>OX016542.1:80119157-82789774 GCA_943590905.1 Sphaerophoria taeniata
CGGCTTGCGACAGACTAGTTTGAGTGATAGTTATCTCTGTGTTCGTCTCTTCGGTGCTGCAGTAATTTTCAGTTAAGATTTCCATTTCCTCAGTGGAATATTCTTTTGGTGGTGTTTTACTAGTTTTCATTGCGTTTTGCGGTGTCTGGTAGTCAGAATCATAAGATGGTAATCCAGATAGTAAATGCCCATAGTATGATCTGAGCTCCAACATTGGACCGTTTTTTTCAATTTTTGGCACAGACGACGAACCTCCGCCTGTCTGCTTGGCATTATACTTTTCCATAGCAAAATGATTGCGAAGCACTTGCATGATTTTTTTTATACCGGGATATAATAGCATCCACATTACGCTGAGTAGCAACCTTCAAATAAAAAATGTTTAAGAATTTAAACAACACACGATGGATGAAATTAAGAACTTACCGAAGGATGAGAATTGTAACGTTTTGAAATTGTGACCCAATCTGCCCTTTTAATTTCATTTGTAGTGCCATTTGTTCTGCAATTTAACACCGATTTCAACCCACTCACGGACGAGATCGCAGTGATCGCACAACAAATCGGTGTCAAATTGATTCCAGTTGGCACTACGATTTTTTTTTCGCGTCAGAGCTTACATTTACCATTTCCTTTCTTTTCATTTTTTTCGAATTAGCAATAATATACACAACAATAACTTAAAGGTTTTGAATGAATTAATTAAATAATGCAATTCGCATGCAATCTTTTTAAACAATATATCAATATTCGTGGAAATTTAAAAATTATAAAACAGAAAAAATACGGGTAAATAGATTTTAAATAAGCTGAGTGTTAGAAAGCCATAGCATGAAAACATTTTATTTTTATTACAGGTTGTTCAGTGAGTACTTCGCTCCCACGCACCATCATTATTGTTTTTTAATTCTTGAGTATTTTTAAAAATCACAATTTATATTCTTTTTTCTTCATATTCAATTTGTATGAAATATCAAAATATTGTCAAAATCAGGGTTAGACCAGTTTAGACGTATTAATTCTTAGTACTGCTTTGTGATTCTAGGTCGGGTCCTATAAATGTGAAGAAATGCTCAGGTACTAACTTTTCGTTAGGACCGAGTACTAGTGCTATGACCTGGTCTAGCTAGACCGGGTACTAGGCTGACTTAGGACTTGTGTGAAGAAATTAGCCGTAAAGTTGGCTATAATATTTTACGCACGGTTTTTTGCAGGCAAGCCTATACGATTGGTTTTGTAATTAGAACACTTACCTACATGTGCGGATTTCCCATAGGGGCAACATGGGCAGTTGCCCAGGGGCGCCAACTCAATAGGGGCGCCGAATTATGAGACGCCAACATTTTTTGTGAGATATTTTCCTTGAAAAACCGATAAATGTTCAAGTCAAAATGATAGTAGAGGAGCTGCTCCGAAGACGTCAGTCACTGTGGGACTCCTGTGGAAAGTACAAACAAACAAAAAACAAAGATAAATAATAATTTGTATCAGTGCTGTCTTTTTCCACCGGTGATACGTATATTGTTTTCCAGTTATTTGACACAGCAATTCCTGTTTTGTTCTATGTCATCAGTCATCGTAGAAATCGTAGCAGTTAAAAGAGAATGAAAAGAGCTAAAAGCACACATAATAAATTTATACAGATGTCTCACCCTTATGGCGAGAAATGATATATGAAACTGAAAGCTACCAAAAAAAAGCTTTTTCCAAAAGCTTTAACGCATTCACTTAATGCATTAAAAATCTATTTTCGCTCGCCTCATTGCCCATAAATGAATACTTAGGCAAAGAAAAAAGCTTCAAAAAGCTCCTTGTCTGTTACGGCGTTGTCTGTTAAGAGCAAAATATGTTTCATTTTTTTCTGCAGGGATGAGACATCTGTATAAATTTATTATCTGTGCTAAAAGTGTTTTTTTTTTTTAATTTCGCGTTTTGTCTATCGCAGCCTTCTATCAATACAGAAGCACTGGGCTGACATAAATTAAAGTTATCCATCAAAAAAATCGCAAAAGCAGTAAAATCACTTGTTTGTACAACGCCGCATAAATGATACTCGACAAATTTTTAAGCGTCTAGTTATAATATAAAAAATATTTGTGCTTTATAATAACTGGGGTACCGCTACGTGTACCAAGGCCTAAGTGGCTTACTCTCATCAACAATTCTCTGAGTGCGTGTGAAGAATTGAGGGGACCTACAATTTAACGCCGATTCCGAACGGCAAAGTTGAGAAGCACTTTTTTCATGACAGAGTGATACTCTTGGAAGATTTGTCAGGGTTTTCTCTTAGTAACCTACTATTAAAAAAGTTTGGAAAACTTGCTAAGTAAAAAAAATTAACTAATTTACATTAGTTTACAAGTTACTTTCAAAACTAATAGTTGATTCGATGTAAGTCCACTTAAAACATTTGCAATGCACCTACGAGTACTTGCTGAATCTTAGAACTTGGCGTTCTTTTAGATCTCATTACTTTTCGTGGCTGATTTGTTAGGCAGAATTTTTGTAAGGGAGAACTTGGCTCTTTTTTGACATTTATGTTTTTGGTGTGATTGATCTTACTTAAACGGACTTGAATTTTAAATAGCCTTTATTTTCATGTTTTTAACTATGATAAATGTACAAAAAATGCTTTTATGGAAAGCAAATATTTCAGGAAATAAGAAAGTGAAGAAAAATCAGACGATTTATTAAGTAAAAGGTGTTTACCATCTCCTTTCTTTCAAGAAAAAGTAAGTAAGGATGATCGACGACCAGTGTGACAAAAAGCTTGAGCGAGGTTCCAAGTTAAGCTGGGAGGGCCAATCTTCATAAAAAATTGACTAAAAAAAAATGACCAGCTTTGTCCACAATGTTGTGCTATAGCTACCTTTTTGTAAAGCTAATAGGCGGCCCTAAACATAGAAACATAGTGAAAAAATTGAAAGGTAAGTTTTCAGATGTTTTCAATTGAAAGAAAAATGATAATTCAAAGTATATCCAATATGTACTTTTTCACTTGAGTCCTCATAAAACTAAGATAAAAAAGAAAATAGAATATATAAGACATCCATTTACTGTTAATTCATATAATTCTCATTTAAATGTTCAATATTCTAAATTAACACTTCATGTTTAATCACTTTAAAATAATTTATGTTTGTAATCATATATTTCATTGATTTAAAATTATTTCAAAAATCATATAAAAGGCAGAGCTTGATTCTAAGCAAATCACTCTTGTTTGATATTTCGTTGAGCAAAGGTTGCCTAGCGCTAACGTTCTCAAAAAAATATCACACCAGGGGGAGTGGCTTTGATTGTAAGCCAACCTTGAATCGTTTAATCATTTTTTATTATTTACGACGTTTTCTTCAAAGCGCCTAGATCATTTTATGAAAAATAGTTCAACGAAGTTTATGGTTGCCAACTCACTTCATTTAACGTAATTTAAATTACTCAATTATTTTATTAATAAAATTGTTTGTATATATATTTGAAAATACAACAAAACGTCTTTTCATTCATCTTTGTTGGTGATTCAATTTTCTTTTGTTTAATACCTTTGTTCGTTTATCTGTTCAACGTTTACTGCGGTCTTCGGACAGTATAAGCGCCTCAGAATAAATAAACAAAGCTGCGATTTCTAGATTTGTGGCAGATAATTTGAGAACTGATACTACACAATAGTGTGTAGTCACACCCACAAGAACCAAGGACGAAAATCTGGTCCTACAAATATTAACAGAAAGTTATTTTATTTATTTAACTTTCTTTTACTATTCTATTTAAAAAAAAAAAGTTCTTTCTCAGGAAAAAGTGGGTTTGATTTTTTTCATTTAGAAAATAATTAGGTATCTATTAAAATTAAATAGTTCTTCATTTACTTCAATTTTTGTTTTTATTTTGAAAATTAAAAACAAAAAAAAATAAAGGAAGAAATCTTTGGCCTTACAAAAAGGTATACAACAACGTAGTGGAAAAAACGTGTACCTATAATATTTTGTTCTACAAAATAAGTAATTCTTTTTTAAATTGCCCCCTCCAAACCCATACATTTGCTCTATAGCTTTTTTTACAAACTGCTCATTGATCACCATGTATATTAAAATATCACACAAAGCAATATTCTCACAATTATAAACATTAACTATTTATTTGATTCTTATAATAAACACCCAGGGGCCTGGGGCCTGATTATGGGATTCGCGGCGAATCGTTTTGCTAGCGAGTTTGATATTTTTCAATTATTAATTGCGTTCGCTTTCGTCTTCTTCGTTTTGAATTCGACCTATTAACGAATTCGAAAGGCGTATTTGAAATGTCATAATGTTTGCTGGCGAGTTGAAATACGACAGCTTTTTATTGGCGGATTCACAGGCGAAGAGTGTTTTTTCAGAGTTACCACCGGGTCTCATTTTTGTTTATGTTTGTTTTTTGTTACTGCGTACGTGTTGATTTGTTTTAACTTAGTCTACTAACAACTAACACTGCACTAAGTGATGAGACATTTGTTGTAAGATTTATCTTGCTGTAAGATCTCTTCGGCATTTTCTGATAGTGTGATTTTTGATAAGCTGGCTCAGGGACTCATATTATTAAATTTGACTCATCTTTTTAAGTATTCTACAGTTAGTGCATGAAAAAAGAGTTTATTTTCATTTCTCCAAGTTTATTAACTTCTTCTTCTCATACAAATTATAACATGAAAACAATACTCTTGCAAAACAGACTGAATTAATGTTATTGATAAAATGATAACCAACAGATGTAGCTTCAAAAAAATCCACTATCAACTGCCAAGCTCAGCATCTTCTATTAGAAGAACCTTTGTTTGAAAAATAAAATTAATCGAGCGTTCTTTTACTTCGTTCCTTTGAGGAATTTATTTTCAAAATGACTCATTTTTTCAGCTGCGGGGACTCATTTAAATTTTAACATGCGGTAACACTGTTATCATTATTAACTGAAATATTAAGTGTCAAATCATTGGAATATTGGAAGAATTTTTTTTGATTCGCCGCGAATTTGTTAATAAGGAAATATGACGCGAGTCGAATTTGAAAGGTCGAATTGAAAACGATCCGCCGCGAACCCCATAATCAGGCCCCAGTACCCAGACAAAAATGAATAAACGACTACATTAAATAAATAAAAACTAAAAACATACTAAGTAGAGTAATATACAAATTTCTAACCGAAATACCCCGTCGTGATTGTACACGCACGTTATTTTTCAAAGTCAAACTCCTTTAAACTGATGGTTTGAGACATGCATTGTAATGACAGTTGCGCCATCTCTCGAAAATTGGTAGTACCAACTCAGATACATTCGTTGACTCATGAACAGCAACTTTGCAAAGTATAATACAGTCTATTTTACTACTGAATATTGTTGTTTTCTTTCAGTGAAGGAATTTTCCTAATCGGATTTGTATTTCCGAATATAAACATTTATATGGGTTAACAGTAATAATTTTTTAAAATCGAAACAGAAGTTTTTGAGTTTATTCATAATAAACTAAAATATAAATTTGTCATCTTTACATATAATGCAGGTATGAGTGTAAATAACACGTTCTGATTTTTTTATAAAGTTTTCGAAAAAATTGAAATCCACTTTGGGCATAGTTACAATTCTGCTTACAAAAAAAAAATTACAAATAAAACCGTAAAAAGAAAGTTGTTTCACATATTCTATTAAAAATAGTATTTGGAAAAATTGATAGAAGTCATTGAAAACATGGGACTTTTCGATTTTATCCAATGATATTTAATACGAAAAGGATCCATGTGAACCAAAGTGTGCAAAAAAGTTCCATGTAACTTAGCGCATTTGATTTTTAAGCGACATAAATTACTAAAAAGGTTGGATGTGGAGCACGGAACCTTATAGCACAGATAATAAATTTATACAGTTGTCTCACCCCTATGGCGAGAAATGATATATGAAACTGAAAGCTACCAAAAAAAAAAACTTTTTCCAAAAGCTTTAACGCATTCACTTAAGGCATTAAAAATCTATTTTCGCTCGCCTCATTGCCCATAAATGAATATTTAGGCAAGGAAAAAAGCTTCAGAAAGCTCCTTGTCTGTTAAGGCTTTGTCTGTTAAGAGCAAAAAATGTTTCATTTTTTTCTGCAGGGATGAGACATCTGTATAAATTAATTATCTGTGCTTATAGTATTAAACAGAAGTGCGAATGCAATGAAAGTTTCATGTGCTTTTTGGCTGTAGGGTTGCCAATAATTTTTTGAAATTTTTTATTTTTCTTTTATCTGAAAGCCGGTCCAATTAAGAGAATTTTGATGTTAAAAAGTCATTTTTGAAATTTTGTATGACATGCAACCTTATAGTTCTCAGCCAGCGATATGTGTACGTCGTCGAGTCAATTCAAAAATAAGGAACTACCAACATAACAAACCATAGGTTCCAGTTTGTTAAAAGATCGATTTATTACTATTTATATTTTTTTTTTTAATTATTATTTTTTCGCTTTAACATTCATTAATACATATATTTTTTTAAAAATAAAACAATAGTTATTTGTATTCCTTTTGTTTTGTGATTTATGCTTAATTTATACGCATGTATATATATTTTCATTTGTTTGTTTATTCTTCCGTTAATAACTCTATGCAATACGTTTATAAACTTTTGTGAATTGTTTAAATTGCATTCTTTGCAATTTTTAATAGAAAATGAACTAATAATGGCTGCACATTAAGAGTGTATAAAAAATAGTTATTTGTTTGTATTTTAATTATTTCTATATTCTCTTACGTTTTATTATTTAAAAGCTATTTTTATTTTATTTTTTTAACAATTTAAGTAAATAAAACAGAAACAATGAAAGAAATTGTATTGTACACAGGGCAAAATGGGCCTCTTTCGAGCTATGAGAACCTTTGTGGTTCTAAAATAATTTGAAGGACTTCGTCTTTACATTTTCCATGAGTAGCCGACGAAACTATAAAAAACGCTGAACGCACAAAAATAAAACGATCGAGAGATCCATCAATCTCTTTTTTAATGGCGTTTTTCTTTTTTACCTCTGAGCAGATCAGATCAGATTACAGAACTGTCAAAAAAAATCAGTGTTTCTTTTTTGGCTCAGATATAACGGATATAATATTTGCTCAGGATAAAACGACCGAGCAAATAGAGCAGATAGCTGAACGAAGACAACTTCACTTGTTTTTTCCGATTTTACAGTCAAATACAAACATAAAATTAAAAATGGATTCCCAAGACAGTCGCGCGTCTATTGTAGTTAAACAAAAAATTGTTAAGTAAAAAATTACATTTCAGTGCTCAGGTTTGTTTCTTTATTAAATCGGAGGACATTGAATATGATCTGCTCAGAGCTTCGCTTTGACACATTCGTGTTCGATTTAATCTGCTCAGAGGTAAAAAAGAAAAACGATATAATAGCGCGTGATGGCTATGCTCGTTTAACATTTTATGAGGATAAACATGTAATTTAAAGGTCATCAGTCAGAGGTTCTTCTTTATTATTGTTGGATTTATTGAGTTAGAAAAATATGAAACAAACAAAATATGAACATCGGGAACTTTTGTATGTAAAATGTTTTAAAATTAACAAAATATTTTTCTTTTCTCTTAAATTTTTAAGTAGCGCGATAAATAATAAAACTTTTGCATTAGTTACTGACAAAACAAACAACACACTAGATTTTTTTTTTTTTTTCAAAACTTGTCTGCTATAATTTTTGTTTCTGGTAAATTTAAATTTTCTTATATAAGACTATTGTTTAATATTGCAACACGATTTTTTTTTGTATTTTAATTTTTTTGCTTTGTGAGTGGCTTGTTATTTTCTTGTTGATTTGGAAACAAATTTCGAGTATTCTTATGAATTTCATAAATTATTTTGCAAAAACGATAGTAATTTTGTTTCGTAGTGTTTACTTGACTCGAGGTTCCTCAGCGAATGTCTTTCATTGGGATAGACCTGCAATTGATGGGGTTTATTGGCTTTCACTAGTGCGGTTATTAGTTGCGACGTATGGTAGAAGTGTACATTTTCATCGATTAGACCATGAATGATGAGCAAACGGTTGTCCCTGTAGAAAAAGAGAGTTTAGTAAGCATTTCAGTAGGCATTTCAAATTGTTGCGCTCTTACTCGTCTGGAAATGAGTGAACATAGTTCAGCACCGATCCCATACTATAACCATGTTGATTATTTTGTGGCAGGTCCATATAACGTTCCGTATAGCCAGTGTCATAGAACTCCCAATTGGTAACTGGTGCTCCAGCAATAGCAACTTTGAATATTTCTGGAAACTGAGCTAGTCCCATTAGGCTTAGGTAGCCGCCTATAAAATTATTGCAGTTTAACAGTTTTATTTATCATATTAAAGGGTCCGCCACCTAACGCTTTTTTTTGCAACTAGTGCTTATTACGTGAATGGTAACACTTAGCTCATGTCTGATTTGACAGATAATTAATTTTATCCTTCCGCTGAACGAATATGGTTGTGTATACGCTTGAACAACGCTAGGAAATATTGCGATGAAAATCATGGTAATGTTGCAGAATGTGTGCGAAAATTGCGTACGGATTTCGGAAGAAGAGAAGCACCGTCAGCTCCGTTTGTTCGTTATCTTGTGAAAAGAGTGAAAGAAACTGGCATCCTCATCGATAAACCAAAGCGTGAGAAGCCAAAAACAGTGGGTACACCCGAGAATATTGCTGCTGTGGCAGAAAGTGTGCGTGAAGCGCCATCAACATCAATTCACCGTCGTTCTCAACAATTGAACATTTCGGGGACATCATTGAGACGAATTTTGCATAAAGATCGAACTCGAACCTTCGTATGACGCCATACAAAGTCCAATTGGTTCAGCAGTTGAAGCCAACTGACCATCTAACGTTTTCGCTTCGCTAAGTGGGCCTGCGATCGACTTAGAGAAGAAGCCGATTTTGCCAAAAAAATAATTTTTTCAGATGAATCTCATTTTGATCTTGGCGGGAATGTAAGCAAACAAAAATTTCGCATTTGGGGCACAGAAAACCCGCACGCATACATTGAAAAGCCTAAATTCATAATTGGATCTTTTTCTTCGAAAATGAGCAAGGAGTGGCCGTTACAGTCAATGGCGATCGTTATCGGGCCATGTTGAACGAATTTTTGTTCACGAAAATTGAAGAGGAGGAAGGATATTGGCAGCATTTGATTTCAACAGGACGGCGCTACGTACCACACAGCCGAAGCTATACTCGATGTTTTCCGCCGTTTTTGAAGATCGCATTATCTGCCACAGAGCTGATTTCGTTTGGCCACCTCGGAGCTGCCATTTGACACAGTTGGACTATTATTTATGGGGTGCCGTAAAAGATAAGTGTTACGCCGACAAGCCAGAGACAATTGACGCTTTAAAGGACAATATTCGTGAAGCCATTGGTGAAATACAGCTGCACACAAACGATAATGTGCTTAAAGATTGGACCGATCGTGTAAGCTACTGCATGGCCACCAGAGGTAGCCATTTGAATGAAATTATTTTCCATTCTTAACCGGAAGGATTGTACTTTCAAATAAAAAAATAAATTTGAGAAAATATTCAGTAGTTTTTTTTATAGCATTTTCAAAAAAAAAGAAGTTATTTGGCGGACCCTTAAGTGTCTAAGACTTACCGTATGACCAACCATGAATGGCAACACGATTCATATCGATATACCCTAACTGTTCGGCCAGAATTCTAAGCCCGTAAACTTGATCCTTCAATTCCACAGTTCCCATACGACAACGTATGTGACTTTCGAATTTTATGCCACGATGTCGGGAACCTCTGGAGTCTATGCAAATCACACAATAGCCTTGCGCAGCAAGCATGTGCATTCGAAGTTGTCGCATTCCCTAAACAACAAAATCCTTTAAATTTAAGAAGAAGAATTAAATCGCTGCGAAATCATACCTTAAATGTATTATTAACAGTTTGAACCTCAGGCCCACCATAAACATTGAGAACTGTAGGATACTTAACACCCAACTGAAAATTGTGTGGTTTAAAGACCATTGCATATACAACATCGCCTGAAGGCAATTTCGGTCGATAAATTTGTGGACAATACTGAGCTTCGGGTTGCCCGCCCTCATGCAAATAGCCCATTGGTATTAATTGAATTCCATTAACGCCACCACTTTGGCAGCTTTGTGACACTTTGACAACTTTACAGGATGGAAGACGTTGAATATTACAATACACTTGCATCATCAGTTTACATTCCTGCATTATTATTATTGGAATTAGTAGTTTTTTTGTTTTTAAATCAATCAATTACCTCGTCAAATTCAATTTGATAAGAATAGCCAGGTTCGGTGAGTAAGCGAACATGCTCTGGTCTCTGTAAACTAACTACGTACAAGTGTTTTTCTAGTGGAGTTTCCCTAAGGCCTAGAAAATATACTAATTGTTGTGTTTTATCAACCCACAGGTTTCGTCCAAGAACTTCCCAATCACCGGAAGTAATAGCAACCTATATATTAAGTAGCGTGTTTGAGAATTTATACTTTAATTTGAGGTTAGTTTTGCTTACTTTATTTATTAAAATGGGAATTAACGTTGATGCGTTGTGATTTTCTAGAATTTCATTTTGCATTGCATTGTCCTTGCATCCGTTTGCAGTCGTTGTCGTCCCACTTAAACTTGAGGTAATCAAATACAAATGCCTGAAGCCAGTTTCCTCTGAGGCCCACAGAAACGTCACAGTACTGTCTGTTATTTCAAGAAAATACAGCAGATCGTGTACATTTATCCAGGTGTCTGTTTGTTGCGAATAGAGTATCTGTTGGAGGAGAGGAAGAATGGATTTTGAACAAGTTTCTCCCCTTTCCTAAAATGAAAATACCTGTAGCGGGCTTATTGACCTGCTATATGAACTTTTCCAACTATGATCCGCTGAACCTGAAGGCGATGACGCCGTACTGCTGTAGGTTTCACAAAAATTGTCCAGAGGTATCAATACAAGATCTAATCTTTGTTGTTTTCGATCCATGGCCTGCATCCACACGCTAAAACAATCGGAATAAAAATTCGAACTATGAATTCTGATTCACTTACTATTTCGAGTCTGGAGTCCAACCAACTCGAACAATATACTCCAACCAAGGCAATACCACCGACATTGAGTATGGTAGATTTTTCAAACATATTTCGCTAATTTGCAACGATTCATTCAACACGAATTGAACCATTTTAAGTTTTGACTTTGCATTGGGGGTACCAGCCCGAGGGAATCGATATTCCTCTAATTCACCAACAACCGCTTGCGACGATGGGAATGTAAACAAACCAACATCCGATTCATCGACTTCTTCATAGACTATTCGATAGACTCCGTCTGTGTTGGATTATCGTATGAGAGATTGGTTAGTTTTAAATATGGGCGACATACCTTCAGAATTCGGCTGCCACCAGTAGCCTTGATATCGACTAAACTCTTCTTGCATAACATAACATGGTACTCCAGCACTAAGGGGATCGTCGGCAAACGATCGACGACCATCGTGGGCGAAGGTTAAACGTTCTTCGTGTCCACTTAATGTGTGGGTCACCCAGATGTCACCACCACTTATGTAAGCTATTAGATCTGAGTTTTGTGGGCATATTTGAGGATCAAGAGCGGCCCAAGCCGGACACGTTCGTAATTGTGTTGGAAACAACGGTGCAGGCTAGAATAAGTTGCACTTGTTTTTTAATGTTCTATATTACGAGTCGGAGAACTTACATTATACCCTGTGTCCAGACATTGGAATAAATCACTCAAAACCGGGAACACAATTTTCCCGCTAGGTTTGTGTAGTTCATAGGAGGTTATTCCCCATGTTGACAATCTCTTTCGTTCTTGCAACAACTGAAACTCTCTGGAGCAAGCATTGCTGCCGGCAACGGATGATATTGATTGTTCCAGCACCAGATTCCAATTAAGCCTGTGTTGTTATTGTGTTTTAAAACTTGTGGCAAAATCTTATTAGAACATACCTTTTTGAAGGAGAACTAGGTTCATTGAAATGAACATCCGTCGACAATAGAGTGGTCTCCCATGCGTTTGGGGGTGTGCTCAGAAAGTATATACGAATCCTGCCGTCCGATAAGGTTCTAAAATTCACATCCATCGGAACCATACTCGATAGATTGGCAACCTGTTTTCGTTGATCATTGACAACTGCCGTCAGCTCAGACCATGATTTTTTCGTATTTTGAGACGATCCACCGCCACAACCACCTGACATATTCTGTGGTGGTGGCTGACCAGCTGAATGTGTTGATCCACTGTTTCCGACCATCACCCGATTGTTAATATGATTACCAACTACTATTCCATCTAGCAAAATATACGAAGATTGCGGAGGCGGCGGATCATGAGACTGCTGCTGTCTGTTGCGATGATGATGGGCAACCGAACCACCGCTGCTGTCCATGATACGCTTAATCCGGTCCAGAATTTCCTCCAGTACAACGACTAAACCACATCAGATTTAACTCGGCTCACAATTTCAATCAGAAATAGACAACAGTTTAAAGACGTTGGGTAGTTTCTTAGAAAATGTAATAATCAATTTTTGGTAATATTATAGTTCGTCGCAGTAAACTTTCTTTCGTCTTTTCTCCCAATTTTTTGGTTTGTTTCTACTTGGGGTTCGGCCCTTTGTCTTGACTCTTCCGTCGATCGTCGATATTCAATTAAAATTACTTTCCAACTTGTTTTTTGTTAATTGATGTTCAATCTACAAATTATTACGAGTGAAATCTTTTTTGTTCTTTATTTTTTCTTGACACCACGTACATGGGGTTTTTATTATTCAATATTTTGCAAGCCCCTTTTCTATCTCTATCTCGAATGTCCTATTTATCAATGTAATTTAGTCTCTTGGTAATGTTCAAAATAATAAAAATCATAAATATTTAAAAAATAATCTAAAAGTTGTTCTTGATAAAATTTTATTATTATTTTTGTCGTTCGTATTACAAAAGTAAAGTACGGAGCAACCCGATGGTAAAGTGAAAGCAGACAAACATGAATGATAGGGCTGTTTGGCGATTGCTTTCCATCTCATTCTTCCTTAATGATTTTAGAGCGAAAACAATATTCAGAGCAGCTATCTCTTTTTGTTGAATTTGACAGCTTATTTCGTATATTTGCACTCTTTTTGCATTCCATTTGTATTGTGTTGAAGGAAGATGTCTAGTATATAATACGAATAGGGGAAAGGTGGGAGTAGCTTACGAATGACGTAGAAAAGCAAAAAAGAAATGTCAAAAAACAGATCTGTGGAGTAGGTGTGTTCCATTAGCTCTTTCTTCGCCTATCTAACCGAATCTGAATCCTTTTAAGATGTACGTTTTTTCAACAAAATCATGTTTTTGTTTATTTAATTCATGTTTACAAGTTAAAAGTATAACTAACGTTTAACTGAAAAGTCGGAAAATGTGTAATCATCAATTTCCTTAGCCTCACTAAATACTGCTTTGTCAATTCGCGATTTTGGACTGCCTTTAGTCTTGAGCCAATCTTTCCTGAAAAATAGATCAATTAACTGACGATGTTTGTGCAGTTTTAAATTTGAATACATACATTTCATTCACCTTTGGCAGTTCTCCTTGCAACTGCCCCTTTACTGTCCCGTCAGAAGTATTCATACACCAACCCCTAACTCCAAGAGCTTTAGCTTGTTTCTCGGTGAACTGGGAATTGAGTTAGCAATTATTGTGCTTCTTATGTTAGTATTGAACTTACCTTTCGAAAAAATACCCCTGTAATTAAAAATATACATTGGTATAAATTATTGTGTAAGATTGTCTGACTGTGTCTGTGATGCACTTGCACTCACCTTGCACAATACCAAAAACTTCAAAATCGCATGCTGATAGTTTTTGAGCTGCCATTCTTCAAGCTTGTGTTATTTCGAAAAATTATTTCCTCTTGTTTAATTTATTTGAAACTATTTTCATCGAATCAGTTGAGTTTTTTCGGCAGAGAAGAATAAAGTTGTTTTGTTTTTATTTAGAAGAGAAGTGTCAGTCGGTGCCTGGGAAATGCAAGACATGTCCATTTGAGTGAGACAACTTCTCTCTGAACTGTCTTTCAAGAATCAAACATATCAAAAGCATTTTATTATTTGATATTTTGGTCTTGGGCACCGATGACATGAGCATGAGCACTTGTTCATAGGACCAATATATTTCAGATAGGTAAGCGAATTTCAAAAAACATTCTTCTTTTTATGATCATACATACTTACTTACTTAAAGTGGTGCTACAGTCCGGTGTGGACTTGGGCCTCAATCAACAGTCTCCCCCAGCCATATCGGTCCCTAGCTAGCTGTCTCCAGTTTTGCACTCCAAGTTGACTGAGGTCCTCTTTCATTTGTGTCCTCCACCTGATTCGCGGTCTTCCTCTCCTTCTAAGTCCCTCGGGAATAGTGTCGAAGGCTTGCCGGGCCGGAGCATTGGTGTCCATCCGCTCTAAATGATCGAGCCATCTGAGTCTCTGGACCTTGACCCTTCTGGCTAGGTCCATGTCGTTGTACAACCCGTAAAGTTCGCTGTTGTATCTTCTTCGCGATTCCCCATCAATGCACACGGAGCGAAAGATGATCCAAAAAACTTTCCTCTCGAAACAGCCTAAGGCACATTCATCCGATTTTGTCAAGGTCCATGCTTCTGCACCATACAGCAGGACTGAGATGATTAGGGTGTTGTACAGTTTTACCTTAGTTGCTCGAGAGAGGGCTTTTCCACTCAATTGCTTTCTTAGCCCAAAGAAACAGCGAGTAGCAACTAGCAAGAGTTCTTTTTATGATTATGCTGTGTTCGCAAGTGCCCGTGCCTTAGTGGTTAGGTGCTTGTAAGAGTATCAATCTGTCATGAAAAAGTGCTTCTCAATTCTTCACACGCACCCAGAGAATTGTTGATGACAGCAAGTCACTTACCCCTTGGCCAAAGATGAAATAAGTAACAAGATAGGAAACTAACTTACGTTTCACTCCCTAGATCCCGCAATTTTCATTTTCTTTCATTTTATTCTTTCCTTGTACATGAATAATATACAAACAAAAACAATATGGTAGGACCATATTTACCACAGTACACAGATTACAAGGTATTATATTCCCGATTTTCTTCTTCTCAAGTTCGCGCATATTATGTCAAATTTCGGATCCAAAATGTCATAATAAAAGAAAAGTAAAAAGAAAAGAACAAAACTTTAGATTTCTGTCTCTGTCTGTCTCATTTACTAAAATTATCAGCCATTTTTTTTCCTTTGACGAATTTGACAATGGATCCGAAATTTTTGGCATTTCTTTTTGTGCCTTTTCTCACTTCTGTCATTTTGGTTTCTGACAGATGCGCAATATAATACCTTGTATTTTGTGTACTGTGATATTTACTGTGTAAAAACACGCATACTTTCATAAAAACTATGGTTCAAACTGTGATAGTATTGGTAAACACACGCATACTTTCACAAAAACTATGGTCCAAACTGTGATAGTACTGGTAAAATCGCTTGTAGGCATTGTCATTTTGACAGCTTTGTTTCCCATCTCCTTACCTTATATTTAGCTGTGTTCACTGAGGCTGTGCTGGACTGTTCTAGACAGAAAAGTACAGCTTTTTGCTGTTCATTGAGGTTTTTTCTGTGCTGAACTGTTCTACTTTCCTGTTCATTGACAAACCTAGAACAGTTTAGAACAGGATTTTCTGTTCTTGCTTTTGAGTCAGATCAGGTTAGAACAGACTTGTGAGAAATGTCAAAAACGAAGTTGTCATTTTTTTTGTTTACGTTTTGATTTGGCTGTGCTCATTTGATTGACGAGCGAATTTTTAAGAAATAAAAGAATTAATTCAAATTAAACTAAAAAATCAAACGAAACATGGAAAACACAAATAACAATCAAAAGTAAATTGGATCCCTTACCGAAGAATCCCCTAAAAGGAAAGTACGGCTGAAATGACTGAGAGAAATAGCACAGCAAGGCGAAGACGCTACAAGTGACACCACGGAAATACCCAAGTAATTTTGCGCATCTTTTCGCCTTTCCATCTAACCTAGTCATGAATTTAACTTGTATTCCACAGGCCAATATTCCGGAGTTACAAACCAAAGATTAAATAAGTAACAAGATGGGAAACTGACTTACGTTTCACTCCCTAGATCCCTCAATTTTCATTTTCTTTCATTTTATTTTCTTTCCTTGTACATGAAAAATATACAAACAAAAACAATATGGCAGGACAATATTTACTGTGTAAAAACACGCATACTTTCACAAAATTTATGGTCCAAACTGTGATAGTATTGGTAAAAAAACGCATACTTTCAAAGAAACTATGGTCCAAAATGTGATAGTATTGGTAAAAACGCTTGTAGGCATCTGTCATTTTGACAGCTTTGTTTCCCATCTCCTTACCATATATAATCTCTGTTACAAACCCCAAGATGAAAACCTCAGCGAAGTAGTTCTCGAACAAGGTCCAGCCGGTGAGATCGAAAAAGAAGTCGAATCACAGATTGAACTGCTCAAGACTCCAAATGAATGAAGAAATCGACATAGCCAATATGGCTCCACGAAAACCAGATTGGGATCTTAAAAGTGACGTTGCCAAAAAGCTAGAAAAACTCGATAGACGCACCCAGAAAGCTATCGCCGACTAAAAAAGAACCTGGATCTCTCGCAAGTTGTCAATGTGGGTGCGGCTATCGAAGCAAGACCATCTGAGGACGTCGTCCAGTAAAAAGATTTTGTTATACAATAAATTAAAATAATACCTAAACTTTTAACATAATTCGCTATAATCATTTGTGACATGCAATTGCAGAGGAGCATACGTTCACTGTATTTGTTCTCAATGGAATCAGCGAAGTGTTTCATTGACTCCAATTGCATAGGGATGTCCTTTCTCAGACCCTCTACCGCCCGCTGCAGTCCCTGAATCTTTTCTTCGTGAATGATTAGTTGTTTGTCCTTTTCGTGGATGACTTTCTCTTGTTGTAAGGCCACTTCGGTTCGCAGACTAATTGTCTTATTGTTTTTCACGATCTCCTGACTGCTTGGCAATGATTTCGTTAGCTTTTGAGATCTCTGCGGTGGCCATTTCCAGTGCTTGCCGCTTGGTTTGGCAAATCTTTTTCTCCGCTTCCAGCTCGGCTAGCAAATCAGACTGTTCGGATTGCAAAACAGAAACATTGAGAATCGTCATTTCGGTATGAACTGTGCCAAACCCAGAAATACCTTCATTTTGCAGCTCGTCAATGTGCTTCCTCGAGTCCATCATATGCATGTCGTTTTTCCTCTCCATATTTTTTAGCGCTGCCATATCCGACACAAGCTTCTCGTTCTGGTCCTTCAACGATGAAATCGACGACTTCAGCGATGCAATCTCATTTCGCAAATTGTCACATCGCTTTGTCTCATGGCTGGAAGTAAAGGGTTTTCGTTTGGTGTATTTTGGGTTCTCTTAAACTGTCTTACCATTTTTCCGAGAACAGATTTGCCTTATCTTGGAGCGCTTTGTCAAGTTGAGCTTGCAAGTCTTGCATGGCCATCATTAGTATTATCTTAGCAATCACTTGATTTTCCATTTCAATAATTTTCAATAATATTTTTTACAGTAAAAACACAAAAAATGAAAAAAATAAGCGAGAAACGAAAAATTCACACAATTTGCAATTTGTTTTTTTTTTTTTTGACAACTGACGTTTAACTGACTGTTCTAACTTGATCTGACGTTTCTCATGAAACTGTGCTGTGCTGTGCTGTTCTGATCTAGAAAAAACCTCAGTGAACACAACTATATCTCTGCCCTTGGCTCTTCAAGAGCTGTCGCGCCACTCTATTTTGAGTTCTAATGACCGAAACCTGCTTTCTGTGAACAGGCTTATTCTTTTTTTGACGTTTGCAAATTGAAAAAACAAAATAACGTGGGCCAAAAACAGAGATTATATATGGTAAGGAGATGGGAAACAAAGCTGTCAAAATGACAGATGCCTACAAGCGTTTTTACCAATACTATCACATTTTGGACCATAGTTTCTTTGAAAGTATGCGTTTTTTTACCAATACTATCACAGTTTGGACCATAAATTTTGTGAAAGTATGCGTGTTTTTACACAGTAAATATTGTCCTGCCATATTGTTTTTGTTTGTATATTTTTCATGTACAAGGAAAGAAAATAAAATGAAAGAAAATGAAAATTGAGGGATCTAGGGAGTGAAACGTAAGTCAGTTTCCCATCTTGTTACTTATTTAATCTTTGGCCAAAAATCTGAACAAACAGCTGGCTAGTTTCACAATAAATTTACATAAGAAAAAGTTCAATAGAAAACAAACTTCGTGCGAAAATATTCTCATATTATTCATTTAAGGTTTGTTTAAGTAATTCAATATGTCTTCACAATATCGACAATTCGTAAGGATATTAGAAAAGTGGCCTCTGGACAAAAGTAAACACGGCCGTGACATTGGCAAGCATTTGAGATCCCTTCTGCCCGAATTGCAACAACCAAATGCTGAAAACTCTGATCACATCACAAAGCAAAACAATGCTTTGGAACGAATTTCGAAAAATATTTACTGTAATAATTACAAACGATCCCATCACTCGACAGCAACCGGACTTTCGGCTAATCAATGCAATCAAGTGCTTTCGTCAGAGTTTTTGCAGTACTTGAAGGATCAAAAAGACTAAAGACGCAAAACCAATGGTTCAACTGGTTTATTTCTTAAGCAATTACATATATGTATCTAATTTTAATTTAGTAAGCTGGCTGTTTAAATGGGAAAAAATAAAGATTCTCTTTTTAATACTTTGCTCTTCAATTAGTTCGTCTTTTTAGCCTCTGCACGGTTTTTTGCTACTTTAATAGTATTTTTCATTAACATAGCAACTGTCATTGGTCCAACACCACCAGGCACCGGTGTAATATGTCCAGCAACTTTTTTCACCTCTGCAAAGAAAGAACTTGTCTGACTCAAGAGAGCGTTTGAATTTTGTTTGTTTTTTTATAAATTACCCTCAAAATCAACATCTCCCACAATCTTACTCTTGCCGTCGGCATCTGTTATTCGGGTTATTCCCACATCAATGATACAAGCACCCTTTTTTACAATATCAGCTGTTATCAATCCAGGCACTCCGGTGGCCGTAACTATTATATCAGCTAATTTACAATATTTCTCTAGTTCACTTCTCGGTGTATATCTGTGACAAACTACCACCGTAGCGTCCATTCCTGGTGATTCATGTGTGCCATCCGAACTGAGAAGCATAGCTATTGGCATTCCAACATTTTTCGAACGACCTACCACAACAGCATTCTTGCCAAATGTTTCGATATTCGATCGTTTGATTAATTCTTGTACACCCAATGGCGTACAGGGAATAATACAATTCATATCCAAACACATTCTACCAACATTGATTTCATTGAAGCCATCGACATCTTTTTCATATGACACAGCATTGCAAACAACACGTTCCTGCATGTGTGAAGGCAAAGGTAATTGCACCAGAATCCCATCAACGGAATCATCTTTATTGAGTTGGTCGATTAAATCGAGGAGCTGCTTCTCCTTTGTATCAGTTGGTATACGTTTTGTTATACTTTCGATGCCAATTTCTTTGGCAGCCTAAACGAAAATTGATCATTTATGGAGAGGATTGAACCATAGAGAATCGGCCCAATCGAGGAAATCGTCGGAGCGGAATTTTCTCCGATTTTTCCGAATCGGACACATTTTTCTTGTCGTTGAACTACCTCGAAGCAAAATTCGAAGGAAATCGGAGAAAATTCCGCTCCGACGGTTACCTCGATTGGGTCGAATATTATGTACCTTCATTTTATTTGAAACATATGTTTGACTAGCAGGATCTTCACCTACTAGAATGGCGGTTAATTGGGGGGCACGGTTGCCAGCGGCAATAAATTCTTTCACCTCCTCACGGAGTTCACTGCGAATTTGAGCTGCAATTGCCTTTCCATCGATAAGTTGCACCATGTTGCTAATTGAGAATATACAAAAAACAAAAAAAATTTCATGGGAAATTCCATTATCTTAAAGGCTATTTAAAGGAATGAAACGGTTTTCCGCTGTTCGCTGTTCCATCATGGTCGGAAAAAACCTAACGGACGCTCTTGATGTCAAAAAAGGTTTTAGAGAAGGCGATGTGTTGTCATGCGATTTCTTCAACACCATTCTTGAAAAGATTGTGCAAAGCTCCAACGTTAACACCAGAGGCACAATCCGTCCAGCTACTAGGATACGCAGACGACATTGACATAATTGGAAGAACACAGCGTGATGTCATTGGAGCGTTTGAGAGCCTTGAGACGGATGCTAGGAAGATGGGTCTATAGCGGGTAATGAGGGCAAGACCAAGTTAATGCTGTCAACAAGAAAGGACTACCAACATCGACGTCTTGGAGCAAACGTCAACATAGACAGATTTAACTTCGAGGTAGTTAAGGATTTTGTCTACTTGGGATCCGCTATCAACTCAGACAACAAAACCAGCGCTGAAATCAAACGAAGAATCACTCTCGCCAATCGCTGCTTCTTTGGACTTAGACGGCAATTGAGTAGTAAAGTCCTCTCCCGAGCAACTAAAGTGACACTCTACAAAACCCTCATCATCCCGTTCCTCATGTATGGTGCAGAGGCATGGACCATGACAACATCCGATGTAAACGCTTTCGGCTGCTTTGAGAGAAAAATTCTTCGAGGGATTTTTGGTCCTGTCTGTATTAATGGAGAATGGAGACGAAGATTCAACCAAGAAATGTACGAGCTGTACAGTGACACTGACCTAGCCGAAAAAGTTAAGGCCCAAAGACTTAGATGGTTGGGTCACGTTGAGTGAATGGAAAATAATGCTCCGGCTCGTAGTCTTCGAATCCAACCCGGAAGGACGTCGCAGAAGAGGAAGACCGCGACTCGGTGGAGCACACAGGTGGTAGAGGACCTGAACCAACTTGGCGTACGAAACTGGAGACAACTACCTAGGGACCGAGCTTGCTGGAGACACTTGTTGCATGAGGCCCTGGTCCGCGCCACCATAAGTAAGTAAGTAAGTAAGTAAGAAACGGTTTTCTTATATTTTTCTAATTTTATTTGCAATAAACACAAAAATAAATAAAAATAGACACATTCAAGGTTTTAATTCAACACGATTACGATATTTTAAAATGAAAGAAGCTAACACATCTGCAGCTTCCATATCAACGGCTTGCAGAGCATCCAATACATTTAGTATTTTAATGTGTTGCACACCAACAACACATTGCAACATTGCTTCGGCGTTTGACCAAATGATTAGTAAGTGATCGAGTTTTAGTTGTTTCACAACTTCCTTCCATTTATCGTTTATGTTTAGAAGCTTTGCCAGGCTGTCGTACAAGCTTGAGTCCGTTTGAATTTGTTCTCGAATAAATATCTCTTCTTCGTCGGTAATGGCTAATACAGCTGTTGTATTCCACGACATGCTATCATCGTCTTCAGCCGACGAGTAGTTACTGCTTTCGTCCAGATCGGTGTCTCTATCATCGACAATAGCCGACTGAAGATAGCTTCCGAGCAGTTTGAGTATTTGTGTACGTACTGGCTCTTTGAGCGCCTTCGCTAGGTCCACAGCTGAGTGATCAGTTTGATTTGGAATATTCATAATCCTTGGATCACTATTGTCCAAGATACAGGCTATCATCTCTGTATTTTGTTCCCTGATGGCGAGATGCAGCGCATTGTTCCCATCGCGTTTATCTGTAATCTTAACTGATGCGTTGCATTCAACGAGGAGAATCTTTAATATGTTTACATTATTCTTTCGTATGGCCAAGTGCAGCGGAGTCATACCATCGTTATTGAGCAGATTTGCATCCAGTTTGCTTTCGGATGAATTTCCAATAAGTTCTCCGAGACACTGTAACAAATTATCAACCACTGCAATGTGTAGCGCAGTGTTGCCACTGATGTCAGGTAAATTCGGATCACATTTGCAGGCTATCAAGTGGCGTATATAGACAGGCTGATTATACAGACAGGCTATGTGCAATGGAGTTTGTTGATAATTGTTTGTTTGATGCAAAAACCTTGTAAGATTTAGTTGGGAAAATATATGAAAAATTACTGCGCCTTCACGATAGATCGCCTGCTTGCAAATATCGTGTATGAGCGTATCCGCGCTGTCATTTTGAGCAGTATATGTGTTAAATATCTTTTCAATTCTGTTTATACTTGATTGAAGGCCAATTTTTGAGCGATCATTGTAAGCCATTGCTATGAGTCTTAACGCAGTTAGTCGTTTGTTGCGTCTTCTTTTGCTGGTATCACGTTCACCGTCAAGCTGAAGTTCATTTTCCCAATTTTGATAACCGATGTCGCTGAATACCGATTCTTGAAATGCTTTTTTCAGCTCGTCCATATCAACACCAACTTGTTGCATAAATGTATTTAAATCAGAGATTGATTCTTTTGATACGTCGTCGTCGTAGATACCGCTTGACTCTTCGCTGGTGCTCATATCTTTAGGTTCAAGTTTCAATTTTTGCACCTGCTGAGGCACCGATTCGGGTAATTCAGATGAATTACCAGTGCTTGCTGATGTATTTGAAATTCTTCGGCGTTTCCTTGCCATAACTCGGTTTTTCGGCTTATAGCGGAAGGAAACTGGTGCGCTTCGCTGATTGTCACTTTCACGAACCAACTCCACGAACACATTGACATGGTTATCAATCTCTTTGTCCCTGTATGGGGGCGTTCGGAGAACAATCGCATACTGATGATGAACATCAGCTTCAGTAAATGACCCATAGGCTTCCCAGACTTCCTCGTCATTTTGAAGTTCGAAAAAGCGTACCTTGATGTTGCTTTTGGATACTTTTTCAACTAAAAGTATCAAATCATCATAGCCCTCAACACTTCCCGTATAAATGCTAAGGCGACATATTTTCAATTCACCGGTCTGAGCACTTTTGAGATTGTTAATGGGATTCGTGAAGACTGGTTCGCAAATTTTTCTGAATTTTCCATTGTCATCGATTTCAAATGCTTCGAAGCATAGACAAACCTTTAAAAATTGTTCACAATTTATTAGAATACTCAGAATAGATACCACGCAGTCTGTTTGCCAAGCCTTACCTGATTTAGATTTATATGTTTGGCTTCCCGATCAGTTTCTTCTCGAAGTAATTTTATTTTTTGTGATGAAAGTTCACTGCATTGCAAATCGAATTTTAGTTTTTGAATTTTCTTCTGCAAAAGTTCCTTGGCTACATCTTTCTTAGCCGTATGGATAATGCCCATGTTTTCGAAACGAACAATATAACCCGATTCAGGTGAGACTCTTACATCGTGTGGGTCACTGACGTCCTTGTCTTCCTTGTGAACCACTAGCAAGTGGGAATGTAGGGAAGGTTGTTTGCTTGCTTGATACAAACTGCAACGTATTATTCCCGATTTATTGAAGTTTCTGAGCTCAACTTCGGGGTATGTTTTATTGGGTTTTACCGAACGACTGCCAGTTAAAGAACCGTGAGTGCCATGCATTTCTGATTTATAGCGAAAACGAAACTTATCAACCGGGTGCTCAAGTATAACAAGCTGCGGGGGCTGCGGGTCGCAATGTGTATTCATTTTGGGTTTTCTTAACCGTTAGAGAACTTTTGCTTTATAAAAAAACAATTTTAACGAGCAATAATGTTGAATATAAACAATTTCAAGGAAATGGAAAAAATTGTCGACGCTCACGTTCCCTTTGGTTACTCTATTCATACTCTTTTAATTCATAAAAAAGTGACGTTTCTTGATAACTTTTATATCGTATGTATGACAGCATTGCCAAGTAAGAGCAGACAATTGTATAACATTTTGTTGCGCTGGTTACCCTTTATTTGGTCGTAGTTTTAGCTCAAGACACAACAATTCAAGTGACTTGTAGAATAGATAACACTTCCTTATTACTTTCATTTTGCAGCTAAGAACAAGAAAATCGACGGAATATTCGTTGGATGTAAACACGCACAACCAAAAGAGTTATCCTCTAATGATATACAAAAATTCGAGGCTTGTTAAAAACTTGTTTCAATACACCTACATTTGTACACTGTTCAATGTTCATATAGGGTTTTTCAATAAGATCGGGTAGATGTGATTTGATTCCCAGTCAGCGAACAAACGGCGTTGTCTATGGTCATGAACTTTGAGCTCCTGGGTCAGTTGGATATTGAACGGGTGCAGGCCCAAGTCCCGACGAAAAATTCGCCAAGTTGAAGTCTGCGAAAGGCCGAGTTCTTGTGCAGGGCGAGGAATAGACTGCCTCGGGTTCTGCTGTACACGTTCACGGACCGCGGCGATGTTCTCGGCTTGCGTTCCTTGAACGTACGGGTGTTGGCTGATTGTTTATTGAACCGGTCGTTTCAAATCTGGCCACTAAACGTTGAAGAGTCGATTGTGAAAGGCCATCACGCGTAAAATGGGCGCAATGCGATTGCTGATTCCACTGACTCTAATCACAAGATTTGGCGAAGTAGATTAAGAACAAATCTCGACTTTTATAGGATTTGGGGAACATATTAGTAGATCAAAACGTAGAAAAATAGTGGCGCAAATTTTAAGTCAGCCCTCGTTTAAGCAATGAAGTCTACTCTACTTAAAGCAATCTAACTTTTTCTAATTTTTAAACACTTTAAACGATTCTTCTAATTAGATTGGAGTTTAAACAAAACGTTGTGTACTGTGAACTCGCCTAAATGTGACAAATTGATAAATTGAATTAGTGAACTGTCATTTTACGCTTGCAGTTTTTAACAGTTTTTAGTGCATTTATCTCCCCAAAACAGGAAAAAATGTGATTATTTAGTGTTTGTATATTTAGTTCTAATAAATGTTATGATTTTTTTTGTGATTTAGTACAATACTACGTTTCGTCTTCTTTAAATCTGCGAAAAGTCGACATTTATTGTTAATCTACTTCGCTAAATCTAGTGATTAGCGTCAGTGGAAACAGCATATTAAGACTGCTATTACACGGTGACTCATGTTTCATGACTCGGTTCAAACTACGTTGATGAAAAAGTTTTATAAATTTGAAAGTTCTGTTCAATCGTGTAACTTGCCATGATGATTTGGCATCTGAATAAGACCGTCAAAATTTAACCAAACGTCAAGTTTTAACCACTTTTTAACTCAATTCGCACACGGCCTAATAAACAAAAGATTTGACAGATGTCACCAAAACAAAATGGCCGCCACGGGGCGCCAAAATCTACCCTCGCCAATTGAAAAACCCTTAAGAAAATATGTTAAAGTAATAAACATTTTTGTGAAAGATTTTATCTGGCAATGCTTACCTTACCTTACGATCTTGTTTACGAAAATAAGAAAATGTCATTTTTTTTGTTTGTTACGAAAAATATTAAAAATTTCACTTCTTTACCTTTTTAAAACAATTTGAGGCATTTTAATTTGATGGAAATGTTTCTTATCAATGTTCCTAGAGAAATAGCTTTTAGCATGACGCCAGATTGGTAATCTTAGAACCTTTGCCATTGCGAACGAACCAGAGCTCTTCAGCCCACTCTTTTTGAATTTTCACAAACTTCCCCTCAGAAACATGTACACATGGATGTAATACGTTTTACAATTTTTCTCAATTTCTAATAATCCACATGATTAAATCGATCCAAATTCATATTACTCAAGGGAACTTTTATACCAAACTAAAGCACCCGTCCTCAAAAGAAAAGCACGTTTCACTACTCTCTTGTCACTTGTTTACATCTGAATTTGTTCGGTACATATACAAACCATGGAAGGGGGAGAAATTCTTTTTTTCTTTTATAACGAATTCTTTTTAAAATCGTTAACAAATTAGACACAGAAAAATACCTTTATATGCGGTTTGTTTAAAACAGCTGCACCAAAACAGTTGATATGAGGTTGTAAATCAGCCAACAGTAACTAACGTGGATCTGGAAACAGAAAACCTTGAACAATATAAATTTTGATTTGACCCTCACTTCTGTTTTGTATGTGTTCGCCAAGAGAGTGATAAATTGATCTTGTTTCATTACTCAGAAAAGAATGAGAAAACATTAGGTATCCGGTGTTTTTATCGGATAATAATAGTTTGCCTACTTTTTGGGGTAATCAACGGACACAAATATTTAGAAAATGTATTTCTTTATTATTAATAATACAAAACTATTCTAACAGTAATTATTCTCATTTCCTATTGAATATGGCTGTCCTTTGAGTTGAGCAAAAGTTTCGCTGCAGTTAATGTATTCCTCATAAGCATGGCAACAGTCATTGGGCCAACCCCTCCGGGAACAGGTGTTATGCAGCTTGCAACCTTACGCACGGCTTTATGAAATATGAAATGAAAAATAAATTACTCTGCTTTTTTATTTTCTGTTTGTGTTTTACCTTCAAAATCAACATCACCAACAAGTTTCGCTCGGCCCTCTTCATCCGTAATCCTTGTAATCCCCACATCGATCACACACGCTCCCTCTTTAACCATATCGGCTTTTATGAGTGATGGCACGCCAGTAGCAGTGATAATTATATCGGCCATTTTGCAATATTTGGTCAGCTCCTTAAGCGGTGTATAACGATGGCAAATAGTAACAGTAGCATCCATAGCTGATTTTTGGTTCTTTCCATCGGCATGCATTAACATTGCAATTGGCATTCCCACATTTTTCGATCGGCCAACAACAACAACACTCTTGCCGAATGTATCGATCTTCCATCGTTTTATCAATTCAACCACTCCCAATGGTGTGCATGGAATCATCGATTCCATATCCAAACACATTCTGCCCATATTGACTTCGTTGAATCCATCTACGTCCTTGAGATATGATACTGCATTGCAGATAGTCCTCTCGTTTATATGTTCGGGCACGGGCAGTTGAATTAGAATTCCATCCACGCTTTCATCACGGTTAAGTTCGTTGATTATTTTCAATAAGTCTTCTTCTGTGATGGTGGCAGGAAGGTTTTTCGTACAGCTTGTGATGCCAACATCTCTAGCGGCCTAATGGTATTGGAGAGAAATTAATTTTTGACACGTATACATTGCCTTGCATAAGTATAACCGCACCTGGAAAAATGCGTTTTATAGAAAACCAACAATAGGAGTGACTCCTTACTATTTTTTTTTTTTTTTATTGAGTTGCATCACTGATCAAGCAAATTGAGAAGAAAATAAAGTACCGTTATTACCGTTATTCGAGTATGCCATTTGGAATAACCAGATTTTAGTGTAGATTGATAGAAAGTCACTTACGGTTTTCCAATCCCGATTCATGTTTTGGCGGGCAAATTCCAATCTTTTTTGTTTGTGGGCTGCTGTTAAATTTGGAGCTGGCACCATTTTGCCCCGGACAATTACTTCACTGCTTTTTAAAGCACGAGAAACGGTTGAAACCGAAACTCCTAAACCCAATTTGTTACGAAATTCCGGCAAAGAATGCACCGAATTGGATGCAGCATTGATTAAACGCCTCTTGTCGCGACGCGGACGCCCGGGTTTTATTTTTGTCCCATAAGATTCTGGATCTTCGAATAGCCCTAAGACTTAGGCCGCTTGACCGAAAAGCTAAGATTTTTTTTTTTTCATGGAATTGTTGTTTTTATTTGAAAGCACTTGACTGAATGCAGCTTCAAGGAGATTTGCATTGTGTGGTTATTTTTTTGCAATACATCGAAATCTGTTGTAACGCGGCCCAAAGGTTGTGTCGGTTAATGGACAAGGTGATCCCTGCGCGTTTACGGGATCGCGTCTTCGTTTGCTTAGACGATCTTTTAATTATAGCGCCAGATTTTGAGAGTCATGTTAAGTTGTTAGATGAAGTTGCCACCTGCCTTAAGCAGGCGAACCTCACCATCAACGTTAAAAAGTCCCGGTTATGTTTCAGAGAACTGAAATATTTGGGTTTTATCGTTGGTGGTGGGAAATTAAAGACAGACCCGGAAAAGGTAGAGGCCGTCGCAAACTTCCCTATCCCGAAAAACCCTAGACAAGTTAGGAGATTTTTAGGTTTAGCGGGTTGGTATAGGAGATCCGTGAAAGACTTCTCGACATTGACAGCTCCATTGACAGATACGCTAAGAAAGTCCAAGACCCGATTCGAGATGACCAAAGAAGCCCTTGAAGCTTTCGAAGCCCTTAAGAAGACCCTTACTTCAGCTCCAGTTCTCACGCACCCTAACTTCACGAAGCCGTTCTATATCCAGTGCGATGCTTCAGACTCTGGAATAGGAACGGTTTTATTTCAGAAAACTGATGACGGTGGAGAACTACCTATATCGTTTTTTTCGCAGAAGCTCGACGCTTGCCAGAGAAACTATAGTGTGACCAAGAAAGAGTGTATGGCAGCAGTGATGGCGGTGAAGCGATTCAGGCCCTATATTGAAGGCATGAACTTCACCATCATAACCGATCACTCTAGCCTGAAGTGGCTTATGAACATGAAGGACTTAGCGAGGTGGAGTCTAGACCTCCAAGCATATGCCTTCAGCATAGAGCACCGGAAAGGTTCACTCAACGTCGTGCCAGCCACGCTTTCTCGGGCACACTTAGACGCGGTTTCGTTGGAGCAAGTGGCTCCATTGATTGATCTGGAGTCAGAAGAATTCAAGTCCAACGAGTACTAATAAAAACCCTTCAGCTTCATGAAGAAGAAATGCCCGATCTAAAAGTGGTCGACGATTTTATTTATAAAAGATGTTTCTTGACGACCGACAGCGAGATTCTAAACGAACACCAATGGTGTTTGTGGGTCCCTTCAAACCTCACGCAAGAGATTATCACGAAAGTGCATGACCCTCCACAATCGTCTCATGGGGGCATAGCGAAAACTTTGAGTAGAATTAAACAGTTTTTCTACTGGCCAAATATGACTATACAAGTCCGTAAATACATAGCTAACTGTAGTGTTTGTAAGCAGTCCAAGTCGTCAAATGTTGTATCACGTCCGCCGATAACGAGCAATTACTCTACGGATAGGCCATTCCAAAAGTTGTACGTCGATTTTATCGGTCCATATCCGCGTTCCAAAAATGGCAACGCGTATGTGTTTGTAGTCCTCGACCACCTGTCCAAGTTCGTGTTTTTGAAGCCTTTGCGAGCTGCAAACGCTTCTAGTGTCGTCCGTTTCTTGCGGGATGAAGTTTTTAATACTTTTGGAGTGCCACAGTTGATCCACTCAGACAACGGCAAACAATTTCTGTCGAAAGAGTTTCAGTCGCTATTGTCGACATACGGGATAAGGCACTTCAAAACCGCTAATTACGCACCGCAATCAAATGCCTCAGAGCGAGTTAACAGAACTCTGCTGTCAGCAATTCGTGCTTATCTGCAATCCGATCAGCGCGATTGGGATTGTCACTTAAGTGAGATAGCTGCGGCTCTGAGAACCTCGGTTCATTCTGCGACTGGCACCTCCCCATACTATGCGTTGTTCGGAATGAACATGATGATGCATGGGGCCAGTTATGAACTTTCGAACAAGCTAAGCATTTTATCCGATGGGGAAATATCGACGCTTCCCAGACAAAATAGATTGCAAGTTGTTCGCGACAAACTAAAAGAGAACATTCACAAAGCTAACGAAAAGACAGCTAAAGTATATAACTTCCGTTCCAGGAATGTTAAGTATCAGCCTGGACAAGAAGTGTTCAAACGAAAATTCATCCTTAGTGACTCGTCGAAATTAGTGTCAGCAAAGTTGTGTCCAAAATTTGTTAAGTGTCGTGTAGTTAAAGCTGTAGGTAAGAACCTGTATGAGCTTGAGAATCTAGCTGGGAAAAGCATTGGTATCTTCCACGCAAAAGATATCAAGCAATGAAAAGGGGTTCCTATTTAACGTTACTACACTTTCTTCTCTAGTCAGAACAAATCTTGTCTCTCTTTGAAAACTTGCATACTAGTCAATCCATAAACATTAATGTCTGTGATAATATCCATGCGTGTCCAGAATGAAGTCAATAAGTACCTGTACTCTTTGACCTAAATATCCACCACTGTACCTGATTAGCTTTAAGTCTTACGTTAAGTTAGAATTAAGTGCTAATCTGGGATACGGGAGATTTTTTTTTGAAAGACTGACTAGAATAGTATTAGGGCCAACTGTGATATAAAAACCCCAAATATACATTGACTGATTAGGATATAAGGAACACCCTGTGATGAACAATTTCGGGCCCCACGTTGGGCGCCATCTTTATAACACTCTCTTATTTCACTTTTTTTAATTTTTAAAACCAGGAGACGAAATAACGGTACTTTATTTTCTTCTCAATTTGCTTGATGCAACTCAATAAAAAAAAATAGTAAGGAGTCACTCCTATTGTAGGTTTTCTATAAAACGCATTTTTTCAGGTGCGATTATACTCCTGCAAGGCACTGTATTTGTTATATAAAAGTTATTACCTGCATTTTATTTTTCACATAAGTATGGCTGGCTGCATCGTCACCGACCAGGATAGCGGTAAGATGAGGAGGTCTCTGGCCATTGGAAGCAAATTCCTTAATCTCTTCCTTTATTTCGGATCGGATTTCAGCAGCAACAGTTTTGCCGTCGATAAGTTCAGCTTGGTTACTACAAGAAATTAGATTTTGTTGTTTCTTAAATTAATTTTAAAAGGTCAAAGTAATAAACGACGTCATTTGAGTGTACGAGTATTCTCGTACCGATAAGAAGTGGAAAATATTTTCCTGCTGGGGGTCTTCTTATCAGTTATTTTTCTGTTTAGTGTGTCGTCTTCTTAAATATTGTTATCACTTGTGAATTGTTTTAATTTTAAAAAACGAGCCCCATGGAAACACCGTTGGAGTAAAAACAACTTCTGACAGAATTATCAGGAATTGCATCATCCAAAATGTCTCCAAGATGTGGTTTTCGTTGGAGTTCACTGCTTCTCAGAGTTTATGCCGAAATTTACCTTATTTCTGCATTTTTAAATGCAAATGTATTTACCTTCGAGTCCACTTCATTCTTTTATGTTAGGTTTTGGTCCGTTACAAATAATACGTTGGATATTTATAGTCAAATAATTTATTTAGTCTTTTCAAAGTAAGGCAATGCTTTCGCTCGTAAGTTCAGAATCAAACTGAGCATTATTATGTGTGAAGCATCCTAGTCATTATCTTCTATTTGGGAACAATACAAGACTAAAAATAGTATTACTTGAGAATTGTTTTTAGTTTTCAAAAACATTATTTAATCAAACAAGAAATATACGTCATTTTGTTTAAAGATTACGGACCAGTTTAATCAATAAACCGAACCACGTAAGATCATGATTTTCGTGTACGTATATATTTCGCTCTTATTTGCATAGTGACCCACAGAATCATGCGTTGTTTTCTTATTTGATGATACTTTCATCACAGATAATAAACTTATACAGATGTCTCATCCTTGTAGAAATAAATGAATCATTTTGTGCTCTTAACAGACAAAGCCTTAACAGACAAGAAGCTTTCGGAAGCTTTTTTCCTTACCTTAAGCGTGCTTTACACGATATGGATTTTCCATATGGACTGTCACTTTTTATTTCCAAATGTATTTTCATTTGTATGTCAAATTGGATTTTTCTTGTAAGCATTTAGACGATTTGGATTTTTCGTTTGTAGTTTCAAAACTTTTTTTCGTCCAAAACACCTAAAATGTGTTATATTATTATTATTTTTTATGAAAAAACACAAAATAACATAAAAACTCACCTTTTTCGCGCTCTCCATGTTTAAATATAAACTTTTTTTGTTGTTTAAAAATCCGATTTCATCTGTATACAGATGGAATTTAGAAACAGTTCTAAATGAAAAATATTCCATATGGAATTTCCATCTGTATTTCGATATGGATTCTTAATACGTTTACACGATTTGTATAATATTCCATATGGAAAAAGTGACATGCCATATGAAAAATCCATATCGTGTAAAGCACGCTTAAGTATTCATTTATAGGCAATGAGATGAGCGAAAATAGATTTTGAATGTATTCAGTGAATGTGTTAAAGCTTTTGGAAAAAGCTTTTTTGTTTGGTAGCTTTCAGTTTCATATATCATTTCTCGCCATAAGGGTGAGACATCTGTATAAATTTATTATCTGTGCTTTCATGAAGGAAAGCTCTAAGCTCAGTTCAAAGGCAATGTTTTCATTCACCTCTGTATATTTCTTTGACGGGTACTCTGGTAGTGGTACTATCATGGTTGGTTGGTTAAGGTGGCACTACTGTCCGTTGGGGACTTGGGCCTCAATCAACAGTCTCCACCAGCCAGCTCGGTCCCTAGCTAGCTGTCTCCAGTTTTGCACTTCAAGTTGATTGAGGTCCTCTTCTACTTGCGTGTGCCACCTGAGTCGCGGTCTTCCTTCCGAGTCATCTGAGTCTCTGGATCTTGACCCTTCTGGTCCACGTCGTTGTACAACCCGTAAAGTTCGCTGTTGTATCTTCTTCTTCATTCCCCATCAATGCACACGGGGCCAAAGATGACCCGAAGAACTTTCCTCTCGAAGCAACCTAAGGCACCTAAGAATATCGTCATCGTCATCAAGCAGATATAGCCCTTTTTCCACATTACCAACTCAAGAAAAAAAATGGCCATCCCTGCCTGTAACTACATAGATGACGAGAGTAGTACGTACAACGTATTCAACGGTATTCACTTTCCTACTTGAGTGAGTCTATTTCAAATGGTTTACTTTCGATCAATTACAAAATATTTTCGAAAGTTCTTTGGGCAAATTGTACAATCGCGGCTGATGCTGAAAAAATTAGATGAATTTCTTCATTTCTAAATATGATTGATTTCATAAAGGATCGTACAACTTAAGTGATGGTGTTTAATGAAAATGTTAAGTGAGTGTGCAGTCAAATCTGTACGATTAAGGCCGTGTGCGAATTGCATGAATTGTGGTTAAAAATGGGAGAATTTTTAACCACTACTGTCATATTTTAACCTGCAGCTAGTCTAATCATTGAATAAGAAGTACAGGAAGCGGTGTAAGCTACACATACAGTAGGCGTTTTTCTTTTTTAGCACCGAGCGGGGCAAAAAGCGAGGCTCGAGCGAGTGTCGAGTCGAGCGCGACCTGAGCGCTCAGAACTATTTGAGAAACACAATTGAGCACTGAACAGTCATAATTAATTTTTGGTTGTCACTTCAGCTTCTAAATTCTAAATTCTAAATTCAAAATATTATTTACCATCACTGGAAGAGCAATCAGCTTCGCTTGCCATTTCTTTTGTTTTGTTTGTTTGTTTTGTTTTTTTTTCGTCCCTCAAAAACTCAACGCTCTTTATTCTGCTCTATCTGCTCCATCATTTTTGACCGAGCAAATCGAGTCAGCCCCGAGCGTCTTCGGTTTTAAAAAAGTAACACAGATCGAGCGCTCCGAGCGCCCCGAGCTAAAAAAAAATGCCGATCTTTTTTTGACAGTTCGATTCCCGCTCCGTGCTAAAAAAGAAAAACGCCTAGTGTACGTGAGTGAAGCAACAAACATTTCTGAAGATGTCAAATTTTGGGGCCTCTGCTGTCAAACTGGGCCTGTGCTGTCATTTTGCTGAGCTGTAATTGGTCAAATGTTGTTTTGTAGTTTCATCTGTCAAAAAAAAAACCTCGAGTTCAGGGGCGCATTTATTTTTGTTGGCGATCGTTAGGCGCTACATAATTTCTTGTGCTTTTTAACACTTGATCAAGTTGTTCATAGAATGCGCTTTCGAATACGACCCGAAAAAGGACAGACAATAAATATGATGAATTAAGGATGAAAAATGAAGAAAATGTAACGAAAAAAAAATAAAAATAGTGCATGTACATCTTGAACGTTAAAACACCAAAAAAAGAATTGAAATTGAAAAAATAAAATTGATTCACAATCGATATAATCTTGATTCAATCATATTTCGCTTGGCACCCCTGAGATTAATCATTCAACTGCAGACCAGCCCTGTTGTAATGCGTTTGTGTTTGTGAAACTCACACTACTTAGAAAAATGCTTCAAGAGCTGAACAGAATGCAGTCACCAGTCGCCCGGCGACGAAAGTGACAGCTGACATTGTGATTCTCGCGTCATCTCCTGAGTCGTTGCAACTTATGATCAACCGGCTTTTTGAGTATTGTAGAAGATGGAATTTGGTAGTTAACATGGAAAAGTCGAAGGTCATGATTTTCAAGAACGGTGGAGGTAGGAATTGCGCAAATGAAAAATGGAACTTCAATGGTGAGAATATAGAGATAGTCAAAGAATTCAAATACCTTGGAGATAATTTGACAAAGAACTTAAAAATGGAAACGCATTTGAGGGAGAAGCTTACAAGCGCAAAAGCTGCCATCAGCGCATCGCGGTGGAGGTGTTTTTCCAACAAAAGTATTTAACACAGCAGTATGTACACTGTTTTTAAAGCAGTATCGGAATCAATTTTGTTCTATGCTGCTCAAGTTTGGGGAGCGAAGCAATATGATGAGGTCGAAAAACTGTTGCGCTTTTATGTAAAAAGAGTATTCCGATTGCCACCTAATACGCCGAACTACATGGTTATGTTGGAACAGGACTGCAGCCGCCCTTTGTACGAACACTTCGAATGCAGATTGATTATGTGCTGAAAGTCATGAAAATGGAAAACCACCGGTTACCGAAGATAGTTGCGCTTCAAACCATTCGAGAGAGGTCAGGCTGGTATGCGGAATGGATGGATCTTTCTACGGATTGTGAGTTCAACCTAAGCATAAATAACCTTGAGTATATTCACTGGGAGGAACCACTTTATCAGCTTATTGCAAAAGTAGATAATATGTTCAGGGAAAGGTGCCTTAATGAAGCATCTGGATCGCTGCACAGAGTAGTGTACAGCCAACTCAATCATAATCTGGAGGCGAAGAATTATTTTCGGGATGTGTACAGCGTTGAAGAGCTTTCGTTGATATTGAAGCTGCGTGGTGAACTCATCCCTCTTAATTTCATACCACACAGAAACGATTTACATATATGCTCCTTATGTAATCTACAAGAGAGGAAAGATGTCTTTCATTTCATGGGTAAATGTCCAATTTTTAAGGTCATCGAAGAATTTTTTTTTTGGAATGACGGAAAATGAAATTGCATAAATGCTGAACGAAGTCGACGTAAAAAAATTGTATAGTACTGTAAACTGGCTTTAAACTATAGGGAGAGAATTATTCCCTGCGGCCACACGAGCAAGTTCTGGCTTGCCAGTAGCCTACATATATTATTTGTCAAATCTCTATCGGTGTACTTGGTGTGACGTAGGTGGCACAGCACTTGCTAGTCAACTTGCTTACAAATTCAAATTTTTTTTTTTTTTTTTTATTTCAATTTCAACGATTTTTTTTTTTTTTTTTTTTTTTTTTTTTTTTTTTTTTTTTTTTTTTTTTTTTTTTTTTTTTTTTTTTTTTTTTTTTTTTTTTTTTTTTTTTTTTTTTTTTTTTTTTTTTTTTTTTTTTACGAGCTTACCTGCTTTTAACATCCAATTTTGAATTTCGAAGATATCGGCAACAAAAAAAGAAATTAAAATCCTCACTTCAACTAATATTCTCATTTAATTTTGTTCATTTTGATACATTTGGCAAAACCCCCTCACGGTTTTCGCCTTGTTGTGGCGAGGGGGCTTACGTCTAACTCTTCAGCAATCCAGCTGCGGAGAAAGACAACTAAGAAAACCAACAAAAGCAGAGATGTTAATCGAAAAAACAAAATGGATAAAAGTTTACTAGAGAATAAAAATCGAACGGGGATATACGTTCAAAAGTCGGCAGAAGTCACGGCTGCCGGCGAGGGCTTGGCTTCGCAAGAAGCTAAGTCGCCAGTGACAACAAACGTAAACTTCGAGAAAGAAAAACGAGAGTTAAAGAGACAACCGGTCATTCTCTCAGTGGATCTCCTTCCCGCCCTAGATGGTCTAACTATCAAAGGTACGGAGACCTCGGACCGACCTCCTTCTATAGGTAGTCAAACCGAGGACGAGCTACTGATGGAACCGAGTCAAGAAGAGACTATGCTGAAGTCTGCTGCACCGCTCAATTCGAGGCAACGCAGCAGCTACAGATCCTCCAAAAGATTCGTGGAAACGACCGAGTTGAAAGACCCTGCAACGCTCAGTTCGAGAGATAAGGCTCTCCTAAAAAAGCATAGAAAGAGAGTTAAGAACTTCGAGCGGCAGCTGGCAGAGACTGCCACTGCACCCAAGGGCACAACAGAACATGTGGAAAAGTCAGAGAGCAAAGGAGTAGATGCTGCCAAATCTAGGTCTGTCCCTAAAAAGACAAACCGTGAACAGGCTGGCAATAACTCGACCGCTCGGAACGACAAAGGAAAAGTTCAGGCGACTTCCAGCAAGAAACAGCAAGCCAACGCTAGGAAAGACCAAGCACCGGCGAGCACCTCTTCTGGAATGAAACCAGGAACGTCCAAGAGACCAAGATCGGAGGAGACGGTCAAGCAAGATGGTGCTAAGAAACAGAAAACCAGCAGCTTCGACACCACCCCGATTGACCTACAAATCGCCATAATAAGCCGTGACGACCCAGATGGGAAAATCTCGGCAAAAAACTGGCTCCTTGTGGAAAATGAGATCCTTAAAGCTATGATGGCGACAGCAGAGAACGATAGTTCTGAGGACTATACCTTTGATGGTGCCGGATGGCGGCGAGGAGTTAAAGTGGTCTGCTGCGGTGACCAGAAATCACGGGAGTTCCTGAACCGTACAATCGCCAACATTGGCGAACTATGGGAAGGCTCCTCCCTTGATGTTCTACCCGCCGCAGCTCTTCCACTCCGCCAGCAGTTTAGCATCTGGATCCCCCCTCCTGCAGAACATGAGGACGCAGCCATTGTTAAGCTGTTGGCGAAGCAGAACAAAGAGCTTCCCATTTTAGAATGGAAGCTCCAACATTCAAGAAAGAGCCATGGCGGCGAAGGAAAGGACCTCTTGTTTGTGGCAGACAAGAAATCTGACCTTCTGCTCAGAGAAAGAAAAGACGTGTTGAGGTATGGTCTCGGAACCGTAAAGGTTAGGAGGCATGAAGGCAAAGGGGAGTCAAAAGCTGCAAGTGGTGCAAATAAACCTGCACCACGCTAAAGCAGCAACGTACGACCTTACGCTCTACATGTCTCACGAGAACGTGGATGTGGCCTTGATCCAGGAACCATGGTTAGGCAAAAACCGAATCCGTGGGTTGAGGTCAAAACACTACAACCTTTTCCATTCCACGTCAGATGAAGGTGATTTTAGAAGTTGTATCCTAGTGAAAAAATCAATTAACGCTTTCTTCCTATCTAGGTACAGCAACAAGGATAACACGGCAGTCAGCGTCGAATCGAATGAAGGAAACTTCATTCTAGCGTCGACGTACATGCCGTATGAAGAGGAGAGCCCACCATCAGAAACAGTCCGCGACCTTGTGGCTCATGCCACAGCAAGCGGTACACCTTTGGTGGTGGGATGCGATGCCAACGCTCACCATACTCAATGGGGCTCTAAGGACATCAATAAAAGGGGTGAGTCAATTTTTGAATATATTCTCTGTTCTAATTTATCGTTATGTAATAGGGGCAATCACCCTACCTTTCGAAACAAAAACAGGGAGGAAATCATAGATTTGACTCTTATTAGCAATAACAGTAAAATTTCAGTCGAAGACTGGAGAGTCTCACCTAAAGAATCTTTTTCAGATCACTTTAGGATACTCTTCTCTATAGACAGGAACTCTACTCAAATGAAACCTTACAGGAACCCAACTAGAACGAATTGGACAGAGTACGAAAAATGGCTGAAAAACTGTATTGATCCACCAGAGGACAATACAAGTCTAAGTATTTCAACCATTGACACTGTTGTCCAAAACTTGTCTAGCAAAATGAGAAAGTCTTTTGAAAAACACTGCCCTTTATCTCGTTCCAATAACTCCACTAACCCACCCTGGTGGAATGGTGTACTAAAGAAACGTAGAACAGAGGTTAGAAAACTTTTCAATAAAGCTAAACTGAGTAAATTAGAGGAGGACTTAAAGTCTTATAGAGCTGCACTTAACACTTACACCAAAGAGTTAAGGAAGGCCAAAAAGGATTCGTGGGCTAAACATTGTGAATCCATTGAAAAAACAAGCGAGGCGGCGAGGCTACGCAGAACCCTGGCCCTTAATCCCACGGTCCCGGGGTACATAAAACACCCTGATGGATCATGGTCGAACTCGAGCCTAGAAACGCTTGAACTCTTCATGGAAACTCATTTCCCCGGTTGTAAGAACCCAGAAAGTTCCAATTTGCAATCGAACACGCTGGATTTTACTCACACGGAATCAAATTTAGAACTAAAACAGGTTATTACTGAGCAGAAGATTATCTGGGCAATAAACTCGTTCAAACCCTACAAATCAGCGGGACCAGACGAGATTTTTCCAGCTCTTCTTCAAAATGCTCTCAAAGTAATAACTCCGTGGCTTAGGGTAATCTTCATAAGTTGTATCAAACTTAGATACGTCCCTAATAGCTGGAAAAAGGTCAAGGTAGTCTTTATCCCAAAAGCTGGGAAACCGACTCACTCGACCGCTCAGGATTATAGACCAATAAGCCTCTCTTCGTTTCTTCTTAAGACACTAGAGAGGATAATTGATCTACATGTTAGAGAACTTCTCAACGAAAACAATTTGTGCAGCTACCAACACGCTTACCTCAAAGGTAAATCAGTGGAGACTGCTCTGCACGAAGTAGTTTCACATATTGAGAAAAGTCTTGAACATAAAGAATATACCCTGGCAGCATTTCTTGATATCGAGGGTGCGTTTAATAATGTTAAAACGGAATCGATAAAAACTGCCTTAGTTGAAGTCGGAGTTGAATCTGTCATTGTCGATTGGATCTTCACCATGTTAAATGGCAGAATTATCAACTCTCAAATAGGAGCTAGCACTATCGAGAAAACAGTTACTAGAGGCACACCACAGGGAGGAGTCATCTCACCCCTGCTCTGGATCCTCGTAGTCAACAAAATTCTCACAAAGTTCAAAGATCAGGGCATTAAAATCGTAGCATATGCAGATGACATAGTGGTTTTGGTATCAGGCAAGTTTCTTACCATCATCGGAAACATTATGGAAAATGCATTAAAGGATTTATCTTCTTGGGCAACTAAGAACGGTCTCGGGGTCAACCCCACCAAGACAGAGCTAGTTTTGTTCACGAAGAAAAGGAAACTGGAGGGCTTCAACCCTCCCAAACTTAATGGTACTCCTCTAAAACTTTCTAAGGAAGCTAAATTTCTAGGAGTAATCCTTGACTCCAAGCTTACATGGAAGCGTAATACTGAGGAAAGAATGAAAAAAGCACTATGTGCATTCTACACATGCAAAAAGACCTTCGGTAAACGTTGGGGCATGCGACCGCAAGTCATCCAATGGATGTACACAGCGATTGTCAGACCCATTCTTACCTATGGCTCTATTGTATGGTGGAAGGCGGTGGAAAAATCAAGCTATCTCAAGAACCTGAATAAGGTACAGAGACTAGCCTGTATAGGAATAACAGGGGCTCAAAGATCCACACCACAGGCTGGGTTGGAAATGATCTTGGACCTCCCGGCTCTGGATGAGTTCATAAGATGCACGGCAGCCAAAACTGCAATTCGTTTAAAAGAACTGAGTTTTTGGAGGCACAGCACTTATGGACACGGGTCAATCTTACAAAGATATGACACGATTCCAGGACTGATGGAGACCACCGATTATATTCCCCCTTTATTAGATTTCGATAGGAAATTTTCTATTTTTATACCAGAAAGACAGGGTTGGGATCCTAATTCACTTATAAGTAAACAGGGTATCCCTTTCTACACTGACGGTTCAAAAATGGAATCAGGAACAGGTGCTGGAGTGTTTTGCCAATCTCTCAACATCAGAGCATCGTATAAACTCCCAGCTGACTGTAGTGTCTTTCAGGCCGAGATCTTTGCCATTGAAAAAGCAGCTGAACTGGCACATCACGAAAAGCTAAGCTCTTCGGAGATTACTTTTTTCGTGGACAGCCAGGCTGCTATCAAAGCCTTAGCCAGCGAGACCATAAGATCAAAAGCAGTTTTAAACTGTAGGAAGGAATTAAATAAAATCTGCCACACTAACCAGGTAAAGCTCTGCTGGGTTCCTGGACATAGCAATATAGAAGGGAACGAAATAGTAGATGAACTAGCCAGGAAAGGGTCAGAAGCAGACACAAGTAGTAGCGACCATTCAGTTAGGGGACCACTCGTCCCAATTGGGGTACTCAAGAGGAAGTTAGACCTTAAATTAAAAGAGAAAATCAATAACTCCTGGAAATCCAGGGACGATTGCGTAATCTCTAGAAGTTTATGGCCTAACACAAATGAAAAACAAACTCGGTATATTCTATCGCTGAGTAAAAAGAACATTAAAATCTTGATAGGTGTACTAACAGGTCATTGCGCAATTGGCACAATGGCCAACAAGATAGGGGCATTTGCACCCGATTTTTGTAGGAGCTGTCAGGATGAGGAAGAAATAGAAACCATTAAACACCTGCTCTGTGACTGTCCGAACCTCCAAACAAGCCGCCTCCGTCATTTCGGAAACAGGTTTGTTGGAGAACTGGATGATCTAGCACAGGTCTCAATGGCAAACATGAAGAAATTTATAGATAGCACAGGCTGGTTCGTTAACGAGCCAGTCTACGTTAATCGAGTTTGAGGAACATCGATGCTAACTTTTATTTTATAGGGGATCACAATGGACCAATAGGCCCCCGTGTACGCAACAGCTCACGCTGTGCACACCCCTCATAACCTAACCTAACCTAACCTACATTTGGCAAAACCTGTCAAATTACTTGCCCGTTTTACTTGCTCGTTTTCCTACTCGAAAATTTGCAAGCCAAGGACCCAGGGTCCATGTTCTGTAACTCGGTCGAAAACTTTCGGAGTCGAGAATCATAGGAAATCGAAACAAATTGTGTCAAATTTCATACAAAAAAACTAGTTACGCTCCGTTTACACTGTTTTCGGTATGATTTTCTCGATGTGAGAAGTTACAGAACATGGGTACAGTTGACTGGCCAGTACTAAAGCCAGTACTAAAAGTTTGAATGTGTGAGTAAAACATTTGGTGTATGCCAACTTGCTAGCCAGAACTTGCTCGTGTGGCCGCCGGGTTAATGAGAGTTTCTGAAGCTAATTAAAACTTTTGCTATTGAAATTAACTTATTGTACTATGTTCCTTTTTTGTTTAATTAATTATTATGACGGTAAATTTTATTTCCAAATAAGTATTTGAGTCATATTTTGTCAACTAGGCAGACGGCAACTAAGCCATGCTTTTTGATTTTTGTAAACCTTTGTAAATTTTCATGGAAAAAATAATAAAAATCTTTATCTATCTATCTGACAGTTGTCATTTTAGTCGCCGGGCGACTGGCGATGCATTCTGTTCAGCTTTTTACTTCTTTTTCATAAGACTTCCTGTACTTCTTATTCTACTTTTTACACATTTTATTCAATGCGAAATGTCAAAATTTAACCAAACGTCAAGTTTTAACCACTTTTTAACTGAATTCGCACACGGCCTAAATCAAAAACTGAAAAAAGATAAATGTTTTTTTCAGATCACCCTACTCACGTTCCACAAGAAAATTATATTCCACTTTGCTAACTGTCAAAAATTGTGTATTCACGCTTTCTTGTCAAAAAAAGTTTTGCAGAGTTTGCATTAGCATTTCGATAAAGAAATTATTTTCATATTTTCTTTTGCTGAAATTATAATAAATTAAAATCCAAATGGCCGACGATACCAACGAAGATAGTTGGCTGTATGGTACCTCCAATCCCGACTCGACAACAAACGAAGAAGAAAAAGTCCATTCGGAGGCGGCCGATAAATATGCCGATGAATTGGGCGAAGGAGTCGGGAACAGAAAGCGCAGTTCTATTGACAATGACGACCGTCAAAATACAGAAGCTACCTCAGGTATCGGCCGTAAGGGCCAAAGTACTATTAAAGACGACGAGGATTATTCCCAAGACGGCGACGGCCAAGGAAATAACCAACAAAGTCCCGATTCCAATGACCGCCGTGATAACCTCAATGAAAACGAAGAAGATCCCGCCGAAGAAATGGAAGAAGATGAACAAGCAGCCGCTGCTGCGGCTGAGGCTGCAGCAGCTGCTTCCGAAGACGGAGGTGATTCAGATAGAGGTAAAGATAATGGCGACTCTGACGATGACGACGATGAGAGCGATGATGATATTAATGTTGTGATTGGTGACATCAAATCGGGACCCTCATACAACATCAAGCAACGAACTAATCTTTTGACTACAGCCGGCGCAGTGTCCCAGGACAAAAGCAAATCGGGTCAAGGCAAGTTTAGCATTGAAGAATTCGAGAGTATAGGAACGATAAATGGCGTTCCAGCACCCGAGTACAGCATTGATTCACTGGAAGAGAAACCATGGAGGAAGCCCGGTGCTGATATAACCGATTACTTTAATTACGGTTTCAATGAGGACACTTGGCGAGCGTACTGCGAAAGGCAGAAACGATACCGATTGACGGAGAGTGGGGCTGGCCTACAGAATTTAACGGGTCCAATGTCAAATGCTCATTCTGCTCCACAGCAGATGAATCCTCTTGGTGTTGGTGGGGGCGGAGGAGGAGGTGGCGGTAATCTTCAACACAATAATCGCAATCTTACCGGTATGGGTGGTGGCGAAGGCAAGTACATGATGATGCCTCCTCGTCGAGGCGGACCTGGTGCAAATGGAGCACCACCAACTTCAAAGGAGAATGTTATCCAGGTGATGACAGCGGAATGTCGAGAATATAGCCGAACTGGTGGACCTGGCCAGATGCCCAATTTCATTCCCGATGATCCGTTCTTTGATCCGGATCCATTCGATGGGTACGGCTATGAACCCACACAAGAATCGCAATGGATGAACGAGAACCCTGGCTGGGTTCCAAGTGGAATCAAAGAATTAACTCCTGGTCCAGGTGGGATGGGACCTCCACCAGTTGGTATGGGAATAGGTCCGATGGGGCCGCCAATGCAGCCTATGGGACCCCCTATGAGGCCCCCAATGGGACCCATGGGCCATAGTATGCCGATGGGACCACCTATGATGATGGGAGGCAACAATGGAGGTATGAGGATGATGGGACCGCCGCGCATGATGGGCCCGATAATGAATGAACGCGATTGGGATAGAAACGAACGTGAGCATATAGAGCGTGGTAGCGGCAGAGATCGTGATCGAGACCGAGAATCGCGAGAGAATCGTGATCGCGATCGCGATAGAGATCGTGAGCGGGAACGCGAACGGGATAGGGAACGTGATCGTGATCGCGAACGCGAGAGGAGTGAACGTAGTGATCGGGAAAGAGATCGCGAGCGAGACAGAGAGCGTGAAAAAGAACGAGAAAGGGAAAGAGAACGTGAACGCGAGTGGGACAGACCATCGGAACGGGACAGGGAACGCGAAAGGGATCGCGATCGCGATCGTGAACGCGACAGAGAAAGGGACAGAGATCGAGTTAGAAGCGAAACTGAAATTCAAATCAAAGTAAGTTTTAAACGGAAAGTATTTGTTAAAATTTTCAATAATTTATTGATTATTGACTTCAGGTTGAAAGAGAATCAGTTCCAAAGTCACCGCCAAGATCAAAATCTTCTAAAACGACACGCAAAGAATCATCAAGAGCATCATCAGTTGGTCAGGTAAAAGTGATTGTTGTAATCTAACTTCTTTCTATCCTAACAAGTGCATTTTTTTCGCTCAGGAAACGGAACGTCCGGATGAAGATAGAGATAGAAAAAGACGTGACCGTGAACGAGACCGTGAGCGAGAACGGTAACTAAACTATTGCATTTTGCGTGTTGCATTTAATGTGGTATTATTTTTCAGATCCTCTCGTCGTGAACGTTCTAGAAGTCGGGAGAAATCAAGACGCCGCTCCAAAAGTCGCGATAAAGAACGTGATCGTGATCGCAAGAGTCGCGATAAAAAGAAGCACCGCAAGGATAAAGAAGAAAGTGAATGAGTTCGCATGTTTTCAACTATTCCGTTGGCCTGTCCAAACTCAGTTCAATTTATTCTTTGTTTTTGAGCCTAACTCCAGCTAAGGATAACCTCTTTGTTATCCTCAATACACAAACTGTAATTGGACAATGAACAAGTCCAAATAACAAAAACATCTTTATTTTCATTGGAATCTTTAATTTTTTTAATCAATGTTCATCTTTTCCTCAGCGCAATCTTAATTCAAAAACAATTAAAAGTTGAAGCTAAGAAAATGATTGTAGTATTAGAAGCAAAAATATTATTTCTTAATGTAAAAAAAAACTGTAATTTGTAAAGGAATAAATAAAAGAGATAAACGAAACCATCTGCATTCTTATTCTCATACGTCCGCGTTGAGAGCTTCCTGTTTTTTCTTCTGTATCTTTTCCTCAATTGTATCCAGCCTCTTGTTCATTGCAGCTAGTGAGTCTACCAGCCCCTGTTGTAGTTCTCCATACCGCTTCATGGCCAATATAAGGCTCTCTTCAATAAGCTCCGTTTGTTGCTTATATTCATCGTTGTTTTTCGTTAGTTCTTTGATTTCGTCGGTTTTGTCCGGAATATTACGAAAATATTCAGCCCCAAGAGTCTTCTCGAGAGCTTTTATTTCCGTCAATTGTTTGAATGTCGTCGCAAGCTCTGGAGCAACTGCGTTCACATACACTTCCTTAGCTTTGACTTTTTGGGTTTCCTCGAGGAAATTCGGATCAAGGTATCGTTCTAGCTCCTCACTGCGTTCTAGTACCTTGTTTATGTTATCTCGACCAGCCAATGCCGATGAAAGCAGTGTATTTGCTGAGAGAATGGAATCAACGAAATTTTCACTTCCTTTCACGTCGTTATTTGGTATTGGCCCCAAAACACGATTGAGTGTATCGATGCGTTTTTCAATAATATCCAGAGCTTCCATTTTTTATTGTGCACTTTTGCAAGTAATTTCAATAAAATATTTTTGTTCTTATGATGTCAACTTCTCTTGGCCTTTTCTAATTTTTACATGAATTGGGAAAGGATGTGGAACTGGACCAGTGATCACTTATACCAAGATTGGAAACCTTGCTGTCAAAGTGACATTTGCCTACAAGCTGAGGGAGCAGGTTAGCTGAAACAGTATGCGTGTAATACAAACTTAGGGAGCAGGTTAGCTGTAAGAGTATGCGTGTTTTTGTAATAAAGATACAGTTGCCTACATAATAAAAAGCAAGTTAGCTGCAAGAGTATGTGTGCAGGAAAAAAATAACTTTTGCGGTATTTGGAGGGTAAAACGTAGGTAGGTTTCCAATCTTGTTATAAAGTGATCACTGAACTGGACATTGGAAGTTATTATGCGAGTTCCAATTTCCATTGCCAATTAGATATTTTAGTGCTGCCAATACACTCACAAACAGAGTCAATTTCTTAAGTTATTTCAGAACTATTGAAGAAGGGCCGAACAAAAGGTGTCTTGCTATTAAAATCATCTTTCAATTTTGTTTTCTAGTTCTCTATTATTTGAGGTTTTTTAAATTTCGTTTTAATCTTTTGTCGAGAAGGACTGTTATGTGGCTTTTCTTACAACCCAAGAATCGATCCGTGACGTAAAAGTGGCGATTTTTTTCCCTTAAACGTATTTCTTTCACAAAGAAATCGAATTTTTTGCTCGAAGGATTGATTTCTGGCAAATCCCTTTTTGGAGACGGATTTACACATACTTGTACACGGATTTTACACATATACTACGAGTTTGACATTTCTGAGTTTTCTATTGTTGTAATTATCATGTACAAAACGATTCAACAGCTGACCAGACAACACAGACATTCAAAAAAGGGATTGATTCGTTTTCGACATTTCTTACACGCCAGAAAACATTGATTTTAGTAGCAATTCTTCTTGGTTGTAAGAAAAGCCACATTAATTAACGAAAGTAGTGTCTCTGGCAACTGCAACTAATTACTGGCAGCACTTACTACTGCTGGATTTGTTCAGAGATTATATATGGTAAGGAGATGGGAAACAAAGCTGTCAAAATGACAGATGCCTACAAGCGTTTTTACCAATACTATCACATTTTGGACCATAGTTTCTTTGAAAGTATGCGTTTTTTTACCAATACTATCACAGTTTGGACCATAAATTTTGTGAAAGTATGCGTGTTTTTACACAGTAAATATTGTCCTGCCATATTGTTTTTGTTTGTATATTTTTCATGTACAAGGAAAGAAAATAAAATGAAAGAAAATGAAAATTGAGGGATCTAGGGAGTGAAACGTAAGTCAGTTTCCCATCTTGTTACTTATTTAATCTTTGGATTTGTTCTCAATAACAACTGTCACTTCCATTCAGCGTTGCCGAAGTCGCTCGATCGGGCCATTTTATTCCGAGATCTTTGCGATGAAAATATTTTGGATTCGATTTCTCACTCAACAATTTATAAGGTAACCGAAGCTTTCTCAATGAGGACTGGGAATTATGTCCCACTAAGTGATTTTGCCTCAGTCAAATTGACATTGAGATCTCAGTGAGATATTGTAAGGTGGAACTGGCCTCTAAGTCTGCAATTCTGTAGTATCTCACTTCTTACTTGTTCATCTGACATTAACACAGGTTAAACTAACGCCAAGTTTCTTATTAGTTATAACTTTTTAAGCCCATGTGATTTGATACTAGGAAGTGTAAACACAGACACAATTTATTCTAAAGTTCTTCTACAAAATTAAAGAAATGGAGTGATAACCTGAATATCAGATGAATTTATTACAAATACTCAAAACTGGCGTACAAAATGATTTTAAAAAGATGCAGAGTGCATTTACTTCATTTCTGTTTGTTGCCCTGAAAACACGAAAATGGCCTGATTTTTTTTTTCAAGATTGGCCCGATTTCAAAAATAAAATCGGCAACGCTGCTTCCATTTCCATTGACAGTTTTCTTGTCTTCTCTCCTACTTCCAATGTTTCACAAACAAATTCTCTTATATTTTTTGACAACTTGTGTTTTCTGTAATTGATTTGATTATTTACTAAAATAAAACATAGAAATTGCATTATGTTTCGTGTGAAGATCTAAAAACCATAATTTTTTTTAAATCTGGCAGAGAAAAATTGTCTTTTTTTGAATTGGTTTGTAATTTAATTGTATGTGTACTTCTGCTTGTGAAGGAATTTGTTCATCTTCCCATGGTAATTGAAGTTATTTCGTGAATTGCTAGTTTATGGAATCAAAAGACAAACATTTTACAGTGTTTACCCTAAATATTTCTCCGGAATTCGTAAGAACTTAAAAAAACAAGCATTTCCATGTAAAAGATGCAAAACATGAGCAAGGTGCTTTAGTCGCTGATTTCAGATAAGTCATGCAAAAAGGTTTTTCCAAAGTTAATACCTACACCCCTTGGGAAAAGTCGAGTTCATTGATAGAACCAATCTTCCTTCTCTTCAAATAAATGCATTTTCTTCCGGACACTCCATCTTTAACTGATTCTTATTTCTGTCTCAAAACATTTGTAATAGAGTTCAGTTTCTTCATTTTCAAGATTAACCCAAGAAATCATATAAACAACTTTTAGTCCACACTGTCCACGAGTCTCTTTGTCTTCATTCAATTGATAGTTCATGTGTTGTGGGAATTTTCTTGGTGTACAGAGACTGACTGGTTTGGTTAATTTCTTTCTCTTCTGTTTTCATCATTACAACTTGGTATCCGTTCATTGTGTCTCATGTTATACTAGCAGCAGCCTATTGTGTTAATTAATTCTTTATTTGCCAACAATAAACTAAACCAAGAAATGTTCGTCGTACCATCAATCCATCGATCTAGTATCTTTCTGCCTCTGTGTGCCTGCTTGTACCGTGTGTATGTACACTTACCTCTACAAAAGCTAAACGCATCTAGAGCTAATAAGAGGATAAAGTAAACGACAGTAATAATTTCAGTACGACTCGGTTTGTTGAATTGGAGAGAACAAGTTTTTTTGCAAGGAGCATAGCGCGGAATTATAATAATTTTAGATAAAGAATTACTTTGTTACAAATAAACTCCAGTTTCAAATTGTCTCATGTTCAAATGCAAAAGAAAATTTTGAAAAGAACTCCGTAATATTGAAAGTACATAAATCAAAAATACAAAACAACAAAATGTCTGCAAGTAACAAAGAGAGTCCAAGCAGAGAATCTACTTCGTCAAGTGCAAGAATAAGCCTAATAGCTGAAGATTCATTGACCCGTGACTTTTCCATGGGCAGCTTAACGTCGACTGTCAGCCAGGATGAGTATTTCCGGTGTCGTGATCATGCAGAGAGTGTTCTTAAAAGAATGCAAAATTATTTAGAAAACGAACAGCTGTGCGATGTGATCCTGATAGCTGGAATCGATGGAAAAAGGTAAGATCCTTTGTTCAAAAATACTGTTTATCGCAAATGTTGGGAAAGGCTCGTCTATTGTTTGGTTTTCTTCTCTTTTCCTTTGATGAACAAAGGAAATTTTGTGTTGTCTTTGCCTTTTTGATAAAGAACTTCAATGAAAAGCAATAAAAATTTATTTTTCTCTACAAAACACATCTGCTCTTCGGCAACTGAACTAATTCGACTAATAGCTAATATTGTTTTTTATTATTGTTGTTGATGCTTTTAGAGGCGATCGCACTGGTGCACTTAACTTTGGTTCAGGAAGTATTTTTCCATTGACTTTATAACGGCAACATGGTTTGGAATATATTTTAATATAATTGAAAACTCAGTTATTCTACATTTTTACCAATTTCATATTTTGTACTTTTATCTACATACGTTCTAAGTTCTATATTAAATGTTTGCTACCAGTGGCGTTTTATCCTAAAGTCAAACTAGGTATGTGCCTAGGGCCGCGTGGCAACATAGGGGCGCGCAGGTGCAGCGTGTTCATACATATGTAAAGAAGCAAACTTATAAACTCGAACCTCAGTTTCGACTTATGTTAAAATAAAAATCGGTCCTGAGCAATTCCACTTAGGCTAAAAACACACCAAATCAGACAAGATTACTTTTTGTCTTTCGACAAAAAATCGTGGACACAAGTCCATTGCTCTTACGAGGCAACACACACCGAAAAAGACACCACACGATAAAAAGTCTTGTCCGCTCGTCGGTTGCAGTAAATACATGGGGTTTTATAGGAGCAACACACACCAAAGAAGACAAACAGTCCGGGACAAAATGTCAACGCCTAAAAGTACACACCGTCTTATGAAGTAACACACACCAAAGTGAACAAGACAAATAAACAGAAAAAACGACAAAAGAACGTGTCAGTTGTATAGGAGCAGCACACACCGAAGCGGACAAAGACAAGACATTTTTTTCTTTTTCGTCCTCGGTTTGGGTTGGAATCTGACACGATTTTTTGTCTTAAAACAAAAAGACGTCTTGTCTGATTTGGTGTGTTTTTAGCCTTACAGTTTGTTTGCATAAACCTTGCTTTTTAGATATCCCCACAAGAAGAAGTCCGAGGCAGTCAAATCAGGCGACCGTGGAGGCCAATTAACATCGGTATTTCTTGAAATAACTCGTTGTGGAAAGAGTTCTCGCAGTAATTTCATTGTAATCCTGGAGGGTCATTCCGTATCTCGATATCGTCGAAACGATATCGTTTCGACGATCGACTCGCTTCACGTAACTCTGAAAATCACTATCGTCCAGACGATATCGTTTTTTCAGATCGACATTTGCTTTCCGTAACTCGATTATCGTCAAAACGATATCGTCAAAACTATGGAATTTGAACGATAGCTAATTAGGTATCGTCTAGAACAAAAATGTTAAGGGAATTAATTTTTTGATTCAGAACACGGTTTAAATTTATGAAACATTTTATGTTATATCATTTATTTTATGAAAACAAAATGTTCTCGACTTTTAACAGACTTTTAAGTTTAGATTTTTGTCATGAAATGGACTTTATGAATTTTCTTTGGAGTGAAAAAGAGAAAAATGCAAATAGCAATAACTTATTTCAACTGTTGGTAATGAAATTACATATATTTTTTGTGTTTAAAAAAAAATCTCCGAGGTAAACAAAAATTAAATGTGTAAAACGCCTAGTTCAAATTGTCATCTTTGATGGTAGTATTTTTATTAACGAGTACTGCAATCAGATGAAAAGAGAGAAGCGACATCTACATTATAAAGTTCTCTCTATATCTTTCTTGCAAATTCTTCATAGGGATGAAGTACACAAACACAAAACTTGAAGTGATAGTAATACACGTGCACTACGATGACATTTTGTATACAGTTTGAGAGTCTTTGTAGCTCTCAAAATGTAGAGGCAAAAAAAACGATGAACGAGACGATGACGATCAACTTACGTGAAGCAATTTTGAGACGATAGTCGTTTTCAAAGTTACGGAATGACCCTCCTGGCTGTATGCGATTTGGCACCGTTGTTGATATGATACCACATGTTCATCAAGCCCAAAGCATGCAGTTGTGACGTTAAAAAGTTTTAAATCGTTTAACGATATCGCTACCCATTCACAGTTACCGTTACGCCGTTTTAATTTTCAAAGAAGTATAAGGTCCAATGATTTCTCCTGACCAAGTTGCACATCAGATTGTATTTTAATGGATGCAAAGGTGACTGATGAATAATTTGAGGGTTTCCCATTGCCCAGAACCGTTTTCTGTTTATTCATATGAAAATGTGCCTCGTCACTCATTATGATTTTTTCACAGTAATCGATGATTGATTTTGATAGAATGATTAACGATTAAAACACGTTGGTGAATCGAATATTTTTCTATAATAAATTTGCTACGTGTCTAAGGGGCCGGTTATAGCTATCAGAAAAACGGATCAGAAAAAATATTCTTTTCCAAATTTGACTATTCTAGAACTTCATATGAGCGAAATATTTATGCAAATCGACAAACATTTGTTTGAAATATTTTTTTCAAAAAGAATTAAAACATTTATGACCGAATTTAATTAGAAAATTGAATTTAAATATCTGATGAGATTTAATTTTTCTGAACAGCTGATTGTAAAAACTTCAAAAATATTCCATTTCGTTTTTTTGATGTTTCGATTTTTTTCTGTTCCGATGAAAAAAAAATCTGATGTCATTAAGGGTCAGGGCATAGCTTTCATTGGTTTCAATCATTGGAACAAATCAGTGGAATTTTCTTGAATGTTTTTGACATGTCTGGCATAGCTCTCATTGAAATGTTATGTCATTGAACAAAAATGTCAGTGAAATGGAAAATGGAAAATGGAGTCCTTCGCATGTAGACATTGGAAATTTCTTACCTCTTGTATTAATTTGGTCTCAAATTTTCTAATTTATGATGATATTTATTTTCTTTTTGCTGTCGATTCATTTTTGTTTATTTATTGAGGTTAAACTAGATCATTGAGAGAACCACTGACAGTCTGGAACAAAAAGAAATTCGAACATTTTCATTGGTCCGCTGGTACTATGAAACAAGGAATGACAAATCAGCTGATCACTGAAAGCGATTACATCATTGAAAAAATTAAAATGAATTTAAAGCAAAATATTTGGGCTAAATTAAATATTTTAATTGATAAAAAATTTCTTGAACTCTTTACCTTCATTTTGGTACCAAACTTAACAATTATTTCTTGTTTTATTGCTTTTAAAACCTGAATGAAAATTATCAATGACGAAAACCAATGAAAGCTATGCCCTGACCCTAAAAGAAGTGCGAAGCTGGATTTCTGACACAAAATTCTTGGTTGCTATAAACACTCATCAGAAAAATGATTCAAGTTTTCACTGTTCCAATTTTTTCTGATGGATTTTTCTGATAGCTATAAGCGTACCTACTTTTTGGTAATCCGGAATTGGTACACAGAACTGTCCGATTCCGGATACCAAACGAACAGGCAAACACATGTTTTTGATACTAAGGGGCCAGTTATAGCTATCATTAAAAACTATCATTAAAAGTTGGAACACATGAAAATTGTATTTTTTTACTTACGTGTGTTTATAGCGATCATTAAATTATTTAAATGTCATTCGAATATTTATTTAATAAACCGACACCAAATATTTGTTTAATGATTGAAAATCCTTCATTAATTTTTTTAATGAAAGATGAAACATTAAAAAAGGGGAACACGAATACTGGAACAAAGTGTTTCATTTTTTGAAATTTAATTATTAGGGGCCGGTTATAGCTATCAGAAAAACGGATCAGAAAAAAAAATTCATTTCCAAATTTGATTACTCTTGAACTTCAATTGAACGAAATATTTATGCAATTCGACGAACGTTTGTTTGAAATATTTTTTTTTCAAAAAGAATTAAAACATTTATGACCGAATTTAATTAGAAAAATGAATTTAAATTTTTTTCTGATGAGATTTCATTTTTCTGAACAGCTGATTGTAAAAACTTCAAAAATATTCCATTTCGTTTTTTTGATGTTTCAATTTTTTTCTGTTCCGACTACATCAGAAAAATGTTGATGTCATAAAAAACAGCGCGAAGCTGAATTGACATTTAATTTCTGACACAAAATTTTGGTTGCTATAAGAGGCCGGTTATAGCTATCATTCAAATGCATCCGGAAAAATCTTTGAATGGATATTTAAAAATGTTTTCTTTTAAATAGAAGTACAAATTATATACTAATTGATCGGAAATCACTCCAAGAATTTTTATTGACATAAAAAAGTTCAATTACACACTTATTTTTTCTTTAAAATGTGTTTTTCCATTTTCCGGTTGTAAATTCATTTTCCTGAACAGCTGATTGTTTAATGTCAAAAAATGAAACAAATCGTTCCAATGATTTGCGTTTCCATTTTGTACAATTCCAATGATCTGTGTTTCAACTTCTCACAGTTCCAATGATAGAATTACGGCAGGAAAAAATTTCCGGACAGAAATTTTCAATGATTGCTATAACCGACCTATTAGAAAAATTCCAATGATGTGTTTCAATGATGAAAACTAATGATAGCTATAACTGGCCTCTAAACACTCATGAGAAAAATGTTTCAAGTTTTCACTGTTTCATTTTTTTCTGATGGATTTTTCTGATAGCTATAACCGGTGCCTTAGCTTGTCATTAAAACGAATTTTCATCATTAAAGTAAATAAATGCATTTTTCACCAAAAATATACTTTTGTAGGATTATTTTTCGCGAGAAAAAAATATTTCAATGGATTTGCCATCGATTGGTATGAGATTGATTTATAAAATCAAAGTACAACACACAACATTATCCAAATGAAAATTTTTAATGATAGTTTTTAATGATCGCTATAACTGGCCCCTAAGGTTGAATGGTTATGTATGTATTTGTGAATCGTCATATGCAGAATTGCAGATGACATGACATTGTTTTTATTTTCTTTATTTGTAAACATGGCAACGAGTACGTATGTGCGACTTCAAACTCGGAATCGTTTTTCTGTTCTATTCAGTCATCTTGTGCCAAGTGAACGAATTCAGAATCGTTCGGAACAGTTCCGGACGACCAAAAAAACGCTATAATTCACGACTGTCAAATATGAACTGTCAAGAGTAATGTTGACCAAAATGGCGGCAAAATAAAGTAGTTATACCTTCCCGGCGAACACTCGGCTAATCCGATTCGGCGAACCGAATTGCAACTCGGTTTGCATAAAAACCAACTCGAGTTAACTTCGTTTACAAAATTTACGATTCAGAACATCATTAATTAAAATATTTTAAACCGAAAACGTTAGAACGTTGGGACAATATCTATCGAACTCATGTAAATTTGTTCTCTTTTTCCTTGCCCCCCCATATCAACGCGTTTTTCTAAGGCTCGGTACAGCGGTTTTAGTCAAACTATAATACGAGTTATTTTTAATATAGGGGCGCCGATGAAATGCTTGCCTATGGCGCCCTCAACGTTTAATCCGCCACTGTTTGCTACACAGTTTGACAACTAGCAAGAATTGTTGTTACGTTCATCGTTACAAACATACAAAACAAGGTTCGGGAACTTCCCAACCCACCTATAATTTGATTCACAGAACGGCAAAAAGTTCACAAATCACTTAAATACCAATTTTACTATATCAAGCTTCATGAGTCAAGGGAAAAAAAAACGTTTGAAAAGTGGGTTGATCATTTACACTCTTGAGCAGAGCTATACAAACAAATATGTATGTTCAATATTTATATGCTCACCACCGGTTAATTAATAAATATCAAAACAGTTGGTGTTGTTGAGTAAGGCGTATAGTGAATTATGATTGGAAAATAATATTTAATATGCATTCGATGTAACACCTACATGCACGCATTTAAATATACAATATTGCTCGATTGTTATGATCAGAAATGATTAACTTTAAAATTGCTCTCAATGCTTCCAATAAATAGTCAATAGACACTGTTAATGATTAATTCTGAGGCTTAGATTAAAATCTAAACATGTTTCGCATGAAAACGAATATTTCCTCTTTGAAAAGAATATTCAACTAAAAACAAACATAAACTCCCGGTATACCAGGCAACGAGAAAGCCGATGAATTAGTGAGATTAAGATCAATGCTTGACGTAAGCCAAGCTCTGCTTGTCAGCACTCCACCCTGTCACTTAAAGCAGGAAATTTCAGATAGAATAGCTGTTACGGCCAATGCGGACTGGCATGCTCTTTGGACTGTGTAATGCTGCTCAAAGGTTATGGTAGTTGATGGACAAGGTCATTCCATCCAGGTTACGGGTCCGTGTCTTTGTGTATCTCGATGACTTGCTCGTCATAGCTCCAAATTTCGAAGACCATATCGCTCTGTTGGACGAGGTAGCGACGTGTCTCAACAAAGCTGGCCTCACCATCAACGTGACAAAATCCAAATTCTGCTTCCGCGAATTCCGGCTAAAGTTGAGATGATCGAGAATTTTGCGATCCCTAAATTGGCGAAACAGGTACGGCGTACGGCGACTACTTGGTTTAGCAGGGTGGTACCGTAGGTTTATACAGAAATTTTCGACCATGACGGCTCCAATCACGGACACCCTAAAAAAGGGGGAAAAAAAGTTTAATATGAAGCTCTGGAGGCACTTGGTGAGTTGAAGAAAGCGTTAGCAAAAGCTCCGGTTTTGACGCATCCTAATTTTGACAAGCGCTCTAACATCTAGTGCGATGCTTCCGATTCAGGTGTAGGGGCGGTGCTTTTCCAGAAAAACGACGCCGACGAAGAAACCCCAATATCGTTCTTTTACCAGAAGCTAAATAAGGCCCAGAAAAATTACAGCGTGACGGAAAAAGAATGCCGCCGTTTTGGCAATACAAAAATTTAGACCTTATGTGGAAGGTATTACTTTTACGGTCATAACCGACCATTCCAGGCTTAAATGGCTGATGAGTCTTAAAGACCTTAGCGGTAGACTTGCGCGCTGGAGTTTACAACTCCAAGCTTTTTCGTTCAATATTGAACACTGCAAAGGTAGTCTAAATGTTGTCCCTGATTTTTTGTCCCGTATGTATGTCGAAATTGAGAGTATAGACTTTGAAAGTGTAACTCCAAAAATAGATCTGGCATCTGGAAGCAGAAGAATTTAAGTATGAAGAGTACCTGACCTTAATTAAAACTGTGCTGGAAAACAAAGAACGCTTGCCCGAGTTAAATGTTGACGATAACTTCGTGTACAAGAAAGCTTTTCCTTCAACGGAAAATTGTACAAACGAGCCGAGCAATCGCAAGCATGCCAGTCCGCAGACCTAGTGAAAACAGTGCTTTACGCACAATCTACAGCCAGTACTAGCCTATTATAGATTAAACAAGAGATCACTTCGATCTATTGTTAGTATAATCACCGGACATTAGGATGTCATAAGAAAAATATGAGAATCAGTTCAGATGATCTATGCTCAGGAAGTGGTGACGAGGAGGTGCATGAAGACACTTTACATTTTCTATGTCACTGCCCCGCACTTTACCACCAAAGGAAGAAATTGCTCGGCTATAATTTCTTCGGGGACTTAGAAGAACTTTCTAGTAAAAAGAAATGAAAAAAAATGAAATTTGGCGCGAATAGGTACACATATTATATGTAACACATGTCATACTCAACCAATACATTTTCACCAAACTTCATATTCTTCGGAATAAAAAAAAAACTGTTCAATTGGGATTCCGAATCGATGAACAATTCCGGATTGCCAATTAAAAACGCCACTAATGTTGTTTTTCATTGGTCTTTCTTTGACGTTTCTTCTTCTACTGCCAGTGGAACGGGTTATGATGTATGTGTCATTCTTCGGACGATTCTGTTTTCAAAAGAGAAGAGTTCTGCTCTTCTCGGAAGCATTCCGTCTGTCATATTCAGTCCAATGGAACGGTTTCAGAAGACTTCTGGACTCTTCCGAATGTCTCTGGACGTCCAATGGGAAACGACATAACATAAAATCCACATTTTCATAGTCGAAATCAAAGTGTAAGAATCCCCAGAACGATTGAGTATTTACTCTTCGACTTATCTACACCCACAGCTTAATTTGAGAGTATGACGTCGATTGAGTCACTCGTTCAGAAAGAAATCAGTTGCGGAACGTTGATTTCATTTATTTACATTTTTCTTAATGTTCATGCTATGGTGGTGAATATTGTTATACTTGTGATTGCTTCGTTATAAAATTTTACGAATGCTTTTGCCCATTAGAATATAAATCTTTAAAGCTACAACATGCGACCAATTGGCTCCCTTCTTATTTTTATTTTGTTGCTGATTTATCTCTCTCAATAAAAGTAAACTTCGAGTCGAGTCAAGAAGTTCTTTTGATGTACACAGTAGGAATATGAATAAAAAGAAAATCAAACTAGGAAGCTGGAGGAAAATATGCACAAGAGAGTATTTATTTCATGTTTGATATAGAAGTAGAAGTAGACAAGTCTAGAACTGGAACATTATATGTTCCCATACGAATCAGGTTTCGTGTTTGCAAATTATTATGTTCTTGATAAATGCCACAATGTCAGTTATACATTTTCTATCACGCAAATTCGTAACAACATTGAAGCAAAATTTTCCTTTCTTTTAAGCAGCAAAATTCTATGCAAACATGTGTAGGTACTTGCGGGAAACAAAAGAGAAATTATTATTTGTGCCAAAACGCACAGGCACATACTAATACTGTTCTAATTAAATTATACGGAAGATATAGAAAATGATGACCGTAATTGCATTAATAAAACATTTGCGGCGCATTTTAAATGAGGCAAACAAAAATACAAATTTGTACAGAGACATCGTCGTCACAGAAATGTGTGTTTAGTTAAAACACAAATAAATAAATAAAACAAGTACATTTAAGGGGTTAATGTTCGGTCGTCAAAGTGAGTTTAAAAATAATACGAATTTTCTTTCTGTTTCTTATGATAAATGTGTTGGTTTATCATTGTTGAAGCAATACAAAGAATCAACATTGATTCGACCATTTAAATTTGTAAGCAACAAACGAATAACTTAATTTTTTGTCATGGGTTCAAATCAATAGAGAATCTAGTTTTTATTAAAATGTCATTAAAGACATAAATACGTAAATATCTTGGAAAATAATGGTACAACTCAACTTTTTCAATATCTTTGCGATAAATTAGGTCTTGAGGTTGTAAACAAAAGACGGCCAACATGCTTTCAATCATCTAGAAATCCATCGTTAATTGACATGTTCCTGACAAATTCAGTTAACGAAGTAAGAGGAAATGGTCAGTTGAGGTTGACGCCAGACTTTATTCATGGTCTTATTTTCTGTTCATTCAACTTCAACATATTAAGTAGAAACTTTGTCAAAACTTTTTTAAGCAATTAATAGAACTGATTTAAACAGTTTATACCAAAATATAAATGCGTTTAATCTAAATGACATCTACAATATTGCAGATATTGATTGCAAAGTATCTATCTTAACAAATGTTACAAATGAACTATATCAAACATATGTTCCAGTTGTTACAAAAATAGTGAAATCCCAAAGCTGCCCATGGTTTACCCAACAAAACAAGATCTTAATTCAAGAAAGAGAACTTTTTTACCCTACGGAATACAATCGTCAACAGTTTATTTTTTCCCGAAACAGAGTGACCAGGCGCGGATTCAGAGGGGGTCACGGGGGTCGTGACCCCCCCCCCCCCCCAAACAGGCCGTATTTAAAAAAAAAGAAGTGCTGAACCAATATTTTGCAAACCGAATAACAAAAAAAAAAAAAACAAACCAAACCTTGTTTTTGCAAACTTAAGAACCGGGAACTAACCAAACTATCTTAATTGTAAGTTAATTTTTTGCCCTCTGAAAAAAATAGAATCAAAAAAAGGCTGAATCAACAATTTTTTTACAAAATACTGACATTTTTTATTAACTTCCCAGAGGAAGTTATTGTAATGGGGCCGAATTTGTGAATCTCCATTTTTTGCATATCGAGGTCACTAGAATCCGAATCAAGCGTTTTTATGATGGTGTCTGTGTGTGTGTATGTTGTTCGTATGTCCGTATGTGCGTTACGTTTTTTCAGCTCGATTATCTCGCGAACCACTCATTGTACTGTCATAAAATTGGTCTCATTCGACGCGGTATTGTGTTGTTAGAGCTGATTAGATTCGAAATTCGCTTAGCGGTTTTTTAATGGCAATCAAATATCTAAGACAACCCTAATATAATGAAAATTATGATAATTTCTGCAATAATTTCAACAATAGTGCAAACAATCTTATAGTTAGTGTGAAAAAAACAGTATTCAGGAGTATCATAGACTATATTTCATTACTAGCTGATCCACCAAACGCTGCTTTGCCGTATAAATATTAATTTTCGGAAATACTAATCAGATTAGAAAAATTGCTTCAATAATAGAAAACTACAATATTCAGGAGCAATATAGGCTGTATTTTACTGTGCAAAGTAGTTGTGCATGAGTCCACGAGTTGGTACGATCAACTTTTGACAGATGGCGCCACTTTTATTCAATAAACTTAATGTTTTTCATAAAATCATGTTTTATGCAATTTGACTTTGAACCGACGTGCGTGTATTACTACAACGGGATGCATCGACTGAATATTTTGCAAAAGAACTAATGCTTTTACGTATTTTTCTACTCTGGGAATTTAGTCGTGTGGACCCCATGGGTCGCACTCATATTTATTTTTTCTATATTTGAATACTAGCTATAGTTTATATGTTAGCATCTGTTTACAATCTGTTTACAAGTTCCAACCAAAAGCATAATTTATAACACAAAATGCAATCTTCTATTTTGTTTCGCAAATCTGTTAATGATCGCATCGTTGTCTAATTCGATGTCACGATTGATGTGTAGCAATGCAAGCCCGGTGAGTCTGTCTCAACCAAGTTTTGAGGCGATATAGAGTTGAAAAACTGCTTTCTGCAGTGGCTTCAGTAACAAAGAGCGTCTCCAAAATCGTAAGCAGTGTATTAATAGTCGGATAAATTACCATCACACGCATCAGTGGCGAGAGGAACCGAATCTAGGAGTTCACCGCCGTTTTCAACAATTCAGTTCCTTTTAGCTACCCATAACTCAAATGCGGCAATAATGTTCGAAGGGGGAAGGTTCAGAAGCTTCTGGTACGTTTCTGCTACAAGCTGAACTTCTTCAAGGCAAAAACACTCTCAACCCAAAAAGCCTTATCACGTCTGGAGAGAGCCTTTCCTTCCTCCGGGGTTCAATTCTGTGATTCTGTTGGTGGTTATCTCGATGTTTTTGACGAGATATAACGCTTGGTACGTTCAACTCCACATCCAACTGTGTTGCGAAGTTTTCAGTGTCAGAAAATAGCTTTTTTCGTCGTGCGTTATTTCACGTCACCGCTATTGATACTTCCTATAATTGTTTGAATTTTTTTTTTTTTGAATAAGGCCGTGTGCGAATTCATTTAAAAATGGGTTAAAACTTGACGTTTGGTTAAATTTTGACACTTTGCATTATTTGACTAGCTGCTAAGCAGGTTAAAATATGACAGTAGTGGTTGAAAATTCATCCATTTTTATTTTTTAACCACAATTCATCCAATTCGCACACGGCCTAAGTGAATTTATGAAAAATATCTAACCGTTTAAACCTTTGCTGCTTTATTTATTTGGTTATTCTTGTTATTTTTGATTTTTTTCTATCCTGTGGGGGTCTATCGGGAGGGGGTCTCCGGAAAAAAATTCTAGATCCGCGCCTGAGAGTGACCACCTTGATTCGCAATGCCAAACGTTCTTTTTTTATAAAACGCCTCGATCCCCAACTAAACTCTAAAACCCTATGGAAAAATCTCAAAATAGTTGGTGTAATTGAAAATGAAATACCTAAATGTCCTTTTAGTCCTTCAGCTATGGGTTCGGTTCTTGTGCCAAATTCATCTAATGCGATAACATTTAAGTATGGTGAAGCCTACTCCTCTGATTGCTTTGAATTCAGGTGCGTTAATGACTTGGATGTTGGGATAGCAATTCGAGTGCAGTCATTGAAGCGAAAAATATGGTCTTACCTCCGAATTTTTTACTGTGAACCGATATGCATGAAATTTTGGAATTAGGCTCATCTTACCCTTAACTTCAAAAGTGAAAATGATTTGAACTCCGCCACCACCCTGCTTCTGGGTGATTTTTTTTTTTTAATAACCTCGGATATCGATAGAAAGCATAATTTTAAGCAAAAAATCATTTATACAGTTTTTCAAAAAATCCAATACTTTTCAAGTTATTGGCAATTGAAAATTCGCAATATTCACACTCCGAAATTTTCAGTTACTAAGTAGAAAGAAATATGATAAGTTTTTGGACCATAACTCCTTCAATTTTCATGCTATCACAATTTATAAAAAAAACATTGTAAAGGTATTTAAGAGAGCTACAACATCCTTCATTGCAATATATAGTAAAAAACCTTTTTCTAAAACGGTGAAGGGTTAAAGGGCTTAAGAGAGGCTGTGATTGCGCTGCCATGCGCTCTTTAAACAATCATATCTCCGTCAATTTTTGTTTGACAGAAAAAACAAAAAAAAAAAACAAATTGTTTTTCAGAAAAATACCTAAATTTTTAATCCGTACACTTTTATACGTATGTTTCGTCATTTTTGAGATATTATGAAAAAAGTGGGTTTCTTAAAAAATTGATTTTTTTTTTAATCGTGAGTTTTTTCAAAAATATGTGTCCTGAAGCAGTCAAACTGATACTAGCTATCAAACTCTTCATAATAAAGTTAATTCTAGGCGGAATACGATTAATTTTAATTTTGGTGGAAATGGCACTTATGAAACCCATTGATTTAAAAGAAAAAAACACTAGATGCTCCCCTTATTTGCAATACAGCTCACTTATTTAACGTGCAAAAGATTTTTAATAGTGCTCATTTTAAAGCTTATTTCAAGCACTACAAAACCATTTTGTATTAGAATGCATAAAATGCATCTGTTCGCCGCTAGATGGCATTGACCACATCGATTAAATTTCAGACAAAATAAAAAATACCTAGCTTAATATTGCACTTAGAATACTTTATAAAAAAACAAATTGTTCATTGTTTTACCTGCGACAATATTGTTCTTAATAAAATTTTCGATAAAACGTATATTTTTGGAGATATTTGCAAAAAAACGACGAAAAACTTGAAAAAATTGCGAATTTTCAATTGCCAATTACTTACAGATGATTTTTTGCTTAAAATTAGGCCTTCTATCGATATCCGAGGTTATTTTGAAAAAAAAAATCGCCCCCGAGAAGGGGTGGCAACCACTTAAAACTTATTCTACCGGTACTTCTTCCTTTTCTAGTTCATATTTTTTTAATAAATAATAAATTATCTAAGTGGCAATCAGGGTTTAGGAAAAATCATAGTTGTGAAACAGCTGTCATCAAGGTCACCTCAGATTTAACGGCCGCAATGTATCGTGATGAAATTTGTGTTATGGTGATGCTCGATTTCTCTAAAGCATTTGATAGTATTGATCAATCAATTCTTTTACAAAAACTCAAAACCAATTTTCGTTACTCACATACTGCTCTTGAACTAATTCATAATTACCTAACAAACCGTTTAATAATGGTTCAAACCGACAACGGAATCTCTAGTCCTTATCTTGTCAATAAAGGTGTCCGTCAAGGTTCCGTTTTGGGACCAATCTTTTTTAGTGTCTATATTAATGATCTGCCAGATGTTATTGAATATAGCCAAGTACATAATATATGCAGATGATGTGGCTCTATACCTTTCAAGAAAACCTGGTGTTTTGGAACATTGCATCGCCAGAAATAATGAAGACTTGTCTTATGTCCATATGTGGGCTGATTTGAACAAAATTCTGTTAAATGCAACTAAATCACTTGGTATAGTTTGTACAAAGCGAAATATATCCTTAAACGATGTCCCCAAGCTCGATTTAAACGGAATTACGTTGCCATATGTTGAACAAGTTAAATATCTAGGATTCAGTATAAATAGGAAAATGAGTTGTTGTGATGCTACGTCGTCGGATACAATTAGAAAAGTCTACGGTGGATTACGTGTGTTAAGAACAACATCAAGCTTATTGTTGCCGAAAATGAAATCACACCTAGTAAAATCATTGCTAATGTCATTCTTTTCCTACAATTGTCTGGTTTACCCTTGTTTAGATTATGAATGTAGGCATTAAATTAATGTGGCATTCAATGGCTGTCTGCGATATATTCATAACATACCGAGGCATACGAGTGTTTCGCGTTTTAAAAATACACTCATGGGAATGAACTTAGATGATTTTTTATAAGTATAAGTCGGTTCTGAAACTTTATGATAGTTGTCCCGAGTATTTACATGAACATCTTAATTTTCTACAATCGCCTAGAGGAATTAAATTAGTGATACCGCGTTTTACACATACTATAGGAGAACAATCTTATTTTGTTAATGCAATTAAGTTGTGGAATAATCATCCAAATCGATTGCAAAGAACCATATCATCACGGGGGTTTCTCGAAGTTCAATGTAAAATCTTATTAAGGAAATAAATGAAAATGAAATGAAATTAATGATGTTATCATCGAAATGAATCATAACCCAATGCTCTAGGCAATGCAGATTTCATATTAGCTCCCTAATATGTGTCCTTACGGGACACTGTCTTATAGGCAGACACGCAATACGACTTGGTGTAGGCTCAAATGACTTCTGCAGGAGCTGTATGGACGAGGAAGAAGAAGAAACAATCTCCCACATTCTCTGCACATGTCCTGTCCTGCTTTTTCCCTAAGACGCAAACTTCATTTGGGAGAATATTTTTGTATGATAATCCCAGTGAACTAGCTAACAAGGATATCAAAAATTTTCATCGTTTTATAAAAATCTCAAAATGGTTCGACTAGTAAGAAGTAATTCTCTAGATTCATGTGGTATCACAATGGACCTTTTCCTTTGGCCTAAGTGTGTGGATCCTTTATCCGTAGCCACTTTAACCTATCCTAACCGTCATTAAAGATGAGTTAAATTTAATGCCTTACAGAGTGCCTGCACATCGCCTTGTCTTGTCAGCGTCGAGTGTATACTTCTCCGCAATGTTCACAGGCTCTCTGCGAGAGACCAAAGAAGAAGAAGTCACACTTGGTGAAGTCCATGGAGATGCCCTTCAAATACTAGTACAATATTGCTACACAGGTAAACTAAATTTGTTTTTCTCATTAAAATCGAACCAATAAAGTTCTCTCTTTGTGTTCAAGGTTTTATTGAACTTCGGGAAGACACTGTTGAAACTCTTTTGGCGACGGCATGTCTGCTTCAACTAAATGCTGTTGTAACTGCATGCTGTAATTTCCTAGCTCGACAATTACATCCCTCGAATTGTTTGGGTTTTGCATTTTTCGCTGAACAACAAAGTTGTACAACACTTTTGAAACTAGCCAAAGCTTATACCTGCCAGCATTTTATGCAAGTAAGTAGAACAGTTGTCAACAAGTTTACAGGAAATTTGATTAACAATATTTGCAGGTGTGTAAAAATCAAGAGTTTTTCCAATTGAATGCAGAACAGTTGGGAAAGCTGTTATCGAACGATGATCTTAATGTTCCTTCCGAACAAGATGTTTTTCACAGTCTTATGTCATGGGTGCAACAAGACACTGCGGCACGTGAGAAATTCATTCCAGAACTATTAGCTCTTATACGTCTACCGCTTTTGCAGCCATCGGTAGGTGTTTATGTATTTATTCTGTCTTCTTTGTAACAAAAAACAAAATCTGTAGTTTATTGCTGACCATGTTGAAGCAGTATGTGGTTCGAGCGAGTGTCAGCAACTTGTTATGGAAGCTCTTAAATGGCATCTTTTGCCCGAACGGCGCTCTCTGATCTCAACTGAACGAACAAAACCAAGAAAGTCTACAGTCGGTAGATTACTTGCAGTCGGTGGAATGGATGCACACAAAGTATGTTTGAATTTGAAAACATTTGAAACAAATTAATTTTGTTTTCTTTTTTTAGGGAGCCATAAGTATTGAAAGCTATTGCCCTCGCTTAGATAAGTGGACTGTTTGGAAAAATATGTCAGCAAGGCGGTTACAATTTGGGGTGGCTGTCATGGACGACAAATTGATAATTGTCGGTGGCCGGGATGGGCTGAAAACGCTCAATACAGTAAGATATTATTATATTACTAACCCCTGCTCTGGATCCTCGTAGTCAACAAAATTCTCACAAAGTTTAAGGATCAGGGCATAAATATTGTAGCATATGCAGATGACATACTGGTTTTGGTATCAGGCAAGTTCCTTACCACCATTGGAATCATTATGGAAAACGCATTAAAGGATTTATCTTATTGGCAACTAAGAACGGTCTCGGGGTCGACCCCACCAAGACAGAGCTAATTTTGTTCACGAAAAAACTGAAACTGGAGGGCTTCAACCCTCATAAACGCCAATTTGTTGCGAGGCAAGAGGAGTGGAGCCTTGGGAAAATCTGACAAGTCAGATTTGGAAGAGGAAGGAAACTAGGATTGGGAAACTAGGGTTGGAAAAGGAAAGAATGCTAAGTTCCGGGGACGCGGCCTGCTTGCGATGCACGGCGTCAGCTCGTCGGACGGGGGGGATCTTGCCCCCGGAAACCTAACCTCACCTGCAAACAAATACACAGATCAGGCCTATACATATAGGGAAAAAATAGGACCAGAAATTGACGGACGGACTACCTTCACGTCAGAGGCACTGCTGGTGTTAGTGCAGTGAGGCCATTACCCACCCTACCATAGGAATCTTCGGCCATTTTTTAGTATTCCTCTTAAACTTTCTAAGGAAGCTAAATTTCTAGGAGTAATCCTTGACTCCAAGCTTACATGGAAGCGTAATACTGAGGAAAGAATGAAAAAAGCACTATGTGCATTCTACACATGCAAAAAGACCTTCGGTGTACGTTGGAGTATGCGACCGCAAGTCATCCAATGGATGTACACAGCGATTCTCAGACCCATTCTTACCTATGGCTCTATTGTATGGTGGAAAGCGGTGGAAAAATCAAGCTATCTCAAGAACCTGAATAGCAGGGGCTCAGAGATCCACACCACAAGCTGGGTTGGAAATGATTTTGGATCTCCCGGCTCTTGATGAGTTCTTAAGCACTATTCACATGAGCACGACCAACGAACGACGAATGAATGAAGAAAAGTGATTTTACATACGTTTGAAGCCTTATTTTCTTACAAATTCTCAACAAAACGATAAAAGTATAGTTTATGTTTGATTTTTGATGCATAAATTAACTTTTTAATCTCAAATGTTAATAAATTTGAGAAAACAAGTTTATTCGTGGCGAATAGAATTGTAGTTGATACGAACTGTCAAACTCTATTCGCGTTCCACACACCATCCACACTCCCAACGAACAAAATATTCGCGCGCGTATAACCTCAAAAATCATTCCTGCTTTGAGTTTAGGTTGTTCATTCGCGACGAATTAAAAACTCTCATGTGAAAGAAATGTCAAAATCGACGAATTTTCGTTCATTCGTTGGTCGTCGTTCGTGCTCATGTGAATAGTGCTTTAAGGTGCACGGCAGCCAAAACTGCAATTCGATTAAAAGAACTGAATTTTTGGAAGCACAGCACTTATGGACACGGGTCAATCTTACAAATATATGACACGATTCCAGGACTGATGGAGACCACCGATTACATTCCCCCTTTACTAGATTTCGATAGGAAATTTTCTATTTGCATACCAGAAAGGCAGGGTTTGGATCCTAATTCACTTATAAGTAAACAGGGTATCCCTTTCCACACTGACGGTTCGAAAATGTAATCAGGAACAGGGGCTGGAGTGTTTTGCAAATCTCTCAACATCAGAGAGTCGTATATACTCCCAGCTGACTAGTGACTTTCAGGCCGAGATCTATGCCATTGAAAAAGCAGCTGAATTGGCACATCATGAAAAGCTAAGCTCCTCGGAGATTACTTTTTTCGTGGACAGCCAGGCTGCTATCAAAGCCTTAGCCAGTGAGACCATAAGATCAAAGGCAGTTTTAAACTGTAGGAAGGAATTAAACAGAATCTGCCACACTAACCAGGTTAAGCTCTGCTGGGTTCCTAGACATAGTAATAGAGAAGGGAAGGAAATAGAAGATGAATTAGCCATGAAACTGTCAGAAGCAGATACAAGTAGTAGCGACCATTCAGATAGGGGACCACTCGTCCCGATTGGGGTACTCAAGAGGAAGATAGACCTTAAATCAAAAGAGAAAATCAATAACTCCTGGAAATCCAGTGACGATTGTGTAATCTCTAGAAGTTTATGGCCTAACACTAATGAAAAGGAAACTCGGTATATTCTATCGCTGAGTAAAAGGAACATTAAAATCCTGAAAGGTGTACTTACGGGTCATTGCGCCAACAAGATAGGGGATTTGCACCGGATTTCTGTAGGAGCTGTCAGGATGAGAAGGAAATAGAAACCATTAAACACCTGCTGTCCGAACCTCCAAACTAACCGACTCCGTCATTTCGGGAACAGGTGTGTTGGGGAACTGGATGATCAGGCACAGGTCTCAATGGCAAACATGAGGAAATTTATAGATAGCACAGGCTGATTCGTTAACCAGTCTACGTTAATCGGCAATTTTGAAGAGCATCGATGCTACCTTTTATTTTTATAGGGGATCACAATGGACCAGTAGGCCCCCGTGTATGCAACAGTTTCACGCTGTGTGCACCCCTTATCACCTAACCCTATTACTAAAAAAATACAATGATAATGTAAATCACATACATTTTTTTAAGGTTGAATGCTTAGACTTAAATACAATGGCATGGACTCCTCTTACTTCAATGGGCACACCTCGTCATGGTCTTGGAGTTGCCGTGCTTGAAGGACCGATGTATGCAGTTGGCGGTCACGACGGTTGGAGTTATTTAAATACTGTTGAACGGTCAGTTGGTCTAACAAAAATCAACACATTCTATTAAGTATTTTTGCTTTGTTTTTTTATTCAGATGGGATCCGTTTGCCCGGACATGGAACTACGTTGCTCCAATGTCAGCAATGCGATCAACAGCGGGTGTTGCAGTATTGGGAGGAAGACTTTATGTTGTTGGTGGCCGTGATGGAACTATTTGTCACCGTTCGGTTGAATGCTACGATCCACATACAAACAAGTGGACTCTAAGAGCACCAATGAATAAACGACGCGGAGGCGTGGGTGTAAGTTATATAAATTTCTTGTCATAGAATCGAGGGTTGTAAATTACCTGTAATTCAAGGTTGCAGTCGCAAGTGGACACTTATATGCGCTGGGAGGCCATGACTGCCCAGCTAGTAATCCTTCAGTTTGCAGAACAGATACTGTTGAACGTTACGATCCTGGCACAGATTCTTGGACATTGGTAAGTCGTTTTTAGTTCCACATTGACCAGATAAATATTGCCACAGCCGATGGTCTAACATTTTACCTATAAACAAAAATTTAGATATGCTCACTCAGCGTCGGAAGAGATGCAATCGGATGTGCTTTCTTAGGCGACCGTCTTATAGCCGTTGGTGGTTATGATGGTAACCAATATCTAAAAACTGCCGAGGAATATGATCCCGAAACGAACGAATGGACACAAGTGGCACCGTTGACATACAGTCGGGCCGGGGCTAGTGTGATAACAATTCCAAATATAATTCCCTCAACACCACCATTAGCCGCTGCTAGCTCAACGGTTTAGTTTAATTTTTTTTTATTTTAAACTTTTTTTTTTAATGCGACTTTTATATGTTTGTTGTGCAAAACTTTTGCTCATACTGTCTTATTTGTAATGATTTAATGATAAGGCATTTCTCTTTTACAAAATGCATGTGATTGCGCTTTCACAAACTTGGCTTGAAATAATAATTATTAGTTCAGTAACATTCCATAATTAATATTGTTAATGTTAAGTTAAAAACTTAGTTTATTTTAAAAAACATTCCAGAACATCTATTCTGTGTTTTGGAAAAACAAAACATGAGCTCACAGAATGTGCACGATTTTCTTCTTCTTAAATCTCAAGATTTTGCATTTAAATTATTTCTGTTTGGCACAGTGACGGATTTAGGCTTGCTACCGCCCTAGGCCCCGTTCGATGCGCCGCCCTCTCCTCTTATAATTTGTATAGTGCGAAGGTTCAGCCATTCTTGTAGATTTGATATCCACAGCAGTCTTTGACGTCCCACCTTTCTTCTTTCCTCTATTTTTCCTTGCACTATAAGTTGTAGGAGTTGGTATTTGTCATTGCGTAGGATGTGGCACAGATAGCATATTTTTCTTGTTTTAATTGTATAAAAGTTCCTTTCTGCAGTTAATCCGTCGGTGCACCTCTTCATTAGTTACTCTGTCCATCCAGGATATTCGGAGTATTCTTCGGTATATCCACATATCGAAGGCTTCAATTTTTCTTGTTGTTTCACTTTTGAGCGTCCAGGTTTCTACCCCATATAGTAGCACTGACCATACATAACCCTTCACTATTCTTACTTTTATATTCAGTTGTATCTCTCTACTACAGAATACTTTTTTCAGTTTGCAGAAGACCGGCCTCGCTTGTTCAATTCTACATTATATTTCATTGTTAGGGTTGGCATTGCTTTCGATTATTGTACCTAGATATTTGAACTTGTTTACTCTTTCAATAATTTTATTGCTTATTTTTAGCTCTAAGTTCGGTGTTACAGATCTTCTGGTTAATACCATGAACTTTGTTTTGGAAGTGTTTATGTTTAGCCCGTAGCTATTGCTCACTCTATTGAGATTGTTCATCATGTTGTTTAATTTATTTATATCACTAGCTATTATTATGGCATCATCCGCATATCTTACGTTGGTTATGTGCACTCCATTTACTTTTATACCTCCATCGCTTTCTTCAATAGCTTCTTTGAAGAATTCTTCAGAGTACATATTGAAAAGAAATGGTGTGAGAATACATCCTTGTCTTACTCCTCTTTGGATCTCAACTTCTTCTTTGTGCCTCGCGGGTACCAAATCCATTATTGAAACCAAATTGAGAGGGACTTACATCGAATTCCAACTTGCTATATATTCTCTTGTGGATTATTTTTAGGAAAATCTTTAGTGTGTGACTCATTAGGCTAATTGTTCTGTAGACACATTGTACGGCTTTGCTTTTTTTTCTGGAGTGTAATAAAGGTAGTTTGCAACCAGGGATCTTACCATACTTATAGATCGCGTTGAATAGGTTGACTAGCACCGGGATATTCTCTTCATCAATAAGTTTCAGAAGTTCGTTAGGCAATCTATCTGGACCTGTTGCTTTTCTGTTATTTGATTCATTTAATGCTTTCATTATTTCCGGTCCCTCTGATCCATCCAAAGCTATTGTCTGGTGCCTTTCGTCCATTAAAAGTTCCTCAATGTATTCTCAATTCTGCTCAATTCAATTCAATTCGGCTTTGGTCCGCGCAAAAAACGTCGATTATATGACGATATAATAATTAATTTCTTGGACTAGTTGAATTCTTCAATAGACAACTATGCAAGAGCATTAAGTATATTTTTTAGCCCATGTTTCCACGTACATTTGTTTTTACTCTTTTTAGAGTGATCTTTCTCCTGAACAATTTGTAGCCGGAATACTCAGGCAAATTCGGCGAGCAATGTCCACATTCGGATAAACATCTCGAAGACTCCATGAAGGCAATACATGACATATTCTTTGTGCAGTGCGTACATTTTCTATTTTTGTTAAGGAATCTTCAAGTTGATAATGGAAATGAAAACATTCAATGCCTAAGTCTCTTCCAAATCATCAGGATACTATAGCGTTTTTTTTTTGGTAATCCAGAATTGGTACACAGAACTGTCCGATTCCGGATACCAAACGAACATGCAACACACAATTTTTTGCTGCTAAGGATTGAATGGTTATGTTATGTATTTGTGAAACCTCATAATATGCAGAATTGTAGATGACATGACATTGTTTTTATTGTCTTTATTTGTAAACATGGCAGCGAGTACGTATGTGCGAGTCTGGACATGAATGCGTGATTCTGTTTTCGATTCCGACTTCAAATTCGGAATTGTTTTTTTGTTTTTATTGTCTTTATTTGTAAACATGGCAGCGAGTACGTATGTGCGAGTCTGGACATGAATGCGTGATTCTGTTTTCGATTCCGACTTCAAATTCGGAATTGTTTTTTCTGTTCTATTCAGAACAAGAACTGTCATTTTGTGTCAAATGAACGAATTCAGAATCGTTCGGAACAGTTCCAAAAAAAAACGCTATTACTGACTATATGTAGTTCTTTGGCACTCGTTTATATCTTTTTCAGATAAATCGTCGAAAAAATTGAAATTTTTGTATAGTTTTTCATATGCACTTTTATGCCCGACTAATTGTTCACTCAGAGTGTCTAGAATAATAATTTTCTTGTCCAGAAAAAGGTGGTCATCTGGCTGATTTTTTCTGTTTTTTTTTTTTTTTGCGACGAGTATCAAAACGATAATAATCATGAACTCCAGACACTGCTTTAACTTTTTCTTCATATTCAGAAAACTGTCTTTCTCTCATGTCTTGAAGAAATAAAGCCAAAGAACTATTGATCTGCACAACGGATGATAAATCAGCTTGAGATCTTCGTACTAGCAGCATTAAAACGACCTAAAATTACATTCCAGACAAAGACTAGGATTGCTGTTTCTAAATTTTGTAATTTTCGCTGCAATCCCGTAGCTTCAGATCGCGTAGTCGATTCCTCATCTATGACCACGACTCTTTTTCTAATGCGTCCTACTACTTAATTTATAGGAACATAATCTGCTTGAGGATTAATTGTTTTCAGCCATATCGTCGTATCCGATCGTAACTAAATTCTATCCGATATGTACGAAATATACGAATTTTGTTTCGTCCTTAGGGTTCCGATTGTTAAATCGTACATATCTCAGAAAAAAATTCAAATTTGCGTTGAAATGTCAAACTCAGAGTAACGCATCACGATTTCATGCGGCGAAAAGCAAGAATTCAACTCCGTCTCCGATAGGTCCGACAGCTAAATTGTGTCGGAACATTTGACGAACGGCTTGCGTTATTACACGTCAATATTTCCCTTACGAAACGGATACCATGAACAAAATAAATGTTACGATCCGAACTTTTCTACGATCGTAATTTTCTCCGAACGGATACGACGATAGGGCTGTTTGATTCGTTTCTAAAGGTCTGAATATATACCTGACATATTTTGAAATTTGTCTTTACTTTTGTTCTTCTCTAAAATTTTAGCATTTCAAACATTTTGCCGCCCTCAAATTATATCGCCCTAGGCCTGGACCTCACGGGCCTAAGCGTAAATCCATCACTGGTTTGACAACACAAACAGAAATGCTTCAAAGAATCTGCTTTTTAATTAATTTTATGATTTCCTTCATTATTTTCTCATGAAACTTTTTCCATCCGACTTATTTATTTTCAAATCATCCCAAGCTCTATTTTATTTTTAATATTTATATTTTATTTTTATTTCTTCTTTTTTCTTTCTTTAATTTTTTTAATTATAGAAAAAATGGAAACCAGTTAGATTAAATCCGTACTGTTACAGGCGCACTGTAGAATTTGTCGATTACTACAATCTTTAAGAGAAAATTGATGTAATATTTGCACTTAATACAATTATTATTTTGTGTGCGTTTTTTGTGAAGGATAAATTGCTTGTGTGACAAAGGTTGGGTAATAACTTAGACGCATATACCCCCCTTAAAAAAAGAAAAAGATAACTATATGCCCTGGCTTTTGACTGTGGGAATAAATGATGTTGAAAAGAAAACATCATGGATGACGATGCATCCTTTGAAGTTTCTTTTATTAAAAACAAAAAACCGACAAGAAAGGAAACACAATTTCGTGTGTGTCGGTTCGTGATTTATTTATTCCAAAATTTACTATTCTTTTAACATTTGACTGTTTTTTAAACTTTACGCAAACAAAAATATGAGAATTGTGATTTTATTTAAACTAAATACATAAAAACCTTATTTAAGACATTTTATTGTAAAACGTGATAAAAGCATTAAACAAAAAAACTTAAACTATAAGAATAACAAAATCATTATCATTTTTATCGCGAAATATAATATTTGTAGACTTAAGATGAACGTAATATAAATTTACACGCATATTTTCATATCAATGATCAAAATATATAAAACTATTAGTAAGGTTTTTCATGACATTATTGTACCACTTTTATTTTATTTTTATTTCTCAATTGCATATTTGTCATTGTAATAATTTTACTTAAAAGAAATGAACAAAAAAACAATAAAACTAATAAAACAATCATATGCCTGTAAGATACAAAAAAAAAACCATTTCGAATCGTCGTCGTTGGCAGAGCTGTAAAAGAATGCAATCTATTGGTATTGTATCGTCAAAAGTTTCATTCATTTAACTGAGCTTTGGGAATGTATTTACATTCCTTATTGTATTAATTTGACTTCGAAAAAGAAATCCCAGATAATTTTGAAGACTTTTGTAAAAAAATCATTTAGAGCACTTATACTTCGTCCAAAACAACTCTGCAGTACAGGCCTTATGGGGGAGCTTTTTTACTCCAAAGGGTTCCTGTTCAGTAAAAACATGTAAAATCTCCTTAAAAAAATATACTACACCTTTTCTTTTGAAAAGCAAGCGTACATCACCCTATGACCTGCTTTTGGGACGGCTGGAGCCATACTGAGACTGAGACTGAGACTGACTGATTGTATAGTATTCGTATGCTCGTTTTTGCAAAGCTCTTTTTGTTTCACAAAACAAACATATAAATCAGCGTTGCCAAGGATAATGCTTACTTTTTTTTCGATTCTGTAAAGGAGCTTTCAAGAATAGTAGCTTGTTCTTAGCTATTTGTTGCCGTCCCATTTTTTATTGATGCTTTGGAATAAAAAAATCAAAAGTCGTTAAAACCGAAGCTATGAGACAAATGCGCGATTTTTTTTTCGGTTTCAAAATGAAGTGTCCTACAAAAAACAAGACCAAACGCCATATCTCCTCACAAAAAAAAAAAAAAAAAATGGAATGCAAATAAAGTCGACAACTTTGACAAATGCGTTATAAGGTAGATAGTCCATACGTTTTTCTCAAAAAATGACCTCCCTGCATTGGATAAGGTCTTAAGTGAAATTAAGCGTAAAAACGAAAACATCACTCAAATAATCAGGTCAACCCTTCACAACTTGAAACTTTCAAAATATTCATAGATAAGATTTCGAATTACGTAATTGATATAATTCGGTTGTATAAATTAAGAAATTCAAAACCATCTTAAGTTCGTACTAAATAATTTTTCTAAATGAAAATCTTTTTTAAGACAATACTAATAAAATATGCAGGGCTCTTGATTTTTCGGAGAGCTTTTTACAGTTTTAGCACAGATAATAAATTTAAACAGGTGTCTCACCTCTCACCCTTATTAGACCAGGGTAGATAATTTTTGAAAACGAAAAAAATCGCAGTAGAATAAAACGAATTAGAAATGTTGGGGGATGCGATAAAAATGAAAGGAAAAATAAATTACGGGCCATCCGAGTTCGGGAAGTGGGCGGGGGCGGGTTTTAAGGGGAAAAAATGGTTTATCTTGATTTCCGGCAAAACTAGAGGTCCTATGGAAAAATGTTAAATAGCAAAGTTGTAGGTAACAAAAATATCTATAATTTTCACGTGTCAAAATTTCGCCTTAATTTCTTAAAAAGTCAGCATGCTATTTATTTGTTCAAACGTCTACTTTCTGATGGTGTAAAAAAAAATATACATTACCATAGTAAATATTCTCAGAAAATGCAAAAAATTGAAAAAAACTCGAATTCGATTTTTTTTTAAATCATGATTTGTTTTTTCTATACAGTATATAAATCAGAGTTTTAAAGACTGCAGTCATTTCGGTACTATAGTTAAGTCACGAATAAGACTGTTTTTTTTAGTCTTTTAACTTACAAAAGTACTTTAACTGGAAAGGAGCAGTCTCCAGTCAGTACTAATTTTTTAACTTGCAGTCAATTGAAAAAGTCAATTGACTAAAAGTTAATTAACTGCAGTACTTTTTAACTGGCTTTAGTCAGTTAAGTCAATAAAAAGTCTTTTAACTTAAGCGAGTTTGGTTTTAGTCATTAAGGCCGTGTGCGAATTGGATGAATTGTGGTTAAAAAATAAAAATGGATGAATTTTTAACCACTACTGTCATTTTTTAACCTGCTCAGCAGCTAGTCAAATAATGCGAAGTGTCAAAATTTAACCAAACGTCAATTTTTAACCCATTTTTAACTGAATTCGCACACGGCCTAAGTCTTTTGACTGCAGTCAATTAACTTTAAGTCAATTGACTTTTTTTAGTCTTTTTGACTAAAAAGTAATAAATTGAGTTTGAGTCAATATTATTGAGTCAATACTATTAATGTCGTTTTCGATTGGCTCTCCGGAAGCGTCCGGAATCATTCCGAAGCCTTCTGAAAGCGTTTTATTCGCACGAAACTGACAGACAGAACGCTTCTTAGAAGAGAAATTCTCTTCTTGATTTCAAATCAGTTTTGTTTTTGTTTTTAATGAGGATTTTTGAAAGAAAAATCAGATATTTGACTTTTGAAATTTCACACAAACACAAAAAAACAGAACTCAGTGGAAGCGATTTGACCTGTTCCATTCGATTTCAGAATGAGTGAATTCTTGAGTGAAACCAATCGAAAACGACATAAGTCAATACTATTGAGTCAATACTATTGAAGTACCGAAGTAAACAGGGATTTTTTTGTTTGAATTTACATTGTGAAGTATCCTGTTTATGGATTCGTCCAACAATTTACCCCAGTGTGGGATATGAACGTACGCATATGCTGTCCAACTTTCAGATGCCAGGGCCGTATACTTCAGGAGATACAGACGGTCAAAGGGGTGAAATGATGCACGAGGTATATCCCACACTGTGGTAAATTATTGGACGAATCCATAAACAGGATACTTCACAATGTAAATTCAAACAAAAAAATCCCTGTTTACTTCGGTACTTCAATAGTATTGACTCAATAGTATTGACTTAATAGTATTGACTCAATAATATTGACTCAAACTCAATTTATTACTTTTTAGTCAAAAAGACTAAAAAAAAGTCAATTGACTTAAAGTTAATTGACTGCAGTCAAAAGACTTAATGACTAAAACCAAACTCGCTTAAGTTAAAAGACTTTTTAGTGACTTAACTGACTAAAGCCAGTTAAAAAGTACTGCAGTTAATTAACTTTAAGTCAATTGACTTTTTCAATTGACTGCAAGTTAAAAAATAAGTACTGACTGGTGACTGATCCTTTCCAGTCAAAGTACTTTTGTAAGTTAATTAACTATAAGTCTTTTTTTAAATTAATTAACTTCGACTTTACTGACTGCATTACCAAAGTACTGCAGTCTTTTAAATCTCTAATATACATATAAGTAGGATGACTACATTTAACAAACACCTTTGTATATATAGTCCTATAGTATTTCCACGCGCTTGAATTTTGTTACGCACTAAGCTGCCGTCAAATCGAAGGTGGCGCCACTTGTACTTTGCTGTCATTCTCTTTTTGCAGCCGACAGTCGCTCTCAGAGAATCAGATACATATTTACTGAAAGAACAAGAACTAAGCAAAGGAAAGAGAGGGAACAGGGAATTTTTCTTGGTTGCAAATAAGAGAGTAGAATAAACAAAACGAATAATGGTAGAAAATAAAAGGAAGGCAATGCAAACGCAAAGGCAATAACAAAAGATCAGCAAACACATGTTATTCAAATGCCTTTATGAATTTTATACATATGAACATATGAAGGAAGTTTTTAAGGCTATTGATATCAGAGTATATCAAATTCAATAAAAAACGCTAAAAATAGAAAAAAAGTTCTAGTAGGAAAGAATAGTTCAAAAATGTTCGGTCTAGAAAAATTCGAAAGAAAAAGAGTTCGCAACAAATAGAGCTGCATGTGTACGATACATAAAATCGGAATTTCCCAAAATGCTGGTCTGACTGATGGTCTGTGCATGTGTTCTTGTTTTTTTTCCTCTCAATCTGAAAAGGAGTGGAGTGACCAAACTAATCTTTTTTAGATCACTTTATTTTGTTTTTCAAGTAATTGCTTTTTTTTGCTTACAAACCCATATAAATGAATAAAAAATATGAATAATTTAATCTAGAATATAAATTAACTAATGTATGGGCTGTGATAACTTCTTAAGATATCAAATATCATATATTACGATTTAAACTTCAATTATCAACCCTTGTAACATGTTTTATTTGATTGAATCAGGTCACACTAATTGAGGGTTGAAATTAACAAGTTTTTTATGGCATTTCTTAGGACGAATTTTCAAAGACGAAAGATGCTTGATACTTTGATAGCTGTCATGCCACTTGTTTTTTTTGTAGTCCTTATGTTTTGTCTCCTTCTCACTAAAGCACTTAGATTTACCGTCTATTTCCCAAGCATGTGAGACCAAAAATGTAACAAAAAATAAACTAAGTAGAGAGTGTCCTTACTCATTATTAGATATACTCTGATTGATATTCCTATGTTGCAGTATTTCATAATGTGTGCAAGAAAACCAATAGGTACAATTCTAATATTTTACTACAAGTAAAGGCCTGGCTATTCGATACAATAGGTCTGTTCTTTTACTTTTTGGGCAGTTTGTGTAAAAACTGTCAAAAATCATCCCCACTCCTCGAAATTTTGTGATTCACCCAAAAAGTAAACGAACGCTTCACACCAAAAATCTGCCGAATGCACAAAATTAGGTCAACGTCAACAAAATTCAATGTACTTCTTATGGTTTGACAAAACTTGCACAAACAGCCACAAGAAATTTTTGTGGCTAAATTCGGCAGATAGGGGAAATATTTTTCTTCTTCAAAAGTAAAAGATTTTAATTTAAGTGGCAGTAAACGAACGAAAAAGTGGGAGAATATGGCAGTTTTGGGCAGTTTTATGGGGTAAACGAACGGACCTAATATTTAGGCTGCAGAAACTTGTTTTCAAATTGAATATTTGGATCATTTCTTGTTTTTGCACCTTTAATGCCATTGAATTTGAATACTAAAAACAATTTTTTTTGGAAGTACCTGCAATCTGCTGTTTTGAAAAAAGGTGTTGGCTTAGCTAAAGTATGAAACGGGTGAAAATGAACAATTTTTAATATTTTTGATAGATACCTACATTTATTCAGTTTCCAATCAATTGGATTTTTTTTTCAAGGGTGAAGAAATAGTAGGCATCTACACTTCACATAACTTTATTCGAGGTAAATACAGGTTCAGTATTCAAAACAACTCTATGATGATGTCTCATTTTAAAATTAAGAAAAAAACTTAAAAGAAAGTTTGAAACATTTTTTATTATTCAAAATCGTATTTTTTTCACATTACTCAGGAGGTAGAGTACCAAATGCGTTTTTTAAGGGTATCTATCCCCAGTAGGCATAATCGCTGTACATTATTGCTTACTTTTGGGTAAATATTTGCCAATTTACAATTAAAAAATTAACACAATCACAGAAAATAAATAAATATTTTTGTATTACTTACTATTATTGCAACTAATGTATAGATATTTAATATAGCTTAGTACCTGAGTTGCATGCTTCACTGACAGCTTTTCAAAATTATTTTGATACACATGTCTTTTACTTAATTTACTTAAAATCCTAAACGAGGGACTTTTCAAGTCCATCTCATAAACTTTCTCAAGAATTTTCCAGTCAACTACTTCGTCAAGAATTTTGATCTGTTTATTCAAGAGAATGTTCCTAACACTCTTAAACATATGTGGATAGTCAAAAAATAGAAATACTTTCTGACCTCCAACGTCTACCCAGGGTCCCTTTGATTATTCCATAAGCAAGTTATATGCTCGAACATTCGCGGGGCCTTGATCGCAGCAAGTGCCAACAACTTCAAGTCCACAATCATTGACACTCTGCACTATAGACACTATCATTTTTGAAAGCATGGCACCCTTTGAAGATCCTACGAAATAACAAATGGTCTGTTTCCAATTGTTATTAAAAAAGGGATTCTCACAAGAAACTGGGGACTTATAAATTTTTTTTCTTCTTTACACCATGGAGCATTGGTCTTGTGAAGGAATTGGAATCCTATGAACGTCTTTTGTTCCTCACTTAAATCATCCATGTTATTTTCCAAGAATTGTTTCTTCCCGTACAAAGGATCACTTTTGATCCTCTTCGGGGTGTCCAAAATACTTCTTGGAATAAAACATCTTTTTTTACATTGCTTTGGTTCGGACGCCTTACAGATATGAATACTCCCAATCATATGACATATTTCATATACATTGGGCCAAGAATTATTAATTAAATGCTAACTTTTTGTAAAGGTATATGTATATATATTGTAATGTGTATACACTTTATTTATCTCATACGCTCTGTATCTCCTTCTATTGTAATGTCTAATACTAATGTGTATACTTTATTATCTCTTACTCTCTGTATCTCTTTCTATATTTAATGTACACACTTTTCTTACTCTCTTTACTTACTCTGTATCTCTTTCTATATTTAATGTACACACTTTTCATTACTCTCTTTACTTACTCTGTATCTCTTGTTTATTTAATGTACATACTCTCTTTACTTAATATCGTTTAATTGTAGTAGTAAACACTCGTGAGGGGCAATAATTAATTAAGATTAAGAGAAACTTTTTGTTAAGCATTAAGAACGTTAGCCCCTACAAAAATCCCAGTATTTTTTCTCGAACTTTCAGCTTCCCCAAGAACCAATAGGAACCAATAGTAGTTTCTAGAACCCATCATTTTTGATATAAATAGCCGTTTGGTGGCGAGGCGAATCAGTTGATTGTGAACTGCGATAAGTAAAGTACACTGTGTTTGAAAAGTTATAATTGAAAGTGTTGAATAAATAAGTTTGTGAGTGATTTGAATAAAGTGAATTTGTGTTTTATTTAAAAAGTGAATAAGTTTTAATTGTCGGACCAAGCCGAATATTACATTGGTGTCAGAAGTGGGATTAAAACTTATTGAGAATAAAACAGTGAACAGTGATTAAACTATTTTGTGTGAAATAGTGAAGTTAAAAATGATAAGTAAAGTTTTGAAAGACTTAACTGTCGCTGAGCTAAAGGCCGAATTAAGCAAACGTGGCTTAAGTGCGGCAGGATATAAAATCGAACTCGTAAAACGGCTACAGGAATATCTGGAAGAACAAAATGAAGACCCAGATACGTTTGCTTTCGAAGTGGAAGCAAAATCGGAAGAGGTAAATGCAACTGCCAACTTATCTACCATGATGACACTTCTTCTAGTCAAATTTGAAGAGAATCAAAAGAAGCAAGAAACTCAAAACAAGAATGTTCTGGAGCAACTAGAAACTCAAAGAAACGAGCAGAAGACCGAGCAAGAGAATGTCCTCAAACAACTGGAAACACAAAGGAATGATGTTCTAGAGCGTTTTGATGAACAGAAAAATCTTCTAGAAGGCAGGTTTGCGGACTTCGAAGAGAAAATCAATACTCTCGACGAGTGCGTCGGAAAACAAAATGCACGTATCGAGAAAATCGACGAACAAATCGATACCATCACAAAGGAACTGGAAAAAGTGCGAAAGATGAAAGCTCGAGAACCTTCTGGTGAGTGCTCAAGGAAGAGAGAAGTGAATCCTCCAAGCTTTGATGGTCAGATACCGTGGTCAATCTACAAGAAACAGTTTGAAGCAGCAGCGTTAACAAATGGCTGGGACGATGACGAAAAATACATTGCTCTTACGCTTGCCTTGAGAGGAGCAGCTGCTGAACTGCTACAAACCATCCCAGCAGAGAAGAACGGTGACTTCAAAGTTCTGGTAAACGCAATCGAACAGCGGTTTGGGGATAGCCACATGACAGAAGTCTTCCGAGTACAACTAAACAACAGGGCACAGAAAAGAGGTGAAACTCTGCAGCAGCTTCAGGCAGATATCGAGCGATTAGTCCACCTGGCATACCCAACAGCTGGCAACGAGATAATAAATCAACTTGCTGTTGAAGCCTTTGTGAGAGCGGTGGGCGATATAAATCTCCAAAGGGCTATTCGCACTGCCGGAAAGCAAACACTACCAGAAGCATTGGCTTTCGCTCTAACAATGGAAGCCGCAGAACAAGCTACACAAAACGTGCATCGCGTAAGAGAATTGGAAGTCCAAGAATGCTCTTGTCAGAAGGCTACTCTGGAAAGAAGTCAGCGAGACGGACCAGCACGATGCTGGAACTGCAACAAGACTGGGCATCTTCAACGACAGTGCAGATTACCGCGAAGACGAACCTCATGTCAACACTGTGGAAACAGAACTTACTCAACAAGCCAAAGTTACAACTACAACAATGTTGCTTCCCAAGTTGTTTCCCACCCCACCAACTTCGAGGGACAGAAGCTGGCTTCTAGTACCGATAGCTACAGAAACGACATCCAGGTTTCTCAAACGAAACGTGACAACAAGAGCCTGACCGTGGAAGCAAGTATAAACGACAACAAATGTGTGGCTACCATCGACACCGGTGCCACGGCGTCCATTGTACGGCAGGACCTCATTAAGAAGACATGGCTCCACAACACCAACAGCTATCGTCTAAGGACTGCAACTGGAGAAGCCGCAAAAGTTTATGGTGAGGTACGTCTTAAGATCCGGATGGCAGAGCTGGAATTCTCTCACCTGTTTCTGGTAGCAGATATATGCGACGAGTGCATTGTCGGCGTCGATTTCATGAAAGATCACGGAGTGATATTGGACATCGGGAACCAAGTCCTGAAATATCGAAACATCGAGATTCCAATGATCTATGGGATCCACTCGTATGAGACCTCGTTATCTGTGAAAACCGTCATCAAAGAAGATCTGACTTTGCCTGCTTCTTCAGAAGTATTCGTGTGGACGAAATTGAAAGGTAAGCCTGGCAGCCATCGATACCTCATGGTCGAACCAGCATCTGTAAAGTCCTCCCAAAACGTCACCATTGGGAAGACTCTTGTTAGACCTGTAAAGAACATGGTTCCCGTACGAATACTCAACATCAAGCCGTACGAAGTTAAGCTTAGAAAAGGTGAGATTGTCGGACAATGCGAATCTGTATCAGCGATAACAAGGATCAGCGAAGAAGAGCCAAGGCAAACATTGAAGTCCAAAGAGCTGAATTCCATAAAGACGAACATTCTCAAGTCCACTAATCTTGGCCACCAACAACGAAGAACTGCAGAAGGTCTCCTCGAAGAATTTGCAGACATCTTTTCGTCATCGCAAGGGAAATATGGCAGAACACAACTGGTTCAACATCGAATCAACACCGGGGATGCAAAGCCGATTCGTCAACCTGCAAGACGCCTTCCACTAGCCAAACAAGGTGAGGTTGAAGAACTGATAACCACCATGAAAGAAGAGGGTCTTATCGAAAACTCAAAAAGCCCTTGGGCGTCTCCAGTGGTCCTGGTAAAGAAGAAAGACGGATCAACCCGCTTTTGCGTGGACTATCGAAGGTTGAACGATGTGACCAAGAAAGATAGCTACCCTCTGCCTAGGATCAGCGATACTCTGGACGCAATGGAAGGAGCACAATGGTTCTCAACTTTGGACCTGAAAAGTGGATACTGGCAAGTAGAAATCCATCCTGAAGACAAAGAGAAGACAGCGTTCTCGACAGGAAACGGATTGTGGCAGTTCAAAGTGATGCCTTTTGGACTGTGCAATGCTCCAGCGACTTTTGAGCGCCTTATGGAATGCGTCCTGCAAGGACTCACTTGGAAATCTTGCCTGGTCTATTTGGATGACGTCATCGTATACGGGAAAACATTTGACGAACATTGTACAAATCTGAGAGCCGTGTTTCAAAGACTTCGAGAAGCCCACCTCAAGCTCAATCCAGAAAAGTGTTCACTCTTCAAAACCGAAGTGAAATACCTGGGACATATCATCTCATCCCAAGGAGTTAAGACGGATCCTGATAAGGTTGACACCGTGAAGAATTGGCCAACACCACAGGACAAACATCAACTCCGAAGCTTTCTGGGTCTAGCCACCTACTATAGGCGCTTCGTCAAGAATTTTGCGGAGATCGCCAAGAGTCTACATCAGCTAACGGAAAAGGGAAAGCAGTTTAAATGGTCAGGTGAGTGCGAGCGCAGCTTTCAAGAGCTCAAGCAACGCTTGTGTAATGCACCAGTGCTGACCTACCCGACTCCAGGAAAACCGTTCATCATTGATGCTGATGCCAGCAATGTCGGGATTGGTGCTGTATTGTCACAGGTACATGATGGCGAAGAAAAGGTGGTTGCCTATTACAGCAAGGTACTCTCGAAGTCGGAAAGAAACTATTGTGTGACCAGAAGAGAACTTCTTGCACTGATTTTGGCAACAAAGCACTTCCATAAGTATCTCTATGGACAGAAGTTTCTTCTCCGAACCGACCATGGAGCACTAAACTGGCTTTTGAATTTCAAGAATCCAGAGGGTCAAGTGGCGAGATGGATTGAGAGGCTGCAGACGTACGATTATGAAATTCAACATCGGAAGGGGAAGCTTCACTCAAATGCTGATGCACTGTCTCGGAGACCATGTAAGCAAGACTGTAAGCATTGCAGACGCCAAGAAGAAAAAGAAGTGGTCACTGTCCTACGAACCAGAACCGATCCCATTTATGGCTGGAGCAACGACGAGTTGAGGAAGGCTCAACAAGAGGACCCAGATATTGAACCCATCCTCGCATGCAAGGAACACCAGGAAAAACCAGAATGGGCTGATATCTCCGACAGAAGTCCGGCTCTAAAGGCCTATTGGGCACAGTGGGACTCATTGCATGTCCAAGAGGGTGTCCTTCGACGTAAATGGGAATCAGCAGATGGAAAGTCCTATGTGATGCAGCTAGTCTTACCGAGATCGAAGATTGTGGACGTTCTGCGAGAGATGCATGATGGAGTTTCGGGAGGCCATCTAGGAGTAAACAAGACGCTAGAAAAGGTTCGACAACGATTTTATTGGCTACATGCAAGGGAAGATGTCGAGAAGTGGTGCCGAAAATGTGATACCTGTGCTGCCACCAAAGGCCCGAACAAAAAGAATCACAGCCAAATGCAGCAGTATAATGTCGGATCACCCTTTGAAAGGATTGCAATAGACGTGGCGGGTCCATTTCCGGAAACAAATAATGGAAATCGTTATATTCTGGTTGTCATGGATTACTTCAGCAAGTGGCCTGAAGCATACGCCATTCCGAATCAAGAAGCCAAAACAGTCGCAGACCAAATTGTGTTCAACTGGGTGAGCAGATTCGGTGTTCCATTAGAACTGCATTCCGACCAGGGAAGGAACTTTGAATCAAACATATTCCAGGAAGTTTGTGGGCTTCTTCACATCAAGAAGACAAGAACAACACCACTCCACCCACAATCTGATGGCATGGTCGAACGGTTCAACCGAACCCTTAAGGAACATCTTTGCAAAGTTGTGGACGACAACCAGCGAGATTGGGATCGACATATTCCACTGTTCTTGATGGCGTATCGAAGTGCAAGACATAGCTCAACTGGCCATACACCGTCTGAGATTTTAATGGGAAGGAACATCAGACTGCCGAGCGAAATCAAATTTGGATGTCCCACGTCGGAACCGCAAGCCGAGGATGTTTACTTGGATGACCTGAGAGAAAGACTCCTTCAGATCCACGACGATACCAGGTCAAAAATGAAGCTGTTCAGTGACCGAATGAAGACACGCTACGATATACGAGCGACAACAACAGATTTCCAAGCAGGAGATCGAGTGTGGCTTTACAATCCCCATCGACAAAAAGGGTTGTCACCGAAACTTCAACGGGACTGGGAAGGTCCATATACAGTGATTAGCAAAATCAACGACGTCGTGTACCGGATACAAAAAGGAGTCAGAGGTAAACTTAAAGTCGTACATCGCGACCGACTACATCGCTACAGTGGTGATGAAGATGATGGATTTGTTCGGGACGATCAATCCTGAGGAGGGGGCAATGTAATGTGTATACACTTTATTTATCTCATACGCTCTGTATCTCCTTCTATTGTAATGTCTAATACTAATGTGTATACTTTATTATCTCTTACTCTCTGTATCTCTTTCTATATTTAATGTACACACTTTTCTTACTCTCTTTACTTACTCTGTATCTCTTTCTATATTTAATGTACACACTTTTCATTACTCTCTTTACTTACTCTGTATCTCTTGTTTATTTAATGTACATACTCTCTTTACTTAATATCGTTTAATTGTAGTAGTAAACACTCGTGAGGGGCAATAATTAATTAAGATTAAGAGAAACTTTTTGTTAAGCATTAAGAACGTTAGCCCCTACAAAAATCCCAGTATTTTTTCTCGAACTTTCAGCTTCCCCAAGAACCAATAGGAACCAATAGTAGTTTCTAGAACCCATCATTTTTGATATAAATAGCCGTTTGGTGGCGAGGCGAATCAGTTGATTGTGAACTGCGATAAGTAAAGTACACTGTGTTTGAAAAGTTATAATTGAAAGTGTTGAATAAATAAGTTTGTGAGTGATTTGAATAAAGTGAATTTGTGTTTTATTTAAAAAGTGAATAAGTTTTAATTGTCGGACCAAGCCGAATATTACAATATGATGCTATCTACTACTTTAAAAGTTCTATCCATTCCATTCTTATCTGTAGACTTATGTAACTATTCAAATTCTTTTTTTTTTTTTATTTCAAATTTTTGCAATATTACCTACCTTTTTTTTTCAAAACCAATATATGTATTATGTTTAAACTAAACATTTCAACTTCAATACATTTCTTAGGCCGTGTGCGAATTGGATGAATTGTGGTTAAAAAATAAAAATTCAATGCACTTGACCTGGGACAATAACAAAATCAGTTCATTGTCCTTCATTCTCCTAAAAATTTGAAATATCGCAACGTATAGTGTTACTACGCTACAAATTATAAGTTCGATAATAGAAATTTAGAATGTGTTAGAACCTTAGAACACACAACCATAACAATAACGCATACCTCATAAATTTTGTTCTTCGTTCTTGTTTTTCGTTTAGGACATCAGCCATCAGCCAGCATATCGGCAACATGATAAAACGACGACAAGCTTGCCACCTTGCTGAATCACCTTGTTTTTTTTTTGTTCAAAGAAACTGAATGAGACACAAGTTCAAATAATTTCTTTGTACAAAAAAGCAGTACAATATCACCTACCAAAACAAAACAATTCCCATTGAAAATATTTGCTATCCTTTAAACATTCCTTGAAAATAAAAACAAAAATATTAAACCATTCAAATTCTGTTGCCAATGTGGCAATCATAAAATGATATTCCGTACTTTTTTGTTCTCTTTTCTTCTATTCCAATAATCCTTTCCTTACCCACACACAAAAAAATACACCATCCTGTCATATATTTCAATTTTCAAACATGCATACTGTAAGAAAAAACGATCCAATGTCCAATCCCATCTCACCGTCCCACCAACCACCATCCACCACCAATAGACATTGACATGACATTGCGTATCAAATTGACACTTAAGAGTTAAGAGTACATTCTGCGAAAGAGCTACAGTGCAGAGGACTCAGAGAATGTTCTCAAAAATATACAGAAATTGTCTGCAAATGCAGAAGTGAAAAAAGCCAAAAGAGCTAATTTTTATACTGCCACTCGTGTCGCCTCGATCGAATCGTCAGCGTGCGGGTACTATAGGACTATATATACAAAGCAAACACAAAAACAATCTTAGTTAAAGCCAAACATATGGGCACTAACACTTTTTGAATTCAATTCAAAATCATTGCATTTTTATGAAAAGACTTAAGGTTAGACTTAGACTAAAAAATGTAAAGTAACTAATTTTTATTCGGTCAAAGAATTACGTTATGAAAAGTAAAGTGTACGACAAGAAAAGTCAAGCTAAGAAAAGTAAAAGTCTAGTGAAAGTCAAATCGAAGATCCAATTTAAATTACCTATTTTTCTATATTTTTTTATATTTAACATTAATTAATTACAATCAAAACATTATTTAAAATCTTTATAATTAAACAAAAACTTTATTAAAACTAAAATCTAGTGTTCTTGCTTAAATCCTTTCCTTTCCTCCAGGTACATATATACATATAAGTTAAAAAGCTGATTCTGATTGCATTTCTTCATCGTAAGATGTGACAGACCTTTCCAACTGCAGACCACCACCTTCTTCGTCTCCAATGATATTTTCAGACTGCATTGGTTCTTCATCCAAAATTTCCTCATTTACTTCCTCGTAAGTTTTTTCTTCCATATTTGAGCAATTTTCGGAACCATGACAATTCGTGCATAGATTTGTACATTTTAAACCATGTTTTCGACAGCCACATTTTAAACTGTTACATCCACCTTCACAGCTGCAGCAAATAGTTTTAAGCAAAACTTCCGGAATATATGATAATGGAAAGAACACTGCGGCAAGGGGTCGATATACATATCTCTGTTAGTGATTGGTCAACTCAGTTCGCTAACTCGACTTAACTCTGTTAATTTTCTTCAACTCGAGTTAGGTAGCTCGGTTTGCCAACTCGAGTTGAACGGGTCAACTCGGTTTACCTATTCGGTTTGCCAACTCGGTTCGCCAACTCGGTTTGACCCATCACTAACAGAGATATATGATAATGGATAGAACACTACGGTTATATCGATTGTTGGAAAAAAAAATCGAATTCGAGTTTTTTTTTCAATTTTTTGCATTTTCTGAGAATATTTACTATGGTAATGTATATTTTTTTTTACACCATCAGAAAGTAGACGTTTGAACAAATAAATAGCATGCTGACTTTTTAAGAAAAGGCGAAATATTGACACGTGAATTTTCGATTCAAAATTAGGGTATTTTTTTGATATTATTTCAATATAAGAGGAAAAAATAAATATTTTTAACCAAATAAATTACAGTGTATCTGGGATATAATAAGGGAAGTTTTCACCAAATTTCGTAGAAAAATCTTTTTTTTTTGAAAAGATAAAAATAAAAAACCAAAAACTTGGTTTTTTGAATTTTTCATTTATATTTTGAGGTTATGTGGAAAATTTGTCTGAACAAAAGTTATAGATCTTTTTGTTACCTACAACATTGCTGTTTAACATTTTTCCATAGGACCTCTAGTTTTGCCGGAAATCAAGATAAACCATTTTTTCCCCTTAAAACCCGCCCCCGCCCATTTCCCGAACTCGGATGGCCCGTAATTTATTTTTCCTTTCATTTTTATCGCATCCCCCACCATTTCTCATTTATTTTATTCTACTGCGATTTTTTTCGTTTTTTTTCCATTTTTGAAGCTATCGGCACTAGTCTATATGGCGAGAAATGATATATGAAACTGAAAGCTACCAAAAAAAGCTTTTTCTAAAAGCTTTAACACATTCACTAAATGCATACAAAATCTATTTTCGCTCACCTCTTTGCCTAGTGCCGGATTACACGAGCGCAAAAAAGAATTAATTCACGAAAGAGAGCGGATGATTTTTAGAAAGAAGGAAAGGAATGGAAAAAAAATGCCATTCCTTTCCTTCTTTCTAAAAATCATCCGCTCTCTTTCGTGAATTAATTCTTTTTTGCGCTCGTGTAATCCGGCACCTCTATAAATGAATACTTAGGCAAAAGATAAAGCTTCCGAAAGCTCCTTGTGCGTTAAGGCTTTGTCTGTTAAGGGCAAAAAATGATTCATTTTTTTTTCTAAAGGGATGAGACTTCTGTATAAGTTTATTATCTGTGGTTTTAGTATACAGGGTGATTCACGAGCGTTGTACCAAAAAGCTAGAGCGTCTAGGTTGAGTTGAGATAAGAAAAAAATCGTATGGGAGGGGGGGTCTATTCCCCCCCGTTTAGCCGGGAGGGGCAATTTTCTGAAAAATTGACTTATTTTGTAAAAAAAATATTAAAAATCAACGGCTTCGTTTACAACACCGTGCTATACCTTTCTGAAAAGCCAAAAACTTTTTCTTTCACTTTGTTTTTAAATTAAATTGTTTTGACGAATAGTTTAAAAAAAAATTTCAAACTCAAAATTTTCAAAAAAAAAACATTTTTGAACTAATTTTTTTCAAAATTTTATGTAATTAAGTACTAATTTTGTTTTAAAAATTCAATGTCTTTGTTAATTTTTAGTCGAAAACAGAAAACCCGATGCAAAAATGTCTTTTCGTTTTTGAGAAATTAAAAAAAAAAAACAAAACCACTTTTTTCAAAAAAAACTGGACTTTTAGTTTAATTTATTAGTTTAATTTATAAATTAAATTTTTTGTAATTGAAGTTTTATGAGGACTCAATAAAGTAGAAAAGTATTGGATTTTCCCTGGATTAATCATTTTGTTCATTGATAACGTCTGCCATTGACCTTTCACTTCTAGCTATCCGTGCTCTCGTCGGGGGATTCTTGAAAACATGCTACGACTTGGGCGCCATCTAGTGGGATATCTTTCAGCGTAGAGTCTTTTGGCTTCCCGATCTCGACAACAAGTTAAACCGTAGCAGAAGCTCCTGTCCACTAACTCTTCTCGAGCGTATGAGTTTGTTATTGTTATGTGTTGATGAGATAATATTTTAATTGTAAATGGTTGTTTAGTAAATATGCGATGCGTTTTGTTTACCTTTAATTGTTGTTAATTGTTTTTTCATTCAAGAAAAATTACGGTTTAATTATCTTAAGCCCCCAGCAGGTAGAACCCTTCGCCGGCGAGTGGTCACGGCCCCAGGTATAGTAAGAAAAAATTGCAGGTCAGTTTTCAGACGTTATCAATGAACAAAATGGTTAATCCAGGGACAATGTAATACTTTTCTACTTTATTGAGTCCTCATAAAACTCCAACTACAAAAAATTAAATTTATAAATTAAACTAAAAGTCCAGATAGGTAAAAATAAAAATAAACATTTTTTTTGAAAAAAAGTGGTTTTGGTTTTTTTTTAATTTCTCAAAAACGAAAAGACATTTTTTAGGGTTTAGGGTTTTCTTTTTTCGACTAAAAATTAACAAAGACATTGAATTTTTAAAACAAAATTAGTACTTAATTACATAAAATTGTGAAAAAAAGTAGTTCAAAAATGTTTTTTTTTTGTTTTTTTTTGAAAATTTTTAGTTTGAAATTTTTTTTTTTTAAACTAACGGGTGATTTTTTAGCTGGTTTGGTTTTGGCAACACTGGTTTTGACAGCTGACGTGTGTTTAGTACCTTGTGTCACTGTCAAACAGCTTCAGTTTGGTTTGCAATTTAACCATGGATCGTCTTACAAATGAACAACGCTTGCAAATTATTGAATTTTACTATCAAAATTCGTGCTCGGTTCGAAATGTTCATCGCGCGCTGCTTCCATTTTATGGTCGGCATTCTCGACCTTCTGAGCAGTCTATTCGGAAGATTGTGACCAAATTTCGCACCAAATTTACTTTGTTGGACATTAAACCACCAACACGTTTACGTACTGTGCGTAGTGGAGAAAATATTGCGGCCGTATCAGCTAGTGTGACAGAAGACCGCGAAATGTCGATTCGGCGCCGTTCCCAGCAGTTAGGCCTTTGTTACAGCCCTACGAGCGATGATAACAAACTTTTTTTTGCCCGAAATGGAAGTTCTTGACTTGCATGATATGTGGTTTCAACAAGACGGTGCCACATGCAACACAGCACGCGAAACAATGGCGCAATTGCGAGGCGAGTTTGGTGAACAGTTAATTTCACGTTTCAGGCCGGTCAATTGGCCGCCTAGATCGTGCGATTTGACACCATTAGACTATTTTTTGTGGGGGTATGTCAAGGCTAATGTCTATAGGGACAAGCCCGCTTCGATTGACGCACTGGAAGCCAACATCCATGCATTCATTAGTGAGATACCGGCCGATATGTGTGAAAGAGTATGCCAAAATTGGACTCAGCGGATGGGCTACCTGAGACACAGCCGCGGTCAACATTTGCATGAAATTATCTTTAAACATTAAATTGCAAGGTTCAAACTATCGATTCAAATAAATATTTCATTCATTTTTTCGAATTTTTTGTGTTTTTTTTTTTTTTAAGTTCTAAACCTCTTAAAAAATCACCCGTTATTCGTCAAAACAATTTAATTTAAAAACAAAGTGAAAGAAAAAGTTTTTGGCTTTTCAGAAAGGTATATTTTTAATATTGTAATGTGTATACACTTTATTTATCTCATACGCTCTGTATCTCCTTCTATTGTAATGTCTAATACTAATGTGTATACTTTATTATCTCTTTACTTACTCTGTATCTCTTGTTTATTTAATGTACATACTCTCTTTACTTAATATCGTTTAATTGTAGTAGTAAACACTCGTGAGGGGCAATAATTAATTAAGATTAAGAGAAACTTTTTGTTTAGCATTAAGAACGTTAGCCCCTACAAAAATCCCAGTATTTTCTCTCGAACTTTCAGCTTCCCCAAGAACCAATAGGAGCCAATAGTAGTTTCTAGAACCCATCATTTTTGATATAAATAGCCGTTTGGTGGCGAGGCGAGTTAGTTGATTGTGAACTGCGATAAGTAAAGTACACTGTGTTTGAAAAGTTATAATTGAAAGTGTTGAATAAATAAGTTTGTGAGTGATTTGAATAAAGTGAATTTGTGTTTTATTTAAAAAGTGAATAAGTTTTAATATTCGGACCAAGCCGAATATTACATTGGTGTCAGAAGTGGGATTAAAACTTATTGAGAATAAAACAGTGAACAGTGATTAAACTATTTTGTGTGAAATAGTGAAGTTAAAAAATGATAAGTAAAGTTTTGAAAGACTTAACTGTCGCTGAGCTAAAGGCCGAATTAAGCAAACGTGGCTTAAGTGCGGCAGGATATAAAATCGAACTCGTAAAACGGCTACAGGAATATCTGGAAGAACAAAATGAAGACCCAGATACGTTTGCTTTCGAAGTGGAAGCAAAATCGGAAGAGGTAAATGCAACTGCCGACTTATCTACCATGATGACACTTCTTCTAGCTAAATTTGAAGAGAATCAAAAGAAGCAAGAAACTCAAAACAAGAATGTTCTGGAGCAACTAGAAACTCAAAGAAACGAGCAGAAGACCGAGCAAGAGAATGTCCTCAAACAACTGGAAACACAAAGGAATGATGTTCTAGAGCGTTTTGATGAACAGAAAAATCTTCTAGAAGGCAGGTTTGCGGACTTCGAAGAGAAAATCAATACTCTCGACGAGTGCGTCGGAAAACAAAATGCACGTATCGAGAAAATCGACGAACAAATCGATACCATCACAAAGGAACTGGAAAAAGTGCGAAAGATGAAAGCTCGAGAACCTTCTGGTGAGTGCTCAAGGAAGAGAGAAGTGAATCCTCCAAGCTTTGATGGTCAGATACCGTGGTCAATCTACAAGAAACAGTTTGAAGCAGCAGCGTTAACAAACGGCTGGGACGATGACGAAAAATACATTGCCCTTACGCTTGCCTTGAGAGGAGCAGCTGCTGAACTGCTACAAACCATCCCAGCAGAGAAGAACGGTGACTTCAAAGTTCTGGTAAACGCAATCGAACAGCGGTTTGGGGATAGCCACATGACAGAAGTCTTCCGAGTTCAGCTTAACAATAGAGCACAGAAAAGAGGTGAAACTCTGCAGCAGCTTCAGGCAGATATCGAGCGACTGGTTCACCTGGCATACCCAACAGCTGGCAACGAGATAATTAATCAACTTGCTGTTGAAGCCTTTGTGAGAGCTGTGGGCGATATAAATCTCCAAAGGGCTATTCGCACTGCCGGAAAACAAACACTACCAGAAGCATTGGCTTTCGCTCTAACAATGGAAGCCGCAGAACAAGCTTCCCAAAACGTGCATCGCGTGAGAGAATTGGAAGTCCAAGAATGCTCTTGTCAGAAGGCTACTCTGGAAAGGAGTCAGCGAGACGGACCAGCACGATGCTGGAACTGCAACAAGACCGGGCATCTTCAACGACAGTGCAGATTACCGCGAAGAGGAACCGCATGCCAACACTGTGAACACAGAAATATGTCAACTGGTCAAAGTTACACCTACAACAATGTTGCTTCTCAAGTTGTTTCCCACCCCACCAATTTCGAGGGACAGAAGCTGGCTTCTAGTACCGATAGCTACAGAAACACCATCCAGGTTTCTCAAACGAAACGTGACAACAAGAGCCTGACCGTGGAAGCAAGTATAAACGGCAACAAATGTGTGGCTACCATCGACACCGGTGCCACGGCGTCCATTGTACGGCAGGACCTCGTTAAGAAGACATGGCTCCACAACACCAATAGCTATCGTCTAAGGACTGCAACTGGAGAATCCGCAAAAGTCTATGGTGAGGTACGTCTTAAGATCCGGATGGCAGAGCTGGAATTCTCTCACCTGTTCCTGGTAGCAGATATATGCGACGAGTGCATTGTCGGCGTCGATTTCATGAAAGATCACGGAGTGATATTGGACATCGGGAACCAAGTCCTGAAATATCGAAACATCGAGATTCCGATGATCTATGGGATTCACTCGTATGAGACCTCGCTATCTGTGAAAACCGTCATTAAAGAAGATCTGACTTTGCCTGCTTCTTCAGAAGTATTCGTGTGGACGAAATTGAAAGGTAAGCCTGGCAGCCATCGATACCTCATGGTCGAACCAGCATCTGTAAAGTCCTCCCAAAACGTCACCATTGGGAAGACTCTTGTTAGACCTGTAAAGAACATGGTTCCCGTACGAATACTCAACATCAAGCCGTACGAAGTTAAGCTTAGAAAAGGTGAGATTGTCGGACAATGCGAATCTGTATCAGCGATAACAAGGATCAGCGAAGAAGACCCAAGGCAAACATTGAAGTCCAAAGAGCTGAACTCCATAAAGACGAACATTCTCGAGTCCTCTAATCTTGGCCAACAACAACGAAGAACTGCAGAAGGTCTCCTCGAAGAATTTGCAGACATCTTTTCATCATCGCAAGGGAAATATGGCAGAACACAACTGGTTCAACATCGAATCAACACCGGGGATGCAAAGCCGATTCGTCAACCTGCAAGACGCCTTCCACTAGCCAAACAAGGTGAGGTTGAAGAACTGATAACCACCATGAAAGAAGAGGGTCTTATCGAAAACTCAAAAAGCCCTTGGGCGTCTCCAGTGGTCCTGGTAAAGAAGAAAGACGGATCAACCCGCTTTTGCGTGGACTATCGAAGGTTGAACGATGTGACCAAGAAAGATAGCTACCCTCTGCCTAGGATCAGCGATACTCTGGACGCAATGGAAGGAGCACAATGGTTCTCAACTTTGGACCTGAAAAGTGGATACTGGCAAGTAGAAATCCATCCTGAAGACAAAGAGAAGACAACGTTCTCGACAGGAAACGGATTGTGGCAGTTCAAAGTGATGCCTTTTGGACTGTGCAATGCTCCAGCGACTTTTGAGCGCCTTATGGAATGCGTCCTGCAAGGACTCACTTGGAAATCTTGCCTGGTCTATTTGGATGACGTCATCGTATACGGGAAAACATTTGACGAACATTGTACAAATCTGAGAGCCGTGTTTCAAAGACTTCGAGAAGCCCACCTCAAGCTCAATCCAGAAAAGTGTTCACTCTTCAAAACCGAAGTGAAATACCTGGGACATATCATCTCATCCCAAGGAGTTAAGACGGATCCTGATAAGGTTGACACCGTGAAGAATTGGCCAACACCACAGGACAAACATCAACTCCGAAGCTTTCTGGGTCTAGCCACCTACTATAGGCGCTTCGTCAAGAATTTTGCTGAGATCGCCAAGAGTCTACATCAGCTAACGGAAAAGGGAAAGCAGTTTAAATGGTCAGGTGAGTGCGAGCGCAGCTTTCAAGAGCTCAAGCAACGCTTGTGTAATGCACCAGTGCTGACCTACCCGACTCCAGGAAAACCGTTCATCATTGATGCTGATGCCAGCAATGTCGGGATTGGTGCTGTATTGTCACAGGTACATGATGGCGAAGAAAAGGTGGTTGCCTATTACAGCAAGGTACTCTCAAAGTCGGAAAGAAACTATTGTGTGACCAGAAGAGAACTTCTTGCACTGATTTTGGCAACAAAGCACTTCCATAAGTATCTCTATGGACAGAAGTTTCTTCTCCGAACCGACCATGGAGCACTAAACTGGCTTTTGAATTTCAAGAATCCAGAGGGTCAAGTGGCGAGATGGATTGAGAGGCTGCAGACGTACGATTATGAAATTCAACATCGGAAGGGGAAGCTTCACTCAAATGCTGATGCACTGTCTCGGAGACCATGTAAGCAAGACTGTAAGCATTGCAGACGCCAAGAAGAAAAAGAAGTGGTTACTGTTCAACGAACCAGAACCGATCCTATTTATGGCTGGAGCAACGACGAGTTGAGGAAGGCTCAACAAGAGGACCCAGATATTGAACCCATCCTCGCATGCAAGGAACACCAGGAAAAACCAGAATGGGCCGATATCTCCGACAGAAGTCCGGCTCTAAAGGCCTATTGGGCACAGTGGGACTCATTGCATGTCCAAGAGGGTGTCCTTCGACGTAAATGGGAATCAGCAGATGGAAAGTCCTATGTAATGCAGCTAGTCTTACCGAGATCGAAGATTGTGGACGTTCTGCGAGAGATGCATGATGGAGTTTCGGGAGGCCATCTAGGAGTAAACAAGACGCTAGAAAAGGTTCGACAACGATTCTATTGGCTACATGCAAGGGAAGATGTCGAGAAGTGGTGCCGAAAATGTGATACCTGTGCTGCCACCAAAGGCCCGAACAAAAAGAATCACAGCCAAATGCAGCAGTATAATGTCGGATCACCCTTTGAAAGGATTGCAATAGACGTGGCGGGTCCATTTCCGGAAACAAATAATGGAAATCGTTATATTCTGGTCGTCATGGATTACTTCAGCAAGTGGCCTGAAGCATACGCCATACCGAATCAAGAAGCCAAAACAGTCGCAGACCAAATTGTGTTCAACTGGGTGAGCAGATTCGGTGTTCCATTAGAACTGCATTCCGACCAGGGAAGGAACTTTGAATCAAACATATTCCAGGAAGTTTGTGGGATTCTTCACATTAAGAAGACAAGAACAACACCACTCCACCCACAATCTGATGGCATGGTCGAACGGTTCAACCGAACCCTGAAGGAACATCTTTGCAAAGTTGTGGACGACAACCAGCGAGATTGGGATCGACACATTCCACTGTTTTTGATGGCGTATCGAAGTGCAAGACATAGCTCAACTGGCCATACACCGTCTGAGATTTTAATGGGAAGGAACATCAGACTGCCGAGCGAAATCAAATTTGGATGTCCCACGTCGGAACCGCAAGCCGAGGATGTTTACTTGGATGACCTCAGGGAAAGACTCCTTCAGATCCACGACGATACCAGGTCAAAAATAAAGATGTTCAGTGACCGAATGAAGACACGCTACGATATACGAGCGACAACAACAGAGTTCCAAGCAGGAGATCGAGTGTGGCTTTACAATCCCCATCGACAAAAGGGGTTGTCACCGAAACTTCAACGGGACTGGGAAGGCCCATATACAGTGATTAGCAAAATCAACGACGTCGTGTACCGGATACAAAAAGGAGTCAGAGGTAAACTTAAAGTCGTACATCGCGACCGACTACATCGCTACAGTGGTGATGAAGATGATGGATTTGTTCGGGACGATCAATCCTAAGGAGGGGGCAATGTAATGTGTATACACTTTATTTATCTCATACGCTCTGTATCTCCTTCTATTGTAATGTCTAATACTAATGTGTATACTTTATTATCTCTTTACTTACTCTGTATCTCTTGTTTATTTAATGTACATACTCTCTTTACTTAATATCGTTTAATTGTAGTAGTAAACACTCGTGAGGGGCAATAATTAATTAAGATTAAGAGAAACTTTTTGTTTAGCATTAAGAACGTTAGCCCCTACAAAAATCCCAGTATTTTCTCTCGAACTTTCAGCTTCCCCAAGAACCAATAGGAGCCAATAGTAGTTTCTAGAACCCATCATTTTTGATATAAATAGCCGTTTGGTGGCGAGGCGAGTTAGTTGATTGTGAACTGCGATAAGTAAAGTACACTGTGTTTGAAAAGTTATAATTGAAAGTGTTGAATAAATAAGTTTGTGAGTGATTTGAATAAAGTGAATTTGTGTTTTATTTAAAAAGTGAATAAGTTTTAATATTCGGACCAAGCCGAATATTACAATATTTTTTTTTACAAAATAAGTCAATTTTTCAGAAAATTGCCCCTCCCGGCTAAACGGGGTTTGTTTCATTATAATTTTTTGTCCGTCCAATTATCCGAAAAATGTCCATCTATTTAGTTTTTCTGCTGTATATTTTCAAGATCAATTAAGCGAGTAATTCAACTAAGCGGGGTTCAATTAACCGTCTAAAAAGCTTTGTTACTAATACGGGAAATTTTCGAAGCCAATTTGTTCGATCAATTAAGCGGGATGTTCAATTAAGCGAGGTGCAACTAAGCGCGGATTACTGTAAAGGGAAGAACACAGCGTGATGTCAATGGCGCTTTTGTGAGAATTGAGAGAGAAGCGACAAACATGGGTTTAGCGGTAAATGAGGGAAAAACGAAGTATATGCTGTCTTTGAGAAGTTTGTCTTCCTAACACCAGCGCCGAGATCAGACGAAGAATAACTCTTGCTAATCGCTGTTTCTTTGGGCTAAGAAAGCAATTGAGTGGAAAAGCCCTCTCTCGAGCAACTAAGGTAAAGCTGTACAACACCCTCATCATCCCAGTCCTGCTGTATGGTAAAGAAGCATGGACCTTGACAAAATCGGATAAATGTGCCTTAGGCTGTTTCGAGAGGAAAGTTCTTCTAGTCACTTTTGGCCCCGTGTGCGGGGAATGGCGAAGAAGATACAACAGCGAACTTAACGGGTTGTACAACGACGTGGACCTAGCTAGGCTCAGATGGCTCGGTCATTTAGAGCGGATGGAAACCAATGCTCCGGCCCGGAAAGCCTTCGACGCTGTTCCCAAGGGACGTAGAAGGAGAGGAAGACCGCGACTGGCGCACACGTGGAAAAGGACCTCTAATCAACTTGGAGTGCAAAACTGGAGGCAGCTAGCTAGGGACCGAGCAGGCTGGTGGAAACTGTTGATTGTAGCGCCACCTTAAGTAAGTAAGTAAATCCTTAGTATCCAAGCAGTAAAAAAGACTTCAAGCAGTTAAAAGACTTCAAGCAGTAAAAAAGACTTCAAGCAGTTAAAAGCATTCAAGCAGTAAAAAAGACTTCGAGCAGTTAAAAGACTTCAAGCACGTAAAAGACTCCAAAGCACTCAAATTACTGCATTAAAGTTAATGGCGCAAAATTATAGTCTGCTAATGAACAATTTTAGTGTGATACTAGCTTAAAATGACGTTTGAGTTATGTCTGAAAAGTCATTTTAAACTAGTATCACACTAAAATCGTTCATTAGAGGACTATAATTTTGGGCTAATGACTGCAAAGAATGTACAAGAGTTTAACAAGATTTCCAAGAATGCAAGCATTAAAAAAGTAACGCATTCTTTTGACTTCAAGTCTTTTAACAAGACTTCAAAATTAACTGAGAATTTTCCTTTAAAGTTAAGTACTGACATGAAGTCAAAATATTTTCAAAATAAGTCTTTTTAATCTTTTTACTGCAATACAAAAATGATTTTATTCTTTTACAGCTCTGGTCGTCGGCCATTGTTTCAGATTGACATTGACATTTTCATTACAGTACTTCGCACATATGAATGATACGAACTACAGACACATAGAAGCACTGGCGACTGAGGCCATCGGCTGGGACTGAAACAAGACAAACGACAGAGAGAGAGACAGATAGACACATAAAAGGAAAGAATACATAACATAAACCTACGTGGCACAGAGAAGGAAACATAGATTTATATTGTCTCATATTATCGCACAGGTGGCCTCAGATAAGCTGGCGATTATTGTAGAAAAACACTGCTGCCGAAGCTAGGGCTTGAACCCGCAACGTTTGGCTTAGCAGTCAACTACACTATTTTTTTTTAGTAATTCATTTTTTTATTCATTTAAACTTAGATCTACTTACATGCCAGACAAAAATGTGAAACTAGTCTAATTATTACTACTTATATATAACTTACTAGCCCTAATCGGGCGCTCTAAGTAATTCATGGATCTTAAAATTAATGCCTTACGGCCTACGAACAAAGTTTGTTTTATTTTATTTTATTTTTTTTATTAGAAAATTTAAAAAACTATAGCCAATCTTTTTTTTTGGTGTTTATTTACATACTAGGGTCCTTAAAATAAAACTTAAGATTACCTAATCTACCTACAAACTACTTAAAACTAGAACAACCACAGCGGCAAAAACTATGTCCATTAATGTTGTGTTCATGATTTTTGTAATTGTCTTTTTTTTTTGCTTTTTTTCACATTCTCATATTGTTTTTTTTTTCACTTTTTTGTTACTATTTTTCACTTTTTGTTTTTTTTTTTTTTTATATATACATATTCTTTAGTGCCACCATACCACCTACTCTACTTTAACCTACAACTACACTATCCTCTGAACCATGGCGCATGGCCACCTTTTGTTTCAGATTATTTTCGTTTCCATAAAAGAACACACACATGAGCCGGACAATCTATTTCAAAAATTGGTTTAGATTAAATTTTATAAAAAAAATTCCATTGAATATACACTGAAAAACTAGGCAATTTGTTAATTTGAGTTATGATACTCGTCGCAAAAAAACAGAAAAATTCAGACAGATCGTCGGCTGAGAATTATAGGGTTCTATGTCGACCGACCCCTATTTTGAGTTATTCGACTTTTAAGTTTTTGATGGTCGGATTTCATATAAAATAGCTATTAATTTACGTTTGAATGATTAAAAACGATAGATTATTGGCAATAACTAGTTAAGATATAATTTATTTCTTTATATTTTAAGGCGTTTTCTTTTAATTTCTATTTAAAAATTGTACACAAGGTTCTATAAGCCAACTGCATGAAGTTCAATGTCGGTGCAGGTTCTATGTGCCACATAGAACTTTATAATTGTCATCCGATCGATGTTAACACAACAAAGTTCTATGTTGATCAATGTACCGTAGTAAATCCAACAATATTAAGTATAATTAACACTCTTATTTCTATAAAAACAATGGCGCAAAATTATAGTCGCTAATGAACAACTTTAGTGTGATACTAAGCTTAAAATGACGTTTGAGTCATGTCTGAAACGTCATTTTAAGCTAGTATCACACTAAAGTTGTTCATTAGCGGACTAAAATTTTGGGCCAATATTTTTTTGCACCAGGCACACGTTTTCTTCACAATTTTTGTTATACAATAACAAAAACACGAAGAATCAACATAGAACTTTGTTGTGTCAACATCAATCGGATAAGAATTATAAGGTTCTATGTACAAAATTAAGGAATCAAAGGTTCTATGACAATAAGAAGATGGGCAATTATTTATTTGGGCTTAGTAAGAATTACAAGGTTCTATCCGCCAATTTTGCTACTTAGAACCTTGTAATTCTTAAAATAACCACATTTTGGCTAATAGAACATTGGTTTTTTGCGTTTTACGCTTTGTAGGAAGAATTGACGTGCATGAATATGGCCTCATTCGAAAGTGCTTCCAAATACGAATTCAACGGTACCCATAACTAATTTTTCGTAAAAATGGCGGTTAGAACCTTATAATTCTCAGCCGACGAGATGTTCACGGGAGTTACACAAATGAAAGTCAGCAAACTTGACGACGTAACATTTTATTGTTGCTTCGTAACCCGAACCAGTAGACAGTCAATGCATTGCTTTCCAATGGGAAAATCTCATTATCCGAAGGCCATAGGAAATTGAATGCATATATGTACCTGAGTGTCTGCCGCTTAGTATCTAAGTATCGTAGGTTATTATTTTGGATTAATATATCAGTGATATTTTGATCGCAAATATAGAAAGAACTTAAATCAAACCGGTGTTCTTTATTATTTAACTCTGGTAAATGAAAAACCATCTTTTTCTGTACGTTTATTACCTATTCTAGACACTCTGAGTGTACAATTAGCCGGGCGTAAAAGTGCATATATATTGTAATATTCGGCTTGGTCCGACAATTAAAACTTATTCACTTTTTAAATAAAACACAAATTCACTTTATTCAAATCACTCACAAACTTATTTATTCAACACTTTCAATTATAACTTTTCAAACACAGTGTACTTTACTTATCGCAGTTCACAATCAACTAATTCGCCTCGCCACCAAACGGCTATTTATATCAAAAATGATGGGTTCTAGAAACTACTATTGGTTCCTATTAGTTCTAGGGGAAGCTGAAAGTTCGAGAGAAAATACTGGGATTTTTGTAGGGGCTAACGTTCTTAATGCTAAACAAAAAGTTTCTCTTAATCTTAATTAATTATTGCCCCTCACGAGTGTTTACTACTACAATTAAACGATATTAAGTAAAGAGAGTATGTACATTAAATAAACAAGAGATACAGAGTAAGTAAAGAGAGTAATGAAAAGTGTGTACATTAAATATAGAAAGAGATACAGAGTAAGTAAAGAGAGTAAGAAAAGTGTGTACATTAAATATAGAAAGAGATACAGAGAGTAAGAGATAATAAAGTATACACATTAGTATTAGACATTACAATAGAAGGAGATACAGAGCGTATGAGATAAATAAAGTGTATACACATTACATTGCCCCCTCCTTAGGATTGATCGTCCCGAACAAATCCATCATCTTCATCACCACTGTAGCGATGTAGTCGGTCGCGATGTACGACTTTAAGTTTACCTCTGACTCCTTTTTGTATCCGGTACACGACGTCGTTGATTTTGCTAATCACTGTATATGGGCCTTCCCAGTCCCGTTGAAGTTTCGGTGACAACCCCTTTTGTCGATGGGGATTGTAAAGCCACACTCGATCTCCTGCTTGGAACTCTGTTGTTGTCGCTCGTATATCGTAGCGTGTCTTCATTCGGTCACTGAACATCTTAATGTTTGACCTGGTATCGTCGTGGATCTGAAGGAGTCTTTCCCTGAGGTCATCCAAGTAAACATCCTCGGCTTGCGGTTCCGACGTGGGACATCCAAATTTGATTTCGCTCGGCAGTCTGATGTTCCTTCCCATTAAAATCTCAGACGGTGTATGGCCAGTTGAGCTATGTCTTGCACTTCGATACGCCATCAAAAACAGTGGAATGTGTCGATCCCAATCTCGCTGGTTGTCGTCCACAACTTTGCAAAGATGTTCCTTCAGGGTTCGGTTGAACCGTTCGACCATGCCATCAGATTGTGGGTGGAGTGGTGTTGTTCTTGTCTTCTTAATGTGAAGAAGCCCACAAACTTCCTGGAATATGTTTGATTCAAAGTTCCTTCCCTGGTCGGAATGCAGTTCTAATGGAACACCGAATCTGCTCACCCAGTTGAACACAATTTGGTCTGCGACTGTTTTGGCTTCTTGATTCGGTATGGCGTATGCTTCAGGCCACTTGCTGAAGTAATCCATGACGACCAGAATATAACGATTTCCATTATTTGTTTCCGGAAATGGACCCGCCACGTCTATTGCAATCCTTTCAAAGGGTGATCCGACATTATACTGCTGCATTTGGCTGTGATTCTTTTTGTTCGGGCCTTTGGTGGCAGCACAGGTATCACATTTTCGGCACCACTTCTCGACATCCTCCCTTGCATGTAGCCAATAGAATCGTTGTCGAACCTTTTCTAGCGTCTTGTTTACTCCTAGATGGCCTCCCGAAGCTCCATCATGCATCTCTCGCAGAACGTCCATAATCTTCGATCTCGGTAAGACTAGCTGCATTACATAGGACTTTCCATCTGCTGATTCCCACTTACGTCGAAGGACACCTTCTTGGACATGCAACGAGTCCCACTGTGCCCAATAGGCCTTCAGAGCCGGACTTCTGTCGGAGATATCAGCCCATTCTGGTTTTTCCTGGTGTTCCTTGCATGCGAGGATGGGTTCAATATCTGGGTCCTCTTGTTGAGCCTTCCTCATCTCGTCGTTGCTCCAGCCATAAATGGGATCGGTTCTGGTTCGTTGGACAGTAACCACTTCTTTTTCTTCTTGGCGTCTGCAATGCTTACAGTCTTGCTTACATGGTCTCCGAGACAGTGCATCAGCATTTGAGTGAAGCTTCCCCTTCCGATGTTGAATTTCATAATCGTACGTCTGCAGCCTCTCAATCCATCTCGCCACTTGACCCTCTGGATTCTTGAAATTCAAAAGCCAGTTTAGTGCTCCATGGTCGGTTCGGAGAAGAAACTTCTGTCCATAGAGATACTTATGGAAGTGCTTTGTTGCCAAGATCAGTGCAAGAAGTTCTCTTCTGGTCACACAATAGTTTCTTTCTGACTTTGAGAGTACCTTGCTGTAATAGGCAATTACCTTTTCTTCACCATTATGTACTTGTGATAGTACGGCACCAATCCCGACATTGCTGGCATCAGCGTCAATGATGAACGGTTTTCCGGGAGTCGGGTAGGTCAGCACTGGTGTATTACACAAGCGTTGCTTGAGCTCTTGAAAGCTGCGCTCGCACTCACCTGACCACTTGAACTGCTTTCCCTTTTCCGTTAGCTGATGTAGACTCTTGGCGATCTCAGCAAAGTCCTTGACAAAGCGCCTATAATAGGTGGCTAGACCCAGAAAGCTTCGGAGTTGATGTTTGTCCTGTGGTGTTGGCCAATTCTTCACGGTGTCAATCTTATCAGGATCTGTCTTTACTCCTTGGGATGAGATGATATGTCCCAGGTATTTCACTTCGGTTTTGAAGAGTGAGCACTTTTCTGGATTGAGCTTGAGGTGGGCTTCTCGAAGTCTTTGAAAAACTGCTCTCAGATTTGTACAATGTTCATCAAATGTTTTCCCGTATACGATAACGTCATCCAAATAGACTAGGCAAGACTTCCATGTGAGTCCTTGCAGGACGCATTCCATAAGGCGCTCAAAAGTCGCTGGAGCATTGCACAGTCCAAAAGGCATCACTTTGAACTGCCACAATCCGTTTCCTGTCGAGAACGCTGTCTTCTCTTTGTCTTCAGGATGGATTTCTACTTGCCAGTATCCACTTTTCAGGTCCAAAGTTGAGAACCATTGTGCTCCTTCCATTGCGTCCAGAGTATCGCTGATCCTAGGCAGAGGGTAGCTATCTTTCTTGGTCACATCGTTCAACCTTCGATAGTCCACGCAAAAGCGGGTTGATCCGTCTTTCTTCTTTACCAGGACCACTGGAGACGCCCAAGGGCTTTTTGAGTTTTCGATAAGACCCTCTTCTTTCATGGTGGTTATCAGTTCTTCAACCTCACCTTGTTTGGCTAGTGGAAGGCGTCTTGCAGGTTGACGAATCGGCTTTGCATCCCCGGTGTTGATTCGATGTTGAACCAGTTGTGTTCTGCCATATTTCCCTTGCGATGATGAAAAGATGTCTGCAAATTCTTCGAGGAGACCTTCTGCAGTTCTTCGTTGTTGTTGGCCAAGATTAGAGGACTCGAGAATGTTCGTCTTTATGGAGTTCAGCTCTTTGGACTTCAATGTTTGCCTTGGGTCTTCTTCGCTGATCCTTGTTATCGCTGATACAGATTCGCATTGTCCGACAATCTCACCTTTTCTAAGCTTAACTTCGTACGGCTTGATGTTGAGTATTCGTACGGGAACCATGTTCTTTACAGGTCTAACAAGAGTCTTCCCAATGGTGACGTTTTGGGAGGACTTTACAGATGGCTGCCAGGCTTACCTTTCAATTTCGTCCACACGAATACTTCTGAAGAAGCAGGCAAAGTCAGATCTTCTTTGATGACGGTTTTCACAGATAACGAGGTCTCATACGAGTGGATCCCATAGATCATCGGAATCTCGATGTTTCGATATTTCAGGACTTGGTTCCCGATGTCCAATATCACTCCGTGATCTTTCATGAAATCGACACCGACAATGCACTCGTCGCATATATCTGCTACCAGGAACAGGTGAGAGAATTCCAGCTCTGCCATCCGGATCTTAAGACGTACCTCACCATAAACTTTTGCGGCTTCTCCAGTTGCAGTCCTTAGACGATAGCTGTTGGTGTTGTGGAGCCATGTCTTCTTAACGAGGTCCTGCCGTACAATGGACGCCGTGGCACCGGTGTCGATGGTAGCCACACATTTGTTGCCGTTTATACTTGCTTCCACGGTCAGGCTCTTGTTGTCACGTTTCGTTTGAGAAACCTGGATGGTGTTTCTGTAGCTATCGGTACTAGAAGCCAGCTTCTGTCCCTCGAAGTTGGTGGGGTGGGAAACAACTTGGGAAGCAACATTGTTGTAGTTGTAACTTTGGCTTGTTGAGTAAGTTCTGTTTCCACAGTGTTGACATGAGGTTCGTCTTCGCGGTAATCTGCACTGTCGTTGAAGATGCCCAGTCTTGTTGCAGTTCCAGCATCGTGCTTGTCCGTCTCGCTGACTCCTTTCCAGAGTAGCCTTCTGACAAGAGCATTCTTGGACTTCCAATTCTCTCACGCGATGCACGTTTTGGGATGCTTGTTCTGCGGCTTCCATTGTTAGAGCGAAAGCCAATGCTTCTGGTAGTGTTTGCTTTCCGGCAGTGCGAATAGCCCTTTGGAGATTTATATCGCCCACAGCTCTCACAAAGGCTTCAACAGCAAGTTGATTTATTATCTCGTTGCCAGCTGTTGGGTATGCCAGGTGGACTAATCGCTCGATATCTGCCTGAAGCTGCTGCAGAGTTTCACCTCTTTTCTGTGCCCTGTTGTTTAGTTGTACTCGGAAGACTTCTGTCATGTGGCTATCCCCAAACCGCTGTTCGATTGCGTTTACCAGAACTTTGTAGTCACCGTTCTTCTCTGCTGGGATGGTTTGTAGCAGTTCAGCAGCTGCTCCTCTCAAGGCAAGCGTAAGAGCAATGTATTTTTCGTCATCGTCCCAGCCGTTTGTTAACGCTGCTGCTTCAAACTGTTTCTTGTAGATTGACCACGGTATCTGACCATCAAAGCTTGGAGGATTCACTTCTCTCTTTCTTGAGCACTCACCAGAAGTTTCTCGAGCTTTCATCTTTCGCACTTTTTCTAGTTCGCTTGTAATGGTTTCGATCTGGTCGTCTATTTTCTTGAAACGTGCATTAGTCGTTGAATTTTGTTTTTCGACACGCTCATTGATTCTGTCTTCGAAGTCCGCAAACCTGCCTTCTAGCAGATTTTTCTGTTCATCAAACCGATCTTGTAGTTGTTCCAGAACATCATTCTTTTGTGTTTCCAGTTGTTTGAGGACATTCTCTTGCTCGGTCTTCTGCTCGTTTCTTTGAGTTTCTAGTTGCTCCAGAACATTCTTGTTTTGAGTTTCTTGCTTCTTTTGATTCTCTTCAAATTTGGCTAGAAGAAGTGTCATCATGGTAGATAAGTCGGCAGTTGCATTTACCTCTTCCGATTTTGCTTCCACTTCGAAAGCAAACGTATCTGGGTCTTCATTTTGTTCTTCCAGATATTCCTGTAGCCGTTTTACGAGTTCGATTTTATATCCTGCCGCACTTAAGCCACGTTTGCTTAATTCGGCCTTTAGCTCAGCGACAGTTAAGTCTTTCAAAACTTTACTTATCATTTTTAACTTCACTATTTCACACAAAATAGTTTAATCACTGTTCACTGTTTTATTCTCAATAAGTTTTAATCCCACTTCTGACACCAATGTAATATTCGGCTTGGTCCGACAATTAAAACTTATTCACTTTTTAAATAAAACACAAATTCACTTTATTCAAATCACTCACAAACTTATTTATTCAACACTTTCAATTATAACTTTTCAAACACAGTGTACTTTACTTATCGCAGTTCACAATCAACTAATTCGCCTCGCCACCAAACGGCTATTTATATCAAAAATGATGGGTTCTAGAAACTACTATTGGTTCCTATTAGTTCTTGGGGAAGCTGAAAGTTCGAGAGAAAATACTGGGATTTTTGTAGGGGCTAACGTTCTTAATGCTAAACAAAAAGTTTCTCTTAATCTTAATTAATTATTGCCCCTCACGAGTGTTTACTACTACAATTAAACGATATTAAGTAAAGAGAGTATGTACATTAAATAAACAAGAGATACAGAGTAAGTAAAGAGAGTAATGAAAAGTGTGTACATTAAATATAGAAAGAGATACAGAGTAAGTAAAGAGAGTAAGAAAAGTGTGTACATTAAATATAGAAAGAGATACAGAGAGTAAGAGATAATAAAGTATACACATTAGTATTAGACATTACAATAGAAGGAGATACAGAGCGTATGAGATAAATAAAGTGTATACACATTACAATATGAAAAACTTTACAAAAATTTCAATATTTTCGACGATATATCTCAAATAGATAAAAAAGAGTTGAAAAATCTTAAGTATCCTGACGATTTGGATGACACGTAAGACAATTAATGTATTCATTTCCATTACCAACTCAAAGATCACTTAGCATAAATAGAAGATGTAGGTACGCTCTGCACAAAATATATGCCATGTACTGCATTCACGGAGTCTTCGAGATGTTTATCCTAATGTGGACATTTAGTGCAGTCATTTTAGTAATTTAAAAGCCCAATCTGCGGGAAAATTCCTAGTGGGCTGAATTTTTGTACACACCCGCACTTGAAAGTTCCAGTTTTCGATGACTTTGGCGCATAAATCAGACTGAGTTTGACCGATGGCATCGATTATGTTGTTGTTGAAAGCCAAAGTGCTGTGAGTTAAAGCCACACGGAAAGAGTCTAAAGGGGCCAAATCACACTATGATCTACTGAACTTTTGTAATTGTATAAAAGGTTGTGGCAGCAGAGGTAGATGCAAATGGGATTGAGGTGTTCAAAATTTGTGGACACTGCCGTGGCCAATCACTTGAACACAGAGTCAACCAATGTTGAAGATTTCGATGTGTCAGACACTTTTAATGAAATAGAAACTGAAGATTTTCATATAAAAGAAGAACAAAAAATAGGGCCAATGTGAGCGCGTTATAGTCCCTCTTCCCGAAAACGGTTAATTTTAGAGAAAAATGCTTAAGGCTTTTTTTAGATAATTATAATTTCAAGACGAACAATTTATCCTTGACGGCATCTTCATATGAGCACCTAGCCCACTAGGAATTATTCCGCAGATGAAACCTGAAATGCCTAAATTTATTAATTGCTCTCCCAATTTTTTTGAGTATTCCGGCTATAAATTGTTCAGGAAAAAGATTTTTTTCCACTCTAAAAAGAGTAAAAACAATTTACTTGCAAGCATGGGCCAAGATAGACTGATTGCTCTTGCATTACTGTCTATTGAAGCTCAACTAGTCCAAGAAATTAATTATGACGAAATAATCGACGTTTTTGAGGGAAAAAAATTATACTTCAATAAAATAAAGTTATTTTGAAATAAAAATATAGGATCAAAATTAATGAAATCCATTTCATAAATTAGGGCGGCGCATCGAACGGGCCTAGGGCGGCAGCAAGCCTAAATCCGTCACTGCAAACGGGATATCTATCTATGTATATATTGTTCGTGTTAGTCTGTTGATGGTTCTTAGGGATTTTTTTTTTAATTACTAGCGGACCCGGTACGCTTCGCTGCACAGACATTGTTCTGTATATGGATAATTTGTGAAATTTTCATGGTTAATACTGTTGTATTCAGTGATTATTTCTGTAAAAAAAAAAATTGGAAAAATCTCATGGAAGATTGGGAAGACTGGAAAAACCAAACAAAGGTCGGTAATAAGATTTGTTTTTTGCTTGGAAAATTTTTTGTTTCAAAATGGGTTTGCAAATGGAAAAATGAAATTTCTTGAAAAATCATTGGTTTTCAAATGTAAAATTGCATATAATTGCAGGTGCATTGGTTTTCAAATGGAAAACTGGAAAATGTCAAAATAGGTTATCGAATAGAAAACAGAAAGTTCTTGATAAAAAACTCGGAAAACTCATTGGTTTTCAAAGGGAAAACTGTTATTGGAGTTTCTCTGAAGGGCGGCGAGACGAAGTTCGAGTGGGTCAGCTAGTTTCATTTAAAAAAAAGGTAAGTGTAAACTTTTATTTATTATTTATTATAACGCTTTGAAGCGAGGTTAAATTATTGACAAACATGAAACAAACTTTTAACAAAAAACAATAGTGAGGACTTATATCATAATTTAAAGTTGTATGAACAGATATTTTGTGTTTTTCTTGTATTCTAATTATTGCATCGCATTCTCTGAATTGGCATCCGTCCATGAATGCGAAGTCTCTTGGGATCAGAGCAGATTAAGTCAACCTCGGTAGTGTGGTTGCCTTTTGAAAAATTCAATTCATTTGTGAGGGTTCGTTTGCGCTTCATAGGTTTCATGTCATCATCTTCCTCAACTGCTTTCTGTCTTACTAACGAACCTGATGATAAAGTCAATCTTTACGTTAGTTTCAAAACACAAACAACTGAAGCAATATTGTTACCTGCAAAAGAAGCACATCTTCTAATGATAGACGTTGAATTGTCGTATAATTCTGTATCATCTTTTGGCTTTAAACTATCCCTACTTTGGTCCGAAGCTGCATTCAGTGATGGCAGACGAATAACCGAAGCTACTAGATCCCACAATCTGTTCCGGCTACGTTGGGGTTTCTTCTCTTCTACAAACACTTCATCGTCATATCCACAATCTGTGTAATCGGAAGATGATTCGATTTTATCTTTATCCAGCGTTTCCATACTGTAGAATTTTCTCGAATGACTGTCACTGCATGAACTGCCATCGTTTGAATATTCTCTGTTTTTTACTATTTTCGAAGTACGAATTGGTGTAGACGACGGAGTGAAGAATACCTCATCTGGTGAACGATTGTCGGTCTTTTTCTTCTTGTCAACTACAATTGGAGTCTCGAAGTTGATTACTTTTTTATTATTTATTACTCCTGAAGTTGGAATTCTAGGAGTTCTGTGTGGCATTACAGTCAAAAGGTTTTCTTTCTGATGGAGACCGTCATTTATATTCACTTCACTTAGCTCAGTTGATGTTGAAGTTATGATCTCGACGCTTCGACATGTTTGATAGACTGAATTTCCTGATCTGTTGTTATTGCTGATATTTTCTTTGCCACCGGCTGAGCTTGAAGAGGTTATTACTATCGATTCAGTAGTTTCAGTCTTTTTTGTTGAAGATAAAAGAATTTGCCTTCCAGAAGGAGTTATTTTGCCAATTGCGTGGAGATAATCCATGTGTGTTTGGCGATCGATAATTTCACTTTGTGTACGACGAACGGCTGGAGAGAGACGCAGGTCTAATGGTATGGTTTCTAGGGATTTTTCTGAAATTTCTTAAGAAACATTAAAAAAAAATGTTGAGACATACGACGTATGACAATAAAGTAATGAGACTGATTATATTGCCGCGATTGTAGTAACCCTGCGACCTTGAAATTCCCTTTCCCTTCCTTCCCTTCTCCCGGCATCCTTCCCCTCTCCATTGATATATTTGCCATCGCCCTAGCTTGTTTGGCTCGCCTGCTCTGTCGTGTTGAGTAAACGTGTGTTCGTGGTGCTCGTCACGAAAATGGAAAAACGAAATCAAGAGCAACGCGTCGCGATAAAATTTTGCGAAACATTGGTCGAAACAGCTTCGAAAACGTAAAAGTGCATGGTGATAGTGCTCAGGTTTTTCGATGGCATATATAGGGTTTCAGGGGGGTCGTGAAAGCGTGGAAACGAGGCGCGGAGCGGGAGACTAGTCCAGGTGCGGACTGACACGAATGCGCAGCGTGTGCGCGCCTTGATCCGTGAAGATCGGCGTTTAACAGTTCGAATGTTGGCGTCGGAACTGGGTATGAACCTTGAAACAGTCAGACAAATTTTAACCGACGATTTTGGGATGAGAAAGTTGTGCGCGAAGATGGTTCCAAAGAACCGTGCCACACCGCCTTCAGCGTGTCCCCAGTATTTGGCCTCTAAAGGGATCGCAGTGTTGCAACAACCGCTTTATTCGCCCGATATGTCACCCTGTGACTTTTTTTTGTTCCCTAGAACAAAATCGGTGGTCAAAGGAACCCATTTTGGACGATTGAAGACATCCAGGATCCAGGCGGCCGTGACGAGGGTACTCGCGGACATCCCAGTCGAAGCTTTCCGGAAATGTTACGAAGCATGGAAAACGCACTGGAATCGTTGTATAGCTGCCCAAGTGGACTACTTTGAAGGTGATGGCAGAGTTGTAGAATAATTTTGAAATATACGGTTTTTGTGGAATCAGTCTCATTACTTACCTGATTGTCACACCTCGTAGTAGTTTTCCTTACCGTTACTGGTGTCAATGGATTCGAATATTTTCTTTCGCTGATATCCAAAAGCCCGATTATCGGTCGCTATTCCATGTTCTACCATTGCTTTTTGAATACTCTTCGACATGACTTGGCGCAATGGGGTAACCGTTGCAGTTCTTCCAAGTCCTCGAGTTTTTGGATAACGACTACCTGCTTCGAGAAGCCTTTTGGCAAACAAGGAATTTATTTCGTGTATACTTAACTAGTGTTGTAGACTTACTTGACTTGTGGTACCAACAGTGGGCTAGTTTCTGATTCACTCACGGAGTTATGAATGCTAGACATATGGCCGCCTGAAATATCGTTAAAGGCTTGCTCCTTTGGCTTGGCAACAATTTCAGCCTGCAAGGGCGTCGAGGTTGATCGCACAAGTTTACCTCTGGTAGCGCATTGTCCTGCCACACCAATGCTCTTTCTCAGAGAGGAGGAATTATTAATTGAAGAAATATTCCTAATCGACGACACACTGTCACTTATGAATTCCTCAGTTATTTTACTCTTTGCTTTCCAACGTAGATTTATCATAGAAATAGGAGTCAAATGGCTATCGTCAATATCTGGAACACGATGCGGCGATGTTTGTGTGGACACACTCGAAGAAAAACTCTTTGGAGGCTGCTGGGTTGGTTCTTCTGCTGTTAATTGGGATGTGCTAATAGGTGCAACCTCCAGATCGCAAGATATATTGTTTTGACTGCATTTAGAGAACTTTTGGAAGTCTTCAATCCTAGTATAGAGCTAACGAGGCAAATTAAACATACACAAGATCACACATTTTATGGAACTCACTCTTGAACATTTCCGACAATTGAGTGGTAAATGCTTATCGGCTATATGAGTCAATAGTTCAGCATGCATAAGTTCATGTAAAATAAGTGGTTTCCTGGCACAAATTGGACAGAACAAATGCAGAATTGGATCAAAACATTTCACCACAATGGCATGAGTCTTGAGTTCATGCTTCTCTCGACACTCGGAACAGCAAAAGACCTTTTCACATGTCTTGCAAATAACCTACAAAATGAAAATTGAATTTTTTGGAATTTTTTTTTGATTTAAAAAGTTTACTTCTTTGGGAATCAGCATGTTTTGTGATTGAAACAAACGAAACAAGTTTAAAATTTAAATAAAAACAAAATAAAACAATCGAAAGAAGATTTTTACATGACGGCAGTTTAAAATTATTCATAGTTGCATTAAGGTTTGTGAATTAAAACTGTAGCTTGGCTTGAGCTTTACAGTTTTAAAATACTGGTTAAGGTCGAGTAGATGTGTGTTGTGTTTGTTTAGCTCGTATGAGGCGCAATTTTTTTATAGTTGGTAACTTGAAATTGCATACCTGATACTTTGGGTTATAACGGGTGTTTTTTTCGAGATATAGAACTTAAGTTGGCATAACTTTTCAGAACGGCGCACATAGGTCAATATTTCACATTTATGCGGCCAAAAACTTTTGTTCACTAATATTGTTTCTATTGGGCTTAATACGACGAAACAAAAAACATTTTAATAAAAAAAATAATTTTTAAAGTAAATTTGGACATGTCAAAGGGCATGGTAGTGCCCAGCCAAGTTCTAGCACTACTCCCTTCTTACATGATCGAACTCAAGCACATTTTTAACCCCCCATAACTTTTGAACCCATAGAGTTAGAAGTTTTAAATTTGAATAACGTATTAACTTCATAGGCACAAAGGCCCTGTGAAAAACATTATTTTGTAGAGCCACTACTTCTACTTTGAACAATAAAAATTTCAAAAACCGTAATTGACTGACTGACTCACTGACTCACTGACTCACTGATCATCAAAATTACGAAGCACTTCTAACAATAGCAGAATCTTGAAATTTGGTACAATGGTTATGGTAGGTTTCCGGGTGTATACAAAGGAAAAAATCGAAAATTTCAATTTGCTCATTCAGGGGGCGTGGTATCCGCCCACTTTCTAAAACTGGTCGTAGGATCTTGGAATTCGGAATTCTAATAGGGTTTTGGTTGAATATAAGGAAAAATATATGTAAAATATTTTGGTTTCATTTAGGGGCGTGGTTTCCGCCCACTATGTTAAAACGGTCGTAGGATGTTGAAATTTGGAATTCGTGTAAGGTTTTGGTTGAGTAACATGAAAAAATGAGAAAAAAATCTATTTTCATTTAGGGGCGTGGTATCCGCCCACTTTTTTAAATTATTCGAAAACTTCCTATAGCAAGAAAACAATATAATTGTTTCAATATTGAGAATTTTAATTTTTTTGACCAACAAATCCGTGTTGTTAAAAATGTCAATATTTTTGTCATCTGCAGTCTTCTGCAGCCAATTTTTGTCACATTTGTAGGGTTGCTTAAACATCGATAGCCTATCGATAGTATCGATAGTAAAAAACTATCGAATGTATTGATAGTTTCAAAAAAACTATCGATAGTTTTTTCGATAGTTTTTTAGTGTTTATTTTCAACAAGCACATGCAATCCCAAAGCCATAAAACAGAGTAACGGCACCGACTAATTAGTTTTCGACTACCAGATGTTTTTGGGAGCGACCGCAACAACAACTACATAGGAGCATTTGTCACTATCCATCCGACCGACCGACGACCGACGACGGCGCACAGTGGTCCGATTCATACATGCTAGACGTAAAAAAGTCAAGTGCGACTCACTATTGTCTGTGCAGTGGTAAACAATAACAATGCCCAACTGAACTTATAACTGCAATCTACATGGCGTTTGGTTGACTATATACAAAAATCTGTCACTTCAAAGTCACATTTTTAATTTTTAATCTTTTTTGAACAAATACTTGCAATTAAAGCTATATACAGTTTTCGTTATATATTTTTTTTGAAAGAAATTAAAATTTAAACAAATGGCAGGTGTATTAGTCGGTATGTGATCTTATATTTCTCCGTATATGATGTGTTGTGCCCCGTTTAATTGTCTTGAAAATATACATTCAATGAACCCCTTATTTTAACGTCAAAAATATTAAAATGATCGTATGTTTTAGACAATCTAAATATGAGTATATTAAAGTGTCGAAATGAGTTATATGTTTTTGTAAAGTGCGTTCTTTCTAGTTTAAGAATATATGTTTTTTTTACTTCGCACTCAATTGCAAGGCATGTTTTTTCTTACATTGAATCGATAGAATTTGCAATTCCGCGTATAGAGTTTTATGGCGTTTGGCGTTCGAATGCAAAGAAGAATCGGAATCATTAAATGGTTGAATATAAACAAATGATAAATTTAGTATTCCCAGAGAAAATATAGAGATCTCCAAGCAGATTAAAAACAAAATTAAACTTTTAGCTGCAAATTTTGACAAAAAGTGGAAAACAGATGGTTAGAAAGATGACAGGTTTCGTTTTAAAATTTAATAAAATTACCTTAAATTGAAAATTACCGAAAATTGTTTTTTTTAACAAAGAATTGCGACATTTTGTGTCAAATAAAATTTTTAAGCCAAGCGAAAGAATTTTTTACGTCTAACATGTATGAAACTAGTATATTAAACACGCAAAAATAATTTGGCAAAAACTATCGATAGTATCGATAGTATCGATAGTTTTTTGCAGAAACTATCGATACTATCGAAATAGTAAACTATCGATGTTTAAGCAACCCTACGACATTTGTAGATGAAAAGGTTATACTTCACAATTCAAAAAGAATTATCATGGGATCTAACGGGGAAATATAACAATTTCAATTTTGAAAATTAAAAAATGTTCAAAATCTGGCCAAAAAAATACCCAAAGTTTAACAGTACTAAATTTTTAGAGTCATGCATTTCAGCTGAGGAAATTATGATACAAATTAAAATTCATACCTGAATTATAGAAATCCATAACCTTATTACCAATAACATACACAGAAATAGAAATATTCAATTTGAAACTTTCGTGTTCTTCTAAACTTTGCTGTAAGAAAAACGTGTACTCGATTAGAGATCAACTTACAATTGCACGTATTTACAAACGGTTTGCTTTTGGGAGGTGAAAAGAGTAAAATTAAATACTTGCAGTATTCTCCTAACGACCGACAAGCGGTTTTTTCTATTCATCGTAAGTTTGCAAAATCGACTTTTGGCCGCATAAAAGCTATGTATTGACCTATGTGCGGCGACCGATTTAACAGCTGTCAAGTGATTTATTCTCGTTTTGTTTGGCAATCATCATGAATAGACTCACGCCTGAACAACGCTTGCGAATTGTGCAATTTTATTTCGAAAATAATGGTCCATCAGAGCAGTTAATTCGATTAACCATAGAACTTTTTCGCACCACGTTTACTCTAATTGATAACTCGCATCCCCAGAGACGCCGCACAGTGGGGAAAAAGTGGAAAAAACTCATTTATATGAAAGTTAGATTTTTTTATATGTTGGAATCATTTCTTATAGTAATAATGTTGTAGAATCAGGATATCAAAAAAATTTTCTTCAAAAAAATATTCTAGACATGAAAATTTGTATTCAAAGTTGAAAAATAGTGAAAACTGATGTAAATATGAGTATTTCTTAAATGGTATAAAATCGGTTAAATTTCGACTTTTCAAAAAAAAAATTTGTAAATATATTAAAAATAAATAGATTAACAATATGAGATGCAAGTTTGGTTTAGACATTTTTCTTTTATATTTTTATTTTAAGAAAACTTATAATTTTCCGGAATTTAAGCTTCAAAAATGGTTTTAACTATTTCCTCTATTTCCCTCTGTAGGCGGACATATATCATAAGGTAGTGTTGAATCTCAGCAATATTTTCCAAAAAAAATCTCATCCGAATACGTCCGAATTCGATTTTTAGAGCAATTTGAAGCTGAAAATGTGTGAAAAACGTGTTTTCGAGTTTTTTTCCTCATTCTTTAATAACTTAGAAACTATTTATTTTATAAATACGAAAACAACATTTTTAGATTACAATTGAATTCTAAAATATGGGTACCAAATTTCATTGCAATCGGCTTAGCAGATTCGAAGAAATCGCTTGTGAAAGACGAATGAACAGGAAACGCAGTGATGTTATAAGGGTTTCGTTTACACTCTGTGTACGGAACCCTAATACATATTCGTAATTGTGCTTATTTACATCATCATTGTAGTTTCTTTTATGTTTTCTGTAATCTATACATTTTAACTACATTTTGAATTTTTTTTGGAAATGATACCCAGCCCTTTCGGAGATGAGGACGGGGTAAATTTGAGTGTTTTTCATATTCCTATTTTGTTGGGTTTTCTTGAATAACTTCAAAACCATTTATCTTGAAAATATATCCTCATTTACATTATTACTGTTGTTTTTTTTCTAGTTTTTCTGTAATCTATACATATGAAACTATTTTCTGAAGTTTTTTTTTTCGAAATTCCAAGCCCACCTTTTTCGGTGAGTAGGAGGGGGTAAAGTTTGGTTGTTTGCATTTTCGACCTTTTTTGTTGTGTTTTCTTGAATAATTTCAAAACTATTTGTCTTAAAAATACAAAAAAAATATGTTTGTCATTGCAGGCAATTAATGAATGATTGTACTTAATTTGAAGACAATAGGGTTTCCACCTTTTCAAAAAAATGGTTTTAAAATTAAATGAAATTGGAAATTAGTGTATTGAAAAATTTTCTATGTTACATAAATAACTGTGACTTCAAATTATTTTCCCGGTAATATTCATGTTATAGACGTACAACTAAATTTTTTAAAGAATTTTAGGTGCAGTAGTTTCGGTGATTAGGGGGGAGGGGCTAATGCCCTGGTTTTGATATTTTGGCATATTTTTAATATTTTCTTAAGTAACTTCAAAACTTGTTCTCTTTAAAATACATATTGTAATATTCGGCTTGGTCCGACAATTAAAACTTATTCACTTTTTAAATAAAACACAAATTCACTTTATTCAAATCACTCACAAACTTATTTATTCAACACTTTCAATTATAACTTTTCAAACACAGTGTACTTTACTTATCGCAGTTCACAATCAATTATCTCGTTTCGATTTCGAATCGGGTATATATAGTCCTGATAATGGTTCTAGAAACTACTAAACCGAATGTTCCAGAAGTTCTCTTTTAACCACTAGATGTTGCCCCTCATTTTTAACTGTTATACACATAAGTGTTTACTACTACAATTAAACGATATTAAGTAAAGAGAGTATGTACATTAAATAAACAAGAGATACAGAGTAAGTAAAGAGAGTAATGAAAAGTGTGTACATTAAATATAGAAAGAGATACAGAGTAAGTAAAGAGAGTAAGAAAAGTGTGTACATTAAATATAGAAAGAGATACGGAGTAAGTAAAGAGAGTAAGAAAAGTGTATACATTAAACAGAGTGTAAGAGATAATAACGTATACACATTAGACATTGCAATAGAAGGAGATACAGAGCGTATGAGATAAAATAAAGTGTATACACATTACATTGCCCCCTCCTTAGGATTGATCGTCCCGAACAAATCCATCATCTTCATCACCACTGTAGCGATGTAGTCGGTCGCGATGTACGACTTTAAGTTTACCTCTGACTCCTTTTTGTATCCGGTACACGACGTCGTTGATTTTGCTAATCACTGTATATGGACCTTCCCAGTCCCGTTGAAGTTTCGGTGACAACCCTTTTTGTCGATGGGGATTGTAAAGCCACACTCGATCTCCTGCTTGGAACTCTGTTGTTGGCGCTCGTATATCGTAGCGTGTCTTCATTCGGTCACTGAACATCTTTATTTTTGACCTAGTATCGTCGTGGATCTGAAGGAGTCTTTCTCTGAGGTCATCCAAGTAGTCATCCTCGGCTTGCGGTTCCGACGTGGGACATCCAAATTTAATTTCACTCGGCAATCTGATGTTCCTTCCCATCAAAATCTCAGACGGTGTATGGCCAGTTGAGCTATGTCTTGCACTTCGATACGCCATCAAAAACAGTGGAATGTGTCGGTCCCAATCTCGCTGGTTGTCGTCCACAACTTTGCAAAGATGTTCCTTAAGGGTTCGGTTGAACCGTTCGACCATGCCATCAGATTGTGGGTGGAGTGGTGTTGTTCTTGTCTTCTTGATGTGAAGAAGCCCACAAACTTCCTGGAATATGTTTGATTCAAAATTCCTTCCCTGGTCGGAATGCAGTTCTAATGGAACACCGAATCTGCTCACCCAGTTGAACACAATTTGGTCTGCGACTGTTTTGGCTTCTTGATTCGGAATGGCGTATGCTTCAGGCCACTTGCTGAAGTAATCCATGACGACCAGAATATAACGATTTCCATTATTTGTTTCCGGAAATGGACCCGCCACGTCTATTGCAATCCTTTCAAAGGGTGATCCGACATTATACTGCTGCATTTGGCTGTGATTCTTTTTGTTCGGGCCTTTGGTGGCAGCACAGGTATCACATTTTCGGCACCACTTCTCGACATCTTCCCTTGCATGTAGCCAATAGAATCGTTGTCGAACCTTTTCTAGCGTCTTGTTTACTCCTAGATGGCCTCCCGAAACTCCATCATGCATCTCTCGCAGAACGTCCACAATCTTTGATCTCGGTAAGACTAGCTGCATTACATAGGACTTTCCATCTGCTGATTCCCATTTACGTCGAAGGACACCCTCTTGGACATGCAATGAGTCCCACTGTGCCCAATAGGCCTTTAGAGCCGGACTTCTGTCGGAGATATCAGCCCATTCTGGTTTTTCCTGGTGTTCCTTGCATGCGAGGATGGGTTCAATATCTGGGTCCTCTTGTTGAGCCTTCCTCAACTCGTCGTTGCTCCAGCCATAAATGGGATCGGTTCTGGTTCGTAGGACAGTAACCACTTCTTTTTCTTCTTGGCGTCTGCAATGCTTACAGTCTTGCTTACATGGTCTCCGAGATAATGCATCAGCATTTGAGTGAAGCTTCCCCTTCCGATGTTGAATTTCATAATCGTACGTCTGCAGCCTCTCAATCCATCTCGCCACTTGACCCTCTGGATTCTTGAAATTCAAAAGCCAGTTTAGTGCTCCATGGTCGGTTCGGAGAAGAAACTTCTGTCCATAGAGATACTTATGGAAGTGCTTTGTTGCCAAAATCAGTGCAAGAAGTTCTCTTCTGGTCACACAATAGTTTCTTTCCGACTTTGAGAGTACCTTGCTGTAATAGGCAACCACCTTTTCTTCGCCATCATGTACCTGTGACAATACAGCACCAATCCCGACATTGCTGGCATCAGCATCAATGATGAACGGTTTTCCTGGAGTCGGGTAGGTCAGCACTGGTGCATTACACAAGCGTTGCTTGAGCTCTTGAAAGCTGCGCTCGCACTCACCTGACCATTTAAACTGCTTTCCCTTTTCCGTTAGCTGATGTAGACTCTTGGCGATCTCAGCAAAATTCTTGACGAAGCGCCTATAGTAGGTGGCTAGACCCAGAAAGCTTCGGAGTTGATGTTTGTCCTGTGGTGTTGGCCAATTCTTCACGGTGTCAATCTTATCAGGATCCGTCTTAACTCCTTGGGATGAGATGATATGTCCCAGGTATTTCACTTCGGTTTTGAAGAGTGAACACTTTTCTGGATTGAGCTTGAGGTGGGCTTCTCGAAGTCTTTGAAACACGGCTCTCAGATTTGTACAATGTTCGTCAAATGTTTTCCCGTATACGATGACGTCATCCAAATAGACCAGGCAAGATTTCCAAGTGAGTCCTTGCAGGACGCATTCCATAAGGCGCTCAAAAGTCGCTGGAGCATTGCACAGTCCAAAAGGCATCACTTTGAACTGCCATAATCCGTTTCCTGTCGAGAAAGCTGTCTTCTCTTTGTCTTCAGGATGGATTTCTACTTGCCAGTATCCACTTTTCAGGTCCAAAGTTGAGAACCATTGTGCTCCTTCCATTGCGTCCAGAGTATCGCTGATCCTAGGCAGAGGGTAGCTATCTTTCTTGGTCACATCGTTCAACCTTCGATAGTCCACGCAAAAGCGGGTTGATCCGTCTTTCTTCTTTACCAGGACCACTGGAGACGCCCAAGGGCTTTTTGAGTTTTCGATAAGACCCTCTTCTTTCATGGTGGTTATCAGTTCTTCAACCTCACCTTGTTTGGCTAGTGGAAGGCGTCTTGCAGGTTGACGAATCGGCTTTGCATCCCCGGTGTTGATTCGATGTTGAATCAGTTGTGTTCTGCCATATTTCCCTTGCGATGATGAAAAGATGTCTGCAAATTCTTCGAGGAGACCTTCTGCAGTTCTTCGTTGTTGTTGGCCAAGATTAGAGGACTCGAGAATGTTCGTCTTTATGGAGTTCAGCTCTTTGGACTTCAATGTTTGCCTTGTCTCTTCTTCGCTGATCCTTGTTATAGCTGATACAGATTCGCATTGTCCGACAATCTCACCTTTTCTAAGCTTAACTTCGTACGGCTTGATGTTGAGTATTCGTACGGGAACCATGTTCTTTACAGGTCTAACAAGAGTCTTCCCAATGGTGACGTTTTGGGAGGACTTTACAGATGCTGGTTCGACCATGAGGTATCGATGGCTGCCAGGCTTACCTTTCAATTTCGTCCACACGAATACTTCTGAAGAAGCAGGCAAAGTCAGATCTTCTTTGATGACGGTTTTCACAGATAACGAGGTCTCATACGAGTGGATCCCATAGATCATCGGAATCTCGATGTTTCGATATTTCAGGACTTGGTTCCCGATGTCCAATATCACTCCGTGATCTTTCATGAAATCGACGCCGACAATGCACTCGTCGCATATATCTGCTACCAGGAACAGGTGAGAGAATTCCAGCTCTGCCATCCGGATCTTAAGACGTACCTCACCATAAACTTTTGCGGCTTCTCCAGTTGCAGTCCTTAGACGATAGCTGTTGGTGTTGTGGAGCCATGTCTTCTTAACGAGGTCCTGTCGTACAATGGACGCCGTGGCACCGGTGTCGATGGTAGCCACACATTTGTTGCCGTTTATACTTGCTTCCACGGTCAGGCTCTTGTTGTCACGTTTCGTTTGAGAAACCTGGATGGTGTTTCTGTAGCTATCGGTACTAGAAGCCAGCTTCGGTCCCTCGAAGTTGGTGGGATGGGAAACAACTTGGGAAGCAACATTGTTGTAGGTGTAACTTTGACCAGTTGACATATTTCTGTGTTCACAGTGTTGGCATGCGGTTCCTCTTCGCGGTAATCTGCACTGTCGTTGAAGATGCCCGGTCTTGTTGCAGTTCCAGCATCGTGCTGGTCCGTCTCGCTGACTTCTTTCCAGAGTAGTCTTCTGACAAGAGCATTCTTGGGCTTCCAATTCTCTCACACGATGCACGTTTTGGGAAGCTTGTTCTGCGGCTTCCATTGTTAGAGCAAAAGCCAATGCTTCTGGTAGTGTTTGCTTTCCGGCAGTGCGAATAGCCCTTTGGAGATTTATATCGCCCACAGCTCTCACAAAGGCTTCAACAGCAAGTTGATTTATTATCTCGTTGCCAGCTGTTGGGTATGCCAGGTGGACTAATCGCTCGATATCTGCCTGAAGCTGCTGCAGAGTTTCACCTCTTTTCTGTGCCCTGTTGTTTAGTTGTACTCGGAAGACTTCTGTCATGTGGCTATCCCCAAACCGCTGTTCGATTGCGTTTACCAGAACTTTGAAGTCACCGTTCTTCTCTGCTGGGATGGTTTGTAGCAGTTCAGCAGCTGCTCCTCTCAAGGCAAGCGTAAGAGCAATGTATTTTTCGTCATCGTCCCAGCCGTTTGTTAACGCTGCTGCTTCAAACTGTTTCTTGTAGATTGACCACGGTATCTGACCATCAAAGCTTGGGGGATTCACTTCTCTCTTTCTTGAGCACTCACCAGAAGGTTCTCGAGCTTTCATCTTTCGCACTTTTTCTAGTTCGCTTGTAATGGTTTCGATCTGGTCGTCTATTTTCTTGAAACGTGCATTAGTCGTTGAATTTTGTTTTTCGACACGCTCATCGAGAGTATTGATTTTGTCTTCGAAGTCCGCAAACCTGCCTTCTAGCAGATTTTTCTGTTCATCAAACCGATCTCGAACGTCATCCCTTTGAGCTTGTAGTTGTTCCAGAACATCATTCTTTTGAGTTTCTAGTTGCTTGAGGACATTTCCTTCCAGTTGTTTGAGGACATTCTCTTGCTCGGTCTTCTGCTCGTTTCTTTGAGTTTCTAGTTGCTCCAGAACATTCTTGTTTTGAGTTTCTTGCTTCTTTTGATTCTCTTCAAATTTGGCTAGAAGAAGTGTCATCATGGTAGATAAGTCGGCAGTTGCATTTACCTCTTCCGATTTTGCTTCCACTTCGAAAGCAAACGCATCTGGGTCTTCATTTTGTTCTTCCAGATATTCCTGTAGCCGTTTTACGAGTTCGATTTTATATCCTGCCGCACTTAAGCCACGTTTGCTTAATTCGGCCTTTAGCTCAGCGACAGTTAAGTCTTTCAAAACTTTACTTATCATTTTTTTTTAACTTCACTATTTCACACAAAATAGTTTAATCACTGTTCACTGTTTTATTCTCAATAAGTTTTAATCCCTTATTCTGACACCAATGTAATATTCGGCTTGGTCCGACAATTAAAACTTATTCACTTTTTAAATAAAACACAAATTCACTTTATTCAAATCACTCACAAACTTATTTATTCAACACTTTCAATTATAACTTTTCAAACACAGTGTACTTTACTTATCGCAGTTCACAATCAATTATCTCGTTTCGATTTCGAATCGGGTATATATAGTCCTGATAATGGTTCTAGAAACTACTAAACCGAATGTTCCAGAAGTTCTCTTTTAACCACTAGATGTTGCCCCTCATTTTTAACTGTTATACACATAAGTGTTTACTACTACAATTAAACGATATTAAGTAAAGAGAGTATGTACATTAAATAAACAAGAGATACAGAGTAAGTAAAGAGAGTAATGAAAAGTGTGTACATTAAATATAGAAAGAGATACAGAGTAAGTAAAGAGAGTAAGAAAAGTGTGTACATTTAATATAGAAAGAGATACGGAGTAAGTAAAGAGAGTAAGAAAAGTGTATACATTAAACAGAGTGTAAGAGATAATAACGTATACACATTAGACATTGCAATAGAAGGAGATACAGAGCGTATGAGATAAAATAAAGTGTATACACATTACAATATATAAAAAATATGTTTGTATTTCTACTCAACACGTTCTCGTGAACGTGAATGAGTGAAGAATCTAAGCTATACGCTTGTTGATGTAATGATAAACAAAGCAGTCATTACAAAGTATCTGAGAAAGATTTCTTTTCAAATGGCCCTTTTGAGGGCCCCAAATATTATATTAGAGATAAAAATAAGATTTCAATAAAAAAAAAAAACATAAAAAAATGCTTCTTATTTTTTTTCAAACATTTCATTGATTTCAAAATAAATTTCAATAATTTCAAATGATATTTATCCTTTTCAATGTTGAATATAAGAAAAAACAATTTTTGATTTTGGTTGAAAACCATTTTCTCTTCTTGTGGGCGTGGCAGTTTGTGGTAATTTCTGGAGTTGATTCTCCTTGCTTCAGGCAATCTTTTCTGAAAATTTCAACAAACTCGGTTCAGTGGTTTTGTTTTTACGGAGTTTTTTCCATTCTCCCATACAAGTGTCCCCACTGTGCGCCGTACGGTGCGTACAGAAGCTATTGCTACTGTAGAGCGTAGCATTGAGGAAGACCCGAATGAGTCCATTCGCCATCGAGCACGCAGGAATTGGATCTGTGTCCATTAACTTTATGGAAGATTTTGCGGAAGGATTTTGGTTTGCGTGCTTACCAACTCGTGCAAGAATTGAAGCCAAACGATCATCAAGCAAGGCGTAGATTCGTCGAATGGGCCCAAAACGAGATGGCCGTTGTTCAACAAACAAAACTGCCGCATTTGGAGTGAAGCTAATCCTCAAGTGTATGTCGAAACACCGTTACATCCAGAAAAACTGACTGTTTGGTGCGCTTTATGGGCTGGTGGAATCATTGGTCCGTACTTCTTCAAAAACGATGATGGCCACAACGTTACAGTCAATGGTGATCGGTAAAGAGCCATGATTATTAACTTTTTCATTCCTGAACAATCATGATGTCCAGGAGCTTTCGTTCCAACAAGACGGCGCAACATGTCACACAGCTCGTGCCACCCCACAATCGATTTATTGAAAGACACGTTTTGTGACCGCCTAATTTCACGTTTTGGACCTGTGAATTGGTCACCAAAATCTTGTGATTTAACACCTCAACCGCTAGACTATTTTCTGTGGGGTAATGTTAAGTCATTGGTCTATGCTATGCGGATAAGCCCACAAACGCTTGACCATTTGGAAGACAACATTCGCCGTGTTATTGCCGATATATGTACGGCCACAAATGTTGGAAAAAGTCATCGAAAATTGGTCGTCCAGATTGGACTACATCCGAGCCAGCCGTGGCAGTCATAAGAAATCATATTTGCAATGTAATGCCACAAGATTATCTTTCGAATAAATAAAAAATCATGTCAATCGAATATTCCATTGTTGTTTTATTGCAATTTAAAGTTCTATACCTCTAAAAAAAAAACACCCTTTATCTTTGTTGTTTTGGAGCTGAAACTCTAATTGATCATGCTCTGCTATGTTAGGTTAGGTTAAATTTAGTCAACTGACAGTTGGTGTTGTTATCGTCACACTTAGATCAATGTAGATCCATTGTGGTACCCTTAAGTATTGTAACTTCCTGAAAAATAAATAACTTATGAATCATGTCGTTCGTCTAGCCATTTAGAGGTCTTGACAAAGCTCAGCAAGCTTTTTACTGGCAGTTCGGATAGTTCCTCTAGTTTGTTGAAGAAGAAGTTGCTTATGTCGTTTTCCATTGGTCGTCCAGAAGCATTCGGAAGAGTCCAGAAGTCTTCTGAATAAAGGTTTTCGTAAGTACAAAGATTTATATTTGGGTCTTTACTGAACGAAATATTTATTTATAATGAGTTGAGAAAAATATTATTTGTATACAAGGATATCAACGTAAGAATGATTAAACACAAAATTACAAAGTATGTTTATAAATTACAGTACATATTTCAACACCACCTCTTAATTTATATAAACATACTAAACGATAATTAAAATGAACTATAAACTAAAATTATTTTAAATTCAAATCTTTACGATGTTTTTCAAATACAATTCTACTGATGCTTTTGGTCATAACATCAGCTAACTGATCACTACTACATTTGTATTTTAATTTGATTTCAAAATTGGAAATTGCCTCACGTATAAAATTGTATTTAACATCAATATGTTTCATTCTCTTATGCTCTCTTGGCTCTTCTGCCACTTTAATACATGATTGGTTGTCTTCATAAATTGTTGTTGGAGAATTTACATCACAGCCCATTTCACGAAGTAAGTTTCTTAACCATTTGGCTTCACAAATACCTTCACCAAGTGCAATATACTCGGCCTCTGTTGACGATAGGCTAACAGTAGCTTGCTTTCTTGATGCCCAGCTTACAGTGTTATTGAAAACCTTAAAAACATAGCCGGATAAAGATTTTCTGTCGTTTTTGTCACCAGCCCAATCCGCATCAGTAAAGCCAACCAATAGCTCTGCTTGTTTATCTTTCTTGAAAATCACTTTTAAGTCCAAAGTAAATTTAATATAGCGTAAAATTCTTTTTGCATGAATAAAATGTTCAGTTGTGTAACAACTTTGAAACCGACTGAAGTAGTTTGTAGGGGCACATAAATCTGGTCTTGTAGTCAGTGTTGCATAGGTCAAACATCCAATTAATTCCCGGAATGGAATATCAGGCAAGTCGTTTACATTTCCTCTTTCCAGGTTAAGTCCTATTTCCATCGGAGTTGCAACGCCTTTGCAATCAGTCATACCAAATTTTCGGAGAACATTCTTCAAATACTCTTTTTGGCTGAGAGTAATTGTATTATCTTCAAGATTTTGATCGATGTGCATTCCCAAAAAAGTGTTCACTTTTCCGATGTCAGTCATTTCGAATTCTTGCTTTAATAAGTTTTTGATTACATTTATTTTTCGCTGATCAATGCAAACAATAAGCAAATCGTCCACATAAAGTAGGACGAAACACTTATTGTTACTTTCACCTTTCGTGTAAAGACAATGATCTGTTATACAGCGTTTAAAACCAATCTTTAACATAAATTGATTGAATCTTAAATTCCATGTTCGAGGTGCTTGCTTGAGTCCATAAAGAGCCTTGTTGAGTTTGCAAACCTTGTTCTCATTTTTGAATCCTTCAGGTAATTCCATGAAAATAGTTTCAGAAATCTCCCCGTTCAAAAATGCGCTCTTTACGTCCATTTGGTGAATACTCATGTTCCGGCTAGTTGCTATGGATAGCAAAGTTCGCATTGTGGTCAATTTGGCGACTGGAGCATAAGTTTCACTGTAGTCGAAACCAATCTTTTGCGTAAACCCCTTCGCCACTAGCCGAGCTTTGTACTTGTCGATTTCACCATCTGCCTTTCGCTTTAATTTGAATACCCATTTGCATGTCACTGGTTTCCGGCCTTTTGGTAAATTACATTCAATCCAAGTTTTGTTCTTTAAAAGAGATGCATATTCTTCTTTTATAGCTTTTTCCCACTCATTCCAATCATTACGTTGCTTAGCTTCAGTGATTGAAAGAGGGTCATTATTTACATATTGTTGAGCTGATAATGCGAAATGTGCATCCATTTCCCATTCACCATAACGTTGAGGTGATCTTCGAATTCTTGAGCTTTGTCTTTGATTTGTATCATCCTGCTCAACGTCAACGTTATTTTCAATCAAATCAGAATCGATTCTAGAATCAAAATGATTATTTTGAATGTCATGGTTTTCAGAATTTGAATAAATGTCTTCATCTCGTGGTGGTGCTGTTGATAATGGATTTGTTTCTATTATTTCATCTTCTTCTACCTCTGAACATGTGCTAGTATTCTTCTTTCGAGTTAGTACATCAGCTTCGTTAAAAACTACATTTCTTCCAATTATTAACGAATTCTTATTAGTACTCCACAATCTGTAACCATTTTGAGCATAGCCCAACATTATACATTTTTCAGATTTGTTGTCAAATTTTAAACGTTTTTCATCGGGAATATAATTGTAGCACCATGCCCCAAATACACGCAGATTCGATAAGTTTGGTTTCTTTCTAAACCAAATTTCTGCTGGAGTCTTGTTAATAAATTGTTTCCCAAAAGCATTAGTTGGGCAGCGATTTTTAATATAGTTAGCAGTCATTATAGCTTCTGACCAAAATTTCTTGTTCAGATTACTTGAATTCAACATAGATCTTGCTTTTTCAAGCAAAGTCCTGTTGAGCCTTTCAGCCACGGAATTCATTTCTGGATTATAAGGAACTGTCGTTATTAACTGAATTCCCTTTGCTTTACAATATTGCTTAAATTCATTGGAACTGTATTCACCACCATTATCTGTCTTCAATCTCGCAACTTTACAACCGTGCAATGATTCTGCACCCTCGACAAATTCTAAAAACCTTTTGAAAACATCGCTCTTTTTCTGAATGCAATAGACCGTAGAGGCTCTTGAAAAGTCATCAGTAAAAGTGACAAAATATTTTGAACCATCATATGATGTCACAGGCATCGGTCCACAAACATCACTATGGATCAGCTCTAATAAACGGTTCGATCGAGGTTCCATCTTTTGTTTGAATGGCAATCTTGACTGCTTACCATGTATACAAGATTCACAAAAACTGTCTTTAAGATTGATTTTTAGATTATTAAGACCATTCACCATTTCCCTATCTATCATCTTCTTCATATCATTTGGATTTAAATGACTTAATCGGTAGTGCCAAAACTTTTGAGCTGAAATATTCAAATGATTGCTACTAAACCCAGCAAATTCATTTCTGAAAAATTAAAATTCAGCTTCGTAAAGTTTTCCAGAACTATAAGCGACAAAAATTGTTTTTCCGTTGAGAGATATACGAGCCAAATCATTCTGAAAAACTATGTGACATCCATGTTTGGTTAAACTTCGAATGGATAGTAAATTGCATTTAAGTCCTTTTACATATAGAACATCTCGAAAAACCTTCGTTTCGCAATCACCATTGTAAAAAGTCTTAACATGAATATCACCTCGTTGATTGGCTATAAGTTTTGAATTTTTCTTTGCAACCGAAATTTCAATTTCTTCGATATCCCAAAGCTTATAGAAATATTTTTCGCTATTAACCATGTGCTCTGTAGCACCAGAATCAAGAATAAATTTAAGAGATGAGCTTTCTTTGGTTTCGATCTTCAATGCTGAATTGGTTTCAAAAATATCTTCTACACTAATGGCACTCAAAGAAACAACTGCGTCCTCTGATGACGTTTCATTCGCACTTACTTTCCTTTGAAAGTCTTTCTTGAAAAACTTCTTTTTAAACTTCTTCTTTGTCTTTGTGCATTGTGATTTTATATGCCCTACTTGACCACAACCATAGCATGTAACATTTGCATTCATAGCAACAGATGTGACTATATTATTGGAATTTCCTGATTTTCGTTTATTAAATTCATCCAATAAACGAGACTTAACAAAATCAGATGTTAAATTGGATTGCTCTATTGTCTCAATCGCTATAACCAAAGAATCATAGGATTTTGGTAAAGTTAGCATCAATGCAACTGCAATATCAATGTCTTCCATTTCTTTTCCTGATCCTTTCAGATCACGGATTAATTTGTCGAAACTTAAAATATGTTGTTTCATATCGTCATCATCATGATATAACATTGAATGCAATTGTCGCTCTAATAATATTCTACCCGAAATAGTTTTACGTTCAAAAATACTTGCCAAACCATCCATCATTGCTTTTGCTGTGGATCTTCCTTTAATGTTCTCTAACTGGTTGTCATGGACACTTTGCACGATTATATTTTTGCATCTTCTTTCTTGCATTTCAATCTTCGGCCTGTCAACGTCATTTGCTGCTGCAAGCAATGAACTTAGGTCCTCTTGAATGAAAACTGCCAAACCTTTCTCCTCCAGAGAAATTTCGATACGGAAACGCCAATTGTTAAAATTCGTTCCATCGAACAAAGGTATGCCCGTTTTGGTATTCAATACAGAAAAATCTTCCATTTTCAAAATTTATTTATTACCAAAATTCACAAACAAAACTATGTATGTGTCTGGGCCCATAACCTAAAGGTTTTCGTAAGTACAAAGATTTATATTTGGGTCTTTACTGAACGAAATATTTATTTATAATGAGTTGAGAAAAATATTATTTGTATACAAGGATATCAACGTAAGAATGATTAAACACAAAATTACAAAGTATGTTTATAAATTACAGTACATATTTCAACACTGAACACATTCCATTGGACTGACTTTGACAGACGGAATGCTTCTGAGAAGAGCAGAACTCTTCCGTTTTGAAAACAGAATGACACATACATCATAACCCGTTCCATTGGAGGTAGAAGAAGAAACGTCAAAAAAAGACCAATGGAAAACGACATTAGAGTTTTCTTCCTAGTAAGACAGAGTTAGGGACAGTGGTAGAGAAAATGAGCAGTGTCTTCATGCTCGTCATCACCACAGCCTCTACAAAGGTCATCGATACTAAGCCCCATCTTCTTTTTATGGTAGCCAAGTAGGTTATGCCCTGTGATAATACTGATAAGGGATCTAAGAGAGGGTGTATTTAGAATTAAAATCCTATCGCATCTAGACCATAGTTTCCTGGTATTAACACAGGCTTCTAGGAGATTCCCATAGTGGGAATCCTCTATGATGGTCCAGTGCTGAGCCTTGCAAGCACGTCCACTTTTTCGTTACCTGGCACATCGCTGTAGCCAGGAACCCAGCAGAGTCTTACATTATGCTGTCTACAAAGAACCTTTAGCTCTTCGCGACAGCAAGAAACAAGCTTAGACTTTGGTTTGACTGTTTGCTGCTGATTCTTGGGCAAATAGATCTATTGGGGGTAGATTGAGGCTTGCTTCCAAGCCCGCAGTTGGAGTAGTCCTCGTCACACCACTAGTAAACGCAAAGGCCTGATTCACGGCGGATCGTTTTCAATTCGACCTTTCAAATTCGACTCTCTTCGTATTTTCTTATTAACGAATTCGCGGCGGAGCGAAAATATTTCTTCCAATATTCCTGTGATTTCATACTTTTGGTTTGACCTATTTCTTCCAATATTCCACTGATTTGAATAAGCACTCCTTCGAGTTCGTTAATTGGTTGAATTCAAAACGAAGAAGGCGAAAGCGAAAGCAATAGTTGAAAAATGTCAAAATCGCTTACGATCTGCCGCCATAATCAGGCCCCAGCAAGTCATTCTTTGTACTTTGGCAAGGGTTATTAAATTCGTGGATATCTCCAGAGCTTTCCACCAAACCAAACTGCCGCAAGTAAGATCGGTCAGAATATAACAGTGTACATCCACATGACCATTTTGGGGTTTGGTCCCCAATTTCTGGCCAGAATATTGTTGCATGAGTAAAGCGCGATCATGGCTTTCTTGTATCTGCTCTGCTATGTAAAAATATCGAAGATTATTCTATAGAAAACAAATTTTGAAAAAATAGCATGACATTCTCATAATTTTTGAAATGTGCTTCATAAATTTCAAAATTTCAAACGAGTTCCATTTCTAGATTGGAATTCCTCATCTCATTTTATAGTTGAACGATTGAACAATAAAAACCAACACGGCAACACCAAAGCCAAACCAAACATAGTTTTCTGACTCATTCCGCTTATTTTACCGCCTTTTGTTCTATTGGGCTGCTTTGCTTCTGCTTGTCCAAGCGCTTAGCCGACAGCCAAGAGATAAAGAGAAAGAGACCAAAATTATTTTTCATTTCTTTTCTCACCGTCACAATTTTCAGTTTCAATTTCAATTTCAATTTCCAATTGGGATTGGGAGTGGAACAATTTAAATTAGAAACGGCAATGGATTTTTCTGGAATAAAGATATGTACTGGAAAAGTGTTTCCGAGAGACTGATGAGCCTCACAAAAATGGTATTTTTTTTATTTTTTTTTATTTTTAATTGAGTTACCCATCCGATATAGATAAAATTCTGAAGGTCTTTGGCTTTTTTTAAGTCTGAGACCCATTTGCTCATTCGAAACATAAATTTGTGTTCTACATAAAGTTTTCATTTTCCACATAAAATCCACATACAAAAAGAGAACTTTAAGTAGAACATAAATTTATGTTCCGGATGAGCAAATGGGCCTGAATGCTTTTGGTGGCGCTCACAATTTAGGATGGATCTTGGCCTCTCCAGCCTTCTCCGTCCCTTGCTAGTTGCCTCCAGTTGCGAACATTAAGTTGGTTGATGTTGTTCTCCAATTCAGCGCGCCACCTTAAAATGAGGTATTTCTCTTCCACGTTGTCCATCGGGGTTGGATACCCTGGATTGGAATTTTAAATCTCGATTCGATTACACCAAGAAGTACACAGCCTTCATTTACATATTGGGACATTGGATATAAAACTCAAAGGCTATATTTGTAAAAAGTACTTTATTTGATCCCTTGACCGGCGTTTTAGTTCCTTTCCATTCTGTTCCCTTTGAAAGACATTATGGCAACACTTTTTCTGTTTCGAATCGACTTTCGACTTCTATAAATACTTTGCCACTGCAAAATTTTCTTTCAGTTCATTTTCTGAAGTATTCCTCTAACTAGTGAAAAGTTTTTATTCGTGAAGTGCTTTACAAAGCGATTATTCCTCCATTTTTAATATTAATTGAGCTAAATATACAAGAAATAAATTAAAGGTGAGGCATCTTCTATTAATATTCTTATATTCTTTCATTTCATTAGTCATCAATATTGTTATCGCAAACATTAATTTATTTTATGGAAATACCCCCTTTTGGTTCTTTTCTTTATCTTTGGTGACAACGAAATCTTCCTTGCGCTAAGGAAATCCTTGCATGTTTGAATTATTTCGAAGGAAATCCTTTACGGAATTAAAAAATGGAAATCCTAAATTGAGCTTATTTTGCCTATTGATTTTGTGTTATTTCAGCTAACGGAGTTTGAACGTCATAGAATTGCAATATGTAAAAAGTTGAGTGTAAAAAATGGAGCCATGTGAATTTTCTCGAACGTTCTTTCCGCTTTCTCGCAGCTATAACACAAGCATTGATGTGTGGTTGGTTAGGCTGAAGCTATAGTAGGTATAGGTGTGTTACGTCTGAAGGCGTCCCTCGTCCCGCATGGTGTGGTACATCAGTGGCTTTGTTTGAGAACCATGTGCCTTCATACATGTTACATTTTTTGGTTATGATTTCCATAAATTTTCAAGTCCATTTGAACATGAACTATTGAAGTTGTTATTAAATTAATATTTTATTCTCAATGCCTAGCTATTGGAAAAAATCGTGTTTCATTGCATGGCAACCACGTGATTTCCACGCAAGTCAATCGCAATGCGCTTTGTTAGGAGTAAATTATATACCTTGCCTATGTACACCACATGTTTGACGATTATTTTGTTCTGGAAACATTCCAAGGGGTGTAGATTTCATGAAAAGCCTTTCGGCATCTTGTCATACCTCATACCTTTTCTTGCTTTTTCTAGAAGTGTTTATTAAAATGCACAAATAAATAATCGATACGATTATATTCAATCAAGATGGGTTTTTTCCTCAGATGGACACGTTAGTTTCATGTAATTGCAACCAAGCAATAATACTCAGCCCCAGCGTAAAGAAATGTGTCATCAGAAACTCCATTAGAGGTTGTTGATTTTTTTCACTCATCGGTATGGTCGTTTCGTGTACAAATACACATTGCAATAGAGCGTCTTTGTATTCAAAATGCCGAGTCATTTTTCTTCTTCTTTTCTCTGGAAATTTGAATTTCATAAATTCTCGCCTGATTTTGCATGAATTGCGTAATCGATGTTTAATTTTAAACTGTAATCGGCATAATTTTACTTGATGCGGTCGTCATCACATTCAAATGTTTTTTTGGACGATTTTAAATCGGGACCGATAAAGTAGCGTGGCAATGGTTTGATATGGACTATGACCGCGAAACAACTCGGCACGAAAATGCGGTTGTCTATTAATACAGTGTGGTTGTCGAGACGTAGTTTTGTATACCAAATTGGGAGATAAGAATATTTCGCTTCTCTTGATTACGGTTGCGTTGTATTTATGTTGTTTTCCATTGGTCTTTTTTTGACGTTTCTTCTTCTATCTCCAATGGAACATGGTATGATTATGATGTATATGTCATTTTCCGGACGATTCTGTTTTCAAAACAGAAGAGTTCTGCTCTTAGGCCTAACTATAATGAGCGGAAGCTAGTGTCAGAACCGAACGAAACGCTCCCTTCCGAACTGCCATTTGAACACTTTGCCCATAGTGAACAAGTATTGTCAAAATAAAATATTTCCAATAATTTGTGAATTTCGTTTACCATGCAACAAAACAAGCAATTTCAAGAAATTAATTACCTGAAATCAACAACAAATCGAATTGCTCTTCAGAAAAATCTATAAAACCAGTTAGCTGTCAAATTTTCGTCCGTAAAAAGCGAAGGGGAGCGCAGTTTACATCCGTAAGCAAAGCTGAACAAAAATTGACGAAACGGAGCAATCCGCTATTTAGGGCACAATATACGAATTCTTTGTATTCGCTAAGTTATGGACGGCTTCGTCCGCTACGTTCCGTTCATTATAGTTAGCCCTCTTCTCAGAAGCATTCCGTCTGTCAAAGTCAGTCCAATTGGGTTTCAGAAGACTTCTGGACTCTTCCGAATGCAATGGAAAACGACATTAGCAATTATTGTTTGTGAAATATTATTCGAAACACTTCACCCTCCATCCAAATTAATTAAGAAAAAAAACGCATTGATAGACCCGAAGACTAAACTTTTTTTTTGTTGTCAATTTTGTTTAGATGTCGAAAGCTCCAGCTGTTGGTATTGATTTGGGTACAACCTACTCCTGTGTGGGTGTATTCCAACACGGAAAAGTTGAAATTATTGCCAACGATCAGGGAAATCGTACTACACCATCATACGTCGCCTTCACAGACACCGAACGTCTTATCGGTGATGCAGCCAAAAATCAGGTCGCAATGAACCCAACAAACACAATTTTCGATGCTAAGCGTTTGATTGGTCGCAAATTCGAAGATGCACCCGTACAGTCTGACATGAAGCATTGGCCCTTCGAAGTTGTCAGTGTTGAGGGTAAGCCAAAAATTCAGGTTATCTACAAGGACGAAAAGAAGACCTTCTTCCCTGAAGAGATCTCATCAATGGTCCTTACCAAAATGAAGGAGACCGCCGAAGCTTACCTTGGCAAGACTGTATCGAACGCTGTGATCACAGTACCAGCTTACTTTAACGATTCTCAACGTCAGGCAACCAAAGATGCCGGTACCATTGCCGGTTTGAATGTCTTGCGTATCATCAACGAGCCAACAGCCGCTGCCATTGCCTACGGTTTGGACAAGAAAGCAGCCGGTGAACGTAACGTCCTGATTTTCGATTTGGGCGGTGGTACTTTTGATGTGTCCATCTTGTCCATCGATGATGGTATCTTTGAAGTAAAGTCGACCGCTGGTGACACTCACTTGGGAGGTGAAGATTTCGACAACCGTCTTGTTACACACTTTGTGCAAGAATTCAAGCGCAAGCACAAGAAGGATCTTACCACCAACAAGCGTGCCTTGCGTCGTTTGCGCACAGCTTGTGAACGTGCAAAGCGTACTTTGTCATCATCGACCCAAGCTAGCATTGAAATTGATTCACTATTTGAAGGAACTGACTTCTATACCTCGATCACTCGTGCCCGTTTCGAAGAATTGAACGCCGATCTTTTCCGTTCCACCATGGACCCCGTGGAGAAGGCCATCCGTGATGCTAAATTGGACAAATCATCCATTCACGATATTGTGTTGGTTGGTGGATCCACACGTATCCCCAAGGTGCAACGTTTGTTGCAGGACTTCTTCAACGGCAAGGAATTGAACAAGTCGATCAATCCTGATGAAGCTGTCGCTTATGGTGCCGCTGTCCAGGCTGCCATTTTGCACGGTGACAAGTCCCAGGAAGTGCAGGATCTCTTGCTCCTCGATGTTACACCCTTGTCTTTGGGTATTGAAACTGCCGGAGGTGTGATGAGCGTTTTGATCAAGCGTAACACCACCATCCCAACCAAGCAGACTCAGACCTTCACCACCTACTCGGACAACCAACCCGGTGTATTGATCCAAGTCTACGAAGGTGAACGTGCCATGACCAAGGACAACAACTTGTTGGGTAAATTCGAACTCTCGGGAATTCCACCAGCACCTCGTGGCGTTCCCCAAATCGAAGTCACATTCGATATTGATGCCAACGGTATCTTGAACGTAACTGCTTTGGAACGATCAACCAACAAGGAAAACAAGATCACAATCACCAACGACAAGGGCCGTCTGTCAAAGGAAGACATCGAGCGTATGGTCAATGAGGCTGAAAAGTACCGCACTGAGGACGAGAAGCAAAAGGAAACCATCTCGGCCAAGAATGCTTTGGAATCTTACTGCTTCAACATGAAGGCCACCCTCGACGAAGACAATTTGAAGAGCAAAATTGCCGACACTGACCGAACCACCATCCTCGACAAGTGCAACGAGACCATCAAGTGGTTGGACGCTAATCAATTGGCTGACAAGGAAGAATATGAACACCGCCAGAAAGAGTTGGAAGCTGTCTGCAATCCAATCATCACCAAGCTCTACCAAGGAGCCGGTGGTCCACCCGGAGGTATGCCCGGTTTCCCAGGTGGTGCTCCTGGCGCTGGTGCCGGACCCACCCCTGGCGCTGGAGCAGGTGCTGGCCCAACCATCGAAGAGGTCGATTAAACAACACACGAACAAAACTAATACCTCTTCTCATTTAATCGAAAATCTTTTGTCATTCCAAGAAGAATACCAACTCTTCCCCCAATGTTGCATTTCTTATAAACAAAAACTTAAACCCAGTCAACAACATCTAAGCCTATTTCAAATTGAGTTGTATTTATTGAAAGTATTGCAAAAATATGTATTAATTTATTAAAACCAACAAAAACATGTACGGGACAATTGAAACCTGTCTCATTGAATTGTAAAAGTCTCATTCTTTGTTTGTGTGCTTAAAGTTGCAAACAGGAATTCCAATGAAATAAAGAAAAGCAAGCTTATGGCGAATGAACAAAGTGAACGAAAATCTTATTTTATCTTTTTCAGTATCTTGGTTGTTGGTTCGAATCTTTGTTTGCATATTTTGAAAGTTCGTTCACATTAACACTTCTAATTATTGACATTCCAGCACAGATAATAAATTTATACAGATGTCTCATCCCTGCAGACAAAAATGAAACATCTTTTGCTCTTAACTGGCAACGCCTTAGCTGACAAGGAGCTTTTTGAAGCTTTTTTCCTTGCCTAAGTATTCATTTATGGGCAATGAGGCGAGCGAAAATATATTTTTAATGCATTAAGGGAATGCGTTAAAGCTTTTGGAAAAAGCTTTTTTGGTAGCTTTCAGTTTCATATATCATTTCTCGCCATAAGGGTGTAGACATGAGTCGTTCCGGACATGTATAGTTCCAGGAACTATGTCCTCTCCCGGAGACATTTCCTTTCGTTCCGAAGTCTGAACCTAAATAGTTCCGGACATGGACATGAAAGAACTAAACATGTTCATAGTTCCGACTGGATATGGTATGAAAATGGAAAGAGAACGAACTAAACATGTTCGTTCATAGTTCCGACTGGATATGGTATGAAAGTGGAAAGAGAAAGAACAAAACACATGTTTGTTGAGCAGTTCATAGTTCCGACTGGATATGGATATGTATGATATGAAAGTGGAAAGAAAGAATCGCGCTCTTGTGCTTGTAGATATTCACTAACACTATTCACACACAAATGGAACGAATGAATGTGAAATACCAAACCAACCACCATTGTATTAGCATGTGTAGGTAGGTTGAAGATGGATTGAAGCGTGTTTGTACTGTTAATATGATCTAGAACGAAATTAACGTTGATCGGTCTGATGTCTGATATCTCTGTTAATACTCATAGTTCCGAAGGTTCGTAGTTCCTCGCGTATGACATAGTTCCTTTGGATCGGAGTCGGAACTATGATATGAACATTAAAAGACAAAACTGGTTTGGATTCTAGTTTATTTCGTTCATGAAAGATGAAAATGAAAAATGATGTGCATTTTATTCGTATTGGTATTAGCAATTAAGCATTTGTAGTGTATCTTTGATAGTTTGTTATTGTTTTGTTGGTTTTTGTTTGTGGTTTGTGGATTGAAAGAAACCAACCAAGAAAACAACTCTGCCTTTCGCTTATTAGTTCATGTTACCATGTTCAAGTTCTTATGCATTTACAGAACCTTAACAGTTCCGCGGAACTAGTTCCAGGAACTAGTTCCGACTACCAAAAGAACCGTTCCATGTTCGTTCCGGTCATGGAACTGTTTTGCGCAACTCTATAAGGGTGAGATATCTGTATAAATTTATTATTTGTGATTCTAGGTAGAATTTCACTTGGGGATTTGGGAAGAGAATCCTTTCCAAAAAGGTGTTCGTCAAAGCAAGCCAAATGGTGTAATGTATACTTCGCAATATAAGTACGGACGGTTTAATCGGCCCTATTGAAACAGCGTTGCTAAAATGTGCCCGATCGGGCCATTCGGCCTTAAGTTTTGTATTTTGGCCCGGGGCCAACATGAAATGGCCCGCATATCATCTTTTTTCTAAAACAAAATATTCTACAAAACACAATGTTGAAAATGACACTGAAGTCATTTATTCAGATTGACTTTTGCTTTTCATTTGTTTTTGGATTTTGAGACCCACGACTCGTTTGAGGACGATGTCCTCTTTGTCGGAATAAAAGGTTTGTAGAGGCCATGATGACGTGATGAAGATTAATCTGAACTAATCGCAGCACTGCTACTTTTAGCCAGATCAACCTCCACCACTGTCTTATAGGCGTTTTCATTGTCTGAGAAGGAATGAAGAAGTACTTCCTCGCAAAGAGTGATGCCTAGAGTAGAGTCTTCAGCTCTTCAGGGGCCTGATTATGGGATTCGCGGCGAATCGTTTTGCTAGCGAGTTTGAAATTTTTTCAATTATTGCGTTCGCTTTCGTCTTCTTCGTTTTGAATTCAATCAATTAACGAATTCGAAGGCGAATTTGAAATGTCATACAGCCCTATCATCGTATCCGATCGTAACAAAATTCTATCCGATTTGTACGAAATATACGAATTTGGTATCATCCTAATAGCGTTTTTTTTTGGTCGTCCGGAACTGTTCCGAACAGTTCTGTACTCGTTCACTTGGTACAAGATGACAGTTCTTGTTCTGAATAGAACAGAAAAACTATTCCGAATTTGAAGTGAATCAAAAACAGAATCACGCATACATGCACACACTCGCACATACGTACTCGCTGCCATGTTTACAAATAAAGAAAATAAAAACAATGTCATGTCATCTGCAATTCTGCATATGAGGCTTCACAAATACACAACCATTCAACCCTTAGAAGCAAAAAAATGTGTTTGCCTGTTCGTTTGGAATCCGGAATCGGACAGTTCTGTGTACAATTACGGATTACCAAAAAAAAACGCTATAAGTGTTCCGATTGTTAAATCGTAGATACCTCAGAAAAAATTTCAAATTTGCGTTGACATTCCAAACTTTGAGTAACGCATCGCAATTTCATGCGGTGAAAATCAAAAATTCTATTAACGGTATGCGATGCATTGCGATTATTTTGTTTTATGCGTCTCCGATTGTTCCGACAGCTAAAATGTGGCGGAACATTTTCGGGAATACATGCGTTGTTACACGACAGCATTTCCTTTACGAAACGGATACCATGAACAAAATAAATGTTACGATCGGAACTTTTCTACGATCGTAAGTTTCTCCGAACGGATACGACGATAGGGCTGATAATGTTTGCTGGCGAGTTGAAATACGACAGCTTTTTATTGGCGGATTCACAGACGAAAGAGTGTTTATTCAGAGTTACCACCACTCGGCATTTTCTGATAGAGTTATTTTTGATAAGTTGGCTCAGGGACTCATATTATTAAATTTGACTCATCTTTTGAAGTAATCTACAGTTAGTGCATGAAAAAAAGAGTTGATTTTCATTTCTGCATGTTAACATTCTTCTTCTCATCCAAATTATAACATGTAAACAATACTCTTGCAAAACAGACTGAATAATGATAACCAACAGATGTAGCTTCAAAAAAGGCCGCTATCAACTGCCAAAGTTCAGAATCTTCTATTAGAAGAACCTTTGTTTGAAAAATAAAATTTATTTTCAAAATGACTAATTTTTTCAGCAGCGGGGACTCATTTAAATTTTTACATGCGGCAACACTGTTATCATTATTAACTGGAATATTAAGTGTCAAATCACTGGAATATTGGAAGACGTTTTCTCGCTTCGCCGCGAGTTCGTTAATAAGGAAATACGACGCGGGTCGAATTTGAAAGGTCGAACCCCATAATCAGGCCCCAGTATCCATGTCGGAATTACTGTCGACTGCGAGATCAGCTTCTACGTCGAATGGCTTCTAAGAGTCTGAGGAGGTCGATGGTTCTACGTGTGGTGTTACATCGACCTCCATTTTGGTGTTCTTTGAAGCGTTTCCTTACGCTGAAGGGGCCTCTGGAGGGACTGCATTTAACGATTCTTTGTCTTTCTTGTAAATACGGACCATGATTTCGTCGAAATCGTACTTAATCACGCCTTCGGTCGCGGCCAGTTTAGCCAGTGCTTCCCTATTGATCAGCAAGAGAGCGAACTGATCTATACCGACCCACTGTCTCCTTCTCAACCTTTGGGACTCTCCACTTTTCCAGTCGTGAGTAGGCAGGTTTGAATTACATACTCATTTTAATCAGTTTTATGATCATATTTGGGTGGTTGTGTAGAGCCCGCCATTATGCGTGCTCTTGGTTGGCAAGGAATATTCTCCTTTGTAATAACAATTTCGAGCTTGGCAACCGGCCAGACTTCTGAATTCTGATCTCCACAGGCGATGAGTTTGATACAGTTTTGGTACCATCCTGCATCGGCTGTGTCTAGAAGAGGCCCTGGATTCTCCTCGATAACAGATAAAAATTTGAGACCGAGATGAACCTTGACGTCTGCCTCTGAGCGCGTCGCTAAAGGAAAGATCTTTATTGAAGGCTGTTCTGCTGCTGGAATGCACCTTCTATACCTTTTCGCTTCAGGCTTGTCGCCCTCAAGAGACCTATAACGCTTTGACGTTGAGTCTCTGCAGCTCGGTTTGGTGCTTCTGCTAAGGAAGCTACTGGCCCACTCGAGTTTTCGCATTTACTCCGGGGATCTTTCCGCCAGCGGTATGATACTGACTGCGGCCAGAATAAGCGTAGCATTACGCTGATCTCGATTGGCCTGTACCTTCGTGGATCTCTTTCTGGCCGACCCAGAACGGTGTCCGTGTGACACAGTTGTGGATCTACCTCCAGAGTTATTCGCTGCCTCTCCGTATGGAGTGTGCTTTCTTGGGATCACTTGCGACGTCCTAGCAGGACCGGGGATGGGGTGGGGTGTTTATTTAGAAAAGACAAATTGTTACTATTTTTTTTTTGAACAAATTTTATCTAGGGTAGTGGGCTAGTGGCCCGCACATTTTGGAAATGGCTCTTACCATTTTTTTTTCGCGGCAACGCTGATTGAGATAACCGTTTGTGCGGAATTTCTTCCGAATCGGAGACATTTACCTTGTCGGAGAACAACCTCAAACTCAAAGCAAAATTCGGAGAAAATTCCGCTCCGATGGTTACCTCGATTGGGCCGAATATGTGAACAGATTGCCTTAATTAAAGCTAACGATAAAACAAAACCATTAACGAGATCGTGTTACCGTTTTGTGCCCTGCCATAAATCCAAGAAATCCAAGTTGTTAGGCCTTTCTATGTTACCCTGCTTTTCGGAAAACTACCTCGAAGCAAACTGTCTCCAATTCGGAGGAAATTCCGCTCCGACGCACGGTTACCTCGATTGGGCCGATAAAGTGCGAATCGAAAGTTCAATAAATGGAACTCGGAAAAACGTGAATGACAAATGCGTCTGAAGTATGAATCTCAATAGAAGTAGAGATTTCTGTTAAATCAACTTAGCTGGTCTCCCGCTACCCCATGAGGCAGATGAACGTCGCTTGTAGGTCTTTGAAAAACCTTGTTTGACTTGATAAAATCGTGGGCCCCCACTGTGTTTTTGGCCTGAAATTTGTGTCAGTAAACTGCGGACGTGTGTATTAATAAATTTAATTCCCACTGCTGTGAATAGACAAGCGTGTTATCGGATTTATTTTTGTTTGCAATTCAAAACATTCACAGTGGACTCAATGACATTTGTCGTTGTTTTTATTTCTACCCTGGAAGATTGAACTGCTGTGTTGGTGTTGCTCTGTCCAAGAAGGAAAATATCTCTGAGAAAACTCATCATCGATGGCTATCATAAAGGTTTACGATGCAGCGACAGCCTTCAAACACCTAAATGGGATAATAAACGTTTTCAAACCAGCTGGAAGAAAAACAAGCCATGTGCCGACAGCTATCTTACACAATCTCTGCAGAGGTAAACGTGCTTCGATTCTGCTCTTTTTGCATTTAAAGTTTCATCTGATATCCATCTAGACCTCAACAACCTGGAAGTTCGAGAGCCTCGAAAACTACAAATGCTCGAACCAGGTGGTGCCCAAGGTCCTGTTGTTCGCAAAATCGCCGATTTAGCAGACCATGTTCTCTCTGTTGGTCCTCGGTATCAAATGCAAGACGTTAAATGCGCTCCAGTAGCTAAACTAGGTTTCAACACGAGTGGAGTTCTGTGTAAGTACGAGTCAGAACGTTTGTGAAAAAATAATTATTTCATTCAGTGCTAGGAATAAATCGTGGCCTCAAGCAATCATCGAAAATTCATGCGAATCGTCCGGTACGAGTGTATCATGTTAAAGGATGCCTCGGTACAGCCACAGAAACCCACTTCCATGATTCCAGAATCACTGTGAAGTCCAAATTCAATCATGTGCATCCCGAGCGAATGAGTAGCATGGTGTCATCCCTACAAGCATCCCACCAACGAAAAATGTACGAACTTTGTGGAGTCGACCTACAGTCACAAGCAGCTTACGAAATGGCATCGAAAGGTATTATCCGTCCGGCTTCGAATGCTCAAACAGTTTTGTATGGCATTAAACTGATTGAATTCAATAAACCGGAATTCACATTGGAAATTGCTGCAATCAATGAGAACGAAGACTATTTGGCAACATTGATACACGAGATCGGTATAGAGTTGAAAACGGTTGCGCATTGTAAAGCCATTCGGTGCATACGATATGGTCATTTCACGGTTGATGATTCTATTCTGCATCACAGCTGGAACTTGGCATCAGTGTTTGAAAACATGAGAAAAACACGAAAAATCTTAGAAGATCACCCGCAAATGCTGCATCAAGAGAACGTTGAAATTAAAACAGAAAGATCAAGACTTCAAACAAGCTAAGGTAAGGTAAAAGTGATTAGAAAGAATAAAAGTATATTTATTTGTCAAAAACCATAACAGTATTTTTGCTTAATACCTAAAAGATTTCAAAAATATGTAGATTAAAAATTCCCTCTGCTTATAGAAAATAAATACTTACTTACTTATGGTGGCGCTACAGTCCAGGTCGGACCAGGGCCTCACCCAACAAACATCTCCAGCCAGCTTGGTCCCTAGCTAGCTGTCTCCAGTTTCGCACGCCAAGTTGGTTCAGGTCCTTTACCACCTGTGCCTCTACCTAAGTCGCGGTCTTCCTCTTCTGCGACGTCCTTCCGGGTTGGATTCGAAGACTCTACGAGTCGGAGCATTATTTTCCATTCGCTCAACATGAACCAACCATCTAAGTCGTTGGACCTTAACTGGCTAGGTCAGTGTCGCTGTACAGCTCGTACAGTTCTTGGTTGAATCTTCGTCTCCATTCTCCATTTATGCAGACAGGACCAAAAATCACTCGAAGAATTTTTCTCTCAAAGCAGCCCAAAGCGTTTTCATCGGATGTTGTCATGGTCCATGTCTCTGAACCATACATGAGGACTGGGATGATGAGGGTTTTGTAGAGTGTCGCTTTAGTTGCTCGGGAGAGGACTTTACTACTCAATTGCCTTCTAAGTCCAAAGGAGCAGCGATTGGCAAGAGCGATTCTTCGTTTGATTTCAGCGCTGGTGTTGTTGTCTGAGTTGATAGCGGATCCTAGGTAGACAAAGTCCTTAAGTACCTCGAAGTTAAATCTGTCTATGTTGACGTTTGCTCCAAGACGTCGATGTTGGTAGTCCTTTCTTGTTGACAGCATTAACTTGGACTTGCCCTCGTTGACCGCTAGACCCATCTTCTTGGCCTCCGTCTCAAGACTCACAAAAGCTCCACTGACATCACGCTGTGTTCTTCGAATTATGACAATGTCGTCTGCGTATCCTAGTCGCTGGACGGACTTTTGAAAGATTGTGCCTCTGGTGTTGACGTTGGAGCTTTGCACAATCTTTTCAAAAATGATGTTGAAGAAATCGCATGACAACGCATCGCCTTGTCTAAAACCTTTTTTGACATCAAAAGCGTCCGTTAGGTTTTTTCCGACCATGATGGAACAGCGTGAATTTTCCAGTGTCATCTTACACAGACGTCTGCAATGCCAATACTAGACATTGCTCTATATAATTGGTCTCTATAGACGCTGTCATACGCCGCCTTGAAATCGATGAAAAGGTGGTAGGTATCGATTTGAAGTTCCTGGATATGCCGTAGGTTGAATATTTGATCGATGGTGGACTTTCCGGGTCAAAAGCCACACTGATAAGAACCTATCAGGTTGTTGACAAAGGGCTTCAAACGTTCACACAGCATGGCAGACAAGATTTTGTAGGCGATGTTTAGGAAACTTATACCTCTGTAGTTGGTGCAGTTCAGGGGATCTCCTTTCATGAGGATCGGGCATACGATGCTGAGGTTCCATTCATCGGGCATGCTTTCCTCCAACCAAATTTTGCAGATGAGCTGGTGCATGCTCCTAACCAAATCATCTCCAGCTGCTTTGTACAGTTCGGCGGCTAGCCTGTCTGCTCCAGCGGCTTTGTTCGACTTAAGTTTAGATATCGCTATCTTCACTTCGCCCATTTCGGGTGGATGGAATTGTTGGCCTTCTGCACCCAAATTGAATGGTTCTGTATTGCTGGCGGAGTTTTGCTCGTCATCGCCATTATACAGCTTGGAAAAGTGGTCTTTCCATATCCTCAGCACTGATTGTGGTTCTACTACGATGTTCCTATGATGGTCTCTACAGGCTTCGGTTCGGGCTGTATACGCCCTGGAGGTTTGTTTCACCTTTTTGTAGAACTTTCGAACCTCGTTCCTGTTGTGACATCCCTCTATCTCCTCGATCACGCGCTTCTCATCCTCCCTTTTTTTCTTTCTGAGAAGTTTATGCTCCGCTCCTCTCTCCTTTTCTGCTCGTAGAGCTCACGTGTCTTTCTTTGCAGCGCCGCTTTGTATGCCTAGCTGCATGTGCTCGCCGGCACTCATCGTCATTTTTTGCTGGCAGCAAAGGACCTCTGACGAGATTTTCGGACACCCGATCGAAAAAGGATCTATCAATCTCTTGCGATTGTAGCCGTTTGACGTCGAATTTCTTCCTAGCATTTTCACGTGTTGGCCTTGATCGGGATATCCGCATTCGTACCTTGGCTACAGCAAGGTAGTGGTCCGAGTCGATGTTGGCACCTCGGAATGTGCGGACAACTTGCATGCTACAGAAGTGTCGTGCGTCGATCGCAATGTGATCAATCTGGTTGACGGTTGATTGGTCAGGAGATTTCCATGTTCCCTTGTGGATATCGAGATGTGGGAAACGCGTACTTGCTACCATTACGTCTCGCCCCGCAGCGAAGTCGATTAGCCTAAATCCGTTATCGGAGGTGGTATCGTCCGATTATTCCACCAAAAATTTCTTCAACAAGCTAAGGTAAGGTAAAAGTGATTAGAAAGAATAAAAGTATATTTATTTATCAAAAACCATAACAATTTTTTTGCTTAACACCTAAAAGATTTCAAAAATATGTAGAATTCCCTCTGCTTATAGAAAATAAATGCACTTTGAAAATAAGTCTCTAGGTTCGCTTGAATCTCGTTCGTTCTTTGAAACATCATTCGGATTAGTGTTTGAAGTTCTTCAAAGGATACGCATCCTTATGCGCTGCAATATGGTCTTCCATTTCTTTCATTTGTTCCCTTAAAAAAAAGCGACATGTTAATCTCTATAGTTTAATGGATTTTAAATGTAGTCTTAGGTTAAGTTAGGTTAGGTTAGTGGCTGTCATGGATGTTAAAAGACACTTAGACCAATTGAAGGCCCATTGTGATACCACATGAATCTAAAAGGCTTTCTTCGAAAGTTCAATGAAACCAATTAGAGTTCCTTACGAAACGTAGAAGATTTCTCCTAAGTGAATCATACGTTTATGAGCCAGAGTAGGACAGGTGCAGAGGAGGTGAAGGACTGTTTCCTCCTCCTTCTCATCCCTGCAGCTTCTGCAGAAATCATTAGAAAATACGCCCAGTCGCGCAGCGTGTCTTCCTATTAGACAGTGTCCAGTAATGACACCAAATAACGAGCTTATATGCAATCTGCTGAGAGATATCAGGCACCTAGATCTCCTTAAGTCCAGATTAAGCCAAATGTTTTTCGTCTCCTGACAGGTGGTTATGTTATTCCACCTGATGTCAGTTCTCTTAATAGCATCTTGTTGTAGCAAAAGTTTGCATGTAGCGACTGGTATACCAACATTAGCCATTCGTGGTTTAATGGGTAGTGTTGTACCATATTTGGCGAGTTCATCGGCTTTGCAGTTTCCTGAAATTTCTCTATGGCCCGGCACCCAGTGAAGGTGAATGTTAAACTGTTGTGCCATCTCCATTAGAGACGATCGACAGTTTTAAACCGTAATTGAGTTTGCAGAGATAGAGTCCAGGGATTTTATAGCTGCCTGACTATCTGAGAACATCCGGATATCAGATGTGGATACCACGTTTTCTCTGAGCCAGGACAGGACAGGAAGTTCTGCCTGAAACACACTACAATGATTTGGAAGGCTGAATGAGAGACAGTTTTAGTCGTTCGGGAGTACACACCTCCACCAACCCCATCACAAGTTTTCGATCCATCTGTATAGAAGTAGATTGCCTCGTCTTCCAGGAATGTTTTATTTTCCCAGAAGGATCGGGAAGGGATAGAAGTTTGAAAGTTTCTATCGAACTGTAGTTGAGGAATAGTGTAGTCTGTGTGCTTTGGAATTCTAGATAATTAAGAATAACAGAGTGGCCAATGTTATTGTTAGTCCACTGTGAAGAAGCTTTCAGGCGAATAGCAGAACTAGCAGCTATTTGTTTGCTGATTATATCCAGAGGTGTCAGATAGAGTAGGGTGTCTAGTGCCGCAGATGGGGTCGTACGAAGTGATCCGCTTATACATAGGCATGCCGAGCGTTGGACTTTACTGAGCTTATCGCAGTTCATTTTTACGTCCAAGGCAGTCCACCATACTGTCACACCATAAAGAAGAATCGGTCTGATTACCGATGTGTATAGCCAGTGAGTGTTGGGTTGTAGACCCCGTTTACTGCCAATGGCTTTCTTGCAGGTGAAAATACCGTAGATTTTCTTATTCTTTCGTGTATGTTACTCTTCCAATTCAGTTTTCTGTCTAAAATAAGACCCAGATATTTTGTTTCCTCTGAAGACTTTAATTGGATACTGTTTATAGAAGGAGGGTCGATGTGCGGGATTTTATGTTCCTAGTGAATAGGACTAAACCAGCTTTGTGTGGGTTAAGGCTTATAACACACCGATTCGCCCAAAGTGTTAGCTTATTTAGAGCGTTTTGTAACCATTTTTGTTTTATACCACTCATTAGTAATCATTTCACAATACATATTTAAAGGCTCTCACTTTGTGTACACTTAAAATCATAAGCTACAATGTCGCCGGGCTTAAAAACAAAAGTTTATTTACTGAGTTTTTTAATTATATTAAGCAATTTGATGTATTTATATTATTAGAAACATATATTATTGATTTTGATGAAACTAACTTTAAGAATATTTTTATGAACTACGAAATTGAATTCATACCAGCTGTTAAAAGTAATATATTTGGTAGAGGAAGTGGTGGTGAATTGTTCGGGTATAAAAAGGGACTTAAAGACGCTGTAATCAATTTTAAAAATATTGAGCAATCCCGACTTTTTGAAATCAAAATAGAAGAGAGTATTCATTACGTTGTTCCAATCTACCTGAACTGCAGCCATTGGCAGCGCGATTTTGACAAATTACGAGACCTTATAAATGTGCTAGGAGCAGCAAATCTCATGTTAATTGGTGATTTTAACGGAAGAATAGGCATATCGCAAAATAATTTTAACAGTGGAGTAGACACAACCCATATTCATTGTGACCGTAAATCAAAGGACGAGGTGTGCGATTCAAAAGGGACCAAAATTCTTGAGCTTGCAGATGCTGTCGACTGTCGAGTTCTAAATGGAAGCTGTGAAGGTGATCGCAATGGTGAACTTACTTTCATCCGCGGAACAGCTGGTTCAGTGATCGATTATTGTTTTCTGTCTGGAGATTGGTTCCTCTTTTTTGACGCTTTTAGAGTAGGAGTAAAGACATTTTCGGATCACATGCCGCTAGAGGTATCCTTTAGAATGAAAACATCTCGTATGGAGACAACTGAGCCTGCCCTTTCTCTTCTTCCAAAGCTTCAATGGAAAGACAGCTACAGAGAACTATTCCAAAGAAACCTAAACAGACAGCTCGAATCTCAAACAATTTTGGATGTTCCAGCTAATCTAGACATGCACATGTTAACGAGCATTATCAAAAAAGCAGCACCCCAAAAAACATCAGGAAAGAAGGTTTTGGCAAATAAGCAAAAGTGGTTTGACAGTGACTGCATGAGAGCTAGGAACCTATCTTTTGCTTACTTGAAATTATTCAGAACGACCAATAACATCAATTTTAGAATCCTCTATGCGACAGCGAACAAAAACGAACAAAATTTTGATGAAAAAAACATCGAGATGGTAAACAGCGCAAAAAACTCTATGGAGTTCTGGAAAGCAATTAGGCTTGTGAGTGGAAAAAAGATTCCAACGGCTACAGTACTGCACATTGAACAATTGAAAATCTATTTTACAAGCTTGCTCAACACTTCACAAATAGCTCCATCGTTTCAATATGCACCACCTTTAATAATTGATGAGTTCCTGGATGCGCCTATATCAGAAAATGAGGTAAAAATAGTCATCGAAAAAGCAAAAAAAGATAAAGCACCAGGGGAAGACAGAATACCGTATGAATATTTTAAAAATATTACACCAGATTTCTTACGCCTTCTGACTTTGGAGTACAACAGAATTTTCGACACCGCTGACGTCCCCGAGAGTTTTCGAAAGGCAATTATTTTTCCGCTACATAAAAAAGGAAATTTTGAAGATCCATCAAATTATAGAGGCATCTCATTTTTAAATACGGCAGTTAAGATTCTTGGCTCGGTGTTATATAATAGACTCAACGAGTGGCTCGAATCTGAGCAAATATTAAACGAATTCCAAGCTGGCTTTAGGAAGAACTACTCGACCATTGACCAATTTTTTTCATTAATAAATATTGCCGACATTTATAAAAGTAAAGGAAAAAAGCTCTACGCTTTTTTTGTGGATTTTCGAGCAGCCTTCGATTCAATTCCCCGGGAAGCACTTTTTTACAAGCTTTATAAATATGGAATCTCATCTAAGCTTATATCTGTCATAAGAGCCATGTACGAAGAAAATGTCGCACGAGTTTGGGATGGAAATTCTCTTTCAGATGAGTTTGGTACGTCAATGGGCGTTAAGCAAGGATGCGTTTTAAGCACCCTACTCTTTATCTTATACATAAATGACATAACTGATTCGGTGAAAGGTGGTATCGATATAAGAGGAAAGAATATTCCAGGACTGATGTTCGCGGACGATATAGTTTTCCTAGCTGAAACTATAGACGGGATGCAGCTAATGATAAATAGGCTTCAACTTTATTGCAAAACATGGAATCTGCAAGTAAATCTTTCTAAATCAAAAATGATGATATTCAGAAACGGTGGTGGAAGATATTCCAGGAGGGAGAAGTGGACGTTTGACGAGGAACCGATAGAAATAGTAAAGGAATACAAGTATCTGGGAGTTTTGATTGCATCTAACTTGAATCTAGAAAAACATTTACAATCCAAATTATCAGAAGCAAAGCGTGCTATGTGTTCTGTGTGGAGAAGTTGCACTCTAACAAATAGCGTTTCGCATATAGCTAAACACAAAGTTTTTCGAGCTACCGCAATTGCAATACTGTTTTATGGAGCGCAAGTATGGGGATATCGATCGTTTGAAGCTGTGGAAAAGTTCCTCCGTTATTTTATTAAAAGTACTTTCAAGTTGCCAAGCACGACGCCCAACTACATGTTACATCTTGAAACAGGAGCAGGACCCCTCTTTTTAGACACACTTAAATTACATTTCAACTACGTGTTAAGAGTTTTGACGATGAGTGACGAGAGAATACCGCGAATAGTGCTCACACAAGCTATCAATTCTGAAGTTTCATGTGTTAAAGAGTGGAAGAAACTGGCAATTGAATGCTCAACTACGTTTTCAATATCAGCAAACGAAAGTATCGAGGTGCTTAAGTTGAATTTTGATGACTTGCTGAAAAAAGTCGGCAACATGTTGTACGATAAGTTTATGAGTGAAGCCGAAGCATCTATTTACAGATCTTACTACAGTAAAGTTAACCATTTCTTGAACCACAACACCTACTTCTTGGCCAAAAACAGTACACAAAAAATCAGCTTGTTATTCAAAGTAAGAGGTGAACTCATCAATTTGAACTACATTCCTCACCGTCCAGAATTGCCAATAATGTGCGATTTTGTGACAGATGTACTCGGTCTAGAGGAAACGATCAACATCTTGAATGGAGAACTAGGTTGGGACCTTCTGTATGAATACTCATTGAACGCTCTTTGTTATAGAACCAGAATAGTTGAGGAAAATTTTTAAAGTTTTAAAGTTTGAAAATTATAAAGATTGTAACCGTCTTTTTTGCCGCTGGTTCGATTTGGCCGGATATATTCCCTATGGGCTAGCTCGAGCCGCGGGTTCTTGAACCTAAGACGATCACAAAAAATCCAGCCATTAATGCGTCTATGGTGATATTGACGCGCGAGAGTGTCGCCTCTACCCACCCAACCTTGGTTGTCTCCCTCGCCAGGACAACCCCATTAATCTGCCTCTTCATCGTCTTATGCCGTCATTATCCTCCTCTCGTCATCCTTCTCACCCTCTCATAAAAAAATCTATTCCATGCTCATGTCGTTGAGTAATTTCTCAAAATTTTTCATTTAATCAAATATTTATTTATCATAATAAACTTTGTTTTGCTTTAAATGTATTGAAAACGATAATTCAGTGTTAAAAAATATTCATCTAATTCAAATTCAAATAGTAATGTATATTTTTTTTGGTTACTTAAATTTATACTACAATTAAAGCTCAGATGGCAATCATAAATCAAACGAGAAAAATTTCAATTTATTCAATCCCTACGTCATCGATTTATTACCAAGTTTGGGAATTCCGTTTCCTCTTTTGTCTTTACTCTTATGTTACTCTACTTTTAATCCAATTAAATTTAAACAATGTGTACAAGTAGTATTCGCGAGGATTATGTCGAACATAAAAAAAATTCAAACTTTATATCACTTTGATATCAACAGCAAGATTATCAATCCAAATGCAAATTAAGAAAACGCTCAACAAACTTACCCCTTTATCCGGTGAAGTGGCCACTGCAGCTGATGTTGTTGGTTGTTTGGAGCTGAACATATGTTAGTCGTTTTAAATTTGGAAAGATTTGAATCTTTTTACCTAACGATATCATTAATCGTCGCGAATATTTTTACCAAATTACGTTTCGCGTAGGTATAAAAGTCTTTGAAATTTGTTCTTTCAAAATTATCGTTATTACCATGAAGTTCAAGTTTAATGAATACAAATTAAAAAGCTCAAAAAAAAAAGAATAATAAAAAAAATATCAATAAAAAAAACAAAAAGTGTATGCTGGATTTGAACCGGGGGCTCCGCTGGTCTAGTGTCTGTTGCCGACGCCTAGACAGTCACGGCCAATGATGCTTGATGCTGGATTGGTTCCTGCAACCTTTTTCTTGTATGCACAGGGCTGTCCTCAGTTTGATCGAAAGTATTTTTCGTACAATGGATTAAAATTCATGCGCGCCTATTACTAAGGCTGCGCAAAATTCGAAATAATTTTCGGATTAGTCGAGTCCTGATTTCTGGACTTTGATTCCTTATTATGCTTTCCTTTTGAGATTCCTTATTCCTTACTATGTTAAATAGATAGTTCCCAAATTTCTTATTTTCACCAAATTCACGATATATGTAACTATATATGTATTTTAAATTCAAACTGGAAAAACCTTGTTGAACAGACTAGTCTTCTGGTATTTAAGTTCGGGAATGAAAGACATTTTTCTTTCAAACCTTGTCTGAATCCAACAATGCCTAACGAAAATAATCGGAGAGAAAATTCAGCACGAAAAACAGCAAGACCTTTAGAATCGGTTTCCGAAGACATTTCGGTATAGGCCGAATCTAAAGTCGTCGCTCGCAGACCCAGAAACCGATCGCTCAATTTTCTCTCGTCGTCTCTCATAAAATTTCCCGAAGCCCACGATCCCTACTCGGCGAACACTTCTATTAGGAACATCGCATACTACCTTTTCGACATTCTATGATTCAGCGACATGCGACTTTATCTATGGATGGGAAGGGAATTCTGACTGTCATTTGACAAGTCAACGTCATATTCATGTAAACAAAAAAAATGTCCGTCTCGGTAGTCGTGGTATGAATAATCGTCCTGTTTTTTTGTATTATTTGTTCACTTTATATTTCTATTTTCATGAATGACATTCGGTTTTCTTTTCAAAAGTAATCCCCATGAAATTGGTAACAAGATTACTTTATTGAATTGTATCTAATTAGCTTTTTTCTTTCGTATGTATAAATTAATAAAAAACAAAAAATGTCAGTCTGGTAGACGGCCTTCGGCCAAACCATTTAAAGACTTGTGTAATCTTACAATTAAGAATCTAATGTTTTGTTATTGTATCTTTTGAAGTCAATAAAACTAAAAAACTAAAAAACTAGAGCGTTTTGTAAGAGTTAAGATGCTTCCTTGAAACAGCTATAGCAACGTCATCACCCATAGGCTATTACTCTGAAACCCTCCCTGTCCAGACAGGTAAGAATTTCGTTAACTACCAGATTCCAGAGTAGAGGGGAGAGAACACCGCCTTGAGGCGTACCTCTGCTGACAAATCTTCTAGCGGAACAGCCGCCTAGTTCTGAGTTAATTATTCTGCTCGTTAGCATTGTATGAATTAACTCACCAATCGAACCCTCCACATTCAGTGATGACAGTGCAGATGTGATTGCAGATGTTTCCACGTTGTTAAAAGCGCTTTCTATATCAAGGAATGCAACTATAGTATACTCTTTATGATGGAGGGATAGTGCGTACTAAAGTGTGTAGCACCGTTTCAACCGATTTGCCCTTACAGTAGGCATGTTGAGACAAAGACATGAGTCTTGTGTCAATGTTTGCTCTGAGGTGTATATCTACCAGTCTTTCTAATGTCTTAAGAAGGAATGATGATAGACTTATGGGTCTGAGATCTTTAGGATTAACTTGCGAGCATTTTCCCGCCTTGGGTATGAAAACAACTTTCACTTCACGGGAAAGTGAGTATCTAGTAGCAAGTTAAGAGTTTCTTCACTTGAGGTTGTCCAGAAGCCATCAGCCCTTTTCAGACAGCTGGGCATCACTGGATTTGTTGAAAGAATTTTTCGTAGCCTAGAGGCTTCAGAAGTTTCTTCTATTTTATCACAAAAGGATCGCCAGGACGATCGTTTAGATCTTCTTAGTTCCTTTTTGTATCCATTTTGGGAACTTTTGTATGAGTGCCAGTCAGAAACCAGTCTTGTACATTTAGCTCTATTAAAGAGTTTTCTACACTCTTTTCTGAGCGGATCGAGACCCGAGGTCCACCAATGTGGTTTCTTTTTTCCCCTTACATATACGGGTGGACAGGCAATCTCTAATGATGATCTGTTCATAGCTAAGGTTAAATCCTTGACTTTGTCGTCAAGTTCACTAGCGTTAAGAGAGGGACTTAGGAGTCCTAGTTTAATTAAACTTTGAAGTGTTAAATGTAGTCTTACGTTAAATGCTTCGGTATTTCGTTGTAAACTCCTTGAAACATTTCCTTCCAACTTGGTTTGAGTTTCTTCTCTGATTCTGAAATCTGTTTCAACACCTTTTTTCGCACATCGTTGACAAATTCCTTTTCGGCTTCTTCGTCGAAAAATCCCCTTTGGATCATGTAACTTTTGAGCTTAGAAATTGGATATCGTTCTGAAGTCCAAACTTCTACTTCTTCCGCTGAACGGTAAGCACTGCTATCATCCGATGTTGAATGATGACTTACTCTAGTCAAATCAATGCATTAGGGTAGCTCCAATTGGTCATAAATTCATCTATAACATACCTGTAAGTCATAGCTTCAATGAGAATGGGTTTGTTCTCTTTCAAAACATATTCTCGGGCAAGTTTTGTTGCATTGTAGACAGCAAAGACATCTGTACCATCCACTCGAATTGTTGCAAGTCCATATGCTGGTCCCCGTCCGGCAATACCATCACCTTGATATTGTTCACACGAAGGAGTTGATATCGCAAATCCATTATTACGGCTGTAAGAAATCTTAGAAATACGTGTCTTTGGGTTTCAACTAGGATTTGTTTACCAAAACAAAATCACAGGACAATCGAGTGTTGCTGCAAAATTAAACGCTGCATGAGCGTCCCCTTCAGACGCAGCGCCCTCACCAAAATAGCAAACAACACATGCATCATTGTTTTTGCGTTTAATTGCATAAGCTGCACCTACCGCTTGTGGCATCTGAGTAGCTTTAAAATTATTTGTTTTTCAGAAAATGTTGCAATGAAATCAATCAGATGTAAACAAACCTAGAGGGCTGGATATGGTGACAAAATTAAGCTCTCTAGATCCATAATGTGCAGGCATTTGTTTGCCCCTACCCCCATCGTCAGCATTCCCATAACATTGATCAACAAACTGTGAAATTGTAAAGCCCCTCCACACGAGCACTCCAGCTTCTCTATATTGTCCATAGACCAAATCACGTTGTTCCAATGCAGCGGCACTTCCAATGTGAGTGGCTTCTTCACCGTAATTAGTCATGTAGAATGAAATTCGTCCTTGACGCTGAGATTCGTAAAGTATTTTGTCCATGGTATTGAGCTGGACCATGTCTCTGTACATTTTCTGTATGGTTTCTTTGCTAAGGTTAGGGTCCTGTGTAGAATCTAAGAGATTACCATCTGTTTTCATGACGCGGTAAATTGGAATGGGCATAATTTCTTTTGGCATTGTCAATTTTGGAATTTCTGTGTATGGTGCTGTGGCACCAGGATATTTTGGTTCAGCGCTATGCTGCATTGTCAGACAACTCTAAACGGGGTATTCATAAATAATGGTGGTAGAGCAATGATATAAGAACTTACCCGACCAAATCCTAGTGGACGAGCTTTGTGGAGCAAGTACCTGGAATATCTTAGCAATGACATTCTACTTTTTTGAGTATTCGTACTCTTTAAAAACAAGTAAATGAAATAGGAATTGTTTTGCGTGGCAGGGAACAACAGACTTATCAGGATCAAGAACAGAAACAGGTGAACAGCTGATTTTGATAATGGCCTAATGACGTTTTCGCTTCATATTGTGAATACATGACTGGTTGAGATTAGATCACAATCGTTGCAAATTTTTGCAATCTGTTGGCGTTTTTAATTGGCAATCTGGAAGTTAAAAGAAAGCATTCTGAATGCGTTCAATTGGGAAAAAGTGACAGTTCTGATTCTGAAAAGAAGAGAATTCGCTTCTGATTTTAAAACCAGAATGCTTTTTTTCAGATTTCAGATTGTATGTATATTTTTTGGATCAAATCAGAGACAAAAGGAGATCGGAAACTGACTTACGTTTTACCCTCCAGATACCGCAAATTTTATTAAACCGTTTGTATGTGAATAAATGAGAAAAAAACAGCAACAAAAAACAGGTGGTATGCTCAAGTTTACTGAGTATTGGTAAAAACATGCATACTCTTGCAGTAAACTTGAACCATAGCTTGTAGGCATTGTCATTTTGACAGCTTGGTTTCCCATCTCCCTTTGAAACTCATCTGTGGATCAAATATACAAAGCGAGATATGCGGCCCATTCGAGGTAAACGATTTCCTCCGAATTGGAGACATTTTACTTGTCCTCGATCTACCTCGAAGCAAAATTAGGAGAAAATTCCGCTCCGACGGTTACCTCGATTGGGCCGATGATAAGATATGATTTTTTTGTTATGTTTGCTTTTCCTTACGAGTTACGACTAGCTTCAAAACTTGAACATAATCTATGTTTTGAAACATTCTGAATGCAATCACTCCTTATGTAAACACTCAACATCAACAAAATTGCTGAATGTAGCCATTCAAGTTCGAATTTTCCAAGTAATGCCAAATTAACTTTGAATATTTGCTATTATTCCAGTTTCAGTTTGCAAAATAATCTTGACTTAATGGTTGTGTTCTTGTGTTTGCTTGCACCGCATGATTTGCTTTAATTTATCGTTTGTTTATAAAATAAACAAACCAAAAACTTGATTAAACTGTTTAACTATTTGCACAGGCCAAAGTAAACGTGGAAAAATATCAATTTAACAGCAAGTTGCGACAATGCAAATTCAGCCTGAATCCCAGTTAGATTATCGAATTTCGAATTTTATGTCGGCGGCAATTTAGAAGGATCCTTGTGCAGGAAAAGTCATTTTCCGTCAAAACAAAACTGGCATACTGCAATTAAAAAAAAATTCTGGGGCTGGACAAGAAATCAAGGCATTTTTATTGCACCACGAATTTCGGGGGAGATTATTATTTTTTTTTTAATCGGAGTCCTCGTAGACAGTATGAATAATTTGGTAAGGAGTGAAGTTTTATGTGAAAATGTTTTCTAAGATTTGTGTTTTTATTGGTGGGGAAAATAGGACCATGTGAAAAATTACTATCCTGAAAACTACAAAATGGACTTGTCAGAAACAATGAAAGCTGCCTTGTCGAAGGGTCCACCACTTAATAGTCCAGCGTCCAACACGTCTGTAGGGACATCAGGATCCGGAAGTAGTCATGCCGCACTTGCTGGCGACAATCAACATTCCACCATTCCCGGGGTTGGCTATGTCACTGAAAAACTCTACATGCTATTGCAGCTTTATCTGCAGAACAAGGGATGGAATCCAAGTGTTGAACTGTTGCAATGTTTTTCCGATCTTAAGGATAGCGCGATGCTTCCCAGTGCAGCGTATTTGCAGTATGTCCTATAAATTATTGTATTTACATTCAAAACTGCAGTTTATTTTTTTTTATTAGACTTTTAGCTAACCGTCTGACTCTTGATGGCCAAGGACGTCTTATTTTGAGAGAGAATGGCAAAATAGTCCTTCCCTTTGAACATTTCGCTAATGCAGTTATGCTTAAACATATGTCCGGCCCTCACGGATTGCATTTGAGTGTTGAGGCAACCATAAGAGCTGTCATCGAATCATACACCATCGGGCGTGATAATTTCGGAATGGAGAAAGAATTCATCGTAGAAGTGGTGCAATCGTGTCCGTCGCCAGCTTGCCGTTATTATAAAACGCATTTACCAATGCCACCAATTCCTTTTATGGAGCAACCATTTGCCAGTGTTTCACCGGAATTCTTACAACACATGCCACCGCCTCATTCTATTAGTGGTGAAGTAGATCTAAGCAAGGGCCACAGTGGCGGACCAAAAGTTCCACAATCGATTGCGCATATTTCGAAACAAAATCTTCAAAGTCAAATAAATAGTCATCATCATCAGCAACAGTTGCAACAACACCAACAGCAACAGCAGCAACAACAACAGCAGCAGCAACAACAGCAACAGCAACAACAGCAGATTACTGCTGCAATAATCCAGCAACAAAATCGGGTAATGGCACAACAGAGTCTCGAAAAATTTAGTAATCTCTCACCAATTGAGAAACAACGAGTCTTGCAGCAATTGGATAAGAAGCACTACGAGCAGAATATAACAATTCCTATTCCAGGAGGAGCTTTACAGCAAGCTCAGGGTAAGCATTTACATATTGTAAGAAACATGTTGTTATCCGTCACACAATCCATGAAGGATCTCAGCCTGAGATACTGCAGCCTTCCATCGTGAACGGTCCCGCGCATGCACTCTCCAGTCGCCGAAACCAAGCGCTCTGGCATCCGCAGTCACTTGGTCCTTGTACCGTAGGTTCGGTCTTCCTTGTCGTCTCGAACCGAGGGGCTGGGATGAGAAGGCTTTCTTGGCTGGAGCGTTGTCGTCCATTCGCTTGATGTGGCCGAGCCAATGTAGTCGTCTTTTCTTGGCCTTCTGGATTACATCCACATCATACAGTTCTCGGTTGTACCTTCTCCATTCGCCATCGTCGCATACGAAAGTGCCCAGTATCAATTCCCCTTTTTTAATTATCGTTCAGCAATCGGCGCCGTAGAGTAGGACTGGTAAAATCAAAGTTTTGTATAGCAGACACTTTGTCTTTCGAGTGAGGAGTTTTGAACCCAGTTGTTTGGCCAAACCGAAGCAGCAGCGGTTCGCTAGGGTAATTCTTCTTCGGATCTCCACTAAGGTGTCGTTTGTGGCATTGATGTTTGTTCCAAAGTAGGTGAACTCCTTAACTACCTCGAAATTGCTGCTACCAACAGTGACGTTTTGTCCTAGGCGGTGGATAGATGTTGCTTTGTTTGTTGATAACATGTACTTTGTTTTGTCCTCATTCACTTCAAGCCCAACGAGTTTTGCCTGTTTTCAATCGCTGTGAAGGCCTCAAGCACAGTTCTCTTGGATCGACCGATGATGTCCATGTCGTCTGCATAGCATAGGAGCTGGGTGGATTTGTTGAAGATAGTGTTTTCCGTGCTCACATGTTGAAGAAGTCACATGACAACGCATCTCCTTGCCTAAACCCTGCGCATGTTTGAAATAACTCGGATGAGCTGTTACCCATTTGGCATTTGCACACTGCACTGCGTATTGTCTAGCGTCATGCGGTACAGCTGGAACAGTTTGTTCGGGATCCCGAATTTAGACATCGCCATCATGAGCTCTTGGCGGTGGATGCTATCATAAGCAGCTTTAAAGTCGATGAAAAGATGGTGGGTCTCGACTTGAAATTCGTTGGTCTTTTCCAGGATCTGCCTCAGTGTGAATATTTGGTCTATCGGTGTTCTGCCATGGCCTAAAGCCAAACTGGTACGTGCCGATTATTGTGTTGCAGAAAGGTTTAAGACGTTCACACAGTACGTTGGATAGGATTTTGTATGCAATATTAAGCAGGGATATGCCACGGTAGTTTTGCATTACATCGGATCGCCTTTTTTTGTAGATGGGGCATATATAGCTTATCGGCCAGTCAGTGGGCAGGCATTCCTCCTCCCACACTTTGGTGATGACCTGGTGCATGCGGTTCATCAAAACACCTCCATCAAATTTAAAGAGTTTCGCAGGTATGCCATCCGACCCGGCGGACTTGTTATTTTTTTTAGCTTTTGGATGGCTCTTTCTACCTCTTTTGTGCTGGGGGCTGGGACTGGGTCTTCATTGACTGGTCTTGCTTCTCTTTCGTCATTAGCTCGCTCGACATTTTGCGCATTCAGCAGCTGTTGGAAGTGCTGCTTGAAAACATCTACAATTCCCTGTGCTTCGGTGACTAGATTTCCTTCACTGTTTCGAAGAGCCTGTGTCCCGGTTCTGAAACAAGAAGCTAATTGCTTCGACCTTTTAAAGAAATGCCGGGTGTTGTTTTTGGCCCTTCTCTTCTGACTCTTCTAGATCTTTGAGCTGAGAAACTGCGGATGCTCTTTTCTTCCTTCGCAGGGTCTTTTTATCATTTCTCCTTTTTGTGCGGTACTCTTCTCTTGCTGCTCTTGTTTTCCGTTGCAGCATTGTAAGAAACATAAAATTTATCATTTCGTTGGTTTCTTATATTTAAGGAAATATCCCTCATCAAATTCCGAGCTCATCTCCGCATTTGCCACCGCCACCATCTCCATCATCAGTTTCATCTTCACATACAGACCAGAATCAGAAGAACATTGACGTTCTACGGTAAGTTGCATTCGTCTCTTAGCATATTCTTGATTTTTATGCATTCATCGGTTTTGTTTTCCAGTTCCAATTTGGAGTCATTAGAATCGAATAAAGACTTGTTGGCATTGCATAATGGTGCATGGGGAGGACAGGACTTGCGCGAAGGGCAAGCCGTAGGACAGGAAAAGATAGTTCGAGCTTTTTCCGAGTTAATGAAGAATATGTCGCGAATGAAGTCTTATATTCGCCCATCGATGTGCAAGCCATACGGCAAACAAAGTGAGAGTCTGCAGAAAAGTAAGTCCCATTTTCTGTTATTCAATTTTGCGTTAATCTGCTTGGATCCCCAATTACCACCCACCTTCTTCCCTTTTTCGATTGATTTTCATCAGCTTCTGGTTAAGGTTTATGTTTATGTTTATTTTGCAATTCCATTGTTATCAGACCAAATGAGGGTTGCATGACTTTCCCCCTTTGCTGCTTGTTTAAAATGCCAACTTGTTTTCTTACACTCATTTTAATTGTAAAACAAAAGCCCTCTTGGATACTATTCAATTGGTTCAATCTTTGCGAAACTGCTTACCTGCTCCTCATATCCCGGTCAGTTCATGGAAGAGTGAGGATCGCCACCGCAAGGAGCCAGAAGGAGTTCGCGTCGAGAGCAACTAAATGTTTTATTCAAAGTAAATTAATTTTAAGTCGTATTCATAGAAGAAACTGAAATTGAAACTGAATGGTGGTGTCTAAGGTATTCAAATTTTGATAATGTTCTTTTTGTGTAATAATATTTGGATGAAATCCAGGGTGCAATAACAAAATATATAGAGTATCGATAGAGAGAAAAACGAAACGCTGTGAATATTCGCTGAGCGTCTATAAAAAACCAAGAAAAAGATAAGCAAACATAACGTGCCATTTATTTAGAAAACAAAATTTTTACTTTACTTTTTCTATTTTTGTCTCAAACTGTTTTAGACTGAATTTAATTTTACGGATTCTCTCTCCAGCAAGTATTAGTATTCCTAAGGCTACTTGCACACACATCGATTTTGGATGGCCGATTTTATACCGGTCGTCCAAATTCCAATAATCAACCACATCTAGGAACGAGACCTGGCACACACGTCGATCGCTGATCGGTGCCGGCAAAATGCCGGTGAGCAGCCGGTCAATGCCACTATATCGCCGGTAGTATCGGGAAGTAGTTACGTACGCGATTAAATATATGCAAGGCCACACTACAAAACATCTGTTTAATATGTGCACACGCCCCTACCGATGATGCTGAGGAGTCTAGCAAAGAGGATTTTTACGACCTCCTGCATAGAGCCTACGGAGCCTGTCCAGAGTACGACGTCAAAATCGTTGACTTTGGTGCAGCTCGTAATACGGTGATAAGTAGCACTAGACGAAAGATCTACGCAGCAACCTGTCGATCTCCGGATGGTCGAACCACCAACCAAATCGACCATGTGCTAATCGGCGCAAGGCACGCATCCAACATCCTGAACGTGCGCACTTTCCGAGGAGCAAATGTCGTGCGGCCCAAAGAAAGAAGTTCAACATCGGTTGCCTTAGCACCAGAGACTACAGTGAGCGCCTGAGTGAGCGACTCTCCGCCGTCCTCCCAAATACCACAGACGTCAACACCTTGTGGAACCAATATCGCGAAATAATAAAAAATGTAGCCGAGACCACCATTGGTTACCAGCCACCCCCGAAAAAGAACCCGTGGTATTATGATGAGTGCACGATATTGAAAAGAGAGACGAAAAATGCACGTTTGCAAATGCTGCAATGGAAAACAAGAGCAGCAAGAGAAGAGTACCGCACAAAAAGGTAAAATGAGAAAAAGACCCTGCGAAGGAAGAAAAGAGCATCCGCAGTTTCTCAGCTCAAAGATCTAGAAGAGTCTCGGGCCAAAAACAGCACCCGGCGTTTCTTTAAAAGGTCAAAGCAATAAGCTTCTGATTTCAGAACCGGGACACAGGCTCTTCGAAACAGCAAATGCAAATGGGTAACAGTTATTTCAAACATGCGCAGGGTTAAGACAAGGAGATGCGTTGTCATGTGATTTCTTCAACATAGTCCTGTTGCAGATAGTGCGCAAGGCAGGTGTGAGCACGGAAAACACTATCTTCAACAAATCTACCCAGTTCCTAGGCTATGCGGATGACATAGACATCATCAATCGATCCAAGAGAGCTGTGCTTGAGGCCTTCACAGCCATTGAAGAACAGGCGAAACTCGTAGGTCTTGAAGTGAATGAGGACAAAACAAAGTACATGCTATCAACAAACAAAACAACATCTGTTCACCGCCTAGGAAAAAACGTCACTGTTGGTAGCAGCAATTTCGAGGTAGTTAAGGAGTTCACCTACTTTGGAACAAACATCAATGCTACAAACGACACCTTAGTGGAGATCCGAAGAAGAATTACCCTAGCGAACCGCTGCTGCTTCGGTTTGGCCAAACAACTGGGTTCAAAACTCCTCACTCGAAAGACAAAGTGTCTGCTATACAAAACTTTGATTTTACCAGTCCTACTCTACTCGGCGCCGTGCTGGACGATAAGTAAAAAAGGGGAATTGACACTAGGCACTTTCGAAAGAGAAATTCTTCGACGGATTTTCGGTCCAGTATGCGACGATGGCGAATGGAGAAGAAGGTTCAACCGAGAACTGTATGAGCTGTACCAAGATGTGGATGTAGTCCAGAAGGCCAAGAAAAGACGACTACATTGGCTCGGCCACATCGAGGGAATGGGCAACAACGCTCCAGCCAAGAAAGTCTTCTCATCCCAGTCCCCAGGTTCGAGATGACAAGGAAGACCCAACCTACGGTGCAAGGACCAAGTGACTGCGGATGCCAGAGAGCTTGGTTTTGGCGAATGGAAAGTGCATACTATGGAAGGCTGCAGTATCTCAGGCTGAGATCCTTCATGGACTGTGAGCCGGATAAGTAAGCATTCAATTCGACTACTCGCGGCCAGTATAAAATCGGCCGACATTTTATCGGTAGCAGGATGCTGGCACACTCATTCTTACCGGTCTAACAATCAGTAGAAGTATGTACCTTTAATTCCAAACACTGAATGAAGCGAGAGCAGTCGAATGGAATTGTCGGCAAAAAATTGCTGCGCGTGAAGGCGTATATTAAATCACCTACGCCACTACTTCCCGAAACCTGCCGGCGATACAGTGACAGTGGACGGCTGCTTACCGGCATTTTGCCGGCACCGATCAGCGGTCGGTGTGTGTGCCAGGTCCCGTTCCCACATGTGGTTCACTATTGTAATTCGGACGACCGGTATAAAATCGGCCGTTCAAAAGCGGTGCGTGTGCAACTAGCGTAAGTGGGCATTTAATTTTAAATTTTTAAGAAAGGATGTCAAAGAAAAAAGAAAAATGTTATTTGGCAGTTTATATCTGTGATAAAAAAGAAGAAAACTTTCGTAACTTGAGAATTCGGCGACTAAATTGTCCGCGTTTTGGCTTTGAGAGTTATTAAAAACTAAGTTTAATGAATATAGAAATTAATATAAAACGATAATGGTAGTTAAATTTGACTTTTTTTTCAAAATTTCAAATCATACTAATGGCAGGCTTGAAATAATATGAAAGTAGTAATTTTAAAACAATCAGAGTAGAAGTTAGAATACTTACTTAACGCCCAATTTCTTCACAAAGTTCTAAATTCCCTTTGAAACCCGATCTAGTGAATCTCGGTCTAACTTTTAGACTTAGTTTTCAGGATATTTGGAACTCGGGCATTTCTGACTACTCTAGAGGTAGGTAGGTAGGTAGAAATTGCTGTCCTACTTTCACGTAGGACACAATAAGCGCTTAGTGCGCCGTTAGGATACCATACCTCGTGAGATTCTAAATAGATTTGAAAATGGGTTATAGAAGTTTGTTCCGCACGTACAGTCCTATATATAATGTTGTATTATTCTCCTACCCTACGGCCTGTTATCTCATAGTGCCATTTAGTGAGGGAGGAATAAGGGGAGGGGGGGGGGCTAAAGCCACTTTGTGTTATTGAGGTATGAGATCATATCTTTGATCTTGAATTCTGAGAGTTCCTCGAATTCTTTACCTCAGTAGAGTGCTCTTTTCCTAGCCACGTCCGGACAATGGCATAGAAAATGTGGGACTGTTTCTTTTTCATCCTGGTCCTCACAGCTACGACAGAAATAGTTATTGGCCCTACAGGCTCCCTTGAGGGCCTCTCTGCATTGCTGGACCAGTTTAGAGGATGATAAAGCTGAATCAATGGCTTTAATAGCTGCCTGACTGTTAGTATAGCTACATTTTGGTTCTGTTGGATATTTTTAAGGGCTATACAAGCTTCCCTTATAGCTAACAATTCTGCCTGGAATACGCTGGCAAAATCGGGAAGTCTATAGGATTTTGAAATCTCAGATTCACAGAAGACACCTGCACCAACACCGCATTCCATCTTCGACTAGGATCTAGTTTTCCAGCAGCCTATGTCTTTGAGCCTCAAGATACTGCAGGACACCTGATATTTAATAAAGAGGTCAATCGGAAGAAGGTCCAGGATGACGTTAAACTCATCCGTTGGACAGGACCTGATTGCCCCTGATATCCCTACGCAAGCATTTATCTGCTTGTTTACTATGTAAGCTTTGCTGAGAGCGGGCCACCAAATATTGGAACCATAAACAAGTATCGGTCTTACAACCGCTGTGTATGTCCAGTCCATTTTATCATTTTTGACTGGAGGCCCCACTTTTGCCGAAGGTTTTGTTGCAGGCGTAGAAGGCCTAGAACTCGATCTAAAATCATAATTGATAGCCCAGGAGCACCCATACAAGAAATTCCTGTCATCGCGCCCACTAAAATCGTGGACTCGTGTCCAGACAAAAGTGCTTCGCCGTACGGAATCGGTGTTTAATTGTCCCCTCAATTCTTCACATGCACTCAGAGAATTGTTGATGATGAGTGGCCTACACTTAGGCTTTGGCTTTCTTTTAGCTGTCCCCACCGGCGAAGTTTACAAGGTTAGCGTCATTTGATTCTGATGCAATGCCACCAGATTCTGACGTCTACAAAACGACTCCTTCCTCCGTGGCTTATTGGTTAGGTGCGTTGGCTTCTAAGCAAAACGTCGTGGGTTCGAGTCCTACTCGTGCACATAGTTTGTATTTCATCTTTCACGGGCACTGCCTTGTAACGCTGCCCAAAGGTTGTGTCGGTTAATGCGCGTCTACGGGATCGCGTCTTCGTATATCTAGTCGACTTATTGATAATAGCCCCTGATTTTGAAAGTCATGTTAGTTTGTTGGAGGAAGTAGCTACCTGTCTTAGACAGGCTAACCTCACCATCAACGTTAAAAAGTCCCATTTCTGTTGCAGGGAACTGAAATATTTAGATTTCATCGTTGGTGGTGGGAAATTAAAGACAGATCCTGAGAAAGTCGAAGCAGTAGCTAACTTTCCGATCCCGAAAAATCCCAGGCAGGTTAGGAGGTTTTTAGGTCTTGCAGGCTGGTATAGGTGGTTTAAGAAAGACTTTTCCACCTTAACGGACACATTAAAAAAGGCGAAAACAAAGTTTGTAATGACTAAAGAAGCTCGAAAAGCTTTCGAAGGGCTTAAGAAAACTTTAACTTCAGTACCCGTACTATCGCATCCCGATTTTAAGAAACCATTTTATATCCAGTTTGATGCGTCAGACTCTGGAATAGGCGCGGTTCTATTTCAGAAAACTGATGACGGAGGTGAACTGCCGATATCATTCTTCTCGCAGAAGCTAAACGCTTGTCAGAAAAACTATAGTATGACCGAGAAAGAATGTATGGCAGCAGTGATGGCGGTGAAACGATTCAGGCCCTATGTTGAGGGCATGAACTTCACCATCATAACCGATCACTCTAGCCTGCAGTGACTTATGACCATGAAGGACCTGAGTGGTCGGCTAGCAAGGTGGAGTCTAGAGCTCCAAGCCTATGCCTTCAGCATAGAGCACCGGAAAGGTCCACTGAACGTCGTGGCAGACACGCTTTCCCGGGCACACTTAGATGTAGTTTCTTTGGAGCAAGCAGCTTCTTTGATCGATCTGGACTCCGAAGAGTTCAAGTCCGAGGAATAAGTCGAACTCTTAAAGTCGATTCGTCTCCATCAAGAAGAGTTACCCGATCTAAAAATCATAGATAATTTTATTTATAAAAAAAGTTTCCAGACCATTGACAGCGAAGTCCTCAATGAATACCAATGGAGTATGGGTACCTTCGAAACTCACTTAAGAGATAATCATGAGAGTTCATGACCCACTACAATCTTCACATGGCGGCATAGCAAAAACTTTGCATAGAATACGTCAATTTTTCTATTGGCCAAACATGACCTTCAAGTCCGAAACTATCCACCAATAACAAGCAGTTACTCTACGGATAGACCATTTCAGAAACTCTATATTGATTTCATCGGTCCGTATCCGCTTTCCAAAAACGGAAACGCGTACGTCTTTGTTGTCCTTGACCATTTGTATAAATTTGTGTTTCTGATGCCTTTGCGTGCTGCAAATGCTTCCAGTGTGGTTCGTTTCTTGCGTGATGAAGTGTTCAATACGTTTGGAGTGCCCCAATTGATACACTCAGACAATGGTAAACAATTCCTTTCGAAAGAATTTCAGCCTCTTGCGAAAAACTGACAAAACTTCCATGAGCATCAATCTGTCATGAAAAAGTGCTTCTCAACTTTTTTTGATGAGATTAAGCCACTTAGGCCTTGGCTCTTCAAGAGCTGTCGCGCCACTCTTTTTATTCATTTTTTTTTTAATTAAATTTTATCGAAGTTCGAACTATAAAAAAGTTCTAAATCAAAGTTCTAAAGCGTTAGAACTTGGTGAAGAATTGACTTAGAAAGAACTCAAATGAGTTTTAAGGGCTTGAACTTTGTCAGGAAATCGGGCGTAAGCATGATTAGCATCGTTTTATTCCGCACACGTTCTTGAACAAATAAAATGTTTCATGGAGCCCGAGATAAGGGATTCCTTTCACTTATTAACAATAATTTCAAGGAAACACTCAAGAATTGTATTATTTTCCTTTTACGAACCTTTTTCTAATCTATATTCCCACCGAATAAGCGTTTTATTGAGTGCAATTTCTTAGCAATATTCAAACAATCTTACCCACCAAATAAATCAGTTTGCAATAATCAATAATTGTTTTCTTTTCCATTGAAAAATTTTATGAGTTGAAAAAACAAAATGCAAGAGATTTTAAGGCTTTATTCAAAAACGGTTGTTTCATCAAAATACATAAGTCAGTTCTTAAGAAAATATATAAAATGTGTAAAATTAATACAAACTTTTTTCTGTAGAATTAAAAATATCCTCGCACGTAAAGAAATTATTAGTTGCTTAAAATATTAATAAACATAAATGATATAAAGATTAATCATTAATTTCCTAATTAAAAACTTACAAGTAATGGACAAGACTTACACTTACATTTTAATGTATTCGTTTTATTAGGCCAGTTCCACCTAACAACATCTCACTGAGATCTCAATGTCACTTTGACTGAGGCAAAATCATTTAGTGGAACATAATTCTCAGTTCTCATTGAGATAAAATGATTACCTTACAAATTGTTGTTGTACATATGTCAGTCACGTCAAAATAGCTGAGTGAGAAATCGAATCCAAAATATTTTCATCCTAGAGATCTCAGAAAAAAATCTCAATTCTCAGCTGTGATTTTTTGTTGTTAGGTGGAACTGGCCTTTTGAATCAATTCGAGGTAGATGATTTTTGATTGCTGTCAATGGCTATTGGCAAGTATGTAAGATTGGCAATCAGTAAACGTCATAATAATCTGAATATCAGCCCCAATTCAATAGCAAAGAGTAATTCAATTTCATAATAATTTATGTCTATAGCCAAGTTTAAGAACCACAAGTATTACAAATAAATAGTAGATTTAATCTTTTAACAATTTATTCAATAAACTTAAATATCAACTGTACTTTTTTTTGTATTGTATTGTGTCCCTATTGTTTAAACAGTTCTTGAGGTAATTATTTATTGGTGGAACAAACCATTTCGCTAAATTCAACATGTTTGATGTTTCATAGTTCTCATTATCCTGAGTTTGCTACTGATAGTCAAACTCAATTCCGAGCTCTGGTTACCGAACTGTACGAGCTGTTCAGCGACACCGACTGCCAGAAAAGTTAAGGTCCAACGACTGAGATGGCTGGGTCACGTAAAGCGAATGGAAAACAACCGTAGAGTCTTCGAATCCAAACCGAAAGGGTGTCGCAGAAGAGGAAGACCGCGACTCAGGTGGGGCACACAGATGGTAGAGGACCTAAACCAACTTAACTTGGCATGCGAAACTGGAGACAGCAAGCTAGGGACCGAGCTGGTTGGCGGAGACTGTTGATTGAGGCCCAAGTCCACCGAGTCGGCTGGAGACGCTTTTTGGATGAGGCCCTGGTACGACCTAGACTGTAGCGCCACCATAAGTAAGTCAGTAAGGTTGTCGATATATTTGAATCAGAAGATATTCTTTCTATGGGATTAGAATAAGCTAAGGACAAGGACAAAGGTAAATTCGTATTTTTTGTAGAAACAAAATCATTTAATTGATTGAAAATGGGCGCCTGGTATAATATATATCGGTTTCAAAGCTGCTTATGATAGCATCCACCGCCAAGATTGTGATGGCGATGTCTGAATTCGGGATCCCGAACAAACTGTGCCGCTAGCGGACATGGCACGAGTTGCATCCATTTCCTGCTTAATGGCGCTAGTGTCGCGATTTTTTTCGAAATAAGTAGTTCCCAGATTGGCCGCCTAGGTGGCGCTAGTAGCACCAAACGACAATTTTCACCAAACTGATTTTTTGACCAAAAAGCATTTTTCACCAAACTGCTTTTTGACCAAACAACATTTTTAACAAAGTGCGTTGTTACTTATTTTTTTTAAACAAAAAAAAAACGTTAGTTTTATTATAAAAATTGGAATAAAGTCGTACATCCATTGACATATTAAGTTTGTTCAATAAGAAAAAGTGTAGGTTAGAACAGTACAGAAAAGTGTAGAACAGAACAGATCAGCACAGAAATGTCAGACAAGTTAGAACAGTCATCGAAACGTCATCTGTGAAAACTAAAATCAGAAAAAAAACTTCCTGCATTGTTTTCTTCAACATATGTTTGAAAATGTAATTTATTTCAGGAATTAGATCTTAAAAAATCAAACAAATAAATAATTACTATTTTATAAGCAAAATCAAAAAATCTTTCATTGTTGCCTTAAGTGAATTAATTCACTTAACCTCAAAACAAAACGAAACACTTTGACAGTTGTCATGACTCTGTCCTAGGTTACTCCTCCTCAAAAGCAAGTACAGAAAATCATGTTCTTTTTTACGCTAACCTACGCTAAACTGTTCTAGAAAAAGTCATTGAACAGCAAACTAGAACAGTCTAGCACAGAAAAATTTTCATTGAACAGGAAAACCTTGTACTTTTCTGTCCAATACAGTCCAACACAGACTCATTGAACAGACTTATTATAATATGGACTGCTAGTTGCCAACTTCACGCGTGTTCAGCGTAAAGCAGGGTATACACACGTCAAATTGAGAGTGTGTTAGTGAAAAAATTCACACGTATACGTGGTGTGTATGATTGACGAAAAATCAAAATATTTTGATTTTCGGTCAATCAGGAGGCCATGCTGGATATGTGTATAGTCGTGATTGAGTGATTGATCCAGCATTGCGGAGAAAAAGAAGAAAAAATTCAGGAGAAAAACCTCAGAAGAAAAAATACAGAAGAAAAAACTCAGAAAAAAAAAGAAAAAAAAAGTATATTCATATTTTAAAACAAGGTAAGTAACATCAGATTATATATGTAATATGAATTATGTTACTCTAAAAGTTTTTTAATAATGAAAAAAACTGACTGATTGAAGTCCCATGCTGGACGTGTGTATATGCAACGTCAATCAGAATTTACTAACACACTCTCCCATGCAGGATGGGAATTTGACGTGTGTATACCCTGCTTAAAGAGCGCTATTGGTTCATGGTTGCCAAAAAAGAACGATTCCAGCTGTCAAAAATGAAAAAAAAAAACAAAAACATAAACAACGAGGTCGCTGTGCAGTGTTACCGCAGGGAAAAATATTTTCGAGTCAACGATGCTTGAAAAACGAGTCATTTACAAAACAAAACGAGTCCACGTAAAAAAAATATAAATAAATAAATAAATAATATAAAAGTCTGTTCAATGAGTCTGTGCTGGACTGTATTGGACAGAAAAGTACAACATTTTCCTGTTCAATGACACTTTTTCTGTGCTAGAGTGTTCTAGAACAGTCTAGTTTGCTGTTCAATGACTTTTTCTAGAACAGTTTAGCGTAGGTTAGCGTAAAAAAGAACAGGATTTTCTGTACTTGCTTTTGAGGAGGAGTAACCTAGAACAGAATCATGACAACTGTCAAAGTGTTGTTGTTTCTTTTTGTCTTTGTTATTGTTTTGTGTTTTGGGGTTAAGTGAATTAATTCACTTAAGGCAATAATGAAAGATTTTTTTGATTTTGCTAATAAAATAGTAAATATTTATTTGTTTGATTTTTTAAAGATCTAATTCCTTAAATAAATTACATTTTCAAACATGTGTTGAAGAGAAAAATGCAGGAAGTTTTTTTTTCTGATTTTAGTTTTCACAGCTGACGTTTCGATGACTGTTCTAACTTGTCTGACATTTCTGTGCTGATCTGTTCTGTTCTACATTTTTCTGTGCTGTTCTAACCTACACTTTTTCTTATTGAACAGTCTTTAAGAATCCATTCGGAGAAACTTACGATCGTAGAAAAGTTCCGATCGTAACATTTATTTTGTTCATTGTATCCGTTTCGTTACCCTGCGGCCACACGAGCAAGTTCTGGCCAGCAAGTAGCGTACATATATTATTTGTCAAATCTCTATCGGTGTACTTGGTGTGACGTAGGTGGCAAAAAACTTGCTAGTGAACTTGCCAGCAAGTTCACATATTTTTTACAAGCTTACCTGCTTTTAACATCCAATTTTGAATTTCCAAGATGTCGCCAGCAAAAATAGAAATAAAAATCCTCGTTTCAACTTATTTTCTAATTTAATTTTGTTCATTTTGATATATTTGGCAAAACCTGTCAAATAACTTGCCGATTTACTTGCTCGTTTTACTGGCTGGAAAATTTGCTAGCCAGTTGACCAGCCAGTACTAAAGCAAGTACTAAAAGTTTGAATGTGAGTAAAATATTTGATTGTATGCCAACTTGCAAGCCAGAACTTGCTCGTGTGGCCGCCGGGTAAAGGAAATGTTGTCGTGTAACAACGCATGTATTCCCGAAAATGTTCCGCCACATTCAAGCTGTCGGAACAATCGGAGACGCATAAAACAAAATAATCGCAATGCGTCGCATACCGTTAGTGGAATTTTTGATTTTCACCGCATGAATTGCGATGCGTTACACTAAGTTTGACATTTCAACGCAAATTTGAAAATTTTTCTGAGGTATCTACGATTTAACAATCAGAACACTTAGGATGATACCAAATTCGTATATTTCGTACAAATCGGATAGAATTTTGTTACGATCGGATACGACGATAGGGCTGAATGTAAATAAATAATTGTTTTTAATTTTTATCACAAAAAATAGATAAAATAGGCGTTTTTCTTTTTTAGTTCAGAGCTCCGAACTCTGAGTGTTCAGAGCTTGCTGAACACGCTCTGAACAAATGAAGCTCTGAACATTTTCTGAACGCTCGGATTTCATTTTGAAATGCAATTGAGCATTTTTAGTTCAGACATCGACCCTTCGTATTTTTGAAAGCTGAAATTAACATTTTTTCATTAAAAAATAAAATAATTAAATAATTATTCAAAATAAAACTAATCATCTTTGCCAGAGCGACTTGTTTCCACCACCATTTCAATTGTTTTGAGAAAAACACGCTTGCGCTCAGCATTTCGTTCATTACGCTCGGTCTCTTTTTTCTGAGCGCGCCGCCGAACTCTGAACACTCAGAATCAGTGCTCTGAACGAAAAAAGTAACAGAACTTTGATGCTCTGAACACTCTGAACTAAAAAAAGAAACACAACTTTTTGTTTGACAGTTCAAGCTCTGTTCAGATGTAAAAAAGAAAAACGCCTAATAAAGCTGTGCCCCGGTTCTGTAACTTACGAATCGTTAAAATCAGTCGTTAAACGCTGCGAATTGAAACATATTGAAAATTAACGATGTGTTCTGTTTCTGTAACTTTGACAATCGTTAATTTTAACTACCGGAACAGATCTAAAAGAAACACTGGAAAGATTTCGTTAAATTGCGTTCTGTAACTGTTCAAATCGTTAATTTGACTGCTTTTAGCTGTCAAATTATCTCACTGGCCTTTATGTGGCGAGATAAAATTGTATGAAGATAAAAGTAAGTTTCAAATGATTTTTTATCAGATAAATTATTGATTTTAACCATTCCGTTTTTAGGTTCGTGTATGACGAGCTGTTTGTTGGTCTCAACAATTGACAATCCGTTGCCATTGAATAAAATAACACCACATCAACGGAATGAAATACTGCTGATACTTCTGCTCAAAGGCTTGATGACTGATTTGGCCAATATGATTCTTCATCTTGATTTTTCCAATACGAATGCAGTGATAACGCTTATTGCTGTTCTCAATCCAATGGAAATATTGTTGCGATTGACCATTTCTCCGGGATGGACAACAAAGAAGAAGACATTGCAATGCGAACGCCGCCGAGGGTCGTGATTTTGAATGTTGCCCAAGGTCCGAAAAGTGTTACAACTACCATACATTCTTTATCAAGACGATCAACAAATGACTTGGATGGAGATCATATTATCTTGGATGTGATGGCCGAGCGTCCAAGGGCGTCTGGATTTTTTTTAGTGGAGATTCGAGAACTAGCGAGCAGGTATGAATGTTGTTGTTGCATCTTGTTATTGTCTGATTCTTAACTTCATCTCTTTGTAGTTTAATAATATTTTTGATGTTATCCTCGGCAATGATACGGAGGACTTCAATGATGGTATATTGCGTGCTCTTCATGACGATGCTGAAAGTCCAAATGCAGATGTGGCTTTTGAGACGAGCAGCGAGTCAAGTGATTCGGAATCAAATGCATCGGAGGACAATGATGAAAGAGACGGTGATGATGATGGTAAGTTTTCTAGCTAGGATGGCTAAAGTATTCTTAACAATTCAAGAAATAACGCTCACACTTGCTTGCTTGCGTTATTTCTAAATGCTTTTGGATAGGATTGAAATTCATTGAGATTCCTTTACATCAATGCTAACAAAATCCATTTTTCTATTTGCAGATTGTAACATGGCGAAGAACGCAGCGAAGCCGATGCTGACGAGGAAACACGTCAATTTATTGAAATCTTCCATCATGTTTATGCCCCCGACCAGCCGCGATCAACAGCTAGTTACCGTCGTTTCGACGGAGTTCCGATTATTCGCTACACTGTTTCATGTAAATTAGAATAATCCATAAAAAGCCTTGAACATTTCTAATAAACTAAACCCTCTTGCAGCTATTTTGAATCCAGGATCAGGAAACAGCAGTGGAACATCTACTAGTGGCGCAGCTAATGGCAGCAATCTTGAGAATTTATTCCTTGTCCACCAATCACGTCCACGCAATACTAATGCGATCGTTCAATCCAATAAATCAGCAACAACTTCCAAGCATCAATATTGGCATTGTTCGTTCTTCACCAGCCACCGGTCCAAGTACCAGCTACCGAAACTAAAACAGTCCAATTGCAGTGGACGATGATGACTTGGTGGTTGACACTACCGAACCTGCACGCAAAAAAAACATCTACTACTGCTGTTGCTGCTACAATAGCAATTGAAACAACAACTAGCACACCTTCAAAAGCCAACAAGTTTTTGAAGTACATGAGAGTGATAATGTTTTGCTTCGTTATGGAGAAGCCCGTGAAAGAAGAAATAGGATGCGAGTGGAGAGGCGAAATCTCAGGGATAATACCAACCCTTTTGAGATGCCGTAGGAGCAATTTAGGGAGGCATATCGGCTGAGCCGTTAAGCAGTACGTATGCTGTTGGAAAAATTTCATCCTCACCTCAAACAAGGCCAGAGGAAAACTTTTATTCCAATACCGATACGTCTGTGTGCTGCTTTAAACATTTACGCCTCATGCTCATATCAGAGAGATATAGATATAGTGCAAAAATAGAAAATCCTTGAAGGAAAAGTCTGAAGAAGCAACTCATTTTTATTTTCTAATTATAAAATTACATTTTGTATTTTGTATTTACATACATATTAAACGTGAATTATATTTTCTTTTATACTGTTTTGGACTATGATTGATTTCAATTTGTGTGTGTTGTGGTGAGTGGTGCTGAAGTGATGATTCCAAAAACTACTACTGGTCCTTGGTAGCCCCCCAAACAGGAACAACTGTGCAGATCATCATCGCCTTCTTCGGCAATACACTTTCCGAAGGCTCCACAAATAGATGGTTGGGTATCGCAGAGATGCTGCTTCTTCTCATAGCAGTCGTAGAGCGATACTGCCCCACGTAATTATGTAAACCCTTCCGGACACTGGTGACACGTTATTTGATTGTAGGCTGGCTGATAGTCACTAGCGGCACATTTTCTACAAAATGTCATAAAACTGTGCGAGAACCTCGATCCTGGGGAGTTTCGGCGGGGTTTTTGACGCAGTTTGGCCCATGTACCAGGAGGACATTCAGCTGTAAGCAGGACGATTGAAACGATTATTTCAAAACTGTAAAAAACCAAAAAAAAAACGTACCCTTGTGTATTTCGAATCGGGACGAGTTTCCCGGCCTTGTCTTCGTTGACGTTCTTTCTTCGCTAAAATCCAGTCTCTAGATTTCTTTGGAGCCTTACCACGGATATATCTGGTAATTTCTCTCTTTCTAATGTAGGCGATTCGCTTTACATCTTCTTCTGTACCTAAGACTTTTGGCATTGGAGCCACACCTCCAGTCATAAGGACAAGGAAGTATTTCTTTGCTTTTGTTGAGTTTGGAAAATTAACAACAAGGCCTCCGAATAATCCGGCTTTCGTCGCAAGCTCGGTAACCATTTCAATTTGAGCTGCATCTTGTGAGGCTTGTGAGAGATTCTTGAATAATCCTCTGAATAAGAACGCCAATAGTGGTCCGGCCAAGTCGAGACGCTTGTTTCGGTAGTGATCCCGATCGTCCAACTCCCGACGACCCAGCGAAGCCAGCAACAGCCTGTGAACCATGTACCCCAGGAAGTAGGCCTTCTTTGTCTCGAAAAAGTCAGACACTCCAACATGAGGCAACATTTTCTTTTGTAGAATTTCCTTTGCGTACTTGACACGCTTGTCCTTGGTCACACCGGGACGAGCACCTCGAGCTCCAATAAAATTCAAGGCCACGTTCTGTTCCTGAACGACAAAGGCCTCATCCAGCAACGGCTTGACCATTTCCATCATCTCGGGATCATCGAAATCGTAGATTGTGTTCGAGGATATCTCTGTCGGCGACGAATCCCAGAGCTCGGAAAACAATCATTATGGGAATTTCCTGCTTGATGTATGGTAGAATGGCGATGATTCTCTGACCGATTGCTGACTTTTTGATATTCTGCGAGCCTCGAGCCATCATATTGACCCACAGTGTCGATGTGGGACGTGAACTGTGCTCCAAACACGAACGGATCTCAGATTTAAAGGCATACATGCCGTCTTTCATGCTGAACACGTAGACTGTGTTCGTGGCAATCTTTTCCTGGGCAATGAGGACCTTTTCGGAGCCATTGATGATGAAATAGCCACCTGGATCGAAGGGACATTCGTTTAATTCTGTCAAATCACGATCGGACAGCTGACTGAGGAGACAGTAGGTCGACCGAAGCATGATCGGGATTTTGCGGATAAAAGTCTTTTGATGTTGCGTCTCGACGGGATCTTGCCCTTCAATTATTTTAGTCTTGGTTATGTCAACGTACAGTGGCGCTGAGTAGGTGAGGTTACGAAGACGAACTTCGTTGGGCATCATAGGACTTGGCGAACCAAAGTGTTGGCTTCGAAAGGTAAATTTGATCAAATTTCAGCAAGAAACGAGGCTGCAAATGATTGATGGTGAAAAGTATTGAAAAGATAAGAGAAAATAATGCAAATTACCGATGTTTTGATTTCTCCAGATGTGTGTTGAGCCTCGGCTTGAAGGTCAATGGCCGGTGAGTCTTCAACAATTCGCTTCACAGACATTTGAATGAATTCATCAAAACTGTCCAATTGCTGTCGCACCAGACCTTTCTCATCGAAATAGGCGTTGATGACAATCCAGCAGGCTTCTTGCTTTGCCCATGTCTGTGAGTATCAAATCACCTTCGACTTCACGTTCCACGGCTATTTTTAACATCGCCAATCCACATATGATCGTTATCTTCGAGGACACTTGCGGATAACCCCGAATCGCAACCAATGTCCAGGACAAGACATGGTTCATCTTCGGGCAGCATTAAAAATTCAACAGCGCGTTCCGCCATTTCAACTTGAATCTTTATAAAACGAGAATTGCTTGAATATTTCTTCGCTTCGTAATATATATCTCTGGAGGTGCTGAATGTTTTGGTCTTCTCGACACCGTTTTAGAATGCAAATTCACAGAATTAAATAGAAATTTGTTAAAAAAATATGAGAAAAAAAAATCCAATCGCTTTTGTTTTTTTTTTATAAATATTTTTATTTGAAAGAAATGTCAAAAATTTTAACGATTTCCACTGGAAATTCCAGTTCAATTAACGACGCAAATTTGAGTTAACGATTGTAGTTACAGAACACAAATTTTTCCAGGATCGTTAACGAGGGAACAATCTGTTCCATTTTTTAACGATTCGCTAAATTAACGACTGAGATACAGAACCGGGGCACTGAAGTTACGGGTTTTTTTTCGTATAATTAGGCCCATTGTAGTAGATTAGAACATGTCTTTCCAAACGCACCCTAGTGTCAGCTGTTTGATGACAGATAACAGGAAGATGACAGTTAAATTTATAAATCATCTTAAAAGTGACGTTTTCATCGTAGTCCCACAAAAACAAATCAGAAATTCCATATTTTTTATCAAAAACAAATAAAATGCATCAAGCATACAATGTTTATTCCATTTTAAAGCAAAGTGTTCACATCGAATCAATTGCAGCCTATGGTGAGTACAGTAATTCTATCCGGCTACTTTGTCCCCAAAACTGCGGCCCCCAATAAAAAAATTATCATTTTCTATGGCATTTCCCAAAGATAATAATGTTATCCTGGGCACCAGAAGCGGTCAATTAATCATGTACTCCGTGCAAACAAGTGAACCCGATAGCAAAATCAATTTACAGCTTTTGAAGTTCAATAAAAACTTCAGCAAGAAGGCAATCAACCAAATGGAAGTAATTGCCGAGGAGAATCTTCTTTTTATTCTCACTGATGGCATGATAAATGTTTGCGACATCAGTCGACTAAATTTCGCGTTTATTCACAGTTCCGTTGAGACCAAAGGAAGCAGTATATTTGTCTTGGATGTGAAGGTACTTTAAGCTGCAGGAACAAAGTTTTTACCGTCTTGCTGTTATTTATTTGTCTTCTCTAGACACCAAAATCTCAAACGGGAGAAACAGCAACTGTGATAAGAATGTGCGTTGCGATTAAACGAAGACTGCAGTTCTACTATTGGAAACTGGATCGGCTACATCCTTTGCCAATTAACATCGAGTTGAAGGACGTTCCAAAAGCACTTTGCTGGATTGATGACATCATCTGCGTTGGTTTCAAGGATGAATACGTTATTTACAATGTAAGTGGGTAATAGGAATCGTTTTCCATTTATTGGGGTTGTCCGATCTTTCACAAAAGTCCTGGTGCGATCTTGAATTTAATTTCGATTTTGTATTTCAGATTTCTTCAAACACTCCGGAGAAACATGACCTGATTGTCACATCTTCCTCACATAGCATGGATCCGTGCATTTGTGTGATTAAAAATCACATGTTTGGCGTTTCTAAAGATGAGTACCTAGTTGCAATTGACCCAAAAGATTTTGTCAAAAGCAAAGACCTGCAATCGAAATCGAATAAAGAAACTGCAGTATCTACAGGAGAAGCTAAGAACTCCCTCAAACCACTTACTTGGAGCAGTTCCGTTTTGGATTTGGGTTTGTAGCAAGTCGAAACCCCGTTTTATTCTTTGCTTATCGTTGTCCTGCTTTTTAGTTTGGGATGAACCATTTGCAATCGGTCGAATGGCAAATGGGGTGGAAGTGCGTTGTCTGGAAAGTAGTGGCCTTAATAAAGACACCCTCGTCCAAAGTATACCTGAATTGGGCAAGGTAAAGTTCCTGGTGAGGTCGGGCAAAGGAACAATTTTTGCCGCCGCTATATCCGAGCTATGGTACATCCAACTGGTGGATATACCAACGCAGCGGCAACACTTGTTGCAACAGAAGAAATTTCAACTTGCAATCGAGTTGACTGTGAGTTGGCTATCAATTTTTAAAGAAAAGAAACTAATTTACCTTAAAAACAGAATATGTCCGACGAACCAGAAGAAATCAAAGCCGATACCATTCGTCAAATCCATACACGGTATGCCAAGGAATTGTTTGCCAATATGCAGTTTGCTGTGGCTATGAATGAATTCGAGAAGGCCCAGGCGGATCCTTACGATGTAATTCGACTATTTCCAAACCTGGTTCAGGATCAATCGAAGACAAATCTTCCCATGGACTCTGTAAACATGCCTGTTCTAGAGGACAAAGATTTGGAAAACGCCCTCATGGCCTTGATTGATTTCCTGGCCGTTGCTCGCCAAAAAGAAATTCACAAGCTAAGCAACACGAAAGGACCTGCGAAATCATCGCTCCTATCAATTATTGATACAACTCTGCTCAAATGTTATTTGCAGGTAAGTCGAAAGTACCTAATAATAATACCTTTTGAAAAACACTACTGCCCTTTATCTCGTTCCAATAACGCCACTAACCCACCCTGGTGGAATGGTGAACTAAAGAAACGTAGAACAGAGGTTAGAAAACTTTTCAATAAAGCTAAGCTGAGTAAATTAGTAGAGGACTTAAAGTCTTATAGAGCCGCACTTAACATGTACACCAAAGAGTTAAGGAAGGCCAAAAAGGATTCGTGGGCTAAACATTGTGAATCCATTGAAAAAACAAGTGAGGCGGCGAGGCTCCGTAGAACCCTTGCCCTTAATCCCACGATCCCAGGGTACATAAAACACCCCGATGGATCTTGGTCGAACTCGAGCCTAGAAACGCTTGAACTCTTCATGGAAACTCATTTCTCCTTCATTTCAAATTCTCACAAAGTTTAAAAATCAGGGCATAAAAATTGTAGCATGCAGATGACATAGTGGTTTTGGTATCAGGCAAGTTCCTTACCATCATCGAAAACATTATGGAAAACGCATTAAAGGATTTATCTTCTTGGGCAACTAAGAACGGTCTCAGGGTCAACCCCACCAAGGCAGAGCTAGTTTTGCTCACGAAGAAAAGGCAACTGGAGGGCTTCAACCCTCCCAAACTAAATGGTATTCCTCTAAAACTTTCTAAGGAAGCTAAATTTCTAGGAGTAATCCTTGACTCTAAGCTTACATGGAAGCGTAATACTGAGGAAATAATGAAAAAAGCACTATGTGCATTCTACACATGCAGAAAGACCTGCGGTGTACGTTGGGGTATGCGACCGCAAGTCATCCAATAGAGTACACAGCGATTGTCAGACCCACATATGGCTCTATTGTATGGTGGAAAGCGGTGGAAAAATCAAGCTATCTCAAGAACCTGTATTAGGTACAGAGACTAGCCTGTATAAGAATAACAGGGGCTCAGAGATCCACACCACAAGCTGGGTTGGAAATGACCTTGGATCTCCCGGCTCTGGATGAGTTCATAAGGTGCACGGCAGCCAAAACTGCAATTCGTTTAAAAGAACTGAGTTTTTGGAGGCACAGCACTTATGGGCACGGGTCAATCTTACAAAGATATGACACGATTCCAGGACTGATGGAGACCACCGATTACATTCCCCCTTTACTAGATTTCGATAGGAAATTTTCTATTTGCATACCAGAAAGACAGGGTTGGGATCCAAATTCACTTATAAGTAAACAGGGTATCCCTTTCTACACTGACGGTTCAAAAATGGAATCAGGAACAGGTGCTGGAGTGTTTTGCCAATCTCTCAACATCAGAGATTCGGATAAACTCTCAGCTGACTGTAGTGTCTTTCAGGCCGAGATCTATGCCATTGAAAAAGCAGCTGAATTGACACATCATGAAAAGCTAAGCTCCTCGGAGATTACTTTTTTCGTGGACAGCCAGGCTGCTATCAAAGTCTTAGCCAGTGAGACCATAAGATCAAAGGCAGTTTTAAACTGTAGCAAGGAATTAAATAGAATCTGCCACACTAACCAGGTTAAGCTCTGCTGGGTTCCTGGACATAGCAATATAGAAGGGAACGAAATAGTAGATGAACAAGCCAGGAAAGGGTCAGAAGCAGATACAAGTAGTAGCGACCATTCAGTTAGGGGACCACTCGTCCCAATTGGGGTACTCAAGAGGAAGATAGACCTTAAATCAAAAGAGAAAATCAATAACTCCTGGAAATCCAGTGACGATTGCGTAATCTCTAGAAGTTTATGGCCTAACACTGATGAAAAGGAAACTCGGTATATTCTATCGCTGAGTAAAAGGAACATTAAAATCCTGATAGGTGTACTAACGGTTCATTGCGCCACTGGCACAATGGCCAACAAGATAGGGGCATTTGCGCCCGATTTCTGTAGGAGCTGTCAGGATGAGGAGGAAATAGAAACCATTCAACACCTGCTCTGTGACTGTCCGAATGTCCAAACTAACCGACTCCGTCACTTCGGGATGATCTAGCACAGGTCCCAATGGCTGCAAACATGAGGAATTTTATAGATAGCTGGTTCGTTAACGAGCCAGTCTACGTTAATCGGCAATTTTGAAGAGCATCGATGCTCCCTTTTATTTTTATAGGGGATCACATTGGACCAATAGGCCCCCGTGTATGCAACAGTTTCACGCTGTGCACACCCCTTATCAACTTACCTAACCTAACCTAATATTTCATTGAAATGACAAACACAAATACTTTTCTCTTTTAAAAACAGACCAATGATTCGTTAGTAGCTCCTCTGCTGCGTCTGAAACAATGTCATTTGGAGGAGTCGGAAAAGACGCTAAAAAAGCACGACAAAATTAGTGAACTAATAATACTTTACCAAACAAATGGTAAACACAAAAAAGCTCTAGAATTACTGCAATCGCAGGCGTCGATTGAAGGTTCTAGCCTGTATGGTCACGAGAGGACCATCAGATATTTACAATCCCTTGGAGCTGATCACAAAGATTTGATTTTTGAATTTTCCAATTGGGTGTTGCGCAACCATCCCGAAGATGGCTTGAAAATATTCACCGAAGATTTTATTGAGGTCGAGAATCTTCCACGAGCAAAAGTACTTGACTTTCTCTTGGTTGGGCACAAAAATCTGGTCATTCCGTATTTGGAGCACATCGTTAATGTTTGGAATGAACCAATAACAATGTTTCACAATATACTCGTCAAACAGTATCGTGAAAAGGTACAGAACCTGATGAAGGAATTGGAAGTGGCAGGGAATGAAGGAAACAGGTAATTCTGATGTTTGGGTTGCTGACAGATATTTTCTGAACGATTGAACTTTTTAGTGAAAAACTCCAACAACTGGAACTCTATCGTTCAAAAATGTATGATTTTTTGAAGAAATCAGACAAGTATTCGCCTGAAACGGTGTTGCAGGAACTACCTCCGAATATACTTCTGGAAGAACGGGCACTCATCTTGGGAAAATTGAAGAAACACGAAAAGGTCCTGGCTATTTACATCCAAATATTGGGTAATGTGGAGAAAGCCTCCGAATATTGTGAAGATGTGTATCCCGAAGAGAATGACATATTCGCAATGCTTTTGAAGACGATTCTCAACCCTCTAAGCATGCCACCCTATCAAGGAGTCGATCTACACCCTGACTTCTTAAAACCAAATTCTGAAATTGTCCTGCAATTGCTAAACAAGTATGCAGTGAATATTAATCCTGCAAAAGTTTGGCCGGTAAGTTTGTTATTTCAATCATTTCACTGATCAGATGTGTAATAAAATGTTTAATTTTTCAGTACTTGCCTGAAGATATGCCATTGCATAGATTGAGAAACTACATGGAGACAGTCATTCGAACCCAAATGGAACGGAAGCGACATCATCAAATACTAAAAGGCCTCCTCACAGCCGAATGCCTGCGATTGCAAGAGCAACGGATGCATCAAGAAAAGAAGTGCGTCACCATTACCGACTTCAGCATCTGTCCAGTTTGCAAGAAAAGATTTACAAACCAAAGCGCTTTTGTCCGATATCCTAATGGAGAAATTGTCCATTTATCTTGCCATGATAAGAAAATTGGTGTTTCTTAAAGGGATCATTCCTAATACTATTTAGTTTTCGTATGTCAACAATTATGTTTATTCTAGATCTTAATAGTCAGTAATCACTTTTGTTAACAAAAGCAAACAACAATAACAAACAAAATAATCAATAATATACTCAATAAAGTCATTAATTATACTAGAAAAGAAAAAAACCTGTTTCATTCACTCTTATAAGAATGCAAGCAATTTTTAACCCTGTCCAAGAATCAGCAGCAGAAACAGCGCCCTAGGCAGTATCTAGAAAACTAGCCAGGGTGGCCACGCAAAGAATTGCAAAGCATAAACTCGAGTTGAAGAAAAAGATGCTTGACATTGAAATTTCGAAAGTAAATTCAATGCTGGAGTGATGTATGTAAGAAACATATACATAACTAATAAATACAGTTTCTATGAATTAAATGGAGTAAATTTTAATTACTACTGTGATTTTTTCGTTTGTTTGAATAAAATATTTATTTTACTTTACTAAAAGTATTGTGTACATATCTCATTTCTTATTGTAACCCCCTGGTTATGAAAAAAGTTTTGCCCAACTTCAGCTTGTTGTTCGTCTTCTTGTTCTATGTTTTGTATTTCATTAGATTCCAAATTGCGGTAATCACGGTCGAAGAACACACAAATGTTATGTAAGCAGCAACAAACATTCACTATTTGTGCCGCTTTCCTTGGGTCATAATGGTGTTGTCGAGCTCCCAATAAGCAACAGAATCTAGATTTCAACAAACCTATGGTGCGCTCAACGATATTTCTTGCACTTTTGTGGGAGATATTATAACGACTTTGAACACTATGAGCTGTTGGAGTTCTGTAGGGAGTCGTGAGCCAAGGTTCCAAAGGATATCCCGAATCACCTAATTTAAACGATGTTGTTTTAAAAATAAGGTTTTTATCACAAAATAGTTGACTCACCAAGCAAAAAACTATCTCTTACTCCGATTAAATATTTTTGTTGAAAATACCGCCGTTCAGGACTCAGCGACCAAATGTGAGAGTCGTGGTTGGCACCGTGATAATTTGCATTTACAGCTCTTATTGTCATTTTGTTGTCGCAAATCTTTAAGAAAAAAAAAAAAAAAACAAAATGTATATGGATAACAAAGTAGGTACAAATTCTACTTACAATCATAACGTTGAGGCTGAAGTAGCCTTTACGATTTAAATAGAGGTGCTTGTTCTCTACGGTCGCAACTATTTGCACATGAGTACCGTCTAAACAACCAATTACGCCCGGGAAGCCAGTTTTTTTCAAAAAAAATTATTTTTTGATTCTTGCACTTCTTGATCTGTCATTTTTAGGCTGATCCAGATGTTGCAAAGGGTTTCATCGATTACCCCCAATGTTTCCTTCAATATATCTGAGAAGGTGACCGTTCTGATAATTGCCTTCGGCAAAAAATCGTAAGCATGTTGCCAATTTATCCAGTGGTGTTATATGGCATCGGATCGTTTGGGTTTCCTAAATTTGTCCTTAATACTGTTGAGGACATAATTAAACGCCACCTTATTTAGGCGAAAATTCTTTTTGAACCTGTGAATTAAGTGATTAGTTAAATATAGCTGTAAGTGCCAAATTTGCCCATTCAAATAAATAACGAACATTTTGAAACATAGTATTAAGAATGTATTGCATAGTTTTAGTTCAAAAATTAATAGCTCTTCAAAAGCTTTACTCTCAGCGGTATTTTTCTTGTAGCACCACTACACCAATCCCCAAAACTCATTCTCAGACCTCCCAATCCAGCACCGATGAATCCCTGCTACGTTGACATTGAAATGTTACGTTACTTTTTTGGTTTCTGTTACACGTATTTTACAGGATTTTTTTGCCAACATCTCACAACTTTTGTGTATGCAATAGCAACTATCCACAAGTAGCTCGCAACTTAGTTGCCTACTTTTAGGATGAGTTTAAAATTTCCATCGTTACGCTTTTTGTTTGAAATGGGAAACGGATTTCCATAATCTTGACCGTAATACTAACATTGGTAACATTTGCTTGCTTTTTTTCTCATTTTTTTAATCCCAGAAGCACTAACCGATTCTCCCCCAAACAATAGCAAATTATCAAATATAACGCTGCGTCAGTCATATCGAATATTTGACTTTCGTTTCTCAACTCTGTTCCTTTTCTTATTGCGCTTTTCTCTTGACTCAGCTTCAAGAAACAATGCAATACTATCCATTTTTGTTTAAACGGTTTTAAAAATTCTTTAAACAAAAGCGAATTTGACATTACAAATTAGTGATGGCGCTCTTAAGACTTATCGATTTTCATCGATTTCATCTTAAATCGAAATGTATAGTAAATGTTGTCGTGCGTTTTATTGCTTATTTATTATTAAGTACCATTGGTGTAAGAAAATAAGAAAAGATTAACGTTACTGAAATTCATTCATTTTAAAATTCAATTCAATAAATAACACATTATGAGAAGTTACATGACTTAATCGATAACCTTATTTCTTTTGCACATCTCAATAAAAAAATTGTAAGCCATCGCATGTCAAATAATTCGTTGCCATATTTTTGTCCGATGACATTTAGCACGAATACAAATTTAACCTCCGACCATATTTGCGTTGCGGAAAATTGTCCGCTCCGAAAAATACCTCGATAGGGCAGAATATCTGTACGGATTATATGACCCCTTACTTAAATTTCAACAAATCATTTACCTACTTGCTTCCCCAATAGAATAGATTGGGAAAATAGTGTACCCTGATGACTCGACTTAACCATCTAAACTGATGGCTCATAAATGAATACTGGAGCAGGTGCGGGTTTCTACTCGGAAAGCCTCAACCTTGCCAAATCTTTCAGGCTCCCTGACTACAGCAACGTCTTCCAAGCCGAGATCTTGGCAGTGAAAAACGCTGCTAAGCAATATGTGCCATGATTGCGATATCACACGCGGACACCACTTTTTTCATTGATAGCCAAGCAGCAATAAAAGCGATCTCTGCCACCCAAATCAAGTCGAAGCTTGTTTCTTGCTGTCGCGAAGAGCTTAAAGGCCCTATTATGTAAGACAACTAAGAAGAAAGTTGAGTTGTAATCCGGCAATCGGTATTACCGATCACAACTAGTTGACTCTCACAAGTCAACCACCAGTCAACCAGTAGTCAACTAAAAAATGGTTGACTTTTTAGTTGTGTTCGGGGTATTATGTAAGCCAGTTGAGTTGTCTCTCAGTTGTGATTGTTGGCAAAATTAGACAACTGCTATTAACCAGTTGTGTAGTGTATTTTTGTGTTGAAATTTTTTTTTTTTTATTTTATTGGGAAAATGGAGAAAAAAAGGCAAGTTTAAGATAAAATAATCAAAACATTTGCAAGCAAATAATTTTTTTAGTCTAAAAATCACAAAACCTGCCAAATTCAAGAGGTTGATTGAAATTCTACAGCAGAAACCAAACCAAAAGCAGATAGAAGGCACGTGAAACTTTTGATCACGCCAATTGTTTTTTCAATAATGTTTCTTGTTTGTGCATGTATGGTATTGAGACAAGATTCTGGACTCCCACTTTCAGCCAATCAAAATTGAGTCATTAAATGTTACTCTAAAGGATATCCAGCATCTCCCATCGGTTGGCTGAGCAAGGCCTAGATTACAATCATTACCGCTGCACTTTTGGTAACTTCCTACTGCCATGAACGTTGGGCAGGGCTGAGTTTGAGATTTGGTGGGACTGCGGAGGAACGCTGTAGTTGTTTGAAATAATCTTTGATTTCATTTAGCACATTTTGCGTAACGGAGACATTAAATCAACACTTCTCATCTAAGAATTTGTTTACAAATAATACTTTTTATGTATTTTGAAAACGATAGCAACTTAGGTGCTTCCACCAATGTCTTTTGCCGTCAATTCCTTTGTTTGGCTATTTCACGGGTGCCAAGCCGATCATCAGACTCCTTTATTAGTGGTGCTGTCTAGTTATTTTTCATATTATTCGAAAATTTTTTTTAGTTCACTTTGGGATTTGAACCTAGACCAGCTAGTTGGGAAGCCAATGAAAACGCATTGCCAAACAAAGGAATTGACGGGAAAAACCATTAGTGGAAGCACCTCTAAGTTGCTATCGTTGTTCAAAATACATAAATGGAATAGACGGACGCAGCCTAACTGAAGTGTTAAAATAACACAAAAACAAACAATAATACTTTTTGATTGGAAGTTCCAATGGATTGGAGTGATGTCTAATATTTTTTTTTTATCAGCGCAACATTGAGGGGATTTTCTTCTTCCGAATTTACAAAAAAAAAAACAAATCAATAGAACTCTCCATTTCGTATTATTTTGTCTTTTTAATAAAATTTTGCACTGAATTCAAAACATTGAAATACTTATTTTACTTTACACAGCTGTTTTTGACACAAAACAAGCACAGAAAAGTATGCAACGTATTTGGTATACTCAACTGAAAAAATTGTCTACCATAATACGATTTTTTTGCAGTTGTCTTCAAATTGAGTTGTCTTGATTACAACTCAACTAAGTTGAGTTGTGATCCATAATAGGGCCTTAAGGTTCTTGGTACACAGCATATTGTAAGACTCTGCTGGATTCCTGGCTACAGCGATGTGCCAGGTAACGAAAAAGCGGATGAGCTTGCAAGAGAAGGCTCAACGTCAACACGGGACCCCTCTCTCATAAACCATCACCTGTGTTAATACTAGGAAACTATGGCCTAGATACGATAGGATTTTAATTCTAAATAAATCCTCTCTAAGATCCCTTGTCAGCATTATAACTGGGCATAACCTACTTGGCTTGGCTACCATAAAAAGAAGACGGGGCTTATAGCGTTTTTTTTTTTGGTAATCCGGAATTGTACACAGAACTGTCCGATTCCGGATTCCAAACGAACAGGCAAACACATTTTTTTGCTTCTAAGGGTTGAATGGTTGTGTATTTGTGAAACCTCATATGCAGAATTGCAGATGACATGACATTGTTTTTAATTTCTTTATTTGTAAACATGGCAGAGAGTACGTATATGCGAGTGTGTGCATGTATGCGTGATTCTGTTTTTGATTCTGACTTCAAATTCGGAATCGTTTTTCTGTTCTATTCAGAACAAGAACTGTCATCTTGTGCCAAGTGAACGAGTACAGAACTGTTCGGAACAGTTCCGGACGACCAAAAAAAAACGCTATTAGTACCGATGACCTTTGTAGAGGCTGTGGTAATGAATACGAGCATAAAGACACTGCTCATTTTCTCTGCCACTGTCCCTCACTCTGTCTTACTAGGAAGAAAACTCTAGACAACTTCTTCTTCAACGAACTAGAGGAACTAGGAACAAGCTTCCTGAGCTTTGTCAAGACCTCTAAATGGCTAGACGAACGACATGATTCATAGGTTATTTATTCAATACTTCAGGGTACCACAATGGATCTCCATGAATCTAAGTGTGACGGTCATAACACCAACTGTCAGCCCACCAAACCTAACCTAACCTAACCTAAACCTGCGACTTGTAGATAATTAAATAAAAATTAGACTTAGACAGTTGGAGTTAATAGGTACTTACCACATGAGAACTTCGTTGCTATTTCTGCACACACACTGCATTGTTCCAATGAATTCATAGAAATACCCCCTTTACCACTGTTTTTGGATGCCTCATCAATGAGAATTAACATCTTGTGGGACGATCATAAGGGGTGGGCCATTTAGTGGTTTCTTTAAAAAAAAAAATGCAATAAAACGAACGAAGTTAAATTTTTGTCCATGTATTATGGTTTCATTATAAAGAACAAACATTCCCATTAATAAACTTCTCAGAAAGAGAAAAAAGGAGCATGAGAAACGCGCGATCGAGGAGATAGAGGGATGTCACAACAGGAACGAGGTTCGTAAGTTTTACAAAAAGATGAAACAAACCTCCAGGGCTTATACACCCCGAACCGAAGCCTGTAGAGACCATCATGGGAACATCGTAGTGGAACAACAGTCAGTGCTGAGAATATGGAAAGACCACTTTTCCAAGCTGTATAGTGGCAATAACGAGCAAAACTCCGCCAGCAATACAGAACCATTCAATTTGGGTGCAGAAGGCCAACAATTCCACCCACCCGACATTGACGAATCGAAGATAGCGATATCTAAACTTAAGTCGAACAAAGCCGCTGGAGCAGATGGGCTAGCCACCGAATTGTGCAAAGCAGCTGGAGATGATTTGGTTAGGAGCATGCACCAGCTCATCTGCAAAATTTGGTTGGAGGAAAGCATGCCCGATGTATGGAACCTCAGCATCGTATGCCCAATCCTCAAAAAAGGAGATCTCCTGAACTACACCAACTACAGAAGTATAAGTCTCCTTAACATATCGCCTATAAGATCTTGTCTGCCGTGCTGTGCGAACGTTTGAAGCCCTCCGACAACAACCTGATAGGTCCTTATCAGTGTGGCTTCAGGCCCGGAAAGTCCACCATCGATCAAATATTCACCCTACGGCAGATCTTGGAGAAGACCCAGGAACTTCAAATCGATACCTACCACCTTTTCATCGATTTCAAGGCCGCGTATGACAGCGTCTATAGAGACCAATTACATATATAGAGCAATGTCTAGTTTTGGCATCCCAGAAAAACTCGTCCGTCTGTGTAAGATGACAATGGGAAACTCACGCTGTTCCATCATGGTCGGAAAAAACCTAACGAACGCTTTTGATGTCAAAAAAGGTTTTAGACAAGGCGATGCGTTGTCATGCGTTTTCTTCAACATCATTCTTGTAAAGATTGTGCAAAGCTTCAAGGTCGACACCGGAGGCACAATCTTTCCGTCCAGCTGCTAGGATACGCAGACGACATTGACAGCGTGATGTCAGTGGAGCGTTTATGAGTCTTGAGACGGAGACCAGGAAGATGGGTCTAGCGGTTAACGAGGGCAAGACCAAGTTAATAGTGTCAACAAGAAAGGACTACCAACATCGACGTCTTGGAGCAAACGTCAACATAGACAGATTTAACTTCGAGGTAGTTAAGGACTTTGTCTACCTGGGATCCGCTATCAACTCAGATAACAACACCAGCGCTGAAATCAAATGAAGAATCACTCTTGCCAATCGCTGCTTCTTTGGACTTAGAAGGCAATTGAGTAGTAAAGTCCTCTCCCGAGCAACTAAAGTGACACTCTACAAATCCTCATCATCCCGATCCTCATGGTGCAGAGACATGGACCATGACAACATCCGATGAAAACGCTTTGGGCTGCTTTGAGAGAAAAATTCTTCGAGTGATTTTTGGTCCTGTCTGCATAAATGGAGAATGGAGACAAAGATTGAACCAAGAACGAGCTGTACAGTGACACTGACCTAGCCAGAAAAGTTAAGGTCCAACGACTTAGATGGTTGGGTCATACAGAGCGAATAGAAAATAATGCTCAGAAGAGGAAGACCGCGACTCAGGTGGAGCACGCAGAAGGTAGAGGACCTAAACCAACTTGGCGTGTGAAACTGGAGACAGCCACTGTTAAGGCATAACACTAGCAGGGGCGCTGAGTCGAAACGAAGTCTGAGATTCAATTCAATTATCTTAGAGCTCGTCTGTTTTGGTTTTTAAATTTTTTAAGTATTGCAATGACTCAGAATTTCAGGGTAGATTATAGTAATATTCGTGGGTAAAGAACGAATTTTCTGTCGACGTACCTCCACACTGTTTTAAACAGACCAGCGGTTTTGGCACTAAGTGAAACCGAAGTAGGTAAGTAAGTATTCCCATTAATGTATGGAACACAACTCCGATCAAGTGGCCGTCTCGACTGTCTTCGCAGTAGCGCATTCTGTAACTCCAATTCTTCAAGACCTTGTTGATGGTTTCGGGCCGTAGCTCACGCTTTGCTTGGTTGATATTGGCCTTAAGTGCATGTACGTTTCTGGATTGTTAGCATAACATCGGTCCTCAACGGTTCCCCGCAAAAAAAAAGTCCAAAGGGGTCGAATCTCAGCTCTAAGGTGGTCAATTGACATCGCCTAAACACGATTTGGGAATTTGGTGCACATTAAAAGATCTATTGTTGCATGAGTTGTGTGGCATGGCGCGCCATCCTACTTAAACCGGATATCGTCCAAATCTATGACTTCAATTTCAGTAAAAAAAGTCGAAAAATATGTTTCTTTAACGCCCACCGGCTCACCGTTGAGCGTTGGGCTACACAGCATTCACTATTAAGATTTCTAGCGGGAGAAAGCTGTCTCATAACCTATGATTTAAAAACAAACCACTAAATGGCCCAACCTTTATATTCGATGTCGCCAAAAATGCGGCAAGATGTATGGGTTTATTATCACTACGTATCCTAAGATGATGGTGAAACAGGCAACATGAACTTTCGTGTCACTGCAATAGTGCTGCAGTGAAATAGCCACTTGCACACAGTCCAAGAAACCACTGGGATATACTTTGTTATAAACCAGGAAGGTGTACATCATTCTCTTCCAAGACTACTTGTTTCTATAATGATCCACACTTGCAATAAGGAAATCTAGAAAGAAATAAAATGTGGTTTTAGTGCCGGGAATATAGTCTTAGTCTTGTTGTATTTCTAACTACTTGGCTAAAGAAGTCACCAGACTACAGATAAGCTATCAAATTTAAAACCCAACACCAATCAGTTGCAGACGAGACGTGCTTTTCTGCGGTTTTAAACTTATGTTTCACAGACGGTCTTGTTGGAAACAAGCCATCATGAAGATGCGTTAAGGAAGATTAATTTATTATTCTCAAGACGCCAAAGAGAACGAACGCGTAGTCGTGGTCCAAACAATCCTCATACAAAAAACCCTAGTGAACTGGTGATTCCTGTTTTGTATTGTTGACAATTTTCTGGGGACGTACATGCATAGATAAGCAAATTGCCATACCGAAGAAATAAGAGCAAATAAGATAAAAGTACAAATCAAATATTGTGGAAGATAACAGCATCTTTCAAGTGATACAGAAAAAAATAACAACTCGCACTCTAGTGTACATTCGTCATGGAAGAAAAGTGGGTTTCCAGTGTCGGTTCTTGTTCACAAAACAAACAAATTTCGCCGAGAACCAGAAACCGCGACACGGATTACCAAGAAGCGTACGAAGCTTCAGAGACTATTAACCATGGCGGCCCGAATAACACAACAACAAGAATACATCAGAGAATAACAACCTGTCAAAACTACGAGAGTGAACATAACCCACCCGACGGAGGCACTCGAGCTTGGTTGGCTATGATAAGTGCCTTCTTCTGCTTGGGACTTATTTTCGGACTAATCAATTCCTATTCGGTGATATATTCGTATTTGCAGAGTAGATTTCAATCCTGGGAAGATCCGGAGGCATCAAGCAAAGCAGGTAATCGAACTCAATTGTCAAAATTAAGATTTGATTTCGATGTGTGTTTTTTTCTCTTATGAAGCTCTAATTGGATCGTTTACTTTTGGAACAATACTTTTTTGTTCGCCGATTGCCGGAATGATGACTGACAAGATTGGCGTCCCATTTACTACTCTGACTGGAGGCATTATAAGTGTGCTTGGCCTGATTCTGTCATCGCTCTCGCCGTGGAGTGTAACAGGTCTGCTATTCACATATGGTTTTATGTTGGGCCTTGGCTCGTCTTTGGTCTACACTCCGACTCTGTCTGTCCTGGGAATTTACTTCAAACGCTATCTGGGAAAAGTCAACGGCTTCGTATGCACAGGCGCCAGCATCTTCACTGTGATAATGCCACCTATACTGTCTTACATCCTGACTACTTACGACTTCCGCACAGCACTGGTATTGTTGGCGGTTTGTTTTAGTTTCTTGATTGTCGCGGCTTTTGTCTATGGTCCAATGGTTTGTCCAGTTCGTCAGAGTACCAACAGCCAGCCCAGTCCGACGTTCAATGTCGACATATGGAAGGAACGATCTTACATCATCTGGACTCTGAGCTGTTCATTGGCCCTATTCGGCTACTATGTGTCCTACGTTCATATTACCAAGTTTACGCAAATCAATTTTCCCAGACGCAACAGCAATTTGCCAATTATGTGCATTGGTGCAGCTTCTTGTATTGGTCGGATGATTGTTGGTATCTTGGCTGATGTTCGTGGAATAAATCGAATTAGGATACACCAAACTTCATTGATTGGAATGGGAGTGGTAACAGCGATGCTGCCGTTTATTGCCTCTTACAATTTTCTTCTTATAAGCTCAGCAGCTTTGGGCATATTTGATGGGATGTTCTTTCCGGTTCTTGGTCCAATTTGTTACCAATTGTGTGGTTCAAATGGAGCCGCACAGGCTATTGGTTGTTTCTTGGGGCTTGTTGCTGTGCCTATGACTGTCGGACCAGTGCTTGCTGGAAAGATTTTCGACGAAACACTCTCATACACAATGCCCTTCATCATTGCTGGTATACCGTCAATTTTGGGAGCGCTTTGTATGTTTTTCATTGACAATAATTCGGAGTATGGTAAGTTTTTTGATTTCAATCTGAATTCTCGTTCTTTTGTCAGGTACATGACTTGATTTTTTTTTAGAAAGGCTTGACGGCAACGAGAGTGTACAAAAGGGAGTTTCTTGCAGTTCTTTGCTAAACGAGAATACATATTCGATTGTGATTCAAACAGCTAAGACATCAACGGATCAGGAGCCCAGTGGTTCGGAGACCCCACAACCCCAGCGAAAGTACAGATACACGATGTTGTAGAATAATCGAAGAAGAATTTAAAATTTTCAAATACTATTACTGATATTATAAAGAAAAAAAAAACCAAATAGATGTATTGACTTGTTACAAGCAACCCTTGAAGTCCTTTCCTTTCGGTGGCACTCACAATCCAGGATGGATATCGGCCTCAGCCAACAAGCCTCGGTTCCTCGCTGTCGCAAGCACCCTCCAGTTGCGCACATTAAGTTGGTTGATTTTGTTCTCCAATTGAGCGCGCCATCTAAGACGAGGTCTTTCTCTTCCACGTTGTCCATCGGGGTTGGATACGAAAACTCGACGGGCTGGTGCGTCGGTGTTCATACGCTCCATATGACCCAGCCATCTTAACCGCTGAATTTTTAGCTTTCGATGACGCTGTAAAACCCGTATAGGATTGTATCTTCTTCTCCACATTGTACACTGGATCAAACATAACTCGAAGAATCTTTCTCTCAAAGCAACCCAGAAGATTCTCATCCGCTCTTGTCAATGTCCATGCCTCCGCCTCATACAGCAGGACTCGGATAATTAAGGCCTTATACAGGGCTTCCTTGGTTCTTTAAGAGGGGGCTTTACAGCTTAGATGCCTTCTTAGCCCGAAGAAACAGCGATTGGCAAGAGTGATTCTTCGCTTTATCTCTGCACTGACGTCATTGTAGGAGGTTATAGTAGAACCCAGGTATACAAGGTCTCTGACTACTTCAAAATTATAACTGCCCTTTGTGATGTTCTGGCCGAGTCGACACGGTGTTGTGTTTCTCTTTTCGATGACAGCATATACTTTGTTTTCGTCTCATTCACAGCTAAACCCTTCTTAGCCGCCTCCGTCTCAATGCACCAGCAAATGCACCACAAATCTTCCAAGAGTATCAATCTGTCATGAAAAAGTGCTTCTCAACTCTGCCGTTCGGAATCGGCATTAAATTGTAGGTCCCCTCAATTCTCCACACGCACTCAGAGAATTGTTGATGAGAGTAAGCCACTTAGGCCTTGGCTCTTCAAGAGCTGTCGCGCCACTCTATTTTTTTATTTTAAGTCTGAGTTGCAGTTTGAAAGCCTACTCATACGTGTCAAGGGCTCATTAAATCCATAGTTGGTACGATGTTAAGGTTCTTGTACCATGTCCTTCCTGCGAAGATTATAACCGCCACCCCGATGGTTGAAAGATATAGAGCCAAGTAGTTCATGTGCATCTGTTACACTAGTTATAACTTGATGGAAAAATACCATGTCATTGTTTTTTCGTCTATTTGACAATTGGCGTTTTTCTTTTTTACCTCTGAGCAGATAAGATCAGATCACGGATGTGTCAAAAATTATTAATTTGATTTATAAAAACAAGAAGATTTCTGACAGTGGAACGTTTCTGCATGAAACCATGCTGTTGGTGACAGATGATGTTCCTGCAATGAAATGCCAAACTGTCACATAAAACTTGTACAAACACCTTAGGAATGCAGGAAAGCTTAGATATTGGTCTATAATTGGAGATATTGGCCTTATCTCCTTTCTTATAGACTGGTATAATATAAGCGTTTTCCCAAATAAATGGAAATTTTCGTAATTTCAAAGACAGTTCGAAAATATTACGCAGGGAAGGTGCTAACACAGACTTACACTTTTTTAAAACAATAGGTGGAATACCATCTGGACCACTCGAAAAAATCTTCTTTTAGGTGAGAAAGAATGTTAATAATGTCGTCAGTCTCTACTGAGATGTTATTAAACAATACTTGTGGACAGCCACGTAAATATTGAAAAAAATCTTTATCCACAACAGCCGGAGAATCGATGAAAGATTTGCTGAAATTATTTGCGAATTCTTCACATATTTCAGAAATTAAGTTGAGGGCTACATTATTGCTAGTAAAGTTCATTGAATAAACATCACATTTCCTCTTCGAATTAATGTATTTTCAAAAACTTTTCGGGTCAGACGCCAGAGAGCTTCCTATAGAAAGTAAATACTCACTGTAAAGTTCATAAGACAGTTTCTTAAATTCTTCAAAAAATGAAATATAAACTACTTGGTTTTCAAAGGTCATGGATTTGAGGTACAATGGTCGGAAAAAGTATTTTGACAATACTATTTGTAATGCTAGCCCACTTGATATGATAAATTGAGAAATGTAACGGGAATCTTTTGCTTCTCAAAACCAAAAACAAAGCACCTATGCAACGATAAAATCCAGAAATATTTTATTTTTCTCATGCATTCAAATAAAAAAGGATTATGAAATTGAAATTACAGAAAAAACTGTAAGAAATCGTTTGAACGAGGCTGACTTTGCTACTTACATAGCCAGAACAATACCCCAAATATCCCAAAAAAAATAAGCTTAAACGCCTGCAGTTTGCCAAAGAATTTTTCACAAGCCTTCATCATTTTGGGAAAAAGTATTGTGGACTGATGAAAGCTGTTTTGAGTACCACGGATCAAAAAGGATTTTTTTTTGCAGAATCCCTAGGAAAATGCGAAGCAAAGTAGCACCTGTGTGTAAACAAGTACCTCATGGTGGTGGCACCGTCATGTTTTGGGGATGTGTTTGCTTCAATGGCACCGGAGATTTGGTAGCAATCGATGGAATGATGAACAAACAACAATATTTGGATATTTTAAATAACCACGCTTTTAATTCTGGTGATAAATTGATTGGACAGTCGTTCATTTTGCAACAAGACAACGCACCTTGCCACAAAGCCAAGATGATAACTAATTTTCTAAAGGAAGTGGGTGTAAATACACAAGATTGGCCACCTCAAAGCCCCGACTTAAACATAATAGAAAATGTGTGGGCCTATATCAAGCGAAAAAGGAGTCCATGCTTGACAAGAACGCGCGAAGAGACAATCGCTGAGGTCGAAAGCCTCTGGAAGGAAATTTCTCCGCAAACTCTCAAAAATTTGGTAAAATCTACCTATACCAGGCCGATTGCAGAAAGTCATTAATAGCAACGGAAATTTCATTTTCTATTAAATTATGCCTTAATTTTTGTTTAATTGTTGTTTAATTTTCTTTTCAAACTGATTTTTTCCTCATAATATGTTTTGTCAAAATACTTTTTTCACCACATATTTCTGAAAAATAATTATCAGTTGCAGAAATATAACATTGAATTCAATTAATTAAAGTTCTTTTGAAAGCTTATGGCCTTAACATTATTATGTATTTTTTTTTTTAATTTTTTCAATTGATCAAATAAAATCTTAAAATCTATATATATATAAGATATATATAAAAGACTAGTTCGTTAAATTCATGTTATCTTTTCAATTGATAACCGGTTGACCGATTTTCTTAATTTTTGTTTTAAACTAAAGAGAAATAATTGTAGAAGGTTTATGACAAACAAAATTAATACTTTTCAAATCACAAACGGTGCAAATGTTAAGAAATAATGCTTTTCTCACTATAGCTAAATATATCAATATACCTACGAATAATCAAATTTCGTCAAATATTTTAATTTTCGTCAAAAAAAAAAGTGTCAGAAAAGTTCGAAATCATTTTGACACAATTTTGATATTTTAATTTAATCGCTAAAGGGTAAATTAACAGAACCGTTAATAACAGAAAGAATGATATTTCTCATCATTGACGTTTTTTTTTTGTTTTGTTTTGAAAATATCGAGGTACATACTTTTACTGGGCCCTTTGGTGGCTAAATGGCACTTCCGGTTGCGTTTCTTGGTGTCAGCTTATACCATGGGGGCAATGGAAAAAGTAAGTTTGTAAATTTTGTCCGACCAGTAGATTCTAAATGAAGACGTTCTAAGCTTTCATTTGGTACCCCATTTGCCCATTTACCCGACGACACCAAAAATCCGTTTTTTTAAGATGGTCGGACCGGGTAATTTCTGTCCGACCATATGATTCGGTATCTACGACGAAATGTCTATTGACTTCTACTTCCATTGCCCCCATGGTAAATATAAGCTGACGCCAAAAAAACGCAACCGGAAGTGCCATTTAGCCACCAAAAGGCCCAGGAAATGTCTGTCCAAAGTTTTGAAAACTTCATGTCATTTACCATTAGTTGGTGGCTGAATTTTCCACTCTGCTGATGAGGTAGGTATACTTACGGTTGCCTCCCGGACTAATTGTTATTGCAGGAGTTCTAGATTGTTTCAATTTTGAAAATTATTTTCAGCAATTTCAACGGTCAGTGTTGAAAATAGAAATTATTTCAATGAATTTCAAATAACAAAATACAAAATCTCGAATAACAAAACTTAAGAATTCCGGAACGTCCCATATAAAAATGAAAACTTAAAGTTGAACATAAATTATTTATGTTCCGAATGAGCAAACGGTTATTAGTTGGTTGTTGATGGCTGCAGACATCCAGAAAACTAAATGTAATACAGGCTCATTGAAATAATTCTATCTATTCGAAACATTTAAAAACAAATAGAGTGGCGCGAGAGCGAAAAGCCAAGACCTAAGTGGCTTACTCTCATCAACAATTCTCTGAGGTCGTATATGAGGAATTGAGGTGACCTACAATTAAACTTTTTAAGCACTTTTTTCATGAAAGATTAATACTATTGGAAGTTTTGTCCGTTCTTCGCAAGAGGTAGATGAAATAAAAACTTTTAAAGAGCACGAGTAGGATTCAAACCCACAACGTTCTGGTTAGCAGCCAACGCACATAACCGCTATAAAAAAAAATCGAAATACCATTCTTAAAAAGATAAGCTATAAGTATTTTATATATTTTAGAAAACGCATAAGATAAAATTTGCCAAATGCTACCAAGTCACAAAGATGTCAATGATATAAACGAGACTAATTAAAAAACGTTCAGGCTAAGTATTCACATATAAATCAGTGGATAGTGTAGTATGTACCTTAATCTAGATGAAGTTTTTATCTATCCAATAGAATTGAAAATAGGTGCACCGATCATATTGCTTCGCAACCAAAACTATGCAATGGTAGAAGATTAATGCAAACCTCTTCCCACACATCCTTCAAACAAGCAAAAAAAAAAACAACAACTGTTACGTCATGCTACTATGTATATTCTCAATAATTATCATTTCTAAGCCCTGTGAACAAACAAAAATGGAATGCGGGTACAACGTCCCGGGGGTCGGCTAGTATTTGAATAAAAATGTACGATATTTTGTTTGTCAAAATACTTTTTCCGACCATTGTATTTTTTTCAAGCCTTATTTCTCTTAGTACGAAGTGTTTTGAGCTCTTTAGTATACCAAGGATGACTTAAAGTATTAGAGTGGGTTGATTTCGTTTTAGGAACTGCCTCTTTAATGCAACTCATAAATAAAGAGTAGAAATTTGCAATAATTGCGTCAATATCATTGCTGGACGGTAATTCTTGGATACCGGAAATTTGTAATCGATTTGAAAGCTGCAAAAAATCAGCTTTTCGGAAGTCAAATGTATATGAGCAATCATGGGGATTACTATTCTCAAGTAAATGACCGCCCAAGTCAAAAAAAATATCTAAGGGAGGGTGGTTATTATCTACGGTTGATAAAGCAGATGTAGATTCTACAACTGCAGTATTTACTGCGTCAGATGAGAATACCAGGTCATAATGTCAATGTCATCCGCATAAGCCAGCCTTCCAAGTCGCGTGATTAAAATCGAGTCTTTTTTAGTATTAAGAACATCGACTGAATTAAAAATTGAAAATTCACAAGCAAACATGCTGATTGACACTTTCGCATCGAAAATTAGTAAGGGTTGGCGCCCGCCTTCAGCAAATAAGAATCTAATAACCAAAGTCGGGTCTTCAATTAACTTAATTTCGCATTTCAAATGTCTACATGCATAGCCTAATAAAACTTTCCGTTTCTTCATTAAAACGAAAGAAAACAAAAAAATCAAAGGAAACGATCACTTCAATGCGTCGTCGCGTAAATTCACTCATCCGACAGAAATCTTAAAAGAAATTTGAAGATCTTCCTTTCTTTCTCCCTCTCCCAAAACTGGCGAGCGAAATTCCTCAATTGCAAGCAAGACTAGTGCCACATTATACTCTCATTGACAGTCGAGTGTTTCAATCAATTGACAAATAGTGTTCCGTGTTTCCATCATAGCCCCAAGATCTTCTCACGACTGACTACTTCAAGAGAGGCTGACATGGCAGCACGAGGAACTTATAAGCTGACACACTATACACACACAATGTTCCTCGAAAAAGACGATAGACATTCAATTTGCAAAAAGATTTCGCCGAAAGAACACTATTGATACTTAATTAGCCATAGTCAGTCATGTCGTTACTATAAGAAGAGATAATTGAATTAGAGGAACATTCTTTATATGAGGTTGTGACCCATAAACATGCTTAAATAAATTGGCGAGATGTAGAAGAAAGGTATTAGCTTTATTGGAGATAATATAGATGAATTGATCATCTCTATCTGTCAATTGATTCTCCTTTGCTTTTGTTGTTGTTTATGTTGCTTGAACAGAGCATTAATATGGGACGATCATTGATTGGATTCTATTGAGTTGATTATATGAGTGTGGACGTCCAAAATACCCAATAAGTTTGCCGTTTTTGACATTGTTTCGTTCACAAATCAATTAGGTATTCTTAGGAAATGTACAAAACACTTTGGATAGGTTTTAAATTCAATTTACATTGTTTAGGAAATTAAGGGAACAACGAGGTATATGCTATCTTCGAGGAAGGACATCCATCACCGACGACTCGGACAGAACATCACAATAGACGCATACAACTTCGAGGTAGTAGAGGAGTTTGTCTACCTAGACTCCGCTATTACCACTGGCAATAATCAAATCGCTGTTTCTTTGGGCTAAGAAAGCTATTGAGTGGAAAAGCCTTCTATCGAGCAACTAAGGTAAAACTGTTTAAAACCCTCATCATCCCAGTCCTGCAGAAGCATGGACCTTGATAAAATCGGATGAATGTGCCTTAGGCTGTTTCGAGAGGAAAGTTCTTCGGGTCATCTTTGGCCGAAGATACAACAGCGAACTTTACGGGTTGTACAACGACATGGCCCTAGCCAGCAAGCAGAGTCAAGGTCCAGAGACTCAGATGGCTCGGTCATCTAGAGCGGAGCGGATGGACACCAATGCTCCGGCCCGGAAAGCCTTCGACACTATTCCCGAGGGACGTAGAAGGAAGAGGACCTCAATCAACTTGGAGTGCAAATAAAATGGAGACAGCTAGCTAGGGACCGAGCTGGCTGGCGGAGACTGTTGATTGAGGCCCAAGTCCACAACGGACTGTAGCGCCACCTTAAGTAAGTAAGTAAGGAAATGGACACAGAGCAGTGTTATTTCATCTTAGAAAAATTAAACCAATTATCTCAAAACTCGAAAATGCAAAATCCCCTTCGACAGGTTCACTTCAGCGAACTATTTATAATCCCAGACATCCTGTTGACAACAACGTTGACGTAAGCCAACTGCAAAAAGTACAAGAAGGACACTTCCTCCACACACTTCAATATGTGCAAATGGCAAGACGTCTAAAGCGATTAGTTGACATTTATAAAAGACATTGACAATGACAGAGATCCAATATTTGAATTGCAAGAAAAAAATAACGTCTGCTGAAATAAAATTACGGACAATTCCATTAGTGGTTATTGTGGTTAGGCACGAAACAATTGACAACTTAGGGTAGGAAACCTGACCCATTTCAATTAGTTTACCAACGAAATGAAATTGAGCTTCTTACACCTGAAGTCTGAAGTAACCAGTTAGATAACTTGGTCAACAAATGACAAGTACAGGGAACTGCAGAAATAAAAATTAATTGGTTTTGCTTTTTTCAAATTGAAACCAAAGAGAAAAAAAACGAGCCTTTTGTAAGGTAAAAATAATAAAAATAAAATTAAATACACTAATATGTCTGACATTTAAAAGGATGCCCTGTTACTAAGTGAACAGTTCGTCAACGGATGGACACTTTGCTTTATACATTATTTGTGAAAGCTCTTCCGAATTTCAATTGTTACAATATTACAATAAGGTGTTTTGAATAAAAGAGAAAAATCAACAAATCTGAGCTGAGAGAAAACCGGCATCTCTATTTCATTCATACCAAGAAATCTTGACAAAATAATATAATCATTAGAATGTTATGCAACATTATGTTTTAAAGGCAAAAGCTTTCTCATTTTCCTCCCACCTACTCAACACAAATGCTGCCAAAAAGGACAACATCTAACAATGTCAGGTTCTCATTGACATTGAAAATTTCACAGCTTTCAACAATGAATGAAAAGATAAAGCCGGTATGAATTGAGATACATAGATAAATAATGCATTCCAAGCTTTTCTTTCAAGTTTAAAGTGCCGCAATGTACAGCTTTTCTTATGGTAGCAACAGTAGCATGAGACTAAACAAAAAATCGTAGAGAGAGAAAATCAACCCCTGGTCGCTGTGCCTTTCGCTTTCTGTTGTCAACTTTATCATACAAGTTGGAACGATTTATTTTAAAAGTAAACAAACCATCAGTTGGTTAATAATTTTGTAGAGTATGTTTTGAAAATATAGTCATCGTGGCACTCGAAGTACATTCTGAACATATTGTTGTATTCATTTATTTGTTTATTTATTTATTTATTTACTAGCTGACCCGGCAGACTTCGTACTGCCTCAATCGATTAGTAAAAGAATTCAACTTTTGTACCCCGCTACTAAACTACCCGCTGAGCGCTACCCCGCTACCCACTTCTTCTACCCGCTACCACGAAGCCCTGCTGACTCCTTTACCCCACTACGACGCACATGCGATAATATGCAATTTTCCATTTTAAAAGTAATGCACCTACCCTTTGAAAACCAATGAGTTTTCCGAGTTCCTTTCGAAAACCCATTTTGAAATTTTCCCGTTTCCAAATATGCGCTGGTCCAATTCTGTGTCGCCTTCATCCATAAAATAATACATTTTCAATTTACATAATTTCAGATCTGACATCTGACAAACATAATTTTCAATATTTGAAATTGATCATATTTTTTTTTTATTTTGATGGGGTGGAAAAAGTATGTTTTTTTAACATTGGCAAGGATCCCTAATTTTTTTGAAAATGAAACATAGCCTATGTCACTTGGGAATAGTGTTGCTTGCCAACGGTGAAATAATTTAAATCGGTCCAGTAGTTTCGGAGCCTCTGCATTTCAAACAAACAAAAAATCAAACCTTTGCTCTTTATAATATTAGTATAGATTTAACATCAATTAGAGTTTACAACCTCAAATAGACTAACGAAATTTAACATCATAATAAAATTAAAGCTATATCCATAAAAAAAATTAAAACTATTTGATTATATTTAATTTGTTAAAAAATACAAGTTCAACTTATTTTAGAATGAGTTTCTACTCAAATGGAAATTAAAATCTAAATTGTTTGACACATTATTAATCTCCCTTACACTGCGAGTAATGGGTTCATTAAATGCGTAATTAACTCTATGAATGTTTTCACAGAATAAGGTACGGATTCTTAGATCTCGAGAAGGAGCGTAAAATCAATTAAAGATAATAAATAAGAACAATCAATATGATATGTTAAGATATCTCTGATAAAATTTATAGCGAACATCTTACGGCGGTTTTCTAATGTCTGAATACCAATAAACTGACATCTTACGTTATACGTAGGCATTTCAATATTCCAACCTAATTTGTGCACTACAAATCTTGTGAATTTTTTTGGACTTGTTCTATTCTTGTAATATCAACATTGTAATGAGGATTTCAAACTACACAACAATATTCCAGGATCGATCTTACATACTCAACACAAAGGGCTTTTAGTGTGTAAGGGTCCCTAAGTTCAAACGAATTACGAAAAATAAAACCCAACATAGAGTTAGCTTTGTTCACCATGAATTCTGTATGATGAACAAAGTTTAGCTGGTAATCAAAAATTACTCCAAGATCCTTTTTAATAGAAACTCTATCAAAAACATGATTTTGCATATTTTAATCGTAAACGATAGGTAACAAACGACGCCAGATTACTTACATCAATTTGGAAAAGCGAACAGTCTGTTAAATTTTTTACACGTCTAAAAAATTTTAAATCATCCGCAAGGCGCAAACATAAGACGCATTGAAGTAGTAAGGACATCAGGCAGGTCAATTATAAAAATCAGGAACAGCATTGGACCTTGCGGAACGCCAGAAGTTACAGAAAAGGGATAGGAGGTAGTCGAATCAATTGAAACAAGCTGGCTGCGTCCTGTAAGATAAGCTGTCAGCCATTTAAGCATATTGGAATGTAAACCTATATTCTCTAATTTTTGTAATAAAATTTTATGATGCACCCTATCAAACGCTTTAGCAAAATCAGTGTAGATAACGTCCACTTGGTGACCCTTTTCTAATGAATGAAGAATACAATTCGTGAAAATGGTTAGGATAGTGGAAGTTTTATTTTTGTTAAGTTTGTTATTGTCTAAGTGTTTGTTTGTTTTAGATTAGTCTACTAACAACTAACACTGCACTAAGTGATGAGATTTAGCTTGCTATAAGCTCTCTTCGGCATTATCTGATAGTGTGAAAAAAAAGTTGATCTACCGGAAACAAAACCGTGTTGGTACGGGGATATGGTCTCTTTTAATAAAAATTTCAATTTATCGCAAACAATTTTTTCAAATACCTTAGGTATTGCGGACAATTTACTAATAGGTCGCTAGTTTGTTATTTCCTGTTTTGGACCACATTTGTGAATAGGAGTTACGAAGGATGTTTTCCATTCTGACAAAAATACACCATATGTTAGCGAACAATTAAAGATAAAACACAAAACTCTAGTCAGAGCGGCAGAACATTTTTTTAAAACAACTAGCTGTACCCTGCCACGCTTTGCAGTGGCACATTGTGATTGAATGGTTGAGAAATGATAAACAAAACAAAGAATACATCTTTTAATTTGAAATGCTGTATCGGTCGGGATCATAGGTATTCGAGGAATGAAGACATCTTCACCTTAGAAAGGCCCCGTTAAAATCATTGCTTCCACTGCGTTATTCATTATTTACCCGGTACCCCGTTACTCGCTACCCTACCCTACACGCTACCCCGTTACCCTCTACATACTCACGCTTCCCGTAATCCCGCTACCCCGCTTCGCAGTTCCTGGTCCAAGATCTTTTCAGCAATTAAAAATAGTTGACGGCGGCGTCACATATGCCACTTTCCACGTTGCGTGTCGAGCTCTGAATTTATTTGAAAATGACCAACAGTGGAACATATGAAACAATGACACATGCAACACTGCAGACTTCGTACTGAAACGCTACCCTCCTACCCGCCAGAGCTACCTGCTACCCGCTAAACCTGTACCCCGTTACCCGCTACTCGCTGCCTCACTACCCGCTTCCCCGTACCTACTACTTCAACACACTAACCGCTGCCCCTTAACCACGCTACCCGCTACCCGTCACCACGCTATGCGCTACCCGCTACCTACTTCCCCGCTACTCCACTACCCGCTTCCCGCGTCATATCACAAAAGCAACAAATCTGACATTTTTTTTGATGAAAATAAAAATATTTGATGAAATTTTCAAACGTCGGTCGGTGTGATATATTTTGTTTTTGTGATTTGAAAAGTATAAATTTTGTTTGTCGCTTATGACCGTGACCGCGGATATGTGACTGATGCAAAAAATAGATAAAAACAATCCTTGATGCGGATTTTATACCATGATAAAATTTCAGCTCAATCGGTGCAGAACTTTTTGAGTTTTACGAGCGTACACAAACCAACATAACATTTTTATATATATAGATAGGTGGAATTTCATCCGAACCAGAATTATTGTCTTCAGTTAGACTAGATAGAGCCAATTCTACTTTTGATAAGGTAATACTTAAATTACCTATGTTTAGACTATTTAGGGACTGTCAAACAGAGATGTTAGTGACATTACATTACTAGAATCAATAAAATTTGAACTAAAAAACTTAGCAAAGGCATCGCAGATAGATGGTAGACTTGTTAGAGTCGAACCTAAATATTGCATACTTTTAGGGAATCCATTAGATTCCTTTTTATTATTAATGAAACTCCAAAAACATTTACTTTTGACTCTTAACTTGGATTCCATAGAGTGAATATAGTTTTTATATAGAAAATTATTTAGAACATTGAAATTCATTTCTAATTCATTATAAATACTGCGCATATTGGCATCAGAAGAACACTTTCGTAAACATTTGGCCCGGTGCACACACGCGATTTTTACCGCGGCGATATCGCTGCGATATCGCTTTTACGACATAAAGTACTCACAATCAAATGGAGTGGTGCACACACACTTGCGATATCGCAGCGACACTTCTGCGACACTTCTGCGACATTTCTGCGGTAAAATGTCGCAAAAGTTTCTGCGATATCGCGGCGACAAAAATCGCATTTTTGTCTTGTTTTACATTGTTTTCTATTGTGCAGTGCACACATGCGATTTTTACCGCGAGTTTTGATCAAATTGAAAGGGAAAATATGGATGAATTTTGATGCTGGTTTCTTTTTATTTGATTTTTATTTTGATTTTTGGTGAAACTTTGACCGCCAACTCATCAAAAGATCTTACTCATTCGAAAATTGTTAAAAAAATGTTCAGGATTTTGTCTTTTATTTTGAAACGATGAATAAAATAGTCCTTTTGTTAGCCATTAACGTCAGTGACGTCGTTTTTTTTTATTAAGAACATAATTTTTATGCACGAGATACGCGAAAACATCTTTTTTTCCTGTAAACCTCCATTGTTTAAATACAAACTCGAAGCAAAGATTGAAACCTGCGGTAAATGTCGCAAGTGTGCACTGAAAAGTTGCGATATCGCTGCGGTATCGCAGCGATATCGCCGCGACAAAAATCGCGTGTGTGCACCGGGCCTTTGTATGCTTTATTTTTTTTATTATTTAAATTGATTAATCGTTTGTTATACCAAGGAGGCTCAAACATTTTTCAATTTAGTTTTAGGAATAACTAAATCGATAGCCGTCTTTAGAGAACTAAGAAAATTATTGTAAAAACTTGGTAATTCCCAAGATTGAATCAGAGTTGAACGCAGTGCTAAATTATTATTGATAGATTCTTCGGCAGAAATTCCGACACAATCTTTATGAAAACACTGTCCACAGAACAACCGACATACAATTAATTCTGATTGTTTCAGTCTATCGTTGCATTTTGCACAAATTTTCGACATTTTCATTAGTTAATTGAAATTAGAATTGGCTAGAAAAAGAAAAGACTGGAGAGAACAAAAGTACGTGTTACTCAGACGACACAGCTATAGTGATCTTTTTATTCCTCCCCTTAAACAAACGTAATACCCGCGCTTCCAGGAATGCCCATCAGTTTACCCTCGAGCCCAATTTCGGACGTACTCTTAAGTATAGAGAATCGTTATTTAGCCGTACTACGCGAATGTGGAACTCCCTTCCGCACTCTGTCTTTCCCAATCATGACAATGTTCAAAAATTCAAGACCAATGTACGCCGACACCTACTTTCTAACCCCTGCCCTCCGTCCTAAAGCACTGACTGTGTCTCTGGCATAATAAGGGTATAAATAGTTGATGACAAATTGCTTTTATGAAGATTGTTTGAAGAATATTAAACGACCGACTTAGAGTAAGAATACACTGCGACTAATTTTATTATTTAGAGAAAATATAACATAAGTGAACAATATTTTCAGTGAGAGTATAATCTATTAATTAAAGTATTCAAATAACAGGTAATTCATTACATATGTTCAACAATAGTCCCTTGAGTGGGTGCAAATTATAAAAAAAAAGATAAGACAAGGAAGATTGAGGTTTTGAATAAAAATAAAACAAGAATACTTAATCGACGCCTTGTACCCTTAACAGCTACAAGTTTATAGGGTGCTGCGTAAGAAAAACCGTTAAACATGATTTTGTATCTTTACATATTAGCATGAGCTTTAGGTGCCCGTGCCATGTGTTTCAAACATATTGGTTCTGAGTTCGATGCAAACACCGAACACAACAGCCAACCAGTCAAGCTCTCTAAATAAAAATGAAAATGCTCTAATTAAGCTGCACTAGCTGTAGCTCTGTGCTCTGCCCTAGCCTGTGGCATGGCAAGTCAAAGCACTATCTATCATTAAATATAGAAGAGCAACATTTTTATGTTACTCGAACCCCGTTAGCGAAGCGGGTTGGTCGTGTTCGTCTTCACGTCTATCCGAAAAATTTAAAATTGAAGAAAAAAAAATCTTACAATGAAATAAAGAAAGAACTCTTACATCTTTTTTTTGTTCTTATAAGCGGTGTTTTATATATAACCCGGCGGAGTATCTTTTGAATTTCATTCGAATCAATACGTACCTCTCTCTACCTACACTTAAATGCCTTCCTCACAAACAATTTAATTTTTCTGTTCTTTCAAGTGATTTTCTTATTCGATTTCTGGGGCGCCCATAGTTGAGCAAAGTCGTTCACGGTGTTTTAGCAATACGCATAATAGAAATAATATATTTTAATATTTGAGATTTTCGTGTGCGGTGCTCGTCGCTCGTGACATTGATGAGGAGTGTCGAATCGTGTGTTTTTGTTTCCTAAGAATTGTGCTTTATCACATAAATTCTATGCCTGCCTGCTGCCTGTAATGTTTATTTTGATAAACACTGGCCGATTGTTTTCTATTGAATTGGTAAATTAAAAAACAAAACAAAAAGTTGATCAACAAAAATGTTAATCTACGTCACTATTGTGATATGAATTATTGTTTTGTTTAATTTTAGTTGTTATTATTATTTGCACGTCAAATGGTTCCGATTATTATTTTTCGTTAACTTTGAACTTGAGCTTAGTACAGTTTACTGTCATGACGTAGAAGTTTGAATGCCAACAAAAAATGCTTAGTCTAGCTATATTCCGCACGGTTTCAGAATTCTCCCACCTCGACTTGTAGCCATTCCATTGAAATGAAGTTCCCAAAAATTGGAATATTAAACTATCGGTTGTGTTATTCATTTGTTTTGTGAAAGGTTGTTAACATGAAACGTTACACTTAAATATCGTGTATCGATTGACAGTTTGTGTTTTCGATTTTAGCCATGTTTGCAAAAAATACTTAGTCAAGTATGATTGAAAGCAATTTTGTGACGTAAGAAGGTTTAAAGCAAACTTTACCCTTCTGAAATAGACCTCTACTTTGTTTTGTTGATAATCATTTGGCTACTGATACTATCAACGCAAATTTTGAACAATATTGAAAGTGTGGCAATCCAAGTTGATTGAGGTCCTCTTCCACTTGTGTGCGCCACCTTAGTCGCGGTCTTCCTCTCCTTCTACGTCCCTCGGGAATAGTGTCGAAGGCTTTCCGGGCCGGAGTATTGGTGTCCATCCACTCTAAGTGACCAAGCCATATGAGTCTCTGGACCTTGACCTTTTGGCTAGGTCCATGTTGTTGTATCTTCGCCATTCCCCTTCAATGCACACGGGGCCAAAGATGACCCGAAGAACTTTCCTCTCGAAACAGCCTAAGGCACATTCATTCGATTTTGTCAAGTCCCATGCTTCTGCACCATACAGCAGGACTAGGATGACAGTGTTATACAGTTTTACCTTAGTTGCTCGAGAGAGGGCTTTTCCACTCAATTCAGTGGCGGATTAAAGGTTGAGGGCGCCATGGGCAAGTATCTCACCGGCGGCGCCCCTATATAGTATTATTTCGTACTATAGTTTGACCGAAATCGCTGCACCGCACCTAAAGAAAAAGCGTTGAAATGAGATCTATTAGTATTGTCCGAAAGATCTTATGAGTTCGGTTTGAAGTATTTTAATTAATGAACCATTAATTTTGTGAACCAAATCTAGAAATTCTTAAAAAGCAGAAAACTTAGGTTTTTATTCCGTCAAATTCTTTGCCATCCGCTGATGAATTTCGATAATTAAATTCACAAACACTTACGCCTTATTTCTTCACAAGGCTCTAAATTCCCTTTTAAACTCGATCTAGTGAATCTAGAACCTAGTTCTAGAATGTTTTTGAAACTTTTGAGTCACCCGGCAGTATTTTTCGACAGACATTTCCTTCAATTCGAAACAAAATACAAATAATTTTTGCCTATGCGCTTATTTATTTTCTATGTGTGTACCCATTCTGTTCTGTTACGCAGAACGTGGTGTTCGAATCCTACTCGTGCCCATAAACTGTCACGAAAAAAAGTGCATAATAAATTCATTCCAATTTTTGCCGTGTTTGAGGATGTTGAAGGTCTTCTACCACCAGTTAAAGGGCTGCTAAAAACGTTTGCTTTGTTAAACGGAAGCGTCGAAAAAAAAATGGTGTCGTCCCGTCTGTTAATAGTGGCACGTATTGGCTTTCGATAAATAAGCCGTTCTTCACCTATTATTCTTTTTTATTTTATTTTCCGAAAATGATTACAAATTCAATTTATTTCGCTCGTTGAAAAAACGAAATTATAAATAAACCGAGTTTTAAGGCTCTAGACCCCCGAATTCAAAGGTCTGTTTTACCGAAGTTCTAACTATAACAAAGTTCTAAATCAAAGTTCTTATGCGTAAGAACTTGGTGAAGAATTGACTTAGAACTGAAATAAGTTCTAAAACTTCACTTAACCGAGTTTTAAGAGCTAGAATTTAGTCAAAAAATTAGGCGTAAGTCGATTGCCGAGTTGGACGAGAGTCAAACACTCTGTAGGTACTGTAAATGGAATTGCTGAGGACCGATTTTTATTCAAACAAAAGTGGCAAGTGCGGTTTGAATTCATAAGTTTGCTACTCAACCACGTACGAACTTGCATTATTTGCTACTTGTTGAAATCACTGCACCCGCGCGCCCTTTGTTGCCTCGCGCCCCTAGGCACATGCCTAGTTTGCCTTTAGGATAATATGCCACTGACTCAATTGCTTTCTTAGCCCAAGTAAACAGCGATTAGCAAGAGTTATTCTTCGTCTGATCTCGGCGCTGGTGTTATTGCCCGTATTAATAGCGGAGCCTAGATAAACAAACTCCTCTACTACCTCGAAGTTGTGTGCATCTATTGTGACGTTCTGTCCGAGCCGTGTTGGTGTTGAGTGTCCTTTCTCGAAGATGGCATATACTTCGTTTTTCCCTCATTTACCGCTAAACCCATTTTTGCCGCTTCTGTCTCAATTCTCACACATCACGCTGTGTTCTTCCCATTATATCAATATGATCAGCATATGCGAGAAGTTGAACAGATTTTTGGAAGATAGTGCCTCTGGTGTTGACGGTGGATTGGCACTATCTTCTCAAGAACGATGTTAAGGAAATCGCACGACAGTGCATCGCCTTGTCTAAATCCTTTTTTGGCGTTGAAAGATTCCGTTAGCTCGTTGCCAACCTTGATGGAGCAGCGTGAGCTCTCAATCGTCATTTTGAACAAGCGAACGAGTTTGGCAGGGATGCCAAAACTAGACATAGCTTTATACAGTTCGTCTCTGTAGATGCTGTCATACGCGGCCTTAAAGTCGATGAAAAGGTGGTGGGTATCGATTTGCAGTTCATAGGTTTCTTCCAGGATCTGCCGCTACATGAAAATTTGGTCGATGGTTGACTTTCCTGGCCTGAAGCCACATTGATAAGGACCAATCAGATTGTTGACGAAAGGCTTCAGACGTTCACATATTACGGCAGAGAGGATCTTGTAGGCGATGTTAAGTAGACTGATTCCTCTGTAGTTGGCGCAGTTTAGAGGATCTCCCTTTTTCAGGTTACTGATACTGTCAACGCAAATTTTTGGAAGTGTGGCAATCACATTTCTACAAATGATTTGTATTAAATTTATTTGCATAGATTTACCCGGTTAGTAATCTCTTTTTACCCCAAAACGAAAATCTCCATTTAGAACACACGAGCGTCTGGCTTTTCGACACTATTTTATCTCAAAGAAAAATATTGCTCTTATCTTTCTAGTTGAGATCAGTAACTGTAGTAATTTTCTTGAATATAAAGAAGTTCGCAAACGAGATTCAAATTTCGTTTGGAGTAGTTGGATTTGACAAGTTGTCGAAAAGGCTCATTTTCAAGAACAAAGTGTTCGAACTTAATGAAATTATCAGACCCAATAACTCAAACTGTGATCATTTTTAACCAAATAATTTGGTTCTGATTCTTTTATTCAAAGTCAAACAATAAATGGACTATCGATAAGTTTTTAAACGTGCTAAATCCAGTTGTTCCTACGCTGCAGTAGCTGTTTAGATTACGATAAGGATTATCGAAAAATTAATATTTGTATTGTTAGGAAACACACTAAACAACGAATCAGTTGAAGTGTCGCTTATTAATTTACAAGCGTAATCCAAAAAAGAATTATTATTAAACGATATAATATACTACCCCTAATAATAAAGTCTACCACTAGGGTTTATTTTTGTTGCTTTTTCTGACAGACAATCGGAGCTGGTTTAAGTGATAACATTTTATGATAAGAACATTTTTTTCTTTTAGTACACCAACACTAGAAATCGTTTGTTATTATATTTTGTTGTTTTCTTTTTGAAGCTCTCTCTGTCGCGTCGTACAGAAGCCTCATATAAATGCATCCACTACTATTAAATAAAAAAAGAAATTCTACCTAAAATGCGTAGTAATTCAGCACTATTCTCGTCGTCTAATAATAACATTATACTTAAGTGTTCGACCACAATTTAACAATGCAGTTAAGTGATTGATAAACAAACCGAATTGTTGATGATAGAAACATTTAAATATTATTTTTATTAGTGTAAGAAAAAATACTGCGGAACTACTGGACTTTTTTTCTATAAACGGTATCCAATTAAAGTTTTCAGAGGAAACAAAATATCTGGGTATTATTTTAGACAGAAAACTGAATTGGAAGAGCAACATACACGAAAGAATAAGAAAATCTGCAGTAGCTTTTTTCATCTGCAAGAAAGCCATTGGCAGTAAATGGGGTCTACAACCCAGAATCACTCACTGGCTATACACATCGGTAATCAGACCGATTCTTCTTGGATGTTAAAATGAATTTCGATAAACTCATTAAATCCGAAGCTCACCATGCCTAAGCATAGGGTGTCTCAGTAAGAGTGCACTTTTTCATTTTAATATAAAAACAAGTATCTTATAACAGAGTTCTGATACTTTAATTGTATTGTAAAGAAGACATGTTCCGATTAAGTATGGAATAAAATTTACGGCAAACGACCCCCCGGCTCCAATGACAGGCCATTACTCTTTTCATGAAATTTTCCATGACTTTTGCACAGAGATGTGGCTGTATCAAACCCATGACACGTTGGATATCCAATTTGAGCTCAGGAATTGTTTCGGGTTTATTCGCATAAACCAAAGATTTCACAAAACCCTAAAGAAAAAAATTGCACGGCGTTAAATCGCGCTATCTTGGTGGCCAGTTGACATCAGAATTTCTTGAGATAATGTGTTCTGGAAAAAGTTGCTGCAATAAGTCGATTGTTTCATGAGCGGTGTGGCAGGTTGCGCCGTCCTGCTGAAACCACCTGTTGTCCAGATTCATGCCGTCCAGTTGAGGCTACAAGAAAGTCATTTATCACGTTCCTGTAACGAATGCCGTTCACAGTCACTGTCGAATTGGTGTTTTCGGGTTTTCGGCAAAACTCTCGTTTACAGCGCCAATGTTTTCAAGAGACCGACTAGTACGTTGACGCAAAGGATTTTTTGACCACTCTTCGAATGGCAGCTGCCCGTAGCTTAGTGGTTAGGTGCGTTGGCTGCTAAGCTGAACGTCGTGGGTTCGAGTCCTACTCGTGCCCATAAAGTTTTAATTTCATCTTTCACGGGCACTGCCTCTTGCGAAGAATTGACAAAACTTCCAAGAGTATCAATCTGTCATGAAAAAGTGCTTCTCAACTTTGCTGTTCGGAATCGGCGTTAAATTGTAGGTCCCCTCAATTTTTCACACGCACCCAGAGAATTCTTAGGCCTTGACTCTTCAAGAGCTGTCGCGCCACTCTATTTATTTATTTTATTCGAATGGTTGACATATTAGGTGCACTCTCTTGGCTGAAAATTTGGCGAAGTTTGCGAAGCGGAAATTTCCCCATTTTTGAAATTAGTTTTGACAATTATAACGTGTTGTTCTTTCGAAAAGCGCTCCATTTTTAATAATCGGAACAAACAGAGGTGACATCTATCAAATTTCAGAGTTGCCACTTGCATGAAAAAAAAAATTGAAAAGTGCACTCTTACTGAGACACCCTTTATAAGCGGTTCACTTCGTACGACCCCATCTGCGGCATTAGACACCCTACTCTATCTGTGTCAGATCTGGCTATAATCAGCAAACAAATAGCTGCTAGTTCTGCTATTCGCCTGAATGCTTCTTCACAGTGGACTAACAATAACATTGCCCACTCTGTTATTCTTAATTATCTAGAATCAATTCCAAACACACAGACTACACCATTCCCCAACTACAGTTCGATAGAAACTTCCAAACTTCTATACCTCCCAGATCCTTCTGAGAAAATAAAACATTCTGGAAGACGAGGCAATCCACTTCTATACATATGGATCGAAAACTAGGGATGGGGTTGGTGGAGGTGTGTACTCCGAACGGCTAAAACTAAGCCTTCCAAATCATTGTAGCATGTTTCAGGCAGAACTTTTGGCGATTAAGGAGGTCCTGTCCTGGCTCAGAGAAAACGTGGTATCTTCATCTGATATCCGGATTTTCTCAGATAGTCAGGCAGCTATAAAATCCCTGGACTCTGTCTCTACAAACTCATTTACGGTCCAAAACTGTCGATCGTCTCTAATGGAGATGGCACAACAATTTAACATTCATCTTCACTGGGTGCCGGGCCATAGAGACATTCCAGGAAACTGCAAAGCCGATGAACTCGCCAAATATGGTACAACACTACCCATTGAACCACAAATGGCTAACGTTGGTATACCAATCGCTACATGCAAACTTTTGCTACAGCAAGATGCTATTTAGAGAACTAACATCAGGTGGAATAACATAACCACCTGTCAGGCGACGAAAAACATTTGGCCTAATCTGGATTAAAAGAGATCTAGGTGCCTGATATCTCTAAGCAGATTGCATATAAGCTCGTTAATTGGTGTCATAACTGGACACTCTCTAATAGGAAGACACGCCACGCGACTGGGCGTATTTTCTAATGATGATGAGGAGGAGGAGGAAACAGTCCTTCACCTCGTCTGTACCTGTCCTGCTCTGGCTCATAAACGTATGATTCACTTAGGAGAATACTTTTATAATGATTTAAACGATCTCGAACACATTAATATAATGAATCTTTTACGTTTCGTAAGGAACTCTAATTGGTTTCATTGAGCTTTCGAAGAAAGCCTTTTAGATTTATGTGGTATCACAATGGGCATTCAATTGGCCTAAGTGTGCCTTTTAACATCCATGACAGCCACTTTAACCCTTACCTAACCTAACTGGACTTTTATAAGCCTAACTTAATTTGTTTCCAATATTTTTTCCAGAGCGAACAAACTACGATTTCAAATCAGACGACACACAATTAATTCTAAAACCGGAATGCCTTTCAACTTACGCCAAAATTGAAATCCATAGTCGTGAAACAAGCACGAAAACATCCAAATCCCCTAACTTATACCATATCAAGAGAATACACAAGTGAAATTTTGAAGAAATGACAGAGAATGAACCTCTCAATCAAAATGGCAGCGTAAAAGCCAAAATTGTGCCACCAACAGCAAACCACACAGAAAACGGAGTCGTGCTCAATGGACACGCCAAGCCGATCACAAATGGTATCAATCACCATACAAAGCCAAATCATGCAACATCCTTCGATGGAGGAGCGCCCGCCAATACACCGCCATTGCACACAATTACCCCGATTGTTGTTGTTGAGTTAGTGGAGCCGCCCGATGGCGGTTCTCGAGCCTGGCTTGTTATGATAAGTGCCTTTTTGTGCAATGGTGTGATATTTGGAATTATAAATACCTACAGTGTATTACATTCGTTCCTGCAGGACAAACTAAAGGAACAACAAGACACCGAGGCGTCAAGTAAAGCAGGTAAGTTTCAACTAGTTAAACGTTCTTCCTCGTATGAGCTTACGCTTTCGATTTCAACATGCATCCCCCCCTTCACAAGGCCATTCTATTATTTTAAGTCTTCTTTAAAATAAGTAGATTGACATGGGTATCAGTCGGTATTAATTTTATGAATAGGCAAAGCTTTGATCTTTTTTTTCGTTTCTGATTGCGTTTGGATTATTCATTACCCTTATACACATAATGTGAACACTGACAAGCCGTCATGACCACAATTTGCAGGCTTAAACTAATTGGCAGTCCAAGAGAGAAAAAAAGAACCTTATACCATTGTCAACAAAAACTTTAACCACAATCTTTTCCAGTATTGAGCCGCCTATTTGTAAGAATCTGTCTCAGGTCTTGGTTAGCTGTATGTATTTTTTTAATGAGTGTAATCGGATAGTAACGCGATGAGAACAGAATACCATAGAGGCATAACCAAAAGAACCATCACCTCAAAAATTGAGCGCAAGGGGGTTGTGAATATTGGGACAGGTTGACGGTTGGTTGTTTCCCAAAGCTTAGCACAACATAATGTTCTTCGACGAGTGGCTTACATATGGTTTTCAAGGATAGTGAAGGATTTTCCCTTTCATTTTACGACTTGGATGTTATCTGATGCGGAAAGATTGAATTAAAAATTTGCTAACAACATTTCTCCAATTTTTTTTTTGTTTTTTTGTTTGGGTGTTCGAAAGCTTGTGTTGTGATATGTGCCTTCAATCTTCATATGCGCTGTCTAGAATCAAAAAATGCTAGGTGGTCACAGGGTACCACTTGCCTAGCAACCAAACAAATATGGGCAAACATAGTACTGAAGCGGTCAAAAGGCTTGTTTTCCCTGAGCAGACAAAGTATAAGGTCCACAATTGGAGTCATAACAGGACACTGCCTCATAGGTAGACATTCTATGAGGCTAGGAGTCCACACTAATAACTTCTGTAGAAGCCGCTTGGACGACGAGGAAGAGGAAACAGTGCAACACCTTCTGTGTACATGTCCGGCACTCGACTATAGGATCAGCCTCCACGTCGGATGGCTTGTTTGGGGCTGTGGAGGTCGATGGTTCCACGTGTGGTGTTGCATCGACCTCCATTTTTGAGGTTTGTGAAGCGTTTCCTTCCGCTGAAGGGGCTTCCTTTAGCGAATCTTCATCTTTTTTATAGTTACGAACTATGATTTCATCGAAACCGTACCTAATCACGCCTTCGGTCGCGGCCAGTGGAGCTAGTGATTCTCTATTGATCACCAAGAGAGCTGATCTATAGCGACCCACTGTCTTCTTCTCAACCTTTGGGACTTTCCAGTCGTGAGTAGGCAGGTTTGGATTACTCGTTTTAATCAATTTCATGATCATATCTGGGCAGTTGTGTAGAGCCGGGACCATTATACGTGCTTTTGGTCGGCAAGGAATATTCTCCCTTGCAACAACCTCGAGCTTGGCACCTGGCCAGACTTCTGGCAAGACATTGACAGCAGCCATGTACAGATCGAAAGATCTCTGATCACCACAGGCGATACGATTTTGGTACCATCATGCATCGGCTGTGTCTGGGAGAGGCCCCGGATTCTCCTCGATGGCATATTAAAATCTGAAACCGAGGTGAGCCTTGACATCTGCCCATTGATCATGAGAGATGTTACCATCCACATAACTCCTGTCAATGACCGCGGCTATGATCTTGCCTTTGAGCGCGTCGCTAAAAGAAGGATCTTTATTGAAGGCTGTTGTGCTGCTGGAATGCACTTTCTGCTTTTTCGCTTCAGGCTTATCGCCCTCAAGAGACCTATTGCGCTTTGACGTTGAGTCGCTGCAGGTTGGTTTGGTGTTTCTGCTAAGGAAGCCACTGGCCCACTCGAGTTTTCGCGTTTGTTCCGGGGTTCTTTCCACCGCCAGTATGACACCGACTGCGGCCAAAATCCGCGCAGCATTACGCTGATCTTCATTACTCTCCTATGAGTAACCTCATTAGTGGTATCACAATTGACCCTTGAGGTCTAAGTGAGTCAATAACATCTAGACAGCCACTCCAACCTAACCTAACCTAACCTAACTTACGCTGATCTCGATTGACCTGTGACTTCATGGACCTCTTTCTGGCCGACCCAGAACTGTGTCCGTGTGACACAGTTGTGGATCCACCTCCGGAATCGCTACCGATACCAATCGGGGTGCGCCCTCATCCTTCGAGTCATTTCCACATGTCGTAGATTTTGCATCTCCGGATGGAGTGTCCCTTCTTGGGGTCGCTTGCGACGTCCTAGCAGGAGCGGGGAATTACCGCCCTTGGGACAGCCGAGCGTCACAGCTGTACCACTGACGGCTAGTTCCTTCATGTCAAGGTTGCGGCTAGTAGAGGGATTAGGATTCCCGCTACTAGTAGCAACCACAGGGTTGACAACCCGTTCACACTCCTGAGTTGACTCGGTAGCCTTTTCAGGAGATGTGACCGCATTGTCAGCCCTGGCTCGATTTATTTTCTGTATTATTTTCCGATTCGATGCTTTGTTCTCCATTGTTTTTGTAATGCGGAAAGACGGTCAGCCCCGGCAGAGCCGCTTGCCGGGGCAAGGCAGAAATATGACGGACCTTGCCACAGCATCCGAAAGAGCTCGTTAATGGCTGGTTTATCCCCCAGCCTTTCATTCTTCGGCACGGTTTTCGTACAAAGTACGCTTACACCACCACTGAAATTAGGAACCTCTAAACTATGATTGAATTGGGTTTCCGAACGTTGCACTATTGAGCATTTACTACAATTCGGCGAACCAACTCAAACTTAGCTGATCACCATCCTGCCAAAAACGCACAGGACTACTGTGGTGATTATTGCCCGCCCGGCACCCACTTCGACGGTTTGAATGGGGGATTTTTGCCGGGCCTAAGTAAGTCAACAACATCTAGACAGCCACTCTAACCTAACGTATTTCTGCCTTCAAGACTATGTACGAGGTCAAAATACAAAATTTCTAAATCGACAAATATCTTATTTAAAGCTTAGCGAAAATATACACTACTTTCCAGAGATATCGCGCCTAATCAATGCATTCAGATGGAAGCTAGTGATTATGTCAGCCAATAAGTTGCTGTCAAGATTTTGTTTTCTGAAATAAAACGTTCCGTTTAGGATAAGAACTTTGACATACACAATCTATAACTTTTATCGAAGGTAAATTTTTTTGTTTCTACCGAAATTGCGACTATGTATATTAAGTTTCAAGGCGAGTAGTTGAAAATAAAAAATGAAAACATGTCTTTTTTTTATAGTTTGCACCCACTCAAGTGACTATTTATACCCTTATTATGGCAGAAGCACAGTGAGTGCATTAGGAAGAAGGGAAGGGGTTAGAAAGGAGGTGTCGGTATACATTTGTCTTGAATTCCTGAACATTATAATGATTGGGAAAGACAGAGTGTGGAAGAGAGTTCCACATCGCAAATGTGCTCGTTCCACAAAAGTTGGTCAGTGATGCACATACCAAAAATCTCGAGATGTTCGGTCTCATTGATGCCAGTGCCGCTCATGGACAGTGGCAAAGGGGGTATATCTCGCTTTAACGATACAAGACAGCATTGGGTTTTCGAAGCATTAAACTCTACGCGGTTTTTTATTCCCCATTGTACAATGCTGTTCAAATCAGAGTTTAATGAGCTCTTATTTTGCCGGTGCAGTTCCACATCCGAAGAGGAGGGATGTGAGTCTGGGAACGAATAAGAAAAGCTAAAGGTCGTCAGCGAAACAATGAATTGGATTAGAAGTTACAGGACAAGAGATCATTTATATAAATGAGAAAGAGGGTCGCAGACAAACCGGAGTCCTGGGGCACACCAGCATTTATGTTGTGGGTTTCAGACTTGAATCCGTTCAGTTAAACTTGTATTGAACGGTTCAAAAGGAGGGATTCGTTGATACCGAAAGCACGCATTTTCGATAAAAGAGCAGGATGCCAGACTTTATCAAATGCCTTTGAAATATCAAGTGCAACAATGTTTCTTTCAAACCTCTGAGCCCTAGTCATGAGAGAACAATAAGAACGACATAAACAAAATGGAATCTTAAAAGAATCAGAATTTTATTTTCCTCGAATTGGAACAAAAGGGCTTATCGAATGTTTATTTGTTAGAAGAGAAACCTATTTTTAAGTGATAAGAAAAGGAACTATTATTAAATTCCCAACTAGCTATCTGCATTTATTTGAATAACCCACAAATACAATAAATGCAAGACAACAATCAGAACAAAGTTCTCTTAACTACATCGCCCCTTTTTCATAATCAATTTGCCTTAATTGATAAGAGAACCGAACTTTCATTCCTGTCAATGACTATGTGTGGTATTGTTTCATGTCTCACTTTATTTTGATTTGTGAAACATTTCAAGAACACAATATTTAGATTTATTGATCAAGACAATAATTCTTAAGGTACCTTCTAGTCAACACAAAAAAGTTCTTTCCAATGGTAAACAAAAAGTGTAATGAAGACACAAATTCTATAAGAAAATATAAACAAGGTTTGAATTTTCTGATACTTTGTTGTAAAAACTTGCAAACTTATGGCATTCGGAATAAGAAATGTTTTCTGGGACACGCGGTATAAAGTGTTTACTACCACAAGAAAGAATATCAAGTGACAATAGCACTCATATGGGATTCCTCACACTTCTTCGACTGTGCGATGATGAAGTTCGCTGGAGCAATGTTGATTATTGCCACAAACGATATCGAATGTCGCTTGTTTTGGTTCAATCTTAAGTTGTCTTCATATTTTTGATTGAAAAGAAGGAAACCAGCACTTGTCCGTCTTTGTTATACAATTTGTTTATGGTGTATGTCTCCTCTCTTGTCGAAGTTTTGACTACTGTTATTAATAATTCTTATGATATAAAAATCCATTATTATCAACAATCGCTGCTGTCATTTTTTCCAATTGTATATTTCATTAACGCTGAATTGATTGTCTACTCTCTGGGGTCATGGCTATCATAAGCTCGCAAACTTTGTGTGCGGTTTTTTTTTGTTTCCATATGACAGGAAGTACAATATTTGAATTGATAGTGAAACATAGCACGCATATTGATAGTGAATTATTGATAAAACATTCTATACGTCACATTGCCGACTGCATGTTGAGAAATGTTACTATCAGAAAGGGAAATTCGTATGAGCCATAAAAAGAAGTATAAATTGAATTTTTATACAAACAAAATGTAAGCCTTGTGATAACATCACAGAGCAAAGCCTGCAATAAGGAAATTAAGGGGAGAATACAGTGGATAATGTCTATGCTTAGGAAGAGACAAATCAACACTGAGCTAACAGAGGAAAGGGTGAGAGTATCCACATGCAGGGGTACCCCACAGGGTGGTGTTCTCTCACCGCTACTCTGAGTTCTTGTCATGAACGGCATATTCTCTAAATTGAAATCAAGTGGAGTAAAAATAATAGCCTACGCTGATGATCTTGCATTACTAGCGACTGGCAAGTTCCTACTCACTCTCAGTGAACAAACCGAATATGCCCTCTCGTTGGTAAGTAAATGGACTAGGAGCTGAGGGCTGACAGTCAATCCAGCTAAAACAGAACTAGTGCTATTTACTAACAAACACAAAATACCCGATTTTAATAAGGAGTTGCCCTCTTAAAATCTCTGATCATGCAAATTATATCGGTGTGATCTTAGATAAAAAACTAAACTGGGTTCTGACCACCAAAGATAGATACAAGAAGGCGTCGATCGCCTTTTACTCCTGCAATAGATTTTTCGGGAAAACCTGAGGACCAAATCCTAAAATTTTCAGATTGATGTAGTATTCGGCAATAATTCGACCAAAACTAACCTATGGTAATTTGGTTTGGTGGAAAGCTTTAGAAAAGAGCACGAACCTGAAAACTTTGACAAAAGTTGAAAGACTTGCTTGCACAGGCATTACATACTAAATTTAATACCTCTAGATCTCTTTGTTCAAGAATCTGCGGCTAAAAGTGCTTTGAGACTAAGTCAGACTAAAGTCTGGAAAAACAGTTCCATAGGACATGCTCAGATCCTTTCCATTCCATGCTGCCATCCCAAGCATAGAGGAATGGAAAGATTACATACCATACTCCAGTGAGTCGTCAATACCTATCTCTAGCTCTAAGATGGATACTGGTGTAGATGCAGGCTTCTATTCTGAATCTCTGAAGTTAACTGCCTCCCTTAGGCTTCCAGACTACAGTAGTGTCTCCCAAGCGGAGGTCCTGGCAGTGACATCAGCTGCTTAACCAGGTATTAATGATGGCGATACCACGGGCTGATATCACCTTTTACATTGATAGCCAAGCGGCAATAAAAGCGATTACTGCAACTGAGGTAAAATCAAAGCTTGTTTCATGCTGCCTCGAAGAGCTATAGGTTCTTGGCGCACAGCACAATATTAGACTCTGCTGGGTCCCAGGCCACAGCGATATACCAGGCAACGAGAAAGCCGATGAATTAACAAGATTAGGGTCAACGCTTGACGTAAGCCAAGCTCAGCTAGTCATCATCCCTACCTGTTATTTAAAACAGGAAATCTCAAAAAGAATAACTATTAAGGCCTATGAAAGGTGGAACCTTCTTGACACCTGCGTTACTACAAGAAAGATCTGGCCCTGTTTCAACAAACAAAGAACGGAAAAAATTATGCAACTACACAAGGGATCACTTCGATCTCTTGTAAGCATAATTACCGGACATAATCTGTTAGGTTATCAGATGAAAAAGATGAGAATCAGTTCAGATGATCTATGCAGAGGATGCGGTGACGAAGAGGAGCATGAAGACACTTCACACTTTCTATGTCGTTGCCCCGCACTTTCCCATCAGAGGAAGAAATTGCTCGGCAATTACTTTTTCGGGGACTTAGAAGAACTCTCTAGTACTCCAGTTACTAACATTTTGAACTTCATCAATGCCTCTAAATGGCTTGATTGATTGAGCACATAGGTTTTTATTTTTAGCTTGAGTAGCAATACTCACGGGTATCACAACGGATCTGCATTGATCTAAGTGTGACAGTAACGAAATCAACTGTCAGCCCTTCAACCTAATCTAACCTAAGGGGAGAAAACGGACATTGAACAAAAAAGTTCACTGTGGCGTATACGTACCATTTTAAACTAAATTATGTCTATATGATTTGAAGAACGAAAAAAAAGCATTCTAATCAGTCCATTTTCAAGGTTTCGATTATAATTTAACACAAGTGTTAAATTAATGTAAGAATTGTTTTATCAAAAGTCACGTCAAACGCATGTTAGACTGCATGTTTGACTATCAAACGTGCAAATTTCTCACAAATGTGATGAAAAGACCGAACGTGACACTTGCACCTTGATAACGGGCAATAAAAAATAAATACCTTCCTCTAAATGAAATATGTCCGGTTGTTTAACCCTGACTTCGTACAACAAAACTCAAATTTGATAAAAAAAAACAAAACTCAATTACATTCATTCCATCTTGGTTAGAAATAAAAAAAATAATAATAATAATTATAACTAGGCCAAAATCAAAATGCTTGTATTTTCAGCCACAAGCACGAGGCCTGTTGTTTTTTTGTTTCTCTTTGTTGACTTTCGCTCTCACGTCAGACACAGCTGTGTACATTTATGGCAAATCACACAAATATCGAAAGCGAAATGTATGCGCCCTTAAATCTATCTTCCTGTTACGGTGACGGTGACGAAAACAAGACGGTGGGTTAACGAAGAACTTGTTGTATCAACATTTCTACGGCTTCCCTATTCAAGAAGTGTGTCAACCTCTTCATTCATGTCTCATGTCAGTAATGGTATGATACTATGAAGTTGTTTGCGCCCAACAGCCGGATTTATTTTATGGGTGCTGTGAATTGGTTAGGGCGAACTTGACTTTTATTCTTGGCAATCTACTGTCAATTTATTAATAGGTGTGTTTTTTTGGCAAAGCTATCCGTATCCGCAGTAGAAGACTGCATGTATCACAAATACAACATGATACTGCCGATAAAAGTACAAGTAGAATCATACTGCGGATAGAATTTAGAAAAATTCAATAATCGTCTTTAAAATGGTAGCAGCGACCAACTTCTAAATACAAAAATTTGACAACTGCGGATGCGTTTTTTTGGTAAATCCTACTGCACTGCGGATAAATTTGCCAAAAAAACACACCTAATATTGAACAACCCACACTGGGAGCGTTCAGTTTCGTTTTTCATGAACGAGTTCGATAGCTAAATTTGGATTGCTACACATGTACAAAAATTGCGAATTTCAATGGCTGTTCTGTCAGATAGCCACCTATACCAGAAATTGTTGGATAGATTTGGGTTTGTTTGTTTGAGCCTCTCCTATAGTTTTTTAACAAAGAAAATAAAAACAAATAGCTATCCGGATAGCCTGCCCAAGTCAAATTGAACGCGCCCACTGCGAGAAAGACAGAAGAATGTGTTTAAGGCCCATAGATTTAGAACTACACTCTTGGTCACCTAGTTCGAACAGCAAGGGCCATCATTTTCGTACACATTGCGCCTTGGTTTTGGCATTTTTTGTGTCGTTTGAATTTAGTAGAAGAAAAAATGCAGATTATATTTCAAAAGTTGTCATTGGAAAGAGAATCGACAAACAATAAAAAAATAAATAAATTAGAAAAAAGGTTATTAAATGACGAGCATGCTACAGAGATAGATGACAAACAAACGACGAAGAGTCGCCGCCGTGTCGGTCGGTCGTACGTAATTGATGAAAGTTTTGATTGACCCTTAATGCGTCAATTACCTACTACATGTTCGACCGAACGCGATGCACGACGGTGTTGGAATGTTTATATAAGTTTTTATTTACTTTTTATTTAAACGCCCATTATTAGTCAATTGAGATTTATTTTTGTAAGTGACGCATTTAAATAAAAATATGAGAGAGAATGGAATTTCGTGACAGATTAAAATTACATCAAACACAATTATTTTGCTTCGGGTTCAAAAAACTTGAAGTTTTAGTTTTATTACCAACACATGTTTGGGTGCAAGCCGGAAACTGTCTGTCTAACTCTGTCGTAAAGCACGAGCCTTCCATTGATGCTTGAAATGCGTATTCAGCGTTTTTTATGATTTATAAGCAAATTATCGCCTAATCATCGCGGTGCTTATCGTTCGAAGAGGATTCGATTCATTCAATTATTCCATTCGGTGTGAGATAAGAAACTTAAAATTAATTTGGTGTTATATTTTGCTGTAGTTTGGGTGAACAAAGTTGCCGACAGAAATAGTCAAGGTTATTATTCAATAACCAGTTCACACTAATTCTCCTTATCATATTGTGTGCACACTATCAGAAGACGCAGAGTCGACGAAAAGTGATTTGAAACTTTCAAAACAAAACTCTATAAAAAACTAGCTGACCCGGCAGACTTTGTTCTGCCTCATTTGATAAATAAAAGACCTAACATTTTGTACCCCGCTACTACACTACCCGCTGTGCTCTTCCTGCTATTCGCTACCCGCTTCTTCTTCTTGCTACCCATTACCCAGCTACCCCGTTACCCCAGTATCCGCTATCCCACTACCCGCAACCCACTACTTCTACACGCTTACCGCTACCCTAGCCATATCTCATAAACGGCTTGGTCGATTTTGTACAAAATTCTGAAAACCCATTTACGCCACTACCCGAACATTCCGTCGAAATTCAGTGCTAAGCACTCCACTGGTACAAAAGTTGTGAGTGGAACTCAGCAACAAATCTAAACAAAAAAATAAAATAAATCGAAGACGAAAAATGTTTACGGTTCGCTATCACAAATGTTCCAGCTTTCCATTTGAAAACCACTGCACCTACAATTACATGAAATTTTCCTTTTGAAAACCAATGAGTTTTCCGAGTTCTTTTCGAAAACCCATTTTGAAAATTTTCAGTTTCCATTAGCTCGTTTTAGTTAGAAAACGTTTGTATGCGAAAAAGAAAAGGGCTGTTTTCAGGGTTTCTCCGGCTATTATTCGAATTTTTCTCGCCGTAAAAACTTCTTTGAACTTTAACGAACATTTAAAAAAAAAGAATTGGCAAAATTGGTCCAGGCGTTCGTTGTTGAGTTATGCTCTTACCAACACATTTTGCGAATCATTTTTATGTACAGGATTAGAAGCCGAACCTGCAAGCAAACCTTCGAAAGCAAAAAGAAAGATTCAAATTATGCAAGCAAGTCTTCAGTACCTACCTACCTTAATGTAAAAAATATAAAATATCTCAAAACCGAAATCCCATTGAATATTTTTCTACTAATAGCAATCCCAAATAGAACTATGTGCTTTTTTTAAATATAGGGCGCCGCCAATATGACCATGACCAGTTACAAAACTATGCTTTTTGCCAAAAAAAAAAATAAATAAATAAATAATACACATCGGAAATGAACAGACGAGAGAAAACTTAAAGCAATCCTTCGCGAATTTCATTGAACTTCGAATACAGTGTTTTAACCTAAAAATAGCTGAAAACACAAATTTAGTTCCGTATGAACATTTCTAGATGTGGGATGGCAGTGCGGCGGCGATGATGGCTGATGAAACTTAATCATTTATCAGATAGGTGATCCAAAACTGATGGTTTTGGTTTAAACTGACTCACAACGTCCCGCATATTTTTGTTTGTTTGTATCTCGAGCTATTTTTAGAACCGTTATATTGCATTTTCGCAGTATTTTGCATTTGTTTGAAATGCCTGATATAAATTACATCAGATAGCAAGTCAGAAATATAATTTGTCGTAATAATAATTCAGACACGTGCCAGACGAAACTTAAGCACTCGATTTGTATTGTAATGGAGATTTGTATATGATATCGGGATCTGCATTACAACAACACTAGAAAATGCGAAACAAGATCAAATGTTGCAGTTTTAAAAACAAAGAACGCAGAAAATGGTTCTTTGTTTTTGTAAAACTCGAAAATGAGGTCATGCCAGTCTTTTGTTTCTTGCCACACATTTTATATGGAATTTTCCTACAAAACTATTTTTAGAAAATGTTTCTTTACTTACTCAGTCTTACTCAAGAAGATGCGATTCGAACTTTTGTGATTGTCAACTTCTTTCTTCTTTATGATATTTCCGGATGCATCTGAAAGGATGAGACAAAACGTTGAAGGTTAAATAAACATGTAGTAGCATGGTGATAGTTAAAAATATATACACAGCTGGTCAAAAAAATAAGTGCGACTTCTTCTAATATATAAAATTCTCGTGTCACGGGGTGTGTAATTGAACTCCTCCGAAACGGCTTTACCGATTTTCGTGAATCTTCGGGAGGATATCGGCTAGGGCGGAAAATCAGACAACATCTATTTTTCATCCCCCTTAATTTTAAGGGTGGTCCAACCTTAATTTTTTTTTTAATTTTTTTATGATACATCATACTAAAATACATACAACCCTAAATATTCGTCCCTCTATGATCAATCCTTATTTTTTTTGGCAAGATTTTTATTTTTCTTTTTTCGGTAGCGGGTATTGGGTAACAATTACTGGTGTATCGGGTAGCGTTTAGAAGTATTGGGTAACGGGAAGTGGGGTAGCGGGTATAAACAGGGTATCTGGGATAACGGGATAGCGTGTAGAGAGTAGTGGGGTAGCGGGTAGTAGGTAGCGATTACCGGCTAAGCGGGTATCGTGTGTAAGTATTGGGTATCGGGTAGCAGGGTAACCGAGTAAATGGGGCTAACGGGGTAGCGGGTAGACGGTAGTGGAGAAGCGGGGAGAGGGTAGCGGGTGGTATGGTAGCCGGCTATAAAAGTCTATGTCTTTTTTATATCGATTGAGGCAGTACGAAGTCTGCCGGGTCAGCTAGAATTTTTATATTATTTAATTTTTTACATATTTTTTCAGTAAAATAAAAATTGTTCACGGTTTTAAAAATACTTCCATATCAAAGGAAATAAAGGACATTAAAAGGATCTTAAATAAATAAAAAAATATCAATAATAAGAGGCCGAAACTGTTGATTGACGCTTTTTAGCCTGGTCAAATAAATAGGTGCGTTTTCCTAAAGTATTAAAAATATGTAAAGAAATAGACCACGACCACCCTCTCACTCCTAGTAGACCACCGTTACAACCCTAAGGGTACATGCCCCTGAGGCTGGTCCGGGCAGCAGAAATAAAGGTGTGTTCATACTACGATCCCCTGTTGGCATGCTGGGTGATGTTGGCTTAGCTCGTCGGCGGGGAGGGTTCTTGGAATCGTAGCCTGAACGATCGTTACGAATTATGCCAAGGTACTAAGATTCGTTGCCGGCGCACACTTTTTTAAAAGTGTGGGGGGGGAGGTGTAGTGACTCCTGTAAAGGGGTGAGCGAGCTGGTGGAATTGGCCCTCTGAGGTTTACCCACCCTTGTATCCATTGGATACCTCCTTGGCTGTTGCTACCTCAAATACTTGCCCCGCGCGCCGTTAGTCCGCCTGTCCTTTATTCCCCTTTACCTGCGCTTACCTCTACCTTTTGGACTATTTTTTATTGAGCATCGTGACACAAAACAATAATTATAACAAAACAACACCAAAATAAAAACTAAAAAAAAAACCAAAAAAATTAGAAGACACAAAAACTTGAAGTTTCCTGGGTTACTTAATATAGCTTATAAAGGTTCAGTTCATTAAAAGCCAAAATGAATACTAGGCGTGGGCGTAAGAAGTCTAATATTAGTCTCCGAGGTAGGGTCCTTAGATCACACCTTCTCTCAGAGACTTTTGAATAAAAAATAAATAGAATGGCACCACAGCTCCTTTGAGGACCTTCGAAATAACTTAATCCAGCAGCCGCACCCCTGCCTCCCCAAGGAGAACCAAGGCGAGAGTCGAGGAGATCAGACCTTAATCTACCTCCACCTTCACCTCAAATCCGGCAGTCTTTAGGCAATGACAATTGTGAGCTGATGACGGAGTACATTAAGGTGGAGCGCGTCGAGCCGAAGACTTCCAATTTTTCAGCAGTGAGCTAGAGAGGACAAGCGTGATGTTGAAAGAGGAGATCACCAACATCTTACGAGATAACTTTGCGTCAGCCGGCCAACAGAAATATGTCTGTGGATGACTTCTTATTCAGGCTAGAGCGGCTACGGACAAGCTACGGAGCCTCCTGGGACGAAGTTGTCATCAACTTCTATCACTTCGTATCTGGTCCCGTGGAAACTTGGTTTTGGGCATTTGTTGAGACCAACGCAAATGTCCCCTGGTTAGCGTAGAAAAACGCGGTGATCGAACACTTCAGGACTCGGAACTCTCCCGAAGCCTCTACGATCGCCATCAGGGTAGCATCAGCGAAACGTTTGATGACTTCTACTTTGCGGTAAAGCAGTTCAACGGCCGGCTCCGAGTTCCGAAAACGGACTCAGAAAGTCAGAGATCATAGAAGTTTGATTTTATTAACATTTTGTGTGGGTTATCTCAATTTTTGATTAACTTACTCTAATAACCAGAGTATCCTCCAGTGCTACCATGAACTTTTCGGACTCTGCGTGGAATTGATTCCACAAATTTTGGCATGGTCTGGTGGGGTATGGAATATCTGCTTACCACAATAGGTTTCTATTTGTGAAATATTGCCCGCCTGACTTTCGCTTGAGTTCATATCAGAAGTTCTCAATGGGATTGAGGTCAGAGAATAGACTTGGCGACGGGACAAGAGGTACTTCCTTTTGTTGGAACCAATCTTTTACATCGACTCGGACCACTACCTCGTTGTAGCCAAGGTAGTGCAGCGGATATCTCAACCAAAGCCAAAAACAGGAAGTGCTAGAAGAAAGTATAACGTCGGACGGCTACTATCGCAAGAGATCGCCAGATCCTTTTCCGACCGAGTGTCAAGTAACCTCAGGAAAAGTCCGCTACATCCAGCATCGAGTATTGAGAACCAGTGGCAGAATTGCCAGAAAGCCATTAGGGATGCTGCCTCTGATGTGCTGGGTTTCACGCGGCCACCAAAACGAAACCCCTGCTTTGATGAAGAATGCAGGCAGGTGCATGCAGCCAAGCAAGAAGCATACAAAGCAGCGCTGCACAGGAGGACGAGATCAGCTCGGGAGCTCTACGAGCAGAAGAGGAGGTTTGAACGCAAGCTTTTCAGAAAGAAAAAGAGAGAGCATGAAAAGCGATCTTTCGAGGATATTGAGAGACTAAAAAACAGGAATGAGGTTCGGAAGTTTTACCAAGAGGTAAAACGAAAGACTCAAGGTTACCGAGCACGAACTGAGGCCTGTAAAGACCAACAGGGTAATATCGTAGTTGAGTCACTGTCAATGCTGAGGATATGGAAGGACCACTTCTGCAGACTGTACAACGGCGATGACGAATCAAATTCCGCTTTCAGGCAGAATGAACCATTCAATGAAGACGAAGCAAGCCAAGATTTCCGTCTACCCGACCTTGAAGAAGTGAAGATAGCAATATCTAAGCTTAAGTACAACAAAGCCGCGAGAGCTGACGGTATCACTGCCGAACTCTTCAAAGCAGCCAGCGCGCGGCAATTACTTGTTTAGAAGCATGCACCAACTCATCTGCAGAATATGGTCAGCAGAGAGCATACCCGATGAATAGAACCTCAGCATTGTTTGCCCGATCCTGAAGAAAGAAGAACCTCTAAACTGCTCCAACTACAGAGGCATCAACCTTCTAAACATCGCCTATAAGATCTTCTCTGCAGTACTATGTGAACGTCTGAAGCCGTTTGTCAACAATCTGATAGGTCCATATCAGTGTGGCTTTAGACCAGGAAAGTCCACCATCGATCAAATTTTCACATTACGGCAGATCCTGGAAAAAACTCAAGAACTCCAAATCGACACCTACCATCTTTTTATCGATTTCAACGCCGCGTATGACAGCATCTATAGAGAAGAACTGTACAAAGCCATGTCCAGTTTTGGCATCCCTACAAAACTCATTCGCCTGAGCAGGATGACAATGGAGAACTCGCGCTGCTCCATCAAAGTCGGTAACGACCTCACCGACCGACGCCTTCGATGTCAAAAAAGGCTTTAGACAAGGTGATGCACTGTCATGCGATTTCTTCAACATCGTATTGGAACGAATATTGCAGAACTCCCACGTCAACACTAGAGGCACTATCTTCCAGAAGTCTGTGCAACTACTCGCGTACGCTGATGACATTGATATTATTGGGAGAACACAGCGTGATGTCAACAGTGCTTTTGCGAGTATACAGACAGAGGCTGAAAAAATGGGTTTAGCGGTCAATGAGGGCAAAACAAAGTATATGCTGTCATCTAGAAAGGACACCCAACACCGACGTTTTGGACAAAACGTCACGATAGACGTAGTTAGGGACTTTGTATACCTTGGCTCCGCTATCAACACGGACAACGACATCAGCGCCGAGATCAGACGAAGAATAACTCTTGCTAATCGCTGTTTCTTCGGGCTAAGAAAGCAATTCAGCAGTAAAGCCCTCTCCCGAAAAACTAAGGTGACGCTCTATAAGACCCTCATCATCCCCGTCCTGCTATATGGTGCAGAAGCATGGACCTTGTCAAAAACGGATGAGAGCGCACTTGGCCGTTTCGAGAGAAAGATTCTACGTAAGATCTATGGTCCTGTCTGCATAAACGGTGAATGGAGGAGAAAATTTAACGACGAACTGTACGGGCTGTACAGCGACACTGACTTAGCTAAAAGAGTGAAGGTCCAAAGACTCAGATGGCTCGGTCACGTGGAGAGGATGGACACCAATACTCCGGCCCGTAAAGTCTTCGAATCCACCCCAGAGGGAAGACGCAGTAGAGGAAGAGCAAGGCTCAGGTGGCGCGCGCAAGTTGAACACGACCTCAACCAACTCGGCGTGCGAAACTGGAGACAGCTAGCTAGGGACCGAGCTGGCTGGAGAGGTTTGTTGGTTGAGGCCCAAGTCCACCCCGGACTGTAGCGCCACCTTAAGTAAGCAAGTAATCTTTTACGAGACCCACCATGTGTTTTGGATCGTTGTAATATTGAAAATGCCACCGGAGGGACATGTTTTCTTCAGAAAATGGAAGCATGACATTTTCCAAGATATTCCTATAACCGTATTTTGTTAATATGGTTTTTATGAGGAATATTGGACCGACACCATACCAGGAAAAACATCCCCACACTATTGCCATCTCCGTGTTTGATTGTGTTTTTTTTTTTTTAGCAGGGATGGTATTCTCTTACTTATTGACGTCTTAAATTACGCCAGGAGTCTGATGAAAACAATTTTATTTTAGTCTCCTTCTTCCGCAGGATATTACGCCTTTTTTTTTACTCTTTCAGGTCCATTCCAATTTGCGTATCTAAGAGCAAATTCCTTTCGCGCTCTTGTGTTGTTAGCTGAGCAAAAGAACTTTCGTAGCGACTACCAGGTGGATTAAGGCTTTGATGCCTTCTTCGGAAAGAGCGCGCACTGACTGCGTTCCCAATATTTGCGACTATAGTCCTTGATGACATGAAGGTATTCGACTTGGCTTTAACTAGTACGCGAAGGTCAGTGGTCGGTGATGTTTTTTTTTGGTCTGCCTCTATTTTCGTGCACTATTCTCTGCCTCAGAGAATTTGTTACCACCACCTATTTATTTGACCAGCTGTGTATATGTGTTTGAAAAACTTCTACAGATCCATTTAGGACAGTTAAGTGTTTGGCACCAAATTTTGAGGGAATTTTCGGGTAGTGGTGTAAGATAGGTTTTAAGTATATTGTACAAAATCGACAAAGACGAGGTATTTGGCCAATGTAGCGGGTAGTGGGTAGCTGGGAAGTGGGGAGCAGTGTAGCTTGTAGCAGGGTAATGAGGTAGCAGGTGGTGGGTAGCGGAAGCAGGTACAAGTTAAGGTCTTCTATTTGAGGCAGTACGAAGTCTGCCGGGTCAGCTAGTTCAGTATAAAAATTAGTAAACATTTCTTCCCATTTGCCCACATCTGTTTGACAAAAAATTAAATTGAATCATTTTTCTATACATTTACAGCGCTTGTTGGCTCTCTAACAATTGGCACAACATTCCTCCTATCCCCGGTCGCTGGCATGTTGACTGACAAAATCGGTCTCCGACGAACAACTTTCATTGGAGGAGTTCTATCGGCGAGCGGACTATTTCTTTCGTCGTTTTGTACACACAAAATCGAGGCACTCTACTTAACCTATGGCATTATGTTTGGATTTGGAGCCGCCCTAGCTTACACACCATCGCTGGCGATACTGGGACATTATTTCAAAAGATACTTGGGCAAGGTGAGCGGTTTTGTGACGGCTGGTTCGAGTGTCTTCACCGTAATACTGCCACCTGCATTGGATTACCTTGTCAAAGGACATGGTCTACAGGTTACACTTCAAGTGATGGCCTTGATATCGTGTTTTATCATTGTGTGTTCGTTTGTGTACAAGCCACTTCACCTGCCACCCGAACCGCCAAAAAAGAAACCAGGCCGCTCTGAGTTCAACACATTCTTGCGATCCATAATCAATGTGGACATTTGGAAGCGTAAACGCTATGTCATTTGGGCACTGTGCGTTCCGATGGCTTTGTTCGGTTATTTCGTCCCCTATGTGCATATGGTGAAGTTTGTGCAAACGGCTTTCCCCGGAGAGGGAGAAAATTTGCCAGTTATGTGTATTGGCGTAACATCGGGACTTGGACGTTTAATGTTCGGTGCGATCGCCGATTTGCCCGGTGTGAATCGCATTTACCTTCAACAATTGTCCCTAGTGTGCATTGGAGTGGTTACACTTATGCTGCCAATGACCAGTTCCTATCTGCTACTAATTGTATTTACCCTGGTTATGGGATTGTTCGATGGATGTTTCATTTCCCTGCTGGGGCCGATTGCATATGAAATATGCGGACCTCAGGGAGCCACCCAAGCGATTGGGTTCCTGCTGGGCCTTAGTTCGCTGCCTCTCACAGTTGGCCCTCCAATTGCTGGAAACATATACGACAGGACGGGTTCGTATACTATTCCATTGATTCTGGCTGGCATTCCACCAATCGTTGGAGGCACGCTAATGTTCCTCATAAAATGTGTTCGAGATGATGGCATTGGCAAGGACATTGAGAAAAATAATCCACTGCCAAAAGCTGCATGGAATGAAGGTATACATTTTTCTACCTTGATAAATTCAAGTTCAACAAATGTGTTTTTTTTTTAATAATAGAAATCAAAGCAGATGCACCACTGATGAATGGGAAATCATCAAGTAATGGATCTAGATTACAGTTGTCGCCATTGACAGCTCCGACGACACCAATTGCCAATACAAATGGAAATGTCACACTCGCCACACCAGGTATTCATCATTTACACGAGAATAATACTACTAGGGCTTTGCTTTGCTCAGACAGCATGTCAACTGTAATTTTAGAACCTTCTACAGGCTTTGCATATAATATCGAGAGCACAGAGTTTTTGCCATTTGTTTCAGCGGAAAGACGACGCTATAAATATTCTATTTATTAACTAAAAGTTGTTTTTAGATGACTACTTTTCTATTGTAAATTCAATTCACTTGCACCTGCATATTGCTTTATTAACTTAATATTTCTACCTACTTTTTTCCCTTCATGATCATTTCATTGCTATCTAACTTTTTGTGTTATAATCGGGTGTAATAATTCATATTCCATTTAATAGTTTTTATTTGCTGCGTAGATGGAGAAAAGCTTAATTCTTGTTTAATTTTTCAATTGCACCTGTTAATTATGAATTCCTGCACCTCTTTTCTTGACGTAACAATATTATTGTTCGTTTTCATATTTGAACTAGAAAAACAAGTAACTACAAGTCCTTTTTTCGATCGACATTAATTCACATAACCTAGAATTTAATGTATTCAAATTGCATTCTACAGAAAGTTTCTGAATCGGTGTGTCGAATTTTACCCATTTTCTTGGATCAACAATGATTTCAAACAGCAATTTTAGTAGCTTCATACACCGGGAGCCCTCAATCCTAAAAGTGCACTTACACGGATTTCAAAATTTCTTGTATTAAAAGATAGTTTATAGAAATACCAACAAATTAAGCCCGGTATGACGAGGCCTATCCTGGCACCAGTATTTTTTGCATTTTTTTGCATTATTAATAATTTGCACTTATCGCGGATTTTAATTTTAAATAGCGCATATTATTGGAAATTTAATGTGCTTTCAGGAAAAAATGGTATGACAGCTGCCATCCTGGCACCAATGTCTGTCATACCTATTTTAAAAACATATGAGTGACAAAATTTTAAAATAGGTATGACAGACATTGGTGGCAGGATGGCAGCTGTCATACCATTTTTTCCTGAAAGCACATTAAATTTCCAATAATATGCGCTAGTTAAAATTAAAATCCGCGATAAGTGCAAATTATCAATAATTATTAATAATGCAAAAAATTGCAAAAAAATACTGGTGCCAGGATAGGCCTCGTCATACCGGGCTTAATTTGTTGGTATTTCCTTAAACTATCTTTTAATATAAAAAATTTTGAAATCCGTGTAAGTGCACTTTCAGGATTGAGGGCTCCCCGCCTATCATACATTTCATTATAGAGACAGGATGATAATGAAGATCGAAAAAAAAAATATTCAAAATTCAAACTATACTCGTCCTTATCTCACACTTTTTGACAAAGTATTGTTAATTGTTATTAGGTTCATTCGATCTTTGTATATTCACCATATAAACAGGGTGATTCACAAGCGTTGTGCCAAAAAGCTAGAGCGTGTAGGTTGAGTTGAGGCAAGAAAAAATCGTTAGGGAGGGGGTGGTCTATTCCCGTTTGGTCGGGAGGGGCAATTTTCTGAAAAGTTACTTATTTTGTAATAAAAAATATTAAAAATCAACGGCTTCGTTTACAACACCGTGCTATACCTTTCTGGAAAGCCAAAAACTTTTTCTTTCATTTTGTTTTTAAATTTAATAGTTTTAACGAATAGTTTAAAAAATATAAATTTTCAAATTCAAAATTTTCAAAAAAAAAAAAAAACAAATAAAAAACATTTTTGACTAATTTTTTTCAAAATTTTATGTAATTAAGTACTAATTTTGTTTTAAAAATTCAATGGCGTTGTTAATTTTTAGTCGAAAACAGAAAACCGGATGCAAAAATGCCTTTCGTTTTTGAGAAACTAAAAAAAAACCAAAACCACTTATTTCTAAGAAAATCTTTGTTAATTTATTTTTACCTATCTGGACTTTTTGTTTAATTTATTTATGAAACATTTAAATTTCTTTTACTATTTGTTTTGCAATTGGGGTTTTATGAGGACTCAATAAAGTAGAAAAGTATTGCATTTTCCCTGGATTAATCATTTTGTTCATTGATAACGTCTGCCATTGACCTTTCACGTCGGCGGATTCTTGAAAACATTCTACGACTCGGCCGCCTTCTATTGGGATATCTTTCAGCGTAGAGTCTTTCGGCTTCCCGATCTCGACAACTAGCTAAACCGTTGCAGAAGTGCATGTCCGCTAACTCTTCTTGAGAGTATGAGTTTTTTATTGTTATGTGTTGATAAGTTAATATTTTAATTGGAAATGGTTGTTTAGTAAATATGCGATGCCTTTTATTTACCTCTAGGTTGTTTATTGTTCTTACATTCAAGAAAAATTGCGGTTTAATTATCTTAAGTCCCTAGCTGGTAGAACCCTTCGCCGGTTAGTGGCCGGCCGTGGCCCCAGGTATAAGCATTGCATTGCAGGTCAGTGTTCAGACGTTATCAATGAACAAAATGGTTAATCCACAGAAAATCTAATACTTTTCTACTTTATTGAGTCCTCATAAAACTCCAATTGCAAAACAAATAGTAAAAGAAATTTAAATGTTTCATAAATAAATTAAACAAAAAGTCCAGATAGGTAAAAATAAATTAACAAAGATTTTCTTAGAAATAAGTGGTTTTGGTTTTTTTTAGTTTCTCAAAAACGAAAGACATTTTTGCATCCGGTTTTCTGTTTTCGACTAAAAATTAACAACGCCATTGAATTTTTAAAACAAAATTAGTACTTAATTACATAAAATTTTGAAAAAAAATAGTTCAAAAATGTTTTTTATTTGTTTTTTTTTTTTTTTGAAAATTTTGAATTTGAAAATTTATATTTTTTAAACTATTCGTTAAAAAAATTTAATTTAAAAACAAAATGAAAGAAAAAGTTTTTGGCTTTCCAGAAAGGTATAGCACGGTGTTGTAAACGAAGCCGTTGATTTTTAATATTTTTTATTACAAAATAAGTAACTTTTTTCAGAAAATTGCCCCTCCCGGCTAAACGGGGGGAATAGACCCCCCTCCCATACGATTTTTTTCTTGTCTCAACGCAACCTACACGCTCTAGCTTTTTGGCACAACGTTCGTGAATCACCCTGTATATAAGGTGAATATACAATGATGTAACCAGCCCCGGCGGGCGGCCCCGGTGCTTGTCACTATCCTCAACGGGTAGTCAACTGAAAAAATTATCTGGGTTTGGTTTCACATCGAACGCATTAGCAGTGCTATGTTCTTTTTTGCTCTTTGTTGTACAGCAACAGCTGATTCGAAGGAGTGTTCCCACCAAGGCACTTCCCACGAGGGACGGCAGCGGATGAATTTCTTTTTTGGAATGAACGGTGGCGTCCTCAGTTCCAGTTAGGTCGAACTACTTGGTGAACACCTTTACGGGCTACTTCGACATATTTGAAGCTCAGGTCGTAAAAGGAGCGGTTTTCCGGCTTTTGTACTTGGAGTCACATCAAGTACCTGGTACTCCAGGTTGGGGGTTGTACGTCGGGGTGACTTCCCGACTATGTAGAAAAAAGTTAGTTGCGAAGCGACAACAGGCCTCGGAAACGGACGGATACACTGATGACGACCCAAGCAAACGTATAAAGGACAACGAATTTCGGATATGCACGTGGAATGTTAGGTCCCTTAATGGACTGCGTGCTGCCGAACAACTAGCGGAGACCCTCAACTGCTACAAAGCAGATATTACCGCTATCCAGGAAATGCGATTGGATGGACCGGGCGAAATGAAGATGGAAAACTGCGACATCTACTATGGGGATTGCTACCGGGACCAGCGACTCTTTGGATGCGGATTCGTCGTGGGAAGCAGACTCAGGCAAAAAGTCTTGAGCTTCAAATGCGTAAGCAAACGCATCACGACGATCCGAATCAAGGCTAATCTCGGCAACATTAGCTTAATATGCGCGCATGCCCCCACAGAAGAGAAAAAGGACGACACCAAAGACGAATTCTACGAGCTCCTCGACAAAACATATGAGCAATGTCCTAGCTATGACATGAAAATTGTCCTCGGCGATTTTAAAGCAAAGCTGGGAAAAGAAGGCATCTTTGGAAGAACAGTCGGAAAGCACAGCCTGCACGACACCACTTCCGACAACGGATTCAGGCTGATCGATTTTGCTGCGGGGCGAAACGTTGTGGTAGCAAGCACCTGGTTCCCACATCTCAACATCCATAAAGGTACATGGAGATCTCCTGATCAATCAACCGTCAACCAGATTGATCACATTGCGATCGACGGGAGGCACTTTTCCAGCATTCAAGATGTTCGAACTTTCCGAGGAGCCAACATCGACTCGGACCACTACCTCGTCGTAGCCAAGGCAGTACTACGAATATCTCGACAACGGCCAAAACAAAGAAATGCTGCAAGAAAATTCGACGTCGGACGGCTACAATCGCAAGAGATCGCCAGATCCTTCTCTGATCGAGTGACAAGTAATCTCTTAAGGAGTCCTATGCCGCCAACATCAAGTATCGAAGACCAGTGGCAACATTGCCAGAATGCAGTTAGAGATGCCGCCTCTAATGTGCTGGGTTTCACACAGCCACCAAAACGAAACCCCTGGTTTGACGAAGAATGCAGGCAGGCCCATGCAGCCAAGCAGGAGGCATACAAAGCGGCGCTGCAAAGAAAGACAAGAGTTGCTCGTCAGCTCTACGAGCAAAAGAGGAGAGAAGAACGCCGGCTTCTCAGGAGAAAAAAGAGAGAGCATGAGAAGCGTCAGATCGAAGATGTTGAGAGAGCTAACAGCAGGAATGAAGTTCGGAGGTTTTATCGGAAGGTAAAACAGCTGGCTCAAGGTCATCGAGCAAGAACCGAAGCCTGCAGAGATCATCAAGGGAACATCATAGTAGAGCCGCAGTCAGTGCTGGGGATTTGGAAAGACCACTTCTGTAGACTGTATAACGGCGACGACGAACAAAATCCCGCCGTCAGACAGGAGCCTTTTATCATACGCGATGACAGCCAACAATTCCGTGAACCCGACCTAGAAGAAGTGAAAACAGCAATATCACGGCTGAAATCCAACAAAGCCGCTGGAGCAGATGGTCTAGCTGCCGAGCTGTTCAAAGCCGCAGGCGACGAGCTAGATAGGAGCATGCACCAAATCATCTGTAAGATATGGTCGGAGGAATGCATGCCCGATGAATGGAACCTCAGCATTGTTTGCCCGATCCTGAAAAAGGGAGATCCTCTAAACTGCGCCAACTACAGAGGAATCAGCCTGCTTAACATCGCCTACAAGATCCTCTCTGCCGTATTATGTGAACGTCTGAAGCCTTTCGTCAACAATCTGATTGGTCCTCTATCAAGGTTGGCAATGAGCTTACGGAATCATTCGACGTCAAAAAAGGATTCAGACAAGGCGATGCACTGTCGTGCGATTTCTTTAACATCGTTCTTGAGAAGATAGTCCAAAACTCCACCGTCAACACCAGAGGCACTATCTTCTATAAATCTGTTCAACTTCTCGCGTACGCCGACGATATTGATATAATGGGAAGAACACAGCGTGATGTCAATGGCGCCTTTGTGAGGATTGAGACAGAAGCGGCTAAAATGGGTTTAGCGGTAAATGAGGGGAAAACGAAGTACATGCTGTCTTCGAGTAAGGACACCCAACATCGACGGCTCGGACAGAACGTCACAATAGACGCATACAACTTCGAGGTAGTTAAGGAGTTTGTCTACCTAGGCTCCGCTATCAACACGGACAATAACACCAGCGCTGAGATAAGACGAAGAATTACTCTTGCTAATCGCTGTTTCTTTGGGCTAAGAAAGCAACTGAGTGGAAAAGCCCTCTCTCGAGCAACTAAGGTTAAACTGTACAACACCCTCATCATCCCTGTCCTGCTGTATGGTGCAGAAGCATGGACCCTAACAAAATCGGATGAATGTGCCTTAGGCTGTTTCGAGAGGAAAATTCTTCGGGTCATCTTTGGCCCCGTGTGCATTGATGGGGAATGGAGAAGGAGATACAACAGCGAACTTTACGGGTTGTACAACGACGTGAACTTAGCCAGAAGGGTCAAGGTCCAGAGACTCAGATGGCTCGGTCATTTAGAGCGCATGGACACCAATGCTCCGGCCCGGAAAGTCTCCGACACTATTCCCGAGGGACGCAGAAGGAGAGGAAGACCGCGACTCAGGTGGCGCACACAAGTGGAAGAGGACCTCAATCAACTTGGAGTGCAAAACTGGAGACAGCTAGCTAGGGACCGAGCTGACTGGCGGAGACTGTTGATTGAGGCCCAAGTCCACAACGGACTGTAGCGCCACCTTAAGTAAGTAAGTAAGTAAGTAAGTAAGTAACAGCTGATTCGAACAGCTCCGAAATTCTCACCCCGAACAGCTCAGTGCGAAATCAGAGCGCCACAGAGCGCACATTGAACAAACATATCTTTTTGTCATAGACTGCCAGACAAAACACGATTAATGTACAGAAATTACTCGTTATGTCGTAATCGTAACATCACACATGCAACACACATCTAGTCATGTACATTTCTCTGTGTTGTCCTTCCTAAACTGCCAGTGCACTGCACATTAAGAATAATTTGTATAAAATATTTTACAATATTCAATACTTAATGAAAACATTGATTGAAAATGTAAGTTGTGTCGTGCTAGCTTGTATACAGGGTGATTCATGGACGATGTGCTAAAAAGCTAGAGCGTGTAGGTTGAGTTGAGCCAGAAGGGGTTAATTTCTAAAACAAATTGACTTATTTTGAAAGAATAAAATATTGAAAATCAACGGCTTTGTCCACAACACCTTGCTATATCATTCTGAAAAGCCAAGAACTTTTTCTTAACAAGTATTAGTTAACCAGCACTTAAATTAGCTGCCAGTTAAACTTCCTGTTAGTGAGTTTTACGTTTCACATTCATCCTTCTGATAAATTTATGTTTTGGGTAACTAATTGCCAGTTAATCGAATATGGGAAATATTAGTGAACAAAATGAATTTGTATGGAATTACTATGACAACGACAAAGCCAGAAAAAAAAATATCATAAGGATATTTGTTGTTGTTTCAGAAATTACTTCGGATAATTTCCTAAATAGGTTTTGCTCTCAACTTATTACAGGTCAGAATCAGAACCACTATTAACTTTTGTGGGCGTGAATAGGTTTCCGACCTAATAGCGTTCAATGAATAGATACCAGCCTTTGAAAGTTATAATTCTTTGTTTGACTTGTCGTAATTGTTGGCCATACCTATTATCAATCAATACACAGGGTGATGATCAATCGAATCATATTTGGTATTGCGAAATGTAATCGATCGAAACATGCACTATTTTGAATTAACCCCAAAATATTGCGAATATTTCTAATTTGGTAATTCTATGATGTCCAAGGATTCCATAAAATCCGTTCTAACTCGGAAGACACGCTCCATAACGCGAAAAAAACTCATCAAACTCGTCATTTAACGTGTCGAGAAGAATATCCATTTTATTGGAAAAAAAATGAAAATTATTTACGAATCCAGAAATTGAATTATATTTTAATTGAAAAAAAAGACAAATCTTGCTTTTTTCAGACTATTAATTCTGTTAATTGCCAGTTAACTACTTTATAGGACACTTCATCCTCCCTATAAGTTACTTGACACTTTAACTACTAGTTTGCTCTACTCAGATATTGTGAAACGCTATTTTGAATTTTAACTGCTAGTTAGCTTCCAAGTAGCTTAACTGGAACTTTACTTGTATATTGTGAAACAGACGCTTAATCTTGTTTAAAATGTTTTAAGGTTTTTAAAAATTAATTTTCAAAAAAATGAAAACAAAATTTCAAACTAAATTTTAACCTGCTCGCCGGCCGCTCCGATGAATCCTACCTGTTAGGGCCTTAAGACAATACAACCGTCATTTTTCTGACCGCAAAAAAATTGCAATCTTTAAAAGACATTGAATTTTTGAATATTAACTCATCAACTAATTGCGAGTACGTCAATACGACAACGACAGGACGTCAAGCTCATACTCTCGATAAGGGTTAGGGGACATGCACTTCTGCTAAGCTTAAGCTCTAGCACTTTAGCTAGTGGTCAAGATCATGAAGCCGAAAGACTCAACGCTGAAAGCCCAGTGGGAGATGACTTAGTCTCAGTTTGAACCCATCGGGCGGCCGCGGTGGGCGGCCACAGGCATAGATAGAGTGGTGCGACAGCTCTTGAAGAGACAAGGCCTAAATGGGTTATACTCATCAACAATTTGAATGCGTGTGAAGAATGGAGGGGACCTACAATTTAACGCTTATTCCGAACGACAAAGTTGAGAAGCACTTTTTTAATGACAGATTGATAGTCTCGTTGGAAGTTTTGTCAGTTCTTCGCAAGAGGTAGTACCCGTTAAAGGTGAAATAAAAACTTTTACGGACACGAGTAGGATTCGAACCCACAACGTTTTGCTTAGCAGTCAACGCACATAACCACTAAGCCACGGAAACTACGGACGAAAGGGAAAGTTTTAAGCTTTAGAAAAAGGTATGCCACGCGGGTAGTGGACAAATCACTTGATAAGTCAATTTTATTAATTAATTGCCACTTCCGGCTGGACGGGGGAGTAAACATACCCATACATACTTTTTCCTGTCTGAACCAAACCTAGCTTTTGTTTGCAAGACGTTCGTGAATCACCCTGTATAAACAATTTAATGCATAAAAGATTTTTATGTATGAAACATGTAAAAAAAGTTTTATAATCTCATTTATTGTAAGCTCTTGTAGATAATATTTGTTTTAAAATATTTCGAGTCTTGACCAATAAAATATAAAAGTAATATGTTTGGCAATATTGTTTACTGGTCCTTGTTGTAAAGCGATGGTGATGATTAAATTGCAGAAACCAACTATTCCATAGTGAGAGTTGAGAGATTGTATAGCATGGGCCCTAAAAGTATGTACTGTTTTTTTCCTAATTTAAGTTTTGCTTCAGTGAGATGTAAACATAATTCTTAGCCCCGCATAACAAATTAACGATCCTTCTAATCACATTTTTATATATTTTTCTCTCTGGGAAGTCTACTAATCATAACTCTGAACTGATCGAAAATTCTTTAATTCTAAATTATAATGTTTTGTTTTGTTTTCAGAATCACTGAGTGACGACCACATGACAACGAACCTGAAGTGATTCACATGAAAAAGATCAACTTTATAAGCACCCAGATGTCTCGCATAAAAATATACATTTAATTGAATTATACTAATCTGGATCAAGCACCATTATTTTAGTTTATAGCAAAATTAAAAAAAAAAAACATAACTATTTTTAGGCAAAAAAAAAAACCTATTCAACAAAATGGCTGTACTTCATACATGAACAGTTGCTTTTAAGACTTTTTATACGTTTTTATCATATAAACGGCAAGAAACACAAAGATTTTATTTTTTAGTACAATTTAAATAAAATTAGTTTAATTTGACTTACATAGCTTAACCATTGTTATTCTTAAACAAACAAAAATATAACCCTGCGGCCACACAAGCAAGTTCTGTCAAATCTCTATCTGTGTACTTGGTGTGACGTAGGTGGCAAGCCAGTTGCTAGTCAACTTGTTTGCAAGTTGACTTTTTATCATTTGAATGATTTATTACAAGTTCAACCAAATTGTTTCATCCAATTCATGAATTTCGAAGATGTTGCCAACATAAGCAATTAAAATTCTAGCTTCAAATAATCTTCCAATTGAATTTTTTTTTATTTTGATAAATTTTACCTGTCAAATTACTTGCCTCTCTACTTGCTTCTCTACTGGGTTCCAAATTCGCAAGCAAGTACTAAAGCAAGTACTAGAAGTTTGAATGTGTGAGTAAAATATTTGATTGTATGTCAACTTGCTAGCCAGAATTTGCTCCTGTGGCCTCGGGGTAAATAAAAACTTTTACGCCTTGCACTTGAGAACAAAAAAAAAAAATAGAAAGGATCAACAAAGACAAAATAAATAAAGGTATATTTTTTAGAGCAAGTAAAATGGAACATACATACATTTACATTATTTAGTATTTTAACATTTAACTTTAAAAAAATGTGTTTAGGTAAAATTTAAAGAAATAAATAAATATGTATATACTAATAATTCAAATATGCACGCATTTGCTATAGATTTTGGGTCAAGAAGCATCCCGTGCCCTGTCTACACATATTTGATTTCATCATCCTTATACTGAGAAAACGCAGCCCATATTAGGACTGACCAATACGATTTTACCCGTCCCTATCTAAGACAATAGTTCGTCAACCCTTCAGTCAGAAAGACGAACTAACAAAGCCATTGAATATTTTCATCAAGTAGAAACGGAGTTATTGATATGCACGCGACTAGTTAGGTTAGGTTAGTGGCTGGTGTGGGGACACAGCATCCAAACACTTAGGCCAGAAGAAAAGGCCCATTGTGATACCACATAAATCTAAGGAATTACTTCTTACAAGTCGAACCATTTTGAGCTTTGTATAAAGCGAAGAAGATATTTAATATCCTTGTTGGCTAGTTCACTGGGATTATCATAAAAATAAATCTCCCAGATGAAGTTTGCGTCTTAGGGAAAGAGCAGGGCATGTGCAGAGAAGATGAGAGATTGTTTCCTCTGCTTCTTCGTCCATACAGCTCTTGCAGAAGGCATTTGAGGCTACACCAAGTCGTATTGCGTGTCTGCCTATAAGCTGTTTGACTGTTTCCTCTTCCTCGTTGTCCATGCAGTTTCTAGAGAAGTAATTTGTGTCATGCATGTCTACCTATGGGGCAGTGTCCTGTTATGACTGCAATTGTGGAGCTTATACTTTGTCTGCTCAAGGAAATCAGCCCCGGATCTAGGGAGGGGGGGGGGGGGGTGCAGACCGGGGCCCAATTCATAATCTACAGACGTATAGAACAGTCATTTACCTGACCACGGAACAAATAATAGTGAAAGACTAAAATTATAGAAATTGTATGGCCATATCAACATCAAATCAATAACTTGACCGATACTCAGAGCGCAAAAAAGATAAACCCAGTGGCGTATCATCCTTAAGGCCTAGGGGTGCTAGGCAACAAAGGTAGCGCGGGCGCAGTGATTTTTACAAGTGGTAAATAAGCCAGTTCATAAGTGGTTGTTAAAGTAGCAAACTTATGCGTTCGAACCTCACTTGCCACTTTTTTCAAAATAAAAATCGGTTTTGAGCAATGCCACTTACAGTACAGAGTAAACTCGGTTTGCCTTTTCGGTTTGCCAACTAGACAACCGACTTAGCTTCCTTCTAATTTTGTAAGCGTTTTTGAATTTTGATTTTGCTTATTGTAAGGACAAATAAACTTATGGTTGAAATACATCAGCGGATGGCAAAGATTCTGAGGGATTAAAAACCTCAGTTTTCTGCTTTTTAAGTATTTTCTAGATTGATTTCGGGGTAATCCGATTTGGCGAACCAAGTTGCAACTCGGTTTGTATAAAAACCACCTCGAGTTAACTTGGTTTACAAAACTTACGGTTCTCATGTAAATTTAGTCTCTTTTTCCCCATTTCTACGCGTTTTCTTAAGGCGCGCGAATCGGTTTCGGTCAAACTTTAATACGAGATATTTTTAATACAGGGGCGCCGAAAAAATGCTTACCTATGGCGCTCTCAACGTTTAATCCACCACTGGATGAAGCTATATTCCAAAACTCCCTATTCGATCATTCTCCACGACAATGTTTTGTTTTAAATATGTGTGTTGTGTTTGTGTACTTATCACCGTCTTCTTACTACCGTATCCTTTCATTTTTCTTTTAAATGAAAACAACCGAAGTTTTCGAGGCAAAGCTCACAATTGTAATGCAGAATGCATTTCATGTAACTTTCGATATTTTCCCAAAGAAAAAAAAAGCCGTTAGGAAGCGTTAAAAAAATAATTAAAAAATGAAAAAAAAAAACAATAGTGTTGCAAGTTTGATTGATTAGAACAGAAAAACGGTTAATCGAAATTAATGCGAAATTTTCACTTAATTTAAGAAAATTATATGAACTTTAATAATTAATCAGATTAGTTGTATCATCTAAAACCAAAAAATAACGGTAATTTTTTTTTTCAAATATATTTTTTGGACAATCGATAAAAAAATTTAAAAAAGCAGTGTTTTTCTTGTATTTTACTTTTTTTTGTAGAAAACTTTTTCTTCAAATCTGACCTTATTTCTTTTTGTGATTCAATTTCTTAGCAGAGATATTGGGGTCCAAATCAAAATTATCAAAATCATTTTGTGATAAGAAAAAAAATCGAAGGGACCTAAAACAAAGTAAATTTAAACAACAATATTTTCAAACTAAATCATGAATCAATTTAGATAGATAGATAGATAGATAGATAGATAGATAGATAGATAGATATAGATTTTATTAATAATTCAGTGTATAAAGAACAGTACAGAATGGTATATAAAATCATAATACGTAATGTAGGCATTACAGTATTATTGACATAACATAAATAATGTTGTCTGTCAGGTTGGCTAAATAATATTAATATAATAATGCATATTATAAAATTAAAGAAATAGCAGTTACATCATTTTCTAATTAATTCAATAATCTGATTTACATTTCCTTGTTTCTACTTAAAAAAATTCATTAATTAATAACTCTCTATACTTCAAACAATAATTTAAAAAGCTGAAAAGAGTTGGAAAGTTTTTGCCATTTAAAATTTCATAGAGCTCTTCAAGAGAAAGCACACTTTTACATAAACATTTAAGTCTAGAGTTCCCAAAAACTGGACATCTGCCAATAAAGTGGAACGTATTCTCCACTTCATCTTGGTTGCAAATAGTGCAGATACCGACTGTATCTTTTTTGAAAGCTCTGGCATTAATATTGAGAAGCCCTCCTCTAGCTTTGAGAACTAAGCTAACCAAATGAGAAGAATTTTTGTCGATAAAGTATGGCAAGATGTTGTAATCAAGGTGAGGATAAAGATCGTGGAACTGAGAATTTCTAGCGGAACTGATGTTATTCGTGGTTTCTGATATTTTTAGTCTTTCAAGAATATTCTCGTGCAGTTCGAACAATGAGGAGGTAAAAGTGTTGGTATTTATACTTATGTTCAGGTCATTGCATGTGTCTCTCCACTCACGGGCCCAGTAAACGTTTTCAGCCAATATCTTTTCTGCGAGAATACGTGTTAATCTTGAACTAGGAAGTTTAAGCGTTTTTCTTATGTAATTAAAATGGAGTCGTAGCGTTTGAACAAACTGAGAATGAATTCCAGTCTCTAAATGTAGCATATAATTTGGGGTGTTATTGGGGAGGAACAACATCTTTTTAATGAAAAATCGAAACAGTTTTTCAACCTGTTCAAATCGCTTGAAGCCCCATATTTGAGCTCCATAAAACATTATGGATTTTGCTGCTGTGTCGAAAATCTTAATTTTTTGCGAAATAACTATTTTAGGGTTCTTAATGTAGTTTGACCATGTTGCATTAATTGCATTTTTAGAAACAACCAGCCTTGAATCAAGATGTTTGTTAAATGACAAATTATAGTTAAGAATGACACCCAAATATTTATATTGATTTACTATTTCAATTTGATTTCCTCCATAGGTCCAATTAAGATTTCTAGAAATTCTTGCGCCTTCACGGAAAACAACAATTTTTGACTTATTTAAGTTGATTTTCAGACCCCAAAGGCTACAGTAGCTAAACAAGTGATCAATCATGCTTTGCAAATCGGCTGGGCAATCAGCGAGTAAGACAAGATCATCTGCATAGAGTAAGATTTTGATGATCATATCCGCTATAAACACACCTCCTGGCAAGTCTTCATGAAGATCATTTAAATAAAGAGCAAATAGGAGAGGGCTTAACAAACATCCTTGCTTTACACCCTGGTTAACCAAGAAAGACTCCGACAATGATGTTTGATCCCACACCCGACATGTTGTGTTTTCATACAGCTGTTGAAGAATTCTAATAACCTTTGAGGATAATCCAAGACATGACAATTTGTAAAATAAGGAGTTACGTGGTATTAAATCAAAGGCGCAGGAAAAATCGACAAAGAATGCGAAAGTGTTTCTGTTTTTTTTACGATTAAGTTGTACGATGCTAGTAAGATTGAAAATATTGTCAGTAGTGGAGTATCCTTTACGGAAACCAGCCTGGTACTCACTGAGTATATTGTTACATTCGATCCAGCTATTCATTCTATTGACAATAATGCCCGTGAAAATTTTGTATAATGTATCTAGGAGCGAAAGACCCCGATAGTTTTCCACAATATTTGGATCCCCCTTTTTGTGTAGCGGTATTATAATCGATTTGCGAAAGGAAGAAGGAATATGTTCAGATAGATAGATTTGATTGAGTAGGCACAAAACTTCTTCTAAAAAGCAAGTTGGTGCATTTTTATAAAATTCATAGCTGACTCTATCCTCTCCCGGTGATTTTTTATTTTTTGCTTTCTGAAGTACGTGCAAAAGCTCCCACATATCAAAAGGAGAATCAAGAAAATTATCTATTTTGCATGGCATAACCCAAGAGAGAGGTAGCTCAATATCCGGTTTTGAAAAAAGGGACCTGAAATATACCATAAAGTCTTCGCTCTTAAGATTTCCATTCAATTTAGGGCTAAATTTCTTCATTGAGTTTGCTAACTTCCACCAATCACTCGCATTCCTAATTGTATTAAGCTTTTCAATATTCTTGTATGCCAAGTTAACTTTTTTACTTTTACAAATACGCATATACTTAACTCGCTGCTCTATGTAAAGGGTTTTATAAATTCCAATATTATATTTCCGATAAAGATTGAGCTGCTTGAACATCCTATTACGAGCACGGGCACATTCGTGGTCGTACCATTTGTTTTTTGGAATAAAACGTTTACCAGGCCTACCCTTACCTGCAGCAGAGTTTATCTTGTACATGAGAGTATTGACTTTTTCTTCCATTGTTTTATTTGAATAAATATATTGGCAATTAGATAGGCGACTGAGAGTGATGACATATTTCGAACGATTATTTTCGGACCAATAGAGTTGTTGAGGGAGCACCATTTGAGTAATGCTCTGATTATGACTGGAGGGGAAAGCGATACGCAGGTTGAGAGGCATATGATCAGAGAAAACTTTGCTTGGGATAGAGAAATTTTCGATCAATGGTAAAAAATCAAACGAACATGCACAGTAGTCTATGACTGAACTACCTGAGGGACCGCAGAAGGTAAACTCACCACTAGAATCCCCGAACATTCTACCATTGATAATCACAGAACCAACATTTTCAAAGAGATCTAGAATTTTCTTTCCTTTTGTATCTATAGTTTTATCTTTAGAAGCGCGTATTTCAGAAACACAGGGAGCACTACTCATTAAATGCCTATCAAGAATTTGACCGGTAGCCGTTCTAGCATTTAAGTCGCCCAGTATACAAAATGAATCAATTTCATTGAGACAAATTTTCCGCTCACTTTATGACGAATCAAACTTTTTCTAATTTTTCGATTTTGAAGATGAGTGAAGTTTTTGCGCTCAAGTGAAAACCACAAACGGTATTTTTTTTGAACTCATGATTTTCAAAAAATAAATGTGCACGACTGGTTCACACCAACTTGCTCCTGCATTCCAAAACTTAAATCACACAAATATTTAAAATAAAATAATGTAATTAAAATTGGCAAATAAAAATTTAAATTGAAATATATACCTCAAAAATACATTTAAAATAAATAAATAGAGTGGCACGACAGCTCTTGAAGAGCCAAGGCCTAAGTGGCTTACTCTCATCAACAATTCTCTGAGTGCGTGTGAAGAATTGAGGGGATCTTCAATTTAACGCCGATTCCGAACGACAAAGTTGAGAAGCACTTTTTTCATGACAGATTTATACTCTTGAAAGATTTGTCAATTCTTCGCAAGAGGCAGTACCCGTGAAAGATGAAATAAAAACTTATATGAGCACGAGTAGGACTCGAACCCACGACGTTCTGCTTAGCAGCCAACGCACCTAACCACTAAGCTACGGGCAACTGCACATTTTATCTAAAAAAAAAAATTGATGCCTTAACATTTCTTAAGAAATTGTTGATTTTTATTTTTGTTTTTCTTTTTTATTCCTTAGAGCGGTTTTTTTTTAAAATTAATTTCTTATATATATAAGTAATCAAAATATTTTAAAATAAAAAAAAACAACAAAATATAAATGAATTTACTTGGTCAGGTCTTACTGGTCGTGGTGGAATCTGCAATGTAGATAAAGAAAAAAAACTTATGAGTACACCGAGACCCATTTAAAGAAAAAAAAATAAACAACATTCGTCCTCATAATTTGTACATAAGCAAATTAGATAGTTCCTCACATCGAGAGAGAGCTAGAGAGTTATTCAGTAAATTTACATATTAAAAACTAGGCACACTTTCGTGTATAAAAACAAAATAACAACATGGACTGCAGATGTCAGCAAACCATCAACTTTGGCATGCGAACGGGAGGGAAGACAAGCACCCGAACCGATTCTCCAAAGGACGATTCCTTACGCCGCAATATCATTGATTCGACACACGGAGCAGGAGAGCGCACATCTCCGTATGTTAGTGGGTAAAGGACGATGCACACTACACAGTCATAGTCCCACCGAAACAGTACAAAATACACTTGCGCATGCAGTCTACACACCAAGCTACTGGCAGCGAACGAGAAGGGAATGCGCACAACTCGAACCGATACCCCAATAGTTGGTTGCAACCACTACGCTAGGTAAAAAAAAAATATTCTAGCACCATACATGGAGGGCACCGATCAACTCGCTGGCATGCGAAATAGGTAGGATACACGCACACACCTCGAACCGATTCCCCAACCGATTCCTCCACGGTACCAGAATAATCAAACACAAAGCCAAAGAATAATAAAAATAAGACTACAAAACTCTCTCTAACTCGATCCCGTTGCAATTGCAAATCAGAATAAAATACTTTAGGACATTTTCTTAAAAAAATAATAATAAAGGAAAATAAGTTCTACTTTCGGAAAGCAAATAAAATCAATAAAAATCTACAATCTACCTTCACGAGAAGAAAAAAAAAGGTTCGTCATAGATTGACGGTCGGCGCAACAGTGATGTGGTAGAAGCACACAAAAAGAAAGCAAATTAGATTAGCAAAAATTAAGAAAATTAAGCAAACGAGTCTCTTCTACTCAGTGGAAAAATTATATTAAATATATAATTTAACTCATATTATTTTTATTTTGGAAATACATCAAGTTAAGTCCGCACAAAAAATACACTTTATTGATTCACTTCAAAGGTTAACTATCAACAACTGATCTTATTATCAAATTTCAAATTACACACAAACAAAATTGACGGAAAACTGGACATGACATATTGTTCAGGGAAAAGCAAAACGGAAAACAAACAGCTAGGTAGTCAAAGTTCGATTTTAAGAAAGGAAGAAAAAAAAATATGACTTCTAGCTCTTTCTTACAATCACCTATCCTGACAAGACCTCGTCTCGAGGTTCGTCATTGTTTAAAATATAAGATTTTGTCTAATTTGAAAGCTTTGTTCAATAGTATTAAAAAAAAAACTTTGTACTGATGTATATTTATTTTCTTGTCACTGTATCAATAATTTTATGTTATAGAAAATTTTCATAAACTTATTATTCCTTTTATAATTTTCATTGAGGATCAATAAAACTTTTACTCGCTTGTACCTATAAGACGTTTTTTTTTTCAATTTGGATTTGGTATATCTATCTATCTATGGGTCCAGGTTAGCGTTAAGGAAAAATAATTTTTACTAAGTTTGTATAATACGCATAATCGTATTTGAATGAACCAAGAAGTGAAATGAAAAAGAACCATCAACGATTGACAAATTTGTCGATGCATCAGATTCTGTTCCTTACGTTTATGTTGAGGGAAAAAATCAGTAAGCCAAATGATGCAGCTAAGGAAGCGGAATGGGTGAAGAACGATGCTAAAAGATCATCTCTGTAAGTGTTCAACATCGAAGGGAATGTGGAAAAATTACTTTCTCTTTATGAGCAAGTAAATGACTCTGCAAAGCATTTATTAGAAGAACAATGTTATGGATAGAAAAAGGATACTATCAATGATATAGCTACACATATTTCATCACTTAAAAAAAAAATTGCAGAAAAGCTTTAATCTGCAGAGAGCAAGCTCATAACTAAGATATTGATGACGTTACCAAACGAATATCGGCATTTTTCAACATCATGGGATTCTGCAGCTAAGTCGGAAAGAAAAATAATCAATATGACTATTCATCTCATAGCTGAAGAAAACCGATTTGGAGTTCAAACGCAATTCAAATCTAAGCGATCTGAAAACTAATGTAACGGAAAATCTCGTAACAATGATTCAAGGAAACATCATTCAGAAAACTTTAAGGAATCCGGTAATAAGGACAAGGCTTTCCTTGGATCTACTGTCAATTGCTTTGAAAATAAATCTTGGGTTGTTGACTCTGGTGCAACAAATCATATGTGCAAGCATAAAGCATGGTTAAGTTCTTTCAACGAATAAGAAAAACGAATTCATATTTTGCTTGGAAATTGTAAGCTAATGCAGGCAACTAGCATTGAAGATCTTAATATTTTATCTTACAATGAAATGAAATGGATAAAGAAGAAGATAACAAATGTTTTATGTGCTCCAACATTATTTGCCAATTTATTTTAGTCTACCAAGGCTATGGATAATGGTCACACAGTGTGGTCTGATAAAACTAGTTTCAAACTTCTTGATGGTCAAAATGTTATAGTAATCGGAAAACAAAACGGTTACATGTTTCAAATGAATATGTATATTAAAGTTATCATTCCTTCAACTGATGGTGAAAAATCTATGGTGGCTATGAAGGATATATATATATAGCGTCTGGCATGAACGTCTTGGGCATCAAAGCATATATCATGGGCGACTTCTTCCCTGAAATAACAACATCGATTACATCGAAGAAGGTTTTGATTGTGACGGATGTGTTTTTGGAAAGCAACACAGTTTAAGTTTTAGCTCAAGACTAACAACATTGCCAGATGTGGTGAAATTATTCATGCGGATATCTGTGGGCCAATAGAAGAGGATTCTTATGGTGGTTCAAGGTATTTCCTGTTATTTAAAGATGACCTCTCTAATTTTTCGGTTTGTGTCCCTCAAGAAAAGCATTCTGGACATCCAATTAAAAATCTTCGAACAGACTATGAAACGGAATCTGCTCACTCAGCAATGAAACAACTTTTGACAGAAAACGGAATACATATACTCGCCGGAACAAAACGGTTGCATTGAGCGAGAAAATGGAACAAAACATGGAATCGGCTCGTTCTATGATTCATTCAAAGGATCTTAGTCCTAAACTGTGGACGGAAGCTGTACAACAGCTGTGTACGTTATTAATCGAACAGGTAAAAGTACAATAAAAATAAACAAAACAAAGCACCGTACGAAATATGGCATGGTAAGTCTGCAAATTTGTATTGTTTTCGAATTCTGGGTTCTGAATAATTATGTTCATATACCAAATAAAAACGGAAAAAAATGAGATGCAAGATCAAGAAAATGCATTTTTGTTGGTTGTGATGAGTGCCAGAAAGGATACCGTGTCATGGATACGTTTAACTCAATATCAGTTGTAAGATGCTTCTGGCAGAAGAACCACTTTCAAATAGAATCGCAAATGAAACAGAAGACGAGTGTTAAAACAATAAAAGTTACAAACAATTGTCTTCGAGTAACCTCGCATAATTGTGCATAACAATCTCTTTCTCCTGGAAAAGATTTTAGTAGCTTATTTTTCCATTAGATCCAAGAAAATTTCAAACTTGGCAGTCCCTTGTACCAGGTTTCAACTTGGCCTTTTAACTTTCCTAGAGCATTATAAATTTTTGCTTGGTTAAATAACATAACTATAGGTATTGAAGCATTAGTAATTCAAGTGATCAAGCAAAAGTGTACGCGCGGCGGCGCAGAATGAGGGAGATTTCTGTATATCGAGAACATACACACATGACACAAGCCACTTGCAAAAGAAACCAAAACAAATATAATACATAAGAATCAGAATAAAAAAAAAAAGATACAGAAGACACAAAGCAGTATTCAAAACGTTAATAAGAACCGCCAAACAGAATGAGGTAAATACCTGCATAAGATAAAAAAAATTTAAATAAATAAAATATATTAGATTGATAGACATAAAAAAAAAACAAAACAAATATATATATATATATATATTTCCAACTCCACGACCAGGTATCCCACTTCTGAATTATAAGTAATCAAAATATTTTAAAATAAAAAAAAACAACAAAATATAAATGAATTTACTTGGTCAGGTCTTACTGGTCGTGGTGGAATCTGCAATGTAGATAAAGAAAAAAACTTATGAGTACACCGAGACCCATTTAAAGAAAAAAAAAAAACAACATTCGCCCTCATAATTTGTACATAAGCAAATTAGATAGTTCCTCACATCGAGAGAGAGCTAGAGAGTTATTCAGTAAATTTACATATTAAAAACTAGGCACACTTTCGTGTATAAAAACAAAATAACAACATGGACTGCAGACGTCAGCAAACCATCAACTTTGGCATGCGAACGGGAGGGAAGACACGCACCCGAACCGATTCTCCAAAGGACGATTCCTTACGCCGCAATACCATTGATTCGACACACGGAGCAGGAGAGCGCACATCTCCGTATGTTAGTGGGTAAAGGACGATGCACACTACACAGTCATAGTCCCACCGAAACAGTACAAAATACACTTGCGCATGCAGTCTACACACCAAGCTACTGGCAGCGAACGAGAAGGGAATACGCACAACTCGAACCGATACCCCAATAGTTGGTTGCAACCACTACGCTAGGTAAAAAAAAAATATTCTAGCACCATACATGGAGGGCACCGATCAACTCGCTGGCATGCGAACGAGGTAGGATACACGCACACACCTCGAACCGATTCCCCAACCGATTCCTCCACGGTACCAGAATAATCAAACACAAAGCCAAAGAATAATAAAACTAAGACTACAAAACTCTCTCTAACTCGATCCCGTTGCAATTGCAAATCAGAATAAAATACTTTAGGACATTTTCTTTAAAAAAATAATAATAAAGGAAAATAAGTTCTACTTTCGGAAAGCAAATAAAATCAATAAAAATCTACAATCTACCTTCACGAGAAGAAAAAAAAAAGGTTCGTCATAGATTGACGGTCGGCGCAACAGTGATGTGGTAGAAGCACACAAAAAGAAAGCAAATTAGATTAGCAAAAATTAAGAAAATTAAGCAAATCTACTCAGTGGAAAAATTATATTAAATATATAATTTAACTCACATTATTTTTATTTTGGAAATACATCAAGTTAAGTCCGCACAAAAAATACACTTTATTGATTCACTTCAAAGGTTAACTATCAACAACTGATCTTATTATCAAATTTCAAATTACACACAAACAAAATTGACGGAAAACTGGACATGACATATTGTTCAGGGAAAAGCAAAACGGAAAACAAACAGCTAGGTAGTCAAAGTTAGATTTTAAGAAAGGAAGAAAAAAAAAATATGACTTCTAGCTCTTTCTTACATATATAAGGTTTTTCAAAAACGCCTTTCAATTAATCTGGGTATGCAGTATTCAGGAATATTTTTATATACATCTTAGATTTAAATTTCAGTTTTTAATATTGATCCGATTTTGAGATACAGAGTTTCGAAAGTAAAAAGTTTAAACACATAAAAAAAAAAAAATTTGAAATTGTTTTGGAAAAAAAATATTGTTTGGAAAATATGTATGTATGTACTCCTAAAAAAAAGACGCTGATCAGACTATTATTTTACGAGAAAATCTTATAGCAAAAAAACGGTTCTATGAGGTACCATTTTGGAGCAATATAAAAATTAATTATTATCTTAACAAAAAGACCCAGCCAAATTCGCTCAAACAACTTAATTGAAATTTGAAGTCAATCGTACCGGTGGTTAAGGCTGTAGGTGCGTTTTCAGACAGACAGACGGACGGAACCGCCGCCGCCGGCCGGACTCACTTCGACTTCTCTTTCATCGTAATGTCATATTTGATAAGCTTGGAAAATCTTTTTATTTCATCTCAATCCGACGACTATGTACTGAAATACAGCCGTATAAAAAACCTCTCAATTTTAGAGTTTATTTGAGTGTTTCTTTATTTTTTTTTTGACAAGGGGGCGGCATTTTTCACTTTTTGCCCCACCTGAAAAAAAATTGAAGATCCGGGGCTGAGGCAAATCAAGCCTTTTGACTGCTTCGGGACTTGGCCATATTTGTTTGGTTGCTAGGCATGTGGTACCCTGTGACCATCTAGCAGTTGTTGATTCAAGAGCATATTGTTTGAGAAGATGTTTGCATGTAGCAAGGGGTGTTCCTAGGTTGTGTCTTTGTCTAACAGTGGGCAGAAGTGTTCCGGTTTTGGCGAGCTCATCAGCTTTGAAATTTCCCGGAATGTCACTGTGGCCCGGCACCCACATGAGGTGAATGTTAAACTGTTGTCATCTCATTCAGAGATGATCGACAGTCGTGGACTATTAAGCACTATTCACATGAGCACGAACAACGACCAACGAATGAACGAAAATTCGTCGATTTTGACATTTCTTTCACATGAGAGTTTTTAATTCGTCGCGAAAGAAAAACCAAAACACAAGGCAAGAATGATTTTTGAGGTTATACGCGCGACTTATATTTTATGTGGTAAACTGATTTAAAAAAACACGTTTTTAATTACGTTTAGCCACAGGCCAGTATTACACTTTATTGTTCTCGATAAGTTACAAATGTTATTATGAGACTTAATCTATAGTAACCCGCCGTCGTCAGCGTCGCTGCAGTTACCTTTTGATTTTGATTAATATCGTATTACTGGGCGCCGGTCGTTTAGCGGTTCCCTTCCTATATACTCTCTTTCTGCTGAGGTTGCCATTTTGGGTTCCACCTTGTGTAGGTGTTGTCATCAGTTGTTTGCTGTATGTTGTAATTGCTGATGTTGCTATTGTTGGTTCGATTACCTGACCTATTTGTGAAGGTGTTGTCATCAGTTGATTGTTGTATGTTGATATTGCTGATGTTGCTATTATTGGTTGGTTGGTCGATGAACTTGCATATGTTACTCCTCCTCGGTTTGAAAAAAATGTCTCCTGACATTTGCTATTGTCTTTTACATTATATTTTTTTTTATACATTTCATTACAATTATACATTTTATTACAAACATATGCAATGCTCATCATTGTTACAATAATTATCAAAATCATAGTTAAATTTATTACGTATGATATATTTTTATGGAATTTAAGTTCTTTTATTTCTTTAATATTTTCAAAGTTACTTACAACAATGTCATCAAAAGTCATAGTTTTTTCAAAAGAAACGTTAGGATTATTTTCTTGATAAACAAATTTTTCTTGAACCATTTTCTTATTATTATAAAAAATTTCGTTTAAAAGATGCAATTGACAATTGAAAAAGTTAATTAGATAATTACCATTGAGTACAATTTTTCGGTTATCGCAATTTTGTTTCAATTCTTCTTTATGGGCATTTATAATAACAATAGTTTCATCATCTATTATTTTAATTTGCGTTTTATTATTATATCTTAGTTTGCAAGTTTTTGTTACAACACAATGCGTACTTAATTTCAGTTCTTGTAATGTTACATCATTCTGATATTCATAAGTCTTATTATTTATTTCTACTATATACTGACTATCGGAATCTATTTCAAATTTATTTTCATTTGGTATTGGAGTAATTAATTTTGTTTCAATTGATACATAGTTTTTCGGGATTTTAATGGCAATTATTAGAAATTTATTTTTATATTCTAGAACACCCATTTTCATTAATTTCAGTTTATACAAATCAATTTTATATTCGTTAAGTTCTTCTAGTGTTAAAATACTTGGGTGAATTATATTATATTTTGCTGATACAATATTGTCTTGAATTTGATTTATTTTGTTTTCTATAAATCTTAACTTTGTGATTTGGTCTAGAAATAGCTGTTGTTGTACAAGATTTGTAATCGAATTTTCTACTTTATTTCATGTATTCAATATTGTTTTCCTATCATTTTTAATTATTATATTTAGTGTTTCTATGGATTCATTAAAATGTTTATTGATTTTAATTTGCTGATTTATACCTTCTATTGCATTATGACTATTTTCTACTGCTATATTTAAATAATTTGAAATTTCTTCTCTATCAACATTGTCCATGGTTCCAAAGAGCCATCTTTCTAGATTTCCTACTATATTTATTAACCCTCTTTTTGATCTTGTTTGGTCTCTAGGCATAATTGATTTAATTTTTGCTACTAGTGTTTCTATTTCTTTCATTATCATGGCTTTATCTTCAATGTTTAAATGTTTTATGTTAGTTTGTATAAAAGAAACTGTGTAAAGTATCTCTTGTGGATTTATTATGTGTAAAATAGTGTTAGTTTGATTAGTGATTTGAACATTTTTAATTTTAATTTTCATGTAACCTGTGTTTTCGTTAACTAGTGTTGTTTGAAGTGTTCCGTGTATCGTTGGTGTTATTAGGAGTATGAGAATTATGTGAATAAATGTTGCCTGAAAATTTGTAAGGTCTTTTAATGTTAGTTAAGTGTACATTATTAAGGTTTTTAATTTTATATCTAGTTTCTTCTTTGTGTCTAACATTTTTATAATTCTTAATTGGTCCTATTTGTCTATTTTCTGTGTATTCCTCTCGTTTTTCATTAAGTTTGTTAATTTTCTTTTGCTTAGTCTGTTCGGCTATTTCGTGAAGTACTTTTTCGTCAATTTCTTCTTTAGCTTTTGTAGGGGTAGTTTGTATGGTTGAATGATATCTGTTATTGTAATTATTTAAAACTATCTGTAATTTCATTTCTACTGATAAATCTTTTTCTTCGATTCCTGTTATTTTTTCTAAAATTGTTGAATGCAATCTTTCGATGTCGGAATTTCCGGTGTGACTATTTGGTTTCGTAAAGTGTATTTCAATATCGTTTTCATTCAGAAAATTAATAATATGTTCTGATTTGAATTCGTTATCAGTAATGATCTTCTTTGGTTTTCCAAACTTTGAGAAATGCTCTATTAAGATCGTTTTCTTACTTCTCCAATTCCTGTCAGTAATGGTGTATCCTACTGCAAACTTAGTTAATTTGTCTATTAATGTAACAAATGCTTTCTTTTGTATGTGGAATATATCTAGGTGTAAAATTTCGTTCTTGTGTTTTGGGGTTTCTGTAATATGAAATTTTGATTTGATGGGTTTCCTATCATACTTGATCTCTTGGCATTTTCTGCAATTATTTATTACTAACTGAATTTGTTCTAAGAGTTTGGGGAAATAAATTCTGTTTTTTAAGGTATAATATGTTTCATTAATTCCACTATGCATGGATTCTTTCGTATGGTATAATGAAATCTGCTTATGAATTTCCTCCTCGGTTTTGACTTCGACTGCCCTATGAGTACATTTAATAAACTTCATATTTTCATTCATGGAAAATAATTGAATTATAATTTGTTGTACTTTATTATAGTCATGGTCTTCTACCTCAGAATATATACCTGTTGTTCCTTTTTTCATGAATCTAATTAAAATATCTTTTATACTTTCTATTTCATTAAGAGGATTTAGATGAATAATTCTGCGTTTGTGGGATATTTCGATTTCATTTGTTATAACACTATAGGTTAATATTAATTGTGTTTTATATTTGTTGACAATTTCGTCTTTGATACCTATATGATCTAAATGTTGTTCCTCAACTGAATGAGCTGTTTCTGTGAGGTCCATATTAGATTCTGAGTTGTTGTCTTCATTAATTTTAGGTGTATTTTCTAACCTGCTAAGAAAATCTGCTACTTTGTTTTCTTTACCTTTCAGGTATTCAATTTCAAAATTATATTCTTGAAGTTTCAAGAGCCATCTTTGATTTCGTTGGGAGAATTCTTTCCCTTTGTATTTGCTATTAAGATATTTAATAGGAATGTGGTCAGTTACAATTTTAAAATGATTTCCATATAAATATGGTCGAAAATAATTGACTGAATACACTATTGCAAGGAACTCCTTATCAGTTACACTATATTTTTGTTCGTGCTTATTAAGGGTTCTGGAAACAAAGCACACTGGGTGTCCATTTTGAGAAAGAACAGCACCAATGGCATAGTTACTTGCATCTGTAGTAAATACGAAAGGTTTATCATATTCGGGATATTTTAATATTGGGTGTGAAGTAATCAGAGCTTTAAGATTTTCAAATGCTGAAATATATTGGGGGTCATTAATATTAATTTTTTCGTCTTTCTTTAAGTACCTTATCATTGGGTAAGCAATCTTAGCATAATCTTTTACGAACTTTCTATAATACCCTGTCATCCCTAGGAAACCTTTCAGTTGTTTCTCTGTTTTTGGTATTTTTAAATTATCAATTTCTTTTACTTTATTTGGATTTGGTTTAATCCCTTCTTTGGTCAACACGTGTCCAAGAAATTCAGTGTCCCTTTTCATAAAACTACACTTATCTGCTTGTATTTTAAGGTTATGATTTTGTAGTTCTCTAAATATTTTTTCTAGTGAATTCATATGTTCTTCAAAGGTTGTGGAGAATATTAATATATCATCTAAGTAGACAACGCATATTTTGTTTATATAGTCCCGTAATATATCGTTCATTAGTCTTTGAAACGTTGCAGGTGCATTCTTTAATCCGAAAGGCATCCTGACGTATTCATATAAACCTGATGGTGTCACAAAAGCTGTTTTTTCAATGTCCTGTTCTGCTACTAAGATCTGATGATAGCCTTTTGCAAGATCTAAAGTACTAAAATATTGAGCTTTCCCCAATTTATCCAATATACTGTCGATATTTGGTATTGGGTACTTATCATCAACTGTTACTTGGTTCAACTTTCTATAGTCAACGACTATCCTGTATTTCTGTTTTGCTGAACTGTCCAGTTTTTTCGGAATAACTATTATTGGTGAACTGTAACGACTATTACTTTTCCTAATGATTCCTTGTTTCTCCATTTCTTCCATTTGTCTACGTACTTCGGCTTCGTGTTTTGGTGGGTACCTATATAATTTAGAGTTAATCTGTTCGTTGGTTATGGTTTTTATTGCATGAACTACTGCAGTTGTGTTTGTTAATTGATCTCCGTCTTTGAAAATCAATTTTTTGTATTTATTTAAAAGTTTTTCAATCGATTCTTTTTCTAACTCATTAAGATGATTTGTTTGAATGTTGCAAACTTCGCTTATTTCCAACACATTAACTTCTTCAAGTGATATGGTTAAGAATGGAAGATGCTTATCATTCGTTAAAACAATCTCTTCTTTTTTCATATCAATAGTTTTAGCATTATTTCTTATCCAATCCATTCCTATAAGGAAATCGTATGGTTTATTTAAAGCAACTTTTGTCCATTTGATTCTGGCATTGCAAGGTTGATCAAATTGTTTTGGACATTTTGTTTTTACCTGTGCCGTTTCGGTAACGGTACCTTGAATAGTATTTATTTGAATTGGGATATCATTTAAATTTTCATAAAGGCTTGATGGAACTCTAGTTGAGTTTAAAAGGCTAATGGTTGATCCTGTGTCAATTAATGCAATATAATCTGTATTTTCAAACGTTAACTGAATACAAATTTTTCTTCTGTCCGAGGCTAGTTGATAAAAAACTCGTGATTTTCTATTTCGTTAGTTTCGTCTCCATTGCTTATAACGTCTACCTCCATGGGTTCTAATCTGTATTGTCTTGATCTGAATTGACCTGAGTTTTCATTATTTTGGGGTCTATTTTGGAATTGTCGATTATTCCATGAATATCTAGCTTGTCCTGATAAGTTATTGTTTCTGACTTGCCCTGAATAATTGTTTCTATTAGGTTGATTCTGGTTAGAATAATTGTTTCTATTAAATTGGTAAGGTTGTACCTGATTGTTTTTATCAAACTGCTTTTGGTTTGAGGGGTTATGTCTATTAAGTTGGTTATGGCTATAAATATTAGCTCTATTATTTTGTTGATGGGTAAATGATCTTTCTGATTTCAAATTAAATTCATCCTGACCTAAGTATTTAAACAAGGTAGTTCTAATGTTTGATATACTATACATATTATAGATTTCTGCTCCTAATGCCCCTGCTGTTAGTTCTTTTATTTTTAATATCAACGCACTATTAAGGCAATTTGCTATTTCTAAGTAATTGATTAATACTATTCACCTTTATATTGTTGATGGTCCTTAGGATTGATCCTATGTCCTTCGTTGGGCGGAAATGTAACTTCAGTTTCTGCTTGCATTGTTCCCACGATGCTGGTGCTTCCACAGCCAGGTAGTTTTTCGCAGCTCCTTCTATTTTCTCATTATAGATCACACTGAATACCGCTTCTTGATTAAGGATACCATATTCGTCAAAAATTTGTTCAACGGTCGCGATGAACGAGGGTAACGTGCCTTGTTCTCCCGAAAATGATTTCAAGTGCTTAACTCGTTTTTCTATTAATGTTCTTATATTTTGAGTACCACTTTGACGACTTAAAATTTCCGTTAGAGTCACTAGACACTGTTCCACTGTTGGTTGTGCCATTTTAAACAAAATTTGTTGAAATGTTTTTGGATTGACTTGAGATTATTAGTGACTACAAAAACTGACACTTTATTATAATCAGATTACAACTTCCAAATGTTTATTTTGAATATTTCAAATGCACTTTATTACAATCACAATTAGTTTATGGATTGTTAGGCTTTTAAAATTATCGTTTCGTTTCACTATCCTCCAGAATTTACTTAGAGGACAACCGACTGCGCCACTAATATTTTATGTGGTAAACTGGTTTAAAAAAAACACGTTTTTAATTACGTTTAGACACAGGCCAGTATTACACTTTATTGTTCTCGATAAGTTACAAATGTTATTATGAGACTTAATCTATAGTAACCCGCCGTCGTCAGCGTCGCTGCAGTTACCTTTTGATTTTGATTAATATCGTATTACTGGGCGCCGGTCGTTTAGCGGTGCCCTTCCTATATACTCTCTTTCTGCTGAGGTTGCCATTTTGGGTTCGATTAACTGACCTACTTGTGTAGGTGTTGTCATCAGTTGTTTGCTGTATGTTGTAATTGCTGATGTTGCTATTGTTGGTTCGATTACCTGACCTATTTGTGAAGGTGTTGTCATCAGTTGATTGTTGTATGTTGATATTGCTGATGTTGCTATTATTGGTTGGTTGGTCGATGAACTTGCATATGTTACTCGCGCGAACATTTTGTTCGTTGGGAGTGTGGATGATGTGGAACGCGAATAGAGTTTGGCAGTTCGTATCAACTACAATTCTTTTCTTTTACATTTTACAATAAAAAGTTAATTATTGCATCATAAATCAAACATAAACTTTACTTTTACCGTTTTGTTGAGAATTTGCAAGGAAATACGGCTTCAAACGTATCTAAAATCACTTTTCTTCATTTATTCGTCGTTCGTTGGTCGTGCTCATGTGAATAGTGCTTTAGAGAGTTTGTGGAGACATGCGCGAGAGATTTGAGAGCGGCTTGGCTGTCCGAGAAGATACGTAAATCCTTGCAAGACATAAAGTTTTCTTTGAGCCAAAATAGTGCCTCTTTCATCGCCATTACCTCTGCCTGGAACATACTGCATTGATTGGGAAGTCTATGGAATGGTGTAAGCAAAGAATTAAATTCCACAATTCGAAAGCTAGCCCCTTTGATAAAAGCCAGCATTTATGTCATCGAAGCCTTGACCCGCAGCCGCAATGCCAAACTAATTCCCGTTTATCTTTTTAACATCGCAAAATACTGCAAATTTTAATGGAAAAATACTGCGATTTGAAGTAAATCAAACTTTTCAATCTTTTGCACGCAAAAACTCTTAAAAATTTTACAATATTCTCTGCTTACACCATAAAACCATATTTGTTTGCCTGCTGACGTAACAAAATTAGACACAACAAACTCATTTCTTAAAAATTATTATACTTTGCCCAAGTATACAACGAAAACCACTAGTCATCGGCATAGAGTCATCAAATCACGTACAATCCTATGCCATTTTTAAGTGTTCCTAAATTTATTGCAAGATTCTTTCAAAGTTACATTTATGAACAAAAAGCACTTAACTTATTTGTTTACCGGAAAAAAAAGCACCGACCAAAGCAAAGTTTAAAACAAGCAAAATAAGACTCCTTGGGAGAGACGAGGAGTTTCCCCGAAGTTTAAGTGTTTGTGTCTATCACGATGTCATATTGAGTGACTCTTTGAATTTTTATTGTCAAATTATTAATGGTATGTCAGTTGTTGTTTTGTTTTCGAGTCGGTAATCTACGCAAATCGATATTATGATAGAATGTTTAAATGAAACCACGTCTGTTGTTTTATGAATCTCTTAATATTGTATGCATGTACAATGTACATATATTTATTTATAGTTAATCTTCGGAAATAAACCTCATTACATTGAGCTCCTGCAAAAATAGAACTGGCTCCGGAATCTATGAATCAATTCATTGGCTTAATAATTATTTAGTGAAATGAATTCATCCTACTGTAGTCTTTTTATTTGCCAGATAAAAAAGTGGCTTTTGCTTACTGTTCGAAATTATTAGTAACACCGAAATTAAAATGCCGAAAATTTCCATGTATGCAAATTTAATGGTCACATCTCACATCACTAAAAGCCGCTACTGGCCAGGGCCGTCCCTACCCTTTTTGGGGGCTCTGGGCACTTTTCGAAAATGGGGCCCTTGTATGATTATATAAAAATGTTATGTAGTGTAATAAAGGTATACAGAAAAAAATCACATAACTTTGAATTGATATTTATTCTTTTAATTTTTTAAATAAATAATTTTTTTTAATTCATTAAAAAGATAAATAGTTATTGCAGCATTTAAAACATAAACACAAACATAGTAAAAATAAAAACAAAAAATAAATATTTCATATAAAAATTCTAAAATAAAAAAATTTAAATAATAGACAATTAAATAAGTTATTGAGAATGTAATTTAAAGAACAATATAGTGACTCAGACTATATTTTTTCAGGTAAAAGAAAGGAATATTAATTGAAGGGGTCTTTTTCTTGATTTGAGATTAGCAAAATCATTGATCACATCTTCAAAATCGATGCCTCTGAGGATGTCGCTTTTGATTGACATCAGCGACAAACATGTCAACCTTTCTTGAATCATTGTAGTTCTGCACTTTTCTTTTAAATTCAGGCATTCAGCATGTAGTTCATCTCCGTTCACATCTTCGGTGTAAAATTTAGCAAAAGATTTGCAGTTCTCTTTTAAGTCTCCTGAATTCAGATTTTTTAATCGAAAAAAAAAGTCAAAACGTTGGCCAATCTTCGTATACGAACCTAGTCGCTGTTTCAAATGAACGCTTAGTGTGTTGACAATGGGAAGAAAGGTTTCAATTTTAAATCTTTCTTTCGCAGTCAGAATTACTGAGGGTCCAGAGCCGTCAAAAAAAGTTTGGCGTGAGCTTCTACACCTTATCCTTTCAGAAAGGTCCTTATATTCGGAATCCGGGTTTTTTGTCTGGCTGATGAATCAAAGTTATCAAAATTGTCCCTGAGCCCAATTATAAATTCATCCATTGCACTCAGCAAACTTATTGCAACATCCAGGGTAATATTATTTTATTTTGTTTTTGAAGTAAAGTAAAACAAGTACTATTAATTCTTTGCAGTATTATTATTTCATTTTCATATATAATAAAAAACTAAATGAAATTTCAATGTAAAAAAAGAGAATGGTAACCCTGCAGTTATTTCTTTTAGCTTTTTCGAATTCAAAATGCGCCGTCTGTAAGAGCTTTTTTGAGAAAGGTACTTATGGGTAGGAAAAGAGTGCGAACGTGATGCAGATACATATCCCTATCTTCCCTGTACTGCCAATTTTTATCGGACGGTTTCTAGATCTAGACTCTGAAGTATAAAAAATCGTGTAGTAAGAGCTGAAATTTGCAAACAGAGAAATAGGGAAACAATTTGGGGTGTGAAAATAATTTTTTTATTTTCAATTGTTTCTCTGTTTGATTAAAAAATTTCGGTCAGTACTGCAGTACTTTCTGCTTGCATTGTTCCCACGATGCTGGTGCTTCCACAGCCAGGTAGTTTTTCGCAGCTCCTTCTATTTTCTCATTATAGATCACACTGAATACCGCTTCTTGATTAAGGATACCATATTCGTCAAAAATTTGTTCAACGGTCGCGATGAACGAGGGTAACGTGCCTTGTTCTCCCGAAAATGATTTCAAGTGCTTAACTCGTTTTTCTATTAATGTTCTTATATTTTGAGTACCACTTTGACGACTTAAAATTTCCGTTAGAGTCACTAGACACTGTTCCACTGTTGTGCCATTTTAAACAAAATTTGTTGAAATGTTTTTGGATTGACTTGAGATTATTAGTGACTACAAAAACTGACACTTTATTATAATCAGATTACAACTTCCAAATGTTTATTTTGAATATTTCAAATGCACTTTATTACAATCACAATTAGTTTATGGATTGTTAGGCTTTTAAAATTATCGTTTCGTTTCACTATCCTCCAGAATTTACTTAGAGGACAACCGACTGCGCCACTAATATTTTATGTGGTAAACTGGTTTAAAAAAAACACGTTTTTAATTACGTTTAGACACAGGCCAGTATTACACTTTATTGTTCTCGATAAGTTACAAATGTTATTATGAGACTTAATCTATAGTAACCCGCCGTCGTCAGCGTCGCTGCAGTTACCTTTTGATTTTGATTAATATCGTATTACTGGGCGCCGGTCGTTTAGCGGTGCCCTTCCTATATACTCTCTTTCTGCTGAGGTTGCCATTTTGGGTTCGATTAACTGACCTACTTGTGTAGGTGTTGTCATCAGTTGTTTGCTGTATGTTGTAATTGCTGATGTTGCTATTGTTGGTTCGATTACCTGACCTATTTGTGAAGGTGTTGTCATCAGTTGATTGTTGTATGTTGATATTGCTGATGTTGCTATTATTGGTTGGTTGGTCGATGAACTTGCATATGTTACTCGCGCGAACATTTTGTTCGTTGGGAGTGTGGATGATGTGGAACGCGAATAGAGTTTGGCAGTTCGTATCAACTACAATTCTTTTCTTTTACATTTTACAATAAAAAGTTAATTATTGCATCATAAATCAAACATAAACTTTACTTTTACCGTTTTGTTGAGAATTTGCAAGGAAATACGGCTTCAAACGTATCTAAAATCACTTTTCTTCATTTATTCGTCGTTCGTTGGTCGTGCTCATGTGAATAGTGCTTTAGAGAGTTTGTGGAGACATGCGCGAGAGATTTGAGAGCGGCTTGGCTGTCCGAGAAGATACGTAAATCCTTGCAAGACATAAAGTTTTCTTTGAGCCAAAATAGTGCCTCTTTCATCGCCATTACCTCTGCCTGGAACATACTGCATTGATTGGGAAGTCTATGGAATGGTGTAAGCAAAGAATTAAATTCCACAATTCGAAAGCTAGCCCCTTTGATAAAAGCCAGCATTTATGTCATCGAAGCCTTGACCCGCAGCCGCAATGCCAAACTAATTCCCGTTTATCTTTTTAACATCGCAAAATACTGCAAATTTTAATGGAAAAATACTGCGATTTGAAGTAAATCAAACTTTTCAATCTTTTGCACGCAAAAACTCTTAAAAATTTTACAATATTCTCTGCTTACACCATAAAACCATATTTGTTTGCCTGCTGACGTAACAAAATTAGACACAACAAACTCATTTCTTAAAAATTATTATACTTTGCCCAAGTATACAACGAAAACCACTAGTCATCGGCATAGAGTCATCAAATCACGTACAATCCTATGCCATTTTTAAGTGTTCCTAAATTTATTGCAAGATTCTTTCAAAGTTACATTTATGAACAAAAAGCACTTAACTTATTTGTTTACCGGAAAAAAAAGCACCGACCAAAGCAAAGTTTAAAACAAGCAAAATAAGACTCCTTGGGAGAGACGAGGAGTTTCCCCGAAGTTTAAGTGTTTGTGTCTATCACGATGTCATATTGAGTGACTCTTTGAATTTTTATTGTCAAATTATTAATGGTATGTCAGTTGTTGTTTTGTTTTCGAGTCGGTAATCTACGCAAATCGATATTATGATAGAATGTTTAAATGAAACCACGTCTGTTGTTTTATGAATCTCTTAATATTGTATGCATGTACAATGTACATATATTTATTTATAGTTAATCTTCGGAAATAAACCTCATTACATTGAGCTCCTGCAAAAATAGAACTGGCTCCGGAATCTATGAATCAATTCATTGGCTTAATAATTATTTAGTGAAATGAATTCATCCTACTGTAGTCTTTTTATTTGCCAGATAAAAAAGTGGCTTTTGCTTACTGTTCGAAATTATTAGTAACACCGAAATTAAAATGCCGAAAATTTCCATGTATGCAAATTTAATGGTCACATCTCACATCACTAAAAGCCGCTACTGGCCAGGGCCGTCCCTACCCTTTTTGGGGGCTCTGGGCACTTTTCGAAAATGGGGCCCTTGTATGATTATATAAAAATGTTATGTAGTGTAATAAAGGTATACAGAAAAAAATCACATAACTTTGAATTGATATTTATTCTTTTAATTTTTTAAATAAATAATTTTTTTTAATTCATTAAAAAGATAAATAGTTATTGCAGCATTTAAAACATAAACACAAACATAGTAAAAATAAAAACAAAAAATAAATATTTCATATAAAAATTCTAAAATAAAAAAATTTAAATAATAGACAATTAAATAAGTTATTGAGAATGTAATTTAAAGAACAATATAGTGACTCAGACTATATTTTTTCAGGTAAAAGAAAGGAATATTAATTGAAGGGGTCTTTTTCTTGATTTGAGATTAGCAAAATCATTGATCACATCTTCAAAATCGATGCCTCTGAGGATGTCGCTTTTGATTGACATCAGCGACAAACATGTCAACCTTTCTTGAATCATTGTAGTTCTGCACTTTTCTTTTAAATTCAGGCATTCAGCATGTAGTTCATCTCCGTTCACATCTTCGGTGTAAAATTTAGCAAAAGATTTGCAGTTCTCTTTTAAGTCTCCTGAATTCAGATTTTTTAATCGAAAAAAAAAGTCAAAACGTTGGCCAATCTTCGTATACGAACCTAGTCGCTGTTTCAAATGAACGCTTAGTGTGTTGACAATGGGAAGAAAGGTTTCAATTTTAAATCTTTCTTTCGCAGTCAGAATTACTGAGGGTCCAGAGCCGTCAAAAAAAGTTTGGCGTGAGCTTCTACACCTTATCCTTTCAGAAAGGTCCTTATATTCGGAATCCGGGTTTTTTGTCTGGCTGATGAATCAAAGTTATCAAAATTGTCCCTGAGCCCAATTATAAATTCATCCATTGCACTCAGCAAACTTATTGCAACATCCAGGGTAATATTATTTTATTTTGTTTTTGAAGTAAAGTAAAACAAGTACTATTAATTCTTTGCAGTATTATTATTTCATTTTCATATATAATAAAAAACTAAATGAAATTTCAATGTAAAAAAAGAGAATGGTAACCCTGCAGTTATTTCTTTTAGCTTTTTCGAATTCAAAATGCGCCGTCTGTAAGAGCTTTTTTGAGAAAGGTACTTATGGGTAGGAAAAGAGTGCGAACGTGATGCAGATACATATCCCTATCTTCCCTGTACTGCCAATTTTTATCGGACGGTTTCTAGATCTAGACTCTGAAGTATAAAAAATCGTGTAGTAAGAGCTGAAATTTGCAAACAGAGAAATAGGGAAACAATTTGGGGTGTGAAAATAATTTTTTTATTTTCAATTGTTTCTCTGTTTGATTAAAAAATTTCGGTCAGTACTGCAGTACGCGAGCTTTTTATTTCTTTCAAATTGGAAAACTAATTTTTCGAATGAAGCATCTACGAAAATATTGAGAAATTTACTCATTCTGAAATCCAGTAGAAATATGAAAAATCAACATTTTTGTATTGATTTTTTCTGTTTTAAAAGCAACTTCATTCGATTACTTTGCACAACATTATCAACAATTAAACGTTTTATTTTGTTTTTCATCCTCGTAAATTTGTTCATAACTCCGCCGTAAAAATGAAGATTTAAAAAATATAGTCGAAATCGGATGATTTTCGATTCTGACCAAAAATAAGAGGGGACCGCGAAAGTATAAAATAACAAAAAAAATTTCCCAAAATTTGCAAATTATAAGCGTGATGGGTACATATACAGGGTGATTCACGAGCGTTGTGCCAAAAAGCTAGAGCGTGTAGGTTGAGTTGAGACAAGAAAAAAATCGTATGGGAGGGGGGGGTCTATTCCCCCCGGTTTAGCCGGGAGGGGCAGTTTTCTGAAAAATTGACTTATTTTGTAAAAAAAAATATTAAAAATCAACGGCTTAGTTTACAACACCGTGCTATACCTTTCTGAAAAGCTAAAAACTTCTTCTTTCACGTTGTTTTTAAAATAAATTGTTTTAACGAATAGTTTTAAAAAAATAAATTTTCAAACTCAAAATTTTCAAAAAAAAAGCCAAAAAAAATTTTTTTAACTAATTTTTTTCAAAATTTTATGTAATTAAGTACTAATTTTGTTTTAAAATTTCAATGTCTTTGTAAATTTTTAGTCGAAAACAGAAAACCGGATGCAAAAATGTCTTTTCGTTTTTGAGAAATAAAAAAAAACCAAAACCACTTTTTTCTAAGAAAATCTCTGTTTTTATTTTTACCTATCTGGACTTTTAGTATAATTTACTAGTTTAATTTATAAATTTAATTTTTTGTAATTGGAGTTTTATGAGGACTCAATAAAGTAGAAAAGTATTGGATTTTCCCTGGATTAATCATTTTGTTCATTGAAAACGTCTGCCATTGACCTTTCACTTCTAGCTCTCCGTGCTCTCGTCGGCGGATTCTTGAAAACATGCTACGACTTGGGCGCCATCTATTGGGATATCTTTCAGCGTAGAGTCTTTCGGCTTCCCGATCTCGACAACAAGTTAAACCGTAGCAGAAGTTCCTGTCCGCTAACTCTTCTCGAACATATGAGTTTGTTATTGTTATGTGTTGATGAATTAATATTTTAATTGTAAATGGTTGTTAAGTAAATATGCGATGCCTTTTATTTACCTTTAGGTTGGTAATTGTTTTTTCATTCAAGAAAAATTGCGGTTTAATTATCTCAAGCCCTCAGCAGGTAGAACCCTTCGCCGGCGAGTGGCCGCGGCCGCAGGTATAGTAAGAAAAAATTGCAGGTCAGTTTTCAGACGGTATCAATGAATAAAATGGTTAATCCATTGAAAATCCAATACTTTTCTACTTTATTAAGTCGTCATAAAACTCCAATTACAAAAAATTAAATTTGTAAATTAAACTAATAAATTAAACTAAAAGTCCAGATAGGTAAAAATAAAAACAAAGATTTTCTTAGAAAAAAGTGGTTTTGGTTTTTTTTTATTTCTCAAAAACGAAAAGACATTTTTGCATCCGGTTTTCTGTTTTCGACTAAAAATTAACAAAGACATTGAAATTTTAAAACAAAATTAGTACTTAATTACATAAAATTTTGAAAAAAATTAGTTCAAAAAATTTTTTTTGGCTTTTTTTTTGAAAATTTTGAGTTTGAAAATTTATTTTTTTAAAACTATTCGTTAAAAATATTTATTTTAAAAACAAAGTGAAAGAAGAAGTCTTTAGCTTTTCAGAAAGGTATAGCACGGTGTTGTAAACTAAGCCGTTGATTTTTAATATTTTTTTTTACAAAATAAGTCAATTTTTCAGAAAATTGCCCCTCCCGTCTAAACGGGGGGGAATAGACCCCCCCCCTCCCATACGATTTTTTTCTTGTCTCAACTCAACCTACACGCTCTAGCTTTTTGGCACAACGCTCGTGCCATCCCTGTATATCCATTAAAAAAATAAATAAATAAATAGAGTCGCGCGAAAGCTCTGGAAGAGCCAAGGCCTAAGTGGCTTATAGCGTTTTTTTTTTTTTTGGTAATTCGGAATTGGTACACAGAACTGTCCGATCCCGGATACCAAACGAACAGGCAAACACATTTTTTTGCTTCTAAGGTTGAATGGTTGTGTATTTGTGAAACCTCATATGCAGAATTGCAGATGACATGACATTGTTTTTATTTTCTTTATTTGTAACCATGGCAGCGAGTACGTACATATGTGCGAGTGTGTGCATGTATGCATGATTCTGTTTTTGATTCCGACTTCAAATTCGGAATCGTTTTTCTGTTCTATTCAGAAATTCAGAACAAGAACTGTCATCTTGTGCCAAGTGAACAAATTCAAAATCGTTCGGAACAGTTCCGGACGACCAAAAAAAAAACGCTATTACTCTCATCAACAATTCTCTGGGTGCGTGTGAAGAATTGAGGGGACCTACAATTTAACGACGATTCCGAACGGCAAAGTTGAGAAGCACTTTTTCATGACATATTGATACACTTGGAAGTTTTGTCAGTTCTTCGCAAGAGACAGTAGCCGTGAAAGATGAAATAAAAACTATGGGCACGAGTAGGACTCGAACCCACGACGTCTGCTTAGCAGCCAACCAGGGTAAAAAAATATAAATGATTTCATTGCTCATTAGACGTTTGAAATTTGTTTTTTTTTCCTTCTTTTGCATGACAGTAACACATTTTTCCACAGCAACAAATATATGGATCTTATTGGGCGCGTTCACTTTGACTTGGATAGGCTATCCGGATAGCTATTTGTTTTTGTTTTCCATGTAAAAAAAAAAAAAAAACTGAGGCTCAAACCAAACAAACCCAAAGCTATCCAACAATTTCTGGTATAAGTGGCTATCTGACAGAACAGCCATTGAAATTCGTAAACAGCTGATTTTTGTACACGTGTTTTCATAGCTATCCAAATTAAGCTCGTTCATGGAAAACGAGTTGGATAGGCTATCTAAGATAGGCTATCCAAAACCAAACTGAACGCACCCATTGATTCGGCCCTGAGTGGTGGATGGCGGTACTCGCCACCGAAAAATACAACATCACTAGCATCAATTTTATATCTCGTGACTCGAATGTCGTATCGTCGTATTATTCCATCAGCGATGTCGCTTTCAAATAGCGGTAGTTGCGACCGACGACGACGACGATGACTTAGTTTAAGCAAGATCAACAACAAATGATATACACAGATTTTAGTATATAAAAGCTCTTGCTAAGTGAGCAGAGATTTGTGTGTTTTCCTGACACTTCAAATATTTTTTGGTTAAAATTGAACTGAAAGAATTTGTAATTGGCTGTATCTATGCACTGCTTTAGATTAATTGAAAAATGTTTTAAGAGGAACAGCAAATGAAGTATTTTCTTATAAAAATAGAATTTTTTCTTAAGACAGTGGAGATTTGTGGGTTTCGAAAGTCTGTGGGTGTTAAATCTGCAAAATGCAGACAAACCTGCACATCTGACAACACTGCACACAGTCCTTTAACCGTCGCATCTTAGTTCGAATTTTTTGTAATGTTTGATGAGACATGTTCTTAAAAAAAAAAAAAAACGTGTTTTTTTCCAACCCTGCAGCCAACGCACCTAACCCCTAAACCACGGACACTAAAAAAAAAGCGGAATGGTTTTAATTAATACAGCCAGAATTTTGAAAAAACAAAATTTTAGGGACCAGAATGCAAAAAAAGCAGAATTTTGGAAAGCAGAATTTTGAAACCAGAATTATGACCCGCTCCCGCTAAAATCTCCCTTTTATAAGCCGGACTTGGGGACTATCTGGGTATTTGTTGCTATTGATTTTGTACCTCCTTTAGTTTACGAGAAACGGCTGAGGAGCTGCCGTAGTATTAAACTAGAATCTCCCTGTACTATATCAAGACAAAGAAAGCACCTATCGATTTGAATCCGACCCCAGGAGTGGTCCACCCCCGTGAAGGGTTACGATTCCAACTAATGTAATTGGTCTATTTCTCAGCAACAAAATACGCCTCTGTTCTCGTGTTCCTAGCTGCTCTGGTTTACGGTGATCACCCCCGTGAAGGAAGGATAGGTTAGGTTGGAGTGGCTGTCTAGATGTTATTGACTCACTTAGACCTCAAGGGTCTGTTGTGATACCACTTAAGAAGTTACTCATGGGAGAGTAATGAACTTAAACAAACCATTTCGTACTTTAAATGAAGTTAGAGAGACATTTTGTGTCGATCGTTGCCAGTTCACTGGTATTATCGAAGAAGGAATTACCGAGATAGTTATTCCTTCTATTGGAGAGTGCCGGGCATGTACATAGAAGGTGTTGGACTGTTTCCTCTTCCTCCTTGTCCATGCAGCTTCAGCACAGAAGTCATTTGTGTAGACCCCTAGCCTCAAAGCATGTCTACCTAATGCTATGAGGCAGTGTCCTGTTATGACTCCAATTGTAGAGCTTATATTTTGTCTGCTCAGGGAGATCAAGCTTTTTGACCGTTTCAGGTCTATGCTTGGCCATATTTGTTTGGTTGCTAGGCAGCTGGTACCCTGTGACCATCTAGCATTTGTTGATTCTAGAGCATATTGTATTGTTGACCCAAGTGCAACAACATCTACGCACCGGTACAATTTAAGAGCGAGAGCTAAAAAACAAAACTAAAACAACATCTATCAAACGTCAGTCTCATCCCGTGACCACGAAGACTGCAATTTCTTCGAAACGTCGGGAAAAGAAATTTGAAAGTATTTCTTATATTAACGCGGTAAGTTCCGAAAAAAACCTAACTTATAAATATGAATATCGTCCGCGAAAATAAAAACCTAAAATCTCATATATGAGAAATATAATTGGAAACAAGAATGATTAAATTTTAGTGCTAACAAACGGAACCATCCGAGCTTGTTGATTATTTCGTCGCAAATCCAGTTCCCGAAGTAGATCACTTCTATAGGTACTCAGGAGAGAACGATAAGACGGTTTTCTCCCATCGTGGTTCGAAGTCTATGTTTTATAATTTTCATTTTTGAAAATGAGCGCTCTCCAGTGCAATTCTATACCATCAAAACCAAATACATTCTCAATGTAACTTCAAGATTTGGGAATGTAGCTCTGATATTTCGATCTTCGAGGATTTGGTAATAAAATAGTTCTGGAGATTGGCTTGTCTCATTCTTGCATGAATCGATCGAAGACACAAATTGAAATAACTCATTACTAAGACTAGGTTCTAAATCATCTTCATAAACTTTCACCAATGCCTCTGCTGCAGCTTGTAAATTTTCAGTACCCATCTTCTCAATGTGATTGAGAAATCCAACCCTCGAACGTACAGCTTTATAAGCATACGCAATCTTTCTGTAAGAGAAACGCATAGTTGGTCGATCACTGCAGAAATAAAGATGGATACTTTGTAACAGATACTTTCGGTAACAGATTTGCGTCTTGCGTTTTTTCCGTAATCGAGCGGATTCAACATCACGGTTCTCCTTCTGGCCCTGTCACTTGATTGTACGTGTTCGTCAGTCTGGCAGCTTCCTCGTATTTATCGACATCATTTCTTTTCGATTTCACGAATGATTTCAATGAATGTTTGTAACGTTGAAACGCTACAAGATTTAGTTCCAAAAGCTAGCGAATAAAGTGATTTCGAGATCACTCATCTTCTAAAGAAGGTGCGCTGCTTCATTCCTTGTGATGTCTTTTTGCTCTTTATCGGAAGATATGCTGGTTAGAGCTGCAACGATTTCCGAATATCCGTCGACTATGCTTTTCGTAGCTTCAGCTTGACAAGACCGACGAGTATCACTAATCTCTTTCAAGACGTAAAATTGTCCGCTTTTTTTCTTCGACAATTTTCCATTCTGATCGGAAATCCAACGCCAAAAGAAAGATTTCTTATGTTTTTACCAAATCGGGACCAATCGTACGACAACGCTGCAAACATAAGTGGCAAATACAAAGGGATGATGGTTCATACTCGGTTAACTGCTTAAATCCGCAGAATGTACTTGTTTCATAAAAATCCGATTTTCCAAAATACTTATTTGTCTTTATAATAGTGAAAGTTTCAGGCGATTATTACAGAATGACAAATTATAATTTATGATTTTAAGAATATAGAGAAAAATAAAAACTAGGAAACTAGATTTAAACAAGTGAAGTATGAACAAGTGAAAAATTGAAAGGTAGTAAAAGGTAAGACATGGGTTATTTCTGCAACAATACTCTAATTTGCATACACGCTATTTGAATCACAAGGGCGAAATTGTGTTTGTACTTTAACAGTTATTGAGCAATAGCTATATTTGTTTGTAGTAGTCTCATTGTGGGGGTGGGGGCCCCTCTTTTGTGGAGGCCCGGGTCAGTTGCCCCGTTTGCCCTCCCTTAAATCCGGCCATGACTACATTGATTGGGAAGTCTATATGATAGACTGAGATTCAGTTGTTTCGAATAGATACCACTTCAAACGCCGTAATCGGTCTTTGCTTTGAACTGTCTGTATAGAAGTGCACCGTATTGTCTTCCAGGGGTCTCTCTTCTTCCCAAGAAGATCTTGAAGGGATTGAAACTTGTTAGCTATTATCGAATACCTTTTTTCGGGTGGTATTTGGTATAGTCTAAGTGATCTGGGATAGATCTGAAATTGTCTAAGATAGTAGTGTGACCAGTGTTGTTACTGATCCATGAGAGGTGGCTCTAAGCCTCACGCATGAGTTGGCTGCCAATTTTGGAGAAGATGTCAAGAGGTGTTAGGTTTAAAAGCATTTCCAAAGCTGCTGTTGGTGTTGAGCGAAGTGCCCCTGTGATGCACATACCTGCTGACCGCTGGACTTTGATGAGTTTATTCGGATTTGCCATCTTGTCCAGTGCGGTCCACCATACGACAACTCCATAAATGAGTATCGGTCTGATTACCGATGTGTATAGCCAGTCGGTTAGAAGGAAAAGCTCCATTTTGAGCCTATGGCCATTTTACAAGTAAAAAGCGCTACGGTAGCCTTTTTTACTCTTTCATCAATATTTGCCTTCCCATTTAGTTTTTTGTCTAAAATGAGGCCTAAATATTTGGCTTGGTTGGAAAAGCTTAAGGGTATTCCTTTAATCGTGGGTGGGTTAATCTGAGGAATTTTGTACCTTCTTGTAAAGAGTACTAGTTCTGTTTTATGTGGATTGACGTCCAAGCCACAATTTGTTAGACTGTTTAAGGCATTTTGTAGGAGTTCAAAAAGTGAAGGCAAGGAGGTACAAAATCAATTCTTTCGATACAAAATAGCAACAAATTCCCAGATGGTCCCCGAGTCCGGCTTATAAAATAGAGATTCTAGCGTAATTTACGTCTTAGCTTGGGTATTTTGAAATACAAATTCGAAAGGATGAAACCGAGAAAGAGTATACGAATTGAAAAGTTGTAATTTCTAAAGCCCATTTGACTCTTAATATTCAATGTTTAAACGGTTAGTTTTTTTGTTTTAGAAATAACCGTTATTTAAATTCATTTCCCTTTAAGCTCCTAACACGCAAAGTTAAATGCAATTTCGTTATTTTATCATTTGTCGGTGGACAATCCAAAGCTAAAGCTATTACAAACAGGGTACTACGTAGTAACGTGTACGACTGTAACCTGTAAGCAACAACATTGAAAATATGTTTTATTACTTTTTTTTTTAAACAATTAACCTTTTCATTGGAAAGATCTTTTTGTTTATTTTTATTTGTCTCTCTGCCATATAGGTATGTAAATCGGTTCGTTGGTCGGTTCGGTCGTTGGTTGACACATTAGTTGTTTGAATTCAAAAAGAAAAATTGCGCGCCGTCGCACGTCCCTTGTCAGAATATAATCATTATAATAAGCACTTAATATATTATAGCATGCACACACGTTCATGTGTGGTAATAGGAATTTATTTGGCATAAAAATCATTTCATCGAAAGGCACTCTTTTCATTTGGACAGTGTATTGTCGGCTAGCACGGTTATCATTTGGCGGACCTTTTTTCGGCTTCGGTTGAGAGATATTATTTCATAAAGCAAACATTTTAAAACAATGATTTTCAATTTTTTGGTCGGAGGATTTGTCGTTCTGATGTCGTACTTCCTTTGGTCGAGAAGGCGGTTCTACCACCTATTTTATCAATTGCCAGGACCAATGGGATATCCCATTATTGGAATGGCACATTGGTTAACAAAACGAGAAGGTGTGTAAAAAAATAAGAGAAAGTTTTTAAAAAGTGATCATCAAGTGAAAAAATAATAGCAAACCAGATTAAAGGATATCCTGACGGAAATTGAAAAAAAAAACTATTCCAAAAGTGTTTAGTTTCGTGTGAGATTCTTAAAATTCGTTAAAAAACGCAATGCGCAATAAATTAAGGACCTTTGTCCAGCTCTTTTAAAAAGCTTAAGCTTTAACTTACATGTTTAAACTTGGATTGAGGTTATATCACCAGTGGAAAATTTTACACAAAAGTCTAACTAGACCGCCTATCATGACCATGATGGATGGCGGATGGGTAGCTGTTAATAATGACAATAACTGCATGACAACTATAGACCTAAATTACAAGTTACAGCAAAACATTATTAGTATTACTATCATTCTCAATTGTTTTGGTTGTGAAATAAACTAGTCAAAAAAATTAAAGGAACACTTGAAAAAACTCAAAAATTGAGTGGTTTTTTATAGGGCTGTATCTCAGTAGAAAAAAGTCGGATTGAAGTGAAATAAAAAGTTTTTCAAAGGTTATAATTTTTTCTTTTCAAATTATTATTCAGTTAAGAAAATACCGTAAGTCGTTTTTCCTTTAAGCCTAGTATACAGTTCTGTACGAAAAAAAAAAATAAAGGAGCCGTCACAAACTGAAAGGAAAATACTTTCAGAAAGCGTTTCCAAATTTTAGAGTTTGTTATTTTTCTGAAAGTGTTTTCAGAGAGCAGTCACACTATGAAAGGAAAGTGCTTTCTGAAAGTGCTTTCTGAAAACATTTTAATTTCAAGAAACTTAATTTTCTGAAAACATTTTTCTTCGTCACACTATAAAAGCGAAAGCGTTTCCTGAGAATGCTTTCTGAAAGCTTTTTGTGTGTAAACGGTTGTGATATTTCAGATCATTCGCTTTCAAGAAAGCAAAAAACTTTCACAAACAGTTTCTGAAAGCAGAAATCGTTTTCTGAAAGTGTTTTATGTGTAACTGGTTGCGATATTTTAGCTAGTTTCGTTAATTGTTTATCCAGAATAGCAACAAAATGCAGTCCGCTAAAGAAGTTATGACATTCTATATAGATTCTATACAAGCGCTTGCTGCAAGTGGTTGGAAGGAGTTAAAATCTTTAAAGACAGCTAAGCGGAGCGGGCTATCCATACTCTTGTCCAAGAAATCTGTTGACCTTGATATCTGCCAAGCGAATGTACTGACACAATTGCACCTTTACCACAAAAACAATTGTGAACTTATGACCTACTTCCTATAGGTAGCTTCTATGTAAAACAAACGTTCGCTTTCAAGAAAGCAAAAAACTTTCACAAACAGTTTCTGAAAGTAGAAAGCGTTTTCTGAAAGTGATTTGCTTTCTTCAAAACGATTTCAGGAACTAGTCACACTGTGAAAATTTTTTTTCTGAAAGTGTTTTCAAGAAAGCAAATCATTTTGAGAAACGCTTTCAGGAAAGTACTTTTCGGGTCGTCACACTATGAAATGTTTGCTTTCAGAAAGTTTTTTGCTTTCTGAAAGTACTTTCCTTTCAGTGTGTGACGGGACCTTAAGAGGAGAAACAAAATTTTTTTTCATAAAAAATTTCAGAAAAATAAATTAGCTGTCACTGTGAAACTTATGTCGAATATTTTAATTTTTGTCTGCCAAAACAATGAGCTTCACATTGTTTTGTTTGAAAAAAAAATCGAGGTGAGTATAATTTTTTTTCGATTTTGGTTTACAGCTCGGATACAGTGGTGAAATGAAAAAATATTTTTTTTCGGCAAAAATCTCTCCCATAAGAAATACATTAGTTTTTTTTTCTTGAGGAACTGTATACTAGGCTTTAGCGTAAAAAATGTTCACTCAATTTCAAAATTTCAAAAAAAAAATAAGCTTGGAGTGAAGCGGAAATTTTTTTTTTTCAGTCCAACCGATGTAAGATTCAATTTGAGAATTTTGTTGGCATTAATTCCCTTTTTGTTTTAGATCGCTCCGGATTTTTTTTTCTAATCAAAAAATGGGTTTACATGCAAAAACACAATTTTGACTTTGGACCCTAATATCTCTGCTAAAAATAGAATTAGAATTAGAATTAGAAATACATTTTATTCATTCATTTTCATTTTACAACTAGTTTACAATAAACAAAGATACAATGAATAAATAATAGTAATCATCCTTTAGCTTGAAAGCTAGTGTTGAATGATACATAGCGAATTTAAATAACATGAATTAAAAACTGATGTGGGGTGACAATCAGTGCTGCAATAATACTAAATTGTTTAAGCTAAGAGATCAAAAGTTCATTTCTTTTCTTTTTTTTTAATATTACATAAAAAAAAACCGAAAAGGAATAAGAATTACAACTTATACAAATAAATCAAGAGAAAACAAATATAATAAAAAGTAGATACACATCCATCTTACTTTAACAATAATTATCAATACAATTTAAGTCAATTGTGAAAAGCCAGTCTTTTACTTTTTTCAAAAAAGAGTTTAAGTTTTGAGATGTTCTGATAGATGTTGGTAAGTTATTAAATGACTTGGGTGCTGCGACAGTATAAAAGCTAGAGAAATGAGTTTTATGAGCAGTGGGTATATTAACAAGATGCATATTATTTATTCGTAGATTATAAAGCTGCGAGTTCCTACTCGGAATGTTACCACTTTGTTTGAAAAATTCTTTCAGTACTTTAAAAATGTAAAGGTGTCTCAAAGGTAGAATTCCCAAATCCTTGAATAAGGGCCAACTTTCAGTTAATCGATTTTTGTTGCAAATGATTCTAATTAGATGTTTATGAGCAATCAACAACGGTCTTAAAGAACTAGCATATGAACCACCCCAGCTAGATAAACCATATTGTATTTTAGAGTGTGCAAGCCCGTAATAAATTGAAGTTAAAACTTTTTTTGAGCAGAATGGCTTTAACAGATACATTTTTCTAGTAATGAGCAACAAATAATTTTTTATATTGCAAATATGATCTTTCCAGTTAAGGTTAAAATCAATTGTAACTCCGAGATATTTGAAATTGCACACTGAATCAATTTTGAAACAAGTATCGGAACAAGAACCAACAGCTTGAAAATAAGTTCTTCCACAGCCATGTAAAGGAAAGGTGAATTGTGTACAATTCGACCCATGAAATATAAAATTGTTATTGCAAAGCTGATGACTAGAAGTTTTGAATGACATTATTTTAGTTTTTTGACTAAGGATTAACTTATGAACAGAGAACCAGATTGACTTACTTACCAAATTGACTTACAAAAAAAGTAAAGGCAGGTTTGGAAAATTTATTAGATTTTCTACACAAAAACATTTGCAAAAATTCAAAATATTGCTTTTTTCAATTTTTTCTATCAATTTTAAAAAAGGTCCAAAATATGCATTTTTAAACTTTTTTATAAAAACTGCCGGTATTTTGTGGCTTTTAGTGATACAACTAATCTGAGGCTTAATTATTAAAGCTCATAAGATTTCCTTGATTTAAGTAAAAAATTCGCATCAATACAATTAACCAGTGGCGTAAGTACCACCCGTTTTCAGAAACCGGGGCCCCCGATGGCAGGGGGCCCCCAAAGCTGGCAAGAATTTTTGATTATCTAAATATGTATTAAAAACAATAATAAATAGAAGACATACATAATTACATAATTTATTTTAGTAAATAATAGTTTTTGCCTGCTTGTTATTACATTTTGGAGACAGGTTTCATTCACTCGCGCGAACGGAACCATGGTCTGAAAAATTATGTATTGTTCCGTTTAGTTTGTTAAGCTTTGTAAGAATAAAGTTTTTTTTTCATTTGGGACAAATTATTTATCGAAAAATACAAAAGGAAGGTTTTGCTAAACAATACGAAAAAGATGAAAACTTAAGTCGACAAATGCGAATGCTGAAATGCCTTCCTCAGACTCAGGGCCAGCTGCTCAATCGAATCATAAATTTAAGTTCTACATAACTTAAACTTATGTTTATGATTCGATTGAGCAACTGGCCCTGAATGTTCGTTCAATTTTTGTAAAATTTTGTTGAAAAAATAAATTAATTATTAGATAGATAACAAAATATTGGATTTTTATTCGTCAGATAGACGAATAACGCTCTTATTTATTCGACCGCTCAATACTAAGATAAGTTTCTTTGCCAGTTTGTTATTTGTAGATTAGGTAAAAAAAAAAACACATTTTCCTGAGCAGGGCCCCCGCCAAGAATCCAACTGGGGCGCCCATATCTATAGTTACGCCACTGCAATTAACCGCTTCTCTGTTTCGATCAATCAAACTTACCAAACATTTTTTTTCGCATGTTAATCCACCTGACAAGGTTTTCTATATTTGTTGGGGAGCACGTTGGACCGGTGGCAATTTTCTTAAATCTGGGTACTCTCATCTTCCTTCCTTCTTTCTACGATGGATGTCCCGATGTGTGGGACATCGTTGTTGTTCCGATATAGGTTAGATTGCACTCTTCTTCTTCTGTCCCACCGCAGCATACTTCAAAAACAACATTTTGTTGTTGTTTTTTTTTTTCAATCGGTGCTTTGGTGTTCGTGAAAATATTTCTGAGCGTGACGTTGGACTTATAAGCATTATGTTGCATTCTCTTGTTTTATTGTCGAGTGTAAGCTTTTTATTTCTGTTAAATTGGGAAAATATATTTTTCTTTGAATTAGTTTGTTAATTATAAAATTTGGATAACTATTCATAGGGTAGGCTGTTATTTTGTTCCATTTCTATGGTTAATTGTATTTTTGCATGATATTTGTTAAGTGCTTTTAAAATTGTTTCTTTATCTCGTTCTTTCATTTTTGCGAAGATATCATCAACATATTTTGATATGTGTCTGATATTTATGTTTTTGTCTTTTAAGTTGAGTTTTGCATCGTCAAGTAGATCATCAAGTATTATATCTGCTATTGTAGGAGATAAAGCGGAAAACACAAAGCTGCTTTGCTGTTAGCGCTGACTCCGTTACGCTTCTATGCTTTGGATTGAACTTTGACTGACATCTGCCATTTGACTAAATTTATTTTATTTTAAGCGGAAAACACAAAGCTGCTTTGCTGTTAGCGTTGAGTGACGTATAAAGTTCAAGCATAGGAATTACTAACAAGCTATCACAAAGCAGCTTTGTTGCTCAACCTTTGATTTGACATACTGTGAGAACCCCGTAACGTAAACGTAACGTCGCAAAAGCTGTAGCAAAAGTAGAAATATTTTCTACTTTTTGATATGTATTTGCTCACCGACATGTTTTTTTGTTCGTGTGTATGAAAATTTTATTTGAATTTTTCTTCCTGTCGGTTTTCTTTTCAAAAAACAAAAAAAAAAAAAAAAATTTGACAAAAAATGTTTGAATAAAATAAAATAAATTTAGTAAAATGGCAGATGTCAGTCAAAGTTCAATCCAAAGTATAGAAGCGTAACGGAGTCAGCGCTAACAGCAAAGCAGCTTTGTGTTTTCCGCTTTATTCAAACATTTTTTGTCAAAAATTTTATTTTTTTTTTGTTTTTTGACCGACAGCAAAGCGAAAAGGAAGTAAAATTCAAATAAAATTTTCATACACACGAACAAAAAAACATGTCGGTGAGCAAATACATATCAAAAAGTAGAAAATATTTCTACTTTTGCTACAGCTTTTGCGACGTTACGTTTATATTACGGGGTTCTCACAGTATGTCAAATCAAAGGTTGAGCAACAAAGCTGCTTTGTGATAGGTTGTTAGCAATTCCTATGCTTGAACTTTATACGTCACTCAACGCTAACAGCAAAGCAGCTTTGTGTTTTCCGCTTAATGGGTTCCCCATCGGCATATCAAATGTTTGATTAAATCACTAGTCAAAACAATTAAAGGAACACTTGAAAAAACTCAAAAATTGAGTAGTTTTTTATAAGGCTGTAGCTCAGTAGAAAAAAGTCGGATTGAAGTGAAATAACAAGTTTTATAAAGGTTATCATTTTTCTTTTCAAATTATTTTGAGTTAAGAAAGTACCGTTAGTCGTTTTCGCTTGAGCGTAAAAAATGTTCACTCAATTTCAAAATCGAAAAAAAAAATAAACTTTGATTTGTCATAAAATGAGCGCAATTTTATTTTTCAATCCAACCAATATAAGATTCAATTTGAGAATTTTGTTGACTAATAATTTAATTCAGATCGCAACGATTTTTTTTCTACTCAAAAAATGGGTTTACATGCAAAAACACAATTTTGACTTTGGACCCCAATAACTCTGCTAAATATTGACTTACAAAAAAAAATAAAGGCAGATTTGAAAAATTTATTAAATTTTCTACACAAAAACATTTTGAGAAAATAAAAATATTCTTTTTTTCAATTTTTTCTATAAATTTGAAAAAGGTCCAAAATACGCATTTTTCAACTTTTTCATAAAAACTACCGTTATTTTGTGGTTTTCAGTGATACAACTAATCTGAATCTTAATTATTAAAGCTCATAAAATTTCCTTGATTTTGGTGAAAATTTCGCATCAATACGATTAACCGTTCGTCTGTTTCGATCAATAAAACTTACAAAACGCTTTTTTTCAATTTTAAGGAAAGTTTTATTTTTTCTTATTTTTCTGTTCTTTTGAATTTGTTTATTTTTTGTATTTTTAATTTTTTTTTTCATTATCATTATGACTCTGTGAAATTCGAACGAATTTCCTTGATTTTGGTGAAAATTTGTACGAATTTCACAGAAAATTTAGAAATTTAGAAATCCATAAAAAAAATAACAAAAATAAACAAATTCAAAAGAACAGAAAAATAAGAAAAAATAAAACTTTCCTTTAAAATTGAAAAAAAGCGTTTTGTAAGTTTTATTGATCGAATTAGTTGTATCACTGAAAACCACAAAATAACGGTAGTTTTTATGAAAAAGCTGAAAAATGCGTATTTTGGACCTTTTTTAAATTGATAGAAAAAATTGAAAAAAGCAATATTTTTATTTTTTCAAAATGTTTTTGTGTAGAAAATTTAATAAATTTTTCAAATCTGCCTTTATTTTTTTTGTAAGTCAATATTTAGCAGAGTTATTGGGGTCCAAAGTCAAAATTGGTTTTTTTGCATGTAAACCCATTTTTTGAGTAGAAAAAAAATCGTAGCGATCTGAACCAAACAGTGAATTATAGCCAACAAAATTCTCAAATTGAATCTTAGATTGGTTGGATTGAAAAAAAAAATTCCGCTCATTTTATGACAAATCAAAGTTTATTTTTTTTTTTCGATTTTGAAATTGAGTGTACATTTTTTACGCTCAAGCGAAAACGACTAACGGTACTTTCTTAACTCAAAATAATTTGAAAAGAAAAAATGATGACCTTTGTAAAACTTTTTATTTCACTTCAATCCGACTTTTTTCTACTGAGATACAGCCTTATAAAAAACCAATCAATTTTTGAGTTTTTTCAAGTGTTCCTTTAATTGTTTTGACTAGTGTAGTTTGTTTTCATTTATTTTTATTTTTTATTTTTTTTTTAAATTATTTTTTTAAATTTTGTAATTGAGTGAAGATTTTTTACGCTCAAGCGAAAACGACTAACGGTATTTTCTTAACTCAAAATAATTTGAAAAGAAAAAATTATAACCTTTGAAAAACTGTTTATTTCACTTCAATCCTTTCTACTAAGATGCAGCCTATAAAAAAACCACTCTATTTGTGAGTTTTTTCAAGTGTTCCTTTAATTTTTTTGACAAGTGTATGTTCCCCTCAAGTGTAACATACCATTTCGCTGTAATTATAGAAATTCTAAATGTGTTCCTAAAAATGGAAGGCATATATGGTCGAAAATTTGTCTCCTGGCTGGGACCTTTTCCATTTTTTGTGATTGCTGAGCCTGAATTAGCTGAAGAAGTTCTGACGTCTCCCGATTGTGTAAATAAAGCTTTTATTTACGACGCTTTGGATGACGGAACAGGAAAAGGATTGTTTAGTTTGAAAAGTAAGAAAAATGCAGAGTGCAAATAGAATTTTTGTCAATTTTTTTGTTTTTCTCAAAGATCCTACATGGAGTCATCATAGAAAACTACTCAACCCGGCATTCAGTCACAAAGTTCTTTTGAGTTTCCTTCCAATTTTCAATCGAGAAGCTGATAATATGAACTTTGATCTAAGTGGTGTTGTTGGTGCTGGTGAAGTGGATTTAGCAACCATCATTCAAAAGTGTACACTAAATATAGCAGCACGTAAGGAGAATGTTATTCATGTACTTGTTTTTGGCTACTGATGAGTTTTTACTGTTTTTAAGAAACGACAATGGGCCGACAAATGGCAAATGTAACCGATCAAAATGAGGATTTGCTTCCATGTTTTCAAAGGTAAGGCACAATATACATAGGTTTTTTTGGAAGACAGTTTCTTGCAGTGTAAGAATTTGTTTCCAACAGCATTTTGGAAACAATGACTAGTATGCTGTTCACCCCATGGTTGAGATTCAAGTTTTTGCTCAAAATGGCGAGTCACTATCCCTCCTATCAAAAGTCAAAAAACACCCTACGCAGTTTTATTCAGAACGTAAGTACGTTAAAAAATACAAAAGACAAGTAATTTGATGAAAAACAAACACCCGCATCAGCTCATCAAAGAAAAATTGGTTCAAAAAGAAGCAGAATCGAAAATAAGCGAATTGCAACCCAGTACAGACGTTGATATCAAGAAAAATCCAAACATTTTCATCGATCGGGCAATAGATTTGGTTAAAACCGGGGACTTTACCTGGAAGGAAGTCGAAGACGAGTCCAATGTCATAGTTTTCGGGGTAAATTATTCAAAACTTTAATAACAACTAGTTTCAAAGAATAAAAATTGTGTAGGCATTTGAAACAACTTCCAACACCGTGGGTTACACCCTCATGTTGCTATCAATGTTCCCCAAGTATCAGGACAAAGTGTATGATGAAGCTCAGTCGATATTTCAATCAAAAGGTTCAGACACAGATTTGACGTATGAAGATACCCAACAAATGGCCTACCTCGATATGGTACTTAACGAAACAATGCGTGTAATGGCACCAGTTCCGGTCATTGCCAGAGAAGCAATGCGCGATGTGAAGCTCTCAAATGGAATTGTCCTACCAAAAGGCTTACAAATCGCAATTGATATATTCAATATGCATCGTGATCCAGAGTATTGGGGACCGGATTCAACGACATTCAATCCGGATAATTTCCTGCCGGTAAATATGGCAGGAAAACATCCGTATACGTTTATTCCCTTTACAAAAGGATTGAGAAATTGCATTGGTGAGCATTTTTTTTTACAAAAACGAACATAGGACATATCATTGACATTGAATTTGTTTTGAATTTTGCAGGTTGGCGGTATGCACTTATTTCTTCGAAGATAATTCTATCGAAACTTATACGAAAATATCGCTTTACAACGCAATTTGATTTTCGAGATTTGCAATTCGTTGAAGACATAACAATCAAGCTAAGGAAGTACCCCTTGTTAGAAGTCCATATCCGTGAACAATGAATCTAATGGCAGTTATCAACGAAAAAAAAGTGTGTTGATCAATACATACCGAAGGATTTTTGTGATATTTTTTAATATTTGAATTTGAACCGAACGTTAAGACTTCTATTTAATTTTTAAACGAAAAATAAATAAAAGAAAATTTAATTCTGGACACAAACTTTTCTTCTAAAGCGTTTACTTTGGTAAAAGGCACTTTTTTCTTTTAAATGTTAACAGGGCCGTCTTTCCACTAACTCAACTACCATACTACTTACTTACTTATGGTGGCGATACAGTCAAGGTCGGATCAGGGCTCACCCAACAAACATCTCCAGCCAGCTCGGTCCCTAGCGTGCTTTTTTTTGATATAATAAGCACGCACTCAAGAGGTTTTTGTTCCGTTTTTTTGCCAAAGCACAGTGCGTGCGTTAGGGAAAGTGGGGAAGTGCGTGCGTTAGGGAAAGTGGGATCGATGGAGAGTGCTTGGGATGAGGTGCCGGTTAACATTGGTCTTGAATTCCTGAACACTGCAGTGACTGAGGAAGACAGAGTGTGAGAGAGTTCCACATTCGCGTAATACGGCTAAAGAACGATTTTCTGAACATGACCGTACGACCGAAGTTGGGCTCGAGGGTGAACTGATGGGCATTCCTGGAGGCGCGGATATTACGGATGAATATCTTACGGGGAGGAATGTATTTGAATGTTATATTTGAATGTTGAGACACAGAAGAATAAATTATAAAATGATGTTTATTCAAAGAGAAAATTATATCGAGTAATATTGAAAATGAAAAGAAACTCCTACGATAAGTTTGATAAGAAAATAAAAGTACAAAACAAATACAGTATTTAACAAAACCGAATATTTTCAACACTCCCACTTTTTGTTAAATACTCCTGATTGAAACCACGACACACTAATCGTGCTTTGAAACGTTCAATGGAATTGTCTGGTTTCATCTTTACTTTGAAAACCCATTTGTTGTCTATTACTTTTTGATTCATGGATTTTTCAACCAAAGTCCAGGTTTGGTTCTGCAAAAGTGAATTGCTTCTTTATAAGACTTGGGTTCTTCACTCATTGCCAATAAAGCCATTGCTATGGAAGCACCTTCTCCTTCATGACAACTACGCAAGCGTGTTTTCAAAATATTGTTTACATGAATTTTAGCTTCGGGAATAGGTTTAGTTGGCATCCTTTTTGTCGCTACCGGGCTTTCAGGTTGATGATAATTTTCAGCATCTTCGAATTCATCTGCTTGTTCTTTGTGAACTATTTTGTTTTCATTTTCAGATTCTTCTTGCATCATTTCATCATCCTCTATAACAGCAACTGATGATTCCTCTGCCAAAAACCTTACGTCACGTACCACTGAGACACAATTCGAATCATCAACTACACGAATTCCTTTTTGGCTTTCATCGTATCCAACGAAAATACATTTTCTTGACTTTGGGTCTAGCTTCCTTCGTTTTTGCTGTGGGATATGAACATAAACCTCCGAACCAAAAATACGAAAATGTTCAAACTGTGGCCGCTTGTTGTACCAGAGTTCGAAAGGCGTCTTGTTTTTCACGGTGCTGGTTCCTGTTCGATTCAAAACAAATACAGCTGTTTGTACTGCCTCTGCCCAAAGCTTAGGATTAAGTGCTTTTGCATAAATCATCGACCGAGCCGCTTCCATGATAGTTCGATTCTCACGCTCGATACACCCATTTTGTTCAGGAGTGTAGGCAACAGAACGACGATGGTGAATCCCATTTTCTTCCAACAACTTTTTGAATTTGCTATTCACGAACTCCAGACCATTGTCCGTTTGAAGAATCTTGATTGGATGACCACATTGCTTTTCAGCAATCTTCATGACTACTTTAAACTTTTCAAATGCCTCAGATTTATTTTTGAGAAAATAAACAAAACGAAACTTTGAGAAATCGTCCTTAAAAAGTACATAATACTTTGACCCTCCCAGTGATTCTTCCTCCATCGGTCCGCAAACATCCGCATGAATGATTTCACCGCACTTCAAAGATCTGTCTGGACGTGAATTGAAGCTGAGTCGATGTTGTTTCCCATATGCACATCCATCGCAGTCAAAGTCTTCATCAACAAATCGAATATTGTTATTCTTCAGAAAATTACGAACATACGGAAGATTCTGATGACCTAGACGTTCATGCCAGATTCGTAACGTATCAATTCTCATTGCCACCATTGATTTTTCGGGTGTTGGCTCAATAATCTTGAACAGCATTTGAAATATACCACCTTTTCTTGCTCCCACTGCCACAACAATATCGCCATTAAACAACTTGAATGAATCCTTAGGTCCGTTCCTTTACTTTTTCAAGTAACTTCAAGCTGCCGAAAGTTACTAACACTAGCAGTGTTAGGGAACAGGATTTAGCAGTTTTTAGTAACTTTTGGGCAGCTTGAAGTTACTTGAAAAAGTAAAGGAACGGACCTCTTATCTGACCAACTCGTGTGGCCATTATCCATGGCTTTAGTCGAGGAAAACAAATTTGAATATAAATTTGGTGCATACAAAACATTTTTTATTGTTTTCTTCACCCACTCAGTTCCGTTGTATGACAGTACGTTCAAATCACCTCTTCCAATAGCATGCATAAGTTTTCCATCACCAAGAACAACATCCACTGGTTTATCCAATTCATTAAACGTCGTAAACCAATCACGACGTCTACACATGTGATTAGTAGCACCTGAATCCACGTACCAGGCATCACACGTTCCCAATGACTGAACTATATTGCTAAAGAAAGCCTTATCCCCATCTGATCGTGTATGTGTTTGTACCTTGCAATCGCCTTTCCAGTGTCCAGTTAATCCACACTTAAAACATTTGCCAGGACGCTTTGAGTTGTCCTTCTTCTTAAAATTCAAAAGACTTCGCTTTGCCATTAAAGGTTCACTAGTCAAACCTTCACATAGATTCATGTTATCAACTCCAAGTCTCGTTTCCTCAACCAAGAGCCGATTCGTCAAGTTGATAATAGTCTGATGTTCTTTGGCTGTTGAATCCCATGCCGTACAAAAATTTCGGTACTCTGGTGGTAGTGTAATTAGAATTTTCGTAATTAACATACTCTTTTCTATGATGACGCCAGCTATCTTCAGTTTTTGAACCAAATTTTCTAAAGTTGAAATGTGTGTTGCAATATCATGATCTGGATTTTTCTTATACAAATAATACTGCTCTTCCAAAAGATGCTTGGCTGAATCATTTGTTTGCTCGTAAATCGAGTGCAACTTGTCCCACATTTCTTTCGATGTTGTGTAGTTGCACAAATGAATGAGCACCTTTGAGCCACAAGAGTTCACAATAACTTTTTGAGCTTTTGCATCCTTCTTACACCAATTTACCAATTCAACTACTTCAGCTGGCTTCGGTATCGTTCCATCAACGTAATCAAAAAGATCCAAAGCCATTAGATTTACGCGTACCTGGAACTTCCACATAATCCATTGTGATGAATCGTTAAACTTTTCGATAGTCGATATATCCTTTTCCATTCTTCTCGAAGTATTTATATTGTGGGTTTTAGACTTGAACCCGTCCGATACAACTTATATTGAACGGTTCGAGAGAAAGTTTCTAATCCAACGAAGGAGGGACTCATCAATACCGAGCATTTTCGATAAGAGAGCCTGGTGCCAAACTATATCAAATGCCTTTGAACTAACAAGTGCAACAATCTCACTTTCTCCAAAACGATGTAAAGAGTTGTTCCACTGTTCGGTGAGATGAACCATCAGATCACCAGTGGACCTGTTGCTGCGAAAGCCGTACTGCCGGTCATTAAGAAGCTTTCGGTTTTCGAGATATTTCTTGAGCTGATAGTTTATCAGCGTTTCCATGGCCTTAGAAGAAAGGGACGTAAGAGCAATCGGACGGTAATTGAAGGGAGAGGAGGATTCGCCTTTTTTGGGTATAGGCTGGACAAATGCTGTTTTCCAACTACTCGGAACGAGCCCAGAAGAATAGGATAGACGGAAAAGCTTACACAAGGGTTTTGCCAGCGTTGAAGAACACCTCTTCAGAACAATAGCGGGGATACCATCCGGGCCAGCGGATTTGTGTATGTTGAGATCCTTTAGGACCCTCGCTACAGCACGAGTGCGAAAGAAGATTTGTCCCATGGAATCATCGACGCACTCAAGAACTGACGGAGTCACAACACTCTCTGGCAGCGAAGAGTTGGCGGCAAACTGCCTAGCAAAAAGGTTAGCTTTCGCAAGAGAGCTAACGACTGGAGTATCATCATCAACGAGCGTGGGGACCGAGGAAGAAGAAGAATTCTTCATATTTTTCACAAATGACCAAAAATGTTTACTGCCTTTGGGACATTGCAGTATTTTTTGCCTTAGTTTTTGGTCATGTTAAAATTTGGTCCGGCCTTCCTGTCTTGTTTTAACTTATTCCGGTTTTCCGGTCAGATCGGCTTAGAGGCGATAATACACTTATTGTATTAGAGGTAAGGAACAAGTCAAGAGTGTTTTCTGCTTGGCCGTCAATGTCCGGTATTCGTGTGGGCTCGTTGACCAGCTGAGCAAGATGGTTAAACTCAGCAAAAATCTCAGCACACACTCTTTCGGGTGTTGTTTTGCTCGAATGGAGAAGCCAGGAAGTGACAGTGAGTCAAATTAGTTAGAAGTTGAAACTTTGTCCAAATTTGGGCTTCTATAAAGGAAACCGTACTGGATGATGTGCTTATTAACGGAAAATTTTAACCACATAAAATTAAATTTAGTTGCCCGTAGCTTAGTTGGTAAGTGCGTTGACTGCTAAGCAGAACGTCGCTGGTTCGAGTCCTACTCAGGCCAAGTTTTTCTTTCATCTTTCACGGGCACTGCCTCTTGCGAGGACTTGACAAATCTTCCAAGAGTATCAATCTGTCATGAAAAAGTGCTTCTCAACTCTGCCGTTCGGAATCGGCGTTAAATTGTAGGTCCCCTCAATTCTTCACACGCACTCAGAGAATTGTTGATGAGAGTAAGCCACTTAGGCCTTGGCTCTTCAAGAGCTGTCGCGCCACTCTATTTATTTTTTATTAAAATTAAAGAATTGATTTATATAAGAGCTGTACTGTGGTTGAAATTGGTAGGCAACATCACTTCTGATATAAACGGCGAGGCCATGGTGGGAAAGGAATAGTGGCACTAGGTTATACCTATGAATATTAAATTCAGTAGGATCGGTAGCCTCACCTACTTTGGTTTCATATTTAGTGCCAAAACCGCTAGTCTGTTTAAAACAGTGTGGAGGTACGTCGACAGAAAATTGGTTCTTTACCCACGAATATTACTATAATCGACCCTGAAATTCTTAGTCATTGTAATACTTAAAAAATTTAAAAACCAAAACAGACGAGCTCTAAGATAATTGAATTGAATCTCAGGCTTCTTTTCGACTCAGCGCCCCTACTAGTGTTATGCCTTAACAGTGGCTGTCTCCAGTTTCACACGCCAAGTTGGTTTAGGTCCTCTACCACCTGTGTGCTCCACCTGAGTCGCGGTCTTCCTCTTCTGCGACGTCCTTCCGGTTTGGATTCGAAGACTCTACGAGCCGGAGCATTATTTTCCATTCGCTCTACATGACCCAACCGTTGGACCTTAACTTTTCTGGCTAGGTCAGTGTCGCTGTACAGCTCGTACAGTTCTTGGTTGAATCTTCGTCTCCGTTCTCCATTTATGCAGACAGGACCAAAAATCACTCGAAGAATTTTTCTCTCAATAGCAGCCCAAAGCGTTTTCATCGGATTTTGTCATGGTCCATGTCTCTGCACCATACATGAGGACCGGGATGATGAGGGTTTTGTAGAGTGTCACTTTAGTTGCTCGGGACAGGACTTTACTACTCAATTGCCTTCTAAGTCCAAAGAAGCAGCGATTGGCAAGAGTGATTCTTCGTTTGGTTTCAGCGCTGGTGTTGTTGTCTGAGTTGATAGCGGATCCTAGGTAGACAAAGTCCTTAACTACCTCGAAGTTAAATCTGTCTATGTTGGCGTTTGCTCCAAGACGTCGATGGTGGTTGTCCTTTCTTGTTGACAGCATTAACTTGGACTTGTCCTCGTTAACCGCTAAACCCATCTTCCTTCGTCTCAAGACTCACAAACGCTCCACTGACATTGTGTTCTTCCAATTATGACAATGTCGTCTGCGTATCCTAGTAGCTGGACGGACTTTTGAAAGATTGTGCCTCTGGTGTTGACGTTGGAGCTTTGCACAATCTTTTCAATGATGTTGAAGAAATCACATGACAACGCATCGCGAAGTTCCTTCTTCTTCTCCAAGATCTGGCGTAGGGTGAATATTTGATCGATGGTGGACTTTCCGGGTCTGAGCCACACTGATAAGGACCTACCAGGTTGTTGACGAAGGGCTTCAAACGTTCACACAGCACGGCAGACGAGATCTTATAGGCAATGTTAAGGAGACTTGTACCTCTGTAGTTAGTGCAGTTCAGGGGATCTCTTTTCTTGAGGATCGGGCATACGATGCTGAGGTTCCATTCATCGGGCATGCTTTCCTCCGACCAAATTTTGCAGATGAGCTGGTGCATGCTCCTAACCAAATCATCTCAAGCTGCTTTGTACAGTTCGGCGGCTAGCCCGTCTGCTCCAGCGGCTTTGTTCGACTTAAGTTTAGATATCGCTATCTTCACTTCGTCAATGTCGGGTGGGTGGAATCGTTAGCCTTCTGCACTCAAATTGAATGTTCTGTATTGCTGGCGGAGATTTGCTCGTCATCGCCATTATACAGCTTGGAAAAGTGGTCTTTCCATATCCCCAGCACTGACTGTGGTTCCACTACGATGTTCCCATGATGGTCTCTACAGGCTTCGGTTCGGGGTGCTTAAGCCCTGGAGGTTTGTTTTACCTTTTTGTAGAACTTTCGAACCTCGTTCCTGTTGTGACATCCCTCTATCTCCCGATCGCGCGCTTCTCATGCTCCCTTTTTTTCTTTCTGACAATCGGAAAAGGATCTAGCAATATCTTGCGATTGTAGCCGTTTGACTACGAATTTCCTCCTAGCATTTTCGCGTGTTGGTCTTTCTTGAGCGGGATATCCTCATTCGTACCTTGGCTGCAACTACCATAGGCCTTTTTCTTTTTTAGCTCTGAGCAGGGTACGGAGTAGAGCCTGAGCTCATCGAGCTCGGTCTGAGCAGAGTTAGCTCAGACCTTTCCGAGTTAATAAAGAAACAAACCTGAGCACGGAACTGTCACACATACAAAAAAAATTGAAAAAAAAAATTATTTTCCTTCATTCGGAGAACAACTTACTCCGCCCGCCATTTCTACCGTTTTAATTTTTTTTTTCGCATCATCTCAGTCATGATAAATGAACAAAATACATGAAGTTGGCCGCGCTCAACTTTTTACTCCATCTACTCCATCAATTTTAACCGAGCTCGTAGATCGCGCTCCGACCACGGTCTGATCTAAAAAATAAACAAAAGTCGAGCGCTCCGATATGTCTGAGCTAAAAAAGAAATACGGGTTTTTTTTTACAGCTCCGTACCCTGCTCGGAGCTAAAAAAGAAAAACGCCTATACTGTGTTCATAATTTGCTAGTTTTTGGTCTGTTTGGGTACGTTAATTACACAAATTCATAATTTTTTTTTTTTTGGAAGGGCACGGAATTGTAATTGTGAATAGAACACACAGACAAAAACCCAACCACAACCAACTTCAGATCGAATTGTCAGAAAAGTCAACGTTTGCTGTCAAATCAACGCCAACCGCAAAAAGCAAAATCTGCAGAAGATAAACCAAACTTCTGTACAAATTGGAAATTAAGTAAATTCCTTCGAGAAATTCAGTTAAAATTTATTCAGAAACATCCTTTTGCTTTAAAAGTGTAAAGTGTGTTCATCACTTCTCTATTTTAACTGAGCTACAGAAAAAAAAACAAACTAGGCAAATAGAAAACAAAAATATCAGCCAGTGTGGCAGAATAAGAAACTTTTTAACCAATTTATCATATAAATTAATGTAATAAATTGTTTTAAAGTTGAAAAATGTCGGCTAATTCAATAGAACTCAGTTCTTACCGCGATCAACATTTTAAGGTTAGTTGCATCTTTGATGGTAATCGTCAAACGTATGTTTCATGACACCAATTCTATTGACAGGGTTCTCGCAATGACCAAGAACGCTCACTCAAAGATTCAACCACTCTCTACGTGGGTAATTTATCATTTTACACAACCGAGGAACAAATCCATGAACTCTTCGGACGCTGTGGTGATGTCCGCCGTATTGTCATGGGATTGGACAAGTACAAGAAGACGCCTTGCGGTTTCTGTTTTGTTGAATACTATACAAGGTTGGAAGCAGAGTACGCCATGAGGTATAAGACAAGAAACTACCAAGTTTTCTCTTACAACAACAAAAGCTATTGAAATGAAATACAATTTCAGATATGTAAATGGAACCCGTTTGGACGATCGCCTAATTCGTGTGGATTGGGACGCTGGTTTCATCGAGGGTAGACAGTATGGCCGAGGTAAAACCGGGGGTCAAGTTCGAGACGAATATCGCACAGATTATGACGCCGGTCGGGGTGGATACGGAAAGTTGCTGCAGCAAAAAATCGCTCCCAACACTGACAATCGATAACTTCTGCATCTTTCCCTCTCCTAATCCAACTATTTGCTTAAGAATTTTCGAAAATAGGTTTAAATATATATTTTTACAAATTACATACGTATTCCAAATTTCTTCGATCGGGTTCCCGCTATAACTCGGACCTTGATGTTAGTTGGGGACCTTTCTTTAGTCTCTTCACTTCTTTTTTCGTTTTCTTGATGGGAAGCTCTTCACTGACGATTTTTTTATAATATGGATTGATGAAATCTGGACTTCTGGCATCCTCATTGATCTCTTGACGAGCCAAGTCTATCACTTCGACAATACGCTCGTCGGTTAGGTGTGGAAATTGCATCACAAAGTTAAGACACCAATTTATGGTTTCCTTCCAGTTAGAAATTTTCTTAAGAATCTTCTGTGAAATTTCAGGAAAATGCAAAATAATATCCGCCGCTAGGCAGGTGTCTTCAATTAACAAGGTAACGGCTTCTTGAAGGCGCTCTTCGCCAGGAAAGCCACTCGCGGTCGGTGAGTATTTCTGTTCAGTCAAGGTTTCATTACTTTCTTTAATGACCTGTTAATGCAAACTATAAATTGTTATTTTCCTCTATTCAAAAGCTATGAAGAAATTGGATTTTACTTGAAATATTTTTTCAAGAGCCAGTGAAATCATTTTATAATTTTTACCGTAGTCATTTTCAAGCATTTTTTGAATCAATGTAGTGTGGTCTTTGCGCCGAGTTTGTAGTAGTTTAATATCTAAAATTAAAGGTTGTATGAGCTGTTGAAGATTATAACCACAACTAATTGGAACTTACAAACTTTTGGTGTTAGCGGTGCTTTGATGGAATTCTCTTCTGAATTCTGAGCTGAAACAACGAATATTGCAGCAGATAGAACCAAAGCGAAAATTGCAAAGTGAATGCAGTTCATTTTGATTTCCCAAGCCGTGGAGGATCTATAGTAGATAAATGTCGACAAATAAATATTGTTCTAGAGTTTATTTATTGTTGTTAAATTGTTTACTTGGCGCAAAAGATTTCTCCGTTTATAAATTGGAGACGAAGCACAAGTGCACAAGAAATTAATGGGAAAATCTTAGCAAATCCTAAAACCAAACAATTTTTCATTCAGAGCAGCATAAACTGACAGGTGGTTCGAATGATAGCATTCAGCTAGTGAATGAAACAAGGCTGAATGTTTTAGCACATTTCAATGGCCAGGTTCAGCAGCGTAAGGCACTTGAAGTTAAGGCAAAATGCGCGTACCTGATTGGTCAGGTGTCAAAAAAAATCTTTCCATTTTAGTTAGTTTCATTGGAAAGTATATTGGAAAATAAGGCACAAATTTTTGCGCTAAAACCAAGTAACAGCTGTTTGTTTGCTGTCATTTGCTTGTGACATAATAAAACTTCACATCGCAGATGAACTTTATTCGGTAGATACGGTTTGATTTTAATTAATTCAAAGTTTTATGAAAAAACGAAATTTTATATTTGGAAAAATGACCAAACGTATGAGTTTGAAGACTCCAAAAAGATTTTCAAACGCCTTTACATATTTATTTTCTTAGGCTTGTCACTTTTCGTTTTTTATTTACAATAAAGTTTAGAAGTGAATTTTAGAAATTGCAACTAAAGGCATTTGAATAAGATAGACTTTGCCTTAAGTTAAATAGGCGTTCAGGTAAACTGACTTGCCTTAACTTGAAGTGCCTTACGCTGCTGAACCTGGCCAATGCTTAAGCGTGCTTTACACGATATGGATTTTCCATATGGACTGTCACTTTTCATTTCCAAATGTATTTTCATATGTATGTCAAATTGGATTTTGTTTGTAAAATCAGAAAAGCATTTAGACGATTTGGATTTTTCGTTTGTAGTTTCAAAACATTTTTTCGTCCAAAACACATAAAATGGGCTCAACTTTCAATTACCGAAAACTGAATTTTGACAAAAAAACACTTTTATTTGAAAGATATATGTATTTAATAAACAAATATAAAAACATCGAGGCGAGGAATCACTTCTTTCTATTTTTAATTAATTTTTAAACTTTCTATTTTTTATACGAAAACACTAGGAAAAGAACATGGTGGATGTATTTTGACAGTTCTTCCAAACACAAACACATAGCAATGTGTATAATTTCCTTGTGTTAAGTGCTCGAATGGGTAGTGATTATTGGTTCTTTTGGGAAATTTTTGTTATTTTGCTAAGTTTTTAAAGCAAAATGTTATTTCTTGAGGGTATATTATAATTATTAAAAATTGCGCGATTTTTTCACTATAAACTTGAATTCTATTCAAAATCAAGTTTATAGTGAAAAAATCGCGCGATTTTTGCACTATAAACTTGATTTTGAATAGAATTCAAGTTTATAGTGCAAAAATCGCGCGATTTTTGCACTATAAACTTGAATTCTATTCAAAATCAAATCGCGCGATTTTTGCAAACTTGCTGTTTGCTAGCGTAGCCAGAGTCGTGCACTACAAATCGAGGGTTAAAACCCCTTGAGCGGCGAAGCCGCCGCATATACTCGCTGTTTGCTACACAAAGCTGATAGTGCAAATTCAGTAAACAGAAATGTAGCGAAAATAAATCAGGAACAAAAAATCCCACCACCGAGCACTGGATGTAGAGTAATGATACAGTTTGAAAGCGAAGAACAACAAAAAAAAACACATTTTTTGTTGTTCATTTTCCGTGGTTGCATTTCGGTGAAAAGTGCGAACTTTAAAAATTGTTAAAAAATATAAATAAAAGAAAATTTGCTTTAGAAAATTGTTCTTTGATTAGTTTAAATGTGTATTAATTGAATAACACAGTTTTCATATCCGTTTTTGGACAATTTTTGGTGAAATAAGAAAAATAAAAAGCCCCAGATCGGAAAATTAAAAACAATTTTTAATCAATTTTACGGGGTTTCCTCGCCGTAATATTTTAAAGCTGTTCTATAGAGATGCCTACCTCACTGTAAAAAAAAAATCAAAATCGCGCGAAATTTATTAATATTGTTTTAACATGAAATCCAATATTGTTTCAACAATATTAAGAAATTTCGCGCGAAATTTATTAATATTGTTGAAACAATATTGGTTTTCATGTTAAAACAATATTAAGAAATTTCGCGCGAAATTTATTAATATTGTTTTAACATGAAATCCAATATTGTTGTCAAAATATGCGCAAAATTTTTTATTGTTGACTTAAGTTTTCCTCGTGTCGTATCAAAAAAAAATCAGACATAAAAAATCACATCTGCCAACACTGTGAAAAAAGGCAAGAAATTATCTAGATGCCATTTTACATGGAGATTTTTTTCGTAAAATATTAACATTTTAAAAATTGAAAACAAATACAAATTGAAGTTCAAAAATTTCCAAAATGTGTTTTTTGACAACTATCACTATTTGTTTATTAAATTGTATTATCAAAATATTCTTATTTTAGCTGTTTCATTATAAAAATTTTTAAATAAAAACCCTTTTTGGGGTAACTTTAAACATTTTTTAATCGTATTTAGGGGGGTTTCCTCGCTGTAATATTTTAAAGCTGTTCTATAGAGATGCCTACCTCTCTGTAAAAAAAAAAATTGAATTTTTAGGCCGGCTTATCTAATGGAAAATCGCCCCATCGGATTTTTTAAACGACAAAAAAAGCTTATATTTAAACATGAAGAGCGCGAAAAAGGTGCGTTGTTATGTTATTTTGTGTACTACAACACATTTTAGGTGTTTTTTAGGTGTTTTGGACGAAACAAATGTTTTGAAACGACAAAAGAAAAATCCAAACCGTCTAAATGCTTTTCTGATTTTACAAACAAAATCCAATTTGACATACATATGAAAATACATTTGGAAATAAAAACTGACAATCCATATGGAAAATCCATATCGTGTAAGGCACGCTTAAATGAAAAAATTCCATATGGAATTTTCATCTGTATTTCGATATGGATTCTCAATACGTTTACACGATTTGTATAATTTTCCATATGGAAAAAAGTGACAGTCCATATGAAAAATCCATATCGTGTAAAGCACGCTTTAACAAGAATCTCATGAATTGTTTTCTGCCATTTGATTTGGAAAAATAAAGAAAGACCGCGCTTTCTAACTTCGTATGAAAAATATTATATTTTTAACTGAGGGATGTGTTACGTACACCTGTGTGCAAAAAAATAGCAGTGCTTCCTAAAGCTGAGAAATATATAAGTAATCGTCTCATTCTTGTGCGTTGCCTGTACAAAATTTAAATTACAGTCTTTGTCTAACTATTCATTGTCATTAGAATCCTAAAGCTTGCAGATTAATCGGTGTTGGTTTTCATTGAAAAAACCGTTACTCAAAGCCACAAAGAACAAAATGACCTGTGAGCTAAAATAATTGTTTGAGGTTGTTTTTCCTACTACGAAACAGGGCCTATCTTTTGGATAAAGGATATCATAGACGCCAAAATTTATGTTGGTACCCTGCAGAACGTATCATGCTTCCTTCAGCAGGATAATGACCCCAAACACACCAGCTGGTTAGCAAAAAATTGGTTTGCGACTAACAAAATTGATGTGCTTGCATGGCCTGTGCAATCGCCGGACCTTAACCCCATCCAAAACTTGTGGGCGAATATTAAGGAAGTTGTTGCGGAGGAAAAACCAAGAAATGTTGCTGAGTTGTGGAGCGCAGTGAAAATAACATGGGAAAGCATTCCACAAGAAAGATGCATGCGTTTGGTTAATTCTTCATTGTCGTCGTTGTGCTTCTGACCTCGCAAATAAAGATCACACAAAAAAATATTAAATCGTAATGAAAATTTAAGTGAATAATTGTTTTTTTTTTTTTTAAGTTCTTATAAGACAATCTGGAGCACTGCTATTTTAATGCACAGCCGTTTTAATTTATTTTCTTAATTTTGTAATATTTATCAACTAAGCTATTGAAATATTGTTTTTAATTTTTTGTATGTTGTAATATTCGGCTTGGTCCGACAATTAAAACTTATTCACTTTTTAAATAAAACACAAATTCACTTTATTCCAATCACTCACAAACTTATTTATTCAACACTTTCAATTATAACTTTGCAAACACAGAGTACTTTTCTTTATCGCAGTACACAATTAATTAAATCGCCTCGCCACCAAACGGCTATTTATATCAAAAATGATGGGTTCTAGAAACTACTATTGGCTCCTATTGGCTCTTGGGGAAGCTGAAAGTTCGAGAGAAAATACTGGGATTTTTGTAGGGGCTAACGTTCTTAACGCTAAACAAAAAGTTTCTCTTAATCTTAATTAATTATTGCCCCTCACGAGTGTTTACTACTACAATTAAACGATATTAAGTAAAGAGAGTATGTACATTAAATAAACAAGAGATACAGAGTAAGTAAAGAGAGTAATGAAAAGTGTGTACATTAAATATAGAAAGAGATACAGAGTAAAGCCTGAACTACATCAAAACACAAAGTCAAAAAAGTACAAAAAAGTAAAAAAAGCTCAAAATATAAAAATCACATGTATATTTACCTGACATCTATTGGAAAAAAATTAATTAAAAAAGCTCTTTTGTTTTTGAAGTTTTAAATTTCAAATAAAAAAATAAATCTCAAATCAATTAAAATCATTTTAAAAAAAACTTGAATTGAATTCCGACTCAACAAAATGGTAATAGAATTAAAATAATAATGCACAGATTATTATTTAACATTGACTAAAAATATTTTCAAGGAAAACGAATTAAATAGGTTACAAAATGCGGCAAATCGCATTTTAAATATAGTGCAAGTTGTTGACGCATTTGAAAATGCGACGAGCTCTAAGCGAAGGTGGTGGGTTCATCCAATTAATCAAAACCGTGTTGACCAAGGTGACTTTGGTAACTTGTTACAAGAAATTCTTGAGTACGACGAAGAAAAGTTCTTCAATTATACAAGAATGGAAGTTCCCCAATTCAACTATCTGCTTAACTTAGTTGAACCTCATTTGACCAAATTCAGCAATAGGTTAGGGCTTCCGGTTGCATTGCGCTTATTTGTAACCTTGAGGTATATTTTATAATGTATACATTTAACTAATAATTGTGTTAAGGGAAATATTGCTTATAGGTTTCTTTCAACAGGGGATAGTAACAGTTCTTTGGCCTATGCGTATCGCATAGGTAAATCAACTGTACAAGCTATAATTCCGGAAGTGTGTGAAGTTCTGTGGACCGTACTAAAGCCAATATATTTGCCAATAAAAACACAAAGTGGTTGGCTGCAAGATGCACATGATTTCCATCAAACCTGGAATTTTCCACATTGTTTGGGTGCAGTGGATGGAAAGCATATTTCCATTCAAGCACCAAGAAAAAGTGGATCGCTGTACTTTAACTATAAGAAACATTACAGCATGGTATTACTGGCAGTTGCAGATGCCAATTACAAATTCACCTACGTGGATATTGGGGCGTTTGGTTCACAGAGCGATTCTGGTATACTTACAAATAGTACTTTTGGAATGCTTTTGGAAAGGGATCAAATGAATTTTCCAAGTTCTTCTCCTTTACCTGGAGGTAAAAAAATGTAAAATTAACTTATTAAAGGTTTTAAAAGATTATCTTATCTTTTTAAAGATCTTTTCTTTCTTCAAAATAATAAGACTTTATATTTGTTTTTATAGAAACTTTGAATTTGCCATATTTTATGGTGGGAGACGAAGCTTTTCCACTAAAAAATTATTTGATTACACCATTCAGTGGAAGGTATTTGGAAGACAGTAAATCTTATTTTAATAAGAGACTTTCTAGAGCACGCCGCGTAGTAGAAAATGCGTTTGGCATATTAGCTTCTAGATGGAGGATATATCAACGTACAATTATAGCTGAGCCAAATACTGTTGAACAAATTATAAAGGCCACTGTTGTTTTACATAACATGCTATGTGAAAGCAGCAAGCACAAATATGCCCCAAGTGCTTTTGTCGACAGACAGCATGAAAGGGATGGCATTTGGATTGGTGGAACCTGGAGAGCTAATGTAGGTTCATCACAACTGAACAGAATTCCTGCAACATTACGCTTGGGTCCGAGAAACTCCACAGAAACGGCTTTAAATTATAGAGAGTATCTTAAAGAATGGATATATAATAACTAAATAAATACAAAACCCATAAACTGTTATTATTGAGATTTATTTAAGTTCTATGAAAGGCAAAATAAAAGTACCTAAATATTACAGGTTTTTAATCTATTTCAACTTAAACTCCCAGAAGACATCTAACACTTTTTTTATAAATTGTGTTTTTACGATAGGGTCCATCTCAACAGCTTCTTTCGCCATGTAATCAAAGATTTTGAAGTGGTTTGTTCTCATGTCTTCTGGTTCAGATACCGACTGCGATTTTGGTTGTGAAACACTTTCAGCTATTTTTCTTATAGCTTCTCGACTCTCTTCATATAATGCTTCCCGGATTTTGTTAGCGGATTTTGAATTGTTTGGTGGACACCTTTCGTTGTCTGTTTGAGAAATTTCTGTCGTTAAGTTTTCAGAGACATTATTTGCTTCCAAAGAAGAAGGAGTTGCTGCAGGAGATGGGGTCAATGTATTTGGTGTTGGCGAAATGATATTTTGTGCTGCAGTCAAAGATGAGCCGGGGTATAAAGTTTTTGATTTCACTAAAGAACAAGGAATGGAACTCACTGTTGGCCGAGTATTCATTGTCTCCCTTAAAAACTCCAATTTTGGTAGTAAATACCAGGATTTCCAGTTCCTAGCCCCAGCTCCAGATCTTGTCAGAGCATCTTCTCTCTTCTTTTCTCTTCGCAACTTTTCTTTAAGTGCAATGAACCTTTTTTCAAGTTGCATTGCACTAAAGCCGGAAAAGTGCTGAGAAATTTGCTGGAAAATTCGTTGCTTCTTTTTCGAGTCGCGGAAATCATTTCGTGATTTATCCCAAAGCGTTGGATTTTCTTGAATGATAGTAATCAAAGCTTCATCGTCAGCTTCTGAAATATAGATTTTTTCATGCATAAATTTAAAATTTAAATTCAACTTAACAGACCATTCCAAGTTCTTTCAGGATCCATTCCAGCAAACAAAACAATTAGCGTCAATTTAAATATAGCTATCACAAAATCTATGAAAGAAAACAATGTTAAATAATAATTTATTAAGTTAATAAAATGGTCTCAAATGTTTAAAATTATGTTATATTTTTACTTACCGCTGTTTTTAAACTTGGGGTATAAATTTTGTTTATATTTCTTGACACTATTTTGAAATTTAAATTATTTGTCAAAAGAGCTTTTTTTCGAAAAATGACAGGAACTATGTGATCGAAGAGCTGCCTTACGGAAAGGATATAAAATATTATTTGAGTGTATTTGTTTTTAAAACTTTCTGAAAAGTGAAAGCTTGGTCATGTTCAAGCTTTTTGACTAGGATACTTTTTAAAAATGAAAGAGAGATATACAAATAAGTTACTAGGGGGAACAAGAAAAAACATCGTGTTTACTTTTTTGTACTTTTTTGACTTTGTGTTTTGATGTAGTTCAGGCTTAAGTAAAGAGAGTAAGAAAAGTGTGTACATTAAATATAGAAAGAGATACAGAGAGTAAGAGATAATAAAGTATACACATTAGTATTAGACATTACAATAGAAGGAGATACAGAGCGTATGAGATAAATAAAGTGTATACACATTACATTGCCCCCTCCTTAGGATTGATCGTCCCGAACAAATCCATCATCTTCATCACCACTGTAGCGATGTAGTCGGTCGCGATGTACGACTTTAAGTTTACCTCTGACTCCTTTTTGTATCCGGTACACGACGTCGTTGATTTTGCTAATCACTGTATATGGACCTTCCCAGTCCCGTTGAAGTTTCGGTGACAACCCTTTTTGTCGATGGGGATTGTAAAGCCACACTCGATCTCCTGCTTGGAACTCTGTTGTTGTCGCTCGTATATCGTAGCGTGTCTTCATTCGGTCACTGAACATCTTTATTTTTGACCTAGTATCGTCGTGGATCTGAAGGAGTCTTTCTCTGAGGTCATCCAAGTAGTCATCCTCGGCTTGCGGTTCCGACGTGGGACATCCAAATTTAATTTCACTCGGCAATCTGATGTTCCTTCCCATCAAAATCTCAGACGGTGTATGGCCAGTTGAGCTATGTCTTGCACTTCGATACGCCATCAAAAACAGTGGAATGTGTCGGTCCCAATCTCGCTGGTTGTCGTCCACAACTTTGCAAAGATGTTCCTTAAGGGTTCGGTTGAACCGTTCGACCATGCCATCAGATTGTGGGTGGAGTGGTGTTGTTCTTGTCTTCTTGATGTGAAGAAGCCCACAAACTTCCTGGAATATGTTTGATTCAAAATTCCTTCCCTGGTCGGAATGCAGTTCTAATGGAACACCGAATCTGCTCACCCAGTTGAACACAATTTGGTCTGCGACTGTTTTGGCTTCTTGATTCGGTATGGCGTATGCTTCAGGCCACTTGCTGAAGTAATCCATGACGACCAGAATATAACGATTTCCATTATTTGTTTCCGGAAATGGACCCGCCACGTCTATTGCAATCCTTTCAAAGGGTGATCCGACATTATACTGCTGCATTTGGCTGTGATTTTTTTTGTTCGGGCCTTTGGTGGCAGCACAGGTATCACATTTTCGGCACCACTTCTCGACATCCTCCCTTGCATGTAGCCAATAGAATCGTTGTCGAACCTTTTCTAGCGTCTTGTTTACTCCTAGATGGCTTCCCGAAACTCCATCATGCATCTCTCGCAGAACGTCCATAATCTTCGATCTCGGTAAGACTAGCTGCATTACATAGGACTTTCCATCTGCTGATTCCCACTTACGTCGAAGGACACCTTCTTGGACATGCAACGAGTCCCACTGTGCCCAATAGGCCTTCAGAGCCGGACTTCTGTCGGAGATATCAGCCCATTCTGGTTTTTCCTGGTGTTCCTTGCATGCGAGGATGGGTTCAATATCTGGGTCCTCTTGTTGAGCCTTCCTCATCTCGTCGTTGCTCCAGCCATAAATGGGATCGGTTCTGGTTCGTTGGACAGTAACCACTTCTTTTTCTTCTTGGCGTCTGCAATGCTTACAGTCTTGCTTACATGGTCTCCGAGACAGTGCATCAGCATTTGAGTGAAGCTTCCCCTTCCGATGTTGAATTTCATAATCGTACGTCTGCAGCCTCTCAATCCATCTCGCCACTTGACCCTCTGGATTCTTGAAATTCAAAAGCCAGTTTAGTGCTCCATGGTCGGTTCGGAGAAGAAACTTCTGTCCATAGAGATACTTATGGAAGTGCTTTGTTGCCAAGATCAGTGCAAGAAGTTCTCTTCTGGTCACACAATAGTTTCTTTCTGACTTTGAGAGTACCTTGCTGTAATAGGCAATTACCTTTTCTTCACCATTATGTACTTGTGATAGTACGGCACCAATCCCGACATTGCTGGCATCAGCGTCAATGATGAACGGTTTTCCGGGAGTCGGATAGGTCAGCACTGGTGCATTACACAAGCGTTGCTTGAGCTCTTGAAAGCTGCGCTCGCACTCACCTGACCATTTAAACTGCTTTCCCTTTTCCGTTAGCTGATGTAGACTCTTGGCGATCTCAGCAAAGTTTTGGACAAAGCGCCTATAGTAGGTGGCTAGACCCAGAAAGCTTCGGAGTTGGTGTTTGTCCTGTGGTGTTGGCCAATTCTTCACGGTGTCAACCTTATCAGGATCCGTCTTAACTCCTTGGGATGAGATGATATGTCCCAGGTATTTCACTTCGGTTTTGAAGAGTGAACACTTTTCTGGATTGAGCTTGAGGTGGGCTTCTCGAAGTCTTTGAAACACGGCTCTCAGATTTGTGCAATGTTCATCAAATGTTTTCCCGTATACGATGACGTCATCCAAATAGACCAGGCAAGACTTCCATGTGAGTCCTTGCAGGACACATTCCATAAGGCGCTCAAAAGTCGCTGGAGCATTGCACAGTCCAAAAGGCATCACTTTGAACTGCCACAGTCCGTTTCCTGTCGAGAACGCTGTCTTTTCTTTATCTTCAGGATGGATTTCTACTTGCCAGTATCCACTTTTCAGGTCCAACGTTGAGAACCATTGTGCTCCTTCCATAGCGTCCAGAGTATCACTGATCCTAGGCAGAGGGTAGCTATCCTTCTTGGTCACATCATTCAACCTTCGATAGTCTACGCAAAAGCGGGTTGATCCGTCTTTCTTCTTTACCAGGACCACTGGAGACGCCCAAGGGCTTTTAGAGTTTTCGATCAGACCCTCTTCTTTCATGGTGGTTATCAGTTCTTCAACCTCACCTTGTTTGGCTAGTGGAAGGCGTCTTGCAGGTTGACGGATCGGCTTTGCATCCCCGGTGTTGATTCGATGTTGAACCAGTTGTGTTCTGCCATATTTCCCTTGCGATGACGAAAAGATGTCTGCAAATTCTTCGAGGAGACCTTCTGCAGTTCTTCGTTGTTGGTGGCCAAGATTAGAGGACTTGAGAATGTTCGTCTTTATGGAGTTCAGCTCTTTGGAATTCAATGTTTGCCTTGTCTCTTCTTCGCTGATCCTTGTTATAGCTGATACAGATTCGCATTGTCCGACAATCTCACCTTTTCTAAGCTTAACTTCGTACGGCTTGATGTTCAGTATTCGTACGGGAACCATGTTTTTTACAGGTCTAACAAGAGTCTTCCCAATGGTGACGTTTTGGGAGGACTTTACAGATGCTGGTTCGACCATGAGATATCGATGGCTGCCAGGCTTACCCTTCAATTTCGTCCACACGAATACTTCTGAAGAAGCAGGCAAAATGAGATCTTCTTTGATGACGGTTTTCACAGATAACGAGGTCTCATGCGAGTGGATCCCATAGATCATCGGAATCTCGATGTTTCGATATTTCAGGACTTGGTTCCCGATGTCCAATATCACTCCGTGATCTTTCATGAAATCGACGCCGACAATGCACTCGTCGCATATATCTGCTACCAGAAACAGGTGAGAGAATTCCAACTCTGCCATCCGGATCTTAAGACGTACCTCACCATAGACTTTTGCGGCTTCTCCAGTTGCAGTCCTTAGACGATAGCTATTGGTGTTGTGGAGCCATGTCTTCTTAACGAGGTCCTGCCGTACAATGGACGCCGTGGCACCGGTGTCGATGGTAGCCACACATTTGTTGCCGTTTATACTTGCTTCCACGGTCAGGCTCTTGTTGTCACGTTTCGTTTGAGAAACCTGGATGTCGTTTCTGGGGCCATTGATACCAGAAACCAGCTTCTGCCCCTTGAAGTTGGTTCTTATTCGTTTCCCGGGTGGGAAACAGCTTCGGAAGCAACGTTGTTGGAGTTACTTTGACTTGTTGAGTAAGTTCTGTTTCCACAGTGTTGGCATGAGGTTCGTCTTCGCGTTAATCTGCACTGTCGTTGAAGATGCCCAGTCTTGTTGCAGTTCCAGCATCGTGCTGGTCCGTCTCGCTGACTCCTTTCCAGAGTAGCCTTCTGACAAGAGCATTCTTGGACTTCCAATTCTCTCACGCGATGCACGTTTTGGGATGCTTGTTCTGCGGCTTCCATTGTTAGAGCGAAAGCCAATGCTTCTGGTAGTGTTTGTTTTCCGGCAGTGCGAATAGCCCTTTGGAGATTTATATCGCCCACAGCTCTCACAAAGGCTTCAACAGCAAGTTGATTTATTATCTCGTTGCCAGCTGTTGGGTATGCCAGGCGGACTAATCGCTCGATATCTGCCTGAAGCTGCTGCAGAGTTTCACCTCTTTTCTGTGCCCTGTTGTTTAGTTGTACTCGGAAGACTTCTGTCATGTGGCTATCCCCAAACCGCTGTTCGATTGCGTTTACCAGAACTTTGAAGTCACCGTTCTTCTCTGCTGGGATGGTTTGTAGCAGTTCAGCAGCTGCTCCTCTCAAGGCAAGCGTAAGAGCAATGTATTTTTCGTCATCGTCCCAGCCGTTTGTTAACGCTGCTGCTTCAAACTGTTTCTTGTAGATTGACCACGGAATCTGACCATCAAAGCTTGGAGGATTCACTTCTCTCTTTCTTGAGCACTCACCAGAAGGTTCTCGAGCTTTCATCTTTCGCACTTTTTCTAGTTCATTTGTGATGGTTTCGATTTGTTCGTCCATTTTCTCGAAACGTGCATTTTGTTTTTCGACGCGCTCGTCGAGAGTAGTGATTCTCTCTTCGAAGTCCGTAAACCTGCCCTCTAAAAGGTTTCTCTGTTCGTCGAACCGCTCTAGAATATTCTGCTGTTCTTGCTTTTGGTCATTTCTTTGAGCCTCTAGTTGCTTGAGGACATTTCCTTCTAGTTGTTTGAGAACATTCTCTTGTTCGGTCTTCTGCTCGTTTCTTTGAGTTTCTAGTTGCTCCAGAACATTCTTGTTTTGAGTTTCTAGTTGCTCCCGAACGTTATCTTGCTCTTTCTTCTGTGCGTCAAACCGCTCTAGCACATTCTTTTGATTTTCTTCAAATTTGGCTAGAAGAAGTGTCATCATGGTAGATAAGTCGGCAGTTGCATTTACCTCTTTCGATTTTGCTTCCACTTCGAAAGCAAACGTATCTGGGTCTTCATTTTGTTCTTCCAGATATTCCTGTAGCCGTTTTACGAGTTCGATTTTACATCCTGCCCCACTTAAGCCACGTTTGCTTAATTCGGCCTTTAGCTCAGAGACAGTTAAGTCTTTCAAAACTTTACTCATTTTTTTTTTTTTTTAATTTTTAACTTCACTATTTCAAACAAAATAGTTTAATCACTGTTCACTGTTTTATTCTCAATAAGTTTTAATCCCACTTCTGACACCAATGTAATATTCGGCTTGGTCCGACAATTAAAACTTATTCACTTTTTAAATAAAACACAAATTCACTTTATTCCAATCACTCACAAACTTATTTATTCAACACTTTCAATTATAACTTTGCAAACACAGAGTACTTTTCTTTATCGCAGTACACAATTAATTAATTCGCCTCGCCACCAAACGGCTATTTATATCAAAAATGATGGGTTCTAGAAACTACTATTGGCTCCTATTGGCTCTTGGGGAAGCTGAAAGTTCGAGAGAAAATACTGGGATTTTTGTAGGGGCTAACGTTCTTAACGCTAAACAAAAAGTTTCTCTTAATCTTAATTAATTATTGCCCCTCACGAGTGTTTACTACTACAATTAAACGATATTAAGTAAAGAGAGTATGTACATTAAATAAACAAGAGATACAGAGTAAGTAAAGAGAGTAATGAAAAGTGTGTACATTAAATATAGAAAGAGATACAGAGTAAGTAAAGAGAGTAAGAAAAGTGTGTACATTAAATATAGAAAGAGATACAGAGAGTAAGAGATAATAAAGTATACACATTAGTATTAGACATTACAATAGAAGGAGATACAGAGCGTATGAGATAAATAAAGTGTATACACATTACAATATATTAAAACATAAAGTATGGAATAATTCAAAACCAATAAATTAATTAATAAGTCAAAGGGAAACTTGTTTTTTTAATTAAAGAAAAGATAGTTGAAACACTGCTATTATTTTGCACACAGGTATATATAGCAAAATACCCTTCTAAAAAGATGTAGCTATTCGCAAATAGCTACAAATAGGCTGGTTTGAATAAATATATCAATTTTAAGACGTTTCTCAACCAGAGATGATATAATAGAGCACGGGAGAGATAGCACTTCGTACAAGTGGAGTTGTCACGTCAAATCGAGCGAGAAAGAATGTCTAAATGTTCTCCCTCTCTCTCTCTCTCTCTGAACTTCCCGCTGATTTACTTGGCTGTAGCACAGATAATAAATTTATACAGATGTCTCACCCTTATGGCGAGAAATGATATATGAAACTGAAAGCTACAAAAAAAAGCTTTTTCCAAAAGCTTTAACGCATTCACTTAATGCATTAAAAATCTATTTTCGCTCGCCTCATTGCACATAAAAGAATGCTTAGGCAAGGAAAAAAGCTTCAAAAAGCTCCTTGTCTGTTACGGCGTTGTCTGTTAAGAGCAAAATATGTTTCATTTTTTTCTGCAGGTATGAGACATCTGTATAAATTAATTATCTGTGGCTGTAGGGTGGAATGGACAGAGTAAACAAAATAAAGGAAAATTCAAAATACGAGAGAACGTTTAGATCTTCTTTCTCACAGTCCGATGTAACACTTTTCAGGCTACCTTCCGCGCTCTATTATATTTAAATGTTAGGCTAGGTTAAGTTAGAGTGGCTGTCTAGTTGTTATTGATCCACTTAGACCTCAAGAGTCCGTTGTGATACCACCAAAGAAGTAACTCATGGGAGAGTAATTAACTTAAACAAACCATTTCGTACTTTTAATGAAGTTAGAGAGACATTTTGTGTCGATCGTTGCCAGTTCACTGGAATTACCGAGATAGTTATTCCTTCTATAATTGGAGATTGCCGGACCTTTACATTGAAGGTGTTGGACTGTTTCCTCTTCCTCCTCGTCCATGCAGCTTCTACAGAAGTCATTCGTGTAGACCCCTAGCCTCAAAGCATGTCTACCTATGAGGCAGTGTCCTGTTATGACTCCAATTGTAGGGCTTATTTTTTGTCTTCGCAGGGAAATCAAGCCTTTTGACCGTTTCAGGTCTATGCTAAGCCATATTTGTTTGGTTGCTAGGCCATCTAGCATTCGTTGATTCTAGAGCATATTGTTTGAGAAGATATTTGCATGTAGCAAGTGGTGATCCCATTTTATGCCTTTGTCTAACAGTAGACAGAAGTGTTCCGTTTTTGGCAAGCTCATCGGCTTTGCAATTTCCCGGGATGTCTCTGTGGCCCGGCACCCAAATGAGGTGAATGTTAAGATGTTCCGTCATCTCATTCAGAGATGATCGACAGTCGTGGAATATTTGAGAGTTTGTGGAGACAGACGCAAGAGATTTGAGAGCGGCTTGGCTGTCCGAGAAGCTACGTATATCCTTGCAAGATATAACGTTTTATTTGAGCCAGGATAGTGCCTCTTTAATCGCTACATTGATTGGGAAGTCTTTATGATAGACTGAGATTCAGTTGTTTCGAGTAGATACCACTTCCAACGCCGTAATCGGTCTTAGAACCGTCTGTATAGAAGTGTACCGCATTGTCTTCCAGGGGTCTCTCTTCTTCCCAAGAAGATCTTGAAGGGATTGAAACTTGGAAGTTTTTATCGAATACCATTTTTGGGGTGGTATAGTCTAAGTGATCTGGGAAAGATCTGAAGTTGTCTAAGATAGTAGTATGACCAGTGTTGCTACTGATCCATTGACAGGTGGTTCTAAGCTTCACGCATGAGTTGTCTGCCACCATTTTGGAGAAGATGTCAAGAGGTGTTAAGTTTAAAAGCACTTCCAAGGCTGCTGTTGGTGTTGAGCGAAATGCTCCTGTGATGCACATACCTGCTGACCGCTCGACTTTGATGAGTTTTTATTTAGATTTACTACCATGTCCAGTGCAGTCCACCATACGACAACTCCATAAATGAGTATCGGTCTGATTAACGAAGTGTATAGCCAGTGGGTTATTTTTGGGGAGAAGCCCCATTTTGAGCCTATGTCCTTTTTACAAGTAAAAAGCGCTACAGTAGCCTTTTTTACTCTTTCATCAATATTTGCCTTCCAATTTAGTTGTTTGTCTAAAATGAGGCCTAAATATTTGACTTGGTCGGAAAAGCTTAAGGGTATTCCTTTAATCGTGGGTGGGTTAGTCTGAGGAATTTTGTATCTTCTCGTTAAGAGTACTAGTTCTGTTTTATGTGGATTGACGTCCAAGCCACACTGCTTATCCCAATTTGTTTAGTTTATTTGTTCAAATACGTTAAATACTAACGTTAGCCTGTTTAAGGCATTTTGTAAGAGTTTCGAGAGAACTTGGGGATGTCCCAGATACAGATATTGCAACGTCGTCAGCATAAACCTTGAAACCCTCTGCTTCCATTCCATTGATGTTAGTAGGTCGTTTACTACCATGTTCCATAAAAGAGGTGAAAGGACCCCATTTTGGGGAGTACCTCGATTCACCGATCTGGTAGTAGTAAAACTTCTCATGCTGGAAGTTATTGTCCTGCTTTTAAGCACGAGACCTATTAGATCTATGAGTTATTTCTCTAATTTCAGTTTGTCCATTGCTGTTGTGATCGCCTGGTAGCTGACGTTGTTGAAAGCTCCTTCGATATCTAGGAAAGCTACTAGGTTATATTCTTTGTATTTGACTGAATATTCAATACTACTATAAATAAAACTTATTTTTCTTCTACTGTGTAGGTACTTCTTTATTATTAATTCCCAACAAAAATTAACAAAATCGATATGCATCATTTATTTACCATGACAATTTGAAATAAAATTAGAATGCGTGCAAAGGAATATTCTTTAAGGATGAAGCACGTCATTACCAACGTAAACTAAACTTGAAAAAAAATAACTATAGAATACTAAATGAGAAATCGATTTTAAATGTCTTTCTTTAACTACAAACTAAGCAATTCGATTCTGAGAAGAGCTTGGTTTCAGCTTCAAAGTGGTTGTTGCAGATTTACTTCTTTCCAAGTTTATCGGCCAACGAACAACTGAGACCAGTGCCATCGGGCTCAACATTCAACTCCTTAACTTCTCCATTCTCGACCACCATAGAGAAACGTTTGGCTCGAAGTCCGCCCAGTGGTGGCAAGTCAATGGTTAAATCCAAGGCCTTAACGAAATTAGCAGCTGGATCGGCTAACATGCGAACTTTTCCAGTAGCGCTGTGTTCCTTACCCCACGCAGACATGACAAATGGGTCATTGACGGACACGCAAATAACTTCACTAGCACCCTGGCTAGATTTAATGGAATCAGCTTTTTCGACGTAACCAGGCAAATGAGTCTAAAATGAACAACAACACCAGAGCTTTTAATATTGATAACATCAAGCTAGATGCCACAAGTCAGAAAACCGGACCGGTGCATGATTTCGCCTAAGCAAGAACTTGCGTCAAAAAAAAAACAGCAAAATCATTGCAAGGTTATACGCACCGGCAAGATGACCTTAACTTTGAAACCAAACTATATATACAATCAGGAAACATTATTTACCTTGGAACAACCGGGCGTATATGCTCCCGGAACCGCGAAAATTACAACTTTCTTATTTGCACTCAATTCGGCAATGTTGACCTTGTTTGCTGGAGAATCCTCAAAGAGATCAACAGAAGGGAGTTTATCACCAACCTAAAAAAAAATCCGATTCTTACATCATTATGCGCGACCTCTCACTAACAAATCAATTAAAACAACAAAAAACATAAAGGTTCGGCTTTGGTGTGCAGTGCAACCCTTGTGCATTCACATTTGTTGTGTAATTATGCAATAGAATTAGAAAACAAATATTATAGATATTTGAAAAGCAAGAACCCACCTTGATTTGGGACATGGCGTAATGAGATGGACTTTTTGATATGCAGCGTGTTAATTGAAGTCGAACGGAGTTGCTTGCGATTACTGAAGTAACTGAACGATAGAGAAGCGATGTCATATTAATTTAACTGGATTTTTTATATTAGGCGTTTTTCTTTTTTACATCTGAACAGAGCTTGAACTGTCAAACGAAAAGTTGTGTTTCTTTTTTAGTTCAGAGTGTTCAGAGCATCAAAGTTGTGTTACTTTTTTCGTTCAGAGCACTGATTCTGAGTGTTCAGAGTTCGGCGGCGCGCTCAGAAAAAAGAGACCGAGCGTAATGAACGAAATGCTGAGCGCAAGCGTGTTTTTCTCAAAACAATTGAAATGGTGGTGGAAACAAGTCGCTCAGGCAAAGATGATTAGTTTTATTTTGAATAATTATTTTATTTTTTAATGAAAAAATGTTAATTTCAGCTTTCAAAAATACGAAGGGTCGATGTCTGAACTAAAAATGCTCAATTGCATTTCAAAATGAAATCCGAGCGTTCAGAAAATGTTCAGAGCTTCATTTGTTCAGAGCGTGTTCAGCAAGCTCTGAACACTCAGAGTTCGGAGCTCTGAACTAAAAAAGAAAAACGCCTATTTTTTTGCGGTTTTCAACAAGGCAAATGGAGTATCGGACAGAAAAAACAACGACAAACGCACACGAATAGCGGGGTTTACATGGTCCAACATGGTTGGACAACATGGTTGGATGAAAAAATGAACTTTGCGTTTACACGAAGTACGATGTTGTCCAACATCAGTGTGGTTATTGGTTCTGGGAGATTTTTATAAAGTTGAAAAAACTCCCTCCAAAACTCATTATCGGTAATTTCCGACATTCCGACTCGACCTCAGAGTAAACGCATATAATAGAAATAAAAAATGAGTGAATGCAGGGAATTTCCCATATTTTCATTTTTCAGGTTTGTCCAACATCTGTTTACACACGTTGGATGGTATGACAAACGAGCAAGTTTTTAAAAAATTTTAAAAACCATCCAACATGGTTTGTCAAGCGGTTGTTTTAGCGTTTAGATGATCCAACATTGCTGTTGTCAAACCATGTTGTCCAACCATGTTGGACCATGTAAACCCCGCTAATGAAATTACTTTGGTTTTGAGCTGTCAAAAACAAGTGAAAAATAGCTGAGGACTGTTTGATTTATATTATTTGCTGAATCCAAAAATCGAAAATTCAGGAAAATATTCAAACACCAACAAGTTCTTTCCAACCTTACAAAAGACTCAAATTGTTAACAACAAAACAGCAAAATAACATCAACTGGAGAGATGGATATCTACTAATTAATCAAGGAAACGAATGAAATATTATCAAGTAGTTACGATATGGAATAAATAAATTCACCTAGGCGAAAGATATTTTCCGACCCTTAAGGTGTAATTATAAAGAATACTAACCAAACAGTTCTAGGAATTTTGAAGTTGGTTTGACATTTTACCTACTAGATCACAACAAAAAACAACAAACTTTGCAAAAATGTCTGAAGATGGTTTGTTATTTTAATTTAAATTAAAGAATTGATTTGGAATCGAAAACCTCTCGTCTATTTAAAGCTGCAACAGATATTATAATTGAAATCCTTGAAGTATTCATCAACCACATCCTCTATGTGCGTGAAGTCTATCCACCACAAGTATTTCGCAAGAGGAAGATATACGACTGTCCAGTGTTTGTATCAATCTACCCAAATATTACAAATTATACTATGGAATCTCTAATCACGGCCCGCAAACTTAAGAAAACAAATCAATTGAAAAAGATGGAACTGGTCATTTACCGTGACGATGACTGGATCTATGAGAAATATGCCTTCGACATAGCGGATGATTGTCTGTTGGCAACAGTGAGAAAAGGCGAAGATCCATATCTTTTGGATTTGGAACAACAGTTAAGAACCGCACTTTATTCGCTATCAGAAAGATGCAAGTCTTTTGAAAAGTTGCCAGAAGACGCAAGGTTTCGCATCCAATTGCATACTTCTCAAAGTGCTTTCATGGAGACTTGCTGCGGCCCAGCTTCTCAGGTTTGTTTCAAATCAATTGTATCATATATCATTATTTCAAATTTAACGACTTACTTGCAGGACTTCCCCTGGTTACAAACCGACGATGCAGGAGACGGTGGTTTTCGAGAGGTTAAACTACTTCCAATATGCACAGTAGATTCTACAGGATTAAAGATTAATGCATTTGTTTGATGCTATTGTTAATCTATATATATAAAAGACTAATTCGTTAAATTTATGTTATCTTTTCAAATTGACAACCGGTTGACCGATTTTCTAAATTTTTGGTTTAAACTAAAGAGAAATAACTTAAGAAGGTTAATAACAAAAAAAAACTATGTTGTTCAAATCACAAATGGTTCAAATGTTAAGAAACAATGCTTTTCTCACTTCAGTAAAATATATCAATATACGAATACTCAATTTTTTATGAAAATTATTTCAAATATTTTCGTCAAATATTTTTTTCTTATCGAAAAAAAAAATTATGATTGACATTTTTGTTATTCATTTTTAAGAAAATTTATACTTGACATTTTTTTGTCATTCAATTGTACATGACAGGTTCGCTTTGCAATGCTAATGGGGATTTATACATAGATAAGTACAGTGAACTCTCTCATAACCGGACACTGACGGTACCGAGAAATTTGTCCGGTTATGGAAGATGTCCGGTTAAGGGAACAAACAAATCTACATTCCTTAAGATGCATACAATAGAAGTGTTATTGGGATTAATTTTTAATGTATTTCGTTCATATTGAGAGTCTTAAACAAAGATTCACAAGATTCACGTAAGTACAATCGATGATTTTGCTAAAACAATTAGAAATCTTAGTTTGGCGCACATATTGGTTACTAAATGGCATATTTTCAGCCAATCGGCCAATAAACCAAATACTTTTAAATCATTTTTCTCTAACGAAAAGTTTTTTAATCTCCTTATTTCGCTATGGGCCTCTTCATAAGATTTTAACGGGTTATTATCAAACATATCGGAATCTGCTTCTTCTTGGGAATCAATTTCATGGTTTTCTGCTTCATCCAGACCGTCAACGCATAAACTTTCAAGGTTATCGTCTTCGCAAATAATTACCGTCTACATTACCGTCTGCAAAAGCCCTATTCATTGTTTTTAAAGTTTCAGCAATTGTGGACAACGGCAATTCGTCTTTAGGCAACCAATCTTCGTAATCAAGCTGTAGATTGTTTTGTCTTAATAAAACTTTTTTTTATCATTGTTGCACCTACTTGATTCCATGCCCTTTCAATAGCATCCAATAGACTTATGGATTTTGATTAATTTGCGGAAAGTTCACATTTTTTCCGTTTCTTTGAAATAGTGAAGAAGAGAAAAAGGTAGAACATAACAAAGTATGTAAGACTGTAAATATCTTATTTCCTTAACATTTTGCATGCTGCATGCTCAACGCTCAGGCACACGCAACACGACGCAAAAACTATACAACGCCATACAGAGATGTGTTTTGTCCGTTCAAGGGAGACGCCACATTCTATGGCGGTTATGAAAATTGGTGTCCGTGTCCGGTTATGAGAGCGTGCGGTTGTGGGAGAACTTTTTATATAAAAAATCGGTTATCTATTTCCGTTCTTTGAAATTTATCCGGTTACAAGAGGTGCCCAAAATGAATGAATTACAAAGAAGAACTTATGATTCAATCATGCAAGCCATTCAAAGCGGAAATGGTGGTTTTTATTTCTTGGATGCACCTGGTGGCCCTGGGAAAACGTTTTTAATCTCTTTGATTTTAGCAGAAATACGATCGAAAGGCAAATTAGCGTTAGCATTGGCGTCGTCTGGCATTGCAGCTACACTATTGGATGGTGGTAGAACTGCACATTCTTCACTGAAATTTTGAATGTTAATTCCATTGAAGCAACAACATGCAAGATTTCAAAGAGATCAGGAATGGCCAAAGTTTTGCAGAAATGTGAAATAATCTTTTGGGATGAGTCCACAATGGGGCATAAAAAATCCTTGGAGGCACTTGATCGAACCATGAAAGATCTTCGATGTAATCAAAATTTATTTGGCGGTGCTTTGGTGTTGTTATCTGGTGATTTTAGACAAACTCTACCGATAATACCTCGATCTACTGCAGCTGATGAAATTAATGCATGTTTGAAATCATCGAATTCATGGGAAAAAATTGCACCTCACGACAAATGTTCGAGTGTATTTGCAAAATGATCCAACTGCAGCGGAATTTTCAAAACAACTCTTGGCTATTGGGAATGGAACAATGCCTGTAGAAAATTTAACTGGTATGATAACATTTCCACAAAATTTTTGCAATATCACACAAAGCAAAGAAGAATTAATGAAGAGTGTTTTCCCGAATATTGCTTCAAATTATTTAAACCACGATTGGTTGAGTGATAGAGCTATTTTGGCAGGTACCAACCAGGAAGTCACTGAACTGAATGGGTCGATTCAAAGTGAAATACCCGGCGAGTTAGTGTCCTTCAAATCAATCGATAGTATTGTTCACGAGGATGATGTCGTGAACTATCCTACCGAGTTTTTGAACACAATTGATTTGTCTGGCTTGCCACCACATAATTTGAGATTGAAAATTGGTGTTCCTATCATTTTGCTTCGAAACATTAGTCAGCCGAAACTTTGTAATGGAACAAGACTTGCAGTGAAACGTTTAAACAGTTCTATCATCGAAGCAAAAATTTTGCCAGGTAAAGGTGAAGACGTTCTAATTCCTAGAATCCCAATGATTCCTCCCGATTTACCTTTCAATTTCAAACGGTTACAATATCCGATTTGGCTTTCGCAATGACTATTAACAAGGCTCAAGGTCAATCAATGGAAATTTGTGGCATAAATCTAGAAAATATAGTTTTTTCTCACGGACAGCTGTATGTTGCATGTTCGCGTGTGGGCAAACCATCGTCATTATTTATTGATACTAAAGAATAAATGCCCGTAGCTTAGTTGGTAAGTGCGTTGGCTGCTAAGCAGAACGTCGTTGGTTCGAGTCCTACTCAGGCCAAGTTTTTATTTCATCTTTCACGGACACTGCCTCTTGCGAAGACCTGACAAATCTTCCAAGAGTATTAATCTGTCATGAAAAAGTGCTTCTCAACTTTGCCGTTCGGAATCGGCGTTAAATTGTAGGTCCCCTCAATTCTTCACACGCACTCAGAGAATTGTTGATGAGAGTAAGCCACTGAAGCCTTGGCTCTTCAAGAGCTGTTGCGCCACTCTATTTATTTTTTTTATTTAAAGAAGGAAAAACAAAAAATGTTTATGTTAAAGTTTTAGAATAAATTTTGTATTTTATAAGTAACAAAAAATTGTATTTAATATAATTTAAATGGAGAGTTCTATCAAAGAAACTTTATTTTGCCCATCAAAGAGGGCACGGGTAAGCTAGTTTATGTATAAATTGTTTTTCGAGAAAACTGTTGTTAATTTATGCATCTGTTTCAAGGTGTTCTCAGTCTTAAAGGAAACAGAAAATGAGAAAAGACCTTCCAGCAGCCGTACGAGATGAGGAAGAAAAGTCGACGCATAAACCGTTCAATGTAATTCCCGCCAAACACAGAGTTAGGGGGGTTCGCATGGACCAACATACTCGACAACATTGGCTCGATGCAAAAAGAAATCGAACATCCGACTTTGCGTTCACATGAATACTGATGTTGTCGAACTTCATTTTTTTGAAATTTTCGTTGCAAGCAGAAGCAGACACAATGTGCGAAAATAAAAGCATAAATGAAATTCTGGAAGAGGAAGAGGAAGAGGAAGAGAGGGAAACGGAAGAAAAACAAGAAAAATATCCTTTGACAATGAAGAAATAGATATGGGACAGAAGGGTGGAGTTTTTTTGCAATTGCCCACATTCCGAAACCTAGTGACTACGTAGTGAACTCATTCTGATTGGTTGAAAACTGCTAATTAGCCAATCAGAACGAGTTGACTGCGTAGTCACTAGATTTCGGAATGCGGGCATTGTTTCCATTATTCCCGCATGATGTGAACGCGACCGAGAGCGAGACATTTACGAAATGAAAATTAATACCGAAGTTGTCGAGCATCTGTTCACACAAGTTGATTGGTTGGACGAGCCACCCAAGTACCCAAGTTATCAAATAAATTTGAAATCCGTCCAACATGTTGGTCCAGCAGCATGGTCCAGCGGTGTTGTCTTTGTGTTCACATGATCGAGCATTGATGGCCAACGAGCCATGTTGTCGAGCATGCTGGTCCATGTGAACCCCCCTATTATCTTTTCTTATGAAGCCAACCAGCCAAATCAAACAGAACTATTTCGCTTCTATTTTCTGAATCCAAGGCGAAAGCGAACCCACCAGTATAATAAGTCAATGCCACCCAGAATTTTTTTTTTCCTCAACTGTCACTTTTTGCGGCAAACAACAATCCAATTCGCTCCAGAAACCATCGAAGTTTTTCGCCCTTTGCTTACTCGCCATTACTTGATTCAAAATGGCCGTACGTCTCGTCAATTTTTTTCTCGCAAAAGCGTCTGTGTTTCTGATTTACCATTAAATATATGAAAAACTGAAATTTTTGCAAAAATTTCCACACGAATTCCATTACAAAACTCCCACAAATGTGATTTCAATAAAATGTGAACGAAATTCGACGCGATTTACGTGAATTATAATTTTGATTGCCATCAAAAATTTTTCGTTTCCTATTTAATTTTTTTTTTGTATTATGGTTTGATGGGTTTTTCCTCGAGGGAAAACGACGACGACGAGTTTGTGAGAAAACCAGAGAAGAAAAAATAAAAAATCGAAACGAAATTTTTCGCAGTGAAAGTTTTTTGTGAAGAAAAAATAATGAAATTTGGAAAAGTTGATATTTTTTCCTATTCCAATTATTGTTAAGCATACAAATATACGTGTGTATGTATATGAAGTTTGTAAACCCCAAAAAATATTAAATAAAGAAAAGAAAGTGAAAAAAAATTGTTCACGAAAATTCGCTCGCTATGAACTCTGCCATGGAGTTGGACGATTTGGACAGTATAACCAAAAACGATTTTCTTCCGTTGATGCCAAACATCAAACAGGAACTTTTGGAAGCCAATGAGCCTCCTAGTACTGGCACCACCACTGGAAATCCTTGTGACAGTGCCGAGAAGCGGGTAAGTTGATTTTCCAAAGCTGAAAATTTGGCAGCAAAAGTAGTAGGTACACATACCTGTGTATGTGCTTGTGCGGCATGTTGGTCGTTCGGGTGAGACTCGTTAAGGGACTTTGTGGCGCATAGTTATTTGTGTGGTGGGCTATTCGGTGTAGCAATTTAAAATTTAAACAACTGCTTGGGATGGTATGAGATGGTTTTTTTTGTTCTTATTGCAACGCTTTTTGGGAAATGAAGTGGTTCAAGTAAACAATAAAAGGGTGCGTGTTTTTAAATATTTTGTCGGCACGTATGAGTTGATTTGTGTGGAAGTAAATATTTTGATTATACAGCTGATGGTTGTTAAATTGAAAAGGAGAGGAGTAGAGAAGAAGAGCAATCGCATGAGTTTTTTAGGTGCACACTTATGACACTTAATTTTAATTTGGAAGCAAGTCCTTAAAAAGTTGATACATGGTCCATTCCTAGATGAAAATACTGAATTTAAATTAAGGGTTTGTATAAAGGAACATTTTTCATACCTGTGGTCACTGAACTAGACATTATTTTCCCTCTCAAAGGAATTACCTGCTCTACCTAGAAATTACTTCACGAATGAAAGAACCCTAATAAAACATTTTAGGCATGAGAAACCAAACAAATATGGCCAAGCATAGATCGAAGCGGTCAAAAGGCTTGATTTCCCTTAGCACACAAAGTATAAGCTCAATAATAATTGGAGCTTTTAGGCTAGGGGTCTACAAAAATGAATTCTGTAGAAGCTGCATGGACGAGGAGGAAGAGGAAAGAGTCGAACACCTTCTATGTACATCTCCGGAACTCTACAATTGAAGGAATACCTACGTCGGTCGGTAACCCCTTCTTCGAACTGGCAACGATGGACACAAGATGTCTCTCTAATTTCATTAAAAGTACAAAATGGTTTGTTTAAGTTCATAACTCTCCTATGAGTTACTTCTTTTGTGGTATAACAATGGACCCTTGAGGTCTAAGTGAGTCAACAACATCTAGACAACCATTCTAACCAACCTAACCTAACCTAACCTATGTCTTGAGAATTTTACGCAAGGAATGTACATTTGAGACAATTGTTTACAAGCCCATGGTTGCATATTATGTTTTTGTGATGTGAGAAGCTTCTAAATTCCAATCCTCGGCAATTAGACCCTAAGCGTGGAAGAACTTGAATTTCTCCTTGAGCGATATAAGGCAGGCATAACTGTGGCATATAGATTTGATGGTTAGGATCAGGTACAAGAAGTGGGGTTTCGTCGTGGAGATCCGGCGAGATTTACCTAAACGAACGTTGCTACTCCAAGACAATCGAAAGACAAACAAACTGACAAAGTGTGAACGAAAAGGAACTATACGAACTGAACCAGGAGTTTAAGGTTGTCCAAAGGCCAAAATGTGATGATACGAAATCAAGAAAGCCTGTGTCTCCAGCCCACAGGATCAGAAACAATAGCAAGACTGAATTGTCGCTTCAAACACCAAGTAACTACCAAGAGTTGAACATTAGGGAAACCACTCAAGTATATGAGCTTCACAGTAAGATAGATCCAGCCAGAAACGTGAAGGCAAAGCGACTAAGATCGCTGGGCCAAGTCCGAACCCCGAAGGACTTCGCAGACCACGACTCAAGTTTGAGACAAACTTTGACTTTGTCATTCAAGAAAGACATTGACATTGAATATAACGAATTACAGACACATAGCAGCACTGGCGACTGAGTCCATCGGCTGGGACAGAACAAGATATTAATACAACAGAGAGAGAAAGATAGATACATAGAAGGAAAACATATAACAGAAACCTACGTGGCTCAGAGGAGGAGACATAGATGTTATATTGTCTCATGTTATCGCACAGGTGGCCTCAGATAAGCTGGCGATTTTCGTAGAAAATTCGTAGAAAAAGAATGCTGCCGAAGCTGGGGCTTGAACCTGTAGCGTTCGACTTAGCAATTGACTACTCTATCCTCTGAGCCATGGCCACCTGCAAGAAATCAAATAATACACAAACACTTATAAAATAAGCTCAATTTTCCCGAAAAAAAGGATTTTTGTTGAAAACAAGCCAATTCCTTTGGGAACTTCAAGCAGCAAGGTTAGGTCACGTAATGGTTTATCCAATGCTTCATTTGACTAAATAAGCTTACTTTTCTGTTAAAATGTTCATAAATATTGATTTAAAAAGAAGTCAGCTTACCTCTTGCAATTTGTAAAAATCATTCCTTGAGCTTTTATGGCTAGCAAGGCTGTTCTTCGCACGCGACGCGGTACACTTTCCTTTATTGTTCTTTCCCGGACCCGAGGAGGTTTCCCAAAAATAAAAGAAAAACTAACACATGTTTGTACTTTTTAAAGACGAAAAGGGAAAACTAACTAAATCACAAAAAAAATTACAAGCGAGATTTCAGACAATAATTGACAAATCCATGAAATTTTCACTTCACAACACAGAAAAACAATTAATTTACATTAATTTTACAGAATTTAACTTTTTTCCTCACTTTTCGATTCGTTTTTAATAAATTTTTACGAAAGATAAAGAAAAACAGCTAATTTTCATATGCAGCGAATGCAAGAATAAACCTGTACGTGTACCTTGAACTGCCCTACCGACAAAACCAAATACAACGGCAGCCATAATGGCGGTGACAGGTTACATAAATTTTGAATTTGAATTTCGAATTTGATTGATTGTTGAGTTTTTTTTGAATTTTTAATTTTCTTTCAATAATTATGCAAAAATATTTACATATTTATGTAAAATAATTTTATTTCATAACAACAAAATTCCGACTGCTGTTGCAACTTCCTCTTCAAACTCTTCACCAACACACTGCTCTCAATCAACTTCTTCGGTCGCTTCGACTCCGGTGTTTCCTCCACTCCACCCACTTGGCTCTTCTTACCCTCCTCATCGCCATGTCTTTGTTTCAATTTCTCATGAATAATTTGCTCCATTCCCTTGGTTTTCTTGAAATGCGAATCAGTTCGGATCGATGTTGACGTTATGCGACGAGAACATCGCCTTGAAACATTCATCCTGCGAATTAACTTGGAAATTCTCATCGACTTCCGCTTTCGCTTGATCGATTTCCACTCTTGATTTCTTAAGTGTTCTGCCCAGAAGAAGCAACAAACCTTGGGAGAGTTCTTCCTCGATGATCAAAGTCATCTAGTAGAGAATAAGGTACTCAGTCCGTATCGCTATATTTAAAGCGCTTTATTTTTCAACAAGATAGTACAGTGAGGATAGTATGACCACGCCAAAGATAGGCTTAGAAGCGATACTCAAACCAAAACCTCTTGACCAAACAAGGAGCTAGTTTCTTCTGATAAACTCTTAAACTGAAATACAGAGTAAAGACTTTTTGAATCTGTTGGTTTTCAGAGAGAAGAGTCGCGGGCCAAGAACAAAACCCGACGTTTCTTAAAAAGGTCGAAGCAATTAGCCATTATTATATCTATTCAAAAGAAAGGAGATATCACTGAGTGCAAGATTGCTGGAAGATATTCTCGATGTGCTCCTTTGATATGGTCACAGGGAACCAGCTGCATAGCGACAAAACAAATTTGGTCAAGCATAGACCTGAAGCGGTCAAAAGGCTTGATTTGCATGAGCAAACAAAGTATAAGCTCTACAATTGGAGTCATAACAAGCCACTGCCTCATGCTTTGAGGCTAGGGGACTACACAAATGACCTCTGTAGAAGCTGCTTGGACGAGGAGGAAAAGGGAACAGTCCAACACCTTCTATGTACACGTCCGGCACTCTCCTAGCCAAACCAACATCAATAATTCAAAACGCCACGTTTTAAGCTTTGAAACCTTCCAAAGGGTTCAAATGAGAAATCAATAACCAAACTAATTCAAAAGAAGCCTCATTTATTTATATCTTTTTTTTTCTATACGGCATTACTTGTGGTTTTGGGCTTATGTAACTGATAAAGTACCAAAACATTTTTGAAAAATGGGTAATAAAACGATAAAAAAAGTATATAGAAACCTTTCTGCCAACCACATCGATGATAGTGCCTGGAGGCAAAATAAAGTCATTAAAAATTTGGAAAGTAAATCTCCCAAGAAATATTGAAATTCATAATGAGAGAATTATGCTACACAAACTAGCGAAATATTTTTAAATGAATCGAAAGGATCTACTCAGTAAATTTTCAAATCAGAAGTATCCCGATGCTACGAGGGTGGTCCCAAAAGTACCCGACCTAAAAAAAAAAAAAAAAAATTTGAGAAAACAAACATTTATTTCTCTACGTAGTCTCCATTTAGTTCGATACACTTTTCCCAGCTATGCTCAAAAGCTTCGATACCCTGTTTGTAGTAAGAACTGTCGAGCTCCATAAAATAGCCATCAACTGCAGGCTCCACCTCTTCGTTGTTCCATTCGTTGAGCCATTTCTTCAAGTTTGGGAACAGAAAATAATCCGAGGGGGCTAAATCTGGCGAATATGGTGCGTGAGGAAGCAATTCAAACTTCAACTCTTTAATTTTGGCCAAAGCAATGCCGGATGTGTGAACTGGTGCATTGTCGTGATGAAACAAAACTTTCTTTTTTTTCGTTTTAATTTGATTTCATCACCCAAACGCTGCAACAAATTCGCATAATACTCGCCGTTAATTGTTTTTCCTTTTTGAAGATAATCGATGAAGATCACACCTCGTGCATCCCAAAAAACTGACGCCATGACCTTGCCTGCTGATGGAACTGTCTTTGCTTTCCTTGGAGCCAATTCTCCCCTCCCAGTCCATTGTTTTGACTGTTCTTTTGTCTCAGGTTGTGAAATGATGGACCCATGTTTCATCCATGGTTATGAATTGACGCAGAAACTCGGCTTTGTTTCTACACTCAAATGCCAAAAACTCAATTGAAACATCCTTCCGACGCTGTTCTTGTGCCATTGTCAGCATGCGCACAGCTTATGCTCATATCCAAATTTTCGGTAAGTATCCGGTGTACACCGCTTTTTGATATGCCTACCATGTCCGCTAACTCACGCACTTTCAGTCGGCGGTCATCCAATACCATTTTATGAATTTTCGTCACCATTTCTGGTGTTGTCACATCATTTGGTCGCCCACTACGGTCTTGTCTTGGCAGTTGGTTGAGCCTCTTTTGAACTCCGCCACCCAATATTTTACCGTTGTTAATGAAGGAGCAGACTCTCAAATCAATCAAGCTCTTCTTTGATATTGGTTGGACTGAGGCCTTTCAAATGAAAGTATTGGATCAAATAACGATGACCAATTTTATCCATCTTGACTAATTCACGGAAAGCATCCACTTTAACTGACTGTCAAAAAAATATTTAGCAATGCAGGATTGTCAAACTTTAATTCTACGCTGCAAATGGTTAGTACTTTCTACTATAGTCAGTTTTTAATCAACTACCGGCATCAATACCATAGGTCGGGTACTTTTGGGACCACCATCGTATGCCTTCTTTTGATGGTTCATATCGAAGATTGGGATAATAGACATTCAAATCCTTAAAGGTCGATGCTAAATCTGCAATTTAGTTTCCTACATCTACAATATAAGTTTTACGAATATTTGTGGACAAAACCTACAAATTTGTAACAGAAACCTATGACTGGGTCTGGCTCGCCACTAATGCAGCAAAATATTTCTTCAACAATATAAATCTTCAATATCTTATCTAAGACAGATGAGATAGTCAAACAAAAGATATTTTCGGTTAAGATTAAGATAAAAAAGGTCTGTCAGATATCTGGTACTTTTTTCTTTAAAATGTCACACGTACACCGCAACGTTAAAAAACGTTTATATGACGGCTTTACTGTCCTAAGATCTATATATTATGGTTAGGTTAGGTTAGGTTATATGGGCTGACAGTTGATTTTGTTACCGTCACACTTAGATCAATGTAGATCCGTTGTGATACCCTGAAGTGTTGTAACTTCTGAAAAGATGATTTAACCTATGAATTCTATTGTTGATCGAGCCATTTGGTGGACTTGATAAAGTTCAATAGGCGATTGCCTGGGAGTTCAGATAGTTCTTCTAGTTCATTGAAGAAATGGTTGCCTAAGAATTTTGATCTGGTACGGCAGAGTGCTGGACAGTGGCATAAAAAGTGAGCCGTGTTTTCGTGCTCATCCTCATCGCCGCAGCCTCTGCATATGTCGTCCGTACTAAGCCCCATCTTCTTTTTGTGGTAGCCAAGTAGATTATGTCCCGTTATCACACTTATGAGGGATCTTAGGGACGGTTTTTTGAGAAGTAAAATCTTTTTGGATTTTTCCTTGTCATAATGAGGCCAGAGTTTCCTGGTATTACCGCAGGTTTCTAGTAGGTTCCATCTATCATTTGCTTTTTGAATGATGTTATTACTAATGTTTCTCTTTAGTTCGCATTGAGGGATTCTGATGTTGTGGTCTATGAGAGAGGGATCAAGTACCGAGCCTTCTCTTGCAAGCTCATCCGCTTTTTCATTTCCTGGCACACCACTGTGACCGGGAACCCAGCAGAGTCTTACGTTGTGCTGCATACCAAGAACCCTTAGCTCTTCGCAACAGCAAGAAACAAGCTTTGACTTGATTTGCGTGGCAGAGATCGCTTTTATTGCTGCTTGGCTATCAATGAAAAAGGTGATATCAGCGTGTGGTATCGCCATCATGGATATTTGATTAGCAGCGTTTTTCACTGCCAAGATCTCAGCTTGGAAGACGCTGCAATGGTCAGGAAGTCTGAATGAACTGGCAAGGCTAAGATTTTCTGAGTAGAAACCTGCCCCTACCCCAGTAGTCATTTTCGAACCATCGGTGAAGATGGTAAGATTCGATTCGTTAGTGTAGGGTACACTGTTTTCCCAGTCCTCTCTATTAGGGAAGCTGGTAGTGAAGTTTTTATCGAAGTCTAGATAAGGGGTCATGTAATCAGTACGAACGTTATTGCCAACGTATTTTGTAAGGATCGTGGTATGGCCGTGTTGACTAGATCTCCAAATATCGGTCTGACTAAGTCGGAGAGCGCTGTTTGCTGCTGATTCTTGTGCAAATAGGTCTATAGGGGTGAGATTTAGGATCGCTTCAAGACCCGCTGTTGGGGTAGTCCTCATCACCCCCGTAGTGCTAATGCATGCCATTCTTTGTACTTTGGTGAGGGTTTTTAAGTTCGTGGATTTCTCCAGAGCTTGCCACCAAACCAAACTGCCATAAGTCAGAATGGGTCTAACAATGGCTGTGTACATCCACATGATTATCTTTGGATTTGGCCCCCAGTTTCTTCCCAGAATCCTGTTACACGAGTAGAGCGCAATCATGGCTTTCTTGTATCTTTCCTGTATGTTTAGACCCCAGTTGAGTTTCTTGTCCAAGATAACTCCAAGGTATCTTGCTTTTTCTGAAACTATAAGTGGGGTGTTGTCAATTTTTGGTATCTCAAAAGAAGGTATTTTCCTTCTGTTGGTGAAAAGTACCAGTTCTGTTTTCAGGGGGTTAACCTTCAGACCGCATTTCTTGGTCCAGTTATTGACCATAGTTAATGCGCCTTCTAGTTGTTCGCTTACAGTGGTCAGGTATTTACCCGTCGCTAGAAGCGCTAAGTCGTCGGCATAGGCTATAATTCTGACACCGCTGTTTTTGAGTTTGATGAGAATTTCATTCATCACCAAAGTCCAGAGGAGGGGTGAGAGGATTCCGCCTTGTGGAGTCCCTCTAGATGTGTACATCTTTATATCAGAGTTACCTAGTACGCAATGGATTTGTCTGCTTTTCAACATACACGTAATCCATTTTATAAGTGTAGGTTCTATTTTAAGATCAGTGAGAGTTTTTTCAATGGCACTGTTGTGGACATTGTTGAATGCTCCTTCGATATCGAGAAAAGAGGCAAGGGTGTATTCTTTCACCGCGAGCGACTTCTCTATTGTTCTGACTGCACAGTGTAGGGCTGTTTCTACACTTCTGCCTTTTGTATAGGCGTGCTGAAATGGTGATAAGGATTCTGGCTTTAAGTTGCTACGGATGTGCATATCAATCAATCTCTCAAGTGTTTTTAGTGCGAAAGAGGTTAGACTGATAGGTCTGAAGTCTTTTGGTTCTGTGTGACTGGGCTTGCCAGCTTTTGGTATGAAGACGACTTTAACTTCACGCCAAGCCTTTGGAACATATCCTAACTTAAGACTGTTAAGGAATATGTTTACCAGATGTGGAGTGATGATATCACTGCTTTTTTGCAGCATCAAGGGGAAGATGCCGTCTAGGCCTGGGGATTTGTAAGGAGAGAATGAGTTAATAGCCCAGATTAACTTTTCTTTTGTTATTAATTCCCTAGGAATTTCAGGTACCGAGTATATGGTGTTTATTGACTCGTTTACTAGGTCTGCGCTACATCCTGGGAAGTGTGTTTGAACCAGGAGTTTTAGGCTTTCTTGACAGGACTCTGTCCATTGATCATTAGGTCCTTTTAGGGAACCTATGGGTGTGTTTACTTTGGAGAGTATTTTCCTTAGTCTTGCTGAATGGTTAGTACATTCAATGCTACTACAGAAGTTTCTCCATGAGCTTCGTTTCGCCCTTTGAGTTTCAATTTTGAATTTTCTTTGACTGGTTTTATAACATTCCCAGTCGCTATCTAGTCTAGTGCGTTTAGCCCTATTGAAAAGTTTCCTTGTTTCTTTCCTAATATTACTGAGCTCAGTAGTCCACCAGGGCGGCTTATTGTTTTTCTTCGCCGCTGTAATGAGTGGACAGCTTTTGTCAAAGGCGTTCCGCATAATTCCCGTGAATTCCATAGTTAATTCATCTAAGCTATCTGAATTAAGATTAGTATCGGTACTTAGCTGACCTATGTTCTTAATAATTTCGCTGTTAAAGACGTGCCAATCAGTACGTCTATTGTTTCTAAAAGGTTTGCTTTCCCGCTTAGTATCAGGGATGCAGAATTCGATTAGACGATGATCTGCGAAAGATGCGTCGTCTAGTACCTTCCATTGCTCTACCTGACAAGTATCTGAGTTGCTTGTTATGGTGATATCGAGCACCTCCTTACGGGTTTTTGTAACAAAGGTGGGAGTGTTACCTCTGTTAGCTACTATAAGGTTGTTATCAATAATGTATTCAAAAAGGGACTCGCCCCTTGTGTTAGTATCGGTGCTTCCCCACTGCACATGATGTGAGTTAGAGTCGCACCCTACGACTACGTTAAACTTGTTCTTACTTGCATAGGATATCAATAGATTAGTGATATCAGCTGGTGGTCCTTCCGTACCGTCGTACGGCATGTAAGTGGATGAGAGAATGAGCGTTGGGAGCCCTTCTCGCTCCAGTTTTACCGCTGTTTGGTCAATATTGCTGTAAGTAGTCAGAAGAAAAAGATTAGACTGTTTCCTTGCTACGATGCATGTTCTGGGATTACTGTTACGGCTGTCAAGGTTGGGCTTGTACAGCAGAAGTTCTCTCGAGTGTAGTCCCTTAATTTTGCCGCCTGATACCCAGGGTTCCTGTATAAGGGCTACATCGTACTGTCTACTTTCCATGAGGTAGACTAGGTTAGCGCTGGCGGCTTTACTGTGTTGGAGATTGATTTGTAAGATTCTCAATTCCATTATATAATACAGTATTTGTTCAACGCTTTACTAACCTGTTTCTTTTTGTTGGCAGTCAACCTCAGTTTGCATCGGGTTATCCCGACACGCACTTTGAAGTCAGCTTTCCTGAGAAGTGGGATGGCTTTTTGGGTCAGCCTAACTTCCACCTCGGTGCCTTCCTTGGTTTTTTCAGTTTTAATAATCTCCCAGTCTTGGCTTAGGAGATCACTATTCAGAGATAGGATGTATCTCTCTAGCCGGTCGTTGGGGATGGCGGGGCCTTTGACCACTAGTTTGCCTACTGGTCTGTACAGCTCCTTGATCGCTTTCACCTCGATGAGACGAAGATCAGCGCCTTGCCATGGGGCTGACGTATTTTTAATAAACTCTCGGAGCCACTCAAGAGTTACGTCATTCTCACAGTTCAGCACCTTGAAACCATGAGTTGTCGTGAGGTTACCGAAGAGTGGCACTTGCCTACTCTTAACGATAGCCTCGTTGACTTCCTCAAGGATCCTTAGTTCAAGGAGCTGCCATTCATCTTCGGTTAGCCTACGTGTGGGTTTACCATAGTCAGCTATAGCGACTTGGTGACCCTTAACGATGGCCCGAGAAATCTTCACTCTCTTCGTTGCTGCGTGTGGCGAAGAGGTGTTTGGAGAGTTACTGGCATTCCTCGCCCTTTTCGAGGAGCATGCTGCTTCTTCCGGGGGGGGGGGATTGTGACCGCTTTGCCAGCAACCGTAATTTCCGACGCTTTTTGCAAACGAGACTTGGATTTCTCAAACGCTGCCCTCTCCTTGGCCGTAAGAGACTCGGGAGTTCTTTTGGCAAACCGACGAACGATTCTCTCAGCATTGCGTTGCTGACGTCTACGAATTTCGTAATCGTTGAGAGCGCCGGTTTTGCGCTGTTTAATCCCTTTTCTTAGTACTGTGGCTAAGCTGTCGATTGTGGTGTCAATCGTTTGGTTTTCGGGCTCAGAAACGGAGGTTGTGCTAAGGTTGCCTTGTGAGCAATGGCCTACTAGGTTACCCTCGCACTCTCTTGTTTCTTTACCCTCATCTGGGGTGCCCGTCACATTCGCTTGGCTAATCGGACCCCTAGGTTCCGGGATTAGTTCGGCTGGTGTGGCTGACTCCCCGATGTGTGTCCGCCCGATTTGTTCCATTTTGTTGTTGTTCTCTTCTTGTTGTTTGTCAATTGGTTTTATGTTCGCTAAGTGTTTTGAGGACTTAGCACCGGACGTTGATGGGGTGCACCCTTTCCCGCGCTTGGAATTAGCGTTAGGAGCAGGTGGTCCCATCTGTGTCTTCGAGCTCGAGTTTTCTGGAGGGGGATTACTTGATGTCAGGTTGTCCTTAATCAAGATCTCCCTATCCAAAAAAGCACGAGCGTTGTGCAGCCTCATACGCTCCACTTCCGACATCTGGTCCCAATTTAATTGACCCAATCTTTTTATTGTGCGTTTGCAGTTGGAGATTCTACTCCGCCTGGAAACGTTCGATACGTTGGAGACGTTCGAGCTAGCGACTGAGGAGACCTCGCTGGCGTCATCGACGTCAGTCGCACTAACTCCGTCCTTCATACCGAGATTCGCGAAGGGATCGACGAGGAGGAGATTTTCTTCCTCCTCGGTTAATGGTATGTGCTTTGATGAAGAGCTCATAATATTTTCTATTAATCTCTGCTTATATTTTGAAACTGTTGAGAAAAAAGAAATGAAAAAGAAAAAGAAAAAAGAAAAAGAAAAAAGAAAAAGTTTCGAAAAAATAAGTAGGGTTGTCATTAAAAATAAATAAATATGAAAAAATGATGTCACTGGCGACTTCTCCTCTCGATATTGAGATCGTGAGGCAAAGCCAAAGCCGGCAGTCGTGACTACTACCGACCGTTTAGCGTATATCCCCGCTATGGTTTCGTTCATTATTTTTAGTTCTTCCATATTCATAGGGGTGGGCCTCTCTTAGTTTGCCCAAACCCTAGCTGGTAGTTGAGAAACTGCTCGAAAGCTAGAGACTGCGACTGGCCTGCTTGAGGTTTGAGTGTAAGCCTCCTCACCAACGTCAAGGTGGAGACCCGTCGAGGAGGATCTATATATTATGGTCTTTGGCACTTCCAAACATTGTTTTTTGTAAACTTGAACCTTCTCGATCGTCATGCCCCCTTCCCTTTCCCCACTCCCCGTAATTATTTACTACTGTACTGCCGTACTTAGGCAACCAATAAATCAATATAAAGGAGCGCCCTATTCGAATGAGATATTTATATTTATACATAGGTATTATAAAAATCTAGCGCCGTTCATTTTCATTTATGTAGGCATAAAAACAAACGAACGGACAGCTAAGAAAATCTTACCTTATTGTTCCTTATCCTGCCGGAAAGGTTTATGTTTATTTATAAAATTGCATATTATTGCAGGTGCATTGGTTTTCAAATGGAAAATTTCTAAGTGGGGTTTCGAATGGAAAATAGAAATTTCTTGATGAAAAACTCGGAAAACTCATTGGTTTTCAAAGGGAAAGTTGCATGTTATTATAGTGCAGTGGTTTTCAAATGAAAAACTGGAAAATTTCAAAATGCGTCTTCGAAAGGAACTCGGAAAATTAATTCGTTTTCAAAGGGAAAATTGCATGTAATTGTAGGTGCAGTGGTTTTCAAATGGAAAACTGGAACATTTGTGATGGGGAACTAGAATGCAAGAAAAAGTAAAAAAAAAAAAAATGGAAAATTTGAAAAGCAAAATATTTGATTAAACAAAAATCTCAAAAACGCTCTTTCAAATGAAATGAATTACTTTTGAAATGGAAAAATGGAAAGTTCGTGCTGGGGAACTGGGAGAAGTCCTGGAAAGCAAGTATAATAAAAAAAACTTAACAAATTCGCAATGGAAAACTCCTGAAGAACAAGAAAACTCCAAGTCATATTTTGCATGGATTTTAAAAAATGGGAAAATAGAGAATTCGTGATGGGAAAATCTCATTAAGAGATTAGACCGTAGTACTCGCGGCTCCAGGAATGCTTACGAACCCAACTTCGGTCGTACTGTCAAGTAACAACACGAATATGAATCTGAATACCACACTCTGCTTTTCCACTTCAATTCAATACTAAATGTAAACCGAAACCTCCTCCTTAGCTCTTTCCGTATTTTCCACCTTTCCTTATGCTCGCAATTTGAACAGTAAAAACATAGCAAGTAATGTGTTTGCTTTAATCTTAACGCTAAATGTGTTGCTAAGCACAAAACTCGGGAACGGTTGGGCCGTTTGTCATCAAATTTTGACAAAATGTTCGAGTATTAGTGTAGAGTAGGGTTTTTAAGAAAATTGTACAAAATCGGCCAAGCCGTTCATGATACATATATAGCAAAAAATGTGGAAACACAATTTTCCCTATAGAAACTATAGTTAACTATGCATTTGACATTATCCTTAACAAAGTTGTTGTGCATGAGACAACGAAGGTTTCTGAGTTGTCACGACCTTACTAGCTGACTCAGTAAACGGTGTTTTCTTAGATACATAAAAATCTCATACAAATTCGTTGAGGACTCACTTCTTTTATACCAGTGGAGTGTTTAGCACCAAATGTTGAATGAATTTTCGGTTAGTGGCGTAGATGGGTTCTTAGTATTTTGTACAAAATCGACCAAGCCGTTCGTGAGATATGGCCAGGGTTGTGGCTGATAGGGTAGCGGGGAAGCGGGTTGATGGATAGCGAGTAGCTAGTAGAGTGTTAAGGGGAAGCGGGATAACAGGTAACGGGGTAGCGTGTAGAAAAAGTGGGTAGCCGATAGTGTGTAGTGGGGTAACGAGTAGCGGGGTAACTTGGTAACAGATTAGTGGGGTAGCAGGGTAGCGGGTTGTGTAGTGGACTACAAAAGTTTAGATCTTTTATTTACCGATTTAGGAAGTGCGAAGTCTGCCGGGTCAGCTAGTTTTAAATAAAAACAAATAAATAAAGTTACGCGACAACTCTTGGAGAGCCAAGGCCTAATCAACAATTCTCTGAGTGCGTGTGCAGAATTGAGGGGACCTACAATTTAACGCCGATTCCGAACGGCAAAGTTGAAAATCACTTTTTTCATGACAGATTGATACTCTTGGAAGTTTTGTCAGTTCTTCGTAAGATGCAGTACCCGTGAAAGATGAAGTAAAAACTTTATGGACACGAGCAGGACTGGAACCCACGTAGCGTAGCAGCGAACGGCCACGGCACGGGAGACATATTTTACCGCGATAAAAAGGAGGTAGCTTTAAACAGCTTCCAGCCTCCTAACTTCATCGACACAAAAAACCATGTCATAATATTGCACCGTTGCGACGTGAAAGAGGAACAACCAAATTGATTAATTACTTAAATAGTACAGTTTTTCACCGCTTTTCATTTCTGTTAATCTATTTATGTGGCTTTCCAATTTAAAAATCGATTTTTCTAAAATTAAACCTCAAGTCCTTACAAAATTGCTATCGGAACAGTTTTATGTTTCACTCACAAACAATTAATTATAATGAACGTCGTTCAAAGGATTCTTTTCTTTTTATTGAATCTCTTTAAACCTCATGTAGGTATCTAGCTAGAACCAGACATTTTTGAAACAAAGTAATTTATTCCATTTACGAGCAATAATATTTAATGGCAAGTTATATAAAAATTGAAAGGGATACTTTATTTGTTTTTCGAAGAGAAAGCTGTTATGTAGGTGATACATACCTAGGCATTGTGGAATGCAGTCTTGCAGTAAATATCATAAAAGAGATTTAATTGCAAGACAGTAACATTTTACTACCAGATTTATGCTACGAAAGATATAAAAATGTATTCGTACATAAGCGAAAAGGAATACAAATTAAGGATTTATTTTTTAAGGGATACAATTTTTAAACTGCCAGTTATTTTGTTGGATTTGACATTGCTACGTACAAGCAGATAAGCTATAATCGGATTTGAGAAGAGGCAAATACGATAAGTAAGTAAATACGAATATGAGTAGGTACCTGCCTGGCACCTCAAACATACAGCAGAATGGTTGGGCCTTGCATTAATGCTCTTAAAAGATTAATTGCTAAAAAGAATATATGCATACCTTACCTACATACAAAACTAAAGCTAACATTTGAAGACGCAATCAAGTTTTGGGTATAGGTCCTTCGGGGATCAAAGATTAAAAATGTATTCTTGTTTTTTCCTAATATGTACATTAGGTTGGGCCACTTTTGTATGGAAAATTTTGTTTTTTTTTTTTTTTATAGCGATTAAAATGTGCCAAATGACCATACAAACTATCTTAGAAAGTTCATGAATATCAGACTTTACCCTCTGCCTCCGGATTGGCATTGAAGTTTTGAAATATTGAATATTCGTAATGTAGTTCTGAAAACATTTTTAAGTATTCATACGTCTTATAAACATAAACAAGTCATTTTATGTTCATACTGGCTGACCCGGCAGATTTCGTACTGCCTCAATTGATAAATAACAAACCAAAAATTTGTACACCGCTACCACGCTATTCCTACCCGCTATCCGCAACCCAAAGCTACCTTACTACTCTCTACCTGCTACCCTGGTACCCCGTTATCACCTACCCCACTACACGGTACCCGCTCTTCCCGCTGCCCATTACTTTAACACGCTTCCCCGCTACCCACTCCCGCTACCCGTTAAGCCTCTAATCCACTACCCGCTGCTTTGGCCATATATGTCATTAGCGGCTTGGTCGATTTTGTAATACTTAAAACCCATTTACGACACCACATGAATATTCCCTCAAAATTCGGTGCAAAACACTCCACACTGGTACACATAACATAATCCGGTAAAAATTAGAAATTAAAGGGCTCGGTAGTGCCCAGCCAAGTTCTAGCACTACTCCCTTTTTACAGGATCGAACTCAAGCACATTTTTAACCCCCCATAACTTTTGAAGCCATACAGTTAGAAGCTTTAAATTTGAATTACGTACTTACATCATGGAGCCAAAGGCTCTGTACAAAATTTTGTAGAACCACTTCTTCCTGGGATATTGAACAGTAAATATTTCAAAAACCGTGATTGACTCACTCACTATACAATGAAATTAAACATTTTCAGTCATTTCAATACAAGAATTATATAACATTTTCAGTGAATTTCACAAATTAACCAGTTTATTCCTTGCTGCAAACAGTTCAGCAAAACAAAAGCAACAAAATAAAAAAAATCTGACCCAGCAGACTTCGTACTGCCTCAATCGATAAAAAAAGATCTTAACTTTTGTACCATGCTACCACACTACCCGCTACCCTCCTATACTCCAAAGCTACCTGCTACCCAACCTATTACCCGCTACTTCTACCTGCTAACCGCTACCACATTACCCGCTCCTCGCTACCTCGCTACTCCACTTCCCGCTTCCAAGGCCACAAAAGCAATAAATCTAAAAAAGGAAAAATATCGACAACAAAAAAATGTAAAGTCCGGTATTACACGGCGCATGTTTGTTCTCGCATGAATGAAGTGCGAAAGAGAAAGGAAGAACAAAAAGATGAAACAGAAATAAATCTCTGAACATGCACGGTTTGAAATTTTCTAGCATGTTTTTGACGGTGCAGGGAAATTACTCCACGGGAATCTGCTCCACATGGGAATTTACTCCACTTCAAGTGGGAATTTGCTCCACTTTTTAAAGTGGAATAAATTCCCACTGCAAGTGGGAAATAACTGCATAATTGCTTGCTTGTAAAAAGTGTAAGAAACAATTATTGCACTTCTTATTAAAAGTTTTTTTCAGAAGGCGATTTTTTTTCTTTGAACTATAAAAAAGTCTTACAAATAAATAGGACAATTTTTTTTACTTTTCGACTATTTATTGACAGAGCAATTCATTTTTCAAAACTAACTGCGGCCGTTTCCTTTAATTTTTAAATGAAACCACCACGCACCTTTGTAATGCACGCTTGTGTCTGGAAAGCAGGTGCTGCATTGCAATGATTCATTTTGAACATCTTTTTTCACTTTCGTCTGAGGTTTGGTTGGGAGCGAAACGAGCGGAAAAAATTTTGCCCAAAAGAGAATGAATTTGGCGAATTTTTTTATTTTCATACCCCAAATTCATTCTCTGGGAAATAATTCCACCAAAAAAATTGTGCAGTTATTTCCCACTTACAGGGGGAATTTATTCCACCTTAAAAAGTGGAGCAAATTCCCACTTTGAGTGGAGTAAATTCCCATGTGGAGCAGATTCCCGTGGAGTGATTTCCCTGCACCGTTTTTGACGTTCCCGCTTTCTACTCTTTTTTTTTTAATTTCCTTTACTTCATGTTTGTACGTTGACTGTTGATGTTGTATGAATGAGCGAAAAATGGCTGATGAATTCAAATGGAGCAAAGAATTAACTGCTGCGGTCATTTGAAATTATGAAATATTGATTATTCTCTTTAATAAATAGATTTTTTAGGCTTTTGGCTTTCATTTTTGCAAGCAAAATTATTTTTTGTAAGATCTTTCTTAGCACTCCGCGGCAAAGAATATGAAATGAAAAGAAATGTCAAAGTCAAATACATACGCAGTTCTAAAATGAGAAAAAGTCTTCGTGTAATAACTTGCGCGTCACGGAATGTCTGCTTAAAAGAAAATAAACAAGACTTGCGCATTAAAGTCATACGCCGCACATAGGGGTATTTAGCCCAAAAAACCGATCAAAAATATTTTTTTGTGAAAATGAATTGATACATGTTTGAAAAGACCCTTAAAAGAGTTTAAAGCTTATTTAAAACGAATTCAGGTGAAAATTGAAATCTCTATTATTTTCCCCAGTGCAAGTTTTTTTTGTTGAGCAAAAGCGCTAAAGGTGATTGAATTTGGCAACAAAATCAATCTTTTCACACTCATTCATAATATTAAACAACTGCCTTTTAGTTAAAATGCAAAAACCAGACGAACTTTCAAATAAAAGAATTTATTTTGTGTTAAACTGTTCTGAAATTGTGATAAAACTACATACACTCAAAGGACGACATAAGCTAGATATAGATAGGCACCTAAAGGCACCGAATTTTTTTCTTATCTCTCTAATGAGATCTTTCTCTATAAGTTGATACCAAATATGTTACCGAATAATACCGAATTATATAACAAAAGTTCCATAAAAAAAATAAAAAAACAAAAAAAAAATAGCCCATTTCCACACTTTTATTAAAATACTAGTATCTATTAATTAAAAGGTTCAATACACACAAAAACAGTTTTTTAATTAAGTACACACTTGCTGCTGAACTATCCATCACATACATATATATTTACTCGTCGTATAAAAAAAGTGAAAAAAAAATATTTTATAGGTTAGATTTTTCGCACAAATCAATTTCTTCAATATTCAAGCTTACGATAGCTGACTTTCAACTGAAGCTGTGGTGAAGTGGGTGCATAAACATTAAAACGAAATACGGTACATTCTACCATGGTTATTTAACTATACGCAGGAAAAAAATTACTTCGCAATTCTACATTTTTAAAAATTGATTTATGATCGCTTTTTTGAGCTAAATACCCCTAAGTGCGCCGTGTAATACCGGACAAAGTGTACATTGCTTACAAGAGACGGGTTTATAATAGCCTGCAGTTCCTTTGTTAAATAACGCCACCTTGATATTAATTGCCACGAATGTCTTCCTCCATCGTGTAACATGGATGGCTTTTAATTTCGAACCGTGCTGGACAGTAAACTTTGATAACAAAAGTTGTCAAACAAACAAGCTTAACGTGTGCTATCTGAAATGTGACATTTTTTCAGACAATTTGTTAGCTTAGTCTTGAGGGAATTCACCACAAATAACAGCCGATATTAAAATAGTTGGTCAGAAGTTGTTTATCATTGACATTTGAGTTGGAATATTTTGAAGTCGTACAACAGGTCTCTCTTCATAATTTCCTAAAGCTTTCCCTATTTCACCAGCGAATATTTTTGGACCAGAAATGGAACCACCAAGAAAGATAAATAAAAGGCGATATGAAAATTCATTCATATGCAGAAAGCAAATAAGCCACTTTAAAGGTTTGTTCAGCGTTTTTTTCTCAATATAGCATTGTCACTTTCCGACCGTTATTTTTTTATGTGTTTTCAAGTTTTCCCTTTCTCTTCTCAAATCAACTGAGGCTATCTGATATATTGTAACGATCACACTTTTGAGACAAGGCAGAATAGCTTAAAAATGAACAAAATGGATAGTGAACAAATTTGTTGCGAGAAAAACACGGAGGAATAATAACTCATAAACTAATTGTTCAGCAAAAAAGAACTGATGAAGTAATTCGCAGCTTTTATGCATGATGGACCATACTCCATAATCTCGAAACTATAAGCATGATCCGGAGGCAGTTAAACTATACTGATTGCAATAATATTTTATACACGTATTATCAGTGCCAATAGACAACATAGTTTTACTATTAGAACCTCCAATTCGAAAAAAAAGTATTTTGACCCACCCTAATGTCTTACATCATACCTATTATTTTCTTTTTGAAGTTGAGGTTTTTTTTATTTATATAGGCATATAGTGGCGAACCCATTTCATAATATAATAATTACATATGTTGCCGGTTTACCCAAGCTATCGAATTCCCATAATAAGAGGTACATACATACCCGAAGGCAAATATTTTTTTGAATGTGAACGAACTTCTGAAGTACTTCGTTGGAGCTACTCCACCTTAAGAGCTCTTGAAAACGACTTTAAAGGGCTGCAAATGAAAAAAAAGTCCTCGAATCTGAAATGCCGTTCTAAAACAACAAAATTCAAAACATTTCAAGTGGGTTTGAAAAAAAAAAATTGGAAAGTTATTTCAATTGAAAAAGGAAAGAAAATATGAGATAAAAACCCAATACTTCTACAGCGAAATAAGTTTTTTAATCAATCTTTATCTAGATGCGAACACACACATAGAGCTATCTATCGAAACAAAAACTGGCATAAACCTTAAAACATACCTACTCGAAAAACACATGAAACTGACATAAAGTATCGAAAAGGAAACGTGACAAAAGCACTTAAAACATTTTCAAAATAATTGCCTTCAATCTTGCCTCAAATTGATTCGACTCAGCACTCGACTCAACTCCATACTCGACATCATCTTGTCTAATATGGTTTCCTCTTTCATAACCTGACAACCAAGCAAAATAAAGTATTCTACTTCTACTCTACCTACTCAGCAATGTAAGGCAACGTTGCAAAGTTTCACTTTTGCTCTTGACAGCCCCCCAAAAAAGTAGGTAGTTATAGAGGTATAGAAAAAAATGAAAAAAAAGCAAATAAATAAATAACAATCCACAGAGAGAGATGTGATCATTGTGTTTTGTGCTCCCTCCTTGCTTGCTCCACGTCCGCACGGCCTTCCGAGCCATCGCGGTTTCGGAGCTCAAACCAAGTTGATTATAAGCTTTCAGGCAGATGTATTATGAACAGCCATCTCCATTATGTTAACGTGAAGTATACACAATACGTTGATCTCACGTTGAGCGGAATAGCGAAACCTATCTCTGTAATATCTCATAGTCGATTGAATTTCAATGGTATACTGTACTCAAACAGCATGACGTATATTGTCTATAAGGGTGGCTATCAGGAATTCATAAACAAAAAGTAAAATCTCAAATATTAGACTCAGAAGTTGAAGAATTCATTCTGTGTTGTTGACAACAATTTCCATTTTTCGGTACTGTCCTTTCCTCCATTAAAAGTTAATGCATTTTTATAATTTCACGGATGACTTTAAGCACGAAGATCCTCGCCTTTGTTCGTGACCTGTTTTTGTTTTTATTTTTGTTTGTTTCCATTTTAAGAAATAAAACGGGTTTCGTTTTTTTTTTTTGTCGTGTAGTTTCGTATGTACTCTCAAGTGAGGGTGAAGGTAACATTAAATTGGATGTTGTTTTAGGACCTAACTATTCTGAATGGTCGAATGGCTTTTTGACTAAGAAGGGAAGATCTTTTTTTCTTCGAGTACGAAAAACGTTGAAGTGCAATGTTGGATTTTGTAAGTAGGAAGGAGTTTGTTAGTATGAAAAAAAAACAAGATCAGAAAATTAATCGAAACAAAGAAATGAGAGATTGAAGCTTTGGGTCTTTGAAGTTTTTTTTTTCACTTGAAGCATAAAATATGGAACCTTTGGGACACTGTTATACAATTGACTTTTTATGTTTTATGCATGTTTTATACGCAAAAAGGAAAACTTCATCAGAAAGAAAACAAAAAACGACAAGAAAGATGAACATAAATAATGCAAAACAAACAAACTGATTTTTTTATTCTCCATTATAAAATTCAAAGGCAAAGGGAATTTATTATAATGTGCATTTCGCTTTGGGAAATATAAATGAATATTTTTTTCTACAGCAGGCCCTTGAAAACAAACAATGTCACATAAGAAATCAGTTCAATAGATTGCAAGCAAGAGCTCGCAAGTTTCAACGACAATATAAAAATTAATCTAGTCTAGGTACCAGGGCACAGCGACATTCAAGGTAATGAAATCGCTGATGAACTGTCCCTAGCTGAGGAAGTTAGGATTAGTGATGGGTCAACTCGGTTCGCTAACTTGAGTCAACTCGAGTTAGCCCTAACTCGAGTCAACTCGGTTTGTTTTTTTTTTTCAACTCGGTTTGACAGCTCGAGTTGAACGGTCCAACTCGGTTTACCTATTCGGTTCGCCAACTCGGTTTGCCAACTCGGTTTGCCAACTCGGTTCGCCAACTCGGTTTGTAACTCGGTTTGCCAACTCGGTTCGCCAACTCGGTTTGCCAACTCGGTTCGTCAACTCGGCAATCGATACAAAAAAAAAAAACGAGTTTACTTGTTTCTAATTTTTTTTTTCCATTTTTTAAGAGTTTACTAGACCGATTTTCGGGGCGATCCGGTATCATTTAGAACGAAATATCCCTCTAGCGACCTAGATTCGTACCTTATCTCTCTTTAGAGCCATTAACATTCAAATTTCATCAGCGGATGGCAGAGATTTTGACGGATTAAAAACCTCATTTTATCCGCTTTTTAAGTGTTTTCTAGATCGATTTTCAGGGCAATCCGAGTTGGAAAACCGAGTTGGCGAACCGAGTTGGCAAACCAAATTGGCGAACCGAGTTGGCAAACCGAGTTGGCAAAAGCTAGCCCTAAACGACAAACATGTTTGCCGAACATGCTTGTGCGCGCTATAAATTCGTCGTGTAGGGGATGGTTTGCGAACTTTTCGCTGTTGGCAACAATTTTCGATTTTCTTGTGTTCGTCCGTTTCGTTGTTTGCCATGTAAGGAGATGTTCGCGAACAAATCTCATTTTTTCTATGAGATAACCATAAGCGCAATGACTTGCTTCTCCTTTTGACACATCCTCACACTTTCAAGAATCAACACGAAATGATGTTCGTCAATTATGTGTTTGCCGTGTAGGGAATAACGCAAACGAGCATGTTTGGCAAACGTGTTTGTCGTTTAAGGCTACCTAAACCGAGTTGGCAAACCAAGTTGGCAAACCGAGTTGGAAAATCGAGTTGGCGAACCGAGTTGGCAAACCGAGTTGGCAAACCGAGTTGGCAAACCGAGTTGGCAAACCGAGTTGGCAAACCGAGTTGGCAAACCGAGTTGGCAAACCGAGTTGGCAAACCGAGTTGGAAAATCGAGTTGGCAAACCGAGTTGGCAAACCGAGTTGGAAAACAGAGTTGGTGAACCGAGTTGTCAAACCGAGTTGACTCGATCAACTCGAGTTGCAACTCGGTTTGCAAAAAAACCAACTCGAGTTAACTCGGTTTGCAAAATTTACGGTTCGGCACATCACTAGTTAGGATCCCCTTAAGAGTCATGAAAACGGATATTCAAAACCATTTTCTTCAAAATCTAACGTAAGATGGAAAAATCTCACCAACTGCCATATCTCGAGACTGCTTAGGTTAGGTTAAACGGGGTGATAATTGGTGTTGTTACCATCACACTTAGATCAATGTAGATCCATTGTGGTACCCAGAAGTGTTGTAACTTCCTGAAAAATAAAAAACCTATGAATCATGTTGTTCGTTTAACCATTTAGAGGTCTTGACAAAGCTTAGCAAGCTTTTGCTTGGCAGTTCTTTTAGTTCCTCTAATTCATTGATGAAGAAGTTGCCTAGAGTTTTCTTCCTAGTAAGACAGAGTGAAGGACAGTGGCAGAGAAAATGAGCAGTGTCTTCATGCTCGTTCTCATCACCACAGCCTCTACAAAGGTCATCAGTACTAAGCCCCATCTTCTTCTTATGGTAGCCAAATAGGTTGTGTCCTGTAATAATGCCGATAAGGGATCTAAGGGAAGGTTTATTAAGAGTTAAAATCCAGTCGGATCTTTTCTTATCGTATCTCGGCCATAGTGTCCTGGTATTGACACAGGTTTCTAGGAGATTCCATCTGATTTTTGAAGGACGATTTTACTGACATTATGTTTCAGTTCACATAGTGTGATTCCTATATGTTGGTCTATGATAGAGGGGTCCAGTGTAGAGCCTTCCCTTGCAAGTTCATCCGCTTTTTCGTTACCTTGCACATCACTGTAGACAGGATCCCAGCAGAGTCTTACGTAATGCTGTGTACCAAGAACCTTTAGCTCTTCGCGACAGCAAGCAACAAGCTTTGACTTGATTTGGGTGGCAGAGATCCCTTTTATGGCTGCTTGGCTAACAATGAAAAAAGTGAAGTCCGCGTGTGATATCGGCATCATGGGTATATGTTTAGCAGCGTTTTTAACTGCCAAAATAGTGGTTTGGAAGACGCTGCTATGGTCGGGGAGCCTGAATGAATTGGCAAAGTTGAGGCTTTCCGAGTAGAAATCTGCACCTACTCCAGTATTCATTTTAGAACCATCGTTGTAGATGGTGATTGTTGAGTCATTAGTGTAGGGCACACTATTTTCCCAATCTAGTCTATCGGGGAAGCTAGTACTAAAAGATTTGTTGAAATCTAGGTAAGGGGTCATATAATCCGTTCAGATGTTGATATCTAAGTATTCGTAAGAATAGCTGCGTGGCTTATCTGGCTAGTTTTCCAGATGTTGGTATGACAAAGCCTAAGGGCGCTGTTTGCTGCTGATTCTTGGACGATTAGATCTATGGGGGGTAGATTGAGAATCGTTTCTATACCCGCATTTGGGGTAGTCCTCATCACGCCACTAGTACTGACGCAAGTCATTATTTGTACTTTTGTACTGCCATAGGTTAGAATCGGTCTGACAATGGCAGTGTACATCCACATGACTATTTTGGGGTTTGGTCCCCAATTTCTACCCAGAATCTTGTTACATGAGTAGAGTGCGATCATGGCTTTCTCATATCTTTCTTGGGTATTCGGACCCCAGTTAATTTTTTTGTCCAATATGACTCCGAGGTATCTCGCTCGGTCAGAAATTTTTAGTGTGGTGTTATCTATTTTTGGTATTTCAAACGGAGGTAATTTCCTTCTGTTTGTGAAAAGAACCAGTTCTGTTTACCTTAAGGCCGCATTTCTTGGTCCAATTGCTGACCCTTAATAATGCGCTTTCTGTTCGCTAATAGTGGTAAGGTATTTACCCGTCGCCAAAAGCGCTGTCATCAGCGTAGGCTACCACTACTATACCGTAATTCTTAAGTTTTACCAGGATCTCGTTCATCACTAAGATCCATAATAATGGTGAGAAAATTCCACCTTGCGGGGTTCCTCTGGATGCGTGCATCACTAATAGCGTTTTTTTTTTGGTAATCCGGAATTGGTACACACACTGTCCGATTCCGGATGCAAAACGAACAGGCAAACACATTTTTTTTGCTTCTAAGGGTTGAATGGTTATGTATTTGTGAAACCTCATATGCAGAATTGCAGATGAGATGACATTGGCGCAAAATTATAGTCCGCTAGCTAATGAACAACTTTAGTGTGATACTAGCTTAAAAGGACGTTTCAGACATGACTCAAACGTCATTTTAAGCTAGTATCACACTAAAGTTGTTCATTAGCGGACTATAATTTTGCGCCATTGTTTTTATTTTCTTTATTTGTAAAAATGACGAGTACGTATGTGCAAGTGTGTGCATGTATGCTTGATTCTGTTTTTGATTCCGACTTCAAATTCGGAATAGTTTTTCTGTTCTATTCAGAACAAGAACTGTCATCTTGTGCCAAGTGGACGAATTCAGAATCGTTCAGAACAGTTCCGGACGACCAAAAAAAAAAAAAACGCTATAAATGTGCGTTACCAAGCTCGCTATGTTTTTGTCTGTTTTTCAGCATACATATGATCCATTTGATAACTACTTCTTCTATACGCTGATCATTAAGTGCTTTCTCGATTGCACTGCTATGGACGTTATTGAAGGCTCCTTCAATGTCCAGGAATGATGCAAGAGTGTATTCCTTAACGTCAAGTGACTTTTCTATGGTTCTAACTACGCAGTGTAGTGCCGTTTCTACACTTCAACCTTTTGTATAGGCGTGTTATCTCGAGACTGATATGGCCGACTAACGACCAGAAACGTACTATGGAACTTCTGAATAAACCTAGGTAAGACATTGGCAGGATAGTTGCCATTTGCACAGGCCACTGGCCAGTCGGACAAAATGCCTTGAAACTTGGTATTCCACACAACGAATTTTGTCGAAGCTGTAGAGATACGGCGCAAAGGGAAACACTCCAGCACTTTTGTGTGAGTGCCCGGCCCTTCTTAATGCCAGAACAATGGCTTTGAGTGCTCCCTTCCTACGCGAGCTTAGCAAACTCGAAAATATTAAGATTAGGAACTTGATTCTGTATCTTAACAAAACAAATTGGATTTAAACACTCCAAATCTCCATTATGCACTTTACTGTGTGTATTTTTATAATTTATTCATTTTATGTAACACGAGTTTATGGTATCAAAACGGCGCAATTAAAGCGCTAATTGTGTTCCCGGGCAGAGGCTGCCCAGAACAGCCATTCTTGTACCTACCTACCTTGCTGAATAGTTTGTAGACTCAGAAGTCTCTCAGATAGTCTCCCCAAATAGAAGAAAAAGTATATTTTAAAAGGATAATGGAAGACAAACCTACTGTTATGATCTACGGCCTGGTATTGGCGACTTCCAAAATCATTATTTGGGGTTGGAATATCAATGACTCAAGAAAATTAAATGCTCTTCTCTTATCGTTCAGTTGTTCGGCAAATATTGATTTTCATCAGCTGTAATCTGAAACGCTGATAACCTTTTACTGGCGGGAATATTTTAGTATTTATTGCTATTCAAAGAAGAAAAGCAACGTTTCAGCAATTTTTTTGTAAGAATTTTTAACCTAAAACCCCAAGACTTGATTGGCAAGTTTAATTGCAAACAAATAATTGAAGGTAAAAAAAAAAACAGACTGTCAGTCATAAGTCAAGGCCTTTTCAAAAATCACACAGAAACCCCAAATACTAACGTTTCTCGACAAACGTGTAATTTATTGTGCAAAACCACTGAATTACAAATAAATTCTTTTATTATTGATCAATGAGCTATAATAATGCAGTTGAGTTCACACTCGGTTTTTCTAAGAAATGTTAGGTAGCAAAATGGTGATTCATGATAACTGAAATTGATTTTAATCTACTGGAAAAAAAGCTTGCAAAATGTAAGGAATTCAAAACTATTATCTGAAAAATTGATTTTGGTAGGTAACCTAACTAAACTGAGTCAGCAAATATCTGTTAAGCTAATTGCTGAGGTCGCTACACACACAACAGCATTCTTGATAAGCATGTTTGTACAAACTCCACGCCTCCACACGATACCAGCATGCTGGAACAATTTTCCAGTCTATGATGCGAAAATGTGTGATTCGGACGACGACTTTCTTGCTTTGGCTTTTTTTTACCGTATCCGTAAAAAGGAAACACGAAAAAAGAGCGGTTAACAGAAGAGAAGAAGCTACTCCCATATAAATTTACTGAGTGAATTGAAGATACATATATATCCGCGTGATTGGCATAATTATCTCAGAATGAGTGAAGAAACATATCTGAAGCTTTTGTCACTCGTAACACCTTTAATTAAAGGTCGGGATACGATTATGAGACAAGTTAATTACTCCACAAAAAATTAACAGCAACATTTAGATTTCTCGCAACCGGAACGAGCTATGAAGATCTTAAATATTCGACCATAATTTCACTACAGATATTCTTATCAAGTAAGATTTTGTACGCTGCATCCCTCTTCATCCTTCCGATTACTCTGCTGGTCCTGATGGTATCCCACCTATAATTTTGAAAAAAATGTGTTGACAGTCTTGCCGCCCCTCTTACTGTTCTTTTTCAATTATCAATCTCTACTGGTATATTTCCTAAGCTGTTGAGTCAGCATGGGTTTCTCAAGGGAAGATCTACCTCTACCAATCTAGTTGACTTTATTTCTTTTTCTTTGTGTGCTCTACAAGATGGTTATGAAGTTGACTCCACCGCCACAGACTTCAGTGAAGCTTTTGACAAGATATCGCATAACTTAATTCTTTTTAAACTTGATAAACTAAAGTTTTCACGTATTTTCATATCCTGGATACAGTCATACCCCTCGAATCGACAATACAACGTTCTCTTCAGGAATCATGTATCTAATCCAATTTAAGCATCTTCTGGTGTTCCTCAAGGTAGCCACCTCGGCCCAATTATATTTGTCTTGGCCACAAATGACGTCTTTTCAGACTCCAAACTCCTTGGGTGTCATCACGTAACTTGATACAATCGAGTTTACTAGCACGTAATTTGTTTCAATCGAACGAACTCGATTGTATCGTCATATTTCACAGCATACAATTTTGAAATAGACGTTTGAAACAGAAAAAAATACTCGAGCAAGCATTTCTTTTTGGAAAAAATATGGAACCCAAACCAAATCGGGCCATAAACAAAGAACAAAATGTATTTTTACTCATTTTATGACAATGTATATATTTCTGCACTTCTTTCTGCTGCATTCCCCATTATCACTCATTTCTAAGGAATTGCTTTTGACGCTAGAATATCTTCTCTTTAATATTGCATTGGACTCTTCTTCATCCAGGATGAATCATCCTCATATTTAGCATAAAAATTTGTATTGACGTGAAAAATTACCTACAAATTTTAATTGAAAAACGTTTGACATTTTTTTGATTTAATGATTCACAATAAAAATTTTAAGCAAAAACTCGTTTCAAGTTACGTGCTGCCTAGAAATATTTGTTGTGAGTTGATAGACGATGAACAAAGGTCGATTGTAACAAGTTACGTGCTGGCACCCCTTGTTTACGCAGACGACATGAAAATCTACAAACAAATTTCTTCCCCTTACCAAATTTTTTATATGGTGCAAAGCAAATCTCTTAGAGCTCAATATTAAGAAATGTCAAGCCATTACTTTCTCTTGAAAGCGACCTCCATTACCCCAAAGATCTAACTTTCTTGACTCTCAACAAATCTGCTCTGTGACACTCAACTCAACTTCACTTCTCATATCGATACCATTATCAATAAGGCTAATTCCACTCTAGGTTTTATCAAGCGATGGTCTAAGGAATTTGTTGATCCATATGTTACCAAATCTTTGTATATGACCTGTTCGGCCTCTCCTTGAATACTCGTCCCAGGTTTGGCGTCCTCATTACGAAGTACACATTAAGTGTATTGAAGCTGTGCAGCGCAGATTCATTTTATTTGCATTACGTGGCTTAGGATGGGATGATCCTTTCGACCTCCCACCTTATGAAGAACTTGTTAAATTATTGGGCTTGCAGCCATTATACATACGAAGGTATAACGCTGACGTTATCCCAGACTTGCTTTCAAGGATTCCTGTGTTCATAAATTCAAAAAGACTCAGATCTATCCCTCTATTTCGAACCTCATTCCACAGAACTGACTATGGTCGAAAAGAACCGTTAACTAGAATGATGACTAAAGCTAATAACTCACCGGTCTTTAAACCACCCTGAAGAATCTCTTAGTTACCTCCACTCCCCGACACTCTCCGTCTTAATCCTGATTTCATATTTTTTATTTTATTATCTTATTATCTTTTGTCTAATTTAAACTATTCCTGTTTTTTATTCTTCTTCTATTTATACCACATTTGTATTACAAATTATATATTAGTATTGTAAATATTGTTATTTTTAGTTTTTAAGATCTATTTATTGTGGCTTGTATTAAGTCTTTGATAAAATTCAAAAATTCAAATCCTATCATGATATTCGCCAAAGATTTAATTCGCCAAAGACACGGCTGATTTTCGTAGGCACGCATAAAATCTTCCAGTTATTCACGATTGCTCTTCTTCAAGCAGATTCAAAAAGATTGTACAAGCATATTGGGCAAGCATGCCTTTTGTGTGTAGCGACCTTAAAGGTTTTTTGAAACTAAACATCCGCTTTGCTTTTTGAAGAAGTTTTCGAAAAAAAGAAAAACACAGACTGATTTTCAATTAAAATTTCAATTAGCTCTGTTTATCTCTCTCATTCTATCTACGTAACTTCTTCAAAGCACTATTAACCCCTGCACGTAATTACATATTCAGCAAAATTGATTTGCCAAGTTCTCTTCTCGTACCTTTTCTACTACTCCAATTAAAAATCTTTTTGGTTCCTTCTCTCTAGTTGACTGACAAATATGTAAAAAAAAGATTTTTTCTGTGAACAAAAACCATTTGGAAAATTCGATCTATGTTTGTTTAAGGCTTTTTTTTGAAAACTTTTAGGGCGACCCACTCAGTGCACATGAACATACCTAATAATCTTCTTTTTAATTTCCGAATTAATTCTCAACCAACTAACAACCTTTAAAATAATGAACCTGACTCTATGTACACAACTATATTCCTAACAATTTTTGCTGGTCTAAGTAAGATTTAAAAGAGGAAGAGAAAAATGAGGGCAAACTTTAAATGTAAAACGAGGGAGTCGCGAATATTTCGCAACTGGCTTTGGCTAGTCAGCTGCCAAAAAATGCAATCGATAGCAAAATTTATATGATTGCAGCTTTTTTTTGTATCAACGTTTTTCTACACCACTCATCCCCTCTACCTCCTTGCCTGACTGCAACATTAAAGTATGATTCTGCATAAAATTCGAACTTATTTGAGCTTAAATTACCAAACACAATTCAGAAAAAAAAAGAAACACTGAAGGATGTGCAAACCTAGCTACTTTGTGCGTTTGTTGTGCATGGAATTTGTATACACCGAAATACGCACAGGTATACGAGTTTTCCAAAGGATGCTGAATAGAAAATTGTACGATACTTTATCTTCAAAAGTTTACATTTTCTCTTTTTTTTTTTTGATTGAGTGCGATAGTAATTTTCTGTGGAAGAAGCATCAATCATTTTACTTTGTTTGTTTCATTTTTGTCTCATTAATCAAGATAATCGTTGATGAATAGCCCGAAGTGTACAGCAAAGAGGAAGATGATGTTGAAATAGTGAAAAATTGAAATGAAGTTCTTCAATTTCAACAAATTAAATTGAATTTAAAGAATTTTAAATGCCCTGAAACAGTATATAGCCCTTAATGTTTAAAATGTAAAATAAACTCACCATTTCATCGCTAAACAGTTGATATGAAATTTAATTATTTATCAATCCGCCTCAAAGAGAATCTGAAAATAGAAAAAAATACAATAGTTATACTTTATCCAAATCAAATCTGCAGTACAGGGAAGGGAAGATAGGACATTCATCTCTCACTCTATCTGCAGAGGAATTCCATTACGTTGTGTAAAAGAAACAATCGGCAAGGTTTTATACTAAAACTATAAAAAGCTCTCTGAAAAATCAAAAGAGCTACCTTATATATTTTATTAGTAGATATTGTCTTAAACAAAGATTTTCATTTAGAAAAAATATTGAATTCGAACCTGAAATAAGTTTGAGTTTCGTAATTTATATAACTGAATTATATTAATTACGAATCTTAACTATGAATATTTAGAAAGTTTCAAGAGTGATTTTTTCGTTTAGCTTAATTTCACTTAAAACCTTATCTAATGTAGGGAGCTCATTTTTTGAGAAAAACGTATAGACTCTGCCTTATTCAATTTTTTTGTGGAGGTATGGCCTTTGGGCTTGTTTTCCTTTAGGACACAATAAACTGTTCTGTCTGAAACCGAAAACATATCGCGCTATTGTTTTATAGCTTCGGTCTTTTTTTTCTCAGCGCTTAAATCCTTTGTCTTCGAAAAACTTGAAGCCATTTTAGTTAAAATTTCTGTTTTTACAATTTGCATTTTAAACAGCACCAACAAATAATTATAACCTCACTAAACTTTTACAACACGTATGCACCCAAAAATCTGTTCCAATTAATCAATATTTCTCTGACTTGAATAAGATAATTTGTTTTTTTAACAGCTTCTAATTTTCTTATTCCAAAGCATCAATAAAAAATGGGACGGCAACGAATAGCTTAGAAAAAGCTACTATTCTTGAAAGCTCCCTTACAGAATCGAAATAAAAGTAAGCATTATCATTTCCACGGCAACGCTGATTTATATATGTTTGTTGTTGTTAAACAAAAAGAGGGTTGCAATAACGATCATTTCATACGATCAGTATGGCTTCAGCCGTTCGAAAAGCAGGTCATAGGGGGATGTATGCTTGCTTTTCAAAATAAATCAAATAAAATTGTATGAGAAGACAGAGGTGTAGTATATTTTTTTTAAGGGGATCTTAGATGTTTTTTCCTGAACAGGCACCCTTTGGAGTAAAAAAGCTCTTACATAAGGCCTGTACTGCAGATTTGTTTTGGACGAAGTATAGTATACCGTAGAGAGCAATGAAGTGTAGTGTATCTTCTATTGCATAAATTGCATATTTCCGGTAGATTAGCTCGATGAGGGATATAGTTAAGATGTAGAAGTTCCACCCGGGCTCTGAACATAAGGCTAATGGTTTCCGTCGACAGTTCAGATTTGAAATAATTTACTTCTGAAGTTAGTTGGTGATTGAGGAGTATATAAGTGCTTCTGGTTGTTGATGCTGTTGCTCTTGAAAGATGTTGGTTGCAAATCCTTTCATCTATTTTGGCCGTCAGATCTGCAAATTTATTTTTCCACTCAATAATGTTTAACTCCGTTAGTTTCCATGTGCGAACCCATTCCCCATTCCTTGAAAGGGGAAGCATTTGCATGTAGTTGTCTCAGCATGAAAGATTTGTGGAGACTTCTTTGGTCTCTTTGCATTACTCTAATGATATATTCGTAGTTGAATTTCAGGTTCTGAATATATATAGGAGTAATGCCAGATTCCACGTAAATTGCATAATTTTGCGTTGGGTTCGGTAATTTGAATAACCGCTTGAAAAAATGTCTTTGGATGCTTTCAAAGTCTTCGAAATATTGTTATCCAAAAAACTGAGCACCATAACTTAAACATGGGTTAACGATCGCCTGGAAAACATGGTATTTGGATGAATGGTCGATCAATAAGATGCCGAAAAACTTTGTCCACATAGCCCTTATCTCCATTTTAGCTTAATTTGCTTTCTGTTTTGTGTGCGTCGAAAAATTTAGATTATAGGTGATCAAAACTCCAAGATACCTAAACTCCTGCACAACATCTATGCTTATATTATTATTGATCGACTAGCTCTTCAGGTAATCTTCTTCTTTGACGTGCCTCAAAAATTATAATTTTTGATTTATTTACATTTATTTGGAGTCTCCATGTCTCACAAAACATATTCAGTCTGTTTAACTGAAGTTGAAGAGTGAACGGATTGTCGGCTAGTAGAACTAAATCATCTACGTAGAGAAGAACTTTCACAAAACTGCCAGCAAAGAGTATTCCTCCTGGGAGAACATCAGATATGTCATCAATATACAAGACAAACATAATTGGGCTTAATATGCACCCCTGTGGGTGCTTAACTGCTTTGTTTAGACTTGATGGTACAGTCTGTTCGTTGAAAAGTCTATTAAAAAACTCCAAAAGATAGGATTTAAAATCATGAGTACTATATTTGTAGAACTCAACAGGAATACCATCTATGCCAGCAGCTTTTGGCCAGACTGTACTCCAGTTCATTCATAGAGATTGGATCATCCAATTCATTCGACAAAAAGTTAGATATGGCATAAGAGAAAGTTGGTTGGTTCTCGGTCGCCGACAAATAGTGTATAGCACTTAATGTTTAAAATGTAAAATAAACTCACCATTTCATCGCTAATTATTTACCAATGCGCCTCAAAGGGAATCTGAAAATAGAAAAAATACAATAGTTAGTCTGGGTTATGTTTATTCCTTCTAGTCTGGAAAATAAATCTTAAGATGACTTCATTCTGGTGTTTGTGAGTAGGCGTAGAAATTTGAATGATTATTGTGGGATTCAAGCCTTATAGCTGTGTGGGCTTGAGATTGAGAGATCAATTGTATGTAGGAGAAATATGACTTTGTTGAGGACCAAACAACTTTTTTATACCAAAAATAAAAACTACACATAATTCGTCTTTTAGAAAGTAAAACCGATTTTTCTTTTTAGATTGAAAACACATCAACAATCGGCGAATCGAGCTCGACAAAATGCGTTTGGTGTTCGCAATTTCTCGTGGCTACCGATCGGCCAAAGCTATTGGAATGCCTGCATGTAGCCTGTTGTCAGTGTGTGACAACGAAATTCTCCGAGCTCGATCGCACAATGCCACCACTTATACACTGTCCAGTGTGCAATATGGCCTCTCAAAACGAATTCATCATTGACAACCACTTCCTAATAGAGCAATGTAATTCGGGTGATGTCAATGCCAGTACAGCTGGCAGCAGCGGCGATCCAGACAACAAACAAAACGCTGCAGCATCAATGATCAAGTGCAGCAGTTGCAGTGATGACGCGAATGCAACATCATGGTGTGTAGATTGTTCGGAATATATTTGTGATAGTTGCGTGCAAGCACATCAGCGGCTGAAAATCACCAAGGATCACACAATCAAGCCGAAAGAAGAAGCCAATTGCGAAACATCCACTGCTTCGCAAACCGATCGCAGTCTGCGATGTCAACTACATCCGCAAGAGAAGCTTTCGTTGTTTTGTGAGACATGCGACAAGCTGACATGTCGTGACTGTCAGCTGAGTGAACATCGTGATCACAAGTATAAGTTTGCCCACGAAATTGCCACAGAGACTAGAAATTCTCTGGGTGCATTGTTAAATGAGATCAACTATAAACGCTTCTTGCTGACAAGCGCGAGTAAAGTTATTGACGACAGACAAAATTTGATAACCGACAAAAAGAAGGACCTCATCAAGGATATAACAACGATGGTTGTGAAGATAACAAATACGGTTAACACGCGTGGCAAACAGTTAGTTATGCGATTGAACGAGGTTTGCGATAGTAAACTCAAAGTGTTGAATGAGAAAAAGGAAGCATTACAGTTATTGTCGGAAAACACAGATCATTGTATTGATTTTGTTCAGGGAGCCTTAGATAAAGGCAGCGATTGTGCGATATTGAGTAGTAAAAAATCTCTTGCCAGGCATTTGCAGAAGCTCAAATGCCAACGTGCTGATATTCCAAATCCAGAGATTCCAGTTAGAATACAAGTTCAACTTAACCAAGTGAACGAGTTGCAGAAAGGTTAGTATTTCTTACTTTTGTTTTGCAGCTCTGATTAATAATATGTTTTTTTCTTCAAGTGATTTCTCAACTAGGCGTAATTGTCGTCGATGGAAAACCATATCCTCCACCTCTGACAAATAATGGACCGCCACGCCAACAACCCAGCCCTAATATGGCCCCACCTCTCCGGCCAGGACTGCCTCCTGGTATGACAACTGGCCTATCACCCGGTGGACCGGTTCCGGGACAATATGTCCAGAACGGTCCACCCATGTACAATAGTACATCACCACAGCAGCAATTCAACAACATGCCAATGAATAGACCGTTTCCAGCAGATGGGCCAGGTAACGACAGAAGTAAATTTAGTCCCTTATTTGTATGTTGGTTCTTAATTGATGTGTTGTGTCGTTTTTGTGCTTCGTCATTTGCAGGGGTTAGGTTTGCGGGAATGCCACCAGTAGGTATGCAAAGACAGGGTCAACCTCATGTCAGCTCATCGACACACCCACAAAATATGGGTAAGTTAAACAACAGTAAGAGCTTGTAGTTGGTCGCAAACGCTTGATATTATCGCTAATTCCACCTTTATAAACAGTGTAATGTTTTGTCTAGTTGTTGTAGTACCTTGACAATGTAGAGCTCATTGTTAAAGATATTGAAATTAACCCCAACTTCTTAATAAAAAAAAGATCAAAGAATCACTCAAACCAACAAGAGTAGATACAAACTGAAATTTTTGTGTTGAAGGCGCAGCTCTAAAATACTTATACGACCAATGCAATTTCTCTCGTTATTTATTTAAGATATAAGCTTACGTGGTCTTCTCAATAATCAAGCAGCTGGACAAAGTCCCAACCAGCCGCACATGTCGTTCAATGGCCCACCAAATTACCCGGGCGGAGGTCCCCAAGGCGCACCATCCCCACTCCAGAATATCGGTCCCCAGATGAGGCCGCATTTTATATCAGGTCCACCGGGACAACAACATCAAAATTTCCCCCCAAACCAACCTGGTGGACCGAGCACTCCAAATTTTATGAATAATGGGCCAAGATTCCAGAATTTTCAACGCATGAGTAATCACCAAGGCGGCATGAGTGGTGGGGGTGGTCAAATACCATCACCAGGACCTATGCCAAGACCGAATATGATGCAAAATCCAATGCAGAATGTAAATGTAAACACAAAATAACAATAAACAACCGAAACATTGTTCTTACGCTCAATATTTTTTTTTTTTGCAGAATTTGGGGTTTCCTGGGAGCCAGGCTGGCTTTAACGCCGGTCCACAACAACAAAGTCCACTGGGTGGAGGAGGCGGAGGAGGAATGGGTATGCCTGGGATGGCCAAATGGCATATACCACAATCTGCCCAACAAAACAATCGTGGGTTACAAATCTTTTAGACAAACAAGAACATAACCTAAAATTTTAATGTCTTTCCTTTAAAGCATGTCAAACGCATGGGCCGATGATGCAATTCGCTAATGGGAGACAAGGCGAAAATTTTAAAATATCACTCAAATCACCAAACACACTAAAAAATACAACACCTAATGGCCAAATGCATGGTCCTGGAGGGAGTGTTTTGCCAAATGTAACATCAACAAATCCCAAAACACCAAGCCCCAGTACAAATGAAGTAAATTTAATTAAGCGCAAAACAGATGTGCAGAATTTCGGCACGCAGCGCTGCATGCAGCGCTTCAAGCAAAACACACGTGCAGAAACACTGCCAAGTTCTTTGAAACTTTTCTAGTAGGAGAAGGAAAGGTTTTGTGGACCGCAAAGGGACATTAGAGCTGCCCTCTTAAAATAAATAGAAAAACAGAAACATCTCATAAGGAAAACAACAAAAGACAAAACATGCTTATGAGTTATGACACACAATTCATGCAGGTATCTTTGTTCTCCAGCGAGCAAACCTTTTCGGCGATTCTCCGTTTTCGCTCCGCTTGCTCCGGTGTCATCGGATTTGACGTGTGACCACTTTATTCCTTCACCGGTATCGAAGTTGGAGTGGCTGCACCTGCAGCAATACCTCCGTTTTGTGTGCTAACTGTCGATGCCAGTCTAGTCTTGTCCACGATGAATTTAATTGCATGAGCAGCTGGCTTCGTATTCAAATAATACATTCCCGTTTTCAGGCCAGCCTTCCAACCGAAGAAATGAATCGAAGTCAATTTGATTGTTCGATTGGCGCAACCCTCCTTCTCGTAGCGAGTGTGAAGGTTTTCCAATTTTTCACCCCAGACTTCGTGCAATCCGGGACATTTGTGCGGACACATGAGCGACCAATCTTCGTCGGCCTCGACAAGTTTCATGAACAAATCAGGAATCCACAGGTCATAGAAGAGATCACGTGCGCAAGTTTCCTCCTTTCCGCTGTTCTTCTTCAAGTCAAGAAACTCAAAAATGTCCGAATGCCATGGTTCTAGATAGATTGCGAATGCTCCTGGTCGCCTGCTACTCCTTGATCGACGTACCGAGCAACGTTGTTGAAGACTCTCAACATAGGAACAAGTTTATTTTAAGTTCCATTTTTCTGCTTATTTAATTTTCCAAACTGACAATTTGAAATGACATACACTGTCAATATTGTGTCAATATCGGTATTGCGAGATAGCAATTATTTGGAAAATTTAGTTTTTCAATTATGGCTGTAATGAAACTATGCAGAAAATTTAGAAATAGAGACATCACGCAGCGCTTTCTGCATGCAGAATTTGCTCCCACAAGAGCCTGTGTATTTTTAATTTTTGCTGCGCAGCAATTCTGTACATATGTTTTGCCCTTTAGACTAATTTATGAGAACATAATATTGAATTTGATTGTTTTTGTCTTTAAAGAACTCAAAAGACTTTACAGAACCGATTGATAAAGTTCGTGATGATTCCATTAACGATCTGATGGCAACCATAGCCAAACTCGATTCTAATGGAGTACAAGTGCTACCCGAAGGCCGAACAAAAACAACTTCACCACAAGTTCATAGTTCAACAGATCTCTCCAACACCCAAGAAGGTAGGCATTTTATTTATATGTTCGACTAACAGCGTATTCTGTAGTTCATTAAATTTGAAGCTTAACTCATCCCCCACCTCAACTAACATTATATTTTAAGAAAAGCAAAACTAAGCAAATAACAAAAACAATTTTCTGCTTTACTCTTTACTTATATTGGGCGGCCTTCTCTTCAACCTTTTATCTATCAATACCAAAAAAAAATCCACTAACGTTCAGTTAAAAATGATCAAAAAGATGACCCAAACGAGGATTGGTGTGCTGTTTGTTTGGACGGCGGTGAACTGATGTGCTGCGATAAATGTCCAAAAGTATTCCACCAGAATTGTCACATTCCAGCCATTAGTTCGTTGCCAGACGAAAGCGAAAGTTGGCAATGTCTTTTGTGTGTTAATATGGCAGAACTTGCCAACACTGTTCAATTGCAACAAAAACCAATCGGAGCCGACTTGACACCAACCGAATTACTTATGATCCAGAGAATTTGTTTGGAATTGTATTGTCAATACGAACAGAGCTTACATTTCCGTGAACCAGAGTCACCAACTAATACAGCCTACTATGAAATAATATGCAGGTTTGTCCTAAATTTATGTCATTCAAAGGATTAGTTAACACGAAAATTGCCATATTTTTTTTGCAGCCCAATGTCTTTGGACACTATTCGAACAAGATTGGACCCATCGAGTCCAAATCATTACAAGGATATTGCCGTTTTTGTTGCTGATGTTCGATTGATCTTCAAAAACACCTACCTCTTCTATCAGGTACGTAAAATTAAGTTAGTTTTGCTGTCAATTCTCAATAAACACATATCATGATCGTTCTTCTTTTTCTTATGGTGTCTCTCCTCTTAGGAGGTTGATTATCATCCTTTTAACTTCTTCTCGAGAGTTAACATTTCGCATTAGTTGGGTCGCAGACAGTCCGAACCAGTCTTGAAGATTATCCATCCATTTTGTTCTCTGTCTACCTGTTGATCTTCTTCCTTCTATTTTACCTTGCAGGACTACTTGCAGCAACTGGTATTTTTCGTTTCTTATAACGTGCCCCAGATATTCCAGGTTACGTTTTTTGATTGTGTTTTAAGAGTTCCCTTTTGGAATTCACCCGTCTCAGAACTTCTATATTCGTGATTCGCTCAGTCCAAGATATTTTTAAGATCCGTCGGGACATTCACATTTCAAAGGCCTCCAACCTTTTCATCATTGGCTTGCTTAAGGTCCATGCCTCCGCTCCATATAAAAGTGTAGACCACACAACCCTTTCCGAAGTTGACAAAACGATGCTCATGCTTGTTCGATTCTACATTTTATTTCTTCGGTAGAATCTGCTTTCGAATTGAATAGAGTTCCTAAATATTTGATTTCCTCCACACGATTAACCTGGATGTCTCCGATTTTAAGTTCTACATTAGTGACATTTCTCTTTGAGACCACCATGAACTTTGTCTTCGAAATGTTTATTTTCAAGCCATATTCTGAACTTACTCTATTTATTTTGTTGACCATCAAGTTTAGTTCTTTTTCGTCTTTTGCTATGATTATTGAGTCATCGGTATATTTTATGTTATTAATTTTTCTCCTGTTAACCACGATGCCTCCCTCTTCTTCTTCACAGGCTTCTTTAAAAATTTGCTCGGCATACATGTTAAAGAGAGGAGGCGACAGAATGCACCCTTGCCTTACTCCCCTGAGAATATCAATTTCCTGAGATTCTATCCCTTCAACTTTTATAAATGCTTTCTGATTAAAATAAAGGGATTCAATAATATTTAAATCCCTGCCGTCGATTCCCTTGTTTCTTAATATATCCATCAGTTTTGTGTGCTGAACTTTATCAAATGCTTTTTCGTAGTCTACAAAACAAATGTACATGTTCTGGTTTGCCTCCATACTTCTCTGTGCTAATATACTTACTTACTTAAGGTGGCGCTACAGTCCGGTGTGGACTTGGGCCTCAACCAACAGTCTCCGCCAGCCAGCTCGGTCCCTAGCTAGCTGTCTCCAGTTTTGCACTCCAAGTTGTCATACGCGTCCTTAAAATCGATAAAGAGGTTGTGGGTTTTCGATTTGGAGTTCATAGGTTTTTTCCAGGATCTGCCGCAACGTGAAAATTTGGTCGATGGTAGACTTTCCTGGCCTGAAGCCACATTGATAAGGACCAATCAGATTGTTGACGAGAGGCTTCATACGTTCATATTACGGCAGAGAGGATCTTGTAGGCGATGTTAAGCAGACTGATTCCTCTGTAGTTGGCGCAGTTTAGAGGATCTCCCTTTTTTCCTGTGCTAATATGTTAAGTGTAAATAAAGAATCCCGTGTTCCTAGACCTTCTCTGAAATCAAATTGAGTATCACTTATGTCTTCTTCTAATTTCCTGTATATTCTGTTATGTATTATTTTAAGGAATATTTTCATCGTTCTGTGGTCTTCGCATTTGGTAGCGTTATTCTTTTTCGGTAGTGCTATGAAGGATGATTTTAGCCACTCTTTTGGTATCTCTCGGCTTTGGTATATTCCATTAAAAAGATCCACTATCACTGAGATGTTATCTTCTTTGTTCATTTGGCATTCCGTCGGGTCCATTTGCCTCCCTGTCCTTTGAGTTTTGTATGGCTTTCCTTTAGTATCACAGGTCCTGTCATTTCTGTTGTCCGTTGACGCTCATTTCGTTGGTCTTCGAAAAGTTCTCATTTTTCCCATCTCATTACTTTATCCTTTGATCTATTAGTATATTTCCATTTTCATCTTTAACATGCCCATATTGCCATTTTTTGTTCTTGCCTGTTATTTCCTTGAGCTTTTTATGCATATTGAAACTGTCAAAACTATGATCTTACTTACTTACTTATCCGGCTCACAATCCATGAAGGATCTCAGCCTGAGATACTACAGCCTTCCATCGTGAACGGTCCCTTGCATGCACTCTCCATTCGCCGAAACCAAGTGCTCTGGCATCCGCAGTCACTTGGTCTTTATACCGTAGGTTCGGTCTTCCTTGTCGTCTCGAACCTGGGGGCTGGGATGAGACGACTTTCTGGGCTGGAGCGTTGTCGTCCATTCGCTCGATGTGGCCGAGCTAATGTAGTCGTCTTTTCTTGGCCTTCTGGACTACATCTTAGTACAGCTCATACAGTTCTCGGTTGAACCTTCTTCTCCATTCGCCATCGTCGCATACGGGACCGAAAATCCGTCGAAGAATTTTTCTTTCGAGAGTGCCCATCCCTTTTTTTACTTATCGTCCAGCACTCGGCGTCGTAGAGTAGGACTGGTAAAATCAAAGTTTTGTATTTAGCCGACACTTTGTCTTTCGAGTGAGGAGTTTTGAACCCAGTTGTTTGGCCAAACCGATGCAGCAGCGGTTCGCTAGGGTAATTCTTCTTCGGATCTCCACTAAGGTGTCGTTTGTGGGATTGATGTTTGTTCCAAGGTAGGTGAACTCCTTAACTACCTCGAAATTGCTGCTACCAACAGTGACGTTTTGTCCTAGGCGGTGGACAGATGTTGCTTTGTTTGTTGATAGCATATATGTACTTTGTTTTGTCCTCATTCACTTCAAGACCAACGAGTTTCGCCTGTTCCTCAATGGCTGTGAAGGCCTCATGCACAGCTGTCTTGGATCGACCGATGAAGTCTATGTGGTCCGCATAGCCTAGGGGCTGGGTGGTGAAGATAGTGTTTTCCGTGCTCACACCTGCCTTGCGCACTATCTGCTCCAGGACCATGTTGAAGAAGTCACATGACAACGCATCTCCTTGTCTAAAACCTGTTTCCCACTTGCACACTGCACTGCGTATTGTTTTGCGTCATGCGGCACAGCTTAAAATACTTTACTTATTAAAAATTCTTTGACTTCAGTTCTTTTGTATTCTTCAAAATTTATTTTTTTTCTTTTTCTTTCAAATATATATTACAAATTTCCAAATTCATGTCCGTGTCCTGATCTTTTTCTTTTCCTAAGAGTCATGTCAAGCTGTGTTTCTTAACGTTGCTCTTATTTGGTCGAAATAGGTTTTAGTACCTTTCCCTGGTTGCTTTGTCCTCCTCAACTGTCGTTGCATTTGTCTTCTCCATGAGTTCTTAGGCCTGCCTCTTCTTCGCGATCGCGTTGGAACGTCGTAAGCGATCGCCTTTTGAACTGGGTTCTCAGGGTTTCTTCTTTGTACATGACAGTACCAGCTTAAATGGTCATGCTGTATTTTATCCAAGACGGTGTTTTTGACGTGAAGACTTTCTCGGATTTTCTTGCTTCTGATTCGATCAAGCTTTGTTACTCCTGCTGTCATACGAAGCATCTTCATCTCAGCTGCTGTCAGTTTACTCTCATACGTTTTGTACATTGTCCAACATTGTGAACCGTATGTGCTGGGCGAACAACTGCAGTATAGAGCTTCCCTTTTAGTTTAGGGGGCATTTTTCGGTCACAGAAGATGGCAGAGTTTTCGCGCCACTTCATCCACCCTACACTTATTCGGTGGTTGATGTCGTCATCACAAGAAGCTTGGTTGTTGATCATAAATCCAAGGTATTTGAACTTTTCGCACTTGGGAAGTATTGTTCCATTCAGGTAAATGTCCGGAATAGGGTCAGAAAATGGACAGCAGAGATATTCTGTCTTTTTCGCGCTTATCCGGTACCCTTTCCTCCAGAACATCCACCCTACATCAAGTGCTCGTTGCAAGGATGTTTGATCTTCACTTATGATGGCTCCATCATCAGCAAAGAATAACTGATTCACTTTCGGATCGGTCACTTTTCCTTCAAGCAGAAAGTCAAGGACTGTGATAAAGAGCAAAGGACTCAGGACGCTTCCCTGGTGCACACCGACTTTGATTGGGAACTCTTCGGTGACTCCTGCGGGGCATTTTACCTTCGTTTTTACTTCCTCGTACATGTCCTTGATCATCCGCACGTAGATTTCCGGAACCCCTCGCTGTTTCAGGGACACCCATATTAGATCTCGTGGTTGTCTTTCGAATGCCTTTTCAAAATCAACCAGCACAATATGCAAATTCCTTGAGGAATCACGGTGTTTTTCCATTCGGATTCTTAAACTCTGTATGGCATCTGTGGTTGATTTACCCGAGACAAACCCGCACTGGTCATCAGACAGCCGTATTATTTTTCGCAGTCGGCCATCCAAAATCCGTTCAACGATCTTCATGGTGTGTGACATCAGCTTAATCGATCGGTAGTTGTCGCATTTTGGTGTGTCCCCCTTTCCTTTGTAGATTGAGTTTCGTGTGTCCCCCTTTCCAGGAGATTTAGATTTTTCTCTACTGTTTGAAGATGTTCCTGTTCCTTTTAGCTTTTTTGATTTATTAACTGATGTTCTTTCATTTTCCGTTTTATCTGGTGATCTTATACGTTTAACTTTTCCTGTTTCTATTTCATCATGATCGTAGGAGGATTCAAAAACCTACCAACATGCCCGCTATTTGGAAATGTTCTTCGAGGATCAACTAGTTAAGTGGTTGCCAAAATTCGCACACAGTAACAGCCATGCAAATGGCAATCAGTCAAATGCAGCAGCACTCGCAGCGGCAGCAGCAGCCGTTTCTGCAGCAGCTGCAAGCCTCGAAAATGGCACTGGTGCGGGCACCTTAAGCGCAAATGAAGAAGATGGCTGCAATCCACCAAAACGTATCCGAAAGCAAACCGAATAAATTCAGAAAATCCAATTAAAAAACAAACAACCAGAAATACGAAAAATCAATGCTTTTATACTTTTCAAAAATGTATGCACTTAGGTATTATTATTAATCAATGTTGTTGATATTTTTGTTGTAGGGTTCTAAACGTATAAACAAATATAACTAGTTTTAAGTACGATTCTACTTACTTCAGAGAGCTTCGCGAGATTTATTCTATTGTAAAATTCAAACTACATTTACGATTAACGATATGACAGCTTATCATAGTTTAGTAATAAAATTCTCAATTATGACTCTTCGCAGAGCCGTGTTATGTATACTTTCTTAATTTTAGACTCATTATTCATAACTCTGTTAATTTTTATTATAATCCACGGAAAGACATTTTTATTTTCTTCTTCACAAACCTAATTTTAATTTTGCAAAGGAAAATCAAACAATGAAATTATCAGTAAACCTTAGATTTAAGATTTGAATTCATAAAACAAAAACAATTTAACGTACGCATACAGTGCCTTGCATAAGTATAACCGCACCTGAAAAATTGCGTTTTATAGAAAACCTACAATAGGAGTGACTCCTTCATATTTTTTAATTCGGTTGCATCACTGATCAAGCAAATTGAGAAGAAAATAAAGTACCGTTATTCGAGTACGCCATTTGGAATAACGAGATTTTAGTGTAGATTAATAGAGTCACTTACGGTTTTCCAATCCCGATCCAATTCCGATTCCAACCTTTTTGTTTGTGGGCTGCTGTTAGATTTGGAGCTGGGGCCCTACTCTGTTATGCGTTTCGAAAGCCAATCCGATTCGATTCGTTTATGAATTCGTACTCTGTAAAATGTTCGAATCGAACAAAAAGATCATCTAGTACTTTTTCTATTTATACGAGGTGTGACAATTAAGTTATGAGACTGATTCCATAAAAACCGTACATTTCAAAATTATTCTACAACTCCGCCATACCATTCAAAGTAGTCCCCTTGGGCAGCTATACAACGATTCCAGCGCGTTTTCCATGCTTCGTAACATTTCTGGAACGCTTCGACTGGGATTTCCGCGAGTACCCTCGTTACGGCCACCTGGATGTCCTCAATCGACTCAAAATGGATTCCTTTGACCACCGATTTTGTTCTAGGGAACAAAAAAAAGTGACAGGGGACATATCGAGCGAATAAGGCGGCAGTTGTTGCAACACGGCGATCCCTTTAAAGGTCAAATACTGGGACACGCTGAAGGCAGTGTGGAACGGTTCCTTGGAACCATCTTCGCGCACAACTTTCTCATCCCAAAATCGTCGGTTAAAATTTGTCTGACTGTTTCACAGTTCATACCCAGTTCCGACGCCAACATTCGAACTGTTAAACGCCGATCTTTACGGATCAGGGCGCGCACACGCTGCGCATTCGTGTCAGTTCGCGCCTCGTCTTCCACGCTTTCACGCCCCTCCTTAAACTCTTTATGCCATCGAAAAACCTGGGCACGACTAAGAGCACTATCAAAAATAAAATGGCGTCGGTTGCTCTATGGATGAATGAAGAAAATAGAGAAGAACACCGTCTCTCATTGGTGGTCCTTCCGCATTAAAAGAAGACGATAGCCTGTCCCACAAATTCTTGGAAGTGTTTCTCGCTACCGAGGCGTTCAAACGTCCCTTGGCCAAATCGAGATGAGCACACATGAGTTCCATCATAATTTCAAATTGCTTTTGTTTGGTATGCACATTTTGTCATTCCGTAAGTACTACATTTCTTATCCGACTTAGAAATAGAGTGCAAAATATTCGTTTTCGAAAATATTTGCTTTCGAAACGCATTATAGAGTAGGGCCTCTGGTACCATTTTGCCCCGAACAATCACTCCACTGCTTTTCAAAGCACGAGAAACGGTTGAAGCCGAAACTCCTAAACCCAATTCGTAACGAAATTTCGGCAAAGAATGCACCGAATTGGATGCAGCATTGATTAAACGCCTCTTGTCGCGACGTGGCAGCTTCTGCCGACGCCCGGGTCTTATTTTTGTCCCATAAAGGCCGAATGACGCCGATCGGCCCATGCCGATCAGGCAAGCGGAATGGGTCTGGACATCCCAATCGGCATTTGGTTCATGCCGAAAGCCAGCCCGAAACGAACCGAATCAAATGGATCCGATGACGGAAACCCGAACCGAATTAAAGTGTGGCCGTGCCGATGCCGAACAGAACTTTTCAGATTTTCGTTGACAGCTCGTGATTTTTGGTTTGCCGTTAAAGGAGAACCGGCAAAAATGTATGGAAGCTGGCCTAGGAACCAATAACGGCATGATATATATCAATGGAAAGGTTTCTTTGTCTACATTAACTTTTGCTATGACAGTAAGTCCCAAATCGCTGTGTGGAAAAAGTTATTGCACAATAAAGTCATTCACAAGTAGTAAGTGATTTCTTGTTTTCACCTTGACCTTGGATCCAATAACGACAAGATGTATATCAATTGAAAGATTTGTTTGTTTACTTTAACTTTTGTGTTGACCAAAATTCCCAAATTACTGTGGGGAAAAAGTTATTGCACAATTTAGTCATTCAAGGATAAAAATAATTTATGTTTTGTTTTCTTTTGTAAAGCTTTTCTATTATGATGTAAGCAAGCAAACACTTTTTTTTTTTGAATAACTTAATTGTGCAATAACTTTTTCCCCATAGTGATTTGGGAATTTTGGCCAATACAAAAGTTAAAGTACACAAAAAAACCTTTCAATTGATATACATCTTTTCGTTATTGGATCCAAGGTCAAGGTGAAAACAAGAAATCACTTACTACTTGTGAATGACTTTATTGTGCAATAACTTTTTCCACACAGCGATTTGAGACTTACTGCCATGGCAAAAGTTAAAGTAGACAAAAAAACCTTTCCATTGATATATATCATATCGTTATTGGTTCTTAGGCCAAAATGCCGGTTCTCCTTTACAGTTCTATTTGTATTTTTGTCTGAAGTGCATATTCAACGATTTCATAAAAATGTTGGTACGTGTTTTTCGGTAACGTTTTGTTCAAAGTATTTTTGTTCGGCACCGTCCGTACTGCAAACCAATGTAGACGTCATGCGAAACCGAATGTGCCGCGCAGACCAGGCCGATCGACATCATTCGGCATAATATGGACGCGCCTTAAGATTCTTGATCTTTTAAAAAATTTCGAACGACACGGTCCGATCGTGAAATTCGTCTTCCATAGCCCTAAGACTTTGGCCGCTTGACCGAAAAGCCAAGATTTTGCGTTTTTTCAAATTCGTTTTAATGTGTACCACGTGGCATTGTTGTTTTTTTATTTGAAAGCTCTTGACTGAATGCAGCTTCAAAGAGATTTGCATTGTGCGGTTATATTTTTGCAATATGTACATCAAAATCTGTTTTTAATTTTTAAACACCAGGAGAGGAAATAACGGTACTTCTCAATTTGTTTAATCAGTGATGCAACTCAATAAAAAAAAATGGTAGGGAGTCACTCCTATTGTAGGTTTTTTATAAAACGCATTTTTTCAGGTGCGGTTATAATTATGCAAGGCACTGTACATAAATTATAAAATGTTGTAGAATATTTAATTCCAGAGAATTTTGTAAATACAAACAAAAACTATCAGACATTATTTTAAAGCTACTCAAATTATTATAAAGGTAGAAATAGTTAAGACGGTGAATTCCAAGCACAATGTATGTTATGTTTACAGTTTTGATTTTTATTCATTTTGAACTGTTTCTATTTTGTTATGTCAAAGCAGCATGACCTCAACTGTTGGAAACTTCATTACAGATCAAAATGTCTGAAGCTTGAGTACTTAACGTATCAATTGTTTCAAAACGCAAACGACAAAAAGACAAATTATTATTACTACTCTTCCATCAAAGCCGACTATAAATTAACTCATATATTTCCCAACATTCAAAGGTCAGCGTTGCCTAACAAAGCTTCTTCCAAATATATATAGAATGTATATATATTTCCCCAAACATACAAGTTAGTACTATTATATCCTTACCAAATCTGTTAAACAAGGAAAACAAACAATTCATCAACTAAGATCTTATTAATCATGACACACACACTATTCAGAGCTAAGTTATGTATTCGAAACAAAAAAATTAATAATTAAAAATATTAATTATTTTAGTTTAACAGTTAATTACTACTATCATTAGCATCTAGTGTATTTATACAATTTAAATAAAATAAATGAAAGAAAGCAAAACATTTAATTGGTAAACCAACAAGCAAAACAGTAAGAAAAGCAAAATAAGGTTAAACGGATATCCGTACTTGTAGAAAATATGAGAATAAAAATTTTAATCGTACTCCAAATAAGTTGTTTTTTTTTTATCACGATCAGGCAAGAAACAGAGAACAACAACAGCGTCTGTTTGGATGTGGCTTTGTCGTTAGAGGCAGGCTCAGGCAGCATGTCCTAAGCTTCAGAGCTGTCAACGAGCGCCTCACGACAATCCGGATTAAGGCTAAATTCGGCAACATAAGCGACACCAAAGACAAGTTCTACGAGCTCCTCGACGTAAAAATAGTCTTAGGAGATTTTAACGCCAAACTAGGAAGAGAGGACATCTTTGGTGGAACAGTCGGAAAACACAGCCTGCACGAAAAAACCTCCGATAACGGATTCAGGCTTATCGATTTTGCAGCGGGACGATATATAGTAGTAGCAAGTACACGGTTCCCACATCTCAACATCCACAAGGGGACCTGGAGGTCTCCAAATCAATCAACTGTCAACCAGAATGACCATATTGCGATCAACGCAAGACACTCTTCAAGCATTATTGATATCCGAACCTTGCGAGGGGCCAACATCGACTCGGACCACTACCTCGTTGTAGCAAGGTAGTGCAGCGTATATCTCGACCAAAGCCAAACACAGGAAGCGCTAGAAGAAAGTATAACGTCGGACGGCTACTATCGCAAGAGATCGCCAGATCCTTTTCCGACCGAGTGTCAAGTAACCTCAGGAAAAGTCCGCTACATCCGGCATCGAGTATTGAGAACCAGTGGCAGAATTGCCAGAAAGCCATTAGGGATGCTGCCTCTGATGTGCTGGGTTTCTCGTGGCCACCAAAAAGAAATCCCTGGTTTGATGAAGAATGCAGGCAGGTACATGCAGCCAAGCAAGAAGCATACAAAGCAGCGCTGCACAAGAGGACGAGATCAGCTCGGGAGCTCTACGAGTAGAAGAGGAGAGAAGAATACGAGCTTTTCAGAAAGAAAACGAGAGAGCATGAAAAGCGATCGATCGAGGATGTTGAGAGACTAAAAAACAGGAATGAGGTTCGGAAGTTTTACCAAGAGGTAAAACGAACGACTCAAGCACTCAAGGTTACCGAGCACGAACTGAGGCCTGTAAAGACCAACAGGGAAATATCGTAGTAGAGTCACAGTCAATGCTGAGGAGATGGAAGGAACACTTCTGCAGACTGTAAAACGGCGATGACGAATCAAATTCCGCTGTCAAGCAGAATGAACCATTCAATGAAGACGAAGCAAGACAAGATTTCCGTCTACCCGACCTTGAATTTAATTTATTGATACTTAATACAAGCATTTCTTAAAAAAAAAAAAAATATAAATAAATCTTAAACAATCTATACTTATACACTATCTTAAAATTAAATAAGACTAGGAAAAGAGGCGATAAAGGTCAGTGCGGAGGCGGGAAGGGTTGGTATGAAAATCGAAAACATCTTGGACATTATTTGCTGAACGTAACATGCGGGTGACAGGATTAAAGTGGGCGTAATTTGTTCGGTGAGATTGAAGATTAAAAAAAGAAACTGAACGTAGATTGCGAGGATTAGTATTCAGGGAAAGCAAATGGAGAAGAGAAGCACAGTCAATAGCTCCGTTTATTATTTTAAATACGAAAATTATGTCAGCGATTTCTCGACGTTTTTCAAGAGAGAGAAGGTTGATTATGTGAAGACGATCCTCATAAGAGGGTAAAATAAGAGGGTTATTCCAAGGAAGATGGCGTAGAGAAAACCGAAGAAATCGTTTTTGGACAGACTCAATTCTTTGAGAGTGTGTGACTTGGAATGGAGACCAAACAGGACTAGCACATTCAAGGAGGGGACGAACATAGGTAGTGAAAAGTGTTTTGGTGACGTATGGGTCAGAAAATTCTTTTGACCAACGTTTAATAAAGCCAAGAGCTGAGTTGGCTCTCGAAATTATGTGGTCAAAATGAGAACGAAAGTTTAATTCCTTATCACATATCACACCAAGATCGCGAATAAAAGAAACCACTGGAATAGGTTGATTCGAAAAGTGATACAGACGACGAAAGGAAGGCAGACGCTTACGAGAAAAGGACATAGACTGACATTTACTAATATTCAGGTCAAGGAAGTTTTTATTGCACCAAGTGATGAAAGAATCGAGGTCTTTCTGGAGAAGGGAGATGTCAATGGGAGATGAGATTACTTTTATAATTTTGATATCGTCAGCATAGATTAGTAAGTCAGAATGTGAAATTATTTTATCAACGTCATTTATGGCAATAAGGAAAAAGAGGGGACCAAGATGGCTGCCCTGAGGGACGCCGGATGTAGCAACAAAAGGATCGGAAGTGCAGTTTCTAAATAGAACCCGGTAGAGACGGTTTTCAAGATACGATTTTACCCATTTTATAAACGATGGAGGGAAACCGAAAGAATTAAGCTTGGTATAAATAATTTGGTGGCTAATTTTATCAAAAGCTTTACTAAAGTCGGTGGTGATAACATCCACTTCGTTTCCCTTTTCCAAATCTTTAAGAGCATTAGAAACAAATACAGTAAGGTTGGTTGTGGTTGATCTGCCTTTTAGAAAGCCATGTTGGAAAGGACTCAAGAAAGATTTACAATGAAAGTAGAGGTGGTCATAGATTACAGATTCAAAAAGTTTGGGAATACAGGACAATTTTGATATAGGGCGGTAGTTAGAAACATCGTTTTTACTTCCTTTTTTATGAATAGGGAAGATGTAAGAATCTTTCCATACCAAAGGAAACGTTGATTGAGAAAGGGAGAGGTTGAAAAGTGAAGTGAGTGGACCACAAAGAGTGGGAGCGCATTTTTTTAAAACAATAGCAGGGATGCCATCGGGACCCGGGGAGAAGTTATCTATCATGGAGTTAATTTTTTCCATAACTGAAGATTCTAAAAGACTGAAAGAGGAGAGGGAGGTGTTATAATAATGGGGGAGGAATTTAAAGTAGTCAAGATCAGGAGAATCACCGCATTCTTTATAAGATTTACTGAAGAACTTTGCGAAAAGGTTTCCAATGACGAGAGGATCTACGGATGACGTATCCCCAAATTTAAGAGAAGGAGGAAAATTATCAGAATTCTTTTTAACATTGATGAACTTAAAGAACTGTTTGGGGTCAGTAATGATACTATCTTGCATTTTGATGACATAATTGTTATAAAGAGAGTCGCAAAGATGAGAAAAATTAGTGGCGGCTTGATGGTATAGCGAAAAATATTGGAGGGAGTTGGAACTAAGGAACTGTTTCCAAAGTTTATTTCTTAAGTTTCGGAGTGACCTTAATTCTTTATTGTACCAGGGAGGTGAGGATGTGTTGTTTTTCCTACGGGTAAGGGGGGTACTGTGGTGGATGCAGCCTAAAACTGCAGTATAAAAGAAGGAAACCGCAACATCTATTGGCACACTTAAGTTAATGAAGAGGTTAAAATTAATGTTGTTTAAAAGAGAATTTAGTTTAGAAAAGTCAGTTTCGTGAAAATTGAACATAAATGAATCTTCATAGTCGGACAAAGGAAAGGAATGACAAAGAGAAAAGATGATTTCCAGAGGGGGGTGATAAGTGTCTAGAGTGGAGAGAAGATGTGTGCTTTTCGAAACAACCGAGTTAAAAGGGTCAGTAGAAAAGCAGAGATCTAATTGTCTACCCAAATTATTCGTTACAGCACTGAGTTGAAAAAGTCCAGCAGCACAGAGTCTATCAAGAAAAATAGATTCTTTATCAGAGAGATGATTTTCTGGAACAAAGAACAGTTCGTCCTCGGAGGAAGTCCAGTTTATGTTGGGAAGATTGAAATCACCGACGATGAGAAATTCATCGTTCGGAGAAAGAGAATCGATCAAGGAATCGATTGAGTCGACAAAGGATTGGTAAGTAATAGTAGGCTGTGCTGGACGGATGTAACCACAAAGAACAAAGAGGGAGCGGGTGGGAAAAGAAATTTTGACACAAACATATTCAAAAAGGGGGGAGTTAGATGTTAAATGAAGTGATGCATTAAACTTAGAGTGGATGGCTAATAAGACGCCGCGTCCTGAGAGGCCATTATCGAGAGAAAGACCATCTGCACGAAATACTAGGAAATCTGATGTAAATAGCTCATTGTCAGCAATATTAGAGCACAGGTTAGATTCAGTGAGGGCATATAGATCAAAGGGCAATTTTTGAGAATTGAGGTACACGGAAGATGTTTTAGAACGCAGGCCTCTTACGTTTTGGTAGTAAAGGGAAAAGGTGGATGGATTTTGCGAGGGCGTACGATTGTTAAAGACGAAATTTTATTGGTCGATTAGAATGAGGAAAAAGTTTAGAAGCAAGGTGAGAAGCGTATGTCGAAAGATCGTTCGAGACAGATGATTGGGATATTTTTAAGTCATCGTGATAGCGAAGATAAATATCCATAAGAGATGAAAAATTTGTAGGAAGCCCTTCCTTAAGAATTGAAACCAAAACATTAGTTTTTGTTCTACCATTAATGCACACAGTATCAGATTGCTGGTGCAAAAATGCAAGGTAGAGACGAACATTGTCATAGACTTTATTGTCTCGTAGTCTTGCCATCAGATACCGACCATTCAGGGCATTTGATGAAGAGTTGGAGACTTTCGCGAATTTAGCGGATAATTTTGCTGTAGGGGGGCACATAGGATCTAAAAAGGGGGCAGTAGAGTTAGTGGTAGGAGGTGAGACACCAGAAGAAGATTTATTATTATAAATTGTATGGGAGAAAGAAAAGTTAGGGTAATTATTTTTTCTAGGTGGTGAGGAAGGTTTAAAAGGACGAGGGTTAACAGTTCTTAAAGGAGAATAGTTACAATGGTTATTATTAGTTTCAATAGAAGTATAGAATTTAACATTATTCGAAAAAGAGGGTGTATTTTTGTTGAAATTGGAAATTTTAAATTTACTTTTATATAGAGGCGAGGAGCCAATAAACAGCCATTGATATTTTTGTGGAATGATAATATTATAAGTAGAAGGCTTAAGATAATTACAACCAAATAAATTAATATGATAATAGTTAGCGAAATAAAGGCGAATTGAGTTTTCAGTCTCATAATAAGGTACATTAGAGATAAGGAATGAATAAGGTTGATTAGCGTCAAGTTTCTGTAGTCGGTTATTCCAATCAGTAAGAGACCATGATATTCCAAAATGGTTGATGAATGCAGTTTTGGGCTGATGAACAGGTGGTGATGAACAAGAGACTTGTTGACAAGCATTTTGCGTCTCAGGATGAGTCGATGGTTTTATGGGTTCGGTAGAGGCAGCGGTGAGTTCCTCTAATAAAGAGTTGGTTTGGTACGTGATATCTGACCTGATATTAGTGGTTGGATTCATGTGTTTAATTTCCTCCGAGAGTTCATGGATCGAACGATGGATGTATTTGGCTTCTTTATTGAAAATTTCAGCAAGTGTGATAGAGTGTTCACTTATCATTTTATATGTGGTTAGAAAACTATTTTCGATGGCGGCAAGGGACTGAGCATGGTGACTTAAAGATACAGACATATCAGACAAGGTTGTACTAATATGATCCAACGAGGGTGGAATAGGTTCACATAAGGCAGATATCTCTTTTAATGTTTTGTTTAAATTTTCGGAAGAAATCCTTGATGAGGAGGTTAAACCTTCCAGAGTGTTTGATATTTCACTCGTCATTCGTCTTAGAAAGGGCTCAAAATTGGACGCTTTGTTATCGATGCAATTTATTTTTTGCATGAAGTCAGAGGAGAGCGCATCTAGAGATTTGATGATTGTATCTGTCTGCTCGTTGACTGAATCGTTGAATTGCGTTGCAAGGCGGCGAGTATTAGATTTAACGTTGGAAATATCGTCGGAAAGTTGGTTTAAACGTTCGTTATTGCATTTAATAGCAATCAAGATATGTTGGTTAGTGATAGATTCACATTCAGCACAGTAATATTTAAAAAATTTCGAGTATTCACTAAGGTAATTTTTTGCATTTCGACTTAAGCCAATACATAATGAGTGAAAGACTTTTCCACATATCCCTTGACAATGTACCCATTCGAATGTACGTTCGGTTATAGAGCAGATGTTGTTGCCACAAGTTAATTGATCCATGTTAAATTATTAAAAAAATTTTGAGCGATGAAAAAAAATTTCGTTTGAAACTTTCGGTGCTAAGTGTACCAGTACCAGCTTATCGCGTACACGAACCAATTCAATGCAGGTGTCGGTAATGTATTAAGGCTGTCAGACGTACAGCTGATGTTGACACTTGAACGAAGTTGACAGCTTAAGCTGAGGAAGATGTTGATTGATGTTTTTTGAACAATTTCCCAAAATATTGTTTCAAAATCGGCAAAACATGCAACGAAAGTATAATACGAAGTGAATGCGTGGTATCTGTGAGATTGCTAGGCAGAACAATACTAAAAAAAGCTTACCCAGATAAGGCAAGCAAAACTTTTGAAAAAAAGTTCCAAAACAAGCCAATGCAACTGATCACAGCAAGACGTAATGTTGTTGGTTGAGATGAGTCATATACAGCTTATTGCAACATGCAAAGAGATCGATTTGCGTTTGTGTAATATCAAAAAGCTTCAAAGGCAGAACATATACTAGAATTGATTTCACTCACTCAAAACAGAGGAAAGAAGAAAAAAGAGTATTAACGGGAGCGTTGATTGCCGCGAGCACAAAAAAGAAGATTAAGCCATAAAAACGCTCAAAAACAATACGAACTATTTTTTTGTGACTTAAGATAAAAAATAATTAATTAAAGGGATAGGGGCACTAAGATCGCGCACTGTTTATGGATAGAGAAATCAATAATGTACAAAATAAAGGCAGGTTAACAATTGAGAAGTTAACTTTAATATGGAAAAAACAATAAAATTTGGGAGCTAGGCGTAACACACGGCTATCAAATAGAAATCACTCATTATTGAAGAAGTGAAGATAGCAATATCTAAGCTTAAAAACAACAAAGCCGCGGGAGCTGACGGCATCACTGCCGAACTCTTCAAAGCTGCCGGCGATGACTTGGTAAGAAGCAAGCACCAACTCATCTGCAGAATATAGTCGGAAGAGAGCATGCATTGTTTGTCCGATCCTGAAGAAAGGAGACCCTCTAAACTGCTCCAACTACATAGGCATCAGCCTCCTAAACATCGCCTATAAGATCTTCTCTGCAGTGCTATGTGAACGTCTGAAGCCGTTTGTCAACAAACTGCTAGTTCCATATCAGTGTGACTTTAGACCAGGAAAGTCCACCATCGATCAAATATTCTCAAGAACTCCAAATCGACACATACCATTTTTTTATCGATTTTAAGGCCGAGTATGACAGCAACTATAGAGAAGAACTGTATGAAGCCGTCCAGTTTTAATATCCCTACAAAACTCATTCGCCTGAGCAGGATGACAATGGAAAACTCGCGCTGTTCAATTAAAGTTGGTAACGACCTCACCGACGCCACGCCTTCGATTTCAAAAAAAGGAATTAGACAAGGTGATGCACTGTCATGCGACTTCTTTAACATCATACTAGAACGAATAGTGCAGAACTCCCGCGTCAACACTAGAGGCACTTATCTTCCAGAAGTCTGTGCAACTACTCGTGTACGCTGATGACATTGATATCATTGGGAGAACGCAGCGTGAAGTCAACACTGTTTTTGCGAGTATACAAACAGAGGCTGAAAAAATGGGTTTAGCGGTCATCAAGGGGAAAACGAAGTATATGCTGTCATCAAGAAAGGACACCCAACACCGACGTCTTGGACAAAACGTCACGATAAACGCATATAATTTCGAGGTAGTAAAGGACTTTGTCTACATGGCTCTGCTATCAACACGGACAACGACATCAGAAGGAGAAGAGCTCTTGCTAATTGCTGTTTCTTCGAGCTAAGAAAGCAATTGAGTAGGAAAGCCTTCTCCGGAACAACTAAGGTGACGCTCCATAAGACCCTCATTATCCCCGTCCTGCTATATGGTGCAGAAGCATGGACCCTGTCAAAAACGGATGAGAGCATCCTAGGCCGGTTCAAGAGAAAAGTTCTACGAAAGATCCATGATCCTGTCTGCATAAACGGTTAATGGAGGAGAAGATTTAACCACAAACTGTAGGTCCAAAGACTCAAATGGCTTGATCACGTGAAGAGGATGAACACCAATACTTCGGCCCGTAAAGTTTTTGAATCCACCCCAGAGGGACAACGCAGTAGAGGAAGACCAAGGCTCAGGTGGCGCGTGCAAGTTGAAGATGACCTCAACCAACTCGGCGTGCATAACTGAAGACAGCTAGCTAGGGACCGAGCTGGCTGAAGAGGTTTGTTGGTTGAGGCTCAAGTCCACCCTGGACTGTAGCGCCACCTTAAGTAAGTAAGTTTCCAAAAATAATGGTAAGAGACAACCCGAAGACCTTCGAGACTTTTGGAATAATCTTAAAGATAGGGAATCTCCTGGGTCTACCAATGAAAGATGTGACTGAGTGGATGATTTTTACATGAACAGCTGTTAACTTGGTAGTGTCAAATTGGTTTGGATAATGTAGTTCACCCGATGGATAGCAGAATATAAAGGCAATGTTAAAAGGAATCAAATATAAGATACGCGTATAAAATGGACATACACAGCGGTTGTAAGACCAATACTTGTTTATGGTTCCATTGTTTGGTGGCCCGCTCTCAGCAAAACTTACATAATAAACAAGCTTACAAAGGTGCAGAGAAATGCTTGCGTAGGGATGTCAGGGGCAATCAGGTCCTGTCCAACGGATACACTTAACGTCATCCTGGACCTTCTTCCGATTGACCACTTTATTAAATATCAGGTGTCCTGCAGTATCTTGAGACTCAAGGAAATAGGCTGTTGGAAAACCAAATCCTACGGGCACTGCAATCAAACAAGCCTGATACCGTCAGACATCCTTTCTACAACCACCGACTACTGCATCCCTATCTTAAACACCTCAAAGAAGTTTAGAGTCAAAAACCGGCTGGGAAGAAGGCGATGTGACGAAAGACTTCGACATAACTATCTTCACGGATGGTTCGGATGGACTTCCCGATTTTGCCAGTGTATTCCAGGCAGAATTGTTAGCGATTAGGGAAGCTTGTATAGCCCTTAAAAATATCCGACAGAACCAAAATGTAGCTATACTAACAGACAGTCAGGCAGCTATTAAAGCCATTGATTCAGCTTTATCATCCTCTTGGTCCAGCAATGCAAAGAGGCCCTCAAGGAACTTGATATGAGCGTCGCTCTAATCTGGATACCGGGCCATTAGGGCTATGAGGGAAATGAGAAGGCAGATGAGCTAGCTAGGCAAGGATCAGCCCTTCACAACTCATTGGCAGTGAGAGTATATGCTCCTCTTGGAGTTGTGAAGGGCTATATCCTGACCAAATATACATCAGAAGCAAATCATAGGTGGAATAGTTTAACGAGCTGCGTTATATCTAGGAAAATCTGGCCCGCCTATAACAACCAAAATCAATCAATTTAATTTCCAAACCAAGGCATGACATAGCCAGGATTGTCGCTACTTGCACAGGGCATTGGCCTGTAGGGGAGCATGCGGCAAAATTGGGTATACCACGTAACTCTTTCTGCCGTAGCTGTGAGAACCAGGATGAAAAAGAAACAGTCCCACACTTTCTATGCCATTGTCCGGCCCAGGCTAGGAAAAGAGCACTCTACTTAGGTAAAGAATTCTTTAACGGTATTGAGGAACTCTCAGAATTCAAGATCAAAGATATGATCTCATACCTCAATAATACAAAGTGGCTTTAGCGCAGCCCTTACCCCTCCCCCCCTTATTCCTCCCTCACTAAAAAGCACTATGAGATAATAGGCCGTAGGGTAGGAGAATAATACAACATTTTATATAGGATTGTACGTGCGGAACATACATCATCCATAACCCATTTTTAAATCCATTTAGAATCTCATTTGGTATCAAAACGGCGCACTCAGCGCTAATTGTGTCCTGCGCGAAGTAGGGCAGCCATTTCTACCTTCCTACCTACCTAAGGTACGCGTGGATAGAAGAGTAGGGCTGAAGGCAGAGTTGGGCATTATTCGAATAAATTGTTATTCGAATAATTATTCGAATAAAAAATTATTCGCCATTAATTTATTCACGAATAATTTATTCGCGAATAAATTATTCGTGATTTTATTCGTTATTCGTAATTTATTCGTGATTTCATTCGTTATTCTCAATAACGAATAAAATCGACTTTATTCCATCTTTCTTTGTCTGTTTATCTTAAATTTTTTTATTTATGTTTCCTTTGGAATTAGACGCTCGAATTCCTTCATTCATTCTTTATTGCTGAGGAATTTTTTTTGAACGAATTCTACCTATACTCTGTCCGATAAAAATTGGCAGTACAGGCCTTATGGGAGAGCTTTTTAAAAATCAGTGGCGCGCTGTTCTCTACACCATACCGAATTGAAGGGAACTCCTTTAAAAAGTTTTATAAAACACCCATGAATTTTTGATGGCATCCGACGTGAATCCACAACGACCTGGCACACACTTGAGCATGCACTGATCGTTCTCTGCTGCTTTTCAACCCTCATTAAATCACATATATTCAGAGTTGCCTTTTTCTATTTCGTAACTCACTTCGTATTTTTTTCTTACTTTTTCAATGGATTTCTGTTGAGGAGCTTTTGCTTTGAGAGCTTTCTTAACGGTGAGTGTTATCGAGTTGTGTTTGACTTTTGCATTTCTTTTAAAGTTTTGCAAGTCAGTTAAAATGCAGTTATAAAAATCAAAACCATTTTATTTGAGGAAGAATGTAATTTGCGTAGATTCTCGTACCGGGCGGTAGCTTTGTTGATTTTGCGAGTTATTTTTGTGCATTATTGTGATAATATTATTGTGCTGTTGTTGTCCTATTGTTGTGTCTTGTGTGGTTTGTTTTTTCTTGTTGTGCTTTTGTTGTGTTGTTTGTATATTATCTTTGTGATTTTGTTGTGTTGTTTGTGTTTTATTGCTGTTGCTTTTGTTGTGTTGTGTAAATTTAAAATGGCTTCAACAACAAAATGCTCAAAGGACTTGAGTGCCGAGAAAAAAAGAGATAGTTGAGGCGACAAAAGCAATTTGTAAGAACCTGCAAAGTAAAACCGAGGCTGTAAAGCAGGTTGTTGATATATTTTCTGTATCTGAACGAACAGTGTACAGACTTCTAAAGGAAATTAGCACCAACGGCCACAACTCACCACCAAAAAAGAAAAACCAATCTGGTCACAAATTGTTCACCAGGATTAGGCCTACTGGGGATACCCTTCAAAAACGCGCCTTTTATCTTACCTCTTGGTGGTGTGGAAAAAGATAAATTTTATTTCATTTTCATATATAATAAAAAACGAAATGAAAATCAATGTAAAAAAGAAGAATGGCAACCCTGCAGTTTTTTTCATTTAGCTTTTTCGAATTCAAAATGCGCATTACGGCAACCCTGTAAGAGCTTTTTTGAGAAAAGTACTTATGGGTAGGAAAAGAGTGCGAACGAGATGCAGATATCCCTATCTTCCCTGTACTGCCAATTTTTATCGGACAGAGTATAGCAATTGCACTTTCCAATCCAACCCGATGCAAAACCCCTTTAACCTATCCCCTGAAGTATCCTCGGAAGTGATTAAATTTAAAAAAAATCTAGTAATTTTATTCTAATATATTGCATATAAAGCAGTTGGTGCCATTATTAATGAAAGTTGTGTTGTGATGTACTTTTGATTTTTAAAATGAGTGAGCCTTAAATGAAGTTATGGATTTAGAAATGAAAATTTGGGCACTGATATATCTCAATGAAATCCAAACATTTCGAACATCTTAACAATTTCTAATGAATGTGCTACAAATGTGTCTGTTAATCAAATCTGTGCAAAAACGCCATTGACTTTGTTGAATGGAACATTTTTTTAAGTACGACTCTTTATATTCTAGTGGTAAAAGCATTGCGATGAAATGTACAAAGTGTGAACCTTAAGTTGTAAAAATCAAAGGATTCCCAAACCGTAGGCTGAAAGTCTTGGATTGCTATCCAGAAGGGAAAGGGACAATACATCATTGCCTTCATCTGCATCAGTCGAACGAGTTTTTTCATGATAAACTTGCCAATATGTTTAAACAAAGACAAGTGAAGAAGTCCAATCTTAGGAGCTTTAACCAATAACTATGTAAATAACTTTTAATAAAAAAAAATAAATAAAAAAATTGAAATATTATTTGTTCTACCAAATTTCTTGTGTCTATTTTATTCGTTATTCGTTTATTCGTTATTCGAACAATGAATAAAATAATTTATTCGTCATTCGAATTAATTTTCTTCGAATAAATGAAATTATTTATTATTCGTGAATAACGAATAAAATGATTATTTATTATTCGAATGATTATTCGAATAAATTTTGCCCAACTCTGGCTGAAGGTTTAAACATAACTCTGTTATTTTCATTTAAATGAAACACCTGTATAACTGATTGAAAACAAAAATGTTTTTATTTCTTTTTTTATGTTTTTATCACACAGCTTTGTGTAGTTTTATGTTTGTCTGTCATTATTTGAATTTCTATCGCTAAAACCACTTCTTCAAAATATTTGTTTGCAATCAAAAAACAAACATCAAGAAGATTCTCATTGTGGTTCGTTTTGTGTTCCTTAAAACTAAAAACTTACAAATATTTCGTCAATTTTTTTTTTTTTTATTGCTTAAAAAATAGTCTCAAGAATTTTCGGGGATTTTTCTTCCTGTACTCTCTTGCTCTCTCTCTCTTTTTTGAAAAGATTTTTCTTTTTTTTAATTTTAATAAACATAAATATAAATAAGGTAAATGATTTCGGGATATTTTATATGAATAAAACGATGAAATAAAAAAATAATATTAAGATAAATAGAAGAGACCTTCTAGTAAACTCAGCAGGCGATAATGGTGATCGCGTCGTAATCACTCACATTTCTCTCTGAAACTTGAATTATGCTCACAATATTAAAAGGAAAAAGCACGCAAGATAAAATGCTTCAAGTGGAAATCTATCACTGTTAAAAAATCATATGAGCTCTTTTTATTTTAGCCGCGGGTAACAAGAAAACTACGATACGAATGTATCTTCGTTCTTATACAGATTTAAAATTATTCCGTCATTAGTTTCTTTACTGGCCCAATTCTGAGATGGGATCTCGTTTTTGCCACATCATCTGATTTAATTGATTTTTCAATTGATCTGTTGGAGGTCTTTTGTCTGGAATAGATGAAAGCATCAGTTTTAGCAGTTCATACTCCATGGGAAATTTCGCGGAGAACTTTGGTGGAAATTTGCCATCTCTGAGATCTCTTAAAGTCACAATACGCTCCATTTCGGTAGAGAAATAAACTAACAACTCGAAGAAAATCAAACCGAGCGAATAGATGTCGACTTTGTAGTCATAGTGCTGACCTTTAAGTTGTTCCGGCGACATATACAAGTGTGTACCGACTTGTTGAGTATGCCTTGGACACTGAGGTAGACCAGTTCCATCGCCGCACGATGTGACTAGATTCGGTATGTCTGACATATCCGTCACTAGACCAAAATCACCAATTTTAATCTGTCCATCCTGCGAAAAGAATATATTACTCGGCTTCAAATCACGATGGATCAGTCCTTTTAGATGGACATAATCAACAGCATCAACAATCTGCTCGAATATTGGTCGAATCTGCATTTCTCGTGCTTCTGTTGTGTTTTCGCGTAACCAATCTCGCAAGCTGTCCTTGCGACACAATTGCATTTGAATATATAAGAAGACTTTTGTTTGGTTTTTCGGTGCAACTACAAGAGCTTTTGAGCGACCATTCAGGTCCAATGATAGACTGGTCTTACGCTTCCGCAATGAGTTCTCATCCTCTTGGTATTCTTCTTTTTCCTCACCGTTGGCCGCACCATTTGCTGAATGAACGAATTCAATCTGAAACGAATCCGACAGGTTACTGCAGTCAAGATCACGTACTCTTCCTTTTGTTTTCTGAAACAATAAATCGTTGGCATGAATGTCAATGGCAATTGCATCGCTACGCACTTCTTCATCTTTCATTATCTGCGACTGACTCTCCGATCGAAATACAATGCATGAATCTTCGTCTTCTTCTTCCTCGTTTATATCATCTATTATCGCGCATTCATCATCGAAAAAGCTACTATCGTCTTCTCCATGTCCATTTGTTGTGGCACTGCATTTAGTATTTACACTCGAGATCCAGGATTCTAAATTGCGTTTTTTTTCTTTAACATACATGTTGTTGCTGAATGGTGGTAATGTTGTTCCATCAGGAGTTTCGATTTCAATTGAATGTGACATTCCTTTGGCAATCCATCGGCTGTCTTCTTCTTCCTGCCAACCGGGGGGAGGTGTTTCAACCCAAGCTTGGAAATATCGTACAATATTGTGGTGTTCGCAGTTGGCAAGAGTTTTAACCTCACGCATGACACGTTCTCTGGATTCCTTCTTATTGGGAAGAGTTATTCGCTTTATGGCATACCGGCAATCATCAAGTTTATTTTTTGCTTCGAAAACAACACCAAAGCCGCCGCGACCAAGACATCGCTCCAAGTCAAAATCGGCCTGGAAACGAGATAGAAAATTGTCTCCGGAATTCGTAGTCGATTCGGAGAATGAACGCTGGCCAGAAAAGTTATTTGGTGATCTTGGCATTGGCATTTCAATGGCTTCGGTAGCAGTTGGAACTGGAATATGTCTCTCGATTACAACTATCTCCCGTTCTGGACTAGGTCTCGGTCCTCGCAGGAAGTTAACCAGAACCGCGGTCGTAAATATAATCATTGCGATTTCCTTCCACCAGAACCAAAGGGATATTATTACAACTTTTCCAGGAGCATCAACATCATCAAAACTAAATCCAAATTCGTCTACGACGGAAGCGTTATTGCTTGATGACAATGTGTCGTTTGATGAAGAAGCTGCAACCGGGCTAGAAGAAGTATCTGTGTTGCAAATAGAGTTGTTGGTGCGGTTCGAAGATTCTTCCTCAGCATACAAATAGAACCCATTGCCATTTACATATTCGGAAGCATAGAGAACAGACTGTGCTGAAACTGCAGTATTATCCACATCAAAGGGTATCAGTTCTTTGCCAGTGATGGCCTCGTCGCTGTCTTCTCCGAGTGGAGCAATGGCTTTCTTGTCGTTATTGAAGATAACCAACGAATTGCTACTCGCTGCTATAGGTTTCCATGGTATTCTCGGCAAATTTGTTTCATGGTTCATGAGATGATTAAATAAATTTGTTTTATCGGTTATTTCTTTACGTAGATTAATTGACTCCTAGAGAATATAATAAAAATCGTATAAACTTTTTTCGAAAACAAAAAAATATTCCACACAAACCTGAATGTAGAGTTGTTTCTGGTACATTCCAAGATATATTGACGGGTTCAAAGAAGCAGGCGGATCGAATTCTTTGCCGTCAGAATTCCACATCCACTGGACGGATCCGAAGAAATCAATTGATTGAAGCATGTCGTTGGATCCGATTTGCCAGCCACTGACAATTGGATGCTCAAACTGAAATGAAATAAAGTCACACATGATTCTTCCTTTTTCTCTTCGAGGAATGATCTTTTCAATTACCTTGTGTTTCCATAAAAGATTCTCAGGATTTGATTTGCTGAATGCACAAACAATGCCTTCTGGAACAACAACTTTAACATCCAAGTCCAACACTGCCATATCCAGGTCACTAAATTGTCGATCATGACATTCAGCACTCTTCATGATATCCAATTCGTGCTGTCCGACACTGAAGTTCCAACGTTCAATTCCAGTGCGTGATTCGACTGCTCGAACCGTCTGAGTTTGTCGTCGCACAACAATCACATCATCGAGTAGAGGATCATGTTCGGGAATTAGGTCCATATCAGGATTCGGTGTTTTAATGGCATCATTGCCTTGTCCATTTTTTAAAGAATCTGAATCGGTGCTGTTAACGCAGCCGTTCATTGAACACTCGTACAATAATTGACCGGTTCGCGCTGAAACACCATACGAACGTGTCTCTTTTCCACCCGAAATAACCAAATCATCGGAAAATTTAAAGGACGAACTTAGTAAATTTTCAGTTGTTATTGGAATTGGATCAATAGATTCGCCATCAAATTTATAAATCCCTCCACTCAGAGAGGGAATCATTCGGACGAATTGTCCATTGTTTGTCAATTCCAAGCGATGAATACTCGATGAGATAAGAGGACCAGGTCCGGTGGACACACTCCAGCGAACTTTACCGCCTTTGGTGATATCGAGGGCGGATAGTGTTCCATCGAGGGTTGTAATGTATAAAAGTCTACACGTTCAATGCAAAGAGAACATCCATCAGGTTATTCAAAAAATACAAACAAATATGAGGAGCTTTTTCACGTAATGATAACAATGCATTAAGTTGAATGGACAGATAATAGAAAATGCGGAAAAAATTGTTCCAGTTCACACATGAGGAATTGTTTATTTACATTTGAGTAAATTTCAAGAAGTTATGTTCCTTCCAAAAGCAATAGGAATTGTTAAAGATTTTGACTCGGAAGGGTTTGCTATGCGATTTTGTAATCGAAAAATGGACTGTCGACACTAACAGACTGAATGATAAAACATTCTTTTTGGTTGCATCATTTTCGGAATCCCAGTTGGTCCCTTTCAAGGACAAGTAAAGCATCTAAACTTGCATTTACTTCAGATCGGCCACGGCCAGCCAAGCAGGCTTAAACACGAATTCGCTTGAAAGCAACGAATTTTGAGCGCAAAACAAAAGCCCAAACAAACAAGTTAAATTAATAAGAGAAAAATGTAAACATCCAACAGGTGATGGCAATGAGTCACCAATTTGCTGGCTTGCGCGCTCCGTTCTTCTTATCGCATAGAAAGCAGAAACAAGAACAAGAAAATTATCAAAATATCCAATTAAACAACAACACGCACACGTAATAATATTTTGAAAGAAAAAAAACAAGAATAACCTAAAAGCGAATTTAACCAATCTAGAGACATTCAAATCTTCCTCAAATCCTTAAATTCTCATGTATGGAACTTTTTAGAACTTCTTCGAAAACATGTAATTTTGCAAGGGTATGAAAATATGAGTGCCTTGAATTACCTGCGTCCAATTGTGCGATCGAGTTTTTCTCCACAAAACGGCAATTGTTCAATGGAAGTTCCTTCTGGTTCCGAGGCAGCAGAAGCAGAAGAAGTAGCCAAAGAAGCAGTTACTAATGATGTTAACATAGCCAAATAAAAAAATGATTTTTTAAAATTCCTTATGACATCCAAATCGCATAATAGTTTTGATGTTTCCATGATATGTTTTGGAACGATGGAGACGACCACGACGACGATTGCAACGACGACAGTGACTTCAATTGATTAGCGCCCATCAACTTGTGTCGTTTAACACTTTTCTGCATAACTTTCACTGTGCTTATTGTATTTGATGTTTTATGTGGTTTTTAAATCAAGTAATAAAACGAAATATTTACTGTTTCTTTTTTAATAATTTTATGAAATTTACGATCTCGCAGCGAAGTTCCTCGCAGAGCAACACGAACAAATCAAATGAGAAGAGAAATGTCAGTTAAACGTCAACCAAGGGAAATTTGTTGTGCTGGATTTGGATATTTGGATATTTCTTGCAGCATACGTTCAGAGTTGTAGAAAACTGTGGATGTTTAAGGTTCCGGCCGCACCAGAATAGATTAAATAAAAGTAGTCTTTGCACTCATAATTTGGTTACACAGCACTTTTTAAAGGAAAAAAGACGCAAAAGTTCACCCGACCAATATTTGTACAGATTTTATGAAAACCCCCTTATTTTAACAAAATGAGAAGACTTACCATCACAGCATTCCAATAACCAACAAAATAAATATTTATGGGTGCTTTCATAAATGCATGGTTGCTTTGCTTACATGCGATCATTTGCAATCATATTAACGTCAGACAAAAATACTTGCGCATGTGTTTTACACTGCATTTATGATACTATATACCTGTCTCTTTTATTCAGAAAGAAATTCAGTGTGCATGTGATTTTTTGTAGTTGCACATTTGCGCTGCAAATATTTGCGTTTTGCTTTTATGAACATCTGACGGCTCTACTTTCCTTTACCAGATTCTGAATTTGAAGATGAAAATGGTCTCAATCGATAGATACACGTTAATAAAGCATAAATAAACAGTTTTTTTTTGTCTGAAATTAATATTTCTATTTTTAATTAATTAAATTAAATCGCATATATACCGAGTCGTTGTCGAGCCGGTACGGCGAGCGCGTAGCCAGAGTCGTGCACTCCACATCGAGGGTTAAAACCCCTTGAGCGGCGAAGCCGCCGCATATACCCGCTGTTTGCTACAAAAACCTGTTCAAGTTTATAGTGAAAAAAAATTTTTGTATGGAGAAATAGTGTTTTTATTTTATTGATTAAATACATAAATAATAATTTCCGACAAAAAAAACAGTTGATTTATGCTTAATTAACGCGTATCTATCATTTAAGACCATTTTCATCCAAAACAAAAAAAAAACCCATAGAATCTGGTAAAGGAAAGTCGCCCCGCACCCTATATCACTTAAAAAAAAAAATTATTTTCAGACCACACGCACCTCACTCCACAGTAGATAACATACTACTGAATGTTGATTCATTACTGAAGAAGAGCTCAACCAGTTAACCTGCACAAACTTGTTTTACACCAAGGTTAAGAATTCGAGTTCGAACTAAGCGCGCTTTTTCTTTGTATGTCGTATCCGTATGTGTAAGCATTGCCTTGGTTTCGCACCCAACCGCAAAGTGCCTGATTACACGAGCGCAAAAGAGAATTAATTCACGAAAGAGAGCGGATGATTTTTAGAAAGAAGGAAAGGGATGGAAAAAAATGCCAAGTTTCGTCTTTTTCCTCATTTTCAGATATGAGTTTTGCGTTAAAAATCATGTTTTTTTTCTCATCATCATGTTTCTTCTCTTTCTTTCTTTTGTGTTTTAATCTCCGACTGCTCCTCTATTGTCAAATTTTCTTGCATGCTCACTTAATTTTTTGTTCTGTGTGTATCCACAAACGTAATTCTTTTTTGCGCTCGTGTAACCAGGCACAAAGTAAAATAATGCAGTGCTGCCACTTTGGTGTTTAATGCCAAGCTTCATGTTGGAGGTGGTTTGTGTCTGGGAAAATATTGAGAAGATTCGAAATAGAATTCGAACTTGGCTTCGCAGACAAAGCCAAAGTATAACAATACAGTGCTGCCACTTTGGTGTTTAATGCCAAGCTTTATGTTGGAGGTGCTTTATGTCTGGGACTTTGAATATATATTTGGGAGGTAGTTTCAAGATGGAAAACGATGGTGGTGCCATCCTAAGAATTTTCACAGAAGCAGTTTTTTTTAGATAAGTTTGTATTGTGTGTTCTCTGCTTGCTTCTTTCAAAAAACTGTCAAACCAAGCAGAAAACCAATTTATCCTGCTAGTACCTGGTAGTTCCATATACAAAGGTCTGGGAGAATAGAGAAGAAAAAAATTCTCAACTGTAACCCCATCTTTTTGGTCATTTTTTTTTCAAAATTTGAAGGAAAGATATAAATTTTATCGTCTTCGTGATATTTCTCACAAATTATGCTCGCTACAACTGAAACCCTTATTACTCTTTCAATAAAATGTATTCACATGAAAAAATACATATGTATGTGCTTTGAATCAATTAAATTATTGCGAAAATAAAATGACTTACCTCACAAAATACCTTGTAGATAAGAAATTTAAAAATTAAATTAAAAATTATTTTTGAAACTTAATGATTAACAACCAAGAATCAGAAAAATTAAAACGCAATTCACTTATTCACTACACGTCATTTTTATATTTGAACTAGCACATACTTGTTTCATACTAAGCCGGCTTTGCATGCGAAAGTATGTAATGTTTTTTTTTTGTGTGTGTGAGCTTATAGCGTTTTTCATTGTAACCTGAAAGAATTGCCCTTAGAACACTTCTCAATAAAACATGTTTTTTGGTTTTGTAATATAATTTGTTTAGCAAGGACTTACACCCATTCTTTAATTTATTTTTTTCTTATTATTTCCAATTTCCTTTCAAAATAAAAATAAAAAACTGCTCTTTGGTCGGTCGGTAGAGCAATATAAACAAATTAAAATCTTTAATTTGAGGTTTGACAAGCTAGAATGTTTTCTTGTGTGTTTTAAAAAGAGCAATTCTCTCAAATTTGGGAGATCAATTCTTTCCTCTTCAGAATTGATCTAGAAGTATTCTTTTTGACAATGAAACATAAAAAAATTGAAAAAGGGCAATTCTTTTGTACAATAAAAAACGCTATTAGTTTCACGTTCGAAGCGCAGTGCTGCCACTATAATATTTAATGTCATGTTTCATATTGGAGCTCGTACATTTTATACAAAATACACTCAGTAGTTTTTAGATAAAATATTTAAATAATTAATAATCAATATAAAATCAGAAAAATTAAAGCCCACTTGACTTTACGTCATATTACAGATTACAGAGTGAGAAGGCTTAACTCTTATGTCGTTTTCCATTGGTCTTTTTTTTTGACGTTTCTTCTTCTACCTCCAATGGAACGGGTTCATTGAATAAGAAGTACAGGAAGCAGTGTAAGCTACACGTACAGTATACGGGAGTGAAGCAACAACAATTTCTGATGATGACAAATTTTAAAACTCATCTGTCAAATTTTGAATCTCATCTGTCATTTGCTGAGCTGTAATTGGTCAAATGTTGTTTTGTAGTTTCGTCTGTCAAAAAAACAAAAACTCAAGTTCAGGGGTGCATTTATTTTTGTTGGTGATTGTTAGGCGCTACACAATTTCTTGTGCTTTTTAACACTTGATCAAGTTGTTTATAGAATGCGCTTTCGAATACGACTCGAAAAAGGACAATAAATATGATGAATTAAGTATGAAAAATTAAGAAAATGTAACGAAAAATAAAAAAAAATATATAAATCGTGCATGTAAACCTTGAACGTTAAAACACCATGTGGTCCAAAAAAGAATTGATATTGAAAAATAAAACTGATGCACAATCGATTTAATCTGGATTCAGTCAAATTTCGCTTGGCGCCCCTGAGATTAACCATTCAACTGCAGATCAGCCCTGTTGTAATGCGTTTGTGTTTGTGAAACTCACACTACTTAGGAAAATGCTTCACTTCTTTTTCATAAGACCCCTTCCTGTACTTCTTATTCAATGAACGGGTTATGATGTATGTGTCATTCTTCGGACGATTCGGTTTTCAAAACAGAAGAGCTCTGCTCTTCTCAGAAGCATTCCATCAGCCAAAGACAGTCCAATGGAATGGTTTCAGAAGACTTCTGGACTCTTCCGAATGCTTCTGGACGACCAATGGAAAACGACATTACTCATACAATAGCATAATCTTGTTTGACAGTGAAGCGGCGAATTCAGTCAAGCGTGTGTGACAGTTGCAGTAGGCATTACTGCGGTTTGTATCTAAGAAAACTGGAGACTGGAATAATCCTAATACACAAACCGTTTTCGAAATCCTCAAAACAGGCTCTCTTATGTCCCGAACATTGTTTGTCCGCAAAATGCACTGTAGAATGTAGATTCCGTTTTAAATAAATCTAATGAATGAGCAAACATCTTGTCTAATGTGTTAAAGAGATGATATGATTGAGTAATTGAAAACAACAAAATGTTGTAGGGAATCTTTGTTTATACTAAGCACGCACTCAGGGGGTTTTATTCCCTTTTTATGCCAAAGTACAGTGCTAGCGTTAGGTAAAATGAAAGACGGAGAAGGTTTAGGATGAGATGTCGGTTAACATTGATCTTGAACTCCTGCACATTGCAATGACTGAGGAAGACATTTATACCCAATCAAGCATCTTATCACTAAATATTTACCTACAATTTTTAAAATATGTACAGCATACAAAGTTTTAAGCAAACACTTCATGAACTAATCTTGGAGAATATATAAAACGTTACCTACTTTCCGGCGCGAAAACGAATACGACATGTTTTTGTTTTCATTACAGCGGCGAATTCGTGTGCAGGCAGTGCTGCCTTCTTCCAAGAGTACTGAAGATAGTAATCTAATTTTATAAGAAATCTATTCCACATTCTTTCAACTTAATTTTGTTTTACAAACAAAAACAACTTTGTTGACAGTAGCTATTGTTAATCTTCTAACAATTATTATTTATCCATTGAACTCATTGAGCAGAGATAACTTTCAGCAAAAATGCATAGAAGTTTTGTTGAAATTTTTAATTGAACACAATTAAGAAAGAAAAGATGAAATTTTTAGTTACAATGGAAAAAATCAAAATATTGTCCCATGGTATAAATTAAGTGGTGTGGGGGCAACCTAAGTTGAAGGTGAAAATTATTTAAATGAATAAACATACATTTCAATGTCAATGTAAGCCCATCAAAAAAGGTAGGTCTTCTTGTTCGTCACAAGTAACGTAATTGAGTCAACAAACTGATAAGTCACAGTTCTTTTAATTTATTCCATTCCCAATTGGTCTGATACCAGACTGGAATGTTCTTGTATAAATAAGACATTGCTATAAGATAAGGAAACACAACGGTTTCAAGTTAAATTATTTATTCTGCATTTCAAGAGTGCTAATTCAGCAACAAAAGTCAAGAAAAAAATGCAGAGGTATATTTTGTCGGTTATAATTAGCAGTTTAATTGAACATGTGTCAATATCGGGTGCTGCTTCTAATTTCAATGGGCTTATGGAAGATTTATTAAGTCTACAAATTGAAGAAAAAACTCACAAAATTCTGTTCAATGGGGACTCTACAAATTTCAAACAAAATCCTGAAGAACTTGGAGGATATTTCGAGGGCGATATTCAAAACTCAGTGATGCTGCTAAGAAACGTAGTAATAAATCATGATTTTCATTGGAAAAATGGTATTATACCGGTGGAAGTGCGAGGTGATTTTGGTAGGTTATGTGGAGCTTTGGTAAAGGTTTTGTTATTTTACTTTTATTTTAACTTCAGACTCCAAAGATTTAGGAATGATCAGTAAGGCCTTTGAGATGTATCATAATTTGACATGTATACAGTTCGTTCAGCATTCCACTGAAAAAGATTTTGTAACCATACAAAATAATCCTACAGGCTGTTGGTCCAGTTTGGGTAGAATCGGTGGAAAACAAATTTTGAACCTCCAAAGCCCATTATGTTTACTCAAGGTAGGAACTATTGTTCATGAACTAATGCATGTTTTAGGATTCAAGCATGAACATACAAGAGAAGATCGAGATAAGTACGTTGAAGTGAATTGGAAAAATATCCCCACTGATTTGTATGTAAATTTTGGAAAGTCTACACCGAATTCTACAGAAAATTTCGACATAAAGTATGACTATGAAAGTGTGCTACATTATTCTCCTTTTGCTTTTGCTATTGATTCAAACAAACCTTCACTAGTTCCGTTGGTAAGTTATTTTACTTTAGCTACTTTGACCTATTAAAATTAGACAATTCTACAATTTTTTGACAGTTCCAAAAACCTTTACCCCCTTTTTAAGTACTTTCGATAGTTCGATGTAGTTAAGGTTATTCTTTAGTTTTTTAAATAAAAGTAACGAAGGAATATTTCAGAAAAAGACTGGGTTTGCTCGAATGGGTCAACGTAATGGACTTTCAAAATCAGATATTATTAAAATATGGAAGATGTACAAATGCAAGACAACCACTGCTGATAGTTTAAGAAAATATAGTAAAAAACGAATAGTGAAGTACTTCAAATAAAAGAAATGAATGAAAAACCCAAAGTTTTTTAAGTGGGTCGGTTCCACCTGAAAATTCTCACTGAGATCTCAATGTCACTTTGACTGAGGCAAAATCATTTGGCGGAATATTATTCTCAGTTCGCATTGAGAAAAAATGCTTACCTTACAAATTGTTGTTGTACATATGTCAGTCATGTCAAAAAAGAAGATCTCAGTGAGATTGTTAGGTGGAACTGGCTGTGATGAAAAAATGAGAATAGAAAAAGAAACCCATGCATATGTATGTTGCGCTTAACTATAGGTCTGTTCTTTTACTCCCTAAAACTCCCAAATTCTCTCACTTTTCCGTTCTTTTACTCCCGATTTTTGTAAGTTCTGTCACTTTTGAAGGAGACAAATATTTCCCCTATCTGCCGATTTTAGCCACAAAAATTTCTTGTGGCAGTTTTTGTAAGTTCTGTCAAACCATAAAAAGTACATTGAATGTTGTTGACGTTTCACATAATTTTGTGCATTTGCAGATTTTTGCTGTTAAGAGTTCTTTTACTTTTTATGAGAATCACAAAATTTCATCCGCACTCCTCCATTTTTGACAGTTTTTACAAAAACTGCCGAAAAAGTAAAAGAGCGGACCTAATATTACAAATGTGTTAATCAGTTTGCCTTGATCCGTATTTGTTCCAATTCCGAAGCCTCCATTCCAGTTTGTTTCAGACCAAGCATCACTCAGCTGTTTTTGACAGATCAACGTCAAAGAAATGTGACATAACAAAGCGAAATATCGAAAAAATAATAAACCCAAGAATGTTTTAAAAATAATAATTGGTAAAACGATTTAATTCAAACCTGTTTATAAATTATTCATACACTTTAATCTTAAAGAGTTTGCGATGTTTTCCCTGCGTTGTCATCATCTTGTTCGCTCGTTGTTCAATGTTCAAACAACCTTAACGCCTATAGAACTTCCTGCCTCGAATCCCATCTCCAATGGTCCATGTAATCAAAAATCCATATCAACAACATCGATATTGTTGGTCGACTATTACCAAGCACTCGGTATATCCTCCAAATCAACACAAAATGAAATCAAAGCAGCTTATTACAAGCTTTCCATGATCTATCATCCCGACAAGAATCAAGGAAGTGAATCGGCTGCAAAGAAGTTTCGGGAGATCACTCAGGCATATGAAGTGCTCAGTAATTATCGCCTAAGGAGACTCTATGACAAAGGTAATCTGGCGAAACGCCTTAATATCGGCCGAGTGAATTAAAGCACACATTCTTTTTAGGTATAATTCATACCGCTGGGTCCCAGTATGCCCAAGCGAGTAATATTCGATCACATCCAGAAGACATCCAAGAAGAGGACGATGCCCAAACAAAATTCTACAAATCCAGATTTACAAAATCAAAGGTTGCTAACGCCAAAGGCCAAACTCCTATCTATGACTTCGATGAGTGGGCAAAGGCTCACTATGGAAAGTCTATGGATCGTAAAAAACAGGCCCAACAGCGTTATGAACGGAAAACAGCTGAGAAGAAGAATAATGCAGTTGTTTTCCAGAAAGAATTGGTTATATACAGCATCCTTATAGGAACTGTTCTAATTTTTTTAGTAGCCAACATGGAATCATCCTACGATAATCCTAAAACTAGGAGAAACGAGAAAGCTGATTAGATAGGAAAATGCTAGCGAACTGTACAGAATTTAATTAAATAGAGCTATGAATGTTATATAAAGTGATTTTCATTGGACAGACGCTAGAATCTTCCGCTCCTCTTCCGACCAGTGTATTTCGTATCGGGACGAGTTTCCCGGCCTTGTCTTCGTTGGCGCTCTTTCTTCGCTAAAATCCAGTCTCTAGATTTCTTTGGAGCCTTACCACGGATATCTCTGGTCATTTCTCTCTTTCTAATGTAGGCGATTCGCTTTTCATCTTCTTCTGTACCTGCAATTGCATTCCAAGTCTAATTGAACTGAGTTATAAATTTGCTTCCACAACCTACCTAAGGCTTTTGGCATTGGAGCCACACCTCCAGTCATAAGGACAAGGAAGTATTTCTTTGCTTTTGTTGAGTTTGGAAAATCAACAACAAGACCCCCGAAGAATCCGGCTTTCGTCGCTTGCTCGGTAACCATTTCAATTTGAGCTGCATTTTCTGGATAGAACTGGAAAACCGCCCTGGCAGTTCGAGTCAGCGCCGAAAAAAGAGTTGAGAAAAATGTATAGAGCCTCTTGTGGGGCTTGTGCGAGGTCTTATCGGCATTGCAAAGCCATTGGAGAGCCGATATCGATATCGCTCCATCAAATGTGCCTGGCTTAAAGGGGACACCTTGGCCCATGTCTGTGAGTATCAAATCACCTTCGACTTCACGTTCCACGGCTATTTTTAACATCGCTTCTGATATATCCATGCCAATCCACATGTGATCGTTATCTTCAAGCACACTTCCGGATAACCCCGAACCGCAACCAATGTCCAGGACCAGACATGGTTCATCTTCGGGCAGCATTAGCAATTCAACAGCGCGTTCTGCCATTTCAACTTGAATCTCTATAATACGAGAACTGAGTTTTGTTTTAATAATTATTTTGCTTTTAAGTAAAAACTTTTAACTAACTTGCTTGAATATTTCTTCGCTTCATCTTCATTGTAGTACTGAAAAATTTAATTTGGAAATATGGATGTTGACAGCTGAGATATTTATTCAGTTTTAATTTTCTTACAATTTCTGGAGGTGCTGAATGCTCTGGTCTTCTCGACATCGTGTTAGAATGCAAATTCACAAAATTAAATAGAAAAAGCTGCAGATTATCTATTTGTTTGAAATTTGTTAAGAAAATTATAAAAACAAAAACACGTGTGACATTTTGATGGTCGGTTTCCAAAACATTCCCGTTGTTTCAAATGTTCCTGTTGTGTCAAGTGAGTGCGTTTCGGCGCCAAGCAGTGCTCCCACTTTGTTAAGATCAAAATTGTAATTATTGTAAGTTCTATGATTAAAATTTGATATAATATTACTGTCTTTTTGAATTTTGTACAAAAGTATAAGCCCGTGTGCGAATTCAGTTAAAAAGTTAAAGCGAGAAACAGATTGAACCAGCAACAGCAACAGCACCAGCAACAGCGGCGGCCATTGTTTTAGAACCCATGTATTTTAATCGTCCAACACAGAATAAACCAGCACCAGCAACGTCAACAGCAACGTTTGGTCAAAGTCCTAAATTTGCTGTTGCTGGTCCATTGCTGACAACTTTCAATGTACAAAATTCAGAGGCACCAAACAACAAAAAATAAAACAAACATGAAAACAAGGAGAACAAAATGTCAAAACAGATGAAATGACGTCGCTGGTGCTGGTGGCAATGTGTTTGGAAAATATTTGCTGGCCAGCGTGCTGTTTGCTGTTGACGGTGCTGGTGCTGTTACTGGTTTAATCTGTTTCACGCATAAAGTGGTTAAAACTTGATGTTTGGTTAAATTTTGACACTTCGCATTAAATAAAATTTGTTAAAATTAGACTTGCCACGGAGCAGGTTAAAATATGACAGTAGTAGCTAAAAATTAATTCATTTTTAACCACAATTCATCCAATTCGCACACGGCGACACGGCCTATGAATCAAATAGTTCATTGCAAAGAAAGTTGTTTACTGTTTTCTTAGGCCGTATGCGAATTTAACCAAACGTCAAGTTTTAACCCATTTTTAACTGAATTCGCACACGGCCTTAATAATAAATTTGGAGCATTTTAAATTCAGTAAAGCATATAATTGTTGGCCGAAAATGTTAATCCGGTGGAATGGATAATATATTCGTTAAGAAATGAAGAAATCTACGATTAAACAATTTATTCAGTACCCTCGATTGTAAAACTGTGCATCAGGCAATTACTAACCCCAAAGCCATACCAACAAGTTCTAGCTTGCAAGTTGACAAACAGTCGAATATTTTTACTTACACATTCCTTGCTTGCGAATTCCGAAGCAAGTAGACTTGCAAGTTGAGGGGCGGCCTTTCGAGCAGGTTGTGGCTTGCATATATTATTTGTGTCAAATCTCTATCTAAGTAGGGGAGGAAGGGGTGGATGTGGACAGGGGCGGATGTGGACATCGGCATTTCAAGTCCACTCGTTGAAAATTTGAATATGGCAACGATGCCATCCATTGCCTTTTTCAATTGTGAATGAACCTTAAAGTTTTCAAATCTGTCAGTCTTGTGTAAAAATTTTTACAGGTTCATTCGTGATTTTCACTCTAAAAGTAAAATTATTCTCCCTCAGAAATTCGCAGATATTTTTTAAAAACAAAGCAGAAATAAATGCAGGTAAGTGTTTTTTATATTATCGAAGTGGCTTGATAACATTGGTGATCATTGTTTTTTAAAATAGAGGGTTTTCTAAGAAATAAATGTATTACTTTACAAAAAGTGCTTGCGGGGTGAATGTGAACACACTATATGGGACACACTTTTATTAAATGTTTTTTATATTTTTGTGAATTAAAATAAGAAATTTTTATTTTGGAATATTAAAAAAGGTCTTTGTGTTAGTTTTTAATTATTTATCGGTTATGTTACCGACCCGAGCATTAATAAACAGACCCTTAAGATCTGGCAGACAACATTAACATATTAAAAAATATCAGACAGACAACATTCACATAATAAAAGCACCAACATAATTTCCGCCTGATACGAGAAAAAGCTTTTCTCCGCCCTTTTGAATTCGAGCTGTCTACGCATAAAGATCAAATTGTAAAGTTAACCTAAAATTAAAACTAAAGTATTGAAAAAAATTATTAGAAAGAAAAAGACTAAAACGTAAGAAAACTGATTGTTAAATTAATATTAAAATTGAATTAAGCTTAACCCTTATAATTTTCAATAGGAAATTAAAGCCTTTTGGCATTAAACGAAAAGAAACAGAATTTTCATTGCCTTGTCAAGAGGCTAAAGATTTCTTCAACTCGATATCTTTCGCTACACTTTAATTTCGTTTTAATTAAGTTAAAACGCTTAAGCTATTTCACCATCCAATTGCACATCATCGTCGCCACTCCATTTCATCAACGCATCGCCATCGAGCTCCATCCTTGCCACCACACCACGACGATCATCATCACAACCATCGCCATCGTCATCGAGCTCCATCCTTGCCACCACAACACGACGATCATCATCACCACCATCGCCATCGTCATCGACATCGAGCTCCATCATTGTCGCCACACCACGACGATCATCACCATCACCATTTATTGGATTTCATGTTCACCTTCCTGCATACGCTCCTCAGCAACGTCACTGCGTCATCGTCAAGAACTCGCCAACAATCATCTTCGACATTCATCGTTCAATAAATCACCACATTTTTTCTTAAATAAGTATATAAGTAAGGGGTAAGTCATTATACATATTTTCATCATAACCTATTCTCTCTACCTCATTGGAAAATAAAATATTTGTAAAACATTGTAACAATTATATTTGCCTTTAATTAAAATGTCGAAAGATAACTCCGATACAAATTTCAATTGCAAAAGTTGCAATTTAATAGACAATGAGGATATGGTAATGTGTGATACCTGCGATCATTGGTTTCATTATGTATGTGCAGGCGTAGACAGCAGCGTAGAGCATCAAGATTGGAATTGCTCCAATTGTCAAACGAAAAAACAATCTGACGATGCCGCTTCAAAGCCCCAGGTTGGAAATGCACAACAATCTGACGATGCCGCTTCAAAGCCCCAGGTTGGAAATGCACAACAATCTGACGATGCCGCTTCAAAGCCCAACGTTGAAAATGCACAAGACAAATCTGCATCAAGCTCGAATCAGTCAAACCCTAAACCATTAACGACTCAACTTGAAATGAGTCCTCCAAATAATTCAAAACAATCAAGCATATCGAAAGCAAAATATCGTGAACTTCGCCTACAACAATTGCAAGAGGAAAAAGAGATGAAAGAAAAAAGCGACAGAGAATTTCTAAAAAAGAAATATGATTTACTTCAACAGCTAGCTTCTGATTCATCCTCCAACCCTCCAAGCGACGACGAAGAAAATATTGATACTGAAAACAACCGTGCTAGGTCTCCGAATAAATTCCATGAAACAACAACGACAAAAAATAATTTAACCCCTGTACAGCGAAATGCACAACAGCACCAATCGACAATACTATCGAACCCACAGATGCAACACCCCTTTATATCAACTTCATCTACCCTCAACGCCACGTCTGGTCAACAACCAACAGCGTCTCAAACTTGGAACAGCTTATCAATAGAAACGGCACCACCAAACAAACAGCAAATGGCTGCCAGACAAGTTATGGCTAGGGACTATGTGACTTTCAGCGGTCGCCCAGAGGAATGGCCACTTTTTATTAGTTGGTTTCATAACACAACAACATCCTGTGGATTCACAAATACGGATAATTTACGTCGACTCCAAAATTGCCTGAAAGGTGAAGCCCTACAAGCCGTTAGGAATAGGCTTTTGGTTCCCGAACAAGTTCCGGGTGTCTTGAACACCCTCCAAATCCATTTTGGACAGCCAGAGGTCATCATCGACAACCTTCTGGAACAGATTCGTAAAGAACCACCACCTCGTCAAGAAAAATTGCAGACGATAATAAAATTTTCACTTGCCGTCCAAAACATTTGTGGTGTAATGGAAGCCACCGGCCTGCATGGGCATTTAGAAAACCCATCCCTACTTAGGGAATTGACAAACAAATTGCCACCAGCTATTCGTCTGGATTGGGGCAACCACAGAAAAAATTTAAGTGTAGTCAACCTATCAACCTATAGCTCATGGTTAGAAGGAGTTGCACACGCTGCACTTATTGTTAATCCACTCCACGAACAATCGCCAAGCACTAGCAACGGAAGAAGTGGCACGAGAGCAGCAGTTCATGTCCACCAGGACACACAAATACAACCGACACAAATTAAAAAATGTTTGCTTTGCACTTCGGAGTGCAGAACCGTTGATCAATGCCCGACGTTTTTGAACATGGCAATAAACGAACGATGGAATGTAATTAAACGCTTCACAATCTGCCGCACTTGTCTGCGTCAACATGGACGTAACCGTTGCTACATTCAGAAGGTATGTGGAATCAACGGATGTGTTTTCAAACACCACCAGCTCCTCCACAAACAACGTGAACAACCAAACTCATTCCCAACAGTAAATGCTGAGCACCATTTTCATCAAAAATCAAAATCCAACCAAATTTTATTTAGAATCGTTCCAATTGTTTTGCATAATGAAGACAAACAAATTAACACATACGCCTTCCTAGATGATGGTTCTTCGGTATCACTTGTAGATGAAAATCTTGCAGCGGAATTAGGGGTTGAAGGTACACCACAGCCTCTTTGCCTTAAATGGACTTCGAACACGCACAGAACCGAGCACTCATCTAGAAACATAAACATTCAGATTTCATCATCAAAAAATAACAAGAAATACAATATTACCAATGTACGCACTGTGAAGTCGCTTGAACTCCCGAAACAAACAGTTATCTTCAGTGAATTGTCTGACAAATATGAATACTTGAAAGACATTCCCATTGAGTCATACAGAAATGCACAACCACGAATTTTACTTGGACTGAGTCATTGGAAGCTGAGTGTCCCTCTCCAGACTCGAGAAGGAAGAGAAAACGAACCTATTGCAGCAAAGACTCGCCTCGGGTGGACAGTATATGGTCCCTGCATGCAACCAAGCGACACTTCGACACAAAATACAAACGGTAACTTTCACATCTGCGAATGTCAACAAATCGAAAGATATCTTAACGCACAGTTTAAAGAATACCTTACATTAGAATCAATCGGGACAAAGAATTTTCAAATCAAACGTTCACACGACGACGAAAAAGCAGTACAAATATTGGAAAACAACACAATTATTGAAGGAAACAAGTACGTTGTTCCTCTCCTCTGGAAAGTTGAACCAAAACAAATCCCAGACACCCGTGCAATGGCAGAGAGTCGACTTAGGTGTTTGCAAAGAAAAATGGAAAGAGATCCAAAACTTAACGAAAACCTACACACACAAATAGAAGACTATGCGAATAAAGGATATGCAAGAAAACTGAGCGACGCTGAACTGAAAGAAAGCAAATCTCTTGTGTGGTATCTGCCAATTTTTCCTGTTCACAATCATAACAAACCAGACAAAGTAAGACTAGTATGGGATGCTGCCGCAACTGTCAATGGTATCTCGTTGAATTCAATGTTGCTATCAGGTCCGGACATTGTCCCTTCGTTGCTTTCGGTTCTTTTTCGATTCAGGCAAAAGAAAATAGCTATCTGCGCAGACATAAAGGAAATGTTTCATCAGGTTGGAATAAAAAGAGAAGATCAGGATTTTCAAAGATTTCTGTGGTTGAATAAAGAGAGCCAAAATATAGAAGAGTATGTTATGAAAGTAATGACATTCGGTTCAACTTGCTCTCCCTTTTGTGCCCAGTTCGTAAAAAACGAAAACGCAAAAAAATATGAAAAGCAATATCCAAGAGCAGTTAAGGGAATTATTGAAAATCATTATGTTGATGATTATCTCGACAGTGCTGACTCCGAAGAAGAGGCACTGCAAATAGCGAAGGAAATTATCTTCATTCACAGTAGAGCTGGCTTCACTATCCGAAATTTTATGTCCAACTCAGAGTCGGTTCTCGAAAATTTAAAAGAAAAGGCCGCACATTATGAATACGGTGAAACAAATTGGAGTATTTTATCAAGAACAGAAAAAATTTTAGGGATGTGGTGGTGTCCAGCTGAGGACACATTCTCCTTCAAAATGAAAGTAAACACGCTCAAATCCGATATTCTAACCGAAGATATATGGCCAACTAAGAGGGACGTCTTAAAGGTAATGATGTCAGTCTTCGACCCCTTGGGCCTTATAGCTAACTTCATGGTTCTACTAAAAATCGTTCTTCAAGAGATCTGGTCGTCATCGATAGAGTGGGATGAAAAGATACTACCACAACAATTAGAAAAATGGAAGAAGTGGAAGCATTTAATTCCATCGATAAAAAATATTTCCATACCAAGAACTTACCTAAAACATCTTTCATTTTGCCAAGATTCGCATACAGAGGTCCACGTGTTTGTTGATGCTAGTGAAGTTGCTTATTCTGCGGTGGGTTATTTGCGGGTAACAAATGGAAACGCCATAAATTGCATTTTAGTCGCAGCTAAAACTAAAATAGCACCATTAAAAGTCATATCAATCCCTAGATTAGAACTAGAGGCTGCTGTTCTAGGAACGAGACTTGCAAAAACAATTATTGAAGGACACTCAATTAAAATTGATGAAAAATACTTTTGGTCTGACTCCAAAACGGTATTGAGTTGGATTAATTCCGACCACAGAAAATATAAACAGTTCGTTGCATTTCGAATCGGGGAAATTCTTGAAGAAACCGAAATGAAAGATTGGAGATGGGTTCCGAGCAAAGATAACGTTGCGGATGAGGCAACAAAGTGGCAGTTCAAAAACGAGTTCAGTGCAAATAGTCGGTGGTATTCAGGCCCAAGTTTCTTGAACAATACGAAGGATGATTGGCCCGCAGAGTTCATAAGTACTGAAGTTTCAGAAGTCGAGTTAAGGCATGTTCATCTCCACCAAGTTAAGACATTTGACCATCTTATTGACGTAAGCCGTTTTAGTAAATGGAACAAAATGCTACGATGTATGGCACAAGTATATCGGTTTCTACGTCTGTATTTGAATTACAAGAATGACAAAACAATGCCTAAAAGTCTCATTTCTGATGATATGAAACATGCTGAGAACTTCCTATACAGACTTTGCCAAAGAGAAGTGTTTCCTGAAGAGATCTCTGTCCTCAATCACTTTGAAAATAAGACAGGTTGTATTGAGAAAACAAGTGCCCTTTACAAACTTTCACCGTATTTGGACGAAAATTCAGTGTTGAGAATACTTGGAAGAATTGATGCGGCACTAGGAGTTCCTATGGGCATGAAACGACCAATTATCCTACCTAAAGAACATACGATAACCAGACTTATAATAGCCAACTTTCATGAACGCTTCCATCACCATAACGATGAGACGGTTGTTAATGAGCTTCGACAAAGGTACAACATTCCAAGAATTCGAGTTCTGCTAAAATCGATAAGAAGACAGTGTCAACATTGCAAAATCAAGAAATGCCTTCCAAGTCCTCCACTCATGGGCAATTTGCCAGCTGCCAGACTTCAAGCGTTTACTAAACCATTTTCATACATCGGAATAGACTACTTCGGGCCTCTTAACGTAAAAGTGGGCAGGCGTCTAGAAAAACGATGGGGAGTGCTTATAACATGCCTCACAATACGGGCAGTGCATATCGAGATAGCTGCTTCTCTATCTGCGGATTCCTGTATCATGTCGTTGAAACGTTTCATCTCACGCAGGGGCTGGCCTCTAGAAGTGTATAGTGACAATGGAACAAATTTCCGTGGGGCTAGTCAAGAATTAAAAGAAGCGATGCAAAACCTTGATCAAGACAAAATAGCTGACGGTTTCGTTGGTCCCGACCTAAAATGGCACTTTAATCCTCCACTGGCACCTCATATGGGAGGTAGCTGGGAGAGACTAGTGCGCTCCATTAAACAAACGCTTTGTCATATATGTCCTCAGAGAAATCCGACTGAAGAGTTGCTACATACAATGTTTTCTGAGGTAGAGAGAATCTTAAATTCGCGTCCCCTTACTTATGTTCCCCTCGATGGTGGTGATGCTGAAGCATTGACCCCAAATCATTTTTTATTAGGGTCCTCAAGCGGTGAAAAAATGAGAGGACCAATTCTCAATGATGGTACTTCACTTCGCAAAAATTGGCTTGCGAGCGAACAATTTGCTAATCAGTTTTGGCGACGATGGGTAGCTGAGTACTTACCTGACCTAACAAAACGTACGAAGTGGTTTTCTTCAACAAGATCCCTTCAAGAAGGTGATATAGTGATCATCACGGATCCAGATAGCCCGCGAAACAGCTGGCCCAAAGGAATTATCTTAAAGGTTCTACCTGGACAAGATGGGGTGGTGAGAAAGGCAATAGTGAAAACAAAAACGGGCGTTTACACCAGGCCCGCAACTAAACTGGCCGTCCTGGACGTGGGTCGGTTTTGAGAAGTGTGGGAAGTCCGTTCAGGGAACAGGCTTACCAGGGGGGAGTGTTACCGACCCGAGCATTAATAAACAGACCCTTAAGATCTGGCAGACAACATTAACATATTAAAAAATATCAGACAGACAACATTCACATAATAAAAGCACCAACATAATTTCCGCCTGATACGAGAAAAAGCTTTTCTCCGCCCTTTTGAATTCGAGCTGTCTACGCATAAAGATCAAATTGTAAAGTTAACCTAAAATTAAAACTAAAGTATTGAAAAAAATTATTAGAAAGAAAAAGACTAAAACGTAAGAAAACTGATTGTTAAATTAATATTAAAATTGAATTAAGCTTAACCCTTATAATTTTCAATAGGAAATTAAAGCCTTTTGGCATTAAACGAAAAGAAACAGAATTTTCATTGCCTTGTCAAGAGGCTAAAGATTTCTTCAACTCGATATCTTTCGCTACAGGTTATTTTTGTAGCTGTCCACTTCCGCCCCATTAATTACTTTACAAAAAGTGCTTGCGGGGTGAATGTGAACACACTATATGGACACACTTTTATTAAATGTTTTTTATACTTTTGTGAATTAAAATAAGAATTTTTTATTTTGGAATATTAAAAAAGTTTTTTTTTAAATATCTTGTGTTAGTTTTTAATTATTTATCGGTTATTTTTGTAGCTGTCCACTTCCGCCGTGAAAAGGAAGCAGAGCTCCGGAAGAAACTAGCCGACGAGAAGAAGCAAAAGCAGCTTCAGCAAGAACAACAACAACCACAGCAGCAAAATCAACAACAACAGCAAGAGAAGCAGCAGCAAAACCAAGCTGCTTCAAGTAAGCAGGTGGCACCCAAACCTCAAATGGTGTCCCAACAACAACAAAAACAACAGCCGCCCAGACCAAACACAGGGGCGGCACAATCAGGCCCCAACACATCGGGGGCCCCCAAACCAATGGTGGCAGCAGCAACACAGCGCTCCACAGCACCAGCTCCAGCGACAGCATCAGAAGCAGCTCCAACAGAAGCTCCACCAGTTGCATCAACTTCAGCAGCAGCGAGGCAGCAACACCAGCAACAACCACGGCAAAAGTCCGAGAAAGTGCCACCAATTAGGACATACAAGGTCGACCTACAGGACGTTAAACAGGTATGTAAGTCGGCCACTGGTAGTAAATTTGTTATTAAAATAATTAATGAAAAGCAAAAGCGGTATTCGGTCCAATGCTTCACATTGGCCGAATACAAATTAGTCAAAGAGTGTCTGAAAACAGCCACTGCTGAATTCTTCAGCTTCACTCCTAGGAGTGAAAAACCGAAGACGGTCCTTTTGAAGGGCATCAGTTCCTGCACGGAACCAGAAGAGCTCCTAGCTGAGCTCCGTCAGAATGCCAGCGTCGACCTCGAATTCATCGGAGTCAAGCCTTTTACTACGGTAAGATCCAGACGGGAGGGGCATAAACTGCCAATCTTCATCGTAACTCTGTCGCCCCAAAGTAGACTGGAGAGTCTCAGGAATATTACTGTCCTAGACTACCAGGTCATACACTGGGAAAAATTAATGAGGCACGACGACATGCTGCAATGCATGCGCTGCCAAAGGTTCGGTCACGCTGCAGCCAACTGTGAAATGCAATTGCGCTGTGTGAAATGCGCCGAAACCCACAATAGGGGTGAATGCAGGCTAGGGACTGAGCGGGTCGAAGACATGACCCAGCTCAAGTGTGTTATATGCGGGAACGAGGGGCACCCTGCAAATTATCGGGGCTGTCCTAAGGTCCAAGAGATACGGGACAAACAGGCCAGCCAAAAAGCGGTAGAAAGTCGACCCGTACGACAAGCTCCGACAACAAATTCACTCGTGAGACCCGGTGTTTCTTACGCAAGATCTGCGAAAGGAATGGGTAAAGCGAGACAGGCTCCACCACCGGTCGCCCCACAGGCCCAAGTGCCTAAGGCGCCGGAGGAGCAGCCAGACATTCTGTCCTTGTTGCTGAGCATTCAAGGCCAGTTGGCAGGACTGCAAAGTCAGATCGTGGAGCAAGCCGGAAGAGTAGATAAACTCTACTCTATGATGGCTGGCCCAGCGCAAATTCAGGGTTAAGGGCGCGCTGCCGAAGACGCGCCTTAGGATCCTAGGTTTGAATGTGAATTCATTGATTAGGATCGAACGTAGAGCCAATTTTTTTCCAGCTGTTAAAAGACCACAGTCCTGATGTGTTTATGGCTAGCGAAACCAAGCTAAACCAGAAACATAAACTGACTAACAACAATTACAATATCGTAAGAAGGGATCGACCCGACTCTACTCAAGGAGGCGGTGTTGCCATCTTCATACGAAAGGGCATTAATTATAAAGTCATATACAATAATGATTTGCGAAAGCTCAGGACGCTAGAAGTTTGCGTCGTATGCATCTCTCTCACTCAAGGGAAGCGGATGTATATGATTGCGGCTTATGCGGCTGAAGCTCCGCAGCCTACTACCTTTATTTCAGAGCTCGAGATTCTTTTCAGAGTACTAAAACTGAGCTTGGAAGAAAACTACTTCATTATGGCCGGAGATTTGAACTCGAAACATGAAGATTGGGGAAATCAAACAAATAATCCAAGAGGTAATCATCTTTTTAATTTGATGAATCTTCACAGTGTTGAATATGGTGTCGACTTGCTGGCTACTGAAAGGCCATCGTTCCCAAGGAGCGGTTCCTTCCTGGACCTTTTGCTGTACGATACCAGACTGACAATAACGGACAAAGTGGGTAATCACCCTCGAAACTGCTTACAGACAGTCGAGTACGACAGTGACCACTGCGGGCTCGCTGCTGTAATTCAGATTCCGAACGAGCTTGTGGAATTGGATGAATTCGTTCCAACGCATTCTTACAATTACAGTAAGATGCGATGGCCGCGTTTCACCCAAGTCCTTGCAAGAGAACTTCGTTCGAGTGACATAGCCCCACCAAACAACAGAAACTTGACAAATACAGAAATCGACCAACACCTTGAACAGATGGACAACATAATAAAACGAACAATGGAACGGACAATACCGAAGTACAAGGAACGCGACCAAAACAACGTCTACAGTAACGCGACTATAGACGCACTACACAGACAGAAAAGCGGACTACTGACAAGACTGAAAAACTTGTACAGACGATTTACAGACCCGAACGACCTGGAGATTAGGACACTGAAGTCGTCTATTAAAAACGTCAACACCCTGATCAAGGAAAACTACAGGTTATCTATTAACTTGTACTGGGACAAGAAAATTCGAGCCGTTAATTCTAGCGACCCGAGTATGTTCCCTAAGATTAATAAGATATTTAGGTCCAAGAATCAGAACGACCTTCCGTGTCTTAAGATCCAGAGAACAGTAGAGAACAGAGACGTACTCCTGACAGCGCAAATTGATCCTGAGGAAGCCGTCTTGGACGATGACTTCTTTGTGATTGAAGATCCGCAGGAGAAAGTGGAGACAGTTGGTGCTGCTTTCCAGCAAGTGTATAAGGTGAATGCTTGCACTCGCCCGAACCACGACCTGGAGAACAGAGCCTTACTTCATCACTTCTACCTGAGGAATGATATTTCGCATTGGCGATCCGAGAACCGTGGTTTTACCCGGTTTGATGACGACTTCCTAGCAAACGCTATAATCGCCGAGCGAACGGGCCCAAGTCCCTTGCTCATCACGAAGGTAGAACTCCAGCTCATCTTCGATTCAATAAAGAACAAGAAGTCAGCAGGTGTCGACGGTATATCCAACATTGTACTAAGACACTTACCGATTGAGGCAATAGACATCTACACCACTTTGTTCAACAACGCGCTGAATAATGCATATTATCCAGAGCGTTGGAAGACAGCTGTGGTTCATCCTCTCCCGAAAAAGGGAAAGGACAACTCCAATCCTTCAAATCTCCGGTCAATAAGTCTCCTTCCAAGCATCAGCAAGGTATTCGAAAAGGTAATCAATAGGGCTCTGGCTGAGTGGGCTGCGGACAACAAAATAATTCCGGATAACCAGTTCGGGTTCAAGGCGGGACATGACACCATTCATGCCGCGTCTAAGCTCGTTTCTGATATCCAATGGAATAAGTCCAAGAAACAATGCACGGGTGCTGTTCTGGTTGATTTAGAGAAGGCCTTCGACACCGTATGGTTAGAAGGTTTGTACCTAAAGCTCACCAGACTAGGTATCAGTAAACCATTGTTGTATATGCTTTATGATATGCTCAACGGTAGAAAGTTTGTTGTCAAAAGTGGCAATGTAACTTCTACCACCACCTTTGAAATTAAAAACGGTCTTCAACAGGGAGCGGTGAACTCGCCGATCCTCTTCAGCATTTACACCAGCGATCTGATAGGTAGCTTAACTAACGCAATTGCGTATGCCGACGACCTGATTGCGTACAGAACGGCTCCAAAGGTTGAAGTTATTAGAATTCTCTTGCAGCGTGACTTCGAGAAGATTCAGCGATACTGCGACGATTGGAAGCTGAAAATAAATGTCCAAAAGTCGGAGACAATTTTGTTCCGGACTCCGTTGGCTAAAGCCTCGCGAGATACGTGTAAGAATTGGCGCAAGATGGTCATTGTTGATCCTCACGGACAGGCATTGACGAGCAAAAGTGTAGTGAAGTACCTCGGTATCTGGTTGGACCAGTATCTGTATTTCGACAGACATATAGATGCTGCTCTGACTAAGGCCAGAGGAGCCTTCGCTCTGACGAAACGGCTGTTTTACAGCAGTCGGCTTGACCCCAGAGTGAAGGTAATTTGCTACATGGCCCTCATACGGCCAATGATTGTTTATGGTTGTCCAGTGTGGTTCAACATTGCCCCTTCCCAAATGGAGAAGTTTCGGGTGTTCGAGAGGCAGTGTCTTCGGCGCTGTCTCGGTTGGTATCGGACACCGGAATCTTCTTATCTGCATTATTATTCAAACGAAGTTCTATACAACGGGGCTCGAATCAATAGAATTGACAATTTCGTGATAAAACTTTTTCGGGGCCATATTGCGAGAGCTATGACTTCGACCAACAATTTGATTTTCGGGCCGTTCTATCCGAACGACAACTACTTCGACAATGCACGCTTGAGCGGCTTCATCCCACCAGAGGCATTCCTCTATTTAGACCAGTGCGGCATAATACAGGATAGATTGGCAGTACCGCTTATCTACCACGTCAGGCGAAGAACCGTAGACCGGCGGCTTCTGTATGAACGAGGCATCCTCGCTCGTGATGGAGCGGAGCTGCTTCGGTTCAGTAGGGCTGTGTCCGAAAAGGACCGCATTGATAGGGTGAAGCAGGAGAACCAGTTTTGGTGGCTTCGAACTGCATCTGATAATGGGTAATCCGGGGTGGGGTATTTTTGCCTTGGCCGGCTTACATACTTGTTTTAGTCTTAGGTTTTAGGTTTAAGTAGAGCAGGTGGTATGGTGGCACTATATAAAATACATAAAAAAGAAAAGAAAAAAAAAAAAAAAAAAAAAAAAAAAAAAAAAAAAAAAAAAAAAAAAAAAAAAAAAAAAAAAAAAAAAAAAAAAAAAGACAAAAAACAGTAGAACAAACAATTGAATAAAGAAATAAAAATAAAAAAAAAATGAAAAAAGAGACCATTACATACTCCATGAGGAGTGGATATAAATGGACATAGTTGTTTTGCCGCTGTGGTTGTTCTAGTTTTAAGTAGTTTGTAGGTAGATTAGGTAATTTTAAGTTTTATTTTTAGGACTCTAGTTTGTAAGAAAAAACCCGAAAAAAAGATAAAGATATTAGTTTTTTTTTTTTAATTTTCTAATAAAACAAAAAAAAAATGAAATAAACGCAAACTTAGTTCGTAGGCCGAAAGGCACTAATTTTAAGAATAATGAATTGCTTAGAGCGCCCGATTAGGGCCAGTAAGTTATATGTAAGTAGAATTAATTAGGCTAGTTTCCCATTTTGTCTAGCATGTAAGTAGATTTAAGTTGAATTGAATAAAAAAATGAATTAAAAAAAAAAAAAAAAAAAAAAAAAAAAAAAAAAAAAAAAAAAAAAAAAAAAAAAACACTTTTATTAAATGTTTTTTATATTTTTGTGAATTAAAATAAGAAATTTTTATTTTGGAATATTAAAAAAGGTCTTTGTGTTAGTTTTTAATTATTTATCGGTTATTTTTGTAGCTGTCCACTTCCGCCCCATTAATTACTTTACAAAAAGTGCTTGCGGGGTGAATGTGAACACACTATATGGACACACTTTTATTAAATGTTTTTTATACTTTTGTGAATTAAAATAAGAATTTTTTATTTTGGAATATTAAAAAAGTTTTTTTTTAAATATCTTGTGTTAGTTTTTAATTATTTATCGGTTATTTTTGTAGCTGTCCACTTCCGCCCCATTAATCTTGGTCCGTGTCCTTATCCACCCCTTGGTGGGGGGCATATGGACAGAAAAAGCTTGTTGATTGAATTATGGAAAACCTTAAAACTTGAAGTATTATCAAGTTAATGTTTAGGGACAATTTAGGGGAAGCCTTAGTTTATCAGCTGGTAAAAAGTGTTGATTTAAAGTCTTTACTGTAGACAAATATTAAAGATTTAATAAAATTTGTCCACAACCACCCCCTCTTCCCCTACATGGTGTGATATAAATGAGAAGTCACTTGCAAGTCATTTTGCTAGCAAGATTTCATTTTTTTCTTATTTCAATGACGATGTTCACATTGGATTCTTTCCTCCGACTTATCTTGACGTCTATATGTTTTTTCTCTTTCGCACTTGCTAGTAAGAAAAAGACAACAAAGTGAGGCAGGATTTTCCATTGAATAAGAAGTACAGGAAGCGGTGTTAGCTACATGTACAGTGTACGTGAGTGAGGCAACAAAAATTTCTGATGACGTCAATTTGGGAAGTTGTAATGTCAATTTTTGGATTTTGTAGTGTCAAACTTTGACTGTGTTGCCATTTTGCCGAGCTGTGATTGGTCAAATGTTGTTTTGTAGTTTCATCTGTCAAAAAAACTAAAACTCGAGTTCAGGAGCGCATTTATTTTTGTTGGTGATCGTTAGGCGCTACACAATTTCTTGTGCTTTTTAACACTTGATCAAGTTGTTCACAGAATGCGCTTTCTAAAACGACCCGAAAAAGGACAGTAAATATGATGAATTAAGGATGAAAAATGAAGAAAATGTAACGAAAAATAAGAAAAAAAATAAGAAAAATCGTGCATGTACACCTGAACGTTAAAACACCATGTAGTCCAAAAAAAAGTATTGAAATTGAAAAATAAAATTGATGCACAATTGATATAATCTTAATTCAATCATATTTCGTTTGGCGCCCCTGAGATTAACCATTCAACTGCAGACCAGCCCTGTTGTAATGCGTTTGTGTTTGTGAAACTCACACTACTTAGAAAAATGCTTCACTTTCTTTTTCATAAGACCCCTTCCTGTACTTCTTATTCCATGGGATTTTCAAACCAAACTAAAAATTTATGGATTTTTTTTGACATTTGGCATATGGCGTCAAATTAATTAGGCCAGTTCCACCTTACAACATCTCACTGAGATCTCAGAGATTTTTTAAGTGTAACAAAAATAAGAAATGAAATTTTGTTCTGAGATCTCTGAGATGAAAATATTTTGGATTCGATTTCTCACTCAGCTATTTCGATGTGACTGACATATGTACAATAACAATTTGTAAGGTAACTATTTTATCTCAATGAGAATTGAGAATTATTTTCCACCAAATGATTTTACCTCAGTCAAAATGACATTAAGATCTCATGTGGCTTTTCTTACAACCCAAGAATTGATCAGTGACGTAAAAATGTTAATTTTTTCCCTTAAACGCATTTCTTTCACAAAGAAATTGAATTTTTTTCTCGAAGGATTGATTTTTCTTGAATCTCTTTTTGGAGACGGATTTACACATGATTGTACACGGATTTTACATATATATACTACGTGTTTGACATTTCTGAGTTTTCTCAGACAACAAAGACATTCAAAACAGGGATTGATTCGTTTTTGCAGATTTTTTTACACGCCAAAAAACATTGAATTTTAGTAGCAATTCTTCTTTGTTCTATGAAAAGCCACATCAGTGTAATGTTGTTAGGTGGAACTGGCCTATTGTCAATTTATGACAACTATAACACGTCAAAGTGAGTCTGGAGCGTTCACACTACTTTTGTGTTTGAACACGACAGATTGGCCTTACTTCAAAATAAGTCGGCGGAAATAGTCCAATGTGACAAGTGCCTGGCTACACAGGGATTTTTCAAGCTACTGAAAAATCACGTGCGGTGGCTACACACTGTTGTGCTTACTCACGTTCTTCTGTTCCATTTCGTTGCGGGGAACGTAAAATGTCTCTTTTTTGTTTGACATTTTTTTAAATTATGACAACTATTATCTTATCTTTTTTTGAATTTCGCTTCAGAAGAAATGCGAGTCTCCTTCATTCCATTAAAATCTCATTAAGGGGACGAAAGAGAAATTATATTTTATTCACCCTACATTACATTGCATGTTGGCCAAAAATTGATGTTCAAATATTTTTTGTTGTTTTCAAAAGACATCCGAGCAGGAGAGAAGATTTTTCTTCAATCAATTTCTCAGTCCCGTGGTCGAACCAGCTGCGACACAAATCACTTCCATGGTTGCCTCCATCACGAAAGACATTCAAGAAGACACAAAATTAGTTTTTCATTCAAAAAGCAGAGACGAAACTCACCTTAACATGAATATGAGCCTTCAACATAGCCGCACGCAGGACTAGCATCCGCGACCTACGTTGATATTACTTTCCGATGTTTATGGCCTTCTCGAAAGTGCTACTCCTCTGTCGGCGTCCTTAGCATACAAAATCTTATTGTGCGAATCAATGCGAGCCCGAATCTTTCCATCCAGAATAAATTCGTTCTCCAGTGCGGAAACAGAAACACTGCGATTGAAAGCAGTCGCCATGCTGTCCATATTCACCGTCAAGTATGGACTGAGGTACTGAATCAGAGCTCGATTGCGGATCTTGGTGTACAAATACAAAGTATTGACGTGCGGAGCGATGTACATGTCCAACAGAAGATTATCCTGAATCATCTCGAAGCTCTTGGTGGCTTGTGGGTCACTTGAAATCAACCCACTGCAAATCCTTCTTTCTGGAGTCCAGTGAATTATATACATTGGTTTCACTCTTGGGTTAGATAGCTCTTCCTGCAGTCGGCCCCCTTTACACTAATAACTGGTTTTCTGGTTATTTTGTATTTTATTTCATCTTAAAAAAGTATCGTAAACTTACGTTTTGATGGCTCCTACAATATTTTGATTTGTTTTCTCAATTTCGATTGAGAACAAATTGTGGATGCTCACGGCCAAGGAATTTACTAAAAATATTTTAAAATCAAATTTGAATTTGAGTTTGAGCATAATTAATTTGAATTGAAAGTCAAGTCAATGCCTACGTCAGAAAAAAAAATAATGATAAACGAACATCAAAAAAGGAACAATGTAGGAATGGAACTGTATTGCTCACGCAGAAAATTCAGTTCGCTTCGTGAGCATCTTCCCCCTGTACGTTTCGTTTCTCTTGCCTACAAACTTACTCGTTAGGGCACTGAAAAATCCCTGTGTAGCCAGGCACTTACAAGCTACAAATTATGGGCAGTCAATTTTGAATTTCGAAGATGTCACCAGTAAAATTAAAGAAATTAAAACTCTCACTTCAATTAATATTCTAATTGAATGAACAAAAAAGCAGAGGAGTATAAAAATAAAAAAAAAAACTTAAATAATGTTCATTTTAATAAATATTTGTACTTCTACATAATGTAATTCCAAAACAAAAAATTCATACATTTTTGCTATGGGGCCAGTTATAGCTATCATTAAAAACTATCATTAAAAGTTGGAACACATGAAAATTGGATTTTTTTACTTACGTGTGTTTATAGCAATCATTAAATTATTTAAATGTCATTCAAATATTTATTTTATAAACTGACACCAAATATTTTTTAAATGATTGAAAATCCTTCATTAATTTTTTTAATGAAAGATGGAACATTAGAAAAGGGGAACACAAACACTGGAACAAAGTGTTTCATTTTTTGAAATTTAATTATTAGGTTGTCATTAAAACGAATTTTCATCATTAAAGTAAATAAATGCATTTTTCACCAAAAATATTCTTTTGTAGGATTATTTTTTGCCAGAAAAAAATATTTCAATGGATTTGCCATCGATTGGTATAAGATTGATATATAAAATCAAAGTACAACACACCACATTATCCAAATGAAAATTTTTAATGATAGTTTTTAATGATCGCTATAACTGTCCCCTATTTTATAAGAAAAGTTAATTTTCAATCTGTGCAGTTTAGAACACAAAAGTGGGGACACTGATTCAATTCGAAGATCACTGAATTCGCCGCACCATGAAAAACATACAACAGAAACAGTGGTGAAGTGTGAAGAAGAGACAAGACAGGTTTGTTCAGGCTTCAGGCTGATAGCGTTTTTTTTTGGTCATCCGGAACTGTTCCGAACAGTTCTGTACTCGTTCACTTGGCACAAGATGACAGTTCTTGTTCTGAATAGAACAGAAAAACGATTCCGAATTTGAAGTCAGAATCACGCATACATGCACGCCATCGCATATACGTACTCGCTGCCATGTTTACAAATAAAGAAATTAAAAACAATGTCATGTCATCTGCAATTCTGCATATGAGGTTTCACAAATACACAACCATTCAACCCTTAGAAGCGAAAAAATGTGTTTGCCTGTTCGTTTGGAATCCGGAATCGGACAGTTCTGTGTACAATTCCGGATTACCAAAAAAAAAACGCTATGAAATAAGCTCCTCCTCCTTCGTAGCATTCCGTTATATTTTATATGAAGAGTTTATGGCATGAAAAATCATGTCTAATAATCTAATTGTGCGTTTTAATATAATATTTTGAGTTTAAAATATTGTAATTTATGTGAATATTATTCGACGATGTTATATACAAGTTATAAAATTGCATGGTGAGTTATTTTTCAGAATTTTGATGTAGAAGTTCATGCTACATAGCGACAAATTTGAACATGTTCTTTCATATTTCGGAAAAGAAGTAAAAGTAATAATGGAAGCCCTATAGTCAGACTTCACAATTTTTTATATTTTGAAGTTGAATTCGATAAGAATATACACTGGTTTGTATGACCCCTTAATCTTGTTGCACGCAATGGCAATCTGTCCCAATTTCTCTGATGTAGCCGAGGCACAACAAGGTTATTTGGATTTGGGAAGCTCTGCAAAACATCTGATTTTGACAGCTAGCCAACTACTATTTTTGTTTTCCTTGGTAATTTCATAATCTATTAATTTTCGTGAAAATGCAAGTAAATTTATCTTAAAAATCGTAAAAAAATTAAACAATGGCTCACATGCTTCGGAAAATAATCCTCCCAACTCTTCAAAGGTAATTAATTCGATTCCCAATCGTATTTTGGTTATTTTAAATATCAACAACGCAATAACTTGACTTGAATTGCAGAGAAATCTGTGCAAGGCACATCAAAACCACAACCGGTAACAACTATGCCGAATCCAAACCCGCAACCGAAGCTCTCAAAATCGATCTCAGTGATTCATGTACGAAGCGTTTAAGTGAAATATGTCAAGATGGCAAGTTCCTCCGGATCACCGTCGAGGGTGGAGGCTGTTCAGGATTTCAGTATAAATTCGATTTGGACAGTAAAAAGAACGACGATGACCTAACGTTTGGCAAAGAAAATGCTCAAATCGTCATTGATACGACTTCACTTGAATATTGTTCCGGCGCAACTGTTGATTATCACACTGAACTGATTCGATCGGGATTTCGTATAATTGCCAATCCCAAAGCTGAACAAGGTTGTTCGTGTGGTGCTTCCTTTGCGATTAAACTGGACTAAGGAGCAGCAAAGAATGTGATTGCTAGATTGTGTTTGAATTAGAAATAAATTAAAATGTAGTTTTTGTTGTTGAACATTAATAAAATTTTATTAATATAATAAATACACATAAAAAGTTTGTTTATCCTTTTCATTTTTGTTGTTGAGGAGGAAGGTTTTTGTTTTATAAAGAAAAACACCTCCAACACGAAACAGGATTCTTGTTCTTATTCATGCAGTTTAGAAAATATACAATTCTATAGTTTTGTTCATAGTTCAAGAAATGATTAGGGTATCGTATAGCAACAATTTTGTTTTCAACTTCAACTTTAACATTTTTAGCTTTAGTTTTTAAATGTACATTCATTTAGTTCAAAAGAAAAAAAGAAAAAAAATTATAATAATGTGAATAATACGAAAAAAAAAGGATAAGAATTTATTTACACGAAGCCAGCTGTTCGCTCAGACTTATTACTTGCTCTGTAAGGACACTAATTTGCTCCTCATAGTTGACACGGGTTGTAGCCTGAAAACGAAGCAATCAAAATTTCGCATTTTATGCTTAAGCAAATTGAAATTGTTTTACCAAATCCTCTTCGAGCGTTTGTATTGTTTGGCCCGCAACCATTAACTCGTTTTCCTTGTCTTTGAGTTCTTGAGTAGAATGTTCTAAGCAATTATGCAAATGATCAGCTTCTACTTGGTACGATGCCACACGCGATTCTGACATACATTTGGTCTTGAGAAGATCTTCGAATTTTTTTGAAAAATTATTGAATATGAGTTGTTCCTTGATTGTTGTCGTTGGTGTGGTGGAGTTATTATCATTTTGCACACTGAAATGCGACAGGATAATGAGAAAGAAAACAATTTTTTGTAGTTTAAAGATTATCACCTTTTATCACTTCCAGCAGCTGCAGCATTGGCTGCAATCACAGACAATCCAGTCGCTGCAGTACTGCAGCAACTACCCGACACCACCAATGGCCCATTAAATTGTTGCTTGTCTTTGCTTAGACGAGACATTTCATGTGGCAGAGAATCGCTTATTCGTGAGATTTCATACTGTGTTCGCCAATGGGATACTTCTTTCTCCAAATGAGCAATTCTATCTTCACTAGTTGAAGAGTTTGTGTTTGTATGAAGTGGAGTGTTATCACTGCCAGATGCACTCAGTGCATCTTCACTTCCAATCTTTAAATAAATAAAGAGACAAATTAATGAAAAAAAACATAGTTGTTACTTACCATGCTTGCAGCTTCAACAAGTTTGCTCTCCAACTCTGAGATTCTTGCCTGCAATGAATCAATTTCCTTTCGTAGTCTCCTTTCCATCTCCATATTTTCTGTTGTCCTCTTTTCCAACTGTTTTTCCAAATCAAATATACGCTCAGCATGCATTTGAAGTTCTTGGTTTTTATCATCAATCTGTACAAAGGAGCTTTGTTAGGGTTCTCTACAAAAACAACATAATATTCTCATACCGATGAAGTAAGTTCAGCGTTCTCGAGGATTTTCTTCTGTAGTTCTTCGAATATCAAGACTTCCTGGGTGTTATCGAAGTAGTCGGCAAATCTTGAACCGGTTGAATCTTGGCCGGCACCAGCACTGCCCGCTGATGCCGAGCTGGACTTGGTCTTACCATTGTTTGTAGTATCAGACTTTTGGTTCTTATTGGACTTGCGGTTTTCTTTGGACGCAATATCCTCTTGCAACGATGCTACTCTTCGTTCTAATTGCTTATTACGGAAGCCTAAACTGTCGACTTCGTGTTCCGAACGGCGCAATGAAGTCTCTTTCTGACGGAGGGCTTCCCGTAGAGTAGAACTCTTACCCTGTTCTTCAATGACGGCTGTTTTTAGTACACTAGCCTGAGCTCGCAGCTGTTGGCCACCATACGAATTAAATTTATTATATATTTATTTACAGGGCGTATATCAACGAGATAAAACAAAAGAAACAATACCTTCGAGTATTCGCTTGCTAGCTTTCGATACTTTGCTTCCAGTGTATTGCTCTCCATGATTGTTAATATGGATAAATAGGAGAGTTGTGTTTATTAAGTAAATTTGATAAGCAATATTTGGACACGATAATTCGTTGGGCTCTTTCAGTTTGTCATGTTGAAATTATTGTGGGTGATAAAATTGGGTCTACAAATGAAAAACTTGTTCCGCAGAACATCACCTCTTCAGGAACAAACAAAAGATGTGTGATAGGTCCTCTGGATTTTACTTGTTTTTGTTTATACAACAAATATGGACACTGATATTTGCAGCTTTATTCGTTTCCAGTGATTAATATACTTTGTTGCACTAAAATAAAAGTATCCATACTACTTGCATTTGATTGGACTTGGACTTCTTTTATTTCAGAGACAGATTTCAGAGTTTTTCGTACTTGGTTTGGTGTGAATGTGAAATGTCAAAATAGACGGATACTTTTTTGCTAAGAAATTTATCCAGCAGAGGTCGCAGCTCTGAGTGAACAGGGTGTTATAGGTTCCTATTCGATAAATTAATATTTATAACAATTTATTTTACCTCGACGAATACTTATGTCGTTTTCCATTGGTCTCTTTTTGATGTTTCTTCTTCAACCTCCAATAGAACGGGTTATGATGCTTGTGTCATTCTTCGGACGAGTCTGTTATCAAAACAGAAGAGTTCTGCTCTTCTCAGAAGCATTCCGTCTGTCAAAGTTAGTCCAAAGGGCTTGGACGTCCAATGGAAAACGACATTATCCTTTTTAAAACTCTTTTGTGAGACGGATTTTAGTTCAAATAAAAATAGAAAATAAATCGCTGTTTCATTCTCGTTTAAAATTCCTAAACACACAAAAAGAGTCGAATGTAGTAACCACTGCAATTTGGTATAAGGCATTCAACATTCAACACCAAACTCTTTTGTCAATGAAGCACCCTATTTTGGCTGAATGTTGCTGAATTTACTTTCGTTTTTGTCTTCCAAAATATCTGTTTGTCTCTTTTCATTACGTTTGCAAATGTCAAACATTAAGCATCCACGAGAATTAAGCCATTTTTAATTATCAACTTCAACCGCTACCGCTCTGGAAAAAAATTGCAATTTAATTTAATTTTAATAAAAATACCTCATTAAAATCAATTAAAAAATGTAAACTGAATATTTTGTAACACAGAAAACTCAAAATAACTATTATTACTGTTTTTTGCAGGGCAAGAGATCGGTCCGGCTCGGCCGAAGCTGATAAAGAAAAGGAGAAAAAGCCCGCAATTCGTGGACGAGAGCGCGACCGAAGGCGTAGAGGCTCAGCTAGCAGCAGCAGTGATAGTAGCGCAAGGTACGTACATTATTCACTATTTCTGTAATTTCTTAAAAATGCTCCAAGTTTTTTAGTTGTTATAAGACATAAAAGCTAGTACTCTCCTTCCTTGCGTATAGTTGCCTTAAGTTTTGCCCGTATCTTTTAACTGTTATGTTGATAATATGCCAATGTTTTTTTTTTTTAACGGTGTAAGCTGAAATAGCACCAGCCGAAAAAAACCCAACCTTTGAATACAAAAAAATCTATTTCTCTCAAACCAGCTCATCCGATAGCAGTTCTTCACGCAGCAGTTCAGGTTCAGGGTCACGTTCCAGTTCTTCAGAATCGTCGTCCTCAGGTTCGTCCTCTTCGAGCTCGTCAAGTGGATCGGACCGTGGTCGAACTCGTAGGAAGAGCGCTTCCCGTTCTAAATCGCCAGCTACAAAGGCTCCAGTGCGCAAGGAATCCAAAGACAGAGATTCCACTCGTATCAAAGAGCGTCCTCGTGACGATGACCGTAACAAAAAACGCAGCAAAACTCGATCAAAAGAACGAGTACGCTCGCGGTCCCGCAGTGCATCAAGATCACCGCGGCGCAAACGTCGTGAGCGTTCACCAACCCCGAAACCAGTTCGTATTCACATCGGTCGATTGACCCGCAACGTTACCAAGGAACACGTAATGGAGATATTCAGTTGCTTTGGTGAAGTTAAGCAAGTCGATTTCACAACCGATCGCTTCCATCCGACATTTGGACGTGGATTGGCCTACGTAGAATTCGCAACACCAGAAGAGTGCGAAAATGCAATGAAGCAAATGGACGGCGGGCAAATCGATGGACAAGAAATTACCGTTGCTCCAGTATTACAACAAAAGATTCGTCCCCCCGTGCGCCGTATGTCGCCAATAATGCGTCGAGGACCACCCCCTCGCTGGCGTTCACCGTTCCGTTTCAACCGGAATAGAAATCGTTCACCGATAAGACGTCGCAGTCCACGTCGTCGCTCCCGCAGCCCGATTCGCAGAAGAAGACGCAGCAACAGCTCGGATAGCTCACGCTAAAGACAGCAAATAATGGGCGGGGATAATAAAACTAAAGATTTTTTTTTCATCATTGACAGCATTTCAGTCTCAACAACAATACATAGACGATCTTTTTTTTTTAATTCTACGTAAGGATTGGTATTTAAGCAATGCAATTGGCGTTTATTGCAGATAAGTACCGTGAATTGAAATTTTGTTGGGACCATCATTCCCATTAGTCAGGACAAAATTTCAATTTCGTTGACTTTTGTGATCAAGGTCAATTAGCATAGACTAGACTCCTTAAGTTTCTTTTACATATTTAACTACAACTACTTAATAAAATGTAACATTTTCAAAAAAATCTAATTATTTATTTGTCGTGAATAAAGGTACACTCTGTGTCTGATAAGGGACATCCATTTGGGTGATAATCTAAAAAGAAACATCTTCGTTTCTTAATTGTCAGTTGTTTACCATTGTTAACAGGTTCTCTTGGTGTTGGCCGCCGTATTCGAACACCATCGTCCGTAATCAATTCAAAAACTTCATGCTTATTCTTCAGTAGTGTTTTTAATACCCCACACTCTGACTTGATGTTCTTGAGATCCTCTTTATTGAGGTACTGGGCTATTTCTCTGATTGAGCGTTTACCACCTTCATTCCATTCTTGTTCCGTGTCATTTGAACTGAGAAGATATAGGAATATCTTCAACACAAGCCTATCTAGCACAGAACTCTCAATTTGTGTACAATTTCGAACCACTTCATGTCGTTCTCGAAACTTCATTGAATGTTCTTGCATTTCCGTTGAAATAAACTCGCGAATGCTTGAACACATCTGTTGATGGCTGAGTTCTACATATGTTCTTGAAATGCCAATTAAAGCTATTCTTTTCGTACTTGGAATCTTCAGTCTGTCCTTCAGCGTAACAAATCCACATTTTTTCGAAATATCTTCAACATAATTTAAGAAATCATTGTAAGCACTGAGTTTAGAGTTTCTTCGTTGGAACTTCATTCCGGAGAATTCAAACGGACAACAAGGCAGCAAAAAATACTTAACTCTGTATGCAGTTAGTGCTGTGATAGTTGGAATCCATGGCGACAGCTCGTCTGAGTGGTTTCCAATAACCCAATCAGTATCCGATGGCAATGCGAATTGATCGGGTTTTATAGTCTGCTCGAAGAGGAGCGTTGTTTGCGGATAGAGACTCCATATTTTGCGACTTCTCACATCATATCCGTATCCTTTGTAGCCCTCCCGATTGAGAATGTAAACAAGAAGTCCATTACCACAGCCAAGGTCAGCGAAGGCTTCCGGTTGGCAATGGTGTTCTTTCCAAACGCTTATTAAATATGCTGCAATTGCCAGGTCTTCATAGACAAATTTAAGAGGGTCTGTAGATTCTTCCCATATCTAAAAATCAAACAAATCTACATATAGATATTTTTATACTCAACAAATCAAAACATACGTCGATAAGGTCCTTGGAATATTTTGTTTTCAGTTGCTTATACAGATCATTGTATTTCTCTACATCAATTAGTTGTAACGAATCGAAAGCGTTTTCTTTCCTTTCCTCACAGATTGCCCATTTTAGCAGCTTAGGTTTAAGAACGAAGTCTGTCCAACGATTCGCTTCTGTTTCTCCCCTTTTGTTTGTCAGTGGAATCACTTCGAGCTCTCCTGATTTCAAAGCAACTCGAAAATCATCGAACACAGAAGACATAAAGGTACATGTATATTGACTGTTGACAAAATCTTAAATGAATTTTAATCAGCTGCTTAAATCAGATTGTTGGCCAAGAGTATACCTAAAACTCCTATCGCTTCCACGCTGTCTTCATCGTTTTTGGTTAGAAATTTAAGTGAGACCAGGTAGCCCTGACAACTGTCATGCACATTGCATGCAGCAAGGGTATCTAGCATTTCTTCTTCTGTTGACAAACATACTTGCGATTCTCGACGTCCGGCCAGGATATCCTCAACTGCCTTCTCGTAAACAGTCTTGTTGTTCCGGTTGAGAACCTCGATGCCATTTAGGACTCTGTACAGTGTTTTCAATTTACATGCAAATATCTTTTTATTGACGGCATGATAGTTTTTGAGGAGAATAGAAACGCATTTCCACAAATTTTCAGTCTCCATTGCAAATTGGTTGGTTTAAATATTTAAAAAATTTAATAATTTTTACACTTTAATTTTAATCGAATTCCAAAATCAAGACACCCGATTTCCCAGTTTTGACATATCCTAATCACGAAGGAGACAGATGACTTCTTTTCTCTAGTTTTGCTGAATAAGCAGTGACGTCACTAATGGTTCTGTTTGTTTCTTCAGTAGATTCTGAGTACAGTTACACGCAGTTTAATTTATTTCAAAAAAAGTAATCAAGAACGAAAAGAATTTATTTTAATTTTGTTGATGTTATATTGAAAAATAATTGGCCATGATTGGGGTGAGTACATTTCCTTAAGCATTTTTTTTCTTTAGGATTCCATACACCATGGTGGGCCCAAAGAGCCGTTTCTCGTTGAGTTATATCAGTTTATTGCCTCAGAAAACGCGGTCTTCCTCTTCTGGTCGTCCTTCCGTTCCTTCTTCACGCTGGAGCATTATTTTCTATTCGCTCTACATGCCCCAACCATCTAAGTCGTTGGACCTTAACTTTTCTGGCTAGGTCAGTGTCGCTGATCAGCTCGTACAGTTCTTAATTGAATCTTCGTTCTCCATTTATGCAGACAGGACCAAAAATCACTAGAAGAATTTTTCTCTCGAAGCAACTCAAAGCGTTTTCATCGGATGTTGTCATGGTCCATGTCTCTGCACTATACATTAGGACCGGGATCATAAGGTTTTTGTAGATTTTAACTTTCGTTGGTCGGTAGGACTTTACTACTCAATTGCCTTCTAAGAAGCAGCGATTGGCAAGAGTGAAATCTTCGTTTGATTTCAGCGCTGGTGTTGTTGTCTGAGTTGATAGCGGATCCTAGGTGGACGAAGTCCTTAACTACCTCGAAGTTAAATCTGTCTATGTTGACGTTTGCTCCAAGACGTCGATGTTGGTTGTCCTTTCTCGTTGACGGCATTAACTTGGCCTTGCCCTCGTTAACCGCTAGGTTTGGTTAGGTTGGAGTGGCTGTCTAGATATTATTGACTCACTTAGACCTCAGGGGTCCATTTTGATACCACTAAAGAAGTTACTCATGGGAAAGTAATGAACTTAAACAAACCATTTTGTACTTTTAATGAAATTAGAGAGACATTTTGTGTCGATCGTTGCCAGTTCACTGGTATTATGGAAGAAGGGATTACGGAGTAGTAGTAGTTGAAATGGTGGCCACGAGCAGTCTAGCTCGGTGACACAATTAGCGCTGAGTTGCGCCGTTTTGATACCATAAAATACTCGCTTGACCTATAAAGTTAAAAGAGGGATTATATATAATACTGAGTTTTGAGTGCGCCAGCTGGCGATCTCAAGTTCGAGATGGAACTGAAACAATTAGTTAAAAGAAAAAATACACCTCAAATCCACTTTGTTGCGTTTAGAAAGGAGATCAAATCTTTGATCTCCAGTTCTGAGAGCTCATTGAGGTCGTTGAAGAAAGACTTTCCAATTTGTTGATTCTAGAGCATATTGTTTGAGAAGATTTTTTATGTCTTTGTCTAACAGTAGGCAGAAGTGTTCGGTTTTTGGCGAGCTCATCGGCTTTGCAATTTCCCGGGATGTCTCTGTAGCCCGGCACCCAAATGAGGTGAATATTAAACTGTTCCGTCATCTCATTCAGAGATGATCGACAGTCGTGGACTATTTGAGAGTTTGTGGAGACAGCGAGAGATTTGAGGGCGGCTTGGCTGTAAGAGAAGATTCGTATATCCTTGCAAGGGGTACCTATTGTTTCGGCATTTTTGTTTTGCATTTTGTTATTTCGCTTTTCTCTCTTCGATTTTCTTATATTTCGCAAAACTTGTTTTGTTTTTTGTTTATTTTGTTTTTCCTGTTTCGCGCCAGAATTGTTTCGCTCTTTTTGTTTTGCCATTAACTCTCTCGCAAAATTGTTAATTTGCAATACGATTGTTTCGCCACAGGTTATCTCGCTAACGGTTATTTCGCATTCTCTTGGGAATGTAATAATTGTTATCTAAGTAGTCTTCATTAGATGGCTTTTAGTCTGTGAAACCGCCCGCGTAAGGTTAGAATACAGTGAAGAATTTTAATATTGTCTATAAATTAAGAAAAATGGAAAGTAAAATCATATGCGATACTTTTAAATCAATTTGAGGAAAGGATAAACTAAGTCGTGAAGGATTTTAATATTATTTTGAAAAAAATCGTCAATTCAAGTACATATGTACTTCGTCTGTTTTTTTTTTTTTAAATTTTAATTTTTGTGTAGGGGAGAGTGGGGCATATTTGAACACGTGGCACATTTGAACACTGGTTATAAAATTTTAGTTTATTACTTTTTATTAAAAGCAATTCAATATATTATACTGGCAAGACAGTATCCTTAAACGTCATTGGCTTTCCGTGTTTCCTTCAGTCGGGCTTCAGATTTAGAGGTGGAAGGTGGTTTTCGTAGTGCTGGTGTATTATTTTAGTTTTTTAGTTGTAGGAGTATACAAACATTTTAGTACGCGATATTAAATCGGGAAAAAAATGTCTTAATAGTAAATAAATGTGAAACTAAATCACGGCGAGCTTTTAAATAAATATGTTAAAAGTTAAAAATTATTCAACATTTTATGGCTTTGATACAGTTTAGGTAGATTTGAACAAGTGTTTTGGGGCACGTTTGAACTAGTTCAAAGCTGCCCCGATCAGTTTCTATAACATATAGGTACAATCCCAAACTAAAATCCCCAAATCTTAAATCCCCAAACTGAAATCTCCAGAAGCCAAATCTCCAAGGAGAGAATCTTCATGACTAAAATCTCCATGCCAAAATTTCCGAAACAAATTACGTTCAAATAATAATGGATCATGCGATTAAATCGCATGATAAGGTTGCACGAAACATTATGTTAGAATTAAAAACAATCATTTTTTATCCTGCCACAACAACATAGATAATTTTTCATTAAAAAATATCTTTTTTCCTCCTCTTTTTAATTTTAAAACAATAATTTGATCGATAGTAGGTAAATTGTTTTATTGAAACAACACAACTCAGGCTTGACAGACTGAAAGTGCGTTCTTGTTCTTAATTTGTTATCATGTCATAACGGTTTCATGCAGTGTACATGCCGTGAGAGAATCGGTGTTAGAAGACGTACCTGAACATTGGGGATTTGGAGATTTTTACAAGAAACATTTTATCTTTGGGGAGAGTAATATTTTCTTGGAGTTGGTTTAGTTTTATTGAAGATTTTGTCTCATAGTGATTTTATTTTCAGGGAATTTCCTACGGCTCTTTTTTATTATCCTCTTACTAATTAAGGTAAGAATAAATAGTAAAAAGTTTAAGTATTATTCATTCATTAACACGAAATTAATGCTGCTGTTCAAAAGTGCCTCTTCCAATTTCAAAACTACCCCATACATGGGGTACTTTTGTACATAAGAACGTATATTGGTTAAAAATTAAAAATTAATAAAAATGTTTTGATAAATTCATCAAATATTATTTTAAATCGAAGTTTAATAACACTGCTGCATGTAAGTTAACCTTACAGATCAATAAATCCAACATATATGGTTCCAGAAGCTGCGAAAGCCAAAAGTGTTCAAATGTGCCCCACTCTCCCCTACGTAAGGATCCTGAAGACTTTAAAATTCGCGCGAATTTTAAAGTCTTCAGGATCCTTACGTACACAAAAATTAAAATAAAAAAAAAAAACAGATGAAGGCGAAACAATTAAAATCAAAATCATAAAAAAGCGAAAGAATCGAAAAGCGAAATAAACGAATGCAAAATAAACTATTGCAAAATAAACGAAAAACGAAAAGACTGAAAGGCGAAAAAAAAATCAGCGAAACAATAGAAAGCGAAGCAACTAAAAGACCAAACGAATGAAATGCGAAATAACAAAATGCAAAACGACCGTGGCGAAACGACCAAAAGCGAGATAAAAAAGGCGAAATAAACCATACCCCCTTGCAAGATATAACGTTTTCTTTGAGCCAGGATAGTGCCTCTTTAATCGCCATTACTTCTGCCTGGAACACACTGCATTGATTGGGAAGTCTGTATGATAGACTGAGATTCAGTTGTTTCGAATAGATACCACTTCCAACTCCGTAATCGGTCTTTGAACCGTCTGTATAGGAGTGTACCGCATTGTCTTCCAGGGGTCTCTCTTCTTCCCAAAAAGATTTTGAAGGGATTGAAACTTGGAATCTATTATCGAATACCATTTTTGGGGTGGTATAGTCTAAGTGATCTGCGATGGATCTGAAATTGTCTAAGATAGTAGCATGACCAGTGTTGTTACTGACCCATTGAGAGGTGGCTCTAAGCCTCACGCATGAGTTGGCTGCCACCATTTTGGAGAAGATGTCAAGAGGTGTTAGGTTTAAAAGCACTTCCGAGGCTGCTGTTGGTGTTGAGCGAAGTGCTCCTGTGATGCACATACCTGCTGCCCGCTGGACTTTGATGAGTCTATTCAGATTTACCATCTTGTCCAGTGCGGTCCACCATACGACAACTCCATAAATGAGTATCGGTCTGATTACCGAAGTGTATAGCCAATGGTTAATTTTTGGGGAGAAACCCCTTTTTGAGTATATGGCCTTTTTACAAGTAAAAAGCGATACAGTAGCCTTTTTTACTCTTTCATCAATATTTGCCTTCCAATTTTGTTTTTGTCTAAATATTTGGCTTGGTCGGAAAAGCTTAAGGGAATTCTTTTAATCGTGGGTGGGTTAATCTGAGGAATTTTTTTACCTTCTCGTAAAGAGTACTAGTTCTGTCTTATGTGGGTTGACGTCCAAGCCACACTGCTTAGCCCAATTTGTTAGCCTGTTTAAGGCTCGTTAACCGCTAGACCCATCAGAAAATTCACTAGTTTTCGTTTTTGGGCTGGTATTCTGACTTCAGATGTATTTACTAAAAGGCGAACCTCGCCAAGGTATAAAGGTATTGTGCGAAAGCCTATCGTTTAGGTTTGTCTTAAGAAAAATCATAATTGTGTTAAATATTGATACATATTTTTATTAAATGTTGTTTTACTTAACTTTCCATTTACTAATATCGAATAATAATTAAAGAAAAAACAAATAATTGGAATTGTCACTCACACCTCTGGTTGCTTGCTCATGCTCAATTTCTTCTCGCACAACTTCTTTATATGCACTTGATTGGTAGCCTCAGCTTGATGTAAAATCTTTTTAATGTCATTTAACCGGTTATGCTGTATCGCCAGCAAGTACGCTGCTTTCAACTGTCCAATAAATATATAACTCGATATCCTCAACTCCAAGCTAGTTATCTTCTTCGCCAAATTGTCTAAAGCTGTTTTCACTTCAGGCTGATGGTTGTTTGTCGCTGAATTAATGGCAATCGATAGGATCTCATCAATTTCACGATTTGTCGTACCATTGTTGCCAATTATGCAATTTAGAAGTTTTTCCGTTTCTTCTAAGCGACCATTTCGAGCTAAATATTTGGCTGTTGCACCAAATACTTTCATCATGGGAAGTTTGTAGTTTTGAATGATGCTAGAAAAAAAATTAATTCAAATAAATTTGAATGTAAAAAACTATTTGCAAAGATTACCGATACGCCAAGCCGAAGCCTTCTTCAATGTTCTTTCCACTCAGAAGAATTAAAATACAAATTTGAATTTTGTCTTGGGCCGAATTAAAGAGTGTCGGAAGTGTCTGGGAATCCATTCGAATCTACAGAAAGAAATTATTGATGACCAACAAAGCATCCAACAAAACTCACCTGTTTCAATATTTGTTCAGTTACAAGCATTCCATTCTCCGCTCGTTGTTCGTCTTCGCACTGTGCCAAGAACTTTGCAACGTCCATCTGCCGTAGCAGCGTATTAATGTGAGCATTCAAACTTTTCGCATCCATTTGCATCAAAATAGAATTGAATTTGGTTTGATTTTGTTTGCGTTCGTTTATTCTTTCCCATTGACTCATTTCCAACTCTGACTGCAAATGTCTATGGGCATTTTGCAGATGTAATGAATTCGCATGAAGCTGTTTGAAATTCTGGCAATTCATCGAATAAAATTTCACACAAGTCATGCTGGCTCGAATGGGATCGTTGAGAATAATTTGCAATTCATATAAACAGTTGTATAGTCCTTTGGTTTCTAGATACCGACAAGTGCCGAGCAATGCCTCTTTCCATATTCCCAAATGCTGATCAATATCAGTCATTGCATGAATAAGTTCATGCACTGATCCCGTTCGGAGAAATCCTAAGAATATGTGATGGATAAACAAGTCAACATCTTGTCCCTGAATTATGTAATATTTCAAGGCGGTTGAGAGTTCATTGTGTCTGATGAAGAAATCCACAATGTCAGAATGAGAGCCATAAGTTATGACATAATGCAGACATTCCTCGAAGAATCTGGAATGCCTCAAGACGTGCCTTTTGTTGTCTATCGCGCTCAGAGCATTATTATCTGAGTATTGACCTTTAGATAGCTGCTTTAGATTCAACAACGTATTGAGAATATTCATGGCTGGTTCATGTAATGGAATGTGTTCGCGACGCTTCGAAATCAACGAAGCTAAAGATGTGTTTGAATTTTGTATAATAGAAGCCCTTGCCAAAGTTTCTGGCTGCAGCTTAGAACACAAAAATGGTTCAATGATTTTCAATATTTCCTGCAATAATGGCGGACTTCTGTATGGGCGTTTGACTGTTGGAATGTCAATTTTCTTATTCAAATCCACAAATTCAGCTTCTCTGAAGATTATTTTAATAATGTTGGCGTTTTCCTGCTCGGAACAGTGTTTAGTCATGCAGTGCGAGAGTTTTTCTTTTGCAGTTTCAAAGCTTCCTGCACGAAGGCAAGCTAAACCGTGTGCAGCCATAACGCCAGCTGTTGGAAAACCACATTTCCAATGAATTTCTAATGCCAGTTGCCATTTTTCAACTTGAACCAATGAATCAGCTAGTTTGCGTAGATTTTGATTATTCAATGGTCCAGCAGGGATGAGGGCTTCACAACCGTTTTGCACAACTGACATTATAATATCGGAATGCTCTCGAATTGTTTCGACTTCGGGGGGACCACCACGTACCTTAGCAGCCAATGCTAGACAATTCATCATTTTGGCAATTAATTCATAATCAACTTCAGGATTTGGAACCAAAAGCTTCTCCAATTTTCCACAGTGAAAGAGCAACAAATCAACACATTTTCTATTGTCGCTGTGATAAGATAGAATCGACAGACATAAAGCTACGCTTGGAGCATGTTCATAGCAGAACTCTTCACGCAACAATTTATCATGTGTTATATTTCCACTTAGTTTCCAACGGGCATCTGTGTCACAGTTACTACTAAACTTGTATTTTTTCTCCGCCAAAGCTGCACGGTTTGGAGACCTGGACGATTTAGCATCCTGCTCTTGAGTTTGCTTGAGACAATCATTGCAAACTCTAACAGCAACATCTTCATACAGCTCTGGTATCTGCATGCGATTTGTAGAGCAAGCAAAACACACTACTCTGCCACAACGGCGACAGTGATGTCGTCGCATTAGCATTGTGAATACTGCCCGACGACAGCACATGCAGTGAGTAGCTTCATCATCTTGTACCCAATAGTCTCTGGTTGGGGCATTTTGAGGCATTACAAAAGCTCCACACAGTGAGTCCAAAGAAGCCATATCGGTGGATTGAGACACCCTTTCCGACGAAGAGGCTGTCATCTCCCGAATTTGGTAATCGAGTGCTTTCGTTGCATAAATTCGCATCAGCAAATCAACGCATTCTAGTGTTATGATGTGATCCTTTTGGTATAAATTGAAATTCAGTAATATAAATGCCGAGCTGCTCTCGTTTCCAAGCGTAAAGTTGGTCGAATTTTTCGAATGTATATCATAAATGTTTCCTCGCTTATCGAAGCAGTATTTACACAGTCCCCCAACGGTCAGACAATTGCTTTGGTTGTCCTCCAAAAATGGCCTTATTGCATCCAGAATACTAGCGAGTTCCTTGAATTTAACATTCATTATCAATTGCTCAACTATCAACAGAGGTTTACTCAAGAGATTCCAATTCTGATCGCGTTCGGTGGGTGTTAGTTGTTCGAAAATCTTCAACGAAACTTTGTAGTTGCGCAAACTTGTTGTGTTTTTGATGTTATTGCTCAGAAAGTCTATAACATAATTGAGCAAATGCACTGAGCGAAATTTATGCTTATTGGCATCGTAAAATTGACAGACTTCCAGTTGTGGAAATGTTTCTATTGTTTGAACTATGTATCGATCGAAATCGTCTTCCAATTGAACGAGAACTTCAAGGAATGTTGCAAAGAACAATTTTATTTGATGGTCGAACGAAACAGACAATTGAACTACGCAACACCAATCATAGCACAATTTATAGTGCCCTTGAGAGAGTAGTTTCTGGAGTATGGCATTGGGTGTTTTCAATCCAAAATCGTAAGCTTGTGGCCACGATTCAAAATCCAGAACTAAGGAAACCTCCGAGTAAATGCTGATGTCAGAAAGAGTACGCTCTAGATTGATTCTTAACTCTTTATCGATGTTTTTGGCATTCGTATGCAAGAGGGTGCTTTCAATAAGGTCTTTAGCCAAACAAGAACTCGGGACTTTTGTAAAGTGTCTGAAAATTAATGCCGCCCGGGTGTTTATATCCTCAATATCAGATGCTAGATACACGTATTTAGTGTCCTCGGTTATGAGATCGACGATAACTTTGTCCTTTTCACGAAGATGGACTTCCCTGTTCCGCCTTACCCCTTCTTGGCAATTCTGCAAGATATCATAGATTTCTATGTTCTTAATGTTAAGCATCCTCATTCGTGGTTTGTCGATATTCTGTGATAGAATCCCAGCTACCACACAGTTGCCATTGTAGATCTTCGACAAGCAAATAACACTTTCAAACTCAATCAATCTCTGCAAATACTCATCATTCATCATGCTGCAAAGCATTTGCGAGCAGTCTTGGATTTTCTGTAGAACATACCCCAATAAGGCATTCTGGTTCGTAATGTAATTGAAGATGGATTGATATTTTTCTTTGGTTATTTTGCTATGCCGAGCTTGCTTGCGTTCCTTGCCACAAATCTCTGGGCAAATATTCAGAGCAATAACATGAATTAAATTCAGATTGAGAGCAACGACATGCGATTCAATTTCAAGTGGTGTCATATTTTCTTCGAATATCAACTCACCGATAATATCGTTTGTATCGAATCGCAACAGGGATGAAGTCGAGAATTCAGCTTGTTTGTCTCTGATTTGTAGGAATTTCGATAGATGCCCAATGTACGAAAGGAATCTTACAAAGTAGTTGCATTTGGCTTTTAAGTCTGCAAAATCGTTTGTTAGCAATTTCAGGTCATCAAGACGCTGAACATCACTTTCGATTTTAGAGAATACATTTTGAAAGATCCTCTCGCGATTTAATTCCATTGAAAGTTTCTTTGGTTTCAGCGAAAAGAAACTGTTGCATAACAGATCTTTAAGTCCGATGTCTTCTGATAGATTGTGCGACTTTAGCAATCTCATGCACTCACATAAGTTCTCCAGAAAATTCAAACATCCCATTTCGCTAGGTAAGCCCGAATTAATCGACAACGAGGAGGATATCTTTGGCAATTTGCACATTCTTCTGATCACAGGAACTACGTTCGCCATGATGTCATAGTTTATGTTCAGATTCAAGATCAAATCGGCAGCAATGACTGCTCGAACGTTTCGTCCCTGATAGTGCTGAAGGAATGGATAGTTGTGCGAGTACTTCTCAAGAAGCGTTTGAATCTCATCGCTGCACTCGAAGGTGTTGGCATTCGCGAAATTATCGACAATACTGATAATTTTGGAAGCCTCGAAAGCTTTAGCAGCAGCTTTTTTGATTTGTTCTATCGTTGCTTGAGGGTCTACGGTGTGAATCTCTTGTTGCAGATAGTTTTCGTAGATGGTTTCAAGTTTGCGCTTGGTGTGCTGTTGATTCTCGACGAATTGCAGTTCTCGATTGAGTTCGGTGTTTTGAAGATTGAATGTCTGCGAATTCAAAAATATCAAAGACTTCACAAAAATTATTTAAAACAAAAACATACCTGTATAATGTACTTGACATCATTGAAATTCTTCATAGCCAGAGCCATAACGGCTAGATTCTCTGGTGTGGTCAACATATTTGGTATAATACTCTTGCGAGTGGCTATGTCCGTAACCAGTGCAGCCCCAGCCCCGTTGCTCTTAATATCTTTCCTTGGTGGAATTGATACTCCAATCCGTTGGTGTTCACCTCCGCCAAATGTAGCCCTCCTTCGTTTTTTAGCTTTTCTCCTCGACAAACTGGCATAGTTTATTCGTTCCTTGCTCTCGTCTTCACTGCTTGTTTTATCAATATTTTCCGTATGCAACTGAACCAGTTGCAATAAGTCTTCCGGCTCCATCTGGAAACTCTCAACTTCGGTATCCGAAATCTTTTCCAGCACTGAAAACTTCCATAATCCATCATTGATGCAATCCATGACTCTGGTGAATCTCAATTTGATTCTCTCCGAACAGATTTTATACTCCTCACTGTGTAGCTTTTGGGTAATGAAGTGTTTAAGGAAGCTAAATATGAATTTTAGAGCAGCTCCCTGGCATATGAATCCATGGCGTCCAACTGGACCCAACAAAACTCCTTCGGCCCGAGTTTCCATAGCATCAGTGCTGGAGGTAGACTTTTTCTTTTCGAACTGTCGACTGGCTGTCGTTGGAGAGTCCAAATGCTCCCACCGCAAGAAAACCAATTGGAATATGTCTTCCATCAAATTACACAGCACATCAATGTTTCGAATTTGTCGAATGATCACCTTCAAGCGGCTGATCTTTTCCTGAGCGAAATCATAGAAACTCTGAGAGGCCTTTGTTCGATTTATTATGACATCATAGACACTAGCGAGAACAAAAAAGTACGTCAGGGTCTCCAGTTCGGGCTCTTTCATACTAGCCAGAACTCTTGTTTGACTCTCGAATGTATGATTCAATTCGATCACCTGACGTATCTCATCGTAACCAATCAGGAGAATATTCTTGTGGTCAAATATCAACGGTAGAATGCCATTTGTTTCTATCAGCGTCCCAATGGGAATAATAGAGGGTGTGTACTTGCACAGGAAGTCAATGTTACTGCCCAGTCGACGGAAGTCATTGTAGAAAATGTTTTGAATTTCTGAAGCTTTCTGGCTATCGTAGAGCTCTAGCATTTTTTTGAGATTTCCAACCTCGTCGATTGATTGGTTAAGAGAATTGAATTCATTCGCAACTTTGGCTAGAATGAACGCATTGCGCATGCAAGCGTCGGCATTTAGGTCGACGAAATTCTTTTGTTTCTGAATGGCCAGTGTAACAAAGTGAGCCTCATGCTTGAGGGCCTCACAAAGAATCACGTCCTTTGAGAAATAGTCAATGGACTTTTTCGGAAAGGCTGGGTACAAGAGAAAATCAAGATTACTGTTTGCTAGAAGACCCATATAGAAAAAGTCTCCGATTATCTCCCCTATTTCGTTTATATTGGCAGACTTTTGCTCTAAAATCGCTGCAGGTTGTTCAAGGTTTACAAGAAAATTAATAAACTTGAGCATTGTGTCGTCGTCCGAAGCAGCGTTTGGGATAGAGCCTTGGCGGTTTAACTCGAGGAAGATTTGTAGTGCTAACCGTTTGATGTGGGTCTTAAAATCCAAGTTGTCGGTCGCACCATCCAGTAGCTGGATGGAGGGAAATGGTTTCTGGAGAAGACATTTTGCCAGCGTTGTTTGCAGGTCAGAGTTTTTATTGTACGTGGAAAAGTCTTTGATGAAATTCTAAAGATCAATGTATATTTCATTGTTCGAGTTAAATTGATAGTGATTCAAGATTATTTACCTCAAATAACTGTGCAGTATCTCTATCGAGAATACTGAGATAAAATTCGTTTTTGTCTTGGTCCATTTTCATTTTACATCTCGTGGAAGAGTTTTTTTCTTTACACTTTTAAGGGCCCAATGGTACTGATAAGAAGATGCTAGAGTAATGTTACTTCATTTGATGGTGTACACATAAGAAACATTGAAATCAAGAGTATATAAGTAAAAATGAGGAGGAAAAAAAACAAAATAACAAAGTAAATTATTTCTGAAAAGAAGTGATGAAATTTGTTGTCTTTTGTATTTGATATTTTTGTATTTATTAATGCGGACGCGGAGAGCGGAGGAAGAGATGACAGCAGCTGATAACCGTTGGTTTTGTAATCAGCTGTGTGTGGTGTACAGCGGCGTTTCAGCAGGTGAAACGGCGATCTGTTTGATTTGAATATTCTAAACGCGCAGAACAATACAAAAAATTAACAAACGACTCGTCGTTTTCCATTGTAAAGCACTATTCACATGAGCACGAACAACGACCAACGATTCATTGAAAATTCGTCGATTTTGACATTTTTTTCACATGAGAATTTTTAATTCGTCGCGAATGAACAACCAAAACACAAAGCAAGAATAGTTTTTGAGGTTATACGCGCGCTACCATTTTGTTCGTTGGAAGTGTGGATGATGTGGAACGCGAATAGAGTTTGGCAGTTCGTATCAAGTAGAATTCTTTTCGCGACGAATAAATTTGTTTTCTTAAATTTATTAATGTGGCTTTTCTTACAACCAAGAAGAATTGCTAAGAAATGGGCAAAAACGAATCAATCCCTTTTTTGAATGTCTGTGTTGTCTGGTCAGCTGTTAAATCGTTTTGTACATGATAATTACAACAATAGAAAACTCAGAAATGTCAAACTCGTAATATATGTGTAAAATCCGTGTACAAGTATGTGTAAATCCGTCTCAAAAAAGAGATTTGAGAGAAATCAATCCTTCGAGCAAAAACTTGCTCACGTTTTACGTCACGGATCAATTCTTGGGTTGTAAGAAAAGCCACATAACATTTGAGATTAAAATGTAAAATTATGCATCATTAATCAAACATAAACTATACTTCTAGTTTGTTCTTGTGTTATTTAACACTGCAGTTAGGCTGCGTCCGTCAATTCCATTTATGTTGTTTGAACAACGATAGCAACTTAGAGGTGCTTCCACCAATGGCTTTTTCCGTCAATTCCTTTGTTTGGCTGGAGTTATAGCTATTTCACGGGTGCCAAGTCGATCATCAGACTCCTTTGTAAGTGGTGCTGCCTAGTTATTTTTCATATTAATCGAAAAACTTTTTGAGCTCACTTTGGGATTTGAACCTAGGACCAGCTAGTTGTTCTACCGTTTTGTTGAGAATTTGTAAGGAAATACGGCTTCAAACGTATCTAAAATCACTTTTCTTCATTCATTCGTCGTCCAGAAGTCTCTTGAAACCATTCAATTGGACTGACTATGACAGACAAAATGCTTCTGAGAAGAGCAGAACATTCATCATGACAGTTCCATTGGAGGTAGTAGAAGAAACGTTAAAAAAAAAGACTTTCAATTTTCTCTGCTTCACCAAAAATGTTTGCTCAATACAAACTTGTGCAAAAAAATGGCTATCTCTGCTTGTAACTAGGTGGCGCTACAGTAAAATGCCAGGTCGATTATACTTGTCAAATACAGTGCTTTGCAAAAGTATAATCGCACCATGTAAAAATGGTTTTGTGTAAAACCGAGGACTACAGCAATACTAAACTATTTTTTTTTAAAGACCCTCATTAGATAAGAAAATTGAGAGAAAAAAGAATTACCGTTACTTTCGCCTCTAATGTTTAGAAAAGAAAACAAGTTTTTTTCTTTGTTGCATAAGTATAATCGCATTCTCTTATTTTTTCAACATTTTTTTTATTTTTTTTTATTTTTTGAAAGATTAGTGTGGATTCTTACTACGCCGATTTTCAATCAAGTTAAAATACTCGATTTGGATTACTCTCGACCAGTTTTTTTAATTAGCAATTGTCCAACGAGTTCCATTCGTGCAGTTTTGTCTCTTGGAGCTCAGAAACACTACCAAACTGCCTGTTATTTTATATGGTGCGATTATACTTTTGCAAAGCACTGTATAGGGCAAAACAGATGTGTAGAATTGCTGCGCAGCAAAATCAAAAATACACAGGCTCTTATGGGAGCAAATTCTGCATGCAGAACAGCGCTGCGTGATGTCTCTATTTCTAAATATTCTGCCTAGTTTCATTGCAGCCATAATTCAAAAACAAAATTTTCAAAATAATTGCTATCTGGCAATACTTATATTGACACAATATTGACAGTGTGTATTATTTCTAATTGTCAGTTTTGAAATTCAAATAAGCAAAATAATAGGAATTCGTTTTTATTGCCGGAGGTGATTTGTTCATGAAACGTGTGGAGGCCAACGGAGATTGGTCGCTCATGTGTCCGCACAAATGTCCCGGATTGCACGAAGTCTGGGGGAAAAATTCGAAGCCTTGAACTCGCTACGAGAAGGAGGGTCGCGCTAATCGAACAATCAAAACTCAAGTCCTCTGATTTGCCATATCAAATCTCATCGAGACCGGAACACACTACATGCTCTACAAAGACGCCTGTAATCGCAAATCGAATAAACGGAATATCGCAACAATCAATTGCTTTGAATGCTTTTTTCACGCCAAAGAAGAAATACGATTTTCAGAAGCTCAAAGAAGTCACCAAGTTACTCAACCAACAGATTGAACAGACGAAAAATACGAAGGCTCTCCGGTGAGCAAGGGAATCCAACAATACGATGTGTGGAATAAAAGTTCAATTGTCTATATTTTTAGACTTCTTTTAATCTTCTAATATTATTTATGAGATGGAATTGCACAAATTGTATTGCACATTTTCGAAATTATAGACACCAATAATTGCGATTCCTATTTTCTTGTTTTTGTTTCTTTTTATTAAGAGGGCAGCTCTAAGGTCCTTTGTGGTCCACAAAACCTTTCTTTCTCCTGCTCGAAGACCATAAAATAAAAATAGAGTGGCGCAACAGCTCTTGAAGAGCCAAGGCCTAAGTGGCTTACTCTCATCAACAATTCTCTGGGTGCGTGTGAAGAATTGAGGGGACCTACAATTCCGAACGGCAAAGTTGAGAAGCACTTTTTCATGACAGATTTTGTTAGATCTTAGCAAGAGGCACGAGTAGGACTTTCACCCACAACGTTCTGCTTATAGCAGCCAACGCACCTAACTAGTAAACCACGGACAGACAGTACTCGAAGAGCATACCTATTCTTTCAAAATGAATAAAAAAAATTTCCTTGATGACGGATTTCAAATTTTTTTAAACACAAAACAACCAAAATCAATAAAATTTTGGAAGGTGTCGTTTTTATCTTGACAGAACTTGGCAGAGTTTCTGCACATGTGTTTTGCTTGAAGCGCTGCATGCAGCGCTGCGTGCAGAAATTCTGCACATCTGTTTTGAGCATATATCTACAAAGGACCAATGGAAAACGACATCATTTCTACATGTACTGTAAAAATGGTTAAATTTTGACATTTCGTGGTAAAAAATGTGTCAAAATTACCTTAGCTACGGAGCAGGCTAGAATATGACAGAAGAGGTTAATTTTAACGAGTATTTTTAACGTAATTATCGTAATTCACGGCAAACGGCCTTATTTAATCCTTCACCTCTTGCAAAGAACTGACAAAACTTCCAAGAGTATCAATCTGTCATGAAAAAAGTGCTTCTCAACTTTGCCGTCCGGAATTAACGTTAAATTGGTCAACTCTTAAGCACTATTCACATGAGCACGACCAACGAACGACGAATGAATGAAGAAAAGTGATTTTACATACGTTTGAAGCCTTATTTTCTTACAAATTCTCAACAAAACGATAAAAGTATAGTTTATGTTTGATTTTTGATGCATAAATTAACTTTTTAATCTCAATTGTTAATAAATTTGAGAAAACAAGTTTATTCGTCGCGAATAGAATTGTAGTTGATACGAATTGTCAAACTCTATTCGCGTTCCACACACCATCCACACTCCCAACGAACAAAATATTCGCGCGCGTATAACCTCAAAAATCATTCCTGCTTTGAGTTTTGGTTGTTCATTCGCGACGAATTAAAAACTCTCATGTGAAAGAAATGTCAAAATCGACGAATATTCGTTCATTCGTTGGTCGTCGTTCGTGCTCATGTGAATAGTGCTTTAAACCTTGGCTCTTCAAGAGCTGTCGAGGCCACTCTTAATAGTTTTGAAAAAAAAAAAATCTTAAAAAAAAATTAATAATTTTGAGCGCCTAGTTGAAACTGGGTGTAAGATTCCACACCAATGACATCATCCACAACTTTGCGCTCTTAGCTGCTAGCCACGCCACATTTGTGCCCGTAAGGTTGTCATCACTGTTCGGCTCAAAAAAATTTTCTAGCCGAGAATTGAGCGACAAGTCGGATCCGTACCTCCGAGAGTTTCGAAAAATACACCTTTTTCTCTGAAAAAAAGGAATTATTCATTTTCGTGTTTAAAAAAAGATTTTCGCAACCCACAAATGGATTTAAAACATTGTTTACTAAAAACTTAATCGTTTAATCAGTGTGAAAGTGTATTTTAAATATTTTTTTTCTTCTGGTGAGAAAAAATAGAAACCGCGACGCAAAGAAAAAAAAAAAGAAATACCTCAGTACCTATATGTATGTAATGAAAAAAAACTTCGCCAAGTGCACCATCAGACCACAACTACACACAACTTGTAAAGTCATGTTCTTCTAATAGTAAAGTTTTAAAGAAAAAAAAATCAATTTTATTAAATTATTAATTGCATAATTTTGCTGGCAAGTATAGAAATATAAAAAGCAGATACAACACAGGCCAGGCATCAGCTCCATCGTTGTGAAATCTAATTGAACCAGGAATAAACAACAAAATTGTGTATTTATGTTTTCAAATCTAAATCGTGGCAAAGAAAGATTTAATAAATTCTTTCATCTACTAGCGGTGCGTACCTCTACTCTAACAACCCAAATACAGCTCCTTCCTTTTTTTTTGTTCTTATCTTCACTCCACCGTCTCGCTCTGTCTTTTTCCCACAAAAATCATACATATTAAAAAAAAAAAAAAACTCGATTCGGAGCGGAGCCGGAGCACCGATCTCAAGTTCCATGTTCCAAATATTTGTGGATAATGTGTTTGTTGCGTCTTGTGCCTTTCTTGTCGTGCTCTCGTGTCTGTCTTTGAGATGAATTTGAGTTCTTGGCTATCTATCTGTTGTCTGTGAATCCTCTGCCTTATTCTTGTTGCATTTACAAGTTGCGAAAATCAAGATTCCCAACTCCCAAGATTGCCTTGCCCCCCATTATGTGCCTATATTTTATGTCTATATTTATTTTTATATTTTTTTGCACGATCTGTGGTGTGTAACTGAACTATGCGCGCTCGTAGACATTTTGTGTGTGTTTCAGCTCTGTTGCTCATGCTCCTCTTGCTATTTTGCTTATTCAGGGAAGTAAGTTTGATAGAGGAAAAATTAGCTCGACGCTCGTCGTCACCGTGCTGTGCGCTTTTTAATATTCTTCGGGCTGCTGTTGCTGATTCTTTTCCTTGTTCTCTCCGCCAGATCCAATCCGTATTAGCAAAGAGAAGATAGTTCATTGATGTGTCGTGTCTACCTTTTTGTTATCTGCAACTAGCTAGAACTTCCAACTACATAAAAGATTTTGCTGTGGGCAGTTGGTGCGTTTGGGAGCTTCTGTTTTGTTTTCGTGTTTTATGTGATCTTTATGTTGATTATGGGATCTTAGTGCTTTCAATGTTAGCCTGACATTGCTTTGCAGCCTTTGGAAACCAGTGTTTTATTCATGGGTAGAATTCAATTGAGAAATTGGTAAAAAAAGAAGGGATTTCCAAACTTGTTCAGGTCTGTCTTTTGAAGACTTTAATAAAGAAACCTATAAGCTGATAAAATAAAAGTAATTAATGTCGTTTTCCATAAAAGCAGGACAATAACTTCCAGCATGAGAAGTTTTACTACCACCAGATCGGTGAATCGAGGTACCCCCCAAGGTGGGGTCCTTTCGCCTCTTTTATGGAGCATGGTAGTAAACGACCTACTAATATCAATGGAAGCAGAGGGTTTCAAGGTGATTGCCTATGCTGACGACGTTGCAACATCTTTATCTGGGAAAAATCCTCAAGTTCTCTCGGATCTCCTACAAAATGCCTTAAACAGGCTAACAAATTGGGCTAAGCAGTGTGGCCACATAAAACAGAACTAGTACTCTTTACGAGAAGATACATAATTCCTCATATTAACCCACCCACGATTAAAGGAATACCCTTTTAGACAAAAAACTAAATTGGAAAACAAATATTGATGAAAGAGTAAAAAAGGCTTCTGTAGCGCTTTTTACTTGTATAAAGGCCATAGGCTCAAAATGGGGCTTCTCCCCAAAAATAATCCACTGGCTATACACTTCGGTAATCAGACCGATACTTATTTATGGAGTTGTCGTATGGTGGACCGCACTGGACAAGATGGTAAAAAAATGTCCAGCGGTCAGCAGGTATACGCATCACAGGAGCACTTCGCTCAACACCAACAGCAGCCTTGGAAGTGCTTTTAAACCTAACACCTCTTGACATCTTCTCCAAAATGGTGGCAGCCAACTCATGCGTGAGGCTTAGAGCCACCTCTCAATGGATCAGTAACAACACTGGTCATGCTACTGTCTTAGACAATTTCAGATCCATCCCAGATCACTGAGACTATACCACCCCAAAAATGGTATTCGATAATAGCTTCCAAGTTTCAATCCCTTCAAGATTTTCTTGGAAGAAGAGAGACCCCTGAAAGACAATACGGTACACTTCTATACAGACGGTTCAAAGACCGATTACGGAGTTGGAAGTGGTATCTTTTCGAAACAACTGAATCTCAGTATATCATATAGACTTCCCAATCAATGTAGTGTGTTCCAGGCAGAAGTAATGGCGGTTAAACAGGCACTATCATGGCTCAAAGAAAACGTTATATCTTGCAAGGATATACGAATCTTCTCGGACAGCCAAGCCGCTCTCAAATCTCTCGCGTCTGTCTCCACAAACTCTCAAATAGTCTACGACTGTCGATCATCTCTGAATGAAATGACGGAACAGTTTAATATTCACCTCATTTGGGTGCCGGGCCACAGAGACATCCCGGGAAATTGCAAAGCCGATGAGCTCGCCAAAAACGGAACACTTCTGCCGACTGTTAGACAAAGACATAAAATAGGAACACCACTTGCTACATGCAAATATCTTCTCAAACAATATGCTCTAGAATCAACAAATGCTAGATGGTCGCAGGGTACCACCTGCATAGCAACCAAACAAATATGAACAAGCATAGACCTGAAACGGTCAAAAGGCTTGATTTCCCTGAGCAGACAAAATAAAAGCTCTACAATTGGAGTCATAACAGGAGGGTCATTCCGTAACAGTAACTTTCGAAACGACTATCGTCCAAACGATTGTCGTCGACGATATCGTCTCAAATTTGCTTCACGTAAGTTGATCGTCATCGTCTCGTTTATCGTTTTTTTGCCTGTGCATTTTGAGAGCTACAGAGACTCTCAAACTGTAGATGAAATGTCATCGTAGTGCACGTGTATTACTATCCGATCAAGTTTTGTGTTTGTATACTTCACCCCTATGAAGCATTTGCAAGAAAGATATAGAGAGAACTTTATAGTATAGATGTCGCTTCTCTCTTTTCATCTGATTGCAGTACTCGTTAATAAAAACACTACCATAAAATATGACGATTCGAACTAAGCGTTTTACATATTTACTTTTTGTGTACCTCGGAGATTTTTGTAAACACAAAAAATATATGTAATTTCATTACCAACAGTTGAAATGAGTTATTCCTATTTGAATTTTTCTCTTTTTCACTTCAAAGAAAATTCATAAAGTCCTTTTCTTGACAAAAATCTAACCTTCAAAGTCTGTTAAAAGCCGAGAACATTTTGTTTTAATAAAATAAATGATATAACATAAATGTTTCATAAGGTTCACCCCTGTTTTGAATCAAAAACTAAATTGCCTTAAAATTTTTGTTCTAGACGATACCTAATTTAGCTATCGTTCAAATTCCATCGTTTTGACGATATCGTCTTGACGATAGTCGAGATACGGAAAGCAAATGTCGATCTGAAAAAACGATATCGTCTGGACGATAGTGATTTTCAGAGTTACGTGAAGCGAGTCGATCGTCGAAACGATATCGTTTCGACGATATCGAGATACGGAATGACCCTCCAGGACACTGCCTCATAGGTAGACATGCTTTGAGGCTAGAGGTCTACGCAAACGACTTCTGTAGAAGCTGCCTGGACGAGGAGTAATAGGAAACAGTCCAAAACCTTCTATGTACATGACCGGTACTCTCCAATAGAAGGAATAACTATCTCGGTAATCCCTTCTTCGATAATACCAGTGAACTGGCAACGATCGACACAAAATGTCTCTCTAACTTCATTAAAAGTACAGAATGGTTTGTTTAAGTTTATTACTCTCCCATTAATTACTTCTTTAGTGGTATCATAAGGACCCTTGAGGTCTAAGTGAGTCAATAACAACTAGACAGCCATTCCAACCTTACCTAACCTATGTCATTTTCCATTGGACGTCCGATGCATTGGAACAGAATCGTGCGAAGAATGACACACACATCATTACCCGTTCCATTGGAGATAGAAGAAGAAACGTCAAAATAAGACCAATGGAAAACGGCATAAATGTTTTGCTTGCTTTTTATCATCTGGTGAATTTGTTTCAAGGTATCTTGTTTACTTCTTTGTTGAGAAAATTATTTAATCGCAGTTATTTTATCAATCGTTCATGAGTTGTTGTCTAATCTTGTTGTTGAACAGCTCATAAATAGATATGAAATAAATTAATGGAAGCTTTGGTAGGCAAGAAAGTGAGACTGCTTTGAAGTAGTTATAATATTTGTCGAAGGACTTATTTCTATAGTTTTATTATTTCACCAAATAAAATACAGTAGCTGCGGTGGGGTGTCACAAAGAAGTTGAGGGTCCGACAAAATGTCCAAGCTTTAGCCAATAGTTGAAGGGTGTGAGAAACTTAGGCCCTGGCTCGTCTTGTTTAAACAGTTAGCTCTTCAGACAGCTCTTTTATCGAAAATGCGTGCTTCCGGTATCGACGAATCCCTCCTTCGTTGGATTAGAAATTTTCTTTCGAACAGTTCAAAACAAGTTGTACTGGACGGATTCAAGTCTGAAACCCACAACATAAGTGCTGGTGTGCCAGGGCTCCGTTTTGTCTCCAACCCTCTTTCTCATTTTTATAAATGATCTCTTGTCTGTAACTTCTAATCCAATAAATTGTTTCGCTGACGATAGTACCCTTAGCTTTTCTTATTCGTTCCCAGACTCACATCCCTCCTCTTCGGATATGGAACTGCAACGGCAAAATATGATAAGCTCATTAAACTCTGACCTAAACAGCATTGTACAATGGGGAATAAGAAACCGTGTAGAGTTTAATGCTCCGAAAACCCAATGCTGTCTTGTATCGTCCACTGTTCATGAATGGCAATGAGACCGAACATCTCGAGATTCTCGATATTTGCATCACTGACCACCTTTTGTTTCTAAAGACGGTGCAAGAAATTCTTCTCCCCGTCTGATCTGGCTACTATCTCTAAGACATGTATCCGTCCAAAGCTTGAGTATAACTCCCATCTCTGGACTGGTGCTCCAGCTACATACTTAAGCCTCTTGGATAGTATTCAATAAAAGAGCCCTTAGAATGATCGGTGATAGAGACATCTCTCTACCATCTCTCTCTCTCTGTTTTATTGCTACTCCTACGGTAAGTGCTCTAGAGAAATAGCCAGTTGCATTCCTCCCCTCAAACAATTCGCCCGTAATACTCGCATGCCCATCAGTTTACCCTTGAGCCCAACTTTGAACGTACTTTCAAGTATAGAGAATCATTCTTTAGCCGTACTACGCGAATGTGGAATTCTCTTCCACACTCTGTATTTCCTAATCATTACTTTACTTTACTTAAGGTGGAGCTACAGTCCGGTGTGGACTTGGGCCTCAATCAACAGTCTCCGCCAGCCAGCTCGGTCCCTAGCTAGTTGTCTCCAGTTTTGCAATCCAAGTTGATTAAGGTCCTCTTGCACTTGTGTGCGCCACCTGAGTCGCGGTCTTCCTCTCCTTCTACGTCCTTCGGGAAGAGTGTCGAAGGCTTTCTGGACCGGAGCATTGGTGCCCATCCGCTCTAAATGACCGAGCCATCTGAGTCTCCGGACCTTGACTTTGGCTAGGTCCACGTCGTTGTACAACCCGTAAAGTTCACCGTTGTATCTTCTTCGCCATTCCCCTTCAATGCACACGGGGCCAAAGTTGACCCGAAGAACTCTCGAAACAAAGGCACATTCATCCGATTTTGTCAAGGTCCATGCTTCTGCACTCTCTCTGGTGTTGACGGTGAAGTTTTGCACTATCTTCTCAAGAACGCTGTTAAAGAAATCGCACGACAGTGCATGCATCGCTTTGTCTGAATCCTTTTTTGACGTCGAAAGATTCCGTAACCTTGATGGAGCAGCGTCAGTTCTCCATCGTCATTTTGCACAAGCGAACGAGCTTGGCAGGGATGGCAAAACTAGACATTAGCTTTTTACAGTTCGTCTCTGTAGATGCTATCATACGCGGCCTGGCCTGAAGCCACATTGATAAGGACCAATCAGATTGTTGACGAAAGGCTTCAGACGTTCACATATAACGGCAGAGAGGATCTTGTTGGCGATGTTAAGTAGACTGATTTCTCTGTAGTTGGCGCAGTTTAGAGGATCTCCCTTTTTCAGGATCCTTGGCAAGCACTTCATCCAATAACCAATTTGTCGTCAACCGTCCAATGGTTTGAAAATTAGAAATATTGTGTGTTTAGACGCGTTCATACGATTGGAAGAAGTTAGCCAATTTTTTGATGGAAAATTGGAAGAAAATAAGCTGCCAATTTTTTTTCTGTCACTTGAATAAAAAAATTGGGTGTTTACATGATTGAAAGAAAATTGGAGATAATTTGTATCGGAAAATTGACCAATAGATAGATAGATTATTTTTATTACTTGAAATTGTTAAATACAATAGTTTCGGTTACATTTGATTGGAATATAAATTTGGTAATAAGTGTTTTGGCGGTGGCAATGCCGTCAAAAAAATTGGAAAAAAATTGACCAATATTGGAAGATCTTCCAATCGTGTATACTTAGCTTTACAGACCGATTCTCCCCATCATCACTGATACCTCAGAAGTCATAAGAAGAGTTGAAATTGATTTTGTGACTTTTTCGTTTTCTCCTCCAAAGTCACAACTAGTGAGAGTCACAAAAAACAATCGAAATTGTGATCTCCTTCAGAGCAGTTCAAAACTAGAAAATTATTTGAGATTTGACATTTTGATTTTTGAGTAGTGAAAAAAATGGAAGTTGAAATGATTATGGCGCATATTATTGACGAAGTTTCCTCTGTAAATAAAAAGTAAGAATTTTACAAAAGCACATCATTTGAAACAAACTTATAAAATTGATAAGATTGCAGCACCAATGACCCATACAAAAAGCACGTCTGTTAAGTTTTTTCGTTTTCCAAAAACATTGTGCTGGGATCTTATGCAGAGCTTGAAGCCTTATGACAACCAACAAACTACCTTCGTTTGCCTTTTTGTAACAATTACATTATGTACATAGTTCCCTCCATTTTGCGGCTGACCTGGTGGGCCCATTCATGGCATTCAACGCTTCTCCCAGCTGACTCCATAATTCTGTTTACCCTTTCCGGATCGGTTGGGTCATTTTTGTTGGCCATGAGCTGCGGGTGGTCGGTCATGAATGCCACGAAGTATTCTAGTTGCTCCACCGAAGTCATCTTACCATCGCGAAAATATATTAATTTATTTATTTATAACTTCAATTATAAACATTTCTATAATGTTTATCATACCTGTTGAGGACATATTGTAGAGCTGAGTTTTTGATTGGCAAATTTGAAATCTTTTAAATTTTTTTCAATGAGAAGCTGATGACATAGTAGTAGTAGTAGTAGTAGTTGAAATGGTGGCCACGAGCAATCTAGCTCGGTGACCCAATTAGCGCTGAGTTGCGCCGTTTTGATACCATAAAAAACTCGCTTGACCTTTAGAATTAAAAGAGGGATTATGTATAATACTGAGTTTTGAGTGCGCCAGCTTGCGATCTCAAGTTCGAAGAGGAATTGAAACAATTATTTAAAAATACGCCAGTTGCGTTTAGAAAGGAGATCAAATCTTTGATTTTCAGTTCGGAAAGCTCATTAAGGTCATTGAAGAAGTATTTTCCCAATGTTTTGGCTAGGGCAGGACACTTACACAAGAAGTGAAGAACAGTTTCCTTTTCTCGCTGGTCCCCACAACTACGACAGAAAGTATTGTGGGGGATGCCTAGCTTAGATGCGTGTTCTCCAACAGGGCAGTGTCCGGTGCATGTAGCAACGACCCTGGCTATGTCTTGCCTGGGTCTGCAAATAAGATTATTAGTACGGGATTTATTGTAGGTGGGCCATATCCTTCTAGATATGATACAGTTGGTTAGGCTACTCCACCTGAGGTTTGATTCAGCGAGGAAAATTGAGAAGATCTTGCCCTTCATAGCACCAAAAGGAATGTTGACTCTTTCCGCGAGTGAACTATGAAGGGCTGATCCATGCCTAGCCAGCTCGTCAGCTCGTTCATTGCCCTCAAAGCCACTATGACCCGGAATCCAGATAAGAGTGACCTTGAGTCCAATGATCATGCCCGCTAACTCACTTCGGCATTGTTGAACTAATTTGGAGGATGAAGTGGACGAGCCAATCGCTTGAATAGCCGCCTGACTGTCCGAAAAAAATAGCTGTATTGCGGTTTTGATTTGGATCAAGTTTTAGTAAATTGCATGCTTCCTTAATCGCGAGTAATTCAGCCTGAAAAACACTAGCAAAGTCAGGAAGTTGCAAAGACCTGGAGACATTTAAAGACTCGGGGAAAATCCCTGCACCAACCCTACACTCCATCTTTGAGCCGTCAGTGAAAATAGTTGTGTCGAAGCCTCTCATCACTAAGTCATCATCCCATTCATTTCGAGATGGAATGATAACTTTAAAATCCGCACTGAGGTCCACAGTAGGAGTGCAGTAGTCGGTTTTTGTCGAAAATATGTCCGCTGGGATGAGGTTAGTAATATTACTATGACCATAGGGCTTAGAATACCAACTTTTCGATTCCCTAAGTCTCAACGCGCTGCAAGATACTAGATATTTGATATGCAGGTCTATTGGTAAGAGGTAGCTGATGACATTTCCATATTCACCTTGGCTGTGGTGAGTTTCGTTGTGACTTTTCTTGTGAGGATTATGGGAGAATCCGACAAATGTTATCGAATCACAACAATCCTCACAAGAAATAGTCACAAGGGCTTATGACTTGTGATTCCTCACAAGGGGGAGAATCAGGCTGTTGGTCTAAAATTTGTAGATGAAATTAGGCTACCCATTAGGTCCTCTTTATAGCGTTCAGAGTCCTTGCTTTATCCAACTTGGCTTTTATGCAAAATTGTATTTAATGTAGTGGTCCTGGCCGGTAAATAAAAAACTTGTAAATCAATGTGTTGTCTGCTTTTAAATAATAATAACAAAACTATCCACAACAGCTGAAAGATGCTACTTTCTAGATAAATTGAATCATCGTTTGTCATTAAGTCAACATTGTATTCGTTTTAACTTAAACATTTATTTTTCTTAAATTTTGTTCACAACGTCGCGCTTTTCATTCTGATGATAGACGAAAAAGAAAACAATGTCATCGATGCAAAAAGTCTAGCTTCTAGCAGAATTACAATGCCTAAACCTACCTGCCTTTGTTTCTGTTCTGTGTACGTTTGTGTGCTTGGCTTTGAGTAAATAATTTCTGTTTGATTTCAAATAAAAAATAATAATCGTTGAAAAGAAGACAAATTTAAGTCACTCTACTTCTTACTGAGTGTATTTTTTTCTAATTTGATTAACTAATTTTATTTTTTCATTGTGTCGGAAAAAAAAAATTATTTTTTTTTAGAAAATAGTACTCCTAGTGCAAACAAAAAAAAATACATAAGAGATAAGAAAAAGAAAATTGCTTTCGTTGTGTTTTGACGTCGAGCTCTTCCCGTATTTTTTTTTATTTTGTTTATCTTTTTCCGTTAAGTTTTGTTGTTGTTCGTTGTATGTCTTGAGTGGGGGAAGATTCGATAAAAGAAAATAAAAAAAACAAAACGAATTCGAAACCAAAATAAAATAAATAAATAAAAAAAATAAAATAGCAGTCATCACAACAGCAGCAAAAGGAAGAAGTAGAGAAACGAATAAAAATTATGGATAACGCGCAAACGACGTCAGATCAACAACAGCAGCAGCAGCAACATAACGGGATAAAAGAGAATAACAACAGTAGTAGTCCAATAGTGTCATCATCGTCAGTAAGCGAGGTGAGTTTACATCTTTTTGTTTTTTTGTCCCAAACAAATCTGTGTTCATTGCATTTTTCTTAATTAATCTTTTTTTTTTTTAAACAATAATTTTGAAAGCTTTTTATTCTGAAGTTGTTGTAGAATTAGAATTTTTCGTGGAGACTTGATTGTCAACAACAACATTTAGCTACATCTAGCCCGATTGCTAGACGAAACAACGAACACCAATTTAGTGCTCTTGTCTACGGTCGAATGAATGAATATGTAAACAAAATTTTCCGCTTTCGTTAACCATGGAATATTTATTTTAGTGTCGTGCTGTCTACCACAGCGGTGTCTAATTCGAGACTAGATAAGGAGACCAATTATGCCAATTTGCTGCTAGTGCAGGGTTGAGTCAAGCCATGACCTACCCACTCGTTTGTTTCACTTGAACATTTCTTAAAATAAATTTCTCATTTCACTTACAATTAATAGGGACAACAGACTTTAGAGCAATTTATTTTTGTTAATATCACAAACAAGTCCGTAAATTATTGCAGTCAGGTTCTTTTATTTGTTTATCCTCACTTGATTAGGTTTTTTTAGATGATAGGTTCTTTGTTCTTTCTTCTGTTTTTAATGCATGTAAGAAAAGGGAAGTTGTACAACCATCGGCAGCAAACAGTGCTCTTCGTCTTAGTCAAACCAGCATCTAGAGAACTAGTCAACACGGCCATACTACGGTTCTTACAAAATACGTTAGCAACAACGTTTGTACACTTACACTAATGAATCGAACTTTACCATCTTTATTGATAGTTCGAAAATGATTACTGGAATAGGGGCAAGTTTCTACTCAGATAATCTTAACCTTGCCAGTTCATTCAGACTTCCCGACCATAGCAGTGACTTCCAGGCCCAGATCTTGGCAGTGAAAACCGCTGCTAGTCAAATATCCATGATGGCTATATCACACGCTGAAATCACCTCTTTCATTGATAGCTAAGCAGCAATAAAAGCGATCTCTGCCACTCAAATCAAGTCAAAGCTTGTTTCTTTCTGTCGCGAAGAGCTAAGGGTTCTTGGTATGCACCATAATGCATAACGTCACAATGGTGTGCCGGGAAACGAAAAAGCGGATGAGAGGGCTCAGTACTTGATCCCTCGCTCATAGAAATCCGATAGGATCTTACTTCTTAAAAAACCGTCCCTAAGATCCCTCATAAGAGTGATAACGGGACATAATCTACTTGGCTACCACAAAAAGAAGATGGGGCTTAGCACAGACGACATAATGTTGAGGCTGCGGCAACAAAGAAGAGCACGAAAACACGACTCACTTCCTATGCCATTGTCCAGCACTCTGCCAAACCAGAAATAAATTTGTAGGCAACTATTTTTTTAATGAACTAGAAGAACTATCAGAACTCGCAAGCAATCGCCTACTGAACTGTGTCAAGTCCACCAAATGGCTCGACCAACCATAGAATTCATAGGTTTAAAAACTGTTTCAGAAGTTACAATATTTCGGGGTATCAGAAGGGATCTACATTGATCTAAGCGTGACGGTAACAAAACCAACTGTCAGCCCATATAACCTAACCTAACTAACGAAGCGTTACAAATTTTTACTTCAACTCGCCGAAAACGAAAATAAAAATGATAAACCGAATACCGAACCATCTAACCGACCGTTGAGAAAATTAAATTTGAATTTTGAAATTCAATTTCAAATTATCACCCGACCCGCTCAGAATCCTTAACCAGAATCTCACGTCAACTCTCATACGTTGATTCGATATGTACTTACTATTATGTACATACATAACATACCATGCATGCATTTCATTATTCGAAGACATATCCCATACAAACCGACCGATCATTTAAGAATGCATGCATTTGGTTTATTTGCTTCCTTACAATTCACGTTAGGTTTTTACACAAAAATTCATGAGGGGGAGTAAAATTGCAAATCAAAATCAGGTTTTTCTCTTCTTGGGGTTTGTACCAATCTTGTGTACAGAGAAGTGAAAGACGCCGGGAAGCAAGCAACCTACACTTCGTCCATGACCGCTTCGCCTTTTTAACCTGGACATTTTTTCTAAATTGTATCACCCCAAAAACATAAATGTAAAAAAAGAGCCAAGTTCTCCCGTACAAAAATTCTGCCTAACAAATCAGCCACGAAAAGTAATGAGATCTAAAAGAACGCCAAGTTCTAAGATTCAGCAAGTACTCGTAGGTGCATTGCAAATGTTTTAAGTGGACTTACATCGAATCAACCATTAGTTTTGAAAGTAACTTGTAAACTAATGTAAATTAGTTAATTTTTTTTACTTAGCAAGTTTTCCAAACTTTTTTAATAGTAGGTTACTAAGAGAAAACCCGCCAAGTAAAAAAAATTAACTAATTTACATTAGTTTACAAGTTACTTTCAAAACTAATGGTTGATTCGATGTAAGTCCACTTAAAACATTTACAATGCACCTACGAGTACTTGCTGAATCTTAGAATTGATTTGTTAGGCAGAATTTTTGTACGGGAGAACTTGGCTCTTTTTTTACATTTATGTTTTTGGTGTGATATCATTACTTTTTGCAAAGTTTTTTTTTTTTGATAAGCAGAAAAATCTAAAAATTAATTTTATTTCTTTATATTGACTGGCAGAATTGCTAGTTTGCCAAATTCCAATATTCTACGATGATCAGAGGTGCCCCATATATTTTATAAAATTTATTTTTAAATGGGTGGGTACCACGCCCCCTCAGTTGAAAATCATAAATTTCATATTTTATTTGTTCTATTGCACGATGTACTTGTGTGCCAAATTTCTTGATTCTACTGCACTCCAAAGTGCTCCATATAATTTAAATTAATAATGTAAAAGTAGGCGGCTACCACGCCCCCTCGCTGAAAAATTTCAAATTTTCGATTTTTTCCTTTGTATGTACTTCATGACCTATCACTGTGCAAAATTTCTTGATTCTACTGCACTCCAAGGGGCTCCATATAATTTAAATTAATAATGTAAAAGTAGGCGGCTACCACGCCCCCTGACTAAAAAATTTCAAATTTTCGATTTTTCCTTTGTATGTACTTCATTACCTATCACTGTGCTAAATTTCTTGATTCTACTGCACTCCAAAGTGCTCCATATAATTTAAATTAATAATTTAAAAGTAGGAGGCTACCACGCCCCCTCACTGAAAAATTTCAAATATTCGATTTTTTCCTTTGTATGTACTTCATTACCTATCACTGTGCTAAATTTCTTGATTCTACTGCACTCCAAAGTGCTCCATATAATTTAAATTAATAATGTAAAAGTAGGCGGCTACCACGCCCCCTGATTGAAAATTTTCAAATTTTCGATTTTTTCCTTTGTATGTACCACATGACCTACCACTGTGCCAAATTTCAAGTTTCTAGGGCAACGGGAAGTGCTTCATAATTTTGATGATCTGTCAGTGAGTCAGTGAGTCAGTCAGTTACGGTTTTCGTGATTTTTGGAACATTGTATCTTAGAAACTACTTATGCTAAATATTCACGGAGGTGCTTCTTCTTGACTAGCTTAACAAATGATGTGAGTTTGAAACTTTTGGCTTCTTTGGTATAGAAGTTAGAGGGGTGTGGAAAATGCCCTGAGTTGTTTCCTGTTAATAAGGGTGTAGTGCCAAAGTTGCTAGAGAACTTGGCTGGGCACTACCGTGCCCCTTGATTTCTTTTGCCAGTCGAAAATCCACTCCTCCCAAGTGTATCTCCGACTCCAACTAGGGAAGACTTCTCCTGACCTGTTTTTTTTTATTTTGCTGGACCGAACCCGTCCGTTTATTCTGTGGCTGCCCTTCTTCTAATCGAACCACAGACAGGAGCCGTCAATCGGGGACCGCTCAGCCATTTATTCTCTAGTTTGATGTTAGAAACAGAAGCAGCATTTTGAGACCTGCTTATTTATTATAAGGAAGAGAAAAATTCCACATCAATCAATGTGACGAAATAAGAAACCTTTAAACAAAATTATCGAATAAACAAATACTCTCCGACCTTCCTCTTTTAGGTTTTCTTGAAATAAAATCTAACCCCTTGCAGTGATTGCTATTCACAGCCATAAAAGCGCTCTATGAGCTGAAAAAATCACAGATTTCTATTGATAGGAACCGAATAATAGGAATTTTATTAGTTTGATCTATAAATATGAATGTAACTCATGCTTTTATTATTGAGTAATAAGTAAAGCTCAATAGAGACAGTGACAGACACACAATGGGGAGCGTAGTGCAAATAAATATTATCCCATTTATCTATGCATCTAATAAAAATAGTCTGTATATATCTGTTTCGCAGCAGAACATATATTTTGTAGGCACCTATGTTGGTTGTGCTTTGTGAAGCGATTTGTGGTTATTCCCAAAATAGAATGGCTAAACCTACATACATTGTTATCGGTACTCTATCCTACTATACTGGCCAGTGACCATGTCATACATGAAGAATTTTTCATTTTATTCTCGTGTTAAACACTTTTTTTTCTTTCCTTTCATCAAAGTCTCTGAGAGAAACATCTTTTTCTTATTTGTTTTAATAAATAAATACGAAAATAGAACATGTGAAAAGCTTAAAAATAAATTTCAATAGAATATTTTAGGCGTTTTGGGGGATATTTTGAAACTTTCGCGATGTTTGTTGACTGACGAAATTCAGATGCAAAACCTTATATTCATTGTTTGTCTAATCTTTGCCCTTACTGCCGGCCAAGGGTTTACTTTTAAGATGCGTCTTTTGTGGACGAAAAAATTTATAGAATAAAGTCATAGCTAATAAATAATCAACAATCAGCCTCATCACGAATAAATTTTCCCTGTAGTTTTTTCCCCATTTGGGAACTTTGCTATCATGAATGATTTTCGAAAATGAGAAAAAACTTAATTTCGAAAAATTGGTATCGCCAATAATTTTTTCCAGAGAACTTTTTCCTTATTTGGAACAGAATTTTGCCCCAAGTACGTTGTAAGAGAAAAACTTGCTGTGCTTTACCATGAAGTAAATGGAAGACAGTTTTTTCTTTTGTTCGATGGAGAAAGAGGTAGAAGTCGTAAGGTTTAAGATCAACTCGGAAAAAACTTAAAGGATCAGCCTTGGAACTTAATCATTAATCCAAGTAAATATTTCTGGACAAGGCTTTTAGCTTCAAAGCCAAGCCTCGACTGTTCCGCACAGAAACTGTCACAAGAAAGCTTCAAACGCTTCATTAATAGATGTCTCGGAAACATCTTGAGAATTGTCTGCCCCAATTGTATTTCAAATTCTGAATTTCATGCGAGAACAGGTCAGGAATCCATAGACTCTATTACAAGAAGACGAAAGTAGCAGTTGATAGGCCACGCTTCGAAAATGCGACTGCTATGCAGTAGAACCCGCTACCACAAGAAAGTAGACAAATGGGCCGGCAGACAATTGGCTTCGCGATGAACAGTCGAGCAGGAATCAGCACGACAATGGCGCGTAGTAGAAGAGACCCTATGTTCCGTCATGGAAACACCACGGACGCAATAGGTCAATAGCTTAGGTAAAATACGTTTTAACAACAGTTTTACTCCCAAATGTATGTTTATTTCGGGATCAAAAATTAATGGGATTGTTGCCATTGAAAATAACGAATTATCCAGGCAGGCTATAGCAAATGATACATGAAAACAAAGATCAATAAGCGCTGTATCAGTAACTGAAAACCAAAACTATATACATAATGTAGATATGTACAATTGTACATGTCTACAATATATGTACAAGTAAAGGGTGTCCCAAAATTAACGCAAGATTTGAATTAAATAGAAAACGCCGTTTTTAGTCTTTTGATAGTTATATTTTTATTGACTCGTAAAGTACATAGGATAGGGTTATGTATGGAATAACACATCGGACAAATGGCCTCCACGGCTTTGCATGCACATGCGCACTCTTTTATTCAAATTTTCCATGACCATTCTGCATAAATGTGGCTGAATTTCGTTGATGCAGCGTTGAATCTCCTCCTTTAATGCACGGGTGGTTGTGGGCTTGTTGACATAGACTTGTGATTTCAAATAACCCCATAAAAAGAAGTCTAATGGTGTTAAATCACACGATCTAGGAGGCCAATTTTGATCACCGAAACGAGAGAGTACACGACCTGGAAATGTCTCATGCAGTAATTGAATTGTTTCACGGGCTGTATGACATGTGGCACCGTCTTGTTGAAACCACATATTGGACACATCAATATCATCCAATTTTGGCAGAAAGAACTGTGTAATCATGTCGCGATATCGAGCACCAGTAACAGTCACTGCTTGACCAGCATCATTTTCAAAATATTCTTTAATAATGAAGACACGTTGTTCTATCGTGTAACGCTCCATTTTTAATAACCCTATACTGTTAGCTGTCAAATTGCTTTTTTTTCAGGGTTGCCAACACTTCACTGCACAAATGGCGGCAAATTCAAATCTTGCGTTAATTTTGGGACATTACATATGTATGTATCTAAGAGGTCTGGTTACCGAGTTTTGATCCCAAAAACATCTTTCCTACTTTAAGTCCACTTCTTGTTCTTGCTTCTTGTTTCTTGTGATCCCCAAAGTATATCCTATGACGCAAATACGTCGGTAACCAGAGCTAGGAATCAAGTTTGTCTTCATAAATCGATTTCTTCTTGACATGAAAATCCACAATTTCATTTATTTTTATTTGTGTTTGACACAAATAACTTCGAAAATCAATTAAATATTTTAAGGTTGGTAAACTTTTTTTCTTGGGAAATAAAAGTTCTTGGGAGATTCTCGATGTGAAACTTCTGTTCCGGGGTAATTTTTGTTTCCCTGGGAAAAAAGGTTCCCATAAAATTGGCGATAGGGCTGAATATTAATACAATTTATATAATCAGAAGATCTCTCTATGGGATTACAATAACTTAAGGACAAAAACCAAAAATACCAGTTTTCTGATCATAACTCGGTAACCAGACCTCGTATGTATAGGGTGTCTCAGTAAGAGTGCACTTTTTCATTTCAATATAAAAACAAGTATTTTATAACAGAGTTGTGATATTTTAATTGTATTTTAAAGAAGACATGTTCCGATTAAGTATGGAATACAATTTCCGGCAAACGAACCCCCGTCTCCGATGACAGGTCATTACACTTTTCATGAAATTTTCCATGACTTTTGCACGGAGATGTGGCTGTATCTCACCAATGACCGTTGGATATCCAATTTGAGCTCAGGAATTGTTTCGGGTTTATTCGCATAAACCCGAGATTTCACGAAATCGGTGCTGCAATAAGTCGATTGTTTCATGCGCGGTGTGGCAGGTTGTGCCGTCCTGCTGAAACCACCTGTTGTCCAGATTCATGCCGTCCAGTTGAGGCCACATGAAGTCCGTTATCACATTCCTGTAACGAATGTAATCATTTTTGTATTGCAGTATTTTTTGAATATTTCGACTTCATGTCAGTACTTAACTTTAAAAGAAAATTCTCAGTTAATTTTGAAGTCTTTTGTAAAAAAATCATTTAGAGCAGTTAAAAGACTTGAAGTCAAAAGAATGCATTACTTTTTTTTACTGCTTGGATTCTTGGAAATCCTGTAAAAGTCTTTTACATTCTTAGCAGTCATTAAGTTAAAAGGCTTCAAGCAGTTAAAAGACTTCAAGCAGTTAACAGACTTCAGGCAGTTAAAAGACTCCAAAAGCAGTCAAATGACTGCATTACATTGAATGCAATCAAAAGACTTAATGACTCCGAAGAGTGTAAAAGACTTTTGCAAGATTTCCAATAATGCAAGCAGTAAAAAAGTATTGCATTCTTTTGACTTCAAGTCTTTTAACTGCTCTAAATGATATTTATACAAAAGACTTTAAAATTAACTGCGATTTTATTTTCGAAGTTAAAGTATTGCAATAAGGAATGTAAATGCATTCCCAAAATTAAGTTAAATGAATGGGACTTTTGACAATGCAATATAAAAAGATAGCATTCTTTCACAGCTCTGGTTCACAGTCACTGTCGAATTGTTGTTTTCGGGTTTTCGGCAAGCAGCAGCAATGTTTTCAAGAGACCGACCAGTATGTTGACGCAAAGGCTTCTTATCATCCATAATTGACCCAGTTCTTCTTCAAATTTTTTGACCACTCTTCGACTGGTTGACATATTAGCTTCGTTCGATGTAACCAGCCCCGGGGCGCTCCGGTGCTTGTCACTACCCTGAACGGAGCTGTCAAAAAACTGAAAAATTTCCCTGGGTTTGGTTTCACATCGAACGCATTAGTAATTAGTAGTGCTCTGTGCTTTTTTCTCTTTGTTGTATAGAAACAGCTGATTCGAACAGCTCCGAAATTCTCACCCCGAAAAAAACTTGGAGCGATTCAGAGCGCTCCCGGTGCGAGCTATGAATACACATCGAACACGGTGGAAATGCACCTGGGCGAAAAAAGAGCGACATCGAACAGATCAGTGCGAAATCAGAGCGCCACGGAGCGACCCAGAGCGCACATCGAACAAACCTATTAGGTGCACTTTCTCGGCTGAAAATTTGGTGAAGTTTGTGAAGCGTAACTTTCCCCATTTTTGTAATGAGTTGTTGTTCTTTCGAAAAGCGCTCCATTTTTAATAATCCGAATAAACAGAGGTGACATCTGTCAAATTTAAGAGTTGCCACTTGCATGAAAAAAAAATTCCAATTTTAAAAAGTGCGCTCTTACTGAGACACCCCATAGTTTTGATTTTCAGTGACCGATAGAGGGCGGACAAACGTTTGTTTTCGTGCATCACTTGATACAGGCTATTGTTCGAAAATTTCTGAAGGCAGAAATCGAAAGAAATTATTTTTTGACGATAACTTTTTAACCGAATGCTGAAAAAAGGATTCGCTTGCAATGGCAGATAGAAAACCTAGACGCCCTTTATTTGATGTACAATTGCATATCTATAGTCGAGGAAAATTGTGAGCAATATCAATTAGAAATTGCGCGAAAATGTTTGCATAATTTACAATTTAACCAATATCTCCGCCTTCAAAAAACTTGAAACCCATTTCGAGTTCGACCATGTATCATTCGATGGGTTTTGGAAGAATTTTTTTTTCTGTCAAAAATTTTGGCATTTGGATATTTGGATATTTTTCGAAAATCATGAAGAAATCGATTTCGCTAAATTCAACATATTCCATAGTTCTGATTATCCTGCGCTTATTACTGAAAGCCAGACTCTATTTCGAGCTTTGGTTGCAGAGATATTTGCATCAGAAGATAGTCTGTCTAGGGATTACAAGACAAGGATTCTAACAAGACTGACCTACTGGCAATTGGTCAACTTTCATCTATCACTTGATGAGTCTCCAATTTTTTTTGGTTTTTGACAGTTTTTTTTTTCAATCCGACAAAATTCAAAGTTCATTCCTACAATAACATATTTGAAGGAGTCAATCAATATCTTCTGAAAAAGTACCTTCAGCTGTCAATTGATCACTTTGGGGGCAAAACAGGGCGAGTCTGTTGTTGGTTTCTTAAATAGGTCACGCACTTCTGAATTCGGAGCTATTTTTTCTTCGCAATTTCAATTTTCCACTTGGCATTGTGATGACGACTTGTCATCGTTGTGATTAATCATTCCTCAACATCAAGAATATCTCATCGTTGCTTCTAAATTCTGTCTGTTGTACTCCTCCTCATCCTCTCTCCGAGTGTTAGTCGTGACGACCCTTGGTGTAAATAAAATTTGCCTTGAATACATACAAAAATATTTCAATGTCAAGACTTGTTTTGTTCGTATTTATTTTTACTGTCGCCATCGATTGCGTCTGGCGCCAAAACACGAAATAAACTACAAAAATATCGAAGGGGGAGTAAAATTTATAGTTTCTTTTATGAATGAGTTACAAAATTGAAAATGGCTTTGTGTTTGTACGAAAAAATTCTGAAATTCGTTCTACAAACATAAACAGCAACAAATCGGCAATGTCTGTGCGCTTAAAGCATAAAGTATCATCGCCTTCATATTAGTTTAATGTATTGCCGGAACGGAACCGATGCAAGTTTGAGGCTTAAGCTGTACGGAAAGTAGTTGTTTGTTTATTCTTGCATCTTAAAGTCTTAATTAGTTCATTACCTTTATTGCACGTGATAGCCCATTTTACAGCCAAGGCTAGATAGCCCTTGAAATGTGTGTACTTAAACATTGGTGAAGGCTAACCAGGTTGAAAGGAGTACCTGAACCTATTGGCATACTTAAAGGAGGACAGTGGGAACGGCAATGTCTGAAACTTCTCTGGCTACCGAATCCCTCTTTTGTTTAGTAAGAAAAAACCCCACCGAGCTACGTCAACGTAAACACCTTTTCTAATGCAGAAAAACGAACGTGCGTTTTCTACTCAAATGAAATTATAATTCTTCGTTTAAATTACCACGTGAATTGTTCTTTTTTTCAATACTTCAATTCACGTTCCAATTTACCTAGTTTTGTTTCTTTCCTCTTGCATGAACTTCTCTCAAATATTTTCCTAAAACACATCCCGCAGTGTCTTTTGATTGACATTCAGCCAACAAGAACAAAATTTCAACTCCTACATATTCAACGTTAAAACAACAAGGAAAAAAACAGAAAAAAAAACTGAATTATTATTAAGAGAATTTCTTTAAGACTTATTCGATTTTGAATGGGGGGAATATAAAAATTGCTATTCAACCTGCACGTCTCTTTCTTCTCTATCTGTTATAATCTTATCTTATCCTACTTGGAATACAATTGTACACAAGGCGAATACAAATACAAGAAAAAAAACAATTTAATACATGGCATATGAGTGGTTATTCTTGTCATATCAATTTGAGATTGGAACAAAAATAATTACCATTTAAATTTAAACACAATTAATTCAATGGAATGCATTATGCAAGTCAGAACAGAAAGAAATTCGGCATTACAAAATTTTTCAAAAAGTATAAATAATGGTTGTGTTAGAAAAACCTTAGTATACAATTTTGTGCTAATTTGTTCACAGGTTCCTCGATAGTGACGTAGACTCCAGGGCAGATATGATTACTAATATGATTATCTTGGGAATGAAAACTTTTATCCCGAATAGGGTTAAAAGCATCAAACCAAAGGAAAATCATGGTTTGATTCAAGTTATCATGAAAAAAGAAGTAAAGTTCCGGTGTTTTAGAACCAACCCAACTGAGGAAAACCGGAACAAGTTTAAACAAGCTAGGAAGGTCTGCAATGCCCCCATATTCGACAGACCAAATTTTTGCATGACCAAAAATTAAGGCAAAAAATACTGCAATGTCCCAAAGGCAGTAAGAATTTTTGGTCATTTGTGAAAAATATGAAGAATTCTTCTTCCTCGGTTCCTAAACTCGTTGACAATGACACTCCAGTTGCTAGCTCTCTCGCGAAAGCTAACCTTTTTGCTGGAAAACAGCATTTGTCCAGCCAATCCCAAAAAAAGGCGAATCTTCTTCTCCCTCCAATTATCGACCGATTGCACTTACGTCCCTTCTTTCTAAGGCCATGGAAACGCTGTTAATTATCAGCTCAAGAAATATCTCGAACACCGAAAGCTTCTTAATGACTGACAGTACGGCTTTCGCAGCAACAGGTCCACTGGTGATCTGATGGCTTATCTCAGCGAACAGTGGAACAAATCTTTATATCGTTTTGGAGAAAGAAAGATTGTTTCACTTGATATTTCAAAGGCATTTGATAAAGCCTGGCATCTTGCTCTTTTATCGAAAATGCGTGCTTTCGGTATCGACAAATCCCTCCTTCGTTGGATTAGAAATTTTCTTTCGAACCGTTCAATACAACTTGTACTGGACGGATTCAAGTCTGAAACCCACAACATAAATGGTGGGGCTCCGTATTGTCTCCGACCGTCTTTATCATTTTTATAAATTGATCTCTTGTCTGTAACTTCTCATCCAATAAATTGTTTCGCTGACGATTGTACCCTTAGCTTTTCTTATTCGTTCCCAGACTCACATCCCTCCCCTTCGGATGTGGAACTGCAATGGCAAAATATGATAAGCTCATCGTTAAACTCTGACCTAAACAGCATTGTACAATGGCTAACACAAAATCGCGTAGAGTTTAATGCTTCGAAAACACAATGCTGTCTTGTATCGTCAAAGCGAGACATACCCCCCTTGCCACTGTCCATGAGTGGTACTTCACACCAATGAGGCCGAACATCTCGAGATTCTCGGTATGTGCACCACTGACCACCTTTTGTGCACATTTGCGATGTCGCCAAAAATGCCACAAGATGTATAGGTTTCTTAAGGCGATGCAAGAAATTTTTCTCCCCGTCTGATCTGGCTATCATTTACAAGAATTATATCCGTCCAAAGCTTGAGTACAATTCCCATCTCTGGGCTGGTGCTCCAGTAACATACTTAAGCCTCTTGGATGGTATACAAAAAGAGCCCTACGAATGATCGGTGACAGAGACATCACTGCGTCATTCCAATCATTAGATCACCGTCGTAACGTTTCATGTCTCTCTTTATTCTACCGTTACTTCTACGGTAAGTGCTCTAGAGAAATAGCCAGTTGCATTGCTCCCCTCAAGCAATTCAGCCGTAATACTCGCGCTTCTAGGAATGCCCATCAGTTCACCCTCGAGCCCAACTTCGGACGTACGCTCAAGTATAGAGAATCTTTCTTTAGCCGTACTACGCGAATGTGGAACTCTCTTCCACACTCTGTCAGACAATCCTGTCTTAAATTGTTCCAAACTGTTCTAGAGACTCAATGAACACCAAATCAGACTGTTTGAAACAGAAAATGTCTTAATGAACACCAAAAAGCTGTACTTTTCTGTTCCAAACTGTGCAGATCAGTCTACTGAACACACCTATAATTAATTTATGTTGCTTTGTTCTGAATACAGGTAAACGGCATTCTTTCCTCACAATTTGTAGTCTCATAAACTTGACAAGTACGCTTGGGTGACAGAATTAGCGCTGGAAGAACTGTACATAGGTAAGGAAGTCCAAAGCCTGACATTTTGGACATTTTGATTAAGGAATTGGTAAAGCTACCGCTTTTGAATCAATGATTTTTTGGTCCTCCGTATGTTCTAGGAAGCAAGCACCAGCATCCTTATTTTTGTTACCCATAACGCTGCATTTTAACCAGTGACTTCTTTTCGACTTGATTCTGATTGAAGGGCCAAGACCTAAGTGACTTACTCTCATCAACAATTCTCTGGGTGCGTGTGAAGAATTGAGGGGACTACAATTTAACGCCGATTCCGAACGGCAAAGTTGAGAAGCACTTTTTCATGACAGATTGATACTTTTGGAAGTTTTGTCAACTCTTCGCAAAAGGCAGTACCCGTAAAAGATGAAATAAAAACTTTTATAGGCACGAGTAGGACTCGAACCCACGACCGACGCACATAGGAGTATTTCGATTAAAAACCTGGCCAAAATTATTTTTTGAAGTAAAACAATTCATTTTTGTTAGAAATGATTATTTATTATGAAATAAATGTATTCAAACGCGGTTTTTTTTACTTTTCATCACCTTCATCTCATGGTCCTCACTTTCTTCACTATCAAGGAAGTCATTATTGTAATATCATAAGAGGCATTTTTTTGTCCCCTGAAAGAAGCATTTCTATAGTCTCATTTGAACACTATTTTTAGGTTAAGAAGTGGATTTTCTAAGGCAACATAAAAGTGGATCAAAAGCTACCTATTGCGTAGATCAAGTTTGCAGTCCCTTTAGAGAACTTCCTTGCATAGTTAATCCGGTTGAATTTATATTTAAAAGTTTGTGTTAATATATTTGGAAAAATCATAACTTTTTAAGACTGAAAATGGAAAAGTGAATAAACAAACCTTAAATATTTATTTCTCGCTTCTGCCGCTCCTTCCTATTGGAAGCAGAGCGTTTTCAACTAGAACGGATGCATGAACTAATATTTTATGAAATTTAGGAGTCATTGAATACCATTGCAAATAACTCAAACTTCAATACATACTTTAATTTTTTTATCAACTTTGAAATACATTCCAAAGTAATTTAAGAACGGAATATCAAATAAAATCAATGTTTTTTATTTCAGACGCAACTTCAGGGTTTTCAAAAAATCTCTTGAGCAGTTTCCCTAATTTGTTGAGTTTTCATCTGTTACTCCTATGATAGGAGGGAGTCCTATCAAGTAGTTCTTCAAAAGATGGAAATTGTGAATGCACTTTCAAGCCACGATTTCTTAAAATTTAGCTCTTCTGCGACTGGATTAAACGCATTTTTGCTTAAAATCGTATAAAAGCTTTGAAACTGAGGCTTATAATTTTAAAGTTTTTTTTTTAACGAAAAAGGACCGGATATTAAAAAGCTTTTAATCTTTCATTTATATTTCCACTTAAGTTTTCTTACATAATATGAAACAGGTAGTTTTGTTCACAACAGTAGAACCTGATTAATATTTTATATTTTAAATGAAAAAAAAAATGTTGGTTTTACGTTTTCCAACGCCTATTTTTGACTTATTGGAAAAAAATTAAACTAATAACGGTATATTTCGACAGTAAGAAATAAATTGCTTTCCAAACCACATAAAAATAATTCACTTAAAACATGTCAAAAACATAAAACAAATGGTATATAATAAAACAACGTATGGCGTATACGTGTTTTTTTTTTCTAATAGTAATTTTGTAAATCGCAAAAAATAGATAATAGAATAAGATAAGAAGAATAGTCAAATTTACCATAAATCTTTATTTGAACGAAGAATGGCAGGGTATACTATAACAAAACCCTTAGGCCTCGGCCACGCAGTAAGCGGGCGAGCGGCTGAGCGGCTAGCGGCTGAGCGGCAGCTCTAAGCGACGTATGGCCAGGCACTGAGCGACTGCTTTTGAGCGATTAGTAGTTAAAATGCCGTTGTCAAGAACAGTTCGCCGTATTTTACTGTCGGAAAATCGTTTGTATGTGTACAAATTACTTAAACGTATAAAAAAAAGAAGACGATTTGGTGTTCATCCGATTAACCAATTAAGATCGGAGTTTGGAGAATTTAGTCATAGATTAATAAAACAAAGAATTGCTATTTCTCCAGAGCAGAGATTGGCTTTAACTTTAAGGTATGTACATTTATTGTTACACTAGCTGACCCTGCAGACTTCGTACTGCCCCAATCGATAATCGATAACCCTCTTACATATTTTTTCGTTAAGATTCAATACTTGCTGCTCAGAACATTACTAAAAATTAAAACAGGTTTGGTTGCTGAGCGGCGCCGCTTAGCCGCTCAGGATTTTGTTTCGCCGCTCGCTCATAACGTGGCCGCTTCTATGTGATTTCATATGTTTTATTTTTTTTTCCGCTCAGCCGCTCGCCCGCTTACTGCGTGGCCGAGGCCTTAGAGTTTGAAAAAAATATCCACATTTAGAAGAGTATTTTCCAACTTTGATTAAAAAAAAAAAAAAAAATTTTAATATTTCCGTAACTACTCTTTAAATATTACTTTATATCTGCAATTGACTTTTCCATTAAAAAATTTTATGTTTAAAAGAAGACACTCACAGTCAATTTCTAAACCAAATATCCACAAATTACACAAAAATGCAAGTAAATAAACAGTTGACTTCGAACTTGATTTTTGAAGTCACATAATTTACGATAAAAAAAGAAGTGCATCCTATGAATCCATTAATATTTCCCGACCACTTTGCATTGAATTTACTTCAAAATTTTATTTAAAAAAAAATGACTTTTGGCCAGGTTTTCCATCAGAATACTCCTATGTGCGTTCTGCTTAGCAGCCAACGCACCTAACCACTACGCTACGGGCTTTTCGACTTTATGCTGATTATATTATGATGTTTTCGGCAAGAAATGTACAAAGATAAAAGGAGAACCGTTTACATATAATTTAAAAAATTCTGTTTGCTGATAAGCTTGAAGTTATTTCATCAGTACCGTTTTTAGACGTCCGTCATTCTCTGTAACACTTATTTACTACAATCAAGACTTTTTTTTATTTTAGTCTTTTAACTAACAGTATATGCGTATAGCGTACGTTCATATCCCGCACTGGAGTAAATTATTGGACGAATCCATACACAGGATTTTTCACAATGTGAATTCAAAAAAAAAAAATCCCTGTGTACTTCAGTTGGTACTTCAATAGTATTGACTCAATAGTATTGACTCAAACTCAATTTATTACTTTTTAGTCGAAAAGACTAAAAAAAGCCATTTGACTTAAAGTTAATTGACTGGAGTCAAAAGACTTATTGACTAAAACCAAACTCGCTTAAGTTAAACGACTTTTTAGTGACTTAACCGACTAAAGCCAGTTAAAAAGTACTGCAGTTAATTAACTTTTAGTCAATTGACTTTATTCAATTGACTGAAAGTTAAAAAATAAGTACTGACTGGTGATCGATCCTTTCCAGTTAGAGAACTTTTGTAAGTTAATTAAATAAGTCTTTTTTTAAGTTAATTAACTGCGACTTTACTGAGTGCATTAAGTACTGCAGTCTTTTATATCTCTGCAATCCATGAATGATCTCAGCCTGAGACACTGCAGCCTTCCATTGCGAGGACCAAAGCACTCTCCAGTCGCGAAAACCAAGCGGTCTGGCATCCACAGTCACTTGGTCCTTGTACCGTAGGTTGGGTCTTCTTGTCATCTCGAACCTGTGGACTACAATGAGAAGACATTCTTGTCGTAAAATAGGACTGGTAAAATCAAAGTTTTGTGTACCAGACACTTTGTCTTTCGAGTGAGGAGATTTGAACCCAGTTGTTTTGCCAAACCGAAGTAGCAGTAGGGTAATTCTTCGTTGGATCTCCACTAAGGTGTTGTTTGTGGGATTGATGTTTGTTCCAAGGTAGGTGAACTCCTTAACTACCTCGAAATTGTTGCTACCAACAGTGACGTTTTGTCCTAGGCGGTGGACAGGTGTTGTCTCCTATGGTATATCAAATCTGAGTTAGCATGTATGGTGTGAATATCAAATGAAAGCCACTTTACAAAATATTACAAACGGAAACACATTCTTTCTTTAAAAACACACTCTACAGAACTTATATCATTCACAATTTAGTAAATTGCAATTTTTGTTTTTTTGTTTTTTTTTTACATTAAACTTACAATCACTACACTTTTCTAACATATCCACTTTCTATACTCTTTATGTTTTGTTTCTTGTTTCGTCTTTTGTGAATTTCTGTTAGACGGCAAAAGCTAGACGACGAGGATTTGCATCAAAGGTATGAAGATTTATAGAATCGTAAACAAACAAGAATCAATCATCCAGATCTAGTCTGTATTCATCCTGTTTTTAACTGAGCTTTCCCCCCAGGTGTCTTATACTACTAGTTACTACGTATATAATCTATATACACTGCCAATCACTAGGATGAGGCCACATATTTTTCAACCGATTTTCGCTACCTGTTGGAATTTGTTTAACCTGGAAAATTTTACTACATGAGAGTAGGTACATATTTTCTTAAAATAAAGTCATAAAATTATAGGGTTAATTAGAAAAGACCGTTGGAATTTCCATACATTAATGAATGAGCTACTTGAAAAGGATATAAAAAAGTGCGTCACTAGGATGAGGCCATTGCGAATATTTCGTTGTAGCAGTTCACATCAATTTTGGTTGCAATATTCAAGAACGTTTTAGAAATAACTCTTTTTATTTAATTTCAATCACAAATGGGTTCCGGAAACACGTTGACAGTGGCAGAAAGAGGACAGATCGATGCTTTCAAGGAAATGGGACTCTCAAGCCGAGAAATAGCAATGAAACTGAACAGAAGTAAGACAGTTGTAAACAACTATCTTGCTGATCCTCAAAACTATGGAAAAAAAAAACAAAAAGGGCGAACAGCCCAAGCAACAACATCCCGAGAAATGCGGTTAATCCTACGTATCGCTTCAAATTCCACTCAACCATTTACTGAAATAAGGTCCAAAAGCGGAGTATCAGCCAGTATTTCGACAGTCCGAAGGATAATAAAAAAAGATGGTTCTATCCAGAGAAAAAAACTCAAAAAGAAACACAACTTTGCAACAGAACAGTTCGCTTGGAGCAGTCAATGGAAACGCGTTGTCTTCTCGGATGAAAAAAAGTTCGCCCCCGATGGTTACAACTTTTTTTGTCCATGATTTAAGAAAAGAGGAACTAATTTTGGGAAGACATCACAGTCGTACATCAGGTGTCATGGTGTGGGGAGCTATCACCTATTATGGCAAAATTGAGTTGGAGTTTCTTTCTACAACAATGAACGGAAACAGCTTCAAATTCTTGTTGGAACGGTAATTTCCAAAGATGAAAAATATTTGTGAACCTCTGCCTTGGATTTTCCAACAAGACAATGCCCCCATCCACACTTCCAGGGTTGTCAAAAGCTGGATTTTATCAGAAAACGTAGAGCTTTTGCCATGGCCGCCCTATTCACCGGACTTGAACATCGAAAACGTAGGGTTATGGCTATCTCGAAAAGTTTATGAAGGCGGTAGACAATTTGAAGACAATTACACCTTCATTGAAGCTATCCGTAATTCCTGGGACGAGATTTCGCTTGACTATGTAAAAAAAACTTCATGATTCCATTCCAAACGGTCCAATAGAGGTCATATCAAAAAATGGGTGACATGCTTATTATTAATAGAGAAAAACTAAATAAATAAATGTTCGAAAACCAAAAACTAAACATTTCTTTAATTTTTTTGATATTTTATAAGATTTTTCATGTGACCTCATCCAAGTTACGCACTTTTTCATGCTCTTTTTAAGCATTTTTTTTGATGTAGGGAAATTCCAACGCTCTTTTCTAATTAACCTTTTAATTTTATGACTTTCTTTTAAGAAAATATCTACTACTCAAATATAGTAAATTTGTATGGGTAAGAAATTTCCAGCAGGTATAAAGAGCGAAAATCGATTAAAAAATATGTGGCCTCATCCTAGTGATTGTCAGTGTATGTATGCATAGCATAAGCATATAAAGGGTTTTCCAATAAGAGGTGTTATTTTGATATTCAAAGCTAAATGTCATTTTTTGAGATAAATGATCGGATGTTTATTTCATTATAAAGAGGAAGGTATGCCGTTAATTATGGAACACAACATCAGCCAAATGGCCGCCACGACCACGCTTACAGGACCATATCCTTTTCATGAAATTTTCCATAACCAAATCGCAAAGTGGCTGCCCTATGTCCTCGATAGCCTCACGAATTCCATCTTTGAGGTCTTGAAACGACGCTGGGCTGTTGGCGTAGACCTTATCTTTCACGTGGCCCCAAAGGAAGAAGTCGCAAGGTGTGAAATCACAAGATCTCGGTGGTCAATTGTGATCACCTCTTCGAGAGATAACACGGTCCGGAAACTTTTCCCGTAAAAAATCGATGGTTTCTCCGTCTCTGCCAAATTTTCACCATTTTTATAGTGAATTTTAATTATTTCAATGCGTTGTTGAAGCGTGTATCGTTCCGTTAATGGCGTAGTTTCTACTTGTCAAATGTCAAAAAATGATAGCTTCAAAAGTGACAGCTACCGTAATAGCGGGCTATTCAAAATAACACCTCTTATTGGAAAACCCTTTACAATAAAGGAATTGGAACTTTTAAAAGACAAATTGTTGAAGCTACTCTAGTTTTTATTAAAACAAAAAATATAATCATTTCCATTTTTTTTTCTTTAAAGCTCAACAAGTGTTCGATAAACAAAATCATCTTATCATTTTTTGTTATTTTTTTTGTCCTTTCACATGACTCCACTATGTCTTAAACTATTAAAATATGTCTGCAAAAATTATACATTTTTTGTTTTACCATGTTGAGGTGTAAATGATAAAGAATTTCGTTTAAACCACCATTAATCCCATAGAATATTTATAGAGAATAAGTCTCCCAGTTTCTGCATCCGCAACCGCGAACCAAACACAAATTATCGTTCCAGTGCTTCATTTCAATGTTTATCCAAAGTGTTATGACTGTAGACCACAAAATTCTTGTTTTTTTTTTAGCATTTTTGATTTATGAGTATGCTAACAAGCATTTAAGTTATTCATTAAATCTCTATATTTGTGTACCAGGCATTGAAATGTGTTTCTACCCATTAAGTTTATAGTTGTATTGTAGTTTTGTTTTTTGTTCTTCCTTTATCAAGAAATTAACTAAATTTTGTTTTATTTTCCTCGTAGGCCAACAAAGAAAACAAAGGTACACCGCCTCGTGATGCTCCACCTCCAACACCATTGACTAAGGGTCTTAATTTGACAACTACACCTGTTATCAAAAAAGAGAAACGTCAGAGCAGTTCTCGATATAATGTTTCGAAAAATTGTGAACTAACTGCTCTGAGTCCTCTGAATGAAAGTAAGTACAGATTTTTTGTCTTTTCTTTTACTGAATTTTTATTATTTTTCATATAAGTCGCTGGCTGTTTTTTTTTTTTTTTTAGCATAGTTTTGCAGACAAAATAAAAACGTTTATTCTTTGTGCTAGCGATAAATTATAAAGGGTGTTTTTTTTTTAGAGGTATAGAACTTTAAATTGCAATAAAACAACGATGCAATATTCCATTGCCACGATTTTTTATTTATTCGAAAGATAATCTTGTGGCATTACATTTTAAATATGATTTCTGGCATATGACTGCCACGGCTGGCTCGGATGTAGTCCAATCTGGACGTCCAATTTTCAATGACTTTTTCCAACATTTCTGGCCTTATATCGGCAATAACACGGCTGTATCGAATGCCCAGTACATTCAAGTTAATTGTTATATTTTCCTTGTATTCAATACATTCATGTAATTGTTTGATAGTATAAGTCTAACATGCTCAGTATGAGCCTTTTGTATTTCTCTTTTATGAGTTAGTTATAAATCAGAACTCAGCCGTACAGGAAGCAATATTGCTTTGAGCAAACGTTCAGGTTACTAATAAAGAATAATATTAGACGGTTTTTTTATAACCTTTTCCGACTTTAAACAATCTCGAGTTTTATTTCACCTTGGATTACAGTTCGCTACAATACAACGGCGAATATTGTCTTCGAAATGGTCAAGCGTTTGTGGCTTATCCACATAGACCAATGACTTTACAAAACCCCACAGAAAATAGTCTAGCGGTGTTAAATCACAAGATCTTGGAGGCCAATTCACAGGTCCAAAACGTGAAATTAGGCGGTCACCAAACGTGTCTTTCAATAAATCGATTGTGGCACGAGCTGTGTGACATGTTGCGCCGTCTTGTTGGAACCACAGCTCCTGGACATCATGATTGTTCAACTCAGGAATGAAAAAGTTGGTAATCATGGCTCTATACCGATCACCATTGACTATAACACAGATCCAATTCCTGTGCTCGACGGCGGATGAACTCATTCGGGTCTTCCTCAATGTTACGCTCTACAGTAGCAATAGCTTCTTCTGTACGCACCGTAGGGCGTCTCTGTTGATGCGAGTTATCAATTAGAGTAAAAGTGGTGCGAAAACGTTCCATGGTTAATCGAATTAACTGCTCTGATGGACGATTTTGTCGACGATGAAATTGTAGGTAGTGTGCGATACGTATTCCGCACAGAACCATTATTTTCGAAATAAAATTGCATAATTTGCAAGCATTCACCCTTATTGTAGTAGTCGTTTCACTTGAACGACAAATTTCATTTTCAAAAATTTGTATTACGAGTGGCGTTTAAGAGTCGTTTATTGAGTCGTAACTCGTAACGCCTTACTCTGAGTGGAACGTAAGTTTTTATATGAGAAATTGAGTAATGGCGCTCATTTGTATTATAACTGTCGTTTTACTCGCCTATTACGACTCTCAAAACGCTATTTTTTGTCGAACACAAATTTTCAAACGACTCATTGGCGAAATTGGAATTTAACATAAAAATAACTAGCCCAAAGCAGATGAAGCGCCTCGTCGAGTTGATGGATGGAGCGGATTCCATCGTTGGCGACCAATTTTCAAAGAGGATTATTGCAAACTGGAGAAAAAAAAACAAAATGGGAAGCTATCTCCTCAGAATTAAATTCATTAGGATTTAAGCCCTGGAATTGTAATTGAAGAGGAAATTTACGAGGAACATCTAAATCGAGAACAGAATCTGCCTCCCTACCAGCCAAATACCAACGTTGTACCAAACTCTTAAAAGATGTTAGAAAAACAACAATTCAAGTACAAGAGCAACTTTATGCAGAGGTCAACCAGTCTCTAAATCGATTGAAAGTTATAAAAAAGAAAGTGCACGATATGACCGAAAACGGTTCTTGCTGTTTATATATTCTTAAGACGCAGGTGGCCATGGTTCAGAGGAATGAGTAGTTGATTGCTAAGCCAAATGCTGCGGGTTCAAGCCTCAGCTTCGGCAGCATTCTTTTTCTACGAAAATCGCCAGCTTATCTGAGGCCACCTGTGCAATAACACGAGACAATATAACATCTATGTCTCCTCCTCTGAGCGACGTAGATTTCTGTTTTGTGTTTTCCTTCTATGTATCTATCTGTCTCTCTCTGTTGTATTAATGTTATTCACCTCTACGAATTTTATCAAATTATAAGGGATTTCACGTTTCCCCCCTCGTAAACCACACTCACAATTGATACCTACATCCGTATGAGGCTGGTCCGGGCAGTAGGAGATAAAGGGATGTCTAGACTCCAGCCCCTTTTTAGCTCGAGAGTAGGGAGCCGAAGGCTGTACGGCCGGTTCGTTTTCAATGCCAATTTAATAACAAAAACAAAAAAATGTCGCGCAACCGCTTTTCCGAAAACAAGGTTAGGACACGCCACAGTTCCACCAGCCCGTGCGTCGTAGTGCAATCTCTTAACTGACATCGATGCTTTTCACGCTGAAAGAGAAAAGGACACTCGCAGTTACACTTGATGGGCTTGCAAAGGGGGCATCGGCAGAGATTCCTCTTACGTGGAAAAACACAACCCCTCCCCTATGTCCTCGATACTTTGCAAACGTGTCGAAGACCATCTCACGCTTCCGAAGAAATTGCTTTTTCGAGAAAAAAAACCAGGAGAAGCAATAAATCAACTTTCTCCCCAGTCAACAACATCACCAGCCTGTTTCAGTCCTTGAAGACGAACGATCTCTCCCGGCGTGCGCATTTATGAAGAATATACCACATCCAGAACACAGAACAACCCTGACCTTCAAAAAACCAGAGCGCTGCAGCTCTTGCACAAACGTCTTTGTCCCTGCTACGAGGCCAGGAAGCGGATTTTAGTAACCCAAATCAGAATTGTTATTGAAAAGCTCATGAAACTGAGAAAAAGTTCCAGAAGAAGAAATCTTACAAAATTGAAAATAATTTTGAAAACAAATGACATTTGAATTTAAAATTATATTTGTCAAATTTTATTTGTTTTTGTGGAACGCAAGTTGATCGACAACGACTGGCGTTTAAGTATCATTATACCGACACTAAAACGCCTTAAAAGTGACTCGACTCAAAAAGTGAGAATTGTCGTTTAAGAAAAACGCCTATCATAATAAGGGTGCAATTGTTCAGGCGTGAGTCTATTCATGATGAATTGCCAAACCTAACTGAGAATATGTCACTTGACAGCTGTTAATTCGGTAGCCGTCTTGAAAAGTAATGCCAACTCAAAGTTCTATACCTCGAAAAAAACACCCTTTACTTTGTGCTAGCGATACCTAATAAAAAAAAAACAGTCAGTAAAATATCAGCCTTCTTCTGTTTCAAGTCTAGATCCGTTTGGTTACTCTGAACCTAGTATGCCTACAAGCACAATTGAGAAGAAAAAGGCTTACATTTTTTATCTGTAAACAGGGCTGTTGATTGATGCATACATTTTCAACAGCCCTCTGTTCAGAAGACGTATGAATTGCGTCCATAAACGTTTGTTCAAAAATTATTGTAAATCTACTTGCATTCAACTCACGCAGTTTTTAGGTTTCATTTTGTGTTTTTTTTTCTTCCCTCACAACAACTGTGATTTATTTATTTTGTTTGTATTTCTTTCGGTTTTGTTTTGTTTTTCAATAGAACCTTGTTGTTGGCTTTTATTTTGTTTGTTTATTTTTCCAATTCGATGTGTGATTAAAATTTCCACTTTAAGGACTTCCTTTCCCACATTCAATGTTGTTTGTACTCTTGGCTTTGGTTTTGTTTTAAATTAAAAATAAAACTCGTATCTTATAGTTTCAATTTTTTTTTTTTTTTGGAAATTGTCAGCGAAAAGTAGGTGGTCCCGTGCTCCACTATTGTAGATTTGAAATTAGGTAACTTTACTATTGAAGTTGTCACTTATCAGCCAAACCAAAAAAAAAAAAACGAGTATTTGGAATGGAACTTTAGCCCTGTCGACCTGTTTGCCCCAACAATATGGTAGTTGTGGGGTTTTGGGCGTTCATTGTAACCCAGAGAAGACAGCACTACTTGTGTTATCTGTCACTTATATTAAAGTAATGTCTGGCTGGCTAGGAAAAACATCGTTGGATAATTCCTGCTCCCCTATTTTTTTGCGACTGAGATAAAAATTGCCTTTTAGATTGGAAATAACTGCTTTAAACCAGACAGGTTGTCGCCACATACCTATTCAATCTAGACACATTTTGTGAATTCTAGACAAATAAAACTAATCGTTTTTTCTCTGACTTGGAGTGAGATTTAATTTTGAAAACAACGCTGTTAGAAAATCAGTTTGTAGGTGGATTTACCTGTTGTTAAGCCAGCAGTAGTAGTGTCCTTGTCGCTGTAATTGGGGAGTAAATATACATTTAAATCTTTTTTACTAATATGCATGACCTTGGTTCACCTTTCTCCGATGCATTATAAGCCCTTTGATGATGGAGTTTGAGACCCATGGCTTCTGTATCAAGACGATGTCTTCCTTGTTTTTATGCAGTCGGAGTACCAGGTTGTTCGTGGCCATGATGGCGTGATGGAGATTAATCTGAACTATTCGCAGCATTGCTACTTTAAGCCAGATCAACCTCCACCACTGTTCTATCGGCGTTTTCATCGTCTGAGGAGGAATGAAGTAGGACTTCCTCGCTCAGACTGATGCCTATAGTGGAGTCTTCAGTATCCATGTCGGAATTTCTGGCGACTTCCACGTCGGATGGCTAGTTAGTGGCTGTGGAGGTCGATGGTTCCACGTGTGGTGTTGCATCGACCTCCATTTTTGAGGATTGTTAAGCGTTTCCTTCCGCTGAAGGGGCTTCTGTGGGGGGCGCGTTTAGCGAAGCTTCATCTTTTTATGGATACGGACCATGATTTCATCGAAACCGTATCTAATCACACCTTCGGTCGCGGCCAGTGGAGCTAATGATTCCCTATTGATCACCAAGAGAGCTGATCTATAGCGACTGTCTCCTTCTCAACCGGGACTATCCAGTCGTGAGTAGGCAGGTTTGGATTACTCGTCTTAATCAATTTCATGATCATATATGGGCAGTTGTGTAGAGCCGGGATCATTATACGTGCTCTTGGTCGTTAAGGAATATTCTCCCTTGTAACAACCTCGAGAATGGCACCCGGCCAGACTTCTGGCAAGCCATTGACAGAAGCCCTGTAAAGATCGAAAGATCTCTGATCACCACAGGCGATGTGTTTGATACGATTTTGTTACCATCCTGCATCAGCTGTGTCTGAGAGAGGCCCCGGATTATCCTCGATGACAGATAAAAATCTGAAACCGAGGTGAGCCTTGCATCTGCCCATTGATCATGAGAGATGTTTCCATCCACATGACTCCTGTCAATGACCGCGGCTATGATCTTGCCTTTGAGCGCGTCGCTAAAGGAAAGATCTTTATTGAAGGCTGTTGTGCTGCTGGAATGCACTTTCTGCCTTTTCGCTTCAGACTTGTCGCCCTCAAGAGACCTATTGCGCTTTGACGTTGAGTCGCTGCAGGTCGGTTTGGTGTTTCTGCTAAGGAAGCCACTTGCCCACTCGAGTTTTCGCGTTTGCTTCGGGGTTCTTTCCGCTGCCGGTATGATACCGAGTGCGGCCAGAATCCGCGCAGCATTACGCTGATCTCGATTGGCCTGTGACTTCATGGACCTCTTTCTGGCCAACCCAGAGCTGTGTACGTGTGACACAGTTGAGGATCCACCTCCAGAGTTAATCGCTACCGATACCAATCGGGGTGCGCCCTCATCCTTCGAGTCACTTCCACATGTCGTAGATTTTGCCTATCCGGATGGAGTGTCCCTGGGGTAAATTATTTGACATATCCTACTACAGGATATTGCAAGTCTGAGTTGAAACGAATAAACTCACTGTGTGCTTGTGCATCATGTTACGCCTTTGACCCTCCATAGATGCTGAAGTATACGGCCCTTCCCTCTGAAATTGTGCGTACGTTCATATCCCGCATTGGGTTTTTATTGGACAAATCCTACCGCAGGATTTTTCACAGGCTGAGCTGAAACGAAAAAACCCGCTGGCTTGATTAAAGTACAGAAATGACTGCGTAGTCTTGAAAACTCTGGTTCATATCACGGTTAATAGGTTTTTAATGACTGAATAATATACATGATGATGATAATTGTTTGCTGTCTATATCATTTCAAGATGGGGCTAACATTTTTTTTAAAATGAGCTTTGATTACCTTCATACAAAGCTAATATAGCTAGAATTCACCCAAGCTTGTCAATAGTTGTATAAATTCTTAAGCAAGTTCCAATCACGAGACTTACTATTCATTTTTCAGCAAAAGCACTGTATAAAATCTATTTTTATAATTTGTTGCACAATTTCATTCTCCATTACAAACGAGCTTATAATCCCACCTAGACCTTTTCGACTAGCATCGCTTGGAAAAAGTCCAAGGAGGTCATCATGCCCACCTCATAAATAATACTCTCTCAGTTAATTAATACGGAAGCGTACACTTACTTGGCTAAAAGAATACAAAAAAAAAGAAGATCCGTCATTATTTATAATTTGAGTATTTGTTTATGTTTTTTCTCATACCTAATGTGTATTGTCCATTTCAATATAAGTTCGACTAAAGAATTTTTCCGTGCCAAAGACTCAGTGCAAACATCAAGCAAGTGAGAAGAAAATCTAAGTGTGGTTCAGAAAACCACATTCGCGTTGACCGACTAATAAATAAATAAATCACACCAAAAACATAAATGTAAAAAAAGAGCCAAGTTCTCCCGTACAAAAATTCTGCCTAACAAATCAGCCACGAAAAGTAATGAGATCTAAAAGAACGCCAAGTTCTAAGATTCAGCAAGTACTCGTAGGTGCATTGCAAATGTTTTAAGTGGACTTACATCGAATCAACTATTAGTTTTGAAAGTAACTTGTAAACTAATGTAAATTAGTTAATTTTTTTTACTTAGCAAGTTTTCCAAACTTTTTTAATAGTAGGTTACTAAGAGAAAACCCGCCAAGTAAAAAAAATTAACTAATTTACATTAGTTTACAAGTTACTTTCAAAACTAATAGTTGATTCGATGTAAGTCCACTTAAAACATTTGCAATGCACCTACGAGTACTTGCTGAATCTTAGAACTTGGCGTTCTTTTAGATCTCATTACTTTTCGTGGCTGATTTGTTAGGCAGAATTTTTGTACGGGAGAACTTGGCTCTTTTTTTACATTTATGTTTTTGGTGTGATATCATTACTTTTTGCAAAGATTTTTTTTTTTTGATAAGCAGAAAAATCTAAAAATTAATTTTATTTCTTTATATTGACTGGCAGAATTGTTAGTTTGCCAAATTACAATATTCTACGATGATCAGAGGTGCCCCATATATTTTATAAAATTTATTTTTAAATGGGTGGGTACCACGCCCCCTCAGTTGAAAATCATAAATTTCATATTTTATTTGTTTTATTGCACGATGTACTTGTATGCCAAATTTCTTGATTCTACTGCACTCCAAAGTGCTCCATATAATTTAAATTAATAATTTAAAAGTAGGCGGCTACCACGCCCCCTGACTGAAAAATTTCAAATTTTCGATTTTTTCTTTTGTATGTACTTCATGACATATCACTGTGCTAAATTTCTTGATTCTACTGCACTCCAAAGTGCTCCATACAATTTAAATTAATAATGTAAAAGTAGGCGGCTACCACGCCCCCTGATTGAAAATTTTCAAATTTTCGATTATTTCCTTTGTATGTTTCACATGACCTACCACTGTGCCAAATTTCAAGTTTCTAGGGCAACGGAAAGTGCTTCATATAATTTAAATTAATAATGTAAAAGTAGGCGGCTACCACGCCCCCTGACTAAAAAATTTCAAATTTTCGATTGTTTCCTTTGTATGTACTTCATTACCTATCACTGTGCTAAATTTCTTGATTCTACTGCACTCCAAAGTGTTCCATATAATTTAAATTAAAAATTTAAAAGTAGGCGGCTACCACGCCCCCTGACTGAAAAATTTCAAATTTTCGATTTTTTCCTTTGTATGTACTTCATGACCTATCAGTGTGCAAAATTTCTTGATTCTACTGCACTCCAAAGTGCTCCATATAATTTAAATTAATAATGTAAAAGTAGGCGGCTACCACGCCCCCTGATTGAAAATTTTCAAATTTTCGATTTTTTCCTTTGTATGTACCACATGACCTACCACTGTGCCAAATTTCAAGTTTCTTCTTGACTAGCTTAACAAATGATGTGACTTTGAAACTTTTGGCTTCTTTGGTATAGAAGTTAGAGGGGTGTGGAAAATGACCTGAGTTGTTTCCTGTAAATAAGGGTGTAGTGCCAAAGTTGCTAGAGAACTTGGCTGGGCACTACCGTGCCCCTTGATTTCTACCTGACAGAACGAACACAAATACAGGGTGGCTGATGAATATTGCTACGTTGACACTGAAATAGGCAATTGTTTCTTGAATGGCTTGCTTTAATTCATTCAAATTTGTTGGTTTTGACTTGTAGACTTCCTGTTTGCAATAACCTCACAAAAAAAAATCAGGTGCAGTAAGGTCAGGTGACCTGGGGGGCCAACGGAATGAGTAATTCCTGGATATCAGCTTGTTCGGAAATTTTCTTCGCAATTCCGTCATAACAGGCCTGGCTATGTGAGGAGCTGCACCATCTTGCTGAAACCAAACAGTTTTGAAAGGAATTCTCTTTCGCCGTAATTCTGGATAGAAAAACTCTCTCAACATGGTCAAGTAACGGTCTCCAGTAACCGTAACGGTGTGACTGTTTTCTTCGAAGAAATAGGGCCCGACAATGCATCGTGACGAAACTGCACACCATACTGTGACAGAAGAAGTAAGAAAGATTTAACGTCAGCACCTAGCAATTAAGCCTTATCTGACGGTGGACCTATCCACACTGTCGACGTGACAATTTCCAACCGAAGTCAGCAATGTCACTATGTTTTATTTAAGAGGACACTAAAACCTCTTCCTGATGATCCACCAACATACAAAAGCACACCTAAACTTTCTAAAAGAAAGAAGCGGGTACCCCGTATCTATATTCACACCAGTACCAATCGAATTAGTGCCAGCTCTTATTCATCTTGGTTTGATTCTAGACTACTATTCATGCAACACACGGAACTGCACTCAACCCTCAGTCACGCGAAAGAAGAGCCGTTGTCCGGTCACGGAAACTGCTCAACCTTCGTCACCGAAAGAAGAGCCGTTAACCGTGATTTGCGAATAGCAGCTGAGGCCAAACTCAGATAACCACAACCCCCGCGAAGGTCCATCCCACTAGTGAGGTGCTAAATCTCACTACCCACGGTACCCATTACCCCTGGGTGAGGGGTGGTGTCACATTTTGTATAACAATTAGTTATACTTTGTTTTTTGTGATCTTTTGTTTTGTTTTGCAGCTTTTATCCAGCTAGCGGATGAGGGACACCGCTCACCCTCTGTAAGGATTACCCACATTGATCGAAGGGATGAACCAGCCAATCAAGGGACGCACCCAACATTTTGTCTAATTTCCTTAACGTTTATCCACATTCGGTACTCGTTAATCGTAATTTCCTCCTTTACTATAGAAAGGCTATAGTATCTGTTAAGGATCGCATTGATCTTCATCGTACGTCCTGTTTCAATCCGTTAATTCCATTAGACTAAAGCTGCCTACGTCCGCAAGTTCATGCCAATAAATTGACAAGAACCTCTCGGAGGCACCACGAGAAGGTCGGCACGTTCACTTCAAATTTCTACCATATGTACTAGGAAACATGTTTCCTTTCTAAATTGCCAATATCCATGATTTCACCTTCACCATACTGTGACACGAAGTTTATGCAATTCTGTCTCATGGAGTATCTGTGGGTTGGAATGGAAGTACTCCATAGTTCAACATGTTTCCGTCCTCTTCCACCATTTTCAGCATCTTCTGACGAAGTTCCAAGCGAATCGGCAAGTCTGTTGCATTCAGTTTGTTGACCATTTAGATTTTATAGAGGAATAAGTTCAAGTCATTGTGCATAATTGACTGCAATGACTGTCGTCTGCTTATACCCATTTGAGCAGATAAGTTTCTTGTCGAAACTCTTGGATTATTTTGTATGGCAGCAGCTAACAACAGCTATTGTTTCCTCCGTCCGAACTGAAGGCTTTCGATGGTAAGGTCTTCTTTCGACCGTTCCATGCTCGGCAAAATTGTTGTCTGCTCGGAGGATTGCCGCCAAACGTGCGCCTCTATTCTCTTTGAACCAAAATTACGGACTCCAGTGCATAATAACGGCGGACAATCCAAATTCTTGCTTCAGTACCCCAGTTATCCATTTATAATAAATCTAAGAATCAATCTGCAAAATAAAAAAAAATTACTAGATTCATTAAATTCAAAAAAAAGTTATTATACATTTTTTTTTTGTAGCAGCTTACGTCAGCCACCCTGTATGTAAAATTCTCTTATTGTTTGTTCAGAAATCTTTTCGATGTTGGCAATTCTGCTCTACAAAAAATTCATTCATACATTCCAAAGTCACCACATCCTGAATCAACAACAACAACAACACAAAAAAGCTCTTGTCCTATTTCATCTGTCATCGTCGTCGGAGTCTCCTATTTGCTGTATAGTTTGTAGCTTTTGCTCAGAGAAACATAACCAAAGGCAACAACTGCTATGATTTCCGTTTTGGTAGTGCGCCGCCATGGCTTCGATAACGGTTAAGGCAGTATAAAGTCTGTAGCCTGTTGGAATAGGGTGTCTGCGTGTTGGCAAAGAACCATAATAAAATAAGGGTTACTAACTTTTCTCAACAAAACAGTTCATTGATTATTCTTTTTTGTGTTTTGAATTAAATATGTAAAATTAGTTGTTGCGGGCGTGTAACAAATTCCTTTTGCCGGTTATTATTCTCGATTTTATGGATACCGAGAGGAGTTGCTTCTCCTGTCATTTCGTGCAAATAAAACCCGGTTGATTCAATAAAAAAACAAAAAAGAAATTAATAAAAGTCTTGCTTAGGTGCGAAGAAAAAGTGTTAATACTCGTAAATTCTTTTATTATCAACGTTTGCTTTTGAGAAATAAGTTCAAGGTCGTTTAAATCTAACACAGTGTCAGTGGGTAATGAATTTTCGCAATCATTCATTTAAAATTAATTCCGTTCTCAATTGTGACTCAGCCTTTTATCTTGTGTTAAAATTCTAATTAAGAGAATACCGAAATAATACAAAGTCCATGTAATTTTTTGTGCCCAATTTTTTCGTCATGTTTCGAATTAACTTGCTGCTTTATCGATTTTCCTATTCCCTCAGTGATCCCTGAATTCCCATACCCAATTCAAGCAATATGCTGCTGCTGCTGCTGTGTGTTCAGTGTACATAACCACAATCTTTGTAGCAACGACAAAAAAAAAGTTCATCTTCCTCTCTCTGGTGCTTCCTTTGACTGTGATTATTGAGGTAGACTCCTTGAGTTCCCGGGTGTGTTGTTGTTCGATGTCTTCCTTGTATTAACTTGTATCTTTTGGTTGTTGCTATTCTGGACGTTGTTTTATATACATGGGCATATTTTTGCTTTTTTTTCTTTTTTCAATTTCATAACTCCCATTTCGTTCCTCTTTTTTGTATGTTTTGTCGGGCTTTCTTCCACACCTGCACATCGAATACACCTGTTTGTTAAATGAGCATTGAGAGACAGCAGGGATGAGCCGGGTTTAAAAATAGTCATGCATAATGGATGAACTACTGAAAAATCGATATTGTATGACTAATTTAGAAATTTAACGGTTTAGGTAAAGGATAAGTGGCAAGTCTGCGGTTTTCCAACCGTGTAGACAGAAACAACAACGACCAATGGTCGCTGAAACAAAACCTATATTACTGTCGTAATTGAGCTTTTGTTGTTTCAGAAAAACCAACACTGGCACTGACATTTCAACATTAGTGGCTAATTTGCGTCATTAGCTGCAAAGCTAACTTCTAATTTGATACTGGCCGCTGCAAAGAGGGTGAATTATGCGTAATTTTGGGTTCGATTACAAAATGTGTTTATTGATTTTCGTCGTCTTCAATTCGCTCAAACATTTTCAGTTTGAATCATCAGGCTTATTTTTGTTTCAAGAAAAGCATATTCATGTCAAGAGTTCTTTCTATGACAGGCCTGCAACACAAGCCTCTTATATCAATAAGAATATTTTTTTTTTTTTGAGATAAATTGAACATATAACCCTTGGAGCAAATAGCACACCTACACTTTCTTTCAATTGAATACTAACGCACTCGTAGACGCCGATTCAAACCAAACCGTATTCCAGTTCTTTGGCGGATAATTAGTTCGGTCTCAAACAATTTTGCTTCTTAGTCTTATTAAAAAGAAACAAACAAGTATCTTGTACATCTCTTGATATGGTAGTCAGAACGTACACACATCCACACATCTCATTTATTGTGATTCCTGAAATAGATCGAGGTCAAGCAACTTTGATCTAATTTGTAGACGCCTCGAGATTTCAAGAGTGAACTTTTTTTTTCTTTTCTTAAATTAAATCGTTTGAAGTTGTCGTCGTTGTCGATATCATGTTGTCATTGTACTCAACCAAGTCTTGAAAAATCCGCAATCCGAAAAAGGCGTTCTTTGTCTATTACGAAAAAACAAAAATTAAACGACTTGAATGTTCAAAAAGAACCCACGTTTGACGTTCGAATTTATTTTTGACAGTTGAATGATTTATAAAACCGTTGATATGGCTTTTGTCTCACTGAATGTTTCGTTTTAAAATAGTAGGTGGTGTAAACTCTTTTTCATGTCCAATGAGAGCATTTTCTTTCGTTTCCTGACTTCGTTTTGACCAGGTTTAAATGTCGTTTGAAAATGGAACCATTCCGAAATAGGTTAGGTTAGGTTATGTGATAAGGGGTGTGCACAGCGTGAAACTGTTGTTGTGAAACGTAGACTGGCTCGTTAACGAACCAACCTGTGCTATCTATAAATTTCCTCATGTTTGGCATTGAGACCTGGCTAGACCAGTTCCCCAACAAACCTGTTCCCGAAATGACGGAGTCGGTTAGTTTGGAGGTTCGGACAGTCACAGAGCAGGTGTTTAATGGTCTCTATTTCCTCCTCATCCTGACAAATCGGGTGCAAATGCCCCTATCTTGTTGGCCACTGTGCCAATGGCGCAATGACCCGTAAGTACACCTATCAGGATTTTAATGTTCTTTTTACTCAGCGATAGAATATACCGAGTTTCCTTTTCAATAGTGTAAGGCCATAAACTTCTAGAGATTACACAATCGTCCCTGGATTTCCAGGAGTTATTGATTTTCTCTTTTGATTTAAGGTCTATCTTCTTCTTGAAAAGTTTTCTAACCTCTGTTCTACGTTTCTTTAGTACACCATTCCACCAGGAGGGTGGGTTAGTGGAGTTATTGGAACGAGATAAAGGGCAGTGTTTTTCAAAAGATATTCTCATTTTACTAGACAGGTTTTGGACAACAGTGTCAATGGTTGGAGTACTTAGACTTGTATTGTCCTCTGGTGGATCAATACAGTCTTTCAGCCATTTTTCCTACTCTGTCCAATTGGTTCTAGTTGGGTTCCTATAAGGTTTCCTTTAAAGTAAAAGTAAAGTTCCTGGTCTATAGAAAAGAGTATCCTAAAGTGATCTGAGAAGGATTCTTTAGGTGAGACTCTCCAGTCTTCAACTAAAATTTTACTATTATTGCTAATGAGAGTCAAATCTATGATTTCTTCCCTGTTTTTGTTTCGAAAGGTAGGGTAACTGCCCCTATAACATAACGATAAATTAGAACAAAAAATATATTCAAAAATTGACTCACCCCTTTTGTTGATATCCTTTGAGCCCCATTGAGTGTGGTGAGCGTTGGCATCACATCCCACCGCTTGCTGTAGCATGGACGACAAGATCACGGACTGTTTTTGATGGTGGGTTCTCCTTCGTACGGCATGTACATACGTCGACGCTAGGATGAAGTTTCCCCCATTCGATTCGACGCTGACTGCCGTGTTGTCCCTGTTGCTGTACCTAGGTAGGAAGAAAGCATTAATTGATTTTTTCACTAGGATACAACTTCTTATATCACCTTCATCTGACGTGGAATGGAAAAGGTTGTAGTTTGCCTTACCATGGTTCCTGGATCAAGGCTACATCCACGTTCTCATGAGACATGTAGAGCGTAAGGTCATACTGGCCTCAATAAAAAAAACAATCTGTCCTCTCCAACAAAATACAAATTGTCATATTTGATCAGATTTATCGTTGTCCAGATAACAAAAGTCTCCTTATCAAAAGAAAAACAATAAACCAAACAGAGGGGTTTCCATTAAGTAGACAATAAACCCATATAATTGTTTGTTTGTGAACACACACATGTATGTAATCAAATCACATTTGAAGGGCATTCATGTTGACACGAACACGAATATAATGTTTAATTGGTTGTATTCAATCAACTCGTTCTTCTGGACGAAGTATTCTAATTACATGAATACGACTACGAGGCAAAGTACAATGAAAACCTTGAAATTTTTTGATACCTGTGCGGTGTAAAGGATCTTAATGTCACCTAATAATTCTCTTTTTTGTTAGAATATGAGTTTGTTTTTCGGTTTAAGTGAAATTTCATTAAAAAGTTTTATCATGACAATCTGCGAGGCAAATTAATTAGGAGACAAGGGTTTGCTAGCTTGGTTTTGAAACCTACGAAGAGTTACATAATGTTGAGGCAGAGGTAATAACTCAAGCCGTTTTCAAGTACCTTTTCTGTTTTGTGGTGTCCAGGGAAGTGCGGCATTCCTTGTTTTGTATTTTGGAACGTTTTAAAAGGGTGAATTTGGGAAAATCCTATCGTTAAAACAAAGATACTTGGGGCCTTTATTTGGTGTACAGTTAACAGTGGTCGAGGAAAATTGCGAGTAATACCGATTTGAAATTGTTTGAAAATGTTTGCAAATAATTAACAATATCTCAGCTATCAGGCCTTCAAAACCTTTGAAAACCATTTCGATGAATAGAGTTCGACCAGACCTTTCTTTTGATGTATCATTCGATGGGTTTTGGAAAATCATGAAGAAATCGATTTCGCTAAATTCAACATATTTCATAGTTCTCATTGTCCCTAGCTAGCTGTCTCCAGTTTTGCACTCCAAGTTGATTGATTCCACTTGTGTGCGCCATCTGAGTAGCGGTCTTCCTCTCCTTCTACGTCCCTCGGGAATAGTTTCCGGGCCGGAGCATTGGTGTCCATGCGCTCTAAATGACCGAGCCATCTGAGTCTCTGGACCTTGACCCTTCTGGCTAAGTCCATGTCGTTGTACAACCCGTAAAGTTCGCTGTTGTATCTTCTTCGCCATTCAATGCACACGGGGCCCAAGATGACCCGAAGCACTTTCCTCTCGAAACAGCCTAAGGCACATTCATCCGATTTTGTCAGGGTCCATGCTTCTGCACCTTACAGCAGGACTGGGATGATGAGGGTGTTTTACAGTTTTACCTTAGTTCCTCGAGAGAGGGCTTTTCCACTCAATTGCTTTCTTAGCCCAAAGAAACAGCGTTTAGCAAGAGTAATTCTTCGTCTCATCTCGGCGCTAGTGTTATTGCCCATGTTAATAGCGGAGCCTAGGTAGACAAACTCCTCTACTACCTCGAAGTTATATGCGTCTATTGTAACGTTCTGTCCGAGCCGTCGGCGTACGCGAGAAGTTGAACAGATTTTTGGAAGATAGTGCCTCTGGTGTTGACGGTGGAGTTTTGTACTATCTTCTCAAGAACGATGTTAAAGAAATCGCACTACAGCGCATCGCCTTGTCTGAATCCTTTTTTGATGTCGAAAGATTCCGTAAGCTCGTTGCCAACCTTGATGGAGCAGCGTGAGTTCTCCATCGGCATTCTGCACAAGCGAACGAGCTTGGCAGGGATGGCAAAACTAGACATTAGCTTTTTACAGTTCGTCTCTGTAGATGCTGTCATACGCGGCCTGGCCTGAAGCCACATTGATAAAGACCAATCAGATTGTTGACGTAAGGCTTCAGACGTTCACATATTACGGCAGAGAGGATCTTGTTGCGATGTTAATTAGACTGATTCCTCTGTAGTTGGCGCAGTTTAGAGGATCTCCCTTTTTCCCTTATTCCTCAAAGCCAGACTCAATTTCGAGCTCTGGTTGCCGAGATATTTGCATCAGAAATGGTCTTTCTATGGAATTACAATAACCTAAGCACATAGTATCCGTGGCTTATTGGTTAGGTGCGTTGGCTGCTAAGCAGAACGTCGTGGGTTCGAGTCCTACTCGTGCCCATAGTTTTTATTTCATCTTTCACTGGCACTGCCTCTTGCGAAGAACTGACAAAACTTCCAAGAGTATCAATCTGTCATGAAAATAGTGCTTCTCAACTTTGCAGTTCGGAATCGGCGTTAAATTGTGGGTCCCCTCAATTCTTCACCCGCACCCAGAGAATTGTTGATGAGAGTAAGCCTCTTAAGCCTTGGATCTTCAAGAGTTGTCGCTCTTTTAAGGAAAAAGACCAAAAATACCAGTTTTTTTTTATCATAACTCGGTAACATGGGTCCTGATTATGGGATTCGCGGCGGATCGTTTTCAAATCGACTTGCTTCGTATTTCCTTATTAACGAATTCGCGGCGGAGCGAAAATAATTCTTCCAATATTCCTGTGATTTCACACTTTTGGTTTGACTATTTCTTCCAAAATTCCACTGATTTGAATAAACACTCTTTCACCTGTGAATGCGCCAAAAAAAAAGCTGTCGGATTTCAACTCGCCAGTAAACATAATGACATTTCAAATCCAAGAAGGCGAAAGAGAAAGCAATAATTGAAAAAATGTCAAACTCACTAGCAAAACGATCCGCCGCAAATCCCCTAATCAGGCCCCAGAGCTCGCAGACAATTTTGGTTTTAAGTGACTGATAGAGGGCGACCAGAACTTTTTGTAATATCTGATAAAGGCTACCTGGGGAAATGAAATCGCAGCAAATTTTCTCAAGGCAGCAATCGAAGGAAATTATTTTTTGATTAAAACGTTAAATTTTATTTTTACTTTTCTTTCCCGTTTTATATTTGTGTTCAAAACATCTCATCCAATTTGTTGTGTTTACCTTGTTTGTTTGTTGTTATTATTTTTTTCTGCTTATCACACTGCGCTGATGAATGTTAAACGACCTTGTCTTTTACTTGTGTTTTCTCGTTTCTCTATAACCCAGCAAACCCTATAATATTTATTTCCAGATTAAATTTATACTCACATAAAAAAATAAAACCAAAATACATACTTTATTGATCCCCAAATTGTGGACCTCTTGCATATTGGACAAACCCTCCCCTTATACTACAAGTGTGTCAAAAATCCTCATAAACTAAAATATTAAAAACAAAAACACAAAAACTATAAATAAATGAATGAAATAAACAAACCTTAAACCTAACTCAATCCATCCGCGTGCAATGAAATTAACGATAATCACTAAGAGTGTGCTAATGAAATGGTTGTCAGTGCTATGTTATATTCCGGCAACATTGCCGGCAATAATAATAATACCAACAACACAAAAAACAACAAAAAATCAAACAACACCAGCAACAATAACAACGGTTACGGTCTAGGAATTCCAAAATCACCATCATTTCACAGTGGACTTGACTTGTTAGCCGATGACGATCAATACGGTGCTGTTGCGGCCGCCCATCTAAATACACTTAATAAATTCCAATTGGACAAAAAAACAACACAAGATCGAACAGACTACGACCAAAACGACGACGCAGACAAGAACGGAACCGCTACAAACGGCGACGACGACATACAAAATTTACGACATTACAGTCACGATCGCGAGTACGACGAGCAAACTCAGGAACGTGGACATTTCAATTTTTCAAAAGTCTCAAATTCACCCCGATTGACAGGTAGCTTTACAAATATGCCATCATTACAGCAGGATCAGTTAACATCATCATCATCCTCGTCATCATCGCCATCATCCAATGCTTCAGCTGCTAATAATAGTAATAGTAAGGTTAGAGTTCATATCTAATATGTTTAGCTATTTTTTCATTTTTGCATTTTTTTTGTTTTTGTTTTGTAAACTAGTTTTTCAATTGGTTTAAGATTTGCTCGCGAATCTTTAAGCAATTCGATTCATTCATTACATTTTCCATTGTTGAAGTAACATTTTTGATTTCAAATAGAATACTCAGTTTTTGTTCCATCAATCACCTCTTATTATCGTAGTTATCTGAAGAAAGAAAAATTAACATCATCAATTTTGTTTTTCTTGTTTTTTTCGCTCATATTGCTAATCAAAAAATTTCTACAAAAATAACCCCCCATATGGTAACCCCAAAAAGTCACCGTCACAGAATAATGTTATAAAATCAAATCAACACGTTAATTTGAACTCGAAAAACATTGCCGGCGGCGGTGGCGGAATAGGAAGGGTTAGCGGCGGCAACAATGGCGAAAATGGCAACAGCAGTACCACAAGCTTCGGTTTGGCATCAACACCGGTATCGAGTGCTTCCTCTAAAATCATATCACCTAGTGGAAGCGGCGGCGGTGCAAGTGGAGGGTTCGTGGGTGGTGGCGCTGCCGGAATTTTTCCAAACGGCAATGATGGTGTTCTGTCACCGCAGACCCTACAGCAGATAACTGGAAGTCCAGGACGTGCTCGAGATCGCAATTTATTTAATTCACCATCAACAGCAGCAGCTGTTTCATTGGCATTACTTAGAGGTTTCACAATAATTATATCCATACATAGTTTAAAATTTCGTTTAGTTTTGTGCATCCACTTGGTTTTTTTTTTCTTTTTTACTCTATACGTAATATCGGAATGCAGATTTTTTTTTTACGTAAAACTAGAGTTTGTTCATATATTGGTTTTCGTATACACACTCTGAATTTCAGTATTATCTCAAAATTTGATTAAGCGATTTTTTTTACACGACGCAACTTGACTTAAGATGATCTTAAAAAGTTGTCTAGATCTGGTCTGTATACCTCAGCGATGGAGAGAAGTAAAGGTAGTATTCATCCCCAAGGCGGGAAAATTCTCGCATGTCAACCCTAAAGATCGAAGATCATCATTCATTCTCAAAACTCTTGAACGATTGATCGATATCCATATACGTAATAGCATTGATAAGAGACTATCGATGTCTCAGCATGCTTACTGCAAAGGGAAATCGGTAGAAACAGCCTTGCATACTCTGGTAAGAACTATCGAATACTCCCTAGAGCTAAAAGAAAATGCTATGGTTGCCTTCCTGGATATTGAAGGTGCTTTCAACAACGTTGACACATCTGCTATCACTTCTGCTATGACGACCCTAAACGTGGAATACTAACTCTGTGAGTTGATTAATCTAATGCTAAAAAGCAGGATCATCAACTCTAAGATGGGGGATTTTTGTACGAAAAGGTCTGTCAGCAGAGGCACTCCACAAGATGGTGTTCTGTCTCCTTTCCTGTGGAACATAGTAGTTAACGAACTGCTAATATCCCTCGAGAAGGAAGGCTACAGAGTGATTGCGTATGCCGATGATGTGGCTATCGCCGTCACAGGAAAACATCCTAATACTCTGAGAGACCTCCTCCAAAACGCACTTAATATGCTCACTAGATGGGCTGATCACTGTGGATTTAATAATAATCCTCAAAAAACAGACCTCGTCCTTTTTACACGGATATACAAAATCCCAGTAATTGTACCTCCTTCAATAAAAGGTGTACCACTAGTTTTTACCAATGAAGCCAAATATCTTGGTCTGATATTGGACAAAAAATTAAGTTGGAAACCTAATATTCAGGAAAGAGTTAAGAAAGCTACAGTAGCTCTTTTCTCCTGCAAGAAAGCCATAGGAAGCAAATGGGGTTTTCAACCTCGCATAACCTATTGTCTATATACATCGGTCATCCGACCAATACGGGGTTGCAGTATGGTGTGGTATGGTATGGCACTAGAGAAAGTCATTCACAGTCCAACGCATTGCATGTCTCTGCATAAACAGGGCATTGAGAACCACACCCTCATCAGCGTTAGACACTCTTCTCCATCTGACACCCCTCGTCGTCTTCAGCAAATAAGTGGCAACGAGTACAGCTATAAGACTCAACGCCTCATCTCAATGGACCAACAATAATGTGGGACATTCCATCATTTTGAACTTCTTCGGTTCTATACCAAAGTACATAGACTACACGATTCCAAAACCCCAATTTGGGAAAAACTTCCAGGTATCCATTACATCCAGAGATGAATGGGAGACAAAAAACTCCTGGATGACAAAAGTATCCATTTTGATACAGATGGATTCAAGTCAAATGATGGAGTTGGTAGTGGTGTGTACTTAGAAAAGCTTAATCTAAGCCTCTCATTCCGCCTCTTTAATCATTGTAGCGTCTTCCAAGCGGAAATTTTGGCGATCAAAGAGGTTCTATCCTGGCTGAGAGAAAAGGTGATATCAACTTCTAGTATCCGCATCTTCTCTGACAGTCAGGCTGCTATTAAATCTCTCGACGGTGTCTCAACCAACTCTCAAACGGCCCTCGATTGTCGATCATCTCTTATGGAGATGGCGCAGCAATTTAACATTCACCTCTGGTGGATGCCGGGCCACAGAGACATCACAGGAAATTGTAGAGCCGATGCGATGAACTCGCTAACAATGGAACCGTCATACCTATTTCACCTGAAAGGGAAAAGATACGTATACCTATAGCTATATGTCAACTTTTGCTAAAAGAAACAGCCTTAACAAACTTTAGGTGGTACAATTTACCAATGTGCGCAGTCACAAAACTCATATGGCCGTCGCTGGACCTAAAGACTTGTTGTCTCAAAGCAGATTTCATATAAGCTCCTTAATAGGTGTCCTTACGGGACACTGTCTTATAGGCAGACACGCAATACGACTTGGTGTAGCCTCAAATGACTTCTGCAGGAGCTGTGTGAACGAGGAAGAAGAGGAAACAATCTCTCACGTATTTCGAAGAAGAATCGATGCGAATGTTTTTCTTTCTAAAATCTGTTAATTACCGTCTTTAACAGTGTGAACACGAAAATAATTTGCGAGGTGTAACGTGCCCCAGAGTTACCATTCGTTGCTCCTAGTGTTATAAAGAGGAAAGATTTGTATTCTTGTATGTTTGTAATGAATAAACTCAAAAACTACTGATCCGATTTCAAAGATTTTCTACCATTAGAAAGCTACATTCAGCTTGAACAACATAGGCTAAATTTTACTACTAGCTGACCCACTAACCGCTGTTTTGCCCTTAAAATGTTAATCTTCGAATATACTTATCCCATTCGAAAAAAAACTTTCACTGAAAGAAAACTAGGCTGTATGTATTGTGCAAATTAGGTTTCTGAGTTGGTACGACCAGTTTTCGGCAGATGGCGCCACTGTCATTCTAATGCACTTAATGCAAGTCTCAAATTGTCAGTTTTCTCTTCTTCTTCTATCCAACTATATTCTGAATTCGCTTGATTTGTCAGGAATGCCACCGAACGTTCTTAGGTTTGGTTAGTTGATGTCGTTACCGTCACACTTAGATCAATACAGATCCATTGTGGTACCCAGTGAGTATTGCTACTCAAGCTACTAATGAAAACCTATGTTTTCAGTTAATCCTGGAGTACTAGAGAGTTCTTCTAAGTCCTCGAAGAAATAATTGACTAGCAATTTCTTCCTTTGGTGGGAGCGTGCGGGGCAGTGACATAGGAAGTGCAAAGTGTCTTCATGCACCTCCTCGTCACCGCATCCTCTGCATAGATCATCTGAACTGATTCTCATATTTTCCTTACAAGAGATCGCATAATTCGCATAATTCTTTCCGTTCTTTGTTTGGTAAAACATGACCAAATCTTTCTTGAAGTGCCGCAGGAGTCAAGAAGGCCTTAACAGTTATTCTTTTTGAGATTTCCTGATTAAAATAACAGGTAGGGATGCTGATTAGCTGAGCTTCGCTAACGTCAAGCGTTGTTCCTAAAGCTTGCTAATTCACCGGCTTTCTCGTTGCCTGGGTATATCGCTGTGGCCTGGGACCCAGCAGAGTCTAATGGTATGCTGTGCGCCAAGAACCTTAATTTCTTCGCTGCAGCATGAAGCAAGCTTTGATTTTACCTCAGTTGTAGTAATCGCTTTTATTGCCGCTTGGCTATCAATGTAAAAGGTGATATCAGCCCGTGGTATGGCCATCATTAATTCCTCTTTAGCAAGTGTTGTCACTGCCAGGACCTCCGCTTGGGAGACACTATTGTAGCCTGGAAGCTTAAGCGAGGGGTTTAACTTGAGAGCTTCAAAATAGAAGCTATTGACGACTCACTGGAGTATGTTATTTATTCATCCACTCCTCTCTGCTTGGGATGGCAGCCTGGGATGGTTTATGAAAATCAAGTTCAGGTATTTTATAGTCTGTTCTTACGCTCTTACATTAGGAATTGGAGTACCCATCCTTCTTCTTCGAAACATAAATCCACCACGACCTTGCAACATACCCAGACTTGACTCTCAGTCAAGAAATGATGAACAATCTTATCGAGGCAACAATTTCGACTGGAAATATTAAATGTGATGAAGACGTACAGTTGCCACGTATAAATTACTTGATAAGCTTCTTTTTTTCGATGCTCCACGAGTAACTTGATTTCTTAGTCAAATTTGATGTTGGAAAAAGTAGTGCACTGTCCGTTGCCTCTTCAGGAATTGCGGCAACTCTGTTAAATGACGGGAACTGCACACTGAAGCCTTAAGTTACCACTTACAATTTCTTTAGAGTTGGTACAATGTCCCGGTGCCCCTGTGCGTGGTCGGCTAGTAATTGTTTTTTTTTTTTAACTACATTTTTTTTTATAAAAGAGCATCTACATATATTTTCCCTCGTTATTTAATTAACATTCATTAGGTAGGTTTTTTAAATAACCTTCTATAAGTACAGCCTTGGCCAAAAGTATTGAGCACCCTATAAAATTTATTTTTTATTTTGCGAAATGGTAAAAAAAACCGAACTAAGTGTTGAGAAACGTGCCCAAACACAGATTTTAAATCAGCAAGGTAAATCTCAGGTAGAGATTTGTAAAACATTGAACTGTTCCTGCAAGTTTTCAGTGGCTATTTGTGCTCGAACAACCAGACGAAGACTTTTTGAAGCTGGTTTAAAAGGTTGTTAGGCCAGGAAAAAGCCATTGCTCTCACCAAAAAACCAAAACGCCAGACTTGAATGGGCAAAAAAGTACCAAAATTGGACAGAGGAAGATTGGTCAAATATTGTTTGGTCAAGCGAATCGTACTTTGAGGTTGATTAGTTTGGGTGATAATCTTACGATTAGCATCAATCAATCGACCACAAAAAAAATCACTTATAAAAACCGCAAAGTTTTGCTCTACGTTAAGATTTTTCGTACCCCTGGCGTGACCTTTGTTCGGCGACGAGTCGGTGAAGAATTTAGTCCGGAGTGTGTAGTCTCCACAGTTAAGCATGGCGGTGGCAGCGCTATGATTTGGGCATGCATGAGTTCCTTAGGATTGGGGGAAATTTTCGTGTGTGAGGGTCTCATGGACTCTACAAAGTACATAAATGTACTGGAAACTGCAATTCTTCCCTCATTTTCCAAACTTTTTGGTGAAACAAATCTTGACGGAGTAAAAGTACAACAAGATAACGCACCTTGTCTCAAAGCTGCAAAAACCATAGCTTGGTTAAGCGGAAATTGCGTTGAGCTTCTTGATTGGCCTGCCCAGTCCCCAGATTTAAACCCAATTGAACATCTTTGGGGTTTATTAAAGCGCAAGATAAGGCAGTATAAAATTTGAATCAAAGAACACCTAAAGCACCATCTACGGAGCGAATGGAATGCTTTATCTGCAGAGGAGTGTAATCATCTTGTGCGTTCTTTACCGAAAAGAACTGCTGCCGTCGTCATTAAGGCGAAAGGTGGCCCAACAAAATATTGAGCTTAATTTAATAAAAACAATCATCCTTCCATACAAAATACTAAAAGTTGTTTTAATCAAGTGGTTAAAAAAATATAAGAAGATTTCAAGGGTGCTCAATACTTTTGGCCAAGGCTGTGTGTTAAAATTCATATTTTAAAATTAGTCGCTTTCATACTTAAATATTCATCTCTGTTCACTTATATCTTCTTTTTTTTTACTAAAAATGTTTCTAATGAATCATTGCAAACATCATGCTTCCGAACGTCTATTTAACTAAAACTTGAAAATCTTAATTCACACCTGATGCATGTTGACATTGTTTATGACGTAAACACGTTAAATACATAAATTTATAAAATTTGATTCGATAATAATAAAAACTCACGTTTTATTTTGAATACACTCATTTGCCAGTATTACAAGCGAATAAATAACAATGTAAACAACAACAACTACATCAACAACTGTTTAACCTAATTTTATAGATGGCTGACTCTTTGATATTTTTTTTTTAATTTTTTTTTTCCTTAAGTCTGAATGAACAAATGTGTGCCGTGTGTCTATGTCTAGAAATAATAATTTTCTTTTTTATCAAAATCGACAAAAAGTTCAAGTTCAAGGGGGGTTCGGTTCGGTTCGAGTTCAGGCAGGGAGTTATTTTGTTGTTATTTTTATTTGTGGTTATTTAATTAATTATACCTGCGTGCTGAACTGAATTTAAGTCAATTAGAGTAGGTTGCTTGACTAATCGATTTTTTATTGATTTTATTTTTATTTATTAATGCAGGTTGTTTTTTTTTTTTTGATTGATTGAGAGTCATTCAGAGATTATGGAAGTGAATCAAGTTAAAGAGCCCAGTCGGTTTGAGTAGATTCTTTCACACTCACTGGGAAGTCAAAAAAAAAAAAAAAGGAAAACAAAATTATCAATGTATTAACGCCTCTAGGCAGATCAGACCATAGTATTATGTCTGTAAATTTCTCGTGTCAAACTAATTCAGTTAGAGAAAGAGCTCCGAAGAGAACCGTATGGCAATACGAGAAAGCCAACTGGGACGGTCTCAATAACTTCTTCCGGACCTTAACTGGTCACTATGCTTCCTCGATAGTGACGTAGACTCAAGCGCAGATATGATTACTAACCTGATTATTTTGGGAATGAAAACTTTTATTCTGAATAGGGTTAAAGGCATCAAACCCAAGGAAAAGTCATGGTTTGATTCAAGCTGTAAAGAGGTTATCAGGGAAAAAGAAGTACAGTTCCGGTGTTTTAGAGCCAACCCAACTGAGGAAAACCGGAACACAAGTTTAAAAAAGCCAGAAAGGCCTGCAATGCCCATATTCGACGGACTAAATTTTTAAATGACCAAAAATTAAGGCAAAAAATACTGCAATGTCCCAAAGGTAGTTAAGAATTTTTGGTCATTTGTGAAAAATATGAAGAATTCTTCTTCCTCGGTCCCTACGATCGTTGACAATGACACTCCAGTTTTTAACTCTCTCGCGAAAGCTAACCTTTTTGCTAGGCAGTTCGCCTCCAACTCTTCGCTGCCAGAGAGTGTCATGACTCCTCCAGCTCTTGAGCGCGTCAATGATTACATGGGACAAATCTTCTTCCGCACTCGTGCTGTGGCGAGAGTCCTAAAAAATCTCAATATACATAAATCCGCTGGTCCGAATGGAATCCTGAAGAGGTGTTCTTCCATACTGGAAAAAACCTTGCGTAAGGTTTTCCATCTATTCTATTCTTCTGGGCTCGTTCCGAGCAGTTGGGAAACTATCAGCTCAAGAAATATCTCGAAGACCGAAAGCGTCTTAATGACCAGCAGTACGGCTTTTGCAGCAACAGGTCCACTGGTGATCTGATGGTTTATCTCACCGAACAGTGGAACAAATCTTTACATCGTTTTGGAGAAAGTAAGATTGTTGCACTTGTTATTTCAAAGGCATTTGATATAGTTTGGCACCAGGCTCTCTTATCGAAAATGCGTGCTTTCGGTATCGACGAATCCCTCCTTCGTTGGATTAGAAATTTTCTTTCGAACCGTTCAATACAACTTGTATTGGACGGATTCAAGTCTGAAACCCACAAAATAAATGCCTGTGTGCCCCAGGGCTCCGTTTTGTCTCCGACCCTCTTTCTCATTTTTATAAATGATCTCTTGTCTGTAACTTCGAATCCAATAAATGGTTTCGCTGACGATAGTACCCTTAGGCCCGGTGCACACACGCGATTTTTACCGCGGCAATATCGCTGCGATATCGCTTTTACGACATAAAGTACTCACAATCAAATGGAGTGGTGCACACACACTTGCGATATCGCAGTGACACTTCTGCGACACTTCTGCGACATTTCTGCGGTAAAATGTCGTAAAAGTTTCTGCGATATCGCAGCGATATCGCGGCGACAAAAATCGTATTTTTGTCTTGTTTTACATTGTTTTCTATTGTGCAGTGCACACATGCGATTTTTACCGCGAGTTTTGATCAAATTGAAAGGGAAAATATGGATGAATTTTGATGCTGGTTTCTTTTTATTTGATTTTTATTTTGATTTTTGGTGAAACTTTGACCGCCAACTCATCAAAAGATCTTACACTCATTCGAAAATTGTTAAAAAAATGTTCAGGATTTTGTCTTTTATTTTGAAACGATGAATAAAATAGTCCTTTTGTTAGCCATTAACGTCAGTGACGTCGTTTCTTTTTATTAAGAACATAATTTTTATGCACGAGGAACGCGAAAACATTTTTTTTCCTGTAAACCTCTATTGTTTAAATACAAACTCGAAGTAAAGATTGAAATCTGCGGTAAATGTCGCAAGTGTGCACTGAAAAATTGCGATATCGCAGCGATATCGCCGCGACAAAAATCGCGTGTGTGCACCGGGCCTTAGCTTTTCTTATTCGTTCCCAGACTCACATCCCTCTTCTTCGGATGTGGAACTGCAATGGCAAAATGTGATAAGCTCATTAAACTCTGACTTAAACAGCATTGTACAATGGGGAATACAAAACCGCGTAGAGTTTAATGCTTCGAAAACTCAATGCTGTATCGTTAAAGCGAGATATACCTCCCCTGCCACAGTCCATGAGTGGCACTTTCATCAATGAGACCGAACATCTCGAGATTCTTGTTATGTGCATCACTGACCACCATTTGTGGAATGAGCACATAATGCGATGTCGCCAAAAATGCCTCAAGATGTTTGGGTTTCTTAAGACGGTGCAAGAAATTCTTTTCCCCGTCTGATCTGGCTACTATCTATAAGACATAGATCCGTCCAAAGCTTGAGTACAACTCTCATCTCTAGGCTGGTGCTCCAGCTACATACTTAAGCCTCTTGGATGGTATTCAAAAAAGAGCCCTACGAATGATCGGTGACAGAGACATCACTGCGTCATTGCAATCATTAGATCACTGTCGTAACGTTTCGTGTCTCTCTCTATTCTACCGTTACTTCTACGGTAAGTGCTCTAGAGAAATAGCCAGTTGCATTCCTCCCCTCATACAATTCACCCGTAATACTCGCGCTTCTAGGAATGCCCATCGCTTCACCCTCGAGCCTTACTTCGGACGTATTCTCAAGTATAGAGAATCATTCTTTAGCCGTACTACGCGAATGTGGAACTCTCTTCCACACTCTGTATTTCCCAATCATTACAATGTACAGGAATTCAAGAGCAATGTACATCGACACCTCCTTTCTAACCCCTTCCTTTCTTCCTAATGCACTCACTGTGTCTCTGGCATAAAAAGGGTATACAAAATCTCTTGTGGGTGCAAATTATAAAAAACAAAAAAACAAAAATTGTCGCCATAAAACCAAAATAGATTTCCTAAATATTTACAATTTATTTATTTGTTTGTTGGCTATTGGCATTGGCAGTGCCCCATCTGCTGAATGAGTCCGCTGCTCAAATACGTCATATAAATTAAATGAGATACTTAAATCACAAAATACCCCACCACAACCTGAAATGTCATTAATATTCGATCTTCCTTTGTATAATAATCTTAAATTAAATTAAATTCTCTGCCCACCTTTGACCGGTTCTAAAACACCTTGATTTGCTTTTTCAAGTGCTGTGTTTTAGCGAATGCACCCCCGCCCGGTCAGTGCAATATGTGCAATTTTGTACCTACGTTAACGAAATGTTGAATGTTTGCCAAAAATATTATTGCGGTGTGTCGATGGTCTCCTTTATTCTGAAAATCCTCGAGACATAGAACTTGCCCCGTGTTTGTTTTTATTTATTTATTTTGTTTCTCTTTTTTTTTTTTTTACTCGAAACCACCAACTCTGCTGCAGCTATTTGGTTTTGGTTCAAGTTTTTGTAATATGTGGTTTTTGCACCAAGTGCATTTGTTTTCCGCTGTTTTGTGAATGTTGATTTGGTAAATTTTTTGTCCGTCTGTTTGTCGGAGACTTCATTTGTTTCTCATAAATATTAATCCGAAAAGACAAACACAAGAGAAATATTTTAAAAATTTTGAAATTCTTGCGTGGGTATTATTTTTGCGCGAACACAATAACCGAGAGGACGAGAGCGACGAACAACGAATGGATACGGAAAGCGTACAGAAATATCCGATAAATGTGCCAATTATAATTGTTACGGAAGATTCTGAAAGTGAAGGTGAATAAATTTGGTTCTGATCACGAGATCGAATGGAATCTAGGTTGCTTGGATTTGTATGGTTAAATTTTATTGGAATTTGAGATTTCATTTAGGCACAGACCCATTGAAGTCCAAAAACAAGTGATAAAACAATTATATAAGATCCCTGAAGTGACGTTTATTCCTTATAAAGGGTGTCCCAACAAGAACGCAAGATTTAAATTTTATAAAACGCAAATATTTAAAAAAAAAACGCGAATTCTTTATTATATCGTAAAGTTAGACAGGATGAGGCTATGTATGGAACAACACATCGGCCAGATGGCTTTGCTGGAACATACGCGATCTTTTAATGAAATTTTCAATGACCGTTTTGCATAAATGCTGTGGTATTTCATTAGCGCAGCGTCCAATTTCCTCTTTTAAGGTTTGAGTCGTCGTCGGCTTATTCGCATAAACCATTGACTTCAAAAAACCCCAAAGAAAAAAATCCAATGGTGTTAAATCGCACGATCTAGGCGGACAATTCTGGTCTCCAAAACGCGAAATAACACGACCGGTAAATGACTGATGCAGTAATTGAATTGTTTCTCTGTTTCCACATTAATTTCTTCAATCCTAGGCACGAAAAAATTGGTTATCATTTCACGATACCGAACACCATTGACTGTTTGCGCCTGACTTGACTCATTTTCATAAAAAAAAGGTCCAATGATTCCTCCAGCCCAAAATCCACACCACCCAGTTACACGTTGAAAATGTATTTGCTTCTCGTGAATCACTCGAGGATTTTCCTCGCCCCAAATGCGACAATTCTGCCTATTGACGAAGCCATCAAGATGGAAATGGGCCTCGTCACTAAAGATGATTTTATCGGAAAAATCAGCACTTTCATGTTGTCTCTCCAATACCCAATTAACGTACTCCCTTCGCTGTGCATGGTCAGCTGGCTTCAGTTCCTGAGTCAATTGAACTTTGTATGCATGAAGATGCAAATCTTTCGTCAAAATTCGCTGCATAGTGGATTTGGAAACACCAATTTGCTGAGCTCGGTGTCGAATTGAGGTGGATGGAGTTTGAGCGACATCATCACGTACTGCTGCGATATTTTCGGTCGATCGACCTGGTCGAAGGCGCGTTGTTGTCTTTACATCAGTGACAGACCCAGTTTCAGCAAATTTTTCCATTAATCGCTTTCCATTGACTCTTTTGGAGCATTATTGTAACCCCAAATTGATCGTAATTTACGAACTGTAGCCGCAAAACTTTGGTAAAACAATTTCACAACGAGAATGCGTTGTTCATTCGTGTAGCGCTCCATTTTTATTAACCTTATACCTTCTACTAACAAACAATAATAATTGTTCAAATGTCAAACAATGACACTTCGAATGGCGCCAAATTTAAATCTTTCGTTCTTGTTGGGACACCCTTTATTTTAAGGACTGCAACACAAATTTATATCTTAACTTTTGGTTGACTGATAGCGTTCACCTGCATTGCGCTAAAAGTAGTATAGAATTTCGAACTGAAACATATACATTTTTTCCCTTTTAGTAGATTGCATTTTCCGTTATGATTTTGCTTGAAATTTTCGTTTCGCTTCATTAAAAAAAGCATTTACTCTTCATTTCCATTGAAACACCAAAACGAAACTCCCTCAACACACACACTCTGGCACTCTAACATAAATATTGTGACGTATTGTATCGACTTGTATCTCTACTTAGTTGTTATTCGTCGTAAGCTACACAAAATGTATTGATTCTCCTCGCACTCTTAAAAATAAAACGAAAACTCTTAGCTTTATCATTAATTTCTAGAACATAAATTTGTATGAACAAACAAAACGTTGAAAAATAAACAAATTTTTATTTTTTTTTCCATTGAAACTATTTTTATAAATTGTTTTTTTTTTTTTTAATAACAAAATTTTTTGTTTGCGACAGAAACCTCAAATAGCGAACGAGAGGAGCTTTTCATTCAAAAGCTAAGACAATGTTGTACACTATTCGATTTTTCCGAGCCATTAAGCGATTTAAAATGGAAAGAAGTCAAACGTGCAGCTCTGCACGAGATGGTCGAATATTTGACAAATCAAAATGGTGTCATCACATCAGAAATTTATCCAGAAGCTATAAATATGGTAAAATTGGTTTAAATTATTATCACAGCAAGTTGATTGATTTTTGGTGTTTTTATAGTTTGCAGTCAATCTATTTCGAACTCTGCCACCATCTTCTAATCCGAATGGTGCTGAATTCGATCCGGAAGAAGATGAACCGACGCTGGAATCGTCATGGCCACATCTTCAATTTGTCTATGAGTTATTTTTGCGATTCTTAGAATCACCCGATTTTCAACCAAGCATCGCCAAGCGATACATTGATCATCAGTTTGTTTTGCAGCTTCTAGAGCTGTTCGATTCGGAGGACCCAAGAGAGAGGGATTTCCTGAAAACCGTTCTGCATAGAATTTATGGGAAATTCCTTGGACTGAGAGCATTTATTAGGAAGCAAATCAATAATGTATTCTATAGGTACCTAAGCAGCAAGAAAATTTCTTTCAAATTTTAATTGACATCTTTTCTTCAGATTCATCTATGAAACAGAGCACCACAATGGTATTGCTGAACTGTTGGAAATTCTCGGAAGTATTATAAATGGCTTTGCCTTGCCCTTGAAGGAAGAGCACAAGCAATTCTTGTTGAAAGTGCTGCTGCCGTTGCACAAGGCAAAGAGCTTATCAGTGTATCATCCGCAGTTGACTTATTGTGTGGTGCAGTTCCTCGAGAAGGATCCAAGTCTATCAGAGCCTGTTATAAGGTAAGACTGTTTGTGATTCAGCATTCTTATAGTATTAAAGTCTAATTTTCTTTAGTTTTATTTTATTAAAGTCTAAGTTTTATTTTAACAATGGTTCTTGCCGGTGCAAAAGAAAGAATAAGACTAATTTATATTTCGAAAAAAAAAGAAAGAACTCTCTGTCGCATACGTCAAACAGCATCGATGACGTTTTACTCTTCCAACATGAGTCGATGATGTTTGACGTTTCGAACATTGAGGGGTAGCTTACATTAGAACAACAACAAAAAAATTAATAAATTTTTTTTTTTTTGTTAAAAATAGGAGTCTGCTTAAATTTTGGCCAAAAACCCATAGTCCCAAAGAGGTGATGTTTTTAAATGAACTGGAAGAACTACTCGATGTTATCGAACCAGCTGAATTTCAAAAAGTTATGATACCGCTGTTCCGACAAATTGCCAAATGTGTATCGAGTCCGCACTTTCAAGTCGCCGAGCGTGCACTATACTATTGGAATAATGAGTACATTATGTCATTAATAGCTGATAACTCGCAAGTGATCTTACCAATAATGTTTCCATCGTTAAATCGTAACTCAAAAACGCATTGGAACAAAACCATCCATGGACTGATCTACAATGCTTTGAAATTATTTATGGAAATGAATCAAAAACTCTTTGATGAGTGTAGTAAAAACTATCGGCAGGAGAAACAAATGTGAGTACCCTTGTTTCTATTTATCGGATTATTTCATTAATGGTCTTTCCAACAGGGAAAGGGAGCGTATGTCACAACGCGAAGAACTATGGGCCCAGGTTGAAAATTTAGCTAAAAATAATCCCGAATGGCCGAAATTGTGCGGTCATATGCAGAGCTTAAGCATTTCTAGCAGTCAAATTGAATTTGATCAATTTCAGGATAATTGTGATTTAACGTATGATAAATTTGAACAAGAAGCCAGGCAAGAAACTAGAGAGGTAAGTTTATTTTTCTCAAGTATTTGTGTATCTGTGTGTTACCATTTCACTACCACTATCACTTGTTTTTGTTTTTGGTTTCTTTGTTTCTCTTCTTTTAATCTGCACTGCAATTTTCTCTCTCCCTCTCCTCTCTTTAGATGAAAGAATGTTTGTGGAATGCTAAAATTCTGCAAAGAAAACTTCAACTCAAAACGAAAATTAAATCAGAATTTGATTTCAAAATTTCAAGCGTGAATTGAGAAGAAAAGAAGCTTTTTTTGTTGACATATGTACTCTTAGCAAAATGAAATTGTCTGTATTAATTTTTGTTTACAAAAAAAAAGAATGTTTTTCTCTTTTGATATCAATATGATTGAAAGTTGTGGTCCTCCTACTCACTCTTTTTTTTTTTCAAGCTCAAAGTCACCTCTTTTTGTGTTGGTGTTTTTAATTTAACATTTCAATGTCTAGATGATTCTGCGTAAACTTTGAAGAGTAAAGAAAAGGCCCTTAACTAGCTCTCAAATTGGACAGACTTAAATTGGACAAGCCTTACTGTTTTAGGGTCTGTCAGAAATTTTTGTTGCATGCTTTCAAACAGCATAGCACATAACGAGCTAATGAGCTAATAATCCAGTCATTTTAGGTTTCATCTGCGGAATAATGCCTAGTGGGCTAGATTTTTGTGTATACCTTTATTACAGTGCTGTTATGAAGATGGCTTAAAAAATTATGGTGGTCAAAAGGTCGCGAAATTCAGTTTTTCGTGAATATTTCGCGACCTATTGCCCGGAGGTCAATAGTGGTGGAGCACAAATTGCTCGTCTTGATATTATGTAAGAAAAAATAGAGTAAGCATTTTTCTCTAAAATTAACCGTTTTCGGAGTAGAGGGACTAGAACGCGCTCACATTTGCTCTATTGTTTTTTCTTCTAATATATATCAGAACAAAAACATAAAATGTAAAAAAAAGAGCCAAGTTCTCTTATGTGCGAACAGCACTGTGTAAAAAGTTAGCCACCAAAAGTAATGAGATCTAAAAGAACGCCAAGTTCTTACATGTAAAAGTGTTATATTGAATATTTTAAATCATAGAAGATAATACAACAATATTAAAAGAAAACAGAAAATAGTTGGGATGAAAATTTACAAGTTCACTGTTCAAGTTTTAAAATGTTATTAATCACGCTTCAAAAGAAAACTTGCCAAGTGCACTTGTAAATTTTCATCCCAACTATTTTCTGTTTTCTTTTAATATTGTTGTATTATCTTCTATGATTTAAAATATTCAATATAACACTTTTACATGTAAGAACTTGGCGTTCTTTTAGATCTCATTACTTTTGGTGGCTAACTTTTTACACAGTGCTGTTCGCACATAAGAGAACTTGGCTCTTTTTTTTACATTTTATGTTTTTGTTCTGATCTCACATCTTTTTGCAAAGTTTTTTTTTCTTTATGAAAGCATGAACTTCGAAATAACTTAATAAGCTAGCAATTTGCAAACTAACAGTAAAATTTCTCTGCCAATTTATAAATAAATAATAGGTAGGTTAGGTTAGAGTGGCTGTCTAGATGTCACATTTAGATATCAAGTGTCCATTGTGAAACCACTAAGGAAAGTTACTCATGGAGTTTTATGAAGTTAAACAAACCAGAATTCTATATTTTAACCTATGACCATTTAAAGAAAGTGGGTGGCAGTCACGCCCCTGTAATAAAACTATAATTTTGTACATATACCTATTTTCTCTTTTACTCAACCCAAACCCTATCAGAATTTCGAATTTAAACGTTTTCGAGCATTTTAACAAAGTGGGCGGATACCGCGCCCCTAAATGAAAATAGATTTTTTTTCTCATTTTTTTCATGTTATTGAACCAAAACCTTACAAGAATTCTAAATTTCCACATCCTACTACCGTTTTAAGATAGTGGGCGGAAACCACGCCCATAAATGAAACTAAAATATTTTACTTAAATTTTTCTTATATTCAACCAAAACCCTATCAGACTTCCGAATTTCAAGATCCTACGACCAGTTTTAGAAAGTGGGCGGATACCACGCCCCCTGAATGAGAAAATTGAAATTTTCGATTTTTTCCTTTGTATACAGCTGAAAACCTACCATTGTACCAAATTTCAAGATTCTGCTATTGTTAGAAGTGCTTCATAATTTTGATGATCAGTCAGTCAGTGAGTCAGTCAGTCAGTCAATTACGGTTTTTGAAATTTTTACTGGCCAATATCTCAGGAAGTAGTGGTTCTACAAAATTATTTTTTTTACAGGGCCTTTGTGCCCATGAAGTTAATACGAAATTCAAATTTAAAGCTTCTAACTCCATGGGCTCACAAGTTATGGAGGGTTAAAAATGTGTTTGAGTTCGATCCTGTAAAAAGGGAGTAGTGCTAGAACTTGGCTGGGCACTACCGTGCCCTTTGATAATACCGATGGCATCGATTATGTTGTTGTTGAAGGCCGTAGTGGTTTACGGCTTATTCGAGTAGACCTTCGAATTAAGAAAGCCGTACGGAAAAAGTCTAAAGGGGCCAAATCACACGATGATGTACTGAACATAATCTTTTGATAGATAGATAGATACAAACATTTATTTTCTGAATATTACCAATTTCATGGTTTTCTTTATAATCTGCCCTATCGAGGTATTTTTCGGAGCGGACAATTTTCCGCAACGCAAATGTGGTCGGAGGTTAAATTTGTATTCGAGCTAAATGTCATCGGACAAAAATATGGCAACGCATCATTTGACATGCGATGGCTTACAATTTTTTTATTGAGATGTGCAAAAGAAATGTTATCGATTAAGACATGTAACTTCTCATATATGTGTTATTTATTGAATTGAATTTTAAAATGAATGAACTTCAGTAACGTTAAAGTTTTTTTTACTTTCTTACACCAATGCACTGAGGCTAGGGGTCTACACAAATAACTTCTGTAGAAACTGCATGGACGAGGAGGAAGAGGAAACAGTCCAACACCTTCTATGTACATGTCCAGCACTCTCCATTAGAAGGAATAACTTTCTCGGTAATCCCTTCTTCGATAATACCAGCAAACTGGCAACGATCGACACAAAATGTCTCTCTAACTTCATTAAAAGCACGAATTGGTTTGTTTAAGTTCATTACTCTCCCATGAGTATTTTGTGGTATCACAACGGATCCTTGAGGTCTAAGTGTGTCAACAACAACTAGACAGCCACTACAACCTAACCTAACCTAACCTACACCAATGCAACTTAATAATAAGCAATAAAACACAGGATAACATTTACTATACATTTCGATTAAAGATATTTAAAATCGATGAAAATCGATAAGTCTTAAGAGGGCCATCACTAATTTGTAATGTGAATGTCAAATTCGCTTCTTTTTTTTCAAACGGACAAAACAAATTGTGCTTGCTCTTGCTGGCCAGCTAACTTATGCTGGAGCTTAATATGACATGCCCTCCGTGGCCACTGAAATGGTTGGCTATCAATACAAACGATTGTAGGAGCATGTATCGACAGGAATTTACGAATGCAATTCAAGGTATATCTTGGATTTTTTTGGGCTCCATAAAAGAACAAATTTCTGCTTTATTTAGATGTAAATGTAAAGCAAATTACGTAAATCGTGTTGTCCAGCAGCCTCTGCAATCGAAATTACAAGTTTTCAAAACATCGAGGTCAATTCCATACTTTGCCTAACTGGCAAGGAACGATTCAAAGGAGCAACCATCGAAATGCAGCAGATTGAATTTCCAGCATATACGAATTTATGGCCAAATTTTCATAATGGTGTAGCGGCTGGTTTGAGAATCTCTCCCAATGCAATGGATGTGGATTCAACTTGGATTGTTTAAAACAAAAGGCCCCGACCGAAGGGACAGCCGACCATGCTGGTTTCCTGATGGCTGAGAAGCCAGTGCTAGATGGTTTATTTGTTAAGTGTTCAAAAAAGTAGAATAAAAAAGTGATTTTAAAGATAGTGTAGGCATTTAACTCTATTAAGTTTCTGTTGCTTTTTTCTCTCTATTTAACAATTTGTGTCTATTGGTGACTATTCATTCATTTTGTGAAGTAATCACTTTCTCTGATGTCTTTCGGATGTTTGCCTTAAGCAATTTGAACCATCCACAAGAATTTGTTGATATCGCGCACAAATAACATTTTTTCTATGAGGTAACCATAAGCGCAACGACTTACTTCTCCTTTTGGCACATCCACACTTTCAAGAACCAACACAAAATGATGTTCGCCAATTATGTGTCTGCCGTGTAGGGAATAACGCAAACGAGCATGTTCGGCAAACAATTCCGCAAACAATTTTCGGCGGACAAATCGGAAATCAAATTGTCAAAAATTAAGGAGAAAAAAGCTAGTCATCGCACCACATTAGCCGCGTTTTATTATCCTCACCCGTGATAATAAAACGATCTGGGTTTTAGGTAGAAGTTTAAGCTATGTTTTTATCCGAGACGCAACCCTCAGCTAAATTTTAATTTGCTTTTCCGCAAACAACTTGTTTTTATTAATTAATTGGATTGATTCTTATCCTATGGCTTTATAAAACTGTGGCTAAGAGTGGAATACGCGTTATTTTTATTAATATGGCTGATATTAATAATTCTTTCTACAATAACTTCTTTTTTGTCTCACACTCGCCATCTATCCGCCATATTTAGAACATAGTTTTTGAGTTACAAAATAAACCCCGATAGCTATCGGGGTTACAGTTTGTTGTTGTTTTGTGTACAAAAAATAAACCCATATGGGTTAGTGAGGATAATAAAACGCGGCTATTGTTGCTCATCGTACTGCGTTACTTCATGTCGGAAAAAATTCCGAATTGTAAGTCGGAAGAATACCTCGAAGCAAAAATTGTCCGAAACGTACGAAATCGGACAAAATTCCGCTCCGAAAAATACCTCGATAGGGCAGAATATAAATTAAATGAATGACAATAACAGTTTATGTTGCCTGTCAAGTTAAATTGTTTACTTAAGTAAGTTCAGCGTTGGATTGGTGTATTTTTTGTTTGTTTTTGTTTTAAGAGTATTCATTAATAATTCGATACCTTAGAGCGTTTTTTTTTTAAAGTTGTAAAGTTGCAAATAGTTTTGACCATTCAGAATTTCTAGGAACTGATCAAAGTCAAGTTTTTCGCTTCCAAGGAATCTTTTTCTGTAAGTTCGAAAGCAAGGACACACTCCTACAAAATGATACGTATTTTCAGTAGCTTCAAGGTTGCAGATCGTAAATTTTTTTAAATGCTCGTGCATTAAGGTTGAGCAATCCACACCTGGACTTTAACACCATACTTATCATTTCACGCGAGTTACTATCATTGAAATAGTTTGGTACCTCAGCATAGTTCAGGTTGCAATACTCATCATGGAATCGTGATTGTAGAGCTCTATTTGTGTAAGATGATCCGTCCACGACAAATTGTATGTAAGATTTACTCCTAGGTACTTGAAATTGTTATATATTTTGATTTCGATATCGTTGTTCCATTTTTCTTCAGCTGCTCGGCGTCCACCATTTCGAAAAATAACTATTTCAGATTTTGCTAGGTTTACATGCAGTTGCCATTTGGTACAATAATCTGCAAAGCTTTTTATCATTACCTGTAAGGAAGTAGGATTATCTAAGAGTAGCACAATGTCGTCTGCATAAAGTAGAGCCTTTACCGATAATCCTTCGATAGAAACTCCACACGGCAAATCAAAATCAATGTCGTTCAAGAACAAGATGAATAGCAGAGCACTAAGAACACATCTTGTTTTACACCTTGATTGATAAGGAAGAAGTCACTGAAGTGCCGTTGCAGTGTTGTTGGTATAGAGTGCTTTAAGGATTGATACATTTTTGTGGATATGCCTAGATGTGTCAGTTTGTAGAACAATGCGTTTCTATTAATATTGTCGAAAACCGCTTTTAAATCTATGAAAAACGCATACAGTTTCTTTTTCCGGTTTAGTTGCAGTTTTATAAGGCAGGAGAGGTTGAAGATTTGGTCTGTAGTTGAGTAGTTTTCTCTGTATGCAGCTTGAAATTTGTTTAAAATATGATTTTCTTCGACCCATTGACTCAGTCTGTTCAGAAGAACTTATAATATACTGTCCATAAAAGACGGACCACGGTAGTTGGCTTGGGATTTCCTTTCTTAAAAAGAGGAAATATTATTGATGTTTTGAACGAGATGGGAATGGTACCAGTGCGAAAAGTGTCGCTGAATAGACTATGAATTTCTATGATTAAGTTGGGCGTTGCGTTTTTATAGAATTCAAATGGAATTCCATCAATTGACGTAGCTTTATTATCCTTTGCCGTAGTAATGGCTGCAAGAACTTCGCCGGTTTCAATTTCCTTATCAAGCAAGGGTATTTGAGGCGTATTCGAAAGATGTCTCTGTGGGCGATGTTTGATAGAGTAGGTTTTGAAAGTGTGTTGCTATCGTTTCTATTGTCACGTATTTTCTTTGCCAGTTTCCACCAATCTAAAAGCAGGCAGTTACAAACCACGGTTTCTTTGGCGTGAAATTCGTACTCCGACGATTAATTTCCCCGTTTGCCCTGTAATTACATTCCTTAATCTTAAGACAAAGATCTTCGCTTTCGTCGATATTATAGTAATCGTTTGTGGAATGTGTCGATCTAGATTCTAGACTGTGTATGCGAATACTCTGTCGTCCCGCCACGAAAGGTTGTGGCAGCAGAGGTAGATGCAAATAAAATTGGATTGAGATGTTCAAAAATTTGTGGACATTGCCGTGATCAATCATACTTAATCACAGTTAACCAATGACGAAGATTTCGATGTGTCAGACACTGTTAATGAAATCGAAACTGAAGATTTTCATATGAAAGAAGAAAAAAACAACAGATTAAATGTGAGCGCCTTCTAGTCCCTCTACTCCGCAGATTGGGGTTTTAAATTACTAAAATGACTGGAGTATACCAGGAGGCTCGTTTTTGATGGCTTCCTGTTCAATCATACGACATAATTCCCAAAGAAAATGGCATGAATGAAGCTGAAATGAGAACTCCTGTCTCCTACTGTGGGATTCTTACATGAACTGGATAACAATGAAATGTATCACTAGAATACTAACTAAAAATATGTCCCTATCTCTTATCTTTGGTTTTGGACTAACAAAAGAAAACTACTGTCTATATAACATACTTGTGTTTTGTTTTGTTTTAAAAATAATCTCATAAATAAAAAATAATCATGCAAGGTGGTTCGCTTTCATTTGTTTTGTTTTTATTTTCAAATCAAAATAAAAATCAATATCGTTCATGCTTAGTAAAAACACAACACGCTTTAAAATCACCAATGTGTCTTAGAAAAACAATATTTTTTTTTTTTAACAAGAAACACACAATCCTTTGATTCCTCTTAAACCCAAAAACCCTAATATTCGTTTCTAGATACGAGGCGAACGTAACAAGGATAAACCTCTAATGAGACGAAAGTCCGATTTGCCGACTGATACTGGCACTGTGCGTGCTCTCATTGAACACAAACGACCTGATGAATATTTGAAAACACCACCTGATATTAACAATTAATGCTAGAGAACAATATTATTTCCTATAAAAAAATCAACAAACTTACAATTTACTATTATAACAAAAAACACAAAAAAAAAATTAAAGTTTAAATATCATTATTAGAAGGAAAAGTCGAACACAACACCTTTATTCGAGTAATCACAGAAACAACAATAAATATATATTTAAAAACAATAATAATTTTTATTTTTTAAAGCAAACAACAACAAGTGAAAGTTTAAAATGTTAGAATATTTGTATACTTTCTATACAGAAACGAGAAAACACAAATTTATAAATAAAATAATGTTAGTTTTCACAGAAACCAAGCGAGTACCAATAAAATGAGAATAAATGTCTTAAAATTATTTTGTTTTGATCCTCAATAATGTGTAATAATTGTATAACTTTGTTTGCTTTTCCTATAACAACAATTCTACTATTTCAAATTTCCTGAATGCCCGAGAATGAGACCCACCCAATTCAATGACTGACAAAATGCATGAAAAACTAATTTGTCTCCTACTACAGTTTTGACATAACATTTTAATAAATTGGCTACAACATATTTTGGTAGGTACACAAAAACAAGTAAACATATTTTTTGGAGTTGGGTTGTTGTATGTTATTCCGTTGAATTATTATGCTTCAGTATAAAATGTATTACTGTGCTGCTACTTCTTTTGTATTTTGTTTGTTTCTTTTTTTATTTAAATTCCAATTTGCAGGAGCTGAATGTGTGTTTTGCTTTTTTGTGTGTTGTTTGGAAAAATACATTCGTTTTAGCAGTAGACATGTGATACTTCTTCACGTATCTGTGTGTATCAGGGATGAAAAATCGTCTTTCAGCATTGCATCGAAATAAAAATAAAAAGTGTATCGATTTGTACTTTTTGATTTGTTAAGTTTTAAGGGCTTACTATAATGAGCGGAAGTAAAGGAAAGCTAGTGTCAGAACCGATCGAACATTCCCTTCCGAACTGCCAAGTAAGCAAGTTACCTATAATGGACGGATGTGTACGGGAGTATCCTTCAAAATAAAAAATCTTTTTTTCGTTTTCAATAGTTTTCGAATTTTGTTGGCCACACGTTGAATAAACACTTACAAGTAATAATTACTTCAAATCGACAACAAATCGAATATATCTTGAGAAGGGAGCGCAGTTTACGTCCGTAAGCAAAACATATCGAAAATTAACGAAACGGGGCAATCCGCCATTTAGGACACAATATACGAATTTCTTGTTCTCGCTCAGTTACGGGTGGCTCCTTCCACGCCGTTCCGTTCATTATAGTTCTGGCTTTATTGAGGATTTTTTTTTTCATAGTTGAAACATAAATAACTAGCCAACCCTCTTCTTCCATATCTCCCGATTTTTGGCCGACCGACGCCATCCAGTTCCGCTCCACAAAGCTTTGGGCGTCCTGGTCTACGCCATCCTTCCAGCCTAAATTTGGTCTACCGCGCTTTATCCTACTATGAATTATTGTACTGCAAATGACTTTCCGGGCCGGTTCTAGGAGCCGGAGCTAGGTGTCCATCGGAGTCTACTAAGCTTGATTTTTGTCATCAAGTCAGCTTCGTGGCAGATTTGATACACCTCGTGGGTATATCGTCTCCGGAATTGTCCTTCCTCAAAAACGGAACACAATATTCCCCGTAAGTCTTTTCTCTCGAACGCGGCTAAGAGTTCAGCGTACCTTTGGCTAAGCACTGAGATCCCGGATCCGTAAGTGAGTACTGGTAAGACTATCGTCTTATACAGTATAGAAGTTTTGATTTTTGGATTTAAAGAGTCTACTTCAGAGGCTAACGTAGATTCTGTTGGCTTTGAACAGCCGCCCGCATATTTTTTTGTTTCCATATTGTTATCGGCTGCTACTTCTGACCCAAGGTAATTGGAGGATCGCACTTCTTCGAATTCGTGCTCCTCTATCTTAATAGTTGTTCTTCTAATTTTTCCAACGTTTTCAGCAGTCGGCGCGCACCACCATGTACCTACTTAAAATTTCCCTCATTTATAAGCAGCACTAAGTTTTTTCCGCCTGCTCGCTCTGGATAAATGAGCATTGTACAGTAGGACGGAGCGCGGTTGTAGGGAAAAAAATAAAGTTGTTAAAATTAAAAACATACCCCCCGCAAAAGTTGTGTTGGTTCCTAAAACGAATTTAAAGATTTTTTTTTAATTTTTAAAATGACAGCTAGGGGTCGCGCATTCGCATTGAAAATTGAAAAAAAAAATTAACACTGATCCATAGCAGATACTCACTAGAGTTGGCATTTATTTGCAAATCACTTTGTTTGATTAAAGAAATAACCCTAAGGTTGAGGGGGGGGGGGGGAAGCTGTCACCTAAAAATAAAAATCTACGATATGTGAAAAAATTTCAGTCAGATACATAAGTGCACCTAAATACGAAAGGAATCTTGGGGACGTAGAAGGCTCCAGCTTTTCCATCAGTACGCCACTTCGTCGAGGGAGGGGGTTGAGGTTGGAGGGCTTGGGCTTGAGTTAGAAGACGCGGCTTAAATTTCCTTAAAATTGTGAAATTGAGTTTGGTCTTACATACGGTGCTTTTTAATAAATTCAGTATGACCAAATTCTTTAATTTATTTGTTTTAATTTTATCGATTACTGATAGTTAACGTAACTGAACGTTTTGTATTTTATGGCTGTTTTAAAAGTAATATAGGTATACCAAGGGAAAGGTAAAAAGTTTTTATAAAGTTTCATTTCAAATAACTTTTTTTGGTTTCCACATTTGGTAATTCTGTTCGAGGAATCAAAGTATTTTTTATAATACCTACCATATCTGTTTATAAAACCACAAAAAATCTGGGAGGCTTGGGTCACCAACTTAACAGCTCTTTCTAACTACTTGGCTGTGTGATGGAAGCTGTTTAAAGAAGTTTGATCTAGTCGATTGTTTTTGTTGCACTATTTCCCAAAGGTCTGCCTCCTCAGTATAATCTTTGAGAATTGTAGGCTCAGTCAAACGGTTATTTTCAATTCGCCACCAATCTTTCAATTCGAAGTATTCACAAGCTTCGAAATTAAATTTTGGGAGCTGAAACTTTCAGACAACTTCGTTACTGATGTTGCTGTTGATTGTTACTCTTGCTTTCAAGCTCCGGCGAAGCCCCAGCTATCGACAATTTTGGCAGTCATCGAACAACATAGCTACCAAAATGTTTTCGCCGTTTCCGAAATATCTATTTCAAGCGAAAAGTATTAAAAAAGTATTTCGCACCATAGACAAAAGAAGGCTTCGATTTAATCTAAAACCACATATCAGCGTACACTTTGGCAATGTACTCAACTATCTGCTTCAATGGCTCATCTGTGGATTCTTTTGACACATCTACCCGAAGGATGCGGTTAGCTGAAGTAAGACATCTCGAATGCACCATTGTTCCAGGATTGTTTTCGAAAATTGGTCCTTCTCGGACACCATTACTTATTGCTATGCTTTGCATATTTCATAAAAATACTTTTGGTCCGGGCTCAGACTAGAAAATTATATATCGGGTAAATTTATTTGAACTGCTTTGTATGGAATGACGTATAAATCTTGACAGTTCTTGAGGTCTTTTCCAATATATCTCCGGCATATGCGTTCGGCCCTGATGTTTTGCCGTAAAGTTTCTCAAACAAGTGCCAGAGGCAACTCATTGGCATGCAGCAAACAAATAGACCATTGCAAAGGTCAGCGTATTTTTGTTTCAATTTGCCGAATAGTTCCACCTCTGCGCCCGGTATTAACATTGGTACTCTCGCAACCAATATCTTTGAGATTACTTACTAAGATACTATTGTAGCATATTGTTTCTGCTTTTCCATTAGGTGTTGTAATTATGTCCTAGGTATTGGTTACCAGGTTCTCTAATTAATACAATGTGTTCTTCAATAACATTACCTTTATCAACTACGATACGGTTCATTTATTCTTTTATTAATATTTTTTATATATATATTTATTATTATTATATTTATTATTTAAAACAAATATGTTTTTAATTCCAACATTTCTGAATTAACTGAACTGACTGACAGAAATAAATTAAATTGAAAAAGCCAAACAATGGAGCGTTTAAAAATATAAAAAAATACTACTTAAAATGTCTCTTTAAAATTGTTTGTATAAGAACTATTAATAATGATAGGACCCAAATGCTTCAAAACACCGGCTGTTACGAAAACCTAGGGAAGCTACCTACTCTATAAATAGAGCCTTCTTAAACTTGTTAATGTTCATAATTCATATCTAAGTTTTAAGTCAACACATACACTGAAAAAAAAAACAAAAAAAAATTTTTTTTTGCACGACCCCTAGCGGTGAAAATAAAAATTTACAAAAAATCTTAAAATGCATTTTTGAACCATATGCAACTTTTGCGGGCAGTATGTTTTTGAATTTCTAAAAAAAAAAATCGCTCCGCCCTATTGTACAGCTTGTGGGTTCCTTCCAAAGTTTTCAATGTCGTTGGCGTATGCCAATGATTGAGTGGACTTGATGACGATAGTACCCGCGATAACCGAGATAAAAAGTAGCCCATGTGATTTTCTGACCCCTATACTATCACTAGCTATGCAATGTGTCAATCCTTTGCTCTATGAAAAATAAGGTTAATCGTACATTTTATCAGGATAAAATGTTTCTGCTATTACCTCCAAGAATATGTGTACAAAGTTTCATGATGATCGCTTTTGTAGTTTTTGCGTGACGCATGTTCATTTATAGTAGAAATTGCACCTTACTCTCCATGTTGTCTTCAAAATTTCACAAAACCAAATGAAAAATTGAAAACGGAATGAAAACGAATAAGATTGATGATGCCTACGGCTTACATGTTACATCGGTACTTAACGTCTCATTCAGTGACATTTAAACGCGCTGCCAAACTAGCCATTTTATTTACTTGCAACAAATGAGTGCGTTTAGAAAAAGGATACTTGGTGATATGAATTTTTGTAAAAATATTCATGATTTAGCAGAATACCTATTATATCAAGTGAAAGACTGGAAGTGCGTAATTGTATTGAATTTAGTAAAAGTGTATTAGTGTACATAAGGAGAGGCAAGACTGCAAGAGTATCGAAAAAGTACAATTGTATCGACTTTTGCAACCCAGGTGTGTATTCGTTTTGTTATTGTTATAAGTCAGCTCTTTATTAAGTTGGAAACCTAACATTCAAGTAAGAGTAAGAAAAAGCTATACGGCCCTATCGAGGTAACCGTCGGAGCGGAATTTTCTCCGATTTCCTCCGAATCGGAGACATTTTCCTTGTCAGAGAACCACCTCGAAGCAAATTTCGGAGGAAATCGCTCCGACGGTTACCTCGATTAGGCCGATAGTAGCTCTTTTATCCTGCAAAAAAGACATAAGAAGCAAATGGGGTTTTCAACCTCGCATAACCTATTGGCTATATACATCGGTCATCCGACCAATACTCATTTACGAGGTTGCAGTATGGTGGACAGCACTGGAGAAAGTCACCGACAAACTCAGCAGAGTCCAACGCACTGCATGTCTTTGCATAAGCGGGCATTAAGAACAACACCCCCAGCGGCGCTAGACCCACTCCTCCGTCTGACACCCCTCGACATCTTCAGCAAACAAGTGGCAGCGAGTACAGCCATAAGACTACTAATAATGTGGGACATTCCATCATTTTGAAGTTCTTCGGTTCTATACCAAAGTACATAGACTAAACCATTCCAAAACCCCAATTTGGGAAAAAGCTTCCAGGTCTCCATTCCATCCAGAGATGAATGGGAAGACAAAAATTTCTGGAAGACAGACGGTTTCATTTTTATACAGATAGATCCAAGACAAATGATGGTGTTGGTAGTGGTGTGTACAATAAGGCCGTAAGAATAAGACTGAAGTTGAGATCAAAGTTTATTTCGTCTTCTTTAGGATGAGATGGGGCATTCGCATTATTCAAAACCATAAGTGCTTTCAAAGGCATGTTATTCTCTGTCAAAAACTTGTAGACATCCAGCCTTTCTTGGTTATAAAGCTTTGCTGCTGGAAGATTAACGTTCTTAAAAGCCCTCGGATTAACTGATTTTCCGAAAACTAAGAGCGGTAACTTATGAGTTCCTGCAGCGTTAGAACATGGCATAAAAGTAACGCGATCTTTCGATATTTTTCTTCCGGGAGCAGATTTTTCTTTCGCATGAACCCATGTCGTCCCCGGAAGAACCCTCCAAAAGGCAGCTGACTCATCAGCATTATAAACTTGTTCTTCACTTAGGTTCATTTCTTGAATCAATTTCAAAAAAAATTCTTGAAAAGGCTTAACAGCAGCAACTTCACTGGATACTTTTTTTGCCACAAATCTTAAGACATCGAATCCCATGTCGCAATTTAAATTTTTCCAACCAACCAGAACTGCTGCAAAATCTTCCTTTACCTGTCATCTCTTTGTAAAAGAATTTGGCTTTGGTTTGAATCATATCTGTTGAAATCGGCACATGATGATTTCTTTGTTGGATGAACCATGTCATCAATGCTTCTTCTACCGCTGGGTGTTCACCTTGTCTGATAATTTTTCTCTGTCCTTGAAGCAATTGTAAAATGTTCTTAGACCTTAAATTTAAGACTTTTTGTAAGCTTACCTGGCCCTTGGAATATGTTGGATACAAATTTCCGAATTTTCATCTTATTCATTTTTATATCAAACACAGTTGACTTCGAGACTTTTAAAATTTCTGCTACTTGCTCAACTGATTTGCCAGTTTCAATATCATCCAATATTTTACATTTCTCAGAAAGTGTCAAATAACATGCTTCCTTTTCTTTGTATAGGGTGTCCCAATAAGAGTGCACTTTTTAATTTGCAAATAAAACCAAGTATTTTATGGCAGAGGTGTGATATTTTTATTGTATTGTAAAGAAGACATGTTCCGATTAAGTATGGAATCAAATATCCGGCAAATGACCCCCCACCCCCTTCCACGGCTCCGATGACAGGCCATTACTCTCTTTATGAAATTTTCAATGAATTTTGCAAAGAGATGTGGCTGTATCTCACCGACAACACGTTGGATTTCCGATTTGAGCTCAGGAATTGTTTCTGGCTTATTCGCATAAACCCGAGATTTCACAAAACCCCAAAGAAAAAAATCGCACGGCGTTAAATCGCACGATCTTGGTGGCTAGTTCACATCAGAATTTCTTGAAATAATGTGTTCTGAAAATCGTTGCTGCAATAAGTCGATTGTTTCATGTGCCAGTATGGCAAGTTGCGCCGTCCTGCTGAAACCACATGTTGTCCAGATTCATGCCGTTCAGTTGAGGCCACAAGAAGTCCGTTATCACATTCCTGTAACGAATGCCGTTCACACTCACTGTCGAATTGATGTTTTCGGGTTCTCGACAACACTCTCGTTTACAGCAGCAATGTTTTCAAGAGACCGACCAGTACGTTGACGTAAAGTATTCTTATCATCCATAATTGACCCAGTTTCTTCAAATTTTTTGACCACTCTTCGAATGGTTGACATATTAAATACACTCTCTCGACTGAAAATTTCGTGAAGTTTGCGAAGTGTAACTTTCCCAATTTTTGTAATGAGTTTTTACCATCATAACGTGTTGTTCTTTCAAAAAGCGCTCCATTTTTAGTAATCGGAACAAACAGAGGTGACATCTGCCAAATTTCAGAGTTCCTACTTGCATGACAAAGAAATTATTCCAATTTTAAAAAGTGCGCTCTTATTGGGACACCCTATAGAAGCAATAGTAATAAATAAATAAATTAAATAATAACTTATGTTTTAAATTTTCAATGAGAAATTAAATTTACACCAAAAAAAGAAAGCTCACAATGAAATGTAATAGAGTATGAACAATCAACGACGACAAATATAAACTTCCAATGAGTAAATTTGCAACGGTTAAAATGTCTAGATTCCAGGGCCAACTAATGGGTGATTTTTTAGCTGGTTTGGTTTTGGCAACACTGGTTTTGACAGCTGACGTGTGTTTAGTACCTTGTGTCACTGTCAAACAGCTTCAGTTTGGTTTGCAATTTAACCATGGATCGTCTTACAAATGAACAACGCTTGCAAATTATTGAATTTTACTATCAAAATTCGTGCTCGGTTCGAAATGTTCATCGCGCGCTGCTTCCATTTTATGATCGGCATTCTCGACCTTCTGAGCAGTCTATTCGGAAGATTGTGACCAAATTTCGCACCAAATTTACTTTGTTGGACATTAAACCACCAACACGTTTACGTACTGTGCGTAGTGAAGAAAATATTGCGGCCGTATCAGCTAGTGTGACAGAAGACCGCGAAATGTCGATTCGGCGCCGTTCCCAGCAGTTAGGCCTTTGTTACAGCACTACGTGGAAAATTTTGCGGAAGGATTTGGGCGTAAAGCCTTTTAAGATACAGCTGGTACAAGAACTAAAGCCAGCCGACCTACCACAACGCCGAATTTTTGGTGAATGGGCTCTTGGAAAGCTGGCCGAGGATCCGCTTTTTTATCGAAAAATTGTGTTCAGCGATGAGGCTCATTTTTGGTTGAATGGGTACGTAAATAAGCAAAATTGCCGCATTTGGAGTGAAGATCAGCCAGAAGCATTGCAACAGCTACCAATGCATCCCGAAAAAGCCACTGTTTGGTGCGGTTGATGGGCCGGCGGCATTATTGGGCCATATTTCTTCAAAGATGATGCGAATCGCAGCGTTACTTTCAATGGTAAACGCTACCGAGCGATGATAACAAACTTTTTTTTGCCCGAAATGGAAGTTCTTGACTTGCATGATATGTGGTTTCAACAAGACGGTGCCACATGCCACACAGCACGCGAAACAATGGCGCAATTGCGAGGCGAGTTTGGTGAACAGTTAATTTCACGTTTCGGGCCGGTCAATTGGCCGCCTAGATCGTGCGATTTGACACCATTAGACTATTTTTTGTGGGGGTATGTCAAGGCTAATGTCTATAGGGACAAGCCCGCTTCGATTGACGCACTGGAAGCCAACATCCATGCATTCATTCGTGAGATACCGGCCGATATGTGTGAAAGAGTATGCCAAAATTGGACTCAGCGGATGGGCTACCTGAGACGTAGCCGCGGTCAACATTTGCATGAAATTATCTTTAAACATTAAATTGCAAGGTTCAAACTATCGATTCAAATAAATATTTCATTCATTTTTTCGAATTTTTTGTGTTTTTTTTTTTTAAGTTCTAAACCTCTTAAAAAATCACCCGTTACATTTCTCAGAAAGTGTCAAAGTAACACGCTTCCTTTTCTTTGTAGAAGCCATGATAAATAATAACTTATGTTATTATTTACACCAAAAAAGAAAGCTCACAATGAAATGTAATAGAATAGAGCATGAACAATCAACGACGACAAATATAAACTTCCAATGAGTAAATTTACAACGGTTAAAATGTCTAGATTCTAGAGCCAACTACAATCGTATGAACAAATGTTTTTTCCAAGGAACAGAGTCAAATTATATATGTACATTGTACATACGCACTTTAATACGCTGTCCGGACTGCAGAGGTAAAATTTTGAAAATGTCCAAAACATAGAGGTGTCCGGATTACTGAAGTGTCCGGGCTAGCGAGTGTCCAGACTAGCGAGGCTGTACTGTATTCATAAGTAGCAATGGGTTTGGTAAGAAGTTTAGACAATGAGACGGCAGTGTTTGTTTGTGCTTTGATTTTCAACTTCTTTCTATTTTGTAGTTGTTTCGTGTATAGTTTGTTTATCTCTTATAAAGTTTACTGTTTTCTATTCTCTTTTTCGAAGAATTTCTTTTTTTTGGTTCGTTATATTTTTATTCTGCTTCTAGATATTATCTTACCGTTAAACAATATTATGTTAAATATTTCTAATTTGCAATTAATTTTTATGAACTGGTTTTTAAGTATAATCTTCCTTAGGTAATACAAAATTATTAACATTTTCAAAATGGTAACGAAATCTTTCGTTAATAAATGTTTTCCTTGATTTTTCAATAAAATAAATATTTCTATTAATAACTTTTACTTTCTGTTTTTCTCTTCCAGTGAAATAATATATTTATATACAAAACTTAATATGTAGGTAATTATTAAATAATTTTAACTTATTTAAAATTATGGTTCAAATACGCAAAGAAACAAACTTAAAAATCCCATGTTGTCTATGTAAAAATGCGCATATGCATAAATTGTTGAATGCTTGAGAATAATATTTTTTAAACTTAAAATTAATTAGTAATAAATAATTTAATTTGAAAAAAAAGTTAAGTTAAAAATAAAATGCCTTGCATTGATAAATACCAATTAAAAATGTATAAATAAATAAAAATGTTGTAAATATTACTTTTAACCACATATCAATAGTAGTTTTGTTTATTTTTACTACTTTGTTTCTAAACAGTTATCATCTACACACACAACAAGAAAAAAACCCTTACAGTTAATTTACTCGTATTTTTAATTACAATTAATTGTTTTGGTTTATTTAGAAATAAAAGTTAAAATCAGTTTCTTTCATTTTGTTTTTCTTGTTTTGTTTAAGTTAAGTTTTAACAAAATAAAATCTTTTCAATAAAAAAAAAAAAAAAAACAAAAATAAAAAACAAAAATTACCTACTTTTACACTTAAAATTAAATAATTGTGTATGTATACATGAAATATATACATAACACAGACATTCAATAAAACTTAGTGTTTTGATCAGATCGAAACCAGTTGATAATAAAACAAGAAAAATATTTTGATTTTGAGGTTATATATCAAATTGTGAACTGTACATAATGTAAGTCGTTAAGTATTTCTTAAAATGTAGACGCCTCCTCAGCACAACTGACAAGACATGGTCTCGCCGGCTGGATGGAAACTCACATAAGTACATGGAAGAAAAAATGACTGGTAATTTAATAAAGAATAATAGTTTATGTTCTTCTCTTGCCGTGGGAATTGGAAATGGAGCTAAAGTGATGTAAAAAAAAAGGTTGTAACATTGGATTGTATGTTTCCATTTTGAATTCCATATCTAAAGCCATATTTGATTCCAAGTCTTGTAGTTTGATGACAGTTTTTCCTTAGCAACTTTGAAGAATATAACCTTAATTTATTTCTCTATTTAATTTGCATCAAAGAGCCCATAGCCAAAATTTAAAAACGCACAAATGTCAAATAAATCTTTTCAAAATTACTATTTAAAAATTATTATCTTGTTTAACAAAAAAAAAATCAATAAAAAACTAAAATTCTAAAAATTGCGCATATAGTCATTATTCAAACAAAAAATAACATGTATATTTAATGTACCTAAGATTACAATTTGATAATAAACATTTACACGTTTGTTAACAAAAACTTATAAATGAATTTTAAACAGAAATGAACAAATAGAAAATAACCTTAAATGCCGAATATACTATATATATTATTAAAAAAAAAATATTAAACAAGTTTTAATAATGATATTAAATACAAAAATTTGGTATGAAAATTGCTTTAAATGTTTGTACTGAAAAATAAAAAAAATAACACAAATCTTATAATAAGATAATTATAAAATAAAAATGATTATAAAAGAGAAATGTCTTCGTTGTTTTCTTTCATTTGTAAGACTTTGGAGACAGTTTTTGACAGGCTTTTTGGGAAAATTGACAGATCTGGCGATTTGGAAAACTGTACAGCTACATAACTTACAGCGCTTTGCATACGTATAACCGCACCTGAAAAAATGCGTTTTATAGAAAACCTACATTAGGAGTGACTCCTTACTTTTTTTTATTCAGTTGCATCACTGATCAAGCAAATTGAGAAGAAAATAAAGTACCGTTATTTCCTCTCCTGGTGTTTAAAAATTAAAAACAGATTTTGATGTATTGCAAATATATAACCCCACAATGCTTTCAAACAAAAAACAACAATGCCACGTGGATGCATTCAAACGAAATTGAAAAACGCAAAATCTTAAAAGATCCAGAATCTTATGGGACAAAAATAAGACCCGGGCGTCCGCAGAAGCTGACACGTCGCGACGGTTATAAGTACTTTGTGTCTTTAAAAGATGAATACACCCACTTCGCGTTCGCAGTATGAAGCTTTGTCACAGCACTGCGAACGACGATGGGACCAGGGTCGTTAGCAATGCTGTTGAACGTACTGCAAAAGCAATATTTGTATTGCTTTAGCTTGGTACGTACTGCCGTACTGTAGACTTTTTTTTACTGCATTTTCATTTTTGTATTGCCATTTGTATTACTTTTTCAAAATCGTTGTTTAATAAAACCAAATATCAAAAAAAATCTAGAGATGGCATCACTTTAAATATTTTTAATGAAAATGCACCTCCAAGTTCCACATTCCACAATCTGAAGTCCACAAACAAGAATGGCATGGCATGGCACACTTTTGCACATAGATGAGTTTTTACTAGAGACAAAAGGAGATCGGAAACTGACTTACGTTGCAATCCCTAGATCCCGCAATATTCATTTTCTTTCATTTTATTTTCTTTCCTTGTACATGAATAATACAAAAACAAAGAGATGAGGTGAGATTTTTATATTTTTACAGTTCTTTTTTGTTTGTTTTCGCATTTTCAAATTTAGCGTAGATTGCTAGATTGAATTTTCAAATTGGCAGACACGTTTTTCTTAAACTCACCACGAAAATACTAGAAGTCATGATTGTGGATGAGTTCCGAAACTTTTGGCCGAAAACCTACTTGTGCCTTACATTGGCCTTGTTCCCATGTGAAGAACGATTGTGTTCATACGATAGAACTTTTCTTCTGTAGATTTTGCTTACTCCTTAATGTTTTTTTAGTTTCTTTAAGATGACGCAGAAAAAAGAATAATGAAGTAATGCCGTTGATATAAACAGTTTACTTGTGTTCAATAGACAAATATTTTGGATACGCGGGCCGAAGAGAAGAACACAAAGAAAAACGGTAGATTTCTACACTCAATGTTTTTAATTTTTTTGATTTTTTCCTTCCCCTTACGTCTTCTGCAAGCAACCCCGTTTGCCAACACTAATCAAATAAAAATTTCGATTTCCTTCACGTGTGAATAAGGCCATTAAGATTTGTTTGAAGCCAGAAGCACACACAAATATTTAAACTACCTCTTTAAATTTTATATCGGGTAGAGGTCAAATAACACGTTTATGTTTATACCTTTATAAGTCTTACTGCCGATTTCAAAGAACATGGATTAAGTATAAATTGAAACCCGATTTGCTTGCATTTCGTTACTGATAAAGCCAGGTATTTATATAACAAAATAAGATTTCAAACAAAAGCTTTTCAGATGTTCAGCATTCTTAATTAGACTGAAGGTTTTTTTTATTTTCATTTTTGTTCATTTTTGATGTCGGAAATCCTACTGCTTGTTGATACATTTGATGCCATTTGCTGCTTTTATGCAATTTTACTTTTTTGCTATCTTTTTGAACATATCCCTCTTCTGCTCACTTTACTCACCTTTCGTACGTTAAAACTACAAATTTTCAAATTTTCAAATTTACCGGTTAATTTACTCCCCAGATGGGGTGCCAAAGTTTACTGAGATAGTATTGGTAAAAACACGCATACTCTTGCAGTAAACTTTGACCGCAGCTTGTAGACATTGTCATTTTGACAGCTTGGTTTCCCATCTCCCTTTTAACTCATCTGTGGTTTTTACATTCTTCTCTCCTCTGCTCGTACACAAATCAATCTAACAGAAACTTTTCGGTTTCAGTTTCAGTGTTTTGTTTTCTTAAGTTTTTGCTCTGTTGGTGGCATTGGACAAACGAAAATAAATTCAACTTCACCACAGGGTGAAGACAAACCATATTGTTAGTGTTGTGCAAAATTTTTAACAACCAACATTGGTAATATAAAACGCCATGAAGACAACGAGGCACATAAAAACTCTTTTAAATCTCTGAAACAACGACCACAAATTTTCCCAACGGATGAGGAAGATTTCATCAAGAGTAAAAAAAAAAACAAATTAAAGGCGGCAGAGCTAAAAATCATTTTATTCCTTCTTCAATTCAATTTGCCTTTTACTCTTATTACCCCACTGATTTAATTGATTAAAACAATGCTCCAGACCATTATATTTTAAGGATTTGAAATGTGGCAAAACAAAAGCCACAGAAGTTACGAACAATTTGCTTCTAAAAGAAGGTCTCGAGGAGATAGCGAAGGTACTGCGATGTCAGAAGTTTTCAATTATCATAGATGAAACAACTTATGTAAGCTTAAGCACAACAAAATGTTTGGTACTGATAGTCAGGTACATACTTTGATAACTTGTTGGGGAAGGTCATCGACAGGTTCTTCGGTCTTTTTAAATTGAAAAGTTCTGATGCACAAACAATATTTGATGAACTCATAAAATATTTTGAAGAAGTCAATGTTCCAATACAAAATATGATCGGATTTGCGTCTGACAATGCATCCGTTATGATGGGGGAAAGCGGTGGCGTTCAGGCACTTCTTAAAAACGTTCAAAATAATTTATTTGTAATGGGATGTACATGTCATTCCATTCATTTACGTTCCGTTGCAGCTTCGAAAAGATACCGCAGGATGTTGAAAGATTAGAGAGAGATATTTACTTGTTTTTTTCCCACAGCTCTAAGCGACAAACCGATTTTCGTTAATTTCAAGATTATTTCAGCACAAACGCCCACAAAATATTAAAAACATCTTGTACCAGGTGGCTATCGCTTGAAAATGTTGTATCGCGAATCTTAGAGCAGTGAGTAACGTTGAAACATTATTTCATCACATATCAGCTAGAACGAAGACTTAGCTCATAGGATTTATGCACATATGACAGATGAATTAAAATTATACTTCTATTTCTTGCAATACATTTTAAAATTAACAAACAAAATTAATGTTGAGTACCAGTCCGAAGAACCGCGTATTCAGTATTCACGTTCTGCTTTCAACAGTAAAAATGTATTTCAAAACTATTTTGTCGAACTTTTTCAAAAACGAATTTATTGACGACGCCTCTCTGAACTCAATAGATTTTTGCAATAAAGATTGCTTTTTAGACTCAAACGAAATCTACCTTGGGGCACAAGCTAACATATTAGTTTGCTCTGGGGGCCTAACAGGTGAAGTTATACAAAATATAAAAAAAAGTGTAGAGATTACTACATCGAAGATGTTTTAGAAGCCGTGCAAATAATTGATCCAAAAAATAAATCCCCAAGCCTTACCCCGCTTATACAATTGTTTCCAAATTTATTTCAAGAAGAACTTGTCGATGACTTGATGATGAATGGAGGGCTCTTTTACATCAAAGTATGATAAGTATAGATTTGAAATTCGAAGAATATTGGACCGCTATCTTTAATTTTAAAAACGCATTAAACGCTCCAATGTTTCCCCTTTTAAAAACATTTGTTGGGTAAATTTTATGCTTTCCGCATAGCAGTGCAAGTGCAGAGCGCATATTTTCGCAAGTAGCTTTGATAAAAGACAAAAAAAATGAAACTCTTTACTGACATCCACAGTCAACTTAATTGTAATGGCAAAGGAATTAATAAGGCATAGCAGCGCTATGGAGTGGGCTCCATCCACAGAAATTTTATAAAAATACAAATAATGTAAAATTCAATAAACATTGTTTGCCTTCCAAACTTATTACTAGTTACCTGAATTTAAAATATAATTTTGTGTTGAGCCTCTATAAAAAAATATTCACAAATATGAATTGAAATTAACTGCGATATTTTTATTTTATTTTTATTTCTTTATTTTTGTATAATAGTTATACAGCTATTATATATACCTATTTATTTTTATTATGAAAAGATTCCTATTTTATTAAAAGTAAAATTAACAAAAATACTAATGTTAAAATAAGACTAAGCAATTGAACTAAAAGGCTTATAGATATATAAAGTAGATATGTTTCTAAGTTTAATTTTTGTTATAAAGAAAAATAAAAATAAATATGAATAAAAAAAATGATATGCGTATTGCTTTTGTCCAAAAATTATGCAAAATTTTTTGGAATGTACTGCTTTGGACTTTTCTAAAACGACAGCACTGGTCGTTAGTATTGTTCAGCTCAGCAACTTGCATTCTTCAAAAGAAGTTATAAAGAGGAATATAGCTTCTCTTCTTTACTGTTCATTTCAATTCAATTCAAGTGAAAATATTACATTTTCTTTGTTTATGTTTTTTTCGGCAGCAATATTGTTGGATGGTGAGGTTTGTACTTGCTATTGCCATGTCATAATTTAAAAAGAAAAAACACAACACTGGCACCGGACCTTTGTAAATGATCCTCGTCCGACACAGAGACGGACATGTGACACAAATTCAGCCATTTTGCCTTTGTAAATCCGAATAAAAGCGCTTTCAAATTTCAGGAAAACACCAGGCGCACATGCTCGAACAGTAGGTATGCCTATGCGTATGCTGTATGCATCGACTAACTCACCAAAACTCAGTTTATCTCTTATTTTCTTTAACTCATAACGCAGTGTTGCCACAAGCTGAAATTAAAAGTTTCTAGGCCAACCCCTAAAAGTCGCTAGATTGACTGAAATTCTGGAGACAAAAAGTCGCTAGAAGTCGCTAGAAAAAAATTGTAAAATAAAGCTCAACAAAAATTTATTTTTGAATAACTTTATTTTTTTTTTCAAAAATTCAAAGTTATTTAACAAACAAACTTAGGGCTAGAGTAACAAAAAACAAATAAAGGTAAACAAAAAATAATTCAGTCTCATTGTTAATAGGTATTTAGATATCTAGATAATTCTTAAATCTTTTGGAATAAAATACTTAGTATTTATTCTGAATCACATACAAAAAGATCACTATCGATTTCTTCAATATTCTCAGTTGCAAGAACTTCAACAGCATTATTTTTAAATATATTTGTTTTTAAAACGATTTCTGGTAGTTCATAGGTATGACGGTTTTTGTTCAGTAATTTAAGCTGATTTCGAATAAGAATAATAGAATTTAAAGTTTTTGTTGACAATTTATTTCTGGTTTTATTTTTCACAAGGTTCATCGTACTGAAAATGCGCTCAACTTCAGCATTAGAATGGGGAAGTGACATCACAGTTCCAGCTAGCTCAAATAATTCTTCACACCCGCTGCATCTTTGTACTTTGAAACTTCTCCCCAAAATTTAACACTATCATGCAGTTCTTTCCATTGCACAAAGTTAATATTTGTTCACTGCTTTAAGATCTTTTCTATGTCTTCATCAAGAAAACCTAAGCTTTTATCCAAATCAGTTATTGATCGATCTTTTACAGCTCATAACGCATTTTGAACTGACAGCAATTGCATTTTTTCTAAAGTAATGTACCTAATTGCTTGGAACCCTTTTTTTGTATCTCTTTTATCAACTTAATTGTAAAAGAAATACAATTACTTTTTACAGCATTTATTATGCTGATATCCAATTTAGATTCTACTATTTTAGATTCAAATATATAACCCAGGTATGGGTGTGTCAACAAATTGTTTTCAATATCGCAAATTAAATAGTCTTTATCAGTCTAATAACATCGGGAATAATAATACCACTACATAGTGAACGCAGTAACAAAATTAAAGAATTTAAAAGTTCAAATGGATCACAATGTTCACCTTCAAAAGTTTTTATTGCGGATTGAACTGTACCTAAGGTACTTTTTAAGAAAATAAGGTATAGACGATTGCTTTCATCACTATACATTAAGTATAATTGATCTGCGGTGTAGCAATTACTTTCTGTCACACCAAAATGAAGTTTCAATTCTTCCCACTGCCCCAAAATTCTAACTACAGCAGGTTCGATAGATAACCAACGGGTGTCACATACTTTCAAAATTTTCAAAGGGATTTCCCCACAATTAATCAATTTATAAATTTGACTATACTCGTCTTGACGTTTTGGTGAGTGCGAAAACCAATTGTAACTTTCTCTAATAAGAAATTCAAGTTTTTTTGGCAAGGCATTTTCAGAAGAACGACTTACAGCCAACTGCAGTGAATGACACATACATCTTATTAAAACTAAGTTAGGCAAATTATGTTCTTTTTTAAGGATTGTAAATACACTTTTTTATCTCCTGTCATTACTGATGCATTATCAGTTCCGATGCCTACCATATTTTGTACAGGTGTTTTATAAAAAGATAAACATTTTACTAAAGCAGAAACAATGCCTTGCGCATCGCTACTTCGTAATAATTCTAATGATAAAAAAGAAGAAATTACTGCAATTTTTGAGGAACTGAAGTACCGAACTACTATTCACAAAAATTTATTTACGCTGGTGTCCGTCGATTCGTCAATGATGGCACTATATTTTTGGGCCTTGTTAATCTCAGATACATTCAATTCCATAAAATGGGGAGCCAAACCTTCATTTATTATTTTGGTGCACTTGGTTCGATGTATTTTGGGGATAGATGCTTTTGAATCCTTAAAGGCTTTTTTGCATAATTCGCTGAGGTGATCTATTTGCATAATTGCCGTATGCTCAGTTATAAATAGAGCCAACATGCATTCTGCGCGTTTAACAGATAAGTCTTCATTTCTTTTAGGGAACTGGATAACTTGGTTTCTTGAAATCACTTCGGCATGCTTCGTATGCTTTGATGTGGAACAGTGCTTCTTCAAATCTGAAACCTTTGCAAATAATTGAATTTTGCAAAACAAACAGTAAGCCTTTGTATGATCATTGGCAACAGGTTTTATCCAGGTCTTGTATTCTGGATCATTCTCCCATGATTCTTTGTATTTCTGTATGTATGATTTTTTCCTTTGTGGGAGATCCATATTTTAAATGAATGGGTACTGCATTAAACATAAAAAACTGTATTTACTATGAACAATTATTCATTTAACAACTTACCAGAAATACGCAGACAGAACTCTACAACCGAAGCCGACATGACAAGTCAAATTATTTGAATTCAATAGAATAATCTATTCCATCAACATGAAAAATAAATTTGAAACAGATGGATTGCTTAAAACAGTATTGCGCTCACTCGCACTTACATTCGCATACGATTTATTGTGTTTTTTTTTAATGAGTTGCATCACTGATCAAGCAAATGGAGAAGAAAATAAAGTACCGTTATTCGAGTATGCCATTTGGAATAACGAGATTTTAGTATAGAGTAATACAGGGTGCGCCAGAGAAACTTACTTATTTGAAAAAATTCCCGCGCGACGAGTTGGGCGGGTAGAGGGGCAAGAGGGGGCGCATCTGCAGGGGGAAGTTCCCAAGTTTGTTTCTCCCTCCAGTCAGTTGCCATCATGCTCTGGTCTAGAAAGCAGCGGGCCTTCGCAGTTGAGAGCTTCTTTTCTAACGGTCGCTCACTTGTTGCTACGCAACGTGCCTTCCGCGCTCGCTATGAAATTCCTCCTCACAGACTCGTTCCTGGCCGTAATTCGATTCTGTCGTGGGTTAACTCATTTCGGGAGTGTGGAAGTGTCGCTAAACCTAGAAATGGACTTCAACGGACCATCAGAACTCCGGAAAATATCGAAAGAGTGAGGCAGTCAGTTGTGCGTTCTCCCCGGCGTTTGGCTCGCAAACACGCAGCTGCTATGGGAATTTCTGACACCACTGTTCGACGAATTCTCCATAAAGACCTTCAATTTCATCCACAGCACACACAGCACGAGACTCAATGAAATTGTTGCGACAACATTTCCCCGACCGCCTCATCTCTCTCAGAGGCGATCTCCAATGGCCGGCACGCTCTCCAGATTTGACTCCATGCGATTTCTTTTTATGGGGTTATTTGAAATCCCTGGTTTATGTCGATCGACCACGGACCATAGCACACCTCAAGAACAACATTCGCGACGCCATTGCCAACATACCGATTGATATGCTGCGAAGAGTGGATACGAATTTCAAAAATCGACTTCATCAGTGTATGCGCAATGGGGGTCGCCATTTATCCGATGTCATTTTTAAGACTGCATAAAAAAAAATTGGGATATTGTATTCTCAAATAAAAAAAAAAATTTAAACAATAACTGAAGTACTTTTTTTTTTATTGACCTTTCAAATAAGTAAGTTTCTCTGGCGCACCCTGTAGAAAGTCACTTACCGTTTTCCAATCCCGATTCACGTTTTGGCGGGTAAATTCCAATCTTTTTTGTTTGTGGGCTGCTCTTAGATTTAGAGTTAGCACCATTTTGCCTCGAACAATCACTCCACTGCTTTTTAAAGCACGAGAAACGGTTGAAACCGAAACTCCTAAACCCAATTCGTAACAAAATTCCGGCAAAGAATGCACCAAATTGGATGCAGCATTGATTAAACGCCTCTTGTCGCGACGCGTCGTACAGTGGCGTAGATAGGGGGGGGATCAGGGGGATATATCCCCCCCCATTGGGATTCATAATTGTTCAACATAACTAAGTCATGCCAAATAAGTTAAAGAAACGCACTCTGAATGTTAGTACCTACTTCCTACGTGAATCAAGTCTTATTAGTACTCACAGGATTCCTAGAGGCATTGTAAATTGTACATTCTATACCTATTTCTACGGGGAAAACACAAAGTCAACTTCATCTGAAAGAAATTATTACTTCGGCTAATCACCTAATATAGTTGCCCGTAGCTTAGTTGGTAAGTGCATTGACTGCTAAGCAGAGCGTCGTTGGTTCGAGTACTCAGGCCAAGTTTTTCTTTCATCTTTCACGGGCACTGCATCTTGCGAAGACCTAACAAATATTCCAAGAGTATCAATCTGTCATGAAAAAGTGGGTGTTTTCATAAACGTCGGAAATCTACGTTAGTACAATCGTCTTTCTGCTTTGTTGCATAAATGAACGCACCAAACCTGCAGAACGCGTGCAGGCCTGCTTTAGTACAATTTTAAGTAAGTCACTGAATGTTCATAAACATCAGACAAAAATCAAAAAACAAATTTAAAAAAGATAAATTTAATTGAAAACAGAAATTTATTAAGTAAATATGAATCATTTTTCGCACTTCAAATTATTTGCTTTTATTTCCCGCGTTCTCTTCTTCTGTCTCCTGTCTGCAGTCAGTGTAAAACGGCTGCACAATCTGCCCGACGCTGATGATATTTACGACGTTTATGAACATGCCTACTGCAATTCATCTGCGTTTGTACGACGCAGTTTCTGAGTTTATGAACAGATCTAAGTTAGGCCTAAGTTAGGCTGACGTTTATGAAAACACCCAGTGCTTCTCAACTCTGCCGTTCGGAATCAGCATTAAATTGTAGGTCCTCTCAATTCTTCACACGCACTCAGAGAATTGTTGATGAGAGTAAGCCACTTAGGCATTGGCTCTTCAAGAGCTGTCGCGCCACTCTATTTATTTAATCACCTAATATTTTGAATTTCTTTCTTGTATCGATCTTTAAAAAGTTTATTTTTAACGTCTCTCACCAATTGATAATAATAGATAAACGTGCAAGAAAAAGAGCTTAACTCCAGCTTTCCACAAAAGCCCACACCGACACAAAAATTGAAAGTTATTTAAATTTCTTCTCACCGTGTGTCACATTGTTAATTTGGTGTAAGAAATCGCCCCAAACACGCAACACACTCATCCATACGAACACAAATGTTCGCACAACTGTGGTGAAGTTAACGCGAATCCTAACGGTAACGATAACCCACACTAATTCATTTTAACCAGAAAGCAAAATGCGCTATTACCCATTACATAAAGCATGCCTTACACAAGCGGCAGATTGACAATCATTCATCGTAATTTTGCGAGTTATTTGTACGAATTATTTGAAGTGGCTTTTTTTAAAATTAATTTTTTATATATATAATATTACGAAAATTTCCTAAAATTAAAGTATTCAAGAATATGTAAATTAACATTTTATTCGTGAATTTCGATTTTAAATATTGATCCGATTTCGAGGTATAGAATTTTGAAAAAAAGTTAATAAATGTTTTTAAAAAATACAAACAAATTTTTAAAATTTGTTTGAGAATAAAATGTTATTTGGGCAATTTAAACGTACTTTCAGAAAAAAAGGAGCTGATCAGGGTTTTGTTTTTCGAAAAAATCTAATAAGAAAAAAAAAACGATTTTATGAGAGGTTTTGGAGGAAGTTTAAAAAAAATCGTTTTTGAGAAAATTGAAACTTTTAGTTTTTGGCCAAAACAAATTGTATGGTGGCTTCCCTAAATTCTGATCTTAAAAAAAATAAATAAAAAAAAGCACCAACGCGAATTTGCTCAAACCTTTAATTTTCAAGTTTTAAGTCAATCGGACCAGTGGTTAAGGCTGCAGGTGCGTTTACAGAAAGACAGACAAACACTCAAAACTTTTCATATATTCTATACTAGCACTCAAGCAGTTGCCCGCGAATTCGTCCGTCTCTCCCTCGTGCTCCGGCCAGAGGTGCGTCTTGACTTGTGCATCATGCGCGGGAATTCGGTTGCGAAGTTATTTTAAAATTGTATATTAGTCGACTCTCCCTAAGTCAAAATTCTTCTTAACTCGAAGCCTTCAAATATGTATTTTTTTCCCCGTTTTAGTAAGACTTTTCACTGAAGCTCTGCTCTTATTATTCGCACCGTAACTCTGTATAGCTTAAAGCCTTCCTCGATAAATGGATTATTCAACACAAAAAGAATTTTTCAATTTGATTTAGCAGTTCCTGAGATTAGCGCGTTCACACAAACAAAAAAATTAATGCTTTCTTGCCCTTTTTTCACAGTTTCCACTGATTCTTCGCTCCTATTGGTCGTAGCTTAATGCTATGTAGCCTTAAACCTTCCTCAATTAATGGACTATCCAACTCAATTACAATTCGAACCAGTAGTTTCTGAGATAAGCGTGTTCAAACAAACAAACAAACAAACTCTTCAGCTTTATATATTAGTATAGATGTCGGAAGTAAAAATGAGCGAACTAGATCTATCCCCCCCCATAGCGAAAAGCTATCTACGCCACTGGCGTCGTAAGTAGCTGAATTTTTGACGTAGATATGCAACTTACAATGAAATTTGCTTTATTATTTTTTCATTGAAATTTTGTAAAATACTAGCGTCTTCACTTTCTGGAGCTGTGAAAATTTCTCACAGCTTCCAAAACATCGACCAAGTCCAAAACATTTTGACTGTAAAACCCCAGTTCTCGTAGTTCTACCCTAATTCCACCAAGAATTTCATGTCGTTGGTTGCCCATAAGCCATCGGTATGATAGCTCTTTCTAATTGTTCGATAAAAGGGAAACAATCCACTGATTACGAGACTAAGCAAAGTAGATTAAGAACAAATCTTGACTTTTCTGGGATTTAGGGTACATATTAGGGCGTGTGCGAATTGGATGAATTTGGCCTTAGTAGACAAAAACGTTGAATAATAGTAAATTTAGTATAATACCACGTTTTCATCTACCCAAAAATCCAAGAAAAACCGATATCTTCTATATATATAAAAGACTAATTCGTTAAATTCATGGTTATCTTTTCAGTTGATAACCGGTTGACCGATTTTCTTAATTTTTGTTTTAAACTAAAGAAGGTCCCGCCGCCTCACATCTGTTGTCAAGAACTGGATATCAAAAAGTGTAAATCACAGTCGTCACCCGTCATTCTGAGATTAGGAGCAAGGGAACGCGCCACATGCAACTGGAGTAAAATTCGGCAGTTTTCAAATTTATGGGCGGTTGTGGGAATTAAAACAAAACTGCGAAGGAGTTTCTGTTCGATATGCTGCCTGCCAGCTGGGTACCAATTGTTAGCACGTCTGCTATATTATTTATTTTTTGTTGAAGTAGGCAAAGGACCTACTAAAGCTGGTTCTTAATACTATCGCTATGCATGGCTGTATGAGTTGCCACAAGAGGTGCTCTATTGAATTCCATTCGAAGCTGATTTTTGTTTTGTGAGAATGTTGTTGCGAATTATTTAAATAATTGTAACATGCAACCAATCGACATATGTATGTATGTACAATGTACATCATAAGTGTCTGAAGGGTAAATTTCCGTTTTCTTTTCTTCTCCATTTTCGATGACAGTCATGATCTAGGATTCACCGGGTTGACCTCTGGAAACGTAGCGTCGTCGGCAAGCCTCCCGGTTTTGAATTGTCCCATGTCTTAGGCCAACTGAATGAACAGCCATTGCATTTGTTTTCTTCATTATATGTATTAAGGCCTACGTCTTCTTCGCGATTTTGTTGGAACTTATGCTTTCACCAAAAAAAAAAAATTAGCTCAATTCTAAATATTCCCCGGGAATAGTACTCCCTGGGAGATGTGTTCTCCCGGACCGGGGAGTTCTCTCCCTTATTCTGAATTCATCGGGAGATTATTTTTCCCTTCGAAAGCGGGAAAAAAAATTCTGAATGTTCGAAACAGCTTTTTGGCAATATTTGTCATATGAAACGAGAGGAAAGAGCTGCCAGAAGCTATCAAAGGAGTGTATTTAATCCTTTGGAGTTGCAAGAATGGCTGTGTGTACATTTGTTTTTTTTTACATTTTAATAAATGTCGTGTTTTTAATATTTCGAAAATGTTAGAGTTTATGAAAAAGTTCTTGTTGGGTGCGTTATTACTCATTTCATTAGGTTCTCATTGTCATTAGAGACAATAAACCAGTTGAAAAGTGTTTTTCAGTTCTTTCAATTGAACGCTTGTTTGCGTTTTTTCGCTGAGGGATCATACCAAACGGCAGGCGTTGGAAAAGACTTTAATGTTGGCTCATCCCATCCTTGTTTCAGTAAGATGCTTAGTGAAGTCCTGGAAGAGCAGCTTTGTCAACAATGGATACAAATATGTCAAACAGCCGCAGATAAAAGAATTGTTGCTTTGGCGTTTTACATTAAACACAACTTTCCTCCATAAAACTGTAAGGCTTCTTCCTTTGGCATGCTCTGGAATACAGAGGAGGTATACCTGAGTCGTAACTCAAGGCATTTTGCTCTCTTTCGACCTAAAAATTAAATTTGATAAAATGTCCATATCAATGACAATGTGTAGGTTTCTCAATGCATTTCGAATGGGAAGGCACCAATACATTTGCATTGATATAGAATAACAAAGATTCACGGACACAAGAAAAGAGAGTGAACACAAAATTTTTTGCGACTCTAGGTAATACCTCCTATATGCTCTGGAATCCGCAGGCGACATCTCCATTAAAATCTGCAACATTTGCAGCTGTGACTTATTAGGTGTTTTAGACCTATAAAATTATTAAAATTTAAATTAATTTTCGATGCAAAAAACAAAACCTTCCACTTTCATTGTTTCATTTATAATTCTCCAACAAATTTCCGGGCAACGGGAGACGAGTAAAAATTTTCCCTATTTCTTACATTTAGAATGCCTCCTTTTTTTCCGGAGAATTTTTTGACATAGTAAACAGTGTTACCGCGGGGACACTATAGTGCCAAAAGGGACTCATTTTTTAAAACCTGACTCAGGGACTCACAAATTTTAAATTTGGCTCATTTTTTACGAATCCAAGTTACCTCTTATTAAAAATCACTCATTTTTACTCTGAAGTCAATGTTGATTAATATTTTCTAAAACATGGTTCCATTTTGTAGAGAAAATTAATTTTGAGCAGAATGCATGGTGTAAACGTGTTCCAGCACACAGGTTTTTGTGTGTAGCTTTTCCTTCAAGTCTAAATTTTGTCATAAATCACTTATAAAATTATTATATACTTGGCAGTAGTAAGGTAGTTTATATACCAATCTCTGTAAATTGTGCAATATAGATTTAAGAAAAAATGTGATATTTTGCTACAATAAATATATCTATCTACCTATAGATGAGTTTAAAAGGATTTCCCTTTTAAAACCAAGCTGTCAAAATGACAATGCCTACAAGCTATCGTTCAAGTTTATTGCAAGAGTATGCGTGTTTTTACCAATACTATCTCAGTAAACTTGAGCATACCCAGTGGCAAATTTCCCAATTTTCACCAAGGAATCACCATGCGATTCACCAAGGAATGGAAGCTTCACTCATGAATTTGAAGGTGAATCATTTGGTGAAATTTACATAGGGCTGTCATTGGAGTTCACCAAGTGAATTTCTTGGTGAATATGCATCAGTGAAATCATTGAATAAAAGTATTGTGTGTTTTCATTCGTTCTCTAACTCCTATGAAATGTCAAATGAAAGCTCATTGGTGAACTCATCTCTTCTTTGAAAGTTGAATTTTCCACTACTTTTTTCATGAATGAAAAATGTTATGAAAATGCAGCTGTGATCTCACCAAATGTAAATATCAAAACAAATTTATTAAATTTTTTTTATTGAAATATTTCTGAAAAGAACACAATATTGTTTTAAACAATAACATATAAAAACAATTCAAGTCTTTGGCTGGATCTGCTACTTTTTTTAATATTTTTGCCGCTAAATGACTCCTTTAAGGTTGCTCCACATTCCAAATTCCAGAATACCTTTAAAAAATGTTAAGAAAATTAGTTGAATTTCTTCTTCTATACAAGTGGAAAATAAATATTTATATTTGAGTACCTGGTAAATATTTTCGATTTCCCTCGTGTTTTCTCCTGTGCTGTTTATTATTATTAATTCATTTTTAAAAACAGCTTACATATTCTTCACATCAACCGTCTTTAACTAAGATTTCGATTGCACTGATTTTACATAGAACAAAACATTTTTTTAACGATCGCAGACAAAAATAGACAGTGGAAAAAAAACAAACCGTTGCGTCGTCACCGGTCGTCGCGTCGTCCTCGATCATTAAAAGTAGAAAATAGGTACATACATAATGTTTATATACTACACGGATTCTTGCAGGTCATTTCCACCCCTAGAAAATATTTGTGTTTCTTTTTTGTTCGTTTATTCTTCTTTGTGAAAACAACACACAGCGCTCAATACAAATTACGAACTCGTGAAGCTGTGCAGGACTTTTCCTTGCTGAAATCACAATGTTTTGGTATGCGAAGAAACGAAAGCGTTAATAAAATAGAGAAAATGTACAGAGGAAAAAGGGCATTACTTTTTTCCTATGAAATCATTACCTTATTTTTCCTCTTAAAAGTGTGGAATGAATTCCTTGCTCTTTTCACCGAAATTTTTCATTGAGGATGAAATTTGCCACTGGGTACTACCTCAGTTTTGTCTCTGTTTCAGCATTCAAACATTTTCTTTGACTCACTCATAGGGGCGCTTTGTTTGTACGAAAGCAAAATCAAAAATCAAACCATATGATTGTGAATCGCAACTTCAACTTATAACTCTAAAAACACAGAAGGGACTCATTTTTTTTCAAATGGACTCATTTTTTCAACCTCTGGGACTCATTAAAATTTGAGCCCGCGGTAACACTGATAGTAAATCAATGTTTTCCCTTTTTCGAAGATTGGGAAATTTAAAAAGGAAATAATTTTCCGTAGACTTTTTGTTTGTAATAAGAGAGTAGGGAGAAGGGAACAAACTCTCGGGGAATCGGGCTAGATTAAAAAAAAAAAAAAATGGAAAAAATTAAGAACACCGCATCCATTGTGTGTTTTGCTGACTAGATGACAGCATTCACTCAAGTCAAATATTTGTTGGTGAAAATTGAACTGAATGCAATAGGGGTGTTTGATTTTTTTAAAATCTTTTTTTCTTAATCCATGAGTGCAGAAAAATCTGCAGTGTAGCATGACGGGTTTTTGAAAGTCTGGGGACAGGTGGAAAATCTACAAAATTCAGACAAATCTGAACTTTTGGCAACACTGGTACTTAGGGTTTCTTCTTTGTACATACAGTACTAGCTTAGTCCGTCGTGCTGTATTTAAAAAACATTTTTCTGCTAAATTGTTCAAAGCAATTTAACTGCTGTTATTTCAGTTAAATTTTAAAGAAAATACGTGCTGATACAGCGCATTTCAGATCCATACGTCACACTATTTGCGAAGTCTGGTCACAGTTACCCGAAAATATGTTTCTTTGTTTTTGTTCTTCTATCCGAGTTGCCTCAAAATTTGTGGAGAGGTAGTTAGAATCAGGAATCGGCTATAGGATACTTTAACTTTTTATCCTTCATACTGACTCAGTAACGTGAGTTTTGCCATAAAAGTATACAGCTGCCGATGACAGTCTTGTTGATAACAGAAGTACCAAAGAAATTTTTTCATAATTTTTTCTTTTGGATTCTCCAAGAGAAGGTAATTGGGAAAACATTCATTTGTGGAAACTGTACTACGCGTTGCTTCTTCTAGAATTCTGTCAACACTGTTAAGTAACGGGAAAGCTACACACTCAGCCTCACCAATTCTTAAGAGCGGGTACAACGTCCCGCGGGATAGCTAGTTTATTATAAATCAGATTCGCTAAATCTCGTAATTAGTGCAGTGGATAAACAATTTTATTTTATTAAATTTTCTTTAAAGAAACGGATCGTAACAAGGTCCTAACGCTGGTGATAACACTGCGTTGTGCTTCTTCGTGTGAAACTGAAAGAGATGGATTACCTTATGTTTTTCTGGCTTTTGTGCATTTTGTTGTATCCAACTTCCAACGTTGGTTTGTGAAAAAATATTGCTTCTTCACTTACTCACTCTGGTTGAAGATTGGAGCTGAAAATGGCGAACGTTCAAGTTTGCGCATGGAAATAAGACAAGGAAATATTTCTGATGATATTTATTTGCACAATCATGTGAATTCTCAAGAACAGTTTAAATACATTATAAGGTTTATTATATAATATTTCTGGTTAAGTTCACATTTTTGCCTTTTTTTCGATTCAAATAAAAACCAAAATGAATATGGTTACCCATGTGGTAAAATTTAGTAGTTTTAAGAAAAAATAAAAAAAAATATATAAAAAAGCATTTTTATTCAGTAGATAACAATCAATATAAATAATAATAATAAAAATATTTAATATAGATATTGCTGATATTATATTTCAGATGTTTTCATTTTTGAGATTTTTATTTCAATTTCAAAATTAACTATAGGTATTCTTGTTCTATTAAAGAAATTCTTAGTACAATAGTATTATAATGCGCGAAACATTTGATATAATTTTATGTTAATTTTTTAAATAAATTTACAAGTTAGTTGATAATATTATTAGCTATTTAATTTTGTATGAATAATAAATCGATTTGGAGAGTTGACTTACAAATTATAAAATATATATTATCTATATTTTTTCGTTTGAATTATTAACAAATTGTTTATACTAAAAAATAAAATTAAAAATAATAAATGATCAACAAATGAAATTACTAAACAAAAGAAGCATTTTATTTATGATTATGAGAAATGTATATGCAATATGTTGGTAGACTTTTAATGATGATGATTATTTATTGTTTAGCATTATATTTATTTATTTATAAAAACGAGCAGCATTAGTTAAAATTATTTATTTTTCTGATTGTAATATAAAATTGGATATATAAATTTATATTGTAGAAAAACTGGATGTTCTTTTCTGTCTCGATTTCGTGGTGTTTGTTTATGTATTTATGCGTATGACGATTCACCGTTATTTAAACTATTGCTAATACTATTATTTGTATTGCCGCTGATTGATGTCGGTGACGTCAATGTGATCCTATAACAAGAAAAAGCTGTGGGTTACCATACACCCGGAATGCGTTCACAAGGAAAGAAAAAAGAACAAAACAAGGGAAACAAGAAAGACGGAAACACAAAAAAGAAAAGAGAAAATGGTATTTGATGATGACGCATTGGAAATTGTTAGTAACGATGAATAAAAATTGTTGTTTTGATATAAAATTTTGTTTAAAAACATTATAGTGTTTTTAAGCTAACTGTATTTTGGTGGAAGATCTAAATTTTGTACTGTGCTGAAAATTTGGTGTGTAAGTGTCGGCTAAGAGCAAGTGGAAAGAAATAAACGAATAATTGTGTAAGAAATAGGTGTGATGTTAGGAATTAATAAAATATAAAAAGCAAAGAAGATTCCTAAATTATTTATAATTAAAAAAGTATCAACATTATAGAACGTAGTTTAAGGCTTGTTTTTTCAAGTGGTCTCACTTATGTCCGTCGAGAAAGAAGGAAAAATTCTTTTTTGGATAAACATGAAGATTTTTGAGTGCAAGTCTTTTGATAAATGCATAATTATATTCAGCTTTGGGGAAAACTGTTTCTACAAAAAAAAAAGAAGAAGAGTATGAGAATGTTCCAAGCATGTCTTAGAATGAGGACCAACAGCAAAGCAAACAGTTGACAAATGAATAAATACACAAAAGAAGACAGAAAATGCAAAACAAAGAAATGGAACTACCTATTCACACATTCACACGTACCTTGGGCTGTTCTCACTCTTTTTTTCTCTTATAACTAAAGTTGTATCACTGCCGTTTCCACTGCTGACACCGTTGGTGGTAACTGTTGTTGATTCTTTGATTTTTGTTGACGAGACTGGCGATCGTTTAACTTGAATCGGTTTGAGACGTTCCTCCAACTCACTCAGCGAGCCATCTGATGTATCACTTTCATCACTGACAGGAAAAAAAAAAAACGCTCCCAATTAGATCGCCCTTGAAACCCCCAAAAAAAAAATAAAGCTTACCTTTCACTAACATCATCGTCTCCCTCCTCCATGGCCTGTTGCAAATCTGTGATTCGCTGCAATGCCAGGCGAAGATCATTGCGCAAAGATGCCGCTTCCGACTCGGCATTTTCAAGTTTCTTCTCTAGATCCTTCCTTCGTGTTATCGATTCTTGTTCGCGATTCGAAATAACATGGAATTCCTCGCGCAACTCACGCAAAGTCTTCTGGGATTTCTTGAGAGCATCTTGAGCGGTGAGCTCTCGCATTTTGGATTGTGTGACTTCGTTTTGGATTTTCTCAACGGCTTCTTTGTGGCGGGTGATTTGTACCTCGAGACGTGATCGTGTTGCTTGTTCCAACTCGAGGCGGGATTCTAATTCTTTGGTGCGTATTTCCAAGCTTTAAAGAAGAAACACAATTCCAATTGTTTGGAAATTCAAAACGTTAAAAAAAAACTTACCGTTTCGACAGCATAGCAGCTGATGGATCACTCATATTCTCGACATTCTCCAATCTCTGTTGCAACTCACTCACACTGTCCTTGAGTGAATTTCGCTCTGCCTCCAGCTCCGATATCCGGAATTCATATTCGGACATTGCAATTTGTTCAGTATTCAATTGCTTCACAGTTGCGCTGTACTTCTTCATCAACTCGGCCATTTCCTCTTCGTTTTCTTCGATTTGTGCTTGCAGTTCAGCGCGATCGCGCTGTGCTGCTGTGGCCCGATCTTCGGCATCGTTGCGGGCTCGTTGTGTCTCCTCGAACATGCCTTGTACTTCGGCCAGTTCCGCTTCGGCTGTTTGGCGGGCCTTCACGGCTAGACTTCTCGTTGATTCGGCATCTTCAAGCTGGTTGCGCAACTGACGAATTAATGTCTTGCCGGGCGAGTCGGCTTTGAGACGTTCTAGCTGAGCATGGGCATCTTTGAGCAGGGCTTTGTATTTGCGAAGGTCTCGCTTGAGTTTTTGTGTAATGGCTTCTTCAGTCTGACGATCGACTCGATCTTGGTCTTCCATCGATGCCAAACGACGTTCTAATTCGTGTTTCTCTCGCAACAGGAGAGTGCGTTCTTCATGTTCGTTCTCCAATTGGCATTCCAAAGCTGTAGGTTGAATAAATGTTAATAAAAAATAAAAATAAAAGAAGTGGCGACCCTAGATCGCACCTTTGATTTTCTTGTAAGCACTTCCTCGGGTCTCTTCCAACTCATCATCTCTTTGCTGAGCCTCGCGTCTGGCTTCCTTACGCATAGTCTCCAAAGTCATCTCTAGACGTAGTTTTGCTTGTTCAAGCAATTGCACCTGTCCAGCCATTTCATCGAGTTCTTCCTCTTGTTCCTTCAATCGACGATCCATGTCCATTTTGGAGCGTCGGAGTTGAGCGATTTCCTCTTCGGTGCCTCCACCGAATGTCATCTCCTCCAATTCACGCTGCAACGATGCTAACTTCTCTTCCTTGAGATCGAGCTCAAGACGAGTGTCCTAAAAACAAAAATTAATTGACACTTGATGGCTGAGAATTTCGAGTATTTAATAAAAAAAAATCTCCAATCTTGATTCTACATAGACTCTTAGACCTTCAACTTCAAATAACAAAAAGTTTCTCAGTTTCATCAGAATTTGTTCTTGGGAACAGCCTTGACTATAGTGTCTAACCTCCAGACACGTACATTTTTGCAACAATGCTTAACTTGCTTCATTTGAATACATTTTTGTTTTTTTAGGTAACACAATTTTATTTTAATTGGAGAAAGAGAAGAAAAAACAATTAAAACTCTTAAAATGTGTCACGTCTATAGGAAAACATAACAGCCCAACATGAATACCAAATAATTACATAGCTCTTTAGAAAAATTATAACAATTATCAGACATTAAAGTGAAAGCATTATTTTTATTTTGTTTTCCTCTTTATTTGCTTACAAAAGCAGTAAAGCACAATATTAAGAGGGAAATGCCAAAAAAAAAAAACGGGAACTAATTTCATTTCAAAATTCAAACTGACAACAACAAACAGCTCAGCGAAGATAAACAAGACGAAGATAAGCTTGAAAAAAGCTCAATGGACTCAATTATGAAGATAAATAATAAGTCTATGCGCGTAGAAGGGGAAGTGAACTATTGATATCGAATGTTATGCTGTTATCGAGGCAGTCTAGCGTTGACAAAGATATACAACATTCGACAGACGACATTTGGTACACAAACATAACAATAAACTATGAATTAATTGCTTAACGGTTTAACATGAGGAATGATACGCTGTGTATGGTTGCCAACGAAGGTAAGAAGAAGGATTTTAGAAAGTTTTAAAGTGTTTGAGATGAAAAATAATTAGGCTGAAGGAGAACCAGCCGAAAAAAGCATCATGGTTCTCCATTGACCCTCTGTAGCTTCTAAGGTATGTGGCTTGTCCTCTGAAATTTAGACAGCTTGTGCGTACATTCATATCCCACACTGGGGTTAATTATTGGGCAAATCCATACACAGGATTCTGTACAGGTTGAATTCAACCGAAAAAATCATCATTGTAGCTCTTTGACCCTCTGTAGATCCATAAGTATACGGCCCTGGGCTCTATAAGTTGGACAGCATCTGCGTACGTTCATATCTCACAATGGGGTAAATTATTGGAGAAATCCATACACAGGATTCTGGACAGGGTGAATTCAACCGAAAAAAGCATCAATGACCCTCTGTAGCTCCTAAACTATACGACCCTACCCAGTGGCGGACAAGGGGGGGGGGGGGGGGTCCGCCCGGGTGGCAGATTAATAGGGGGTGCCATCAGTAAAAGCAAAATAACTATTTTGCACATCAGGCACAGTCGCACAGAAATAGAAAATAGAACAGCGACCGATGGGTTGTTCTCTCTTTTTGCCTACAAGCTGAAAATCTCTTAAGGTGCATTTAATTTTAAGGAAGTATGTCACTGCGCATTTTAAATGGGAATAGTTCATCACAAGGGTAAAATAAAATACACTCCCAGGGATGGCAACTGACACGAATTTACCACAAAATGCACAGGCAGAGTTGTATTGGTATTCACATGTATTCACGGATACGAAGAAATAATTTGTGGGTGTTTCAGGCAAGGGGGGTACCTGTCGCTGTTCTGTTTTCTATTTCTGTGAACAGTCCTATTGTGCCTGGCGAAAGGGCTCGAGATGCTGGTTTGACATTGGAAGTTGAAACACCAAGATCCATGCTAGAATGTCAGGATACATTTTACACTGAACTTATTTATCGGTCTAATGCCATCGAAGACATTGCGTCAGTTTTCTCTGATCTTCAACCGAAAATATTGTTTTACGGAACGGAAGAAGAACTGCGTGCTGTTGTTCCAATGCTTACCTCAATATTTACAGAACTAACAGATAACAGTATCATATTGGAGATCTGGCGAATACGGCGTCACATGGGAGCTGAAAAAATAAATTTAAAAGAAGCAGAAGTTTGAACAGCCTTCGAATTTTTAAGCTTCATTGTTGAGTGGGACTTTTGAGACTCATTACAGAGTCTATCATTGGCGATGAGAATTTATTTAACAATTTGCGTCTCAGTGGCATCGTGTGAACGAAGCTTTTTAAAATTAAAGTTGATTAAAAATTATCTAAGATCAACAATGAACCAAAATAGGTTGACTAGTCTGGCTTTGCTTTCAATCGAAAAGGAGAACACAAAAAATATAGATTTTGATGATATAATCGAAACGTTCAGTGCAATAAAAGCTCGGAAGCATATTTAAAAGAGATCTTTGTTCGTGTTTTTTTATTACATTTTTTCAGGGGTGTAAGCTTGCTTCACCGCCCCGGGTTCCACAGCCTCTTAGTCCGCCCCTGGCCCTACCCCCTGACTGGTGACTGCTCCTTTCCAGTTAAAATACTTTTGTAAGTTAACTGCGACATTACTGACTTGACTGCATCACCAAAGTACTGCAGTTTTTTAAAATCTCTGCTCCGTGGACAGTTCCTACCTGTTAATAATTCGAAAAAAAAGAAAAAACATTGTTGGTAACCATAGAAATTAGAACCATATTCCCAGTTTTCATTTTCACACGAGGTCATCACAGTTAATACCAATTTACATCTCTAATTAGAATAGCAGTGCAGAGCAGCTATTTATAGTCTCATGAACATGACATACGTGATACGTACTTTCATAATAGCGCACTTGATGCTCATCATACCGACAATTATTCCAGTGCTAATCGTAGTTCGATTTTTAGGAAAACACTTTATTTTTTTTCTGTATTTTTGGTCACAAAACAAACAAATTTAACTCAATTCAACAGGAAGCGTAAACTAAACATCCGCGTTCGTCAAAATGTATTTTATATTTTCTTATGCTCCAAAAACAAACAACAGAAAACAAACTCGATCAAATTCGTATGTAGGAATATTAAAGTAACTGTGCAGCTCTCGTAACAATTATTTTGGACATTATTCTTGTGCAACACTTGGTTCTCTATGCGATCAACGAGACGACAAATGCAGTCACGCACTTAAACTCATACTGAACCTGAAAACAAATTTTTCGGCTGCGACCGGGCTCGGTCGTCGGTCGAGCCATTGAGTTTGAGAGAGCTCAAGACGGTCTTGGTCTTGGATTATTGTTTTTTTTTTTTATTATTTAATTTCTCTGACAATAGTTTGGATTGTGTGTGATAAAAATGTTTGATGTGTGCTTTGGATGTATGCCCGAGCTGAAGGTTTTTTTTTTCAGTCAAAGAAAGAAGAAAGGGGAAGTATTTGAAAGCAACATCGGTAGAAAACATGAGCGGATTTGACTTTAAACATTCCAGTGCCAGTTTTAAAACAGTTGCACTCACATAACTATTTTTTGTGACTTGTAAAAGCACAAAGCAGAGGCAACCGGCCGTGCCTGTGCCTATTGAAGATATTGGCTAATATTCCACATTACAATGGAATAACAGAGACACTAAAATCGTTTTCCATTGGTCGTCCTGAAACCATTTCATTGGACTGACTTTTACAGACGGAATGCTTCTGAGAAGAGCAGAACTCTTCTGTTTTGAAAACAGAATCGTCCGAAGAATGACACATACATCATAACCCGTTCCATTGGAGGCAGAAGAAGAATCGTCAAAAAAAGACCAATGGAAAACGACATAAGGAAGAGAAACCAAAGTGCCATCTTTGCCTCTATGACAGATCAAAATGTAAAGCTGGTGATGTTTTGCTTACAAACAGAAGGAAAAAATACAAGTACGCTCCTGTGAACTCGGAGCCTACTAGTATTCAAAATAAATAACAAGCTTGGCTTCGGCTCAATTTGTAATCTCTTGATCCGTGAAAATATTTTATTTTTTATATTCGATAAAAAGAGTCTTAACTCTTTTTTTCCTTCATTCGTGTTTTGTTTTAATTTATAATTACTTTGTGCGTTTGTTTCAGCCATAAAAAGCGAACACTCGTAGGCCAGAAACAGAAACTGCCAAATTGATAGAAGAAAGGGTTGACTTAAATTTGTACAAACTTCCATTTCTATTGCTTGACATCAGGCAGCTGAAGCTCAGACCTGAGATCTTAAGGTGCGTTGCGAATAAATAAAATTATTCAACGAGTGTATACCGAGCGAACCAAACGAGCATAGTACGTTTAAGGAATACTAAAGAGTTTATAGATTCACTTTTTATCGATAGGGAAGGTACTTGTTGTGGATACAAATGAGCTAAGGTGGTGTTTCGTGTGTTACGCGTGAGTGGGAAAATTTCTAGCGTAGATAGGTATCAATAGGTTGTTTTGTACACATTTTTTTTTTATTTTCAAAAAGGTAGAGGAGGTGTTTTTGTTGGTTATGCAACAAATAAAAACACTATCGAGTTTCGGTCTTTTTTTGACGAGTTGGGGACGAAATGTGTTTAAAAAAAAACATTTTTTCGGATATCATAACGTGGTACACATATATAATTTACTTTTATTGTAAGTAAAGAGTCTTGTTAAGGAAAACATATTGGCCTACCTACCTACCTAATTCTAATAAGTTCTGGTCATTTAATTAACAAATTTTGTACTTACCGCTAAAGTTTGTTCCAGTGTGAACTTTTCTGCAATAAGCACATCCTTTTCTCTTGACAGACGATCTTTTGATTGACGTTCTAATCTTGCCGCATCCTTGAAAGGGAGAAGAAACACACAAAAAAGATAATTAGATGATATACTACAGTCTTGTGCAAATTAATTGGGACAAACCGATTTCAGATGTTTTTTTTTTTCGTTTATTATAAATAATATTAACAATAACAGGTACACATTTTTTTTAAATATTTCATATGCCCACCTTTAGCATCTATAACCATTTTTACTCGTTTTGGCATCGACAGAACCAACTTTTCACAAATATTTTTTACTTCAGAGTCGTGAAACCATGTACCAATTATTGCTGAAATCAACTTGTTCTTCGTGGTGCAATCTTTCTTTTAAAGCCGTGTCTTGATGATTGCCCACAAGTTTTCGATTGGGTTCGGATCAGGCGAGTTTCCCGGCCTTTCCAGCACTTTAATATTTTCTCTTCGAAGAATTGCTTCATTTCGACGTGTGGCACGGAGCAAGATCTTGTTCAAAAATCGAATCCTGCGCTGAAGTTCTTCTTCGTATAGTTGGAAGAAGCATTAGCGTCAGGACCTCAGCGTATTTGACGCTATTCATCTTGCCCTCAATTTACTTCAAGTTCCCAGGACCCCCAAAAGTAAAACAGCCTCAAAACATGACTTTTGGCGGGTGTTTAGGGACTTGGACGATATGGCCAGGTCGGAGTTTTTCTTTTGCACTTCTTCTCACGACACTCACCCTGTATCGTTGAACTTCGAAATGGTTTTCGTCCGAGAAAAGGACTTTTTTCCAATCTTCTTGGGTCCAAAAAGCCCTCTGGTGATTTTTAGCCCATCTTAGCCTTTTTTTTTGCAGTTGCCCGTAGCTTAGTTGGTAAGTGCGTTGGCTGCTAAGCAGAACTTCGTTGGTTGGAGTCCTACTCAGGCCAAGTTTTTATTTCATCTTTCATGGGTACTGCCTCTTGTGGAGACCCGACAAATCTTCCAAGAGTATCAATCTGTCATGAAAAAGTGCTTCTCAACTTTGCCGTTCGGCATCGGCGTTAAATTGTAGGTCCCCTCAATTCTTCACACGCACTCAGAGAATTGTTGATGAGAGTGCAGCGACCATGAGTAAATAAAAATCAGTTCTGATTGGGAATTCAAACGATAAGGATCTCTTTATATATATCCCTTTCAGGATTCCTACAAGAGTAAGCAACTTAGGCCTTGGCTCTTCAAGAGCTGTCGCGCCACTCTATTTATTTATTTTTTTAGCTTTTTTTTCTGCATGGCATTCGTCAGAAGCTGTTTTTTTTTAATAGTCTCCGGGGTTTTCGACCAACTTCAAGAAGCCGACGTCGAACCGTTGAGGCGTCTATTTCTCTCCAGCGGTTTCCAAATCTCTTTGAAGCTCCTCGCTGGTGTTCCCAGGATTTATTACGCTGTTTCGGACTAGCATTTTGTCATCATTAGGCGTTGTTTTTCTTCTGCGACCACATTTGCCTTTCCTGCGTGCCTCAATTGTTCCTGTCGACCTGCCAACACTTGATTTTGACACTTCCCGTGTGTTCACGAAGAGCGATGATTTTTGCTTTTTTTCAACTGAGATATCCATTATTACTTTTTTTCGACAAATTCTTGATAAAATATGTGCCTTAAAACATAATTTATATGATAAGAGCATTTAATAATTAAACTTAGAAAAATTGCGACTTAACTGCACAGAGTCAAAAGAAAGATTTTATTTAACTAATTCATCAAGCACTTACCATAAAATTCAAAAAACAAACGCAAAAATCAAGGCCTACTACCAAATGCATTTAAAAATTTGTTTTTCCCAATTAATTTTTTGCACAAGACTGTATTACTCTTCAAACTCAGATAGGCAACTTAAATTGTTTAAAGGGCTAGATGCTAGATAAAGAAAAAAAAAGCTAACAAACATACCTGCAAGGCTAAACATTCCGAATCAAACTTCCTTTGCTTCTTCTCTAGCAAATTATTACGGCCATTCTGTTCTTCCAGCAACATTCGCAGATCACTCATTTCGTTGGTCATTTTTTGTGCTTTGCGCTTCCATTGGCCAACAACTTGACGTTGTTCTTCGACCTCTTCATATGCATCAGATAGCTTTAGTACAAAAAGTATAAAAAAAAAATAGCTTAAAATTATGAGAACAGACAGGCATTCAAAATTTTGTCTTTAGAATACAGTCTCTCTAAAGGTTTTCTTTTCTAAGCTCTCTTCATTGACACAGCTGTTTTCTGGTTTTTTTTCCGAGCAGCCAGTACATTTTAATTTGCAATAAATGTCATAAATATGAAGTCTATAAAATGTTATAAAACCGTCATCGATTGCCGTTACATCACAAACAGAACACATCCATAATAATGTCAATAAAATGTCATTTAAATTCTACTCAACAGCTGTCTCAACAAATGACATTTTAAACAACTAAACTCGTAACTCGTCTCGTCACAAACAAACACACATCGATATAAACTCACCTTCTTTTCCAGTTGCTTTTTGAGCCCAACTAATTGCTCCAAATCATGTTCGTGTTGCGATTGCAGGCGCCTCTTTGTGAATTCCAACTCCCTGGCAACACGTTCGTATTTCAATCGATAGACACCTCCACTATCTTCATTGTCAGGATCATCATCCTCTGAGATACCATTGAGCTCGGACTTGGCACAAATCAATTCCATTTCGAGTTTTTCCGAAGTCTCTTGCAGATTTTTTACTTTGCCCTGCTGTTCGAGCAGTTCCTTCTCGAGTTTCAGACGTTCGGCGGTTTCAGCTTCAAGTCGCTCACTGGCCATATGTGAGCCAGAGCGTTCTTCTGCCAAATCCACTGTCATCTCGGATAACTATGTAGAAAACAAAATAGTGTAAACAAGATGATGAGATTTTTTTTTCTTCTTTTCTTTTAATTATTATTTATTGTTCTTTTATGAGAGAAACATTTATTGATATAATTCTGTTGTGTGAGAAAATGTGGTGCTTCAAAAATAACGATTGAGATACTGACGCATACTCTGCTTTGCGGTGTGGACTACCTTACAAGGCGAGACCCTGTTTAACTGCTTTGGATATTTTCCCGAGTTATGAAAGAAAAATGCGATGAACTTGTCAACATAGTTGTTCTTGAACTTGTTTTGTTTTGTGTTTTGTTCTTCGTTATGATTGTCTCCCGGGAGGAATTAACAAATACGATTTGAGGAAGACGCTCTTCAAATCGGTCTGAAGATGTCATGCGGTCACAATGTACTGAAAGTTCTGCATTGCGACTGAAACAATTGCAATGAGCAAGTATCAAAGTAGACAGGAAGTACAGGAACGCATCTGATCAGCTTTAGAATATATGGCGCCACATTTCTGTGAAGAGTAGATTAACCGACTATAGAGCTTCATACTATTACGATAGTTAGGTTTAGGAGAAGTCTATGGACGCATCTAGGACATTTTCAACTTAGGTCGCGTAGGTAGATGGTTGTCACATCCGTTTTTCAGTTCGTATACAAGTTTCAGCAGGGAGATCCAAAGGCCCTTATCTATCCAAGTGCAGCCTTGGTATCGATAGTTATCACAACTACATTGAAAACAAAAGAACCTACAAAGTCAGCTTTTTAAGTTGAAAATAAATTGCCTAACAATGAGAACTGGATGTGTGAAAGGTGTTCTGAGATTTTAAAATCGATAAAGTTGGGGTGGCGGCGAGGGGATTTCCGATTTCACGTGGCAAAGGTAAAGTGTTTGATGAACTGTTTCACTCTGGGGTGGTAGGTGAGGATATTTTGTTTGTATAAAAAAGGCTTTCTTTAGGTCGTGACCTGACGAAAAGGCATACATTACATGCATTCTATTTTGAATATTTTTTTCAACAAGAACAACATTTCCTATTTTTGCAAGCACTTGAAGACCTTTTAAAATGTATTTTGTTTGTTTTTTCGTTCTAGAAATGTCTGACGGTTCAAAAGATTTCAAGAAGTAAAAACATACGAGATGAAAACAACTTTAAAATTTGTGTCATGGCTGTCAAAATAATTTAAGAATATTTGGGTCGCAAATATAATTTGTTATAAAAATTAAAAAAAATGGAATAAAAAACAAACAAATTTTTAATATCAAATCTGAGTGATTCATTGGAATGCAAACTTGTTCCAAACGAAACAAAAATCTTGACATTGAAAATTTACAAAAATTATAGCCAGTTCAACAAAAACAACCTGACTTTGAAAACAATCTCTATTAACACCTTTGAGATGTGGAAGCGAAACAAAAAAAATTGAATTCGTCAAACTAAAATTAACAACAATTAATTGTTTTCATTCGGAACCGACTTGGCAAACGAAAACGAATAAATAAATTATTTAATTTCTCTGCTTTCAAAAAATGTTTAAGTTTCAAAAATAGGAATCATTTGTGTGGGAGTATGAGTTACGGACACTTGATCGAATTTAACTTAGCGAGCATTTTTGATCAAATTTAATTTTCCATTAAGCATTTTTGCATTTATAAAACGAAAAACAACCAGAAATTTGAGCGACATTAGGTCAATAGAAAACCAGAGTATATTTTCGAAATTGCATTTGGACTGACGCTGACGTTGGCCTTGGAATTGTTTGTTTGTTTTTTTCTGATGGAAGACCAAAATACCACAAATATAGATGCACACAATTTTCCGTATTTCAAATTAAAACAAAAATACGAGACTTTTATTTAGTTCGTGACCAGTGTTCGAATATTGAAAAGTTACTTAATACGTTGGCCTCAAAATGTAACTGAAAAACTTCCCATAAAATTATAGCATTAGCAATGACACAAACCTTACTGTTATACACACTAAAGTGAAGAGGGGCTCTCGTATGTAAATTATTTACTTCGATAGCTAAGCTTTCAACCCAAGTAGGCACACTTACAACGAAGCTCTTTATAACAGTTTCTGCTTTATAGTAGGGAATTTTGTTTGAAATAAAAAAATAAAAAAAAGGAACACAAATTTCTAGCCAAAGCTACCTCTTCTAAGTCGTTATCGTCCTCCTCTTGAATTGTTCGATCATCGTCGTTCTCCATGAAATCCCTCAACACCGAACTATCCCTAGCCATTGAATTTTCCCGGCTCCTAGATCTTGTCAGTGTGCGTGGCATCGATCTGGCCATTTGGAAGCCTTTGATTAAAATATTCGTAGCACTCTTCGATCGACCCATTGTGCCACGATTGACACTACGTTCTCGTTGCTTTTCAATCAAACTAATCGTGTCGAAATCATCAAATCTTGATGATGCCACCGACGAGCATCGTGATCCCGACGAGCCGTTTAGTCCATTCTTCCGCGATGATCCCAAAGCAGACCATTCTTCATTGACATGATCGGTTCGTTTGAGGAAATTGGCGATTTTTTCGGTCAAATAGTTGGAAGCCGTCTGAGGATCGGCGTGAGATGGCGATGGGCGGAACGACTGTCTCACTGGCTGTTTCTTGCAACCCAAAACAAATTGCAGATTCGCATCGAACACCACTGGCGACGGTTCAAGTGATCGTAACTTAAAGATATCCATATTGTCATTGTGGGAGTATGTTTGGGGAAAGATGCGTCGCGGCATCGATGCCGACGATCTGAACGATCGATTTGATGCCGAATAGCTGCCCGATCCATTGCTCCGCATAGATATCGAAGGGCTCGGCGAACGGGATGCCAAAAGTGATGATTCTCTGGAATTCATCTCGCCCGATGATCGCCTGCTAATGGGAAGTTTCAATGACGCTTCAAGCGGAACAGAGCCGTCCTTATGGAAAGGTGATCGGGGTCTGATGGTTGTGTTGGATTTGGTTGAAATCACACCATTGCTGGCGGCCCCCCCATTTCGAAGTGTTGGACTTTTTTCACGCGTCTTCGGAATCAGACGAATTTGTTTGCGAACGCGAAGAGAGGATGAAGAGTTCGGTAATGGAACAGGTGGTGGACGGTTTGGTGGCTGGCTGATGTTGCAGTTTTCACCGTTTTTCATGCTGGAGAAGGGTCGTAGTTTGGTCATTGTGTTGTCAGAATGAAGTGTGGAGAAATCAGGGTTAAGGAAGCTCTGTCTTGGCCTCTGGTACTGGAGAGTGTTCAAATCAGTTTTTTTCGATGACGACTCTGAGCCAAGCGAAGTTGAAGGCGGAAAGGGAGGCATTTTGACAATATCACTCTTTTTCACAGGTTTGAAACTACAAAGGTTTTGAATTTGATGATAATTTGCACAAGTGTACAATTTTCAGTTAAATATCGGATTTCGGGTTCGTGGAATTTCGGGAAACAAAAACGAAATAAAAATAAAAACTAAAAAACAATCTGCACTAAGTCAAAGTATATCCAATGTTCTTTCTTTTTGTTCTGCTTGTGGCTAAAAACAACCCGACGAAAACGACAACGGCACGACCAAGAAGTCTATTTCAATTCTTGTCCGAGACGTCACACGACGCGCTTTTTCTCTGGGCCACTTCTCATCGCCAACTAACAAGCGACCGATTTTTTGTGTTCATCTATCTCCTATATCCGAAACTGAAATAATCATTTCGCGCCAGCTCTAAGACACATACCTACATAGATTTTTTTTCGAACGAAATATCATTAGAGTAAGATATTTTTCAAATACAAAAAGAAAGATGAAGAATAAATCAATTTCTTTTTATTGATTTTATATTAAGACAAAAAATCTTCTTAACAATCAATCTTTTGCCCGAAATATAACAAGCTAAGACCTCAAAAATGGGAGTGCAATTAGCCTGAAGGGTTTAATGTTCACAAAAATCCATTGTAAGCCCCACTGTTATAAAATTAAGTACATAAAGCCCAACAATTTTAGAAGGAAACAAACAATTCTAACAATCAAACTAAACATTGTTTGAGAGAGTATTTTTGTATCATTAGTGTCCGTTGGATTTGTGGTTCCTTTTTTTTATTTTTGCTAATCAACTTGTTCTTGCAAGTGTTTTCTTTTGTTTTGAATAAAAAGAAAAAAAAAAACAATAATTGGAAAGGAAAAGTACCACTGGCCAAAAAATCAACTCGTTTCTTTGGCACTCGCCAAAAATCTTTTCTTTTTCTTATGTCGTGAATGGATGAAAATATATTATGTTCGAGACATGCACCAGGGACACAGCAATGAGATGTACTTTGAAATATACAATTATGTGTGATTTGTGTCTCCTATTATTGCACTCGGTACCTAGTTCATCATAGAACAAAACGTCGCATGATTGGAAAAAGAGTTACGCTCAAATTTGGAAATTTAGTTGTTTACTCGACGAACGTCGAAGTTTTGAAGTTTTTCTTTCAGTATTTCAGCATGAATATGCGCCACAGAAGCTTCTTTTTTCATAGGAAATTAATTTGTTAAATGCAAATAGATACTCTGGCTAGCCAATTTGTTCGGTTATTTTCGGATTCTATTTTGTATTTAGAATTAGAATACATTTCGCCTATCGATTGCAACAAATAAAAAAAAAAATATGTTCAAGTTTTGTGTGGCACAGATGTGTCTGAAAATAGAATTTGTGCCCCTTCCTTAATCTTGTGTTTTGATTTGAATATAGACTTTATGTTGTTGCAAGCATAAATGTGCAAAAGAATATTTTTTGAGCTTTATAAATTTATCGATTTTTTGAAAAATTAATACTTTTCGGATTGTCAATTTAGATTCAAACGAAAGCCGATTTGGTTTAAACAGGACGACATCGAGTCTGTATTTAGTGTTTGTACCAATATTTATTTAAGTGAGTTAATCTCAAATTTGGAAAGACCCCTTCTGTAGACTGTTTAACGGCGACGACGAACAAAACCCCGCCGTCAGACAGGAGCCTTTTATCGTACACGATAATAGCCAACAATTCCGTGAACCCGACCTAGAAGAAGTGAAAACGGCAATATCACGGCTGAAATCCAACAAAGCCCCTGGAGCAGATGGTCTAGCTGGGGAGCTGTTCAAAGCAGCAGGCGACGATCTAGATAGGAACATGCATCAAATCATCTGTAAGATATGGTCGGAGGAGTGCATGCCCGATGAATGGAACCTCAGCATTGTTTGCTCGTTCCTGTAAAAGGGAAATCCTCTAAACTGCGCCAACTACAGAGGAATCAGTCTACTTAACATCGCCTACAAGTTCCTCTTTGCCGTAATATGTGAACGTCTGAAGCCTTTCGTCAACAATCTGATTGGTTATCAATGTGGCTTCAGGCCAGGAAAGTCAACCATCGGCCAAATTTTCACGTTCCGGCAGATCCTGGAAAAAACCTATGAACTCCAAATCAATACCCCCCACCTTTTCATCGATTTTAAAGCCGCGTATGACAGCATCTACAGAGACGAACTGTATAAAGCTTTGTCTAGTTTTGGCATCCCTGCCAAGCTCGTTCGCTTGTGCAAAATGACGATGGAGAACTCACGCTGCTCTATCAAGGTTGGCAACAAGCTTACGGAATCTTTCGACGTCAAAAAAGGATTCAGACAAGGCGATGCACTGTCGTGCGATTTCTTTAACATCGTTCTTGAGAAGATAGTGTAAAACTCCACCGTCAACAACAGAGGCACTATCTTCGAAAAATCTGTTCAACTTCTCCGTACGCCGACGATATTGATATAATGAGAAGAACACAGCGTGATGTCAATGGCGCCTTTGTGAGAATTGAGACAGAAGCGGCAAAAATGGGTTTAGCGGTAAACGAGGGAAAAACGAAGTACATGCTGTCTTCGAGTAAGGACACCCAACACCGACGGCTCGGACAGAACGTCACAATATATGCATACAACTTCGAGGATCGAGGTAGTGGAAGAGTTTGTCTACCTAGGCTCCGCTATCAACACGGGCAATAACACCAGCAGCGTCGAGATCAGACGAAGAATTACTCTTGCTAATCGCTGTTTCTTTGGGCTAAGAAAGTAATTGAGTAGAAAAGCCCTCTCTCGAGCAACTTAGGGAAAACTGTACAACACCCTCATCATCCCTGTCCTGCTGTATGGTGCAGAAGCATGGACCTTGACAAAATCGGATAAATGTGCCTTAGACTGTTTCGAGAGGAAAGTTCTTCGGGTCATCTTTGGCCCCGTGTGCATTGATGGGGAATGGAGACGAAGATACAACAGTGAACTTTCGGGTTGTACAACGACGTGGACCTAGCCAGAAGGGTCAAGGTCCAGAGACTCAGATGGCTCGGTCATTTAGAGCGCATGAACACCAATGCTTCGGCTCGGAAAGCCTTCGACACTATTCCCGAGGGACGTAGAAGGAGAAGAAGACCGCGACTCAGTTGGCGCACACAAGTGGAAGAGGACCTCAATCAACTTGGAGTGCAGAACTGGAGGCAGCTAGCTAGGGACCGAGCTGGCTGGCGGAGACTGTTGATTAAGGCCCAAGTCCACACCGGACTGTAGCGCCATCTTAAGTAAAGTAAGTAAGAATTAATCTCAAAACGCTTAAGGTAAACGTCAAAATTTCATACAAACTTTAAGAGCAAATTCATTGAAGTATTTGATATGGAAACCATGCAACGAAATGTCAAGGTGTTTAGGGAAGATGGCGCCAGTTGATTTAAGGCTCAGCCAAATTTATTTGACCATAAACATGAGTACTACGAGGAACATTAAATTCAAAATATGTAGCGACACAGTCAAGGTGGAAATTTATCAAAATTCAGAATTCTGTATTTATTTAAAAACCCAGCCATAATAATAACAATAACTCACTTTACATGTTGACAAACAAGGAACAGACTTGGAGACAAGTTCGCCCATTAGGTTAGGTAATTCTTTTGCAATAAATCAAGACTATTATATATTAAATTCAGAACTGGGACAGAAAAAGAACAACAAACACTAGTTGCACCCCCTATATCTATTCATTTCGTTTCATGCCCTTTGTGACTGCTGAAGACAAAAAGTGACAATACCCGATTGCATCCTATTTTCTCGCATGAGATTATTTAATTCTTGGCAACGGTTAGGCAAATAAAAATAAAGTTTCAAGAATAAACACATTAAATACAATTTTATGAGAAATGTTCATCCGGTGTGGCTGTCGAAGCCGATATGCCGGCCGCACGCCACTTTTGTTGCTGCCGGTCGGTTGATGAGTATGTTTTGCAATTGAGGCGTGAACCGTGAACGTTTTTGGCCTACCTACGAGCTACGAGACGAAAAAAAATATGTATCTATCTCGAGGAGCTGAGTAAGACAAATTTTTGTAGGTTTACGATTAAGTGGTTTAATTGTGTTGAACTGACAATTTGTTATATCATCCAGAAGAGTTGATTGACACTGAGAGAGCCCCAAATTTTGTTGACAAAATTACTTAAACAAGACGTTGGGGTCTGGCTTAAATTGCCCATAACTGTGTTAAGACCGGATGAGCAGAAAAAAAGCGAATCAGTTTGTGAATTCAAAAATAGATGCTAACAATTTTTCAAATGTAAGTGCAAAAGCTTCCAACTACACTGGTTCTTTCGACACGTTAATATTTTCAATCATTCTACGTCAAATGTTCAAATTAAGGACATAATTCAATTTTTTGTAATTACAAATTTTCTATTCTAAGCCACATGAATCACTGCAACTATTAAATTGTAGGCGGAGGATATTACTTCTTCTGAATCGCTGCCAAAAATCCAATTTTTTGATAGTTTGATTATTTTTTGAAGAACAGAGAAAAACGTCAAATGCTTACATAATGAATGTTCTTCCGATGTAAACACGAAAGCAAAATAATAAACAACAAATTCTCGTCGCAAAGTAGGGTACACAGTATCATTTTGTTCATCATTCCAAAACTGTCATTTTTGAACATTTCATCTCATGCTACATACTACATCATTTCAATGAAATCGTACACTCGGGCGTATACGTGTTTTTTTATAGATTTTTTGAACACGCTAATACGCTTATACAGGACCCTCTGTAGCTTCTGAAGTATAAGGCGCTGTGAAAGTTGGACAGCAGGTGCGTCTATTCTTATCTCACACTGGGGTAAATTATTGGACAAATCCGTACACAGGATTTTGTACAGAGAGAATTCAAACGAAAAAAATCATGGTATATGAATAAAGAAGAAAATTCAAACTCACCTTATTTTCCAACTTTTCGTTTTCAGTCTTAAGTGCGTTGCGGTCGTTTTCGACTTTTTCCAATTTCGCCCGCAATATATGCAATTCATCGCTGGCCGATTTTAATTGTTCTTCAGTACGATGGACATTGAGGAGGGGTTGAACGCGAATCAATAGACGCCACCATGGCCAGTCGCGGACAGCTAAGAATGCTTTGACATTTCGTTGAATACACCGGACGGCTATTTCCTGAAGACGAATACAAAAAAATTGATGATGAGGATGAAATATGGTTACCAGGTTTAATAAATACTAAACGTAGGTACAAAAACAATTTTGTGATAAGCAAATCTACTTACTTGTACTCGGCGCTGAGAAACTCTTTTCCTTGCTAAATAACCGCGGCAATATGCTTGCAATTGTATGATTCTATCAGATAAAAGCTCATCACGTTTCGCTTCCAACTGGCTTAGCACACCCGACCGGAATAACACCTGAAAATGTTTATGAAAGAAAAAAAAAACGAATTGATATAATCAAGATGTAATAAAGTTCAAGAGAGAAATAAATTTCAATTTTATGAACCAACGACAACCGATAACCAGAGACGACGCCTTAATTTTTGTATGTTCAATATACATAAAGCTTTAAAGCTGTTAACCGTTCAACGAGTTTGCTACTGAATTTAGAAAAATAAAAAATATGTTCAAATAAATTATGCAACAATAGGTCTTCTGTGGTCATTGCTGTTGCGGCGCGGTCATTGTTGCCCGTTCGTCCATCCGCAGGGTCTCTATTTTGAATGCGTAAACCATTCATAAGATATTCTAACGATGTGATTCTTGGAGATACATTTTTTGTATTTTTGTCATGCGTTTAAGTATTTTTGTTGTAATAGAACATTGAACCATAGGTGGATAGTGTGAGCCGTGCCAATGCTGACCGTTAATGTCTGCACACTTGTTGGGACAAGACTGAGTTCAATGGAATTGGGGTGGAGATTTATGAACAAAAAACGTGATAAAGGAGTTCCGGCAAATCCTTTCGAAAGAAGGTTTTTTCTAGATTTAAGCTCGAATTTGATGTACAGAGAGTCTTCAAGACAAGCTACACACGAAGAGCTGCAAGAAATGGTTTACGAAAAGAAAGACATACAAATTTATCAAGTCTATCATCCATATCCCAATTACCATAAAAATCTATTTGCTGAGTCTTCAAACAACCTCTTTGAAAAATTACATCACATCGAAACAATAGCTAGTAGTTGACTCTGTCAACACTCAGCCAAAAATCATCTGTAAACATGACACAAATATCTACCTTACACACTGGCGGTTAAAATATGCAATAACAAGTTGCTGCAGCTGCGTGTCAAAGTGGTACTAAAAGACATTAAGCAGATTCTATACCAAGTCGCAAATTATAATTAACCTAAAAGAGTGCAAAAGGCTTTGAAAAAAACAACCAATTAACGGCAGCAAAAAGCAACACTAATGACGTATAATGAGGCATTTGAAAATTCAAAAAAATACCACAAGAGATCAATTTTCATTAAATCTCCTCCTCGTGTACAAAAAGTGTACAAAAAACATAATAAAAATAGAGCACAGCTCAGCAGAGTGTAAAACAATTTAATAGTGCACTTCCATGAGATCAAATTAAAAGAAAAAATGCATCGATTTTTTGTGTAAGCAAACATTAATCGAGCAGTGAACAGTGCGAGTAGCTATAAAGTTGAAATTGATAAATACTGATTGGTCCATTGCGTAAAACATACAAAATTTGATGTGAATGTATGTTACTGGGGCATAAAAATGTCAGATGTCAATGTGAACGCTACACAAGTGGTCATTTACAATTTTTTGTATATTTTTGTTTAACGAAGTTGCTCGATGTGCACCCAGCATTCTCGACCATTGAAAAGCAAAAACAAGAAGGCCTTAAATTTTTATGTAACAATAAAAATGGTCAGTTGAATGTGATAACAAGATGAAGATTTATTGAGTAATGGAAGATGAAAGTGAATTTTTCGAAATTTTTGTTTGATGATTTTTTTAATTTTTTTATGATAAATATGAGGAAATGCAGATGTAAAATATTTTAAGAGGTTATCAATGTTTTAGCAAGAAAAAAAAACATGAAAATTGGAAATTCTTTATCTGTTTACCTTAGCAGAATATTAATTATTCATTAAACCGCTCTGTTCAAGTTCAATAATTTTGAAACACGTCAATAAATATTCCTCACAAAATTATACTTTTTCCTTGAGTCCCAATAAAAGCCATGATCGCACTCTACTCATGCAACAATATTCTGGGTAGAAATTGGGGACCAAACCCCAAAATAGTCATGTGGATGTACACTGCCATTGTCAGACCGATTCTAACCTATTGCAGTTTGGTTTGGTGGAAAGCGCTGGAGAAAGCCACGAATTTAATAACACTTACCAGAGTACAAAGAATGGCTTGTATCAGTACTAGTGGTGTGATGAGGACTACCCCAACTGCGGGTTTAAAAACGATCCTCAATCTCCCCCCCCCCCCCATATATCTATATCTATTCGTCCAAGAATCAGCTGCAAACAGCGCCCTTAGGCTCAGTCAAACCAACATCTGGAAAGCTAGCCAGAGAGGCCACGCAGCTATTCTCACGAAATACGTAGATAACAATATCTGCACAGATTTTATTATGACCCCTTACTTAGATTTCAACAAATCTTTTAGTACTAGGTTCCCCAATAGACTAGATTGGGAAAATAGTGTGCCCTACACGACTCAACCATTACCATATACACCGATGGTTCTAAAATGAATACAGGCCTCTAATCTGAATGCCTCAACCTTGCCAATTCATTCAGACTCCTCGACCATAGCAGCGTTTTCCAAGCTGAGATCTTGGCAGTGAAAAAAATCTGCTAAACATATATCCATGATGGCGATATCACACGCGGATATTACTTTTTTCATTGATAGCCAAGCAGCAATAAAAGCTATCTCTGCCACCCAAATCAAGTCGAAGCTTGTTTCTTGCTGTCGCGAAGAGCTAAAGGTTCTTGGCACACAGCATAACGTAACACTCTGCTGGGTTCCTGGCCACAGTGATGTGCCAGGCAACAAAAAAGCGGATGAGCTTGCAAGGGAAGGGCCTACACTAGACCCCTCTCTCATAGACCATCTTATAGAAATCCCGTTATGTGAACTAAAATATGTCAGTAAAATCATCCTTCAAAAATCCAACATCAGATGGAATCTCCTAGAAACAATGTGTTAATACCAGGAAACTATGTCCTAGATACGATAAGAAAAGATCCGACAGGATTTTAACTCTTAATAAACCCTCCCTAAGATCCGTTATTGGCATAATTACAGGACACAACCTACTTGGCAGTTGCCCGTAGCTTACTTGGTAAGTGCGTTGGCTGCTAAGCAGAACGTCGTTGGTTCGAGTCCTACTCAGGCCAAGTTTTTATTTCACCTTTCACGGGTACTGCCTCTTGCGAAGACCTGACAAATCTTCCAAGAGTATCAATCTGTCATGAAAAAGTCCTTCTCAACTCTGCCGTTAATCGGCGTTCAATTGTAGGCCCCCTCAATTCTTCACACGCACTCAGAGAATTGTTGATGAAAGTAAGCCACTTAGGCCTTGGCTCTTCAAGAGCTGTCGCGCCACTCTATTTATTTATTTTAACCTACTTGGCTACCATAAAAAGAAGATGGGGCTTAGTACCGATGACCTTTGTAGAGGCTGTGGCGATGAGGACGAGCATGAAGATACTTCTCATTTTCTCTGCCACTGTCCTTCACTCTGTCTTACTAGGTACTAGGAAGAAAACTCTAGGCAACTTCTTCTTTAATGAACTAGAAGAACTATCCGAACTGCCAGGCAAAAGCTTACTAAGTTTTGTCAAGACCTCTAAATGGCTAGACGAACCACATGATTCATAGGTTATTTATTTTTCAGGAAGTTGCAATACTTCAGGGTACCACAATGGATCTACATTGATCCAAGTGTGACGGTAACAACACCAACTGTCAGCCCGCTTAACCTAACCTAACCTGAGTCCCAATAACTTACTCCACAGTCATGTATGCAATCAAAATGTTTTAAATCGATTTTTAACTTTATAATATCGAGCCTACGAAATTGAGTCGGGATTAAAGTTGGCACGAATGCTTTAATGGATTGGGATAGGTCAAATCATTAAAAGTACCAAATGAACATTTTCTGATTTCATTTTAGATAAAAAAAGCCCACCTGCATGTCGCGATTTCAACCATCGATAATGGCAATCGAAAAATAAATCGGATTCCAAAAAAATCAGTGAATATTGTGACAACATGACAATAAACTGATTTAAAAATTCAATCATAAAATGTATGACAAAAAGTCAAATACTGTCACGTATTAGAAAACGCAATGAAAAGAGAGAAAACCTAGTTGCTGTTTTTAGATTAACATGTATGATGGTCTATCGACGACGATTGTGTAGCATTCGCATAGCATGAGCCATCAAATGAAGATTTCGCTTGACTTCTACTTTTTCTTCATTAACGTGTGTCGTGTCGTGCGTCGCCGTCATTTTTGTTGACAAAAAAGGCTTAATGAATATCATAACCAAACAATGGACACATCCGATAAGTCACCGGCATTTCTTTGTCAAGTTTGCATTTATGGTTCGCTTGTGGCTTTCTTAACTTTTTTTTTCTTTTATTCCATCAAACGATCCTCGCGACTTGGAAAGGAAATACTTCCTGGAAATGACGATGTTCCATGAGTGTTATTATACATTTCATTTAATTTCTAATTATGGGGTGGGATTCGGATCACAGATGTGGAACTACAGATTGGTTATTATGGACAATTGACCGTTTACGGGTTTTCGTTTAGAAAAAAAATTCTGTCTTCTGTTCGCATTGAAGGTAAGTAAGGCAAGACATTGTAGAAAAAATGGGAAATAATCAAAGATGGCATAGAAAAGAAACCGTAGTTATGTTGGTTGGTAGCTATAATTCGTAGCAAGTGGATGACAGTGTCAGAAAGGCAATTCAAACTGGATCAAGATTTAATCAAAGAAGGTTAAGATACAGTCATAATTTGTATGTTGAGCGGTTAACCTACCGATTGTTTTGGTAAATGCTTCTATTAAGGAAAAAAGATGCAATTACCGGAAATTGTTTCCTGTGAAATTAAGTTTCCGCTTTCGTGTAGCTACCATTTCCATTTCAAACAAACTGCCAGTAAGCGAAAAACTCTTGAATCGATTATTTAATTTGATAATTCGTATTAGGTTATTCAGGGGGCTCTACAGTTTTTGAAAACTGAGTTGGAAAACTAACATAGAAAAAAGAGTGCACAAAGCTACAGTTGCTCTCTTCTCATGCAAAAAAGTCATAGGGTGCAAATGGGGTTTTCAACCTTGCATTACACATCGCATCGGTAATCCGACCAATTTTTACAGAAAAACTCAATCAAAGTCTCTCATTCCGTCTCCCCAATCACTGTAGCGTGTTCCAGGAAGAAATTTTAGCAGTCAAAGAAGTTTTATCTTGGCTATGAGAAAATGTGATATCAACTTCTGGTACGCATATTCTCTGACAGGCAAGACGCCCTCAAATCTGTCTCTACAAACTCCTAGCACCTAGCTTGCCCTTAACTGTCGATCACCTCTTAGGGAGAGGGCACAGCAGCTTAATATGCACCTCTCCTGAGTGCCAGGCCACAGAGACATTCATGGAAATTGCAAAGCTGATGAAATTGCTAAAAAAAAAACTACCTTGCCTATCTTACCTCAATGGAAAAAGGTTAGCATACCTATCGCTACGTGTAAACTCAACCTTAAGCAGAATGCCATCAGGGAAACTAACCTCATATTGGATAACATCCCCACTTGTACGGTCACCAAACAGATTTGACCGAGTATTATTCCTATAGAAGAACAAAGGATCTAATATCTCTGAAAAGATAGTAGGTGCCATCACTGGACAATGCCTTAAAGGGCGTCATGCCTTACGTCTTGGCGTCTTCTCATTCTCAAATAATTTTTGCAGAATGCATAAACGAAGAGGAAGAGGAAACTATTCGTCATTTGCTATTCTTATGCCCTGCCCGTTCCATAAGAAGGAAAACTCACCTAGGAGAGCCTTACTACTATAACACCAGCAAACTGACCAGTACAGAGACATTAAAAGTCTCTTTTGCTTTGTAGAACAGCTCCAAATGGTTCAACGAGTACGAAGTACCCTCACAAGGGGCAAGTGCGACCTAGGTGTGAAGAGTTTCAGTCACGCAAACCTAACCTAACCTAAATAGTTTATGAAAGTTATTTCGGGAAAACAACAGAATGTCGAGTAGGCAAATTTGTAGCCATATGGCGTTTAAGGAGACTTTATAAGTCTGAGGACCTTAGTACGCAAGAAAGTCAACATTAGGTCTAATATGGATTTAAAGAGCTACATAGTGCTGAATTTTTACTTATTTTGCCGATACTTGTTGAAAATTTAAGTCTAGGAAATAAGATTTGGAGAAGTATCACAAGTTGAATGGGAAACTTTTTGTACCCTTGTACCCTTGTGTACCCTTCAACGGCCAAGTCACACAACATTAACTATAATGATAAGGAAATCGCAGTAAGGAACCTTAAACTTGGCACGACTTTGCCTAGATTTCATTACTTTTTAGAGATAGACAAGCAGCTCTATCGAGACTTGGCTAGTTTTTTACAGGATATTTTTGGTGGGATTTCACTTCTTTTTGTAGAAACGTGAGTATATTGATCTATTTTGTTAGATTTTCTTAATTGACACAGTTTTTTTTTCTTTTTAGGAGTAGTTTTTGTGAGTGAGTGAGTGGCATAAGAGCAGGTACTCCAGATCTTCGATTATCGTAGTTTTCTGGGGACACGGCGTAGTGCCCCCGCCGTAATCGGGGGTTATAGTTTTCCCTTTATGTGACCATTAAACTCTTACTCTGTACCAAATTTCAGCTCTCTGAGTTCATGGGAAGTACTAGTTCTATTTTGATGATCATTAGTGAGTTTCTAAAATGCGAAATTTTGCTTTCGCTTAACTTCGGAACTAAATGACCTACAGACTTGAAATTTTAGATTTTAAGTATTTTAAGGTAGCTTACTGGATGGTGCTCTTGTCTAATCCAAAGGTTCTCAAATAGGGGCCTGAAAATGCGGCGAAATGGTTCCTGTAAAGGATGGTGTTAGCATTGCCGTTCCCCCAGATTTAAAATAAACATATTTTTCAAGCTATTTAAATTGTTTTTCTCATATAAAAGACCAATTACCAATTATTCAAATTGTCAACAGAATATTCTCAAAACTTGTCTGGTCTCTTGTCATAAATCAACTATTCGACAAAAAACAGTTTTCCCACAATCCCTGAACACTTTTCAGGTTCAATTTCACATGAATGTTGAAAAATAACAAAAGGAAAAAAAAACAGAATATAAATGAACAATGAGCACCCTGGGAAAGTCATCAAGCTTTCAATTTATTGATGATGATCGATTAACCAGACATTCAACCCGAAAAAGAAAAATGTTTGTTTTGACCGAAAATCCGCACAGTTAAAAATTAGGTAGGTAGTCAGAATTGTAACCATTTTTATACCGCAACAAATAATCATGAAATTGGTGTAAACAATGATTTATAAACGTGATTATTTACTGGTTACAAATCTTCCGTCTTGTTTAACATATTCGACACAGAAAAAAAAAACTTCAAATGATCAAAAGATACGTAAACAATCAAAGACAATTGTTGAACCTATTTCTTCCTAAATTTTAAATGAGCTTCGTTTAACGGCGTCATTTATTTGAGCGGCAATAAAAAAAAAAAAAAAACAACAACAAATGTTTACATTTTCCACTTCTGTGGTTTTTTTGTTTCTCTTTTTCTTTAGTTTTTTCTTTAGTTAAAAAAAAAAAAAAATAAAGGATTCCCATCGATTCAACTTCAAACATCGTGTCTGTCCAATGCAAGTCATTGTAATAAAAAGAGCGTACGAGTAGAAAAATTATTTATGTCAGCGTCTTTTTGAGCTTAAGGTTTTGTTACTTATTTGGTTTTATTTTGTGTCGATCATTCGGTTTACATTTCCAAAAACACCACAGTCATCTTTTTATTATGCAAGTAAGTCACAAAATTTGATTGTCGAATGTCGCCCGCGGTAAGTTGACAGAAGCAAGAGCCCGGCCATTAAAAAAGTAAGATATTCATTATCATTAGGATGGGTCAAAATATTTTTTTTTTAAATAAGAGGTTCTAATAGTGAAAATATGTTGTCTATTGGCAATGATATTACGTGTATAAAATATTATTGCAATCGGTATAGTTTAACTGCTACCGGATCATGCTTAAAATTTAGAGATTTTGGAGTATGTCTATCTTGCATAGAAGCTGCGAATAACTTCATCAGTTCTTTTTTGGTGAGCAATAATTATTATAATTTATGAGTTATTATTGTTTTTCTTGAAACAAATTTTTTCACTGCATTTAGGTTCTCTTGCATCTTCAAGCTATTCTGCCTTGTCCCAAGAGCAGTGTCCGACCGATGGTTGATTTTCCGCCGAAGCTGAAGCCGAATATTAGGCTAACGGAAAACCTTCGGCCGAAGCCGAATGCCGAAGCCGAAGGTTTAATAAAGCGAAGAATTCTCATTTCTAATAAAATAAAAGTACAAACGATGTGACAAAATGGGTGCGTTCAGTTTGGACTTGGATAGCCTCCAACTCGTTTTTCATGAACAAGTTCGATAGCTAAATTTGGATAGCTATGCAAACAAGAGTAACAAAATCAGCTGTTTACGAAATTTCAATGGCTGTTCTGTCAGATAGCCACCTATACCAGAAATTGTTGGAAAGCTTTGGATTAGTTTGGTTTGAACCCGGATAGCCTTTCCAAGTCAAAGTGAACGCGCCCAATGTCTATGGTGATTTAAAGAATTCAAAAATGGAAATTTTTTCTGCCCCTGCTACGATTTTACACTAATAAACACAAACTTGTGCGTCCAACAATTTCTAAAATTCTAAAATTTATTTTTTGCGGCGCCTACTACGATGCTCGATATTAAGAAACAAATTCTTCGGCTTCGGCCAAAACTTCGGCCTATTTTATACCGAAGCCGAAGGTTTGACCGAATGTTGTTTTTTTGGCCGAATTCGACCGACACTACTTCGGTCAGACACTACACAAGAGTGTGATCGTTACAATATTTTAGATAGAGCAACGTAAGTAATAGTATCAGTTGTTTTGAGAAGAGAAAGGAAGAGAGCTCGAAAACACATCAATAAGAAACAAAAGGTTTGCCAAATACATACCTGCGCTGTACTTTGACGGTCGAAAAGTGAAAATGTTATTGAGAAAAAAACACTGATCAAACCTTTAAAGTGGCTTATTTGCTTTCTGCATATGAATGGATTGTCATATCGCCTTTTATTTATCTTTCTTGGTGGTTCTATTTCAGTTCCAAAAATATTTGCTGGTGAAATAGAAAAAACCTTAGGAAATTGTGATGCGAGACCTATTGTACGACTTCGAAATATTCCAGCTCAAATGTCAATGATAAACACCTTCTGACCAACTTTTTTAATAGGCCGTAATATGTGGAAAATGCCCTGAAAACTTAGCTTACAAATTGCCTGGAAAAATGTCACATGTCAGATGAAACACGTTAGGCTTGTTTGTTTGGCAACTAATGTTATTAATGTTTACGGTCCAACATGGTTCGACTTTAAAAGCCATCCAAGTTACAAGATGGAGGACGACATTCGTGGAAATTAATATCAAGGTGCCGTTATTAACAAACGAACTACAGGCTATTATGAACCCGTCTTTGCAACGCAAAACCCATCCTGAAAATCTCTTGTTAGCAATGTAAACAGACTCTGATTAAGAGAACTGACCCTGTTTTGTATTCTGAAGGTACGAGGTGAAAAGTTGAGGCTTTTCCACGTTCCAGACGTAAAATTGGACAGATTCATCAATCCTGATGCAAGTCTCTAACGAAGAACTTGAATCACTTTTTGCTAAAAGAGAGAACAACAAAATAACTTTTTTGTGTTAATACTGTCATACTCAAGCAGTTTAAAGGTCGATTAAAACTATCATTGAAATGCAGGAAGCCTGCGCGTGAGATTCTCATCAAATTAAAAACTAAGGGCTCGTTAGATTATGTAAACTTTTGACATTTTTTCTGTGTAAGATAAAATATCTCAAAACTATACAAACATATTGCACATTTTTTCTATAATTTTATTATTTATTAAAATATGTATTTAAAATGACTTGTTTATGTTTATAAGAAGAATAAAGAACCTAAAAGTATTTTCTCGAATGAAAAAGAAATACTAAAAATTTTTTCCGAACTACGTTAAGAACATTCAATATTTCAAAACTTCAATGCCAATCGGGAGGCAGAAGGTAAAGTCTGATTTTCATGAAAATTTCTAAGATAGTATCTATGGCCATTTGGCACATTTAAATCGCTATTAGAAGTAAAACTAAAACAAAACAAAAATTCTCCATACAAAAGTGGCCACCCTAATATTCATACAACAAGAAGCATACAGAGCAAACTATGAAAGAATCTACGAAAAGCTAGAAAGAAAACAATATTGAGCCAAGACCATCAAAGCCAAAGAAATAAAAAAGCAATGTATGTGTTTACGATTTTAAGTGATATATTCTTTATTTAAAAATTTAAAACCAAAAAATTCTACTTAAATTATTATTTTACAAAAATAAGCAATAAATTTTGAAATTATGCAACTTGAATGTTAAATATAATTATTGTTATAAAAAAGCTTTTTATTTTGTTTAAACTATAAGAGAAATTAAAATATATAAAGCTATTAAGTGTAATTGAAATAAAACAATATTTTATACCAAGAAATATCAATAAATAGTGAAAATAAAAAAGCAAAGAAAATCAACAGCTTGATGCCAAAATATTTTGTTGAAAAAAAAAACCCAAAAAGCTTTATCTACCAAATCGTGACTTAAAGCTACAGAAACTCTTTTCTTAAAGTATTTAAATTTGGTACAGATTCTTTGTATAAACAACAACCGAAATTTCTTTTCCTTAGCCTTCTTCCATTTTACATTAACCGTAAAATTACCTCTTTACTGTAAGTCGGAAAAATCTCAATGTGTGTCTGGATGCATTTAACAGGTTCCAACTCAGCGATTTTCATTGCTGTGCAGATTTTCTTTGACGATGCCTGATTTGAATGTTGATGAAGATGATGCATCTGCTGTCGCTGATGAAGGTGGCTGTTGCTGCTGCCGTTGCTGTTGCTGTTCGTTTGTTCGAATTTCTCCAAAAGTTCACTGATCTTTGTCGATGCTGCCACCACAATTCGCTGATGCTGATGCTGTTCTTGGATAGTAGAAGGTGGTGGACTTGCTTCCTTACTGCAGCTGTCACTGCTGCGACTACTGCTTCCACAATCACCGCTAGCGATTGTGAGTAGTTCATCATTTTCATTCGAAATGTGTCCAGAATCGTCCGAGTCATGATCCGAATCTGGGTAAATTTCTTTATCCAGTTGAATCAATTCGTTGTTGCATAATTTATCGATGAGAATCGTTGTTGTTGGTGGCGTTGTTATTGTGGGCTGTTTGGTCTTGACATTGACAAGAAGTTCAGCATGCTCCTCCGAAGTTTTGCCCAAGATCGGTGGAATAATCTTACACGATTCCAAGCGAGGGAATTTGATTGATTCTTCCTTGGCATAGAGAAGTACAGGTTGATTGATTGGTTCTTCTTCCATTGTAGTTGCTGCTTTTGTGACAATCCCATCGATGGTATCTTGACTTAAAGGCGACGACGACACTTGTGGTTGTTTCTTCACTTCTTTTCGGCTATTGGCTGCGACTTTTCCAGTGGCAGTCTTAAGATTCCTCTCCTTCAACACTTTTGCACTACTTTGCTCTTTGATTTTTGCATAGCTTCGTGGCGTAATCGATGACTTTTTCGAAATACTTCCTGCCGGCGAAGACGATGGAGATTTTGCCTTTGAGACTGTTACATTTGCCTGAGGTGATCGATTTTTTCGATCGCTTCTGGTACCGATAGCTTCTACTTTTCGCAAAATCTCGTGTCCCTTCTCAAGACATTTATCTAACAACACATCACTGCTTTGTTGCTTCCTAAGCGGAGTTTGGAATCGCGATGATGGTGTTGTAGCCTTTTTCAAGGAAACCTCACTGCTGGCGGGTTTGATAGTTGATCTTGGAATCGAAACGACTTTTGGTGGACTCACACCACCAATTCTGTTGAGAGAATGTGGAGTGGAAACTGCTGATGAGAGATTCTTTCGCCTAGCTTGGCTAATGCACATCTTAGGAGTAGATGATGTAACATTGTTGAACATCTTGGCCGGAACTGGAGACTTGTCGTTGATAGTTTTCACCATTTTACTAACACTCGGCGGTGATCGTGCTTTCTGTGGGACTTCACAAAAACTATTGCTTCGACTGCTCAAGGATAAAATCGACGAGGACTTCATAATTGGAATCTTACTTCTGGCAGCCGCAATGGATAGTGTTGATCCTGATAATTCCCAGACACTTTTCGATCGTCCAGAGGCGATTTTCGGCGATACAGTAGTTGATGAAGATCGATGGGCAGCGATGGCTGCTGTCGCACTTCCCAGGGATTTATTGAGACCGGTGTAGACAGGAAGTTTGCAGCTTTCGAATTTCTCCAACTTCTTTCCGGATTTCGCGAATTCTTCAAAGTCCTTCAGATTCCACAGACTTTTTGTTGTGTGGAAATTGCTGGGCTTCTGCAATCCCATCGAAAGTATTCCAGTATCATTTCGAGGATCAGAAATTGTCTTCTTCAAAATACAGCGAGATTCGATAATACTGCAGGTTTTTGATTTTTGAAGCTTCTTCGGTAACGGAATGTTGCTGGACGATGGCTGTGATGAAGCTTTTTCTGCTGAAGAACTACATCCAACAGGAAGTGAAAGATTCAAGGACTTGCAGCAATCCATGCTCTTCCGTTGGTTTGATGGTTGTTTAGTTGGAAGCGAGAAATCTGTCAGAATTTTGTCGAAACTCTTTAAGACTTCATTCAATTTAGCCTCGTCATGGGCGACTTTTTCCAACTCTTCGAATATTTCATCCTCCAGGGATATTTTCGAATTGTTTAAGCTCAATCTACACTCTTCGTCACTATCGACATAGACAATGCTAGCACTCCCATTTGGATTCGACGAAATTACTTGAATATCTTCGTAAAGTGAATCTTCTTTGTCAACTTTTGGTGTTCCTTTGCCGATCTGATTTTCATGAAAATTTCTAAGATAGTATCTATGGCCATTTGGCACATTTAAATCGCTATTAGAAGTAAAACTAAAACAAAACAAAAATTCTCCATACAAAAGTGGCCACCCTAATATTCATACAACAAGAAGCATACAGAGCAAACTATGAAAGAATCTACGAAAAGCTAGAAAGAAAACAATATTGAGCCAAGACCATCAAAGCCAAAGAAATAAAAAAGCAATGTATGTGTTTACGATTTTAAGTGATATATTCTTTATTTAAAAATTTAAAACCAAAAAATTCTACTTAAATTATTATTTTACAAAAATAAGCAATAAATTTTGAAATTATGCAACTTGAATGTTAAATATAATTATTGTTATAAAAAAGCTTTTTATTTTGTTTAAACTATAAGAGAAATTAAAATATATAAAGCTATTAAGTGTAATTGAAATAAAACAATATTTTATACCAAGAAATATCAATAAATAGTGAAAATAAAAAAGCAAAGAAAATCAACAGCTTGATGCCAAAATATTTTGTTGAAAAAAAAAACCCAAAAAGCTTTATCTACCAAATCGTGACTTAAAGCTACAGAAACTCTTTTCTTAAAGTATTTAAATTTGGTACAGATTCTTTGTATAAACAACAACCGAAATTTCTTTTCCTTAGCCTTCTTCCATTTTACATTAACCGTAAAATTACCTCTTTACTGTAAGTCGGAAAAATCTCAATGTGTGTCTGGATGCATTTAACAGGTTCCAACTCAGCGATTTTCATTGCTGTGCAGATTTTCTTTGACGATGCCTGATTTGAATGTTGATGAAGATGATGCATCTGCTGTCGCTGATGAAGGTGGCTGTTGCTGCTGCCGTTGCTGTTGCTGTTCGTTTGTTCGAATTTCTCCAAAAGTTCACTGATCTTTGTCGATGCTGCCACCACAATTCGCTGATGCTGATGCTGTTCTTGGATAGTAGAAGGTGGTGGACTTGCTTCCTTACTGCAGCTGTCACTGCTGCGACTACTGCTTCCACAATCACCGCTAGCGATTGTGAGTAGTTCATCATTTTCATTCGAAATGTGTCCAGAATCGTCCGAGTCATGATCCGAATCTGGGTAAATTTCTTTATCCAGTTGAATCAATTCGTTGTTGCATAATTTATCGATGAGAATCGTTGTTGTTGGTGGCGTTGTTATTGTGGGCTGTTTGGTCTTGACATTGACAAGAAGTTCAGCATGCTCCTCCGAAGTTTTGCCCAAGATCGGTGGAATAATCTTACACGATTCCAAGCGAGGGAATTTGATTGATTCTTCCTTGGCATAGAGAAGTACAGGTTGATTGATTGGTTCTTCTTCCATTGTAGTTGCTGCTTTTGTGACAATCCCATCGATGGTATCTTGACTTAAAGGCGACGACGACACTTGTGGTTGTTTCTTCACTTCTTTTCGGCTATTGGCTGCGACTTTTCCAGTGGCAGTCTTAAGATTCCTCTCCTTCAACACTTTTGCACTACTTTGCTCTTTGATTTTTGCATAGCTTCGTGGCGTAATCGATGACTTTTTCGAAATACTTCCTGCCGGCGAAGACGATGGAGATTTTGCCTTTGAGACTGTTACATTTGCCTGAGGTGATCGATTTTTTCGATCGCTTCTGGTACCGATAGCTTCTACTTTTCGCAAAATCTCGTGTCCCTTCTCAAGACATTTATCTAACAACACATCACTGCTTTGTTGCTTCCTAAGCGGAGTTTGGAATCGCGATGATGGTGTTGTAGCCTTTTTCAAGGAAACCTCACTGCTGGCGGGTTTGATAGTTGATCTTGGAATCGAAACGACTTTTGGTGGACTCACACCACCAATTCTGTTGAGAGAATGTGGAGTGGAAACTGCTGATGAGAGATTCTTTCGCCTAGCTTGGCTAATGCACATCTTAGGAGTAGATGATGTAACATTGTTGAACATCTTGGCCGGAACTGGAGACTTGTCGTTGATAGTTTTCACCATTTTACTAACACTCGGCGGTGATCGTGCTTTCTGTGGGACTTCACAAAAACTATTGCTTCGACTGCTCAAGGATAAAATCGACGAGGACTTCATAATTGGAATCTTACTTCTGGCAGCCGCAATGGATAGTGTTGATCCTGATAATTCCCAGACACTTTTCGATCGTCCAGAGGCGATTTTCGGCGATACAGTAGTTGATGAAGATCGATGGGCAGCGATGGCTGCTGTCGCACTTCCCAGGGATTTATTGAGACCGGTGTAGACAGGAAGTTTGCAGCTTTCGAATTTCTCCAACTTCTTTCCGGATTTCGCGAATTCTTCAAAGTCCTTCAGATTCCACAGACTTTTTGTTGTGTGGAAATTGCTGGGCTTCTGCAATCCCATCGAAAGTATTCCAGTATCATTTCGAGGATCAGAAATTGTCTTCTTCAAAATACAGCGAGATTCGATAATACTGCAGGTTTTTGATTTTTGAAGCTTCTTCGGTAACGGAATGTTGCTGGACGATGGCTGTGATGAAGCTTTTTCTGCTGAAGAACTACATCCAACAGGAAGTGAAAGATTCAAGGACTTGCAGCAATCCATGCTCTTCCGTTGGTTTGATGGTTGTTTAGTTGGAAGCGAGAAATCTGTCAGAATTTTGTCGAAACTCTTTAAGACTTCATTCAATTTAGCCTCGTCATGGGCGACTTTTTCCAACTCTTCGAATATTTCATCCTCCAGGGATATTTTCGAATTGTTTAAGCTCAATCTACACTCTTCGTCACTATCGACATAGACAATGCTAGCACTCCCATTTGGATTCGACGAAATTACTTGAATATCTTCGTAAAGTGAATCTTCTTTGTCAACTTTTGGTGTTCCTTTGCCGATTGAGTTAGTGACCATATCCTCCTTGGATGTGATGGTCTTTCTTGAATTATCCTTGATTGGCGATGTTTGGACAGATTTGGCTATCACCACTTTCTGGTTATTTTTTGACAATTTAGTAGCTTTTGTGTTATTTGACAGCGATGTGAACTTGCCATTAGGAGACGATGATGTCAAGCCCGAAGACGGTTGTTTCGAATTCTTGTGCAACTTGGCTGTAATCTTTGGCGGCAGATCTTCAATTTTGTGACGAATTTTTGTGTAGAACTTTTGTACGCCTTTTGTTGTTGATGAGGCTGCCGATGAAGTCGTTGTGGACGCTGACGACGAGTGAGTTGGTTTACGCGATTTTCCCGAATTCATTTTTTATTTATATTTTTTTTTTATGAAATTTAACAAACCCCTTAAAGGAGTTACATGTATAATGACGACAGCAAGTTCAAATGCGAAACGGAGTGTTTCTTTTTTTTTAAGAATCGATTTTCTGTTCATTCACTGAAAACAAATGTATTAAGTTACGTTACTCGCGTCATAATTCTGGACAAGCTCCTAAACGCGTTTAATAAAAGGACACACCTCAGGGAACACACAAAACTGGGTGGGTTTAAGTCTCGAGAAACTTTTACGTCGCTATGGATGAATTATTTTACATTTTCCTTTTGTATTTTTTTTTTCACTGTTAAGATGAATCGATTAATTCTGCATCGATTAAATGCACAAATTCACTCGCGCATGCAAAGCGACTCGGCAGAGATAGTCATTCAAAACCCAACTTAATTAAAGTGTGACCAGTTTATCAGAGACACGCACGAATGTCTTGGTTAGAATGAGGATTATTCTTCTTGAGACCGACGCTGTTGAAGTCTTTCGTTAAACTGAATTGAGTTGGTTTCAGTTTGCGGACAGAAACCAAAGAAAAGACACTTTGTGTGATGATGGTGCACGCGTACGCCAGGCCCAGACCCGATGCCCGCATACGATGGTTGGATGAGGTGCTTATCATTTCGACAAAGTCTAAGTCTAAGGCGAAAGCGAGACAGATAGAGATAGAAAATACAACTCTTGGGGAAATTATATCGACAACTACAACGACGACTTTGATGGTGGAAGGTGGAGTGGAAAAGAAGTCGAGCTTAGAAAATCATGAAGTAAAATGATTGATGAATGAAGAAAGCTTGGAAAAAGAAAAACAAATCTTAGGAAGGTCTTATTTACTGCGCTGTTGGTTGCATTTGGGTTTTTGTTATTGTGGATTTTCTAATAGATCGATTTGAAGTACAGTTTTTGATTAGATAAAGGGAATGGACATATTCTGATAAGACTCCCAACAGTTGTCAGTTTGTTTTGGGATTCTTTTGAGGAGACCGCCAACAGACTTTCACAGTTTCAAACATTGCCAATGTGAAATGAGCATCTAAATGGGAAAATAAGTTTGTTTCCTTGACAAATAAGTTTGTTGAAAAAGCAACTGATACATCATATCCCCGTAAATCAGGGATTATTAACAACTCTACCTTCCCAATCTTAATATGTACTACACTTAAATGGAAAGTGGTATGTTCCGGGTTGATTTTGAAGTACCAACAAATAATTGTGGACGCTCACGCATTTCATTCATCAAAAGATTATTGTTCTCTGACAAAACCTCAAAAATCTCAATCCCATTCATATGATGTGTGAATTGTCATTAAACAAATTGTCAAGGTTATGATTGCTTAAAAGATAGTCGAGTGGTGGGTTCAGAGAACTAACAATTGTAAGAAAAAAAGATAATCATCTGGTAGACTCTAGAGACTTCAAGACTTGACTTGTGGACGTGAGAAGTGATTGCATTACCTCCCGTCTCGTCGTAATGAACTTCCTTTCTGCAGTTTACCAATGCTTTCCCACACAAATTCATTTGCCCTATTTAAGAGATTAAAATGACAGAATGTCATTAAGGGCAACCGACTACCCCTTTTAGCTAACTAATTTAACAGCCCATTGATGACACCGCAGCCGTGGCGTATAGCAAACTGCGGGGTCAGTGGTCTTAATTAATGCATGTTAACTTCAACTTTAACAACACAACAAGTTTATTTCCCACTTTGTCAGATATTTATGCCGCAGGAAACAATGTAGCGAAAACAATGCGCCCACTCTATACTCGACTTGGAGCTACCTACAACTTGGGGAACATCAATTAAATCATACACAACCTAGGTAAAGGCTAGGCACATATGTGTATAAATTTACAGTCAGTTGCTCGACATAATTACCGCCTGTATCATTAATGAATTGCTCACTTCAATCTTTTTTGCTTTTTTTTTTCTCTTTTGTTTATTAATTTTTATAAGAAAATCATAACGAACGAAGAGCAAAACAAAAAAACAAAACTTCCGGATTGAGAGAAGTAGGAGTTTCTGTGATTGAAGTGCAAGCCAAAAGACAATGTCTGATGGGAATCTTGATAATGAAGTCCATGACCTACGAATACAGCTCCATCGATTTCATAGTCTCGGACGACTTATTTCTCAACAGGTAATAATTTTAATAACAGCAGTTAACAATGTTTTAGGGATGATTTTTGAAATTTTGCACTAATACAAGTTCGGAGCGAATCTTTGGAAGAGAACCCCTAACCTCGATTGAGATCAAATTGCAACCCAGTTTCTTTGACTATACCTACCTTAACAAGGAAGTTCATTGGAGCTAATTAAGTTCATTTTCGAAAATGAGACATGCGTGCCCGTGCAGTCAGCGAAAATGCAGCACGCTATGATGGTGGTGCATCAACAAGCCTATTGACTCTGAGAATATGAAATTTCTTGAACAAATATTTGAATAAATTAATTTCAGTGTGAACATTTTGTTTGAAATTATTTTGATGACCCTGTTGCCTAGTCTCGAGGAATGAAAGAACTTATTGTACAAGGTCTTTGAATCGAGGTTTAGAGTTTATGTATTTTCTGTTTAGCTCCGGCATCTTCACACAGACACAGCATAGGAAAAAGGAAATAATTGAAGAAGAGTTAGCCTATTGAAGCTAGGAATGTAGGGTATTCAGCCCAACGAAATAAGGTTGCAAATTATAAAACAAGGGCTTTAACACTTCGTCGTATACTTTTTAAGTGTGAGTAGAAAGGAGAAAGATTCCTCTGCATTAATAGATTTTTTTCAAGGACTTCTAAACTACGATCGACTATTCTTGAGAACACCTGGTTTGTGTATGGTGGTCAATTTATATTGAAAAAAGAGAGCAAAAATAATAAATAGTAATATGAAGGAACGAAATTGATTAATATCATCAAAGTAGACGTCGCCGATGATGTTGCACGACGACATCAAGTATACATCATCAAACAAAAACAAACCACAACAGCGAACAGCGAGCAGCCAATAACGAGATAGCAAGCAACACGCACAGCTTCTTTAAAAATCATTGGCCAACAGGAACAACAAGCAAACCAGACACCTGAGTAAAGTAGCATCCACAATCATGGTGGTGTGACGTGCCCTTGCACTTGCCCTTGTTTATCGCTATTTTCAACAAAGAAATCTCCAGTATACCCAGTCCAGATCCAGATTCAGAGAACACAACAAGGCTAATGTAAAAATGATGATGATTTTTAAAAAGATACATAATTCTACTCCTCATCCTGCAAGCCCTAAGTTTTGCAAAACAATATAACGCAGCTGCGAACCAAATACAAAGGATCAGAGGATTGATAAATGCGATAGGATGTGGACGTTGATGACGATGAGATCGAATGAATGAGATTAGGGAGGCCGCATTTGTATTTTGGTTTTTTTGATGCATGGAAAGATAATTGCGCGTTGCACCAAACGACAAGTGCGCAATTTTACAAGCTTGTAATAACACACATGTGAGCCTGAGCAGTCTGAGTGATTGGCATCAGAAGCACCATTTAACTTCAACTCGACTGCTGTTGATGAGAGTGATGGTTCCGACTTGATTTGCCATCAACTGTCAAAACAGTGTACGAAATTTGCTTTCACTTGATTGTAATTCTCTCCTCTTTGATTGAACACTGAAATTTCTACCTGATTGAAAGTAAATATTTTGCAAAATTGCAAATTTGAACATTCGAATGCATTCTTCTACTTTGTTGTTCAATTATCATCACGCTTGTGATTTATTCGCGACTTTTTCAAGTTTTTGTCAGTTTATCTGACGACATCATTTTGAATTACGCATTCATTGCATGGGTTTTCTGTTTGACAGGTGAATTTGATTGGTGCTCCTCTGTGAACGTTTACATTACCAGATAGTTCAAAATAGTAAAAAGATTTACACGAGGTGCAACAAGGTGTCGGGGTGACTTCTCAACTACGTAGAAAAAGATTTAGTTGCGAAGCAATAACAGGCCTCGGAAAAGGACGGATACACTGATGAGGACTCATAAGCAAATGTATTAAGGACAACGAATTTCGGATATTCACGTGGAATGGTCCCTTAATAAACCGCGTGCTGCCGAACAACTAGCGGAGACCCTCAACTGCTACAAAGCAGACATTACCGCTATCCAGGAAATGCGATGGCATGGACTGGGCAAAAGGAGGATGAAAACTGCGACATCTACTAAGGTGATTGTTACCGGGAGCAACAACAGCGACTCTTTGGATGCGGATTCGTCGTGGGAAGCAGACTCAGGCAAAAAGTCTTGAGCTTCAAATGCGTAAGCGAACGCATCACGACGCACAGTGGCCCGTTTCGGCTTTTTTGGTTCCAAAAATCATAGCTCCTAAACGAGTTGAGATATTTCCACAATTTTTTTTTATTGTTAAGGTTACATCCAACGCTATGAAATTGGAGAATTTCAAAATAAAAACATTACAGGGTGTTTCGGAAATAGCTGTCAAAAAGCTTAGTTATATTAAGAGATAAAAATGATTAAATGTGAATTAAACAAACAAGAAAACTCATTTTCTGGCGTAAAACAAAAGGAATTGATGTTTAACAGTAGCGCAAAAAGTAAAACACCGATTTTAGAGGAACAGTGGCGAAAAAAGTTTTTTTTTAATTTTTTTTTTTTTTTTGTAAATTGACATTAGAATAACAATAAATAACAAATTGAACAGAAAATTATAAAATAAAAACAGTTAAAATGTACGTATAAACATTAGATTTCTTGAAAACTATCATCTTGGTCCGTGGTAATATTCAATAAATTCAACATTTCCAGAGAATAAAGTGCTTTCATATCTTTTTGGGTCCTTACGTGCCTCAGAGTAGAAATAAGCGGATCAGATGAAGCTGCAAGCATGTTGTATAAGTCTTCATTCTGCCTTATTCTCGAAACTTTGCAGGTATTTTGATATCTTTTGATAATTATAAATTCTACCTGTCTACCTAGTCTTTGAAATTGGGATTGTTTAATCCTTATAAAAAAAACATTTTTTACCTAAAATTTTATGATATCGAGCAATAAAAAATAAACATTTAATCCGATTAAAAATTAATACCTACATATATTCACTGAACAATTAATCTCCTTAACTCAAAAGTAACTGCTAATATTTTATTATGGATATAATATAAACCCTTCAATTTAATTTTTTAGTGCCTCCGATTTATATAATATTTATAACATATCGTATTTTAAAATATTTCCGTCATCAAAAACAAAATTGTGGTGAATTCATTCCCCATTTCAGATAATTTTTTGAATTTGAAAAAAAAAATTGTTCGTAAATTTTGGAACACCCTGCAAATGTAATAAATTTAAAACTCATCACATTGTTAGCCGTGAACATTTTCTTCGAAATAAAAAAAAAATTGTGGTGATATCTCAACTAGTTCAAAAGTTACAGTATTAAACATTTTATTAATTTGCCATTGAAAAACCAGAAAATTGAAAAAAAGTGCCTGCCATCGATTAATAAATGCGCTCTAGCTCAGAAGGGCGCAAGTTGGCGCAAATTATTCCTTCAGGATTATATTAAGAAATACTTCAGCTTTCATTATGCGTTGAGCTTTGCTTAATGCTTTTTGAAGCTTTTTTTCCATGCAATGTAAAGTCAGAAAAAGGTACAAAAAGTGCTGTCCCAAAAAAAAAAAAAAAATATATATATATAGACATTTTTTTTTGTAATATTTTTTCCAAACATATATTTTACCGTATTTGTTAATTTCAGAAAGAAAAAAACAAAAATTCTTTCCCCACGTTCGTAATATAGCTTCTCAAAGTCAAGAAAAAGAAAAAAAATTTTGTTGTTATTAAAACTGAAAAAAAAAATTCAACTTTGACCCCCTCTCAAAACCAAACCGTTGGGAAAATTAAAAAAAAAATTCGGTTTCAAGAACTTCAAATATTTGTTAATTCAGCGAAACAACAAATTTTGAATTCTGGAACAACGAAAAAAATGAATTTTGGAATGACTTTAGCCTAAACGGGCCACTGTGCGACGATCCGAATCAAGGCTAAATTCGGCAACATTAACTTAATATGCGCGCATGCCCCCACAGAAGAGAAAAAGGACGACACCAAAGACGACGATTTTAACGCAAATCTGGGAAAAGAGGATATCTTTGGCGGAACAGTCGGAAAGCACAGCTTGCACGACACCACTTCCGATAACGGATTCAGGCTGATCGATTTTGCTACGGGGCGAAATGTAGTGGTAGCAAGCACCTGGTTCCCACATCTCAACATCCATAAAGGTACATAGAGATCTCCTGATCAATCAACCGTCAACCAGATTGATCACATTGCGATCGACGGAAGGCACTTGTCCAGCATTCTAGATGTTCGTCGTAGCCAAGGTAGTGCTACGAATACCCCGACAACGGCCAAAACAAGGAAATGCTGCTAGATAATTTCACATCGGACGGCTACAATCGCAAGATCCTTCTTTGATCGAGTGTCAAGTAACCTCTTAAGGAGACCTATACCGCCAACATCAAGTTTCGAAGTCCAGTGGCAACATTGACAGAAAGCAGTTAGAGATGCCGCCTCTAATGTGCTGGGTTTCACACAGCCACCAAAACGAAACCCCTGGTTTAACGAGGAATGCAGGCAGGCCCATGCAGCCAAGCAGGAGGCATACAAAGCGGCGCTGCATAGAAGGCCAAGAGAAGAAGATATACAACCTTATTACCGTACCCGATCGGAGAAATCTCCGATCGAAGAAAACGTCCGATCGGAAGTTTTATTTCCTTCACTGTACCCGATTCGTACATACATTAGTGATGCGTACCGACGCACTTCTTTGTTGTTTTGTGAGTTTAAAAATATTTTTAGTTCCGACACTTTTTTGTTTCGGAGACAATCGGACGAAAACAGTAAGTAACAAGTCGCAATGCATCGCATGAAATTGCAAAACGTCGCTCTCAATTTGAAATTCCGACGCAGATTTCAAATTTGTTCGTAGATGTCTACGATTGACCTGTCCGAAAGTATACGGTGGTAGAAAATTCTTAAAAATTGTACGAATCGGAGAGAATTTTTCTCCGATCGGGTACGGTAATAAGGCCGATAACAGCGAACTTTACGGGTTGTACAACGACGTGGACCTAGCCAGAAGGGTCAAGGTCCAGAGACTCAGATGGCTCGGTCATTTAGAGCGCACGAACACCAATTCTCCGGCCCGGAAAGCCTTCGACACTATTCCCGAGGGACGCAGAAGGGGAGGAAGACCGCGACTGAGGTGGCGCACACAAGTGGAAGAGGACCTCAATCAACTTGGAGCGCAAAACTGGAGACAGCTAGCTAGGGACCGAGCTGGCTCGCGGAGACTGTTGATTGAGGCCCAAGTCCACACCGGACTGTAGCGCCACCTTAAGTAAGTAAGGAAGAGTGAATTAAAAAAGGATAATTCTGAACTCCAAGTGGAAAAACACTACTACGAAACTTGGCTTTGGTGTTTATCCAAATACCTTAGTGCTACAGAGGTTCAAAGAGGTACCATAATGCACAAGCACACAGTGATTTCTTTCGTTTCAACTCAACCTGTGCTAAATCCCGTAGAAGGATTTGTCCATTACCCCAGTGTGGGACATGAGCGTACGCACCTGCTGTCCAATGGAGGGTCAATGAGGTACCATGATGCGCAAGCACACAGTGGGTTTTTTCGTTTCAATTCAGCCTGTGCAAAATCCTGTAGTAGAATTTGTCCATTAACATTGACTTGAAATGACAGTTTTGACAGTGTTTAGCTATATCCAAGAGATGCCCAAAATTTGGCTCGAGGCCTCTTGGTTCAATGTTCAACTGATTGAAATTTTTGCAATTGTTGATGAAATGATGACACTACGAAGCCATCAATATTACAAATGTATCATAACATCGTCAACTTTTTCTTGCAACAAAATTGCATGGATGTCATCTTCCTCTATGCAGTTCTGTGTTATCATACTCCTGATGCCCCAGAGGGTGCAGTCGTGTAGTTCAAAAAAGCAAAACCAAAGTCTCTTCAACGACACCTAGACAGCTTGTATTAAATAAAATAATATGTGTCCGTTTGACGAAAGTGAAGGATATGTTGCAATTGCAAGCAAAGTGCAACACCAAGCCGTTACAAGTGCGAGGTGAATTATTATCATTTGCAACATGCAGCTTGCTTATTATGTAGACATAGCCCAATACATCGTTTCATGGTACATTGGATTTTGGATATGCAACGAAACACTAAGTTGATGCAGTAGCAAGTCAAAATAGCCAACAACGACTATTTAAATTTGTGTGCCGTCGTCGTTTCGTGTTACAACAAGCATGTATAGCCGTTGTCGTCGTCGTCGGCCGTCGTAAAATTGGCTTTGGAGAAAGTCAATTTATTCTTTAATAATATCGATTATAAATTGGTTAAGACGGAATTTCGCTTAGACTTCCCCTCAAGGGAATACACAGGCCCAAGCAATGGCATACATCATTTTTCGGAAGAGAATTTAACTTCATCGACTTTGAAATAAATTACGTGTGCGAGTATATTACAGTAATCACTTTTATGGTGTTGGATAAGCGGGTCCAAGCCGTCAAATACCATTAACTTAATTTTATGTTGATTTCGATGAAATTGTTAGACAATTTTTTACATCGGGAAGAAATAAAAAAAAATTAAATAACTTTCGACTAGCGGTGGATTTTTTCAGTCTCTTAAGACCCCAAATTAATATTCAATCCACGGAATTTAAAATATATATTAATGGGCCAAGATCATAAAGTTTTTGTACACAAACTCTTTTCCGAAATAGGCCATCAAATCGGCGTTTAATTAGCAATTAAGTTTGCCCAAAAAAAGGAAGCAGGTCACACGTGAAAAAAGGAATGAAAACCTATAAAGCCATAAGTTCCTAATACGGCGACAATTTTTTTGTTTGAATCTTTGAGTTCGTGTTTGGATTGAGTCCAAATTTTGAGTAGACAGCCTGCGAAGAGAACTAGGACAGTTTAAATTTTGATTCGTGTTCCGTTTGTTATAAGAAAATGGAACAGACTCCTCTAGGACACTAGGACAAGGTTAGAACGTAAAGATTTGTTTAAGAAAACTTTTCAAAATACTCACATAGTAAAAAACCAAAAATCCATAGCACAGTAAAATCAATACCCACATTATTCCTCTAAGCGAATCTTTTCATTTTCGTCTCATTTCTTTCTTAACAAAACAACGACTATACACTTGATGCTGTAAACCTATCGATTTTCAATAAAACAACAACAACACAAACATAACACTAACGAAAACCAATTTAATACTGAAGAAGTATTTCTTGGGAGGAGAGAGAAGAGGCAACGGATAAACCGCATCTCGTTTGTTTTTTATTTTATTCATTCAACGAAATGGAAAGCGAATCGCACACGCACGTTTAACAAGTTCTTGCGTCCCGATAGATCGATTAAAATATACAAACAGCAATAAAATGAGATACAAAGATACAAATCAAAAATCGAAACCAAACGTATTTAACCAAAATCCGACATCCGACGTATGGATTTGCTGCTGGCAGCGGCGGACGTGGAAGCGTTGTCGTCGTCGTCGTGCTCTTAACTTGAACTTGACCGTAAAAAATAAATAAAATGAATGCCAGATTGCGGTCTGATGGGTGCTGGAGCACCAAATCTGGAAGTGGGGATCGCATGCCAACCAAAAAAATAAAGAGCGTTTCTCAAGTTGTTCGCCAATTTCTATGCAAGATAAAAATCATCAGACGAAAACGACAAACAAACAACAACAGAGATAATCTGGAGCGTCACACTCAAGAGATGGAATGGATCTTTTCTTTTGTGGTATCACACGATAGGGTAAATGTGTCTCATTTTATGTGACAATGCAAGCGCGACACAATACACATTGTCGTCGGCGTCATCACCTCTCGATGTTGCAGCAGCAGCAAAGGATCTTTGGTGAATCTGTATCATCGGGGTAGCAGGCATGTGTATCGAGATCTAAGGTGGCATAGATAGTCTAATTTCTGCAGCCATAAGAGCCGACTATACTAACATCAGAGTGTCACATATTCAACACCAACAACAATGACGATGACGACAACGACGATAACTTTTTCACATGAGAAATCGATCCTCACCCAAAGACGAGCTGCTGGTTAGCACGTTTATTGTTCGTTCGAGCCATGTGAGCTCTAGCTCAAAGCAATTGAAAAGAAAAAATGCAATTGTGTTCGTCTTCGTGTTAAAAAAGCAAAACAACATCACAGGAGGGAGTCGAGTCGAGAAAAAAAAAACTAAGTAATTGGCATACAATGAAAGCCATGGATGCAAAGTAGCTTAACGTTGAAGATCTTTCCTCCTCCAGCCTCAACACATATCGGCTCCAGACTCTGCAGGGAAGAAGAAGTGTCTTCTTCTTTTTGTTATGATGAACAAAAAATCACAGAAATAAATGATGCAGGAGAAAGAATAAGCTCAAGAATTATGTGTGTGTTGTGCGGGCTTCAACGATGCTATTGTAATCCAAGATAATCGTGAGGTGGAAATATTATGGTCATTATGGTGAATGAGATTGTTAAAGAAGAAAAAAAAAATGAGGGGTGGTTCTGGCAATGTAATGCGATGACAAGAGGGCATGGACATGGGCATTTCTCTCTGGAGCCTACAAGGTTCAATGCAGAAGACCAGGCGTTATTTTTTCAGGTAAATATAGGATTCCTGGTATTCTGATCGAGCTTTATAAAGCCGTTCAAGACAAAGTGACTAACTTTACCTCTTTTACCATTACCGACGATGTCATAACTCATAAATAACAGGTTTTCTGTATGCAAGACGATATTGATAGAATGCCTCAATCACACAACAAAACAACATACGACAACGGGGCACTAGAGGCACAGAGACCACCATCTCAAAAGAAACACCAAATAAACAAACACCACCTTTTTCAGAATTTTGTAAAAGAAAGTTTAACTCATTGTGAGACGAGGAAAAAAAAACATTACAACGTCAAGAAGAAAGACAATCCATCGATGACACGTTCCATAACATGAGGAATCTTTTGGTCACTGTGGCGCGTCCCTGGGTAAAACGTGCAACTCTGCGCAGCTCCGTCATTTCGCCAAACCACCGCTGCACTCGCACTTTCACTTTCCATCAAAAAAGAATTGGGTGGTTTAAGGTGATGTCGATGTTGTTTGTGGCTATTTGCTTCGACGACGACGCACAACGACACGTAACACAAGCCGATAAGACTCCACTTGTCTCGGGGAAGTGCTCCTTTTTATTTTTTTTGGAGTATGGTAGACTTGTCAAACTGGCGAAAAACGCATTCAACTTGACAGGTGAAAAGTTACTTATCAGCTGACGACCATCGGCAGACGTGCCTCATCATAATCTTTCGGAATACCTTACTCAAACAAGACTTTCCTTCAGCTCTTTTTCGAGGCGGAAAAACTCTCATCCCAGAAGGCCTTTTTGTAAATATTTGTAAGGCAAACGAACATTTTATGGCACCCTAACCATTTTTTCGCATTTTTTCTCTTTCAGCAGCCAACAGTCCAATCAATAAAAATGTGCAACCGGGTTTCCCCCCTAAATGCTGTAGTAAAACTTTTAACTATCACTATTTGTGGCTAATTTTGATTTCGTGGATGGTTGCACATCTTGGAGGCCTGACAGAGATTAACTAGTTACAACTTACAACAAGGGAAAGTTAATAGAAATCTTCAATTTGTCGTTGCGTCGTCGTAGAGCAGAGGTATATCTGCTTTTTTCTATTAATTCAAGACTCATTCGGTGGAATAAATTTATTCTTCTGACAGTCGAAAATTTCAAATATTTTCATGATGGATTACCAACTACCTTTCATTCCACAAAGGAAATAATAATTTTGCAGTCTTCCTCTCTGAAGACATTATTCAAAATCAGACTGAAACATTTATCGCATTTAAAGTGCAAATTTTGAGCAAACATTTGCATACACATGTCTGGCTCATGAAACATTCCACCACGCCCAACGATCGACGCGACAACTAGCTTCAGTATAGACAACAATGTGACAAACATTCAAATTTCAACTGTCAGTTATTTGGATGCGATTGTCAGACTTCAGTCAAAATCTATAAACCATGTTAATTTCAATGGAATATTTTGCAATTTACGAGTGACATCCACCCTCGAAGCTTATTTGAATAATTTATTCCGAATGTGTTCCGACTCTCGAATGATTACATTATGATGAGGATGTACGCTTATTTTTTCTTGCGATGAGCCAACATAAATAATGTTATGAATCGATTATCGTTGATATTTATCCAAAGGAACCAATGAACACTTAAAGGCAGGGTTGGCAATGTTTTAAACATTTGTTTTAAACAAATGTTTAAAACACTGTTTAAAACACGACATAAAAAAAACATTTTGTTTAAAACATAAACTGTTTAAAACTGTTTTAAACTGTTTAAAACACATAAACAAAAACAAGTAATATCATTGCTCATCCGACGTTTTAAAGTTGGTTGTTTTCTTGCAAAACACATCACACACCACCTTACTTTGATTTTACATTTTTTTTGCATGCTCGTTTGCGTTATTCGTTATCTTTACACGGCAAAAACATAATTGGCAAATATAATTTCATGTTGATTCTTGAAAGTGTGAGGATGTGTCAAAAAGAGAAGCAAGTCATTGCGCTTATGGTTATCTCATAGAAAAAATGAGATTTGTCCGCGAACATCTCCCTACATGGCAAACAACCAAACGGACAAATACTAGAAAATCGAAAATTTATGCCAACAAACCATCCCCTACACGACGAATTAATACCGCGCACGAGCATGTTCGGCGATCATGTTTGTCGTTTAGGGCTACCTTTAGCAGAGAAAGAGAACCCATAGTCTATAGTTTTAGACCACCAACGTCGGTCGGTCGGTCCAAAATAACTGTAGCTGGTCCATTACATTAAAACAATTTTTTTTGTAGTTATTATATTTTTTGTTATGATTGAATTATGATTACTTCTTTGGGGCTGTCTATAATCTACGTCACGCTGAATTAAGCTGTTTTGACCCCATCCACCCCCCCGGTGTCACGTTTTGTCACACTTGCTGTAACCCCCCTAAAATATTACGTCACAAAACAAAGACCCTCCCCCCTTAAAAAAAAATTTAATTGATAGAACACAAATTTCAAAACATAAAAAATAAAGTGTATTTTAACATCAAATGTAAATAAAATAAAAAATATAAAAAAAGTAAACTGAATTTAGTTAGTTAGTTACAAAAAAAAACTTTTATGTGTTATGTTTTTTGTTTTAATTCCATTTTTTTTTTAATAAAAAGATAAAATGAAGTGGCACTCTATTGGATTAATTTCTTAAAATGGCAATGAACTTAGGTTTTTAAGTCTAACTTTAGCGAACGTCACGTTGACGTAGACCCCTCCTCCCCTCTTGTCTTATCTCGTCAAGCTCAGCATGACCCACCTCCCTCCCTCAAGTGCAAACGTATTTTATGGACGGCCTCTTTTAATAAAAATGATCAAATATTTAGTAAACTTTGATGAGTAATTTTTTTCTTTTTATATTATAATAGTGTTTAAAAAATGTTTAAAACATGTTTTAAACATGTTTTAAACAAAGTAATTAAAACAGAATATAAAACTGTTTTAAACACATGTTTTTTGTGTTTGCAAAAAAAACATAGTGTTTTGTTCTTTTTAAAAAAAACATGTTTTTTTTCCAACCCTGCTTAAAGGCTATTGATATGGAATGTAAACGTTTATCAACGGCTTTTTCAGTACAAACAGGACAAAGAGGATTGCCGAAATTTGACCTTTTGTCAAGAGAAATTAAGTGCTTGTCGCACAAATATTAAAAAAGAAACGTGCCTAACTTGTAATGATGCATTAGCTGCATACATTCCAAATTCCAAAGTAGCAGGAATTATGCCAGCAAAATATAACTCATATCGTACAAGAAAGAGGTTTGTATGCAATTTTACAACTCGACCGATATAATTCACACCCAGTTTTTGTAAGAAATGTGCATAAGGGAGCGAACCGTCGACGACAAAATCAGGTTGAAGAGTGGTAAGATTCCATGCCTCATAAGATACGGAAGCCGATCAGTCGGTCAAAGTATAAGTCCCGGACCTGTCCGTTGAAACACCGCCGGTCAACCGCCGTTGAAAGCCGGAGGAAACTCTATTGATATGCCGGTTCAAATCCGTTGATGACCCAAGGGAAACCTTCTTGATAGCCGATTGAAAGATCGTTGTTAGCCTGAGGAAACTCCGTTGATAAGCCAAGGGAAACCTTGTTGATAGCCGGAGTTAATTTCGTTGGTAAGCCAAGCCAAGCCTTGTTGATAATAGGTAAACAAGCCTTTGAAGGACGGAGGAAACTCTGATGATACACTAGGGGAAACCCTAAAGAACGCACGCATACGTCGGTTTCATCTTTAACTCATCACAAATCCGAAAAGTACATGTGAAGTTCCAAGCCGTGAAGGGAGAAAGTCATCACCAGGAAGAACTCCAGAATGATTCTCTATACTTGAGAGTACGTCCGAAGTTGGGCTCGAGGGTGAACTGATGGGCATTCCTAGAAACGCGAGTATTACGGGTGAATTGTTTGAGGAGAGGAATGCAACTGGCTATTTCTCTAGAGCACTTACCGTAGAAGTAACGGTAGAATAAAGAGAGACATGAAACGTTACGACGGTGATCTAATGACTGGAATGACGCAGTGATGTCTCTGTCACCGATCATTCGTAGGGCTCTTTTTTGAATACCATCCAAGAGGCTTAAGTGCGTAGCTGGAGCACCAGCCTTTGAAATATCAAGTGCAACAATCTTACTTTCTTCAAAACGATGTAAACATTTGTTCCACTGTTCGGTGAGATAAACCATCAGATCACCAGTGGACCTGTTGCTGCGAAAGCCGTGCTGCCGGTCATTAAGAAGCTTTCGGTCTTCGAGATATTTCTTGAGCTGATAGTTTATCAGCGTTTCCATGACCTTAGAAAGAAGGGACGTAAGTGCAATCGGTCGATAATTGGAGGGAGAAGAAGATTCGCCTTTTTTTGGGATTGGCTGGACAAATGCTCTTTTCCAACCGCTCGGAACCAGCCCAGAAGAATAGGATAGATGGAAAAGCTTACGCAAGGGTTTTGCCAGCGTGGAAGAACGTCGCTTCAGAATAATAGCGGGGATACCATCCGGACCAGCGGATTTATGTATTTTGAGATCCTTTACCACTCTCGCCACAGCACGAGTGTGGAAGAAGATTTGTCCCTTGGAATCATTGACGCGCTCAGGAGCTGGAGGAGTCATGACACTCTCTGGCAGCGAAGAGTTGGAGGCGAACTGCCTAGCAAAAAGGTTAGTTTTCGCGAGAGAGCTAACAACTGGAGTGTCATTGTCAACGAGCGTAGGGACCGAGGAAGAAGAAGAATTCTTCATATTTTTCACAAATTACCAAAAATTCTTACACCTTTGGGACATTGCAGTTTTTTTTGGTCATGTAAAAATTTGGTCCGTCGAATATGCCTGCCTGGCTTGTTTAAACTTGTTCCGGTTTTCCTCAGTTGGGTTGGCTCTAAAACACCGGAACTTTACTTTTTTTTCCCTGATGATTTATACGAACTTGCCAAAGAATTTTTGAATTAAGAAACATTTATCTTTCTTTCTATTGGACCGAACTAAGGTTTACTGTTCCTACCTTAGTAGACTTTGGATCCTATAAGGATACCCCAACCTTTGATAACAAGGAACGTTACAAGCACAATAGATTTCAAATTATAGCAAAAACCCGCCCAATTGCATCCTTCAACAATGTCAGAGTCAAACATGTAAATAAAAATAATGAAACCACACCCCTCCTATTAAACTTAAATCTCCAACATTTACTTCTGCTTTAGAGGAACATGCGGGAAGCATTAGCAAAATCAATCACCATTAAACGGACACTTTATCATCAAACAACAAAAAACAACTTCAAATATTATGATCTGTGCAGCTAGATTAGTCTATATTTTACCCACAGCAGCAGCGAAAAAATATAAATAATTTTACAACATTTAATCACAATTATCATATTATCGGTTAATTGCTTTGCGAGCAACTGCACAGGCACACACTCACTTGAGGATTTTCCAGTTCATGGAAAACCCACCACAGCGATATCCTACATCATCCTCAAAGCCTTCAAGTTTTGTCTACTTGCGACCAGTGCGTTTTACCTGTCCTAACTCTAACGTGTGTGGTTAAACGAAGATAAAAATTTCCGTTGCCAATGGATGAAACCAAAACAACCAGTTAAACTTGATCGAATGTGAATCCATTATTAATACACAAAGCGAAAGAAGCAAGTAGATTGTATAAGAGCTCACTTCTTTTTCAAGAGTTTGATGTTGATATGACCATGTTAACTGACCATCATCAATTTTATTACAAGAATCTGCCCTGAGCAGAACTTCAAACCGTCCATCTGTCGATTCCAAGTTAAGATGTGTATAGTAAGCCACTTCTTGCTTGAGAGTGAGTGCCGCCAATGCAAACAGAAAATTGTATGGGGGCTATTGGGAAGAGAAGTGATGAGGACTTGATAGAGAAGTAAGTGACTTTTTCTTTGCTCCTTCATTTCGTATTTATTGCGTTGTATTTTTTTAACATCTTTTTAGTGTTGTTAAATGATCATCAAGTCGATATGCATAGAAGAGTGAAAGTAATTAAGTGAAAAATCAAGTTTCATCTGAGATTTTAGTGCAATAGATTTTATTTGATTTTCAATTAAGAGTTTGTTTGTGTATAAATTGATATGACCAATAATCGTTAAATCAAAAAGAAGAAAATGCAAAGTTCAATGAACGAAAAGAAATAAACAACCGTCTCACCCACCCATTCATTACATTCTTCGTTGCAATAAAAAAATGACGAAAGCGAACTTGCTGCTGAATAATAAAATCTACACAAGACAAAACTATTGTCCACCTGCAGTATGTCGCCAAAGAAAAATAAGCATTCAGAACACGTACTTGCTGAGAAAAAGGAAATAATGAAGCTAAACAACACCCAAATCAAGCCTCAAACTAGCAAAAGAAAGTACTTACCCAGCCAGTGACGTATTATCCTTAAGGCAAACAAGACATGTGCTTAGGGGCGCGAGGCAACAAAGGGCGCGTAGGTGCAGCCAGTTAATACATATGTGGTTGTTAAAGAGCAAACTTATGAACTCGAACCTCAGTACCCACTTATGTTTAAATAAAAATCGGTCCTGAGCAATTCCACTCACAGTGTCAACTCGGTAATCGATTTAGCATTTTTCTCATTTACAAAGTGTTTTGAATCTTACTTATTGTAAGGCTTAACGTAATGGTCGAATATGTTTATAATTATTGATTAAATGAATCTTATATTGATAAATGTTTTATTTAATGTCGGGAATTACAGTATGAGGTAAATATCCTTCATATAAATATGAATAAAAGTTTACTAGAAGAAGAAAATCGAACGGGGATATACGTTCAAGAGTCGGCAGAAGTCACGGCTGCCGGCGAGGGCTTGGCTTCGCAAGAAGCTAAGTCGCCAGTGACAAAAAACGTAAACAGAATTGACAAGAGAGAACTAATAAGACAACCGGCCATTCTCTCAGTAGATCTCCTTCCCGCACTAGATGGGTTAACCATCAAAGGTACGGAGACCTCGGACGGACCTCCTTCCATAGGCAGTCAAACCGAGGACGAGCTACTAAGAGAACCGAATCAAGAAGAGGCTACGTTGAAGTCTGCTGCACCCCTCAGAGCTTCGAGGCTACGCAGCAACTACAAATCCTCCAAAAAATTCGTGGAAATGACCGAGTTGAAAGACCCCGCGACGCTCAGTTCGAGAGATAAGGCTCTCCTTAAAAAGCATAAGAAGCAAATTAGGAACTTCGAGCGGCAGCAGGCAGAGACTGCCACTGCAACCAAGGGCACAACTGAAGAAACCAAGAAGTCGGAGAGCAAAGGAGTAGATGCTGCCAAATCTAGGTCTGTCCCTAAAAAGGCAAACCGTGAACAGGCTGGCAATAACTCGACCGCTCGGAATGACGAAGGAAAAGTTCAGGCGACTTCCAGTAAGAAACGGCAAGCCAACGCTAAGCAAGCACCGGCGAGCACCTCTTCTGGAATGAAACCAGGAACATCCAAGAGACAAAGATCGGAGGAGAAAGTCGAGCAAGATGGTGCCAAAAAACAGAAAACCAGCAGCCTCGACACCACCCCGATTGATCTACAAATCGCCATTATAAGCCGTGATGACCCAGATGGAAAAATCTCGGCAAAAAACTGGCTTCTTGTGGAAAGCGAGATCCTCAAAGCCATGGTGGCGGCATCAGAGAACGATAGTTCTGAGGACTACATCTTTGATGGTGCAGGGTGGCGGCGAGGAGTCAAAGTGGTATGCTGCGGTGACCAGAAATCACGGGATTTCCTGACCAACACAATCGCCAATATTGGCGAACTCTGGAAAGGCTCCTCCCTTGAAGTTCTACCCGTCGCAGCTTTACCACTCCGCCAGCAGTTTAGCATTTGGATCCCCCCTCCTGCAGAACATGAGGACGCAGCCATTATTAAACTGTTGGCAAAGCAGAACAAAGAGCTTCCCATTTTAGAATGGAAGCTCCAACATTCAAGGAAGACCATCGGTGGCGAAGGGAAGGACCTCTTGTTCGTGGCAGACAAGAAATCTGACCTTCTGCTCAAAGAGAAAAAAGACGTGTTGAGGTATGGTCTCGGAACCGTAAAGGTTAAGAGGCATGAAGACAAAAGGGAGTCAAAAGCTGCTAGTGGTGCAAATAAACCTGCATCACGCTAAAGCAGCAACGTACGACCTTACGCTCTACATGTCTCACGAGAACGTGGATGTGGCCTTGATCCAGGAACCATGGTTAGGCAAAAACCGAATCCGAGGGTTGAGGTCAAAATATTACAACCTTTTCCATTCCACGTCAGATGAAGGTGATATTAGAAGTTGTATCCTAGTGAAAAAATCAATTAACGCTTTCTTCCTATCTAGGTACAGCAACAAGGACAACACGGCAATCAGCGTCGAATCGAATGAAGGGAACTTCATTCTAGCGTCGACGTACATGCCGTACGAGGAGGAGAACCCGCCATCAAAAACAGTCCGCGATCTTGTGGCCTATGCCACAGCAAGCGGTACACCTTTGGTGGTGGGTTGTGATGCCAACGCTCACCACACACAATGGGGCTCAAAGGACATCAATAAAAGGGGTGAGTCAATTTTTGAATATATTCTCTGTTCTAATTTATCGTTATGTAATAGGGGCAATCACCCTACCTTTCGAAATAAAAACAGGGAGGAAATCATAGAATTGACTCTTATTAGTAACAACAGTAAAATTTCAGTCGAAGACTGGAGAGTCTCACCTAAAGAATCTTTTTCAGACCACTTTAGGATACTCTTCTCCATAGACAGGAACTCTACTCAAAAGAAACCTTACAGGAACCCAACTAGAACCAATTGGACAGAGTACGAAAGATGGCTGGAAAACTGTATTGATCCTCCAGGGGACAATACAAGTCTAAACATTTCAACCATCGACACTGTTGTCCAAAACTTGTCTAGTAAAATGAGAACGTCTTTTGAAAAGCACTGCCCTTTATCTCGTTCCAAAAACTCCACTAACCCACCCTGGTGGAATGGTGTACTAAAGAAACGTAGAACAGAGGTTAGAAAACTTTTCAATAAAGCTAAACTGAGTAAATTAGAAGAGGACTTAAAGTCTTATAGAGCCGCACTTAACACTTACACTAAAGAGTTAAGGAAGGCCAAAAAAGATTCGTGGGCTAAACATTGTGAATCCATTGAAAAAACAAGCGAGGCGGCGAGGCTCCGTAGAACCCTGTCCCTTAATCCCACGGTCCCGGGGTATATAAAACACCCTGATGGTTCATGGTCGAACTCAAGCCTAGAAACGCTTGAACTTTTCATGGAAACCCATTTCCCCGGTTGTAAAAGCCCAGAAAGTTCTGATTACTTGCAATCGAACACGCTGGATTTTACTCATACAGAATCAAATTTAGAACTAAAACAGGTTATTATTGAGCAGAAAATTATCTGGGCAATAAACTCGTTCAAACCCTACAAATCGGCGGGACCAGACGAGATTTTCCCAGCTCTTCTTCAAAACGCTCTCAAAGTAATAACTCCGTGGCTTAGGGTAATCTTCATAAGTTGTATCAAACTTGGATACGTCCCTAACAGCTGGAAAAAGGTCAAGGTAGTCTTCATCCCAAAAGCAGGGAAACCGACTCACTCGACCGCCAAGGATTATAGACCAATAAGTCTCTCCTCGTTTCTCCTTAAGACACTAGAGAGGATAATTGATCTACATGTTAGAGAACTTCTCAACGATAACAATTTGTGCAACTACCAACACGCTTACCTTAAAGGTAAATCAGTGGAGACTGCTCTGCACGAAGTGGTTTCACATATTGAGAAAAGTCTTGAACATAAAGAATATACACTGGCAGCATTTCTTGATATCGAGGGTGCGTTCAATAACGTTAAAACGGAATCAATCAAAACTGCCTTAGTTGAAGTTGGAGTTGAATCTGTCATTGTCGATTGGATCTTCACCATGTTAAATGGCAGAATTATCAACTCTCAAATAGGAGTTAGCACTATTGAGAAAACAGTTACTAGAGGCACACCACAGGGAGGAGTCATCTCACCCCTGCTCTGGATCCTCGTAGTCAACAAAATTCTCACAAAGTTCAAAAATCAAGGCATTAAAATCGTGGCATATGCAGATGACATAGTGGTTTTGGTATCAGGCAAGTTTCTTACCATCATCGAAAACATTATGGAAAACGCATTAAAGGATTTATCTTCTTGGGCAACTAAGAACGGTCTCGGGGTCAACCCCACCAAGACAGAGTTAGTTTTGTTCACGAAGAAACGGAAACTGGGGGGCTTCAACCCTCCCAAACTAAATGGTATTCCTCTAAAACTTTCCAAGGAAGCTAAATTTCTAGGAGTAATCCTTGACTCCAAGCTTACATGGAAGCGTAATACTGAGGAAAGAATGAAAAAAGCACTATGCGCATTCTACACATGCAAGAGAACCTTCGGTACACGTTGGGGCATGCGACCGCAAGTCATCCAATGGATGTACACAGCGATCGTCAGACCCATTCTTACCTATGGCTCTATTGTATGGTGGAGGGCGGTGGAAAAATCAAGCTATCTCAAGAACCTGAATAAGGTGCAGAAACTAGCCTGTATAGGAATAACAGTGGCTCAGAGATCCACGCCACAGGCTGGGTTGGAAATGATCTTGGACCTCCCGGCTCTGGATGAGTTCATAAGATGCACGGCAGCCAAAACTGCAATTCGTCTAAAAGAGCTGAGTTTTTGGAGGCACAGCACTTATGGACACGGGTCAATCTTACAAAGATATGACACGATTCCAGGACTGATAAAGACCACCGATTACATTCCCCCCTTACTAGATTTCGATAGGAAATTTTCTACTTTTATACCAAAAAGACAGGGTTGGGATCCTAATTCACTTATAAGTGAACAGGGTATCCCTTTCTACACTGACGGTTCAAAAATGGAATCAGGAACAGGTGCTGGAGTGTTTTGCCAATCTCTCAACATCAGAGCATCGTATAAACTCCCAGCTGACTGTAGTGTCTTTCAGGCCGAGATCTTTGCCATTGAAAAAGCAGCTGAATTGGCACATCACGAAAAGCTAAGCTCTTCGGAGATCACTTTTTTCGTGGACAGCCAGGCTGCTATCAAAGCCTTAGCCAGTGAGACCATAAGATCAAAAGCAGTTTTAAACTGTAGGAAGGAATTAAATAAAATCTGCCACACTAACCAGGTAAAGCTCTGCTGGGTTCCTGGACATAGCAATATAGAAGGGAACGAAATAGTAGATGAACTAGCCAGGAAAGGGTCAGAAGCAGACACAAGTAGTAGCGACCATTCAATTAGGGGACCACTCGTCCCAATTGGGGTACTCAAGAGGAAGATAGACCTTAAACTAAAAGAGCAAATCAATAACTCCTGGAAATCCAGGGACGATTGCGTAATCTCTAGAAGTTTATGGCCTAACACAAATGAAAAAGAAACTCGGTATATTCTATCGCTGAGTAAAAAGAACATTAAAATCTTGATAGGTGTACTAACGGGTCATTGCGCCATTGGCACAATGGCCAACAAGATAGGGGCATTTGCACCCGATTTTTGTAGGAGCTGTCAGGATGAGGAGGAAATAGAAACCATTAAACACCTGCTCTGTGACTGTCCGAACCTCCAAACTAGCCGCCTCCGTCATTTCGGAAACAGGTTTGTTGGAGAACTGGATGATCTAGCACAGGTCTCAATGGCAAATATGAGGAAATTCATAGATAGCACAGGTTGGTTCGTTAACGAGCCAGTCTACGTTAATCGACCTTGAGAAGCATCGATGCTTACTTTTACTTTTTTTATAGGGGATCACAATGGACCAATAGGCCCCCGTGTACGCAACAGCTCACGATGTGCACACCCCTCATAACCTAATCTAACCTAACCTAAATATCCGCCTTTATTAGGCTCACAAAGGCGAGGGCTTTTGATCACATCTTTCATTTAGTGATGGAATCATTCGAATAATATAATCGATTATGGCAATCATTCGAGATCATTCGATTATTGAAATCATTCGAATGATTTCTCAAACCCTGCTACAACTACTACTCTTCAAAATAAAAATCTCAAATGAAAAAAAATCGAATGACGATTATTAGTATTCGAATGACCATTATTATCATTCGAATGCAAATAAACGATTATTAGTATTGGAATGAAAGATCATTCGAATGAATATAATCGATTTATTAATAATCGAATGAAAAATCATTCGAATGAAAATAGTAATCGAATGAAAATAGTACTCGAATGAAAATAGTACTCGAATGAAAAGAATCGATTATTAGTATTCGCATGAAAACAAATCGAATGATGATTATTTTAAGTTTTAATTCGAATGACGATTATATTTCTAGTTGAATTTTCAAATCTTTGGAATGGAATTTTGTTTATGATTTTTGGTTACTTTTTTTAAGGCAAACAAAAAATTTTATTTGGAGATTCTTTGCTTTTATTTTGTTTTAATCATAGCTTTGGTCTGAAAACTTTTACTATATGTACGTGATTGGTAGAAATTTTTGCGAATTGGTGTTTAAAAAATGATTAGAATACGGAACATTGTTTATAGCTAAGAAGAATAACAGGCTATTTTTAAAAATGTTTCTAAAATGAAATTGAACAATAAATCCAGGTCGGTACCTACCATCTGAAAGGGTATTTTCTAAGGCAGGTCTATTGACGAATGACCGTCAATATTATTATAAAAAGTAAAATAGCTCATTGTGCACTGTAAACTTTAAATTTTTCACCATTTTTATTCGATTATTCAAATCATTCGAATACTATTTTCTCGATTATTGAAATCATTCGATAATGCCCATCACTAGTTTTCCATTGCCCATAACCGACTATTCTGTTTTTTCACATATCCATTCAAATGAAAATGTGCCTCGTCACTCATTATGATTTTTTCCCAGCAATTGATGATTGATTTCGATAAAAAATTTTAACGATCAAAACAGGTTGGTTTATTTATTACTTTTCTATAGTACATTTGCCACGTTTCTACTTCACGACTGCCAAATATGAACTGTCAAGACTAATGTTTACCAAAATGGCGGTACAATAAAGTAGTGTACCTTCCCGGCGGACACCCGGGGAATCCGATTTGGCGAGCAGAGTTGCAACTCGGTTTGCATAAAAACCAACTCGAGTTAGCTTGGTTTACAAAATTTACGTTGGACACATCATTAATTAATATACTTTAAACCGAAATCGTAAGATCTCGACCTCATGTAAACTTGTTCTCTTTTTCCTTGGCCACCATTTCAACGCGTTTTTCTAAGGTACGGTACAGCGGTTTCGTCAAACTATAATACGAGTTATTTCTAATATAAAGGCGCCGATGAGATTCTTGCCTATGGCGGGCGCCCTCAACGTTTAATCCGCCACTGTGCCCAGCTAATCCACTACATAACATACCTATCTCTCTTTTGTTTGTGCTAAAAGGTCTATTTGTGATTTTAATTTATTGGGTATGAAAAAGAAGTTAAACTTAAGTTTCACCTTAGTCTTTCGAAATCCAAAGAAGAAACTTTGAGTTGGAAATTTTCCTCGAAATTCTTCCATTCATAAGAGTCTGGGGGACTATGTTACTGAGGCTTTTCCACACATTATATATAAGAGACTAATCTGATTGCATTCGACGACGGACGGCGGAGTCACCGGCATCGTCTTCTTTTCGCATGTACGAGACAAACGGAATCTATCCAAACACAAACATTTGAATCTCGACAATTGTTGATAATCTCTCTTTGAGTGTACACCGGCATCCAGTGACAGTCCGCTTCTTTTTATTGTTTTGTTGATTTTGGGTATCCAAAAACCAAACAGACCAGCAGCTGGAGCTTAGAGGCGACACCTTATTGACTTGTGTCGGGTCCGTGGCGGTCTTCTTTACTTAATCGTCGTCGTCCCTATCCCAATTCATACAAACAGCGAAAGTTAGTGTCTTTTGTTTTTCTTTGTCCGAAAAGATTGTTCCTACTGATTTAAGCAGCCAAGTTAGGGTCAATTGTTTCGTCTTTGCAATTGCACACGGTACACATCTTTATTAAACGAGTTAGACACTCAAAACGTTAGGGAATCATATATTTAAAGAAAACAACAACTAACCAGCTTATAAAAGTGATGAAGCCTCGGACCTCGGGTCTTAGTTACGATCAAACGTGCTGTTCTTTCGGCTTTGGATATTAAGTTAAGCTCAATTAATTATTATCGAATTCTTTCAAGAATTTAAGAATGCGTACACCGAGGTATGCGTCCACTAAGGCATGCCTCCTTTTCAACAGGCGGCAGCGGAAGAACTGCCAAGATGGAATGAACGGTTACGTCTACAGTTCCAGTCAGGATGAACTACTTAGTGAACACCTTATAGGGCTACTACGACACATTCACAGTCCAGGCCTATAAGGAGCGGTTTGGCCGGCTCTTCGTCTTAGAGTTAAACTAAAGACCTGGCCCTCCAGGTTGGGGGTCGTGCGTCGGGGTGACTCTCCGGCCACATAAAGAAAACATGGTTCCTCGGATACGGATACGAACTAATGATGACGACCCACGCAAACGATTTAAGGACAACGGTTTTGCACTTGGAATGTTAGTCCCTTAACAGACCACGTGCAGCCGAACAACTAGCGGAAGCCCTTGACTGCTATAAAGCAGATATAACTGCCATCCAAGAAATACGATGGGATGGTCCGGGCCTACGTAAAATGAACAACTGCGATATTTACTACGGCGACTGCTACCGCGAACAAAATCAGCGTCTATTTGGATGTGGATTTAGTTGGGACTCGACTCAGGAGGAAGGTCTTGAGTTACAACTCAGTGAATGAGCGCATCACGACAATCCGCATCAAGGCGTAATTCACCAACATCAGCCTCATCTGCGCTCACACCCCCACAGAGGAAAAGGATGAAGATACCAAAGACAGGTTCTACGAGCTCCTCGACAAGATCTATGAGCAATGCTATAACATTAAAATCGTCCTTGGAGATTTTAATGCTAAGCTGTGTAGAGAAGAAATCTTTGGTGGAATAATCAGACGACATAGCCTACACGGCACCACCTCCGATAACGGATTTAAACTAATCGACTTCGCTGCGGGCGAGACGTAATGGTAGCAAGTACGCGTTTCCCATATCTCGATATCCACAAGGGAACATGGAAATCTCCTGACCAATCCACCGTCAACCAGACTGATCACATTGCGATTGACGCACGACACTTCTCTAGTATGCAAGATGTCCGCAAAAGGAGAGAGGAGCATAAACTTCTCAGAAAGAAAAAAAGGGATGGAGGCCCAATGAATGGAACCCCAGCATCGTATGCTCGATCCTCAAAAAAGGAGATCCCCTGAACTGCACCAACTACAGAGGTATAAGTCTCCTTAACATCGCCTATAAGATCTTGTCTGCCGTGCTGTGTGAATTTTTGAAGCCCTTCGTCAACAACCTGATAGGTCCTTATCAGTGTAGTTTCAGACCCGGAAAGTCCACCATCGATCAAATATTCACCCTACGGCAGATCTTGGAGAAGACCCAGGAACTTCAAATCGATACCTTTACAAGTCCCTCCAGCTACTAGGATACGCAGACGACATTGACATAATTGGAAGAACACAGCGGGATGTCAGTGGAGCGTTTGTGAGTCTTGAGACGGAGGCCACGAAGATGGGTCTAGCGGTTAACGAGGGCAAGACCAAGTTAATGCTGTCAACAAGAAAGGACTACCAACATCGACGTCTTGGAGCAAACGTCAACATAGACAGATTTAACTTCGAGGTAGTTAAGGGCTTTGTCTACCTGGGATCCGCTATCAACTCAGACAACAACACCAGCGCTGAAATCAAACGAAGAATCACTCTTGCCAATCGCTGCTTCTTTGGACTTAGAAGGCAATTGAGAAGTAAAGTCCTCTCCCAAGCAATTAAAGTGACACTCTACAAAACCCTCATCATTCCGGTCCTCATGTATGGTACAGAGACATGGACCATGACAACATGCGATGAAAACGCTTTGGGCTGCTTTGAGAGAAAAATTCTTCGAGTGATTTTTGGTCCTGTCTGCATTAATGGAGAATGGAGACGAAGATTCACCCAAGAACTGTATGAGCTGTACAGCGACACTGACCTAGCCAGAAAAGTTAAGGTCCAACGACTTAGATGGTTGGGTCATGTTGAGCGAAGAACGTCGAAGAAGAGGAAGATCGCGACTCAGGTGGAACACACAGGTGGTAGAGGACCTGAACCAACTGGACAGAGCTTCAACTTCTCGTGAATTTGACGCTCTGTCTGACTCCATTCAAAGAATTGTATCCTTGTATCCTCACACTGAAATCGTTATTACGGGCGATTTCAATGTACACAATTCTTCTTGGCTTCTCCATTCGGGCCCGACAACACCCGAAGGAATGTGTGCCGAGATCTTTGCTGAGTTTAACCACCTTACTCAGCTTGTCACTGAGCCTACTCGAATATCGGACATTGATGGCCAAGCGGAAAATACTCTTGACTTGTTCCTTACGTCCGACCCTGATAAATACACTATCTGTGTATTAACGCCTCTAGGCAGATCAGACCATAGTATTATATCTGCAAATTTCTCGTGTCAAACTAATCCAGTTGGAGAAAGAGCTCCGAAGAGAACCGTATGGCAATATGAGAAAGCCAACTGGGACGGTCTCAATAATTTTTTCCGGATCTTTAACTGGTCACTATGCTTCCTCGATAGTGACATAGATTCCAGCGCTAATATGATTATTTTGGGAATGAAAACTTTTATCCCGAATAGGGTTAAAAGCATCAAACCCAAAGAAAAGTCATGGTTTGATTCAAGCTGTAAAGAGGTTATCAGGGAAAAAGAAGTAAAGTTCCGGTGTTTTAGAGCCAACCCAACTGAGGAAAACCGGAACAAGTTTAAACAAGCCAGGAAGGCCTGCAATGCCCATATTCGACGGACCAAGTTTTTGCATGACCAGAAATTAAGGCAAAAAATTCTGCAATGTCCCAAAGGCAGTAAAAATTTTTGGTCATTTGTAAAAAATATGAAGAATTCTTCTTCTTCCTCGGTCCCTACGCTCGTTGACAGTGACACTCCTGTTGTTAGCTCTCTCGAGAAAGCTAACCTTTTCGCTAGGCAGTTCGCCTCCAATTCTACGCTGCCAGAGAGTGTCATGACTCCTCCAGCTCTTGAGCGCGTCAATGATTCCATGGGACAAATCTTCTTCCGCACTCGTGCTGTGGCGAGAGTCTTAAAAGATCTCAACATACATAAATCCGCTGGTCCGGATGGTATCCCCGCTATTATTCTGAAGAGGTGTTCTTCCACGCTGGCAAAACCCTTGCGTAAGCTTTTCCATCTATCCTATTCTTCTGGGCTCGTTCCGAGCAGTTGGAAAACAGCATTTGTCCAGCCAATCCCAAAAAAAGGCGAATCTTCTTCTCCCTCCAATTATCGTCCGATTGCACTTACGTCCCTTCTTTCTAAGGTCATGGAAACGCTGATAAACTATCAGCTCAAGAAATATCTCGAAGACCGAAAGCTTCTTAATGACCGGCAGTACGGCTTTCGCAGCAACAGGTCCACTGGTGATCTGATGGTTTATCTCACCGAACAGTGGAACAAATCTTTACATCGTTTTGGAGAAAGTAAGATTGTTGCACTTGATATTTCAAAGGCATTTGATAAAGTCTGGCATCTTGCTCTTTTATCGAAAATGCGTGCATTCGGTATCGATGAATCCCTCCTTCGTTGGATTAGAAATTTTCTTTCGAACCGTTCAATACAAGTTGTACTGGACGGATTCAAGTCTGAAACCCACAACATAAATGCTGGTGTGCCCCAGGGCTCCGTTTTGTCCCCGACCCTCTTCCTCATTTTCATTAATGATCTCTTGTCTGTTACGTCTAATCCAATAAATTGTTTCGCTGACGATAGTACCCTTAGCTTTTCATATTCGTTTCCAGACTCACATCCTTCCTCTTCGGATGTGGAACTGCAACGACAAAATATGATAAGCTCATTAAACTCTGACTTAAACAGCATTGTACAATGGGGAATACAAAATCGCGTAGAGTTTAATGCTTCGAAAACTCAATGCTGTCTTGTATCGTCGAAGCGAGATATACCCCCCTTGCCACTATCCATGAGTGGCACTTGCATCAAAGAGACCGAACATCTCGAGATTCTCGGTATGTGCATCACTGACCACCTCTTGTGGAACGAGCACATATGCGATGTCGCCAAAAATGCCGCAAAATGTTTAGGTTTCTTAAGGCGATGCAAGAAATTTTTTTCCCCTTCTGATCTGGCTACCATCTACAAAACCTACATACGTCCTAAGCTTGAGTACAATTCTCACGTCTGGGCTGGTGCTCCAGTGACGTACTTAAATCTTCTGGACAGTATCCAAAAAAGAGCATTCAAAATGATTGGTGACAATACCATCGTTGAGTCATTTACATCTCTAGAACATCGGCGTAATGTCTCATGTCTCACCCTGTTTTACCGATACTTCAACGGTTTGTGCTCTAGTGAAATAGCCAGTTGCATTCCTCCCCTTAAGACATTCAACCGTAATACCCGTGCCTCCAGGAATGCCCATCAGTTCACCCTTGAGCCCAACTTCGGACGTACTGTCAAGTACAGAGAATCGTTCTTTAGCCGTACTACGCGAATGTGGAACTCTCTTCCACACTCTGTCTTCCCCAGTCATTGTAATATTGAAGAATTCAAAACCAATGTTCACCGACACCTCCTTTTACATCCTCTATCCTTTCCCTAATGCTCGCACTGTGCTCTTGGCATATAAAGGGTAATGAAAAAAATCCCTTGAGTGCGCGTTAATTATTAAAAAAAAAAAAAACTTGGCGTGCGAAACTGGAGACAGCTAGCTAGGGACCAAGCTGGCTGATGTTTGTTGGGTGAGGCCCTGTTCCGACCTGCACTGTAGCGCCACCATAAGAAGAAGAAGAAATGATAAAAGATGAAGGGTTGGTCCACAATTCCATTGTATATGGAGACAGCTAGTATTATCAAGAATGGTGTTTTCGATTTTTTGTGCTACATCAAACAAAAAAAAAAATCCCAATACCAAACTTATGTAAAAAAAAAAAAAAACAGCACTGTGCCAGGTCTCAAGATGGCACTACAATCGATTGCCAGGTCGCTGGTACTATCTAAATAGAAATACAATGCACAGGCACAGGTCCAAAAACAAGATCTTGCAAAGACAACAACCAAAACAGTTAAGCAGATCGCTCACAATTTAACAAGTGTTGCATACTTTTCAAAGTTATTTTGAAAAACCCACAAACATATGCAACGACTTTGATTTACAAACGATATCTGGTTTGACTGTTAACGTTTTTAAATTTGAAAATAATATGTTGGTTCATAAAAAATATTAAGAAAAAGACTTACCTGACTAGGTCCAATTCTATAAGTCGACGGATCAATTTCGTTAGACATCAAAATCTGCTCCACAGTTACATCTTTCGACACTGAAACATCACCAAGTAGACCAAATCGACGTACAAATTCATTTAAAGGAACTGATTCAGGGAAGCCCAAGCGATGCAAACGTGCTGCTTCTAGCAATTGTGAGCCACGAATCTGAAATTTAAGAACAGCAAATCATTAGCTTTACTAGTAAAACTTTTTTTTTGTTTAACTTACTTGACTTCGCAGTAAAGGAACATTAACCATCTCTTCTGAGCCCTGTTGCAATGAGCTTATAGGCGAACCCGCCGTTGAACTGGAATTCAAACCAGCATTGTGTTGCAGCAAATAGCAATGGACAAAATGCGTTCCAGTGCGTCTGAGCGTGTCTATAACACCGTCGACAGTGAATTTCATTTGCAGCATTACCGAATTACGTTTGACGCCTGCCGATGTGAACGATCGACGAATGCTGGACACCCGCCGCAGTGACTGAGTCCCCTCGAGGCCGACAATGGATCCACAGAACACCATTCCATTGCCTCGGGTCAAAGAACCAACATACAAACGATTGATTTCGTCTTTGGAACTGTCTTGCAGTAGCGAAACAGCATTTCGAATCGATGGATGCTCTCGACTGTGCTTCAGCCATCCATGGGCACTGTACAGCACTGGATTTGTGCCTTGCAGATGTTGAAGAATGAATTGTTTCATTCCACTGGCCTTTCGAATGAGATGTTGGTGTTCCCGGTCACCATAGTGCGAGAATAATCTCTCTAGGAAACTGTCATCGTTCGAATTTGGATACATTGACTCCTCGTCGAGTAGCCACAGTAATCCTCGACGATCCTGCTCGCGCAAGTCTCTCTGCGAAGTGCGGACAACATGGTTTTGGGGAGCTTTGTCTATCAGCGAAACTAATGGACCAGGATGAGACTCTGGCAGTCCTTCGGTATCAATTTCAACGAGTTCTTGAGCATATCGATCTCTTGGAGCAACCAAAGTCATGTGATGGAAAAGCAATTGCAGACGCTCCTGAAGGTAATTGTGTCGTAAGTCAGACAGTGAAGCGCCAGTTTGAACTCCACAACTGGCTGGGTTTTGGAATCCAGGTGTATCGACTAATAGAATTGAGGCGATCGTGTGGGTCGATGTGCAAATGGATTTGTTAATCAAAGCCGACACCGCAGACATTGCTTCGGCGTACAGACCAACCACTAAGCCTTCCAAACTCTCCCAGGCAATGTCGGTGCTATCATTCGGCGACTTTGAAGGGCTAGCACCACCACCTTGAGTATTAATAGCGAAGGCGGCAGCTTGCAGGTCTTCGAATGAGATTCCCAATAGACCTGACGCTTTACGGGCTGCCGATGGATTGGCGAACTGAATTCGAGCAGTAGGACCTGACCCAACTAGAAATACAACAAAATTGTAATGTTATTGAAGTTTATGGTTGAAATCTATCTTTCAACTTACGTTTAGTGACTCCAGCAATGCCCAAATGATAGATAGATGCTAAAATAGTCCAAATACCCTTCACGGCCACCGGATCAATGTTAAGAGTATCAAAAGCCGCTGCAGCTCGTATGAATTCCGCAGCTGCTCGGTGACGATCTTCGAGCTTTTGAGACAACGACACAAATGGGTGATTATCTTCCGACGAGATATTCTCTAAACATAATTCTTTTTGCAATTGACCTTCAGCTCCGGCTAGAAGTCTGGTCATAATATGAAAACTATGCTCGTTCATGTAACGCCTGCCTGCTCTTTGACGTTCTGGTAATAAAACCTGTACACCACAGAAATGGCAGAAAAGAAAATTGTTCATTAACAATAGAACTCCGTTCTTCTTGCATTGTTTCAAGAACACGTCACATTGGATTCGTGAACAACAAGTTAGATAGAGGAGAAAATCACTTACCTGAACTGAAGCGGATGCAATCTGTCCACTTTGATCAAAGTCAAGACTTAATATCTGAGTGAATCGTGTTGCATTTGAGTTGAGACTAGTTTTGGTGTTGCCAAAGGCTTCGAGAATCGTATTGATGGCATTCACTTTTTCGGCAGTGAGAAGTTTATTGCAAGAACCTACAAAGGAATCAATTGTAAGTTCAATGATCTTTTTAATTCTTAAAAAATATAAAGAGATGATTCATTGGACATTGACGCCCATTGCCAATATCCTGGCCGCCTATTGAATATCTCTCCCGTTTCGCCCACTAAATCCAAACATCAAACCCACCCATCTTCTTGTACTTACCAGCAGCTAACGCCAAATAATATATAGCATGTTTGAAACTAGTTGTTTTTCCAGAACCAGATCTTCCCATGAATATCAAACTTTGGTCGCGACGTGTCTCCAGCATTGTCCTGTAGGCGGTTTGTGCCAGTGAATAGACATGTGGAGGCATATCCTCTGTTTTGCATCCACGGAACATTGACACAACCTATAAAAATAGACAAGACCCAATGGGATGAAGATTAAAATATTAGAATTCAACGATGACGGTGACTCAACTTACCTTTTCCGAATACAAAGAAAGTGGTGCCATTGGATTGACTACCATTAAAATGGGTCCAGCTTTTGTGTGAATTAAATTACTGGCATATCTCTGACGCAAGCAATGCAACACTGATGCTTCGTTTAGATGCTTCAACTGACAAATATCCTCCACCAAATCCAAAGACGAAGGATTTGATTTCTCAATATCATCTTCGTCAACGGTCAGCTCTTCGCCATTGTGCACAAGCTGAATAACGATCTTATGATGATCGATGAGGTCTTTTTGTTGAGGTAATTTGATGGCAGCGCAAAATCCACCACGATGCACCAGCCATACTTGTTCCCCAGCAACTGGATGTGAATCGTCATTGAATTGGGACTGAAACAAAATGAAAATAGATTTAATAAATTTAAATTAACAATGGTGGTTGGGTGTTGTACATAGGATCTGGGGGTGTATGCTGTAACTTTTCCTACACACCAAGTGCTTACTTTACCTCCACGTGGTAACCACCGGGTACTGGTTATATCTCTAGATATAACTTGCGAAACTTGTAAGCGCGGGTGCAAAACGGAGAAACAAAAGCACCTAACCAACGACCCAACAAAATTTGGAGGTTAGTGCGAGGGGCTAACAACCCCTCCACAGTAAAAAACTTGAACGTTACAGGCCGACTCACTCCATTAGACTTTTCATGTCAGGATGAGTATTCTGAGAGAAATTATCTCTAGTGGAGTCGGCCTGTTATGAGAGAGATTCTAGCCTTGGATAATGATCGCCCTCTTATGGTAACCAGACCCGGAACCTGGAACACTCTACACTCCAGGTGCAACTCAGAAACTTGAATCTGTCTTCTCGCAGTATAAGGCAGACATTACTGCGGTTCAGGAAATGCGATGGATCAGGGACAATGAAAAGAAAAAATTGCAACATTTATTACAGCTGTCATCAAAGAATGCATATATTTGGATGCGGATTTGTCGTGGGAAATCGGCTTGGATCGAAAGTCATGGATTTCAAGCCAATTAGTGATCGCCTGGCTGTAATCCGCATCAAGGCCAAACCACAAAACATCAGTATAATATGTGCACACGCCACTACCGATGATGCGGAAGAGTCTAGCAAGGAGGATTTCTACGACCTCTTGGATAGAGCCTACGGAGCCTGTCCAGAGTACGACGTCAAAATCGTACTTGGAGATTTCAAAACAAAAATCGGGAAGGAAGACATCTTTGGCGGATTAGTTGGAAAGCACAGCCTCCACGAAGTTACAGATAACGGCTTCCGACTAATCGACTTTGCTGCAGCTCGTAATACGGTGATAAGTAGCACTAGGTTTCCAAGACGAAAGATCTACACAGCAACTTGGCGATCTCCGGATGGTCGAACCACCAACCAAATCGACCATGTGCTAATCGGCGCAAGGCACGCATCCAACATCCTGAACGTGCGCACTTTCCGAGGAGCAAATGTCGACTCTGACCACTTTCTGGTAGTGGCTAAGTTTAGAGCTCGAATATCAAACGAAAAAAAAATACGTGCAGCCGGGCCCAAAGAAAGAAGTTCAACATCGGTTGCCTTAGCACCTCGGAGAAAGCCAAAGACTACAGTGAGCGCCTGAGTGAGCGACTCTCTGCCGTTCTCCCATATACCACAGACGTCAACACCTTGTGGAACCTGAATGATGAATGCGCAAAATGTCGAGCGAGCTTATGACGAAAGAAAAGCAAGACCAGTCAATGAAGACCCAGTCCCAGCCCCCAGCGCAGAAGAGGTAGAAAGAGCCATCCAAAAGCTAAAAATAACAAGTCCGCCGGGTCGGATGGCATACCTGCGGAACTCTTTAAATATGGAGGAGGTGTTTTGATGAATCGCATGCACTGACTGGTCCATAAGCTCCATATGCCCCATCTACAAAAAAGGCGATCCGATGTCATGCAAAAACTACCGTGGCATATCCCTGCTTAATGTTGCATACAAAATCCTATCCAACGTACTGTGTGAGCGTCTTAAACCTTTCTGCAACACAATAATCGGCACGTACCAGTGCGGCTTTAGGCCAGACAGAACAACGATAGACCAAACATTCACACTGAGGCAGATCCTGGAAAAGACCAACGAATTTTAAGTCGAAACCCACATTATTTTCATCGACTTTAAAGCTGCTTATGATAGTATCCACCGCCAAGAGCTTATAATGGCGATGTCTGAATTCAGGATCCTGAACAAACTGATCCAGCTGTGCCGCATGACGCTAAACACTAGGCAGTGCAGTGTGCAAATGGGTAACAGCTCATCCGAGCTATTCCAAACATGCGCAGGGTTTAGACAAGGAGATGCGTTGTCATGTGATTTCTTCAACATAGTCCTGGAGTAGATAGTGCGCAAGGCAGGTGTGAGTACGGAAAACACTATCTTCAACAAATCCACCCAGTTCCTAGGCTATGCGGACGACATAGACATCAACGGTCGATCCAAGAGAGCTGTGCTTGAGGCCTTTACAGCGATTGAAGAACAGGCAAAACTCGTTGGTCTTGAAGTAAACGAGGACAAAACAGAGTACCTACATGCTATCAACTAACAAAGCAACATCTGTCCACCGCCTAGGACAAAACGTCACTGCTGGTAGCAGCAATTTCAAGGAAGCAAAGGAGTTCACCTACCTTGGAACAAACATCAATCCCACAAACGACACCTTAGTGGAGATCGGAAGAAGAATTACCCTAGCGAAACGATGCTGCTTCGGTTTGGCCAAACAATTGGGTTCAAAACTCCTAACTCGAAAGACAAAGTGTCTGCTATACAAAACCTTGATTTTACCAGTCCTACTCTAAGGCGGCGCCGAGTGCTGGACGATAAGTAAAAAAGAGAATTGATATTGGGCACTTTCGAAAGAAAAATTCTTCAACGGATTTTCGGTCGCGTATGCGACGATGTTAAATGGAGGAGTAGGTTCAACCGAGAACTGTATGAGCTGTACCAAGATGTGAGTACAGAAGGCCAAGAAAAGACGACTATGTTGGCTCGGCCAAATCGAGCGAATGGACGACAACGCTCCAGCCAAGAAAGTCTTCTCATCCCAGCTCCAGGTTCTAGACGACAAGGAAGACCGAACCTACGGTACAAGGACCAAGTGACTGCGGATGCCAGAGTGCTTGGTTTCGGCGACTGGAGAGTGCATGCGAGGGACCGTTCACGATGGAAGGCTGCAGTATCTCAGGCTGAGACCAAATTAGGACATTTACCTAGGGGAGTGTTCGGAAAACGTAGTTTTTCAATTCCTCGAACATTTTATTGTATCGTTTTCTTTTTTTTTAACTTGTGGATAAATCAATTCGACGTTTGAAATATAACTCAAGTTAGTCAATCTTTTGTTTTAAATTTTTTTTATTAAAAACAAAAAAAACAAAATATCTGCGAATTTCTGTTTTCAAATTGGACAAATCTTGCACCATATAAATTTGCACCACCAAACTGTCTAGACTAATTTTTCTCAGAAGGAAAACTATTTTTAAACAACACGCACGCCATGTCTACTTTTTAACTTGCGATTTTGTTTACAAGTGTGGAAAATCATTAATTTGCAAGTCCAAATAAAACATTGGGATGCTGTCGCTTTGCTGCAAAACAGCCAAACAAAATATAGCCCGAAAAGAAATGTCACTGAAGTCAAACCCTTGTCCGCACTATATTTCAAATCGTAAGAGAAAGAAAAAAGAAGCATCCCCAGATGGCACTAGAAGCTGTTGTTGTTGAAGACTCTCAAGCGATTCTTCAGAAGCACGCGACCTAAACTTAATTGTAACCATTAGTTAGGACCATCTTCATCATCATCTTCTTCGCTTCAATTGGTTTTATGCCAACATTTATGACTTGGCGCCGACTTTAGCGTGCGTCGTGATGATATTTTGAAAAACATGAGAAAAAACCGTCTAAACAAACATTTACCCGGAAGAAAATGTTTCTGTAGAATTTTGTAATCGAAATAAGAAGAAATGTTGCTCCAAGATGGCGCAACCAAAAATTTAAATAGAATTCACTTGGTGGTAAGAAGATCGGACTGGGTCAAGAATCGCCAGTGTGGCGAGAAGTTTGAGAATTGAAGTGAAAGAAAAAAGGAAGTTTATGAAATGCATCAAAACATTAAAAAATGTTGAACTAATTTTTAAATTACCGCTAAAAAAAACCAACTCTAGAATACTCAAAGAAAAATAGGAGGTCATTATTCATAATTCCAGTCACATAAGATAATTGGCCCGGTAATTGCGGAAAAAAATTATAACAATTACATTATTGATTAGAAGGTACGAATTCCAATTAATAACCAATAATGTTGTGAAATAATATAGAGCTGATGTGTGCAAAGGTGAAGCTGCTTTGTTGCACCTATAGACCTGATTCACAAGCTTGGTTTTGTTTTCTTGATTTGAACTTGAGTTAAAGGGCGTTTTAAATTCAATCGAAAGCGCACAGCTCACACTCTTAAAGATAATTATGATAATCAATAACGAATGATAAACAAAAAATAAATAAAAATAAAAACCCTAATGAGACTGGATTGGAAAAAAATAAATAAATTTGGTGGTCAAGAGTTTATTCAGCCTTGAGCGTGTGATCACGGCCTGCATAAAGACATGCATATGGCTGAAAAGTAGGTATCTCTGTGGCGGCCTATTAATAGCTGCTATCAATTTTATTTTATTTTTTTCTTCAAATATCGAAGTGACTTAAAATGCTGATTCGAAAAGCTGGTTTTTTTCTCATATTGAAATTAATGACAATCGATAATTTCTCTGTCATCTGCATTGTATTGAAAACAGTTGATGTTAAAAGAAGTGCTACAGTAACATATGTGTAGGTACTCAAATTGATATTACATCAAGTCGCAGACGATATCATTGATGTAACAATAATATTCAAAAGGGGCCAATACAACCACCTATTCGCAGAATTTGCCAGCGAAAACACGCTAAGGCTAAAAGGAAGCAACTTGAAGTCACTCGGGCGTATACTTACTATTTTTTTATAAATGTTAATTCAGCTAAGAAACAGGAATACTTGCATGGCGATCTGAGAACCGCGGTTTTATGCGGTTCAATGGTGACTTTTTGGCAAATGCCATAGGAAAAGGAAGCAAGTCCTCTGTTAGTAACTCCAGCTCATCTTCGATTCAATAAAGAATAAGAAGTCAGCAGGTGTCGATGGTATATCCAACATTGTACTAAGACACTTACCGATTGAGGCAATAGACATCTACACCACTCTGTTCAACAACGCGCTGAATAATGCATATTATCCAGTGCGCTGGAAGACAGCTGTGGTTCATCCTCTCCCGAAAAAGGGAAAGGACAACTCCAATATGTCAAATATTCTTCCAAGCATCAGCAAGGTATTCGAAAAGGTAATCAATAGGGCTCTGAATGATTGGGCTGCGGACAACAAAATAATTCCGGATAACCAGTTCGGGTTCAAGGCTGGACATGACACCATTCATGCCGCGTCTAAGCTCGTTTCTGATATCCAATGAAATAAGTCCAAGAAACAATGCAAGGGGGCTGTTCTGCTTGATTTAGAGAAGGCCTTCGACACCGTATGGTTAGAAGAGTTGTTCCAAAAACTCACCAGACTAGGCATCAGATCTGTTCCGGACCTCGTTGACTGGGCCCACGAGGGATACGCACAAGAATTCGCGCAAGATGGTCATCGTTGGGCCTCACGGACAGCGATTAACGAGCAAAAGTGAAGTGAAGTACCTCGGTATCTGGTTGGACCAGTATCTGTATTTCGACAGACATATAGATGCTGCTCTGACGAAACGGCTGTTTTACAGCAGTCGGCTTGACCCCAGAGTGAAGGTAATTTGCTACATGGCCCTCATACGGCCGATGATCGTTTATGGCTGTCCAGTGTGGTTTTGAGAGGCAGTGTCTTCGGCGCTGTCTCGGTTTGTATCGGACACCGGAATTTTCTTATGTACATTACTATTCTAACGAGGTTCAGTACAACTAGGCTCGGATCAACAGAATTGACAATTTCGTGATAAAACTTGTTCGTGGTCACATTGCGAGAGCTAAGACTTCGACGAATAATTGGATCTTTAATAGTGCACGCTCGAGCGGCTTCATTCCACCAGAGGCATTCCTCCATTTAGATAAATGCGGTCTGATACAGGACAGATTGGCGGTGCCGCTCATCTACCACGTCGGGCGAAGAACCGTCGATCGGCGGCTCCTTTACAGTCGAGAAGTCCTCGCACAAGACGGAGTAGAACTCCTTCGGTTCAGAAGGGCTGTGTCCGAACGGGACCGAATCGATAGGGTGAAGCAGGAGAACCAGTTCTGGTGGCTTCAGTCAGCACTTGACAATGAGTTGTCGGGGTGGGGTTTTCAGCATTGGCCGGCTTACATACTTATTTTAGTTTAAGGGTTTTGGGTGTAGGTAGTAGAGTAGGCATGGTAGCACATTGACAAAGACAACAAATATTAAATACAAAAAAAAAAAAAATTAAAAAAAAACAAGAATATAAAAAAATAAAGAGAAAAAAAAATACAAAAAATTGAATTTCGCAAAAAAAGGAATACTCGCGGTACAAGTGCTGCAATTTTTTTCAAGCCCAGTGTTGGATTATTATTGACTAAAAGAATGTTATGACACTGGTAATTATTTTTCATAAAGAATGCGAAAATGTATACAATTGCATCTTGATGATTGCAAAATTTGCGCAAAAAATGTAGCCGAATCTGTTGGCTTTGCTTGTAGTCGAGTTAATTGCAATAAACTTCCATTAATTTTTGTTTGAGAATTAGTTTATTGGAAGACTTGATTTGGCGGATTGAAAAATTAATATTATTCTTTATAAGTGTGACGTAAGGCCAACCAAGAGACAGCAGTTGTAAATGTCTTACATGTTTCTGGAACTTGTTCTTTTTACCAAACTGAGCTGATATTGCATTTTGCTGTTGTTCAAAACAAGTCATTTTCGATTAAGAAAAATTTTAAACAAAAATCACGCTTTTAAAAACATCGTGCAGACTTGAATGCATCATACTCTGAAAGCATTTTTTTTTTTACAAATTGCGATTTCAATAGAACATCAATTATGTGATAACTAATTAGGACACTAAGTAATTATCATGCATAGCGCAATCTTCCATTTTACACTGCTTTTTTTAGAGGAAAATATGCATCCCAACTACAAATAACTGCATCGATCGATTCCAGCGACGAGAAATTATTTATCTTCCCTCGCATTGAGTCCACAATCTATTCTTTTTTTTAATACACAGACCTACTGACCGATCGCACCCAAGTCAAGTAATAATACTCTTACGCAATATTTTGATTGAAATCAACATGGGACGGACCACATGATGGCTGGCGTTTGGTTCCAAACGAAATGCCGGGTCCACGTCCACTCTAATAGTTTGTCGACCATATGCAGTGCATAGATGCCTCCAACAATATTTGCTCCAAAATGCTTTCATTAGGAACTTCCGTAATATTCAATATTGTCTAGCTGCTAAGGCTGACACATTTTTGACGATGACGATGACGATGACGACTTTCGACGATCATAGCGCGATACGATGGGAAATGTGTGTTTGAACAAAATTAATAAAGATAATAAAAGTGGAATGGTGGCAGCTGATTTATGTAACTAACAAAAACATGATGGTGTGTACCAGTGGCGAGGCGTGACTAATTTCTAAAGGTAAGTCGGAGAAAAATGAGCGACTAGAAAAAATCCAGTCATTTTAGTAAATAAAACACGAATCTGCGGAAAAATTCCTAGTGGGCTAGATTTTTGTGTACCCCTTTATTACGGCGCTATTATGACGATGTGAAAAATCGACATTGATATCGTGCCGTTATGGTGGTCAAAAAGTCGCGAAATTCAGTTTTTCGTCAATATTTCGCGATCTATTTCCCGGAGGGCGATAAAAGTCAAGGACAAGTTGTTCGTCTTGAGATTATCCAAAACCAATGCCTGAGTCATATTTCTCTAAAATTAACCGTTTTCGGAGGAGAGCGACTAGAATGCACTCACATTTTCTATTCTGCAGATGAAACTTTAACTGACTGGAATAAGAAAAATAAAAGAATATCAAAAATTAACTTAATTTTTTTTTTACGGACAAAAGTGTTTTCTTTAAGTAATATTCTTTTTACAAGCAGCTGAGAGAAAAAAAAACAAGATAAACTGCATTTTTGGTAATAACGCCTTAGAAGTTTGAACATTCAAGCCCATTTTGTTATACCTCAAGTCATTTCATATTTAAGTTTCAATGACCTTAACTTCGAAAGAAACCTTTGTGGATGATGCAAATGCAATGTTTTGAATAAATGAATAAAAACGCTTTTTATCTTCAATTAATATTTTTTTTGTTCACTTTTATTTATACACTTTGCACTGCAATCTGCTTGTAAACTGTTTTTTAGAACAAAATGAAAATCTCATTTGCCTAGTTCATTTTGGCTAGTTGTACCACTAAACTGAAATTACAGTAACTTTGTGACAAAAAATTTGTCCACTACGCAATTTTCTTTAAGTGGCAACCCCTACTTCTTAAGCTTCAACCGCCGAGAATGAAGGAAAATGTCCTATAAGTCCATAATAGACGGGTTACGTTACGTTTGTCTTTTTTCCTATACAGAATGAATGAATTTTTGTTTACAAAATGAATAACAAGACAAGTGTAGTGCGTGAACGTGAACGTACTGCTTTGCTTCGTTTAAAGCAGAAACACAATGGCGCTTTAGGCAGACGCGTCGTGTCGTTGCGTTACGATGCACCCGCTTCACGTGTGCTTTGAATGACAGTTCTCCCTCCATCATCATAAAACAGATTTGCCACTTTACTCCTTTCGAAGTAGTCTACTTCGATTTTTGAAAAACTTTGAATATCTATTCCAACTTCGCACCATCAAGAATGTTTTGAAATCTACTTCACTCGATTTTACTTGATATTTCCAAAATCTGCTTCGATTAACTCATTGAGTAATTTTATGCCTACAGTTCTCTTATTTTCATCAGGAAAATATATAATCGATAAGTTTCTATCCTTATACACGAACAATAAGCGGACACACTTTACAAACACGAAATGTCAACCCATACATATACGCAAAGTATGAGTTACGTGATTGTATTAAAGTGTTTAATATTTTACGCCGTGCGCAACTTGGGTTGCAATGTTGGTTAAATTTAAGCACTAGTGTCATATTTTAGCTTGCTAGTTAAATTTTAACACATCATATCCGCCATGTAGTGTCAAAATTAAATCGAAAGTCAAGTTTGTATACACATTTTAATACAATTCACACACGGCTCTAATTGTAGATCTGTCTATGTATTCATGGTCAATATAAAATACACTATTTTAAAATCTTTTTCGCTTTTTCTCAATCTACTTCGCTTTATTCCCAAATTTACTTCGCTTCCATTTTTTTTTTAAAGTGGTAACGCTGCTCCAAACAACAAATGAACAAACAGCTGTTGAGCTGTCAGACAAAGCAAAAGTTCAACCAAGTTGAACTTTTTTTTGACAGATGGTGGCTTCTTTACGTTTTCTTACGTTTGTCAAAAAAAGCGTACGTAGGAAAAGCGTCATTGTGTGAGGTTACACAGATTTCCTATAGCTGAACTTTTCGCAGTTGTCAAAATCGACGGCAAAGCGTCATTATGTTTCTGCTTTTAGACTCACTCAACGTCGACCTGACATGCGCTATTCGTATTTCTCCATTTCCAATCCAACACACTTGCTTGTTTTTTGCACAGGCAAGTGAATTTTCAGATACATACAGATTCATCGATGAAAGTCGATGAACATCGGGTTACTTCTATGCTTAAGAAAGCGTTGGTTGAACAAAGAGGCACACGCGTAGCGAGAAGCAGAAGCAAAAACGGGAAAGAAAACAAATTTGTTCTATTCAGCGAAAAAATAATAACCCGGCTTACTTTAAGAAGAAAATACATGTTGATTGAATTGTAAAGTAATGTCGCAAGCGTTGCTGTTGTATGATTTGCTTATATACATGTTGCATGAAGTTTGTTTGTTGATATTGAGATTTACAAAAGGTAAGTCGATAGGAATAGACTTATATGGTGCCTTCGCCACTGGTGTGTACTCGAGCAATTTTAAAATCACAGCTTTATCGACGATGCCAGCAGTTCGGTTCGATTATTGTAAAGAAAGCAGAAAAACGTTTTGGGATCGACGTGGAAGAACACGAACATGGGGTTGACTATGATTTTTTTAGATTTCTTGAACAGGGGCGTTTTCGATAGCGATAAATATGACCGTTGTAAAGCTAGGTCAAATTCCATTAAGGAGATTAACTTATATTCTGAAACAATCGACACTTTCAATGTAACTTGTGCTCGGAAGACAACAATTACGTAGAAACCAATTTTTGAAAAACATCTGTAGGCCTATGAACAATTAAGAGACAAACCACAAGATCTACACATTTGTGAGGTTAATTTTGTACTTCAAATATTTCATATATATTCAAAGTTCTCAAGCCTTAAAAAAAGGGTCAAGGCCGACAATTGTATATGTACCTACTTGTCACTATGTCAAAAGAAACTACACAAAATCGCGTTCAAGGTAACTAATTATTATTCCCACGCCTCTTTCCCCCCCAGATACCGCACGCGCTGGGGTCCATTTTCACCGAGTACGACGGCAATAACGGTTGCTAGACGTATCGGCACTTAATTAGAAATTATTTGTAAAATAAAAAAGTGATGGCGATACGAATATCAGGAAGATGAGAGTTAGGGACTGCTTAATGCAAGCAGGGTCAAAAAGGAATAAAATTTTAAATTAAAAAATTTTACAAAAAGAGAAAAAAAAATTAAAATTAAAATTAAAAAATTTTAAAGACAAAATATTAAAAGTCAAAAATTAAAAAAAAAAAAATAATTAAATAAAAATAACAAAGTAAATAAGCGTGTAAAAGACACTTGTCAAGTTCGTAAAGAAAAATAAAAATAAAAAAAAGAAAAGAGGAGTCAGTTTCTCTCTACTACATATACATACGTATTTATTTATTTTATTAGTTGTTTAAGGAAGTACTGTATAAAAGTTTCCTTTGTGTGATCTTGCTATGGTTGAAATCAAAAATATTTGAATTTTCGTTCACCTTACGTAACATTCTCGTAACTGGTTCATTACTGCCGTAATCAGTTCTGTGATGAGCTTGATGAAATTGGGGAACCGATCTTAGAGAATGAAAGTTAACGTTAACACTCATTGCATCAAGGAGGGTGGAAGATTCTGTAGCACCGGATAGAATTTGGTGTACGAAAATAATATCAGCAACTTCACGACGTTTTTCTAGAGATTGTAAGTTTATAAGCCGCAACCGTTCTTGATACGGAGGTAGGTTAAAATTGTCAACCCATGAAAGTCCTCTTAAGGCGAAACGGAGGAATCTACGTTGTATTGCTTCAATTCTATTTATATGGACTTGGTGATAAGGGGACCATACTTGGCTGGCGTATTCCAGTAGAGGCCTTACAAACGTGGTATAAAGAGATTTCGTAACGTAAGGATCCGAAAATTCCTTAGACCAGCGTTTGACGAAACCTAAAGCAGAATTAGCTCTAGCTACGATATTGTCATAGTGAGACCTAAAGTTAAGCTCACTATCACAAATAACTCCTAAATCTCGGATAGTTGTTACTCTGTGAACAATACATTCGTTGATATAATAGTCCCGTGTTTGCGGACGGAAACGTTTACGGGAATATGTGATTGTTTGGCATTTGGAAACATTAAGCTCTAAATTGTTTTTTTGACACCAAACATAGAAATTGTTTAAATCGGCCTGCAGGGGTAAAGCATCATCGGGTGAAGAAATCATTCTAAAGATTTTCATGTCGTCTGCGTACATTGAAACTTGGGAATTTTCTATCACAGATTCTACGTCATTAATAGTCAGAATAAAAATAATAGGGCCTAGATGACTACCTTGAGGGACTCCCGATTTTGCAGTAAATGGCTCTGATATAGAAGATCTAAATAAAACGCGATATTTACGTTCGGATAGGTATGATTCCATCCATTCAATGAAACCAGGAGAGAATCCAAGAGCCTTTAGCTTGAAAGATATAATATTGTGGGATATTTTATCAAACGCCTTGCTAAAGTCCGTAGCAATAACATCAAGTTCTTTTTTACTTTCAATTGAGTTTAATGTATAAGAAACAAATTCAGTTAAATTAGTGGTCGTTGATTTCCCTTTTAGGAACCCATGTTGTTTGGCCGAAAATAATGATTTACAATGAAAGTACATTGTGTCGAATATAATACTTTCGAATAGTTTAGGAATGCAAGATAATTTGGCAATCGGCCTATAGTTAGAAATGTCAGATTTACAGCCTTTCTTATGAATGGGAATTATGAAAGAATCTTTCCACATAGATGGAAAAATTCTTTGAGAAAGAGATTTTTGAAAAAGAATAGTAAGAGGCTGAGCCAAATTAGCTGCACACTTTTTTAATACAATCGCAGGTAAACCATCAGGTCCCGAAGAGAAATCATCTTTTAATTTATTTATTTTGTTAAGCACATCGTCAACAGTGATGTTGATCGATACCAATGATGTTTGGTTACAATCGTTCATATAAGTGAAATAGTCAGCATCAGGTACAAAATTACTGTCGGAAAAAGCAAGACTGAAGAAATTAGCAAATAAATTAGTTATAATTTTTGAATCATTAGAAGAGTGATCTAAATATTTGAGGGAATTAGGATATCCATCTGACTTTTTTTTTACGTTAATGAATTGCCAAAAGCGTTTGGGATCTGAGATTATATCAAACTGCATTTGATTAATATATGCATCATACAGGAGTTTTGAGAGAGCAGAGAACTCGTTGTACACTACTAAATAGGAGTAATAGTCTGTCTCTGATCTAGTTTTAAGATATTTTCTCCATAGACTATTTCGGGAGTTACGGAGTGAACGAAGTTGTTTTGAATACCACGGTGGTGACGGTGAGATATTTTTATATGGTGCATAGGGAACGCATAGAAAAAAACATTCAAAAATTATTGAGTAGAAGTTAGTGGTTAAACTATTGATGCTATTGTTAACAGTTTGGTTTAATATTAAATCAAAATTAATGTTACTAAGCAGCTCGTTTAGTTGGGCGAAGTTTGCTTTTCGGAAATTAAATCGATATGGGTTCTCAGAATCTACATCGGGATGATTGTGCTCATAGACGTAAGTTAAAGACAATGGCGGATGAAAATTGTCAATGGTGGAAAGAGTTAAGCTACTTTGCTCTACGATACAGTTATTTGCTTCATTGGAAAAAATGAGATCGAGTTGTCTGCTCAAGTTGTTTTTAACATCACTAATCTGATGCAAGCCGCAATCAGACAGATTGTCAGTAAATAACATTTCTTTTTCAGATGTTGCATTACTTGCAACAAAATGAGAGTCATCCTCGGATCGTGACCATGACAGATTAGGGAGATTGAAATCCCCAACGAGCAATAAACCATCATGTACCTCCATAGCGTCACCCAGATTGTCAACTGCTTTTATAAGGTTATGATAAGTTTCAATTGGACTGGAAGGTCGTATGTAACAGCATAAAACAAAGATAATTTTTCGCTTGATATTGATTCTTACGCAGATCAATTCAATTTCTTCGGTGTTAGGTATTTCAAAAAGTGAACTATCATACCTAGAATGCACTGCTATTAGAACACAACATTAAAATCCGAGGTAAAAAATTCGTTATTATTAAAATTACTAGTTAAATTAGTCTCACTAAGAGCAAAAATATCAAAAGGAAGCTCTTGTGATTTTAAAAATACTTCAGGCGCTTTTGAGCGAAGTCCCCTTACATTTTGATAATAAAGGGACAAACACTTTAGTTTTTTGAAGCCTCATTTACATTATTGTTAATAACTTGCGGTTTTTTGTTGACAAATTCTTGGATGAAGGTATTAGTGGGCCATGATGTCGGAGAAATTAATAGATTGAACATTGGTTCGGGGACGGAGACTTTAAAAGAAGCAACTCTACCATTTGCTCTAGTTATATTTTTACATTTAATTAAGTTTTGGTCATTGTATATATTTTGTTGATTTAATATAGTCTTTACATGATTAAGAATATCTGTGGAGGATGTAGAAATATCAAATTTAGAAAGAAAGATGCACTTAGGAGAAGGTACCACTCTGGGAGTCAAAATGCAAGTTGAAGGGGAAATTGCAAAAGGGGTGTTGATATTTTGAGTAATGTTTTGATTATAGCTATCGAAGTTAATATGGTTATTAATATCAATATTGTCATTGAGAGGTCTATTTAATAAAGGTCTATTAAATAAAGGAGGATTACTGTTGGAGGTGTTGTTGCATGTTAATTCGTCTTGAAGAGACATACAATTAGGATCATTAGAAGAATTGACCGCTGCTGTAAGGACGGTACTAGCATTCAAAATTGCAGCACTTTTTAAGTCGGCAAGGCTATCTTTAACACTTCTTAATTCTTTTTCCAAAGTTGTGAAATTATTGCTACATTCATCAAGTTTAGTTTTATTAAGCGTTATCAAACTCTCAAAGTCTTTTGAAAGTTGGAGAACAGATTGGGACATATTATTGATGTTCGAGTTATTGATTGTATTTAAATTACTAACGTTTTTATCAACCAAAGTCAAATTTTTATTGATATTAATCAAAAGACGCGAATTATTTTCTATTTCAGAGTTAATTATGCTTATTTTGTTTTCCAGTGCTTCACTAAGGGTAGAGTCTAGGTTATTTAATAATTTGACAACTTTGGAGTGATTTTTGTCGTTGGTTAAAGTGTTAAGAGATACAGACCTAGTATTAGCGTCTACTATTTTTTCAATTTTATCAACATTGCCAACCAGATCCACAAAATGGTCAAATAGTAATCCAACTTTTTTTCAAGATTGAAAAATCTTTCTGAATGTTTTTCTACAGATGTTTTAACCTCTTCAACATTACTTGTGAAGGTATCAACATTAGCATTCAAACCTTGCAGCTGCAAGAAAATATTTGAATGCTTACATTCATTGCATAAAAACGAAAACTTTTGCAAGGAAATCGTTTGAAGTCTGGTGAATCTTTCTGAGACTTCAGCGATAACAGATTTGCAAAAATGGCATTTTATTGTATCCATAATTGCAGAAGCAAAGGGAGCAAAAAAAGGGAGCAAAAAAGAAAAATAATAATAATAATAAAAAAAGGTGAGAGAAAATTAAAAATAAATTAAGAACACAAGATTCAAGGAAAGAAAACAAAAATATAGAAATAGGTAAGAAAACAGAAAGGTGGTAACCCTAAGCTTGTGTTAACTTATTTGAGTGCAATTTCTCAGCACAAGCAAGACCACACAAAAGAAAAAGAAGAAGAAAAAAAAAAAACTCAATACAATAGTGTAAACTTCGATCATCAAAAGCAAAATTAAATTGTCACTTACCCCACTTTCTCACAGCACAAAATTAGATTTAAAGAAATTAAAAGAAAAAAAAAAAACTTAATTAGATAAAAGCAAAACAAAATAAGAAATAAAAAAGCAAGGCATTACATGTTAGTTTAGTATAAAAACGAAAAAAAGAGCAAGAAAGAAAGAAAAAAAAAATAATAAGAGCATTAAGCCGAGATTAAAGAGAGGGACGGCAATAACAGAGGCGATGACGATGCTATTGAAAGTTTGAAATATGTATACAAACACAGAAGTTAAGAGTTAAGACTAAGAGTAATAAAGAAAGACAAAAACAAGAGAGTTAACTTAAGCACCGGCACTGCAATCAAGTTATGTATTTGTTTTTTTTATTTTATTTATATTTTTTTTGTCTATTTTAACTTTGTTTTGCCAAGAACTTAGGAGATTATTAGATAAAACAAGAAAAAGAAAAAGAAGGAATAGGGATCATGCACATGAGAAAATCACATCGGGGCACAATTAACATAAATTAAACACCAACAATATAAAAACGACGACTAATTAAAAAAAACTATAAGACAAAGCGAACAAGACGACTTCACAGTGAGAGAGAGAAGCCATCAAAGCGCTGAAAAAAATTAAGAAACCAAAACAAAAACAAAGATTTACAGTCCAAACACACAATCGTAAATGCTTTCGGGCAGAAAGTTCAACGTTTAGTGTTTAAATTAATGAGAAAATACCTTATGAGCTGCTCTTCCCTTGCCTTAATATATCAAGACTAATTAATAAAATATGACTTTTGATGTCTGTTTTGCATATTTTCCAAAATCAAAAACAAAATATTAACAATTCAATGGAAGACATAGTTTTAAATAATAAAATAACATGAAAGCTAGCGATGACCTTTTCCAATTCATCACTTTATTCAAGACCATTTCAAATGCTAAGAAACAAGAGGATTAGTTATTAATCTCGTCAACCTAAATGTCAATTTACCTTCTCGTTCCCTAGGACAGAAACTAATTACCAAGAAACAAAAGATACCAGACACTTAACAGCAAACAAAACTTTTCTTTCCAACGGCCGAGGATGGAAAAAGTCAACGCATATTTGTAAAAAGAAAATTAATTTCTTATTCAAAACAAAATTAATTCAAATTTTATGTATGAAAATGCAATAAAGTCGATAAAATCACTACAAAGTGTGATCTAGATAAAAGAAACCCAAAGCCAGATGGTCAATATGAACAGCTTATAGAAAAGCCGTTGATAAGAAATGATTATTGACACTCAACGTGTCTCGACAGAGCATGGCGGCTGTGCGTAGGAGGGTTCAAGGGTTAAATTATGCAAATTTTAAAATGAAATCGAACTTTATTAGCTTTCACTGGAAAAATGGGTAATTAGACACGAATTCCTTTCAGAGGCCAAGCAACTGGAAATTTTGAATTAATATCTAAGATTTTTATTGAATTTGTAAGAAAAATATTCAAGTACTTGTACCGGGACACAAACATTTTTAGGAAAAATAAAAGTTCCACATTAAGATCAGGAATGTCAATAAAACTTGCATCTAGGAACTAGGATGTCGGCTTCATTGGACAAAGAGCATTCTATCTAAAGAATGTCTTCTTTAATTGGTAAGTTATTGGAATGAAAAACTAAAAAGACAAACTCTGCCATAAAACTCAATTTTTATTCTTCAAAAAAGAAGAAGAAACTAAATTCTATTTTTGGTTCTGAGAAAAAGGAAACAAAATTGTAAAAGTGACAAGTAATGACATCGAATAAGTTATAGCTGACATAAATTTCCATCTGTTGAGTTTAAATGCTACGGAAAATCAAAATGTTGTATCATTTTCCAGAAAATTCAATTTGATTTTATTCAATTAAGAAAGCAGAAATTCAATCAGAACAGTAATTTGTTTTTCTTCGTAGATCAACATTTGTAACAAACAAAACAACCAGCAAGAAGAGAAACATTGCAGCTTTACCTAATTAACAACTTTTAGCTGCATTTTCTACGATTACGTTTAACTACACTCAAAACATTATGATTGATTAGTGGAAAATCACTCAATCGCCTACCGGGATGCATACCATCACAATTACTCATCACCCGCAATTGGCTGCATAAATTATATATTTTCAACAAATCTATCACATATACCTCCTTCAAACTCCAAGCTCATCGTGAAAACGTGAGATAGTTCTTTTCATCACAACATGAAAACACACCTATAGACTGCAGAAGCAGATAGTGGAACAAAATACTTAATTTTTATGACACAAAACTAAAAATTTGTCCGAAAATACAAGTTTTCAGGATTAACACATAAAAGATTTATAATTAACTTAGCAGACACTCAGTCAAAAGCACCCATTATTGTCCATCTTAAACATTAATGTGTCCCACTACAGCCAACTAGTGGCATCAATCCTTGGACACCATCAACAATCAAAACTGCATGCACAGTTGATTTTAATTTCGTTCAGTTGATCACGACTTAACATCCCCAATTCATCTAGCCATAGCATGCAGTCTTCAATTAAATATGACAGCTGATGTTCCGACTTAAAAATAATGAAGAAATCTATAGTGAAAATTATATTTTAAGTACTGGGTATCTTTCTGTCTGGTTGAAAAAGTGATTCAACCCAATCATCGATATTTTTCAAAGTCAACTAATTGATTTAATTGGAAAAGATACATTTGACACGTTAACCCTGTTATTGTGTTTGTCAAAATAAAGACGCATCCATCTGTGATTGTCATAAATCTCTGTTTATGGGAATAATCCAAAAATGAACACATTAGTATCTTCGGTTCTTGTCCGCTGGTACCTGACATGAATAAGTTAAACAATATAATGACCTTCAAATCGCGACTCCACCTCGAGTCACACCTTAAAAAAATACCTTAGAATCAATTTAACTGTTCTTCGTCGTCGGCCTGGTCAACAAGGAAAGATGATACGACCTCACCTCTTGTTGCAAAGTTGCAAAGAAGAACGGCCAACTCGAAGGTTAAAAAATGTTAATCCATTAGATTCACTAGAAGAAACAGAGTCGCCGCCGACACTTCGACATCGATCTTACTTCTAACATGATTGAATGGCCAAGATTAGGTGAGGAATCCAACGTGTGCATATTTAATTTTATTGCTTCAAACGATCAACTGACCCCTGAATAAAAATACACTGGAGAAGTCAAAAATTGGTTTCAGGTAAATTTTGTTCAAAAAGTAAAGGGTCCGCCATCTAACGTTTTTTTTTCAACTATGCTTATTTCGTGAAACGTAACACTTGTCATGTCTGATTTGACAGATAATTAGTTTTATCCTCCCCCTGAACGAATATGGTTGTGTATACGCTTGAACTACGCTGGGAAATATTGCGACATTACTTTGAAAATCTTGGTAATGTTGCAGAATGTGTGCGAAAATTGCGTACGGATTTTGGAAGAGAAGCACCGTCAGCTCCGTATGTTTGTTATTTTGTGAAAAAAGTGAAAGAAACGGGCATCCTCATCGATAAACCAAAGCGCGAAAAGCCTAAAACATTGCGTACACCTGAGAATATTGCTGCTGTGGCAGAAAGTGTGCGTGAAGCGCCATCAACATCAATTCACCGTCGTTCTCAACAATTGAACATTTCAGAGACATCATTGAGACGAATTTTGCATTAAGACCTTGGTATGACGCCATACAAAGTCCAATTGGTTCAGGAGTTGAAGCCAACTGACCATCCAATGAGTTTTCGCTTCGCTAATTGGGATTGCGATCGACCTAGAGAAGGTACCATTTTGCCAAAAAAAAATCATCTTTTCAGATGAATCTCATTTTGATCTTGGCAAAATTCGACGTCAAAAAAGGATTCAGACAAGGCGATGCACTGTCGTGCGATTTCTTTAACATCGTTCTTGAGAAGATAGTCCAAAACTCCACCGTCAACACCAGAGGCACTATCTTCTATAAATCTGTTCAACTTCTCACGTACGCCGATGATATTGATATAATGGGAAGAACACAGCGTGATGTCAATGGCGCCTTTGTGAGAATTGAGACAGAAGCGTCAAAAATGGGTTTAGCGGTAAATGAGGGAAAAACGAAGTATATGCTGTTTTTGAGAAAGGACACCCAACACCGACCGACGGCTCGGACAGAACGTCACAATACACGCATACAACTTCGAGGTAGTAGAGGAGTTTGTCTACCTAAGCTCCGCTATTAACACGGGCAATAACACCAGCGCCGAGATAAAACGAAGAATTACTCTTGCTAATCGCTGTTTCTTTGGGCTAAGAAAGCAATTGAATGGAAAAGCCCTCTCTCGAGCAACTAAGGTAAAACTGTACAACGCCCTTATCATCCCAGTCCTGCTATATGGTGCAGAAGCATGGACCTTGACAAAATCGGATGAATGTTCCTTAGGCAGTTTTGAGAGGAAAGTTCTTCGGGTCATCTTTGGCCCCGTGTGCATTGATGGGGAATGTAGAAGAAGATACAACAGCGAACTTTAAGGGTTGTACAACGACGTGGACCTAGGAAGAAGGGTCAAGCTAACGAGACCCAGATGGCTCGGTCATTTGGAGCGCATAGACACCAATGCTCCGGCCCAGAAAGCCTTCGACACTATTCCCGAGGGACGCAGAAGGAGAGGAAGACCGCGACTCAGGTGGCGTACACAAGTGGAAGAGGACCTCAATCAACTTGGAGTGCAAAACTGGAGACAGCTAGCTAGGGACCGAGCTGGCTGGCGGAGACTGTTGATTGAGGCCCAAATCCACACCGGACTGTAGCACCACCTTAAGTAAGTAAGTAAAGCAAGTATGTATACACAAAAAACTGTCTACTTCTATCATAAAAGAAGAAAGAATTCAAAACCGACGAATTCAAAATTTCGACAAGTCCTGAACTTGAATTTCTAACATACATGTTTATTTTTGAAAATAGACGAGAAAAATGAAAGGGAAAACATGTCAAGAGTTGAGTACATAATGTAGCTTATTAGAATGTCTTTCAACATTTCCTCCCTCTTGTTACATTCTTTCAAAACTCAAAAAGTGTACAAAAACAGGAAATGCACTGACATTTTTATCCAGTATAGTATCCAGATAGTGGAGGGACCTAATTTCTTTCTCCATCAAAACTCAACAACCACCCAGACAAGACACAATTTAACCCCCAATCTTGCTGTATGGTATAGTTTGAACTGCTTGTGTTTTCCTCTTTTCTTGTTTAGAAAAACTTTTGCGGTGTAAGAAAACATCTTCCCGATTTCCTATCGTCCTATGCCATAATGGTGGGTACATTCCATATACAACAAAGTTGTGTTGTGAGTAAAACGACAGACAACTGCCATAAATCTCATTAAATCGTGTACGACAAATTTTTCCGTGCCCCATCGTCGCGCTGCCACCGCGACGGTCGGGCGTCTCCTGAAATAACTTCACAGTAGTAAATAACTTTTCTGTATGAACGATGTCGTAAAAAACGAGTGGTGGACGATTTTTGGAAAGGCATGAAAGGGGCGCATGCATTAAAAAGTTTTTAAGATCTCTTAAAAGTTTCCAAACTAAATGTTCAAACTTAAGCTGACAGTTTTTAAACTAATATTATTTTATGCTCATCTAAGAGGCCAGTTAATTTATGTCACAACGCTCGATCACTTATTTCGATCAAACCTGTGAAGACGCTCATGTTAATGCATTCATGATGTTTTTCTTTAATTTTTCTCTTTCTCCATGTTTGTGCTTTGTTTTTCACAAGATTTTCCTTTCGATTTTCTGTTAAATTGGCCGATTCTTATTTTAAGCCCTAAGATGGAGTGCGCGCAGATAGCGGGACAAAACGTCATACATAGTGCTTCTTCTAGGTTCTAAAAATTGTATGTCTTTGCTTTCAACAAGAACTCCATGTGGCGGTGTGTTTCTTGCTTTTTAGTTCTTGTTGTCATTGAAGGTACCAGGGGCACGAGAGAGCAGCAGCAACAAGTCAGTCACGGTAATTTTCATATTCAACGGAAATTAAAAGAAGCCGGATAATTATAAAATGTTAAATATAAGATTAAGGCAGAGCGAGACATTTTTAAGATGCGTACACCGTGAAAACGTACACAAAAGCATGCGGCGGCGTACGGTGGGAGCTAGTCAAAGAAGAGGAGACACCGTAAAGGTGTGCATTAGGTTGGCATTCCTAAGGGGCACAAAGGCACATGCCATCAACGGCGAGGACGACTACGACGCAATTTTTGTTGAATGAAGTTAATTGAAATCTGCGACATGTCTTGTTTTGTGTGTGGCTTTTTTTCTGGATTCAATGTTTGAAGATGAAGAACAAGGGCTAATGATGAGTGTGGTCTTTGAGCTATGGACATTAAATTCTTCAGATAATTTTATGACACGGAAAGTGGCTTCACATTTGTTACATAAAGAAATTATAGCCCCAACCCACTAGTTAAATTACCTGCTTTGCGATTGTCCCATCGAAGCTCTTCAACATTCCACCACCACCTCCTACACATCGCAAGACCTGCGATTTCTCATACAACGCATTATAATCCACCGACTCCTTGCGACGCAATGAACTCCTCATGGAGGCAGTCCTATTAAAACTACTAGTCCTCGACGCAATCGCTGGCGAATTACCACCACCATTTCTCGGACTACCAATGCTACTACTGCTGGCCGAAGTAACAATTTTATTCTTCGAAAAAACGCCTTGCCATGGTGGTTTGCTGCCGGTATTCGCTAAATTCAAAGCATTACCATTTACAGTCGATAGTAATTGTAGTTGCCCTCGATTTGCTTTGCTATTGCTACCCAGAACTCGAAAACTTCGATTGCGTTGGAAATTTGATTTTTCATTCAATGGCGACTGCTGACCACCTGGGCCAAGTTCCTTATCTCCATCGCTGTACAATCGAGCTCGTCGTCGCTGTGGCATAGGCGACGATACCGACGAACGACGATCGGTCTCATCGATCGATGGCTGTGGCACGAGTGTGTCAACGATCTTCTTCCGCCTTGAGCCCATCACTGGGGAATTCAATAAACTCAATTTGGTTGTTGTCATTGTCTTCAATTCTTGACCGTAACCACAACTGCCGCCGCCGCTGCCACCACCACTTACACCACTTCCATTAATATTTGCCGATGATGACTTCCGCAAGACTTGGTGTGAGTGTGGTTGTTGTTGTTGGGATTGCTGATGGAGATTTAGCTCATTAGAATTCCATGAGGAGTTCTCAGATCCGCTATCGCTTATGGTCTCCGAACTGACACTATTCTTCCGATGATGGTGGTTTGTATTTGAATTGTTTGTGGCCGATGAGGACGATGAGGGTGATGGACTGTGATGGCTATGGAAATGACTATGAACAGCAGTCACGGCATTGCTATGATGATGATGATCTTGATGGATTTTATTGGTGACCACTTTGGATTTAAGTGTGCCACATGCGTGCGCCTTGCCTGTACATCCTCTATGGATTTCTGGCTTTAAGCCAGAGCCAGGTTTGTGCGGTGTCGATGGTGATATTGATGAACGGAGCGATTGCTCAAACGATTTTGGTAGTATAAACATTTGATTTTTAAAAATCTTTAACACTCATTCAGTTCTTTTTTTCACTCACTGGAGATTTTGTTTTTGTTTTTAAGAGTTAATTAAGAGCACAGTGGAACGAACATATTGTTTACATTTTTTTAACACTCACATGATTCTATAACAAAAAGTATTAGAACAGTTCAAGAGATAGGTAAGGTGCCTGTTTACTGTGGAGTTTTCAAAGTGCATCTGAGATATCTTATCTTCCTGATATTGATAGAGAATGACAGTCCCATGCCCTCCTGATTCATAAGTGAAGTTTGTTTACGAGAACAAATAAACAATTTAAAGGGTAGTGGCGCTAGTGTCTTCATAAACAATAAACAATTTAGAAGCATTTTCGAAAGAATCTTAGACCAAGGCGTAGGAATGAGACAACTGGAAATTATCACATTGTCATTTCTTACACGGAAAATGTAAATGCATTATGCATTGAAGAAGGGGCGTAGTTGGGTACGGAAATGATATTTGTGTTTCCTAGATATAATTTTTAGAAATGCGAAGCACGGAGAAACGACTGATAGACCTGGAGGTACCTTTGTAACTTAGAGAATTTTAGAGAGAAGTACCTGTCCAACCTCTGTCAGAATAAACAGCTGTTACTGACATTTCCTATCGTTTTTTTGGCTTCTGTTCCGCGTGTAAGGCCTTGAGCAGAAGATCATTGAACTCTTCATGACAAGTAATTTACGGATTTGTGTGTCCAACAAAGAGCTCAACTTCACGAGACTTCTAAAGTTTTATCGACTGCGCTCTAGAAGACGATTTTTCACTCACAAAGACAAACTTGACACCTCAATAATTTATCATCATCAATTGACAATTATTTTAAGTTCCGGTAGTTCTATTTCGATATTTTGAGAGATCCATCACGAATGTTTGCTTACCGTATCTAAAACTACTTAGGGATAAAAATACATCTCTCAATTGTATCTTAATCCACAACGACGCCCACGTACAACAATCAGTCTCACTCTACCCACTTCATGATCGTTCTTCTATTGGCTGTCGGTTCCATCAAGTCCTCAACTTGTGATGTACGAACAACAGAAAAAAAATCTACCTCTTTATGTCAGTCGTATGGATTTCAATTTAAGACCAAGGTCAAAAATTATTATTCTGCCCCAAGAACACCTTTGACAGTCATTTCGAACAAGCACAAGCACTTGGCGTAAAATATTGCCAGGACAGATACAAAAATACGCACTCAGGTGTGTCTTGATGGAAGGGGACAGGACCGAGTAGGTATCTTGGTGTAACTGATATTAGATTTCCTATTTAAGCTGGCACAAGAGCATGCGACATGTAAAGCAAGACCCATAACATAAACTGACATATAAACCAACACCTTTTTGAATATTTTCTATACTCGGACTTGAAAATACAAGACGACAACAAAGTCTCCTTAGGTTATGGTTTCGTTTTCATTCTATCCGAGATTCAATGATGTGGCTGTGCGATGATAGTATCTCACCAGCCAGCCCACACTTACAAAAGCACAGTCGACGAGTCGAAGTTCGCACATCTGTAGTAAGATTTGAAGGTAGAGCAAAGAGGGATGCGAGGGCAAATTTATCAGGAATTGTGCACAAAAACTTCATGTTCAATTGTCAGTTAGACGTGTGGATGTGCCTAACAAAACGAAATTGATATCGAATCGTGAGTCTTTTGCTTAGAATTCGTGGTGGCGTGCTTCTGTTTTGTATAATAATGCCTGCGTCATAATTAACGCCTATAAGAATAGTAGACTTTGGTGTATTCTGACCATGTGAGCTTTTTGTTTACATTTCTAACACAGCATGAATGTTTGCCTTGAGGGCTGACAACTTGTCGGAGGTAACCTTTGAACATGCAAAGCTTAATGAAGGTATTAAGACGCTTGCAACAAAAATCCTTGAAGGTAAGATTGGCGCCAAAGCATTGAGCTCAAAGTAATGTGCAGAAAAGAACTTTCAAATTGAGCATCTCATCTTTCATTAAATGATTTTCCACATTCCATCACAAATATTCATCGTTCTTTGTTTCAATGTCACTTCAATGTGGCAACCTTTGTGTGTGCTTCTAGTCATGCAATATGCATATGCAAATATTTAGATTTTGGAGAACATGTGAAATTAAGGGCAAATTGAATACAAAAGGTCTCTGGTCCCAGAGATGTTAGCATAAGCAATGTTTGAATATGCGTGATCACATCCACAGTCTAATTTCATATGCATGAAGAAAGTTTTATAATTTTTGTTTGTTTTTATTTGAATAACACCGCAAAGAATACAAAACACAACAGCAGGTTTAAACTTCGCAAAACTTCTCAGGAGAGGAGAAAACTTTTGCTTTGTCGGCTTTTGGCATGTACATTTTTTTCAGTTCATAAAGAATTGCTCAGACAAAAGGCGAATTCATTAAAAAACAAACGATTCTATTTTAAAAAGCTTCCAATATTTGCAAATGACAAATATTGGTTCAGTTGCCAAAACAAATAGAATTTATTAAAACTGGAACGAAATTCGAATCTTTATCTAGAACTTGGACACAAGATCTTAACACGCCATTAGAGGTTGTATTCTTGAGAATCTTGAAAACACCCTCGGGCAACAGGAAAACAGTTTTAAGAAAATTGCCTGGCCTCTTCAATAAAACATCGGTTTTATGTGTTTTTCCCTTCAGTTTCCTTATAGTGCCTCAGTGCCTTATATAAAATTGAGTGCATTCTTCGATACTTGTATCTATAAAAAGAAAACAGAAGTCAACGATGATGTTCATTATAGTTTAAGTGTAAATTGATTTCTCAACTTTGAAAAACTGTTTACAATTGACTGATGTAACCTGAAAGGTAAACAATCAAACGCGCAATCAACTGATAAACAGAATATTCAACTCTTAACGCTTGAAGGGGAACAACATCATTTCGAAGCGAATATGATCTTTGTTGACTCCTAGGTTTTTTGTTGTTGACGGTTTTTTTGTTTGTAATTGAACGTTTACAAATAATTAACGTTTACGAAGCATAAAAGCAGGAGTTGAGGGTCTCAGCTGCATGTTCTTAGAAAAAAGGTATTGGTATAACGGTGGGGTATGTGATTCGTAAAAAAAGGTTCTGATTTATTAATTTGACGAATAGAATATTGTGAAACAGAACTAACTATCAAACATTTCTTTTTTATAAAAAGCACACACTCAAGGGGTTTTTCATACCCTTATTATGCCAGAGACACAGTGAGTGCTTTAGGAAATAGGAAAGGGGTTGGAAAGGAGGTGCCGGTGTACATTGGCCTTAAATTCCTGAACATTGCAATGATTTGGAAAGACATAGTGTGGAAGGGAGTTCCACATTCGTGTAGTTCGGCTAAAGAACGATTCTCTATACTTGAGAGTACGTCCGAAGTTGGGATCGAGGGTAAACTGATAGGCATTCCTAGAAGCACCGGTATTACTGGCGAATTGTTTAAGGGGAGGAATGCAACTGGCTTTTTCACTAGAGCAATTACCGTAGAAGTAACGGTAGAACAAGGAGAGACACGGTGATCTAAAGGGGTGAATAAGTCAGTGATCTCTCTATCACCAATCATTCTCACAGCTCTTTTTTGTATTCCTTCCATGAGGTTTAAGTTAATAGCTGGAGCACCAGCGCAAAGATGAGAATTGTACTCAAGCTTTGGATGGATATATGTCTTATAGATAATAGCCAGATCAGACGGGGAGAAAAATTTCTTGCATTGCCTTAAGAAACCTAAACATCTTGCGGCATTTTTGGCGACATCGCATATGTGCTCGTTCCACAAGAGGTGGTCAGTGATGCACATACCGAGAATCTCGAGATGTTCGGCCTCCTTGATGCCAGTGCCACTCATGGACAGTGGCAGGGGAGGTATATCTCGATTTAACGATACAAGACAGCATTGAGTTTTCGAAGCATTAAACTCTACGCGATTTTGTATTCCCCATTGTACAATGCTGTTTAAGTCAGAGTTTAATGAGCTTATCATATTTTGCATTTCCACATCCGAAGAGGACGGATGAGAGTCTGGAAACGAATAAGAAAAGCTAAGGGTACTATCGTCAGCGAAACAATTAATTGGATTAGAAGTTAATAAAAATGACAAATAGGGTCGGAGACAAAACGGAGCCTTGGGGCACACCAGCATTTATATTGTGGGTTTCAGACTTGAATCCGTCCAATACAACTTTTATTGAACGGTTCAAAAGAAAGTTTCTAATCCAACGAAGGAGGGATTCATCGATACCGAAAGCACGCATTTTCGATAAAAGAGCAAGATGCCAAACCTTACCAGATGCCTTTGAAATATCAAGTGCAACAATCTTACTTTCTCCAAAACGATGTAAACATTTGTTCCACTGTTCGGTGAGATAAACCATGAGATCACCAGTGGACCTGTTGCTGCGAAAGCCGTACTGCCGGTCATTAAGAAGCTTTTGGTCTTCGAGATATTTCTTGAGCTGATAGTTTATCAGTGTTTCCATGACTTTAGAAACAAGGGACGTAAGTGCAATCGGACGATAATCGGAGGGGGAAGAAGATTCGCCTTCTACAGTTTAGCTAAAATAATCCAACTAAATACTACCTGACCCCAACCGTTATGTTGACTGATATTTCTGTATGATGGAAACCTTGTAGGTTTATGTTGCTAAACAGGTACAAAACTTCGTTCTACATTTCTATTTAAAAGGCAGACATTGCAATCGTTATTTTTGGAACTTGTTTTTTGTTTATTTGACTGCCATCGGGTTTTTTTTAGAAATAAATTTCCAGTTCTTAAGAAATTTTACTGATTATTCAAATAAATTGAGTGAAATATTTTTTCTTTTAAAATAAAATGTCAATTAATGCAAACAAAAACACAAAAGTTAATAAATTCAAAGTGGGTTATCACAGGATCTGATTTGATATTTTTTGAAAGTCAATTTTTATTGCGCATTTAAAAATAATTCAAATCAATTGCCCAATAATTGAAGATGAATAGTCGAGAGAAATAGTTTGAAGATTGACTTAAATCGCGATAAAAAGACTGAGTGATTGAAAATTGTGAAACTCTAAATCAGCGATTTCTACAATCTTTTTCTTATAATGAACTTTAAACGAATTTCAATGTCAAGGAAAGATGCACTTCGAAATACCTCAGGGAGGTAAAGGTGATGTATTTGTTGCAACAATGATCATCATGAATGAAAATTGTTCTCAAAATACAAGATCTCTAACAATGGATAATAATTTGGGTTCTATCACACCGAAAATTCTATTCTTCTTCAGCGTGACACTGTTTAAGTGTATCTTTTTTATTACCACTATTCAAAAACTATTCCAATTTTTGTCACAAGAAATTCCACGCTTAATGAAAAACTATTTTATTCGGATTAATGCCTTAAATATTTATCGATTCAAATTTATTCGCGAGATCCAATCGCGAGATCACACTTTAATTCAACGCGGCGACGACCAGATACATTCAACTTATGATAAATGGTTTTCATTTCGCACGACAGGCATTACAAGCTATAGATTGAATTCCACACGTTGCTCGTTGGGGCTCACCCGCACATTCGCAACCACAACAAAAAGAAAAACAAAACTATGATCTCCGATCGAGTGATTTACGAGGAGTTATCTGCAAAAGATACAACACTACGAATAACTGAAAGCAAAGCTTTGCCATACAGCCGGACAGCCGATTCAAAACTATACTGGGTCGATATCCAACAAAAAAAAAATCTATGCAAAAGATACAAAAGTATCTATTGCTAATAAATGGTATCTATAATATGCTTAAAATCTTTTAACTCGACAAACAACGAACGAAACGAAACGATCTTCAGCGAGACTCCAAGCGCACTGAATACAACCGATTTGGAGTTTGGAGTACAAACCTACCAACTCATTCATTGAAGCATCTATAGATACCCCAGCCCAGTCCCAGTCCCACATCAGTTTTGAGTGTTTTTTTTTTCACTTGCAGAGGTGTTTCGTTGGGTGTTGAGTGTATCATCTATAACTTCCTTGCATTTGAGTGAGTTTTTTTAATCGATTTTCATTGAAACTCAAGTCATTTCGAGTTAAATAGAATTGTTTTGGATAAAATAAATAGAAATTCATTAACAAACATTTTAATCAATGAAATTATTCCGATTGCGTGTATACTTTGTCCGTTGTTGACTCTTTGCCATGTAGTTCAGTTTATCTTATATCATAAAGTCATTCGTCGTGAGGTGGTTTTCATTCATATTCGTTGCACGTTGATTGAGAAAAAAAAAACGATACCAAGAAAAAATGAATTATTTACAAGATCTAATGCATAATGACTTCATAGACAACAAGCCATTAAATTTTATAGATTTAGGTCTGTTAAATTACGCGTGTGTTTATCGATTTATGGAGGAAACTAGGACTGGCCTTTCCAAATTTGAAGCTATAATCAAGAAATTTGATATTTTAATGATCTTAAATTAATTTGGTTACTAATGTTTTTTCCATGTCATTAAAATTATGAGAACGTGCTCCGGAAATTCCATTGTTGGACAGTCTCTACTATCACGTGTATTTAAGATCACGATCGATGTAGCGATGGATCTATTTACGATTTGTCAAAAATTGATTAAGTCTTTTGCTATTATTTGTTTGGCTTGAGAAGAAGGCTATTGTATTTTGTGGTCTGAAGTGCCGTAAAAGAGACAAACAAAGCAATGTTTCCTATCTAAATCTATTCCTAGTGATGTCAATCAATTAATTCTTTTTATAGTTCTTTCTATTGAAGCAAAAATGTTTGTAGAACAATGTTGCAGCTTCATTCGCCGCATGTCATTCATCATAAATCAAAGGGAACAAATCAAACATAAAATTAATCAACGAAAATAAAAGCAAATTTTCCACCAACCACACAATCCAATGGAATTTCCGGGGCACAAATTAGTGACACTATAAAAATCGTGATTTGCCACTTTTAGTGACTTATAAGTTATAACAATTTTTACTTTACACACTGGATTAAAGTCTAGTAGCATGAAGGGTCTAAATTTGTCTATGCCATGGGATCAATCTTATAGTTTACGACCACACTGGGGCCTACTATATAGAGTTCATACCAAAACTCATATTTTAAAATTAATGTTATTCAATAAAAAAAATAATCATATTTTTATTTTGGACACCCTGTTGAATGCATCCTACATCATGACATGTACTGGAAAATTTACCGTTAGCGAAATGACAGATGCAATTAGAGTTTGGTCTCGTGTTGCAATTGAACTTTATTTTATTTCAAAATTCTAAACTCAATAACTTTGTTAATATTTCAGTTACATTAAATCTAAAATATGATGAATGTAGATCAAGGTTTGCACTATTTAAATTATACAACTTGTCGGATGGTTTTGTTTTCAGTGACTTAAAATTATGGGTTAATGTTTTTTTAAATAAATACAAAATCACATCCTAATATCTTCGATTAGCGCAATTTGAATAAACAAATTGGTTTGCAATTTATTGCTCTGAAATGTCCTTGTTATGAAATTGAATCGAATAGTAAATTCAAGTTGAGCTAATTAAATATATGTACAACCCAAAAACACATAAACAACGTTCAATTTCGTGACGACTTTTTTGCATAATATTTTCAGAACCATCTCCTAAGGTCCAAATCACAAGGAGAACACTTGCTGAAATAATTATAAATAGTAAATGCAAAGCTTTTGAAAAGAAATTTGAAGATGTTGTGGAATTTGTGGAAAAAAAACGTTTTACCCAACGGAATCACGCCATATATTGTTAGCAGAGGTACGTCACTTTAAACAACAGTTTAAAAATAAATGGCTTATAATCGACACAAAGAAAGGTTTTTCTCAAATGAGAAAACTTGGTTGGATGCTATATGCGAATTTACCTCATTTTCATCTTCTGTTAAGTCTTCGGCTAAAGGTGGTAGCCCATTATTAGACTTTATAGAGAGCAGTGAAAACTCGAAACGTAGAAAGATGGCTGAATTACGTGCTGGCTTAGAAGCGGATGTTTTAGTTTACGCTGCGCAAATGAAATTGAGAGCATTAGGCTCAAGCTATAAAGAAAATTGCAGACACACCTGAATACGCTAATGATATTTTGAATGTACCCACCGCGACAAAATTTAAACAGCTATCTCCACAAGAAGCTCTTTCATTACTCATCGAAGCTCAGCTTTCTAGAATTCAATACGAAACCATAAGAAATTATGCTAAAGATATTTTTCCATAAAGCAATACAGTCTGCAAAGCAAGATTGTTATCCCGAAAATATAGAAGTGACTGAAACAGAAGTATTGGTACCTCTACAACCATTGCTGGATCATACTTCCATGCGCCTTTTACAGGTTCAACAAAATGTTCTGCAATGCAAACCCATAAGTCCTAGCAATAAAATGACTCTCCACTCAAAATGGGGCTTTGACGGAATTTCGAGTCACACTCAATACACACAAAAATTTGTTTCAGAAGATGCGGACGATAAGTACATGTTCTTCACTTGTCTCGTTCCCTTAAGGCTTACTTACGAAAAGGATGGTAAAACTTTTATTTTGTGGCAAAATCCAAAACCATCCTCTCCCCGATTCTGCAGACGAATACGTTTACAATATTTGAAAGAAACGGATGATTTAGTCAAAAGAAAAAAGAGCATCTTAGATGAACAAATTAAAATTTTAAGAACCACAACAATTGAATTGGACGGACATAATTATATAGTTGAACACAATCCCATCTTTACAATGGTTGATGGAAAACTTTGCAATTCGCTTGCCGACAAAAAGTCCACAATGAGATGTTACTTGTGCGATGCAACTTCCAAAGACTTCAATGATCTAAGAGAAATCCTGAAAAGGCCCGTTAAAAGTGATTTTTTTTATCATTTGGTCTATCGGTATTGCACTCGTGGATTCGATTGTTCGAGAGCAGGTTGCAAATTTCCTATAAATTACCTGTTCGTACTTGGAGGGTGAATAAGGAAAATAAACAAATAGTTCAAGAAAGTAAAACACGGATACAAAAAGAATTTCGAGAAAAATTGTCTCTTATAGTCGATAAGCCAAAACCAGTGTTCGGGAACAGCAATGACGGAAATGTCGCACGAGGTTTCTTTCAAAACTACGAAGCATCTGCTGCTATAGGCTATAGCTGGCATTGATAAAGAGTTGATACGAAAACTTTATATTATGCTCCAAACAATATGAAGCGGATTTAAAATAAATATTGAAAAGTTTAAATACTATTGCTTGCATACTGCTTTTCTCTATATCACCTTATATCCCTGGATGCCAATGACACCAACACTACATTAAATCTTCATTCATGGTCCTGAAATAATTAATATTGCATTATTACCGATTGAACAACTAAGTGAGGAGGCCCAAGAGGCAAGGAAAAAAGACTTCAAGTCTTACAGGGAACACTTTAGTAGGAAAACTTCCAGGATCGACAATATAACTGATATCTTCAATAGGTTACTAATATCTTCAGATGCATTCATTACTTATATGCGAAATATATCTTTTACCATCAAAAGCAAGACCTTTGATGACGAAGTGATCAATATGTTAGCAGAAGAGGTTTTAGATTAAATGAAAATTTGTTAAAGTTTTTTTTTCCAAGAGAATAATTTGTTTATGATTGATTACTCCAATAAGAGAAATTTAATTCTATCGAAATGTAAACATTCTACTAAATATGAACATAACATTTTAATATTTCAAATAATTAAGTTTCAGTCAAAAAAAAAAAAAGTAAATGGTAAATAAATAAAAAATACATGTTCTTACCAGATATTCTTAAACAATTTTTTACTTTTTCAGATGGGTGAAAATTTAATATATATTTTTTTATCTCAGTAAAATTTAAAACTTAAAAACCTTAGAAATTTTGAAATTTCATCTCAATCCGACCATTATTTACTGAGATACATCCATTCAAAGTCACTAAGAAAAAGTTCTTAATTTTATGCGTTCCATTTTTCGCTTTGGCAAGTATATTTGTAAGTTCAAGTTAATATTACTACATAAGGTGCATACATATCGTCTTAACATTATAATTAATCATGAAAAAGTACCTAAGCGATGTTTTGAAACGATTGCTGGGTTTTGGGTATTGACTCCATATAGCCTGCCCAGTGTGCGACGGCCTGCGATTTGAAAGAAAAATGGACAAAAATTCAGAGCTTTGTTACAAACGAAAGAAAAACATTTGGGTCATCAAATCATATAAGCTGATCCACTGTATCGAACTGCAACTGTTTTAAATTGCCTAAAACCTCAAAGTAAAAGATAAAAATTAGTTATCTCACAAATATAAACAACACCCATAAATTTTATATTTTTCCCATTTCTGTCTTCAATTTTCAGTTAGCTGTTTTTTTTTTTTATTGTCACAACCATCAATCTAGAAACGACCCCAACGAAAACCAATTGCCAACAATTTGTGGCACGTGGGTATTTCAACCGTCATCCGAGTCGTTCAGTCGTTGGTCGTCATTCTGATTTAGATTTAGTTCCAGTTCGACCACTTTGAATCTTGAAATGCATGCATTTCCAGCTTAAGTAATCGTTACATTGATTATTGTTATTATGTACGAATACGAGTAATACAGACCAACCTACAGCAGCGCCAGTGGAGAGTAGGCGGACTAGAAATGTATGCGCGATAGAAAAACTTTGACGGATGCCAAAAAAATCAAGTTGCTGACTAAGCTATCTTTTTGCTGCTCGATTAGGCGGAAATTCATTCATTGCAACGATTCAGAGCAGAATTGTTAGGAAGTTTCTGTTTTGTTTTGCGGTTTTATTAATTTACAAATCAATTAAACAGTAATGCAGTTTAAATCGAGAAACGAAAACCGTAATTGTGTGCAGTTGTAAGTTGACTTGCAAATTACCCTTCTATAAAGTAAGGATCCCTCAAAAGATAACCACTTTATTGACATTAGCTTTCCTAGATATCGAAGAAGCTTTCAACAACGTCAGCTACCAGGCGATCACAACAGCAATGGACAAGCTGAAATTAGAGAAATCACTCATAGATCTAATAAGTCTCATGCTTAAAAGCAGGACAATAACTTCCAGCATGAGAAGTTTTACTACCACCAGATTGGTGAATCGAGGTACCCCCCAAGATGGGGTCCTTTCGCCTCTTTTATGGAACATGGAAGTAAACGACCTCCTAACATCATTGGAAGCAGAGGGCTTCAAGGTGATTGCCTATGCTGACGACGCACGTTGCAATATCTGTATCTGGGAAACATCCTCAAGTTCTCTCGGAACTCCTACAAAAAGCCTTAAACAGGCTTACAAATTGGGCTAAGCAGTGTGGCTTGGAAGTCAATCCACATAAAACAGAACTAGTACTCTTTACGAGAAGGTACAAAATTCCTCAGATTAAAACACTCACGATTAAACCCTTAAGCTTTTCCGACCAAGCCAAATATTTAGGCCTCATTTTAGACAAAAAACTAAATTGGAAGGCAAATATTGATGAAAGAGTAAAAAAGGCCATAGGCTCAAAATCGGGCTTCTCCCCAAAAATAACCCACTGACTATACACTTCGGTAATCAGACCGATACTCATTTTTGGAGTATGGTGGACCGCACTAGACAAGATGGTAAATCTGAATAAACTCATCAAAGTCCAGCGGTCAGCAGGTATGTGCACAACCGGAGCACTTCGCTCAACACCAACAGCAGCCTTGGAAGTGCTTTTAAACTCAACACCTCTTGACATCTTCTCCAAAATGGTGGCAGCCAACTCATATGTGTGAGGCTTAGAGCCACCTCTCAATGGATCAGTAACAACACTGGTCATTCTACTATCTTAGATAATTTCAGATCTATCCCAGATCACTTAGACTATACCACGCCAAAAATGATATTCGATAATAGCTTCCAAGTTTCTATCCCTTCAAGATCTTCTTGGGAAGAAGAAAGACTCCTGGAAGACAACACGATACACTTCTATACAGACGGTTCAAAGACCGATTACGGCGTTGGAAGTGGTATCTATTCGAAACAACTGAATCTCAATCTATCATATAGACTTCCCAATCAATGTAGCGTGTTCCAGGTGGAAGTAATGGCGATTAAGGAGGCTCTATCCTGGCTCAAAGAAAACGTTATATCTTGCAAGGATATACGTATCTTCGCGGACAGCCAAGCCGCTCTCAAATCTCTCGCGTCTGTCTCCACAAACTCTCAAATAGTCCACGACTGTCGATCATCTCTGAATGAGATGACGGAACAGTTTAATATTCACTTCATTTGGGTGCCGGGCCACAGACATTCCGGGAAATTTCAAAGCCGTTGAGCTCGCCAAAAACGGAACACTTCTGCCTACTGTTAGACAAAGACATAACATAGGAACACCACTTGCTACATGCAAATATCTTCTCAAACAATATGCTGTAGAATCAAGAAATGCTAGATGGTCACAGGGTACCACCTGCCTAGCAACCAAACAAATATGGCCAAGCATAGACCTGAAACGGTCAAAAAGCTTGATCTCCCTGAGCAGACAAAATATAAGCTCTACAATTGGAGTCATAGCAGGACACTGCCTCATAGGTAAACATGCTTTGAGGCTAAGGGTCTACACAAATGACTTCTGTAGAAGCTGCATGAACGAGGAGGAAGAGGAAACAGTCCAACACCTTCTATGTACATGTCCGGCACGTCCGGCATGTCCCTTCTTCGATAATACCAGTGAACTGGCAACGATCGACACAAAATGTCTCTCTAACTTCATAAAAGTACGAAATGGTTTGTTTAAATTCATTACACTCCCATGGGTAACTTCTTAAGTGGTATCACAACGGACCCTTGAGGTCTAAGTGAGTCAATAACAAGTAGACAGCCACTCTAACCTAACCTAACCTGACATTAAATATTGGAAGAGATTGGAAAGCCCTATTAAATCACAAATATGTATGATCTCTAATAACCCCTCGTTTTTACAATGCTGCAGGCATTGAAATAATCATGTCCTAATTTGATGGGAGTGTGTCTGTCGTCTGTCCGTTTAAGTGCAATATTTATGTCAGTCAGCTCAATAGTTGTCTTTAAAGTTTATCTGCCGATTTAAATTTCAATCAATCCACCCTTTATATGTTCAAACACAGAATCAGGCTTCAAGATAGCTTCGGGGCATTTAATGCACAAAGTTGGTCTCGACACTTATAATTACTCGTCGGCCAGGTTTTTTCCTTCATTGTTGTTATTTTTTTTTTTTTTTTGTAAATTCTTGTTAACAAGATTGAAAATATAAATTTTTAAAATGTCAACACCCAGATTATTATATTTTTCTTCTCCCAATTGCAATCAATCTTTGCCTAGCCTCTTTGCCAAAAGGAGTCTATTTTTCTTATAGCGTCTAGTAGTAGGTGCTAACAACAATCTGTCAAGTTGCGAAGAAAATATCTCGTTGTACATGCAACAAAGAGGCTTGTTGCAGGTTCAATACAAGCACAGGTACAAGTGCTCGAAAACAATAGAAACGACTACAAAAATTTATTGAGGTTGAGGAATTTAATGTGTCTCAATTGTTTGCAGATTGGGAATCCGGAGTGTAGGTGTTATTATTTTGTTCTTTTTCAAATAACACAAAGTGATTGAAAACGTCAAAACACGGATTAAAACAGGTTCAAGCATAAGACGTACGATTTAGCTCAAATGGCGAGGTAAATGCTTTTCTCCAATACCCGTGTTAGAAGTTGTCTCGAAACCAATAAACGACCTTCACATAAAATAATATTACAATAAAATTGACAGTGACAATGTGTTGTTGCAACTTGCAAGTTACAACACCCACAGGTGGTGTCTTAAATCTGTCGTTCGGAGTTCTGGGATAGGCGTTTGTTTTCTTATAGGGCTTGGTTAGAGTAGCGTGTTTGCAATGCAAGTGCTGACTGCTGGGACGGGTGCTAGATGTATATGAATTGAATACCTAGCGTTAGTCGTACGTCTATCAGAGTGTATACGAGCAGAAGTGGGTTTTTGTCTGAAGACCTTGAAATGGGAGTTAGCTATTTGGAACAATATTGATCAATGGATTGGTAAATCTGAAGACCAAGAAGTTTTAACGTTGAAGAACGTTTAAGCCTGATTCGATTTCAACGATTTAATCAAATCGTTTATGCAAATACACCCGAAATTCGATAACTCGAACCATCATTTGTCAAAAAAAGTAAAACACAACACGAATGTAAAGTAGGTTCGTATTTATTTTTGAACGCAAAAATAATTATTTAAAGAAGTTGACAATTCATTGGTCGTAAAATGGTGTAACTTATTGGACTTATCCACCTACAGGATTTTGTACAGAGTGAATTCAACCGAAGTCCTTTGCTGTTAGCACAAAATATAGAGAACCAGTGGCAACACTGCCAAGCAGCCATCAGAGATGCCGCCTATGAAATGCATACAAAGCGGCGCCGCAAAGAAGGACACGAGCAGCTCGTGAGCTCTACGAGCAGAAGAGGAGAGAGGAGCATAAACTTTTCAGAAAGAAAAAAAGGGAGCATGAGAAGCGCACGATCGAGGAGATAGGGGGATGTCACAACAAGAACGAGGTTCGAATGTTTTACAAAAAAGTGAAACAAACCTCCAGGGCTTATACACCCCGAACCGAAGCCTGTAGGGACCATCATGGGAACATCGTAGTGGAACCGCAGTCAGTGCTGAGGATATGGAAAGGCCAACAATTTCACCCACCCGACATGGACGAAGTAAAGATAGCGATATCTAAACTTAAGTCAAACAAAGCCGCTGGAGCAGACGGGCTAGCCGCCGAACTGTACAAAGCAGCTGGAGATGATTTGGTTAGGAGCATGCACCAGCTCATCTGCAAGATTTGGTCGGTGGAAAGCATGCCCGACGAATGGAACCTCAACATCGTATACCCGATGTTCAAGAAAGGAGATCCCCTGAACTGCACCAACTACAGAGGTATAAGTCTCCTTAACATCGCCTATAAGATCTTGTCTGCCGTGCTGTGGGAACGTTTGAAGCCTGAACGTTTGATAGGTCCTTATCAGTGTGGCTTCAGACCCGGAAAGTCCACCATCGATGCGTGATGTCAGTGGAGCGTTTGTGAGTCTTGAGACGGAGGCCAGGAAGATGGGTCTTGCGGTTAACGAGGGTAATGCCAAGTTAATACTGTCAACAAGAAAAGACTACCAACATCGACGTCTTGGAGCAAACGTCAACATAGACAAATTTAACTTCGAGGTAGTTAAGGACTTTGTCTACCTGGGATCCGCTATCAACTCAGACAACAACACCAGCGGTGAAATCAAACGAAGAATCACTCTTGCCAATCGCTGCTTCTTTGGACTTAGAAGGCAATTGAGTAGTAAAGTCCTCTCCTGAGCAGCTAAAGCGACACTCTACAATATCCTCATCATCCCGGTCCTCATGTATGGTGCAGAGACATGGACCATGACGACATCCGATGAAAACGCTTTGGACTGCTTTGAGAGAAAAATTCTTTGAGTGATTTTTGGTCCTGTCTGCATAAATGGAGAATGGAGACGAAGATTCAACCAAGAACTGTACGAGCTGTACAGCGACACTGACCTAGCCAGAAAAGTTAAGGTCCAACGACTAAGATGGTTGGGTCATGTTGAGCGAATGGAAAATAATGTTCCGGCTCGTAGAGTCTTCGAATCCAACCCGGAAGGACGTCGCAGAAGAGGAAGACCGCGACTCAGGTGGAGCACACAGGTGGTAGAGGACCCGAACCAACTTGGCATGCGAAACTGGAGACAGCTAGCTAGGGACCGAGCTGGCTGGAGATGTTTGTTGGGTGAGGCCCTGGTCCGACCTGGACTGTAGCGCCACCATGAGTAAGTAAGTTAGTAAGAATTCCACCGAAAAAACCATCATGGCACCCCTTCGACCCTCTGTATCTCCCTGGTCTCTGAAAGTTGAACAGCAGGTGCGCACGTTCATATCCCCCAATGGGGTAAATTATTAGACAAATCCACCCACAGTATTTTGTGCAGGGTGAATTCAAATGAAAAAAACATCATGAAACCCCTTTGGCTCTTTGTAGCTCCTAAAGTATACGGCCCTGGCCTCTGAACGATGGACAGCAGGTGTGTACGTTCATATCCCACACTGGGGTATTGCACAAATCCATACGTATTTTCAAAAACTAACAAGCTTCAAATTAGTCAAATTAAAAACTTTTACACTATTCAGTAACCCTTTGATTAACTTCATCAACCAAATACCAAATTGAGCTCAAATTGTGTATGTTTAACACGCTTTCGAAGCGCAACAAACCGTAGTTTGTTTCACTATAGACAACGCGGTTATAGCGGAATAGAAACATGTCTCTCCGTCCAATTGGTCGTTCTAATATAATCGAGTTGCTCGTGAACAAAATGATTGACGTCCAGCTACGTGCCCTGGACTTTGACTATGACTATGTATGGATACAGCGGTGATAACACTTATGCGGTACATGAATTGTTTTCCCACAAATATCTACATATTATTTTGCCCACTGATGTACATTTGCCTTTACCAAACTGAACGCAGAGAAGCAAAACGCTTGATTGAACTTCCTGTCTACCAATCTATCTCCTTCTTGGGCTAGACATAGGGAGTTGGACACTTTTTTTTCTAATATGTGTCTAGATTGAAATTGGACAAACAGACGACCAAAACGATGATAAAGCGATTTTTTTCAATCTGATCTAGGGAAGATACAACTGTCCAAGAGCCAAGAACCTAAACAGAGTCATTGTTATAGAATAGCCTTACATTATTTTATTTGAAATGTTGTTTAAAAGAAACAAAAAAAAAAAAAAACAACAGAAGGAGAAGCGTTGGCCCCATTTCATATGCAATGAAGTTGGAGTAAATTTAGCCTCAGATTGGATTTAAACTTATTTCAAATGAAAAGCAAAACGACCATTAACAAGTTTCGGGTTCAATGTGTCTGCGAACGTTGCATGCGGAATTAAACGCTCCACAATTATAGATGAATGTTTAAATAACAAAAACGCGTAATCTGTTTATGTCGTAATATTAAAACGGCCAGTATAAAATTTACTTTTCACTCATAGTGCATATGCCGTATGCAGGCATGGTGGTTAGTGTGATCGCGAAACGCATCTGGATCTGGACACACGCATATTAATTAAGATTGACTTGATATAAATTTGCATCTTGTACAATATTCCGACTGGTTGGGTGGTACTCGCTTAGTAAACAAAGGATACCGAATTTGTGGTTTTGTTGTTAACTGAACATTTGCTGCTGTTTGCTTGTAAGTTTGATGCAATTATTGTCAATTTATTTGATGTTGTCGGAATGACAGTTTTGAATTTACACCAATGTTGAATGTCAGGGGCGAACGAAGGGGGGGGGGGGGGGTAAAACACCCCGAAATATGAGAAAATATTTGCAGTAAACAAAATACCTATCCATTATTGTCAAAAAAAAAAAATGGTACAAAATTACTTTCCAACTCAAATTCTAAAACTTTGTTAAACAAAAAAAATTAATAAATTTGCTACGATTGGTGGGTCCCAATTAACGGGAGCTGCAACACAAATATACTTCACTTGTTTGCTTGCAAATACATTGCATCGGTCGTTTCGAATCTAACGGAGGTTGCGAACAAAATCCACGAAAATAAAATAAACCTTCATCATAGCCACACAAAATCACACATACTTAAAGGAAGCCCTAAACGACGAAAATGCTCGTGCTCGCCTTAAATTCGTCATAATAGGTAGATGGTTCGCTGTTACCAAACATTTTCGATTTACTAATTTTCGTCCGTTTCGTTATTTCGTTGAAATAACCATTAGCGCAATGACTTGCTTCTCTTTTTGATAAATTCTCACACACACCTTAAGGAATCAACACTTACGAATTATGAAATTTTGTTCGCCAATTCTGTATTCGCCAAGAAGGGAATAATGAAAACGAGCATGTTGCATCGTTGCCCTATACATACGCTGACCATCCGTCCCGTTTTTCCCGGGACTGTCCCGTATTTCAATAGCCCGTCCCGGTTTCTTTTTAAGGAAACCCGGGACCTGTAAGTGTCCCGGGTTAAGTAATTGGTCCCGTATTTGAACATACAAATATTACAAGTATTAGTAACCAAATAAATGTAACATAAATTAAAGAGCATGAAATTCTTTAGCATGCGAATATTTCACAGTTCTAGGTTGAAATCTTTGTGCGATTTGCTGTTTATAAAATAGTGACGACATCGCACAAAAACTTTCATCCTCTATTTTAACCCCCTTCAGCGTAAATTTTTTTAAAACTTTGAATGTCGTATTTTTTATGTTTTATCAAAATCCATTACCATAACTTTCAAACTTCTAGCCTTACCAAGAATTATACAAACTTTGACCTAGTATTTCAACTCCTTGCAACCCTCTCAACCCCTTTTACTGCGTTAAAAAATAACCTTTCTAAGCCTCCAGACTATCTTTTTAAAAATTAAAAATAAAATTATAAAAGAGTTAAAATATGCCTAACCCTAACCCCTTACTTTTTTGGTAACGCTTTTTCTCAACATTTTATTTTACTCCCATAGGTACATTTTTCATACCGGGCTCTAGTTCTATACCTATATGAATCGATTCTAAAGGAGTAAACTCCAAAAATACGTTGTTTTTTCTACGTTTTCAATTTGTTTATTTTTTGTCCCGGGTTTTGCTCCCAGAAATATGGTCACCGTACCTATACACGATGGTTCACGAGTGTTGTGCCAAAAAGCTAGAGCGTGTCACCCTACACGCTGAGACAAGAAAATCGTATGGGAGGGGGGGTCTATTCCCCCCCTGCAATTTTTTACTTATACTCGCCGTAGAAGGGTTCTACCTGTTAGGGGCTTAAGATAATTAAACCGCAATTTTGGTTTTGGTTTTGTTTTAATTTCTCAAAAACGAAGACATTTTTGCGTCCGGCTTTCTGTTTTCGACTAAAAATTAACAACGGCATTGAATTTTTAAAACAAAATTAGTACTTAATTTAATAAAATTTTGAAAAAAATTAGTAGGTAAATGAAGGCAAAAAAAAAACTTTTGTTTAATTTTTTTTTGGTGTGAGTTCAGCCTAAGAATGATGGGATCGACAACGGCAACTAGGAAATACGACGAAATTGTTGAAATGCGACATAATTCCGAAACAAGATTTGGTAACATATTTACTGCAGCTAAGGAAATGTCTGATAAAATGGATTTACAATTGGTAGTCCCACGAATTATTGCCAAACAAACAAAACCAGACAATTATTTGGGTGGTCCGAAAGAATATTTTCGTCGGTCTGTCTATGTTCCTTTTTTGTACCATTTGTTGGTTCAGATAAAAAATCGGTTCCTCGACCATCGTGAATGAATTTCCAAAACTCAAAATATTTTAAAGAAAAATGTTGAAGAAGACATGAAAAGCACTGTTGAGGTACATATTTTTTGAACCTCTCCCCCCCACCAATTTTCGTTTGCGTTCCCCCCTGTTGAATGTCATAGGTCAGAGTCGGAAATGGAGGAGAAAACCTAACCAAGGACTGAACAAAGGCAGTCTCAAGAAAAAAACGACTTTGAAGATTAACAATTTATGCAACATTATTCCTAGAATGTCATTAACAAGATTATTTATGCTATTAAGAAAACAAACCTCTCTTTGGAAAATTATGAAACTAAAACTAACACTACCTAGTAGGAATGCTAATGACTTCAACATTGTGTCATTCGATATCGCCAGCAATTTGGTTTATTTAAACAATTTGAATAAATTGTCTTATATCTCATTAAACCAAGCAAAATTTGCATCAAGCAACAACTTCAACGACTCGATAAATAAATCAATTTTGACTTATATGAAAATTCTAATTGAAAACTCCTCAGCAAAGATCCGCCTACTTTCAAACATACGAACCCAAAGCAAATGTGTGGAAGGTAATAATTAATAAACGACCTTGGTTAAACATTAACTTAACTGTTTACACAGTTTCCGCAAATTTTTGCCATTTTATTTTATTGTTTTCTTTTACTACTTTTTAATGCTACTCTTACAAAGACAGCTACCTACCTAAAAAATAAAAAAAAACACACAAAACTTCAAATTTCCAAATTACTTAACAGGCAATATTATTAGGTTCGTTCGATGTAACCATCAAGCACTGAATACAGATTGAACACACTGGAAATGAACCGGGGCGAAAAAAGAACGACATCGAACAGCTCATTGCGAAATCAGAGCGCCACAGAGCGACCGAGAGCACACATCGAACAAACTTCTTTTATCTAAGCAGGAAATCAAACAACCATTCGCTGCCATATTTAACGGTATCTAAAAAACTAAAACCTTTTAAAAATCTTTGAGGGCCCCTGGCAATAGATTTTCCAACACCAATTATTCATTGCATACTTCTTGGCTCATACATATTGGTTGTTGCGCAGACTATGATTCTTAGATCGTACGGGATCGTAAATTTGGCTGGCTTTATTTACTTCAGAGAAAAAATAATAATATTTCACTCACCTGTTGTTTAAAACGTTTGCTAGCACTTCTCTTCAATGTGTTGCAATCGACTTTGACAACCTTACGATCTACTTCATCGGGTTCGGTTGGACTGATCATGCAACGACGACTTAACTCAACTAATTCCGAAACTGGTTGCACCTGTAATCACAAAAAAAAAATGAATACATACAAAATATGAATTCAAAAAGACAGCAAAAAGAAGAGACAACAAAAACAAAATAAGAAAATAAGAACTCACCTCAACAGTTACTTGATCACCACTATTCCTTATCATCTCGATAATTGTTTCTCGTGTCTGCTCACACACAGAAGTCCCATTGACTTTGAGCAGCCTGTCGCCTGGCAGGAAGCCCGTAGCAACACCACCAGCACCAGGCTCTGCAAATATAACCGGCTTAAAGACAGGTGCCGTCAGGCATTCACTCCGATCCAGGCACATTGCCTTGCGCAGACTAAAGCCGAAATCATTACGTGGGGACTTTTGTCGCTTGATGACAAACTCCCGCGGTGGCGGTAGTTTGACTAGCGTAATCGGTGGCAGTGGTAAATCGATGTCTTCGAATGTGTGCACTCGCGACCATCGTTCGGTGCCTTGTGATTCACCGATGGGACTCAGTGAGAACGGAGGTGTGGCAAATGAAGAATTTGTTGTGTCAGTTAGGCTCTCGGCACTTGGTGATGGCGATGTCATCACATGCAGATTACTCAATGGGGATTGTGTTCCCAAGCGTGGCGATGACACGCTGTATCCTCCTCCACTGCCGCCGCCACCTGGAGTATTATGGGAATAGTAGTTCGATGGACCGTGTGCTGTACTCGGACCGATATCGCTGCGTAGAGATTCGGCTGAAGTGTAGGCGGGATTACCGGAGCGATGGTGTTCGATCGCATCGAATGCCATTGATTCATTTTGAATTGTGTTTCGCATGAGCAGCTGCCGTGAGTCTGGCGAGGGATTTTGTGGGAATTCTTCCTGAATGCTGCCACGCGATCCCTTGAGAATGCCACGTTTTGGTGGTTTTGGCGGAACTGGAGGTAGAAAACGATTCTGAAAAATCAAAGAAAAAACATAAAACTCATTACTTTGTTTATTGCATAATTGGATTTGAATGGAATGTACGATTGAATAGATATACAGTTCGCTTTGTACAAGCAACTATGTATGTATTGATTTATTATCTTCTTTCTATTTTACTGTTTACTTTTGCACTCATTCGTGGCATACTTTTCATACCAGAATGCACAGGTATTGCCTTGGATTGAACGTGCAACGTGCAAAAATGATTAAATATCGATTCTTCAAATAGATTTGGATTTTAATACATAGTGGCTCCCACGAATAGTCGGACATAAAAAAAGAAAAGTGTTAACGGTGCAATCTCCTAGAAAATATATGGGTGCTGATTAAATTAAACATCATTTAATCATAAGGGAAATCATATTTATTTTAAATTAACAAAAACAACATTTAAAATAACTAATCAATAATTGCATTCAATACTTTGTGGCGTATCCTAATTACTGCCTCAAGGCATCGAGGCATTAAAGATACTATAGTTCGTTCAATAAAAAATTTCAGTGAAGGAAAGATAGGGCATTTGCCTCTCATTCTGGTAGCAATAGCTTCCATATGTCTATTTCAAGCAAAAGCTCTGACGTGGTTGCCATACTTTGTAAATTAAATCACCGGAAATCAAAGAGTAGTGTGTATGGTTACCACCTGCTGGCGATTTAAACTAATTTAATAAAAAAATGTTCATCTTTTTCCACACCACCAAGAGGTAGATAAAAGGTGCGTTTTTTTTTCTAAGTTTATCGCCTGTAGGCCTAATCCCTTTTTTTTTGTTTTCAAAAACATAGATTGTTTGGAAAACAAAAAAATAAAAAGCAAAGCAAAAACAAATATTTCTTTAATAAAAAAAAAAATAAAATAAATAAATAAACATAATAAATTCATTACTTAAACAAACAGTATTTACAAAAAACAAAAATAAACATTATCAAAAATTCAGTCTCAAAGTATTTGCGCAAAAATAATCTGTCGAATAGTCGCTGCACTATTTTCACTGCAATCAAATTTATTTCAATACAAATTTACTTATTTGGCACAAAACCAGTTATTGAACGCAAATAAAATTTCATTTAGATATTACCGAATTTTGTTATCATTTTATCACCGCATTATTTGACCTGTTTTCCTCCACAAAAAAATAACTATTTATTTAAAAATAAATGTATAACTGCATTCCTGCACCGTTTTCAGACAAGCAAGTAAAATAAATTCAAAATTCAAATTCAAAAATATTAAAATTGAGGCGGTAATACCTAACGCTCTCACCTCAATAAATGTTGTTCTCAAAAGCTTTAAAACAGAAAGCTCTTTCACGAAATCCTTTGAAAAAGCTCTTGAGGTTTGCTTCCAAAGGGTAATGGCAATGCTGTCATTTCTCATATTGAGAGAATAAAAAAGAATACGATCAGTAATTTCAGTATGCTTTCAGCATGCAACATGAATGGTCATGGAGGGGTGTACAACGTTTAAGGGAAAATAAATCAATTCGTGTGTATAAATCAGTGCCGGCGCGCTTGTAATTTGGGAGCGAATTTGTGTAATTTCTATGAAGCAGCCACCTCTGCTTAAAAAAAAGCTCTCCCATAAGGCCTTCACTGACATTTTTTATTGAACGAACTATAGTTTTGAACAAACTTCACGAGATGCCCATCAAGTTAGCACTACAACTTTGGAATTTAAAAAAAGTAATTATGCAATTAATTGTCGTGAATTTGTCGTAAATTTGTCGTGAAACAAAAAAATTTGTCGCGTACTTATTTTAAAAGTTAGCCCCTGGTAGTGCTAACTTGATGCGAAAGTTAGCACTACAACCCCAGATTAGCTAAACTATACTCTGTCCGATAAAAATTGGCAGTACAGGGAAGATAGGGATATCTGCATCTCGTTCGCACTCTTTTCCTACCCATAAGTACTTTTCTCAAAAAAGCTCTTACAGGGTTGCCGTAATGCGCATTTTGAATTCGAAAAAGCTAAATGAAATAACTGCAGGGTTGCCATTCTTCTCATTAATTATTTGAAAAAAACTGGTGAACAATTTGTCTGATTGCACATGTATCAAAATCATCAATTTTATTTCTGCGACCAGATTGGTTTTTCTTTTTTGGTGGTGAGTTGTGGCTTTTGGTGCAATTTTCCTTTAGAAGTCTGTACACTGTTCGTTCAGATATAGAAAATATATCAACAACCTGCTTTACAGCCTCGGTTTTACTTTGCAGGTTCTTACAAATTGCTTTTGTCGCCTCAACTATGTCTTTTTTTCGGCACTCAAGTCCTTTGAGCATTTTGATATTGAAGCCATTTTAAATTTGCACAACACAACAAAAGCAAAAGCAACAGCAATAAAACACAAACAACACAACAAAATCACAAAGATAATATACAAACAACACAAAAGCACAACAAGAAAAAACAAACCACACAACAATAGAACAATAACAGCACAATAATATTATCATAATAATGCACAAAAATAACTCGCAAAATCAACAAAGCTACCGCCCGCCGATACGAGAATCTACGCAAATAATATTCTTCCTCAAATAAAATGGCTTTGATTTTTATAACTGCATTTTAACTGATTTGCAAAACTTTAAAAGAAATGCAAAAGGCAAACACAACTCGATAACACTCATCGTTAAGAAAGCTCTCAAAGCGAAAGCTCCTCAACAGAAATCCATTGAAAAAGTAAGAAAAAAATATGAAGTGAGTTACGAAATAGAAAAAGGCAACTCTGAATATGTGTGATTTAATGAGGGTTGAAAAGCAGCAGAGAACGATCAGTGCATGCTCAAGTGTGTGCCAGGCAGGTCGTTGTGGGTTCTACGTCGGATGCCATCAACAATTCATGGGTGTTTTATAAAAAATTTTAAAGGAGTTCCCTTCAATTGGGTATGGTGTAGAGAACAGCGCGCCACTGATTTTTAAAAAGCTCTCCCGTAAGGCCTGTACTGCCAATTTTTATCGGCCAGAGTATAGGCACGTAAACCGAAAACTGAGTATGCAGATAATTGTCGTGATTTTGTCGCTGGTAAGTAGCGAAACAAAAAAAAATTCCAAAAATTTTTTGGGATTTTTGGATTCTTTTTTGTTAAATGAAGTTAATACTACCACCCCAGATTAGCTAAACCGGACAAGCAAACCGAAAACTGAGTATGCAGATAATTGTCGTGATTTTGTCGCTGGTAAGTAGCAAAACAAAAAAAATTCCAAAATTTTTTTTGGAATTTTTGGAATTTTTTTTTTAAATGACCCCTGGTAGTGCTAACTTGATGCGAAAGTTAGCACTACAACCCCAGATTAGCTAAACTGGACACGTAAACCGAAAACTGAGTATGCAGATAATTGTCGTGATTTTGTCGCTGGTAAGTAGCGAAACAAAAAAAAAATCCAAAAATTTTTTTGGAATTTTTTTTAATCAAAAAATGGGTTTACATGCAAACTTCTTACTTACTTCTTCCCTTGTCCTTCCTTGCTAACATTAAGGATCCTATTTTGATTTTTGTACCGCGAAATTAAGTCCTGACCTGTAGTGTGGCTCCGTTGGACACTTTTGGCAATGCCGCGAATTGATTTCCCGTACTGACTATACGTTATAACCAGTTTTCTAGTTAACACCGATGTCTGTTTACCTTTCGGAGCCATTTTAACGTTAAGCGAAAAACTTTACAAATAAAAACAAGCTAAAAATGAAGATTAACTACAGCCTATTACAATTTGACGGGAAAATTGCAGTTACTAAAGAATTAATTGCATCAGTAACAAGTGTCCGATTTTGTGTGGGAGACAGAACAGTTGATTTGATTTAATTATTTGTTGTTTCTCCTAAATATGATATTTTTAGTAAAAAAACAATTTTAAAGGTTTGTATTAAATAAATCGGAAATAATTTGCATACTCTTCATATATTTTATTAGAGAAATTGCATTGTTAAAATTTTTATTCCCTGTGTCCGATGAGATGTGAGGGCCACAGTATTAGGTACTATTGCAAGTTATTATAAACGGGAAAAACTAAATCATGTGATACAGAATAGCAAAATTAGTTTTTAGATTTGGTTTGACGTCAAACACGTTGCACGAATAGATAGCCAAGAATAGATAGACGAAAGGAAATTTATTGAGTGTTCTGTTCTTGGACGCATAACGTATTTAAAAGCAGGCATTTTCATTTACATCAAAAATTTGTTACCTATTTATTTATTACAAATCAAATGGAATCATTGATAAAAAAAGAACCCTCAAGAAAAAAAATCACAGGCCAGCCTCTTTAGAGACCACATTCCACATCCAGTCTAACCCGTTGTAGACATCGCTTTATATTTAAACAAAAAATTGCAAAAATAACAACAAAAAAGGCAAAGCACCACTAACCCAGCAGGCACCAATCGCCCGTCAACATGAACCTACCTCTCATATATAGATATAGATACTCGCTAGGTTGCTTGTTTAAGTGTTGAAAAATAAACGTGACTAACTCACCTTTAACATAATGACATAATCTTAATGCCACCTAGACTATGTCTGTCCGTCTCAAACCATAAACGAAACAGGAATCAAAACAAAAAGCCAAAATAACTGTACCATGTCAGAGTTACAACATAAACTTGAAGTCGTGTACAATTTGTTTTTATTTTTTTGTTGATATTCATTGAAGAAAGTCTATGGTTTGGAGCCAAAATGATTCAACATGACGATATGCGGCTGGATAATTTTTTTCGAGAATTTTTTAAAAAGAAACTTTCCTGCAAAGGCTCCTACAGAGACTGAAACTGGACGATCTTTATTCGAGACTGGAGATTAAAGAAGTTATGAGGATAAGACATAGGAACATTACCTACAAACAATTACAGATTTTATCGAGCCAATATCCTGTCAAACTCATGTTTCAAGAAGTTCTTAAAATAAACAAAAAAAAAAAAAATAAAACAAGCCTAAACCAAATTCGACGGAAGTTTAAGTTTACAATTTTTGTTTGCTTTGTTCAAGTGAACAGTTTTAAATAGAACCAATAAACGTTCTTCCCATATTTCTTGTCAGAGAAAACACCTTTTTCAATCTAATCACAGCAGATCAACAAAACATGTGCTAAATTGATAACAAGTTGCCTTTACACCTCGCCTTGCTGTACCCCATAAACATTTAAGTTGAAAAAATGAAAACTTAGTCTATTTTTGTGAACATAAATAAAAATAATTATTTTTTGTTTACATGAACAAAAGCAGACAAGTTGATAGCTTCACAGTTTCACACACACGAACACACCCTTGACAAGATAAAGAAAGAAGAAAAAGATAAAAAGCAAAACGAAAACTGTCTGCAAATATCGATTCAGTTTTGTCTTTACTTTTTCGTCTCTCATTTCATACAATTCACATTTAGCTTCTGTAGAAAAAATTACAAGTATTACCCACAGTTGAGTGAAAAAATTACTCTGGTTTCTCTTCAATGTCGAATAAATCTTTCGCCTTTTACTAAAGATTTCCGTGGAGAGGGGCACTCTAATGAGTCTAAAAACAATTTTTTGTTGTGCCCTGCCGCAAGCGGGGCCATTAAATAACAAATCACAGTTAGATAAAAACAGTATCAGATTTTGCTTTGAATGTTTGAATCGTTTCACATTTTATAATCGTTTATGGATAAGTAAGTCGCCTTCATTCAACGACAGGTACAAGATAGTATTTTTTAACTGAATTATGCTGATAGATAACAGAAGGGTGAAACGTGGAAATGGAAATCTCATTTATGGAGTTTTCATTTTAATTGACGATTGAGCCCTAAAGGCTGACCTTTTAATGCAATTTTGATCACGCTTAAGTAGCTACGTTCGTTAAATTTTGGTTCAACTTTTACTAGTGCGGTTTCATTCGCTCATTGTCATTGCTTAAGTTAGAGCTTTGTATATAGAATTTATAGTAGTGGCAGTACCGGGAATCGACGACAGCGACGTCTGGAACGCGATACAGAACTAAAATCTTTGTATATAGAATAACTGCCTCTGCCAGCGCCAAGACGGGACGATTTTCCAACCAAAGAATCACTAGGCCACCTTTGTATATAAATTTAACAGGTAAGGTACAATCGAAATGGCATTCGACTGTAGCGCCAACTGGTCAAGCCGAGAAATCCATTTTTTTTTGCATTATTTTGTATTGAGCAAAAAAAAAAAAATGTTTGATGAAGCCGAAAAAATCGAAAAACGTCATTCTTCATAATACTAGAAGGTGTCATATACAAAGGCTGGCACTACTATAATTTCCATATACAAAGGTCAGAGACAAAAGGAGATAGGAAACTGACTTACGTTACCCTCCGCCCCTCTGGATACCGCAAATTTTATTTTACTGTTACTTCGTGTCTGTGAATAAATGAGAAAAAACAGCAACACAAATCAGGTGGTATGCTCAGGTTTACTGAGATAGTAATGGTAAAAACACGCATACTCTTGGAGTAAACTTGAACCAATAGCTTGTAGGCATTGTCATTTTGACAGTTTGAATTCCCATCTCCCTTTTAAACTCATCTGTGCGAAGTGAATTTGAGAGCGTAAAGAGAAAAAAAAGCAGATTAACTTAAGGAAATTTTAGTTGGGATATTAAATACACTTACGCCCGATTTCTTGACAAAGTTCTAGCCCTTAAAACTCGGTTTAGTGAAATTTTAGAACTCATTTGAGTTCTAAGTCAATTCTTCACCAAGTTTCAACGCGTTAGATTAGAACTCTGATTTAGAACTTTCTTATAGTTAGAACTTCGATAATATTGGACCCTCGAATTCGGAGGTCTAGTGCCTTAGAACTTGGTTTTACATAATTAGAATTTAGTTTTTTCAACTAGCGAAATGAATTTGCTGACTTCATATCGGACGACGCACGGCGGCGGCGGCGGCGTGTCGACCGTTCGTTGAGAAAAATTAATACATATTTACTTTGTAGCATTTGTTGGTAATGAATTATTGTTGGTGTTGTCAGCCGACCGCGGCACCGTTGTTTCGGTGGACAAAGCTGTAAGGACATGAGCTAAACAAAAAATAAATAAATAGAATGGCGCGACAGGTCTCAAAGAGCCAAGGCCTAAGTAGCTTACTCTCATCATCTCTGAGTGCGTGTGAAGAATGGAGGGGAGATTAATGCTCTTGGAAGTTTTGTCAGGTCTTCGCAAGAGGCAGTACCCGTGAAAGATGAGATAAAAACTTTATGGGCACGAGTAGGACTCGAACCTACGACGATGTTCTGCTTAGCAGCCAACGCACCTAACCACTAAGCTATGGGCAACTGCATGAGCTGTCGGTGAAAAATTGACTGTTTGGAATGGGGTCATTAGAGTTGTTGGATTTTTTTTTTTTTCAACCAGAGAGCATGGGAATCGTCTGAAAGAGTCGTTTTCTAGACGTCGCGTCGTCGGAATTTGGTGGCATTGCATCAGAATCAAATGATTCTAATCTTGTAAACAAATGGTGGCGACAGCTAAAAGAAAGCCAAAGCCTAGGTGTAAGCCACTCATCGTCACCAATTCTCTGAGTGCATGTGAAGGATTGAGGGGACCATTTAACGCCGATCCCGAACGGCGAAGCATTTTCTTCTTGACCCCACGTTCTGCAAACACACATACATAACTAACACGGGTATCACAAAATTAATAAACATAGGTACACACATACACAAACAAACAAAATATGCTCAAATTCAAAAATTATATGTATTTTGTTTCGTATTGAAGGAAATATCTGTCAAAAATTACTGCCGGGTGACTCAAAAATAACAAGTTCTAAGCGCTAAGAACTAAATTATAATTTTAGATCGGGTTCTAGAGAAGTGAAGAAATGCCCGAGATCCAAATATTCTAAAAACTAAGTTCTAAAGATTCACTAGATCGAGTTTTAAAGGGAATTTAGAACTTTGTGAAGAAATTATATTTGGGCCTTAAATGGTTTACCAGAAAAATAAATCTTCTATCTACGAAAAATTAAGGCAAACTCTTGTCAAACAACTGAAGCAAGATACTGACGATTCCTAGAACAACCTTTAAAAACACTAGTGTTATTGCCAATATATCTACCACTCTTAAACGAAGTAATAATATTTTAATTAAATGACTTGTGATGCGAGATGAAAGTGGAAGCAATTCAATGCAAGCAAATCAATAAATAACAAATCAACACCAGTATGAAGCATGGCCGTATGGACAAAAAACTAACCAACAACAACACTCACCTTTATACTGTTCATAGTGGAATGTAATGCCGATGAATCCGAACCATCAGCCGATTGACTTTGACTTAAAAACGACGACGTTGTCGATCGATTTGGACCGCCATTATTATGAGCCGATAATGACGGCCGATCGATAATTGTTATTGGAGAAGCAACGATTTCCTCATTACCACGATCCAATTCGATATTGCCACTACCATCGCTGCCTGCCCCACCACCACCACCAGTGCTAGTTAGAACTCCTAACGAAGACGCAGATCGATCGACTTCCAGATTTTGAAAGAAATCTGCAGTAATATCGGCGGCTGTGAGGCCAGAACGTTTCTCTACTCTGTCTTTATGGCGACCATGAATCTTGAGTGTTTTTCTGACCTAGAAACAATGAAAGAAAGGAATAAAGAAAAGAAAGAATTTGTTGTGAGGTTAACAAAAAAATAAAATGATGTTTTTGTGTTGTTAGTGTTTCTGATTGTTTTTATTTTGTTTTGTGAATTTTTATTGTTTTTAGATCGAAGAATAATTTGTGTGCTAAATAAGGCGAAAAAATGTGTTTATTACATTTTCCCTGTATGTTAAATCTTTGGTGTTGTATTTTCTCTATATATGTAATTAGGTTTTAGTGTCGATACTTATAGACGTCATTAGATCAGAATAGAACAAAAGAAGCGGAAATAGTGTAGCAGCGTGTAATAAAGACTGCAGAATAGTTATAGCATTGCTGTGTTTAATGGATGTTTGTTTTTTGCAAAGAAATTAAGAACTGTAAGTCGAATGTTTGTACGCTGAAGTGGGTGGTGATTCTGAAGAAACGTTTTGTCAATACAGAACGAATAAGATAGGTACAGCTTATGTCAGCTTGATGAAATTTGACGAGTCAACATAAAGAAACTTTCACAAATTTTGAGAAATCAAAGAAATTAACAAATCCAAAACAAATTTAATGAAATTTTATTTAAATTTCTTGCAAAATCTTTTTCTAAACTGAATTCTTAACTCCCTTTACAAAAACAACTCTTGGTGTGGTTAAAAAAGATGGTGACTAACAACTATTTTTACAGGTGCCAAGGTATTCCCTTTCCAAACGAAGAAAAAATTATGTATCATCTCACTAAGTTTGCTTTTATACCTTGTTATTTTACTCAGTAATTGTAATGGGTGTTCGAAATTCACCCTCTTTTAGTAGCTACAAATGCAGAAGTAGGTAAATAATATTGTCTCCAAAATATCAAATTTCATTTCACTTTCATTGTTTATATTTTGTTTGTATATTCATCACGCCCACATTAAGTTGTCTTAATGAATTGCAGTCCTTATTGACTTTCATTTCATAAAATACACTTCCAATGAACAGATTGTTTTCACGGTTTACAAGGGTGTTGTCGGTGGGTCAAATTCAAATTGAGTTACAAAATGGAAAACGTTAACGTTAACAAAATATGTTTTTTGGTAGATTTTGGCGCCCCGTGGCGGCCATTTTGTTTGTTTGTTTGTGACATCTGTCAAATCTTTTGTTTATTATTCAGTTGTTTAAGCCAAATCATGATGGCAAGTAACACCACCGAACAGCACGTTCAAATGGTAAAACTTTATTATAAAAATGAGTGTTCGCTAGCGCGAATATTGCGCGAATTGCACCCATTTTACGCGTGGTGTCTACAACGTTTGGTGGCCAAATTTTAGACGACCTGTTCAGTAAACAATCAGCCAACACCCGTACGTTCAAGGAATGCAAGATCGGCCGAGAACATCGCCCCGCGGTCCGTGAAAGTGGACAGCAGAGCCCGAGGCAGTCTATTCCTCGCCGTGCACAAGAACTCAGCCTTTCGCAGTCTTCAACTTGGCGAATTTTGCGTTGGGCCTACACCCGTACAAGATCCAACTGACCCAGGAACTCAAAGTTCATGACCATAGAAAACGCCGTTTTTTCGCTGACTGGGCTTCGAATCACATCTACCGGCCCTTATTGAAAAATCCTTTACTCGCTTTGAACCAGTGAATTACATTTCTATTCATGATTGTGATATACCAACCTCAACCTATCCATTACCAACGCAAACAAACCGATTTTGAAACGAAAATCATGGTACCATTTTCACCCTCTGTAGGTCCTAAATAGTGCTCTTGACTCTGACCGGGTACTCGAAATAATACCCGGGTATCCGGGTACCCGGGAACCCGAGGTTTTCAATATTACCCGGGTACCCGGATACCCGGGTATTTGCATGGTTCGGGTACCCGGGTACCCGGGTATTTGAAACATAACGATCGTGTATCCGAGTACCCGGGTACCCGGGTACTCGGTACGCTTACGCGATGAAGCTAAAGTTGTTTGAACAAATGGATGCGTTTATGCATTATTTGTTCTCGGTTAGTAAAAATAATGATGGTGGTTAATTAATTGTCTATTTCAATTGCAAGGAATTGCAATTTGGAGGTGGATTATTATAAATATGTAGTTTATTATTGTCATTAGATAAGATACTCTTAGGATGGATTTCGCTTTCGCTAGTCCTTATAGCAATAGTTTTTTGTGCTGTTTTTTTTTTCATTCATTCATTAAAAAATGTCATTGGTTATGATTTTATTAGGGGTTGAAAAGATATAAAACCGATTTTGTGCGTCGTCGTCGTCGTCGTCGTCGTTGTCGTAGGTAGTCGTAAATAAAGAAGAAAGAAAGCTGTTGGCAAGTGTTTGTTGATTTATTGTTGTTGCAAGATGGTACGAAAAAGAAATGCAAGTTGTTTTTGGATAATGATAGTTGAAAGGGATGATTTTATTATGTTGGTTAATCACTGTCCTGGTATAATCTATGAGTGGAGTTTGCGATCAGTTTTGTGTTATTTTTTTCTCAATTTACCTACATTGTGCGTTACCATTCATCGTAATTGTTAAAAATGCTCTGGTGTCTACGAGTGGGTCATGTAGAGAAACCCAAACATTAAAAAATATTTATGACATGCAAAAACCCAAATTAAAAATCCTGCAACTGAGGTCAGTCTTTACTTTTATCGTAGAGATCCTACAAACACTTGCCAACAGATTTTTGTCTTCTTTATTGACCTGTGGCTAGGAAAAAGACCAATCATAAACAGATGAACAACGACAACACACAAAATGGGTTATATCAATTTTCAACCCCTAATAAAATAATTATAATCCATCTAATATTTTCTACCAAATGTCATTTTTTATGAATTACAAAAAAAAAAGCAAACGCACCAACTACCTGGTCTTATTATTTTGTATTCGTAATTATCTTTCAAATTTTAGTTGGTGACAATCATAGCAATTTTTTATTTGTTTCCTCAGAATCTCAAAATTGAGAAAAAAATAACACAAAACTGATCGCAAACTCCACTCGTAGATTATACCAGGACAGTGATTAACCAACATAATAAAATCATCCCTTTCAACTATCATTATCCAAAAACAACTTGCATTTCTTTTTCGTACCATCTTGCAACAACAATAAATCAACAAACACTTGCCAACAGCTTTCTTTCTTCTTTATTTACGACTACCTACGACAACGACGACGACGACGACGACGACGCACAAAATCGGTTTTATATCTTTTCAACCCCTAATAAAATCATAACCAATGACATTTTTTAATGAATGAATGAAAAAAAAAACAACACAAAAAACTATTGCTATAAGGACTAGCGAAATCCATCCTAAGAGTATCTTATCTAATGACAATAATAAACTACATATTTATAATAATCCACCTCCAAATTGCAATTCCTTGCAATTGAAATAGACAATTAATTAACCACCATCATTATTTTTACTAACCGAGAACAAATAATGCATAAACGCATCCATTTGTTCAAACAACTTTAGCTTCATCGCGTAAGCGTACCGAGTACCCGGGTACCCGGGTACTCGGATACACGATCGTTATGTTTCAAATACCCGGGTACCCGGGTACCCGAACCATGCAAATACCCGGGCACTCGGGTACCCGGGTAATTCCCGAAATCATCGGGTACCCGGGTACCCGGTCCATGGATCGGGTACCCGGGTATCAAGAGCTCTAGTCCTAAAGTATACGGCCCTGGCCTCTGAAAGTTGTAAAGCAGATGCGTACGTTGACGTTCATATCCCATTATTGGACGAATCTATACACAGGATTCTGCACAGGGTGAATTCAACCGTTGAAATAGTGTAAGATTTACTGAAGTACCATTTTGATCATATGATTAGTGTGACCCTCTCAATTTTGACCACTTAGGGACATTTGGATATTTAAAATGGGACATTCCGGGACATTTTGGAATAAAAAACGGGACACTTTCGGGGCCACTGTTTTGAATAATAAATGTTTTGCATTTACAAGATATACAGGGTGATTCACGAATGTTGTGCCAAAAAGTTAGAGCGTGTAGGTCGAGACAAGAAAATTATCGTATGGGGGAAAATGCAAGTCGATCCTCATAAGAAGGGATAATATTGGGGTCAATCCATTGGAGCCCTTTAAATGCGAAACGTGTAAAATTGTGTTGAACTGATTCTAGTCTCTCAATATGTATCTCATAATGAGGAGACCAAACTTGTGATGCATGTTCGAGATGGGGTCGAACGTCGAACCAAACTGTTGTACAAGGCAAAGTAAACGTTAGGGTCAAGGAATTCCTTGGACCAACGCTTAATAAACCCAAACATTGAATAAGCTTTATTGACAATGTTGTAAATGAGTTCTGAAAAATCTAGATTATATGTGAAAAGAACTTCTAAGTCCATAACTTTAAAGACACGGGATAAAATGCGTCGGGAGATAACATAATCATAAGATGTAGCATTATGCTTTTTAGAAATTGTCATTGTCTGACAGTTTTGTGGGTTAAGATTTAAATTATTCTTCTCACACCATACAACAAACTTATTTATATCATCTTGCAGTTGTATGCGATCTTCATTTGATGAAATATCTTCATATCATCTGCAAAGATAAGAACTTTACTATTTCGAACACATAACGGTACATCGTTAATAGCTAAAATAAATAAAAGAGGTCCTAAGTGACTACCCTGTGGTACATCCGATTTGGCGATGAAAGGTTTTGAGTAACAGTTTTTGAATTTTATCATGCTGTTATTCTATTATTAAGATAAGAAGAAATCCAATTAACGAATCCCGGAGGAAAACCATATGAATTCAATTTAAACTTGATAATAGCATGTGAAAATTGATTAAACGCTTTGGAGAAATCTGTGTAAACACAATCAACTTTCTGTCCACTTTCTACAGAATTCAGACATTTAAGCAAAAATGCAAGAAGGTTTGTTACTGTAGAACGTTTCTGCATAAAGACATGTTGTTCAAAGCATATTATATTTTTCTGTAGAAGGCTTAACTTTCAAAATGTTCTCAGAGCACTTTCAGTACAAGAGAAGAACGATCAGAGCGTATTTGACATGTTGGACCTCTGTTAAAAAATTCGTCCCGAAAGAATCATGTAAACTGAATTTTTGTTTTCAGACATATAAATCATTATTTGCGTTAAATGGGTCATTTCGAGGATGTCCCGGTGTCCCGAACCATTGCTTCAGGACACGGGACAATGCTTCCTAAAACGGGACACATGGTCACACTACATATGATCTCTGGAATTAGTCAAGTCATAAATGTGGTATTCTTAAGTGGAAATGGTCAACAGTAGGAATTATTTTCATAATTGGTCCCACACTAATTATTACATTGCCAACAAAACAAACAATTATTACCTGTTAGCTCTTACTAGAATGCAATATCATAATATCGTGATAATTGTTATTGAAGCAATTGAACCTAATTGTAAATAACCTGTGCTAAGCGTTTTGACGCCACAATGACACTTTTTTCGATCGAAAAAAAACTGTGTAAAATTTACTGTTGCAATATTTAATTCAAAAACTAGATACGATTTACGTTGTCACTCCGTCAAGCATTTACGTTCATGACAATAGAGAATTGACCTTCTAGTTTGAGAAATTAATTGAATTTTCATGAGTAACTTTCAAAGGCTACCTATACCTACCGAAACAACAAGTTCTCAGAAACTCTAAGCAAAATCTGGTGGTTTCCGTTTTTCCGAAAAATTTGCTATAGATCCACATAAAAAGAAGCTATTCTCAATCTGTAAATGTACGTTTCACTCTATTTTCTTTACAATTAAAATTTTCACATGCATATGAGAAGTAAGAAATATATAAATGTAAAAAGGAAAAGTGCAGGAAGTGCATTTCCAGCACTCATCATCATCTTGTTGCAACTTCATCGGAATATGAATGAATGCACTGATGCAAGATGTGCCAGGAAAACAAAACAACTTCGCGGATTAAGTGCCTTTATACACACATGCCTTGCCTATATTGTTTAAGTTCTTTAGACATTCTTTGCTACGCGATATTAGAGATGAATGAAAAAAAAGATACTATGTGCCTACTGTAGTCAGTAACACGTCTTCTTTTATAATTATTTTTGTCTGGTTTCTGTGTTATTACAAAATTCTTGGATCAAGGTATTATGCATCAAGATGAAAAAACAAAAGACTGCGGAACTGAATATAAATCTATGCACCAGGTTGAGGTTGGTTTAATGTCTGTGGACTACAACACCCAGCCTGAAAATATCGACACATACAACCATTGTTCTATTTTCTCATGCAGTTGAAAGGTTATTGTATTGAAAGGGTATTTTTACCAAAGAAGAAACGTCGCACAGTGGCCCGTTTAGGCTAAAGTCATTCCAAAATTCATTTTTTTCGTTGTTCCAGAATTCAAAATTTGTTGTTTCGCTGAATTAACAAATTTTTGAAGTTCTTGAAACCGAAGTTTTTTTTGAATTTTCCCAACGGTTTGGTTTTGAGAGGGGGTCAAAGTTGAACTTTTTTTTCAGTTTTAATAACAAACAATTTTTTTTCTTTTTCTTGACTTTGAGAAGCTATATTACGAACGTGGGGAAAGAATTTTTGTTTTTTCTTTCTGAAATTAACAAATACGGTAAAATATATGTTTGGAAAAAATATTACAAAAAAAAAATGTCTATATATTTTTTTTTTGGACACCACTTTTTGTACCTTTTTCTGACTTTACATTGCATGGAAAAAAAAGCTTCAAAAAGCATTAAGCAAAACTCAACGCATAATGAAAGCTGAAGTATTTCTTAATATAATCCTGAAGAAATAATTTACGCCAACTTGCGCCCAACTGAGCTAGAGCGATTTTATTAATCGATGGCAGGCACTTTTTTTCAATTTTCTGGTTTTTCAATGGCAAATTAATAAAATGTTTAATACTGTAACTTTTGAACTAGTTGAGATATCACCACAATTTTTTTTTATTTCGAAGAAAATGTTCACGGCTAACAATATGATGAGTTTTAAATTTATTACATTTGCAGGGTGTTCCAGAATTTTCGAACAAAATTTTTTTTTTCAAATTCAAAAAAATATCTGAAATGGGGAATGAATTCACCAGAATTTTGTTTTTGATGATGGAAATATTTTAAAATACGATATGTCATAAATATTATATAAATCGGAGGCAATAAAAAAATTAAATTGAAGGGATTATATTATATCCATAATAAAATATTAGTAGTTACTTTTGACTTAAGGAGATTAAATGTTCAGTGATTATATGTAGGTATTAATTTTTAATCGGATTAAATGTTTATTTTTTATTGCTCGATATCATAAAATTTTAGCTAAAAAAGGTTTTTTCGATTGGGATCAAAGAAGCACAAAAAAGAAGAAAGGAAAGGATACAAACGTGTTTCCGTAATCAGCTTGGACTCGATGTAGACAAACCAAAGCAGGGATTCAGAAATACTAATGATGGGAACACTTCGAGAAGATTTTTCGAGCAATCGGAGATAACAGCTCAAATAACTGGAGTAAACATAGAGGTTATTTCCAGGCTGAAAATAATACTTGATGTTTTGAACTGCAGGGAAGTTGTGAACGCTGTTAAATTTGGGGAGTATACTAAAGCAACAGCAGCTCTGTTGACTCAAAAGTATCCTGAAAAACAACTGACACCTACTCTTCACAAAATTTTGGCTCACAGTCAAGATATTATAGAGTATCAATCACTTCCCCTAGGAAAATTATCTGAAGAAGCCCAGGAGTCCAAGGACTACAAAAGATATAGATATCAAAATACCTGCAAAGTTTCGAGAATAAGGCAGAATGAAGACTTATACAACATGCTTGCAGCCTCATCTGATCCGCTTATTTCTTCTCTAAGGCACGTAAGGACCCAAAACGATATGAAAGCACTTTATTCTCCGGAAATGTTGAGTTTATTGAATATTACCACGGACCAAGATGATAGTTTTCAAGAAATCTAATGTTTATACGTACATTTCAACTGTTTTTATTGTATAATTTGCTGTTCAATTTGTTATTTATTATTATTCTAATGTCAATTTACAAAAAAAAAAATTAAAAAAAACTTTTTTCGCCACTGTTCCTCTAAAATCGGTGTTTTACTTTTTGCGCTACTGTTAAACGTCAATTCCTTTTGTTTTACGCCAGAAAATGAATTTTCTTGTTTGTTTAATTCACATTTAATCATTTTTATCTCACTTAATATAACTAAGCTTTTTGACAGCTATTTCCGAAACACCCTGTAATGTTTTTATTTTGAAATTCACCAATTTCATAGCGTTGGGTGTAACCTTCAAAATAAAAAAAAAATTGTGGAAATATCTCAACTCGTTTAGGAGCTATCATTTTTGGAACCAAAAAAAGCCGAAACGGGCCACTGTGCGTCGGTGTGGCTTAAACATTGGGCATAATCATCATATCAGGGTTGGAAAAATCATGATTTTTTTCAAAAAATCGATTAATTCACGATTTTTTTGATAAAATCCAATTAATCACGATTTTTTTGATTTTTCCGTTTGATTACTAAAATAAACTATATTTTTGCTCAAAACGGAACACGCCCTGAATCCATAACTTGTTATTAGAGCAAAAGTTGAAAATATGGTCGTAAAGACGTCGCGTCGTCAGTGGAAGATTATTCTACCTAGTTATTTTGAAGCCGATACCACAGATAATAAATTTATACAGATGTCTCACCCTTATGGCGAGAAATGATATATGAAACTGAAAGCTACCAAAAAAAAAGCTTTTTCCAAAAGCTTTAAGACATTCACTTAATGCATTAAAAATCTATTTTCGCTCGTCTCATTGCCCATAAATGAATACTTAGGCAAGGAAAAAAACCTTAAAAAAGCTCCTTGTCTGTTAAGGCGTTGTCTGTTAAGAGCAAAATATGTTTCATTTTTTTCTGCAGGGATGAGACATCTGTATAAATTTATTATCTGTGCCGATACTTTACAAACGCACGTACGAAATAGGTGTTTCGATGTATGCACCTCAGAAAAAATTTCAAATTTGCGTTGAAATGTCAAACTCAGGTTAACACATCGCGATTTCATGCGGTAAAAAGTAAAAAGACAATTAACGCTATGCGATTAATTGGTTTTTTGCATCTCAGATTGTTCCGACATTTAAATTGTGGCGGAACTATGTATATGTGTTATTACACGCCAGTATTTCCTAAACGAAAGATGGTCAAATAACTGTTACAATCAGGATTTTTTTACGATCGTAAGTTTCCACGACGATATGGCTGAATTTCTAAGAGGGACAGTCAAACATTTGTCCAGTGGTGAAGCAGTCGTTTCTCAGATTTTACCGACACTAGTAAGTAACTTATTAAAATTCAAAATCTGATTATTATTTTTGTTTCTTTGAAAGAAAGTGAAATTAATCATTTTTGATTAAATCATTGATTTTTATTGAAAAAATCAGTCAAAATGATTAAATCATGTTAACCCTGATAATTATACTTATTAAATGGAAGCAGTTCTCTTTTGACTTAAGGTTGCATATTAAACAGAACTGATCAAAACTCCCGTTATAAGGACATCCGTTAAGGCTGAGTAGTTCACATTTTGCTTTAAAAATGAAAGAAATCGCTCGGTATGTTTCACCACAAACAGTACCTAAGTTTTGCCACTTAGCAGTCAACCAGTCTTTATCCCTCAACTCGTATAAGAGCATTTTTTTGTCATCCTTGAGGGCTAAAGTCTTAACAATAAAATCAGCCTGCGCTTTAAAGGTACTTGTTAGAAGTTTTGGTAATCCTGTTTCCAGGTAGATTGCATAGTTAGGTGTGTTTCGAGGTAAGTTGAAGTTTTTTTTAAAGAAATTTCTCTGGAATTGTTCAATTTATTCATATTCATCTGCATCCCAGACCACCCTTGGAAAAGTTGGTACAATTGTACCAAATTCGATACAATTGAGTTTGTTGAAGTACAAAAGTACAATTTGTCTCTATTTGTTACAATTTGCTAATGTGAAATTTGAATCGTTTTTTTTTTTTCAAAAAAAAAGATTTGTTTATGAAAAATTACTTTTCTCTGTAACATTTACGGGCTTGTTAATAGGTTTTTCTGTTAGCTCTAGATGAATTCATTAAAATATTAAAAGTCTCGGGCGTAAGCGTTGCTAAAAAATATAAGTTCAATTTTTTAGAAGAATGTATGGACAAAAGAATAAGCAATACACTCGTTGACATATTATACATGGACTGTCAGAAGCCAACTTCTCATGAAATTCCACTTGTAACGGACAAAACACTAGACCTTGAAATTGCAAGCTTCGACTAGATTAACTGATTCGTTGAAAGCATGCGTTCTATTTCGTTCTTTCATTTGCCTTCACATTGGCATTGTTTCATTTTTGATTGAGGTAAGCGACTTGAATAGACAAATCAATATTTCTGCCGTTTTCTGCTCATAAAACCGAAAATTACCTCAACAGTATTAATAAATGAATCTTTCTACTAAGCAACTTGAAGCTTATGTCGTAAATTGTTCCTTCAGAGTTCAGACTTTCTTTGAAAAAAAAAAAATGTACAACAACCATACGCTTATTTCCCTAACAATATGAACACGCTCGACCAAAAAAGGAAGATCGGCGAGAAATAAATAAGTGAAATGAGTTATTACGGATTCTACTCTCCGGTGGAACCATTTATTTTCAAATTTTGTATTTTTCACATGACGACGGACAGCCCATGTATGGTAGGTAAAAGGTGTTCTTCACTGAAAGTTCCGTGGAAACCTTTCTTATTCTGTTTTTTTTTTTTATAAATTTTTAAATTTGTCTATTTTCATCGGAAAATAGTTTTTGGTACAATTTGGTACAATTTGAAAAACAAATTCAATACAATTGAAAAACCTCGATTTCCAACCCTGTCCCAGACTTGACATGCGTAACAGGGAGGTGACTTTACTATCGCTTCGTATATCTTGTACTTGGCGGAAAGAATTATACTACTATTCGTAAACACTTTTCTCCATGTAGAATTCAACAAGCTTTGTGAAGTGATGGCCTTTTCTCTTAGATGGTTGTTGAAGTTCAAATTAGAGGTAAGTTTTACGCCTAGATACTTAATTTCATTGGTTACTACTTCTAGTAGATTTTCACTGTAATACCACCTTTTAACATTTTGACTTCAGGAGGAGCGCGAAAATAGCATGACCTTAGATTTTTCCTATTAATCCTTAATTCCCATCTGTTGCAGTAAGATGCTAATCGATTAATCATTAAGTGTAGATTTTCTGGTGATTCAGAGAGTAAAACAAGATCATCGGCGTATAATAAAACATTTACAACCGAATTAGATATCCTAATGCCTCCAGGTAGATCTTCAACAATGTCATTGATAAAAAGGGAGACCAGTAACGCGTTGAGAAGACATCCTTGCTTTACTCCAGTAGTTGTTCCAATCCAATCTGAGAATATTGCACCATCCCAAACCGCTGCTTTTGTTCCATTGTATATTTCCTTAAATTACACAAAGAAATTTTGAGGAAACACCCAACTGCGAAAGCTTATATAACAGTGCATTACGATTCTTCACCCGATCGAAAGCTGTTTTGAAATCTACGAAGAATGAGTACCTATACTTTCTTGTTCCGTGCTTGGAGGGCTTTAACAATTGAAGAAAGTGTAAAAATCTGGTCTGTTGTGCGTGTTTCTAAAACCGGCTTGAAGATTTGAAAGAATACTTTTCCTATCTCCATCCATTTTTCAAGTCTCTCCACAAGTATTACGCAGAATATTTTGGCTAATGCGTTCATAAATGATATACCTCGATAGTTGTCAGCAATATCAAAAGCGCCTTTTTTATGAATTGGGAAGATAACTGATTTTGTGAACGAGGAGGGAATTTCAGCGTTAGTCAAGATCTTGTTATAAAATTTTGGTAAAGTATGAGGGAGTTGTGTTGTGGTAAAATTCGTAGGGAATCCCTTCTTCACCTGTTGCCTATCCATTTTTAGCTTTACTCATTAGTCATTACTGCTTCTATTTCCACAAGTGTTATGTCCGCATCTAAAGATTCGTCGAAGATTGAAGGCTGAGCGTAGGAAAACTGAAGGTTTGAGTCGCTGTGAAGAAGGTGTTTGAAATGGATTGCAAGTGATTCAGCTGATAACCCTGTACCTATTTGGTAGCTTGTACCGTTCTGGCGATTTTCCAAAATTCTTTCGAGTTTTTAGTTTGACCTAGAGTAAATGCATTGTTGTTTTCAAATTCCATTTTCTTGTTTAGTAGGTGTTGCAATCATTGTACCATTTTCTTAAACCGGGATTATGCGAAATCAGGATGATTTTCAGAAGTGCAAAAGATCTTTGGCGTGCCTTCAATCAAACAGTCATTATCAAACCATTGTTGTTTAAAGGGTGAACTCGTGTTTAAAATATTGTTCGTTGTTGAGCTTCGTTTAAATTCTGTTAATTGACTAGCCATAATGTCAGTAGATTCTAACAATATCTTTTCAAACCAAGCCTTTCCAAACAAAAATCTCCGGAGACGGAGAGCAATGTTTACACATCGAAAGCTTAATGTTAAATTGCGTGGGCTCATTTCAGTACTGAAAATTTCAAGCTTGACTTATTTATGTGCAGAGATCAATAATGCAGTGTTTGTTTGAATTTGCAGGGGAAACCAAAAATCAACACTCTACCAAGTGCAAAATCGCTCACAGTTTCCAATTTATTCAAGATACAACTTGTCAACTGGACTCAGACTAGACGACTGCATTTTTAATGAATTTTTCCCAGGCAAATTACAATCACAGAGCTGAATTGCTTTAATTCCTCAAGTAGACACCTCAGTCGTACTCAAAACCACGATCAGACGATGACGACAATCAGCATCACGACAAACGACATGATAGAACCAATCTGTCGTGTCTCTGCTCTTCGTCTCATAGATGATCAGTCCATCATCTATAAGAAATAAGAAGACCAGACCACATAGCACTTTTTGGATTTCTTTAACGGAATAAACATTTTTCCTCGGGTAATTTACACAAGAGACCTAGATTCTTTTTTGTACGCTTTTTCAAACTAATGTCAATGGAATGAGAAAAACCACATCAGAGAGTACTTGAAGACAACACATCTAAAGTATTACTACATAAAGTATGAAGCCAACAAAACCTATGGTCTTGGTATCGGTACATGTTCATGTTCTGTAATGTATCTCCTTAACACTACTTTCTTGTGAAACGCAACAACCTCTAAGAGTTGGAATTAAAATGAAGAGAATACAAAAATATAAATTTACTTTTTCTTTGGTTTATTACTGCAAATGTAAGTATATTACTCCCATCTTGTGTTTCCTATCTATCAGTTCCAAGTGCTAAGCGAGACAACGGTCAATGACACAGTATCTCAATTGACATAGCTTTGGTGTTAAGCTAGACTGAGAGGATTTCGTTCAATTCTTCATTTGATACTACTTTTGCTGCTCACAGAGCCTTTCATAAAAAAAAACTATCTACCTACCTTTCTCCTTTTTTCTTTAAGTGTACCTACACTCTTCAAAAGAAGGGGGACGTAGTTTATTCATGCTCATAGCTATGATGTTTGGTTTAGGTTTAAAGCGTTTCCGTCTCTTCACATTCCCTACATCTATGAATACAAATTACGTAGGCCGGTGAAGCACATGTCATCTACAACTTCAAAAAAAGCTCCTCCATCGCATAGGCAGTATTTAAATTTCTCTGGGTGTCTGTTTCTATGGCCAGGTAGGTGGTGTCTTTTAAGCTTCAAATGCTCATCACCGACCGCAACTTACTACCGTAACTGACACAGAGAAAATCTCGTACATCAGCCAAGAGAAAGAATACATAACCTCTGGATGAATGAATGTATACGGTAGTTTTGTTTTAAGCATTAAAACGCGGTTGCCCTGTTGGCCCAGTAATTAAATTGGCCGACTGCTGAATTTCTAAGTGATTTTCTTTTATATTTCATTTTACGTTGTTGGAGTGTTTTCGTGTGTGTTGTTGTCGTTGGTGTCATGGTTGGAAGACAAGTGCAGGTCTATGACTTTGTGTTTACTACAGAGAAACACGAGTTTTTTTTTATAATTTGCACACACTAAAGGGGCTTTTTATACCCTTATTATGCCAGAGACACAGTGAGCGCATTCAGAATTTAGAAAGGGGTTTGAAAGTAAGTATCGGTGTACATTGGTTTTGAATTCATCAACATTGCAATGACTGGGAAAGACAGAGTGTGGAAGGGAGTTCCACATTCGCGTAGTACGGCTAAAGAACGATTCTCTATACTTGAGAGTACGTCCGAAGTTGGGCTCGAGGGTAAACTGATGGGCATTCCTGGAGGCGCGAGTATTACGGTGGAATATCTTAAGGGGAGGAATGCAACTGGCTATTTCACTAGAGCAATTACCGTAGAAGTAACGGTAGAACAATTTCACTACAACCTAACCTAACCTAACGGTAGAACAAAGAGAGACATGAGACGTTACGACGGTGTTCCAATGACGTGAATGTATTAGTGATGTCTCTAACACCAATCATTCTTACAGCTCTATTTTGAATTCCATCCAAGAGGCTTAAGTAAGTAGCTGGAGCACCAGCCCAGAGATGGGTACTCAAGCTTTGGACGGATATAGGTTTTATAGATAAATAGCCAGATCAGACGGGGAGAAAAATGTCTTGCATCGTCTTAAGAAACCCAAACATCTTGCGGCATTTTTAGCGACATCGCATATGTGCTCGTTCCACAAGAGGTGGTCAGTGATGCACATACCGAGAATCTCGAGATGTTCGGTCTCGTTGATGCAAGTGCCATGCAAGTGAGTTTTCGAAGCATTAAACTCTACGCGATTTTGTATTCCCCATTGTACAATGCTGTTTAAGTCAGAGTTTAGTGAGCTTATCATATATTTTGCCGCTTCAGTTCTACATCCGAAGAGGAGGAATGTAAGTCTGGAAACAAATAAGAAAAGCTAAGGGTGCTATCGTCAGCGAAACCATTTTTTGGATTAGAAGTTACAGACAAGAGATCATTAATGAAAATGAGGAAGAGGGTCGGAGACAAAACGGAGCCCTGGGGCACACCAGCATTTATTTTGTGGGTTTCAGCCTTGAACCCGTCCAATACAACTTGTATAGAACGGTTTGAAATAAAATTTCTAATCCAACGAAGGAGGGATTCATCGATACCGAAGGCATGCATTTTCGATAAGAGAGCAAGATGCCAGACTTTATCAAATGCCTTTGAAATATCAAGTACAACAATCTTACTTTCTCCAAAACGATGTAAAGATTTGTTCCACTGTTCAGTGAGATAAACCATCAGATCACCAGACTTGTTGCTGCGAAAGCCGTACTGCCGGTCATTTAGAAGCTTTCGGTCTTCGAGATATTTCTTGAGCTGATAGTTTATCAGCGTTTCCATGACCTTAGAAAGAAGGGACGTAAGTGCAATCGGTCGGTAATTGGAGGGAGAAGAAGATTCGCCTTTTTTTGGGATTGGTTGGACAAATGCTGTTTTCCAACTGCTCGGAACGAGCCCAGAAGAATAGGATAGATGGAAAAGCTTACGCAAGGGTTTTGCCAGCGTGGAAGAACACCTCTTCAGAACAATAGCGGGGATACTATCCGAACCAGCGGATTTATGTATGTTGAGATCCCTTAGGACTCTCGCCACAGCACGAGTGCGGAAGAATATTTTTCCCATGGAATCATTGACGCGCTGCTCAAGAGCTGGAGGAGTCATGTCACTCTCTGGCAGCGAAGAGTTGGAGGCGAACTGCCTAGCAAAAAGGTTAGCTTTCGCGTGAGAGCTAACAACTGGAGTGTCATTGTCAACGACCGTAGGGACCGAGGAAGAAGAAGAATTCTTCATATTTTTAACAAATATTCTTACTGCCTTTGGGACATTGCAGTATTTTTTGCCTTAATTTTTGGTCATGTAAAAACTTTGTCCTTCGAATATGGGAATCAAACTATGACTTTTCCTTGAGTTTGATGCTTTTAACCCTATTCGGGATAAAAGTTTTCATTCCCAAAATAATCAGGTTAGTAATCATATCTGCGCTGGAGTCTACGTCACCATCGAGGAAGCATAGTGACCAGTTAAAGATCCGGAAGAAGTTATTGAGACCGTCCCAGTTGGCTTTCTCGTACTGCCATACGGTTCTCTTCGGAACTCTTTCATTAACTGGATTAGTTTGACACGAGAAATTTCCAGATATGATACTATGGTCAGATCTGCCTAGAGGCGTTAAAACGTTGATAGTGTATTTATCTGGGTCAGACGTAAGGAACAAGTCAAGAGTATTTTCCGCTTGGCCATCAATGTCCGATATTCGGGTGGGCTCGGTGACCAGCTGAGTAAGGTGGTTGAACTCAGCAAAAATCTCAGCACACATTCCTTCGGGTGTTGTCGGGCCCGAATGGAGAAGCCACGAAGAATTGTGGACATTGAAATCGCCCGTAATAACGATTTCAGTGTGGGAAACAATTCTTTGGATGGAGTCGTAGAGCGTCAAATTCGCGAGGAGTTGAAGCTCTGTCCAAATTTGGGCTTCGATAAAGAAAACAATAGTGAATGATGTGCTTATTTACGGTGAACTTGAACCACATTGAATTGAAAAAAGGGTCAGAGCAGTTCCCATATTGTGGAAGAAATTGATAAGCGACATCATTTCTAATGTAAACGGTGAGACCATGGTGGAGGAGGTATTGTGGCACTAAGCTATACCCATGAATGAGAAATTCAGTAGGATCGGAATTCTCACTTACTTTGGTTTCACTCAGCGCCAAAACAGCTGGCCTGTTAGTCACAGTGTGGATGTACATAGCAAGAAAATTCGTACGTAGCCGGCGAATATTACAGTAGTCTACCCTGAAATTGCCAATCATTGCAAGTAAAAAAATTAAAAACCAAAACAGACGAGATCTAAAAGAGTTACTGAATTAAATTGAAAGAATTCTTTACGATTCAGCGCCACTGTTAGTGTTATGCCTTAACAGCAACGTGAATCGATCCGACCCTGGAATTCAAACAGCAAATCTTTATTTTGTTTTGTTTACATGAGAAAGCAATTCGGAGTTCATTAGGAACTCTTTGTGGGAAACCGATGTTTCTCCACTGAAATCGAGAACAGCTATAGTAGGTGGATGCAGGTAATAATTGAGAAATGACCTTCTATTGATTTCTTTATCTGCAAAAGAAACAATTATTTCTATTGCAAACAGACAATGAAAAATTTAGTCTAGAATGGCAATCCCAACCGACAATGTCACACATAAGGAGCGAGAAAAAGTCTACAACATTTCTTATCTTGCCCTCTGTGCCGCCGGCCGCCGTCATCGCCGCCGTTGTGTACATTGTGCAATCAGGAAGAAGGGCCTTTTCTAAAAACAGACCGTGTCAGTCAACTCCAATCGACAACGTATAGCTATAAAATCAGCTTATCCAAGGTATGGGTCGCTACTTGGTGTAGTCTGTTGCTCAAATAATACAGCGAGCAAAAAGTCAAGAACACACAGATTCCATCAGTTGGCCTGCCAGTGAAATGTAAGCTATGCAAGTACTACAAAACAGTAGGGACAAAAAATCCAAATAAACATAAGCGGAATCAATTGATCTGCTCTGATGCGATGCTTACAAAGTTTGTTTCCTTCATTGTCGAATGGCGGATGGATGAGCAAGAAGAAGCTTCACGAGCTCTATCGGTCGATAATGGAAAATTGTAGTTACTCAGCAGTCGTAAGCAAAAAATAAAAAAAAAGTACGAAAATAGGAAAATGAACGCATATCCTTATGCAAATACTTCAAGACGGTCTACATAGACACAAACACAACACACGTCCAATTAATGACGTGAGTTGGCGCGGAGTACAAAAAAAAAAAAAAAGTCGAAGGAACGGTGGCATGCAGAGGCAACAACAAAATGGCAACACAGGAATACAACATCAATGGGTGGCGTTGGAGTGGATATTTTAATGTACCACAGTTCCCGGACTTGCTCCAAGAATCCCATCGTCGAAGATGCTGGTGCTGATGATGATTTTTCAACTACAGCGGGGAAAATGACAAAGATTGCATGGAATATAATTATTGTGATTATGTATTTCAAAATCACAGGTTAATCGTTAATTTGCAGGCAGAATTTAGAAGATCAGCAGTCGAGTGTCACATTCTGACAGAATTTGTTTACAAAAGTAGTCAAGTAAGTTTCGGTCTATTTTGAACCAATTCGGTCCCACTCTAAAATGCCCCGAGATGTTGATGTGCGAGACGCTGCTAGCACTGTTTCTGACTTTCTGTAACATCGATTCGGATGTGCCAATGGAATGGAAACAAGGGGGTTCATCGACCACGAGATGGCGCATGTTCGTCTATATCTTCCTTCCTTCAATAACTGTTCTCGTTGTGTGTGATGTCGATGTGTCGTATTGTTGTTGTTATTTTCGTTCTGGATCGGTTTTCGTTATTTGGGAATTTTTTTTACGGGCCACCACTTCGGGAATCGATGTTTTTTTTTTTTTTTTGCTCACTGCTCTGAGCGGGTGCGACTGAAGGAGGCATGAAAAGCGCATTGTTGGGTCTCTATATTGAGTGTGCGTGTTTTTTTCTTTTTGTAACAAAAGAATGTTATTCTGTGGGGAGAATGCTCAAGTTCATTGGCGATGAATGGATGCATCAAGGGCATTGACAATGAAATTTGTGTATTTTTTTTTTGACGACAAGGGAGTTCCCGAGTTGGTGTGTTTTATGCGTTTTTTATATCTTTGTTTTTCAAGGACTAGAATTCTTGCGATGGAGCATGCAGGTTCCGTACCTAGGTACTCTTTTAAAACGCGAGTTTTTCAGAAGATGCGTTCTGTGTTTTTTCTGCTCCCGCAAAAAGGAATCTCTAGAGATTTTAATGACATTAATTAGAATGCCCACCAGCTGTGGGTTTAAGAGTCGATAAAAGCTGGATTTTAAATTTAAGGACTTAGACGTAGTTTACGACCGGCCGACCCTTTGATGTGTCTTTTTCCTTTATTTGCTTAGGTCCTTAATAGGTTCAGTAGGTACTTCGTGAAGACTGATGTTTTTCTGTGGAGATGAGTCAATGTCCTTGCTTTTTCTTGTTTTACAAACAAGCTATCATCATTATGTTATCGAAAACATGAATTAAGCACTAAACCCTTCTACAAGCAGCCTTCATATAACTTTAGGGTAAAACTATGTTCCTATGTGTTTTCATCAAGTAATCATTCTTATGGCTTCTGTGTCAAAGAGTCTCAAATTAAGAATGTCTGAATTTTTAACTTGTACTGGAGGTCGTTGTGTTTCAATGCGGAAATCTCTTTTCTATGTCACCATGGGCGCGCCATGAACAACGATTATACAAATACGTACCTACTTATTTAGGCTTTAGCAAGGAAATCAAATTAAGAAGCGCTGTCGGTCTTTGTCAAAATTTAGCTTTGTTTTCTTTTTTTAAATTAAATTCTCTGTTTGGATTTGCCGATTGACGTTTCAAAGAAAAACGACGCTTTAGTAGAATTGGGAACAATAAATTGAGTGCTTTCATAAATAATTGGCAAATAAGTATTCATAGCACCTCTTTTTTTTGTAGCGAAAAAATTACAGTTAAATGTTCTTGATACGAATTGGCGTTTCTTATTGTCGAAGCACTGAATTCTTTACATTTGCAGTAAGCACGCTTTGCGAATATTCAATTAATGGCATTATTTCTCTTTAATGTAAATAAACTTGGAAATGGAAGGTACACGAACAGTGCTAAGGTGAGAAAGAGGTCTAGAGAGTAGAGGCTAGAGGGTGAATGATATTTTTTCGTAGTAAGACGTCATGCGCGTTGTTTTCTTAGTTTTTTGAGGGATTTTATATTGTAAGGGCAGAAATTATACATACCTGCTGTCGCACAAAAAAAAGTTTTGAATGAGTTTATTTCTGGTATTGAATATAAAATTTTGCGTAAGGAGGTGATTTTTCATAATCTTCTGAAATATGCAGCCTTCTTGCGTGATTAACTATGAAAAAAGATGTTAATTGTAGGTATGCCATAGTTTTACGCAATTGATGAAGCAATGGAAACACCTATTGGTAGTGCTTATGAACATTTGGTGTTCAGAGAGCATGGCGTTACGAGGTTTTTCGCAATAAGAAACCATAATGTACCTACATATAGCAAAATCTGTATAATAAACGACCTGATGGTAAACATTAATTCCATTTCGTTTTGAATTTTATGTGTTTCATTTTGTTGTTGAATCGCATGGCATATTGCAACAAAGAAAGAGGAAAATATATATAAAATATATATTCACTTATCCTGACATTGTTCATTTGGTCAGCTTTTGGAGAAGGCAAACATTGCATTTTCGTATTTTTATTAAATTTTGAATCAATAATAGACGTTATTTCTATCAAGCAAATCACTATGGTGTATTGCTTGCTCTACTATAAGAAGGTACCTTTGTTTGTACACATAAATAAGACATTATTCTCTTTGTAGAAGAAATGCAAACATCTGGGTAGAGGAGCATTTAACAGTTCGAAACTTGAACTAGGTACCTATTTCTTTTTTTTTTAAATTCATTTTTTATTCATATTCACTTATAACAACTTATTACTAGACAAAGGAATTCAAACTAGCTTATTATCTAAAATCTAATATATAGGTAACTTACTGGCCCTAATCGGGCGCTCTAAGCAATTCATGATTCTTAAAATTAATGCCTTTCAGCCTTCGAAATAAGTTTATTTCATTTTACTTCACTTTATTTATTTTTTTTTATTAGAAAATTTAAAAAAACTAATGACTTTAACTTGGTTTTTTGGGGTTAACTTACAAACTAGGGTCCTTAAATAAAACTTAAAATTACCTATTCTACTATTCCTATTCTATGTTGTGTTCTGGATTTTTGTAATCGTCTTTTTCTTATTTATTTTTTTCACATACATACTTATTTATATTGTCCTTGATTAGTTTTCTTCTTTTTTTACTTTTTTTTTTTTGTTTGTTTTTGGTATTTTTCATTTTTTGTTGTTTTTTTTTTCTTTATATATATTTTATAGTGCCACCATAAACTCTTCTTAAACCTAAAAACTAAGACTGAAACAAATATATAAGCCAAAGCCGGCCAAGGCAAAAATACCCCACCCCGGATTACCCTTTGTCGAATGAAGTTTGAAGCCACCAAAACTGATTCTCCTGCTTCACCTTATCAATGCGGTCCTGTTCGGATAAAGCCCTACTAAACCGAAGCAGCTCCGCTCCATCACGAGCGAGGATGCTTCATACAGGAGTCGCCGGTCTACAGTTTTTCGCCTGACGTGGTAGATAAGCGGTACTGCCAATCTATCCTTTATCATGCCGCACTGGTCTTAATAGAGGAATGAAGCTGCTCAAGCGTGAGTTTTCGAAGTAGTTGCCATTCGGATAGAAGTCATAGCTCTTGCAATATGGCCCGAACAAGTTTTATCAGGAAATTGTCAATTCTATTTATTTGAGCCCCGTTGTATAGAACTTCGTTTGAATAATAATGCAGATAAGAAGATTCCGGTGTCCGATACCAACCAAGACAGCGCCGAAGACACTGCCTCTCGAACACCCGAAGCTTCTCCATTTGGGAAGGGGCAACGCTGAACAGCACTGGACAACAATAAACGATCATTGGCCATATGAGGGCCATTTAGCAAATTACCTTCACTCTGGGGTGAAGCCGACTGCTGTAAAACAGCCGTTTCGTCCGAGCGAAGGCTCCTCTGGCCCTAGTCAGAGCAGCATCTATATGTCTGTCGAAATACAAATACTGGTGCAACCAGATACCGAGGTACTTCACTACACTTTTGCTCGTCAATGCCTGTCCGTGAGGATCAACAATGACCATCTTGCGCCAATTCTTACACGTATCTCGCGAAGCCTTAGCCAACGGAGTCCGGAACAAAATTGTCTGCGACTTTTGGACATTTATTTTCAGTTTCTAATCGTCGCTGTATCGCTGAATCTTCTCGAAGTCACACTGCAAGAGAATTCTAATGACTTCGACCTTTGGGGCAGTTCTGTACGTAATCATGTCGTCGGCATACGCAATTGCCTGGAAAAGGCTACCTATCAGATCACTGGTGTAAATGCTGAAGAGGATCGGCGAGTTCCCCGCTCCCTGTTGTAGACTATTTTTAATTTCAAAGGTGGTGGTAGAAATTGCATTGCCACTTTTGACAACAAACTTTTACCGTTGAGCATATCATAGAGCATATACAATAATGGTTTACTGATGCCTAGTCTGGTTAGTTTTAGGTACAAACCTTCTTACCATACGGTGTCGAAGGCCTTCTCTAAATCAACCAGAACAGCCCCGTGCATTGTTTCTTGGACTTATTCCATTGGATATCAGAAACGATTTTAGACGCGGCATGAATGGTGTCATGTCCCGCATTGAACCCAAACTGGTTATCCGGAATTATTTTGTTGTCCGCAGCCCACTCATTCAGATCAGATCCCTATTGATTACCTTTTCGAATACCTTGCTGATGCTTGGAAGAAGACTTATTGACCGAAGATTTGAAGGATCCGAGCTGTCTTCCAACGCACTGGATAATATGCATTATTCAGTGCATTATTGAACAGTGTGGTATAAATGTCGATGGCCTATGAACTTCCTATATTGAATCAGAAGTAGCAGCCGGTAAAAATATGGAACAAGAAATGCTGCCCAAATACCACATAACTTACTAAGAACAAAGAACCTACCAAAGCTCCTTAAATTTGAAAATCATGCCAAGACTAACGTCCGAGGCCTGGCTACACCATCTCTAAGGAATAGCAGTTCCGTTTCTGAGAAAGGGCAAGTCCGGAAACAAAATTATGACGTGCTATCTGCTGTATCAGAACAGGACAGGTCAAGCTCAAAGGATATGAAATTAAATACCTCCTTGAACTCTTAATTACCACCCACACTGTCGCTCATCTAGCTCTCTTTAGTGAGAGAACAGGTTTACATAACTTATTATCTTTCCACTGCTTTTCAATTTGCCAATCTCTCCCCCAACCACCAATTGGAAAAATAAATAAACAAACAAAACAAAAACAACATACCAAAAAACGATAAGCAAAATTATGTTCATAAAAATAGAAAATTAAAAGAGATGGAAAAACCTCTTCTTACCTCATCTAACCGCAATAGTTCCTCTGTACTCATACTGCCCGAAACTCCTTTTGCTTCCTTTCGCAGTTTCTTCTCCTTTTTCCTCCGTTCTTTCTCCTCCCGGTCGGATTTTTCCCGATCCTTTTCACCGGTTCCCTTTTTCATAAAGTTGAACATTTTTCTATGTTTTGACTGATTTAACTTATTTCTTTCGAGAAAACTTTTTCAACAATAATAAACGACGATTGAATTGTATATCTATCGCCCGACACTTAAAATTCGCACCCGGAAACTTACAACCGACAGAAAAGAAAATACACGAAAATTTGCACCAAATCGATAGTTGCCACGGCCGGTTACACACAAAATTCTGTGAAAAGCACTCCCACAAATGCACTGAAAGATCCTCAAATAGGTTTATATTTTTTTTAACTATTGTTTTACACTTTTTTCACAGAAATTTCTATTTTCTTTTTGTCATTTTTTAAACGATCAAGTGATTTTGTATTTGTTTTCCGGAGACAATAAACAAAATCGTATCATTTTTCACAGAAAACGTAAACTCGAAAAATCCGGATTGCTTTTTAATGGGAAATTAGTTTTTCTTTCTGCAAAGAAGCTGGATTGAAACTGATGAAGCAGTAGGCCACTCACTTGCCACTACAAACAAATCCACCTCAATAAAATAAAACAACAAGCAAAATATGAGCGAGTTTTTAGCTGTCAAAAACGAGTTAAACGCCCCTTAATCGTGGTAGATGGATTCTGTTACTCACCACTCTATTTTTTTCTTTTATTTTCAATCAAAAATATTGCATTTTCTATTCAATTTATTCACATTTTATCACATTCTTATTTAGCACAAAAAATATTTCATTAAATTAAATGTATTTCCAATTAGTTTGTTCGCAAAGTACCGCAAATAGCGACCGAGTTGAGTACAATACTCACTGCTTGAAACTGTATTATTTTGGTATAATTTTTTTTATGGAATGCAGACAGGACAGAACAAGTTTTTTTCTGATTTTCTTTTCAATTTTAAGAACTTCACAAGTAAAATTTTATCGTTAAACTAATAAATTTCAATATTTATGGTTCACTTAGCACATTTTAGTTACTTTTTTTAGGAAAAATTAGTTTAATATCTGCGAATACATTTTTTCCGACTACGAGACCTTTAACGTAACCACCGACGACGACTACTTTACGCGCACTGCGCTCACCGCTCACCTCTTGAAAATTAATGGTCTTTTCGTTTTCACCACACTTAACTTATTTCTCTTTCTTGAGTTGTTGTTCATTGCATCTTTGTCATTCATATGACAACGAACTATTGTTGTCTCGTTCAGACTACGGTTTCGTTTCGGTTTGTTTTGATTAAATATTATACCAATAGAGTGGCATAGCTTATTGCAAGTGATGCCAAGAATTACAGAATTCAATTTGTGAATAGTAAGTGGTTTCTATAAATAAAAATTTTCTCTGATATTTGAAAGAATTTATGCTTCTTTTTTCAAAACATTTGTTTTGCCTTTGCACTATTGCGAGTTTTAAAACAAGGAGTAACCCTGAGGCTCCACAAGAGTAAAATCCAATCCAACTTCTCTTCCGCAATCTCATCCACAATCCAGTGTTTTTTTTGACTGGGCATATTATGGGTGCTTTCATAAATGCATGGTTGCTTTGCTTACATGCGATCATTTGCAATCATATTAACGTCAGACAAAAATACTTGCGCATGTGTTTTACACTGCATTTATGATACTATATACCTGTCTCTTTTATTCAGAAAGAAATTTAGTGTGCATGTGATTTTTTGTAGTTGCACATTTGCGCTGCAAATATTTGCGTTTTGCTTTTATGAACATCTGACTTTTATCATTTGCATTTATGAACAACATGCATGCGTCAGACTTTCGCAACCATGCATTTATGAAAGCACCCTATGTCTTGCCATCAGCAACCTCAAATTGTCACATTTCACACTTACACAAATATGTAGGTACATATGACCGTACTCGACTGCAAAAAGTCTGTGGAAAAGAGACGCTCATCACTACATAGAACACAAACGTCAAATTTGATGACAGGATTTTGATCCGCTCGAAAAATCCAGACTGCGATGACCAGATCATGGACGGGATGTTGGATTGTTGGTCTCTATTGGATTATCTGATGACAGGCCGATAGTCCTGTCATCGGAAATGTTCAATGGAGACCCCAAGTAAGTCTCAAATTGAATTTTATTGATGATTTTCTTTTTTTTGAACAAATAAAATTGTGGATCGGTAGTAGCCCCAAAGTAGGCAATCATTCAAATTCCAACAGGTTAATTAGAGATTGCTTGCACGTTTTTCGAATTAAAAGAAAAGTCTATCAATGTATTGTTTCTTTTTTATTTGAAAGTATATTTAAATTATTTTAAATTAAAACGATGATGAGATGAACGAAACAGTATACCTCCGAATCTAATACTTCTGGATTAGTTACAATGTGATGAATGTAGTTTCTTACTTGCATAACAATAAACATTTAAATAAAATAACATACAAAATTCCCATTAGATTATGAGTAAACTTCTCAACTACTCAAAAATATCCTATCAAAAGGTACTTTTGTAAAGATCTTATTTGACAGGTCTCTAAAGATTTTTCCCATATTCTTTTGATAGCCAATTTTCAATTCACTGAACACAGTCTCCCAATTTTCATTCAAAAATCTGTTCATTGTCTCCGAAAGGGTTTTGTCATTGAATAGATTTTCGAAATTCATGTAAACGCGTTTTGGATGGAATTCGATCTTATATTCCTTCAGCTTCATATATTTGACGCCATCTTTTTCGTAGGGTTCACCAATTAGACGATGTTCAATTTTGGTATTAACCAGAGTAATATTGGCTTTTCCGTTTCCTGTGATTGGTAATAATAATATTCTTCCGCTCATGGTGTAGTCACTTAAAATTTGCATTCGGTCTGTTCTGCTGTCACAAATTATGAGGTATTTGTCCAAATCAGTTCTGTTTGCATAATGAAAAATGACAGAAGAAGAAAATTGAGTTATGAATTCTTATTTATTTAACAGAACAACGAAATACTAACCGATATCTAGTTACTCTGCTTGTGCTGATCAAATCAGTAATTTTAACATCTTTGAGAGTTTGTTTAAGGTTAATTGGAGGAGTGCCAGCGTCAACAACCAAGCTCTTGACTTCCAAAGGTTCAAGAGGAGGAATACCGAATTCCTCATTTCCTAAAAATGAAATTCTTGTTTTAGCAAATGCTTAAATGTTTAGTTAAAAATCAACTAACCGTTTCTCAATAGCGGAATTGCCTTGTTGACAGCTTCCACCAGACACTTGTCAAAGTTCTCATCCCTTTGGCACTTCTGAAACGTTTCGGCTGAAAAGAAATGACATTTATGTCAGTTTACTTGGATACATTTAAAAAAATACGGAAACTTATTTTACAAAATTGTTTGAATATGTTAATTTTCTTAAACAAAATCTGTTCAGAAGCCACGGGAATAATAAATCAAATCACATAGCGAAGTAAGAACGCATGTCTTACATGTTTCGAATACATTATCATCGAATTTTCGAATATGCGGAAAATGTCTGACATTTATGTCATACAATTGGTCATAAAGATCTGACATTTTCGCTTCAACGAAGATTGAATTGCTAATGAGAGTAATGATAATGAGTGAGTTAAATACATTTAAGTTTATTTAATTTTAGTTCTGAGAAGAACAATAATCTTACGAAAAATAGAAAGATTTATTGATTGATTGGTTGACAGCATTGCAATCCAGGGTCAATTCTGAACCACAGATCAACGAAAGAACAATTAAACTATAACAAGGATTTATATTATTATATTGTTGGTTGAACTAATGTCAACAAAGAGAAATAAATCATATAAGTTTGAATGTGGTTAAGAGTTGCCACTTAAAAAAAAAGTGCTTTCAGAACTTCTATTATCATTTGCATTTGCTTTTTTTACTTAGTGAATTAAACAAACAAATGCAAAGTTATTTCTTCAAATGTGTACCTTATGCAACTTTTTTTCTTTGTTTGCACAGATTCTCTAAAATGTCCAAATCAAATATTTAATCTAAATATAAGCAAGTCTGGTCATGTTATTGACAGTAACGCGATGGTCTGACGTATTTACGTTTTTAGTGTTTATCGATGCTAATAATTTCTGTGTTCGACGCAATAAACTATTAATTACAAGGATAATGTCAATATTTTGTTGCAATTGTACTCAATTGTTTTGCATTAATTTAACATCCAAAAAACCATTTATATTTCAACGTGCGAGTATGACAAACACTCATGTAAAAATAAAAGTTTCAAAATGTTGGTCCCGGGTATCAAGTTCGAGCCTAAATAACAAGACCCCAGTGTCATTTAATTGCAGCTAAAAATCGAATTGTGACTGCCTGTCGGAAGAAGGTTATTGGTCTTTTGGCCAATATTCAAAACGTGAAGCCAATGGAAATTGATTTCGCTTTCATGTCCCTCATAGTCGTTGTTGCTACTGGTCAGGTTACTTCAGCTGTCTGCCGCGGCTGTCGATTCGCCGGTTAATGACATTGAACTAGAAATTCGGAATAATTGTTGTGGTTTGTTGTTTGTGTTTCTGTCTAAACCGGTTTCACGAAGCTAGACACATTGATTCGCTCTTAAGCGTGATTAAGTGTTTCTCAATTTGATTCTTTACTTCCTGGAATTGGAATGTGTTATGTTATATCCGAGGCGGTAGGCCAATGCAAGATGAAACAAAAAGAGTTAATTTGACGTTGGAGCTTGGAGATTGTTTTTTTTTGTGATGCAATGGCGGACATGGCGAATAAGTTTTCTTTATTCTTTGTGCACGGCCTAGTGACTTGGATCAATAAAACTGGAATGATGTTCGTAACGGAAATAATTGTGGGAAATTAGACGAATGTTTGCCCAGCCTATGTTATACAATTGAGATGAAGAAATTGTTTGCTGTCTATGTATTGGCGTTTTTAATTGGCAATCTGGAATCTAATGCCGTTTTCCATTGGTCTTTGACGGTCTTTTGACGTTTCTTCTTCTACCTCCAATGGAACGGGTTATGATGTACATATGTGTCATTCTTCGGACGATTCTGTTTTCAAAACAGAACAGTTCTGCTCTTCTCAGAAGCATTCCGTCTATCAAAGTCAGTCCAATGGAATGGTTTCAGAAGACTTCTAGACTCTTCCGAATGCTACTGGACGACCAATGGAAAACGACATAAAGAAAAGCATTCTGGTCTTAAAATTAGAAGGCAAGTTCTCTTCTTTTGCCTGTCACTTTTGCCCAATTGAACGCATTCAGAATGCTTTTTTAAACTTCCCGATTACCAACTAAGGCCGTGTGCGAATTCAGTTAAAAATGGGTTAAAACTTGACGTTTGGTTAAATTTTGACATTTCGCATTGAATAAAATGTGTTAAAATTAGACTAGCTGCAGAGCAGTTTAAAATATGACAGTAGTGGTTAAAAATTCATCCAATTCGCACGCGGCCTAAAAACGACATATGACATATGTACATATGTGTAGTTTATTTTTTTAATGTCAATATTAATGACCCCTCAGATTTTGACAAATCTCCTTACTCTTCTATGTGGCGGGTCAGCCATATGCATATTCAACAGAGACTTGAAAGAGATCCTTAGCATAAGCCACAAAATAAATTGCACTAAAAACGACACTGTTTAAAATTGTGACATCTCTAATTAATCAAAACAAATAACATGCACAGGTTGACCTTACTTTCATCATAAAATCTTTGAATCTCAATTATAATGCAAGGCAAGCACTGTCTATGCTAAACACAGCCAGAGACACAAGATCCATGATTTGAATTTCAAACGAACCTTTTGAAATAAATTACCGTCATCGAATATTCTAGTTTTTTCGGTAATTCACACCAAACTTCAAATTTCAGTTCCAGCTCCCAATCACGAAAAGCAATCATTAAAGATTAGCCAACCACATATCAAGGAGCTACGGAGTCTGTGAAATTACTAGAAACTAGGACAAGTTTCAATTTTTCGAAATCATGTTCACACCAAGAGTTAGCCAACAAATATCCCGAACGATCGATTTCGAAATTCGAAAAAAAAACATAAAATAACAACTACTGTCAGTCTACTTATTATGCGGTGCGCTTTTAAAAGATTTCTTAAGGCAAAACGGGTAGTAAGGTTGTTCAAACAAAAATCCCGTATCTACACAGTTCCATGATTGTTGAAATTTTGTTAAACTAGATATACGTACGCAATTCAATGCTGGTGACAACTCCAATGCACAGAAGAAGACTAAATACCACGACACTGTCTAACGATTTCTTGTTAATCATTTTTAATATTTCTTTTATCACAGGATTACAATAGTTCTTGATTTTTAATTCAAGTTATAAAAATCACACAGCAAATTATAAAGCAATGTTTACACTTCGACTCCTTTCAGTTAAATGTTCGTTGAGACACGATCAGTTTACCTCAACAGAGAGGCCGTTTAAAGCGCAAAGTTCTCGCTTTAAATTTTAACTAGAGTCTGAAATGGAAGTTACTCAATCAGAGCTTTTATATGTCCAAAGCCTGAAGAGCCGTCAGTCCAGTCTGGTGTCTGTATAGAGGTTCAATATAACAAGTCGCCGCTGTTTGTCGCTTAGTATAGACATGTTGTTGGTGGTTGTTGTCTTTCGTTTTGCTTGCACGGTTCGCTTGGCTAATCGACACACACCATGATCGTGTGTTTCAGTATCTTAGTTAACCAATCCACCAAGAGTAGTATTTTTACTAATTAGTATTTTGGTATGCATGTAGCTTTGTCTATATTGTATGTTCAAAGCTTTTTGCTATGATTTACATTGGTTTTGTTTACATTTCTTAGATAGCCGCGTCTATGCATGTTTTGAGGAATGTCTTATTAATGTGTCATCTTCTCTGTTACCTCTGAATTCTTCCATAATAAAAAATTGGCAGTTTAGTATACGTCAAACTGAAAGCTATGACAAACCAGGAAAACAAAAACTAAACTAATGACGTTTTACCTCAAAATCGTGGGTGATTTTTGACAGGTGAGTGTAAACGTAAATGCCCTAACAGAACTATGTCATGACAACTTAATGTCATTTGACTAAGAAAAATGACCGAAAATCAAACGGCATTCCAAAAATCTACAAGAAGAGCCTTGACGAAGCATCGACGTCTTATACTGATAATTTTATAGTTAAAAAAATTAATATAATTTATTTTGAATTTAAAGTTTTTTTTTGGTAAATTGATTGATTAAATTGGTAGCCTAACATTGAGATTCTTCGACAAGTGTTTGTTGCATCATATTAGACATTGATTATGATGTGTGACCAAGCGAAGGAATTTCTGTGGAATGTCAAACTCAAAATGTCTTAAGGCTAACGTTTACCATTGGAAATGTCTTAAAATTTAATTAAATATTATAAAAACGGAAGTTGAGAGTTAATTCTCTTTTCCAAGAAGAAGCAAATACATTTTATTTTAAATTGAAGATTGACATTTTATATCAGAGCAAATATCCGTTCATGAGCTTATGACTTTGATTGCTTGTGTAAATATTGTGACAAATTGGAGTTACTGTTTGCCTAGTTAATGGCATTGACATTCAACAAAGCTTCGAGCTATTTTCTTAAAACTTTTAAACAATTAACAAAGGTTCTATAATTGCGCTATAAAAACAACATGATAATGACATAAACAGGTACGGGTCTTTCTCAAAACCATAATAAAATATTTTTTAAGACTTTTATGGTTTTTTAATGGAGTGTAGAACTGTATGAGGTTCGTTTTCAATAAATAATTGTGGCGCTTTGTTCTATTGATACTCAATCATTTATTTGGCCTCTTGTCAAAAACTCTTCGACATTGGCGTCTTTCATTTGTGACATTAGTTGTAGTAGATGATTGAGTGAATGAGGATTGTAGGTGATGGATCTGAGTTATATACCTCTCAAAGAGCTCAGTTCAAAGAAAGATTTTCATTTGCACATCGGATGTCAAATAAGCCAGCCAATGAATTCTACAGACGCTTCACATTAATGTATTCATTCAATATGGCCTTGCATTCCTCTCGAAAATATTTAAACAACCGAATTTTTCAGCTTCTAGACAATCCCCCACAAAAGGCCATTCAAAGTTGATATTATTTTCTTTATTGCTCTTCCATTGTTCGAGATCATTGATGATAAAAATCTTATCGTCCAAAAAGATGTTAATATAAATCCAATAAAACAAGTTCCGGAAGTAGAAAATAAAGACAACGAAAGAAAGAAACAAAACAGAATAAAGGTAAACCTGTTGACGTTGCTATTATTGTTATGGCTGTATTATTGCATCCGAAACTGAGTAAAATCTCCTTGAAGTTAAGCCATACTTAACCCGCAAGCCGCAAGGAAAAGAATAATTCATTGTAATGTCACAGAAGCAGGAGATATGTCAATTTTTGGAAATTTTCCTTTCAGCAGTTAAGCTTACACGCTTCTTCGGCTGAGGTTGAATCTTGGAAACAAAAACCCCACCAACTTAAAGCAGTTTGCACAATTTAAACCAAAGAGTTGAGCAGCAAGCCGTTTCCGTTTAAGGCCTCTTGTGTAAGAAAAATGAGTACATGTCAAAACCATTATACCAAATTGAGGTTATTCAACTACTCATTCATGGGTAAAATGGATCTTGTGTCAAAAAATCGAACACATTTGATGATACTTCATTTGAAGTTCAAGGTCAATCTTTAATATTTCATTAGGTAAATGATGTTTAAAACGACACTGCATCGGTGGCATTGTATGTAGATGTCTTTTTAAAGATTCATGGCGTTTTTAACTGGCAAACTAGAAATTAAAAAAAGCATTCTGAATGCGTTCAATTGGCAAAAGTAACAGCTCTGATTCTGAAAACAGTGATGGATTTACCTATAAGCCCGTGAGGCCTAGGCCTAGGGCGGCATAATTTGAAGGGCGGCAAAATTTTTGAAATGCTAAAATTTTAGAGATGAACTAAAGTAAGGACAATCTATTTCAAAAATTGGTTCGGATTTTATAAAAAAAAATCCATTGAATAGGTACACTGAAAAACTAGGCAATTCGTTAATTTGAGTTATGATATACTCGTCGCAAAAAACCAGAAAAATTCAGACAGATGCGACGGATGTTCACGGGAGTTATGGCCAGTTGCACCAAAATCCACTTAAACCAGTTTTTGTTAAAATGCTTATAAAATTTATCGGCCTGATAATTTTACTGGGTTGCACCAATGTCTTTCTCTGATTTTTTAACTAAAATGCTGTTTGCGAACCATCCCTGCTTTTTTTAAAACTGAACGAAAAAGAGATGTCAAAACCGTTATTTTATTTTGTTTGTAACGTTCCTATTTTTGAAATCGTGTTTCCCAGTTATTTAAATAATATAAATTTCAAAAAAAAGAAAAAATGGATGTCAAGAAAAAAAATAATGCACTTATCGACAATGCTCTGTTTGGGAACCCTGAACCTAAATTTGAAATCCAAATCGTCGAATTCACTAAATGGATTCCTCGATTCCTGTGAACTCAGAGATTTGTTGGACGTCTTGGTACTTCCCCGAATAAATCATCATCAGATGAGGAGGATGACCAATCTAAAATTCTGTAGTAATTTTTTTTCATTGAATAAGAAATAATTAAGGAGAAAAATAATGGATTTTACCTGTTCATATCCAGCGATCTATTTAATTTAAATATGTGTTTGAACTTTCAAATGTCCTCTCAAAAGTGAAATGTTTTTTCTTGTAGATATTTTCATTAAAACTCGGTTTTAAAATTTATCTGGAGGAAAATGGCATTTTAGTTTATCGACTTGTTTATCGGCCTTTTAAGACTAAAATTGGTTGGAGCAACCGATAAATGCCATTTTAAAATTTTAAGGAAGCGATAAATATTTAAAAGCGTTTGGTGCAACTGACCATTACACAAATGAAAGTCAGCAAACTTGACGACGGAACACTTTGTGTTTCATTGATCTGAGTGTCTGCCGCTTATTATTTAAGTATCGTAGGTTATTATTTTGGATTAATATATCAGTGATATTTTGATCGCAAATATACAAAGAACTTAAATCAAACCGGTGTTCTTTATTATTTAACTCTGGTAAATGAAAGACCATCTTTTTCTGTACAAGAAAATTTTCGAACAGACGTTTATTACCCTATTCTAGGCACTCTGAGTGTACAATTAGCCGGGCGTAAAAGTGCATATATCGCACCCTCAGAACAATAGAGCGATAAGTCAAAAAATGTCATTTTTGAGTTAGGGATGAGAAATTATTGGTTACAAAATACATAACAAATTATTTGAGGTGCTTGCGGTAGTTAGAGTAAGAAAAATAGACATGTTATGACATTTTTTCCGAAAAATCGATTTAACTAAAATTTTAAATTAAGGATGTACTCCAATGCAATACAAGGTTTTATCGAAATATTCCTTTTTTATTCACTGAAATGGTTAGGTGTATTCTAGCGCAACATGGATACAAATCAGATTGATTCCAAATAACAAGTATTTTTTAAAATTTGTGTTCGCAAAAATTTGACGTATGAAGTAACATTACGAAATAGATCAGTATAATTTATGATTTATTCCAAAACAATAAAGAGACAAAGTGAAAAGCTTAACTTGTTTAAATACAACAGAGAAACAAACCAAAATAATCCTTTTTTTATTTTAAATAATATCTATGCAACATGGTGATAAGTGTCAAAAAATATTATTTTCCCAGTTCTAAAACGTGACAAGTCAAAATTTGGCGGGTTAATTTCTTCGCTTGGAATTTTCGTAAAGAGTAGTCGGTTTTCATTTGTGCTTGTCGAAAAATTGAAAAATTTGTGTTTTAAAAATGGAAAACCGTCGCAGTTTGGCAATTTTAAAAAAGGTATCTATCATTTACATTCATGGTTTTTAGAAGAAAAGCGATAAAAATAACATGGTGTCTTTCTTTTCAGTGTGTAAACTCAGCATCATCGTTGCAGACTTTCGTTGAAGAAATGGAAAATAATTTAGACAGGGTAGGATTCTACGATTTTTAAGAAATATATTTTATACACCGTTATTTTAACTAATTTTTAATATAATGTAAATGGTAGAACTGTGTCCAATTGAAACAACATTCAGATAGTGGTAGTTCTGATAATAAAAACATAGAAACTTGCACCTTTAACCGCGACCACGGAGTTGGACCAGCTTTGGAGCTAGGCGATGTTATCGACGTCAGTATGATTCAAGAGATTTCCGGGGTTGAAGTTGGGTTGAGCCATGACAACTATCTGTTTTCAAACGATGACAACATTGAAGCTGATATTTTGGCTCAAATTGATGCTGAAAATCCGTTGTGTTCTCACAATGAAAATGGATCCTTGGATGATCTTGAGCAAATTGAAAATGGAATTGAAGTGAGTTCCACCTTCACTTATTCAAACAAGAAAATAACTGAAAAATTATATCTTTTAGAATAATGATATCCTTCCGACGAGAAAACGTGCCCGAAATCCGACACGTTGGCAGCGAAACTTGAGCAAAACAAACCGCAATTTGGGAAAATCGTACACGAATATTAAAACAGGAAAGTCATTCCCCTCGAGGTCAGTGAAGCCGGGATGCGACGATAGCTGCTCTTTCAAGTGTGCCACAAAATTCACTAGCTCCGAAAGGGAAGATATTTTGAAAAACTATTGGCAGTTGGGAAACGTCACAAAACAACGAGAATACATAAATAACAGCATTGAACAAATCAATCCAAAATACAGGTACACAAGGGATGGTTCGAATCGTAAAAATAACTTTTCTTATTATTTTTTACAAAATGAAATATCTGTTCGCGTCTGTAAAAAGTTTTTTTGTAATACCCTTGATATTTCAAGTAAGGTTGTTGAAACAGCAAAATCCAAGTTTTTGAATAATATAGTTCAAGGCTCCTTTCGAGGGACTCATCCAAATCACGTCACAATTCCTCAAGAAATAAGATATCGTATTAAAAACCACATAAATAGCTTTCCACGTATAGAATCGCACTATCTTCGCCAACAGACGAAACGCGAGTATATAGATGGCTGCTTGAGTATAAGCTCAATGTACAGAATGTACAAAGAGCTATGCCTGAAAGACGGTGTTCAATGTGCAAAGCAGCATGTTTACGAACAAATTTTCAACTATAGCTTCAACATTGGTTTTTATAAACCTAAAAAAGACCAATGCATCCATTGTTTTGAATTTGAAAATTCGAATGAGTTGCGAAAACTAGAATTGCAGGATGAACACAACAGGCACGTCTCTGAAAAAGAATTGTCTCGGAAGCAAAAAAAAGAAGACAAACTTAAGTGCGAGCTTAACAACAAAATAAAAGCCGTGTGTATGGACTTGCAGGCCGTGATTCCTGTTCCTTGTGGCGATGTGTCATCTTTTTTCTATAAAAGAAGACTTCTCTGCTTTAATTTTACAATTTTTGAACTATGTTCTAACGAAGGATTTTGTTTTCTTTGGCACGAAGGTATTGCACATAGGGGGTCCGATGAAATTGCAGCGTGCCTCAAAATCTATGTTGCCGACAAATGTCCTAATATAGATCATTTGATTATTTGGTCAGACAATTGCTCGGGACAAAACAAAAACAAATACTTGTTATCATTCTTAATCCAACTGATTCAAATTTGCGACCTGAAATCTATAACTCAAAAGTTCTTGATTGTTGGACATACCCAAAATGAAGGCGACAATATGCATTCGCTTATTGAAAAAAATAAGGCTAAATGCTTAAGATCAGGTCCAATTTTCACGTGTGACCAACTTGTGCCAGTCATTCAACTGGCAAAAAAGACTAAGCCTTTGTATAAAGTACACTAGCTTCAAACAAACGAAGTGTTTGATTTAAAGGACCTTGTCTCAAAAGCAGGAAAGAACTTCACAAAAAATGAAGAGAGTGAAAAAATTGTATGGGCTGACATAAAAGAATTTTTAATTGAAAAAGAAAGACCAAATGTCGTAAAATATAAAACTTCATTTACGGATGAATCATTTAAATCATTCAAAGTTACCACTGAACCAAAGCTTGTTGACCTCAAGCTTTCCTATCCTGATGGCCCACCTAAGATACAATTTGCGAAGAAGAAGGATTTATTAGATTTGTGCCAGCAAAATTCGATACCATTGTCACATCATCAGTTTTTCCACAATTTAAAAACGGACGAACCTGAAACACAATCCACTGTTCCAAAGAGAAGGCGCGCTGGAGCATAAACTTCTTAATTAACGTATTATTTTGTCTTGTTCCCTTATTGATTTTAAAAGTATGTTTGATAAAATAGAGCTATTTCGACTTAACGCTGTATAGCATTGAAATATTTAATTTTTTTCTTGGTAATAAATAAAAAATGAAGATTATTTATGTTAATCCAATGTGTTTTTGTATTTTTAATAACATAATTTGGAACATTTTCGTTTTTTTCATATAATACAGTTTACACATCAAAATTTAGTCCTATCCTAAAAAAGTTATAGATAAAAGTTTGATTCTGAAATTTTCACTACGTTTTTCTCAAAATGCTGTTTTTTGAGTTATCACTCTATTGTTTTGAGGGTGCGATATATGCAAATTTTTACAAAAATTTCAATATTTTCGACGATATATCTGAAATAGATTCAAACGAGTTGAAAAATCTTGCCAATAAATCAGTCAGTAAGACAATGAATGTATTCATTCCATTACCAACTCAAAGATCACTTAGCAAAAATAGAAGATGTAGGTACACTCTGCACATAAAATATGCATTCACGGAGTCTTCGAGATGTTTATCCGAATGTGGACATTTAGTCCAGTCATTAAAGTTATTTAAAAGCCCAATCTGCGGAAAAATTCCTAGTGGGCGGATTTTTTGTACACACCTTTATTACGGTGGCCCTCATGAAGATGTGAAAAATCGACATTGATATCGTGCCGGATTGCCGGCTAAAAAAGTTATGGTGGTCAAAAGGTCGCGAAATTCAGTTTTTCGTGAATATTTCGCGACAAATTGTTCGTCTTCAAATAATCTAAAAAAAAAAAATATTGTGAGCATAAATCAGACTGAATTTGACCGATGGCATCGATTATGTTGTTGTTGAAAGCCAAAGTGCTGCGAATTAAAGCCACACGAAAAAAGTCTAAAGGGGCCAAATCACACGATGATCTACTGAACTTTTGTAATTGTATAAAAGGTTGTGGCAGCAGAGGTAGATGCAAATAAAATGGGATTGAGGTGTTCAAAATTTGTGGACACTCCGTGGCCAATCATACTTGAACACAGAACACTTGAACACAGAGTCAACCAATGACTAAGATTTCGATGTGTCAGATACTGTTAATGAAATAGAAACTGAAGATTTTCATATAAAAGAAGACAAAAATAGGGCAAATGTGAGCGCGTTATAGTCCATCTCTCCGAAAACGGTTAATTTTAGAGAAAAATGCTTAAGGCTTTTTTTTTTAGATAATTTCATGAAGAACAATTTGTCCTTGACTATTTTTCACGTCTTCATAAGAGCACCGTAACAGAGGTGTACACAAAAATCTAGCCCACTAGGAATTTTTCCGCAGATGAAACCTAAAATGACTGGATTAATTGCTATCCCATTTTTTTTTAGTATTCCGGCTACAAATTGTTCAGGGCCCTCATCATGTAATTTCACTATCGACTGTCGCCGATGCGATTGTATTGAGCGATGTCGAAAAAAATTTGCTTCATGGAAAACACCTACTCTCGTATCGTGTATCGCTATCGCAGCCTCAAGTTTGAAAGGCACTGAACAAAACATCAAAACATAAAGTGTCACAAAACTAGCAGAGAAAATCTATTTTGAACAAAAGGATATCTTTGGATTGGCTTGAGTTTGGAAGGCGTGCTTTGCCAGTGAATAGTTTTCGGATCAAAAACCCGCCGCCCATCTGTTCGGCGAGTATGAAGAGTTGCATGGACTGATTGGAAGGCGGTTAGTATTGGGGTCTTCTTATTTGTATCTTTTGCAAATGTGATATTTTGTTTTATATTTCATAGCCCCTTCATTGTGCTCTTCATTTCTGAGACAGAAAAACGTTGATGCTGTGCATCGTTTAATAGAACTATTTTTGCAACTAACAATCTTTGGCCAACAAGTTCCAACACAAATTTCAAAGTACCTTAACTAGAAAACTAATGAATTCTAGCTTGATCTATTGTAGTTGTTGTTTGTTAATGTGAAATACGTATTCACTGTTATGTATGTATTAGGTTTACATTTCAACGAACCGTGTATTAAATTTGAACTGATGCATACCTAAGCTCTCTTCTTGCAATTGTTTTTCTTTTTTAATTTATTTTGTATCCGCTACAGTAGCAGCTGCCCGTAGCTTAGTGGTTAGGTGCGTTGGCTGCTTAGCAGAACGTCGTCGTGGGTTCGAGTCCTTGTCGTGCCCATAAAAGTTTTTATTTCATCTTTCACGGGTATTGCCTCTTACGATGAACTTAGGCCTTGGCTCTTCAAGAGCTGTCGCGCCACTCTATTTTCATACGCTACAACAATTAAAAAATTCCGGCGAAACATTTTTCTTCCAAGAAAATTATATATTTTTGCAACAAATTGGTATTTTAAATGAGCAGCGATAGACAAATAGCTATCGTGCTATCGATATCGATAAAACGATATCGCTTGACGTTACTTACTTACTTACTTATCCGGCTCACGATCCATGAAGGGTCACAGCCTAGATACTGCAGTCTTCCATCGTGAACGATCCCTCGCATGCACTCTCCAGTCACCGAGACCAAGCTCTCTGGCATCCGCAGTCACTTGGTCCTTGTACCGTAGGTTCGGTCTTCCTTGTCGTCTTTAACCTGGGGGCTGGGATGAGAAGACTTTCTTGGCTGGAGCGTTGTCGTCCATTCGCTCGATGTGGCCGAGCCAATGTAGTCGTCTTTTCTTGGCCTTCTGGACTACATCCACATCTTGGTACAGCTCATACAGTTCTCGGTTGTATCTTCTTCTCCATTCGCCATCGTCGCATACGGGACCAAAAATCCGTCGAAGAATTTTTCTTTCGAAAGTGACCAGTTTCAATTCCCCTTTTTTACTTATCGTCCAGCACTCGGCGCCGTAGAGTAGGACTGGTAAAATCAAAGTTTTGTATAGCAGACACTTTGTCTTTCGAGTGAGGAGTTTTGAACCCAGTTGTTTGGCCAAACCGAAGCAGCAGCGGTTCGCTAGGGTAATTCTTCTTCGGATCTCCACTAAGGTGTCGTTCGTGGGATTGATGTTTGTTCCAAGGTAGGTGAACTCCTTAACTACCTCGAAATTGCTGCTACCAACAGTGACGTTTTGTCCTAGGCGGTGGACAATCGCTTGACGTTATGTGAAGCAATAATCAAACTGTGAAGTCGATATCGTTTGATCGATAGACATTTTTACTGCTTACGTGAAGCACAGCTATCGAAGGCGATATCGAAAACGATATCGTCTAGCTTACGTGATGAGAGCCCAGGAAAAAGATCTTTTTCCACACTAAAAAGAGTAAAAACAATTTACTTGCAAGCATGGGCCAAGATAGACTGAATGCTCTTGCATTACTGTCTATTGAAGCTCAACTAGTCCAAGAAATTAATTATGACGATCGACGTTTTTGCGCGGAAAAAATTATACTTCAATAAAATAAAGTTATTTTGAAATGAAAATATTGGATCAAAATTAATGAAATCCATTTTATAAATAAGGGTGGCGCATCGAACGGGCCTAGGGCGACAGCAAGCCTAAATCCGTCACTGTGAAAAGAAGAGAACTTTCCATCTGATTTTAAAAATAAAATGCTTTTTTTTAGATTCCCAGATTGACAATTAAAAAGGCCATTAATTGCGATTGAATAGATGAAGTTTTGTAAACAAAAGGGGCAAAAGAAATATTTTGAACGTCCATTCCACTTTTATATTTGACATTTGGTTCAGGACATAATTATGTCGAATTTTGTTGGGTTGACAGAATATAAGACATAAATATTTGCAAAAATCGGATCAGTAGCCTATCTCTCTTCTGCTCTTTCTTTTTCATTATGTTTAAATGTCAAAACGTTGAATTTGTAGCTTTGGTCGAAAGACTTCCTTCGATTGTGAAAAATGATAAGGAAAAGTTATTCCCGAACTGGTTTGAGACCAACCAATCCAATCCCATTTCAATTAGACAACCAAAAGTAATCTTCTTTTATTAAAACACATCATATTGTAATGTGTATACACTTTATTTTATCTCATACGCTCTGTATCTCCTTCTATTGCAATGTCTAATGTGTATACGTTATTATCTCTTACACTCTGTTTAATGTATACACTTTTCTTACTCTCTTTACTTACTCCGTATCTCTTTCTTTATTTAATGTACATACTCTCTTTACTTAATATCGTTTAATTGTAGTAGTAAACACTTATGTGTATAACAGTTAAAAATGAGGGGCAACATCTAGTGGTTAAAAAGAGAACTTCTGGAACATTCGGTTTAGTAGTTTCTAGAACCATTATCAGGACTATATATACCCGATTCGAAATCGAAACGATATAGTTGATTGTGAACTGCGATAAGTAAAGTACACTGTGTTTGAAAAGTTATAATTGAAAGTGTTGAATAAATAAGTTTGTGAGTGATTTGAATAAAGTGAATTTGTGTTTTATTTAAAAAGTGAATAAGTTTTAATTGTCGGACCAAGCCGAATATTACATTGGTGTCAGAATAAGGGATTAAAACTTATTGAGAATAAAACAGTGAACAGTGATTAAACTATTTTGTGTGAAATAGTGAAGTTAAAAAAAAAATGATAAGTAAAGTTTTGAAAGACTTAACTGTCGCTGAGCTAAAGGCCGAATTAAGCAAACGTGGCTTAAGTGCGGCAGGATATAAAATCGAACTCGTAAAACGGCTACAGGAATATCTGGAAGAACAAAATGAAGACCCAGATGCGTTTGCTTTCGAAGTGGAAGCAAAATCGGAAGAGGTAAATGCAACTGCCGACTTATCTACCATGATGACACTTCTTCTAGCCAAATTTGAAGAGAATCAAAAGAAGCAAGAAACTCAAAACAAGAATGTTCTGGAGCAACTAGAAACTCAAAGAAACGAGCAGAAGACCGAGCAAGAGAATGTCCTCAAACAACTGGAAAGAAATGTCCTCAAGCAACTAGAAACTCAAAAGAATGATGTTCTGGAACAACTACAAGCTCAAAGGGATGACGTTCGAGATCGGTTTGATGAACAGAAAAATCTGCTAGAAGGCAGGTTTGCGGACTTCGAAGACAAAATCAATACTCTCGATGAGCGTGTCGAAAAACAAAATTCAACGACTAATGCACGTTTCAAGAAAATAGACGACCAGATCGAAACCATTACAAGCGAACTAGAAAAAGTGCGAAAGATGAAAGCTCGAGAACCTTCTGGTGAGTGCTCAAGAAAGAGAGAAGTGAATCCCCCAAGCTTTGATGGTCAGATACCGTGGTCAATCTACAAGAAACAGTTTGAAGCAGCAGCGTTAACAAACGGCTGGGACGATGACGAAAAATACATTGCTCTTACGCTTGCCTTGAGAGGAGCAGCTGCTGAACTGCTACAAACCATCCCAGCAGAGAAGAACGGTGACTACAAAGTTCTGGTAAACGCAATCGAACAGCGGTTTGGGGATAGCCACATGACAGAAGTCTTCCGAGTACAACTAAACAACAGGGCACAGAAAAGAGGTGAAACTCTGCAGCAGCTTCAGGCAGATATCGAGCGATTAGTCCACCTGGCATAGGCATACCCAACAGCTGGCAACGAGATAATAAATCAACTTGCTGTTGAAGCCTTTGTGAGAGCTGTGGGCGATATAAATCTCCAAAGGGCTATTCGCACTGCCGGAAAGCAAACACTACCAGAAGCATTGGCTTTCGCTCTAACAATGGAAGCCGCAGAACAAGCATCCCAAAACGTGCATCGCGTGAGAGAATTGGAAGTCCAAGAATGCTCTTGTCAGAAGGCTACTCTGGAAAGGAGTCAGCGAGACGGACAAGCACGATGCTGGAACTGCAACAAGACTGGGCATCTTCAACGACAGTGCAGATTACCGCGAAGACGAACCTCATGCCAACACTGTGGAAACAGAACTTACTCAATAAGTCAAAGTAACTCCAACAACGTTGCTTCCGAAGCTGTTTCCCACCCGGGGAAACGAATAAGAACCAACTTCGAGGGGCAGAAGCTGGTTTCTGGTATCGATGGCCCCAGAAACGACATCCATGTTTCTCAAACGAAACGTGACAACAAGAGCCTGACCGTGGAAGCAAGTATAAACGGCAACAAATGTGTGGCTACCATCGACACCGGTGCCAAGGCGTCCATTGTACGGCAGGACCTCGTTAAGAAGACATGGCTCCACAACACCAACAGCTATCGTCTAAGGACTGCAACTGGAGAAGCCGCAAAAGTTTATGGTGAGGTACGTCTTAAGATCCGGATGGCAGAGCTGGAATTCTCTCACCTGTTCCTGGTAGCAGATATATGCGACGAGTGCATTGTCGGTGTCGATTTCATGAAAGATCACGGAGTGATATTGGACATCGGGAACCAAGTCCTGAAATATCGAAACATCGAGATTCCGATGATCTATGGGATCCACTCGTATGAGACCTCGTTATCTGTGAAAACCGTCATCAAAGAAGATCTGACTTTGCCTGCTTCTTCAGAAGTATTCGTGTGGACGAAATTGAAAGGTAAGCCTGGCAGCCATCGATACCTCATGGTCGAACCAGCATCTGTAAAGTCCTCCCAAAACGTCACCATTGGGAAGACTCTTGTTAGACCTGTAAAGAACATGGTTCCCGTACGAATACTCAACATCAAGCCGTACGAAGTTAAGCTTAGAAAAGGTGAGATTGTCGGACAATGCGAATCTGTATCAGCTATAACAAGGATCAGCGAAGAAGAGACAAGGCAAACATTGAAGTCCAAAGAGCTGAACTCCATAAAGACGAACATTCTCGAGTCCTCTAATCTTGGCCAACAACAACGAAGAACTGCAGAAGGTCTCCTCGAAGAATTTGCAGACATCTTTTCATCATCGCAAGGGAAATATGGCAGAACACAACTGGTTCAACATCGAATCAACACCGGGGATGCAAAGCCGATCCGTCAACCTGCAAGACGCCTTCCACTAGCCAAACAAGGTGAGGTTGAAGAACTGATAACCACCATGAAAGAAGAGGGTCTTATCGAAAACTCAAAAAGCCCTTGGGCGTCTCCAGTGGTCCTGGTAAAGAAGAAAGACGGATCAACCCGCTTTTGCGTGGACTATCGAAGGTTGAACGATGTGACCAAGAAAGATAGCTACCCTCTGCCTAGGATCAGCGATACTCTGGACGCAATGGAAGGAGCACATTGGTTCTCAACGCTGGACCTGAAAAGTGGATACTGGCAAGTAGAAATCCATCCTGAAGACAAAGAGAAGACAGCGTTCTCGACAGGAAACGGATTGTGGCAGTTCAAAGTGATGCCTTTTGGACTGTGCAATGCTCCAGCGACTTTTGAGCGCCTTATGGAATGCGTCCTGCAAGGACTCACTTGGAAATCTTGCCTGGTCTATTTGGATGACGTCATCGTATACGGGAAAACATTTGACGAACATTGTACAAATCTGAGAGCCGTGTTTCAAAGACTTCGAGAAGCCCACCTCAAGCTCAATCCAGAAAAGTGTTCACTCTTCAAAACCGAAGTGAAATACCTGGGACATATCATCTCATCCCAAGGAGTTAAGACGGATCCTGATAAGGTTGACACCGTGAAGAATTGGCCAACACCACAGGACAAACATCAACTCCGAAGCTTTCTGGGTCTAGCCACCTACTATAGGCGCTTCGTCAAGAATTTTGCTGAGATCGCCAAGAGTCTACATCAGCTAACGGAAAAGGGAAAGCAGTTTAAATGGTCAGCTGAGTGCGAGCGCAGCTTTCAAGAGCTCAAGCAACGCTTGTGTAATGCACCAGTGCTGACCTACCCGACTCCAGGAAAACCGTTCATCATTGATGCTGATGCCAGCAATGTCGGGATTGGTGCTGTATTGTCACAGGTACATGATGGCGAAGAAAAGGTGGTTGCCTATTACAGCAAGGTACTCTCAAAGTCGGAAAGAAACTATTGTGTGACCAGAAGAGAACTTCTTGCACTGATTTTGGCAACAAAGCACTTCCATAAGTATCTCTATGGACAGAAGTTTCTTCTCCGAACCGACCATGGAGCACTAAACTGGCTTTTGAATTTCAAGAATCCAGAGGGTCAAGTGGCGAGATGGATTGAGAGGCTGCAGACGTACGATTATGAAATTCAACATCGGAAGGGGAAGCTTCACTCAAATGCTGATGCACTGTCTCGGAGACCATGTAAGCAAGACTGTAAGCATTGCAGACGCCAAGAAGAAAAAGAAGTGGTTACTGTTCAACGAACCAGAACCGATCCCATTTATGGCTGGAGCAACGACGAGTTGAGGAAGGCTCAACAAGAGGACCCAGATATTGAACCCATCCTCGCATGCAAGGAACACCAGGAAAAACCAGAATGGGCCGATATCTCCGACAGAAGTCCGGCTCTAAAGGCCTATTGGGCACAGTGGGACTCATTGCATGTCCAAGAGGGTGTCCTTCGACGTAAATGGGAATCAGCAGATGGAAAGTCCTATGTAATGCAGCTAGTCTTACCGAGATCGAAGATTGTGGACGTTCTGCGAGAGATGCATGATGGAGTTTCGGGAGGCCATCTAGGAGTAAACAAGACGCTAGAAAAGGTTCGACAACGATTCTATTGGCTACATGCAAGGGAAGATGTCGAGAAGTGGTGCCGAAAATGTGATACCTGTGCTGCCACCAAAGGCCCGAACAAAAAGAATCACAGCCAAATGCAGCAGTATAATGTCGGATCACCCTTTGAAAGGATTGCAATAGACGTGGCGGGTCCATTTCCGGAAACAAATAATGGAAATCGTTATATTCTGGTCGTCATGGATTACTTCAGCAAGTGGCCTGAAGCATACGCCATACCGAACCAAGAAGCCAAAACAGTCGCAGACCAAATTGTGTTCAACTGGGTGAGCAGATTCGGTGTTCCATTAGAACTGCATTCCGACCAGGGAAGGAACTTTGAATCAAACATCTTCCAGGAAGTTTGTGGGCTCCTTCACATTAAGAAGACAAGAACAACACCACTCCACCCACAATCTGATGGCATGGTCGAACGGTTCAACCGAACCCTTAAGGAACATCTTTGCAAAGTTGTGGACGACAACCAGCGAGATTGGGATCGACACATTCCACTGTTTTTGATGGCGTATCGAGGTGCAAGACATAGCTCAACTGGCCATACACCGTCTGAGATTTTAATGGGAAGGAACATCAGACTGCCGAGCGAAATCAAATTTGGATGTCCCACGTCGGAACCGCAAGCCGAGGATGTTTACTTGGATGACCTCAGGGAAAGACTCCTTCAGATCCACGACGATACCAGGTCAAAAATGAAGATGTTCAGTGACCGAATGAAGACACGCTACGATATACGAGCGACAACAACAGAGTTCCAAGCAGGAGATCGAGTGTGGCTTTACAATCCCCATCGACAAAAAGGGTTGTCACCGAAACTTCAACGGGACTGGGAAGGTCCATATACAGTGATTAGCAAAATCAACGACGTCGTGTACCGGATACAAAAAGGAGTCAGAGGTAAACTTAAAGTCGTACATCGCGACCGACTACATCGCTACAGTGGTGATGAAGATGATGGATTTGTTCGGGACGATCAATCTTAAGGAGGGGGCAATGTAATGTGTATACACTTTATTTTATCTCATACGCTCTGTATCTCCTTCTATTGCAATGTCTAATGTGTATACGTTATTATCTCTTACACTCTGTTTAATGTATACACTTTTCTTACTCTCTTTACTTACTCCGTATCTCTTTCTTTATTTAATGTACATACTCTCTTTACTTAATATCGTTTAATTGTAGTAGTAAACACTTATGTGTATAACAGTTAAAAATGAGGGGCAACATCTAGTGGTTAAAAAGAGAACTTCTGGAACATTCGGTTTAGTAGTTTCTAGAACCATTATCAGGACTATATATACCCGATTCGAAATCGAAACGATATAGTTGATTGTGAACTGCGATAAGTAAAGTACACTGTGTTTGAAAAGTTATAATTGAAAGTGTTGAATAAATAAGTTTGTGAGTGATTTGAATAAAGTGAATTTGTGTTTTATTTAAAAAGTGAATAAGTTTTAATTGTCGGACCAAGCCGAATATTACAATATGGATAAACTTCAACTAGATTATCATTGAAATTGCGAAAATTTTATAAAACACAACATTTTTGTATTTTATTGCATTAAATCTTTGTATATGGAGTCTCTGCTAATGCGTTAATGACAACTTGTAGGTCTTTTAGGGGTTCTTTTTCGTGCGTCTTGAGGCGACCATAATTAATTTTCGAAAGTATTTCTAATCGAATTACAGAAACAAAAACATGATAAGTCTAGCAGGTCTTGCAGTCTTCAAGGCGCAAGTACAAATTTTTCGACCAAACAAAATAAATTTTGCTGGTAAAACACCAGGCGAACATGAAATCTAGGAGGGATGCGGCATGCGGATGCCTGTTACTGATCTTGTTTTCTTGTTTCATTTCCCACCTTTTTTGTGACATGATTAATTTGTTGTGAAAGATGTTTGAAGGGTAGACACGTGCATTCAAGAGGACACAAGCGTCCTTTGTCTATCAACTCCTACTCTCCACCTCTCCGTGGTGAATATCGGGTGCCCAGTACCTTCAACCGAAGATTGCGTTCCAACCCCAGTGGGAAGTTGTTGGCGGCAGCATAGAGAGAGAGAGGGGGAGGAGGTATGCGTCCACTAAAGCATGCCTCCTTTTCAACAGGCGGCAGTGGAAGAACTCCCAAGATGTAATGAACCAACGGTGGCATCTACAGTTCCAGTCAGGATGAAATACTTAGTGAACACCTTATAGGGCTACTAGAGTACTAGGACATATTCGCAGCCCAGGCCTGGAGTGGTTTAGCCGGCTCTTCGTCTTAGAGTTAAACTAAAGACCTGGCCCTCCAGGTTGGGGGTCGTGCGTCGGGGTGACTGCCCGGCCACATAAAGAAGACATGGTCCCGTAACACCACAAGCCTCGGATACGGACGGAATTAATGATGACGACCCACGCAAACGTTTTAAGGACAACGAATTTCGGTTTTGCACTTGGAATGTTAGGTTCTTAACAGACCACGTGCAGCCGAACAACTAGCGAAAGCCCTTGACTGCTATAAAGCAGATATAACTGCCATCCAAGAAATGCGATGGGATGGTCCGGGCCTACGTAAAATGAACAACTGCGATATTTACTACGGCGACTGCTACCGCGAACAAAATCAGCGTCTATTTGGATGTGGATTTATAGTTGGGACTCGACTCAGGAGGAAGGTCTTGAGTTTCAACTCAGTGAATGAGCGCATCACGACAATCCGCATCAATGCTAAATTCACCAACAACAGTAAAAGTATGAAGACACCAAGGACAGGTTCTACGAGCTCCTCGACAAGACCTATGAGCAATGCCCTAGATATGACATTAAAATCGTCCTTGGAGATTTTAATGCTAAACTGGGTAGAGAAGAAATCTTTGGTGGAATAATCGGACAACATAGCCTACACGACACCACCTCCGATAACGGATTTAGGTTAATCGACTTCGCTGCGGGGTGAGATATAATGGTAGCAAGTACGCGTTTCCCACATCTCGATATCCACAAGGGAACATGGAAATCTCCTGACCAATCAAATCAACCGTCAACCAGATTGATCACATTGCGATCGACGCACAACACTTCTCTAGCATGCAAAATGTCCGCACATTCCGAGGTGCCAACATCGACTCGGACAACTACCTTGTTGTAGCCAAGGTACGAATGCGGATATCCGATCAAGGCCAACACGCGAAAATGCTAAAAGCAAATTCGACGTCAAACGGCTACAATCGCAAGAGATTGCTAGATTCTTTTCCGATCGTATCTCCGAAAATCTCCTCAGAAGTCCTTTGCTGCCAGCACAAAATACAGAGAACCAGTGGCAACACTGCCAAGTAGCCATCAGAGACGCTGCCTCTGAAGTGCTAGGGTTTACACGGCCACCACAACGAAACCCCTGGTTTGACCATGAGTGCCGGCGAGCACATGCAGCTAAACAAGAGGCATACAGAGCGGCGCTGCAAAGAAGGACACGAGCAGCTCGTGAGCTCTACGAGCAAAAAAGGAGAGAGGGGCATAAACTTCTCACAGCGAAAAAAGGGAGCATGAGAAGCGCGCGATCGAGGAGATAGAGGGATGTCACAACAGGAACTAGGTTCGAAAGTTTTACAAAAAGATGAAACAAACCTCCAGGGCTTATACACCCCGAACCGAAGCCTGTAGAGAACTTCATGGGAACATCAATCAGTGGTGAGGATATGGAAAGACCACTTTTCCAAGCTGTATAGTGGCAATGACGAGCAAAAGTCCGCCAGCAATACAGAACCATTCAAGTTGGGTGCAGAAGGCCAACAATACCACCCACCGCTAACGATAACCCACACGGATGCAGTGAAGATGAAGTGAAGATAGCGATATCTATACTTAAGTCGAACAAAGCCGCTGGTGCAGACAGGCTAGACGCCGAACTGTACAAAGCAGCTGGAGATGACTTGGTTAGGAGCATGCACCAGCTCATCTGCAAAATTTAGTCAGGGGAAAGCATGCCCGATGAATGGAACCTCAGCATCGTATGCCCGTATGCTGTCGCGCGTCGCGCCACTCTAGTAGTATATGCACTTCTTTTTCTTATTCAGATCTATATATCACTGGTAGTTCTCTTTCACAAAAGAAAAAGAAAATAAAAGGTGGAGGTGGGAAATGAAAAAAAAAACCAGATCAGTAACAGGCATCCCTGAAAAATTTCCTGTTCGCGTGGTTTATAACCCAGAAATATTTGCTGTCTGAGGAAAGATTGGCCCTGAAGGCTGAAGGCAACTATAAATTTCGAAATTAATTCTACTAATATGTTAATAAAAACATATACATCTTTTAAGTCTTGCAGTCTTCAAGGCGCAAGTACCAATTTTTTGATCAGACAAATTCTTAGTACACTCAAATGCATGTTTAGTACTTGATAAAACGACATCTACCTTCTCGAAACAAGAACAAGAACTTAAACCAATACGAACGCATACCAACGCACTCAACTTTCCACAATGTTCCAAATCTCACATCATTCTTCAAATGAAACACCTTGCCTCTGAGCAAACGCGTTCACATCGCCGCCATTTCTGAGGTTTTCCTAAAGTCGTTTGCACGAAGAAATTGTCGGTGAACAAAATTAAATATTTAACCAGAAAAAAAATCTAATTAAACCATTATTTCTTCAATAAAAATGATTAAAACTATCCGCTAACATCTCTTCAAGTGCTATTTGGTAAAAACTCGATGAAATATTAACGAAAATTCAGTGTGAAAAAGTGGATTTTTTCTTTTCTTCTATTCATCAAGAAAAAAAATGCGTTTACGATTTCCATTTTAATTCCCATTTTGACCCAGTGAAAAGTCGATAGAAATATAGTTTTTTCTCTTTTTTGCCAAGTGGAAATAAAGCCGCGATCTCTTTTCGGTTCGTGTAAAAATTCTCTACACCTTGTCGTTTCGTAGTGTTTCCAACTTGTTCCAATTTGTTTCATCGCAATTTTTTTTTTCCCTTGATGTTCATACCGAAGACGAAGGCGATTTCTTCCATCGTTCTTTCGATGATCGTGTGGGCGAAGTGAAGAAGATTTTTTCGTTTTTGCTAACAAAAAAAATTAATGGAATCGTGTGTGAATAAAAAATAAATTAAATTTATATCAAAATACAATCGAGAATCGATGTATATGCAAGAAAATTGATTTATTTATTCGGAAATCGTGACGCATACTTGTGTTTGGAAGAAACGAAAAAAAATCCATACTTTCCTGAAAAAATTTCCGTGCAAAAAAAAAAAAATGAAATGAATCTATCATTCACAATGGAGTAATTGCCTTCCAACGAAAAGAAAATCTTTTTATACACATTTTTTTTTTTAACTACTCATTGTTCAGGAACCTCAAGAAAATCAGAATTTCCGTTTTCCACGCCGAAAGAAAGTTTTTTTTTTAATTAAAATATTTAAAACAATTTTCCCTTTGTTGATACAATATAGCTCGTTATTGTGAATTGTGATTTATTATTCTTTTCCCAAAAATACCAAACGATAAAGTCGAGCGAGAAAACGTCAGGAAAAACAACTTAATTTGGCCGCATCTAAATCCAGGAATCGCAACATTTTCTGCTTAAACTGCTACAACAGAAAATAGAAGTAAAAACATGGCTGAACTGATGAACATTGATAGCATAATATCCCGGCTTTTAGAAGGTAATTGTCAATTTTCTTATGTATTTCGACTGATTAAAAGAAAAGAGGCTAGAAGTGAACATCTTTCTGACAACGCCTATGTTACGAGTTACAAAATCGACGACGACGACGGTGGAAGGAGTACTTGAACAGAGTTAACCCATTTTTTCTTACGAAGATGCGGATATTTAAGAAAGAATATGGCTACACGCGCATTACGCATTTCGTGTTTTTTTTTGTTGTAATTGTTTCATTGTCTCGTCTTCCTTTGGAATGTAAGAAATTATTTTTTATCTAGCCTTAAGTCAGCTGGATGTGCAAATTGGTCTTGGAAGATCACCGCTTTTTTCATCATTCATCACCTTCATCTCGAGCCCCGCGTTCTCTGTGTCTGTAGTCAGCTCAGCGATGATGCCAAGTTTGTGTGTATTCGTTTGATTTTTGCTTGAGTGTCAAAAAGAGAGATTCAATTTACGTGAAAGGGTGAAGGAACGAGAATGAAGATTTCCCGATGTATCCAACTCCGACGCCCGCACCATTGCTCACCCGTTGTGGGTAGGTGGTTTTTTTTTCTTTTTTTAAGAAAACATCGCAACACGCAGTGCAAATAAATTAAATTGGTACAATTTCACACATTTACCTACCTACAACGGTTAATGTTTTTTTCGTTCATTTTTAATAAATAAACGTTAATTGGTGCTTTTATTTTTTAGAGCAGATATTGGTGACAGTACACACACCAAGAAGAACCTGATAAGCTCGAGAAATCAAGTGCCTTGAACTAGATGCAATTAGGCAGATTGTTTAGCTAAGATTGATGGGTGTTTGGGGCTGAGATTAATTTAGATAAGATAAGTGATTGTAATTCAATGAGGTGTTTTTAAGTCCTTGAACTTTGTGGACGAGGGTACAGTTAAAGAGCTATAGAAAACTGGTCCTGAGGCAGTTTATGAGTTAGAATATGCCATGTGGGCTTTCTTAATACACAATAGCGTTCGTGTCCTTTCACAGCCTCTCTATTTTAAACAATAATATGACTTAACTTAATCTTTCTTTTTCTTTTACAGTTCGCGGTGCCCGACCCGGAAAGAATGTTCAACTCTCAGAAACTGAAATCCGTGGGTTGTGTCTTAAATCGCGGGAAATATTTCTTTCACAGCCGATTCTGCTTGAATTGGAGGCTCCACTTAAAATCTGTGGTAAGTACAATTGGTCTTCTTTGACTTTATCTGTTGTATTCGTATCATTTAGCAACAATTCCAGCGGTTTATACATACATTGCATCCTATTGAGTTGAAATGTTGAAAGAATTCAGATAAACTTTTCTCGTTTCCTCTAGAAATTCAAGATAATGTAATTCTCTTTTAATTATCTTTGAATATTAAACTTAAGAAGTATCCTTCTTGATTGAATTTCTTTTGTTTATGTTGGTTGGCAGCTGCCCGTAGCTCAGCGGTTAGGTGCGTTGACTGCTAAGCCGAACGTCGTGGGTTCGAGTCCTACTCGCGCCCATAAAGTTTTTATTTCATCTTTCACGGGCACTGCCTCTTGCGAAGAATTGACAAAACTTCCAAGAGTATCAATCTGTCATGAAAAAGTGCTTCTCAACTTTGCCGTTCGGAATCGGCGTTAAACTGTAGGTCCCTTCAATTCTTCACACGCACCTAGAGAATTGTTGATGAGAGTACGTCACTTAGGCCTTGGCTCTTCAAGAGCTCGCATGCACTCTCCAGTCGCCGAAACCAAGCGCTCTGGCATCCGCAGTCACTTGGTCCTTGTACCGTAGGTTCGGTCTTCCTTGTCGCCTAGAACCTGGAGCTGGGATGAGAAGACTTTCTTGGCTGGAGCGTTGTCGTCCATTCGCTCGATGTGGCCGAGCCAATGTAGTCGTCTTTTCTTGGCTTTCTGTACTACATTTACATCTTGGTACAGCTCGTTCAGTTCGCCGTTGAACCTTATTCGCCATCGTCGCATACGGGACCGAAAATCCGTCGAAGAATTTTTCTTTCGAAAGTGCCCAGTATCAATTCCCCTTTTTTACTTATCGTCCAGCACTCGGCACCGTAGAATAGGACTGGTAAAATCAAAGTGTTTTATAGCAGACACTTTGTCTTTCGAGTCAGTAGTTTTGAACCCAGTTGTTTGGCCAAACCGAAGTAGCAGCGGTTCGCTAGGGTAATTCTTCTTCGGATCTCCACTAAGGTGTCGTTGGTGGGATAGATGTTTGTTCCAATGTAGGTGAACTCCTTAACAACCTCGAAATTGTTGCTTTGTCCTAGGCGGTGGACAGAGTTTCGCCTGTTCTTCAATTGCTGTGAAGGCCTCAATCTCAGCTCTCTTGGATCGATCGATGATGTCTATGTCGTCGGCATAGCCTTGGAGCTGGGTGGATTTGTTGAAGATAGTGTTTTCCGTGCTCACACCTGCCTTGCGCACTATCTGCTCGAGGATAATGTTGACGAAATCACATGACAGCGCATCTTCTTGTCTAAACCCTGCGCATGTTTGAAATAACTCGCATTTGCACACTGCACTGCGTATTGTTTAGCGTCATGCGGCACATCTGGATCAGTTTGTTCGGGATCCCGAATTCAGACATCGCCATCATAAGCTCTTGGCGGTGGATGCTTTCATAAGCAGCTTTGAAGTCTATGAAAAGTTGGTGGGTTTCGACTTGAAATTCGTTGGTCTTTCCCAGGATTTGCCTCAGTGCGAATATTTGGTCTATCGTTGTTCTGCCTGACCTAAAGCCACACTGGTACGAGCCGATTATTGTGTTGCAGAAGAATCTTTGTATTTATTTGCTGTGTTTGAATAGTTTGTTTTCCTAATTAAAGAATTTGAACGAATGTTAGTTAAGTTTGTCGACAGGCGAATAGAGTTATAGTCAAGCTAAATGCCTCTAACTCCAACCGACTAGGTTCTGGGGAAATTACAAGGCGTAGTGTCCTCATTAAGATATTCAGCAGTGATATTGACGTTTGCAGTCGAAGGCAACTTCATCGTCATTTCTTTTCAAACATCAGGTCTGTTCTTTTACTCCCTAAAACTGCCGAAAACTCCCAAATTCTCCCACTTTTCTGTTCTTTTACTTCGAAATATTTTCCCTATCTCCCGATTTTAGCCCGGACCTATCATATCTCCTCTTTCCTTAGTGCTCGAAACAACTCCATCGCTGAATTGTGCCAAAAAGATCAACATGTCGATTTCCTTCGACAGGAAAATGATGTGTGCAGTTTAATTTTATTGCCCTCCACCAACACGAAATAGAATCACGACAGGAATAATTCCAAAAACAAGAGTATGACTCAAACCCACGTCTGACGTGCGTCGTTTGAGTTCATATCTGTTGCTTACATGCCTTTGAAATCGACTTTTATTGCATTTGATATTTTGTTTATTTTAAGACTCAAGTGTCGTTTCATCCAATAATCCTCAAGTTCAGGATTCTAAAAAAATGACACTGAAAATCAATATCACTTGTGAAATGTGAGAGTAGATTAACTTATGTTCTTCATTCTTCCTTTTGTGCTTTGTCATTTTCAGTAGAGCTCCACAATGCTGCTAACAATAACCTCCTAATTCAAGTTAATCTGTATACGGGTACAGGTGAATTTTCCTTACAAGCGTAAAGACGCTCTTTCCCTTGAAGTAAAATCTAGAAGACAAAGGAAAAATAGCTTGCCTCTGCTACACTTCGTTCATAGACAGCGGAACGCAAAGCAAAAATTAATTCGACTACATGACTGTTTGTTCATAGACAAATTGTTATTGCTAATTGAATTTTCTCATGTTAGTCGGGAAAATTTATTGATTCAAGATGAAAATGAAAATCATTCATTGCTGTGGCTATACTACGGACGTGCATGATGTTCGGTGATGACATTTGTGGTTTGTCATCGTCGAATGGCTTCGGGTTGAGTGTGAAAAATTGCAACAAACTTCACTGTTTGTTGAAGTATTTATTATTGTTAGTTGAGTAGCAATTGCGTAGGGGATGCTGGTCTCGTTTCTTATTTTCGAAGATCTCTTAAGTCAGGAGGATATTTTTTATTCAAAATCTATTGTCTTCAGGTATTTTTTGTATTACTTGAGCGGATGTATATGTGTCGTCTTCGTCTCTCGTTGCATGTTTTTTTTGGAACTCCAAATAAGCTAGGACGATGTTAAACAAACATTTAACTGCTGCCGAACCTAGTAAAATACTTAACTTTATTTTATTGATTTTGTAGACGTCCGATTGAAAGTTCGAAAAGTTTTCATTTAACATGCACGACAATAGTTGTATTTTTTCTTTTGTTTATGTGTGGTGACCTTGGAAACGACGATGACGGTCACACAGTTCCACCCACTACCGTTGGCTAGCACACCGGCTACGTTTCCTAGTGCCCTATCCCAATGGAATACTAATAAATAATAAAAGAACAAAATGAAAACAAAGCACACAAAAATGTGTACAAACATTTCCGCTAAACAAGCACGGACGAAGATAATTTTTCGCTTTTCGTTTCTTCTTGTTTATTGGAACACATTTAAACTTAATAAATAATTGAATTCAATGTGAACTACACACCACGCAGTTTATTGCTTTATAAAGAACTTTACGCAGCTGATAAACAAGGCCATAAATAAAACAGTGGGTGTAGTAAACAACACACATTATATAGCAATATGTGCAATTCAGCCTTTTGCAAATGCATTGTAAGTCTTGCGGCAATACCTCTCATTTTAAATGGTTTCAAAATTAATTCAAATTATCTACATCATCGGTTAGTTTGATTTCAATTCGATCTGTTGCTGTGGTTGATGGGCAAAGGCAAAGAAGACCCTTTTTTCTATATATGTACAAGTTGATAACCTAGATAAGATACAATATCTTTATGCCAATTGTTGCTCATATCTCATACGCACTCCTTATCGCGAAATTGAAGAGAAGCCAGAGTGTTCTCTACCCTCTACTCTGGAACCTGGTAGTTAACGAAATTCTTACCTGTCTGGATAGGGAGGGTTTCAGAGTGATAGCCTATGCTGATGACGTTGCTATAGCTGTTTCAGGGAAGCATCTTAATGTCTTAAAATAACTCTTACAAAACGCTCTAAATAAGCTAACACCTAACACGTTGGGCAAATCGGTGTGGTTTAAGCGTAAACCAACACAAAACCGATTTAGTCCTATTCACTAGGAAATATAAAATTCCGCACATCGACCCTCCTTCTATAAACGGTATCCAATTAAAGTTTTCAGAGGAAACAAAATATCTGGGTCTATTTTTAGACAGAAAACTAAATTGGAAGAGCAACATACACGAAAGAATAAGAAAATCTACGTTAGCTCTTTTCACCTGCAACAAAGCCATTGGCAGTAAATGGGGTCTACAACCCAGAATCACTCACTGGCTATACACATCGATAATCAGACCGATTCTTCTTTATGGTGTGACAGTATGGTGGACTGCCTTGGACGTACAAATAAACTGCGATAAACTTAGTAAAGTCCAACGCTCAGAATGCCACAGTATAAGCGGATCACTTCGTACGACCCCATCTGCGGCACTAGACACCCTACTCTATCTGACACCTCTCGATATAATCAGCAAACTAATAGCTGCTAGTTCTGCTATTCGCCTGAATGCTTCTTCACAGTGGACTAACAATAACATTGGCCACTCTGTTATTCTTAATTATCTAGAATCAATTCCAAAGCACACAGACTACACCAGACTTCCAGATCCTTCTGTGAAAAAAAAAACATTCCTGAAAGACGAGGCAGTTCACTTCTATACAGATGGATGGAAAACTAGTGATGGGTTTGGTGGAGGTGTGTACTCCGAACGACTTAAACTAAGTCTCTCATTCAGCCAAATCATTGTAGCGTGTTTCAGGCAGAACTTTTGGCAATTAAGGAGGTCCTGTCCTGGTTCAGAGAAAACGTGGTATCTACGTCTGATATCCGAATTTTCTCAGATAGTCAGGCAGCTGTAAAATCCCAGGACTCTGTCTCTACAAACTCAATTACGGTCCAAAACTGTCGATCGTCTCTAATGGAGATGGCACAACAGTTTAACATTCACCTTCACTGGGTGCCGGGCCATAGAGACATTTCAGTAAATTGCAAAGCCGATGAACTCGCCAAATATGGTACAACACTACCCATTAAACCACAAATGGCTAATGTTGGTATACCAATCACTACATGCAAACTTTTGCTACGACAAGATGCTATTAAGAGAACCACTTGTCAGGCGACGAAAAACATTTGGCCTAATCTCGACTTAAAGAGATCTAGGTGCCTGATATCTCTAAGCAGATTGCAAATAAGCTCGTTAATTGGTGTCATTACTGGACACTGTCTAATAGGAAGACAAGTCGCGCGACTGGGCGTATTTTCTAATGATTTCTGCAGAAGCTGCATGGATGAGGAGGAGGAGGAAACAGTTCTTCACCTCCTCTGCACCTGTCCTGCTCTGGCTCATAAACGTATGATTCACTTAGGAGAATACTTTTATAATGATTCAAACGGTCTCGAACACATTAATATAATTTATCTTCTACGTTTCGTAAGGAACTCTAATTGGTTTCATTGAGCTTTCGAAGAAAGCCTTTTTAGATTCATGGGCCTTCAATTGGCCTAAGTGTGTCTTTTAACATCCATGACAGCCACTCTAACCTAACCTAACCTAACCTCATACGCACTCCTTATCGCGTGTTGTGAACAATTATGTTTTGTTTCGTTTAATATTCATCAGTCTTTCTTTAATGTTACAATATCCTTTCATACTGTAGAAACATAATGGTCACAAAAATCGAACCTTCGCCCAGATAAACAAGTCATAAAGATGCCAAATTGAGCAGTTGAACTTGATTGCTAGCCAGAAAGAATTTTCTGCCTCTGCAGCTTTCAAAATCATTTCGCTATAAACTATTCTAAGCAGGAAATGGCTTTCCCATTTTACATTACATCGATCTGAAGTTTTGCGAGTAAACACATGAAATGCACATACAAACGCAAAAGATTATGAACCAACAAAAAATATATCACAGTCTAGAATATCTCTTTGAATTTTCGACTCAGTTCTTGTATCGATAATTTAATTTTAAAGTGACCATCGCGAATAGTTTAAATAAATTGCAACAAGATGACAGCAAACAAATTGGCCGAGTGAAAGCTATGGTCTCAACACAACGACATGACACCTTTTTTTTTCTTTAGCAAAAAGAAGACGTAAACAATTCAGAGCAGCAGTTCTTCTCTATCTCTAGTCTTGGCTCCTTGAGGGTGATACACATTTCGCACAGGTAAAATAAAAAGTCTAGAAAAGCAATTAATGCACGAACTTATGCAAGCTGATGGTATGTCGGATTTGTTTTCTCATTCATTCACTGAGTTCGAAGAAAAACAAGTGATTTATTTTGGATTTGAGATTTCACCCTTTGGGTCAGTCTAAAAATAAGATTAAAAACGACAACAGTTCGCAATCAATCGTCAAGGTAGCAAATGACAACGACAAATTAGCTCACTAGACACTCATGCCTGCAGTGTAATGAGATTAATTAAATTGTCGACTGCGTCATCGACATGTTGTAAACAACGAACGAACTCGGTAGTAAACGTACGGTTCACGGGAACAGAATTAAAAAAAAGGTCAAACTGATTCGTCAGAATATTGCTTTAGAGAAATTGTTGTTTCCTAAAATGGCAGGAGAATGGCGCTTCAAGTATGGCTGATTGTTTATTATTTGCTAATTAACAGCACCGATTTCAATCATTCCAACGATATTTTATTGCTGTTTATAATAAGTTTAGTTCAACGGATATTCTGATAAACAACTTTACGTAAAACAAACAAAATTAGCTAAGAAAATGCTATACTCTACGCTGTATGTTTACCATGGCTCCACATCAGGGATGAAAAATCGTCTTTCAGCATTATATCGAAATCAAAATAAAAAGTGTATCGAAGTGTAATTTTTTTTGCATAGTTAAAACATAAATAACTAGCCGACCCTCTTCTTCCATATTTCCCGATTTTTGGCCGACGCCATCCAGTTCCGCACCACAAAGCTTTGGGCGTCCTGGTCTTCGTCATACTTCCAGCCCAAATTTGGTCTGTCGCGCTTTATCCTACTAAGGATTGTACTGCAAAGGACTTTCTGGGCCGTTTCCACTTCTCTCACACGAGCTAGGTGTCCATCGGAGTCTACAAAGCTTAATTTTTGACATCAAGTCTGCTTCGTGGTAGATTTGATACACCTAGTGGTTATATCGTCTCCGGAATTGTCCAGCCTCACGAACGGGGCCAAATACAGTGCCTTGCATAAGTATAAGCGCACATGAAAAAATGCGTTTTATAGAAAACCTACAATAGGAGTGACTCCTTACTATTTTTGTATTGAGTTGCATCACTGATCAAGCAAATTGAGAAGAAAATAAAGTACCGTTATTACCGTTACTATTACCGTTATTCGAGTATGCCATTTGGAATAACGAGATTTTAGTGTAGATTAATAGAAAGTAACTTACGGTTTTCCAATCCCGATTCATGTTTTGGTGGGCAAATTCAAATCTTTTTTGTTTATGGGCTCCTGTTAGGTTTGGAGCTGGAACCATTTTGCCCCGAACAATCACTCCACTGCTTTTTAAAGCACGAGAAAGGGTTGAAACCGAAACTCCTAAACCCAATTTGTCACGAAGTTCCTGCAAGAATGCACCGAATTGGATGCAGCATTGATTAAACGCCTCTTGTCGCGACCGACGCACAGTGGCCCCTTTAGGCTAAATTCATTCCAAAATTCATTTTTTTCGTTGTTCCAGAATTCAAAATTTGTTGTTTCGCTGAATTAACAAATATTTGAAGTTCTGAAACCGATTTTTTTTTTAATTTTCCCAACGGTTTGGTTTTGAGACGGGGTCAAAGTTGAACTTTTTTTCAGTTTTAATAACCAATTTTTTTTTTCTTGACTTTGAGAAGCTATATTACGAACGTGGGGAAATAATTTTTGTTTTTTCTTTCTGAAATTACCAAATACGGTAAAATATATGTTTGGAAAAAATATTACAAAAAAAAATGTCTATATATTTTTTTTATTTTTTTTGGGACACCACTTTTTGTACCTTTTTCTGACTTTACATTGCATGGAAAAGAAAGCTTCAAAAAGCATTAAGCAAAGATCAACGCATAATGAAAGCTGAAGTATTTCTTAATATAATCCTGAAGAAATAATTTGCGCCAACTTGCGCCCTTCTGAGCTAGAGCGATTTTATTAATCGATGCAGGCACTTTTTTCAATTTTCTGGTTTTTCAATGGCAAATTAATAAAATGTTTAATACTGTAACTTTTGAACTGGTTGAGATATCACCACAATTTTTTTTTTTATTTCGAAGAAAATGTTCACGGCTAACAATATGATGAGTTTTTAATTTATTACATTTGCAGGGTGTTCCAGAATTTTTGAACAAAAAATTTTTTTTTTCAATTCAAAAAATTATCTGAAATGGGGAATGAATTACCACAATTTTGTTTTTGATGACGGAAATATTTTAAAATACGATATGTCATAAATATTATATAAATCGGAGGCAATAAAAAAATTAAATTGAAGGGTTTATATTATATCCATAATAAAATATTAGCAGTTACTTTTGACTTAAGGAGATTAAATGTACAGTGATTATATGTAGGTATTTATTTTTAATCGGATTAAATGTTTATTTTTCATTGCTCGATATCATAAAATTTTAGGTAAAAAAGATTTTTTTTTTATAAGGATTAAACAATTCCAATTTCAAAGACTAGGTAGACAGGTAGAATTTATAATTAATGGTAGATGTAATAATATAAGGTATAAAAGGATAACTTAGCACAATGAAGTTATCATTTCTAGTTCGACTTAGCATAGAAACAGTAATAAGGAAACGTTATAGAAAATGGATATACCATATAGCAGTTTGTTCGACATTTTTAGTGCCAATCTGAAAGATGTCAATAAGTTTATAAGTTAATGAAGAAATAACTTTGATTGTGAATCACGAGTTTTTTTTAACTATGATTGACGGAAAAGTTTTAAATGAACTTACAGAAACAAAATCAACGCGGTCATGCCCAATATGCAAAGGACACAAAAGAGTTTCAATAGCCAAGATGAATCCAATGCAAACATTGAAGAACATAACTACCAATATGGAATATCTCCACTGCATGGTAGAATCAGATGCATGGAATTTATATTGAAACTTGCATATACACTTCGACAGGATGGAGAGGATTTCGGTGAATCACTTCCCCTAGGAGAATTATCTGAAGAAGCCCAGGAGTCCAAAAATAAGGACTACAAAAGGTATAGATATCAAAATACCTGCAAAGTTTCGAGAATAAGGCAGAATGAAGACTTATACAACATGCTTGCAGCCTCATCTGATCCGCTTATTTCTTCTCTGAGGCACGTAAGGACCCAAAAAGATATGAAAGCACTTTATTCTCCGGAAATGTTGAGTTTATTGAATATTACCACGGACCAAGATGATAGTTTTCAAGAAATCTAATGTTTATACGTACATTTTAACTGTTTTTATTTTATAATTTGCTGTTCAATTTGTTATTTATTGTTATTCTAATGCCAATTTACAACAAAAAAAAACTTTTTTCGCCACTGTTCCTCTAAAATCGGTGTTTTACTTTTTGCTCTACTGTTAAACGTCAATTCCTTTTGTTTAACGCCAGAAAATGAGTTTTCTTGTTTGTTTAATTCACATTTAATCATTTTTATCTCACTTAATATAACTAAGCTTTTTGACAGCTATTTCCGAAACACCCTGTAATGTTTTTATTTTGAAATTCACCAATTTCATAGCGTTGGATGTAACCTTCAAAATAAAAAAAAAATTGTGGAAATATCTCAACTCGCTTAGGAGCTATGATTTTTGGAACCAAAAAAGTCGAAACGGGCCACTGTGCGACGTGTCAGCTTCTGCGGACGCTTGGGTCTTATTTTTGTCCCATAAGATTCTGGATCTTTAAAAAAATTTCGAACGCCACGATCCGATCGTGAAATTCGTCTTCCAATAGCCCTAAGACTTAGGCCGCTTGAACGGAAAGCCAAAATTTTGCCTTTTTCAATTTCGCTTAAATGCATACCACGTGGCATTGTTGTTTTTTATTTGAAAGCACTTGACTGAATGAAGCTTCAAAGAGATTTGCATTGTACGGTTATATTTTTGCAATACATCAAAATCTGATTTTAATTTTTAAATAGCAGGAGAGGATATAACGGTACTTTATTTTCTTTTCAATTTGCTTGATCAGTGATGCAACTCAATAAAAAAATAGTAAGGAGTCACTCCTATTGTAGGTTTTCTATAAAACGCATTTTTTCAGGTGCGGTTATACTTATGCAAGGCACTGTATTCTCCGTAAGACTTTTCTCTCGAACGCGAAGAGTTCAGAGTACCTTTGGCTAAGCACTGGATCCGTAAGTGAGAACTGGTACTACTATCGTCTTAAACAGTAGCAGTTTCGATTTTTGGATTTAAAGAGCCTACTTGAAAGGCTAAAGTAGATTCTGTTGGCTTTGCTTTGAGCAGCCGCCCGCATATTTTTTTGCTTCCATATTGTTACCGGCTGCTATTACCTACCCAAGGTAATTGGAGGATCACAGTTCTTCGAATTCGTGCTCCTCTATCTTAATAATTGTTCTTCTAGTTTTGCCAAGGTTTTCAGCAGTCGGCGCAACCATATACTTAGTTTTTCCCTCATTTATATGCAGCACTAGGTTTTTTGCCGCCTGCTCGCTCTGGATAAATGAGGATTGTGTTGCTTGTCTTGTGGGTTCCTTCCGAAGTTTTCAATGTCGTCGGTGTATGCCAATAATTGGGTGGATTTGGTGAAGATAGTGCTGCTGGTGATTCTTATTTATGACAAATAGATGTACCCGCGATAACCGGGATAAAAGTAGCTTATGTGATTTTCTGACCCCTAAATTATCACTACCTATGTATGTAATATGTCAATCCTTTGCTCTATGAAAAATTAGGTTAACCGTACATTTAATCAGGATAAAACGTATCCTATGTTTCTTCTAATACCTCCAAGAATATGTGTACAACGTTTCATGATGGTCGCTTTAGTAGTTTTTGCGTGACGCTCTGACACCGTACGAACTTTCACATGTACATAGTAGAAAATGCTTCTAACTCTCCACGTTGTCTTCAAAAAATCACAAAACCAAATGAAAAATTTAAAACGGAAATGGATAACGGAATGAAAAAAAATGAGACGAAGAAGATAGATGATGCCTACGGCTTACATGTTACTTCGTTACTTGACGTCTAATTCAGTGACATTTAAACGTGTTGCCAAACAAGCAATTTTAATGACCTTCAACAAATGAGAAAAAGGATACTTGGGATTTTGGTAAAAATATTTATGATTTAGCAGAAAACCTATTATATCAAGTGAAAGACTGGAAGTGCATAATTGTATTGAATTTAGTAAAAGTGTAGTTGTGTACTTAAGGAAAGGCAAGTATATCGAAAAAAGTACAATTCTATCGACTTTTGCAACCCAGCTCCACATTCCATTAAGTCATATTCGCGGTAAACATTATATGCATATAGAAATATTAGAAGTAAAGGAGGTCCTCTAGTGCCACGAGTTCCAAGGAAACAGATAATAATTTATTCATTTTCTCTATTTAAGCTAGTCCACGTGGAAGCGCCTTTTCGCATCATTTATTCATTTGTATTGATTTTAAGCAATAAAACATTTGTTTTTGTGGCGTTTGAAAATATGTATTCAAAATCAAGAACGAAAGGAAAATTCCACTAGACAATGGTCATGCGAAATATTTACCCACGCAAAATGTTTTCTCCACATTTTACTTTTGGATTCTTTTTTATTTATTTTATATTTTTCCTCGCCTTGTCTTATTGTTGCTGATTTAATTTTAGAATAAATAAACAAAGCAATGTATGTATATGAAGAAAAACTAGGAAAATTCTAAAAATGACGAATGTGAACTTTAAAAGGAAGTCCGACACAAGCAACAGACTCGTGCTTGTGTTTTTCAAATAAAGGGTGTTTTTTTTAGAGGTATATAACTTTAAATTGCAATAAAACAACAATGGAATATTCGATTGACATGATTTTTTATTTATTCGAAAGATAATCTTGTGGCATTACATTTTAAATATGATTTCTGGCATATGACTGCCACGGCTATGTGAACCTGGCACCCGACTTTTGAAAAAAAAAATTTTCTTTATTTATTTTGATAGGTTAGGGTAGGTAGTTGATTGTAGTGAATTTAATTTTTTTTGTAGTTGTACAGAAAAAAAATTTTTGACCATCAAAAAAATGTCAGCCCCCGAAAATAAAATTTCGAACTTTTTTTGCTATTTTTCCATAGATATACAATTGTAGATGATTGAAGTGAAGTTTTTTTTTTTTTAAGTGAGACAGAAAAATTTATAAAAAAAAAAATTCGACCAAATTGTTCGACCACTACCTTTTTCATACTTTTCTCATACAAAAAAAGTACTGAAAATAATTAACTTTAAAATAGAAATTACTTACTCTTCAATAGAAACAAACCCTCATAGAGGTTTGTAGTGAAAAACGAATTTTACTACAAACGATAAAAATGTCATCTTAAGCCATATAGAGGTTCGTAGAGCAAAATACTCCTACTACGAAACTTAAAAATCCGTTAACAAGCTAATGGACGTTTGTAGTGAAAAAATTACTTCACTACAAACGAAAGCAACCCTCATAGAGGTTTGTAGTGAAAAAAGAATTTTACTACAAACGATAAAAATGTCATTTTAAGCCATATACAGGTTCGTAGTGCAAAATACTCCTACTACGAAACTTTAAAATCCGTTAACAAGCTAATGGACGTTTGTAGTGAAAAAATTACTTCACTACAAACGAAAGCAACCCTCATAGAGGTTTGTAGTGAAAAAAGAATTTTACTGCAAACGATAAAAATGTCATTTTAAGCCATATACAGGTTCGTAGTGCAAAATACTCCTACTACGAAACTTTAAAATCCGTTAACAAGCTAATGGACGTTTGTAGTGAAAAAATTACTTCACTACAAACGAAAGCAACCCTCATAGAGGTTTGTAGTGAAAAAAGAATTTTACTACAAACGATAAAAATGTCATTTTAAGCCATATAGAGGTTCGTAGTGCAAAATACTCCTACTACGAAACTTTAAAATCCGTTAACAAGCTAATGGACGTTTGTAGTGAAAAAATTACTTCACTACAAACGAAAGCAACCCTCATAGAGATTTGTAGTGAAAAAAGAATTTTACTACAAACGATAAAAATGTCATTTTAAGCCATGTACAGGTTCGTAGTGCAAAATACTCCTACTACGAAACTTTAAAATCCGTTAACAAGCTAATGGACGTTTGTAGTGAAAAAATTACTTCACTACAAACGAAAGCGACCCTCATAGAGGTTTGTAGTGAAAAAAGAATTTTACTACAAACGATAAAAATGTCATTTTAAGCCATATACAGGTTCGTAGTGCAAAATACTCCTACTACGAAACTTTAAAATCCGTTAACAAGCTAATGGACGTTTGTAGTGAAAAAATTACTTCACTACAAACGAAAGCAACCCTCATAGAGGTTTGTAGTGAAAAAAGAATTTTACTACAAACGATAAAAATGTCATTTTAAGCCATATACAGGTTCGTAGTGCAAAATACTCCTACTACGAAACTTTAAGCAACCCTCATAGAGGTTTGTAGTGAAAAAAGAATTTTACTACAAACGATAAAAATGTCATTTTAAGCCATATACAGGTTCGTAGTGCAAAATACTCCTACTACGAAACTTTAAGCAACCCTCATAGAGGTTTGTAGTGAAAAAAGAATTTTACTACAAACGATAAAAATGTCATTTTAAGCCATATACAGGTTCGTAGTGCAAAATACTCCTTTCGTAGTAGGAGTATTTTGCACTACGAACCTGTATATGGCTTAAAATGACATTTTTATCGTTTGTAGTAAAATTCTTTTTTCACTACAAACCTCTATGAGGGTTGCTTAAAGTTTCGTAGTAGGAGTATTTTGCACTACGAACCTGTATATGGCTTAAAATGACATTTTTATCGTTTGTAGTAAAATTCTTTTTTCACTACAAACCTCTATGAGGGTTGCTTAAAGTTTCGTAGTAGGAGTATTTTGCACTACGAACCTGTATATGGCTTAAAATGACATTTTTATCGTTTGTAGTAAAATTCTTTTTTCACTACAAACCTCTATGAGGGTTGCTTTCGTTTGTAGTGAAGTAATTTTTTCACTACAAACGTCCATTAGCTTGTTAACGGATTTTAAAGTTTCGTAGTAGGAGTATTTTGCACTACGAACCTGTATATGGCTTAAAATGACATTTTTATCGTTTGTAGTAAAATTCTTTTTTCACTACAAACCTCTATGAGGGTCGCTTTCGTTTGTAGTGAAGTAATTTTTTCACTACAAACGTCCATTAGCTTGTTAACGGATTTTAAAGTTTCGTAGTAGGAGTATTTTGCACTACGAACCTGTACATGGCTTAAAATGACATTTTTATCGTTTGTAGTAAAATTCTTTTTTCACTACAAATCTCTATGAGGGTTGCTTTCGTTTGTAGTGAAGTAATTTTTTCACTACAAACGTCCATTAGCTTGTTAACGGATTTTAAAGTTTCGTAGTAGGAGTATTTTGCACTACGAACCTCTATATGGCTTAAAATGACATTTTTATCGTTTGTAGTAAAATTCTTTTTTCACTACAAACCTCTATGAGGGTTGCTTTCGTTTGTAGTGAAGTAATTTTTTCACTACAAACGTCCATTAGCTTGTTAACGGATTTTAAAGTTTCGTAGTAGGAGTATTTTGCACTACGAACCTGTATATGGCTTAAAATGACATTTTTATCGTTTGTAGTAAAATTCTTTTTTCACTACAAACCTCTATGAGGGTTGCTTTCGTTTGTAGTGAAGTAATTTTTTCACTACAAACGTCCATTAGCTTGTTAACGGATTTTTAAGTTTCGTAGTAGGAGTATTTTGCTCTACGAACCTCTATATGGCTTAAGATGACATTTTTATCGTTTGTAGTAAAATTCGTTTTTCACTACAAACCTCTATGAGGGTTTGTTTCTATTGAAGAGTAAGTAATTTCTATTTTAAAGTTAATTATTTTCAGTACTTTTTCTGTATGAGAAAAGTATGAAAAAGGTAGTGGTCGAACAATTTGGTCGAATTTTTTTTTTTTATAAATTTTTCTGTCTCACTTAAAAAAAAAAAAACTTCACTACAATCATCTACAATTGTATATCTATGGAAAAATAGCAAAAAAAGTTCGAAATTTTATTTTCGGGGGCTGACATTTTTTTGATGGTCAAAAATTTTTTTTCTGTACAACTACAAAAAAAATTAAATTCACTACAATCAACTACCTACCCTAACCTATCAAAATAAATAAAGAAATTTTTTTTTTCAAAAGTCGGGTGCCAGGTTCACATAGCCGACTGCCACGGCTGGCTCGGATGTAGTCCAATCTGGACGTTGAATTTTCGATGACTTTTTCCAACATTCGTGGCCGTATATCGGCAGTAACACGGCGAATGTTGTCTTCCAAATGGTCAAGCGTGCATAGACCAATGAATTTACATAACGCCAAAGAAAATAGTCTAGCGGTGTTAAATCACAACATCTTGGAGGCCAATCCACAGGTCCAAAACGTGAAATTAGGCGGTCACCAAACGTGTTTTTCGATAAATCGATTATGGCGCGAGCTGTGTAACATGTTGCGCCGTCTTGTTGGAACCACAGCTCCTGGACATCATGCTTGTCCAATTCAGGAATGAAAAATTTAATAATCATGGCTCTATACCGATCACCTTTGACTGTAACGTTGTGGCCATCATCGTTTTTGAAAAAGTACGGACCAATGATTCAACCAGCCAATAAAGCGCACCAAACAGTCAGTTTTTCTGGATGTAACGGTGTTTCGACATACACTTGAAGATAAGCTTCACTCCAAATGCGGCAGTTTTGTTTGTTGACGTAGCCATTCAACCAGAAGTGCGCTTCATCGCTAAACAAAATTCGCTTATGAAAATCGGGAACAACGGCCATCTCGTTTTGGGCCCATTCGACGAATCTACGCCTTGCTTGATGATCGTTTGGCTTCAAATCTTGCACGAGTTGGATTTTGTAAGCACGCAAACCAAGATCCTTCCGCAAAATCTTCCATAAAGTGGATGGACACAGATCCAATTCCTGTGCTCGATGGCGCATGGACTCATTCGGGTCTTCCCCAATGCTACGCTCTACAGTAGCAATAGCTTCTTCTGTAGGCACCGTACGGCGTCTCTGGGGATGCGAGGTGCGAAAACGTTCCATGGTTAATCGAATTAACTGCTCTGATGGACGATTTTGTCGACGATAAAATGGACGTAGTGCGCGATACGTATTCCGCACAGAACCATTATTTTCGAAATAAAATTGCACAATTTGCAAGCGTTGTTCAGGCGTGAGTCTATTCATGATGAATTGCCAAACCAAACTGAGAATAAATCAATTGACAGCTGTTAAATCGGTCGCTGTCTTAAAAAGTAATGCCAACTTAGAGTTCTATACCTCAAAAAAAAAAAAAAAAACACCCGTTACTATAAGTCGTCATCCTCTTTCGGCATTGAATTAATTAAAACTTAAACATCTGCGAGCTGACAGTCTTCAGTTTTTATGCCCAAATTGATTAAGATTTCATGTTTCACTTATTTACTTCTGTCAATACATAAAAAATACCAATTTCTTGATGAATGAATTGGAATTTGTGGATTAGAAGTACAGCGGTTCTTGTTTTGTTTACATTTTGATGGATGTGCTTCCTTCAAATAACATTATTGGCTCATTATTTCCAAGTTCAGTTTATGTGCTTATTTTTAGTTTTATTACCAAGTTCATTAAGAACAAAATTCCTTGTGGTTCTTTTTTGTTCAATTAATAAGATACTCTCACTGAATTCAATATTTTGTGGGTTTCAATTGAGATGGATTGCTTAATTGTTTGATACTGGAGAGTGCTTGCTTCGCTTCAATTTGAAATTCTCTTTGGAACAATGAACTTTATTGTTTTATTGCTTTTGGAAAATGTTAAGTTTCGCAAATTGATAAAATGGAGCAAAAACGATCGATATTCAACAAGAGCGATTGTTAGTGTTCATTAAAAATGTATTGATGACTCCCAAATCATTTATTTCATGACTATCAACCCAATAAACATGATGTGAGGGGTAAAGAACAAATTACTGCCAACAAAATTCTAATTTGCTGTAGAGATTTTGTTTTTCCTTTTAATTCCCATCTCAACAAATTCTAAAAATATAACAAAATGTTGTGTGTTGTGTTCCACCATATTCCACCAGTGAAAAACCATAATTTATTTCATTTCTTGAGGTTTTCAATTAACTTGCGATTGATTTATGTATTTGTGCTGCTTTTGCAAATGTTATCGACCGAAGTCTAGACACCATAGACACGCATTTGATGTATAGGTACAGAAACTATTGTTGCCTTTTTATTATGCTATAAGTAGTCTAGTCATATTGTTGAAGTCCTAGTGAAAGACTTGCTTAGCATTTGTTCTATTCTCTTTATGATGATGATTGATGGTGAACATTGAAGCAGTCGTGATTCGTGAACTTTCAATAACAAAGCATGGTGTTTATAATTCTAGGGGCTGTTGATTTAGCTCATACGGGGTTACAGTATAGTGGACTGCACTGGAGAAAGTCACTTACTGCGACAAACTCAGCAGAGTCCAACGCACTGCATGTCTCTGCATAAGCGGGGCATTGAGAACCACAGCCTCAGCAGCGTTAGATACTCTCCTCCATCTGATACCCCTTGACATCTTCAGCAAACAAGTGGCAGCGATTACAGCTATAAGACTCAACGGCTCATCTCAATGGACCAAAAATAATGTGGGATATTCCATCATTTTGAACTCCTTCGGTTCTATACCAAAGAACATAGACTAAACCATTCCAAAACCCCAATTTGGGAAAAACTTCCAGGTCTCCATTCTATCCAGAGTGGAATGGGAAGACAAAAAATTCCTGGAAGAAAGGAGCATTCATTTATATACAGATGGATGGTGTTGGTAGTGGTGTCGGTGTGTACTCAGAAAAGCTTAATCTAAGCCTCTCATTCCGCCTCCCAAATCACTGTAGCGTCTCCCAAGCGGAAATTTGGCGATCAAAGAGGTTCTATCCTGGCTATCAACTTCTGATATCCGCATCTTCTCCGACAGTCAGGCTGCTATAAAATCTCTCGATGATGTCTCAACCAACTCTCAAACGGTCCTCGATTGTCAATCATCTCTTATGGAGATAGCGCAGCAATTTAATATTCACCTCTGTTGGGTGCAGTGACATCACAGAAAATTGTAGAGCCTATAAAAATGGAACCGTTATTCAAACCCATCTCACCTGAAAGGGAAAAGATAGGTATACCGATAGCTACATGTTAACTTTTGCTAAAAGAAACAGCCTTAACGATGACAAGTTCTAGGTGATATAATTTACCAACGTGCGTAGCCACAAAACTCATATGGCCGTCACTTGACCTAAAGCGCTCTAAAGACTTGTTATCTCAAAGCAGATTTCACATTCGCTCCCTAATAGGTGTCTTCATGGGACACTGTCTTAAAGGCAGACACGCTATACGACTTGGTGTAGGTAGCCTCAAATGACTTCTGCAGAAGCTGTATGGACGAATAAGAAGAGGAAACAATCTCTCACCTTCTCTGCACATGCCCTGCTCTTTCACTAAGACGCAAACTTCATCTGGGAGAATATTTTTACGATAACCCCAGTGAACTAGCTAACAAGGATATTAAATATCTTCTTCGCTTTATAAAAAGCTCAAAATGGTTCGACTAGTAAGAAGTAATTCCCTAGATTCATGTGGTATCACAATGGGCCTTTTCCTTTGGCCTAAGTGTGTGAATTCTATATCCACAGCCACTTTAACCTAACCTAGCCTAACCTGATTTAGCTCAAAGATGATACCCCTAAAATATTTCAAGGCTGACTTGGTTGTCTATCTCTTATCGATGCCTTATTTTAAATTCAGTTAAAGTTTCAAGTTTTCTTCAGCAACTTTTTCACAAGTTTATTCAGCAGAATGTACAAATGGTTTAACAAGTTAGCGTGTCTTCGTCAATTTCAACACTCATGTCGAAATATGCCTATAATAATGTATTCATATACTTTTGTTTCATATCAACGTGTTTAAACTAATATCTCCAAAGAAATAAATCTAATCTTATCAACTGGTTACACAAAAAAGCCACAAAAAAGTTGATAATCCAACAATAACAACATTTGTGTACTTGAGTTCTATGTTGTTGGGTGTTGAGTCAGTCTTTATTTGTTTAGAAATATGTATAATCATTTTGTTGAGCGTAAATTGATAGGTTTATGAGTAAACATTACGCTAAGCAACAATATGGACGGATAGAATGTCCATACTGTCCATAATTGTGTATTTTATTATCTCAAGGGTAGAATTAGTGGCTTCATGTTGTCAGCAAAACGACGTGCTAGTCTTCGCAACTACCGACACTGGGCAGATTTAATTGCATGCATGCCAGACAAGCTCAATTTTTTTCCAATTTCTGTCTGGGGTCATTGTATATATGTTTGCAAAGCAATACAATAGACTTCATGTTTAGGTATACAATGTTTAGAAAGAACAAAAACAAAACAAAGAAAAAAAAAGTAAACAAATCGACTTAATTGGTATTGTTTCTTATGTTATTCGTACAGACCTATGTGTATTTTATTCATCACATGCCTGTTTGGATTTTTGAAATGTTGACATTTATTTAGCAACATAATTCATGTTAATACTTACTTACTTAAGGTGGCGCTACAGTCCGGTGTGGACTTGGGCCTCAATCAACAGTGTCCGCCAGCTCGGTATCTAGCTAGCTGTCTCCAGTTTTGCACTCCAAGTTGATTGAGGTCCTCTTCCACTTGTGTGCGCCTCCTGAGTCGCGGTCTTCCTCTTCTTCTGCGTTCCTCGGGAATAGTGTCGAAGGCTTTCCGGGCCGGAGCATTGGTGTCCATGCGCTCTAAATGACCGAGCCATCTGAGCCCCTGAACCTTGACCCTTATGGCTAGGTCCACGTCGTTGTACAACCCGTAAAGCTCGCTGTTGTATCTCCTTCTCCATTCCCCATCAAATCGGGCCAAAGATGACCCGAAGAACTTTCCTCTCGGAACAGCCTAAGGCACATTCATCCCATTTTGTCAAGGTCCAGCTTCTGCACCATACAACAGGACTGGGATGATGAGGGTGTTGTACAGTCTTACCTTAGTTGCTCGAGAGAGGGCTTTTCCACTCAATTGCTTTCTTAGCCCAAAGAAACAGCGATTAGCAAGAGAATTCTTCGTCTGATCTCGGCGCTGGTGTTATTGCCCGTGTTAATAGCGGAGCCTAGGTAGACCAACTCCTCTACTACCTCGAAGTTGTATGCGTCTATTGTGACGTTCTGTCCGAGCCGTCGTCGGTGTTGGGTGTCCTTTCTCGAAGACAGCATATACTTCGTATTTCCCTCATTTACCGCTTTACCCATTTTCGCCGCTTCTGTCTCAATTCTCACAAAAGCGCCATTGACATCACGCTGTGTTCTTTCCATTATATCAATATCGTCGGCGTATGCGAGAAGTTGAACAGATTTTTGGAACATAGTGCCTCTGGTTTTGACGGTGGAGTTTTGCACTATCTTCTCAAGAACGATGTTAAAGAAATCGCACGACAGCGCATCGCCTTGTCTGAATCCTTTTTTGACGTCGAAAGATTCCGTAAGCTCATTGCTAACCTTGATGGAGCAGCGTGAGTTCTCCACAGTCATTTTGCATAAGCGAACGATGCCAAAACTAGACATTGCTTTATACATTTCGTCTCTGTAGATGCTGTCATACGCGGCCTTAAAATCGAAGAAGAGGTGGTGGGTATCGATTTGGAGTTCATAGATTTTCTCCAGGATCTGCCGCAACGTGAAAATTTGGTCGATGGTTGACTTTCCTGGCCTGAAGCCACATTGATAAGGACCAATCAGATTGTTTACGAAAGGCTTCAGACGTTCACATATTACGGCAGAGAGGATCTTGTAGGCGATGTTAAGTAGATTGATTCCTCTGTAGTTGGCGCAGTTTAGAGGATCTCCCTTTTTCAGGATCAGCAACATAATTCATATTTATCCTTATTCTAAATCTGTTTAATTGTTTTGTTACAGGTGACATTCATGGTCAGTATTATGACTTGCTGCGTCTTTTTGAATACGGTGGCTTCCCACCAGAATCAAACTATTTGTTCTTGGGTGATTATGTTGATCGTGGCAAGCAATCATTGGAAACGATATGCCTCTTGCTTGCATACAAAATCAAATATTCAGAGAATTTCTTCTTGCTTAGAGGAAACCATGAGTGTGCCAGCATAAACAGAATTTATGGGTAAGTTAACTTCTTACTAAGAAATTCTTATTCGAAGTAAAGAAAAACTTGTTTTCACATTAATAACTGCTTCCTTTTTCTTTTACAGTTTCTATGATGAATGCAAAAGACGCTACACTATTAAATTATGGAAAACATTTACAGACTGCTTCAATTGCTTGCCAGTTGCAGCTATTGGTGAGCTCATTCTTCTTTCTGAAACATTTGTAACATTGGATTCATGAAATATATTTTTGTTTTTAGTTGATGAGAAAATTTTCTGCTGCCATGGTGGCTTGAGTCCTGATTTGTCGTCAATGGAACAAATAAGACGCATTATGCGACCGACAGATGTACCGGATCAAGGACTTTTATGTGATCTTTTATGGTCTGATCCCGATAAGGACACAATGGGTTGGGGTGAAAACGATCGTGGTGTTAGTTTCACTTTTGGAGCTGAGGTAAGTTTGAAATTTGCTTATCTATAACTCAATTCTCGATATAATTGGCTTGTACGCATTTAACCGGAAGACCGAAAGAAAAAAACAAAAACCGTCTCACATTAACGAATAACACATAATTGATATGTCATTCATTCACTTTATTGTGTTTTTGAGTTTGAATTTATTCAACAGATTATCACAACCGCAAAAAAGATAAAATTGCCTTTTTTTCGTTGTTAAACTGATTAACATTAATTTGAGCTTTTTCATAAGAAAAAAATTAAATAAAGGAAAAATCTAGCACAAAGTGCAATCCGACAAAACAACAAGAGATAAACAGAAAAATTGTGTAAACAAAAACAAAAAGAGAGACACGAAGAGTGTTATCATTTCTTTTCTTTAAAAAAAACACACTGATAACCCCAGGGGAATAAGCTAGTATAACTTAACCTAACACCTTGGAGTATGTTTATTTTTTTACCAGTCGCCGCTGCCTGCATTTGTTTTTGTTATTAAAACCAAAAGACCAATTATTAAAAGTCAATCAAATTTCATAGCATATCTAATTGATGTTAATTTAAATCATCGTTCGTTTACTTTTTTTTTGTATAAGGAAATCAGTGACTGTTTCACAAATTGTTAAAAAGCCTATGGTTCGATAAGTTCATTTTGATTTTTGTTGTTGTGATTCTATTTTATATCTGGCTTTGCTTTAAGCTCGCCAAAAACGAAACACTTCTGCCCACTCTTAGACAAAGACATAACATAGGAACAGCACTTGCTACATGCAACCATCTTCTCAAACAATATGCTCTAGAATCAACAAATGCTAGATGGTCACAGGGTACTACCTGCCTAGCAACCAAAAAAATATGGCTATGCATAGACCTGAAACAGTCAAAAGGCTTGATTTCCCTGAGTAGACAAAATATAAGCTCTACAATTGGAGTCATAACAATGACTTCTGCAGAAGCTGCCTGGACGAGGAGGAAGAGGAAACAGTCCAACACCTTCTATGTACAATGTACATGTCCGGCACTCTCCAAAAGAAGGAATAATTATTTCGGTAATCCCTTCTTCGATAATACCAGGGAACTGGCAACGTTCGACACAAGATGTCTCCCTAATTACTGTCCCATGAGTAACTTCTTTAGTGGTATAACAATGGACCCTTGAAGTCTAAATGAGTCAATAACATCTATACAGCCACTCTAACTTATCCTAACCTTACCTTGCTTTAGTTCCTAATTTAAATATTTAATCAACGTAATTCGTCTTATGCTCAAAACAGATGATCAGAATTTTTGCACGCAGCGCTGCATGCAGCGTTTGAAGCAAAACACACGTGCAGAAACTCTGCCAAGTATTGTCAAGTAAAAAAACGACACCTGCCAAAATTTTATTGATTTGGTTGTATACTCTTCGAGTAGGACACAGAGGAGGGAAGGAAAGGTTTTGTGGACCGCAAAGGGATCTTAAAGCTGCCCTCTTAAAATAATAGAAACAAGAGTACAATTATAGTGTCTATAATTTCGAAAACGCGCAACACTTTAGAAAATCGACTGGCGATAATTTCGTTCTTCATGTCATCGTCTCACAAGTCCAGCTCGGTTAGGTCGTTGTAGATGTTCGAAATGTACGGTTCATCGGATTCGTTGTTGCCGAGAATTTGAGCAGTCGATGCTGTTGGCTTAGGAGCCTAGAGCAGGGAGTTGCGCACTCCATGCCTGACGATTTTCTCCTTCAGAGCGGCCCAATCTCAGAGGTCGGTTAGTTTTATTCCACATATCGTATTACAGAATTCACTTGCACACCGGTGAGCTTTTGTATGTTTCAGAGGGGCTATCCTTGGCGGCCAGTTCGTAAATGACTTCCAGCGCTCCATAGTAGATGGTCTCGAAGATCTGTTGGTTAAGTAACTGGGCGGCTTCACTCTAACGGATGACGCATAGTAATAGTATTCAAAGCATCAGCCATACTTTGGACTCCAATTCCAATTGGACGATGGCGCATATTGGACTTCTTTGCCTCTGGCACTGGATAATAGTTGAAACCGATGATTTTGTTGAGATTTTTCGTCACTATTTTGGTGATTTCTTTGAGCTTCTTTCGATTTTAATTTCCCAAACTGGCAATTTGAATTTTGAAAAAAAAAACGTACTGTCAACAATTTCAACAATGTGTCAATATAAGTATTGCCAGATAACAATTATTTATTTATTTTTTTCAATTATGGCTGCAATGAAACTAGGCAGAAAATTTAGAAATAGAGACATCACGCAGCGCTGTTCTGCATGCAGAATTAGCTCCCATAAGAGTTTGTGTATTTTTAATTTTGTTGTGCAGCAATTCTGCACATCTGTTTTGCCTTTTACATCATCTCAGTCCAAATACATAGGTGTAGAAATAAGCAGATGTACAATAAGTCGTACACATTTTCGCATTAACATTTAAAAGCGAATGAACTCAATGAAATTATTGTAATTCCTTATTTCCTCTATCAGGTGGTCAATAAATTCTTGCAAAAGCATGACTTCGATCTGATATGCCGAGCTCATCAAGTCGTCGAGGACGGCTATGAATTCTTTGCCAAACGACAATTGGTCACTCTCTTTTCGGCTCCCAATTACTGTGGTGAATTTGATAATGCAGGTAAGTGCTTCAGATTCAATATACAAAAGTTCCTTAGACATTTTTATAGACAAAAATAAGTATAATATTGTAAACAAGCAATTCTTTTTTCTCTCTATACGTTTTATTTTTTAAAAATATACTTCGTGCGTTGCCACCACACCGAAACCGTACCGTACCGTACCGATTCCAGGTGCAATGATGTCCGTGGATGATACGCTGATGTGCTCTTTCCAGATATTGAAACCTGCAGATAAACGTAGATTTGTTTATCCTAACTTTGGTGGTTCGGGGCGACCAGTGACTCCACCACGTGGCGCAAATAATAAAAATAAAAAGAAATAAATTTATTATTACTACTATCACTATATACCAATAATTTCAGTTTTAAGATACAAAAGTTCTTTTTTTTTTTATTCTTTGAAAACACTATTTTTCTCTGTTCTCTCGAAATGTCTTAAAAATAATAACACGTTTTTTTCTTATTCTCAGTCTGTGAGGTTTTGCTTTATTATTCATTCTTGTAGGTTATTTTTTAGTAGAGATTTTAAGTAAAACAAAAAAACACAAATAAAAAAACAAAAAAACACCAAACACAATATTAATTACAAACAAATGATATATCGTAAACGTTACAATATTTATTCATAAATGCAAGTCAGTATACGACAAAATGGAACAAATCACTTGCATTTCTTTCAACAAATAAAACACCCTCCCTGTTGTGTTACTATACTGGTTCTTGCCTTTTCAATCAATATTCACTTTATCTCAAAAGCGCTTAGTTTCTTTTGATGGATTTGGTTTCCGGGAGACAAGATTTAATTATTTTACAATGTCCCTGTCTTCGTGATTTGTTATGTAAGTCCTTAATCTGCTGCGATTGATTTATTGACAAATCAAACATCATAAGAACCATGAAGTGATTGATGTTGATTAATTAAATCATGCTTTATACGCTCAAATGCATAAATATTGATTTGTGTGCGATTGCCAATTCACATGTTGTCGGAATAGAACATTTTGTCGTTTTCTTTTTTTTGCTTTCTTGAAAATAACATGCCGCATGCTTTCGACCTTTTTCTGACCCGGTTCCCGATGTTCGAGGAGTTTCCTTCTAAAGCGTGATCCATTTCGAGGTTCCCTACTTTTTTAAAGAAAAAACACAGAATATTCAAATTTAATGGGGAATTTTTACAATCATTTGAAAGAACATTCTTTGGCATTTATTTTTTGAAGATTATGTCTAAAAAATGTTGGCCGTTGCTACGTCACAGATGGTCCATCCGTTATGAGTCCAATTTTCGATGACTCGTTCGAGCATTTCGACTGGTAACTGGCGAATGACACGCGTGATGTTTTCCTCCAAGCCCTGAATCGAAGCGGATTTGTTCGCATAAACTTAAGACTTTACATATCCCCACAGGAAAAAGTCCAACGGTGTGATATCACACGAGCTAGGTGGCCAATCGACCGCCCCAAAACGTGAAATTATGTGCTCACCGGAGTGTTCTCTCAATAAATCCATTGATTGATGTGAGGGAAGTGGCGCCGTCTTGCTGAAACCAAATGTCGCCGAGATTACGAGCTTCAATTTCAGGCATCAAATAGTCGGTTATCATGGCACCGACATTATTTTTAAAGAAATATGGAACATGGACTGGATGATGTGGCAGTTCTTGAATCTCTTCAGGTTGCTCTTCGTCCCAAATGCGGCAATTTTGTTTGTTTACATACCAATTGAGCCAAAAATGGTCCTCATCGCTGAACAAAATTTGCCTCGAAAACGTCAGATCTTCTTGGAACTTTTCAAGAGCCCATAGAGCGATTTGTAAACTTTGTTCAGGCGTAAGTCTTTCCTTTATGAAATGCCAAACAATAATAAACAATAATACCATGACACCATGACACGACTCACGAGCAGGGTTAGAACCTCAGTTATAAAATTTCGGAGCGAATTTGAAAAAAAAAGTGGAGCAAACGCAAAATTTTCGGAGTAGATTTGAAACAAGAAGAAGATCCTTACTTTTTAGGGGAATTTCTTTATAAAAGTTTATTTAGCTATCTTCCTCTTTATAACTGCTTTTGTAAAATATAAGTTGATGAGACCAACAATACTCACAACGCTGGTCATATCGTAGTTCGCAGTGCTGTCACAAGTGCTTCGTATTTTTGAAATATGTCCTAAAGCTTCAGACTTCTTTCTTATTAGATAAATAACTGCGAAGTGGGTATATTCATCTATTGAAACACAAAGTACTTATAACCGTCGTAACAGAGTAGTAAGATGTATAACCTACAATGAACTGTGCTTTATTGTTTTTTTCATTGTATTTTTGTATAATAGTAGCGTCTTCACTTTTTGGAGTTGAAATTTTCACAGCTTCCGAAACATCGACCAAGTCCAAAAACATTTTGACTCTAAAACTCCAATTCTACCATAATTCCATCAGGAATCTCATGTCGTTGGTTGCCTGTAAGCCATCGGTATGATAGCTCTTCAATGCTCAATAAAAGAGAAACAACGTCTTGATTTGATTAATATGCTCTTTCCACTGACGCTAATCACGAAATTAAGCAAAGTAGCTTAAAACCGAATCTTGACTTTTCTGGGATTTAGGGAACATATTAGTAGATCAAAACGTTAAATTATATTACGTTTAGTTTAATTCTACATTTTCACCTACCCAATATCCCAGAAAAACCGAGATTTATTCGAAATCTACTTCGCTAAATCTCTGATTAGTGCTGTGGAAACAAGCATATAAGATTAGTTGAAGAATAATTATTTTATTTAATTAAATTTTCTTCAAGGAGTCAGAAGGTATAACTATACATTACTTATAACAGGTGGTTTAGGTAAACAAAATTTTCCTTGTGGACAAAGTGGAGTTAATCTCGAAAAATTGGAGCGACAAGGTAGATTACTAATTTCCTTAAAAGTGGAGCAAATTTGTTCCGATTGGAGCAAGGTTCTAACACTGCTCATCTGTCAAAAAAAGGCTATTGAAAAAAGTATCTCTACTTGGATCACCCATCGTATTAAATGAAGCATTTGGGTATAATCTTGTCGCATGATGAAGATTTCAATTCATGTACATTAATCTCTTTGCAAAGTAAAACATTAACTTGCATGCCAACTAATTTTCTTTTTTGTTGCTCATTTGGAATTTTAAAACACATGTCGTGGTACCTTTAACATTTAAAGCAAACACACAAACCTAGGAAATAAACTCAATCAAACCTTTTTATTTTTTCCTTAAGATATATCTTGCAATACGTATACACACACAAAATATATATTTTTTTATACATTTGTTTTAAGCTTAGAATTGTTTTTTGTCAGTTTTTATATTTAATTTACTCTTTTTCTTTACTTCACAAAAATTATAAGACATTTTTTGTAATGGACGAAAAAAGTATTGATAATAGTAATAATAAATTAAATATATGAATACATATATATGTATGTAAATTGATATATGTGTACATGAGAAGGATTCAAAATCCAACAAAATATATATAAAAAAAAACGTAATTTTAAAATGCACAGAGACACTCGTATGAACTTTTTTGTATGTTGTGTGCAAAAGAATTGAAATTGAAATCATTTATAGAACAAAAACAACAACGTCTGTCGTTTCTTAAATAAGCTGAATTTATTTTTCTTAATTGCGCCACTAATTTAAATAAAAAAACAAAATACTTTTTAAAAGTTTCACATTTTATTTTACTAGTTTACATTTAATTCTTTTCTTAAATTGCATTGCAAAGTAATTGAACAAAAGAAAAATGTTCTTACAATTTTAATAAATAATATACGAAAAAAAACGAAATAAAATGTATGTGAACAATTAATAAAAAAAATAGTATCATGACCACCCCGACCACCATAATAATTATTATTACATTTTTATTACATTTTTTTATTTTTGTTTTTTTTTTTTAAATATTATTTTAAACTATTTGTTTTCTTTCCTTTTTTCCCGAAAACAACTTGAATTTTGTTCGAATCGAAACGAAAATATTTATTTTTGCCAACTTTGTTGATGAAATTCAATCCAATTCCATCAACTGAGAGTAGATCTCGCGATATCTTGTTTTCTTTCTCTTTTTGTTTCGTGGTTTCTTTTTTTTTCAAAAGTCGAAATGCGCTTTTATTATCAACAAACAAACAAATAGACAAAAACACGCACTTTTTTCTTCAAAACAAAGCAACACGCAAACAATTTAGTAAAAAAAAAAAATTAAACAATAATTAAATATACCAACACAACACTATGTTTTTTTGCAGCAATTATATCGGTGATCAAAGTTTTCTTTTTATTTTAAGAATCAGTTGTAAGATTTTTTTTTTGTCTCTATGTATACTCTAAGAACGTATACGATATGAATTCGTACAAATAAACTATTTAAGGATTCTCTAAAGAACTCTCTGTGACAGGGTAAGTTATTCGTTTTATTCAAAATAACAATAAAAACGTAAACAAAAACAAAAAAACACTTAGTTTAATAAATAATTATTGTGGTAGTAATTGTGTAAGCGTTTTTTCTCTTTTCGTTTGTAAAAAACAAAAACATTAACAAAATAAGATTTAACACAAATAAAGGGTGTCCCAACAAGAACGCAAGATTTAAATTTAAAAAAAAATCGCGAATTCTTTATTATATCGTAAAGTAAACAGGATGAGGTTATGTATGGAACAACACATCGGTCAGATGGCCGCCGCGGCTTTGCTGACACATACGCGATCTTTTAATGAAATTTTCAATGACCGTTTTGCATAAATGCTGCGGTATTTCATTTATGCAGCGTCCAATTTCCTCTTTTAAGGCTTGAGTCGTCGTCGGCTTATTCGCATAAACCACCGGCATCAAAAAACCCCAAAGAAAAAAGTCCAATGTTGTTAAATCGCACGATCTAGGCGGCCAATTCTGGTCTTCGTGGACTGATGCAGCAATTGAATTGTTTCTCTGGCTGTATGAGATGTGGCGGCATCTTGTTGAAACCTCATCCCCTCAACATTCAATTCTAAGCACGAAAAAATTGGTTATCATTTCACGATACCGAACACCATTGACTGTTTGCGCTTGACCTGACTCATTTTCATAAAAAAAGTCCAATGATTCCTCCAGCCCAAAATCCACACGTTGAGGATGCATTTGCTTCTCGTGAATCATTTGAGGATTTTCCTCGCCCCAAATGCGACAATTCTGCCTATTGACGAAGCCATCAAGAGGGAAATGGGCCTCGTCACTAAAGATGATTTTATCGGCAAATTCTGCATTTCCACGTTGTCTCTCCAATACCCAATTAATGAACTCCCTTCGCTGTGCATGGTCAGCTGGCTTCAGTTCCTGAGTCAATTGAACTTTGTATGCATGAAGATGCAAATCTTTCGTCAGAATTCGCTGCATAGTGGATTTGGAAACACCTATGTATTTGCTGAGCTCGGTGTCGCATTGAGGTGGATGGAGTTTGAGCGACATTAACGCGTACTGCTGCGATATTTTCGGTCGATCGACCTGGTCGAAGGCGCGTTGTTGTCTTTACATCAGTGACAGACCCAGTTTCAGCAAATTTTTCCATTAATCGCTTTACAGTTGTCTCTTTTGAAGCATTAATTTAACCCCAAATTGATTGCAATTTGCGAACTGTAGCCGCAAAACTTTCACCATTTTGGTAAAACAATTTCACAATGAGAATGCGTTGTTCTTCTACTAACAAATAATAATAAAATTGTTCAAATATCAAACAATGACACTTCGAATGGCGCCAAATTTAAATCTTGCATTCTTGTTGGGACACTCTTTATTATATACGATATGAAGAACTCTATCACAAATGCACAGTAGTAGTCTTTTGTCTCTTTACAAAGTAAACAACAATCAAATATTGATAACAAAACAAAAAATAATATACACTAATGAATGTTATGTAATTTTATATTAAGTTAAAAATTGTTATAAACAAACAAAACTCATTGGAATGTTCGTCAACATTTTGCCACACATTGCATTTCTCAAAGTTAAAATCGAATTGAAAAAAAAAATAAACATTATATTCATTATTCAACAATAACAACATTGCATTCATTTTGCTACTTAATTTTGCTTCTAGACAAAAAAAAAAACAAAGTTACCATCGTGCAGAGCTGTAAAATAATGCAATCTTTCGGGATTGCATCGTCAAAAGTCTCATTCATCTAACTGAATTTTGGGAATGCATTTACATTCCTTATTGCATTACTTTGACTTTGAAAAAGAAATTCCAGTTAATTTTAAAAGACTTGAAGTCAAAAGAATGCATTACTTTTTTACTGCTTGCATTCAGTGTAATGCAGTTATTTCGCTGCTTTGGAGTCATTTGACTGCTTTAAAGTCTTTTAATTGCTTGAAGTCTTTTAACTGCTTGAAGTCTTTTTTACTGCTTCAAGTCTTTTAACTGCTTGAAGTCTTTTTTACTGCTTGCAGTCCAAAGACTACTTAATTTAAATGTGTAGTGCAGAAAGAATATTAGAAAACATGTATATAGGGTGTCTTTTATAAAAAGACGTTCGATAATACATAGTCCGTTAGGTGCATTTTTTTGACGTAACTTAAATTAAGTAGGCTTTAGACTCCAAGCAGTAAAAAAGACTTCAAGCAGTTAAAATAAAAGACTCCAAAGCAGCGAAATAACTGCTTTTTTACTGCAATGCAAAAAATGATTGCATTCTTTTACAGCTCTGCGGCATCGTGGAATATCATTTCATGCGAACAATTTATTTTTATTATTTAAGTCGATGGCTGGTTAGTTTCCAAAAAATATTTGTATATGTATTGATCTTGATAAAACATCATTAAAAATTAAAATCTTCATTTATCATCTGTATATTGATGCAAACGTGTCTATATAACACTGAACTAACAACATTATAACTGAAACTTTTATCTTCCTTGTTGCCTTAAAAACATATTTTTGGTCATTTAAAGGGTTAAGTCGATTCTTTAAAGCAAAATTGTTGTATTCCCTTTTGTTCATTTCGACTGGGATTCTATTTTGGATTGAATTGGATGGATGCTCATCATTCCGATGCTGAGACGGCCAAGGAAAAAAACATAAATATCCCTTAAGGTCGCTACACACACAACGGCATGCTTGACAAGTTTGCTTGTACAATCTTTTTGTACAAGCGTGCTTATTTTTCATTTCGCTTCCACACCAGTATGCTCGAACATTTTTCAGTTTATGATGCGAAAATGTGTGATTTGAACGACGACTTTCTTGCTTTGGCTGCTTTTTATCTTATCCGTTAAAAAAGAAACGTGATGTGTGGTGTAAAGAGTGGTTACTGAAGAGAAGAAGCTACTCCCATATAAATTTACTGAGTGATTGGCATAATTATCTAAGAATGAGAGAAGAAACTTATCTGACGCTTTTGTCACTCGTAACACCTTTAATTAAAAAGCAGGAAACGATTATGAGACAAGCTATTACTCCCCACGAAAGATTAAGATTTCTCGCAACCGGAGCTATGAAGATTTAAATATTCAATCACAATTTTCATAGGCCAAATAAAACTCAAGATTGTTCTTCTTCAAATTGCTCGACATAATGATATGGTGACGTAGAGCTTATTCACGGTCACGGACTACTAATTTTTTTTTGTACAAGCCAAAGATACAGGTACACACGATCCGTTTTGCTTGCAGAATTCAAAATCAAACAATCATCAAGCGGCTTGTACAAGTAAAATGTCCCTACAGACGTTACAGCTTGCTTGTACAAAAAGATTGTACAAGCAAACTTATCAAGCATGCTGTTGTGTGTAGCGACCTTTATTTCGCTTTCCTTTATTGAAATCACAAACTCGAAACACGATCATCCAGTCCCGAAATGGAAACATACCCCAGTTCATCTTAATAGGCACATCTTTATGTAAGATTCCTTAAAAGAAAGTTATTTATAAAAAAAACTATAATAGTTTATAAGAACATACATAAACAAAAACAAAATTTATTAAAAGTACAAACAAGCTAACCAAACAATAAGAAAGGAGGACTAGATCCAAAGCCAAAACTAAAAAAGAAGAATTTGATCACCGATTTTATCTTAAAAGAAAAAAACAATTGAAAAAAACCATCAAAACAATAACAAAATAACATTTTATATAACGCGAGTAACTCTACATAAATATTTTCGAACAAATATCAAATTTTTTAATTAATTTCGAAATAAAAAAAGTCAATGAAATTGAATTTCAAACCGAAAATAAAATTGAATTTGAACTAGAATTTTGTCGGCATAAATCTTATCATTTCTCTTAAGTTTCTCTTTTTTTTATATAATTTTTTTTTTAAATTATAATCTATGAACCCTTAATTACAAAAAAAAAAAAAACAAAAATGAAAAATCAACGTAAGTTTCGTTCTCTAATAGAAAACTTTTTTTTTCTATCTTACAGGCAAAAAATAAATTTCAATCAATTTCTCTCTTCTCTTCATAATCATCCACATACAACAAAATATTAAACAAAAAGAGATATTTTCAATTTAAATAGAAAAAAATGGAAAATTTATTTAAATATTATCCAAGACGTAATAAATAAAAAATGCAAGAATTATTAAATTAAACAACAACAAAATAAAAAATAGACCTTATAGAACTTAACGATTTATTAGATTAAATGAACTTTTTTTTTTTTTTAATTTTGATGATGATCCAAAAGGATCTTTTTTTTCTAAATTCAGACTCTTGTTGCTCTTTCATATAAAAGAAAAAAATAATTATTAGTTTTGTTTCTCATCAAAATTCGTTATAACGAAAATTATTAAATTAATTTTTTTAATTTTGACTAATTTAACCTACAAATAATGCTCTTATATAAGATGTAACAGTGAAATGTAACATTTCTTTTTGCCATTGTTAAATATAAATTCGATGTGAAAACAAAAACAAAAAAATAAGTAATAATATTTTGTACTGTATATTATATCCCGCTTGTGCTTCTCTTCTCCCGGCTCCTTCTCCCATTGCTTAAAACAAAAACCGAAACAATTGATCAATAAATTGTGAATTGTTGTTTGTTTAATAAAAATTATTTAAAAATTTAAATATTTAACGACAACAGCAACTCAATAAAAAAAAACTTGTGTTTTCTTATATTTTCTCGCATTTATGATTTTTTTTTCTTGTGTTTTAAATTAGTTTTTCAGTTTGTATTTCCTCACAAAGTGAACAATATTTTTTTATACCTTCTTGTGAGTCTTTTTTTGTTTTCCTTCATAAATAATTCTGATCTTGAAAATTTACCACTAATAAAGAATAAAAATTATAATATGAATAATAAAATTTCTTGTTTCCTTTTTTATGCCGATAAAATTCTATGTTTAAAAAGAAAACATGTTTTTTCTTTAAAAATAACCAACAAAGAAAAAATAGTTAATAATAATATTTGTAGACAATGTTTATTGTTATGTTACACGAAAAGGAAGAATATTATACAGAAAAATCCCCCTCATTTCTTGTCTCGCACACTCTCTATCTCTTACTCACTGTCTCGTCGTCCTCTGTTCAAACAATACCGACACACACACACACTGTATACATGACAACACCACCGTTTTGTTTTGTATTTTTACAATTTTATTTTGCAGTTAAAAAAATTGTTCACAGTTAAACAATTCAATTTGGTTTCTTTTAAATTAAAAGATTTGAATATAAACAAAAAGAAGTTAATTTAAAACCAAAAATACAAACAAAAGAAATCAACGTTGGTATTTATAACAAACGATGTTTAAGGTCTCTCTGTTTCTTTCTTTTTTCATACGTGTGAACGTGGTCTCCATTCATAAATGTTTATAATAACTTTAAACTAAGAAAGACAAAAAAATTAATTAATAATAACAATAAGAGAAACTAGTATACAAATAAAAAGCTTATTACTGTTTAGTTTTTGTGTACTTTTTTTTTTTTGTTATAACGGAAGTGTAAGTGTAAAAAGGACACCACCATCGCACAGTTGGATTGCATGCATGTTGTTGAGAGGAGCTATTATTCAGTTATATAGGTACCTAGTCTAGCTATAAGTTCTGTTACATGTTATAAGTTCAATAACAAAATTTCTCGTAAATCTTTGACTCCAAAATTTATTTCTCACATTAGTTAATAGGTCTGTTCCAGACTTTTTGTGCACTAAATTAGGCAATCTGTCAAATTCTGAGGAGTGGGAGAAAACTCTCTCAGAGAGAAATTTACAAATTCAAGAAAAAATTTACAAAACTGGATTGTTTTTTTTTTTCTGTTTGACGTATGTCAGCAGAGTCTAATGTTGTGCTGTGCGCCAAGAACCTTATGCTCTTCGGGGCAGCATGAAACAAGCTTTGATTTTACCTCAGTTGCAGTAATCGCTTTTATTGCCGCTTGGCTATCAATGTAAAAGGTGATATCAGCCCGTGGTATCGCCATCATTAATACCTGTTTAGCAGCTGTTGTCACTGCCAGGACCTTTGCTTGGAAGACACTACTGTAGTCTGGAAGCCTAATTGAGGCGGTTAACTTGAGAGATTCAGAATAGAAGCCTGCCCCTACACCAGTATCCATCTTAGAGCCATCAGTATAGATAGCTATTGACGATTCACTGGAGTATGGTTTGTTATCTATCAATTCCTTTCTGCTTGGGATGGCAGCCTGGAATGGTTTATGAAAATCAAGTTCGGGTATTTTATATTGACATTGACATTTCAGTACTTCGAACATGAATGATACGAACTACAGACACATAGCAGCACTGACGACTGAGGCCATCGGCTGGGACTGAAACAAGACATATGACAGAGAGAGACAGATAGACACATAGAAGGAAAGAACACATAACATAAACCTACGTGGCACAGAGGAGGAGACATAGATTTATATTGTCTCATATTATCGCACAGGTGGCCTCAGATAAGCTGGCGATTATTGTAGAAAAAGACCGCAACGTTTGGCTTAGCAGTCAACTACACTATCCTCTGAGCCATGGCCACCTGCGGGTATTTTTTAGTCTGTTGTAGTACTATGACCCATAACTTTATGAAAGATCTGAGCATGTCCTATGGAACTGTTTTTCCAGACTTTAGTTTGACTAAGTCTCAGGGCACTTTTGGCCGCAGATTCTTGAACAAAGAGGTCTAGGGGTATTAGATTGAGTAAAACTTCCAGTTTCGCAGATGGAGTGGATCTCATTGCCCCCGTAATGCCAGTGCACGCAAGTCTTTGAACTTTTGTCAAAGTTTTCAGTTTCGTGCTCTTTTCTGTCAGCCCACAGTCAATCCTGATGCACTCACAGTCATTCTGAATCTTTTTCCCATTGACCTTCACATTCACGAAACAGTCTCCTGTAGTGCTTTAAGACTGAGAGAATCGGGTATGTGGACTGCAAAGTCTTTCGGTCATAGAAAAATTCTAAATCTATTACCTAAAGAAATAAAACTAGAACTCTCTGACTACACGTTACCAACCTTAAGCTTTGTTAAGCTATTTAAGGTTGAAATTCCAACTAGGCAAAATTGGAAAATTAATAGCCCTACAAAGGCTTTTGACATCATAGTTTACACTTATGGTTCCAAGATGGAACTCGGTGTTGGGGCTGGTGTCGTCCCCGAAGAACTGGGTATTAAAAAATCCATTAGACTGCCCGATAGATTTAGCGTATTTCAAGCTGAAGTTCTAGCGATTAGACAAGCATGTATGATTCTAAAACAAGCAGTCAAATCTGACGAAATTATAAAAAAGGTCGCAATCTTTATTGATAGCCAAGCAGCTATCAAGGGTATAAAGAGCAACCTGACCAAGTCCAGAATCGTTAGAGATTGCAAGTTTCAACGACAAAATAAAAATTAATCTAGTCTGGGGTTACCAGGGCACAGCGACATTCAAGGTAATGAAATCGCGATGAACTGGCCAGGACGGGATCAAACCTTCAAATATCCCTATAGCTAAGGAAGTTAGGATTCCCTTAGGAGTCATGAAAACGGACATTCAAAACCATTTTCTTAAAAAATTTAACGTAAGATGGAAAAATCTCACTAACTGCAATATCTCCAGACAGATATGGACAGGTGTTTTCATAAACGTCGGAAATCTGCCTTAGTACAATCGTCTTTCTGCTTTGTTGCATAAATGAACACACCAATTCTGCAGAACGCGTACAGGCCTGCTTTAGTACAATTTTAAGTAAGTCACTGAATGTTCATAAACATCAGACAAAAATCCAAAAAAATCCTTAAAAAAAAGATAAATTTCACTTAAAACAGAAATTTATTTAGAAAATATGAATAATAAATTACATTTTTCGCAATTCAAATTATTTGCTTTTATTTCCCACGTTCTCTTCTTCTGTATCCTGTCTGCAGTCAGTGTAAAATGGCTGCAAAATCTGCCCGACGCTGATGATATTTATGACGTTTATGAACATGCCTACTGCAATTCATCTGCGTTTGTACGACGCAGTTTCTGAGTTTATGAACAGATCTAAGTTAGGCCTAAGTTAGGCTGACGTTTATGAAAACACCCGACCACTTACGTCTACAAACGTACCAAGGAACTTCTGAATAAACCTAGGTCAGACATTGGTAGAATAGTTGCCATTTGCACAGGCCACTGGCCAGTATTCCCCACAACGAATTTTGTCGTAGCTGTAGAGATACGGCGCAAAGGGAAACACTCCAGCACTTATTGTGTGAGTGCCCGGCCCTTCTAAATTCCAGAACAATGGCTTTGGGTGCTCCCTTCCTACGCGAGCTTATCGAACTCGCAAATATTTAGATTAGAGAAACTTGATTTTCTATCTTAACAAAACCAATTGGATTTAAACACTACAAGTCTCTATTATGCACTGTACTGTGCGTATCTTTTTATAATTTATTCTTTTAAGGTAACTTCGAGTTTATTGCATCAAAAAGTCATAATTGAAGCGCTAATCGTGTTCTTGCTCAGAGGCCAGCCAGCCCAGAACCTACCTACCTACCGCACCACCCTGCTTCTGTAATGGTTTGGTGGAGGGCATCTCATCAAGGTGTCACATCACTGCATTTTTACCGAAAAGGTGTTAAAACAGGAGCAACAGTATATCAGGAAAGTCTTCTCGGTGTCGTTGTTAAATGTTTAACCATTCTCTATTCAACGGTGAAAGATTGGTCTTCCAACAAGACTCTGCTCCGGCACACAAGTCCAAAACGACACAAGAGTGGCTAAGTTGCAATATTCCGGATTGCTGCTGAGGATTGGCCACCGGGAAGTCTAGATCTAAATCCGCTGGGTTACAGCTTGTGGTCAGGGCTGGAGACCACTCCACTGAAATTTGAACAACCTTAAGGCAGTTTTGATAAGAGCAGCGTCGTTGATTCTCATCGAAAATGTACGTGTCGTTAAGGAACAATGTCCACAACTATTTAAAGCCTATGTAAGAGCTTAAGGCGGTCATTTTGAACTAAACTTTTTAAGACACATTTTTTTATTGAACTTTTAACATGTAACAGAACTTATGGCTAGACTAGGTACATCAAAATTAGACTTACATTCCAACTTGACGGCTATTTCACACGCAACGTCTACAAAAACGAGAACTGCTTTTCTTGCAATGATAATTTTTCACTGTTCAACAATAAACAATATAAAAACAGTAAACAAAACAAGAAACACAAACCATTTTAGCGGCGTAAGTACTGATTTTAACCAAAGTAAAGTAATGCTTCTCATATTTTTATTTGTAACACATTTTTATTTCCTTTGATTTGTTTCTAATTCTAATACACAGTATTCACACATTTTAACAAAAATAAAGAATCATTTCAAGCATTGATAACACAATATTCATTCAACCTTAACCTCAAAAACTATAAATATTTGTCCAATAGAGTCGGTCGGGTAAGATATGTTGTATGCTCCTTGTTAAGTTGAATAATTCCGTTCCTCATGATTTCACTGACTATGGAACTTGTCTAAATGATGCCCGGAAAGTGTCTTTCTACCTGGAAGTATATAAGACAACGGTTTTTTTTACGACACTAATACAAACGAATTAAATAAAACAATTATAATATAGTCATTTTTCTAAGCTTAAAAAGCGCAAATGATAAAATCAAAATAAGAGAATTTTTTAAATTGTATGACACTTTAAAACTGATGAACATAAACATGCCAGATTTTTAAACATCGCTTGTTTTCTTGCCAACAAATTAGATTTTTTTTGTATTTTTTCTTTAAGTCAAGAGAAAAACGAATGTAAAAGCAGCAGTTGTGAACATAATTTTTTTGAAAACGATAATTTTTGTTTTGTTTTTTGAAGGTTTTCGGAAAAAAAGGATAACCTTGTAGTAGTTGTTATTGGTTTTGTTACTTTTTCTAAATTGTTTTTTAACAAGTGTACTAAAAGTGCAAAGGTCTTTTTTACCAACTTTCCTATGTACATTACCTGAAACTCTAAAAAAAAACAGAAGTCAAAAAGAACTGAAATTCGATAGACGATACGAAAGAAAATGATCGTGTCAAGCAACTTAACAAAGAGGAAATTCGACAAAATAAAAACGAAAAGAAGAATATGAAGAAAAACAAAAACACTAGCAATAACAGCAACGGCACTAACAGCAGCAACGGCAACACCACCAACGGTAACACCAGCAACAGCAGCAATTCAAATAAAAACTCCAAGAATAACCCAAACAACAAATCTACCAAAAGCAAACAAAAATGTGCATTTCTACATTATTTCCTTCCAACTTGCAAAAATTAACAACAACAACAACAACAACAAAAATCAAATTTATAGAACTTAAAAAATATTCGAAAACTTAAATTGTAGATTTATATTATACAACAAATTGTAATAAGAGTTTATATCAATTACTATAAACATTATTCCATGAGAAACTGTTATATAAATGAAATATAATATAAATATAACAAACTCCATATAAATATTGCATTTATGCGTCGCAATACCTTGCTTGCACGTCTTCAAATTATATATATAATCGACCTTGTCACAGTGACATTTGAATAAACGTTAGTGTAATTGTCCTCAAGACAAAGATTGTGACAAGGATGAAGTTTAACTCTCATAATCATTTTTTTATTCAGCCCTATCGTCGTATCCGTTCGGAGAAACTTACGATCGTTGAAAAGTTAAGATCGTAACATTTATTTTGTTCATAGTATCCGTTTCGCAAAGTTAATATTGACGTGTAATAACGCAAGCCGTTCCGCAAATGTTTCGACACAATTTAGTTGTCGTAACAATCGGAGACGCATAAAACAAAATAAACGCTATGCATCGCAAAGCGTTCGTTGAATTTTTGCTTTTCCCCGCATGAAATCGTGATGCGTTACTCTGAGTTTGACATTTCAACGCAAATTTGATTTTTTTTTCTGAGGTATGTACGATTTAACAATCGGAACGGATAGAATTTTGTTACGATCGGATACGACGATAGGGCTGATTATAAATTTTATTTTCTTGAAAGCTTAGATTGAAACAGAAATCAAAATTGAAAGCCGTCAAGCCAAACAAGCAGCGGTGCAAGTCCATTTTAACTATTTGAAATTTATAGAACATAATTATATATCTTTTCAAATGTAGATTGACATTTCTAGTAAAATGTTGTGTTTCCTTTTGTTTTCTGTTGAAATGAATCTTGAACTTTTGCAGTCGAACAAGAACATAGATTCGGAAAACCATTAGTCATGATTCAATTTCTAGATAAACGCCTTAGGCAGCAAACATTTTCATTGAGCGCATTCCGAAACCTAGTGACTACAAATAATCAACCAACCAGAACGTGTTGACTACGTAGTTACTAGGTTTCGGAACGCGCTCATTATTTATTAATTCACTGATATCATAAGATCTCTTAATTTAAAAACAAAATATTTACAAAGTATATATTCTAGTTTAACTTGCAAAAACAAAAAGATTCTTGTACAAAAACAAACATTTCTTAATAAATTTTTAAAGTTAACATGATCAAAATATTTAAACAGACACCAGTTAATTCAGTGTTTTGATTCATCATTTGCGCTTTGTCATTGTAAGTTTAAATTTTATTTTGTAACATAAAAAAAAACGAAACCAACATGGTGATTGTAATTCCTCCACAAGCAAGAGAACAACATCAGAGATGGACTTCAGTCTGGAGGGCAGACAAAGGAAATAAATCAAAACATCGTATTCGTTTTATTAAATTGAATATTTTGTACATAAAACCTATTGAAAATAAACTAGACAATGAAATAGGATGTGTTTGTGTTTTCATTTTGTGTACTAAGATCCGATTTATCACAATGGACCCTTGAGGTCTAGGTAGGTAGGCAGCCTCTGCCCTTCAATTCATAAATTGAACCACCAGTTGGAAGAAGGGAACAAAACCATCTGACCTTATTTTTGGTAAAGAACAAAAAACTGTATAACTTTTTTATTTGACGATTCTCAGATTTTTGTCATAAGAATAAAATATTGCTCTCGACGTTTTGAGTCGGATGAGATAAATTTTTTTTCTTCTATCGCACTCTGGTAACTAGAAATATAGTAAGAAAAAGCTCGATTTCATTCCCTTCCAACTTAAAATTTAAAATTCAAAATAAAAAAATAAAGTTGCTGGAAAAAGGTTTTATTGATTAAAGATAAAGCTTAAACTTATAAAAATAGATATTGTTGTTAAATAAATACGGTTTTGCAGTGTTTTTCGTCTTCATCAGTAGTTTTTTACAAAAAACTAGATCGTTTTCTTGGAATACAATAAAATAATCAGTTGGAAGAAGGAAATAAAAACCGACTGAACGTGTATTCTTCTAATGCAATCAAATGCAAAATCACCTATATTTACGGTGTTCGAAATGATTTTCGTTTCCTTCTTTCATCTAAAAGATGCGTCTACGTATAGAGATGACAATTGCATCAAAATGTCAATTTTGAAAATTTTGTGTTTTATTCCCTTCTTCCAACTGGTGATTCAATTATAAAAAGATACGCACAGTATAGTGAATAATAGAGATTTGGAGTGTTTAAATCTAATTGGTTTTGTTAAAATAGAGAATCAAGTTCCTAATCTTAATATTTGCTAGTTCGCTAAGCTCGCGTAGGAAGGGAGCACCCAAAGCCATTGTTCTGGCATTTAGAAGGGCCGGGCACTCACACAAAAAGTGGTGGAGTGTTTCCCTCTGAGCGGTACCTCTACAACTACGACAAAATTCGTTGTGGGGAATACCAAGTTTCAAGGCATGTTGTCCGACCGGCCAGTGGCCTGTGCAAATGGCAACTATCCTGCCAATGTCTGACCTAGGTTTATTCAGAAGTTCCTTGGTACGTTTGTGGTTTTAAGTGCTCCATATCTGTCTCGAGATATTGCAGTTGGTGAGATTTTTCTATCTTGCGTTAAATTTTTTAAGAAAATAGTTTTTAATATCCGTTTTCATGGCTCCCATGGGAATAGTAACTTCCTCAGCTAGGGGTATTTGAAGGTTTGATCCCGTCCTGGCCAGTTCATCAGCGATTTCATTGCCTTGAATGTCGCTGTGCCCGGTACCCAGACTAGATTAATTTGTATATGTCGTTGAAACTTTCGAGCTCTTGCTTGCAATCTCTAACGATTCTGGACTTAGTCCGGTTGCTGTCCCTTGAGGTCTAAGTGAGCCAACATCTAGACAGCCACTCCAACCTAAGATCCGACTGCGACGAGTCCGCAAAATGTTAATAATTTTGTTAAAGCCCCTTTTAGACACGATCAGTTCAGTTGAGCATTCAGTTAAGCTTTCACTTCAGTTCAAAAAGTTTGTGTATACTTAGACGTCAGTTCGCTTGTGAGCAGTCGAAATTCAGAAGAAAAAAAGTAAATTTGCGTAATGGATGATGAAAGTCTTGTGTAAGTTTACAAACGCCTCATTTCTGTGCATTGATTCCGCATGCGATGCTGATCGATTATTTATTTGACGTTAAAAAAAAAAACACATTTTCTCTTTTATTTATTAATCATGGAAAAAAACAAAAGAATCTTCAAAAAATATTAAGTTTTTGTTTAATTGCTATAATTATACTTACTTTTCGTTTTCCTTCTCCATATTTGCAAAATAATACATGGAATCAAAAACTGATCAGTCTGTAGCAGTGATGCCTTTTTGTTTACTTTTTGCGCATCAGTTTAAGCAACTTTGCAATAGTGAACAGTTGACGAGAAAAATGATGCAAAAATTTGAGTTTGTGAACGTTTGATTGACTTTGAATGATTGTGCATCATGACTGCAGTGATGCGTTTATGAACTTACACCTTATTGCAATAGCTCTAGTTTTGTCGCTTGAAAAACCGAGGAAGAGAAGATGATGCATGTAATGCTTTAAGGTGGCCTTGAAATATTGCGTCTTTCATTTTTTTCTTTACATATGGCACATTTCTGGTGGCATATCATTAAGTTCTTCTGCAATGTGCTTTCCAACTGCCACATCCTTTTATTGATCACAATTTTTCAGTCGATCAGCCACCAATTGCAACCTTTGTTTATTTGAATAAATATTGCCCTTTTTGCTCTTTTCGCATAAGGTGTTGAAGAAGAAGGTTGCACGCCCACAATTGGGGTAATACACTTCATTTGCCCCTATTCCGCTTTTCCTTGAGTGTTTGAATGTTTTCAGTTCTTTGTTATACGCAGAGCGAATGCTATTAATCTTTCCCGTGTCCTTTGCCTTCGTCGCTTCTGCATCTACCTCTTTTAATTTTCGAAGCAACATATCATATACTACTTCTCTTAACCGAATTGTGGTAAAAAGCGTCATTTTTTTCCACAAACGTGGACATGCTAGATAAATTTCCAGAAATTCAATCATATTGTCCGTTCGTTTCGACATTTTCCGCACGAATTTGAAATCTTCACTCACCGGAAAATGTTTGTTTAAGTGAAGATTGAACTGAAAACTCAACTGAAATGTATTTACACATCAGTTTAACTGATTGCCCAACTGAAACTGATATTAAAATGATCGTCTAAATGGGGCAATAGTTGAATTTGAATTTTTCAAAAGAAACGAGCATTAATTTTTCTTTAAGGAAAGCGACATCTGTGGCCTAATAGTAAGTAGCTAATGGGATAAAATTATTACATGAGTTAAATGTCATGGAACGGAACTGTCAGCTATTGTGTTGTCATGGTGCGTTATCTCATGCTACAAATAACGTAAACAAAAGAAAACAACCAAGCTTGTAGTAAAATTTTGAAAGTTGGTAAGTTGATTTTGTCTTTTTAATATTGAAAAATAAAAAAATCCATCTAAAAAGTTCAAGCACAAATGAATAGCTCCTCAGAAAGTACATTGTTCAACGTGCAACACAAAAACAGGTGCTATTGTCAAAATCGAAATCTTTGCTATTGCACTGGACTTGAAAATCCATCAAGATGCTCCAAAAGCCCTTCATCATCCCATAAATTCATTAAGGTTCGCAGTGAAAACGGTGGAAAGCATCTAAAATCAGCATCACAAAGCAGTTGTGGAACAAAGGATTCATGTAGTTCAGTCAAAACAATGATGACATCGTCGACAACTTTAGGCACGTCATCCATATCAACTGGATTCGGGAAAGATATTTGTTCAAAACCAGAACTAACTGGACGTCGAGAGGATTATGAGAGATCGCAAATAGAATCTGGTAGTCTGAACGACAACATGAAATTTCGTGCATGGAACACTTCAAATGGCCACTTACTGTACAGCGGAGTGCCAGCAAGAGCTGGATTAGAACATTCGGAAATATTCAACAATGAAAAAATTGCAAAGCTTCAGGAATTTCGTCTTCAGAATGCCGATGAATGCTTGAGCTCTCACACCAGGTATTCAATGGGCAAGACTGTGAAGCAAGTACCTAAGTCTAAAAGATCCGATGACAATGAAATCAAATACACATTGAATAGCAGAGGGCTGGTGAAACCGATCGGAGCAAGTGATGATGGTCCAGCAGCGATTGTGAGTTCAAAATCTGCAGTACATGATATTCTGAGACAAAGTTTGAGATCATCAAAGGAAAAAGATAAAATCATTCGCAAGGCACTTTGCCAACCAGAAAACAGCTTAGCTCTAAGATATCAGAAAACCTATTGACAGAAGTGACATTAAAGCATTTAAGGACAAAGAAGGTTGCTAAAATTAATTGTTCTAACTCCAAAAGGATATTGTAGGTTGGGACGGTTCCACCCTCGTTTTATATCCCCTGATCGATTTCGATAGGAAATTTTCTATTTGCATACCAGGAAGACAGGGTTGGGATCCTAATTCACTTATAAGTAAACAGGGTATCCCTTTCTACACTGACGGTTCAAAAATGGAATCAGGAACAGGTTCTGGAGTGTTTTGCCAATCTCTCAACATCAGAGAGTCGTAGAAACTCCCAGCTAACTGTAGTGTCTTATAGGCGGGGAGCCCTCAATCCTGAAAGTGCACTTACACGGATTTCAAAATTTTTTATATTAAAAGATAGTTTAAAGAAATACCAACAAATTAAGCCCGGTATGACGTGCTTTCAGGAAAAAATGGTATGACAGCTGCCATCCTGGCACCAATGTCTGTCATACCTATTTTAAAATTTTGTCACTCATATGTTTTTAAAATAGGTATGACAGACATTGGTGCCAGGATGGCAGCTGTCATACCATTTTTTCCTGAAAGCACATTAAATTTCCAATAATATGCGCTATTTAAAATTAAAATCCGCGATAAGTGCAAATTATTAATAATGCAAAAAAATGCAAAAAATACTGGTGCCAGGATAGGCCTCGTCATACCGGGCTTAATTTGTTGGTATTTCTATAAACTATCTTTTAATATAAGAAATTTTGAAATCCGTGTAAGTGCACTTTTAGGATTGAGGGCTCCCGGTGTATTACAGGCCCAGATCTTTGCCATTGAAAAAGCAGCTAGAATTGGCACATCATGAAAAGCTAAGCTCCTCGGAGATTACTTTTTTCGTGGACAGCCAGGCTGCTATCAAAGCCTTAGCCAGTGAGACCATGAGATCAAAGGCAGTTTTAAATTGCAGGAAGGAATTAAATAGAATCTGCCACACTAACCAGGTTAAGCTCTGCTGGGCTCCTGGACATAGCAATATAGAAGGAAACGAAATAGTAGATGAACTAGCCAGGAAAGGGTCAGAAGCAGATACAAGTAGTAGCGACCATTCAGTTAGGGGACCACTCGTCCCGATTGGGGTACTCAAGAGCAAGATAGACCTTAAATCAAAATAGAAAATCAATAACTCCTGGAAATCCAGGGACGATTGCGTAATCTCTAGAAGTTTATGGCCTAACACAAAGGAAAAGGAAACTCGGTATATTCTGTCGCTGAGTAAAAGGAACATCAAAATCCTGATAGGTGTACTAACGGGTCATTGCGCCATTGGCACAATGGCCAACAAGATAGGGGCATTTGCTACCGATTTCTGATCCTGACAGGATGAGAAGGAAATAGAAACCATTAAACACCTGCTCTGTGACTGTCCGAATCTCCAAACTAACCGACTCCGTCATTTCGTTAACAGGTTTGTTGGGGAATTAGATGATCTAGTACAGGTCTCAATGGCAAACATGAGGAAATTTATAGATAGCACAGGCTGGTTCGTTAACGAGCCAGTTTACGTTAATCGGCAATTTTGAGAAGCATCGATGCTAAGTTTTATTTTTATAGGGGATAACAATGGACCAGTAGGCCCCCGTGTATGCAACAGTTTCACGCTGTGCAATTTTATTAATTTTGGTAGTTTGATTTGACTGCATAATTACTTTAATTGATAATGAAACCAATTTACTGCTTGGCTGAATCTGAATGAGCCACATTGACCTTCAAATTAAGAAAAAAACGTATTCGTTTAAATAATTATATCAAATATTTTATTGCAATTATTTCAATAGATTATTGAGACATGAGTAGAATTCTATGAAAAATGTCCTTTACAATGCTACTTACAACAATAAGATTATTAACATTTCTCGACTTGCTTGTGTGAATGAAAAAAACAATATTAGAACTTATTGAACTAACAATACTAACCGAGATACCAAACTAATGCGGTGCAAGGGAAAAACAACAAAAAAGAAAAAAAATATACAGAATCTTTCGATCAGCGTGCTTAGGAATGTTGAACGTGATTTACTTCTTCCCCAACAGTTTGTTTATTTCTTTGTTCTGCTTGCTCATTTTGATGTCGACATCTTCGATTTTGTAATTCATGTTGTCCAGCAAATCGTTTTGTGATTCGATTTCGCCTCTCATATCTGTTGCAAGTCCTTTGAGTCGTGACAAACTGTCACACATGCTTTCGAGATTGGATTCGAGTCTACTATCGAATGCAGCCTTGTCGTTCACCAGGCGTTGCTGTTGTACCGGATGTATGTTGTCGGATCGAATTCGGTTGATTGGATGATTATCGTACATTTCATCGGGTGACATTGGTGCCGAAGATGATGGGATGTCATCGCTTCCCCCCTGATGACTTCCACTTGGTGAGGTAGCTATGCGAGGGCTCATGTTATCACGATTGCCTGAGAGATAGTTTTTTAAGCCACCAAAGACACTCTTTAGACCATTCAAATGACGCTGACTGAATCGCAGGGTCGAATTGATTTCCTCCAATTGACGTGATGTTTTCTCTAGTTGTTCTCGTTGTTTCACCAATTCAGATGCAGTAGCCTTGCCAACTTCCTCAGTTTCATATAAGAGACCTTTAAGAAGTGATGGTGAGAACAAAGAACCGAAATAAAGAAAATTAATAATTTCTTTTACCTAAACTCCGATTTGATGCTTGCAGTGTGCGATCTTCAATTTCTTTGCGTTTTTGTTGATAAATTTGCACATCATCGTCGAATGGATTCGTACTTGGCTTTGGATTTTGTTGTGTTCTAGAATTTGCAAGGAATGCATCATCATCTACGTCGTCGTCGTCGTCTTTGTTGAAATGGTTATTAACTGGTTGAAGATAATTATTGTGTTCGGAGGACATTTCTTAATTTATTGTGTGCTTCTTCGTTTGCTTTAAAAAAGATAGAAAATTACAAAAGGCTAGCTTGAAATATGAAGACAATTTTCTTTTATTTCATTATCAACCCACTTTTTTTTCTTGCAGTGATTAAATTTTATTGGAAAATCGTAAATGTCGTAGACAGATGACACTCTTATGTCGTCGTCGAGTGTCAAACGCTATTGTGAATTGTGCTTGATTCACCATATGAGTATTAATTCTGTTCTTCCAAAATAATTAAAGGAGGTACATTTTTAGGCCGTGTGCGAATTGGATGAATTGTGGTTAAAAAATAAAAATGGATGAATTTTTAACCACTACTGTCATTGTTTAACCTGCTCAGCAGCTAGTCCAATAATGCGAAGTGTCAAAATTTAACCAAACGTCAATTTTTAACCCATTTTTAACTGAATTCGCACACGGCCTTAGTTATATTTGTGTTAAATTATATCTTGTTTGTTGTTTTAATGGACTTGTTCACATGTGAAGAACGATTGTGTTCATACGTGAGTATTTTTCTTCTGTAGATTTTGCTTATTCCTTTAAGTTTTTTATTTTCTCTAAGCGCAGAAAACAGAAAAAAAGAATAAAATGAAAATATTTTGGTATATGCGGGACGATAACAGAAGAACACAAAGAAAAACGTCAAATTTCTACACTCAATCTTTTTAATTTTTTTGATTTTTTCCTTCCCCTTACGTCTTCTGCAAGCAACCCGGCTTGCCTTCACTAATCAAAGAAAAATTTCGATTTTCTTCACGTGTGAACAAGGCCAATGGAAACAAAGAGTTCGGTTTTTGATTTATTTATCAAATTATGTTTTACATTGCATTTTGCAATCTTGCAATTGTAAATTTCGCAATTCTATAGTGTGAAGAGAGCCTAAAGTTATTACCGTACGATCTTTCACATTTTGACACTGGAAAAGCGTTCTTGGAAATCGTTTTTCTTGCAGCAAGTGTTTGTTTTGACATTTGAAGCACTGCAGAAGCACTAAGCAGTATTATTTGTGATTGTGAGTTGTTCGGTTGTTGCGCTTTTTTTTTTAGCTCAGCGGCTTATGAAATCCTCCTCACATCTTATAAGTAAGTTTTCATAAATATTTAAAAAAAGTAAATAACGTTAAATATTAAATAAGTATAAATTATTCAATATCTTATTAATTATTCGTAAAATTTAGTTTCTTTTTTAGTAAACGGATTAACAAATTGAACAGCAAACTTGTTGTCCAAGCCTGTCTGTTTGGTTGAGTCATACATTTTTTTTTGTGTGAATGCAAAAACGAAAAGAACGAAGTGCCTAAAAAATTGTTTTCATGTTCCTGTAAGAACTTACTTCAAAACAAAAACACAACTAAAGACTATGAACAAAGCTGATTCATGTGTAGAAACCCCAGCAGCACCCGAATGGCTATCGAAGTTGGAAAGCCGGCGTGAAAAGCTTGTGCGTGGGAAGCTCGGCCATGAAGCTGGTGCTGGAGCTCCGTGCAATGATTGCGGTGAGTTTATCTCTTTTTCGATTATTATTATCTTTTTGTATGTTTGTAACTAAGTAAAGAACCAAATTGGAACAGCAAGAAAGTAGATGAAGGTTCAGGAATAAGGTTATAAATATCTGGTTAAATACTTTCCCATAATTCAATTGAATTGAAGATAATGAGAGCTGAGGTGTTTCCCATTGATTTTATTCTAACGTGAAGTTTTGTTCGGAATGTTTAGAGGTGGAGGGGATTGTTTACACTGGGGCAAAACATGAAACAAAATTCCCATTGGATTGGCTTTTTGACTACTTGCTAAAATGAAGTTTGTGGCAACACATTTGACTTCTTAGTTGTTTTTTAGTAAAATCATATTTTTGGGGCTGTCTTGATTGGTTAGGTTAAAGGGCTGACAGTTGATGTCACACTTAGATTAATACAGATCCATTGTGATATCTTCCCGTGAGTATTGCTACTCAAGCTAATAAAAATCTATGTAATCAGTTAATCAACCATTTGGAGAGAGTTCTTCTAAGTATCCAAAGAAATAATTGCCAATCAATTTCTTCCTTTGGTGGGAAAGTGCAGGGCAGTGACATTTAAAGTTCGAAGTGTCTTCTTGCACCTCTTCGTCACCTCATCCTCTGCATAGATCATCTGAACTGAATCTCATCTTTTTCTTGTGATATCCTAATAGATAATGTCCGGTAATTATGCTTACAAGAGATCGAAGTGATCTCTTGTGTAATTGCATAATTCTTTCCGTTCTTCCTTTGTTAAAACAGGGTCAGATCTTTCTTGTAGTGCCGCAGGTGCCAAGAACGTTCCACCTTTAATCGGCCTCAATAGTTATTCTACTTGAGATTTCCTGCTTTAAGTGACAGGGTGGGGTGCTGACTAGCTGAGCTAGGCTTACGTCAAGCGGTGATCCCAATCTTGCTAATTCATCGGCTTTTTCGTTGCCTGGTATACCGCTGTGGCCTAAAACCCAGCAGAGTCTATTGTTATGCTTGCGCCAAGAACCTTAAGCTCTCCGCGGCAGCATGAAAGAAGCTTTGATTTTACCTTAGTTCATTACTAGTAATTAAAAGTCCATTTGATCTCTAAAGATTACTTACTTACTTAAGGTGGCGCTACAGTCCTTTGTGGACTTGGACCTCGATCAACAGTCTCCGCCAGCCAGCTTGGTCCCTAGCTAGTTGTCTCCAGTTTTGCACTCCAAGTTGATTGAGGTCCTCTTCCATTTGTGTGCGCCACCTGAGTCGCGGTCTTCCTCTCCTTCTACGTCCCTCGGGAATAGTGTCGAAGGCTTTCCGGGCCGGAGCATTGGTGTCCATGCGCTCTAAATGACCGAGCCATCTTAGTCTCTGGACCTTGCCCCTTCTGGCTAGGTCCACGTCGTTGTAAAACCCGTAAAGTTCGCTGTTGTATCTTCTTCTCCATTCCCCATCAATGCACACGGGGCCAAAGATGACCCGAAGAACTTTGCTCTCGAAACAGCCTAAGGCACATTCATCTGATTTTGTCAAGGTCTGGGACAGGACTGGGATGATGAGGGTGTTGTACAGTTTTACCTTAGTTGCTCGAGAGAGGGATTTTCCACTCAACTGCTTTCTTAGCCCAAAGAAACAGCGATTAGCAAGAGTTATTCTTCGTCTTATCTCGGTGCTGGTGTTATTGCCCGTGTTAATAGCGGAGCCTAGGTAGACAAACTCCTCTACTACCTCGAAGTTGTATGCGTCTATTGTGACCTTCTGTCCGCGCCGTCGGTGTTGGGTGTCCTTTCTCGAAGACAGCATATACTTCGTTTTTCCCTCATTTACCGCTAAACCCATTTTTGCCACTTCTGTCTCAATTCTCACAAAGGCGCCAGTGACATCACGCTATGTTCTTCTTATTATATCAATATCGTAGCCGTACGCGAGAAGTTGAACAGATTTTTGGAAGGTAGTGACTCTGGTGTTGATGGTGGAGTTTTGCACTATCTTCTCAAGAACGATGTTAAAGAAATCGCACGACAGCGCATCGCCTTGTCTGAATCCTTTTTTGACGTCGAAAGATTCCGTTAGCTCATTGCCAACCTTGATGGAGCAGAATTTTGCACAAGCGAACGAGCTTGACAGGGATGCTAAAACTAGACATAGCTTTATACAGTTCGTCTCTGTAGATGCTGTCATACGCGGCCTTAAAATCGATGAAGAAAAATCTCTAAAGCTTGCTTAAATCAAATCTCAAGAACCAGTTATTCAAGAATTTAAAGGAAAATTCGGCTCATATTAAATCATCATTTCATTCATCAATCAACAATCAAGAAAGTTGTAATCAACACATACATAGTTCCTGTACTCAAGAAATTATTTATGGCAATTCACTTTTGGTTCTATTCCTCCTCAGGCGATAAATGTCCCGGATTAGATCTTCATTTTTGGCGAAAAGTATGCCGAAACTGCAAATGCCGCAAGGACCAACATAAATGTCCTGACGACGATCTATCTGGCTGGGCTCAGTTCGAGATTCTCGGGCAAATAAGGTCAAAACCAGCATGTAAGTCAATTAATTCACCTTTCGTATTCTCTTCTGACAACCATACTATTTCGTTTCTTCCTAATGTCTAGTCATGAAGATCAAAGCATTGGCCAATCAACCTGTTCAATTGGATTGGGTTCCTCCAAATACAACACCGGATGTTGTCTCCGACTACATGGATAAACTGGGAACTTCACAAATTCCTGTAGCTGGAAGTGATGCTGCGGCAAAACGCAAACAACAACTTGAATTCCAAGTTCCGCCCCATGATTTGGATGCAGCACTTTGCGACAACCTCACAGAATCGGAAACAAACCAACTACAGCAGTATGTCCAAAAGATCCGAGAGAATTGTGTCGGCCAAGGGAATGTCGTCAGAGTTGGAAATGTAATGCATGCAAAAGTTGGTAATATTGGCAATTTGGTTGAAGACGATGTGCCCCTGAGTGCACAACAATTGAAAGCCATCCAATCCCTGCACGAACTTCCATCTACAATCATTGCCGATCCAGTTCTGGTCGATATTATGAAATCTGAAAAGCTAACGTCTGCTCTTGTGAGTGAAGTAACCAGTGCCTATCCGAAAACATTTATAGCTTTTTCAGAGCCCCTTAAACATGAGGAAATGGAAAGTGCACCAGTTGGGATTCGTCAAAAGGTCAGAGAGCTCAACAAAGCTGCGATTGGGAGCTTGGTAGATAACGGTCAAATATATGACAAGATACTGAACAACTTAAAGCAAAAGAACCTCGATGTTGCAAGAGATCCGGTTCTGGGGCCAATGGCCGACTTCCGAAAAGAATACGTGGCTTGTCCACAGTTCAAACATCAAGTGAACTCCTTCGTGGAAACTTTCACCCCTCCAATACAGCCACAATATTGTACGCCTATCAAGACACGCCATGATCCAGCCGATGCCTTCAATTCTCCACTGCCTCTCAAGAATCCCATTCAAACAAAAGTCGGAGCTCTCATGAAGCAAGACACGCCGATGAGGAAAGTCAAGTTTGGGGGAGTTAATGTCATCTATGACTTGGGACTGCCAATCGATGCTGAATATGAAAAGGATCAAGTTTTCGCTAAAGTCGTTAACTCAGAGCAATTGAAGAACGCTCTTTTAATGAATCCAAGTCACTGGCGAGGCAAGCAGGTTGCTATTGCTTTATCTCCTCTGCCTCCAGATTTTGACGATGAGCCAGAACTAAGCGATGAAACAAAGGAAAAGCTTAAGGATCTCGGATTGAATGTTAGTGCTTTGCAAAGTGGAGTAGTTAACGGGCCTTACTATGACAAACTTTTTGAAGCTCTCAAAGAGAAAGGAGTTGAATATGGCAATTGTAAGATTTTGGCTCCAATAGAAGGTCTCCGTGAAGAGCTCCTAGTAAATAAACCGTTTCAAGAAGAAGTTGCAAAATTCGTACAACATATTCCGAATACTGCACACATTGCCTATGTAGAAAATGTTCCTCGTATTGGAGTGCCCGGATCTCGAAGCTGTGATTCTGGATTTGGATCAAAACCTTCAACGCCCAACCTTGCGACTCATCCAGATTTAAGCAGCAGCGACTGCGGTGGAATCAATGACAATGAGCATGACCAATCATTGTTTGGAATGAACGCCAGTTCAGGGAGGTTCACCTCAATTCCAGGCATTGAAGAGATGAATATGTACCCAGATGTTCAACCCAGCGTTAGCTTTCCATCCCTCAATAAATCTTTCGACAATCTTCACCTTGGACCTCCACCGAACTTGGCATCTACACCACTGCCGGTGCCGATTCTTACTTGTCGCGATTGCAAGAATTCCATAATGAGTGGAGAAGTCGCTGTAAAAGCGGAACGTGCAGGCAAAGAAATTGCTTGGCATCCAGAATGCTTTAAATGTCACGAATGTCGCGAGTTACTCGCCGACTTGGTTTACTTTTTCCATGCGGGCAAGGTCTATTGCGGTCGTGATCTAGCTATCATTCTAAAAATCCCTCGGTGCAAAGCTTGTGACGAGCTTATCTTCACCAAGGAGTACACTGCCGCCGAAGGAGCTACATTCCATATAAAGCACTTTTGTTGCTATCAATGTGATACCCCTCTGGCTGGACAACAATATATTCCGGATGAGAAGACAAACATGCCGTTGTGCCTTAAGTGCTATGACACATTCTTTGCTGAAGCATGCCAATTTTGCAAACAACCGATTGGACCATCAGATCAGGGAGTTGCCTGGGGCAGCATTCACTGGCATGGATCATGCTTTGTTTGTGCGGGAGTTGCTTGCGCCAAATCGCTGATTGGTGGGAGATTTTGCGTCAAGGACAACATGCCTTTTTGCAGTCCTGCTTGCGTAAAAAGTGTTGTGAAATAGAATTAGCCTCTTTGTGCTTTGTGGTTAGAACTTAAGGTGTTCGTAAGATTAAGAAAAGAATTGCCAGTATTTTTTACAAAGTATTCATATATTTGATTCCATGTGTCAAAATGACGGACGTTTTTTGTCCCAACTAAATAATAATGCAGCTTCTTAGGAATGTCTACATGCATTCGTACAGTGTGCCTAGAGTTTACTATAAAATGTAAAGCTTCGAAGAAACTTTAATAAAAAAAAAACCTTTTTTATGAATCGTATCCTTTGTTAAGTTAGGGATTTACAGATCAAAAGAAAGTCTTATTCTATGCTCCATCGCCATCACCAAAAGGCAAAGGCAAACCCTCATTTATCACCCGATCCTGCCTCCGTGCTGCACTTCGTTTTCAATTAAACGTCGTTTTGTTGATTTCCTACATTAAAAATGAAATCCCCGCAAAATATGCAACAAATATAAAAATTAAATTCCCAAAAAGTAAATACAAATAATGATACTCTTTGGCAGATAATAAAAGTACAAAAATCCCAAGAGGCTGAGAAACGAAAGAAAAAAAATTAAAACCAAACAAATAATGCATACGTCCCAACTAAAGCGACTGCCGCCGCTTGCCGTCTACAAGGACGAGGACGACGACGTTGCGACGCACGTCAACCAATGCCTTCCAACCCTCTATTGTTCTTCTTTCGATTGTCATCTGAGTTGCAAGAGCTTTACTTAATGCCAAAGAAATTGAATTCCTGCATAAATGTTCCCATGAACAGGGATAACTGCTGCTACTGCATTTCCAAATACACCCTCTCTATCAAGATTTTTAAAATCCTGTTCCTGATGTACAGCTTCGAATTTCGCTTAGTTGAGAACGATAAGAGCAAAATAAAAATCCTTTAACAAAGCGAACAAATCCCAATGCATAGCGCGCACCAACACACTAGCTGCGAAGGCAGCTATTGTTTTTGTGTATAACATTGTGCACTGTTCTGGTCTGGATGCGGATGTGATCACCCCCTCCACAGCCTTAATTAAATATCGTCCAAAAATAACGTTTCTAAGGTGGGTGAAACTTGTTCGTAGTCATAGTCGTCATCGTCAGGCTTCAGGCTGTTTGGGTGTATCGAGCGTTCGTTGTGCTAGGGGATGGACATAGAAAAACAAAGATGGTTTCAGTACAAACAAAAAGGACGAACACAATGAGCTGCTGTAACTCGTCATCATCAGGAGTATAAAAAAGAAATAAGGAAGTAGGTAATATGAAAGCGAATCTTATTCATGAGCTGTGATTATTTTGAAACAAAAAAGTTGAACTTGAAACATACACGCGAACGACATTTATTTCAAGACAATCTGAGGCAAAAAATTATGATTTTGTTAGTAGTACATCAAGGTTACTTACTTACTTATGGTGGCGCTACAGTCCGGGTCGGACCAAGGCCTCATCCAACAAGCGTCTCCAGCAAGCTCGGTCCCTAGCTAGCTGTCTCCACTTTCGCACGCCAAGTTGGTTCAGGTCCTCTATCACCTGTGTGCTCCACATAAGTTGCGGTCTTCCTCTTCTGTGATGTCCTTTCGGGTTGGATTCGAAGACTCTACAAGCCGGAGCATTATTTTAAACTCGCTCTACATGACCCAACCATCTAAGTCGTTGGACCTTAATTGTTTTGGCTAGGTCAGTGTCGCTGAACTGCTCGTACAGTTCTTGATTGAATCTTCGTCTCCTTTTCTCCATCTATGCAGACAAGACAAAAAATCACTCGAAGAATTTTTCTCAAAGCAGCCCAATGGTCCATGTCTGCACACTGCACCATAGATTAGGACCGGGGTGATGAGGGTTTTGTAGAGTGTCACTTTAGTTGCTCGGGAGAGGACTTTACTACTCAATTGCCTTCTAAATCCAAAGAAGAAGCGATTGACAACAGTTGAGTGATTCTTCGTTTGATTTCAGCGCTGGTGTTGTTGTCTGAGTTGATAGCGGATCCTAGGTAGACAAAGTCCTTAACTACCTCGAAGTTGAATCTATCTATGTTGTTGTTTGCTCCAAGACGTCGATGTTGGTTGTCCTTTCTTGTTGACAGCATTAACTTGTCCTTATCCTCGTTAACCGCTAGATCCATCTTCCTGGCCTCCGTCTCAAGACGAACGAACGCTCCACTGACATCACGCTGTGTTCTTCCAATTATGTCAAAGTCGTCGGCGTATCCTAGTAGCTGTACGTGCTTTTGAAAGATTGTGCCTCTGGTGTTTACGTTGGAGTTTTGCACAATCTTTTCAAGAATTACCTTTTTTGACATCATCCGTCAGGTTTTTTCCGACCATGATGGAACAGCGTGAGTTTTCCATACTCATCTTGCAGACTCTATAAACTCTGTCATACGCGGCCTTGAAATCGATGAAAAGGTGGTAGGTATTGATATGAAGTTCCTGGGTCTTCTCCAAGATCTGCCGTAGGGTGAATATTTGATCGATGGTGGACTTTCCGGGTCTGAAGCCACACTAATAAGGACTTGTCAGGTTGTTGACGAAAGGCTTAGACGCTACCGTTGATTCCATCTTGGGAGTTCTTCTGCTGCCGCCTGTTGAAAAGGAGGCATGCCTTAGTCGAGACATACAGCCTTGGCCAAAAGTATTGAGCACCCTCGTGTATTTATGCCTTAAAGATAAAAATAACAAAAAAAAAAATTGTCCATAGAATTACTCAACAGGTCTAGGCAAACTAAAAAAAAAACGGGCTACCGTTATTTGACGTTAATTTTGTTTTTTCTTACAAATACGAAATTACGTGTTTACTAATAGGGGAGTCAATGAAGCAATTTAGGTCAGAATTTTTTTACTGTGAACCGATTTGCATGAAATTTTGGAATTAGGCTCGTCTTACCCTTAACTTCAAAAGTGAAAATGATTTGAACTGCGGTACCACCCTTTCTCGGGGGTAATTTTTTTTTTTTCAAAATAACCTCGGATATCGATAGAAGGCCTAATTTTAAGCAAAAAATCGTCTATAAAGTTTTTCAAAAAATCCAATACTTTTCAAGTTATTGGCAAATGAAAATTCGCAATAATAACACTTCGAAATCTACAGTTACTAAGTAGAAAAAAAATATAAGTTTTTGGACCATAACTCCTTCAATTTTCATGCTATCACAATTTATAAAAAACCATTGTAAAGGTATTTAAGAGAGCTACAACATCCTTCATTGCAATATATAGTAAAAAACTTTTTTTTTCAAAACGGTGAAGGGTTAAAGGGCTTAAGAGAGGCTGTGATTGCGCTGCCACGCGCTCTTTAAACAATCATATCTCCGTCAATTTTTGTTTCACAGAAAAAAAAATAAAACCAAATTGTTTGTCAGAAAAATACCTAAATTTTTTATCTTGACACTTTTATACGTATCTGTCGTCATTTTTGAGATATTATGAAAAAAGTGTTTTTTTTTAAATTTGAAATTTTGCTTTTTTTTTTAATCGTGAGTTTTTTAAAAAAATATGTGTCCTGAAGCAGCCAAACTGATACTATCTATCAAACTCTTCATAATAAAGTAAATTTTAGGCGGAATACAATATTAACTTTAATTTTGGTGGAAATGGCACTTAAGAAACCCATTGATTTAAGAGCAAAATCATTAGATGCTCCTCTTATTTGCAATACAGCTCACTTATCTTACGTGCAAAAGACTTTTAATAGTGCTCATCTTAAAGCTTATTTCAAGCACTATGAAACCCTTTTGTATTAGAATGCATAAAATGCATCTGCTCGCCGCTAGATGGCATTGAACACATCGATTAAATTTCAGACAAAGTAAAAAACGGCTTTGATCTTTAATATCTAGCTTAATATTGCACTTAGAATACTTTATAAAAAACCAAATTGTTCATTGTCTTACCTGCTACAGTTTTGTTCTCAATAAAATTTTCGATAAAACGTATATTTTTGGAGATATTTGCAAAAAACCGATGAAAAACGTGAAAAAATTTCGAATTTTCAATTGCCAATAACTTGAAAAGTATTGGATTTTTTGAAAAATTTTATAGAAGATTTTTTGCTTCAAATTAGGCCTTCTATCGATATCCGAGGTTATTTTGAAAAAAAAATTCACCCCCGAGAAGGGGTGGCAACCACCCCCAGGGTGGTACCGCAGTTCAAATCATTTTCACTTTTGAAGTTAAGGGTAAGATGAGCATAATTCCAAAATTTCATGCAAATCCCATAAGAATAGGCCAAGATTGGGTCGAAAACCATTGACAACAAAGCGCGAGGATAGAAATTTGATACGAAACTCATTAAAAAATCGTATGGAAAACTCATCAAAGCTGGCTAGTGAGTTTTCAGTAGCGTCAAGGAGGTCTATTTCTGCTCGAACAACCAGGCGAATACTTTTTGAAGCTGGTTTAGAAGGTTGAGAGGCCAGGAAAAGCCATTGCTCTCACCAAAAAACCAAAAAGCCAGACATGAATGGGCAAAAAAGTACCAAAATTGGACAGATATTGTTTGGTCAGACGAATCGAACTTTGAGGTAAATTAGTTTGGGTAATAATCTAACGAATAGCATCATTCACTTCGTAAAAAAAACTTATTGACCACAAAAAAAATAACTTTAAAAAACCGCTAATTTTTGTTCTCCGTTAAGATTTTTGGACCCCTGGGGTGACTTTTGTTCGGCGACAAGTTGGTGAAGAATTTAGTCCGAAGTATGTGGTCTCCACAGTTAAGCATGGCGGTGGCAGCGTTATGATTTGGGGATGCATGAGTTGCTTAGAAGGGGGGAAAATGTTCGTGTGTGAGGATCGCATGGATTCTACAAAGTACATAAATGTACTGGAAAATGCACTTCTTCATCTCACCTCATTTTCCAAACTTTATGGTGAAACAAATCTTGACGGAGTACCAATGGCTTGGTTAAGCGAAAATGGCGTTGAGCTTCTTGATGGGCCTGCCCAGTCCCCAGATTTAAACCCAATTGAACATCTTTGAGGTTTATTAAAGCGCAAGATAAGGCAGCATAAAAGCAAAGAACAGGTAAAGCACCATCTACGGAACGAATGGAATGCTTTATCTGCAGAGAAGTGTAATTATCTGTACGTTCTTTACCGAAAAGAATTGCTGCCGTTATTAAGGCGAAAGGTGGCCTTATTGATTTTATTGATCTTAATTTAATGAAAACCATTATCCTTCCATACAAAATAGCTCAATACTTTTGGCCAAGGCTGTACCTCCTCCCCCTCTCTCTTTGCTGCCGCCAACAACTTCCCACTGGGGTTGGAATTGGAACCCAATCTTCAGGTGAGGTACTGGGCACCCGATGTTCACCGCGGGGAGGTGGAGAGCAGGAATTGATAGACAGAGGTTACTGTGGACGCTTGTGTCCTCTTGAATGTACTGTGTCTAACCTTCGAACATCTTGAGGAACTTTACAACCCCATTTAACTCATAGTTTAGTCTCTTTCGAAAGTTTCTATTTGTAAAAACCATCATATTTCTGTCTAGAAAGAATAAACCGTTCGTGGTTGTTTGTTTCACTTGAGCCAATAATAACGAACGAAGCGAACAAGTAACAAAAAATGAATCAGCACACATTATATCTTGCCACTTAAATTCAAAATATGTAGTTCAGTGATTTAGCGATATGGGCAGATGTTAAATAAATGTGTCGGCATAGAGACACCGAGCACCAGCTACACATAAAATAATAACACAATAGGCAACACAATTATAATTCCGAACCACCCCTATACTTTCTGCCCGAGCCCATAGTATCAACATAAACATGGTATCGGTATTGTGCACTCTACTCTCGAAAACTCAGCCAAACCATTTTTAAAATTTCAATGAGCCTCAGCAACGGACCGACTGTAATATGCAATGTGTATTTATTTCCTGATCGATTTATTTCGTTCGACCGACGACGACGACAACGCACGGTTCTCCCTTCTTTTTGAACCATCGAATGCGAATCCCATATGCCGATACAAACATTCGCATTGTTATGCCCTCTTGACGAAATCTCTAGCACATCCATAATCGCGTCGCGGACGGAACTCAAAAGTGCTAATTTTTTTGTTCGCTGCTGCAGCATCAGCAGTTTTCAAGATTCAAATCGAGCTCGAAAGAATGTTAATCATCCTCTATAGAGCTGTGCCCAGAGAAATATTAATGACATGACTTATCAACAACCACCCGTATGTTGGTTCAGAAGTAAATGAAAAGGATATGAGATCAGTTACTCGAAGTCGCACCTTTATTTCTATTCAATTCGTCAATGGATCCATTTAGTGATGCAAGGCGAAGGTACACCTATGCTTGCATCTGAGTGATACGGGCTAGTTTTCTCCTTTTCTTGTATAAATTTGAATTTGTCAACTGCATCGTGAGACACATTTCAGTATAGTACCACCTGAAGTCTCAATTATAATTGTGGAACCCTTATGCGTACAAGGGTACCCCTGTGCTGGTGGTGACTTGGACCAAATAAACTATAAAGGTTTAAGTTACATTACATGTCGTTTGATTGTTTTTTGCCTCTTAAGTAAATACAGCCGTTTGTGCGATATGAAATTGTGTGGCCGTTATATCCGAGTTACGGACGGGGGTATGATAAGATGGTACATTTATATGACAGGATGTGTTTCGAAAAAAAGAAAACAAAAGATAATGGAAACAGTTTCTGAAGCGGGGGAGAACACAATGGTATTTAATGTAAATGTGTTGGACTGGGAAGCTATGTGGTTAATCGATATTGACTAGGGTTCCAATTTTATGTAAAAACAGGCAGATGTTTGTTGAAACGATACAACCCGAATTCGTATTGATCAAAACTTATTGAAAACCACTGGTTTTACTGTGAAATCATCATTAATTTTTGTAAATTATTCATCTTTCATATTTTTAACTATTTTAAAGACGCTACGGTCTAAGCTGCCCGTGGCTTAGTGGTTAGGTGCGTTGGCTGCTAAGCAGAACGTCGTGGGTTCGAGTCCTACGCGTGCCCATAAGTTTTAATTTCTTCTTTAACGGGTAGGTACTGCCTCTTGCGAAGAACTGACAAAACTTCCAAGAGTATCAATCTGTCATGAAAAAGTGCTTCTCGACTTTGCCGTTCGGAATCGGCGTTAAATTGTAGGTTCTCTCAATTCTTCACACGCACCCAGAGAGTTGTTGATGAGAGTTAGCCACTTAGGCCTTGGCTCTTCAAGAGCTGTCCCGCCTCTCTATTTATTTTATGGTCTTGAAAATGTGGATCCAAATAAAGAATGATCCGCAGCATGACATTGAGGACCGATATATTGCCTTCATTTAGCCTTTTTGCAAGTCCGAAGTATATCCTTATCAATTTTCGTTCTCCGTACTCAATGTAGAAAGCCTATAAAGCTTCAATTATTTCCTCTTAATCGTGCCCGAGATTTTGCCTTTAACAATGGGGATATCATCCCCTAACGTGACTAACTACCCTGAGGCTTTTCCTCTAAATGCTCTGAGAATTGCACTTGTTTACCTTTGGAATTTATCTCTAGACTTATTTACCATTGAAAACAGCAAAGGAATCCACCACCCACCCTGAGTCGAAATGCAGAACACGCAAAGATGAAAATATGGTATATTCTATTACCAAAACAAGCAGACACGCTTAAGTCCCATATTGATTAGAAATAGCTTACAGCAACGGTTGAATTGTCCTCAAAATAAATACAAATACACCCTCGCACACAAATCAGAGGATAATGCATCCCTTAAAAATTGGGAGAAGAAAATTGTACGTTAAATTCTACTTCCTGTTGGCCGTTGGGTGGATTGCGTTAGAATTGTTATTTTCTTTTTTTGTCTCTCTGTTTGCTCACGAACTTTTAATATAGTGAAACATTTCATTGCATCTGTCATTTGATAAAGGAATTCTGTGTAAGGGTGTTAAAGTGTTTTTCAACTGGGTATTCTGTTTCTTCAATTAAAAGACCAAAGGAGAGTGTTTAGTAGTTGGTATTGGGTGTCGGTTACGATGGAGATAGCATGGGAAGACTTAATAATTGTAACTCGTATTGTTTTTCTTTGATAAAAAATTCTTCCCTTATCGTTTAATTGATTGTACGCCCAATTAAGATCATTTTCATTTGATCATTTGAAAAGCTTAATATGAATATTTTTGGTCTAATTTCTATATTGCTACCACCATCCCTCAGCAATTATTTGGAACTAAATTTCTTTGTTTTTTTGTTTTTTAAATTAAGTATGAAAATCATCATCATCGTCGACATGGCCGATGAAGTTTCTGCCTTCATCTGTGCCACAAACAGTTCAGATATCCTTCAACAAGTTCTTTAACCTATCTTGAACGTTTTTCCGACGCTATCCAATTTTCCACTTTAGGACATAATAAATATCTAATTTTTTTCGTTTTTAGTGCAACCTTTAAACGTCTCTATCGCGTAAGCAATGAATCCATTAAGGGTAATATTAATTTTTGATATCCATATGCCCATTGGCTAAGTGATTATGTTCGATGGCTGTTTCGCCGAACGTTGCGGTTTCGAATACAATACTACTCGTGTCCATAAAGTTCTTCTTCGGAAGAACTAACAAAACATCCAAGAGTATCAATCTGTCATGAAAAAAGTGCTTCTCAAGTGCTTCAAAAGTGCTTCTCAAAAACTCTGCTTAACATATATCTATGATGGCGATATCACACGCGGACATCAATTGTTTCATTGATAGCCAAGCAGCAATAAAAGCGATCTCTGCGACCCAAATGAAGTCGAAGCTTGTTTCTTGCTGTCGCGAAGACCTAAATCTAATGTAAGACTCTGCTGGGTTCCTGGCCACAGCGATGGGCCAGGTAACAGCTTGCAAGGGAAGGCTCAGCACTGGGCCCTCCAAAACAAAACGTCAGTAACATTATCCATAAAAAATCCAACGATAGATGGAATCTCCTAGAAACCTGTGTTAATACCAGGAATCTATGGCCTAGATACGATAAGAAAAGATCCGATAGGATTTTAATTCTAAATAAACCCTCTCTAAAATCCCTTATCAGTATAATAACAGAGCATAACCTACTTGGCTACCATAAAAGGAACTGAAGAAGATGGGGCTTAGTACCGCTGACGTTTGTAGAGGCTGTGGTAATGAAGACGAGCATGAAGACACTGCTCATTTTTTCTGCCACTGTCCCTCACTCTGTCTCACTATAGGAAGAAAACTCTAGGCAACTTCTTCTTCAACAAACTAGAGGAACTATCCGAATTGCCAGAAAAAAGCTTGCTGAGCTTTGTCAAGACCTCTTAATGGCTAGACGAACAACATGATTCATAGGTTATTTATTTTTCAGGAAATTACAATACTTCAGGGTACCACATTGGATCTACATTGATCTAAGTGTGGAGGTAACAACACCAACTGTCAGCCCACTAAACCTAACCTAACCTAACCTGGCCGTTAGGAATCGGTGTTAAATTGTAGGTCCCTTCAATCCTTCACACGCAATCAGAGAATTGTTAAAGACTGTTAGCTTCTTAGGGTCATATTATAAAAAATCGATCGAGCAGGGCGGAACTCAGACTCAGTTTTGTATGCAAAAAAACGAATTCAAGCTCAACAGCTATTACTCGTTGAAATTGAGCTCGTTCTCAAAGCTCTTTTCGTACCTTAGTTATGAATTATGATTATACTTTATGTGAAGAGTGTGAAAAAAAAATGTCATCTGAAAGTGAAAATGTTGAAATCTAGAGCACCAATTGCATAAGGAAACTCATACTTCCTGCTCCATAACCTTTGCGCTTCTTGTATTTCTTCCACAGTATGTAGGAATATAATCCAATTCTGTGCATGGCTTGCTATTTCTGCAGAGACTTGCTGCACCACTCTAGGCCCTGTTGATTTATGAACTCCAACGTCTTCAGCAACTCCAATTTGTAAAGATTTGATTTAAAAGATTCTTATTTTTTCTTGGTTTGTTAGAGCACAACCACGTATTTCTGAGCGCGGCCCAAAAAATTCTTCCATCAACAATCGCACGTCTTCTTCACTAAACCGATACAACGGACGAAAATCTTCACCTTCTTTCTTTATGAATTTTCTGTCCTACATAATTAACAATAAATTCGGCCATCCTAACTGTTTTATACGAACTGAGTCCGAGAGAGGCCAGATTTAACAATTTGTGAGATCGATCTCATGTTCATGTAACCAAGTGTTTTTTCATCTTTTTGCATATGAAAACGAGCTCAATCTCATGGCGAGCTTTCATTGGGTCGTATGCAAAAAGATGAGATCAAACTCTTTACTCACTTTTTTGAGAACTTTCTTAAGGTTGTATGCAAAAAAATAATTACTGACCGAGTTAGATCTCACTTGGTGAGTTCAATCTCAGAGGGATGAGATCGATCTCAAAACGAAAGCTCGCCATGAGATTGTGCTCGTTTTCATATGCAAAAAGATGAGAAAACACTTGGTTACATGAGATCGATCTCACAAAATGTTAAGCATGGCCTTTCTTGAACTCAGTTCATATAAAACCGTAAGGATGCCCGAGTTTATTGTTAATTATGTCGGACAAAGAATTTATAAAGAAAGAAGGTGTCCAATTGGAGAAGATTTTCGTCGGTTGTATTGGTGTACTCCAGAGTTGGGCATTATTCGAATAAATTTTTATTCGAATAAAAAATTATTCGCCACTAATTTATTCACGAATAATTTATTCGCGAATAAATTATTCGTGATTTTATTCGTTATTCGTAAATTATTCGTGATTTTATTCGTTATTCTGAATAACGAATAAAATCGACTTTGTACCTTCTTTCATTTGTCTGTTTATCTTCAATTTTTTTATTTACGTTTCCTTTGGAATTAGACGCTGGAATTCCTTCATTCATTCTTTCTTGCTGACAAAAATTCTTTCGACAAATTCTTGTTAAATACAGGGAGCGGCAAAATGATCTGACGGTTTTCGCTGCCACGCTGGCGAGCGAGTGAGTGGTGGGGGGTGGTGGGGATAACGGCTTTCCAGAGCCTACGTGCGGACATGTTCAGTAGCCATGGAGCGGTGGACGGCTGAGCACCGTGCGTTTGTCGTGGAAGCGTTTTTTAAAAGTGGCGATTCCTGTGTTACTGTTCAGCGTCAGTTCCGCAGACGATTCAATGTGGGTCCACGTGGTAAAGTCCCAACTCGAAACACCATTTTGCTGTGGGTGAATAACTTCACGCCAAGAAATAGCCAACCTGTCTCCTGCAATGTTTAGGAAAGTGTTTGAAAGTTTCAGTGCAAGATTGGAAGAATGCATGGCCCGAGATGGACATCATTTGAAAGACGTCATCTTCAAATCTTAAACGGAGCAAGTTCGCCTTTTTTCAGTTATTTTTATAAATGTTCATAAATACTTACTTACTTACTTAAGGTGGCGCTACAGTCCGTTGTGGACTTGGGCCTCAATCAACAGTCTCCGCCAGTCAGCTCGGTCCCTAGCTAGCTGTCTCCAGTTTTGCACTCCAAGTTGATTGAGGTCCTCTTCCACTTGTGTGCGCCACCTGAGTCGCGGTCTTCCTCTCCTTCTGCGTCCCTCGGGAATAGTGTCGGAGACTTTCCGGGCCGGAGCATTGGTGTCCATGCGCTCTAAATGACCGAGCCATCTGAGTCTCTGGACCTTGACCCTTCTGGCTAAGTTCACGTCGTTGTACAACCCGTAAAGTTCGCTGTTGTATCTCCTTCTCCATTCCCCATCAATGCACACGGGGCCAAAGATGACCCGAAGAATTTTCCTCTCGAAACAGCCTAAGGCACATTCATCCGATTTTGTTAGGGTCCATGCTTCTGCACCATACAGCAGGACAGGGATGATGAGGGTGTTGTACAGTTTAACCTTAGTTGCTCGAGAGAGGGCTTTTCCACTCAGTTGCTTTCTTAGCCCAAAGAAACAGCGATTAGCAAGAGTAATTCTTCGTCTTATCTCAGCGCTGGTGTTATTGTCCGTGTTGATAGCGGAGCCTAGGTAGACAAACTCCTTAACTACCTCGAAGTTGTATGCGTCTATTGTGACGTTCTGTCCGAGCCGTCGATGTTGGGTGTCCTTACTCGAAGACAGCATGTACTTCGTTTTCCCCTCATTTACCGCTAAACCCATTTTAGCCGCTTCTGTCTCAATCCTCACAAAGGCGCCATTGACATCACGCTGTGTTCTTCCCATTATATCAATATCGTCGGCGTACGCGAGAAGTTGAACAGATTTATAGAAGATAGTGCCTCTGGTGTTGACGGTGGAGTTTTGGACTATCTTCTCAAGAACGATGTTAAAGAAATCGCACGACAGTGCATCGCCTTGTCTGAATCCTTTTTTGACGTCGAATGATTCCGTAAGCTCATTGCCAACCTTGATAGAGCAGCGTGAGTTCTCCATCGTCATTTTGCACAAGCGAACGAGCTTGGCAGGGATGCCAAAGCTAGACATAGCTTTATACAGTTCGTCTCTGTAGATGCTGTCATACGCGGCCTTAAAATCAATGAAGAGGTGGTGGGTATCGATTTGCATTTCATAGGTTTTTTCCAGGATCTGCCGCAACGTGAAAATTTGGTCGATGGTAGACTTTCCTGGCCTGAAGCCACATTGATAAGGACCAATCAGATTGTTGACGAAAGGCTTCAGACGTTCACATAATACGGCAGAGAGGATCTTGTAGGCGATGTTAAGCAGGCTGATTCCTCTGTAGTTGGCGCAGTTTAGAGGATCTCCCTTTTTCAGGATCGGGCAAACAATGCTGAGGTTCCATTCATCGGGCATGCATTCCTCCGACCATATCTTACAGATGATTTGGTGCATGCTCCTATCTAGCTCGTCGCCTGCGGCTTTGAACAGCTCGGCAGCTAGACCATCTGCTCCAGCGGCTTTGTTGGATTTCAGCCGTGATATTGCTGTTTTCACTTCTTCTAGGTCGGGTTCACGGAATTGTTGGCTGTCATCGCGTATGATAAAAGGCTCCTGTCTGACGGCGGGATTTTGTTCGTCGTCGCCGTTATACAGTCTACAGAAGTGGTCTTTCCAAATCCCCAGCACTGACTGCGGCTCTACTATGATGTTCCCTTGATGATCTCTGCAGGCTTCGGTTCTTGCTCGATGACCTTGAGCCAGCTGTTTTACCTTCCGATAAAACCTCCGAACTTCATTCCTGCTGTTAGCTCTCTCAACATCTTCGATCTGACGCTTCTCATGCTCTCTCTTTTTTCTCCTGAGAAGCCGGCGTTCTTCTCTCCTCTTTTGCTCGTAGAGCTGACGAGCAGCTCTTGTCTTTCTTTGCAGCGCCGCTTTGTATGCCTCCTGCTTGGCTGCATGGGCCTGCCTACATTCTTCGTCAAACCAGGGGTTTCGTTTTGGTGGCTGTGTGAAACCCAGCACATTAGAGGCGGCATCTCTAACTGCATTCTGGCAATGTTGCCACTGGTCTTCGATACTTGATGTTGGCGGCATAGGACTCCTTAAGAGGTTACTTGTCACTCGATCAGAGAAGGATCTGGCGATCTCTTGCGATTGTAGCCGTCCGACGTCGAATTTTCTTGCAGCATTTCTTTGTTTTGGCCGTTGTCGAGATATTCGTAGTACTGCCTTGGCTACGACGAGGTAGTGGTCCGAGTCGATGTTGGCTCCTCGGAAAGTTCGAACATCTTGAATGCTGGAAAAGTGCCTCCCGTCGATCGCAATGTGATCAATCTGGTTGACGGTTGATTGATCAGGAGATCTCCATGTACCTTTATGGATGTTGAGATGTGGGAACCAGGTGCTTGCTACCACAACGTTTCGCCCCGCAGCAAAATCGATCAGCCTGAATCCGTTGTCGGAAGTGGTGTCGTGCAGGCTGTGCTTTCCGACTGTTCTTCCAAAGATGCCTTCTTTTCCCAGCTTTGCGTTAAAATCGCCGAGGACAATTTTCATGTCATAGCTAGGACATTGCTCATATGTTTTGTCGAGGAGCTCGTAGAATTCGTCTTTGGTGTCGTCCTTTTTCTCTTCTGTGGGGGCATGCGCGCATATTAAGCTAATGTTGCCGAGATTAGCCTTGATTCGGATCGTCGTGATGCGTTCGCTTACGCATTTGAAGCTCAAGACTTTTTGCCTGAGTCTGCTTCCCACGACGAATCCGCATCCAAAGAGTCGCTGGTCCCGGTAGCAATCCCCATAGTAGATGTCGCAGTTTTCCATCTTCATTTCGCCCGGTCCATCCAATCGCATTTCCTGGATAGCGGTAATATCTGCTTTGTAGCAGTTGAGGGTCTCCGCTAGTTGTTCGGCAGCACGCAGTCCATTAAGGGACCTAACATTCCACGTGCATATCCGAAATTCGTTGTCCTTTATACGTTTGCTTGGGTCGTCATCAGTGTATCCGTCCGTTTCCGAGGCCTGTTGTCGCTTCGCAACTAACTTTTTTCTACATAGTCGGGAAGTCACCCCGACGTACAACCCCCAACCTGGAGTACCAGGTACTTGATGTGACTCCAAGTACAAAAGCCGGAAAACCGCTCCTTTTACGACCTGAGCTTCAAATATGTCGAAGTAGCCCGTAAAGGTGTTCACCAAGTAGTTCGACCTAACTGGAACTGAGGACGCCACCGTTCATTCCAAAAGAGAAATTCATCCGCTGCCGTCCCTCGTGGGAAGTGCCTTGGTGGGAACACTCCTTCGTTGTGGGGTAATTAGTAGTAACAGCCTACTCCGCTTCGACCTGTCGACCATGGGAGGCCCTGCTGCGAAAACAAGTTTCGCGATCGCATAGCTCTAAGCATCACAGTAGTAGTTACCGTAAGCCGCTCCGCCACGTCAAGGCTTACCCCATGGAGGGTTCATAAATACCAATCTGTAATATGCAATAAAACACTTTTTATCACTATAAACGTTTGAGTTATTTACATTTTAAAACCGTCAGATCTTTTTGCCGCACCCTGTATATTGAAAAAAGAAGACAAAATATCCGCGGTTGATAATTCTTGGAAATTATTAGGGAGAGTAATAAAAATCTATTCCCTGAAGTATCCCTGGAATTGATTAAATTTAAAATAAATCTAGAAATAGTTAGTTTTTATTATTGCATACAAAGCAGTTGGTGACGTTATTAATGAAAGTGGTGTTGTGGTGTAGGAGGTACTTTTGATTTTCAAAATGTGAGCCATTAAATGATGCTATGGATTTAGAAATAAAAATTCGGGCACTGATATATCAATAAAATCAAAACATTTTGAACATCTCAACAGGTTCTAATGAATGTGCTACCAATGTTTCTGTGAATCAAATTTGTGCAAAAACCACATTGACTTTGTTGAATGGAAAATTTCTTTAGTATGACCCTTTATATTCTAGTGATAAAAGCATTCTGAAGTGTACAAAGTGTGAACCTAAAATTGTAACAATCAAAGGATTCCCAAACCGTAGGCTGAAAGCCTTGGATCGCTATCCAACTCTGGTTTACTCCAATAGAGAAGATTGGGAAAACAGAGTACCTTACACTAATGAATTGAACTTTACCATCTTTTCTGATGGTTCGAAAATGATTACTGGAGTAGGGGCAGGTTTCTATTCGGAAAATCTTAACCTTGCCAGTTCATTCAGACTTCCCGACCATAGCAGTGAAAAACGCTGATGGCAATATCACACGCTGATATCACCTTTTTCATTGATAGCCAAGCAGCAATAAAAGCAATCTCTGCCACGCAAATCAAGTCAAAGCTTGTTTCTTTCTGTCGCGAAGAGCTAAGGGTTCTTGGTATGCAGCATTACGTAAGACTCTGCTGGGTTCGTGGTCACAGTGGTGTGCCGGGAAACGAAAAAGCGGATGAGCTTGCAAGAGAAGGCTCGGTACTTGATCCCTCTCTCATGGTCCATAACATTAGAATCCCTCAATGCGAATTAAAAAGAAACATTAGTAAAACTATAATTCAAAAAGCAAATGATAGATGGAACCTACTATAGAAACCTGCGGTAATACCAGGAAACTCTATTACGACAAGAAAAAATTCGATAGGATTCTACTTCTTAAAAAAACCGTCCCTCAGATCCCTTATAAGCGTGATAACGGAAATAACCTACCACAAAAAGAAGATGAGGCTTAGTAAAGACGACATTATGTAGAGGCTGCCGCAATGAAGAAGAGCACGAGAACACGGCTCACTTTCTATGCCACTGTCTAGCACTCTGCCGTACTAGATATAAATTTTTAGGCAACTATTTCTTTAATGAACTAGAAGAACTATCTGAACTCCCAGGCAATCGCCTACTGAACTTTATTAAGTCCACCAAATGGCTCGACTAACCATTAAAACACTTCAGAAGTTACAATACTTCAGAGTATCACAAGGGATCAACATTGATCTAAGTGTGACGGTAACAAAACCAACTGTCAGCCCATTTTACCAAACCTAACCTAACCTGTATCGGTTTAGTGAAGAAGGTGTGCGATTGTTGATGGAAGAATTTTTGGGGCCGAGCTCAGAAACACATGGTGGTGCTTTCACAAAGCAAGAAAAAATAAGAATCTTTCTGCAATATAAATAGGAGACCCCGGATTCCAAATTAGTGTTGGTGAAGACGTTGGAGTTGATCATTCAACAGTGTTCATCGTTGGACATCAAGTTTCTGCAGAAATATCAAGCCATGCACAAAATTGGATTATATTCCCACATACTGTGAAAGAAATCTAAAAGCGCAAAGGTTAGGGAGCAGGAAGTACGAGTTTCCTTATGCTATTGTATTGAGTACATTAATCGTAAAGGATGATACTCCATTAATGTTCAAGCTTTGTGCAATGCGGAAGAAAAGTTTGAAAGTGTTGAAATTTGCTAGGCAGTATCCTTACACGACTCCCGTATTTTGAAAAATTCTTTACTATATAGTCACATGAATAATAATAACTTCCGTATCACTAATTATATAATCATCATTGTCATTTTCAGACGGCATTTTTTTTGCACGCGCTTCCCATAAAGTATAATCATAACTAAGCCACGAAAAGAGCTTTGAGATCGATCTCAATTTCAACGAGTAATAGCTGTTGAGCTTGAACTCGTTTTTTTGCATACAAAACTGAGTCTGAGTTCCACCCTGCTCGATCGATCTCACTGGTGAGTTCAAGCTCGTCAGCTCAGACTCTGAGCTCTTGCTCATCTTTTAGAATATGACCCATTGTGAGATCCATGTCATCCCTCTGAGATTGAACTCACATATTGAGATCTAACTCGGTCAGTAATTTTTGTTTGCATACCACCTTAAGAAATCTCTCAAAAACGTGAATAAAGAGTTTGATCTCATCTTTTTGCATACGACCCTTAGGCTAGGCCTTGGCTCTTCAAGAGCTGTCGCGCCACTCCAATTAAATTCTAGTTCCTTTCCGTAGAGAAAATAAAAATGAAAATTTTATCTCTAGAAAAACTTTATTCTTTATTAAAATTGTTTTTTTTTTTACAAATCTTAGAAAAATAGATATAAGTATTATAAATATTCAATAAGGTTAATTTTATTTATAAATTTTATTTTTAAAATTCGCTTACGTTACCTAAGTATTTTAGTATCACAATTCTTATTTTAATTTTTAATTTTTTATTTGTTAAAACCTTACAAAAAATATGTTTCGTTTGACTTAGATTCATTTCCTACAAAAATATTTATTTTTTAATAGATTTATCATAAAAAATATATATATTTTTCAAATATTTATTTCTTTCAAATTAATGTTTTTTTTTTTTGTATAAAGATATGAAAGTGAAGGATTTTAAAATTTTTAAAATATAAAAATATGTTCCTTATTTAATGTTAACTACAAAACTTGTACTTTACCATCAGAAATGTGATTTTAATTTTTTTCATTATTTACATTTTTATAAGGAACAGTCATGTTGCGATATTTGTTTCGTTGACAATTTCATATTTTTGATGCTTCTTTATATATACAATCTATCAAAAATATGTTTTCTTAAAATATAAAAACTAATTAAAAAATATAAATTTATTCTTAAAAATTATATTTTTTGGTCTGAGCTGTATTGAAGCTTGACATTTTGGTAGTCGATAGCTGGTTTTGTGGTTAAACATAAAATTTACAGATTAATTTTTAAAAAATAGTTTAACTTATACAAACATAAATTAAGTGAACAGACCTTTGCAGGATCATGAATACGATTTTATTCTCTTTAAAACTATTATGACTAGAATTCACTCGATTTCGAAAAAAAAATTCCCTATTCGAATATCTACATAAATTTAAATAAATATAAATACTGCTTAAAGTAATACAAAATACATATATTTTTTTTGGTTTGCAATATAAAAAACAATTATAAGATTTTTGGTTACAACACTCAAGTGACGCATATGACTAGACGAATTTTTTGAGGAGTAGATTATTGTTGTTTCTGTTTTTATTTTATTTTTTATTAAATTAAATGTAGAAATATATGTTTATGTGTGTATATTATATATACAAAATTGATTGATTATTCTTGTTAAGGCTAAAAACACACCAAATCAGACAAAACGTTTGTTCTGTATTCTCCGGACACAAGTCCATTGCTCTTATGAGGCAACACACACACCGATACGATAAAAAGTCTTGTCCGCTCGTGGTTTGCAGTAAATAAAGGGTCCGCCATCTAACGTTTTTTTTCAACTAGTGCTTATTTCGTGAATGGTAAAACTTGTCTGATTTGACAGATAATTAGTTTTATCCATTGTATTTCTATCTAGCTAGTACCCGCGACCTGGCAATCGATAGTAGTGCCATCTTGAGTTCTGGCGCAGTGCTAATTTGTTTTACATAAGTTTTGTATTGGAATTTTTTTTTTTTTGGTTTTGATCTGGCACAAAAAATCGAAAAACCCATTCTTGATTGTACTAGGTGGTTTCATATACAATGGTTTTATCCTTCCGCTGGCGCTGAACGAATATAGTTGTGTATACGCTTGAACAACGCTGGGAAATATTGCGACATCATGCGAAAATCATGGTAATGTTGCAGAATGTATGTTCTGCTCCGTATGTTCGTTATCTTGTGAAAAAAGTGAAAGAAACTGGTATCTTCATCGATAAACCAAAGCGTGAAAAGCTAAAAACAGTGCGTACACCCGAGAATATTGCTGCTGTGGCAGAAAGTGTGCGTGAAGCGCTATCAACATCAATTCACCGTCGCGTCGTTTTAAACAATTGAACATTTCGAAGACATTATTCAGACGAATATTACATAAAGACCTTGGTATAACGCCATACAAAATCCAATTGGTTCAGGAGTTGAAGCCAACTGACCATCCAATGCGTTTTCGCTTCGCTAAGTGGGCCTGCGATCGACTAAGAGAAGATGCCGATTTTGCCAAAAAAATCATCTTTTCAGATGAAGCTCATTTTGATCTTGGCGGGTATGTAAACAACCAAAATAGTCGCATTTGGGCACAAAAAACCCGCACGCATACATTGAAAGGCCGATACACCAAAAACGAGTCACTGTTTGGTGCGGATTTTGGTCCAGAGGCATAATTGTGCGATTTTTCTTCGAAAATGAGCAAGGAGTGGCCGTTACAGTCAATGGCGATCGTTATCGGGCCATCTTGAACGAATTTGTTCACAAAAATTGCAGAGGAGGATATTGACAACATTTGGTTTCAAAAGGACGGCGGCGCTACGTGCCACACAGCCGAAGCTACACTCGATGTTTTGCGCCCTGTTTTTGAAGATCGCATTATCAGCCGCAGAGCTGATGTCGTTTGGCCACCTCGGAGCTGCGATTTGACACCGTTGGACTATTATTTGCGGGATGCCGTAAAAGATAAGTGTTACGCCGACAAGCCAGAGACAATTGACGCTTTAGAGGAAAATATTCGTGAAGCCATTGGTGAAATACAGCTGCACACAATCGAAAATGTACTTAAAACTTGGACCGATCGTGTAGGCTACTACATGGCCAGCCGAAGCAGGCATTTGAATGAAATTATTTTCCATTATTAACCGGAAGGATTGTACTTTCAAATAAAATAAGAAATTTGAGAAAATATTCAGTACTTTTTTTATAGCATTTTCAAAAAAAAAGTTATTTGGCGGACCCTTTACATGGGATTGTGTAGGAGCAAAACACACCGAAGACAACAAAAAGTCGGAGACAAAATGTCAGCACCTAAAACTATACACCACGGTGAACAAGACAAACAAACAGAAATCGACAAAAAAAGTGTCAGTTGTATAGGTTGTATAGACATTTTTATAAGACATTTTGACTTTGTCGTCCTTGGTGTGGGTTGGAATCCGACACGATTTTTTTGTCGAAAGACAAAAAGACGTCTTCTCTGATTTGGTGTGTTTTTAGCCTTAGCTTTAAAACTTTATTATGATCTTATTAATGATTGTGTAGTTTTTTGTAGGTTAAGAAAAATAAGTTTAATGTTAATGTTAAAATTAAATCATTTTGCATTTTGTTGAAATAATAATTTTCAATATTAAAAAAATAATTATGGTTAACTTAACTCAAATTAACAACTAAACATGACTAGATTGAACTCTTTTCTCTCTGTTGGAATTAAATCCAATAAATGTACAAACATAATTCAAATATTATTTCAAATTACAAAAATTTATTGCCATTGGTATACGACGAAACCAGAACTAAATTGAAACCAAAAACAGTTTAAAACAAAAACGTTAATATTAAAAAAATTAAATAAGAGCAATTAAACTTTAAGATTGATTAGTTTTATTAACAAAACATCAAAAATGGGTTGCAAAAATAAACAATTTTAAATAATAAAGAGAAGCTTGGTCAAAGGTTTGACATTTAAACAAAAAATCAACGATTTAAACTTGTAAATTGTGTTGTTGGTGAAATGAACAAATTACAAACATTCGTAAAGAGCAAAGTAGATAAAAAAAAGTCATACCCAATGGCAAAACCTAGATTAAACTTAAACTTAATACAAAACTTACCCTTGATACAATAATGGTTACTTTAATGCTTGCACTTGATTGATTGCCTTCTCACACACCTCTTGTCCTCCCTGCATCCCTTTTTTACGGTGAATTAATTTTCGAATCGTTTTTAATGAGCCATACCCACCACTACTGTCGTGTGCTGTATCACCGATGTACAATTTCTCAAATTCGTCAGGGCTGCCGCTGCTATATTCTCCTCTTCGGTAAGATGATTATGTTCGACAATCTGAAGCCTTCCAGAATTCGAACTACTGTCGGAGTCCATGGATTGCATGTCATCATCATAGTCGTTCGTGTAGACACCTTCGTCTTCATTTGAATGAACACTCTGATGGCCATTTTCCTTACTAGCCTTGACAACGACGGGAACTTTCTCACTTAGAATAGCCTGTTGTTTCTTGTGGGTCAGCATGTGCTTTCTTAGGTAAGCGGCTCTCTTAAAAACCTTGCCGCACTCGTCACATTTAAATTGGGAGCTAGCTGCAGTTTCGGTTTGGCCAATGTTCTCCTTTTTGGCGTCAGTAGCTCCCCCGGTCGCTGTCGCGTTCTTCTTTGGTTTATGCCATCTGCGATGCGAAGCCAGATTTGCTGGACAGTTAAACTGCTTTCCGCACTCTGGACATCGGTATTCCAGCAAAACTATACACGAGCATCTATGCTGAGCCAAACCGAAGGCGTCATCAAACTTAATTCGACAGAGCCTGCAAACATAGTCACCAATGACATTTGGTATGGCTGCCAATTCGGCCTTAGTTTCTTCGGTGATTTCCACAATGTTGTACTTGGGGTCAATGTCACCGTTGCTATATTGGAGTGTGCCTCCGTTGATTTCTTCCAAAGGTCGAATTACTGTCCCGGAAACCGGTGAACTGGTGTCCTCATCGAACTTGAGTTTCCTGGTGGCCTTATTGCGACTCGGCTTGCTAGATGGGGGATGGGCTTTTGTGGTCTTTGGTGCCGATTCACATTTAATCGGTTTCGAAGGGGTGACATCACGTTTGATGGTCAAATGGACTTCGGTCTTCATCATTTTGGCAGGGTTAGTGTAGTTTATTTGCGTTTGAGACGATGCTGCCGCCGAGTCTGGGGGACAAATTGAATCAATAACTAAATTACCTCCTGCTGACTGGACTGACTGAGCTGACAACATAGACGACATCGATGATTCATCGGATATAGACAATGATGCTTGAGAGAACTTTCGTTTCCTTTGCGGCGATGGTGGAGGCGTGATGGGTGGTTGATCATTGCTTTCTTCCTGTTGAGAACAGTTGATGGTTGTGCTGCTCGATGTAGTTACCTCGCCATTTGGAGAAAATGGCTTCACCGACAAGTCCAAGGGAATCTCGAACTTGGTCTTGAGGTTGAGGTAGCGACTGCGGTATTTTGGTGGTAGCTGGGCAACTGTTGTAAGAAGGCCCAGCCCACTAGTTATGCTGTGATGATGATGATGTTGTGATTGGTGGGATAGTGTTGCCATTATTTCATTTTTCACACTTTTGAACTAAATTGTTAACACTTTTTTATTTTCAACAAAAATTTAAACAAAAACAAAAGAATTTAAATTTAATTATGAAGAAAATATAATTCTAAAAAAAAGTTCCTTATGAAGCGGAAAAAGAGCCAACTTTTCAGGACCACGACTCTGCAATGAATGACTAACTCAATATCTGTTTGTCCTGCATTTATGGCAAAGCGGAGATGGATAATACTCCTGACTCTAAAATCATCCCCTTTTATTGGGTTGCTCGTACAATCTCGCATTAAAACACAACAACGCGGCGCTCTCTAATACTTCTGTAGTATCGTGGCCGTGCTTCGTCCTCGTCATGAGGCATAGTCAGTCACTCCGCCACACCACCACTCGGTCCTTTTTGGTCGGTCTTGCTTCTCGCAGGAATCTCTCTCGGCATCGGCATCGGTATTGTTAATGACATATTAGTCACCCTTTTTCCCAATACGTCATAGTGTTTTTCTCTGTTGTTATCCTGTTCTATGGTGGGGTAGGTACAGTGTAGCAGCAGACACACAAAAAGTGGAAAAATCCTTCCCTCGGGGTTTACTGCAGCACCACCACCGCCACTCGTTGTCGTGCTGCACCACTATTCGGTTTTCGTTGGTACTTCGACTTGGTTTCTTTCAAGGTTTTTGTTCGCGGTGTCATGGTTAATGGTGGTAGTGTAAAGGACTTTTTTTTCTAGGCTCAACTCGGTTGTTGTTTAGATTGGAATGAAATTTTTACTTCAGAACAATATTGAAAATTATTATTTCTATTCCACCCTATTGAAGGTGTTAGGGGTGGTGGCACACTGGCACACACTTTTATAGAAAGGATTTTGTTTAGCTCCTTTGGGTGGTGGAAGTGGAAGGAATTTTTTAAAACTTGAAATGAATTTCGACAGCGGTGATCATAGAAAAAGGGGTTGTATTTATGTGTGAGAGGCAAGTATTGTTGTGGTGTGTGTAGTTTCTGATTGTTCTTATCGCAGAGTAAATAAGTGCATAAGGGGTTGTTAGGCAAGCGTCAAGTGAATCTCTTGCTTACGCCTGCGTTGATAAAGCTTAAAAATTGCCATTAGGCTGTTTTGTATGGGTTTGAAGAATATGTTAGAGCTTAAAGAATTGTAGGCTCGGATTTTAATAATTTTTCCTACTGTCCTTAAACTTAAGCTAAATAATGTAAATTACCTATGCATGTTTTTTTATAATTTTACTAGCTGACCCCTCGAACTTCGTCTCGTCGCCCTTCAGATCAACTCCATTTTGAAATTTTCCAGTTTTCCATTTGGAAACCAATGCACCTAATGCAATAATATGCAATTTTCACTTTGAAAACCAATGAGTTTTCCGAGTTTTTCAACAAGAACTTTCTGTTTACACAGAAAACACTGGAAAACATATTTTAAATTTTTTAAGTTTGCCATTTAAAAACCAATGCACCTGCAATAATTTAAAAAAGATTTCACTAAGAACCATCTACAGATTAACACGAACAAAATAAAAAAAAATCAGCCAAATCCGTCCAGCCGTTTGCGTGTTATTCGATCATAAACGAGCAGGATTTCATTTTTATATAAATACAGGGTGATTCACAAGCGTTGTGCCAAAAAGCTAGAGCGTGTAGGTTGAGTTGAGACAAGAAAAAAATCGTTTGGGAGGGGGGGCGTCTATTCCCCCCCGTTTAGCCGGGAGGGGCAATTTTCTGAAAAATTCACTTATTTTGTAAAAAAAATATTAAAAATCAACGGTTTCGTTCACAACACCGTGCTATACCTTTCTGAAAAGCCAAAAACTTCTTCTTTCACTTTGTTTTAAAATTAAATTGTTTTAACGAATCGTTTTAAAAAAATCAATTTTCAAACTCAAAATTTTCAAAAAAAAAGCAAAAAAAAAACATTTTTGAACTAATTTTTTTCAAAATTTTATGTAATTAAGTATTAATTTTGTTTTAAAAATTCAATGTGTTTGTTAATTTTTAGTCGAAAACAGAAAACTGAATGCAAAAATGTCTTTTTGTTTTTGAGAAATTAAGAAAAAACCAAAATCTTTGTTTTTATTTTTACCTATCAGGACCTTTAGTTTAATTTATTGGTTTATTTTCTAAATTTAATTTTTTGTAATTGGAGTTTTATGAGGACTCAATAAAGTAGAAAAGTATTACATTATTCCTTGATTAACCATTTTATTCATTGATAACGTTGATTTTTAATATTTTTTTTTTTACAAAATAAGTCAATTTTTCAGAAAATTGCCCCTCCCGGTGAAACGAGGGGGGGAATAGACCCCCCTCCCATACGATTTTTTTCTTGTCTCAACTTAACCTACACGCTCTAGCTTTTTGGCACAACACTCGTGAATCACCCTGTATAGATTTCCAGAGTTCCTTCCTACGTGCAGTAGGTAGAGAAAAGTAGGCTATAAATGAAACCTCTTTCTAGAAGGCAGAGTTTTAAAGACTGTAGTCATTTCGATATAGTGGTTTTTTCGTTTGAACTCAGTTTATGCAAAATTCTGTTGGGGGTTTGTCCAATAATTTACCCCAGTGTGGGATATGAACGTACACACCTACTGTCCAAATTTCAGAAGAAAGGGCTTCAGCATCCACAGGGCGTCAAAAAGGTTACCATTGAGCCTGTGCAAAATCCTGTAAGGGGCAACAGATGGTCAGCTTCTAAAGTATTTAGCCCTGCCATCTGAAAGTTGGACATCAAGTGCGTACGTTCATATCACACACTGGGGTTAATTATTTGTCAAATCCATACGCAAGCCTCTGCACAAGGTGAATTCAAACGAAAAAACCGCGATCACTAGCAGAAACCGTGATTTTTTCTTGCATCCCGACATCCCGTTCTAATTTTCTAGTCTGCAAAACTATCATATTGCTGCAAAAAATAATTTCGAGTGTTAATGGCAACTCTCTTCTTATTTCAATCCCAACTCCTTTGCCGTTGCGCTCTATCAGCCCTTCGAAACAAACAAACATAAAATCCTAGCAACGATACGAACCACCCTTTTTCCAAGTCTCGTCGAAAGCCGTGATCTATCAGGGTTCTAGTAAAGCAAAAGTAGTAGTAACCACCACCTCTCACAAAGCACCTTATCTAAGGACCCCTGTTTGCCTGCCTCCTGTGATGGATGAGCGAGCACAAAAAAGTCCACATAATACCAATGTCGTCGAACAACTCACAAGAAGTGAGGTTGAAGACGAAGACGAGTGCCGGAGCACTTCGGCCACGCGACCTCAAATTTACTCTCCGTGTGTTCTATGTTGTTCGTTGTTCCTTGTTCTCTGTTTGTAGTTTTATGGCATGTGCTGCATGAAAAATCCTTCCAGGTGCACTTTTCGAAGCAAAGTAAAAAAAAAATTGTTTCATAATGCGATTTGAGGGAACTCGGTGAAACCCAAACGACAGAAACCTCGGCGATGGGTGAGATACCAAAAGTGCACATTACCATTAGCAAAACCCCGAAGGGAGTTTTATCATCAGCTTCAATGCCAAAACAAAAGCCGTCTCGTCCTCGTCGTCGCAGACGAAGTTTGAAAAAGATTTTTTTTTGGTTGGCAGGAGTATCCTTAGACAAAATCATTATGCTTTCAACAAATATTAGGGGATGTTGCGCTTATACCTACTCAATAATTTTGTTGGTCGTTTCGTTTCTCCGGAATCGAGTTTCACGTCAAAGTCAAAGTCGAAAACGAAGTGGTGCATTCGCACGATTAGGATTTCCCCTCTTTTTACATGGTTGTAATTTTGGGATTTTTGTTTTTTTAGATTTCCAGGCGGCAGCGTGCACTACCCTTAAATTACGTCCCCTTTATTTGTTGTAAAAGATGTAGAACTATGCAGCAGCACAAGGTCTTATGAATATGGAAATTTCATTTTTTATATTCTCGAATTTTTGACGCCAAGCCGAGCTGGCACGCCCGAGGTCAAACAACTTTTGTTGATTTCCCTAATTTATTGTACGACAATAATTGTAGATACCTTTCCATACCTGCCTCTGTCACGAGTCGAAATTCTAGAAAACAAATCTTACCACTGTATAGGGGTCTGATTTTGTGAGGAAAATTTGTTGTTGAACAGCTGGTTAGCGGCGTTGTGTTCCTATGGGTTATCAGGTTTTCCACGATTTCGGTCAAATGCAGTGAAATTAAGTGCAAAATCGGTCGCTCGTACAGAAAGAACTCTCACTTGTTAAGGGGGTTGAAAATTGATTTTAAGTTGCAGCTGGATGAAAATTAACTGCAGTCTTGTGTGGATGTGCATGTGCATTTTGTGTACAAGTTTTCAAATGTGTAGCTATGGCAACTATTGTTATGGGTGCATCCCGATCCCTCTGTCATTAAAAATACTTCTACATGATGGAAAGCCAAGCTAACATACAAATTTCCTTCTAATGGTTACTGTGGTTAGTTTGAAAGAAAGAAAGTTTGAGAAAGAAAATTTTCTCATACTTGATAGTTCACTTGAAAATTAATTTAGAACTAAAAGCAAAACTCAATTATGAGCCCTAGTTGCCGAGATTTTTTTTTTTTAATTTTCGATTTCTGCCTTTCAAATCGCCATCGTTCTCAATTTTTCCAAGGAGCCTATACCAAAAGAAACATGAAAACAGACCTTCCATCAGCCACTGAAAACCAAAAACGTTTTCCATGTCTGGTTACCGAGTTATAACATCAAAACAATTCTTCTTGGTTTTTGTCCTCAGATTCGTTTGATCCGCGTATGAACCTTCGATGCAAATAAGTAGGTACCGAATCTCTCAAACCTATGCGGTTTAGGGAAATCGAGTGAAACAAACAAATCAAAATTCAATCAACTCGCAAATCTTGTAACTGAACTTTGTATTGTCAAAAATACATGTAACTAGCTGACCCGGCAGACTTCGAACTGCCTTAAATTAAAGACCAACACATTTGTACCCTGCAATCTACTACGCGCTATACCAACTGCCCCGCAAAACACTCCCACTGGTAAAAAGTAGTGAGTCCTCAACGGATTTGTGTGAGATTTTATATAAATACACTAGTCAAAACAATTAAAGGAACACTTGAAAAAACTCAAAAATGGAGTGGTTTTTTAAAAGGCTGTATCTCAGTAGAAAAAAGTCGGATTGAAGTGAAATAAAAAGTTTTTCAAAGGTTATCATTTTTTCTTTTCAAATTATTTTGAGTTAAAAAAGTACCGTTAGTCGTTTTTGCTTGAGCGAAAAAAATGTTCACTCAATTTCAAAATCGAAAAAAAAATAAACTTTGAGGTTTCATAAAATGAACGGAAATTTTTTTTCAATCCAACCAATCTAAGATTCAATTTTAGAATTTTGTTGGCTATAATTCACTGTTTGGTTCAGATCGCTACGATTTTTTTTCTAATCAAAAAATGGGTTTACATGCAAAAACACAATTTTGACTCTGCTAAATATTGACTTACAAAAAAAATAAAGGCAGATTTGAAAAATTTGTTAAATTTTCTACACAAAAACATTTTGAAAAAATTAAAATATTGCTTTTTTCAATTTTTTCTATCAATTTATAAAAAGGTCCAAAATGGTGCGGGGAAATAACTCCACGGGAACTAACTCCACTGAGGGATTTACTTCCCACCAAGTGAGAACTTACTCCACTTTTGTAAAATGTAGTTAGTTCCCATGTACAGTGGGAATTAAATTCCTCAAAAAATTAGTGGATCTAGTTCCCTTCGAATTTGAAATAATTTGCCACTTTAATTGAGAAAAAAATAAAATTCAAGTACACTGAGCAATTTTGTTTGTGAAATTAAAATAAATGGCTTTCCGAAATTCAGTTTATAAGACTGAAAATAATTTTGAAAAATCGCATGTACAAAAATATTGAGAAACTTAGTTATTCGGAAACCCATTTTTAAGAATCTGACCCCCAATTTGGTGATTCATTAGTCCAGAAATCACATTCGGGGTTTCTGACCTTTGTTATTAATTTTAAACATTTTCTAAAACGGTATAGGTATAACGATTGAAATATACCGATTCCTTTAAGTTTATGTGACATAAAGAAAACTTTTTCCAATGCAAACGTTCTTCTGAAGTTTGGTGTTCGGTGAGAGTAGGGCATTCTACAAGCACACTGTACTTGAACCCAGTTTCATCTTGTTGCATCTTTTTGTCCCCTTAAATCCCCTTGTCACTGAGCTATTTCAATAACATTTAAAGTTCCATCAGAAAAACATTTTTTTAATGACTCTATTAACTCTACAATCCCTCTCAAATAGTTAAAAAAAATTGTATTACTAAGGATTTGGAGCTTGAACCAAAAATTGCAAGCGAGCGAAGCGAACGGAAAAAATTTTGCATAAAAGAGAATCAATTTGGGGTGTGAAAATAAAAAAATTCGCGCGAATTTTTTTATTTTCACACCCCAAATTGATTCTCTTTTGGACAACATTTCTTCCGCTCGCTTCGCTCCTAATCAAACCAAACTGATTTTGAGGTTTACAGATAGTCATCATCCTCAGACCAAGGTGAAAAAAGATGCTCAAAATGAATCATTGCAGTGCAGCACCTGCTTTCCAGACACAATATGCTTTTCCAAATTAAAGGAAACGGCAACAGCTTTGAAAATGAATTGCTCTATCCATTTTGTCGACAAATAGGTAATAAATAACCCTCCAGTGGGCGCGTGGTTAAAAGAGACACGAGTGGTCGCGTGGTCTACGACTGTAGACCACTTTGTTTTGCCAAAAAATATATATACTATAGCGTTTTAAGTATTCAAATCGTGGTCAAATTATAGAGGAACATATTTTGTTTCATATTCATCACTCAAAGATAAAAAGTTATTGATACACTGAAAAAAATTATCGGAATAAGAAAACAATCCCAATTTTACGATTTTTCGTAATCATTTTTTATAAAAAATAAATTAATACTTTAAAAGAGTTAATAACAAAAAAAACATATTTTTTTCAATATATGATTAACCAAATAAAGTAATGAATAAGAAAAAAGGAAAATTGTACACAAAACAAAAGAAATATAAGACTTGAAAAATTCAGTTTTTCGTGTTCACGTTTTTTGTCTTTTTTCACAAAAAATCAAACAAAACAGTACAGCAAACTTAAAAAAACTATTTAAAAAACATAGAACACAAATTCATTAATAAGTTTAAAAAAAAAAATTAAAATGTGCACTACAAATCACAATAAACGCATATACATTTCAAGTGGTACCTAGAAGCAAATTTAACACTTTTTTTCGCACCTCACCCTAGAGGTCAGCACACGGACCCAAAAATAGGTCCCTGAGATAGTAGAAGCAATTTTCTTCACTAAATAATTATTTTTTTAATAAAAGTAGTTAAAAATGTACAATCCCTTACATCTACACTAATATATAAAGCTGAAGAGTTTGTTTGTTTGAACGCGGTAATCTCAGGAACTACTGGTTCGAATGGTATAATTCTTTTTGTGTTGGATGGTGCCTTAATCGACTTAGACTTTAGGCTACTTAACATTAAGCTGTGACCAATAGCAGCGAAGAATCTGTTTAAAATGGGGAAAAAACGGCAAAAAATATACATTTTTCTGCGTTTTAACGCACTTATCTCAGGAAGTACTGGTTAGCAAAGTTGAGAAGCATTTTTTCATTACAGATTGATACTCTGGGAAGATTTGTCAGGTCTTCGCAAGAGGCAGTACCCGTGAAAGATGAAATAAAAACTTGGCCTGAGTAGGACTCGAACCAACGACGTTCTGCTTAGCAGCCAACGCACTTACCAACTAAGCTACGGGCAACTGCTTTAGGCTTTATTCTACTTAAAATTAAGCTGCGACCAATAGCAGCGAAGAATCTGTGGAAATGTGAGAACTGAGATTTTTTTCTGAGATCTCTGAGATGAAATTATTTTGGATTCGATTTCTCACTCAGCTATTTGACGTGGCTGACATATGTGCAGCAACAATTAGTAAGGTAACCATTAAATCTCAATGATAACTGAGAATTATGTTCCACCAAGGCACCAAATGATTTTGCCTCAGTCAAGGTGACATTGAGATCTCAGTGAGATGTTGTTAGGTGGAACTGGCCTAATAACTGCTCAAATTAGAATTTTGAGAGTTCAATTGATTTGTGAATGTGATTGATTGCACTATTAGTGCAGATTATTGTGTTTAAACCATATCATTTTATGTAGGTACTTCTTAACTAAAAAATATGCTCAGTTTAAAGAAAAAAAAATTACTTTACGAAAAAAACGATGCAGAAGTAAGAGAGATATTAGAATTAGGGAGAGTTCACCCAAGGGAATGCTTTAAGTATGAACAACTGAAGGGAATCATAAAAAATGCTCAAATTTTTCAAGTTCAAGAGAATTGACTGCAATGCAATTTTACAATAACTTCCAAACAAAATTCCCACGCGCGCATGATGCACAAGTCGAGATGATACTCTGGCCGGTGGACGAGGGAGAGGCGGACGAAGTCGCGGGCAACTGCTAGTATAATAATACAATTGAAGACAACTTTTTTTGTTACACGAGTGGTCGCGTGGTCTACGATGGTAGACCAAGAGACTTTGAATACCTTTTAAGCTTTCGTATGCCCCCTCCGAAGAAAAATAGCATATTAATTAGGTAGAGCAACTAATTATCTACAGCTATTGTGAACGATGGCGGAAAAAAATTGTTTTTCTGCGAACGGCGGCGTTTTAAAAAAGACTGGTCTACGACCGTAGACCACGCGCCCACTGGAGGGATAAAAATGATCTTATTTATTTATAAGACATTTTGGGGTTGTAGTTATGTATGTATACACAAATGACCCACCATAGTGGTTTCGGGACTTCTGACTTCCGGACCAGTTTCCCTGCGCCATGTATAAATGTGTGAACTTAATTCCCATTAGAAAGTAAACTAAGTTCTCACCGTGCATGGGAACTAACTACACTTTACAAAAGTGGAGTAAGTTCTCACTTAGTGGGAAGTAAATCCCTCAGTGGAATTAGTTCCCGTGGAGTTATTTCCCCGCACCGTCCAAAATACGCATTTTTCAACTTTTTCATAAAAACTACCGTTATTTTGTGGTTTTCAGTGATACAACTAATCTGAGGCTTAATTATTAAAGCTCATAAAATTTCCTTGATTTTGGTGAAAATTTCACATCAATACGATTAACCGTTTCTCTGTTTCGATCAATCAAACTTGCGAAACACTTTTTTTTCAATTTTAAGGAAAGCTTTGTTTTTTCTTATTTTTCTGTTCTTTTGAATTTGTTTATTTTTTAATTTTTTTTTATTTTTTTCATTATCATTATGATTTTGTGAAATTCGGACGAATTTCCTTGATTTTGATGAAAATTCGTCCGAATTTATTTCACTTCAATCCGACTTTTTTCTACTGAGATACAGCCTTTTAAAAAACCACTCCATTTTTGAGTTTTTTCAAGTGTTCCTTTAATTGTTTTGACTAGTGTATTTAGATTGACAAATCTTGAAAAGTTTCTCAATGGATGTTTCAAATTACAACAACATTAAATAAAATATTTACCGTCTCCCTTCACCAAATAATTAAGCAGGTAATTCCAAATACACTTGTTCCTTGTGTTGCATGTGTCTGGTATCGGTCGCTTGCTTAAATGTAATGGGCGCATATCCGGCGAATTTGAACATTCTCTAACCACATAAAACAGAGGTAATTCACTGTAATTATTTTTTTTATTTTGTTTCGTATAACCCCTCTAGCCATGTAACAAGAAAATGTTTCACAATTTTTCATTATCGAGGTTTCAATTTTCATCGCACTTACGGAACATTCTTTGAGAGTTGTATTTTCATACTCGAATCTAAATTAGAATGCAAAATAATGGTTTTACATTTTTTTGCTAACTTTCGTTTTAGAAACGAAATTGCGTGACTATTGCCGCATGCTCTGTCACAAATTAAACAGCGCACGACTCAAAGGTGTGGGATGTTTGATTCACCCTTTTTTGAATTTTTAATTTGAGGCACTCAACCAGATCGGAACTTTAACAATGAATCACTTCACAGTTTTTAGGCGAGGATATCTAATAAATTCAAACTAGATCCAAATTTATTTTCGTACTCGCGCCGCAAAAACCGAACGATCCAAATCGTCGAGCGACGAAACCCAAACTCAATTCCAAAAGTCCGCAACATTCCGTCATTCTTAGGTATTCTTGCCTGGAATATTGTATGTTTTGGATTGAGGTGTACGGATTTCACTTTCTTCAAGGAGCAACACTCCTTACCCCCCGTTAAAGGAGCAAAGAATAAAAAGAAACCAAGCCAAAGACGTAAACGAAAAAAAAAAACAGAATTACTGGCAGGGCACGGCAAAGCTAACAGGGCGATAGTGTTTATTGAGGGGTAAATTTCTATGGAGGAATTTCTTCCCTATCGCTAGTGGTATATAAATACAAGCCTTAAAGATCCAGATAAGAAATCTTTGTTTGCCTTCGCCTTAAGATTAAAGTCGAATCCAATGACAATGTTTGCTCCTAAGTCTTAACATTTGTAATAGAATTCCAAGAATAACAAGGAGGCACATTCATAGTGCCTTTCAAATTCACCTGGAAAGAGAGATTGGGGAATTATGATTATGACTCAACTTGAAGTTCCTTCATATTTCCCGAAGAAAAGGGTTGTTTTTTGTTTTTTTTTCATTTTTTATTGCAAAAAAATCTTTAAGCTGAATGAGTAATATGGAATTTGTTTGAATTAATTAAGCACTCAACAATTTCAATTTTAATAATTGAAAGAACATGGGTGTTTTTTTTTTTTTTAAGACCTCAATGACGAATGCATAATAAGCCACTCGAGTTTTGTTCACGAGGATTTCAGACATTATACTCTTCACATGATGGAATATGTAGAATGCATACATCCATTAATATATATTATCGTCCTTTTCCGAATGCAACAATATTTTCTGATTTGTAGAAGAAAAAAATTCTAATCAAACCGTCGCGTCAGTTATTTTAAAATGACGATCTGTGTCACAAGCTCATAAATACCTTACCTCCAAGTACTTACTTTCTTACTTAAGGTGGCGCTACAGTCCGGTGTGGACTTGGGCCTTAATCAACAGTCTCCGCCAGCCAGCTCGGTCTCTAGCTAGCTGTCTCCAGTTTTGCACTCCAAGTTGATTGAGGTCCTCTTCCACTTGTGTGCGCCACCTGACTCGCGGTCTTCCTCTCCTTCTGCGTCCCTCGGGAAAAGTGTCGAAAGCTTTCCGGGCCGGAGCATTGATGTCCATGCGCTCCAAATGACCGAGCCATCTGAGTCTCTGGACCTTGACCCTTCTGGCTAGGTCCACGTCGTTGTACACCCCGTAAAGTTCGCTGTTGTATCTTCTTCTCCATTTCTCATCAATGCACAGGGGGCCAAAGATGACCCGAAGAACTTTCCTCTCCAAACAGCCTAAGGCACATTCATCCGATTTTGTCAAGGTCCAGCTTCTGCACCATACAACAGGACTGGGATGATGAAGGTGTTGTACAGTTTTACCTTAGTTGCTCGAGAGAGGGCTTTTCCACTCAATTGCTTTCTTATTCCAAAGAAACAGCGATTAGCAAGAGTTATTCTTCGTCTGATCTCGGCGCTGGTGTTATTGCCCGTGTTAACAGCGGAGCCTAGGTAGACAAACTCCTCTGCTACCTCGAAGTTGTATGCGACCGTCGGTCGGTGTTGGGTGTCCTTTCTCAAAGACAGCATATGCTTCGTTTTTCCCTCATTTACCGCTAAACCCATTTTTGCCGCTTCTGTCTCAATTCTCACAAAGGCGCCATTGACATCACGCTGTGTTCTTCCTATTATATCAATATCGTCGGCGTACGCGAGAAGTTGAACAGATTTTTGGAAGATAGTGCCTCTGGTGTTGACGGTGGAGTTTTCAACTATCATCTCATAGAACGATGTTAAAGAAATCGCACGACAGCCCATCGCCTTGTCTGAATCCTTTTTTGACGTCGAAAGATTCCGTAAGCTCGTTGCCAACCTTGATGGAGCAGCGTGAGTTCTCAATCGTCATTTTGCACAAGCGAACGAGCTTGGCAGGCATGCCAAAACTAGACATAACTTTATACAGTTCATCTCTGTAGATGTTGTCATACGCGGACGCGGCCTTTAAATCGATGAAAAGGTGGTGGGTATCGATTTGGAGTTCATAGGTTTTTTCCAGGATCTGCCAACGTGAAAATTTGGTCGATGGTGGACTTTCCTGGCCTGAAGCCACATTGATAAGGACCAATCAGATTGTTGCCGAAAGGCTTCAGACGTTCACATATTACGGCAGAGAGGATCTTGTAGGCGATGTTAAGTAGACTGATTCCTCTGTAGTTGGCGCAGTTTAGAGGATCTCCCTTTTTCGGGATCGGGCAAACAATGTTGAGCTTCCATTCATCGGGCATACACGCCTCTGACCATATCGTACAGATGATTTGGAGCATTCTCCTATCTAGATCGTCGCCTTCTGCTTTGAACAGCTCGGCAGCTAGCCCATCTGCTCCAGCGGCTTTGTTGGATTTCAGCCGTGATATTGCCGTTTTCACTTCTTCTAGGTCGGGTTCACGGAATTGTTGGCTATCATCGTGTCCGATGAAGGGCTCCTGTGTGACGCACAGTGCGTCGATTGTATGGAGATGGTGGACAAAATTCAATTTTACAAAACTTTGTTAAATTTCGCCAAAATAATTGTTGCGAATTAATTAAATAATAAGTTTTACGAAATTTCAGGTAATATTTACGCCCCCTGCCACGCCCATTTTTGAATATCATTTTATATCTTGAGAACGACTGGCAGGAATTGAATGAAATTTAAGGAGTTTAATTTTCTAGATAAGGTTATTAATACAAAAAAATATGGACTCAATCCGCCCACTGCCACGCCCACTTTTAAAATTGTTTATTTCTTATGAACCGCTTGGATGTTAATATGAATATTTTGGAAACAGGGATATGGGATACAGACAAATTTGAGATATTTTTGGTAACATCTTTAAAAAACAAAAAAATTGACGCCAAAAATGAAAAAGAAAACCTCATTTCTTCAGTTTGGAGTTGAAAGATTCGCAACTCTTCTTTTTCCGTCTTTTTTGGCGCGTCTAAAAATGAAGTTTCTGGTCCATAAAAAGGCGATAAAGTAAGAAAATTATGTTAAATGCTATCGGGAAGTGTAAAATTATTTTTAAGTCAAGCCTCGTAGGGCTTATCTGAAAGACTATGGCTCTTTGAACATTGCACCCATTGTCGTTCTAAACTTACGTCAAATATTTAATTTTCGATTCAAAATCACTTTTTATTTTAAATGGACAGTTATTTATATTTTAATAAGCTATAACAAAAATTAAGACATCCTTAATTATCGATTTTTTATCGAAAGAAACCATTTTTCATAAATAACTTCATTTTTTTATGACTTGCACTTGTCCTACAAAAAACGAAGTATTTCGAAAGTTTGCAAAAATTAGCAATGGAACTCTTTGTTTTTAAATAAAATAATAGCGGGGGATAACAAAAAGACTTAAAATTCAGATATACTTTGATATATTTTTTTTTAAGCTCAACTTATTTAAATTTTTGTGCCTCAAAATATAGCACTTTTAATTAAATTAATTATAAAAGTAATATCACATAAAAATAAACCAAAAAACGTTTGTATCACCTCTTAATATATCCATAATTAATATTCAAGCGAAAAAAAAATTATAACTAGAAACACTTTCTTGAACGAGATCAATAGTTGCATGCGAAAATCGAAATCAAAACTAAGAAAAAAAATAAAAGTACTTTTTCTGCATATAAAAATCCCGCTAATCAATACAGAAGAAAAAAACAACAGTTGAAAATAATAAATTACAGTTGCTAAACATGTTTTTGATAGATTCCACAGCATTATAGATCTCAAACGCATATTTAGTTTTTTGATTTTTGTCCACTGGTCGACGCACTGTGTGACGGCGGGGTTTTGTTCGCCGTCGCCGTTATACAGTCTACAGAAGTGGTCTTTCCAAATCCCCAGCATTGACTGCGATTCTACTATGATGTTCCCTTGTTTATCTCTGCAGGCATCGATTCTTGCTCGATGACCTTGAGCCAGCTGTTTTACCTTCCGATAAAAACTCCGAACTTCATTCCTGCTGTTGGCTCTCTCAACATCTTCGATCCAAGTGCTTCTAGGTTTTTCATCACACGGATTTCTTTTTACATGAAAAGATCATCTCCCTGTTTATGTAATTATCTAAAAACTTTCAGCAAAGAGAAATATAATTCTACAGATTTTTAAATCCTTAAGGGTTTCACTCGCATTTACTCCCATATACCTATACAATAAAGATTCTAATTATTTATCAGTCACTAACGTACCCATGTACCTACGAAGAACCAATGATTTATGTAAAGAGAACAAACCACTAATCAGGCTGTAAATTCTGCTGCATTGTGAACTTACTAGAATTGTTAAAAGAAGGTAGGTATAGGTAGGTACGCCACCAGTAGGAACGAAAGTTTCCCTTAATTTCACAAAATGTACCTAATACATATGCCTAGACTGATTTAGTGCAGCTTGAAGCAACTTATTTCCCCGTTGCTTTTTCGAAAATTATTCCTCGACTGTCGACTCACTTAGCAAAACAAAGGAAACTACACATATTTATTGGTGCATAGAAAAAATATCAGCTCGGTTCGGCTTTCGGCATTCCGACAACTCTTGCTGCCGAGTAGACAGCATCACAGGCACACTTACTTAACATACAGCCGATGTAAAATTATTCGTACATTAATTACCACAACTCTTTATACAAGGCACGTGTACTTACTTCTATTAAATTCTCTGTAAATACGCACCATGCTCTGCTCTGATGACAGACGACAAAAAAATAACAAACCGAAACCAGAGAATAGCATCGAACCATGAAAATCCTTCATCCCTATTTCGAGGCATAACAACCAAAACCAACCCGAATATGACACTAGAAAGCATTATGCTTGTGCTTCAACAACAACAAGTCTCTATTGTACACAATATTTTATCGAATAGACGAGAACGAGTAGGACGTGAAATGATTCTTCTCGTCGTCGATGGATCTTTCCGTGTTTTAAGCATAAACATTGAAATCTAAAACCTATGAGGCAGGCATATTGTATCTTTGTGGCATCGACAAAATCTTTTTGAAAGTTTGGTTATTGTGCAAGAACAAAAAATGCATAAATTTCTTGTCAATGTCATAAGAAAAAGGGTGAGTTTTGTTTTGTTGCAAATCCTTATAATAGTCCATGACATAGAGTTGTTATACGAGCTCAGGAATTCTCGTTGGCTTGCATCTTAAACAATGTTTGCAGATTGAATCCTTTATCTCTATTATTGGTTCTGTGTTCGTTGTTTTCAACTTTTCAGTGTTCGTGTCCGATTTAGGACTAGCTTGTAATACAAGCCTACCAGCGCGACTTTGTACCCGCTCTTAAAGAAATTATATTATTAGTGGTAACTTAAGGGTTGAATATGCAGTTTTCCCGCCACTTAACAGAGTTGCCGCGATTCCGGAAGAGGCAACGGATAATGCAATTTTCCAAGATTGCCTTACTTTTGCCAACATGCCAACATCGAATTTGCAGGGAATGTTGGTGGTTATGTTTTGAAGAAGAATGATAAGTACGCTAATTTTTTATGGAAGAACGATCGGTGGCATGCCTGCCAAATCAAGTGATGGACTTATACTTCGTCATTTCGCCGGGATTCTATTCTGAATAGAGAAATTTATGTTTTTTCCGCTAATATAGACCACGTACTGATGATTTTTGGAGTTCTGTGCAATGTTTGAAAAAACTGTTTGCACCAAATGGTCTATGCTTTCTGTGTTCTTACAGGAGTTTGCTGACAATGTGATATATTGTGTAGATTCATCAATTTCCTAGCCTGATTATTGTAGTTTTCTGTTAGTGAAACACATTTTCTAATCGGATTAACATTTATATGGCAAAACAGCGTTTGCTGGGTCAGCTAGTAATAAAATATACCCTGTATTACTAAGGCGCATGCCCCCACCGAAGAGAAAAAGGACGACACCGAAGACGAATTCTACGAGCTCCTTGACAAAATATATGTCCTCGGCGATTTTAACGCAAAGTTGGCTAAAGAGGACATCTTTGGTGGAACAGTCGGAAAGCACATCCAGCACGACACCACTTACGATAACGGATTCAGGCTGATCGATTTTGCTGCGGGGCGAAATGTTGTGGTAGCAAGCACCTGGTTCCAGCATCTCAACATCCATAAAGATACATGGAGATCTCCTGATCAATCAACGGTCAACCAGATTGATCACATTGCGATCGACGGAAGCCACTTGTCCAGCATTCTAGATGTACGAACTTTCCCAGGAGCCAACATCGACTTGGACCACTACCTCGTCGTATCCAAGGCAGTGCTACGAATATCCCGACAACGGCCAAAACGGAAATGCTGCAAGAAAATTTGACGTCCCATGGCTACAATCGCAAGAGATCGCCAGATCCTTCTCTCTTGGATTGTCAAGTAACCTGTTAAGGAGGCCTATGCCTCCAACATCAAGAATCGAAAACAAGTGGCAACATTGCCAGAAAGCAGTTAGAGATGCCGCCTCTAATGTGCTGGGTTTCACACAGCCACCAAAACGAAACCCCTGGTTTGACGAAGAATGCAGGCAGGCCCATGCAGCCAAGCAGGAGGCATACAGAGCGGCGCTGCATAGAAGGACAAGGACAAGATCGTAAGGTAAAACAGCTGACCTTACGTCATCGAGCAAGAACCGATGCCTGCAGAGATAAACAAGGGAACACCATAGTAGAATCGCAGTCAATGCTGGGGATTTGGAAAGACCACTTCTGGTAGACTGTAAAACGGCGACGACGAACAAAACCCAGCCCGTCAGACAGGAGCCCTTCATCGGAAACGATGATAGCCAACAATTCCGTGAACTCGACCTAGAAGAATTGAAAACGGCAATATCACGGCTGAAATCTAACAAAGCCGCTGGAGCAGATGATCCAGCTGCCGAGCTGTTCAAAGCAGCAGGCGACGATCTAGATAGGAGCATGCACCAAATCATCTGTAAGATATGGTCGGAGGAATGCATGCCCGATGATTGGAACTTCAGCATTGTTTACCCGATCCTGAAAAAGGGAGATCCTCTAAATGTCTGAAGCCTTTCGTCAACAATCTGATTGGTCCTTATCAATGTGGCTTCAGGCCAGGGAAGTCAACCATCGACCAAATTTTCACGTTGCGGCAGATCCTGGAAAAAACCTATGAACTCCAAATCGATACCCACCACCTTTTCATCGATTTTAAGGCCGCGTATGACAGCATCTACAGGACAAACTGTATAAAGCTATGTCTAGTTTTGGCATCCCTGCCAAGCTCGTTCGCTTATGCAAAATGACGATGGAGAACTCACGCTGCTCTATCAAGGTTGGCAATGAGCTTACGGAATCTTTCGACGTCAAAAAAGGATTCAGACAAGGCGATGCACTGTTGTGTGATTTCTTTAACATCGTACTTGAGAAGAACGCAAAACTCCACCGTCAACACCAGAAGCACTATCTTCCAAAAATCTGTTCAACTTCTCGCGTACGCCGATAATATTGATGTAATGGGAAGAACACAGCGTGATGTCAATGGCGCCTTGGTGGGAAATGAGACAGAAGCGGCAAAAATGGGTTAAGCGGTAAATGAGGGAAAAACGAAGCATATGCTGTCTTTGAGAAAGGACACCCAACACCGACGACGCACGGCTCAGACAGAACGTCACAATAGACGCATACAACTTCGAGGTAGTAGAGGAGTTTGTCTACCTAGGCTCTACTATTAACACAGGCAATAACACCAGCGCCGAGATCAGACGAAGAATAACTCTTCTTGCTAATCGCTGTTTCTTTGGAATAAGAAAGCAATTGAGGGTAAAAGCCTTCTCTCGAGCAACTAAGGTAAAACTGTACAACACCCTCATCATCCCAGTCCTGCTGTATGGTGCAGAAGCATGGACCTTGATAAAATCGGATAAATGTGCCTTAGGCTGTTTCGAGAGGAAAGTTCATCGGGTCATCTTTGGCCCCGTGTGCATTGAAGGGGAATGTCGAAGAAGATACAACAGAGAACTTTACGGGTTGCTCAACAACATGGACTTAGCCAGAAGGGTCAAGGTCCAGAGACTCAGATGGATGGTAATTTAGAGCGAATGGATACCAATGCTCCGGCCCGGAAAGCCTTTGACACTATTCCCGAGAGACGTAGAAGGAGAGGAAGACCGTGACTCAGGTGGCGCACACAAGTTGAAGAGGACCTCAATCAATTTGAATTGCAAAACTGGAGACAGCTAGCTAGGGACCAAGCTGGCTGAGGCTGGCGGAGACTGTTGATTGAGGCCCAAGTCCACGACGGACTGTAGCGCCACCTTGAGTAAGTAAATAAGTTACTCAGGGATGAAGCTAGCTAATGGGAAGAAAATTTTGTAATCGGAATAGTAGTTTTTATGTTTAAAATTTTTTGAAAACCCTGAAGTAATATCTTAATACTACAGACAAAGTTTCAATCTTAGTAAACCGGAAAAAGCGGCGATTGGTTGTCTACAATCTCAACTTAACACCCCGGACTATTAAGTGCAATTCTAAACATGCTTCACCAAATGTAATACGAAACCTTAATGATAATATTTTATAACGAAAATCACCGGTCGTCAAGTCAGGGAAGGAGTTATCTTTCTGATTGCATTTTGGGCAGCCCTAAAATCTTCAAACAACAGAAAACCATCGGTGCGTGTCTGACTACAAAAAGCTATGCGAACAAAATGGCCTAACGACTGAGGGAGGTTCAAATTAATTTGTCTTCAAATTTCTTTTGTAAAATTTGATTTCAAAGTCCTGTTTTCTTCTTAACATAGAAAAAAGAATAATAGGGTTGCTAAAGTAGGGCCGAAACTGATGGTAAACATGTAGGTCCTTTAGGTTTTTTTGTTGAAATTTCCAGTTTGGCTGGCGCGACGTATCATTGCTTAAGAATACACCGCTTCCTAATTGTTATTTTTCTCAGAATTTAATAATTAATGTGCCACTTGTGTGTGAAGGCGCGGCGCGTTTACTGTCTTTATCGTGTCTCAAAATCCCCATTCTCTGACTTTTTTTGTTTTTCAACTACCAAAGGAATCTTGATTATGTGGTTTAGAATGAAAAAGGGGAGGTCGTTCGGTCTTGAGTTGTCCTTTGATTTTACGAGAACTTGATTCTGCATACAATAACGCAATGTGTTGCTGTTGCATTGCAATCCTTAGCGAAATGAAACCCTTCCATTTGGATCTCCCTTATTTCGTACATTCTTCTCCTTAACTTAAATGCAATATGTTTTAAGTAAAAGGTGAACACCGGGTCTATTACACATCGACTTTAGGGTTGAGAAATATTTTAAGAGGCTGCGGCGCGTGCATCAGCAAAATTAAAAACTGGTTCTCATTTGAATTTGAATAAATATGAAATTAATATTTTAACATTCATATATAGCTAAGCTCAGACACAGTCAAGCTTCACATCATCAAGGTATTTCAAACTTGGAAGGGTTGAAGGCTTGATACGATACTTGCGTAACTTTCTTGCAATACTGAATCTGTGTAATCAGTTAATATTGAATGCCTTAAAATAAATATATAAAACGGAAATATTGAATATATTCTATATTTATGGAATAGAAGATTTTCTGTAATTTTTAATGAGCCTTTAGAAAATTGCGGGGCCAATTATTCCGGTGCTTTGGGATGCTAAGAGGCGTGTTTTTTACTTGGGTGCTCTTTAATAAGAAATCACTTTTTGTGTTTTGATTCCCCAATGCAATGAAGGGGCCAATTATTGGGTATTGAATTCTATTTGCGTTGCAGTGAGCAAGAACTTTTGCTGTTTAGAATGCACTTGAAGTAAAACACTTCCAAAATGTTTGAGTCCCAATTAAAATTGATTTCATAAAATGCGGTAAAAATGCATTTTCCTGTTTTTAAATTCATTGCTCTACACGAGGAAAGACCCAGAACTTCACGGAAAGTTTTGTGTTTGTAGGTAAACAGTGTGCCAACTTGTATCTGCCAACCTCTCTATTTTCCCAGAATTCCTACATGTAAACGAAAATCTGAACTTATGTTTCTCACTGAACACTGATCATTGATCTTACTTACTTACTTATGGTGGCGCTACAGTCCAGGTCGGACCAGGGCCTCACCCAACAAACATCTCCAGCCAGCTCGGTCCCTAGCTAGCTGTCTCCAGTTTCGCTCGCCAAGTTGGTTGGTTCAGGTCCTCTACCACCTGTGTGCTCCACCTGAGTCACGGTCTTCCTCTTCTGCGACGTCCTTCCGGGTTGGATTCGTAGAGTCTCTACGAGCCGGAGCATTATTTTCAATTCGCTCTACATGACCCAACCATCTAAGTCGTTGGACCTTAACTTTTCTGGCTAGGTCAGTGTTGCTGTACAGCTCGTACAGTTTTTGGTTGAATCTTCGTCTCCATTCTCCATTTATGCAGACAGGACCAAAAATCACTCGAAGAATTTTTCTCTCAAAGCAGCCCAAAGCGTTTTCATGGGATGTTGTCATGGTCCATGTCTCTGCACCATACATGAGGACCGGGATGATGAGGGTTTTGTAGAGTGTCACTTTAGTTGCTCGGGAGAGGACTTTACTACTCAATTGCCTTCTAAGTCCAAAGAAGCAGCAATTGGCAAGAGTGATTCTTCGTTTGATTTCAGCGCTGGTGTTGTTGACTGAGTTGATAGCGGATCCTAGGTAGACAAATGGTGGATTTACATTGATCTGCATGCCATCATCTGCAAAAATAGAGGATGCAAGATACAAAACTAATACTAGTGTAATAGAGAGGTAAGACCAAAATGCAGACGTCTGCACGGATGAAGATTATAGGAAGTTCAACTCATGCAGAAGAAAATTATGGTGAAGACGAACATGTTCATCTTTTTTATAGCGTTTTCATCTGCACCATAATTTTTTCATCTGCACCATAATTTTTTGTTGTTGGCTGTTGTTGTTGGTTGTCACCGAGCTTTAAAAATTATAGCAAGTAAAAATGGGTAGGTATATGTGTACTCTTTCACTCTTTCGTGTTATGTCGTATAGCTCCCCCGCTTTACTTTTCTGCGAATTTGCAGATGCAGACGTCGAAGATTACATGTAAATCCACCAAAAGTCCTTAACTACCTCGAAGTTAAATCTGTCTATGTTGAGGTTTGCTCCAAGACGTCGATGTTGGTTGTCCTTTCTTGTTGACAGGACAGCATTAACTTGGTCTTGTCCTCGTTAACCGCTAGACCCATCTTCCTGGCCTCCGTCTCAAGACTCACAAACGCTCCACTGATATCACTAGTCTAGTTTTGGCATCCCAGAAAAACTCGTCCGTCTGTGTAAGATGACAATAGAAAACTCACGCTGTTCCATCATGGTCGGTAAAAACCTAACGGAAGCTTTTGATGTCAAAAAAGGTTTTAGACAAGGCGATGCGTTGTCATGCGATTTCTTTAACATCATTCTTGAAAAGAGTGTGCAAAGCTCCAACGTCAACACCAGAGGCACAATCTTTCAAAAGTCCGTCGAGCTACTAGGATACGCAGACGACATTGACAGAATTGGAAGAACACGTCAACAACCTGATAGGTCCTTATCAGTGTGGCTTCAGACCCGGAAAGTCGACCATCGATCAAATATTCACCCTGCGGCAGATCTTGTAGAAGATCTCTCAAAACACAAGACCTTCCTCCTGAGTCGAGTCCCAACTACAAATCAACATCCAAATAGACGCTGATTTGTTCCCGGTAGCAGTCGCCGTAGTAAATATCGCAGTTTTTCATTTCACGTAGGCCCGGACCATCCCATCGCATTTCTTGGATGGCAGTTATATCTGCTTTATAGCAGTCAACGGCTTCCGCTAGTTGTTCGGCTGCACGTGGTCTGTTAAGGGACCTAACATTCCAAGTGAAATACGTTGTCCTTCAATCGTTTGCGGGGGTCATCATCATTAATTCCGTCCGTATCCGAGGCTTGTTGGTGTTTCGGAACCATGTCTTCTTTATGTTGCCGGGCAGTCACACCGACCCCCAACCTGGAGGGTCAGGTCTTTAGTTTAACTCTAAGACGAAGAGCCGGCCAAACCGCTCCTTATAGGCCTGGGCTGCGAATATGTCGTAGTAGCCCTATAAGGTGTTCACTAAGTAGTTCATCCTGACTGGAACTGTAGACGCCACCGTTGAATCCATCTTAGGAGTTCTTCCGCTGCCGTCTGTTGAAAAATAGGCATGCCTTAGTGGACGCATACCTCCTCCCCCTCTTTGCTGCCACCAACAACTTCCCACTGGGGTTGGAACCCAATCTTCGGTTGAAGGTACCCCGATGTTCACCACGGGGAGGTTGAGAGTAGGAGTTCATAGACAGAGGTTGCTGTGGACGCTTGTGTCCTCTTGAATGCACGTGTCTACCCTTCGAACATCATTGATCACTCTTTCCAAAAATATCGTAGTAAATGTTGTTATTGTGGCCGAGCAACTCTAACTTCGTAACCAGCAACTGAACTTTTTGAGGAACAGGATAGTGATTCATTCCCATAACGCACTCATGTCATAACTCCTCAACGTGCAGTCCAATCAAGCGTATCTCTTTCGAAAGCCCCATGACGAAATAAAAATTGATAAGTACATAAACGCAAACATTTTATCAATCATCTGCTCGGACGCATTCGAAATTTGAATCCATCAAGGATTCAAGGACCTCAAAAACAGTTCGTATATAGAAAACTAAACTCGTATATTACATCAAAGCACTTATGACGGTTTTCCGGTTACTCAACCCTAATTGCATTCGAACACGCGATTTAAAGGTTTTTGTTTTGTTTTGTTTTTGAATTTTGAAAACAGTATTGGAATCTCACCCTCTGTCTCTTCGGAGTCTTGGTACCGTATCGAAATTCGATTTTCCAGGTGTTTCGGTTTCTTATTCCTTATGTATTTCGATTCACGTTAGAGATGATGGAAGTTGAAGGACACTGTCGTCCCACTTAAGTGCATTTGAAAATCCTCTTTGTCATAATGATGATGACCCCACAGAGAAGAGACGAGTGTTTATACTTTTCTTTTTTTAATTTAATGCGCGCATTAAGTTCGATTACACTTATTAATGGTCTGTCTTCATTTTCCATGTCCATTTTATCAGGATTCAGGACCCCTTCGAATCCTGAACAAGAATATCATTGCGTTTGGATTGCGTGATGGGACGTGTGAGTGTGCACTGTGCGGTTATGTTGCTCGTGGTTACATGCACAGTTTGTCTTCAGTGCAAAAACCTACCAACAAACCGACGAGACACCCTCGCATTTAACACACTGTTTAAGGATCTATTAGGTTTTGGGGAAATGGAAAATGAATATTCGTGTGTAAATTCAATGAAGCGTTACCAGAAGTCCTTTTTTGTAATTTTTTATAGGTACGTTTTGCTGCAAGAGGCGGGATGCATAATATTTAAGTAATCATTATAATTTTGTCCCAAGGCCCTGGAGATATTGGTTGAGACCGAATTAGAGGGATGGACGAGAAGACAAGAGCGTGAAAATGCTCAAACACATTTTGTCTTAAATGACAGCGCATTCATAAGTGTCCTTAAGTGTCTTATGCTTTGTACCTAGCGTTCTTATTTGCTGATTATAAAACTGTATTTCTCTTCTCTTCCCTCATCTCATTTTCCTCAAAGCCAAGGGTTTTCGAAGTTGTCTGAACGTATTAAATTTAATTACTCCTTTGTTAATGTTGGCCATGAAATCAACACTTTTGAGAGTTTCTAACCGCAGTTTTTATTGTTATTTTATTCGCTTTTGCAGAATTTTGGTTGTTATAACGCCTCAAGGAAGTTACTTGAATTTAATTGCTTTGAATATGACTTAAATGGGTTATTTTCATCTTGAGGACTGCTTATTTTCCATTGAGGTTTTCTTATGTTTTTTGTTCTGGGAGATATTGTTCATATCGTATCGTTTTTGCCCAGGATTTGATTGGGTTTGATTTAGTAGTTTCAAGGAATTTTTTTGCAGATAACTTTTGTAACCTTGACATTACGAAGGTTTGTTCTCTCTTTTGTCTTTAATTAAAATTGTTACGTTGGGTGGAATGCTTGTCATTAAAAAGGCAAACAAACGACGACAGTTGCCAACGTCATCGTCAACCACTTTTTGCAATCTTTTTGTTTGAATTTGCAATCAAACCGAACCACAAAAATATTGCATAATGTGCCCTGGGATTTGACACATACGATGAGTAGCGAGGATCTTGAAATTTGAAATCTTCCACTCTTACAAAGCCCCAGGGATATAAGCGTTCCAATATGCTAACGTCGCGTTGCGTCGGTCGTCGTCAACGTGAAACATAAACAACCACAAAAATGGTGTAAATAGAACATAAACTCTCACTTTCGTTGTGTAAACTCCAACAGCAATGCTGACGACAAAGATTCGACGGTGGCAGTGGCTGTGGCAGTGGCGGCGGCTGTTACAACACGTCTCAAGCCTGATGTTAATGGGTGTTGGTTGTAGGATGAAGGACTAGAAGTAGGAATTCCCTCTTCTTACCCATACCAAGACAAACTTGCCTCAAATGAGTTCTGGAGAAATGCAATCATAATGAATATCATACACAAAGGATTTATTGTTTATATAATAATAAAAATGTGGGGTGTGTTACAAAAACCCGAAGAGTACACTTCATGGCGAAGTGAGTATGACACTTTATCGTAAATGTATTTTTTTTTTATATTTGTCTGCTTAATTTATATGCGCTCTAGTTATACATTTTTGAAAGAGGCAAATGCATCAGTATCTGAATATCTCAAGTGAAAATGAAGGCTTTGCCATTGACAAGTGATGCGTGTGCCAATGTCGATGAGAATTGTAACTGAAAAACTGTTGATGCACATTAAAAGCCTTTAGGGGAAAAAACACCCAAACAAATACGACACTGATTGTACTTGAGTTAGAAGAAGGTGTCGTACACAAAAGCTTTCATTGTGGTGAAAGAAAAACCTTAAATAATTTTCGAAATTACTGAATAACCGGATATTTTGGGATGGAGGTAGGAATCGAAATAATTTACTCTTTAAAAACTTGAAAACCTTATAACCGTATGTTGAGCTTACTACTTCCTGAAAGTCAAACTCAATTCCAAGCTCTTGTTAATTGCATCAGAAACTTTCTTCATATGGGATTACAATTGATTAGCTATCAAGAGACATATTTTCGAAATCTATGGTCGCCTTAAGCCGAAAGATCAATTTTGACCAGTAAAATACATCATCATTTTATTTTTATCTTTAATTCGAAACATTTTTGAAAATAAATTATGGTCAGCTCAAGACGCAAGAACCCCTAAAAGACTTACGGTTTTTTTTTAACACATTAGCAGAAGTAATTTCAAAATTTATAGTCGCCTTCAAGGCGCAAGGGCCAATTTTCAACTCAAACAACAAATATTTCTAGTTGATACGAACTGTCAAACTCTATTCGCGTTCCTTATGTGTGGATGACACTCCCAACGAACAAAAATCATTCTTGCCTTGTGTTTTGGTTGTTCATGCGCGACGAATTAAAAACTCTCATATGAAAGAAATGTCAAAATCGAAGAATTTTCGTTCATTCGTTGGTCGTTGTTCGTGCTCATGTGAATAGTGGGCTCTGCGAAATAAGGCCCCATGAAAAAAGGCCCCAAAGAAAAAATGAAATAAGGCCCCAAATTGGGGTATATTTTCATAATGAAATTATGCCCCAATAATAAGGCCCAACAAAATGAAAAAAGGTCCCAAAATTAATGAAATTAGGCCCCAAACTGTGAAATTTAGCCCCAATTTGTCTTTTTCATACAAAAACCGTTAGTTAGATAATGAAATATCACCACAAACTGTTCCAAAAACGCTCAAATGGTGACCCTTACAATTTCCCTGCAACAAGCCCCAAAATAAATGTAATAAGACCCCAACTTGTTTTACTTTTTTTTTTAAATGCAATTAAACCCCAATTCGTCTTTTTCATAAAAATAACTTAGTAAGATAATGAAATACCACCCCAAACTGTTACACAAATGCTTGAAATGTGACCTTAACAATTTCCCTGCAACAAGAACTCTTAGTAGAATAGAAACTGGTGGGTCATAAGGGGCGAATTTGAATTAATTGCGAGCTAAAATATCTTCAATTCTATGCTAGTTTCAAGGCGATTAAATCTCCAATAATATTCTCTAGCAATTTTTAATCTTGCACTTTTCATAAAAACTTCAAACGTCCCTCCTGAAAAATGTTGAAAATCGACTTTGGCGTTTTTTCTTTGAGACCACAGACTTGTGGGTGATAAGGACAGAATTTAAATTTGAGACTACTGACCCATTTTGGTGGATCATAAGTTGCGAAATCAAATTCGGGTCTTCTAACCCTTGTGGTTAATTTTAGATAATTGTTTGTCAAACAATAAATTGAGTAGAAAGTTTTTAACATTTTCAAGCTTTTACCTTTGCATAACGGTTGAAATAAACCGTATGCTTTAAGTCTATGTAACGTAACGTAAAAATGCAAACTCACCGAACTTTGGGATTCGGTAAGACTTGGGAATTCTACAAGAACACTATACTTGAACCCACTTTCATTTTACTGAGTTGTTTTAATTGCATTGATAGCTCCACCAGAAAGACCTTTTTTTATTGATAGAAAGTCCAGCAGATATCTAATTATTGATTTCATAGTTCATGTTGAACACGTAAGATCCATTTACTCTGTTTTGTTATTAAACCTTAACTCCAAAATCAGTGTAATATGTTTTAAAAATTGTAGTTTGAAAAAAAAAAAAACAGCAGGTGCAATTGCTAGCGAGCGAAGCAGGTCATCCATTTCATTGGTAAGCTCGTCTTTTTTGTAGGAATTGCACAACACTGGCGGACTATCAAGAAGAATCATCCTGTCTTTGGTGATGTCCTTGAAAATGGACTTGTAAGTATCGTCATTGATTTCATCAGCAGCCAAGATATTCATGATTGTTGACTTGCCATCGCTCTGTCTTCCTATGACCCCTACTACGAGAAAGTCTTTATTATTTTTCAGAAGGAATTTTGATGCATTGAAGTTTATTTGCGACGTCGAAGAGATCACGGTTGCTGGGCGAGTCATAATCGGAGTTGGTTCAGCAATTGGAGGCTTTGATGCTGCTTCTTTTTGTTGGATTTGACTTGACGGACTTTGAGAGTTTGTCTGGCCACTGGTTGCGTTGCAGGACGAAGTCACAGAAGCAGCACCCCCACCCTCAACTGTGATGGAATCTTTGGTGACGATGATTGTTTTTTGGAGCACCAAATTGGCAGGGATGGTTGTAGTCTGCGAGCCGCCAGAGTCTGTTGGATCTTTCGCTTTGAGTAAGATCTTCGGTTGAATTGGTTGTTGCTGATGCTCTTCATTATTCCTGGAAACGTTTCGATCGGGGTCGCGCTTGGCTAAAATTACTGTGCGCTTTTCTTCTGGCTAAAAGAAATGAATTGTGACTATTAGGCTTTAGAATAGGAACGCTAGTATCTACTTTTGGTTTTCTATAACGAAAAAACCGAAGAAGGTTTTCAGACAAACTTTTTATTAATAGGTCCGTTCTTTTACTTTTTGGACAGTTTGTGTAAAAACGGCCAAAAATCATCCCCACTCCTCGAAATTTTGTGATTCACCCAAAAATTCACCCAGATAGGGGAAATATTTTTCTCCTTCAAAAGTGACAGATTTTAATTTAAGTGGCAGTAAACGAACGAAAAAGTGGGAGAATATGGCAGTTTTGGGCAGTTTTATGGGGTAAACGAACAACAACAACAACAAATAAAATACTAGGTCCGTTCTTTTACTTTTTGGGCAGTTTGTGTAAAAACTGTCAAAAACCATCCCCACTCCTCGAAATTTTGTGATTCACCCAAAAAGTAAACGAACGCTTCACACCATAAATCTGACGTATATTACGCTAGAATCTCCATTTTATAAGCCGGACTCGGGCACTATCTGGGAATTTGTTGCTAATTTGTTGCTATTTTGTACCGAAAGAATTGATTTTGTACCTCTCTTTGTTTACGAGAAACGGCTGAGGACCTGACGTAATATTACGCTACAATCTCCCCTTATATATCTAGACAAAGAAAGCACCTATCGACTTGAATCCAACGCCATATTTTGTTGCTATTTTGTTGCTGGGAAATAGGCCAGCTACAATTGTCGGAATCGTAACCCTTCACGGGGGTGTACCACCCCTAGCCCTATAAATACGGGATAGAGTGTATCTCGTAAACCAGAGCAGCTAGGAACATGAGACCAGCGGCGTATTTTGTTGCTATTTTGTTGCTGAGAAATAGACCAACTACATTTGTCGGAATCGTAACCCTTCACGGGAGTGTACCACCCCTAGCCCTATAAATACGAGATAGAGTGTATCTCATAAACCAGAGCAGCTAGCAACACGAGACCAGCGGCGTATTTTGTTGCTATTTTGTTGCTGAGAAATAGACCAACTACATTTGTCGAAATCGTAACCCTTCACGGGGGTGTACCACTCCTAGCCCTGTAAATACGAGATAGAGTGTATCTCGTAAACCAGAGCAGCTAGGAACATGAGACCAGCGGCGTATTTTGTTGGTGAGAAATAGACCAAGTACATTTGTCGAAATCGTAACCCTTCACGGGGGTGTACCACCCCTATCCCTATAAATACGGGATAGAGTGTATCTCGTAAACCAGAGCAGCTAGGAACACGAGATAAGCCGCGTTGCTTGTAATTAAATATAGCCTATGTTACTAAGTGCGAATATAGCTTAAATAAATAAAATAAATAAACGCTGACATAACGTTACGCTAGACAAAGATGGTGGCCCGCTACGCAGGTGATTGCTTACATTTTGTTTTTTGTATTAACGTGTTGGCTTTCGTCGGAGACATATCGCTCGTTTTGGTTTAATTTATTTAGTTTCGACATTTGTGACCGTGCAGTGTTTTAAATTTGGTAAACGCGTTTTTAAGTGTTCAATCATGCCACGAGGTAGACCAGGAAAAATTTCAAAAGACCAATTTATGGAAATTGTACTGCGGTACAAAGACCGAGTCTTTATTAACGAGACGAACTCAATTGCTTTAAAAACGGACGAAGTGTGGAAAGTGATTTCTGATGAAATGATTAACGCTTTATTGCCACTGTCGGTTTACACAGAAGTAGTTTTAAACAGACATGGCGTACTTGACTAATTGAATGCGTTTAATTGCAATGAGAGTTCAGATTCGTTCCACGATTCTTTCAATGCATCAGGTGGTTCCAGTGTGCCTTTAAGTGATTCGACATATCATGAGAAGGAAATAAAGTTCAACATTAATTTGACCCGTAAAAAATTTGAAGAAATTTCGAGGGATGTCGAATATTATGATGCAACCAGAGCAGGATCCAAAAAGAAAAGAAATTATAAAAGATTTTTACCAGGGGCATATCAGCCATTTTTTTTATTTTTATATAGAATGTTACTCGGCGAACCTCAAACGAAGTGCTGAAAGTGCTGTGTTGAAAATTCTTCACATACGACAGTTTTTATTCAAGTATGTGCCATGAGTGTAGGTACATAATAGCTGAAACAAAAATCCCGTATTTATAGGGCTAGGGGTGGTACACCCCCCTGAAGGGTTACGATTCCGACAAATGTAGTTGGTCTATTTCTCAGCAACAAAGTAGCAATAAAATACGCCGCTGGTCTCATGTTCCTAGCTGCTCTGGTTAACGAGATACACTCTATCTCGTATTTATAGGGCTAGGTGTGGTACACTCCCGTGAAGGGTTAAGATTCCGACAAATGTAGTTGGTCTATTTCTCAGCAACAAAATAGAAACAAAATACGCCGCTGGTCTCGTGTTGCTAGCTGCTCTGGTTTATGAGATACACTCTATCTCGTATTTACAGGGCTAGGTGTACCACCCACCCCCGTGAAGGGTTACGATTCCGACAATTGTAGCTGGCCTATTTCCCAGCAACAAAATAGCAACAAAATATGGCGTTGGATTCAAGTCGATAGGTGCTTTCTTTGTCTAGATATATAAGGGGAGATTGTAGCGTAATATTACGTCAGGTCCTCAGCCGTTTCTCGTAAACTAAGAGAGGTACAAAATCAATTCTTTCGGTACAAAATAGTAACAAATTAGCAACAAATTCCCAGATAGTCCCCGAGTCCGGCTTATAAAATGGAGATTCTAGCGTAATATACGTATAAATCTGCCGAATGCACAAAATTATGTCAAACGTCAACAAAATTCAATGTACTTCTTATGGTGTACTTTTATGGGGCAAACGAACGGACCTACTAATTCACTCAGGCGAAGGCGATGACAGCTGAGGCAAATGTAAACAAAACCTTGTCCACGTTTAATAAATTTTTATTTTCAGATTAATTTGTTTGACATTTATATTGAAATAAATACACGGTACGACTTTTGCGTTTTATTTCGTTCTCTCAAACTTTACAGGACAAGCAGATATGCTGGAAACCGAATAGATCGACCAAATATCAAAAGTTGGCATTTTGGTAAAAATTGTCATTAGTTGAAAATGCTGTTTAGTAAAAATTGTCATTTTAAAAATGCTGTTTGGTGAAAATTGCCCTTTGGTGCTGCTAGCGCCATCTAGGTGGTCAAATTTATAACTGCGGGTTTCAAAAAATTTCACGACACTAGCGTCATCTTCGGCCTTACTACCGTACCCGATCGGAGAAAAATTCTCTCCGATTCGTACAATTTCTACGAATTTTCTAACACCGTATACTTTCGGACAGGTCAATCGTAGACATCTACGAAAAAAATTTGAAATCTGCGTCGGAATTTCAAAATGAGAGCGACGTTTCGCGATTTCATGCGATGCATCGCGATTTGCTACTTACTGTTTTCGTCCGATTGTCTCCGAAACAAAAAAGTGTCGGAACTGAAAATATTTTATAACTCACAAAACAACAAAGAAGTGCGTCGGTACGCATCACTAATTTATGTACGAATCGGGTACGGTGAAGGAAATAAAACTTCCGATCTGAAATTTTCTCCGATCGGGTACGGTAATAAGGCTGCTTTTGTGTGAGTCATTTTTTGGGAAAGAGAGCGATAGATAAAACTGAATAAGAGGAAGAAGTGCAGATGCTAGCAAGGAGAAATGATTTCTTCTTTCTCAAGCTCAGATGAGTTCAATAGTTCTCTGCTCAAGCTTACCTAAAATGCAGGAGCAAGACAAAACGAAAACAAAATCCCATAAATGTGAGTGAATGAGTGAAGCTGAAAAAGCGCCATCCTTGACAGTTTTCAACAAACAGGGGCCTGATTATGGGATTCGCGGCGAATCGTTTTGCTAGCGAGTTTGACATTTTTCAATTAGCGTTCGCTTTCGTCTTCTTCGTTTTGAATTCGACCAATTAACGAATTCGAAGGCGTATTTGAAATGTCATAATGTTTGCTGACGAGTTGAAATACGACAGCTTTTTATTGGCGGATTCAAAGGCGAAAGAGTGTTTATTCAGAGTTACCACCGGGACTCATTTTTGTTTATGTTTTTTTATGTTTGTTATTGCGTACGTGTTGGTTTGTTTTAGTTTAGTCTACTAACAACTTACACTGCACTAAGTGATGACACATTTGTCGTAAGATTTAGATTGCTATAAGCTCTCCGGCATTTTCTGATGGTGTAATTTTTGATAAGCTGGCTCAGGGACTCATATTATTAAATTTGACTCATCTTTTTAAGTATTCTACATTTAGTAAATGAAAAAAGAGTTTATTTTCATTTCTGCATGTTTAGCCGCGTTTTATTATCCTCACTAACCCATATGGGTTACCCCATCATAATAAAACGATCTGGGTTAAAAAGGTAAAAGTTTAAGCTATTTTTTTTATCCGAGACGCAACCCCCAGTAAAATTTTATTTTGCTTTTCCACAAACAACTTGTTTTTATTAATTTATTGGATTGACTCTTATCCTTTGGCATTATAAAACTGTGGCTAAGATTGGAATACGCGTAATTTGTTATGAATATGGCTGAAATTAATAAATCTTTCTACAATAACTTCTTTTTTGTCTCACACTCGCCATCTATCCGCCATATTTAGAACATAGTTTTTGAGTTACAAAATAAACCCCGATAGCTATCGGGGTTTCAGATTGTTTTTGTTTTGTGTACAAAAAATAAACCCATATGGGTTAGTGAGGATAATAAAACGCGGCTTTTATTACCATTCTTCTTCTCATGCAAATTATAACATGTAAACAATTCTCTTCCAAAACAGACTGAATTAATGATAACCAACAGATGTAACTTCAAAAAAGGCCGCTATCAACTGCTAAAGTTCAGAATCTTCTATTAGAAGAACCTTTGTTTGAAAAATAAAATTTATCGAACGTTCTTTTACTTCGTTCCTTCTGAGGGACTCATTTATTTTCAAAATGACTAATTTTTTCAGCTGCGGGGACTCATTTAAATTTGAACATGCGGCAACACTGTTATTATTATTAACTGGAATATTAAGTGTCAAATCACTGGAATATTGGAAGACATTTTCTCGCTTCGCCGCGAGTTCTTTAATAAGGAAATACGACGCGAGTCGAATTTGAAAGGTCGAATTGAAAACGATCCGCCGCGAACCCCAGATTTTTGCAGGGGCCTGATTATGGGATTCGCGGCGGATCGTTTTCAATTCGACCTTTCAAATTCGGCTCGCGTCGTATTTCCTTATTCGCGAATTCGCGGCAGAGCGAAAATAATTCTTCCAATATTTCAGTGATTTTACACTTTTGGTTTGACTATTTCTTCCAATATTCCACTGATTTGAATAAACACTCTTTCGCCAGTGAATCCGCCAAAAAAGCTGTCGGGTTTCAATTCGCCAGTAAACATTATGGGTGCTTTCATAAATGCATGGTTGCTTTGTTTACATGCGATCATTTGCAATCATATTAACGTCACACAAAATACTTGCGCATGTATTTTACGCTGCATTTATGAACACTTTTTTATGATTTGCGTCATATGTCAAAAGACACCCTGGGGCCTGATTATGGGATTCGCGGCGGATCGTTTTCAATTCGACCTTTCAAATTCGACTCGCTTCGTATTTCCTTATTAACGAATTCGCGGCGGATCGAAAATATTTCTTCCTGTGATTTCACACTTTTAGTTTGACTATTTCTTCCAATATTCCACTGATTTTAATAAACACTCTTTCGCCTGTGAATCCGCCAAAAAAAAGCTGTCGGATTTGAACTCGCTAGTAAACATTATGACATTTCAAATTCGTCTTCGAGTTCGTTAATTGGTCGAATTATAATCGAAGAAGGCGAAAGCGAGAGCAATAATTGAAAAAATGTCAAACTCGCTAGCAAAACGATCCGCCGCGAATCCCATAATCAGGCCCCTGGGAAATCGTTTTTACTATATACCTGTCTCTTTTATTGAGAAAGAAATGCAGATTGCATGTGAGTTTTTATAGTTGCACATTTTCGCTGCAAATATTTGCGTTTTTGCTTTTATGAACATCTGACATTTATCATTTGCATTTATGAAAGTTATGCATTCGTCAGACTTTCGCAACCATGCATTTATGAAAGCACCCTATGACATTTCAAATTCGAATTCGTTAATTGGTCGAATTCAAATCGAAGAAGGCGAAAGCGAAAGCAATAATTGAAAAAATGTCAAACTCGCTAGCAAAACGATCCGCCGCGAATCCCATAATCAGGCCCACAGATGAGTTAAAAGGGAGATGGGAAACCAAGCTGTCAAAATGACAATGTCTACAAGCTGCGGTCAAAGTTTACTGCAAGAGTATGCGTGTTTTTACCAATACTATCTCAGTAAACTTCGACATACCACCTGATTTTTGTTGCTGTTTTTTCTCATTTAGCTATTCACATACACGAGTAACGGTAAAATAAAATTTGCGGTATCCGGAGGGTAAAACGCAAGTCAGTTTCCGATCTCCTTTTGTCTCTGATCAGGCCCCAGGGAAAGGACAAATAATAGGTCCGTTCCTTTACTTTTTCAAGTAACTTTAAGTAAACTGTCAAATTAGCAGTAGTGGGGATGCATTCTCTCACAGAAAGTCAAAGTTACGAAAAAGTAAAGGAACGGTTTTGTAGTAAGTTGTAGTAAAATAGCTACATGACAGAAACGTCAAACGCAAAACCAGAACAAATCTTTGTAAATCGTGATTAATAAAACTAAATCAACACGAATAAACAAATATTGCTATAACATCGTTGTTGCCTGATTGATCAGAATTAGAAGAAAGTGATTTCAATTTTCCAATTTTATTTGATGATATGAAATTGAATTCAAAAAGCTGATGACAGCTGTTTTTGACGGCTAAATTTTAGTTGCTAAAAATTGCCCGAAGAATTTTCTTGGGCAGATTTTAGTAACTCTCTCATTTGAGGGGAAATGTTTTACTCTCTCATCGTCTCTCTTTTTTGCGAAATTTTTGTGTTAGGGAACAGGATTTAGCAGTTTTTTAGTAACTTTCGGCAGCTTGAAGTTACTTAAAAAAGTAAAGGAATGGACCTAATTATCCTGATTTTAGCAGCACGTCCGTAGGAGTTATTTTTCCTAAATTTGAGACACTCAGTTACATAAAACAAACCAATAAGTTCGTGGAATAACGTTTCAAACTATTTTATTTAGTTTTTGGCACTTTTTTGTCTTGTCCTACATAATACCGAGTAATTGCTTCATGTAAATTCGCTTATAATACACTATACAATAAATGTAAACAATGTCTTGAAAACTTAAACGTAAATAAGTAAAAAGTAATACATAATTTTGTTTTTTTTTTTGAGCAAATATAGAATTAGTCGAAAGCTTCAATATTGTGGTGAGGTGTAATTTACAACGTTAAGTAAAAAGCGATATAAAATAAAAAGCTACATTTGTACAATTCCCAATGTTAATTTAACGCAAGCAACAAAAGGATAACTTAATTATTTGCTTTCAACCTTTGATTGAAGGTTCTTCTTGCGACTCTGATGAACCGAGGGAATATCTTTTTGAATTGAACATTTGCTCTTGCTGAATTGCGGAGGCAGACATTTGCTTGGGCTGCCTTCAGTCATGGATTGCGGTGGTGGCAATGGTGCCTTTCTGACCTCCGTGTACCGTTTTCTGTTGTCAATTGGAATGTTTTTTTGTGCTACTGAATTAGTGGCCCTTTGTTCGACCAACTTGATGTTGAGCTTTCGAACAGCTTCGGGTGACATGATAGTCACTTTATTTTTGTTTTGAACGTTTTCACTCTTTCCGATGATATCTGACTTTTTCGTTTGTTCTGACCTGCGCAAGTTGAATCGACTGCTTAATGGTAACGTTGGGTCCTTACTATTGGAAGCAGACGTCGGGGCTTCTCTGTCAAATTTCTTCCAAATAGATCTTGTTGCACTTGGGGATTTTGTTTCAGACGATGCAGCACTTCGATTGCTTATGGCAGGGGTCATCTTTCTTCGCAAATAACTGAAGCGTTTCGGCGAGGGTTTTTCGACAACAGGCACTTTTTGGGATGATAAATTTTCATCCGAATCAGCATGCTTGAGAACAACTTGAGTTGAAAACTTGTGTCGCCCGAAAATAGGTGTCTCATGGACTCGATAAACTTTGGAGTCCGACACATGCTTATTGTACATTTTGAGCGGAGATTCGTCTCGAGCTTCGCGATTTTTGAAGAAAACCTTCATTGATTTCTGCGATTTCGAGATGTTGTTTCGATTGGCTTCATCGAGGGTCTCAAATTTGGACTTGCACAGGTTCAATTTGGCCCGTATGTCATCCAAGGCCATTTGATAAGACTTTTGGGCAGTGTTCTTTTTTACCTGAATTTTAGTATATGTTGCATCAGTTTCTTTGCGATCTTGCTCGGTTTTTATTTCATTTTCTATAACACTACCCTGAGATTGGGGTGAAGCAGCCAACATTTTCGGTGACGAGGGCACCCAACAGCTATTTGTCTCAATGAAGTCCAAGCTTGTGTCACAACTTGTGTCATAACTATCCGAACACTCCGTCAAATCTTTGACGCTGTTTAATGTCAAAAGGCCGCCTTCTTCTTTGTGAATTAGGAAACCCTTTTCGCCAATCATTTCGTTGTTGCATTTTGGCTTTTTGAGAAGAGTTTTTTCATCTTCAAGCGCGCAACGTACAGCTTCTAGAACTCGGTCGGTTTTGAGAAGTGTTTCCTGGGAAGGAAGTATGGTTTCCTCAATTTCGCAACCATCGGAATTTCTTTTCAAAAACCGATGCGGACTACAACTATTTTGTTCTTTGAGCATCTTCTGCTGTCGGCGTTCCCGAATGCTTCCACGAATTCGTTCACCATTCGGCGAAAAGTCCTTGCCCAAGTGAGGCGATTTGGGAATGCTTTTTGGCAAGAATATGGGCTGGGATTGTGTCGATGGAGCCTTTGCTAATTGTTCTTCTTCTCGGATCTTATCACATTCGTTTTGAGTTTTGCATTTTTCAACAAATAAATTATCATTACTGAGATTCGATTTGGGCGATAACAAGCCATCGGGTGTGGACGTTTGGCTGGAGTCTCTTGAGGAATGCATTTTGAATTGGTCGATGTCGTCGACCAGATCGGGCGGTATTGGCTGGCCATTCGAAATGAGTTTGTACAAAGTTTTAAGCCAAATGGCAAGCACTTCAAACGGGGGTCTGGAATAAACAAAAAATCAGATTAATACATTCGATTTGAATTGCTCACCTTTTATCTGGATTCAAATCGCAGCACAAGAATGTTATTTTGTAAAATGTCTCTGGACACTGCTGACAGAATTTCTCCATGAAAACTTGCTTGTTCAGACCAAAGTCTGAGGTCCTAGGCAGGAAATCTGGATCAGCTTCTACGCGGCCAATTATCTGAAAGAAAAAAGAAGTATTCAATCTCCGACACTTCAAATAATTTATCGTTCCTTTTCTTACCTCACATAAAATAATACCAAACGAGAAAATGTCGACCCGTTCGTCGTACTTATTTCCCTTCATCATCTCCGGCGCCATCCAATACGGATTCCCCACCACCGTGTACCTCTGCTTCCTCTGTCGACTCCGATTGCGGCCCATTGAGCCGGTCTTACTACTCGTCGTCGAGTATCGTTCAAATGTCCCTAGCGAAGGCGAAGTTATGATCCTCGCCAATCCAAAATCTGCCACAATCACTGACATATCGTCCCGAACAAGGCAATTCAAAGAATTTAAATCCCTATGGATAATATTCTTCGAGTGCAAATAGGTCATGCCACAAGCAATGTCCTTGGCAAACGAAATTCTCTGCTCCCATCGCAGCGGACACTGTGAATCATGAATAAGTTCCTTCAACGATCCGCCAGCAATATACTCCGTAACCAAGTGCAACTTCTTCTCCTTGTACAGAACTCCAATGAACTTCAAGACATTCTCATGATTCAAAGACCTAAGAACAGCGACTTCTTTCAAGAAATTTCGCTGAGCCTCCTCGTCGACACGATACAGCTCCTTCAACACCATAACCTCTTTAGTAATCTTGTGGGTTACCTTGAAAACTTGCCCAAAAAAGCCCTTCCCCAGGAGTTCACCCTGCACCAGATCGGAGGCTCGGAAAATCCTCTGCTGATTGTTTTCAATGCGAAAGGATTTGGTTCGAGACAAATCGTAGATTTCATTATTCGGCTGATGATTCTCGTCCAACAGCTTGGACATGCTTGAACTGCGTTCCTTTTGATTCAAATTTCCTCCCACACTCTCGCGTCTTTCTTTTTCTGACAACGCCGCCGACGACGTCGAGTCAGGGAATGGATTGAGATTATTTTTTCTACTTTTAAGTAAACGAGTTTTCAGGCCACTCATATAGCCTTCGTCTTTCTTCTGAAACAGTCGTTCTTTGTCTTCTTTTGTTAGACGATTTGATGATTCAGTTTTAGCTATGCCAGCCGCTGAAATTTGTAAATAATTTGTACCTCGAGTGTCATACTGATCATTGTTGTTGATGTTGTTGTTCGAATTGTTGTTGTTTTTGTTGTTGTTGCGAGTTAGATCTTTGGGGTCGTGCTCGACAGTGAGTTGGAGTATTTTGTCAGTGCTGCGGATGAGATTGTCAATGTGCTCGATCGAAGTATTGCGCACGGGGGTGCCATTTACTTCAAGAATGCGATCGCCGATGTGCACGTTCTCAACTTCAGGATGCAATTCGATTCTAAAGGATGACGTTTGCAGTTTTAGTAAGGAAAACAGTGATTTATTGAATGAAATTATGTTAAAAAGCAGCAAACAAGGCAATTTAGTAATGAAATGAAGCAAAGAAAAAAAAAATCCACTAAATTAAAGAAAAGAAAAGAACATTGAGAGTGATTTGGAAATATACCTATGACCATGGAGTCCATTGGGATTATTATTGGCTGCGGTAAGCAAGGAGAAAACATACTTTCCAACTTGGCCCACAATCCTACACACGAAACTTGATAACATTAAAGAGAAAAATGATAATTTTATTTATTTTTGTTTTATCTAGCTTTAAAGACTTAGCAACGGAATCAACAGCAAAAGCTTCTGTCTGAGTAATAATATGCACGATTCGCAGACGGGTAATGTTTTATTTCTGTTTGTTTATCTGAGACTGACGGTCATTATAAGTTCTGGAAAATACCCTTTATGTAGACCATTATGACTTGGTCAACATTCTTTTAAGGGGGTGTATTGTTTTCATAAATGTTAAATTCCTTTTACTATTTCTGAAATATGTGAAGAATTCGCAAATAATTTCAGCAAATCTTTCATCGATTCTCCGGCTGTTGTGGATAAAGATTTTTTTTTCAATATTTACGTGGATGTCCAAGTGTCCACAAGTATTGTTTTATAACATCTCAGTAGAGACTGACGACATTATTAAAATTCTTTGTCACCTAAAAGAAGAGAGTTTGGCATTTCATTGCAGGAACATCATCTGTCACCAACAGCATGGTTTCATGCAGAAACGTTCCACTGTCACAAATCTTCTTGTTTTTATAAATCAATGTGTTCGCACTTTGGAATGTGGTCAGGAAATCGATTGTGTCTATACAGATTTTTCCAAAGCTTTCGACCAACTCTCTCACGCTATTATAAAATTCAAACTTAATGCATATATATGGCTTCCCCTCCATTTTTCATCACTTGGATTTCCTCATATCTTGAGAACAGGTCTTATCAAGTAAAATTCAGGCATTTTATCTCTAAGTCATTTTTTGCTAATTCGGGAGTTCCTCAGGGTAGCCATCTAGGGCCTCTAATTTTTAATTTAGCTATAAACGATGCTCCGTTATGTGTACGTAGTAGCAAAATTCTCATCTTCGCAGATGATATGAAAATTTACAAAAATATCTCTTCTAGTAATGATCATATTCTGCTACAAGATGACATTAACAGTTTTGCATTGTGGTGTGAGAAAAATAGTTTAAATCTAAATCCAATAAAATGTCAAACAATGACCTTTTCAAGGAAGCGTGCACCGTCTTCATATGACTACGCTATCTCACAGCACATTCTAACCCGTGTAACTTCCGTTAGATATCTTGGAGTTTTTTTTACTCCTAGATTTTTCTGTGCACATTCACAACATTGTGAATAAAGCCAATTCAATGCTTGGATTTATAAAGCGTTGGTCAAAGGAGTTCCGCGATCCAAATATCACCCGCGCTCTATATAATTGCTCACTTGGAATAAGCTTCCCAGGTTTGGTCACCTCATTACGATATTCATATTGAGAGGAAAAATATGTCCAAAGAAATTTTACTCGTTTTGCCCTCAAAGGTATCCTATGGAGTGAACCTTTAAATGTCCCCTCTTATGAAAACCGTTTATTAACTCTCCAGATGGGAAACATTGTCAAATAGACGAAACAACAATGACATGGTATTCTTACATCAAGTAATAACTGGTGTAACAGATGCACAGATACTTGGCTCTATATCTTTCAACCTTCGGGGTGGCGGTTATAATCTTCGCAGGAAGGACATGGTACAAGAAGCTAAACATCGTACCAACTATGGATTTATTGAGCCCTTGAAACGTATGGGTAGGCTTTCAAACTGCAACTCAGATTTATTCGATTTAAATCTAAGCAAGAATAAATTAAAAAATTTGCTCAAGACTAGTGTTCTACATTTTTAAATGTTTTTTGTTTTATTAATGTTATTAGTTAATTATTTATTTATTAATCTTGTTTTGAAAACTGTCTTGTTTTTGTTCATCTACGTGAGTGTTTGTTATGTTATGTTTGCTTACTAACGACTAATACTGCACTAAGTGATGAGCCGGTGGTATAACATAGTCTACTATGTTGGCAAACCATTGGTCGTAAGACTGTGCTTGCTATAAGCTCTCTTCGACCAATTCTGATAGTGTAAAAAAAAAACAAATATCCTTATTAATCCATTCCCTCCTGCATCCGCCCCTCCTTACGGATGAATATCTGCTTTTATTTCAGAACCACTTAATGGGACAGTCGTTCGAGGCTTATGAAGATTTCAACACGTTAAAATATTCTCTGTCTTGGGGTGAAAATGTCCTAGTAGTGTCCGACCGAACCTTCGGTTTCGGCTTCGGTCGAATTCGGCCAAAAAAACAACATTTGGCCAAATCTTCGGCTTCGGTATATATTTGGCCGAAGCCGAAGAATTTTTTTATTGATATCGAGAATCGTAGTAAGCGCCGAAAAAAAATCAATTTTTGAATAAGACAAAATATTTTTTTCTATTCGAAATGAGAATTCTTCACTTCATTCAACCTTCGGCTTCGGGCGAAGTTTTTTTTTTAGCCGAACATTCGGCTTCGGCAGAAAATCCACCTTCGGTCGGACACTATGTCCTAGCAAAGTGTAAAGCTAGCGAATTAGAACGGTAAGTTAACAAAGGCAGTAACCCGTGGCTTAGTGGTTAGGTGCGTTGGCTGCAAAGGAGAACAACGTGGGTTCGAGTCCTACTCGTGCCCATAAAGTTTTTATTTCATCTTTCACGGGTACTGCCTGTTGCGAAGAACTGACAAAACTTCCAAGAGTATCAATCTGTCATGAAAAAGTGCTCCTCAACTTTGCCGTTCGGAATCGGCGTTAAATTGTAGGTAACCTCAATTCTTCACACGCACTCAGAGAATTGTTGATGAGAGTAGTCACTTAGGCCTTGGCTCTTCAAGAGCTGTCGCACCACTCTGTTTTTTTATTTTTTTTTATTTTAATTATAACAAAGGGATACGTTGCTTTGTGTTACAATGCTGGAAAAGACAAACAAGTTCTTGAAATAGTCTAGAAAGAATGTATGCAAGCATTAAAAAAAAATATGACCGAAGGCTGCATCGGGGTTAACTAGTTTCTTTAGTAAGTCTGAATTTCTAAAAGAAAACGTCTCGATGAACATTGGTCTTCGATTAAATTAGAATCGTCGTCCAACAATGCTGAAGTGAGCTAGCGGGCATGAACATTAGACTCAGGGTCACTCTTGTCTGGGTTCCGGGTCACAGTGACTTTGAGGGCAATAAACAGGCTGACGAGCTGGCTAGGCAAGGATCAACCTTTCATGGCCCACTCGCGGAAAGAGTCAATATTCCTCTTGGTGCTATGAAGGGCAAGATCTTCTCAATTTTTTTCGCGGAATCAGACCACTGGTGGAGCAGCCTAACCAACTGTATCATATCTAGAAGGACATAGCCCATCTACAATAAATCCCGCACCAATAACCTTATTTGCAGACCCAGGCAAGACATAGCCAGGGTCGTTGCAACATGCACCGGACACTGGCCTGTTGTGGAACAAGCATCTAAGCTGTCGTAGTTGTGAGAGAAAAGCGAACTGTTCTTCACTTCTCGGTAAGTGTTTACCGCTAGCCAAAACGAGAGCCAAATCATTGGGAAAGTCCTACTTCAATGATCTAAATGAGCTTTCCGAACTGAGGATTAAAGATCTGATCTCTTTTCTAAACGCAACAAAGTAGATTTGAATTTAAACTGTTTGTTACAATTCCTCTTCGAACTTGAGACCGCCAGTTAGCGAACTCAAAACAAAAGCACAAGCAATTTTATAGGTCAAACAAGTTTTTATGGTATCAAAACGGTCAATTGGGTCACCGAGCTAAACTGCTCGTGGCCGCCATTTCTACTACTACTACTAGAATCGTCGTACTTCGGTTTGTCCAAAATTGGGTGTAAATTACTTGTCCGAAAGACATGTGGTATTAAACAAGACTCTGATATTCGGCTTTAGGAATGATCAACTAAAAACAGAAAGAGCTGCGTTAGAATGTGGATGAAAATAGCAGTCCAGATTGACAAATAAAGATGACCAGAGCTTGTACAACTATAAATCACTCTTTCACACCGTTTCTTCATCTCTGCATTTCTTGAGACTGTTGTCTTTTACGTTTTCTATAACAAGGAGATACATAATGTTGAAAAGAGCAGCTCTTACCCATTTAAACGAAATAATCAGGTTCAAAACAGAAGGACAAAACTTTCTAGAAAACGCGTATTCCCTGTGAGAACGTTTGCTGCGCACGACTACCTAGTTTTACAGTGCAAAAGGCAATTTAGTTGTCTGGACTAACGCCGAAAACTACCGCTTGTGATAAATAATACTGAATGACAAATCAATTGAACTGTCACACCATAAGTGCTTGAAGTAAGCTATTATTCATTCTAATGGAATTTTACGAATGATGGAAATGCACAAGGTATCAATCTATATTTCAGTTGCGAATTGGCATAGATAAGAAAAGCGTATATCGAAGTTAACGATTAAATGTCGAATGATGACTTATTCGTCATAAAATTCCCGAGAGTGACGCATGAGAAGCGTCAGATCGAAGATGTTGAGAGAGCCAACAGCACTAGCAGGAATGAAGTTCGGAGTTTTTAACGGAAGGTAAAACAGCTGGCTCAAGGTCATCGAGCAAGAATCGATGCCTGCAGAGATAAACAAGGGAACATCATAGTAGAATCGCAGTCAATGGCTACGTTCAATCGTGTAACCAAAAGGTATCGGATAGCTTTTTGTTATTGTAATCCATAGTAAAAAATAGCAAATACATGAACCATTTTCTGTCAAAAAAAATCCAAAGGTATCTGAGAATTTTTGGTATACCTCGGGTATCCGTGTGATCAGCTGATCAACACATGATTTTTTGTCTTGTATTGTTTGGCGCGCTATTTTACCAGCTTCCAATTTAGAAGAGTTTTGAATGAAATATAAACAAAATAACTGTCGATGTTATTTTTAACAATATTTTTTATAATTTAGGCCGTGTGCGAATTCAGTTAAAAATGGGTTAAAACTTGACGTTTGGTTAAATTTTGACACTTCGCATAATTTGACTAGCTGCTGAGCAGGTTAAAAAATGACAGTAGTGGTTAAAAATTCATCCATTTTTATTTTTTAACCACAATTCATCCAATTCGCACACGGCCTTAGATGACTCGGAAGATGTTTGCTAGAGCTCTTGATACCCGGGTACCCGATCCATGGACCGGGTACCCGGGTACCCGATGATTTCGGGAATTACCCGGGTACCCGAGTACCCGGGTATTTGCATGGTTCGGGTACCCGGGTACCCGGGTATTTGAAACATAACGATCGTGTATCCGAGTACCCGGGTACCCGGGTACTCGGTACGCTTACGCGATGAAGCTAAAGTTGTTTGAACAAATGGATGCGTTTATGAAGGAAGTTTTTAATAACATTTTGTATTATTTGTTCTCGGTTAATAAAAATAATGATGGTGGTTAATTGTCTATTTCAATTGCAAGGAATTGCAAGTTGGAGGTGGATTATTATGAATATGTAGTTTATTATTGTCATTAGATTAGATACTCTTAGGATGGATTTCGCTAGTCCTTATAGCAATAGTTTTTTGTGCTGTTTTTTTTTTCATTCATTCGTTAAAAAATGTCATTGGATATGATTTTATTAGGGGTTGAAAAGATATAAAACCGATCTTGTGCGTCGTCGTCGTCGTCATCGTAGTCGTAGGTAGTCGTAAATAAAGAAGAAAGTAAGCTGTTGGCAAGTGTTTGTTGATTTATTGTTGTTGCAAGATCGTACGAAAAAGAAATGCAAGTTGTTTTTGGATAATGATAGTTGAAAGGGATGATTTTATTATGTTGGTTAACCACTGTCCTGGTATAATCTATGAGTGTAAGAACAGGTAGTTGGTGCGTTTGCTTTTTTTTTGTAATTCATAAAAAATGACATTTGGTAGAAAATATTAGATGGATTATAATTTTATTAGGGGTTGAAAATTGAGATAACCGATTTTGTGTGTTGTCGTCGTTCATCTGTTTATGATTGGTCTTTTTGTTAGCCACAGGTCAATAAAGAAGACAAAAATCTGTTGGCAAGTGTTTGTAGGATTTCTACGATAAAAGTAAAGATTGACCTCAGTTGCAGGATTTTTAATTTGGGTTTTTGCATGTCATAAAATTTTTTTAATGTTTGGGTTTCTCTACATGACCCACTCGTAGACACCAGAGCATTTTTAACAATTACGATGAATGGTAACGCACAATGTACTGGGAAGGGATTTTATTGCATGTATTATTGTTTTTGTTTGTTTTGTTTTGTTGTTTTTTTGTTTTTTTTTTTTTTTGAAATTAAATTAACATCCACTTGCAGTCACACTTGCTTTGCTAATAAACTAGGTACTTGAACTGAATGTTCTCAATAGCAAATGAAAGGATTGTAAGTAATTAAGCCATCGGCGCTGCCGCCGCCGCCGGCGGCCGGCTTGTCACCAAATTTCTAATAAAAAACCCAAACGCTTTTTAATCTATGCCATTTCTAAAAAACAATAATACATGCAATAAAATCCCGTCCCAGTACATTGTGCGTTACCATTCATCGTAATTGTTAAAAATGCTCTGGTGTCTACGAGTGGGTCATGTAGAGAAACCCAAACATTAAAAAAATTTTATGACATGCAAAAACCCAAATTAAAAATCCTGCAACTGAGGTCAATCTTTACTTTTATCGTAGAAATCCTACAAACACTTGCCAACAGATTTTTGTCTTCTTTATTGACCTGTGGCTAACAAAAAGACCAATCATAAACAGATGAACGACGACAACACACAAAATCGGTTATCTCAATTTTCAACCCCTAATAAAATTATAATCCATCTAATATTTTCTACCAAATGTCATTTTTTATGAATTACAAAAAAAAAGCAAACGCACCAACTACCTGTTCTTACACTCATAGATTATACCAGGACAGTGGTTAACCAACATAATAAAATCATCCCTTTCAACTATCATTATCCAAAAACAACTTGCATTTCTTTTTCGTACGATCTTGCAACAACAATAAATCAACAAACACTTGCCAACAGCTTACTTTCTTCTTTATTTACGACTACCTACGACTACGATGACGACGACGACGACGCACAAGATCGGTTTTATATCTTTTCAACCCCTAATAAAATCATATCCAATGACATTTTTTAACGAATGAATGAAAAAAAAAACAGCACAAAAAACTATTGCTATAAGGACTAGCGAAATCCATCCTAAGAGTATCTAATCTAATGACAATAATAAACTACATATTCATAATAATCCACCTCCAACTTGCAATTCCTTGCAATTGAAATAGACAATTAACCACCATCATTATTTTTATTAACCGAGAACAAATAATACAAAATGTTATTAAAAACTTCCTTCATAAACGCACCCATTTGTTCAAACAACTTTAGCTTCATCGCGTAAGCGTACCGAGTACCCGGGTACCCGGATACTCGGATACACGATCGTTATGTTTCAAATACCCGGGTACCCGGGTACCCGAACTATGCAAATACCCGGGTACCCGGGTACCCGGGTAATATTGAATACCTCGGGTTCCCGGGTACCCGGATACCCGGGTATTATTTCGAGTACCCGGTCAGAGTCAAGAGCACTAATGTTTGCCGACGAATTTACAGCCATAAACAATTCCCTGTTCTCAAGCGTTTGATTTGTTTTTTTTTTTCATAGACGTTTTGACAGCTATCTGGATACAGGTATCTGTCTCGTCCAAAAAGATATCCCAGATACGGGTATCTCAGATAGCCTATCCGATACGTGATTGAACGTAGCCAATGATGTGGATTTGGAAAGACAGGAGCCCTTTATCGTACACGATGACAGCAACAATTCCGTGAACCCGACCTAGAAGAAGTGAAAACGCCAATATCACGGCTGAAATCCAACAAAGCCGCTGGAGCAGATGGTCTAGCTGGCTAGCTGTTCAAAGCAGCAGGCGACGATCTAGATAGGAGCATGCAGCAAATCATCTGTAAGATATGGTCGGAAGAATGCATGCCCGATGAATGGAACCTCAGCATTGTTTGACCGATCCTGAAAAAGAGAGATCCTCTAAACTGCGCCAACTACAGAGGAATCAGTCTACTTAACATCGCCTACAAGATCCTCTCTGCCGTAATATGTGAACGTCTGAAGCCTTTCGTCAACAATGCGCTGTCGTGCGATTTCTTTAACATCGTTCTTGAGAAGATAGTGCAAAACTCCACCGTCAACACCCTCAACACTATCTTCCAAATATCTGTTCAACTTCTCGCGTACGCCGACGATATTGATACAATGGGAAGAACACAGCTTGATGTCAATGGCGCCTTTGTGAAAATTGAGACAGAAGCGGCAAAAATGGGTTTAGCGGTAAATGAGGGAAAAACGAAGTATATGCTGTCTTCGAGAAAGGACACCCAACACCCACGCACGGCTCGGACAGAACGTCACAAAAGACGCCTACAACTTCGAGGTAGTAGAGGAGTTTGTCTACCTAGGCTCCGCTATTAACACGGGCAATAACACCAGCGCCGAGATAAGACGAAGAATTACTCTTGCTAATCGCTGTTTCTTTGGGCTAAGAAAGCGATTGAGTTGAAAAGGCCTCTCTCGAGCAACTAAGGTAAAACTGTACAACACCCTCATCATCCCTGTCCTGCTGTATGGTGCACAAGCATGGAACTTAACAAAATCGGATGAATGTGCCTTAGGCTGTTTCGAGAGGAAAGTTCTTCGGGCCATCTTTGGCCCATTGTGCATTGATGGGAAATGGAGAAGAAGATACAACAGCGAACTTTACGGGTTGTACAATGACGTGGACCTAGCCAGAAGGGTCAAGGCCCAGAGACTCAGATGGCTCGGTTATCTAGAGTGCATGGGCGCCAATGCTCCGGCCCGGAATGCCTTCGAAACTATTCCCGAGGGACGCACAAGGAGAGGAAGACCGCGACTCAGGTGGTGCACACAAGTGGAAGAGGACCTCAATCAACTTGGAGTGCAAAACTGGAGACATCTAGCTAGGGACCGAGCTGGCTAGCGGAGACTGTTGATTGAGGCCCAAGTCCACACCGGACTGTAGCGCCACCTTAAGTAAGTAAGTAAGATGCATTCACATGCAGCATGAATTTAAATTACCCGATTTTCGGCGATCCTTACATCTCTTAATAAAAGTTTTTTTTTAAGCAAAATTCTTCTTCTGATTGAGTTAAAGAACATCGCAAACGATACTATTGAAACCACAGTTTCACGGCGTTAACCCTTTCTGTTGATTTTGAAGACAAAATTGAAAAAGCCAACCGATACCATTGAACTTTAGAATTTGGGAAAGATGAGACGTGATTATAATGAAATAAGAAGCTGCTGTTAGTATGACCATCTTAAGGACACCAAATGACTTTGTTAATGATTACAATCCTAGCGATGGTGGTTAGTTACATCATAAATGCGCCTTATTTACAAATAAACAAATTATCTTACTCAGAAATCCGCACGGCTCGGCAGCATACACCATCACCTTCAGCTGACGAAAACTCTAAGCTGTTATTGTCGTGATCCGTCGTCAATCTTAACATAGACTTCGACGTTTCTGACCATGGAATTTTAATCAATCGAATGGAATGTAATGGCTGTTGACTGGACGCATTTATATCACTAAGTGATTGTTGTTTGGTAATCTGCGTATTTGTACTATGGTTATCCTTGTAGCAGAGTCCGCAGAACAACTTTGATCTCTCGATTAGAGCGTATGTATCCCCATCGCCAATATAAGTACCACAATGCTGACATAGAAAACATTCTGGATGGAATTTATGATCTCCAGCAACCATCACAGGACCAGTGATTATTACATTGCACTGCTGACAGGACTGACCAAATTGCGTCCAATAGTCGTCCTTGCAGAAGAGTAATCCGTTCCTCTCGAAATACCAACTAGATAGTTGGTTATCGCACACCGAACAGCGAAAGCATTCCGGATGCCAATGCTGACCTAAGGCGGTCTTGTATTCATTTTCAGCAATTTGATTTAAGCATCCCGAACAGAGGATATCCTGTGGAGAGGATGTATCTAAACAAAAAACAAAATACATGTCTGTCATACGGAAAACAATTTTAACACGAAAATACAACAACAACAAGAAATGTAAAGCCTAAACTAGTTCTCTAGTACAGAGCTATCTACATTCTTGAGTTAAGAACAAATTTGCATTTTTAGTTGTGAAGTCGTGAGTTTGACCCAACGTCTGCTCGGAAAAACGTAATTTCCGTCAAATATTGCATCTTTGGGGCACTAAGATCGTGACCCTTCGATGGTTTCAGATGTAAAATTTTGTGTTTTCGCCTTTTTTATGCCTAACAATAAGATATACGTACCATTTTTCAGGATTTCCTCCATGGAACCATTCTTTTGTTTCTTCTTTAATACACACAGACGGACTAAAATTTGTGAGTATGCTTTTTCGTCTTTTTTGTTTACTTGGAACTGGCGTTGAAAATGCCTTTGAAGATTGTACACTTTGGAGGAACTTTATTCAATTCGTCGATATAAAAATGTTTTCGGGATTTTACTGGCTTGGTAATGAATTAATTAACATGGCACATATATTAGGAATACAATATTTTGGAGCAAAGAACACTCACAACACAAGTACTCGCACTCTGTAAAGTTGAGATGGAATCTGTTTGAGCTGAGCTCACAGTGTACGAGAAACGACAAACGAGACAAAAAAAATATACTTGTTTGGCTTTTGGCAGGTGACAGCTAAGAACAACAGTAGCGGCCACTCTAAGCAGAACACCATAAAAGTTTAATCAAAATGAAGCGCGGGTCAATATGCATAAACTGATCCTAAGGCCGTGTGCGAATTCAGTTAAGGCCGTGTGCGAATTCAGTTAAAAATGGGTTAAAACTTGACATTTGGTTAAATTTTGACACTTCGCATTATTTGACTAGCTGCTGAGCAGGTTAAAATATGACAGTAGTGGTTAAAAATTCATCCATTTTTATTTTTTAACCACAATTCATCCAATTCGCACACGGCCTAAAAATGGGTTAAAACTTGACGTTTGGTTAAATTTTGACACTTCGCATTATTTGACTAGCTGCTGAGCAGGTTAAAATATGACAGTAGTGGTTAAAAATTCATCCATTTTTATTTTTTAACCACAATTCATCCAATTCGCACACGGCCTAAAAAGTAAAAATGGATGAATTTTTAACCCCTACTGTCATATTTTAACCTGCTCCGCAGCTAGTCTAATAATTTTATTCAATGCGAAGTGTCAAAATTTAACCAAACGTCAAGTTTTAACCCATTTTTAACGCACACGGCTTTTAAACTTGACATTTGGTTAAAACGTCAGAGACGGAGACGAAACAGCTGTCAAAATATTGAACAAACGCAGATAAATAAAAATGAACACAATGCAACAAAATCGGAACCGGTCACGGAAGAGTTGACCAACTTTTAACTTTGTCGTACATCTTTGAGTTTGACAATAGGGGAGTTCACATTATCAAATATGTTTGATAAATTTGCTCGATGATTGGTGAATATTTGATGGCTTGAAGCCTTAGCATTCGCACTCGTCAAAAATATTGTCAAACATCATTTCTCTTAAGATTTTTGGCCATGGCGGCCGTATGAGTAACGGCTCTCATTATTATGGCGGGATGAGCAAGAAGGAAAAAAGAAAAACATGAAATTAAAAGGAAAAGAATTTGGGCAAAGGATTGGGTGAAAAAACATTTAAAAAAAAACTCGGGATTTTTGTTTTCTTCCCTTATTTTTTCCCTTTTTTCCCGCACTCCTCAAAAACTTTTTCAGAAATAAATTTTCTCCTGGTTTGACGAGAATGCGTTTATATCGTCAAACATGCTTGTCAAATCATAGAAATATCACATTTTTGATAATCGTCAAACGATTTGACAAGTTTGATGGAGCGTTCACAAGCATATTTGTCAAACATATTAGATAATGTGAACCCCCTAATTTGAGTTCTGTTGGATATAAATTTAACGCAATTCACATATTGCCTGAAAGGATTTTTCGAGCTGATATTTTACAATATGAGAAATTGCAGCAAGGTCAATAGATATTAGAGCGATGTTTTTGTCCTCAAGGCTGTTTCACAACAGAGCGTTCGGTCGTTCGTGTGTTTCAAGCTTTACGTAAGCGTCTGGCAATTTTGACAGTAAAACGCATGTGCTTTCAACTTCAGCTCACAATACCGCGTTCATTCTTGCAAGTGACATCAGATTATTTTATCAGCATTTGTATTTCACATTCGTTTTCTTATTTATGTAAAAGTTTCCTTTATTTATTATTTTATTAGTAGTTTTGTTAGCAATTATTATTTCTGAAGAAAAACAATTATTTCTATTCTTAGGAGCGAACAAATTTGTGATGAAGCTCAAGACGCGAATGAAAAATAGAACACAATTCTATTTAGGATTGCGTTCAAGCTAACGTTACGTGCCGCGAGAGCGCTCAACGCTCTATTTTGTGTGGAAGCATCTACTCACATGTATTCTATATGAAATGTCAACGCGAAACAAGTGCGACCGCTCTATTGTGAAACAGCCTTCAGCATAAAGGCATTTACACGGCGCGAGTTATGTCCAAGCATTCTGGATACACCCTTAAAAAAGAGACGACAGACCAACTGCTCGAAAGACTCAACTGTCATTCAGTTCATCTCAAATGACAGCTTAAAATGAACCAAATCTCGAACAAATTTTCTTTCAACAACTACAAAGTAAAGTACACGTAAATCAACTTTCAAAATCGGCGCAGCGCAAGCAATGCTTGTCTACCTTCTCCATTGAAGGAACACGTCAGTAGCTTTCTTTCTAGAAAATTAACAAAATCATATCAAATTGGAGTACTTTAAAAGTTAAAAAACGCAAGATTGCAAATTATTTTGCATGAATATTGTCTTCAATCATTTTCAATCAAAGACCTGAGAAGAAAACTCCCAAAAAGGATAAAAACTAAAAGCCGGTTGAATTTTTTTGGGACTGGAATAAATCATTAAAGGTAGGTAACCCAGATCAAAAGAAAACTAACCTGCAAAATAAACTTCCAAGAAAAAAAATTAAAGAACTAGATAATTTGTTTTTTTCTTATCTCAATCAAGGTGGTTAAAATGCCATCATCTTCGTCGTGCAGTGGCCTGCGAGCCATTGCCTTCCTGGTCATAACTATGAGCAGCCTGCTTTTGATCGATTCAGCAGCAGTGATGTCTGTGGACTTGGGCAGTGAATGGATGAAAGTGGGTGTAGTTTCACCTGGTGTTCCAATGGAAATTGCTCTAAATAAGGAATCAAAGCGAAAATCCCCAGCGGTTTTGGCATTCCGTGATGGTGTAAGGTCGTTTGGGGAAGATGCTCAGACGGTTGGTGTGAAGGAGCCTGCTAGCGCGTATGCTTACTTGTTAGATCTCCTCGGCAAGCAGATTGATAATCCATTGGTCGATTTGTATCGGTAAGATAAGTATTTTCTTTGATTGGAGTATCGTAATGTGCATTACAAATGGTTTCACACACGTGGCAATAACTCTTTACAATAGTTGTAATTCAAAGCACAAGATAGTTATCGTCTCTTCATTCTGTTGACGTCATTAATTCTTTAGTTCAATGAACTTGAACAGTATACGAGTAGAATCGCATGGCTTACGGCAACAACAGAATGATTTGGTTTGCAATTTTCTTCTGTTCGTGTTTTTATTTAAAAGAAATAGAAAGCTTTCAATTGCACTTTGCTGACTACAAGTTCTGCAACTGTTTTACACATTTAATTCAATATTTTTTGTTTCTCTTCATCCAACAGAAAACGTTTCCCCTACTACGACATCGTGGGTGATGAAGATCGTAATACCGTGCTCTTCAAAAAAGGCGACGAATACTTTTCAGTTGAGGAACTAGTTGCTCAAATTCTCGTCAAAGCTAAGGAATTCGCCCAAGATTCTACCAGTCAACAAATCACTGAGTGTGTCCTCATTGTGCCAGGATTCTTTGGTCAAGCCGAACGCAACGCACTCCTCTCCGCTGCCCAATTGGCTAATTTGAAGGTTCTTCAGCTCATCAACGACTACACAGCAGTTGCTCTTAACTATGGTGTGTTCCATCGAGCTGAAATCAATGAAACCGCTCAATATTTCGTATTCTACGATATGGGAGCACAGAAGACATCCGCCGCTGTTGTGAGTTACCAATTGGTCAAGGACAAGCAAACCAAGGAAACCAATCCAGTTATTCAAGTGCTTGGAGTTGGCTACGATCGTACACTCGGAGGCCTGGACGCTCAATTGAGACTGCGAGACTATCTGGCAAAGGAGTTCAACAATTTGGGAAAGACCAAAACCGATGTCACTAAGAACAATCGTGCAATGGCTAAATTGTTTAAAGAAGCTGCACGATTGAAGAATGTCCTGAGTGCTAATATGGATCATTATGCTCAAATTGAGAACTTGATTGAAGATCACGATTTCAAGCTTCAGGTTACAAGAGAGGTTTTCGAAGAATTGTGCGCCGATCTATGGCCAAGGAGTATTGAGCCTCTGAAACAGGCCATCAAGTCGTCGGGTTTGTCTTTGGATATGATCAAGCAGGTGATTCTCTTTGGTGGTGGCACTCGAGTGCCAAGGGTGCAGGAGGTGTTGAAAGACTATTTGAAACAAGATTTGGGCAAGAGTTTGAACGCTGATGAAGCTGCAACCATGGGAGCAGTCTACAAAGCAGCAGATCTTGCAACTGGATTCAAAGTCAAGAAGTTCCTCGTCAAGGATGCCGTTGTTCTGCCAATTCATGTGTCCTTCGAGCGTGATCCAGGTGATGGAGCTAGTGTGCGTCAAGTTAAGAGAGTCCTCTTCGGACCAATGAGTTCGTATCCGCAAAAGAAGGTGATAACTTTCAACAAGCACACAAGTGACTTTGAGTTCTATGCCCACTACGGAGATCTGAGTCACTTAAGTGCCGAGGAAATCTCCTACATAGGACCATTGAATTTGACAAATGTCCAGCTTGTCAATGTGAAGGAAACACTGGAAAAGAATGCAAATGAAATTGTCGAATCCAAGGGCATTAAGTCCTACTTTGTTTTGGATGATTCTGGTTTGTTTAGTTCCACTGGAGTGGAGTTTGTTTATGAGAAGCAAAAGTCTGAAAAGGATGATGCAGATATTGAAGGAACTCTGGCCAAATTGGGAAGCACAATAAGCAAACTGTTCTCAAACAGCGATGATGAAAAGAAGGACGATGCAAAGGTTGACGAGGAATCTGCAAAATCCGATCAAGCTGAGGGTGGTGAGAAACCATCGGAGGAAACTAAGAAGGAAGATAAGCCAGCTAAAGAGGAGAGTGCATCCAACAAGACTGACGAGAAAGGTATGTTTGTAGATTTAAATTTTGTACGATTTCATAAGCCATTTTTTTATTTTGCAGTTCCCAAAAACAACACAGTGAAGATTGTGACCACAAAGGAACCAATTGATTACAAGCTCACTCTTCAATTTACCACGCCTCTGGAAGGCGAGGGTTTTGAGAAGTCCATGAAGAAGCTAACAGCCATCAATAAGGTCGAGAGTGAACGTCAACGTTTAGAATCAGCTTTTAACGCCCTCGAATCACATGTAATTGAGACTCAGGAGAAACTTTCCAGAGACGAGTATGCTCAGTGTGCTACAGAGGAAGAGAAGAATAAAATCCTAGAAGAGTGCTCAACCATATCCGAATGGCTTTACGAAGATGGTGCCGATGCCGATGCTATCACCTATGAGAACAAGCTCGATGAATTGAAAAAATTGACAAATGTGGTGCTCGGGCGTCATTGGGAGCATGAAGAACGTCCGGAAGCTGTTAAGGCTCTTAACGGCTTAATCGATGGTGCTAAGGGATTCTTGGAAAAAGCAAAGAATCTGACAAAGGCAACAAATCCCGAGAGGGATATTTTCACAGAAGTCGAAGTAACAACTCTGGCTAAAGTTATTCAAGAGACAGCAGAATGGCGCACAAAGGAAGTGGCAGCTCAGAAAAAACTCAAACGCAACCAAGAGCTGCGTCTGACTGTCAAAGATATAACCGATAAAATGGCTGTATTGGATAGAGAGGTCCAGTATTTGGTGAACAAAATAAAGATCTGGAAGCCCAAAGTTAAACCGACTGTAACTGAAAAAAAGACGAAACCAACAAAGGAAGAAGATGATGCTGCAGAGGAAGAAGAACCCCAAGAAGCAGCAGAAGAAGAACCACAAGCAGAGTCTACTGAGGAAAAACCAGACACCCCTAAAGATCAAACAAACAAGGCTAATGATGAAGAAGCTTCACATGGTGAGCTGTAAAAATTCGCATTTAACCCAATAGCACTTAAACTAGGATGTAACAACAACGAGACGTGGTAAATTTAATAATTTCTTTTTTCTTTGACATCCTTTCCATTCCGTTTGAATTATATTTTTTATACACGAGGATCAAAAGCAAGGAAAATAAAACAAACAAATTAATTATTAGATTTGCATTTTTTAGGAGTGAATTAGTTTCAAAATAAAGAAAAACAATTTTTAATTTAAAATATTTTGTACATTGTGTGTAAGCCTGAAGACAATTTCTTAAGTTATTTTTAAATAATAAAAAAAGTATTTAAATGGAGAAGCGCATTGTTTATATTTATTATCGAACAGAGGGAAATTACTTGTTTAATGGTCAGTGTACAGACGAAACGTCGACTCCATCGTTGAAAGGGAGATGTTGTGGCAATTGGCAAACGAGACGGGCTAAACTAACAAATGCTTAACATCCACCACCACGCCTGCCTGGAAATGGGAAATCTTACATTCTAAATAAAACGAAATAACTGTAGCCTAAGCCTGATAGTGATCAACGTAAACATCTTCAATAGACTCCGACAAGGGGATAAACTAGTCTGCCTCGTACTAGCCTGCGTTGTACTAGCCTGCGTTGTACTAGCCTGCGTTGTACTAGCCTGCGTCGTACTAGCCTACCTCGTACTAGCCTGCCTCGTAAAAGCCTGCCTCGTACTAGCCTGCCTCGTACTAGCCTGCGTCGTACTAGCCTGCCTCGTACTAGCCTGCCTTGCACTAGCCTGCCTCGTACTAGCCTGCCTCGTACTAGCCTGCCTCGTACTAGCCTGCCTCGTACTAGCCTGCCTCGTACTAGCCTGCCTCGTACTAGCCTGCCTCGTACTAGCCTGCCTCGTACTAGCCTGCCTCGTACTAGCCTGCCTCGTACTAGCCTGCTTCGTACTAGCCTGCCTCGTACTAGCCTGCCTCGTACTAGCCTGCCTCGTACTAGCCTGCCTCGTACTAGCATGCCTCGTACTAGCATGCCTCGTACTAGCCTGCCTCGTAAAAGCCTGCCTTGTAAAAGCATGCCTCGTACTAGCCTGCCTCGTACTAGCCTGCCTCGTACTAGTCTGCGTCGTACTAGCCTGCCTCGTACTAGCCTGCCTCGTACTAGCCTGCGTCGTACTAGCCTGCGTCGTACTAGCCTGCGTCGTACTAGCCTGCCTCGTACTAGCCTGCGTCGTACTAGCCTGCGTCGTACTAGCCTGCGTCGTACTAGCCTGCATCGTACTAGCCTGCGTCGTACTAGCCTGCGTCGTACTAGCCTGCGTCGTACTAGCCTGCGTCGTACTAGCCTGCGTCGTACTAGCCTGCGTCGTACTAGCCTGCGTCGTACTAGCCTGCGTCGTACTAGCCTGCGTCGTACTAGCCTGCGTCGTACTAGCCTGCGTCGTATTAGCCTGCGTCGTAGTAGCCTGCGTCGTACTAGCCTGCGTCGTACTAGCCTGCGTCGTACTAGCCTGCGTCGTACTAGCCTGCGTCGTACTAGCCTGCGTCGTACTAGCCTGCGTCGTACTAGCCTGCCTCGTATTAGCCTGCTTCGTATTAGCCTGCCTCGTACTAGCCTGCCTGGTACTAGCCTGCCTCGTACTAGCCTGCGTCGTACTAGCCTGCCTCGTACTTGCCTGTCTCGTACTAGCCTGCCTCGTCCTTAACAGGCGTTTAAGAAAGCATTCCGTGTAACGGAGCATCTACTGTAGGGACTATCGTCACTAAATAACGTAAAACCTACATGCTAACTAGCCGAACACGTTGGCAGAAGAACATCTATGAAAGGAGAAGAGCACGAGTTCGAAATAGTGCAATCCTAGCGTCTCTAGTAGCAGCCAGAACGGAACCTACTTTATGATACCAAGTGTCATAAGATCCAAAAATCTCACCATTACTTCGAAATTGCTACTGTATAATACTTCAGTGAAGCAACATTTACACAAATAAAAGCACTGTAAGGATGGTGTGTATGCTCGACGCCTTTGGTTCCGTAAATGGATAACATCAGCCAACTTTGGAGAGAGGCTGACCTACTTGTTTACAGGAGGACCTGATCGGAACTCGAACTATCCACAACTACTAAGTTCCAGAGCAGGAGCTTTTAGCAATATTTAGTTCAAAGACAACAATATGATTCAAGAACTTAAAACTTAGTTAAATCGCATCGCAAATTTTCTAGATTAAAAGCCTTCGAATTAAGCCGCTATCTACAAATTTCAAAGCAAATTTTTTCTTACAATCGACTGTCGTGTTAATGTGAAAATAAAAAAATTTAATAAAAAAATTTAATATTTTATTTTACTCACCTGTTCAAGTTTTCTAGTTATATTTATGCAACAAACCCAACAAAACGAACATTTTCTTTATATGAAATCAAATTTTATCACACATTTCACCATTTTTACCGTTTAAATTCAAATTCAAACACTCACTGCGACCACGACCAAAAGCAAAGCAACCTCTGATATTGATAGACAAAGCCAGAGCTTGAGCAAAATAATGCGCTCTCTTTCTACAGTTCTACATTTGTTCACGCATCCCGCAATAAAAATTAGATCCAAGAAAAACTCTACAACATACACGTTCACAATTTTTGATCTGTGATGCAAAGATAGGCAACAGTTAGCTAAGCTATTCTAGTACTGGGATTTAGACGAGTAACTTCAATTTTTTGTTTCATTTTATGGATTTTGTTTGCACATTTTCGTGCGTCCTTACAAGTTCACGAAAATCGGCTCATGTAAACTCTCCAGGTCTCCACCCGCACCACTCTGCAAACACCTTAAAATTGTCTGATTTTTCGCAAGATATTTTTCTTCTCTTTCATGTTAAAAACCATACATCCTACTCACCCTCACTAAATCGAAATCGAAAACTGTGTAGTGTAACCTGACAAGGACCATTTAAAAGCATTCACTTTCTCTCATTTATGTACGTTGACTAAAACATCAGCTGTTTCGTTTTTTCTTTCAAAATAAATTAGCCCATCATGTATCGTTGTATCTCTCATACACAAAACGACAAGTTTTTGTCTTATTTGTTTCGTCAACCAGATTTTCTCTGTTCTGTCGTCTGCCTTTTCCATCGAACAGTTGCAATAGTGGTCGTTTTTCGTTTTGTCTCTTTGTTTCGTGTGAAAATAATTTTTGGTAGTGCTGGCAAAAGTGCTATTATGCAGTGTAGAAAATGAAAATCGAAATTTAATTTTAGGAAACAATCAAATCTAGTGGAAAAGAATAAAAAAAAATTATCCAACAAATGATTGAACAAGAGTTTCCTGAATAGATTTCGCAAAAATCAATTTAACATCCTTTGTCCCATTCCCCGAACCTTAAAAAGTGCTTTGGCTGTCAGTGTGAAAACTAGTAAATAAAAAAATAAAAAGTAAATTATTTTTTGTTCATCGTTGATATTCCTCCATCTGGAAAAGGTCGTGTCCGAAGCTCGTTTAGTTAGAGAAAAGCTGAAATTATTTAAGAAAAAAAAAGTACCTTGAGTACACAAAGCAGAAGCAGAAGCAGCAGCAAAAGTCGCAGCAGTTTATTGTAAACTGTTGGGAACATGGCGTGTTTAAATACTTTAAAATTAGAAATAAAAACTCTTGAAAAAATCTTCAACAGAAGTCATGAACGTTTTCAGATTCTTAATTCAAGTGTGGACGAGTTGACTTGCCGTTTTATCGGTAAAAATGGAAAACGTTATGATATTCATGCAAACATAACGGTGAGTCTGCCTGCATGTCTCTTAATAAAAATAAAATTAAACAAAACTAAACATTCTATCCTCAAAATAAATTTATTTTTATTTTTCAATCAAGACATGAAAACAAGATTTTTTTTATTTGGCACGGGTTGGGGTTTTTTTTGGGAAACTGAAAGTCTGAAAGGAAAAGGAGGGGGAGTAATCGAAGTGGTGTGCTGATTGTGCATCATACAAATCAGAATCAAAAACTTTTGAAGGTTTTTTCTTCTCTGTTTCCAATGAAAACGAAGGGTGAATAATAAGGTAGAAAGAAACCTACGTTTTTTTTTGTTTCTTGTTTCTTGGTTGCGAAAATAATATGCGACCTCCACCCTTGTGTTTTAAATTTTTGTATTTATTTTTTCATCTTGGTTTATGGATAGTTGGCGTCGGGTAAATTGTTTTTATTTTGATAGATTGCTGATAAGCACTTTGTTGTTGTTGTTCTTTTACGCATTTGTCTTTTCCATAAACAAACAAATCTAAACAAGCAATTCATTTATTTATTTTTATTGTCACGAATATGAACTTTGCATTATTTATGTAGCTACGTCAACTCAAGTGGGGAAACTGAATCTGAGATTCGAACAAGAACAACACCTAATTTTTAAACTTTGCACAATTCATTGAATAGGTTACAGGAGTCAATTTTAATAGCAAACAGTTGCAAAAGCTGCGTGCAAGGAGTATCAATTTTGCCTAATGAGGCCGCAGGAGATGCATACAAATTTTGTTCTGTTTGTTTCCTGAATAAACGAAATATTGTCAAAATGCAGACAAAATAAAGTACTTACTTACTTATCCGGCTCACAATCCATGAAGGATCTCAGTCTGAGATACTGCAGCCTTCCATCGTGAACGGTCCCTCGCATGCACTCTCCAGTCGCCATAACCAAGCGCTCTGGCATCCGCAGTCACTTGGTCCTTGTACCGTAGGTTCTATCTTCCTTGGCGTCTCGAACCTGGGGGCTGGGATGAGAAGACTTTCTTTGCTGGAGCGTTGTCGTCCATTCGCTCGATGTGGCCGAGCCAATGTAGTCGTCTTTTCTTGGCCTTTTGGACTACATCCGCATCTTGGTACAGCTCATACACTTCTCGGTTGAACCTTCTTCATTCGCCATCGTCGCATACGGGAACGAAAATCCGTCGAAGGATTTTTCTTTCGAAAGTGCCCAGTATCAATTCCCCTTTTTACTTATCGTCCAGCACTCGGTGCCGTAGAGTAGCACTGGTAAAATCAAAGTTTTGTATAACAGTCTATCCAGTGAGGAGTTTTGAACCCAGTTGTTTGGCCAAACCGAAGCAGCAGCGGTTCGCTAGGGTAATTCTTCTTCGGATCTCCACTAAGTTGTCATTTGTGGGATTCATGTTTTTGTTCCAAGGTAGGTGAACTCCTTAGCTACCTCGAAATTGCTGCTACCAACAGTGACGTTTTGTCCTAGGCGGTGGACAGGTTTTGCTTTGTTTGTTGATAACATGTACTTTGTTTTGTCCTCATTCACTTCAAGACCAACGAGTTTTGCCTGTTCTTCAATCGCTGTGAAGGCCTCAAGCACAGCTCTCTTGGATCGACCGATGATATCTATGTCGTCCGCATAGCCTAGGAGCTGGGTGGATTTGTTGAAGGTAGTGTTTTCCGTGCTCACACCTGCCTTGCGCACTATCTGCTCCAGGACTTTGTTGAAGAAATCATATGACAGGTGTCACTGTTACCCATTAGCACAATGTTGGCATGGCACACTGCACTGCGTATTAATTAGCGTCATGCGGTACAGCTGGATCAGTTTGTTCGGGATCCCGAATCCAGACATCACCATCATAAGCTCTTGGCGATGGATGCTATCATGAGCAGTCGATGAAAAGATGGTGGGTTTCGACTTGAAATTCGTTGGTCTTTTCCAGGATCTGCCTCAGTGTGAATATTTGGTCTATCGTTGTTCTGCCTGGCCTAAAGCCACACTGGTACGTGCCGATTATTGTGTTGCAGAAAGGTTTAAGACGCTCACACAGTACGTTGGATAGGATTTTGTATGCAACATTAAGCAGGGATATGCCACGGTAGTTTTTGCATGACATAGGATCGCCTTTTTTGTAGATGGAGCATATGGAGCTTATCGACCAGTCAGTGGGCATGCATTCTTCCTCCCACATGACCTGGTGCATGCGGTTCATCAAAACACCTCCTCCATATTTAAAGAGTTCTGGAGGTATGCCATCCGACCCGGCGGACTTGTTATTTTTTAGCTTTTGGATGGCTCTTTCTACCTCTTCTGTGCTGGGGGCTGGGACTGAGTCTTCATTGACTGGTCTTGCTTCTCTTTCGTCATTAGCTCGCTCGACATTTTGCGCATTCAGCAGCTGTTGGAAGTGCTGCTTGAAAACATCTACAATTCCCTGTGCTTCGTTGACTAGGTTTCCTTCACTGTTTCGAAGAGCCTGTGTCCCGGTTCTGAAACCAGAAGCTAATTGCTTCGACCTTTTAAAGAAACTCCGGGTGTTGTTTTTGGCCCCAGGCTCTTCTAGATCTTTGAACTGAGAAACTGCGGATGTTCTTTTCTTCTCTTCTCCGATGTTGAACTTCTTTCTTTGGGCCGCACGTGTTTTTTTGTCGTTTGATAGTCGAGCTCTAAACTTAGCCACTATGAGAAAGTGGTCGGCGTCCACATTTGCTCCTCGGAAAGTGCGCACGTTCAGGCTGTTAGATGCGTGCCTTGCGCCGATTAGCACATAGTCGATTTGGTTGGTGTTTCTACCATCCGGAGATCGCCAGGTTGCTGTGTAGATGCATATAAAAGAGCAAATTTGTTCTGTTTGTTTCCCGAATAAACAAAATATTGTCAAAATGCAGACAAAATAAAGTACTCGAGATATATTCCCCCGCGACAGGGTAGGGTATATTTTAGGGCACGAAGCAGTGCATCCCCAAGACATCAACGTTACAAAACATGCATAGGAAGTTGTATGTTTCAGTAATCGAATATCGAGTATAACCAGAGTTGGATAAGATCGGAAACAAACGGACACAAAGTTAAGCAGAGAGAGTCACGCTGACTTTCTTTATCTGTTAATTCTTTGAAATGTTTCCTAGTTGATAGAACAAATCCAGTTTTGTGCGGCAGGGGGAATATGCCTCTACGCTGTTAATGATAGAACGAGAATAGGAAAATAAACAGTTCTTTTAGGATCTTTGTGTGGTCAAAATGTTAACACTCATTTAAATATATAAATTTTGATTCTACTCAGGAAACATACCCGTCATCCCCTCCAGTTTGGTTTGCCGAAAGCGAAGAGACAAGTGTCACAAATGCTGTTCAAATTCTCAGTAACACAAATGGTCGTGATAATCACGTCATAAACCAGGTAAATTCTTCCTTTGAAATTATTTAGTGGAAATAATCGAATACTTTGTTTTTGTTTTTTTAAAGGTCGGAATCCTGCTGAGAGAATTATGCCGCCTACACAATGTCCCTCTGCCACCAGACTTAGATAATCTAACAATACCATTTCAATTGCCACCGCCCAGTGTATCACCCTTACATCAAATGCATCAAATTGATGATATTGATTCTGATCCAGATGAAATTGAAGATGCTGTTGGAGATAGCGAACAGGAAAGTGAAGGTGACGAAGATCTTCCACTTGAAATGGATGATGGTCGAAATATAAATAAGGTTTGATTACTGAATTGAATGGAATTGGAATAATTGTTGATTGCATTTTTGTTTTTAAACCAAAACAGAAAGATGAAATGGAAGTAGAACACTTAGCCACACTAGAAAGACTGCGACAAAGTCAAAGACAAGACTACTTAAAGGTAATATTCGCTTTCAACGTATTTAGCACACTTGATGAGAAATAACTTGTTGTTTAATCGAATAAATAGGGATCAGTTTCTGGTTCTGTGCAAGCAACCGATCGACTCATGAAAGAATTACGTGATATTTACCGTTCGGATTCCTTTAAGAGTAATATGTACTCAATAGAGTTAGTTAACGACTCAATATACGAATGGAATATCCGTTTAAAATCTGTCGATCCGGATAGTCCGTTACACAACGATTTAGTTATGCTTAAAGAGAAAGAAGGCAAAGACAGCATTCTACTGAATATAATATTCAAAGAGACATACCCATTTGAGCCACCATTTGTTCGTGTTGTACATCCAATTATCTCAGGTAATACTGTTTGGCCTTGGATATTTTTGATAAAAAATAATTTTGTATTCTATTTGAGGCGGTTATGTTCTGGTGGGTGGGGCAATTTGTATGGAGTTGCTTACAAAACAAGGCTGGAGCTCAGCGTATACGGTAGAGGCCGTCATAATGCAAATATCAGCGACTCTAGTCAAAGGAAAGGCCCGCATTCAATTTGGAGCCACAAAGGTGAGTATAAATTGCTTTCACAGGACAGTCATAAACTTATCCAAATTTTGTCGTTTCAGGCTTTGTCACAGGGACAATACAGTCTAGCCCGTGCGCAGCAAAGTTTTAAGTCATTGGTACAAATACACGAGAAGAACGGTAAGTAAACTTGTGCGATAAGCGCGTGAACCACGGATCAGATATAACAAGATTAGAAACCTACCTACGTTTTACCCTCCAAATACCTCAAATTTTTATACACGCATACTCTTGCAGCAAACTTGCTTTTTAAGTTTGTATTACACGCATACTCTTGCAGCTAACCTGCTTTTTAGTTCGTAGGCAAATGTCATTTTGACAGCAAGCTTTCCCATCTTGTTATAACTGATCAGTGGCCTGAACCAGTTTCAGCTATATCCTATTTGGATGACTGTCCCATAAGTGAGTATGTTATTAAAAGTTTGCTATTTCTGTTCATTTTACAGGATGGTTTACTCCCCCGAAGGAAGACGGTTAAGACATTATTGCCAGCATAAAATTATTATAAACACACACACACACATATATATACAATATAATATAAATTTATTTTTATTTTCATATTCATTTTCCGTTGCGCTTTTCGTTTGCCGTTAATTTTTATCTCGAAAAACCACAACAACAAAATGTATATCTTTTCTCCATTTCCGTTTTAACAAATAAAAATATGTCTAGTGTCTTCTTCTCAACAATGAGAGAGACAGAGATAGAGAAAAAAAAAACATTCAACAACGCATCATTGAAAAATAAAAAAAAGAATGAAAGTAAATTTAGAATGAAAAAACAAAAAACAACAACAACAATTTTAAAATTATGAATATTACCTATAAAATATATATTATAAACAATAAAACTTAACATTTAGGTTTATTATTCAATTAAAATTAAAAAAAAACACAAAAAAAACATTTAAAGCTAACGAAGTATTTAAAATAAATAAGAAAACCTCAAAGAGACGATCGATTTGTATGTATGTGTTTTTGATTAAGTTAAAAGCAATAAAGAGAATTTTAGAGATTAAAAACGGTAAGTTTGTTTGCTGCTGTTGTTAACTAGAACCGATGTGAATGCTGAAAATACAAAATCTAAAATTGGAAGGAGGCCAGGAAGAGGAACGGACTTCAAGAAAAGGCTTCAATTCAATTGGCAGTTCCCGTAGCGTAGTGGTTATGTGCGCAGAGCGTTGTGGGTTCGAACCCTACTCATAGGTTAGGTTGGAGTGGCTGTCTAGATGGTATTGACTCACTTAGACCTCAAGGGTCCGTTGTGATACCACTGAAGAAGTTACTCATGGGAGAGTAATGAACTTAAACAAACCATTTCGTACTTTTAATGAAGTTAGAGAGACATTTTGTATCGATCGTTGCCAGTTCACTGGTATTATCGAAAAAGGGATTACCAAGATAGTTATTCTTTCTATTGGAGAGTGCCGGACATGTACATAGAAGGTGTTGGACTGTTTCTTCTTCCTCCTCGTCCATGCAGCTTTTACAGAAGTCTGTCTGCTCAGGGAAATCAAGCCTTTTGAAAGTTTCAAGTCTATGCTTGGCCATATTTGTTTGGTTGCTAGGCAGGTGGTACCCTGTGACCATCTAGCATTCCTATGTTATGTCTTTGTCTAACAGAGGCAGAAGTGTTCCGGTTTTGGCGAGCTCATCGGCCTTGCAATTTCCCGGGATGTCTCTGTGGTCCGGCACCCAAATGAGGTGAATTTTAAACTGCTCCGTCATCTCATTCAGATATGATCAACAGTCGTGGACTATTTGAGAGTTTGTGGAGACAGACGCGAGAGATTTGAGAGCGGCTTGGCTGTCCGAGAAGATTCGTATATCCTTGCCAGGATAGTGCCTCTTTAATCGCCATTACTTCTGCCTGGAACACGCTAGGCATTGATTGGGAAGTCAATATGATAGACTGAGATTCAGTTGTTACTTCCAACGCCGTAATCGGTTTTTGAACCGTCTGTATAGAAGTGTACCGTATTGTCTTCCAGGGGTCTCCCTTCTACTTCTCTTCTACGCTACTCATGCCCATAAAGTTTTTATTTCATTTTTCACGGGTACTGAACATCGATAAGCTAAAAAGAATTCAAAGAACTGCCTGCATTGGAACTACGGGAGCAATTAGATCTTGCCCTATTGATGCACTCACAGTCATTGACCTTGACATTCACGAAACATTCTCATGTAGTGCTTTAAGACAGAGAATCGGGTATGTGGACTGCAAAGTTTTTCGGTCATAGTAAAATTCTAAATCTATTACCTAAAGAAATATAGAACTCTCTGTTACCACTGACCACACAAAGGCATTCATTTTTATACAGATGGATCCAAGACAAGTGATGGTTGGTAGTGGTGTGTACTCAGAAAAGCTTAATCTAAGCATCTCATTCCGCCTTCCCAATCATTGTAGCGTCTTCCAAGCGGAAATCTTAGCGATCAAAGAGGTTCTCTCCTGGCTAAGAGAAAACGTGATATCAACTTCTGATATCCGCATCTTCTCTGACAGTCAGGCTGCTATTAAATCTCTCGATGGTGTCTTAACCAAATCTCAAACGGCCCTCGATTGCCGATCGTCTCTGATGGAGATGGCGCAGCAATTTAACATTCACCTCTGTTGGGTGCCGGGTCACAGAGACATCGAAGGAAATTGTAGAGCCGATGAACTCGCTAAAAATGGAACCGTCATACCTATTTCACCTGAATGGGAGAAGATAGGTATACCGATAGTTACATGTAAACTTTTGCTAAAAGAAGCAGCTTTAACGAGAACAAACTATAGGTGGCACAATTTACCAACGTGCGCAGCTACGAAACTCATATGGCTTTCACTGGACTTAAAGCGCTCTAAAGACTTGTTATCTCAAAGCAGACTTCATATTAGCTCCCTGATAGGTGTCCTTACGGGACACTGTCTTATAGGCAGACACGCAATACGACTTGGTGTAGCCTCAAATGACTTCTGCAGGAGCTGTATGGATGAGGAAGAAGAGGAAACAATCTATCACCTTCTCTGCACTTGCCCTGCTCTTTCACTAAGACGCAAACTTCATCTGGGAGAGTACTTTTATGATAACCCCAGTGAACTAGCTAATAAGGATATCAAATATCTTCTTCGCTTTATAAAAAGCTCAAAATGGTTCGACTAGTAAGAAGTAATTCTCTAGATTCATGGTATCACAATGGGCCTTTCCTTTTGGCCTAAGTGTGTGGATTCTGAATCCGCAGCCACTGTAACCTAACCTACCACTGACCACACGTTACCAACCTTAAGCTTTGGTAAGGAATTTAAGGTTGAAATTCCAACTAGGCAAAATTGGAAAATTAGGATTTTGACATCACAGTTTACACTGATGGTTCCAAGATGGAACTCGGTGTTGGGGCTGGTGTCTTCTCCGAAGAATTGGGTATACAAAAATCCTTTAGACTGCCCGATAGATGTAGCGTATTTCAAGCTGAAGTTCTAGCGATTAGACAAGCATGTAGGATTCTAAAACAAGCAGTCAAATCTGAAGAAATTATAAAAAAGGTTGCAATCTTTATTGATAGCCAAGACAGGGCAAAGCGACATTCAATGTAATGAAATCGCTGATGAACTGGCCAGGACGGGATCAAACCTTCAAATATCCCTAGCTAAGAAAGTTAGGATTCCCTTAGGAGTCATGAAAACGGATATTCAAAACCATTTTCTTAAAAGGTCTAACGTAAGGTGGAAAAATCTCACCAACTTCAATATCTCGAGACAGATATGACCCACTTCCGACCACAAACGTACCAAGGAACTCTTGCCATTTGCGCAGGCCCCTCGCCAGTCGGACAACATGCCTTAAAACTTGGTATTCCCCACAACGAATTTTGTCGTAGACATAGCGATACGGCGCAAAGGGAAACACTTCAGCACTTTTTGGGTGAGTGCCCGGCCCTTCTAAATGCTAGAACAATGGCTTTGGGTGCTCCCTTCCTACGCGAGGTAAGCGAACTCGCAAATATTAAGATAAGGAACTTGATTCTCTATCTTAACAAAACCAATTGGATTTAAACACTCACTAACCATAGACGTCAGTGATGTGGTTTCGGTCATCCGAGACCAGAAAAACATCAAAAGTCTTCGAATGTCTTTCGCATTACCAAGAGAGAAAAACGACATCTTTTGTGGTTTGATTTGAAATTTGGAATTGATGAGTAACGTTGAGACACTCCCAACCGTTTACGTTTGGTTGCTTTCTTTTAAGAACTATTTCTATTGTATGCTTTTCGGTCGAAAACGATGAAAACTCTTCATCGATCGTTTCGCGAAACTCATCAAAAGAAAGAAAATCAGTAATGAGATGGACACATAAGCTTTTATTGTGTGAATTGAGATATATATTATGCATGTTCTTTCTTTTTCTAAAAAAAAATCTCTACTAAAATTTGCCCAGGGCTTGTGATTTACTTTAACTTACAAAATACTTAGTTTAAATTAACTACGGCACTAAGAGATTTCTGCTATTTGATTATGTTTCAGGCGTTTGTGCTTCAACAGTGATGATTTGCGAAAGAATTTCGTCCCACAGACATCGCAAATTGCTTGCGAGCATTGATTAGTTGCCGCCGATATTGTGGTTTTGTGCCTTTTAGATTTATTCCGAATCAAATGATTACTTGAATTAGTTGCATGATTGTGAAGGGCATTAAGATGTTTGCTGAGAAATTTTGCACTACGGAAAACTCTACCACATTTATCGCATTTATGAGCTAGCAAATTGACATGGGTACACGTGTGCTTTCGCAATTCGGTTAGAGTTGCGAGTTTCTTTTGGCAAAGTCTGCACTCTTTTTTGTCGAGTTTGTGTTCGCTAACGTGGGAATTGAAAGCCTTCCACTCTAGGAATTCACTGCCACACTGGACGCACAAGAGCGAACGTTTGAGCGGGCTTTTGTGAGTTTTAGCATGGAGACGCAGTAGAGAGCGCGAGGCGAACCCGTCGCCGCAAGCTTCGCACTTGAAGGGATTAACGTCTTTATGCACTTTGATCCGATGCCTTACCAGCATAGACAGGAAGCGAAAAGTCATATTACACTCAGTGCATGCTTGCAAATTGTTCGAGTGTCTGTAACGTAGATGACGAATGAGAAGCTTCTTTGTTTTGTTTTGCCAACCGCACACCGTGCAATAGAAGAAGCCATCCTTCGACTGGTATTCCTCGCTCAAGTGCGCTAATTCCAAATGGGTCAGCCACGTAGATTGTTCGTTGAACGTCAAGTTGCATATTGGACAGCTACCAGTTGTGATTTTCTTATAAAAATTTGACGGCTGCGCTTGAAGTGGTGGAGGTTGCTTTCGGGGCGATATGTTCTTTTTGGAGACCTTCGATTCTGTTTGAACTTTCACGTGATTGTTGGCAGGAGGAGCCTTATCCACAAAGCCATTTTCGATTATTACATTTTCATTGTCTTTCACTAACGTATCGTTGTTGTGGTCGAAGAATTTTTCGGGCAAATCGTTGATTCTGCGGTCGACATCGTCGAATGTCGAATTAGGATCATGCTCCTGAAGTAAGTTCAAGAGTAAATCGTATGATTTTTGACGCATCAAACAGCAAGCGTATTCTTTGTTGTTCTTATCCCACAGACACTTTTGTGATCTGTAGAGATCAACGAATTTATTCACAACTTTTGCCGGATACTCGCAAGTCAAGGTCTGAAAAGGAAATGTCATTCTCATTACAATGTATAAGAGGTCATTGTTGTTGGACGAACCTTGTTGAGATCCAGCTCGGATTCGGGTGGATGGTCAACAACCATGCCAATATCGGGAACTCTTATAGCTTCATCCAATGGATGATGGTTTGTGCTTAGTTCAAGGTGAATTCTTGAAATGTGATTCCAGAGTTCTTCTTGTGATGCTTGTTCCGATGAACATACTGGACATTTAAAATCAGTAAAAATCTGCGAAGCAAAAACGAAGGGGTTTAGATGGTTTTTCAAGTGATTACTGGAAATGAACTTGATGGAGACCTGACTGACATTAATTCCATTTAAAGAGTGGCAAATACCAGTAGGAGTCGGTATAAGACGAAACACGCCGACATTTAATTGCACTGGAAACCGGTTATCAACTCTGCAATATGGAGCTCCTCTAAGTGTCATGTTAGGTCTCTTCCACCAAGATCATTTCATTCTGTATTTGATAATTAACTTACACTTTTGTCCAGTTCCTCGGAATCGCAGCCTAAAATGAATTTCAGGTATGGAAAATACCACGACGGTGTTTCATGCCCTTCTCCATTAACACGTTTGTACTCGTCCAGAAAGCAATTCTTAATTTGAGTCAGTATGAGACGCACAAAGTCTTCCGACTTCGTTTGCTGAGCAATGTGGTTAAAGTGCATCGTCAAGAGCTTGTATACTTGATCAATAATGTCCGAGCTTGTATTGAGGGCTGTGCGTTTGTGCCACAAGCAAGGGCACTTTTTGTACAAATCCACAAGGTCAATGAACACTTCCCCTGTGAGTTCCGGCATGTCATCCTCAGTCTGTGTTTGTTGCAGCTGTTGCCTTGTGACGGGTGTTTCGTTTTGCTGTAATTGCGGCTCCATTTCGATAAAGTTACCAATGATATTCGATTCAAATAGCTCCTCGGGTGGTCCGATCCAGTCGGTAAGAAACTCTGGCTCCCTAATTGGTGGCGCTACACTCAGGACATCACTACGTGACTCATCATCTAGCCCACCATCGAATGCGATACAAGATGTGATGCCATTTTGCAGCACCGGTGATGGTGAATCGTCAAAATCTTCTGAACGGTGCCAGCGAATGTGGTTTATGAATTCTCGAAGTGAAGTGAAGATTTGATTATTTGTAGTATCCGTGGAGCAGCCGCCTGCATCACCATAATTGCAGCAAAAGGCGCAAAATAAATAAGCGTTTGTACAGCAGTCGCTAATGCGGATTTCACCGCATTTTGGTAATTTTGAAGGATGAAATTCTAATCGAATTTCGTTGAAGAGAATATCTGGTTTAGTCTGGGTCATGCTGGGTCAAATTCACTTACTAATTATGAACAAATGCATAATTTTAATTGATAAACTTAAGGGGGATGGTGTTTGTTTTTTTTTTTTTTGTCAATTCCTCAACAATGCCAATAGAAAATCAACACTCTGGAACAAGCTATAAAATAGCGCACTTCACACTCACTCACACACACACGTTTTGAATTTTGATTATAAATTATAGCGCCGCATACATCGAATTGGGTCGCGTTCGAAAATAGAAACAAATAAATCTGTGTAACACATACTGTTGTCCCTGTTTTACTACTCGTTTTGAGTGGAATTTTGATTGGCAAAGAAAGCGAGAGAAAGAGATAGTAGATTAAATGTTATCTTAGTTGCGACCAGTCATGTCCGTCATGTCAGTGTCATTGGAACATTCCAGTTGATTAAGGGCCCAGCTACACAACAAAGATTTCCAATGTAAACGTATTTTATTCCATCACAGGACAGTAGACATTCACAATTAACGACTTTACAAAGTTGATTTCTTCTTTATGGATCGCTATTTGACATCTAAAAATTACTCTTAACATCTTAACTGACAGAAATGGGTGTGCCGTGTGCGTGTCCGTATATAAATTCCGCAGACAAAGCAGGCTTTGTCTATCTCTTGGAGAAGCAGAAAACAGATGGGTCCATGTTCTGTAACTCGGTCGAAAACTTTCGGAGTCGAGAAACATAGGAAATGGAAACAAATTGTGTCAAATTTCATACAAAAAAAACTAGTTACGCTCCGTTTATACTGTTTTCGGTATGATTTTCTCGATGTGAGAAGTTACAGAACATGGGTACAGTTTAAAAGGGAGATGGAAAACCAAGCTGTCCAAAATGATAACGCCTACAAGCTACGGACCATAGTTACTACGATAGTATGCGTGTTTTTACCAATACTATCACAGTAAATATTGGCCAACCACCTAATTTTTGTTGCTGTTTTTTCTCATTTATTCACAGACACGAAGTAACAGTAAAATAAAATTTGCGGTATCCGGAGGGTAAAACGTAAGTCAGTTTCCGATCTCCTTATGTCTCTGCAGCAGAACGGCAGAATTGACATCTGAATAATTCAATAATTCAAGCAATTGGAAGTACCTGCGACAGCTCTGGGTTTTGTCAGTACCACTTCCAATACTTCCATTGCTCGTTTTTCTTCCTCTAAAAAGCCAAATGTGCTACTTTCTCTGTCTAGCAACCAAGTTACCACTCAAATTGAGCACTTTTGAACTTTTCAAAACTATTTGCTTGCGAAGTGACTCATTTTGTAATTTCGTTTCAAAAAAACAGCAACAGCGCTGTCTGTTATTTTGTAAAATAACAATATTATTTTATTATTTTTATTTAACATTTTCCATTTCCGTTTTTGTAAATAAACAATAAGACTGTTATTTTTATATTTTAGTTCATCGAAGTACTCGCAATAAGAGAAAAAAGTGGTAGTTTGGTTGAGTTATTTTTTGTATGTGTTTTTGTTACCCAAATAGTTCAAGTTAAAAGTGAATTCTTTTGCGTACCAACGCGTTTTGTTAGAAAAAAATTGTTTACAGTGAAAAAGAAAATCCTACAACAACAAATTGTTAAAAGAAAATCGATTTCTCCAGTTTTGTAAATAAGAATTATTCAACATCGAACGGAAAATTAAACTATACAACACTTGAATGAAGACCCTAACAGCCTGTTGAACAATAATTATTGAATTCTTTCGAAGCAGAACGAGAAGGGCTTCTCTGACCTGAGTTGAATTGAACGAAATACCTGGGCTGGTGTAGAATAAAATATAAAAAAAAGTGAAAATGTTTTCGAAGAGAAAAAAGAAACCCCAAATTTCTATGCCCAGCAACTTTGAACATAGAGTGCATACGGGTTTCGACAAATTAGAGGGACGCTATGTCGGATTACCCTTACAATGGGCGTCTATTGTTGGAAACAATCAAATTCTCAAATCCACCAATCGACCCTTACCCCTAGTCGATCCATCGGAAATTACACCGACTGAAATTTTGGATTTAAAGACAATTGTGCGACCTCACAACAACAACAAATTAGATAGTGTATCCTTGAATAGTACCAGTGGAAGCTTAGCACTTAAACAACAAGACACAACAGCGCCCACTACAAATGGAGGTCTAATCCTTCCAAAGACTTCGCATGTGGCTAGATCAAATTCTCTGCGAAGTTCAAGTCCACCTCGGGTAAGACGCGACTTACGTGGCAATGCAAACGTCCCACCAGCAGTTCCCGAGGAACCGTCAGGGACACATCATCTGTTACAGCAACAACAAATGATGTATCCAGGCGTTCGGAAAGATGCTCATCCAAAGCCACAGCAACAAATCCCCCAGCATGGTCCACAAACAAATATGCAACATCCAGAAATCGATGCGAACAGTTCTACATACGTTTCGAAGCCTATTCCTCCGTCCTCGAATGGTAATGGACCACTATCCGTTCACACGGATTTCAATCATCAGATGCAATACCGACAGACACCACCACAACCGAACTCTCCAGCTGGGTCCATAGCTAGTTCAGCATCACGTCCGTCCCTGCAGCAGCATTACTTGTTACAGCAGCACCAGCAACAGTCACATCCAAACAACAATAATTTCGCGACAGTACCACCAAACCATGCAACCCCACCATCAACGCTTGTCCAACCCCAACGTCCACAGCCACCACTAAGATCACCGCCTCCAGTTGCTGACGGCAGCTCTATATCACAAAACATTCCAACCAACAATCTACAAATTCCAGATAACATTCCGAACCCTCACCACATAAATAATCCCTCGATTATGGGCAGTTTGAAAACGAATTCTAGAGCCTCTAGCTCGAGTGGCGGTAATAGTTCGCTCACTCCTGGAACAATTGGAACACCGACAACAACTCCAAAGCAAGAACAGCGATTAACACACGAACAATTTCGGGCAGCTCTACAAATGGTTGTTTCAGCTGGAGATCCGCGAGAGAATTTGGACAACTTTATGAAAATTGGCGAAGGTTCAACGGGAACAGTTTGTATTGCAACAGAAAAAGCAACAGGTGAGTCTTTTCCTTTCCACTCAAAAATGTCCTGGACGAAGGATTTGAGCTTTTTGAAATATTCACAAACTTTGTTTTGTTTTCCTTCTTTGTCAGGCCGTCAAGTTGCTGTCAAAAAAATGGACCTGCGCAAGCAACAACGAAGAGAACTTCTCTTCAACGAAGTGGTCATAATGCGTGACTACCATCATCCGAACATAGTCGAAACCTATTCCAGTTTTCTCGTAAACGATGAATTATGGGTCGTAATGGAGTATTTAGAGGGTGGTGCCCTCACTGATATCGTAACACATTCCCGAATGGACGAAGAACAAATTGCCACCGTTTGCAAGCAATGTCTCAAAGCGCTGGCTTATCTTCATTCCCAAGTATGTTCTTCCCAATTGATTTCCATTTCAGTTTTTCATGTTTTCCTCATAGGGTGTCATACATCGAGATATAAAATCAGATTCCATTCTGCTTGCTGTTGACGGACGAGTCAAGCTTTCCGATTTCGGATTCTGTGCGCAAGTTTCGCAGGAGTTGCCCAAACGCAAATCGCTCGTCGGAACTCCATATTGGATGTCGCCAGAAGTCATATCACGTCTGCCCTATGGGCCCGAAGTCGACATTTGGTCACTTGGCATAATGGTCATCGAAATGGTCGACGGAGAGCCACCATTCTTCAACGAACCGCCTCTGCAAGCAATGCGACGAATTCGAGACATGCAGCCCCCCAATCTTAAAAATGCTCACAAAGTATCACCGCGCCTGCAGTCGTTCTTAGACCGAATGCTAGTTCGGGATCCGGCTCAGAGGGCAACGGCCACTGAATTGTTAGCTCATCCGTTTCTCCGTCAAGCCGGTCCGCCATCGCTTTTGGTTCCACTTATGCGAAACTCTAGGCAACATAACTAAACGGCATTCGTATCGTAGTCAGGAACATGCTTCGAATTACTTAGAATTCATAAACAACACATCATTTTGTTTGATAGAATCCACTTATACATTGAAACAGAACAACTACTTAAAAATATCGAATATTATTATTTATCTTTAAAGCAAACAGAAACAGTTAAAAATGTATTATTGACACCCGAAAATAAGTTAATGGTTTTTGATTTTTAAGTTGATTGACCTTTATCGTGCCTTAAAGCTTAAAGATAAACAATAACTCCAACAATGAGCGACGAAGCTCCCATTTCAAAATTTTAAGCTTGCACCGTTGTATTCAAGACGAGACAGAGTGTAGATTAATTAATTATAATATTATGTATTAAATGCCATAGAGCCAGATTGAAATTTATTATGTTCGAAACTCGAAAGGAGTAAGAAGAGTGTTTTATTTGTATTTCCTATTTTTTTTTTTTTTTGTTATAAATATCAATAAATTGGACCAATATGATTGAACATGTATGTGTATAAAATATTAACATTTTTGTTTTGACACAATATTGCGAAAATATTAAAATATTATGTTATTACTTGATTTCTAAAAAAAAAAACCCGACGAAAATTAGTTTTTCCTTTTTTTTTTAAATTTAAACAGCGATTATCGATAGTTCAAAAAATAAAATTGGTTTAAGAATAAAGAATAACAAAACAAATTATTGGATTTTATTTTCTCGATTGTCTTCCAGTGCTAAATATCTGGGCGTAATACTAGACACCAAATTAAACTGGAAGCTTAACAATTGAAGAACGGGTGAGGAAGGCGTGTGTCGCCTTCTACGCCTGCAACAAAACCTTCGGCAAAAAGTAGGGCCTCCAGTAAAAAAAGATAAAATGGACATACACAGCGGTTGTAAGACCGATACTTATTTATGTTGATTTGAGAACAATTGAAGTGGTGATTCTCATCGGCTTTGTTGGTCTTTTTGATGGTTAAATGAAAACAGTTTTCATCTGATTTTTCCCAACGTTTCGACGGTGATTGCCGTCTTCTTCAGGGGATGTCTTTATTCACAAAAATGACAAAAATATGTTTAGTTTAATACAAACGAATATTATGTACAGCGTATAAGTATGACTTACATTGAGTTGAATATTAAAAAGACATTAAAAACAATTGGAACAAATATAAATTAAAGCGCTTCCGATGTGAAGGCTTGTCAACTGTCAACTGTTAAATTTGAACTGTATAATTATTTGTGTTTGAAACTAAGGAACAGTAAACGGCGGATATGTTTTGAGTGTCTTGTTTGCGGTTCATATTGTTTTTGTTATTTATTATGTGAAGTGTTTCTAATGTGTAGCGTTTAGATGTGTGTTTCTCCGTTGCAAGAATTTCGGCTCCTTCAAAGTCTGGTTGATGTCCTGTTCCTATAGCGTGGCATGCTAGTGCTGTCTTTTCGGAGCTTTTTTGGCGAATGTCAGATTTGTGGTTAGCTATTCTTTGTCGAAGGAGTTGTTTGGTTGTGCCAATGTAGCAAAGAATAGCTAACCACAAATCTGACATTCGCCAAAAAAGCTCCGAAAAGACAGCACTAGCATGCCACGCTATAGGAACAGGACATCAACCAGACTTTGAAGGAGCCGAAATTCTTGCAACGGAGAAACACACATCTAAACGCTACACATTAGAAACACTTCACATAATAAATAACAAAAACAATATGAACCGCAAACAAGACACTCAAAACATATCCGCCGTTTACTGTTCCTTAGTTTCAAACACAAATAATTATACAGTTCAAATTTAACAGTTGACAGTTGACAAGCCTTCACATCGGAAGCGCTTTAATTTATATTTGTTCCAATTGTTTTTAATGTCTTTTTAATATTCAACTCAATGTAAGTCATACTTATACGCTGTACATAATATTCGTTTGTATTAAACTAAACATATTTTTGTCATTTTTGTGAATAAAGACATCCCCTGAAGAAGACGGCAATCACCGTCGAAACGTTGGGAAAAATCAGATGAAAACTGTTTTCATTTAACCATCAAAAAGACCAACAAAGCCGATGAGAATCACCACTTCAATTGTTCTCAAATCAACATAAACATCAACTTGGTCAAAACTATAAATCATTGATACTTATTTATGCAGAGAAATGCTTGCGTAGGGATATCAGGGGTAATCAGGCCCTGTCCAACGGATGCACTTAACGTCATCCTGGACCTTCTTCCGATTGACCTCTTTATTAAATATCAGGTGTCATGCAGTATTTTGAGACTCAAAGAAATAGGCTGCTGGAAAACTAGATCCTACGGGCACTGCAACCAAACAAGCCTGATATCATTAGACATCCTATCCACAACCACCGATTACTGCATCCATGCCCTAGACACCTCAAAGAAGTTTAGAGTCTCTTTCCCGTCAAGAATCGACTGGGAGGAAGGCGATGTGACAAAAGACTTCGACACAACTATCTTCATGGATGGTTCGAAGATGGAATGCGGTGTTGGTGCAGGTGTCTTCTGTGAATGTCTTACGATATCCAAATCCTATAGACTTCCCGGTTTTGCCAGTGTATTCCAGGCAGAATTGTTACCGATAAGGGATGCTTGTATAGCCCTTAAAAATATCCGACAGAACCAAAATGTAGCTATACTAACAGACAGTCAGTCAGGCAGCTATTAAAGCCATTGATTCAGTTTTATCATCCTCTAAACTGGTCCAGCAATGCAAAGAGGCCCTCAAGGAACTTGATATGAGCGTCATTCTAATCTGGATACCGGGTCATAGGGGCTATGAGGGAAATGAGAAGGCAGATGAGCTAGCTAGGCAAGGATCAGCCCTTCACAACTTATTGGCAGTGAGATTATATGCTCCTCTTGGAGTTGTGAAAGGCTATATCCTGACTTAATACACATCAGAAGGAAATCATAGGTGGAGTAGTTTAACGAGTTGCGTTATATCTAAGAAAATCTGGCCCGTCTATAACAAACCAAAATCAATCAATTTAATTTCCAAACCAAGGCATGACATAGCCAGGATTGTCGCTACCTGCACAGGGCATTGGCCTGTAGGGGAGCATGAGGCAAAATTGGGTATACCACATAACTCTTTCTGCTGTAGCTGTGAGAACCAGGATGAAAAAGAAATAGTCCCTTACTTTCTATGCCATTGTCCGGCCCTGACATGAAAAAAAAACAATCCACTTAGGTAAAGAATTCTTCAACGGTATTGAGAAACTCTCAGAATTCAAGATCAAAGATTTGGTCTCATACCTCAATAACACAAAGTGGCTTTAGCTAGGGCTTAAGTGGCTTACACTCATCAACAATTCTCTGATTGCGTGTGAAGAATTGAGGGGACCTACAATTTAACGCAGATTCCGAACGGCTAAGTTGAGAAGCACTTTTTTCATGACAGAGTGGTACTCTTAGAAGTTTTGTTAGTTCTTCGCAAGAGGCAGTACCCGTGATAAATAATTAAGATAAAAAATGGGCACGAGAGGGATTCGAACCAACCACGTTCTGCGTAAAAGCCAACGCCCATAACCACAACGCCATGGGCACCACAAAGGATTGAATGGAACAAGGAGCGAACCGGTTTCGTCTATACCTTTTAGGAATTCTGAAGCATCAACAACAGCTACAATGTAGATACCGAAACTAGCTTTATTCTAAGGAGGTTGCCAAATGATTTGACTTTGATCAATGGTGACGCGCGCCGGTCTCACGGACCGGGTTTTTCAACTGAAGATTTTTCGAAATGTGTTACTAACATTTCGTGTTTTTTTTTAAATACATGCTCCTTGACAATAAAACAAAGATATTAAATCAACAGAAGCTCTTTTATTACAATACACAAATTCTCAAAATTGTTTTTTTATAGCATTACAAAATAAAAGTGTTTTAATATTTTTTTTTTTTAATTAGGTAAAAAATAAAAAAACACATATTTATTAATGAAAATAAGGTTTTTTGGTCTCTTGACAAGAAGAACTTTATTAAATTGAACAAAAATTGGTATCCTTCCAAAAAAAAAAATATGAGTGCGAACCTGGTTGTCCACACGACTAACTTCCCAGAGCGAAATTTCCAGCCGATGCGTTCCGTTGTAGTTGTACACCAGGGGCGAACGCAGAAAAAAATTTCGGAGGGGGTTTCAAAAAATATAAATACATATGTACCTATATTATATTATTTTTTTATTGTTGAATTGAAATAGGGTTTTCCGTCGGTCGGCTGTTTTGGTCATTAAAGTTTTTGCAAAGAAACAAAATGTTTAAACTTTGGCTTTTCCCGACGACGACGTTTCGGTAAAGGAATATCAACCCGCTCCTCACCGGTTTTGCTTCGCAGACAAGTCTTTTATCTGCGTAGACATGAGAAAGACCGCTCACTTGTAGCCACAGACACTGGCAGTGTCGCACCGATTTGCATATCATATAGCGATGAACTGTCTTAAATAAAGACGCATCGCAAACATTTAAGGTGTCTATACAGTTTTTGGGCCGTTTTTCATTTGACATACTAATGCAATGTCTGCAACAAGAGTTCGTTTAACATTGACAGCTTCAAAGAACTTATAAGAAATAAGAATTAAATTTTTACCTGCGCCAAATTCTCATTTCAACAAGAAAATCATCCAAATATCTTCTTATATCAACTGGCCATTCATGAGCAAATACCTCAACAGTTCTTTTCATGTAGGTATTCTTCATCAAGTTTGCAACATTTGTTTGGCAAAATATTTTGAATTTTGGAAATTAATTCACGATGGTCGAGGAACCGATTTTAGCGCTGAACCAACAAATGGTCCAAAAAAGAAACATAGACAGACCGACGAAAATTTACTTCCGGATCGTTTTGTCCATTTGGCAATAATTCCACTACCAATTGTTAATCCATTTTATCAGCCATTTCCTTAGCTGCAGTAAATATGTTACCAAATCTTGTTTGGGAATTATGTCGCAGTTCAACAATTTCTATTCCCTACACGGCGAATACAGAATTGGCGGACATCATTTCGTAATTCGTACGTGTTGATTCCTTAAGGTGTGTGTGAGGACTGAGGATGTGAAAAGAGAAGCAAGCCATTGCGCTAATGGTTATTTCATAATTCATAGAAAAAAATTAGATTTGCTTGCGAACATCTCTCTACATGCGAACAATGAAACCGACGAATTTGACAAAATCGAAAATTTTTGTCAACAGCGAACCATCTACTTATTATGACGAATTTAAGACGAGCATGAGCACGTTTAGAGCTTTCTTTAAGTATGTTGTATGTGTGAGTTGTTGTAGCTATGATGAAGGTTGTTTTTTTTTTTTTTATTTTCGTAGACTTTGTTCGCAACCCCCGTTAGATTCGAAACGACCCATTCAATGTATTTGCAAGCATATATGTAAGTGAATTTTTGTACATTTTCGTCTCAGCTCACGTTATTTGGGACCTACCAGTCGTAGCAAATTTATTAAAAATTTTCGTTTAACATAGTTTGAGAATTTTTGTTGGAAAAAATTTCTTCTTTCTTTCTTTTTTTCTTTTGAACAAGAATGGATATTTGCTAACTGCACATATTCTCATATTTCGGGGGGTGTTTAAACCCCCAACCCCCCTGCGTTCGCCCCTGTTGTACACGCACGTTGTTTTCAAAGTTAAATTCCATAAGTTCATTTGAATAACAGTGGCGCCTATATTACTCCTGAATATTGTAGTTTTCTATTAGTGAAAGCATTTTTCTAATTAGGATTAGTATTTCGGAAGATTAATATTTATATGGAAAAACAGAGTTTGGTGGGTCAGCTAGTAAACAAATATAGTCTATGATACTCCTGAATTTTGTTTTTTTTTTTCAAGATTTTTTGCACTATTGTTGAAATTATTGCAGAAATTATCATAATTTTCATTATATTAGAGTTGTCTTAGATTTTTAATTGCCATTAAAAAACCGCTTAGCGGATTTTGCTCAAAACCTAATCAGCTCTTAACAACACAATACCGCGTCGAATGAGACCAATTTCATGACAATTGACAATGCGATAGTGGTTCGCGAGATAATCGAGCCGAAAAAACGTAACGCACATACGCACATACCAACACACATACTCACACACAGACATCATCATAAAAACGCTTGATTCGGATTCTAGTGACCTCGAACCATGGAGATATGCAAACATTGGAGATTCACAAAATCGGACCCATTACAACAACTTCCTCTGGGAAGTTAAAAAAAAAATACATCTCAAAAAACTAAATTTCTTCATTGAAACACCTGCCGCAATATGGCACTACATGTTCAAGACAAAAATATTGTTTCGATTTTTGAAAAAATGTACTTGGTTTTCCTATTTCTTTTCCATCCCCACTTGAAAATCCCAAAATGACCAAGGTCCACCATCTACATGTATAAAATCTCTTACGGTATAAGATAATCCTTGATTAGTTTACCTACATAAACGGTGACGCATGGTCTCACAGACCGGGATAGTGAAAAAAAACATGTGCTCACAACGAACTTTCGACGTCACTTGATGGTGTGGGATGTGCAATGCGGCAGCTACTCGAAAGGGCTAAGGGCATCAAAAAACAATGAAGGAGAAAAAAGTTATATACGCATTTTTTAGCATGCCCGGTCTCAAAGAGCAGTACGTCCCCATTGGCGGGTTAAAAGTTGACCAAAAACTCGCAATAAGTTCGTAACCACTTCAGCATCATTAAACGATATGAAAACTTTTAATTATAATAAATTTAGCATACCTATCCGAAAATCTTACTTTCTGAAGGATGTATATTATTTTGTAGGGGCTCTTATTGCTCCACGTCAGCATTAAACCATATTGGTACAAGCTTTATGCCTGATCCTTGCTTTGGGTAATTTTATCAGAAATTCAGCAATCCAAAGCATGCGGCTCAAATTGTAATTGAATGGTATTTTTATTTTTCGACTGAGTTGAGCAACAACAATCCGTAACAAATAATACTCTTGGAAGCTATGTCAGTCCTTCGTAAGAGGGATTGGGCATTACCCATGAAAGATTAAATAAAAACATTTTAGACGCGAGCAGGATTCGAACCCACACCATGCAAAATGAAACTTAAAATCAAACGGATAAATATTATTTAGCTCACCGAATTTTCTGCAAAACTTATAGATGACTTTGCTTTCTAAAATTTTTCTCCGGAACTCAACTTAATCTTCAACTGCTTCCAATTCCAAGCACAAAACACTTACTTAAGGTGGCGCTACAGTCCGTTGTGGACTTGGGCTCGGTCCCTAGCTAGCTGTCTCCAGTTTTGCACTCCAAGTTGATTGAGGTCCTCTTCCACTTGTGTGCGCCACCTGAGTCGCGGTCTTCCTCTCCTTCTGCGTCCCTCGGGAATAGTGTCGAAGACTTTCCGGGCCGGAGCATTGGTGTCCATGCGCTCTAAATGACCGAGCCATCTGAGTCTCTGGACCTTGACCCTTCTGGCTAAGTTCACGTCGTTGTACAACCCGTAAAGTTCGCTGTTGTATCTCCTTCTCCATTCCCCAACAATGCACACGGGGCCAAAGATGACCCGAAGAATTTTCCTCTCGAAACAGCCTAAGGCACATTCATCCGATTTTGTTAGGGTCCATGCTTCTGCACCATACAGCAGGACAGGGATGATGAGGGTGTTGTACAGTTTAACCTTAGTTGCTCGAGAGAGGGCTTTTCCACTCAGTTGCTTTCTTAGCCCAAAGAAACAGCGATTAGCAAGAGTAATTCTTCGTCTTATCTCAGCGCTGGTGTTATTGTCCGTGTTGATAGCGGAGCCTAGGTAGACAAACTCCTTAACTACCTCGAAGTTGTATGCGTCTATTGTGACGTTCTGCCCGAGCCGTCGATGTTGGGTGTCCTTACCTCTGGTGTTGACGGTGGAGTTTTGGACTATCTTCTCAAGAACGATGTTAAAGAAATCGCACGACAGTGCATCGCCTTGTCTGAATCCTTTTTTTGACGTCGAATGATTCCGTAAGCTCATTGCCAACCTTGATAGAGCAGCGTGAGTTCTCCATCGTCATTTTGCACAAGCGAACGAGCTTGGCAGGGATGCCAAAACTAGACATGGCTTTATACAGTTCGTCTCTGTAGATGCTGAAATACGCGGCCTTAAAATCAATGAAGAGTTGGTGGGTATCGATTTGGAGTTCATAAGTTTTTTCCAGGATCTGCCGCAACGTGAAAATTTGGTCGATGGTAGACTTTCCTGGCCTGAAGCCACATTGATAAGGACCAATCAGATTGTTGACGAAAGGCTTCAGACGTTCACATATTATGGCAGAGAGGATCTTGTAGGCGATGTTAAGCAGACTTATTCCTCTGTAGTTGGTGCAGTTTAGAGGATCTCCCTTTTTCAGGATCGGGCAAACAATGCTGAGGTTCCATTCATCGGGCATGCATTCCTCCGACCATATCTTACAGATGATTTGGTGCATGCTCCTATCTAGCTCGTCGCCTGCGGCTTTGAACAGCTCGGCAGCTAGACCATCTGCTCCTGCGGCTTTGTTGGATTTCAGCCGTGATATTGCTGTTTTCACTTCTTCTAGGTTGGGTTCACGGAATTGTTGGCTGTCATCGTGTATGATAAAAGGCTCCTGTCTGACGGCGGGGTTTTGTGCGTCGTCGCCGTTATACAGTCTACAGAAGTGGTCTTTCCAAATCCCCAGCACTGACTGTGGTTCTACTATGATGTTCCCTTGTTGATCTCTGCAGGCTTCGGTTCTTGCTCGATGACCTTGAGCCAGCTGTTTTACCTTCCGATAAAACCTCCGAACTTCATTCCTGCTGTTAGCTCTCTCAACATCTTCGATCTGACGCTTCTCATGCTCTCTCTTTTTTCTCCTGAGAAGCCGGCGTTCTTCTCTCCTCTTTTGCTCGTAGAGCTCACGAGCAGCTCTTGTCCTTCTTTGCAGCGCCGTTGAAATACCAATACATACAGTGCCTTGCATAAGTATAACCGCACCTGAAAAAAATCGTTTTATAGAAAACCTACAATAGGAGTGACTCCTTACTATTTTTTATTATTGATTTGCATCACTGATCAAGCAAATTGAGAAGAAAATAAAGTACCGTTATTACTGTTATTATTATTTGGAATAACGAGATTTTAGTGTAGATTAATAAAAAGTCACTTACGGTTTTCCAATCCCGATTAATGTTTTGGCGGGCATTGGATTGGACTTTTTTGTTTGTGGGCTGCTGTAAGATTTGGATTTCGCCCGAACAATCACTCCACTGCTTTTTAAAGCACGAGAAAAGGTTGAAAACGAAACTCCTAAGCCCAATTCGTCACGAAATTCCGGCAAAGAATGCACCGAATTGGATGCAGCATTGATTAAACGTTTCTTGTCGCGGCGGCGTGTCAGCTTCTGCGAACGCCCAGGTCTTATTTTTGTCCCATAAGATTCTGGATCTTTTAAAAAATTTCGAACGACACCATCCGATCGTGAAATTCGACTTCCAATAGCCCTAAGACTTAGGCCGCTTGACCGAAAAGTCAAGATTTTGCGTTTTTCAATTTTGTTGTTTTTTATTTGAAAGCACTTGACTGAATGCAGCTTCAAAGAGATTTGCATGGTGCGGTTATAGTTTTGCAATACATCAAAATCTGTTTTTAATTTTTAAACACCAGGAGAGGAAATAACGGTACTTTATTTTCTTCTCAATTTGCTTGGTCAGTGATGCAACTCAATACAAAAATAGTAGGGAGTCACTCCTATTGTAGGTTTTCTATAAAACGCATTTTTTCAGGTGCGGTTATACTTATGCAAAGCACTGTATAACCAAAGACCATATAACTTGTTATAATATAATTTTATTATTATTACCATATTATGGTCTTTGGTATAACCGAGGCTATCAAATAGAACGTTAGTAGCAAAATGTTCCATCCATCTAATCAAAGCTGGATTTTACTTGCGTCGTCCTGTGATACTTTTTTATGTATAGAGTCATAGAGGAGTTCACATGGACTTAAATTTTTTTGTAAAACATATTTTTGAGTGCAGCCCAAGGCGAACAAGACACGATTAACCTATTTTCTTTAATAATGTATTTAAAAAATTATTCTAGTTGAAGATCCAGAATGCTTTAAATGTGCTATTACCGCAATAGTAGAATTAACAATTTGCTTTTATCACAAGAGATGACAAAGAAAATTATTACAAAATTGAGTAAGAATTGTCGTACAAGTACGTCATATTCTGCAAGAAAACAGAATCGTCGTTGTACATCTTTACGTTTGAAACATTGCAACATGGTTGTCACACACTCACAGGTTAATATGTCGATTTGACATTTATGACAAATGGCATCGTAATTTTGCATTGAATTTGGAAGGGTGTAAAAAATGGATTTATGAAGAACTTAATAACAATTCATGTCTAATGGGCACTTGCAACAAACGTTTTTAAATTTGTATTGCTTTGTTATTTTCAAAATGGCATTTAACGGTTGCACCAACCAGGCCGATAAACAAGCCAATAAACTAACGGCGTTTTTAATTGGCATTCTGGAAGAAGAAAAAATATTCTGAATTCGTTCAATTGGGCAGAAGTTAGAGTTCTGGGGTGGAATCATGTTTGTATGTTAATGAATTGTTGTTTCTTTTCTGTTTAATTATTAAAAAAAAAGTTGTTTAAACCGAAATTTTGTTTCTTTAATTTTAATGGCGGTTAGCGGTTAGCCCACAAACTATCCCTTATTCGATCCCTTATTTGCGGTACTTTTATTTTGTTCAGGAAGGTTGTCAATTGAAGTATCCGAAGCAGGAGCTCTTGGGACTTCTTCTGGGAGCGGTACATTTCCCTCGCAGCAAATGTTGTGCAAAGCGGCACACACATTTACAATCTGTGCCGCTTTGTTAGGGGTATACCTCAACTTTCTTTCCTCCAAAATGCTCCTCCACCGTGCTAAAAAGAATAAAATCTTGTTATTAAAAATTGTATGAGAGCAATTAATCTTACTTTTCATAACACCAATACATCTTTCTACCGTGCTTCTTGCCTGAGAATGTTTGAAGTTAAATAGTGCTTTAGGTGAATGGTCTGCTGCAGTTCTATATGGAGTTATAAGAAACGGTTCAAAAGGGTATCCACTGTCACCTTGACCAAAGAAAAGAAAATAGTTAGTACATTTTATATTCATAAAACTTTTTGTTTAATAGTACCAAGAAGCCATGACAATGTTCCGCCTGAACAAAACTCCAAACTAAGCTTTTCCCGGTGCCGTGCAATAACGCCGAGCGAAATAACGCCGAATTCTGAAATTCGGACTTATTTCACTTTACCAAAGTGAAATAACGCCGAATTTTAGCATTCGCCCTTATTTCACTTCGACAATGTGAAATAACGCCGAATGCCAACTGAGAAAGAGAAAACAAGGAAGCCGGTTTTATTTAACTTTTGGAAAGAGGATTTTAGCTGGACTTAACGCAAAATCAACTGTAGAACAAAATTTACCGAGTATGGTGGGTCAGATTTTTTTTATATTTTAGGGGAAAAAAGTTTCGAATGAAAAAAAGTAATTCACAAAATTTATTTGTACAAACAATAAATGTTTATGGTACAAACAAAAAAGAAATATCTTAAATTCGTGTAAACACTTAAAACTACATAAATACAAAACAAGCCTAATAAATTAATTGGACCACTTTAATTCATTATTTGTCGACAAAATGGGCAATGCATTTCATTTTTTAAAACTGTTGCCGCTTCCTACAATTTGGAAAGGCATCCACATCCACACATCTTGTTATGTATTATGCAGCAGAAGCTGCATTTCAATGATTCATTTTGAGCTCCTTTTTCACTCTAATTTGAAGATGATGCCGATTCGGTACATTCAAGATCAATTCGGTTTACTAGCAAGCGAAGCGAGCGGAAAAAAATTTGCCCAAAAGAGAATCAATTTGGGGTGTGAAAATAAAAAAATTAGCGCGAATTTTTTTATTTTCACACCCCAAATTGATTCTCTTTTGGGCAAAATTTTATCAGCTCGCTTCGCTCGCTGGCATTTGTAAATGTACTACATATATTTTTAGTTTCACATTCCAAATTCTTAATCATTTTTAATTTTCATTTGATCAAATTCTCAAAAATGTAGTGTTAACTGAAATGTAAAATCTAATATTAATATTCTCCCTGGTCCATGCCGCAAAATATTTCTAACACCTTGACAAACAACATGCGTTTTCAAAATCTAATTCATCTGAGGTAATTAAATGGTTTTGAAAGAAACTAAAATATTTAGTTATTAACCTTGTTGTTGTAGAGGTACTTGCGTAGGTAATAATTCCATAATACTGAAACTTTCACTTAACTGAGCTTAAGACCAAGTATTTTTAAAATACCTACTTATGAAGCAGGAATATATACTAGGGGCAAGTAAAAAATAAGGTTCCCACATTTTTTTCAGGTGTAAGGCATTTTTTATTGCAATAAATATGTATACCATCTGAAAGCTTGTATTTCAAGCTATTTTTCTACATAGGCGCCAGATCTTTCAACGCATTTTTTCATACGAGTTATCCACTTCTGAAAACCCGCTTCGAAGAACTCCGCCGCTAAGCCGCCGATGTACTCGCTCGTCGTGAACATCTGTGCGTCCTTCGGAGAACTTCCTGCACCATTTGCGGACGTGCTGGACGCTGATGCAAGCTTTGCCATAAACTTCTTCCAACTGTCTATGAATTTCAATAGGTGTAAGCTTCTTCGCGTTTAAAAATCGAACCACTGAACGGATTTCACACCTGGCGGTGACGGCGATTGCGGGCTCCATCGTGGATAGCTGTTAGACTGGCACTAAGCTTCGCAGTGATCTTCCAGGTAGTTGGAATGGAGTGGGGGGGATCAACAATGAAGGCGGTGTTGCCGGATTTCTCCTATAATCTCGCGCGGCGAGTGTACAGCGTTGGGAACCTTATTTTTTACTTGCCCCTCGTACATATTACATATTATTAATTTTTTTTGTTAAATAATTTTTATGAAAAGCAAAATTTTGTTTGGCGAATTTATTTCAAAACATAAAAAGGCAACCTATAAAACACTGTCTTTTTACTTGCGACATATAGAATATATGGCAAGTATTGAATTCGTAAAAAAAAAAGTTGAGATAATGATGAGATATGACATTACGATGATAGAGAATTCGAAAAAAGTGGGTCCGGCGATTCCGTCCGGTGTCTGTCTGTCTGTCTGTAAACGCACCTACAGCCTTAACCACTGGTCCGATTGACTTCAAACTTGAAAATTAGAGGTTTGAGCGAATTCACGTGGGTCGTTTTTTTGATTTTTTTTTTAAGATCAAAATTTAGGGTAGCCACCATACGATTTTTTTGGCCAAAAACCAAAAGTTTCAATTTTCTCAAAAACGGCTCCTACGATTTTTTTTTAAACTTCCTCGAAAATTTTTGTTTAAAACTCTGATGTATTTTATGTAAAAAAAATATTTTTGTATTGCTCCAAAACGGTACCGCCCATAGAACCGTTTTTTTGTTATCAGATTTTCCCGAAAAATAAAAGTCCGATCAGGGTAAGTTTTTTTTTGAAAGTACGTTTATATAGTTCAATTTATATTTTGTATTCGAAAAAATTTCAAAAAAATTTTTGGATTTTTAAAAAATATTTTTAAACTTTTTTTTCAAAATTTTGTATCTCAAAAACGGATCAATATTAAAAATTGAAACTTACTTGTAAAATGTATAGTTGCACATTCTTGAATACTGCATACCCAAAATAATTTTAAGACATTTTCGAAAAAATTTATATACAAAAAATTAATTTAAAAAAAAACCGCTCCGACGATTTAAAAAAAAAAAATTTGAAAAATCAACAATTTCTTGAGAAATCATACGACATCAATTTTTTTCAGATAGAATCTTTTTTTGAGGTACATATTTCAATTTAAATTTTTATTTACGAATATTAATTTTTTTTATGAGTTATAATTTGGAATACAGGAGCAAGTTCGTACGACCGAGTCGTGCACATTTTTTTATTATAAAGTATAGAAAATGCCATTGACACCTCATGATATTAAAAAAATTAAAACCGACAAAGTGAAATAACCCCGAATTGGCATTATTTCACTTTGCCATAGTGAAATAAGGCCGAGTGCGAAATTCGGCGTTATTGCACGGCACCGCTTTTCCCTCTGTCTGCTTTGTCTCCACACAAAACTATCATGGGAGCATCCCCCATATCTAGCATTGATGGACAGTGTTTTATATATTTCATCACATTCATTCTCTGATGGGCGCAGAATCATAACATGAGTCCCATCAATACAGCCGATTACTTTGGAAAATTGTAGTTTGTTAGTTTTTATGAATGTAAAGCTAAGTATACACGATTGGAAGATCTTCCAATATTGGCCGAAATGCCAAATGTCTTCCAACAGCAACCAATGAGCTTTCAATTGCCAATTTTCTATCAAATCAAAATTTTCTGTTTATACGGTTGGAAAATTTTATCCAAAAATTAATCAATTTATTGGAAGAAAATTGGCTGTCAATTTTTTGTCATCCAATTAAATATTGCCTGTTTAGACAATTGGAAGACTTAAGAGAACAAACAATTGGTAGACTCATTGGAAGACAATTTTTTTGCCAAATGATAGAAAATATGAAACACAATTTGAGGGCAAGGATATGCAAGGAGAATTGAAATCATACTTTTTCGAAAAAGCTTTATGGAATCAGAAATAAATACAAGATTACCTCCAGGGATTCCAAATTTTTCGTAATAGTAGGTTTTTGTTGACTCAGAGGCAACAAATTTGATGAACAAGGGACAGAGTTTTCTTTCCATCATGTTCAAAGTCTCGGACATTGTCTTACTGACTGTACTCTGCCCCATTGTTGTTGACCAGTCTGAGCCAACTTGCCTTTGGTAGGCACCAACTCCGAGAAAATTTAACGTCACTGCTAACTGGAGAGTTGGAGAAATGCGTGTCGATCGCACTGCTTGCAAATCCAAAGCCGGAGGATATATGAAAATGTGTCTTTTGTCACGCGAAAGTTTTTAAGAAATCTACCAAATTGGACAGGACATTGACAAATATAAACAAAAATTCTTTGTTAACACAAAACTTACTTTGCATCTGGAAGATCAAAGATATTAACTTTATTTCTGAGGTTAAATCTTAGCAAACGAATTTCTCTATTCCCATCATTTTCTCGTTCTCTATTGTTTTCATTGTTTCTAAAAAACACTTGCACTGGCACAAACACGTTCATTTTTTACAAAAATTTGAGAAAAATCCACAACAATTGAAAAGCGCGCACAATTTTGTATGAATGTGATTACAAAATAGCTGTCACAAGAAAAAGTGTCAAATTGGTGATTATCACTTGTAACTATCACCTTACGTAGACAAAATTTGTGATTTGTGACTATCACCGATCACAAATCACCTTACATGATTCCACCCCTGATTCTAAAAAGGATAGAATTGGCAATTTGGAAGCTTAAAGAAGCATTCAGTTTAAAAATCAACTGACAAAATATAGGGATAGTTCGCTAGCACCAGTGATTTAAGCAGTGGCGGGTTAAACGTTGAGGGCGCCATAGGCAAGCAACTCACTGCCACCCCTATATAGAAATATCTCGTACTATAATTTGACCGAAATCGCTGAATCGCCACTAAAGAAAAGGCGTTGAAATAGGGGCCAAGGAAAAAAGAGACTTAGTTAACATGAGATCTATTAGTATTGTCCAAATGATCTTACGAATTTGGTTAATTAATGATCTGCCGAACCGTAAATTTTGTAAACCAAGTTAACTCGAGTTGGGTCTTATGCAAACCGTATGGCAACTCGGTTCTCAAATCAGATTGCCTCGGAAATCAATCAAGAAAGAACTTATAAAGCAGAAAAATTAGGTTTTTAATCTGTCGAAATCTTTGCCATCCGCTGATGATTCAAAAATGCTTACAAAATTAGAAGAAAGTTAAGTCGATTGCCGAGTTGGCAAACCGAGTTGACTCTGTACTGTAAGAGGAATTGCTCAGGACCGATTTTTAATTTAACAAAAGATGCAATTGCAATTCCAGTTTGTAACATGTTTGTTACCTTAACAACCACCTATTTGCCATTTGTAAGAATTACTGCACCTAGGCACGTGCCTAGTTTGCCTTTAGGATAATACGCCACTGGATTTAAGTGGATTTTGCTGCAACTGACTGTAATAATAAATTGATTCCTAATAAGTAGTTAGTAGTTTTGTATTGCTCGCAAACAAAAATATGCTTAATTGCTGCTATTTTTATTTGCGTCTCTTTACGATAACCCAATATAATTTTAAATGGTGCAGTTAAGAAACTTAATCAAAAACATTGATTGATTATCGAAAAAAATTATAATCAAATTATTACTGACGTCATAGAAGGTTTATTTTCAAAATTATTATCAACCGAGATAAAAAAAAAAGCTACAAGAATCGAAACCAAAATAAATAACTCTTCGATGTGCAGGTATGTGCAGTTAAACCTTTTCGAAAATGAAAAGAAAAAGCTAACACCAATTGATCTCACTAGGTGTCAGTGTTTTCAATATTCATCTATTTTATTTTACTCGAAAATCCTTTAGAATGAAGAGATAAATATTGCCCCATAGTTAAGGGCCTCCTCAACATCAAGATGACACCGGCTGTCACTTTTCAATCTCAACAAAGTCAAATTCGAACCGAACTTATAAATTGACATATCGTTTATGGAAGGCATATTTGAAATAAACAGAGGGACTTTATCCTAACATTGCTGAATACTGAATTCGACAGACCTTAACTCTCCCAAAGACTGAACGGTCTCTATTTTTCCTTGGCACTATTTAGCTATTGCAAGACCTATTTTCACGATAATGATCGTCAATGCTTACAGTTATAGTTTCTCGTTACTAAACTTAAAGTTTTTTGTTTTGTTCTCTCTCTTCGCCTTCGTTCAGTTAGCTAAGCTTACATAAGCACTTAGCACTGTTCGACGATATTTTCTTAATCAGCAACACGACAAGAGTTCTTCTCTAATATAGGCACTCTATACAAACCGGAGGGTAGTAAGAAATTATAAGAACAATGTGGAGCATTTTGCTAAGAAATGCTCCACATGCGAACGACGATGAGCGGTGGCGGCGCGACACGATCGATTTGGGGGGTGTGTTGGTTTATCAGAGACAAACAAAGCAAAACCTTCACACACAAGCAAAATGAAGAATACACTCGCCTAATGGAGCACAGGTTGAGGTGGGTGCATATGTGTATAAAAAACATTCTCCTCTCGCTAACCGCTGCTGGAACTGGGGCTGGGGCTACGATGGTTTTGGCAGGCAGTTATGTTTTGATGGCAGAGATTTGGTGTTTTTTTGCCAGTAGTATAACGATCGTGTAAAAGCTCACTTCCGAAGTGGACACACTGATATCGACACCGACACCTGCCCCCTCGGGCCTAGATTTTATCACTAAGCATGGTGCAAACAAATACCTGCTCTGTATTTTCTTAAGTTCATTTTTTTTGTCAATTTTTTGTTTTGCAAGAAATGAGCTTGCGACTACTTGTTCGAAAACAAACAAACTGCCTTTATGTCTGCGAATATTTGTGTCCCGTCGCGTTTTGATGCTGAATTTCATTCTAAAAAAAAATCAGTTATCTTTTTAGTCTCGGTTAAACAATAAAAAAGGAAATCATTAAGCAGAGGAAATTTGTTTTTAATCAAATGTCAAAATATTACTTTGCTGCATGCGTCGCGTCGCCCGGTGCATAGAAAACCTAAAGGATAAAGTTTAACACTTGAAAAACAGCATATGTAGCAATATTCGCAAGAAAAATGACCGAACATTTATTTATAAATTATTTGATTCGATAAGGATCTTTATAAGTTCTGTTTGTGCATACATAAAATATCGTTCCTTCATTGATTTTTTTTGTGTTAATAAGAGGTTTTTATCCGATATGATAAGAAACTTTGTAAAAAGTTGTTAATCAAGAAGATATCGGTGAAAACTGATCATTCAAAGTGTGAAATACTAAATAAACATGCTTAATGTCTAAGTGCTGTGTTATTGCTTTTTTTCTTTGCCCCAAGTATAAGAAGTTAAAAAAAATATATATACCCTCTCACAAGGTAGATATACCCACTTATATTGTGATATTGTGGTTTTTAATTTAAGTTAACAAAAAAATTCATGTACCAATGAGCTTGTCACGTATTTCGTGATATAAGGAAAATAATTCAGATATAGTCTATCAATATAAATTTGCAGTTTAAAAAGGTTTATGCTGAAGACCCAATAAAAAGTCTTGAAAGGTTTACTTTTGCTTCTTTTTTTTTGGCGAACAAATTATCACAATTGGAGGCGAGTTTTAAAAGCTTATTAGTACCTATTTTTGGCTGTGTAAACATTAATAATTCGGCTTATTTAAAGTTCTACTTAATAGCCCATCCAGTCGGGAGCGTGGTTTCGAAGTTTATTGGGTTGATAGTTCTTTGAGTGCAATCGGTAAGTCGATCAAGTTTTTTTTAAGTGATTTTCGAAGAATTCTCGAGGAAGAGGTACTTGTTTTTAAGGTTTCTTGGAAGAAATTGATAGCCTTACTTAGGAGCAAACTGACTTTGCTTATTACTTATTTTCTGTTGCTTTGATTTTATATGTAAATTTCATAGCTTAGGTTTGGCCCTATCCAATTACAAACTATTCTTTTTCTAAAGAAATACGATGGTGCATGTTTACGAAGTTCGAGCAAATAACAAGTACCTAGAAACTGTGGCAGTCAACCGTTTTTCTTTCGAATTTCAAAATATTACACGGAACCGAAGATGGCTTACATTTTTCTAGTACCTACCTACGTTCAAGTGCCGTTTTGAAAAGAAAAAGTCCCTTTATAGTCGTTTCTTGTTGGGCTGAGCAGAAACGAATATCATACCGAGACATGAAAATCCGGTAAAATCAATGCACAGTAAAATTAAATATACGATCAGACAAAAACCGACAACATTCAATGCAGTATGCCGATTTTTCAATATAAAGAGTCCGCCAAATCACTTTTTTTTTTTTATTGAAAATGCTATACAAAAAAAACTACTGAATATTTTCTCAAATTTCTTTTTTATTTGAAAGTTAGATCCTTCCGGTTAATAATGGAAAACAATTTCATTCAAATGGCTGCCTCGGCTGACCATGCAGTAGCCTACACGATCGGTCCAATTTTTAATTTTTTTAATTATCGATTGTGTGCAGCTGTATTTCACCAATGGCTTCACGAATATTGTCGTTTAAAGCGTCAATTGTCTATGGCTTGTTTGCGCAATACTTATCTTTTACGGCACCCCACAAATAATAGTCCAACGGTGTCAAATTGCAGCTCCGAGGTGGCCAAACGACATCAGCTCTTCGGCTAATAATGCGATCTTCAAAAACAGGGCGCAAAACATCGAGTGTAGCTTCGGCTGTGTGGCATGTAGCGCCGTACCTACTGTTGAAACCAAATGTTGCCAATATCCTCCTCTTCAATTTTTGTGAACAAAAATTCGTTCAAAATGCCTCGATAACGATCGCCATTGACTGTAACGGCCACTCCTTGCTCATTTTCGAAGAAAAATGGCCCAATTATGCCTCTGGACCAAAATCCGCACCAAACAGTGACTCGTTTTGGGTGGATCGGCCTTTCAATGTATGCGTGCGGGTTTTTTGTGCCCCAAATGCGATAATTTTGCTTTACCCGCCAAGATCAAAAAGAGCTTCATCTGAAAAGATGATATTTTTGGCAAAATCGGCATCTTTTCTAAGTCGATCGCAGGCCCACTTAGCGAAGCGAAAACGCATTGGATGGTCAGTTGGCTTCAACTCCTGAACCAATTGGACTTTGTATGGCGTTATACCAAGGTCTGTATGCAATATTCGTCTGAATGATATCTTCGAAATGTTCAATTGTTGAGAACGACACGGTGCATTGATGTTGATGGCGCTTCACGCACACTTTTTGCCACAACAGCAATTTTCTCGGGTGTACGCACTGTTTTTGGCTTTTCACGCTTTGGTTTATCGATGAGGATGCCAGTTTCTTTCACTTTTTTCACAAGATAACAAACATACGGAGCTGACGCTGCTTCTCTTCTTCCAAAATCCGTACGCAATTTTCGCACACATTCTGAAACATTACCATGATTTTCAAAGTAATTTCGCAATATTTCCCAGCGTTGTTCAAGCATATACACAACCATATTCGTTCAGCGGAAGGATAAAACTAATTATCTGTCAAATAAGACATGTTCTAAGTGTTACCATTCACGAAATAAGCACTAGTTGAAAAAAAACGTTAGATGGCGGACCCTTTAGATTCGTCAATGAAGTTTTTGGAACTGAAGAAGCTGGAACTATGAAAATGTTTCTCTATTCTTTTGGTTGGTTCTTTTACAGTACTATACTTCTAACTTATCGATCAAGTTTGTGGATTTTTTTGAACGGACATAGGATTTCCACAACACCTTTGTAATATAGTGCAACTTTTGGCGATGCCAATATCTTTCAGCTTCAGCTGCACATACAGGCCTGCACCATGTGATTCTTCTTCGATAGAGCTCTTCTTCCGTTCTTACCTAAGCGTAACACTATATCATTGAAAAAAAAAATGATTCTAGAGGCTTCTGACCAGTGCTCCTATTAAGATCCTTATTGGGTGAGAAAATCCGTAGAATGATGCGAAAAAATCTACATATTTACGAACCTTGCAACTTCCCTTTAACTTTTTTTTTCATGAGCTGAATCCTTAAAACGCTACAGATTCCACTTTTGAACGGAGCAGTTGGAGCGTAGCTTGGTGATGTGTGTCACAAAATCACTTAGCCTGATGTGCAATGTGCATAGCAAAGGATTTCCCACTTCTGAATCTATTTATTGTATTTTTTGTTCAATTTAGGAATTCAGACATTTTTTTTTTTACAAAAGGAAGTTATGAAGGTATGAAATATAATTTTTACGAATATTGTAAAAATACCATGCCAATCGGTTCGAGCAAAGTCAAATGTACAACGAACGCAATTCAGTGACTTTCTTTTCCAATTGACCGTTACATTGAGAATTTGATGATTCAAAGGTTCAGTAACACGTCAACTAGTCTTGAAAGAGAATTACATTCCACTTAGTTGTTCCTGAGTAGCACTTGAACATCTTTTTTCATTCAATGCATGACTTGAATGACGACAAGTGACGGCACATTCCTGCGCTATTGAAAATGTGCTAATATTTTGTTTAAAGTTAATTTGAAATTAAAATTGCAATACAATTTTCTCAACATAAATCTCAACCATGAGATAATGGATCAGCCCACCTGATATTCCCATCTTTTTACTATAGCCATTTAATCTATAGTAAGCTTTTTAGATGACCTTATAAGCATCTATCTTATGAGCCTTCATTAAAAGTAACTATCACAGAAAATCAAATCGATTACGTGTGATTACCTCAAAGATAGCAAGTATTCAGATGGGTCGTCGTCACCAACAATTTGTTTAAAAACCGAACAAAAAATTCGATTGTTCTTCCTCAACTAATTGATTTGCGGTTTTACAATAAAATGCATGACTGGGTCCCATGAAAGTGGTCTCAAAAGTGCCAATAGTTGTGTAATAGACATACATAGATATTTTAGATCAATAAGATAATGAACTAATTTCAACAAAATTTTCCTCTAGGTGTAGCTCAGTTCAAACAGAGAATAGGGAAATTATGTCATAGGAAAAGGAAGTTATTTTGAGAGACTAAACAATTTTAGACAAAATCATACTTAATGCCTTTTGTCTGAAAGTTTTATTTTTATTTGCTTACTGTCTTAAGTGACCTTAGAGACACAAAAGAATTTATTCATAAATTTGATGGGGTACGGTGGGTGTGTAGATTGTTCGCAGTCCTAATTTAATGCTGGCGTTTGTATGTTTTATGCTTGGCGAATAGTTATGAAGATGATGCTTAAACATAAAAGAGCAATTACAAATTAAGTACAGGCTCGTTGCATTGTGTTTTCTTCGACAAGGACCTCAAAATAATGCAATAACCATTACACAGATTGCTTTCAAACTGCATCTAGAAATAATTCTTATCCAATGGCAAGTATACGCCACAGTGAGCAAAATGTTTTGTGTTTTTTTTTTTTTAGGAGAGATAGAAGAAACTGTTCTATGAATACAATATGCAGGCTAGCCCTGCTATAGGTATTCAGACTATATACTTCAAGCATCTGCTGGAATTTAAGATAGGGCTTAGGTGTAGAAAGTGTAGAAAAGTGTTTATACTACACAGCATTGCCAAATGAACAAAGAAAATCTTACGAAAAATGGAATATACTCTTGCTGTTGTCTTCGACATACTTATAGATTGTGTCTTGAGTAGCGTTTATAACAGCGCAGTAAGGAAACCTAACCTCAACCTAGAAGATACCATCGTTCACTTTATATTATGAAATTTTCGTTAAAAACAGGACCCTAGTTTAATTCAGGAATAAATGAGTCAAAGTGATTATGAAAAAGAAATTCCGCTGTATCTTTCAATCATTTAAGATTGTACTGTTTCTTTTCCTATACGGTGGCAAGCTTACTTACTTACTTAAACTGGCGCTACAGTCCGGTGTGGACTTGGACCTCAATCAACAGTCTCCGCCAGCTAGCTCGGTCCCTAGCTAGCTGTCTCCAGTTTTGCACTCCAAGTTGATTGAGATCCTCTTCCACTTGTGTGCGCCACCTGAGTCGCGGTCTTCCTCTCCTTCTGCGTCACTCGGGACTAGTGTCGAAGGCTTTCCGGGCCGGAGCATTGGTGTCCATGCGCTCTAAATGACCGAGCCATCTGAGTCTCAAGCTCTGACCCTTCTGGCTAGGTTCACGTCGGCAAACGTCGGCATGGTGGCAAACGTTCGTATGTTAAGCCATCATTGGAGCATGGATGACCATCCCTAAACTCAGCAGGCCTCCTTAATTAAATGTCGCTAGACCTGTTAATATTTTTAAGAACCAATGTTTGGATACAAAGCCAATTAGGTCATACACTTCTCCTACGAAAATACGTAGGCTAAAATGTCTTAGATAAATAGCATCCTGGATTAATGGTGGGCAGAGTCTCCCATCAAATTAAAACGGCAGCCATATAGCAATTTATAATATCGAGGCCTATTACATGATGATTCTGTGTAGAAAGCTAACGGATCTATTACCCACAATTGTTCTAGAATCTAGAATCTTCTGTGATCGTGACACACGTTCATTTAACGCTTAAAAATGTTTCGATGTTGCCAAGAAATTTAGAATTTGATTGTCCCAGAGATTTCAGAACAATTTCTATGTCGAAAAAAGCCTCTTGTTTTGAATTCGAATGCAATCTGCGATTTATTTAATTTGTTTCCCAATTATTTTTATGACTTTGTTTTAGTATTAAAAGATGATGTCCCCAAAAAGATGGATTCTGCTTTTGATATTTTACATATCATATCTAATGTTTGGCGCCAGTATTTATTACCACATCGAACACAATTTAGAAAAAGAAAGACGTGCAACTCAACTCCAGGAACGAATTGAGATTAATGGTAAGTCTGTAAGCGGAAATACGAGTACTTATTTCAATTAATTTGACTATACGCAATAATAATATTTACTTATGTTCCGATTTATGCGTGCAGTTTTGTTTGCGTGAAACGGTTATACTTAATCTTCATGGTATAAGTCAACTAGGTATTTGAACTAGAAGCCAAATTATGTTAAATGTACAAAAGGACTATTAGTTAAGACAATTACGTTTTACGTTTATATTTTGAAAGAAACACTGTTTTTTTCAATAACGTGATCAATCAGTTAAAAAAAAGTGATAAATGGTAAATAAATCATTCTATATTTAGACAGTTACTTTACACATTGTTAAAATGATATTATTGCACATGTGTCAAAAATTAGAAAGTTTTAAATTACAAAAAATCGATTATATTCACCTAATAAAATCTTTTATTGAATCAAATAAAGGGTGTACATCTTTTTCATGGTAGTGCAATATTTATGAGAGGGAACTGAGTCATTCATTTTGCATTTTGTTGTTTATGGAGACAGTAAACAGATCAACAACTCCATTTCTGAATTTAAACGGTTTTGAATTGGCAGCTTATTGTCAACAGAAAAAAGGACAATCATTTCGTTTTCCATTGGACGTCTTGAAGCATTCGGAAGAGTCCAGAATTCTTCTGAAACCATTCCATTGGACTGACTTTGACAGACGGAATGCTTCTAAGGAGAGAAGAAAACTAGGAGTGACTCCTTACTAATTATTTATTGAGTTGCATCACTGATCAAGCAAATTGAGAAGAAAATAAAGTACAGTTATTACCGTTATTATTACAGTTATTCGAGTATGCCATTTGGAATAACGAGATTTTGGTGTAGATTAATAGAAAGTCACTTACGGTTTTTCAATCCCGATTCATGTTTTGGCGGGCAAATTCCAATCTTTTTTGTTTGTGGGCTGCTGTTAGATTTTGAGCTGGCACCAGCCAAAAAAGAACAATCACTCCACTGCTTTTTAAAGCACGAGAAATGGTTGAAACCGAAACTCCTATACCCAATTCAGTAACGTGAAATAACGCCCGACGAAATAAGGCCCAATAGGGCTTTATTTCCATTTTTTATGGAAATAAGACCCCTACAAGGGTTGCGGTCTTATTTCCATTGCAACTTAGAAATAATGCCCGTGGGGCCTTATTTCGGTTTTTCTGTTTTGATTAGAAAGTTGGCGCAGGGAAAATCGTCACGAGATCAGAAATCCCGAAAATTGTTTTCGGAACTTCTGATCTACTATGGAGGGTCATAAGTTCCGACTTCGATTTAGGGATTATTAATCCACTATGGTGGGTCAATAGTCCCAATTAGGTTTTACTTTTAATGGGATAAAAATCCAAATAAAAAAAAAGTGAAACAACGAATGTTCATGTTAAAAAATAAATAAAAACCGTTAGTTCCTGTATGTAAACTACACTACAAAAAAAAAAAACTTACAAATAGACCACGTTTCTTTATTAGCCGTCGAAAAAATGGTCAGAGCAATTCATTTTTTAAAGCTGTTGAGGTTTCCTTTTATTTGGAAAAGCAACCATTACACATCCTGCAATGCAAAGAAAGATTTTTGCAATAATTTAAATTATTCATTTTCATCATCTTTTTGAATTTGGACTGAGGATTGATTCTCTTTTGGGCAAAATTTTTTCCGCTAGTGTCCATCCATCTCTCTGATGCAGCTTTTAATGTAATTGAAACAGCTTGGTTTTTTTAGGTGATAGATAGTTGCAATAAATTGGCTTCAACCTTCAAGTATAGTGTACTTGTACAATGCCGTACCCTTACAGAACTTTGACATCGCAGAGTGCAGAAGAACGTTTGCATTGGATAATGTTTTCTTAACGTCACATAGACTTAAAGCATGCGGTATGTTTCAGCTTTATGCACAGAAAAAACCAAGAAAATGTAATAAATTTATTTAATTGTTTTACAAAATGTTAAAATTAATCGCGAAGGTCGGAAACCCTGAATTAGATTTCTGGACAAATGAACCAGCATAGTGGGTTAGTAGTCGCAAAATAGAATTCAGCACTTATCATCCACAATAATGGGCCATTATTTTTATCTTCTGGAAATGCGGCCTTATTTCCATGTAAAATGTGGCCTTATTTCCACAATTCAATCGAAATAAGGCCTGTCGGGTGTTATTTCGATTTTTTCATGGAAATAAAGCCGCATTTAAGGTGGGGCCTTATTTCGTTGGGCGTTATTTCACGTCACCACCCAATTCGTCACGAAATGCTGGATGCAGCATTGATTAAACGCCTCTTGTCGCGGCGCACAGTTGTCCAAAAAGGGAAAAGTCGTGGCAAAAATACAAAATCTGATGTTTTATTTTTATTGTTTTGTTTTTTATTTCTAAGAGAAATATAGACAGAGCTTCAAAAACAGCAAACAAAATAATTTTTTGATCACTAGTTTAATTTATAGGGCTCTTCAAAGTTAGTTAATTTTGTTCTAGAGAAAAAAAAAGAAAAAAAAAGAAAATTCCTTATTTTCATTTCTGCGATTATGGCATATTGAATGAAAAATCTTATTTTTTGTTAATAGTTCCTGGTTAAATTACTTATAAGTAAATTTAAATTTGAAATTGAAAAAAAAAATAATTTTTAAGGTTTTAATAAATGAAACAAAAAAACACCATTTTTTTTACAATTTATCGAGTTTGAATAGAGCTACAAAAAAATCCATCCAAGTCCATGCATTAAGCCGAATAGGGTATGTGTATCAACCAATTGTTAAGCCAAAAGAAAAATATTTAGCTGCGCATACTTGCGCACTGCCGAGATTTTGAACTTTGAAAAAAAAATAAAGGCTTGAGAAAACGCTTACTTTGGCATACCTTGACCCACGTAAACGCTTCGTTCTCTGTTAATAGTAATGCTAGCAACGATGTTAAGGTTTTAATTTTAAGAAGAAATATTAGCCATTGTAACTGCATTTACAAATTTTTTTATCTTTTTTTTATTGGTCAGATATTATTTTTTGAAGGATGTTCCGTTGTTCTTGTCCGTGATAATTTTTGACTTTGATGTCAATTTTTTTCGAAAAATGCGTCGTAAACATAACATTTTCTTACTTTATTTTAATAATGATAATAATAATGAATAAAAGTCATTCATAAGGTTGTCGAAAAACCCACAAGTATCATAAAATGTATGGTACTTGTAAAAACCAGCAACGGATGAAACTTAAATTTTTTTTTTTTTTTTGCTTTAGAATAAAAAAAAATATTATTTTGGTTTTGCAAAATGTTTTACCATATCTACCAATTTTTATAATCTGCCTACTTTAATTTTCCTATTTAAGTAGATTCCTGCATTTACTAAGCCAAAATGATCTAAGGTTGCAGGATATTTTTAATTATAGATCCTTATTTTATGGTCCAATAAAACAGGTAGAGAGAAATATTATTATAAAAATTTTATTGATTAAAATTAAAATTTTTATTAATTTATATTAAATATTATATTAATATAGACAAATTTAACGAGTATACAAAAAACACTTCGGATCTTTAAAAATCGAAATATAGTCACAAACTCTTGACCCCAACACTTCACAAGATTCTGGACCACGGTGGAGAACTAATAAGCCATCAAATTTTACCAATAGGGGAACTTTCAGAGGAAGCACAGGAAGCAAGGAATAAAGATTACATGCGATATCGATTATCCAATACTCTCAAGGTTTCAAGGAAACGACAAAATGAAGATTTATTTAATATGCTATCCATATCATCAGATCCACTTGTTTCATCTTTAAGACACGTTAGATCCCAAAAAGAGCTCAAAAAAAGCTACTGTCCAGAGCTGATTAGTCTATTAAATATTAAAAGTGATGATGATGGCAGTGAACTTTTTACTGAAAATTTATAATTATTGTTTAAGATAGTTTATGTATATTTTTTTATTTAATATATGTATACCTATCCTATATGTTTTTAATTATACTTGATTTTTTTTTATTTTTTTTTGGTCCGTTTATTTTTTCCATTTGCTGTTTCACATAAAATATGTCACTTAAAAAGGTATAAACCATTATTATTGACCGCTTAAAGCAAAAAAAAAAAAAAGTTTCTTTGCCAAATTTTCGCATCCACTGTTGTGATGAATTTTATTTTGGAACACCCTATAAACACTTAGGGGGTCATAATTTTGTTTTTATCGAAATTTGCAAAACTAAAGACAATTTTTAAAGTTTTACTTCAATTCTTTTTTCTATAAATTTCGTTTTTTGAGAAAATCTGTTTTCGGCCGATGATTCCGAAACACCCTGTGAAATAATTTTCTTGAAATTCATTGGTGAAACAGCCCTGGAAATTTCCTTCAAATTAAAAAAAAAATTATACCGCTGCCTCAATCCGTTCAAAAGTTATGATTTTTGCAACGAGATAAGTCATTTTGGACAACCGTGCGGCGTGTCAGCCCGGGTCTTATTTTTGTCCCATAAGATTCTGGATCTTTTAAAAAATTTTGAAAGACACGATCCGATCGGGAAGTTCGTCTTCCAATAGCCCTAAGCTTAGTCCGCTTGACCGAAAAGCCAACATTTTGCGTTTTTCAATTTTGCTTAAATGCGTACCACGTGGCATTGTTGTTTTTTATTTGAAAGCACTTGACTGAAAGCAGCTTTAAAGAGATTTGCATTGTGCGGTTATATTTTAGCAATACATCACAATCTGTTTTTAATTTTTAAACACCAGGAGAGGAAATAACGGTACTTTATTTTCTCCCAATTTTCTCGATCAGTGATGTAACTCAATAAAAAAATAGTAAGGAGTCACCCCTATTGTATAAAACGCATTTTTTCAGCTGCGGTTATACTTATGCAAGGCACTGTATTTTAATATTTTGAAGATACGGCAGTTTCAAGTCACCAAAACGCAACGATCAATTATAACAACTGTCGAACTTCAAACTGTCAACCATGATTCTAATACAGTCATTGAATAAGAAGTACAGGAAGCGGTGTAAGCTACACGTACAGTATAAGTGAGTGAAGCAACAAAAATTTCTGATGATGTCAAATTTTGAAACTCATCTGTCAAATTTTGAATCGCATCTGCCATTTGCTGAGCTGTAATTGGTCAAATGTTTCGTCTGTCAAAAAAACAAAAACTCAAGTTCAGGGGCGCATTTATTTATGTTGGTGATTGTTGGGCGCTACACAATTTCTTGTGCTTTTTAACACTTGATCAAGTTGTTCATAGAATGCGCTTTCGAATACGACCCGAAAAAGGACAATAAATATGATGAATTAAGGATAAAAATGAAGAAAATTTAACGAAAAATAAAAAAAAAATAATAAAAATCGTACATGTACACCTCGAACGTTAAAACACCATGTTGTCCAAAAAAATAATTGAAATAAAAAAATAAAATTGATGCACAATCGATGTAATCTTGATTCAATCATATTTCGCTTGGCGCCACTGAGATTAACCATTCAACTGCAGACCAGCCCTGTTGTAATGCGTTTGTGTTTGTGAAACTCACACTACTTAGAAAAATGCTTCACTTCTTTTTCGTAAGACCCCTTCCTGTACTTCTTATTCAATGAATACAGTTGATTGAATTTAAGGATTGCCACACAGGTTTGTAATAGAAATCTTGATTGGGTAAGGGCTGCCAAAGTAAAGCTTGACTCGAAAACGACAGAGCTAAATTTAAGGGCCGCCTTACTTACGGTGTCAACCATGATTCTAATAAATCTCTGCCATGCATCTAGAACTTTCACTACTGATCACTAATTGTGACAAGTGATCATAAAAAATCACTTGTCAGTAATTCTGACATACTCAACATGATTCATCGTTTAATTTGGATTAACCTATCAATTAATCAAATAGATACTAAGTATTTTACGCAAATTAAGTTGTCAATTTATTTGTTGGATGTTCTTATCATTTCACTGCAAAGCTAATTGATGATTCCAAGGAACTCATCAATTACATTCTAACGGAAAATGTGTTTTTATCAAAGCTAATACCTTTTCAAAAAATGTTTGATAAATTATTGTTGCTATCTTAGCAAAACCAAACTTGTAAATTCAAGCCGTTTATCATTTTGAAGAGCATTCAAAAGATCATATCAGTTGTGGAACATAGCTCATTACATCATGTAGGCAGAATGACACTTAATTTTGATTAAGTGCTATCGCAACAAGAAAAATCCACCATTAATTATACAAACATTCGTTATTTTTCATGAAATAAGTTGAACATTATAAGATAAGTCCTTTGCCTTAGCTTTTAAGACTTTAAATATCAGGACTCTAGGTTTAATGAAAGCTGCTTTGACCATATTATTTTCAGAATATCTCACGTATCAACTGGAATCCAAAAACGAATCGGTCCAAAATGACGTTCTAGTTAGAATCACAGAATACTGCGGAAAGCCGGTAACGAATTATACAACTGATACATTTGAAGAACCATATACTTGGACATTTTACCACGCGTTCTTTTTCTCCTTCACGGTTCTATCAACAGTGGGCTATGGAAATCTAGCACCAACAACAACTCTAGGTCGTATAATAATGATTGCATATTCTCTAATTGGTATTCCAATTAACGGTATTTTGTTTTCTGGCTTGGGAGATTTTTTCAGCAATACTGTGAGTTTGTATAATTTTTTGTTTTTCTTACAATCAAATAAGGATGACCTCAATATCTGTTCTTGTATAGTTCACTTCAATCTACACAAAATACAAAAACTACAAAATAACAAACGATATTCGTTATGTTCCACCGCAATTGAGTTTATTTGCAACGGTTTGCATCGCACTTGTACCAGGAATTGCCTTCTCCATTATATTGCCGTCATTGATGTTTTCGTATTTTGAAAACTGGTCATTTGCAACATCGGTATATTATTCATACGTTACAATGACGACAATTGGATTTGGTGACTTTGTACCAACTTTTCAACCACAACAGGTTTGTACCATTTATTTGTGATGCACAACCATTAATATCTCGTTTCTTTTTAGCCTCACAAATTCGGAGGACTTTTCATTGTTTACCAAATATTTATAATCGTTTGGTTTATATTTTCTTTGGGCTACCTCGTAATGATAATGACATTCATTAGCAAGTAAGTTCAAATTTTTATCAAAATCAATTGGAATGTGCCCGAGAATTATCAATCAATGCTCAACGTCATTGTTTTCATTCACAGAGGATTACGAAGTAAGAAATTAATGATGCTGGAATATCAACTGTCAGAAAATATTAAGGCCACTCAGCATCGTATTTGGAGCGGTGTAACAAAAGATGTTGGTTATTTGAGAAGGATACTCAATGAGCTTTACATTTTAAAATTTAAGGTGAGAATTGAGAGAATTTCGTTCTGTTTTAAAGGTGCATACATCTGCACCAAAAGTATTAGGATCGACACTATTAGGCAAATCCAGCTGTCATTTTTGTCGTCGGGCGACTGGCGACTGCATTCTGTTCAGCTCACAAACACGCTTCAGCTTCGGCTTTGCCTGACGTTTACGAGTTCAGCCATAGGAATTCAATGCATGCTATCACAATGAAGCTTCGACATCACTTTTCGTAGATAATATTACGTAACGTGACTCTGAACGGAAGCTCTAGTTCAAATATGCTGAACATTTGCTTTGTCTGACAGCTCAACAGCTATTAAAAAAGTACAAAAACAAAATTCATTTGTTTTTGGAGTGATGAAGATGATGGATGGAGAACTGTCGTTTAAAGCAAACTCAGCAAACTCGAAGCGGGTGCGTCGTAACGCAGACGAAGCCGAAGCTAAAGCGTGTATGTGATTCAGCCTTTATGCGGAACGATTTTTATATCGTGTTTCTGGTGTCGGTGTGGGAACGTTTGCACATGTTTTTTTTCATGAATGATATTGAAGAAGTCACATGACGGATTGCATTGCCAAAAACCTTTTATGAATCTCTTGTTGAGTGTAAATAAAAATTAACAACCCCATTTTCTTGAATTCTCTTTCAGCCCGTTTACAATGAACCCTTATACTTAACAGAAAAGCGTTCGATATCATGTCCGGACCTTAGTATATATCGCACGGATGCACCTGTCATTCGCCGTAAGCGAGCTTTCTCCGAATGCATTGGTGCAATGGATCAACCCATAGGTGGCTCTCCACCATACAAAACATCATCCGATACAGAATTAAGCAATATCAATAAACAAAAAACCTTCGAAACTGCCGAAAATTTCAAACAAACAACACAGCTTTTAGCCCAAGTTGTAAACGCATTAGCTAGTATAAGACCCATGGACAATGAAGCGACCATCGGCTCGTCTGGATTCGAAGGTGGCTATCATGGCCTCAATGATTCGCAGATTTTATCAAGCGAATGGTCATTTCAAACAGGAGCTGAACCAATACCACAAAGAGGACGAGCTTTCTCTGATTTCAATCTTAGCTTTAAGCCGAGTATGCATCCCTTACCGAATGAATGGACATGGAGTGGTGATAATGTTCAAATTCAACAAGCCATCAACACGCGATTTAAGAAAAAGCGTCAAACAGTTGAAGATAACTACAAGACAATGTACTCAAACCCATATCCGGGTGCTGGATATGTCGATCAAAATGGTGATGCAGGAACCAGTAGACAACGTAGGAAATTCTCTGTGTCTGAAGGTGGCAAGCAGCTTTTGAGAAAATTGAATCCCTTCAGAAAGCGTTCGTCTCAGGGCTTTATAGACGCTACTAGCGTTGCCGATCGAAAATTCTCCATAACCAGTGTCCCGGAAGTTCCCGACTGGGTAGCATCGAGAGATGATTATTACAGTACAATAAACGTTTGTCAAGCTAATGAGAAAAAGAAACTTTCGGGTATTGATAATTTGGGACTCACTGGAGATGGTGGTGAGCCGACTCTTTTCAACCGCCAAAGTTCAAACTTTGGTTTTGAGGAAAACCAATATGAAAATAGCCCTAATCCTGCACAACCACCGACACCATCTGGTGGTAAGCTGAAAAAGCGCCGTGAGAGCTTATTCACACAAAATCCGAATATGCGTAGAGGCAGCATGTTTACTTCCGCCGCTACTAATGCAAATCGCAGAGGAAGCCTTTTTATCAACCAACCCTCAAGAGGCATTAATAGGCCAACAAATCGACGCACTAGTCTTTTCTCCGAAGATAATGAAGACGCATCAAATCAGGAAATTTTGGAGAATACAACAATTGCTGATTTAATTCGGGCACTTGAAGTAATGCATACCCAAGCAGTGCTTGGCCAACCATCAACAGAAGACAATAGCATTGATCCAAAAAATAAAAAATTCGGAACAGCTGGATTAGCACCATTATCTCTTCCACCATTCATGTCGATATTGAACCCAGAAGAAAAAACAACAATGTCAGGAAATCGATATATGCGGCGATCGACTATAATCGGTACCCCATCATTTCCAGGTAGTTCCGCTTCCAATATTCTCACTCAACGCCAACCAATAACTAGTTTGTCTGGTGCGACGACGACAATGGGCAATAGTGACCCCCCACCGATATATTCTGAGAAACCAAACGTGAAGTTCAATCGACGTTTTAGTGTTCGTCCTACAACACTGAACATTCCACCTGGAATGGCAGAATCAGCGAATTACAGTATTCCAAACATTACTTCGCAGAGTGTAGTACAGAGGAGACTTTCTCTAAGACCGTCACCCCTCTCAAGAGAATCAGGTCATGGTCCTTCGAATTTGACTAATCGAGCAGTTCCGAGCTCTAGAAGTACTGCACCGACCACGAGTAGCAGTACGCATTCGCCACTATCACGAATAGTTCAAATATCAGAAGCTCAGAGGAAGAACAGTGAACAAAGGGAACATAAGCAATAAGTCAAGTTGGGAGATTTTGTTTTATTTCTGCGTTTACGCAAGGATTTTTGTTTGTTTGTTTTTTTTTTTTTTTGAATCATGTTGATCAGTTGCCAGTTATAAAATGAAATATAGTAACAGTTATTTCTGTATTAATAGAGATTTATTATTGCTTAAGTGAACTTGTGTTATATAGTTTGTTTTTTTGATATATTTAAAATGTTATTATTAATTTATGTAAATATTTGAATGCCTATAAGTATAAATCTATCAAATAAATGCGTTTTTCTGTGAACATTTGTTAATTTTAATGTAATACTACGTTTCCACTAACTCTGAATCCAAGATTAAGTGAAGTAGATTAAGAATAAATCTATGGAAAGCATTACCGACACTGTTGGTAAAACTGTCAAATTTGACAGATACTAGTTTTTCTTAAGGCGTTTTTAATTGGCAATTTGGAAGTTAAAAAAAGCATTCTGGATGCGTTCAACTGGGCAAAAGTGACAGTTCTGATTCTGAAAAGAAGAGAATTCCCTACTGATTTTAAAACCAGAACGCTTTTTTCAGATTCCAGGTTCGTTCGATGTAACCAGCCCCGAGACGCTCCGGTGCTTGTCATTAGCCTGAAAGGAGCTGTCAAAAACCTGAAAAAAATTCTCTGGAATTGGTTTCATATCGAACGCATTTGTATTGCTCTGTTTTTGTTCTTCTATTCGTTATATAGCAACAGCTGATTCGAACAGCTCCGAAATTCTCGCCCCGAAAAAAACTTGGGGCGGTTCAGTGCCCTCACGGTACGAGCACTGAATGCACATCGAACACGGTGGAAATGCACCGAGGTGAAAAAAGAACGACATCGAACACTTCAGCGCGAAATCAGAGCCCCACAGAGCACCCAGAGCTCACATCGAACAAACCTAATTAAAAACGCCATTGAGGTCTATCTTTGATAGCCTGTCCAACTGTCCAACTCATTTTCCATGAACGAGTCCAATAGCTGTGAAACAAAGAGTAAAAAATCAGCTTTTAAAAGTGTTCCGGACCAAAACTGCGTTTTTTAAAATGGTATTGTGAAGCGATTGGATGTCGTATCGAAATGATTAAGGTGTCATTGTGTAGACAAAAACTGTTTCTAGGGCACTATTGGAGCACAATTTCAATTAAGTACTTCGTTACTTAGTAGTAAAGGCTCAAAACGCCAAAATGACCAAAAATCGTACTTTTTCAAAGAGAATTCCATCAAAATAAAAACATTTTTAGGTAACATTTCTTAATGAGCATAAAATTCAACATTTAAACTGAGACACTAATGGAAATTAACTTTTTAAACAAAAAAGGATTTAAAAAACAATGAATAGAATTTGTATTATTGATAAGCAATTTTTCTTATGATACGATATTTTTTTTTTTTTAAATCTCTTCATTCATTTAGCACGTACTTGTTCTCAACACATACTAATCAAAAAATTTTGAAAAAACTTTGATCAAACACATTTTATTTCGAAATTAAGAGATAGCCAAATCTGCCTAAATTTGAAAATTCAAATCAGTAACGGCTTTATTAGTCTGGCGGAAGTCACGATTCTCATAGGAAGGTGATTCTCTCTCTCTCTTATGGCGTTTTTAATTGTCAATCTGGAAGTAAAAAAAAGCATTCTGAAAGCGTTCAATTGGGCAAAAGTGACAGTTCTCAATCTGAAAAGAAGAGAATTGCCAATTAAAAACGCAATAATTGGCAATCTGGAATCTAAAAAGAAGCATTCTGTTTTTGAAATCAGAAGGGAAATTCTCTTCTTTTCAGAATCAGAACTGTCACTTTTGCCCAATTGAACAGGCCAGTTCCACCTAACAACATCTCACTGAGATCTCAGAGATCTCAGAGATTTTTTAGGTGGAACAAAAAATCTCAGCTGAGAACTGAGATTTCTGAGATGAAATTATTTTGGATTCGATTTCTCACTCAGCTATTATGACGTGACTGACAGATGTGCAACAACAATTTGTAAGGTAACCATTTTATCTCAATGAAAACTGAGAATTATGTTCCACCAAATGATTTTGCCTCAGTCAAAGTGACATTGAGATCTCAGTGAGATATTGTTAGGTGGAACTGGCCTAACGCTTTCAGAATGCTTTTTTTTACTTCCAGATTGACAATTAAAAACGCCATTAGCAGGATGCATTTGACGATGTTCACATTGGATTCTTTCCTCCGACTTATCTTGACGTCTATATGTTTTTTCTCTTTCGTACTTGCTGGTTAGAAAAAGACAACAAAGTGAGGCAGGATTTTCAAAGCAAACTAAAAATTGATGGATTTTTTTTGAAATTTGGCATACGCCGTCAAATTAATTGGGCCAGAGGTGCGTTTTTGCGCTGACGATAGTTGACTATAGTTTTTGTGTCACACTTTGACACACCAACCACTTTCAACTCACCTCCTGAGATGGATTGGAAATAGTTAGAGATAGTTACGATTTGACACATCAACACAGACCGCAAAAACGACAATTGTGATTACGAATCGTAACTATTGGCGTGCAAAAACGAGAAATAGTCAACCATTGTTGATTATAGTTGATTATAGTCAGCGCAAAAACGCACCTCAGTTCCACCTAACAACATCTCACTGAGATCTCAGAGATTTTTTAAGTGGAACAAAAATGAGAAATGAGATTTTTTCTGAGATCTCTGAGATGAAAATATTTTGGATTCGATTTCTCACTCAGCTATTTCGACGTGACTGACATATGTACAACAACAATTTGTAAGGTAACCATTTTATCTCAATGAGAATTGAGAATTATGTTCCACCAAATGATTTTGCCATGTGGCTTTTCTTACAACCTAAGAATTGATCCGTGACGTAAAAGTGGTAATTTTTTTCCCTTAAATGCATTTCTTTCACAAAGAAATTTAATTTTTTTCTCGAAGGATTGATTTCTCTTGAATCTCTTTTTGGAGACGGATTGACAAATAATTGTACACGGATTTTACATAAATGTATATACTACGTGTTTGACATTTCTGAGTTTTCTGTACAAAACGATTTAACAGCTGACCAGACAACAAAGACATTCAAAAATGGGATTGATTCGTTTTTGCACATTTCTTACACGCCAAAAAACATTGAATTTCAGTAGAATTCTTCTTGGTTCTAAGAAAAGCCACATCAGTGAGATGTTGTTAGGTGGAACTGGCCTATTGTCAATTTATGACAACTATAAGACGTCAAAGTGAGTCTGGAGCGTTCACACTACTTTTGTGTTTGAACACGACGGATTGGCCTTACTTCAAAATAAGTCGGCGGAAATAGTCCAATGTGAACATCGTCATAGTTCAAAATTCTGTTAGATAGCCAGAGCCACCTATACCAGAAATTGTTGGTGTTTGGTTTGAGCCCCCGGATGCCTAGCCTATCCAAGTCAAAGTGAACGACTGAATGCGCTCAATGTAATTGAGTAAGTAGTATTGGTGTATGGTGTTTGGAATCTGTACATGCAAGAAAACTCATAGATTGTGTACATGGATTGGTGATATGGATATCCGTATTCCGTACAAAAGTAAAAGCCAGTGATCACTCTATATAGAGTGATCACTGGTAAAAGCTACGAGCCATCGAAAATTAAGTTGGTGTTGGGGGTGTTGAAGTAAATCATAATAAGAAAGAGCTTATATTTCCGCTCTCTGTAACAAATCTTGATTTGTTTTTGTGTTGACAAATAAAATCGCAGAGAGTTCAAAACAAAACAAACCTTTCTATTTAACTGCTTCTTCAAGGAATTATTAAATACGAATCGATAGATACTAACAATATCCTTGGAATTAGACAAGAATTTACTGTAGAAAGGACTCTCAAGCTAGAAAAGAATCAAAAACTCGACAATTTCAACTCAACGCCATCAATAATTTCAAGTAAGTGTTACGACAATCATGATCGCCGCTAAATCGTTATTTACCTTTTTTAGATAAAAAGTTGAAAAGGATTGTGAAGATGCCACGGAATGTTCTGATAGAGAACATCAGAACTCTGAAAGTGTACCAAAACCTTTCCAGATAACTATATTGAAGCAAAATTCCCATTTGGAAAATGTGGTAATGTTTTCACCGATGGCAAGGCGGTAAGGCTTTTAAATCTCCCATCAGATTTAAGGAGCACAGAAATTGGCATTTGGGTATAAAGGATTTTCCCTGTGACGTTTGTGACAAATGGTGTAGAAGGGCATCCCATCTCATGTCGTTTTCCATTGGTAGTCCAGACACATTCGGAAGAGTCCAGAAGTCTTCTGAAACTATTCCATTGGACTGATTCTGACAGACGGAATGCTTCTGAGAAGAGCGGAACTCTTCTGTTTTGAAAACGGAATCGTCCGAAGAATGGCGCATACATCATAACCCGTTCCATTGGAGATAGAAGAAGAAACGTCAAAAACAGACCAGTGGAAAACGACATCAGACTGCACAAACTGACTCGTGTTGATGTACCCAGAGACTAAATGTGATAAATGAAGATATGAAGATTCACGACGAAGTATAAATAAAAATAGAGTGGCGCGACAGCTCTTGAAGAGCCAAGGCCTAAGTGGCTTACTCTCATCAACAATTCTCTGAGTGCGTGGGAAGAATTGAGGGGACCTACAATTTAACGCCGATTACGAACGGCAAAGTTGAGAAGCACTTTTTCATGACAGATTGATAATCTTGGAAGATTTGTCGGGTCTTCGCAAGAGGTAGTACCCGTGAAAGATGAAATAAAAATTTGGCCTGAGTAGGATTCGAACCAACGACGTTCTGCTTAGCATCCAACGCACTTACCAACTAAGCTACGGGCAACACGAGGAAGTATGCTTGTAAGTTATGTGGGAAAGCCATTGCCCAAGAATCTGTATTGTATAGAAATTTGAGGTCTGTACGGCCGTGTACAAAATCAATTGAATTAGAAATACATTTTTAGCTTAAAACAATTTCCTATTTAATTTTTGTATATTCAGGTCCCCGGCTCAAGGAACGGAGAAAGCAATACCTATTGTATACATAATAATATTGGCTCAGAGGAAAAACTGTTCGTTTCCTCAACGCTCCCTGTTTCCCTGAATTCTATGTACTCCATTTGTTATAATAGCGCCCCTATGAGAAAAGAAATCAAAACACAAATTTGGCAATATGTACTTTCATTTTATTTTCTCCCAGCACTTATATTAGCTAGCAACGGAGGCGTGCGACTTCATGTGACTGTACAATCCTGGATGCTGTGCAAAGGCTCGACCGCAGACCTTGCAAACATACTTCTTCACCTTCTCATGTATCTTTATGTGCTGCGTCAGGCTGTTGTTTGTTTTAAAGGACGCCGAACATTGCTTACAATTATACAGTCGAGGTCCCTTTTCGTGTGTCAGTCTATGCATTTTCAAACTATATGAATTCCTGAATCGCTTATCGCAAATCTCGCAAACATGATTCCTTACATCGAAATGTCTGTTCATGTGTCCAGTGAGTTGTGACGACGACGTGTGTCCCTTGCCACAAATTTCACAAACAAAAGGTCGATCGCCAGTGTGAGTTCGCATATGAGATATTCGTTCAGTGGATGAAGCAAAACGTCTGTCACAGTAATCACATTTGAATGGTTTTTCTCCAGTGTGCCGTCGAATGTGCACAATTAGATTCTGTTTGCAAGCGTATGCACTGCCGCAGATGTCGCATTTGTGAGGCTTCTCTCCCTTGTGCAGTAAAGCATGAATATCAAGACCGGATTTCTTTTTGAAGGTTTTCCCACAGAAGGAACATACGTGGATTTTCTTCTTTTTAGCGAGGCCACAATCGTGCTGGCGCATATTCTTCACATATTCAAATTGTTCTCCGCAGAACTTGCAAGAAATTTTGGAACGAAGTATTTCCTCATCACTTGGGTCGTCTGGTTCGTTGTCATCTTCTTCAAAGGCTCTTTCTTCACTTTGAGATTGAAAATCGGGACCTGAACCATTCTCGCCTTCACAAAGTGTCATTTCGAAAGGTTCGTGTGTAGTTTCAAGATCTTCCTTTACATAAGGTTCGTCATCAATCGAAAAGAAATCCATGGAATCCGTGTATTCTTCCTATTATTTGAATGATTGTCATTATGACAAAACTGATTAAGGAGAACAACGCCAACACTTACCAACAGCTCCTGGTCCTTCAAATCGAGATCTTTGTCATCGTCTTCAGTGATATTCATGTCCAACTCCTGTTTTATTTCAGCGTCATCGTCAGCGCCAACTTCTTCGTTTGGTTCGTACGCAATGAAATTTTCTATTGATATGTGTACATCCATTATGTGATTGGAGAAGTCTTCAGATGTTCCGAATCTTTCATCGCATAGACAACAGGCAAATATCAAGTCGCCGAAGTGTCGATCAAGAAATACTTCGCCACATTTCTCAAGCTTGTTTAGTGGATCCATATCCACAAGTTGTGTTTCTAATAGAACAGCATTTTGGTTGCAAGCGTTAACTACGTCCACAGACATGTTTCATTTACAGTTTTACTCAAAATTTAAAGAAACAGTCAAGATTTTTGTTTTCAAACAAAAAATTACGGCTGGGGAGATGCTATCCGCTAGCTACTGCAGCAAGCTCAGCTGTAATGCTGTATAATGACAAATGTCAAAGTTTGACGTTTGATAGAAAGAAAAACGCCATGTTCATTTTACTGCAAGTTCAGGCAAATGAGGACAAATATACAGGGGGTTAATTTTGAACAAATATTCATCTCTCCTATAAAAATAATTTCACTTCAATTTTCTCCATAAATGTTTTTGCTCCGACTCAAGGGCTTTTTAAAATTTATTTCAGAAGAGAAATCTTTGTGATTTTATTTATTCTGCTTATTCCAGCAGATCTGGAAGAATTCGCAAAGCGATTAGAAAAATAGAAAAACAAAACAAAATATGGCATAAAAAGAAAAAGACAAGAATTCGTTGCATGCTCCCATTACTTTCTTTCAACATGTGAACTTTGTATACGGAATTTATAGTATTTTCAGCCTCGAGAATTTTTGGTTGGAGAGTCGTCCCGTCTTGGCGCTGTCAGTTTTTCTATACACAAGATTTTAGTTCTGTATCGCGTTCCGGACGTCGTCGCTGTCGTCGATTCACGAGGCTGCAACTACTATAAATTCCATATACAAAGATGTGAACACGAAAGAAAAAGGTAAAAGGTTAGCTTGAGAAAGAAGAAGTCATTTCTGATTAAGCCAGCATAAGCATCTACACTTTTTCGCTTATTCAGTTCTATCTATCTTCTATCCCTTCCACAAAAAATGACTCAATTTCTAATGTCGCAGAAAGGCGGGAAATGAAACGAAAAACAAGATCAGCAAGAGCAACAGGCATACCACAACCTGCTAAATTTCCTTTTCGCCTGGCGTAACAACAGAAAAAATAGTTGTTTGAGGGAAAAATTTTGCTTGCGCCGCCGCACAGTGGGACGACCCATAGTAAAAAATAAAAAATACAACTATTTTAGTGGTACTTTATATTAATTGGTAAGTCATCCCAAATATATAGAAGCTCGAAATGCAATAAAATTTTTTGCTTTTATTTATTGGTCCGCAAGTTATAGCCACGTGAACATTACCTTTTTTTCCGCATTTTATATAAAGAGTTTTAAGGTGATTTTTTGTGACATATTCAATTGCTGTGCAAATATATTCCGCGTGTGAAAATTAAATTAATAATGAAGAATATTATTAGTGAAGGTATTTAAATTTAAGAAACTTTTGTAAGAAATAGATTTTTTTCGTGTTTTTTCTTGTAGTAGCGATTTTTGCTGTGTTAGTGTGGTACAAGAAAAAAAAACGAATGTCAAATTCAAGTAGAGTTTTCAAAAAATGGTCAAAAACGGGTCTTGAGATTTTTTTTTGTTTCATAATAAGCAATGTGTCAGCTAACTAAATCACGAAAAAAATCTTGCGCAAGTTTGCGCTTTTTAAAGAAATTGACATTTTTAGGTTCGACCGTATTCATCAAGCATGGTGACTTATTAGCAACATGGATGGATAGTGCACATTCCAGGAAAGTTTTCAGCGTTGCTAACAAAATTCAGCAGTTACTTGGCTTGGAAGAGTTGAATGAAGGAGAAAACGAAGTTTTACAAGAAATTTCGAGGCTTTTTTGTGTTAATTTAAAGCAAAAATGGCAGTGTTGCCAAAGAAACAAATTCAGGTTTTTGGAGGTTCACCAACTGTGGCTTAACCTTAATTTGTCCTTACCAAACGTGTTTATAAATTCCGTAAGTAATAATACTAACTTTTATGCGAAATTCTTAAAATAATTAAGTAAAGTCCCTCCTAATAAACCTTTGCTGTTTCCGAGTTCACTTGAAAAATCGTTCAAAATTCTAAAACAAACTCTTTTTTCTGTTTCGTGTGACAATTCACCTAGATCAAGCAAAGGAAGACCTCTTAAACGTTTTAAAGACAGTCAACAAACCAAAAGTTATCGAAAAGTGACCCAAATATAGATCACTATCTGGTAAACAATAACGAAGATCCAGGATTTCTAAGTAATATGAATTACTCATCGGAAAGTGAAATTGATTAATTTTTCTTAGTCTTTATTATTAGAATTATTTATTTTGATATCAAAATCATGTAATGTATACAAAAAACATAAACAGAAAATCATAAATAAAAAAAAATAAAATAAAAACAAGTTTGCTGCTCAACTCTTTTGAATAAAAAATCCTGAATTCATAAGTTTTAGTGAACCAATTTTCTTGTTTTTAGGTTACAATCATAGATATGAGTACTAAAATACTATTTAAGGCATGTTTGGTTGATAATTTTATTTTATTCACAAGATATGAATTTTGAAGTGTTTTCTCATACATTCGTCCCACTGTGCGCCGCCGTGAAGGCGACTATAAATTTCGAAATAAATTGTGCCAATGCGTTAATGAAAACATGTAGGTCTTTAAGGGGTCCTTATTTATTTCAGTGATTACTTATACCAAGATTGGAAACCTTGCTGTCAAAGTGACATTTGCCTACAAGCTGAGGGAGCAGGTTAGCTGAAACAGTATGCGTGTAATACAAACTTAAGGAGCAGGTTAGCTGTAAGAGTATGCGTGTTTTTGTAATAAAGATACAGTTGCCTACATAATAAAAAGCAAGTTAGCTGCAAGAGTATGTGTGCATGAAAAAAATAACTTTTGCGGTATTTGGAGGGTAAAACGTAGGTAGGTTTCCAATCTTGTTATAAAGTGATCACTGATTTATTTTCGAAAGTATTTTCAATCGAATTAGAGAAACAAAAACATGATGTCTTACAGGTCTTGCAGACTTCAAGGCGCAAGTACCAATTTTTCGCTAAAACAAAAAATTTAGCCTGTTGCTGTTGCTGATCTTGTTTTTACTTGTAATTTCCCGCCATTTCTGCAACAGGGAAATTGAGTCATTTTTTTTAGAAAGAGAACGAACTAGAAGAGGTATGCCATCCGACCCGGCTCTACCTCTTCTCTGCTGGGGGCTGGGACTGGGTCTTCATTGACTGGTCTTGCTTATCTTTCGTCATTAGCTCGCTCGACATTTTGCGCATTCAGCAGCACTGTTGGAAGTGCTGCTTGAAAACATCTACAATTCCCTGTGCTTCGGTGACTAGGTTTCCTTCACTTTTTCGAAGAGCCTGTGTCCCGGTTCTGAAACCAGAAGCTAATTGCTTCGACTTTGAAAAAAAAACGCCGGGTGTTGTTTTTGGCCCGAAACTCTTCTAGATCCTTGAGCTGAGAAACTGCGGATGCTCTTTTCTTCCTTCACAGGGTCTTTTTCTCATTTCTCCTTTTTGTGTGGTACTCTTCTCTTGCTGCTCGTTGGACCTAAACTTTTCTGGCTAGGTCAGTGTCGCTGTACAGCTCGTACAGTTCTTGGTTGAATCTTCGTCTCTATTCTCCATTAATGCAGACAGGACCAAAAATCACTCGAAGAATTTTTCTCTCAAAGCAGCCCAAAGCGTTTTCATCAGCTGTTGTCATGGTCCATGTCTCTGTACCATACATGAGGACCGGGATGATAAGGGTTTTGTAGAGTGTCACTTTAGTTGTTCGGGAGTTGTCTGAGTTGATAGCGGATCCCAGGTAGACAAAGTCCTTAACTACCTCGAAGTTAAATCTGTCTATGTTGACGTTTGCTCCAAGACGTCGATGTTGGTAGTCCTTTATTGTTGACAGCATTAACTTGGTCATGCCCTCGTTAACCGCTAGACCCTTCTTCCTGGCCTCCGTCTCAAGACTCACAAACGCTCCACTGACTTCACGCTGTGTTCTTCCAATTATGTCAATGTCGTCTGCGTATCCTAGTAGCTGGACGGACTTTTGAAAGATTGTGCCTCTGGTGTTGACGTTGGAGCTTTGCACAATCTTTTCAAGAATGATGTTGAAGAAATCGCATGACAACGCATCGCCTTGTCTAAAACCTTTTTTGACATCAAAAGCGTCCGTTAGGTTTTTTCCGACCATGATGGAACAGCGTGAGTTTTCCATTGTCATCTTACACAGATGGACGAGTTTTTCTGGGATGCCAAAACTAGACATTGCTCTATATAATTGGTCTCTATAGACGCTGTCATACGCGGCCTTGAAGTCGATAAAAAGGTGGTAGGTATCGATTTGATGTTCCTGGGTCTTCTCCAAGATCTGCCGTAGGGTGAATATTTGATCGATGGTGGACTTTCCGGGTATGAAGCAACACTGATAAGGACCTATCAGGTTGTTGACAAAGGGCTTCAAACGTTTACACAGCACGGCAGACAAGATCTTATAGGCGATGTTAAGGAGACTTATACCTCTGTAGTTGGTGCAGTTCAGGGGATCTCCTTTTTTGAGAATCGGGCATACGATTAGAGTAAGAGGCGACCGTCAGATTACTTAACCCATAGGGATATGGATTTTTTACCCATTATTAGATAGAGTTTTTGGAGACAAATGCAGCGCACCAGGGTTGCCTGTCAAAGTCCGGGGCAAAAGGGGTAAAATGGGACACTGATAGTGCGTTTTTTGGCCAAAAATTAAACCAACAGGGATATGGATAAAATTAGTGTCCAAGTATAGAGCTCGACGAGACGAAACAGAATATAATGGGTTGCCTAGTTCAAACCGGGGCGAAGCGGTCGGCAACCGCCTCAGAAGCCACTGATTTTGAACCATAAAAAAACCTACAGGGATATGGCTAAATTTGGTACCAAATTCAAGGTCTGAATGTACTCTTTACGAATATATAGGGTTGCCTTGGCTAAGCCGGGGCAAACCACTCGGCAACCCTACTACAATAAAAAAAGTGCACGATACAAATTTTCACTAAAACATTCATAACTGGATTATTTTTTTTATCAATTTTTGTGTTTTATATAGGAATAGAAAGCCTTACGTATGTACAAAAATAATAAAATGTCAAAACCTATATAAAGATGTAAGTTTGCATATCTAAAATGATAATTTGGATTTAACGGCATCTTTCATTGAAATTACGTTTGACCACATAACTCAGTAACCAAACGGTTTAAATTAATTTGGTTTTCAGTGACTTTAAGAAGCCTTTCAAGCCTTTTTTATCATAATGTCATTTCATATGGGCTTCCAAAGAAAATTGAGAATAATAGCAATTTGAAACTGTGTGAAAATTCATAAGGGCGAAATCACAAAAAATGTCATCATTGCCACACAAATTGATAATGGAGGCTTAAAACTAAAATCGGCTTTTAGTAGTGCAAAGAGGAGTTTCAGGCCTTTATTTTGATATACAATACTATATGGTATTCCACGGAAAATTCAGAAAAACAGCAATTTTAAAGGAGGAAAGCTTACCTTCTAAGCAACATATTATTATTATTATTATTATAACATTCTTTATTAAAAGTATAAGATTATAAAACAGAGCATAAGAAAAGAAAATAGAACAATGGCATAGGATGCCGTCTGTCGAAAAAAATTGACATAATCTTACATTTAATAAACGCATAAAAAAGTAAAAAGAATAATCGAGGTTACAAGAGATAACTTAGATGGGATTAAGATATTATACATATACAAAGTTAAATAATCTATTACAAACATAAAAAAAGAGATTTTGTGTATATTTTATTTTATTACAAAGTAACAATAAATAGAAATTTGAAGAAGAAAACAATACAAAATAAATAATTAATAGGATTTCTTTTTAAAGCTCCAAGTTATTGCGATATTTTAAGGCATGATCGCAGTATCTCAAAAGGACCCTCCATCCATGTTTACCATTTAAGATATCTTTAGCTTCTATTTGAGAGAAATAACTCTTTGAGAAGTATAATCTACGTAATTCTTGAAGAATTGGACACACAGCTAGAAAGTGGTAGACATCTTCTTTTTCATGTCTATTACATAGACTACAGTTAGCTAAATCATTTTGCCTGTGTGGAATATAGTTAAGTCCCAATATTTCGACTCTCGCCTTGAAAATTAAACCGATTTGATGAGGTGAAAATACATTAGTGAAATAATTATTAGCGCCCAAGGTGTGGTTCAATTCTCTATATATAAGTCGACTTGATGACATCTGGGCGCTATGAATGCACTGCAGATAAAATGATTCATCTACTTTAGCAATACATTGGTAGAATTCATCGCGCCAGTTATCAGTCGAGTGCAAAGACAGTTCCAAAACCACCCCGTGGATTCTTGCGATACCAAACCATTCCTTAAAGGGCGTTAGATTATTAAGACGAGCATATTTCATTATTTGCTGTTGTAAACTGTCAGTAGATCTTCTTATCACCTTAACAATATAATCGGCATTTGCTTTCAAATTTTTAAGATAAATTTGTGAGATGCCCGACTCTACATGTAAAGCGTATGTGGGTGTTGATAACGGTAGTCTAAAGATTCGCTTGAAGAAGAAACGTTGAACTATTTCGAACTCTTCGATAAATTGAAAACCAAAAATTTGACTAGCATAACACAAACAGGTATTTATTGTTGCGTCTAGTACTCTGAATTTGGAAGAGGTGTCAACTTGTTGGTTACAGAAGAATCTGCTCCACATAATATTGATAGCCGTTTTGGCAACTGAGCATTTATCTTTGATGTGAGGACGTAAATCCATATTTTTTGAAATTAGAAAGCCAAGATATTTATATTCTTTAACAACTTCGATGGGACTTGAACCTAAGAACCAATTTTCCGAAGGCAACCTCCTCCTATTATTGGCTTCGAAAACCATAATTTTTGATTTGCAGGTGTTTATTTGTAGATCCCATAAGTTGCAATAGTCCACAAGGCGATTTATCTGCAATTGAAGTGTTGAAGGATTATCCGTTAGTAAAACGAGGTCGTCGGCGTAAAGTAGCACGTTAACATTCAAATTTCCTATTTTTGCACCACCAGGCAAGATTTTAGAAACATCGTCTATAAAGATGGCAAACAAAATCGGGCTTAGAACACATCCTTGTGGAACCCCAGTTTCAGTATTAAAAAAGTCTGATGAGATATTGCCATTCGAAACTGATGAGCATGTATTAGTGACTAGCTGCTTGTATAGCCTGAGAAACTTAGATGATAATCCAAGCGCCGAAAGTTTATAGAGCAAAGAGTTTCTGTTAACGGTGTCGAATGCAGCCTTAAAGTCAACAAAAAATGCAAACAGCTTTTTATTATTGTCGATGTAACGTTTGGCAATACTAGACAGGGCAAATATCTGGTCGACAGTCGAAAACCCAGATCGAAATCCAGCCTGGAAAATGCTAAGGTGCTTATTCGCTTCTATCCATTTGATTAGTCTATGATAGAGTATATTCGTAAACACTTTTCTCAAAGCAGGAAGTACGGATATTCCTCTATAATTTTCTGGAAGGCTATAGTCACCTTTTTTGTAAATAGGACATATTATCGACTTCAGAAAAGAGTGCGGGATCATTTCTTCATTCAGGAGTTTATTTAAAAAACCCAAAAGAATATTTAAAAACGTTGGGGAAGAGTATTTGAAAAATTCAATTGGTACTCCGTCTACACCTGAAGCCTTATTATTTTTCATTTTATTCAAAGATTCTTGGAGCTCAAGCATTGAAATTTCATCGTCGAGTTGGGCTATATAGATTTCGGGTTGTGCATAATGGAAAGTAGAGTGGGTTGATGCGGGGCTGAGAAGCTGTTTGAAATACACGGCTAGAGAGTCAACACTCGCTAATGGCGACGAAGTGGAATTACAACCTCCCAACATTCTCACTTTGCACCAGAATAGCTTTGAGTTTTTACATGTCGTCAAACTTTTTGCAATATTATCAATAAAGTCCTTTTGCTTGGTTTTGCAGGTGTGTTTAAATTCCTTGTTTGCAGTTATGTACAGAGACTTAAAGAAGTTAGAATTAGTTTTTCTAAAAAGATTCAAGAACCGGAATGATTTTTTTCTCAGCTGTTTGCACTCCCAATCAAACCATTTATTCTCAAAGCAAGGCCTTTGTGCATTATTGGTAACGGCAGATTGTTTGACGATTTGTAATAGTTTATCCGCCATTTGTTCGCAAGAAAGGTTCTCTAGTCCAGGCAGATTAATTGAGGCATCTAATCTAGTTTTGTACACGTCCATACCCCTCTCAGACCATTTGAGTTTAACGATTGCACTATTTTGGATCACTGGCTGTAGATCTTGAAATTGAATTGTTGTTAAAGTTGGCATGTGTGCCGAATAATTAGCTGCATGTACTTGGAAATCTTTAATTACATTAAGCCATTCTCCCCTGGCAATGCAGTAATCTATTAATGAACATCCTAACGTAGAAACAAAAGTAAATTCACCCCTCAAATCACTTTTGGTAACTCCATTGAAAACAAAAAGCCCAAAATCTTCAAATAGATTAATAAGTTGTCTACCACAACTGTTTACTGTCAAATCCAAAGAATTTCTTTTCTCATTAAGGTTATAACCAGCTTGTTGATACAATGAAGATGGATTTTGGAAATCACCGATTCGGGCATTGAGGTCACCTAATATTAGTAGGTTTTGCAAACTATTTTCATTTAAAAAATCATATAATTCATTGAAATCATGGTTCCAATGACTGCAATTAAGATAAATTGGAAATATATAAAAACGATAATGCCTGTACATAAATTCAATTAGAGTTTTACCACCTACTGTTTTAAAGTTTACATAGTTACTTAAACAATTTTTTACTGCACATAAGATTCCACCACTTGCTCTACCAAAATGATTATTTCTAGTGGCGGGTATACATTTAACATTAAAATCCTTAAAATATTTTAATACTTCGACTTCTTTGTCTTTTTCGAGAAAAGTTTCTATTAGAATTATTATATCAAATTGCAAAATAAATTTAAAAAAATCCGGAAAAATCAATTTGTTTTTTAAACCAGAGATATTAAAACATAAAATTTTATGACTTACAGAAAAATGACAGACGGCAACACTATCCTAACTCTGATTGAAGTTTCTTATCATATTACTGCTTCCAGCCTGAACGCCACTTTGTTTTGTTGTTGATTCGAAGTTCTGTTGATTGTAGTTGATTTGACGTTTTGGTCCATTCATCTGAGATTGTTGTTGTTGTTTTCTGGTTCCGTCAAAAAATCTTAATGCTTCCTCGCCGAATGTTGATTTAACAAATGTCAACTCATTATCTGATCCGATAACAAGTCCTCGTGGAAAATCATAGGCAAAATTGAATTTTTCTACTTGTAAATTTACCCCTTTTATCATTATGTTCGTGTTCGGTGCAAGTGCAAGTAGTTCGGATTTGATTTGGTACAGTGATTTCCTCTTTTCCCTCGTTATTATCGATTGCTCCCTGTGGATAACAATACCAGTGTCTTTCAATTTTCGTGAAGCCCCAATTAGTTTGTTGACAGTGTCGCCGGGTTGAAAGTTAATCACAACAGTTGTCTTGTTGTTACGGTGGCTAGTGAAGTCGTGTACATGGTTTATCGGAAGCAAAGCATTGTCTTGAAGTTGGAGAAGGCCTACACAAGTCTGTTTAGCAAATTCGACTTTGTCAGTCTTCCCTTCTGCCGGAAAATGCATCACCACTGAATTTTCATTATTTTTACGAGAAAGAGCCTCAATTTGACGTTCAAGTAACTGGCAATAATTGTCCATTAATGACACTTTGTTTAAAAGATAGGTGTTGTGCGTTCGCAATAACTGGATCTCGGATGAAACAGCTAGGACTTCCTGCTTAGTTGCAATGTCTTTGATTTTGCTTGAGATGCACTCGTCCAAAAGAACTTTTAAATCATCAATCGACATACTACCCACAGCCATTATTGGTCCAAGTGCAGATGATGTTTTTTTGTGCGCAGATATTTGTTCGGGCGAAGTTTCAGACAGCTTTCTTTTGGGTCTCATAAAGCAATATTAGACGGAAACAAAGAGATCCTGTGGTCTTATCAAAAATTGCAAATTTCGTGGCAAAACCGTTAAAATACTCTTTTACCAATTTAATTTACAATTTATTAATTAAAATTAATTTAAAAGAAGGATCCCACAATAAAAGTGACTTGTTACTTTGACAGCTGTCAAATACTCTAAGCAACATACCTCAATGCAAATTTCTATGAATATATTTTATACAGGGTATGAAGTCATCTTACCTTTAAAATGTGGTTAAAAAAGCCAATTAATAGTTGTTTTTTTTTGGTTTTATTTTTTTTTTTATTAATTTAAAACAGTTTCAGTTTTATTATTATTTTTAATTAAAATTTTTTTAACATAAATATTTGTTCTCTGAATATGATACAATATTTAGGACAAAAAATACATTTTCATTATTAAAATAAACTAAACAATGACAATTATTTACAAATATCAAATTGACAGATACAGTATAAATAGAAACAAAGAAAAGTTAAATTTAAAACATACAGAAATCAAATGTTTCCATCATCGTCAGAAGAAATACTACCATCTTCTTCTTCTTCTTCTTCTTAATTTGAATTGAATTGACGTAAATCGTCCTAAGAATTTTTTGTCTTATTGATTTCCAACATGGTGGTAATGGTAACATTCAAGAATCAAAATTTTTCACCTTTTTAAGAAAGTGTTCATTCTTACTTTTGGAAGCAAATTTTTTTTTGGAAAATGAGAAACCGAGCTAGATCAACACTTTCGCACTTTATTGCATACAAATTGCACGTGAATTCTTGAATAATGTTCATGTGTTCAATGTTTTCAATTTGGTTGTTTATCATAAAATCAATTTTTTGGCCTAGAACTTATTCATAAGGTTATTGAGCGTCCTTAACGGTGTAACGTACAGCTTTTTAATTGGAATATAGTGCTGATAGAAAAGCTAAAGAGATTTTATTATTTTTCATTATTTTTTTTTTTGAGCAAATATATTAAATGTATTTGAATATTTTAAAGGCCAAAAGTGAAAATTAAGCTTACCACATTTTTAAGTATTAAGGCCGTGTGCGAATTCAGTTAAAAATGGGTTAAAACTTGACGTTTGGTTAAATTTTGACACTTCGCATTATTTGACTAGCTGCTGAGCAGGTTAAATATGACAGTAGTGGTTAAAAATTCATCCATTTTTATTTTTTAACCACAATTCATCCAATTCGCACACGGCCTAAATCAAAAAATGTTTTGTGGCTTCAATGATTTGGCATTTGCTGAAACATCTCCTATTTCTATGCTTTGTGTTTTTACATTATAAGAAATAGGATATTATATAAATATTTTGAGCGATAAATTACAATTTAAATTCTACTATAGATGTAAGGGAAAATATGCAATAGAAGTATTTTAACATTTTAACAACTTCTTTCAAAAGCCTCAAATGTTTTACTTATATTCTTTATTTTTTCAGCCTTTATTTCCTGTATTAAATATATATAATAGAAGTATTTGCTTAGAAGTTAAGATTTCCTCCCTTTAAAATTGCTGTTTTTCTGAATTTTCCGGGGAATACCATATAGTATTATATATCTGATTACTGAAAGCCGATTTTAGTTTTAAGCCTCCATTATCAATTTGTGTGGCAATGATGATATTTTTTGTGATTTCGCCCTTATGAATTTTCACACAGTTTCAAATTGCTATTATTCTCAATTTTCCTTGGAAGCCCATATGAAATGACATGATAAAAAAGGCTTGAAAGGCTTCTTAAAGTCACTGAAAACCAAATTAATTTAAACCGTTTGGTTACTGAGTTATGTGGTCAAACATAATTTCAATGAAAGATGCCGTTAAATCCAAATTATCATTTTAGATATGCAAACTTACATCTTTATATAGGTTTTGACATTTTATTATTTTTGTACATACGTAAGGCTTTCTATTCCTATATAAAACACAAAAATTGATAAAAAAATAATCCAGTTATGAATGTTTTAGTGAAAATTTGTATCGTGCACTTTTTCATTGTAGTAGGGTTGCCGAGTGGTTTGCCCCGGCTTAGCCAAGGCAACCCTATATATTCGTAAAGAGTACATTCAGACCTTGAATTTGGTACCAAATTTAGCCATATCCCTGTAGGTTTTTTTATGGTTCAAAATCAGTGGCTTCTGAGGCGGTTGCCGACCCCTTCGCCCCGGTTTGAAGTAGGCAACCCATAATATTCTGTTTCGTCTCGTCGAGCTCTATACTTGGACACTAATTTTGTCCATATCCCTGTTGGTTTAATTTTTGGCCAAAAAACGCACTATCAGTGTCCCGTTTTACCCCTTTTGTCCCGGACTTTGACAGGTAACCCTGGTGCGCTGTATTTGTCTCCAAAAACTCTATCTAATAATGGGTACAAAATCCATATCCCTATGGGTTAAGTAATCTGACGGTCGCCTCTTAGACTAGATGCTGAGGTTCCATTCATCGGGCATGCTTTCCTCCGAACAAATTTTGCAGATGAGCTGGTGCATGCTCCTAACCAAATCATCTCCAGCTGCTTTGTACAGTTCGGCGGCTAGCCCGCCTGCTCCAGCGGCTTTGTTCGACTTGAACTTAGATATCGCTATCTTTACTTCGTCAATGTCGGGTGGGTGGAACTGGTGGTCTGCTTCACCCAAATTGAATGGTTCTGTATTGCTGGCGGAGTTTTGCTCGTCATCGCCATTATATAGTTTGGAAAAATGGTCTTTCCATATCCTCAGCACTGATTGCGGTTCTACAACGATGTTCCCATGATGGTCTCTACAGGCTTCGGTTCGGGGTGAATACGCCTTGGAGGTTTGTTTCACCTTTTTGTAGAATTTTCTAACCTCGTTCCTGTTGTGACATCCCGCTATCTCCTCGATCGCACGCTTCTGATGCTTCCTTTTTTTCTTTCTGAGAAGTTTATGCTCCTCCTTTTCTGCTCGTAGAGCTCACGAGCTGCTAGCGTCCTTCTTTGCAGCGCCGCTTTGTATGCCTCTTGTTTAGCTGCATGTGCTCGCCGGCACTCATCGTCAAACCAGGCGTTTCGTTGTGGTGGCCGTGTAAACCCAGCACTTCAGAGGCGGCATCTCTGATGGCTGCTTGGCAGTGTTGCCACTGGCTCTCTATATTTTGTGCTGGCAGCAAGGGACTTCTGAGGAGATTTTCGGAGACACGATCGGAAAAGGATCTAGCAATCTCTTGCGATTGTAGCCGTTTGACGTCGGAATTCCTCCTAGCATTTTCTTGTGTTGGCCTTGATCGGGATATCCGCATTCCTACCTTGGCTACAACAAACAACAAGGTAGTGGTCCGAGTCGATGTTGGCACCTCGGAATGTGCGAACATCTTGCATGCTTGAGAAGTGTCGTGCGTCGATCGAAATGTGATCAATCTGGTTGACGGTTGATTGGTCAGGAGATTTCCATGTTCCGTACGCGTGTACTTGCTACCATTACGTCTCGCCCCGCAGGAAAATCGGTCAGCCTGAATCCGTTATGGGAGGTGGTGTCGTGAAGGCTACCCAGCTCTACCCAGCTTAGCATTAAAATCTCCAAGGTCGATTTTAATGTCATAGCTAGGGCATTGCTCATAGGTCTTGTCGAGGATCTCGTAGAACCTGTCTTTGGTGTCGTCATCCTTTTCCTCAGTGGGGGCGTGAGCACAGATGAGGCTGATGTTGGTGAATTTAGCCTTGATGCGGATTGTCGTGATGCGCTCATTCACTGAGTTGAAACTCAAGACCTTCCTCCTTAGTCGAGTCCCGACTACAAATCCACATCCAAATAGATGCTGATTTTGTTCCCGGTAGCAGTCGCCGTAGTAAATATCGCAGTTGTTCATTTTTCGTAGGCCCGGACCATCCCATCGCATTTCTTGGATGGCAGTTATATCTGCTTTATAGCAGTCAAGGGCTTCGGCTAGTTGTTCGGCTGCACGTGGTCTGTTGAGGGACCTAACATTCCAAGTGCAAGTGGAAATTCGTTGTCCTTAAATCGTTTGTGTGGGTCTTCATCATTAATTCTGTCCGTATCCGAGGCTTGTTGGTGGTTCGGAACTAAAACTTTTCTAGGTAGCCGGGAAGTCACCCCGGCGACGTACAATCCCCAACCTGGAGTATAGGTACTTGATGCGACTCCAAGTACAGAGCCGGAAAAACCGCTCCTTTTACGGCCTGGGTTTCAAATAAGTCGAAGTAGCCCGTAAAGGTGTTCACCAAGTAGTTCGGCCTAACTGGAACTGAGGACGCCACCGTTGATTCCAAAATAGAAATTCATCCGCTGCCGTCCCTCATGGGAAGTGCCTTGGTGGGAAAACTCCTTCGTTGTCATCATCATACCACGGGTTCTTTTTCGGGGGTGGCTGGTAACCTATGGTGGTCTTGGCTACATTTTGTATTATTTTGCGATATTGGTCCCACAAGGTGTTGACGTCTGTGGTATTTGGGAGGACGGCGGAGAGTCGCTCACTCAGGCGCTCACTGTAGTCTCTGGCATTCGCCGAGGTGCTAAGGCAACCGATGTTGAACTTCTTTCTTTGGGCCGCACGTGTTTTCTTGTCGTTTGATATTCGAGCTCTAAACTTAGCCACTACCAGAAAGTGGTCAGAGTCGTCATTTGCTCCTCGGAAAGTGCGCACGTTCAGGATGTTGGATGCGTGCCTTGCGCCGATTAGCACATGGTCGATTTGGTTGGTGGTTCGACCATCCGGAGATCGCCAGGTTGCTGTGTAGATCTTTCGCCTTGGAAACCTAGTGCTACTTATCACCGTATTACGAGCTGCAGCAAAGTCGATTAGTCGGAAGCCGTTATCTGTTGAACATAAAAGATTAAAACTCATTCCATTTTCTTATGGTATGAGGGAGTTAAGGTTGGTTAGTTCTTCGTTTTTCGTGAAAGTTGATATACTTACAGCCGTCTATTAAAACTGGTTTCAGTCTGGTTGGGGGATTAAGAAAAATAACCACCTGAAATAAATTAAAAAAAAACTTTTTAATTGTTCATTTTCTTAAGTGAGACAAGCTGCAACCTGCATTAAGTGGATTTCCTTCAAGCGGTGATCAAAGAAAATAAATCTGCTGTCTCAGTTTCTCTTTCTAACACAAGGAACAGCTCTCAAACAAGAACTTGCAAGTGCATGTCTAATTTCGTGTTAAATCTGTTTTTTTTTCTTAGTAAATTTTGTTTTTAAAGTTAAAACAATATTTGTAAAAATACCCATTTCATATAATCTTAATCATTAAATGAATATTTGTGTGAAATATATATATTTTTTTTATCTAATAAATTTATTTCAGAACAGAAATATTTGCTTATTACAAGATCGGATAAAAAGAAAAAGATAAAGTAAGTAGACACGTAGACATGAAAGAACAAGTTAGAAAGTAAGCTTGGGAAAGAAGAAATCATTACTGATCAAGCCATCATCTGCACTACTCTCTCTTATTCAGTTTTACCTATCCCTGGTAGTTCTCTTTCACAAAAAATGACTCAATTTCTCATGTCACAGAAATGGCGGAAAATTACAAGTAAACACAAGATCAGCAAGAGCAACAGACATACCTGCTTTATTTCCTGTTCCCCAGGTGTATTCCCACATTCCCAGAAATATTTTTTCTTTGAGGGAATTTTTCTTTGAGGGAAAAATTGCCCCTTGCGCCCTGAAGGCGACTATAAGTTTCGAAATTATTCTGCTAATAGGCGTGTTTTTTTGGCATCGCTATCTGCAGCCAAATTCGATTTCCCAAAAAAAAAAAAAACGTATCCGCAGTTGCCCATCCGCAGCTGTTTTATTTTATTTTTAAGTTGGTATTTGGTTTTGCTTTTGGATAAGTTTTTGACATTTTGGGGGAATGTTCGTAGATTGGCTCCGTCGTCGTTCAATAAACAAATAAATAAAACAATAATAAATGTTCAGACAAATGTCAAACAGAGAAGTGTGTTTGAAAGCGCGTGTGCTTGTTCAGATTTTTGATTCTCGAATCCATTTTTTTGAATCTCAAGTCTCAAATAGATCAGGAATACTGAGATTTTTCCACTTTTTCCTCACTTCACCAACTCCTTTAGCTGTCAGATTCACAAATTTGACTTACTCTAAAGGTATGACTACAAAGAGCACTTTTTGCAAAAAATCAAAAAGTGAAAATTTATAACTCATTTTTTGACAATTTATCCACCCCAAAATTAAAAGTCAAAAACAATTTTTGTAGTTTTTTTTTTCAAATTCAAATGGTGCTACAAAGAAACAAAAATTTTACTTTTGTAAATTTCCCACTTTTTGCAAAAAGTGGCCGTTGTAGTTATACCTTAAATCTCGCAAATAGAAAACTATATTACAGAAGAAAAATATTAAACACCATAGAGCAACTATGTGTAACTCGTTCTTTGATTTGTGCGTTCCATTTTAATTCAAAATAAACTTAAATAAAAGAACGCACTCAAAGTCCGTTGCACTCTGCGAACACAACCTTCGAGACTCTTTAAGTTATCCGATTATCCGAGTTACCAACCTGAGAAATTCAATTTTTCTCCGATCGAGTATCGATACTCGAAAAAATGTCAATTTTTTATCCACAGTCAGATTTAAGTTTAAGTTTTATCCGCAGCTGCGTGTTGTATGTGTAATACTTGGAAGCTCCCACGCAGATACCGATAGCAATGCCAAAAAAACACGCCTAATGTGTTATTAAAAAACATTAAGGTCTTTTAGGGGTTCTTGGGCCTTGAGGCGACCATAGATTTCGAAAATACGTCGGCTGATTGCTGATAGCTAATTGTAATACCATATGAAGAATGTTTCTGATGTAAATATCTCGGCAACCAGAGCTCTGTTTGCTCTGTGTCCCGCCCGGAGCTAAAAAATTATATTTTTTTTTGTCCAGCTCCACCGGACAGTTTGTAGCGGAACGGAAACGGAACTGTTTCATTTAATTAAAATAAATTATTATTCATTTGAAATTATAGATGGAGATGGATGCGGTAGGTAGAAATTTAAATTACAAAATAAATATTCTAAATTATTCTTTTTTCATAAAAACTCAGTCGATACTCAGCTACCAAGCAGAACGGAGCTTGATAAATAATTAAAAGCAACCTGTGCGTTATATTTTTTCTTTAATTGTTTTATTATAAAATAAATATTTGTTCAAAAATAGAAACAGAAGTTATTGTTGATATTTTGAATTTCAATGAAGACGTCAGCAATAAATTGGTGACCCCGACGAAAAATATCCATTCCACACGCTCAAAATACATTCCCGACGACAACGCTCAATATAGATAGCCATCTCAAGCCAATTTTTCTTTGATGGAAAACAATCAAATATTACATAACGCTCCAACAAAATCTTCAAAAACATTAATCGAAAAATTTATGTAATATTTGGCTTTAAATCAGCCATCCAGACATTTTTACCCAATCCAAGCTTTCGAAGGGCGAATCCAAAAATTTAAGCTTTCGAAGTACGAATCCAAAAATTCAAGCATCCTTATATGCACACGGACGCTCAAGCAACAAAAAGTCCTTTAAATCACAACCTGGAGTAGGTATAAACAACAGCACCGAGCCAATTTCAACATCACCATCGTGCCAAACCATAGCAATGCTAAGCACGGAAGAAACAAGCAAAGAACTTTCTCGAAGATCTCACGTATCACAAGTATTCATAATTATCTATTAATTTTTTTTATCTCATTCATTTCTATAACTTGAGTTTTCTTTTTATCCATTTTTTTCAAAATTAAAATTTATCCTTTTATTCGATTACATAATTAATTTGATAATTTCTCCATTTTGTTAGCCGCATCCCTCTACTCAACTAAAATTTTTTTTCTCAATCCTCAAATAAATTATATTGTTTTTGAATAAACACAATGAGTACCGACGATAATGCATCCAATGATAATCCCCCGCTAAGCGGAATCATTCATGCTGTATCCATTAAACTCCCAGAGTTTTGGACAAAAATGCCAGCCATTTGGTTTCTACAAGTAGAGTCACAATTTTCTACTCGAAATATTGTTTCAGAAGAAACAAAATTTCATCATGTTGTCCAATCCCTTCCTCAGGATGTGGCTGCAAGCGTCTACGATATATTGACACAACAATTTCAAACGCCATACACAAATCTCAAAAAGGCTCTTATAGATAGACACTCGATGAGCGAAAGCAGGCGAATTGAAGCTTTGCTTTCAGGGGAGGAGATGGGGGACAAAAAGCCGTCCGAGTTTTTCAGAAGACTACAAACATTGGCCGGACAATCAATGATTGTAACGGAGAGTCTCATTCTGGAACTTTGGAAACTGCGTCTTCCCACTCTTGTCCAAGTCTCAATCAAATCGAGCTCTAAAACAAAAACGGACGAACTGCTTGAAATAGCAGATGATATTTTTGAAGTTTATCAAAAACAAGACTCATACTTGTCAAATCCCTCGCATTCCGAACGCTCAATTAATGAACTTACCACTATTAACCAAAACCTTCAATCCGAGATAAGTGAAATAAAAAGCATACTTTCAAATCAAAATCTCGATAAGCGTTCTTTCGGTAGTCAAAACAGAATTCCATTTCACCAACAACATTCATGTAGTCGCAATAGTCATTATAGGTCAAATTCAAGAAATAGTTCACAAATATGCTGGTTCCATAATCGATATGGGAAAAGGGCACTTAAATGCGCACAGCCTTGCAATTTCAAGAAAAATAACCCAAACTAAATTCTACTGTCATTGCAACGGCAAATGAAAGTGGATCATATAATTTTCCAAGCCGTATTTTTATTAAGGATCCAATTTCTAACATAATATTTTTGATTGACTCAGGCTCAGACGTTTCAGCCATTCCCGCCTCGTCATTAAAGCAATACAAGAACAATAAACCAGACCAAAAGATTTCAGCAGCAAATGGTTCTCCCATAAATGTTTTCGGTACAAAATTCTTAAAAACCACGCTAGGTTTTCGAAGAGTTTTCAACCATACATTTCTCATAGCTTCCGTAACCAAACCCATCATAGGCGCAGATTTTTTAAAATCAACTGGCCTGGTTATTGATATAAAAAACCATAGACTCATTGACCCGCTCACAAATACAAGTGTTAGTGGTACACTTTGTAGAGAAAACATAACAGGTCCACGGTTTTTTGAAATTCAAGAAGAATATAATTCAATCCTCCAAGAATTCTCTTCTCTCATGGAACCTCCAAATTTCAACCTGCCCGTAAAGCATGCCGTAGTTCATCACATATTGACGAACGGACCACTGCCGTACTCTCGTCCTCGTCGTCTCCACAATATCAAACTAAAAATTGCCAAGGACGAATTTGAGTACATGGTTCAAATAGGAATTTGCAGACCATCGTCTTACCTAGTGCATCTCCACTACACATGGCCGCTAAACAAGAAGCCAACGACTGGAGACCATGCGGTGACTATAGGCGATTGAATGCAATCACAATTCCAGACAGGAACCCATTACCACATATTCATGACATGAACGCCACACTTTTCGACTGCAAATTTTTTTTCAAAAATTGATTTGGTACGAGCATACCACAATATACCAATGGCACAAGAAGACATACACAAAACAGCAGTTACCACACCATTCGGACTGTTTGAGTTCTTACGCATGCCATTTGGTCTCAGAAATGCCGCACAAACCTTTCAACGATTCATGTCCCAAGTGTTGAAAGGTCTTCCATTCCTGTTTGTATATGTTGATGACATCCTTGTGGCTAGTCATTCAGCTGAGCAACACGGAGAACACTTGAGAATCCTGTTCAAACGCCTTTCGGATTACGGTCTTCGAATCAAGGCTTCAAAATGTGTCTCCGGCGTTCCGAAACTAACATTTCTAGGATACGACGTTTCTGAAAAAGGTATTCAACCTTCCAACGAGAAAGTAAAAGCGATTTCAGACTTCAATGAACCCAAATCCATAAAAAGTGCACAACGGTTTGTAGGTATGGTGAATTATTATCACCGCTTTATACCTCATCTGGCACGTATCCTTGCACCCATTTATGCACACCTCGCTTCACTCACCAAAAGAAACGCTAAACCAAAAGATTTTTCTTGGCCACCCGAATGTAAAGAAGCATTCGACAAAGCAAAGAAAGAACTGTCTCAAGCCACTCTTCTCAATCACCCTCAAGAAAACGCTCTACTCAGCATCACAACAGACGCATCCAATACGGATGTTGGAGCCGTACTTCAACAACTGAAAAACAACACTTGGGAACCAATTGCATTCTTCAGCAAGAAACTCTCACCTTCCCAATCTAAATATTCAGCTTTCGACAGGGAATTGTTAGCAATCTATCTTGCTATTCAACATTTCCAAAACTTTGTCGAGGGACAAGAATTTTGTATCTTCACAGATCACAAACCCCTTACAACTGCTCTCACGACCAAAGCTAAACGCAGCCCTAGACAAGAACGACATCTCGACTTTATATCTCAATTTACAAATGATATCAGATTTGTCAAAGGTTCTTTGAATGTCGTCGCAGATTCCCTATCACGACCGGACGCAGATTCAATTGAAAATTCTCCAATTGGCATTGAAGATATAGCCAAATCTCAGGTAAACGACCAGGAACTAACAAATATTCGAAACAACATCCCAAATAAATCAAAAATCAGATTTGAATTCATAAAACTCCCTGCATGTAACTTTTCTCTATGGTGTGAAGTATCTACCGAAAACTATCGTCCATATGTACCATACAACCTTCGTGAAACTATTTTCCACAATATTCACTCAATTTCACATCCAGGAATACGATCCACTCGCAAAAAGATAGGATCAATGTTCTTTTGGCCCAAAATGAACTTCGACATAAATAAATGGACAAGAAATTGCAAGGAATGTCAAGTAGAAAAGGTGCAAAGACATATAAAATCACCATTCGAACGCATCACAATTCTTCCTGGACGATTCCAACTATCCATATGGACATAGTAGGTCCACTTCCACCTTCAAACGACTATAAATATCTATTGACGATCGTTGAAAGATTCTCTAGATGGCCAGAGGCCTATCGCCTATCCCATTCGAGAAATTGACGCAGAAACGATTGCCAAAACATACGTTCATGAACATGTTTCTAGATTTGGTGTTCCAAATACAAGCACCACAGATCGAGGTTCACAATTCGAATCAAAACTCTTCAAAGAACTTGTTAGATTCCTAGGTACAACACGAATTCGAACGACGCACGGCCTACCACCCACAATCTAATGGCATGGTGGAGAGATTCCACCGCCAACTTAAAACATCCATTCGAGCATCTGGAGATAGAGTAAACTGGACACAAAAATTACCACTTATATTGCTAGGCATTCGAACAACCATCAAGGATGATACAAAGCACACTCCATCCGAGCTCTTGTACGGAGAAAATATTAAGTTGCCTCTAGATTTTTCCACAAATAAAAGTGAAAGCACAAATGAATCGAATTTAATACAACAATTAAAACTATTCTTCGAGAATATTTAAAACACATCACTAGAAACAAGAAAAAATCCACAACAATCTGTATTCATTCCAAAAAATCTTGAATCTTGCAACCACGTCCTGATTAGAAGGGATAGGGTAAAGAAAAGTTTGGAATCTCCTTATGAAGGTCCATATAAAATTATTAAGCGATTCAGAAAATATTTTATTGTTTTTAAAGACGGAAAAAATTATTCCGTGTCCATAGATCGATTAAAACCATTTTTTTGTTCGCAGTAATAAATAGAAACAAAATAATAAAACGTTAAAATTATTCGCTTCGCTGGAAGGGGGGTGATGTAGCGGAACGGAAACGGAACTGTTTCATTTAATTAAAATAAATTATTATTCATTTGAAATTATAGATGGAGATGGATGCGGTAGGTAGAAATTTAAATTACAAAATAAATATTCTAAATTATTCTTTTTTCATAAAAACTCAGTCGATACTCAGCTACCAAGCAGAACGGAGCTTGATAAATAATTAAAAGCAACCTGTGCGTTATATTTTTTCTTTAATTGTTTTATTATAAAATAAATATTTGTTCAAAAATAAAAACAGAAGTTATTGTTGATATTTTGAATTTCAATGAAGACGTCAGCAATAAGTTTTAACAAAAAAGTAAAATTTCTTACAGCTTAAATAAAATAATTTATTCATTGAATTATGCACATTCAATCCTCCGGTACTTGTACGTTTAGAATTTCTGTTGGATTTGGTGACTATGTTGCTTTGTATGGAATATGCCATATATCGTTAACTTCCTGCGCGAATTTAAAGTGACGAGTTGGTTCCTGTTTGGAATAAGAATTAAATAAACGTTTAAATCAATATCGAATGGACAATCCAACTTGGGAATGTATTTATTGAGATATATTCATTCACAACAGGGGATAAGCTCTTACCTTAACAACAATTCCTTTCACCGAAACCGTATCCAGCGAATACTGATGTTCTTGTTGCCATCTCTTGAATATAGACTTTAGTTCGGCACCCAACAAAAATGCATGCGATCGCATCAAGTCCCTTGAGAAAAAATCAGTCGTCTGACCACTTTTTGAGGGTCGTCATGAGTCCTATAAACGAGGACGACATTCAATGACGGATTTAGGCTTTCTTCTGCCCTAGGCTCCGTTCGATGCGTCGCACAGTGCGTCGATTGTATGGAGATGGTGGACAAAATTCAATTTTACAAAAATTTGTTAAATTTCGCCAAAATAATTGTTGCTAATTAATTAAATAATAAGTTTTACGAAATTTCAGGTAATATTTACGCCCCCTGCCACGCCCATTTTTGAATATCATTTGATATCTTGAGAACAACTGGCAGGAATTGAATGAAATTTTAGGAGTTTAATTTTCTAGATAAGGTTATTAATACAAAAAAATATGGACTCAATCCGCCCACTGCCACGCCCACTTTTAAAATTGTTTATTTCTTATGAACCGCTTGGATGTTAATATGAATATTTTGGAAACAGGGATATGGGATACAGACAGATTTGTGATATTTTTGGTAACATCTTTAAAAAACAAAAAAATTGACGCCAAAAATGAAAAAGGAAACCTCATTTCTTCAGTTTGGAGTTGAAAGATTCACAACTCTTCTTTTTTCGTCTTTTTTGGCGCGTCTAAAAATGAAGTTTCTGGTCCATAAAAAGGCGGTACAGTAAGAAAATTATGTTAAATGCTATCGGGAAGTGTAAAATTATTTTTAAGTCAAGCCTCGTAGGGCTTATCTGAAAGACTATGGGTCTTTGAACATTGTCGTTCTAAGCTTAAGTCAAATATTTAATTTTCGATTCAAAATCACTTTTTATTTTAAATGGACAGTTATTTATATTTTAATAAGCTAAAACAAAAAATAAGACATCCTTAATTATCGATTTTTTATCGAAAGAAACCATTTTTCATAAATAACTTCATTTTTTATGACTTGCACTTGTCCTACAAAAAACGAAATATTTCGAAAGATTGCAAAAATTAGCAATGGAACTCTTTGTTTTTAAATAAAATAATAGCAGGGGATAGCAAAAAGACTTAAAATTCAGATATACTTTGATATACTTTTTTTAAAACTCAACTTATTTAAATTTATGTGCCTCAAAAATTAGCACTTTTAATTAAATTAATTATAAAAGTAATATCACATAAAAATAAACCAAAAAACGTTTGTATCACCTCTTAATATATCCATAATTAATATTCAAGAGAAAAAAAATTTATAACTAGAAACACTTTCTTGAACGAGATCAATAGTTGCATGCGAAAATCGAAATCAAAACTAAGAAAAAAAATAAAAGTTCTTTTTCTGCATATAAAAATCCCGCTAATCAATGCAGAAGAAAAAAACAACAATTGAAAATAATAAATTATAGTTGCTAAACATGTTTTTGATAGACTCCACAGCATTGCAGATCTCAAACGAATATTTAGTTTTTTGATTTTTGTCCACTGGTCGACGCACTGTGCGTCGCCCTAATTAATAAAATGGACTTCATTAATTTTGATCCGCAGTATTTTTATTTCAAAATATCTTTATTTTATCTTTATGTATAAAATTCTACTGTGCGTGTGTATGTTACTGAACTCTTTCTGAACGGCTGGATCGACTTGAATGATTTTTTTGTACGCATTCATTTCTTCATTTATTTCAATCATTTTGTGTATGTATGGCACTTTTTATTCTACTAGCTGACCCAGCAAACATTATTTTGCCATATACCTAAGTAATTTTTAAGAACGGCCGTATGCCGCTGACCTCCTCCTAAGCGGCGAAATTATTTTTACTGTATGTGTTCAACGGTTGATCTGGATGGTTTATACCCACCAATCAAGCACACCAGTTGACCCGGTAAATGATGTTTTGCCATATAAGTAATTCCTAAGCACGGCTGAATTGATTTGGCTCATAAAATAGGGAGGTAGCCTATAGGGAGGTAGAACTATGATATGGCTACAGGCTTCTTCTTTCTACTAGCTATTTTAGCTGCAAATAAAATATCGATGTTGACGCTAGAAACTTCGCAGTCATTGCGCGACAAAGAGATTGTTTAAACCGATCGACACTGTTACCGAACCATTTTTACAATCAAATTTAAGCATTTATTAAGGGACTTAAGCTCAGAAGAGGAGGGTATACAAAATTGAGTGTATGATTTGAAACTGAAAATCATTGAATATAATGGGTGATTTTTTAAGAGCTTGAGAACTTTAAAAAAAAAAACGCATAAAATTTGCAAAATCTCATCGATTCTTTATTTGAAACGTTAGATTGGTCCATGACATTTACTTTTTGAAGATAATTTCATTTAAATGTTGACCGCGGCTGCGTCTTAGGTGGTCCATTCGGAAAGTCCAATTTTGGGTAACTTTTTCGAGCATTTCGGCCGGAATAGCCCGAATTTCTTCGGAAATGTTGTCTTCCAAAGCTGGAATAGTTGCTGGCTTATTTGTGTAGACTTTAGACTTGACGTAGCCCCACAAAAAATAGTCTAAAGGCGTCAAATCGCATGATCTTACCGGTCCATTCCTTGAGATGAATTGTTCTCCGAAGTTTTCCCTCAAAATGGCCATAGAATCGCGAGCTGTGTGGCATGTAGAGCCATCTTGTTGAAACCACATGTCAACCAAGTTCAGTTCTTCCATTTTTGGCAACAAAAAGTTTGTTAGCATTGAACGATAGCGACCGCCATTCGATTATTTCCGGCCGAAATGCTCGAAAAAGTTACCCAAAATTGGACTTTCCGAATGGACCACCTAAGACGCAGCCGCGGTCAATATTTAAATGAAATTATCTTCAAAAAGTAAATGTCATGGACCAATCTAACGTTTCAAATAAAGAATCGATGAGATTTTGCAAATTTTATGCGTTTTTTTTTTTAAAGTTCTCAAGCTCTTAAAAAATCACCCGTTACAATATGAAATTTAAGAACTCACAATACCAGTGATAAAAAACAGACATACGCCACAGTGTGTCGTTATCATCATAATCAATAATTGGATTCAAATAAATCACTGAACTTTTTCTTCATATTCAGAAAATTGTCTGTCTCTCATGTCTTGCAGAAATAAAGCCAGAGAACTAAAGATCTGCACAACGGATGATAAATCAGCTTGAGATTCTTGAAGCTTCTTACTAGCATCATTAAAACGACCTAAAATTACATTCCAGATAATGATTAGGATTGCTGTTTCTAAATGTTGTAAATTTTCGCTGTAATCCCATAGCTTCAGATCGCGTAGTTGGTTTCTCATCTCTGCTTTCGGCAATAAATTCCAGTACATCAATTATTGCAGACCACTCTTTTTGTAATAGGTAGCATGGGCATGCATCATGTCAAGCAGACCAACGAGTTTCAGAAAGACTCCTAACTCTTAAATTTTTAGTTGCAACTTGTTACAGGTCATTTGTTAAAAAGACGCAGGAATTGTGTTTGACAAAGTTCATGCCATCTCTTGGCCAGCACTCCATGTGACGTTTGCGTGTTTATTTTGTCGTTTAAAGTATTTCCCCACCGATGATAGCTAGGAAACAAGCAAGTCGTTAAGAAATCGCTGTCATTATAATGTTCTTAGCGTCTTACCAAATTGAAAAACACTTTTTGTGGTTTTTTCACTCCGCAAGAATATGCCACATTCAAGCAATCGATGACACAATCGAAAGGTCCATTTTTGTCAATGAATTTCTCGACTTCTTTTGGTGTAGATTTCAGAAAAACGTCCTTTCGAATCAGAACCCTCTCGAGAAACGAAGATTGCAATTTATCGAATTCTTTATTGGTGATTGATATATTCTCCATATATGTTTGACAGTTGGAGCATTTGCCATTTACATTCAACCTAGAAGACTTTCAAATTTGCTTTTAAGTTTTTCTATCACAGCTTCGCTGACTAAAATTTTGTGCTTTCCGAGGAATTTGAATAATCTTCTGATATTTTCAACAAGTTTAGGAGGATCCAGGGAACAGTAATCGATGTATGATGTGAAGACTTCGCAAGTAGTCTGTTTATCGGATTTTCTCGAGAAGCTTCCAACCAAGATCAATTTCATTAAAGAGAAAACTTTGCTTATAATCGAACTGTAGGCATGGATTGATGGAGATGACGATAATTTCGTCATGTTCAAGATATTAAGTGCATCCTTCCAAGATGCTGTTGTCAAGAGACCATTATTAAATTCTCACATGTTTTAGCATCCAAAACATCACGTTCGTCTTGGATTTGTTTGCAAATTCTTCATATTTCCATTTCGTCAGTTTCGGAGAGTTTTAGGGATTTTTCTCCTACATAGAACATAGATAGTAGGTTTTCAGAAGCTTACCTAGGATGGCACAGTTTGGCTGAATGAATTGTGACCGAAGATATTCAATGTTGCTTTTATCGATTGGCAGATCTTCACTGGTAATTGGGCGACGATAATTGCGTCGATATTCTGCAAATGGATGTTTTTGCTATTTGCAATGAGTTGCTCCCGTAGCTTCTGTCACTCAGCTGGACAAAGATGCGACAGGTTTTTGTGGGCTTTCTTTTTGAACTTGGCGACAATATTTGCGCGTGGAAGGATTGACAGTGATGACCGTTTGTAGGTCGTATGGTGGGAACTTTGATTTTGCAGAAGAAAATTTTATTTTTTGCAAATATTTGATATACATATACCTATCTATCTACGATTTAACAAAATCGGAACACCTATGATGATACAAAATTCGAATTTCGAAATTCCGTTTCCACTCGGTTGCATGCTTAAAGCCTTTAAACAATCTTCAATATGTACACAAGTTAATATGCAAATCATGCACCAGAGATTTATCTTGCTGCAAAATCTCTTTATTTATCAAAACAAGCAACTGGAACAATCTTATTCCTTAAACTAATAATAATTTCAAAATCTATATTTAAACAGGAATATCCACAATTCTAGGAGCCTCACCTACCGAGTAAATTCACCTCCAAGCCGTTCTCATATCCTGTACCTATTGCCCATTGTGCAATTGAATATACAATTGCTTGTTGTATCCCGATGAATTTGTCTCCTTATACATAAATGTACATACATCACATACATATGAGTAACCTCCACTATCTCCTTGCGGCAAGCAAATTGCAAGAATCCTTTCGTCGTGCGTCATTTCAAGCGCGAAATTCGACTCGACGTCGACTCTCGGCTCGGTGATATTCAAACACGCAAAGCCTTCTAGAGCTCCCCCAGGTATTACTACATTCAACATCACCAAATACCCGCATCCTGATTAGATGGATTAAATGCGTTACACTACTATAACCAATAAAGTTGCATCCGAAGTAGGCATCAATGTGTGCAGAGAGGCAGTCACCATGGGCTATATTTCTGATTAAAAGCTCTGCCATCACGCCCGGCGGCGACCGTGGTGCCGGAAATGTGGGGTTCCATATACAACAGTTCAGTTAGTTAGTATTGCGAGTGCGAGATAGTTTTGTGTCAACATTTTGCCGTCTCCTCTACTGCTGGAGCTTAATGCAGGTGCAGTTTGCAGGTGCAGGTGTTTGCGAATTAAGTTGCACAAATTACAGATTGAAGATCGAAATAGGAACTCTCTGTACGGTGATGATGATGGTCAGTGGCGGCGCAAGACCAAAATTTTATGTGGGCAAGACAGATTTTGCGAGGCCCTATTCTGTGGCGACCTGAAGACGGATTTTAAGAACTAATAAAAAAAAAACATTAACACTGCAAAGTTTATATTCATAAAAATAAAAATTGTCATCTCCACCTTGTATACATTTCTAAAATTGTAATGCCCAGTTTCATAAACAACTTTTAAACATTTAAGAGGCTTTTAAACCGTAAAATGAGATTTTTTCATTTCACCAAGCGTTTTTTGAATAAACAAGCTTTTAAACACCTTTCAAAACTAAATGCCCATTTTTGCCTCAATAAATTTTAAAAGTGTCATTGAATATTTTAAAAAGTGAGTATAAAGCTTTCTCATTTTTTCTCATATATTTTCATGAGGATGTCAATTTTGACAAAAAATTCCCTGAAATTTCCCATTTTAAGTTGGTGAAACTCAAAAATTTTAAGGGTCTGATAAAATTTAAAAAGATTTTTGATAAAAGTAATTTTAGTGTTTGTTTATGAAATTGGGCATAAATTTAAAATATTTATATTTCTTTATTAAATGAACAGAAATTTCCTGCTTTTCATTGTACTAAATTCTTTAATTATTGTTTCGTAATTCAGCCTAGATGCCATGCCTGATTCAATTGATTAAACAGCCAAAGCTGCAAGTCTTTCCTGGTTCATTGTGTTTCTAAAATATTTGTTTTATTAATTTTAACTTTGAAAACTCCTTTCAGCAGAGGCTGTACTTTGTATTTTGGGTAAGAAATAAAATGAAAAGGCGTAGAATTTGCTCATGAAAATTCATTATTTGGCTTTTCTAAATCGTGACGGTGTCAGAAATTGTGCACATCCTTATCAATTTAAGAGTGATTAAAGTAAGAAAACACGTTAAATTGAAACAATAAATTTCTGTATTTTATCGAATGTATATTAACACAGGGATGCTCTCTGCAAAACCAATGAAAAACTGAATTGTATTCGGTTTTGGAAATGATCTCGCGGCCTTTAATTATAAACATTAATTAATTATAAAAACACCGAACATTTTTTCGGTTCATTTATATTAGTTTTGAAACTAAACAAATCTACATTATTATTTATGTTAATTTTCCTTTTTGAATTTTAAGACAAGAAGTTGTTTATGTAATGCAAATAAAGATGACGAATATTTTCACGTATTGTCCAGGTTAAAACGAAAACAGCAACCCTGTTTACTTTTTTTTCATGTTTTTTCTATTTTTCGAAAACAAGAATCAAATTGGGCCCATTCACTAACGTAGTCACTACGTAGTCAACTCATTCTGATTGTCCAAATACAACTAAGAAATGAGTTGAGATTTCCCCTCCGACGTAGTTTAAAAATTTTGACTTCAAAGCTAGTTGACAGATTTTGACATTTCATAATAAGCTGTTGAATAAGAAACAAAAATTCAATTTCCAATTTAAACAAAATTTAAAACCAAATCAATCGTACAATTTGACAATATTAATTATCTGATCTGATAGGGTCTGAAGACGAAATTTATGTAATCAGATCTTTTTTCATAGTACAATAAGCAAAACAAGACAACACTTTTGATTAAAGTTCTCTAACCTCAAATCACAAATTTCTTACTGCATATGTTCATAGTCCAGGCATTATAAACATTTTAAAAAACAATTTGGGAAAAATTTCCTAGCTAGCTGAATTTTCGTATACACTTTTATTATGGTGTTGTCATGAAGATGTTAAAAATTGACGTCGATATCGTGCCAACTAAAAAAGTTATAAGGGTCAAAAAGTCACGAAATTAACTTTTTCGCAAATATCTCGCGACCTATGTAAACATAAAAATTGGTCGTGAAATCATCTACAACGTTGACCGTAATAAGAGTGTATACAAAAATACATCTCATAAGGAATTTTTCTGCAGATAAACTTAAGTTCCTGAACTATCATTATTTGACAGTTTCGTTTCGACTAGCTTTGTAGTGCAATTTTGCATTCACAAAGCTAGTTGAAAATCGACTACGTAGTGACTAGGTTAGTGAATGCGCCCATTGACATTGAAACTGATAACTGATACCAGATAACTTCTTAATTCAATGGCGCTAACCAACAATTCTTGTGTGATACTAGCTTAAAATGACGGTTGAGTCCTGATTGAAACTAAAATTGTTTATTACCGGACTATAATTTTGCGCCAATATTTTTAAATATTTGAGTGCGTTCCTGCCTTCCAACATTCCTTACTATGTATAAGACCTAAGTATGTCATCGGCTTAGAGTTTCGGAACACATCCAAAATCTTAACTTCTAATGTTTTCGTGGTGAGTTTAAGAAAAACGTATTATGACAATTTCAAAATTCAATCTAGCAACCTACGGTAAATTTGAAAATATGATAGTAAACAAAAGAGAATTGTCAGAATGGAAAAATCTCTCCTCATCTCTTTGTTTTTATAACTCACATTATTATTCATGCACACGAAAGAAAAAAAAATGAAAATTGCGGGATCTAGGTAGTAAAACGTAAGATAGTTTCACATCTTATTATTAAGTTAATATTTGCTAGCGACTGCGTTGCGTCTTGCGTGCGTGTGGTACTTTAATCTGATTGGTTGGCTTCCTAGTAAAGAAAGAAAAAAAATAAAACAAGGGATTCCCCGCACTGGTCGACGCGGCAAGGATTTACTCGATACTCGATAGTTTCGCAACGTAACAAATGTTGCAAGACTAAAAAAATATTTCACAACAAAATTAATTAATTTCTTTTTTTATTTTATTCTCACAGAAGCAATGCATGCAAATTTTTGAAGCGCGAGGCCCCTTGTACCGCGAGGCCGTGGGCGATGGCCCACGTCGCCCACGCCTTACGCCGCCTCTGATGATGGTGTGCGATTGATGGTATGGCATATCCAGATACAAATGATGCAATAAAGAGGGTTTGCTCTTTATTGCTCCATGAGATGATTCAAGTACACCAATTACAATTTTTTTCTCTAGAAATGAAGTCAGCCGTGAGAACTCAAGGGGAAAACTATTTTGCAAATAAGATGCATTGTTCCATCTCACATCACATACATCTTGAATGGTTTGCTAAAAAAAGGATATCGCAGCCGCCGCGCCGCCGGCCGTGTCGCCGATAACAACGACGGAGCAAGGATATGTACAAAAATTGATTTTTTTCGAATGAAAAATACATGAACACACAGTGTTTTTTGTCTATTGAATGTGTGTTTGTATGTATGTGTGCATTTTAAATAAATGGATTGTGCAGTGCGAATTTGCTTGCTTCTTCGAGTTGCGAGGATAAGGAGCATCACTAAATCCCTCTTGGAAGTTCTTTGAGGCGCAACCGGATGGAAAACGAAAAATAAATTCATCTGTCAATCATTATTTCACTATATTCGTGGAGAGTCTTATGTCTTTTTTTTCAGAAAATCCATATCCATCTTATACGTATGCTATGCCCCATTCTCCCGTTCTGGAGCGGAATGCTTTTTCAATTTCTCACTTTCTTTTAATATGCTTTTGTTTTTGAAAAAATTGATTTGCGCTGATATGTTCACTCCAAATGGTGCTGTGATTTAAATGGATAACATGGTCGCTTCATCTTCTAGATCAATATGGGATTGCAAGGATTTTCATTTTCAATTTCTTGGAACACTTGTCTCGAGAATATAAAAATAGATTTGCGTCGCACCAACTTTTGGTGTGACCCAGAAGGTAATTATCAAAAATTTGTTTATTTTTTTGTTGCGAAAAATAAGTTTTAAGTTTTTTTTTTTTTTTTTAATCAACGCGCACTCAAGGACTCAAGGTCTTTTTTAATTACCCTTTATATGCCAAGAGCACAGTGCGAGTATTAGGGAAGGGATAGAAGGTGTAAAAGGAGGTGTTGGTGAATATTAGTTTTGAATTCTTGAATATTACAATGACTGGGGAAGACAGTGTGGTAGAGAGTTCCACATTCGCGTAGTACGGCTAAAGAACGATTCTCTGTACATGACACTACGTCCGAAGTTGGGCTAAGGCTGAACTGATGGGCATTCCTGGAGGCGCGGATATTACGGTTGAATATCTTAAGGGGAGGTGGGAGGAATGCAACTGGCTATTTCACTAGAGCATAAACCGTTGAAGTACCGGTAAAATAGGGTGAGACATTACGGCTATGTTCGAGAGATATAAATGACTCGGCGATGGTATACTTTCCACAAGACTTAAGTATGTCACTGGAGCACCAGCCCAGACATGAGAATTATACTCAAGCTTACGTATGTAAGTATTTTAGATGATAGCCAAATCAAAAGAGGGAAAAAATGTCTTGCGTCGTTTTAAGAAACTTAAACATCTTTCGGCATTTTTGGTGACATCGCATATGTGCTCATTCCACAAGAGGTGGTCAGTGGTGCACATACCGAGAATATCGAGATGTTCGGTCTCATTGTAGCAAGAATGCCACTCATGGACAGTGTATGGGGAGGTATAATCTCACTTTAACGATACAAGACAGCATTGAGTTTTCGATTTTTGTATTCCTCATTTTACAATGCTCATTAAGTCAGACTTTAATAAGCTTATCATATTTAGCCGTTGCAGTTTCACATCCAAAGAGGAGGGATGTGAGTCTGGAAACGAATAAGAAGAATAAGGTTTTGACGATAGTATGACAGCGAAACAATTTATTGGATTAGAAGCTACAGACAAGAGGTCCTTAATAACAATGAGCAAGAGGGTCGGAGACAAAACGGAGCCCTGGGGCACACCAGCATTTATGTTGTGGGTTTCAGACTTGCATCCGTCCAGTACCTACAACTTGTATTGAACGGTTCGAAAAAAAATTTCTAATCCAACGAAGGAGGGATTCGTCAATACCGAAAGCACGCATTTTCGAAAAAAGAGCAAGATGCCAGACTTTATCAAATGCCTTTGAATTATCAAGTGCAACAATCTTTCTTTCTCCAAAACGGTTTAAAGATTTGTTCCAACGTTCGGTGAGATAAACCATCAGATGACCAGTGGACCTTTTACTGCGAAAGCCGTACTGCCGGTTATTAGAAGCTTTCGGTCTTCGAGATATTTCTTGAGTTGATAGTTTATCAGCGTTTCCATGACCTTAGAAAGAAGGGACGTAAGTGCAATCGGACGGGAGGAGAAGTTTCTTCTTTTTTTTCGGAATTGGCTGGACAAATGCTGTTTTTCAACTAGATGGACAAGCTTACGCAAGGGTTTTGCCAGCGTGGAAGAACACCTCTTCAGAATAATAGCGGAGATAACATCCGGACCAGCGGAGGAGTTATGACACTCTCTGGCAGCGAAGAGTTGGAGGCGAACTGCTTAGCAACAAGGTTAATTAGAGCTAAAAACTGGAGTGTCATTTTCAACGAAATTCTTACTGTATTTGCAGTAGTTTTTGCCTTAATTTTTGGTCATGTAAAAATTTAGTCCGTCGAATACGGACATTGCAAATTTTCCTGGCTTGTTTAAACTTATTCCGGTTTTCCTCAGTTGGGTTGGCTCTAAAACACCGGAACTTTATTTCTTTTTCCCTGATAACCTCTTTACAGCTTGAATCAAAGCATATTGGCCAGTTAAGGATCCGGAAGAAGTTATTGAGACCGTCTCAGTTTTTACTTTTTTATTGTATTGTATTGTTGTACATATTTGTTAAAAAATTTTACTTTTTGGAGCAGAATTTAAATTTAAATGATATTTTGCAAGGTCAATACTTTTTTTTTATATGTTAACTCAAAAGCTTTACTTTTATATACAAAAATCGACACCAATCAACCATTTCATTTTGACATAAACACATTCCATCATAAAGATCTTCCATCCAAAAACCATCAAACAGCCATTAAAAACTTTTCGTCAATAATTAAAATATGAAAATTGCTTTTTTATTTTAATACCCCATCGACGATGCGACGCACGGTGAAGGTAGAAGAGCCCCTCTGTTGTTTTTCTGGTACCCATAAATCCTGCTCAATAAAATAATGGTTAAAATTTTGCCCCATAAAAATCTTTTACTGCCCAAAAATGTTTTTCAACCATCAGAAGCCAAGAGTTCAGAGATGGTTTAATTACTTAATCGACTAAAAATGTAAACGAAGACATAGATACAAGAGAGGAGAAGATGAGTAGACCTTATATTTCATTTTTACGCTTTTCGTTCTCAATTAAGCACTCAGTGACATGAAATTAAAAATAGCAAAAGCGACAAAAAAAGGCGAAATTTAACCAACATAAAAAATTACATCAACCCCATCTCATTCGACCCTAGAGTATAAACTCTGAACTTAATCAATGGTACAAGTGGAGGATAAGAGCAGGAGGGCATTGCCATTGGGTCATAGTCGTCGCGTCCGTTGTCGGTCGTCGGGCGTTCGCTGAAGCAGTGCTGTGTCAAAATGTATTTCGACATGTTGATGGTCAACACACAACACGCATATTGCTTGGCCAACGCGACCCGACTCTACACGACATACCACCACTGACCGACCGACACAAGCGACAGCTAAAGTAAAATTAGCGCAGTGAAGGGATTACGAAATTTAATACGCTGAATGAAAAATTGTAAGTGGTCCCGGGAAATTTCCCAATTTGCCAATACTTTTTTTTCCCCCCAACTTACATAGGTACCAATGTTAAACGAAAAGTCGAGCTAATGCCTGTATACAGGGATAGAGTTTTGGTGCATCAGGAAAATATATAAAACGGTTTACTTTTATATATATTCAGAGTAATTCAAGTACGTGGGTACCTAGACTAAAATCCACTGATGATGATGATGATGGTGTCGAATGCGGAAGTGAATTTTTCGAAACCATCAATATGTGAGTGTGTTAACTTTAGGGACCAGTAAAATAAATAAAATAAAATGACCTTTGTGTGTGTTGATTGGGATCCATTGGCAGTTGTTGGTTAATTGCTCTTGATTGCAGCATTGGTGCTATATTTTTTCTGAAACATATTTAAATGCAATATAAATATTTAATAAGAATTTATTTTTTCATCACAAGATAGCTTTGGCCTATTAAGTCCTGTTGAGCTTTAAAATTGAATCTAAATATTTTAAATTCATGATTCATGTTGTTACACAATATACGAGTAACACAAATTTATCAGATTTTATTTGTTGGTAGGGTGGGCCTCCATGGTGTAAGCTTTGACGTGGCGGAGGGGCTTATGGTGACTACTTCTATGAAGCTAAGAGCTATGCGCTCGCGAAACTTGTTTTCGCAGAAGAAAGTTCCCATGGTCGACAGGTCGAAGCGGAGTAGGCTGTTGCTACTAATTACCCCCCAACGAAGGCACATAGACCGCTACGAACGAATTTCTCTTTTTGGAATCAACGTTGTGTCTTCAGTTCCAGTTAGGCCGAACTACTTGGTAAACACCTTTACAGCCTACTTCAACTTATTTGAAGCCCAGGTCGTAACAGGAGCGGTTTTTCCGGCTCTTGCACTTGGAGTCACATCAAGTTCCTGGTACTCCAGTTTGGGTGACGTAAGGTTGACTTCTCGACTAAGTAGAAAAGCATTTAGTTACGAAGCAACAGCAATAAGCCTCTGAAACCCACGGATATACTGATGACGAACCAAGTAAATGCTTTAAGGACAACGAATTTCGGATATGCATGTGGAATGTTAGCTTCCTTAAGAGACCATGTGCTGCCGAACAATTAACGGAGACCCTCAACTGCTACAAAGCATTATTATCGCTATCCAGGCGACATTTACTATGGTTAATGTCGTGGTCGTGGGGAGCCGACTCAGGCAAAAAATCTTGAGCTTCAAATGTGTAAGCGAACGCATAACGACGATTCGAATCATGGCTAAATTCGGCATGCCCCCACAGAAGAGAAAAAAGACGACAATAAAGACGAGTTCTTCGAGCTCCTTGACAAAACGTATGAGCAATGTCCTAGCTATGACATTAAAATTGTCCTCGGTAATTTAAACGCAAGGTTAGGAAAAGAGGACATCTTTAATAGAACAGTCGGAAAGTACAGCCTACTTCCGACCAAGTATCTAGGATCAGTGGCAATATTAGGTATCAGAAAGCAGTTAGAGATGCCTAATGTTGTTGTTGCAGCCACCAAAGCGACGAAGAATGTAGACAGGGCATGCAGCCAAGCAAGAGGTATACAAAGCGGTGCTGCATAGAAGGACAAGAGTTGCTCATGAGCTCTACGAGCAAAAGAGGGGAGAGAAACGCCGCGCCGGCTTCTCAAGAGAAAAAAGAGGGAGCATGAAGTCAGATCAAGGATCTTAGGAGGGCCAACAGCGTGAATGGAGTTCGGAGGTTTTACTAGAAGGAAAGACAGCTGGCTCAAGGTAATCGAGCAAAAACAAATGCCTGCAGAAATAAACGAGGGAACATCTCAGGGATTTGGAAAAAAACCACTTCTGTGGACTGTATAACGGTGACGACGAACAAAATCCCGCCGTCAGGCAGGAACCATTCATTGGACACGATGATAGCCAACAATTCTGGGAACCCGAACTAGAAGAAGTGAAAACCGCAATATCACGTTTGAGATCCAATAAAGCCGCTGGAGCAGTGCCGAGCAGCAGGCGACAATCTAGATAGGAGCATACACCAAATCATCTGTAAAATATGGTCGGAAGAATGCATTTTTTTGTCCGATCCTGAAGAAAGAAGATCCTCTAAACTGCGCCAACTACAGAAGAATCAGTTAACATCGCTTACAATATCCTCTCTGATATGTTAACGCCTGAAACCTTTCGTCAAAATCGGATTGGTCCTTATCAATGTGGCTTCAGACCAGGAAAGTCTACCGTCGACGAAATTTTTACTTTGCGGCAGATCCTGGAAAAAACCTATGAAGAACTCCATATAGAAGAAGAAGAAGGACACCCAACACCGACGGCTAAGACAGAACGTCACAATAGACGCATATAACTTCGAGGTAGTGGAGCAGTTTGTCCTACCTAGGCGCCGCTATTAACACGGGCAATAACACCAGCGCCGAGATCAGAAGAAGAATAACTCTTGCTAATCGCAAGAGTGTCGTTGTACGGGTTGTAGAACGACACGGACCTAGCCAGAAGGGCCAAAGTCCAGAGCCTCAGATGGCTCGGTCATTAAGAGCAGATGGACAATAATGCTCCGGCCCGGATCCGGAAAGCCTTCGACACTATTCCTAGAAGTAGACTAATACCGCGACTCAGGTGGCACACCCAAGTAGAAGAGGACTTCAATCAACTTGGAGTGCAAAACTGATGACAGCTAGACAGGGACCGAGCTGGTTTTCGGAGACTGTTGGTTGAGGCCCACATCCGCAACGGACTGTAGCGCCACCTTAAGTACAATGTTCGTCCAATTTCCAATCAGTTAAGGAAATTTCTATGAAAAATAATAAATGCTCCTCCAGTTCTTGACTAAATCATATAAAGCCAAATAAGATAAATTCATCAATTCCATATTAAATTCATTAAAGACGAAATAAATGACATTTAATTTGACACCCTATATCATTTACAGAAAATTTCAAAATCAAATAAATCCAGCCATCAACGCCCAGGGTACATCTTTAGATGGCTTATCGAATCAAATCTCATTTCCTTCCCTATTCTGGCACGTTTGTCTTTCATTAGAATTTCTTGTAAATCAGATAAGAGATAAAAAATTTCCTTTTAGCTTCTGCACGGATGCTTGTATCCCTGATCTTTAGATTATACTCAACCGCATCCACATACATCTTTTCGTGTACGAAAGTAGTATGTGTATTTTTATAAGGACAAAAATACAAACTGCTTTTATGTTATTTCACCTGTTATGGGTATCCTTCAAGTCGATAAAACATACACCTATATTCAATTACTTCACATCAATTTACTTGAAAGCCTCATTTTTATTTCCTTGTACGAGAGTTCCCTTTTTTGCCGTATTATTCCTTGCCATCACCTCATTCATCACCAATTACTCACCAAAAAACCATATGATGTAGAATGAATGCGGTCGGGGGGAGCGAGAATGTAGGCAAGGCAAGGCATTAAGGATGTACCTTATACCAAATGGTGTACACCTACTCGTATCAAACTGAATCGATGGTAATAACGATTTTCATTCCAATTTAATTACAATATCTAACCACTTACGTCCGCTTACCTACAAACAAAAAAGGATCATGATAGCAGTTTTATCTATCGAAAAACTTGGTCGATTTTGGAAAGTCCTTTCTGTCTATTTTCTGATAGTTCGGTATTTGGTCAGACCGAAATCGTTGCCATAGCCATAGAGTCGTCATGTTGTTTTTACCTCATTGAACTGCCATGTTGCATTTATCTTTTAGTCCTTACTGTGCCTTCACCTTCAGAATATTTCTACTATACATATATTGGCATGGTATCCCTTCCTTCGCTCTTTAAGCTTATAAGTTAACCAATATCTCCTCCTCCGTTTCTCCGTGTATCCCTTCACGAAAGGGACTTGGACATTGAACGTATTGGCATGTGGACTTAGTGGTCATGAAACGGTAGATGGAGATGCATGCCTTCGTTGCTGGAAGTAGACCAGACCCAGATCATATAAATAGAAATAGTGGGCCAATATTAGAGCATAGCAAGTATAAAGATTGAACTCGTTGCCACTTTCGACAGAAATTAATACTTTGACTTATGAGGTGGAAGCAAGTTATTTCCAAGTGACTAAACTTTCATCCAACAAAGTGCTGCCGACCCGACCGGCAACCCATAAAAAAGAACAAAAGGATGAACCAAACTCAGTTCTTTCTCTGGTATAGTCCCTCTACTCCAGACCATCTTGCAACAGTCCGAATAATTCAAAACCTGGTCAATACCGAAAAACAACCACCCAATTCTGTAAAACAAGACCCAGACACAAGTCCCCATCATAAAGTAGAAACAAATCTCTAGGAAGGGGGCATCTTTTTTGATTTCGAATGTTGAGGCTTTGATTTTGACTTTGGATAAACTACATCGTAAATGCTGAGAAAGTCGATGTTGGATTGGGGAATGCCTACAGGGAATACAAGAGATTTGATGTGTTTTAACGACGAAAATGTTCGTTACATTTTGGGTTTTACATCGGAAACATTGTGAGAACCTTTCGTATTATCCTGGAATCATATCTCACAAGGCCACACTGAACAAAAAGACTACCTTAATTTAGAAATTTGTAGATTTAATCATGAATGAGTCGCGTCGTCCTGAAAATCTGTATGTTTCCAGATAGTTTTAGATTTCAGCGCGAAACCAACAAACCAAACCGCCCGTAAGTCTTACTCAAATTTGACATGGTTTTAACTTACAACATAAGCTCTTTATCGAAAAGAGAAAAGCTTGTCGATTCCTATCCGTGTAGAGATTTACGTCTCATCATCGTCTCTGTCGAAAAATATTATGTATGGTCAAAGAAAAGCCAGTCTTTTATTTCTATTATATGAGGTTTTCCCACCATTCACCCTCTCCTTATTTGTTGCGTTTGAGTTAAGATTGTGCGTAAGTCATCAGTTTTTTTTTTCATTCGTTTGGCTAAAGATAAGAAAACCAATAGATAGTATGTATATGTTCTTGTATGTATTCTGTATGCATGTATTATTTTTTGAATGCTGAAATCAATTACGTAAAAGGCGTGTTGAACACACAAATTGGGTTTCCCTTGGGACTTATAAAAAGGGTATTCGATAAGGACGACAACCGCAAAATTGGATAAAAGGAAGAGAGTGAAAGGTAAATAGGTAACTTGGTGCATAAAGTATATGTTGATGTTATTAGTTTAATAGATCCATGGACTTTCATGACCTTTATTGATATTGTATAGTGAAATCGCATATCTCGATTTAGATACCTAGAGAAAAATCACCAAGAATTTAATAAAAACCATGAATTATCTTAAAAGATTGCCGTATCTTCAACGATGGGAAACATGAAGGCAATTCTTTTGAGGTAAAGGTATTTTTGTTTGTAATTATGGTGGCGATAGGTACAGTCCAGGTCGGACCAGAGCCTCAACCAACAAATATCTCCAGTCAGCTCGGTCCTTAGCTAGCTGTCTCCAGTTTCGCACACCAAGTTGGTTCAGGTCCTCTACCACCTGTGTGCTCCACCTAAATCGCGGTCTTCTTCTTCTGCGACGTCCTTACGGGTAGGATTCGAAGACTCTACGAGCCGGAGCATTATTTAACATTCGCTTTATGTGACCCAACCATCTAAGTCGTTGGACCTTAACTTTTCAGCTAGTGTTCAGCGCACCTTACACCTCGTACAGTTCTTGATTGAATCTTCGTCTCCATTCTCCATTCATGCAGACTGGATCAAATTTTAATTTTAATCTCGAGTCAACTCAAAACGTTTTCATCAGATGTTGTCATGGTCCATGTCCCTGTATCAAACCTTAAGGCCGGGATGATGAGGGCTTTGTACAGTGACTCTTTAGTTGCTAGAGAGAGGACTTTACTACTCAATTTCCTTCTAAGTCCAAAGAAGCACTTTGATTTCAGCGCTGGTGTTGTTGACTGATCCTAGGTGAACAAAGTCCTTAACTACCTTGAAGTTAAATCTGTATATACCGACCTTGGCTCCAATACTTCGATATTGGGTGTCCTTTCTTGTTGAAAGCATTAACTTGGTCTTGTCCTCGTTAACCGCTAGATCCATCTTCCTGGCCTCCATCTCAAGGGTGACGAACGCTCCAGTGACATCAAGCTGTGTTCTTCCAATTATGTCAATGTTGTCTGCGTATGCTAGTAGCTGGACAGACTTTTGAAAGATTGTGCCTCTGGTGATGACGTTGGAGTTTTGCACAATCTTTTCAAGAATGATGTTGAAGAAATCGCATGACAGCGCATCACCTTGTCTAAAATCTGTTTTTGACATCAAATGCATCCGTTAGGTTTTTTTCGACCAAGATGGAACAGTGTAAGTTTTCCATTGTCATCTCACACAGACGGAAGAGCCAAAACTAGACATTGCTCAATTAATATAGTTGGTCTCTAATAGAAGACGCTGTCATAGGCGGCTTTGAAATCAATATATAGAATGGTGGTTGGCATCGATTTGAAGTTCCTGGGTCCTCCCAAAATTTGTCGAGATCGATGGTGGACTTTCCGGGTCTGAAGCCAAACTGGTAAGGACCTATCAGATTGTTGACGAAAGTAGGACAATTATACCTCTTTAGTTGGTGCAGTTCAGAGAATCTTCTTTCTTGAGGATTAGGCATACGATATTGAGATTCCATTCGTCGAACATGCTTTCCTCCGACCTAATCTTGCAGATAAGCTGGTGCATACTCCTAACCAAATCATCTCCAGCTGCTTTGTAGCGTTCAGTGGCTAAGCTGTGCGTTCCAGCGACTTTGTTCGACTTAAGTTTAGATATCGCTATCTTCACTTCGTCAATGTCGGGTAGGTGGAATTGGTGATCTGCTCCAAACAAATTGGTAGCTGACGGAATTTTGCTCGTCATCGCCATTATACAGCTTGGAAAAGTGGTCTTTCCATATCCTCCAGCACTGGAGGTTTGTTTCACCTTTTTGTAAGACTTTCGAACCTCGTTCCTGTTGTGACATCCCTCTATCTCCTCGATCGCGCGCTTCTCATGCTCCCTTTTTTTCTGAGAAATTTGTGCCTCTCTCTCCTTTTTTGCTCGTAGCGGCTTGAGCTCGAGTCCTTCTTTGCAGCTCCGCTTCGTATGCCTCTTGTTTAGCTGCACGTGCTCGCCGACACTCATCGTCAAACCAGGGGTTACGTTATGGTAGACGTGTAAGCCCTGACACTTCAGTGCTTGGAAGTGCTGCCACTGGTTCTCTACATTTTTTGCTGGCACCAAAGGAGGTAAAAGTATACCTGATGCCGAAGAAAACAAACCAAATGCTAGTTTAATTTTCTTAAGTCTAAATTAAATCGCTCCACAAGAATTTCTGATATTCAAGCACAATAAAAGAAGAACCTAACTCTTTTTTAATTTCCACTTCTCATTTTTGCGAAATTATTTTCATGTAGACAATTTTCAATTACCTGCTTTGGGTAAGAAATGTGCAATGAGTTTGTTTGGCAAGACTGCAGGAACTACACATGATCTCCTGCAAGTTGTGTGCATCCAGCAGCATCAACTTCCTTCGGGGAATTATTCTAATTAAAATTCCTCTACACGAAAAAAAAATTGCTCATGAGAATTAACTCTACCAAGCACTCTGGTAAGTAGATAGCGGTAGGATAATAGTGCAGGAAATTCTTGTTTTGAAAAACGTTATCCTTACAAAGCTGCACACTAGGTTATTTTTGTTTGTACAAGTAGGTATGCATAAATGCATTTCGACTCGTTTTTACTTTTATTATTGTGGTGTTTTTCAATTGTGGAATGTCCTTGCTATTTGAAAATTCATATTTGTATCCAACAAATAAGAATATTTAATGGCCAACAAGAGGAAAAAAGAGAAAATAAGGAAAATTAGTAAGTGAAGCAATTTTAGCAATTTCTTACATTCTTAATGTTTTCAGTGTTATGTTTGGTAAAATTCCAAAAAGGTATATCCCTCAAGGATAATGAAAAAATAATTACACAACAGTTCACGGTTGTTTTCCAAATATTAAGATTAAGGACAGGCAGTGGTATAGTGATTGTGATTGGTCTTAGCTTGTTTCGGGGCAATTATTGGTTGATAGTAAGTTGAGAAACTTCCTGTCATAAGTTAGTTTAAAGCAATGAATTAGGAAATGCTTTTTTCCAAGTAAATTTTTATAAAATTTAAATGTATTTCTTAGGTTTTATCTACGTTAATGTAATACGAAATTAAATTGAATTGAATTGTCGTAAGCGCCCCCATCAAGGAGCTTAATTAACCTTCCTGAATAAATTAATATGCAAAACCAAAGAAATTCCCTGAATTGATTTAAAAGCCTCGCGATATAAAATTTTGAGGGGGCGTAAATAGAGTTTGAGAAGAAGACATTTAAAAACTTCAAGGAAATAAATGATTTGGAAATAAAATTTAATGGAAAATGTAAGGCTTCCTTTGAATGCTTTGCATTTACAGAAATACTCAATACACAGACAATTTTGTATTTCTATTCCATTCATTGACTTTCCTAGAATCGTCTTACCAAGAATTCGTCATTTCTCTCGTCCCACTAGACGACTTACGATGATAATAAAATCCACTATCAGTCAAAATGAAAATGGCCGACCTGTCTCAAACAGAATTCATCAGTGCGAGACCAGAATCCTCGTTTATGTTGTTTTTGTTTTTGTATTCTAATATTCATGGTCGAAACTATGTTCAAATGAGAAGGAAAGGGAGCTTAACCAACTTTACTTCATCTTTTCTAAGTGATAGATATGGCTTCCCAAAAGCGAAACCCCTTCGTCTTCGTCCTTGGCACTGCCTTGAACATAAGCACCATAAGAAAAGACTGAAAAAAGGAAATAAATTCAACAATAAATGTTGCGAAAAGATTACAACAAACTCTCTTCTTGTACAGATTCCCCAGCTAGGTATAGAGTTTTGTGTTGTGTGATGTTGATGTGTAATCAAATAAAATCAACACAATCAAGAATAATTAAAATGCCAGTCACCCCACATCGGGCGCGTCGCGTCAGTCGTCAACACAACGTTCCCTGATCCAGTCAGTGTCAGTATTTTCCAACAAAACCGTGATTGTAATTACAAAAATCTCTTTTATCACCATCAACACCAGAAGCAGGACATCATACAAAAAGTTTTCTTTTCGTCGCAATATTTTTTGTCCGTTCGCTCCTCTCCTTCTTACTATAGTCGTTGTTGTAATTGTTCTTTTTCGAACATAACTCCGACCCTTAACCTTTGAGATCCTCGGTATTCAAGCAAACAGACCCACCAAGCAGTCCACAAAGCCAAGCCGAAAACAGAGAGTCACAATTCACAAAAGAGCATTGGAGCGGTTTGCGTGTGTGCGTGTGAAGACATTTTTGGTCCGTCCCGAGTACATAATAAGCAATTTTACTCCGAGACTAAGCAAAAGCCCAACAACTTGCCCAAGCAGCCATCTAGTTGTAAGCAAAACTATCCTGCTGGTGGCACAAAATGACTATCGTCCCAGAATAGACCTTCTCAGAAGTCAGAAATGTATTAAGTAGCACACAGAGCGATGGCCTTTCCTCCCCCACTGTGTGTTCATTGACAGGAAAAAGAAAAGCTTTGACTCCTGCTGCTTCTGGTCCATAACCTACCAATGCCTCTTGCCTCATCCCACCTTCCTAATTATAATTAGCGTACGTATTACATTCACAGGAGGTAGTTGTATTTCATTCAATGACGAAGGGAGTAAACGGAAAAGAAAACAAATTTTTGCAAGCATAGCCAAGCGGGACATTCGAAAAGTACGAGAAACGAGAAAGAGTAGGTGGGTAATCCTTTCTTTTATGTGTCGTCTCTTGTTGGAAATGCTCGTAAAATAAGTTTTATGTTTGTTTTATTTCTCTGCTGCTTAAAACTTAAACCCTAAAAGAGGACCTCTCCGAGTTCTTGTTTATACAATCACCACCGTTGGTAGTTGTGGAAGTTGGGAGGAGTGTTTACTAACCAAACAGAGACTTCATATGCATGACGGTGCATCTGAGGCCTTTTGTAGCAAAGTGCATTGGCCATATTCATATTGTGCGAAGAAGCAACTCCACCGAAAATCCGGCAAATACAACTCAAGTAGGGCATTCGAAGGAAACAGCAAATAAATAAAACATATTTGAATAGTGTGGGATAGAAATGTTTTCATTTCGTTTCATCGACTTGTTTAGAGAGAGATTCTCTCACACTGGACTACACGAATGGGTGTTTTCTTCTACTTCTTGAGATTCAAGATAAGCGAATTAACAGTCCACTCGAAGTTTAAAAATTGCTTCGCTTTAGTTTCACATTAAATAGCCAAACTTTTGTAATTTACCCTATCCGCAGCTTCATTTCACGAACACGAAATGTAAGAAGAATTTTGTAAAGTCCTACACTAACGAGCTTAACCACACGATGTTCACTCTGAAGCTGGAACCTGTGTTTGTAGTTGGTGTAACCATATGTGGTGTAATGTTAGTGAATTGGTTGAATGTTTGTTAGACGAAATTACTCTCCAGCATTGAAGCACACACAATAAGGTTGAAGAATTATTCTGGGCATACCTATACAACTGCTCCCCAGAAGAGCAGTCTTTAACGTGGGAAGCTTAAGAAGCCGTTCAAATACTATTAGAAATCTGCGTAGGTGAAGCGGCGAAACCCACGCTGCCAAGCCAGCAAACTGCTTAGAAGTTTGTCCTTTTGGTTTTCTATTGCTGTAAATTGCTGTTAAACATTTTTTCGTCAACATTACATCGTCTTTGTATGAATACACGGTGTACTGTTTACAGGGTAACCTCGACATACACGACTTATTGTCAAAACTAACAAGACGAACAAACACACTCACACGACCATATCGTGTGACACTTTGGCTGTTCTAAATTTGACTCGGAGTTTTGGTTTTGTGTTCAAAAAGTTTACTCAAGTCATTGTCAGATTTCAATATCAGGATCAAGATTTTCCAGAAGAACGACAAAGACATTTTCTTGAATAAATGCAAGGCATGTAGACCTTACAGGTCTGTGCCTCATGTGGTGTGTAGATATGTGGGAAAGTTATTTATGCGAAACAACATGCGGGACTTTGCGCGCTTTTGTACAGATATTGTTAAGAACAAGTTCTTGAATTCTGGAACTACTGTGATATCCTTGGTTATAGAAAACTTTGGTTTCGTTCTGTTTCTATTCAGACTTGTAAAGATAACAGGGTTATGGTTGAGTTTTATGGTTCTTTGGTTCGAATGAGGATAAGGGCAAATGTAATGCAATGCATGCAAAGCCAAACAATTACTGTACTTTCTTGAATATTGCATTGATAATAAAGTTTGGTTTTAAAAATAGAAAATTTGAACTAGTGATATGCTGAACCGTAAATTTTGTAAACTGAGTTAACTCGAGTTGCGTTTTTGGAAACCGAGTTGTAACTCGGTTTGCCCAACTCGAGTTGAACGAGTCAACTCGATTTGCCAACTCGGTTTGCCAACTTGAGTTGAACGGGTCAACTCAGTTTACCTATTCGGTTAGCCAGTTCGGTTCACCAACTCGGTTAATTTTTATGACTCAATAGAGAGATAAAGTATGAATCTAGGCCGCTAGAGGGATATTTCTTTCTAAATGCTACCGGATTGCCCCGAAAACCGGTCTAGAAAACACTTCAGAAAATCAAAAACATTAGGTTTTTAATCCAACAAAATCTCTGCCATCCGCTGATGAAATTTGAATGTTAATGGCTCAATAGAGAGATAAGTTACGAATCTAGACCGCTAAAGCGATATTTCAGTCTAAAAACTACCGCATTGCCCCAAAAATCGGTCTAGAAAACATTTAAGAAAACCGAAAATGTTAGGTTTTTAATCCTTCAAAATCTCTGCCATCCGCTGATGAAATGAGAGCGAATGGTAGAAGAAGAAGATAGATGATGGATAGAAGAAAGAGATAGAAATGACGATGTTCATTGAGCTGGCTGGTGACCGGCCGCTGTGCTGGCACTCCTCGCTGTCACTACTGATGTCAGTGCAGTCACAGTTCTTCTTAGGCTGGAATAGACCTGAAGGAAGTCGCTAGAAGGAAAGATTTGACAGATGAGAAAAAGAATCAATAGAAAAGAGAAAGAAAAGGATAAAGACTCGGAAAAGAATAAGGACTAGAAAGAAAATGGAAACAGATAAGGAAAATATAGCCAAGGAAATACAGAATAAAGAAGATACGGTACGAATCTAGGCGGCTAGAAGGATATTTCTTTCTAAACGTTACTGGATTGCCCCGAAAATCGGTGTAGAAAACACCTAAGAAATGGAAAAAAATAGGTGCAATCCGCTGATGAAATTCGACTACTAGGTAATTGCCCTTATATACAAAAGGTTAACTCAAAATTAAGAAACACTTACAAAATTAGAACAAGAAACAAGCTTACTCGTTTTTTTTTTTTTAATCGATTGCCGGGTTGGCGAACACAGTTGGTGAATCGGGTTGGCAAACCGAGTTGACAAACCAAGTTGGTAAGGCGAGTTGGCAAACCAATGCGGTAAACCGAGTTGCCCAACCGAGTTAGCTAACACGAGTTGAAAAAAAAACAAACCGAGTTAACTCCAGCTAGGGCAAGCTCGTGTTGGCCCATCACTAATTTGAACACCACCAAGGTTGTTGTTGGTGTTGGTACTCATTCATCATTCAAGATCATGGGCGCGTCAAGTGTTCCTGGTTTCTCTGACATTGCTTTTAGGTGTATACAATTCTTATCCATGTAGGTAATTATTTTTCTTAGTATGAGCTGTGTAAGCAGTTTTTGCGGGAATATTTCGTTTATTTACTTTTAAATTCGTTGAATACCCGCCCATGTCCAAGTCTTGTCGGCCGCTTACTCCTTTGCAATCACTACTTCTCCACCTGTTATTCGCAGAACTTCCAAATTGAATGCAAATACTCGTTATTTTAAGTATGAATTCAATTAATATTTATTCCTTCTTTCGGCTGCAATCCCATATTTGAGCCAAGAGAAAAGTTCACCTGTGTGTCTGGAGTTGGGGATTACATCTACATAAAATGAAGCGCATCACAGAGATATTGTTGTTTTTTTCCTACAAGATACCCAACGGCAGTAGTTAAATCCTTGCAAACAATTTATTCCGAGGTCGAAGAGAGAGAGAAAGAAGAAAAAAAAAATTTAATTTATCGAATTCGATTTTTGCTGTCGGCCAGAAAAGTTAAACAAGTGATTTATATGCGCGTACTGTGCAAATGTATGTGTCTGTGTCATTACTATGAGAGGAATGGCAAACGACTTACAGATTTTTCGCACTTTTCCACTGTATCGTGTTCGCTTACAATGTTGTTCGTAACGTACAAATTTCAGATTTCAGAAAGGCAAATATCGACTTTATTTTTAAAGCCAGACATCTTTGATGGGTATCAAATTGATGGTCACTGCTCTCTTGGGATTAAGTTTTGTTTTTCATCTGACAGAAACAAAATTAATTCCTTCTTGAGGAAAAACAATCCAGAGTTGATACTGTACAGACGGTTAAATTGAGTTTTTAAAGTCAACCTTATTCTACCGTTATCCGTTGTACATCCCTCAACCTCAACGCTGTTTATTAGTAACAGCTTCCTGACATATACCTAATGACTAAATGTTGGTTGCCATAAACCAATTAAAATCTCGTCGCATAAAATTCAATAGAGCCCAACCTATGTATAAACATCAATTAAAACAAACCATTACCATAATTCATGATTGTTAACGAAGTTATGTATTTAGTTGCCTATTCACAAAATTAATTATATTCAAACCTTGTTTTAATAAATATCGTAATATAACGGTAACAGCCCACTCATTTAGCTGTCATTTGAATAGTCTTCTAAATGTTCAAATTCAATAAACGCACAACAAACAAAAAATAATAGAAACAATTAAATGGGTAGTATCTTTTTCGGGGTGCGCCCGCCGTGCGTCCTTTAATGGTTCATAAAACACTGCGCGAGTCCATTTTCTATAGAGACAATGTATAGACACTAAATAGAGTTTACGGACAAAGACTAATAAAAAAAAAACTCTCTATGCACAAATAACGATCAATCAATCAATGTCCTTCAATAGAATAAACATTGTTTACATATTATTAAGAGGTCGATATTTACTTCATTGTGTGCATGTGGAATTGGAAAAAAAGAACAAAATAGCAACTGCCTACCCACACTTGTGCATATTTCACATCATGGTGACAGTATAGCTCCACATATTTAATGTCTCTTTTACATATTTAATCCGCCTCCTGTTTGTTATGGCATTTTGTTTTGTGAACCTACTTCAACATAATTTTGAGCGGCAAGGGAGGTGGGATTTTTTGTGCTAAATCAGGTCGCGTTGGATTTTTTTTAAATGAAAATCAGTGTACTCACGGCTGTCAGTTTAACTTCTTACATAAATTAACGGGTATGTTTTGAATTCAATAAATAAGCCAACATTCTCGCGTTGGTGGCCAAATTTCGAGGTTTTACCTTCTGATGTGATTGGGAATAAATGTGTTTTTTTTGCAGCTAAGCTCATCCTCAGTTATTTTTGATAAAATCTTAAATCTGCTTAGTATTATGGTTTGATTTCAGAACAAGTCCTTCGCTTTCCCACAGTAAAATTCCAATTAGTTGCCTTGTATATCGATTTGATTGACCATTCATCCCTAAGCTTACTTGACAACAATATACCTACTCCCAATCCCTTCACAGCTTATTTTCTTGACTATTGTTTATGGTCCGTCTGCCTTATCCACTTGTTGGTAAAACAGTAAAAAATAAAGGGAAAAAATAAATATACCTACTGCAGAATAAAAGAGAATAATCCTTACAACAATGCATTCGTGAATGCGAAAATAAGGACAAATGAATTTTTTTGTTAATTATTAAAAGGATATCACTTTTTGAAGATTTGATTATGTTGTGTTTAATTTTGTTTTCTGTTTTTATTTGTATGTATATTTTTTCTTCATTTGACTGACACATCGGACAACATTCATGCTCTCTTTCATACTCGTACGGGTCTCTTTTGTGAAAGGATTTAATTTTCCGACGTGTATGATTTTCATTTAAAGCAATTTGAGGAATGAAAAAAAAAATCATACAGGTATCCTTATATGTATACTAGCCGACCCCTTGAACGTCGTCTCGCCTCCTTTCAGATCAACTCGGGAATAGTATTGTAACACAGATTTTATCAAAATGCAATGATACTTATTTGAATCCGATTGATGATGAGGATGACGCACTGTGGCGTATGAATACTTTCTTTTTATTTGTTTGTTTATCATTATTCATTAGTATTGTGAGTTTTAAAATTTCATATACTATGTTGGGCTTGGATAAATGTTTGATTAATTCAATGATTTTTAGTTTCATATTCATATTATACACTTATGTTGTATAAGTTGTCCTCAACTTCTGGATTACAACCTTAAATAAAGGCATTACTTTGATTATAAAAATGGCTCCGTAACAGTGTCAATCGATTTAAGCAATAAATCTCTTTGTTGGACAATGACTGTTGTATTTTGAAATTTAAAGCGCCAACATCGATATTTATAGAAATGATTTATGTGATAAAACAACGTTCATCGGGTCAGCTATTAGGATAAAAAGTAGCCTGTAGCCGTCTCCTTCTTCTAAATTACCTCTCTGTAAATTTTGAGTCAAACCAGTTCAGCCGTTCGTAGAAGTTTATATGATAACACAACGTTTAACGTTTTAGGATAAAACACATCTTATAGCCGTCTCGAGATTTTTAACAATTTTGAGCCAAGGCGGTATTGCCGCTCTTAGAAATTATTTATATGACAAAAAAACGTTTACCAGGACAGTTAATGTGGCCCATTTGTGATTCTACATATATCTACATCATCGTGAACGTAAACGAAAAAAATCATTTAAATCGGTCCGACCATTTAGGAGGAGTTCAGTACATACATTCGTTCTTAGAAATTACTTATACGGCAAATTAATGTTTGTTGGGTCCGCTAGTAAGACAAAAGGTATTTTTTAGCTGTCTCGTGGTTCTAACCATTCAGGGCGCCACCTGAATCCATACAAAAAAAAAACATTCAAATTGGTCCAGCCGTTTAGGAGGAGTTCACACACGTGAAGTACAGTAAGTACACGTACAGTAGAATTTTACATATTTCTAGCTGACCCGGCAAGCGTTGTTTTGCCATATGATATAATATAATAGTTAATTTTTTTTACTTGGCAGGTTTTTTCTTAGTAACCTACTATTAAAAAAGTTTGGAAAACTTGCTAAGTAAAAAAAAATTAACTAATTTACATTAGTTTACAAGTTTCTTTCAAAACTAATAGTTGATTCGGTGTTAGTCCACTTAAAACATTGGCGTTCTTTTAGATCTCATTACTTTTCGTGGCTAATATTTCTTAGGCAGAATTTTTGTACGGGAGAACTTGGCTCTCTTTTTTACATTTATGTTTTTGGTGTGATCTTATTAACACAAACAAACGGGAGGTTTGTCCACTCGAGAGCTTGTAACGTATAATTGCGCATGTCATACCTAAATCTAAGCAACAAACAGATTATGTTTAAATTGAATTTACACATCTGTGAGTACAAAAGGGATTCGTGGAAGTTATAAACTTTCTACCCGATTGTCACAAATAGGATTGGTTGCTCCAAATCGTGCAGCTGAAGATTTTCTTGATCAAGAAATACTATGTTAAAGGCAATACAATAGCATTGATTTAAGAATATTTGTGAAAACTGATGAGACGAAGTTAAACGATCATTCAAAAGTACACCATTATGCAAGGTGTGATCAATCAGAGTGGTGTTTTATAGATAATAAGAGAAAACACTTTTGCTATCAATAATTTGAGCGTATATGCGTTCTGAAAATAAAATGGACACGTTATTAAAAGGTGGCCTTACAGCGCATTCTGCTCTTAAATTGCCTTTGAATATACAGGTTAATGAAATACCTACAACTCCAGAATAATAATAAAAAAACAGATTTTGTCAAAATACAATGTGATTTACATGAATCCAGTTAAAAAACAGAACTGTATGAATTGTTCCTACTTAATTAAACTAAATTTAACCTATCTAATTAATTTTCCACTTTAACGTAGTTTGGAATCATGAATGATACGATAAAAAGCAAAATATCTTTTTCCGGGGTTTTCCGAAATTTTCACTACAAGTTTGTTCCCGGTATCCCGTACAAAAAAAGACCAGCTTTCGATTGTTCCCACCTGCCGAATTGTCCGTTAGATTTTCCCAAAATGTATTTCGACAGGAAACATGACTGGAATAGGTTACAGTAAAATATTCACAAGAACCATCCCTGAGCCTGAATACAACAGTATTTACCATGAAAATATCATAAACATGTGTTAGGCCGTTTAGGAGTTCATACCGGACAAATAAATGTGCAAACGTACAAACAAACACACATCATACATTTTCATATATGATGTTGATGACATGGTAACTTTGCTTTTGAAATTATTCTCCAAGAATACAATAATTATTACAATCTAGTATTTCTTTGAAACATTGAACATTGAAATTACAGTACTTCACACGTGAATGTGACGAACTACAACAGACACATAGCAGCACTGGCGACTGAGACCATCGGCTGGAACAGAACAAGACATTAATACAACAGAGAGAGACAGATAGATACATTGAAGAAAAACACATAACAGAAACCTACGTGGCTCAGAGGAGGAGACATAGATGTTATATTGTCTCATGTTATCGCACATTTTGTTGACTATCACATATGACTATCAACGGTTGCCGTTTTAGCGACATTGTCACTATCACTATATTTAGCGGAATTTTCAAAAGTTTTTTTTTTGTCACTAGATAGTTCTAGCTAGTTTTTCTAGCGACTTTTTGAAAAAAACATATTTTGTGCAGTAGAGCATATATTCAGCGTGATGAACCATGTGAAAAGTAAGCTCAGAAATAAAATGTCAACAAAAACTCTAAATTCTATAATGCTCACCTGAAATCAACTTTAATTACTAAATAAAAATTGTAACACCTATGAACTACCTGAAATTTTGTTATGCTGTAGAGGAAAATGAATGTGAAGACATCGATTTAATTGGTATAAATTAATTGAATTTTGTTAATTTTTGAATTAGCCTAGTAGTTAGTATATTTATTTTCGCAACTATTTATTTAATTTATTTTTCTTAGAGTCAATTTTTCAATCGTCAGATAAACAAGCAGATAGTGTTTATTCGACAGATAACAAATTATTTATTTATTCAACCGATAAATACTCAGATAAGTTTATTTGCCGGTTTGTTATTTGCTCATTTTTTCGATGATTGAAAAATCGTCTATTAACTTTATAAAACCAGAAACAAGAGACTGAATTTATGTGTTTTTAACTAACCGTAAAGTAATATCTGAGGAAATTTATTTATTTTCTCATTTTTTTTGTTTTATTCCTGAAAATCTCTAGTTTATTTATTTTTTTGTTGTTTTTCAGAAAAAAAAATGTCAAAGAAAAGATTATTTTGTTTATTATTTTTCATTTTTTTCTAGCGACATCTAGCGACTTTTTTTCTCCGAAATTTTAGCCAATCTAGCGACTTTTATAGGTGAGCCTAGCGACTTTTTATTTCAGCTTGCGCTATCTCGTTGTTCCGAATTTTTCTTGTGATAACGTTCTAGATTAAGAAAGACTATCAAAAAGTAAAAAAAATAAATTTAATCCGATATTGAGGTTACCATAAGTAAGGTTTTGAAAAATAAACTTAAAAAAGGGAAAATTAGAAAAAATTCTCATTAAAATTAATTGAAAATATAACAATTTAAAGTCAATAATTTGAGTATTTTAACATTAAACAATCTAAAACTACCCATTCAGATTTTTTTTAACAACATTTTTAACTTTGAAATGAAAGCCAAGTATTTTCTGGTAAAAAAAACAACAGTATTGGTTTTCATCGATAAAGATAAGCTCGCAACCTTCACGTTAACTCAACTAACTCATTTTCATTCAAAGTTTAATTTTCTTCTCTGGTTCTTCTCTTTCAGATTAAGACGTTTGTAGATATTCCTTCGATAACTTCAGCTCTTAGTTCATTCAAGAACAAGTCCAAAACCTTGTAAGAATGAACAAGTAGAATATAGAAGCCCCACGAAAGCTACCCTTACCACAATGTGATAAGAAGCGATATCACTGATGCTTGAATACCCTTATCAAAAAGATGCCGTTAGTTAGTTAGTTAGTTATACATATATTTCATTCACTTTAAAACTTTTCCTTCATCGTAGGTAGCTATACTCAATTTTTTTTTTTTTACTTTTATTTTTGAAAAGTTTTCCCTCAAAGTTACCAAAGAGTCATTCATCCATCTAATAATTCTCATTCTTGTTTTTCAACAATCTCCCAGTTTTCCTCTTATAAGTTTGGCTGGAAATCATTTCAGCGGAAACTTCTTCGAATTTCCTTATCACACAATCACACGAAATAAGGATTTCTCCAATTTGTGTCTACGAACTTGAACTTTAAATTAAGGAGTCAAAAAAAAAAACCAACAAAATTAACGAGACAACTGAGTAAATTATGTTTTGTTTCGAAAATGAAAAGAAGTCAAGTCGCACTTGAAAATTGTATACCTTGAGCGAAATTTTATACAACGAAAACGCGCCAAAGTCACACAACCAGCGACAAGGTCCTTTTCGCACCAGCCACCATCATCATCGTCATCGTCATCTTCATTCTGCTCGCAATAAGCTCGTGGTGAAAAAGTTTGTTTTTGGTTTCCCTTGTTGTTGTCTGCTGTCGTGGTTTTTGTAAGTGAACACAGATTTATGTTTTAAGTTAAGTATGATTTTTATTTGTCAATTGTTTCCAAGTTTTAAGTTATGTCTGGAATTTCCTTGAGGTCATACGGAATAAAGACAATTTGGAAGTTAAATGTAATTGTATTTTTAATGTGGTTTGAGGTTGTTTTTTTCTTTGTTATTATTAAAAAATTACTCAAGTTTTAATGACTTGTAACGAAGCTGTAGTTGTTTGGGGCATGTTCATTTGTCATTTTGAATTAGTTAATTTAAGTTGAAAGATACTCAATATGGCTTTGTCATACAAATCGGTTCGAGATTAAGCGGCCTTCGGGCCAAATGGTAATTTTGGGTAGATCATTAATTTATCAACCCAAATATGTATGTATGTGTGTTAATGGTAATTTGCAGTGTTTCCACCTGAATGTTAAAATTGATTGACATTTATAAAAACTAGACATTAAATTAAGAAAATGTCTGATTAACTTTTTCCTCATTATCAAACTAGAGTGCATCACATTTTTCCAAACATATGAAGGTAGGTAGTTAGGAATGGCTATCCCTGGCAGTGCTTGATTGCGCCGTTTTAATACCAAAAAACTGAGAGTACCTGAAAAAGAATAATAAGTAAAAACTACACTGTTAGGTGCACAGTGAATATATGGATTAGCTAAATCCAATTGATTTTGTTAATATAAAGAATCAGATTCTTTGTCTTCAAAGCCATTGTTCTGGCATTAAGTAGGGCTGGGCATTCAAACAAAAAATGCTGAAAAGCCTCCCTTTCCTCCACATCTCTACAATTACGTCAGAACTTGTTGTAGGGAATATCAAGTCTCATGGCATGTTGTCCGATTGGCCAGTGGCCTGTACAAATGACAACAATTCTACTAATGTTTGTCCTAGGCCTGTACAGAAGCTTCCTGGTGCGTTTATGATGGTAAATGGGCCTTGAAATAATGGAGTTGGTGGGATTTTTCAATCTTACGTTGGATTTTTTGAGAAAATGCGTTTTCAAGACACCCAAAAGAGTCCTTACTCCCTCAGCTAAAGATGCTTGAAGATTGGATCGCATCCTGGCCAGTTCACTGTGACCTTGTACCCAAATAAGATTAATTTTAATATTATCGTTGAAGCTTGCGGGTTCTTGTCTACACTCCTTAACGATTTTACATTTCGTCAGGAAGCTGTCTATAGCCTTGATGGCTGCTTGGCTGTCAATAAAAATTGCTATGTTTTTTATATTCCTGTCGGGTGTGACAGTGACTGCCTTGATGGCTGCTTGGCTGTCAATAAAAATTGCTATGTTTTTTATATTCCTGTCGGGTGTGACAGTGACTGCTTGTTTAAGTAATCTACATGGCTGTTCAATCGCTAGTATTTCAATTTGAAATACGCTGCACCTATCGGGCAGTCGAAATGATTCGTTAATACCCAGGTCTTCAGAGAAGACACCAGCACAAACACAGAGCCGTCAATATATAAGTTGGTGTCGAAATCTTAAGTGGGACTATTACTTTTCCTGGATGGAAAGTCAACCTTAATTTGTTTCTCAAAGTTAAAGGTTGGTGTAATGTAGTCAGAGGGTACTAATTTTATTTCTTTGTTAATAGATTTAGAATTTTACTATGACCGAATAATTTTGTAATCCACATACCGCTTATTCCTGTAGCCTCAAGGCGTTGCAGGAAGCTGTTTCATTCATGTGAAGATCTATGGGTAAGAGATTCAAAATGACCGTAAGTGCATCAGTGGGGCAAGATCTTATTGCTCTCGTAGTTCCAATGGCCAATGGGCTGGTCACCAAACAATTGATCCGTATGCCAGGTTGGGACGAACTATCGCTGTGCATGTCCAGAGAATCATGTTGGGGCTTTGACCCCATTTCTTATATGCTACTTTTGCCATTCAGTTTGGGATCTAGGATTAATCCTAGTTATTTAGCTGTGTTGGATAAAGTAATTGATGGTCCATTTAATTTCGGAAGCGGAAAGGAAGGTATTTTAGTTCTGGCAGTGAATAGCATCAGTCAACATCTAGTGGCCCATTTGCTAACTTTTTTAAGAGCTGTTTCATGTTCTTACTGAGAACTGTTGGACAAATCCCTGAGGCCATCAGTACCAGATCATCTGCATACGCTACTACCTTTACCCCACTATTATTAAAATTGCTTAAGATTTCATTTAAGACTATCAACCATAGAAGAGGAGATGTTCCTCTTTCGGCAAATCTAGTGAGTTGACTGGTACCTATCGTAACTTGAATGACTCTGGTGCGGAGCATAAATACAATCCAGTTAGTAATATGATCTTCAATTGCTTATTTAGACAGTGATTCCTTGATAGCTTCCGTGAGCACATTGTTGAAAGCTCCTTCCACGTCAAGAAAGGTGGCGGAGTGTATTCTTTATATTCAAGATCTCTTTCGGACCCGAAGCTATATAACTTTGAATTACAATGCCTTTGGCTAACACGATGTTTTAACTGAAATGTGCGTCATATTTTCATATTTTCACAGTGATCAATTCTGTAACCAAGACCCTATAGCATAAATCTAAATCCAAGAATTTTTTAAAACTATTCGTAGAACGTAGAGTCACAAAGGATCATAGGTAGAAAGCATATCTGATAAATTCTGGAAAATATCATAGCTAAAAGCGAGGAGAAGAAAAATATTTCATGAAATTATTTTCCAAAAAAAGAAAAAAACACGATTTCGAACAAAGTTTTACATATTAAATTCTTTATCCCTCAAAAGGTTTTGATTTACAATTTCCTTGAACAGAGAGTGTGTATAGCAGAGAGTTTGCTTCTATAGGATTATGGAAATGCATAATGTATGTGTTCGCTTATATGTGGAGGAATATACGTACATTTTTGTTCAACCACCAGAGGGCACCAGGAGACAGGATATGGAAGAATATCCAATGTCAATATAGTTTATGGCCTCATCGAGCTAGTTGTAAATATAAAAGTCAGTGTTCCATATATAGGTTGTAGGGTATGTATGATTTTTTGGTTACGAATTCATTGCGCTTCCTTTTTCAGTCACAAAATGCTTTTTTTTTTGTTAATTCAAAACCCCCTTTGAGTTTTAGTTGGTGATATCAGTGCGGATCGAAATTGTCCTCTTCATTCACCGCAGGCAATGTACAGATAGGTAAATCCGGACATTTTGTACTGCCCGGAGTGTTTGTGCAATCAGCGTTTGGATGTACGGATTGCTGGACAGAATACCGCTAGAAATATTTTTTTAACATTGTAGCTTTTTTTTATTTTTGAAAATGAATACTCAAAGGGATATAGAAACATTGTATGCTATGGATGGATGGATCAGCGAAGCTTGTTTATTGCAGTTGAAAATCTTACAAAGAAATAATTCAACGACTTTTTTCAACAGTTTGATAGGAGGGTGGTAAACATAAGGTACGGTGATTCTTTTGAGTTCTTCAACTCGCAAAAATATAAGCGATAACAAAATCAATTACGGAAATGCACATAGACCAAAAAATGGCTGACGATCAACCACAAAAAAAAGGCTGGATGCATAGTCCATATTTTTACTTACTGAAGTTCTCAATATTATTATGAATTTTATTTCCCTCTGGGATAAGTAATTATGTATTTTTTTTTCACAGGAAAAACACATCCGATTCTCAACCGCAAAAATATGAATTTTCCTACGCTTACACACATTTTTATTCGATAAGTTAAATCTGCCTTTTCACTGACGTTAATCCATTTTCCTACAGGGAATTCACATCATTTCATGCTCCTGCTCGTCAACCATATCGGCAACGAAAAAATAACAAATAAACAAAAATCATGTTCTTTTAAAATCAAAGTTTCAAACGGTGTAACCACATTTCACTCGAATCTTTATATTTTTTTATCGACTTCCGGCTTCCGTTCGGTTCGTAGTAGGTATATCTCCATGTCATGCCTTATTCCTTTTAGGCCCTCATTTTATTTTTGCTGCACGATGCTTTTTGTGTGACTGAGTGTAGGTTACTTTTTTTTTGCGTGGCATGTTTCGTGTAAACACACACAACAAGTTGGAGAGCTAGCCCTTGAGGGCTTATAATCGGGACGGGTTCATGGGAGAGAAATGTTTTTCCCTTTTTGTTATGATATTCTGCTGTCTTTTTTTTGGTTAAGTAAACAAAAATTTTCCCCGGATATGGCCCACTCTCGTCCGTTCCTGGTCGTAGGTGTGTGTGTGTGTGTGTGTTTGATGTGATTTTCACTTTTTTCCTGGTCTACTATAAATCCTATTTGCCCTGGAGGATTACACGAGATGCATGGATAGAAAAACCAACAAGATATAATTTGCATAAAAGAACCGCTTACATGAGTTTTTTTGTTCTTTTTTGCTTAATTTTCGTTTTGGGCCTACAAACGCGCAAATTCCTAGATGTATTCTTTTTCCATTTGAAAAGGCTCCTTTTACCTACATCAAAGGCAATGTGTTAAAATGACCGGACTGTATATTCTGCAACTCACCGCATCACCGCAGCCACCGCCGTTGATAAACCCTTGTGAAAGGTAAACTAGCGGACGTAAATTGCAAAGTTTCATCAGAATCCGATCAACTACTGTCCATATAACAAAGCAGATTTTAGGGTATGTCGTAAAGCCTGTTGTGGTGTTGATACCTTTGATTGTAAAAGAAGAAAAACTGTTGGACAGTGAAATTTTTCTTTGGCAACTGAGAGATAAATTGTGAAAGCAGCAGCAATTCTGGGATTTATTCACTGCAACCGGACAAAGGCTTGTTGATTTTTTTATTACTGGTTTTGAACTGAATTTGTTAAATTTTTTGCTATACGTTTTTATGGATTAAATTCGATTCGACTTAGAACTTTGTACCAGAATTAAGGGTAAGTCCTTTAACTCTGCATATGAAGTGATTTGTTTACTGTTCTGATCTTAAAGTACAATTTGTGAACTTCAACTTTAAAAAAAATATATTTCTACTTCATCCTATGAGCTAGTTCCCAACTTTTCAAGTCAACAAGTGTACCCCTGACTTTTTGTACCTAATTGGAACTCGAGTAATAACTATAATTTCCCTTTTCGCTTGTTCAGGTTCTTGTTCCTTGACGATGACGATGACACATACATGTTGGTCCCCTTTTTCCCATGAATCTTTAGAGAACAAAGTCGGTCTTAATTGGACCTTTTCAATTGAGTCCACAAACTCCTTAACAAGCAAAACCCACTGTTAATTCCAATTTGTCTCGGTGCCACTGAGAATTGAAATTTTCGTGTGTGCCTAGCCTACACCTGATTATAAAGGCAACTCCTTCTTCCAGGAACGAGGCCTTGGAGTACTCCCAAAAAATACTCGTGTAGTCAAATTTTCCTCATTTTGAGTCCGTTTTTTAAGTTTTTTTTTTTTTGTTTTGTAACGACAACGACGATGGCTGTACATTTTTATTTACTTCGATATTTTGTTGGCCTTTAACTCTTGTGTGTTGCAACTATAGGTCGTGTGTGGGCCATGGGTGTTCCTTTTGTGTCGTGTTACTTTTGTGAATTGTTAACTGCACACTGCACACAAACGGATCTCATGTTACTCATGCTGCTCTTTATTTGCATTGCTCATAGCATCGTGGTCGTTAGTCGTTTTTCATACATATAGTGTGTATGTATGTTGCCATGGATTCTTTGTTTGAATACGCTCGAACTCCGACCGTACTCGTTCATTTCACAAAAGCTCAGATATCCCTTTGAAGAGCAGATGATAGTTGGGGTTCGAGTTCGGGCTCTCCAAGTTCCATGTTTTTCCGAGTGTATCGAAGGCAAATTCTATGGACATTTCGGTTTTCTTTTGTCCTTTTTGGTGGATATTCAACGATGCCGAACGACACATACCGACACATGTCAGGACAGCAAGTCAGGCGAGCCTACAAGCTATGATCATTGAGTGTGTTAAACGGCTGTATGACCAACGCAACACAACGCGAAGCGGCGGCGTACGAGTGGAGTGAATACCTATAACTGGAGAAAATTAAATTCAGTGCAAATTGGAAACAGAGTCATTTGAAGAAAAATAAAACAAAAAAACAGTTCAACCAAGATAGAGCTTGAACCATCAGTAAAAAAAAGAAGGAACTATAAAAGCGTTCTGATGGTAAATTAAGAAAAAAGTTTTTTTTTGTCTGAATCAACCAAATAGTGAGACGAGGCAAGGGCTAAGGGTAACTCGAAGATTAACTGACAGTTTATGGATTTTTAGCAAAGGCCATTAACTAGTAATGCACTCAGTCCTTTGGCAGAGTGGCAATGCCCCCGAGAGAAGAGTTAAACTATCTACTGAATGGCAATTTACGCCGCCTGAATCAGAAAAGAGATAAGAGAGTTTTAACAATTCTTTTCTCGTCAATCCGCTTAATTTACCAACGTGGTTTGAAAAAATTAATGTTTCTGAAAATAACTTATTTAATTTTTTTTTCTTCTTACAATTTTAATTTGCTATTCAAGTAAGAGCAATAAAAAACAAGAAAATAACTTGAATTCCCATTGAATATTTATGGGCTTGTGGCGGTGGTGGTGTGTGCCTTTAACAAAGTCTTTAATGAATATTATTCCAAAGTGCTGGAAGGTCTCTGCAGCGCATAAAGAGTATTTTCTTTGTAAGCATTTGTCTTCATTTTTTTTTGTGAAACTCTATTTTCAAAGAGAAATTGTTACCTTATTTCAGCTAACGAAAAAGTTGCGAAAGTCAATAAAATGCGATGTATTTTTACAAGAGCTAAGGAGTAATAAAGTTTAAAGTTAATTTTTACAAGTAGGTTGCGTGCTATCGTTGGTTTTTTCGATAAATTTTTGTTTGGCTAAACCCACAGCGTATGAGAATTTATAAAGGTTTTATTGTCTTTTATTTTTACTTATGATATAAAATGTATGGCAAGTATTGTAATCGTAAAAAAAAACTTGAGATTTTGATCAAATATGACATTACGATGATAGAGAAGTTGATAAAAGCGTGTCCGGCGATTCCGTCCGTCCATCTGTCTGTCTGTTTGTAAACGCACTTACAGCCTTTACCACGCATAGGTGTTGAGAGTTGAGTGTGCTTTTTTGATGACAGCATATACTAGGGTTCGCCCTCATTTACCTTTAAACCCAATTTTGCCGCTTCCGCCTATATATGCTTACAAAGGTGCCACTGACATCTCTGAGTTCTTCCGATTATGTCAATATATTAGCATATGCATGCAGTTGGACGAACTTTTGATAGATGATGCCTCTGGTGTTGTCGTTTGCAGGGCCGTCTTTGCCCTTTTGGGGGCCCTGGGCACTTTCCGAAAATGGGGCCCCTGTATGATTATATAAAAATATTATGTTGTGTAATAAAGGTATACAGAAAAATTCACATAAATTTGAATTGATATTAATTCTTTTAATAAAAAAAAATTAATTCATTAAAAAGATAAATAGTTATTGCAGCATTTAAAACATAAACATAAACAATGTAAAAATAAAAGCCAAAAATAAATATTTCATATAAAAATTCAAAAATAAACAAACTTTAAATAACAGACAATTAAATAAGTTATTGAGAATGTAATTTAAAGAACAATATAGTGACACAGACTATATTTTTTCAGGTAAAAGAAAGGAATATTTACTGATGGGGTCTTTTTCTTGATTTGAGATTAGCAAAATCATAGGGCCAGTTCCACCTAACAACATCTCACTGAGATCTCAATGCCACTTTGACTGAGGCAAAATCATTTGGTGGAACATAATTCTCAGTTCTCATTGAGATAAAATGGTTACCTTACAAATTGTTGTTGTACATATGTCAGTCTCGTCAAAATAGCTGAGTGAGAAATCGAATCCAAAATATTTTCACCTCAGAAAAAAATCTCAATTCTCAGCTGCGATTTCTTGTTCCACTTAAAAAATCTCTGAGATCTCTGAGATCTCAGTGAGATGTTGTTAGGTGGAACGTGGAACTGGCCTATTGATATTGATCACATCTTCAAAATCGATGCCTCTGAGGATGTCGCTTTCGATTGACATCAGCGACAAACATGTCAATCTTTCTTGAATCATTGTAGTTCTGAGTTCGTTTTTGATTCTTTTTAACTTAGAGCAGGAATGTTCCCCACTGCGATTGGTCACCATCATACTTAAGAAAATTTTTAGTGCAATTTCACCATTTGGAAATTCATCTTCAATTTTATTAGTTTTTAAAAAATTATAAAGCTCTACAATGTTCAGTTTTTTTCATTTTCGTGTCGACTAATTTCCAAGTAGTCTTTTAAATTCAGGCATTCAGCATGTAGTTCATCTCCGTTCACATCTTCGGTGTAAAATTTAGGAAAAGATTTGCAGTTCTCTTTCATGTTTTCTGAATTCAGATTTTTTAATCGAAAAAAAAGTCAAAACGTTGGCCAATCTTCTTTTACGAACCTAGTCGCTGTTTCAAATGAACGCTTAGTGTGTCGACAATGGGAAGAAAGGTTTCAATTTTAAATCTTTCTTTCCCAGTCAGAATTATTGAGGGTCCAGAGCCGTTAAAAAAAGTCTGGCGTGAGCTTCTACACCTCATCCTTTCAGAAAGGTCCTTATATTCGGAATCCGGGGTTTTTTTCTGGCAAAAACAAAAACTCTTTACCTCTAACCTTGAAATCTTAAAAAATTGAGTGCCGTTTGTATCGTACACAAGCGTACGAGTTCGAAGCTTCGTAGTATTAGTTAAGCTATTATACAAATATTTTCTATGTATTGTAAGAGTATTATTTATGTATATAGAGCTCTATATAAATTCCTATATAACGTATATAACGCATGCGCATAAGAAAGAATATTAATATTGTTGCGCAATTGTATGAATTATAGTTAGTATCTTCCAAACAGTCCATTGAGACAGTTCGATTTTGCGCATAATAAAGTTGGGTTTTTTCACCGAAAGGTTTTTCCCAAATAAATTTGAGTGTGTTTTATTTTCATAATAAAGGGAACGTATAGGCCAGGTCTATACATTTTGGTCCATATCGAGACCGGATTTGAGCCAGCGACCAATGGGCAATCTGCTAAAAATTTAAATTTTTTGTTTGTCTAGAGTGAATATACACGCGAGTGAATATACACGCAGATATATGTACGAGTGAAATAGATAAAAAAAATATTATCTACGCAGCGCGAGTTCTCAAATCAAGCAAGTACATAATTGCAAAAAATCGGGCATACTTTAAAATCTCAGTGCAAGTGAATCGCAAGAAAAATATTTGATTTCAACCCAAAAACGCGCAGATTATTCCGTTACCTCTCACATTCTATAAGCGCAAGAAAATCAAATATTCAATTCCAACCCAAAACGCGCAGACCAACCCGTTATCCCTCACATTCCATGCATGGTATATAGCAAGAATTCAAGCCTTTATTCAGAGCAGATTGTATATACAACCAAGCAGAGCAAATATTTTCTTTGAAATTGTTCCGCAAGCGAAATTAAAAGCAGCTGCGCATATTTGTCTGAAAATCCTCAACGCGCATATATACTGCGCATATTCTTCGAGAATATTCAACGCATTTATGTACTGCGCATGTTCTTTCCTTCGTTGTAGCAAAAAGGGGAAAACCACAAGCAAGCGCAAACATGTTTGGTAGATACACAAACACAAAATAAGGGAGGGTAAGAAATTCATGATTATACGTTCAAGTCCTCAGTATAGTGTCAAGCGTCCGCCAGAGTGGTAAGATTCTTTTCAGTCAGTAAAAATAATATAAAAAAACATAAGCATACAAGAAGCAAGAAAATTAAATAAAGTGGGACTAAAAAATTGATTAAATCGTAAGTACGCATTAATATGATGAAATACAAGTCAAATAAGTGTAAAATAAAAAAAGGGCATTTTTATACCAGCACAATGATTCATTTCGAGCGCAAGAAAATAAAATTGAAGTGAACGACGACGACGCGACGGTGTATTCAGTGTGTGTGTAAATATTTTTTTTGGTTTTGTGCAAGTGTTCTGTTCATCGTCGCCTCAGGGTTTAGGTAGTGTTATGTGTTTGTTCTCTTGGGTGTAGGAAAAATGAAACCAACGCCGCAGCCGATCAACAAATATGAGTGTGTGTGTATGTGTGTGTGTGAAAACATTTTTTGTTCAAGGGAAAAGAGACAGGCAAAACAATAGGTAGTGCAAAAAGCAAATGCGACGATGAGTGGAGTATATGTTAGGTAGGCAAAGAAATATTGTGTAAAAAGAGTAGAAAAGGCCGGCAGCGCAGCGCAGCGCAGATGTATGAGAGCGCATATATTGGGCAAATTATTTAAGAGCGCAGCGCAGATGTTAAAGAGCGCATATATTGGGCAAATTATATGAGAGCGCAGCGCAGATGTTAAAGAGCGCATATATTGGGCAAATTATGTTGAAAGCGCAGCGCAGTGAAGTTATGTGAAGTTAAAATGAAGTGCAGGCGCATTTATTGTGAGAGGAGAAAATGTTCGAACATAGGCAGGGAGCGCATCACGCAAATTATAATCTAATGAAAGTTAAAGACGCAAGATTTAGGGCAAATTGATAATCTAGAGCGGCGCAGATTTTCAGAAATGTAATATTGGGTGAGTGCGCAATATTTAATGTATACGATTGGGCAGCGCTATTTGTGTAGACAGATGTTAAAGTGCATTTTTGATAAAATTATTGTGCGATATACGAAATTGATTTACGCGATGAAGAGATTTGTAACTACGCAGCGCTATGATGATGAATGTGTGCGATTTTAAGATCATCACACAAGATGGCATGCAATTAGGGATTGATTAAAAACCGTCGTACGTCGTTTCACTTGCTAGGATGCGCATTTATACGCTTTGACAGAAAGGCGCTCTGTCTTTTTCGTGCTTTGAACTTTGGATGCGCATTTTTACGCTTTGACAGAAAGGCGCTCTGTCTTTTTCGCGCTTTGAACTTTCTTAATATTTTTTATTGTTTTTTCTTTGTTGTAGAAATGGCAAACAACAAGATCCATGTGAACTGCTTAAGAGCACTCGAGCGCATAGAGGCATTTTCTAAGCGCGAAGACATTTTATATGTCCCGAAGGAACACATAGTTGTTCGGCTGGAACGCTTAGAGGAGATTTGGGCGCAGGTTTTGGCAAACCATACGAAATGGATTTTGGGCAAGGCTAACGATTTCGAAGAGGCTGAAGAGCTTCATTCAAGCGCTCAAGAGCTTTATTTGGATGTGAAGTGCCGATTGCGCAGTGTTATTCAGGAAAAGCAACGACAAGAACGCGAAGGGAATGAGAGAGAGCAAGATGCGCGACATGTAGAGGTGTCAATCCAGATGCCAGCGCAGCAAGATGTTAAAAATACTTGGGGCGAGTTCGATGGCTCGCTGATAAAGTGGCAAGGCTTCCACGATCGCTTTGTTGCAGCCATCCATGACAACGCACAGATAGCGCCATCGTTCAAATTTCAATACCTGCGCAAATCCTTGACAGGCAAGGCAGCGCAGACAATGGGTGAGTGGTAACTCACAGACGCAAATTATTTGGAGGCATGGGAACGTCTGCGCCAACTCTATGACAAGAAGTACCAAACATGCCGGGAGTTGTTTAGGCAATTCGTTAAGTTACCTTCTTTACCAGCGCAGCGCAGCGCAGATCAGTTGCAGCATATGTCTAATGTCACTCACGAGACACTAAGGCAACTCAAAGCGCAAGGACTTCCTGTAGAGCATTGGGACATGATGATTGTCCATATGCTTCATGAGCGCCTCGACCAAGACACTGCGCGACAATGGGAATTACAGCGCCAATCGGAAACGCCATCAGCGAATGAGATGTTATCGTTTCTGGACAAGCAGGCAAGCGCAATGGAACAACCAACAACTCCTCAACATGTCAGGAATCGCGCAGCCAACCAACGCTTTGATAATTTTGTTGACAGTAATGCATCGCGTCATAATAGTATGCCAGTAACTAGATCTATGGATCGACGATGTCAGATGTGTGGTGAAGACCATCCACTCCACAGGTGCAAGAGTTATTTGGAGCTACGATTACAAGCGCGTATTCGTTTTGTGCGCATGCAGAGGTTATGCGAGAATTGTTTGTGTAAATGGCACGTTGCTGAGAGCTGCTTTCAAGCACCATGTCCAAGGTGTCCAGGCAGGATAAAGCACAATAGTACTTTGTGCCCGAACAACGAGTTAGCAAACCACAACGGCAACCAGAGCAACAAGTAGAGTGCGCAATAAGGGCATCCAGCCCTGACTATTGGTATATTCTGCGAAAAGATCAGGTTCTTAAATTTAATAAAAATTGAATGTCAACATATTTTAATGGATTTAACTTTAATTCCTCTAATAATGATTTTGATTTTAAGAAAATCTTAATGCCGACGATTTTAGTTAGGGTGCATGAGTTTTTCGGGCCAGTGCGGGCCTTCTTATATTTTGGCGCTCAGCCACATTTAACACCACATTCAGCGGTACAATCATTCGAGATTAACACAAGACAAGCTTCACTCTAGATAACTGGGATTGAGGGAAATGGTGGAGCAATATTTTCTGCGCAGATAGTAGAGTGTTATGCGCTACAGAAGATAGCGCAATTAAATGTAATAGAAACAACATTTGTCACTGTAGTATTTGGGCTTGAATCTGCGCATATTGGGAATGATCAAGTAATTGCGCATGTAAATACATACACTGAAGAAAATAATATTGATAAATTAGTGAAGCAGTTTTGGGCAATGGATCAGATAGACGTTGCTTAGCCTAGAAAGGCAAACTGTCGAAGTTAATTTTGCGCCGACAGTAAGGCGCGATGACAATGGGCATTTATATGAAACCTGGCATCCAGGATATAAGAAACTCACGGGCAATTGCGCTGATAAGAGATTTGTTCGAAATAGTAAGGCGCTTTTGAGGCATAAAATTGCATTTAGCGCAGATGTTGAGATGATGTTTAGACAGATGCGCATAGCTACACATCAGTGGGTTTACAGAGAATATTTTGGAGAGAATCTCCAAGCGCAAGGTTACACGAATATTGGTTGACAGTAGTCACCTACGGCATGACATCGCATGATTGTTCGCGTATTTGTTCAGTGTGCGCGGGATGTAAAAGTGCTATTTCCTGAAGTGGAACAAGTAGATAATCGTTAACGACTTCTATATGTATGACTGCGTCACTGGTTGGGACAGTGAGCAAGGGGCAATGAATATCGCGCTAAAATTAGATAGAGTGTTAAGAACGGCTGGTTTTGAACTCCGTAGATGAATCTCAAACAGTCCGTGGGTACTTAATCAGCTAAGATATGATATTTGAAGGAAGGGGTCAGGTTACTCTATGAGGGCTTAAGTGGTGAGATAAGAAGTTATTTTTTGGTGTCTAAGAGCAGAATAGCGCCTCTTAATAATGTGATTATTCCGCGCCTAGAATGAGCTGCGGCTGAATTATTTCGTAGATTCTTACAATGAATTGGGCAAGCGCAGAATATATTTTATGGACAGTTTCGACAGTAGTTTTACATTGGCTCAAGAAATCTCCACGCGATATGAAAACATTTGTGGCAAGTAGATTGTCATCAATCCAACTAATACAAACATACAACGATGGCGCAACGTCGGGACAACACAGAATCCTGCTGACTTGTTGCGCAGAGGTTTGCGCCCAACGCAAATAGTTAATAATGACGTGTGGTTGAATGGACCACCATAGCTGAATACGCATGAAAGGGACGAGCAATAAATCCTATCGACGTTGAAGTTAGTTCCATAGCCCGGAGCGAGATGTGCGCTTGTATCGATTCCCGTTCGTAAGGGTCTGAATATGGGTGTCATCCAGGAATGAAGGTGTTCCGATCGAAGAGTACGCAAGCAGTTTAAAAAATAGTAAATATACTCGCGCGTGTAATTCATGTCAAGGAAAAGCTTAAATCAAGAATAAGAGAGCACAAGTTAAAAAATAAAAGGAGAGCATGGAACGACTAAATGAGCCAATAAGGTTAATGAATCTCGCAGCAAATGAGAAGGCGCATGGTATGATTTATCTTATTAAAAAGTCGCAATCAGAATTTTATTTTAAGGAGTTTGCATCGCTGCATGATAATAAGCAACTTTCCGATGGCACCAGCCAGATTATGATACAATTTATTCGTCAGCAATATTGGATTGCGCGTCTGAGAGCGCACTCCGTTGCTACATACACAAATGTATAATATGCGCGAGATACAACTATAGACTTAAACAACAGCTGGTGTCCAACATACCAGTAGACCGAGTCAGGTATCGATTATGCAGGGTCTTCGTCGTGAAAATAGTAGGGAAGGATGGTAGGAAGATCTGTTCGAAGAAAGCATGGGCCGGTATCTTCGTTTGTCTAAGAACTTGGGAATAGGCAACTTGACATCATTGTCGTTTTTAGCATGCTATGAGCGCTTTATAAGTGTGCGTGGTCACTATGAGCGCATATATATTGTATAGTGACAATGGCGCTTCTTTTATTGGTTGCGCAAGAATTCTCAAACAAGCTTAGCGCGAATTAGAGAGAGATGACGTTCCTTTAAGTCTTGGGCTGCACAGTACTGAACGGTTTTTATGATCCCCGCTGCTGTATCTGGGCGAAATATGTGAGGCAGCAGTTAAATCGATGAAGTATCATCTTAAGAGAATAATAGGGCAGCAGAACGATCAGTTCTTAACGTTATTGACATTTATTGAGTTCATTATAAATTCAAGGCAAATTCATCCTCTAGTGATGATCCGAATGATACGCAAGATTAAACTCCGGCGCGTTTTTTGATTGGTGATATGCTTCAAGCAGTACGAAGCAGCGCACAGTTAAGATTTATCTATAAGGGCAGCGCAAGATAACAGAAGACTGACATGAGCACGCAAGCATGGTAAAATATAATATTAATTATAAATCTTTAGATTCGTTTCAGAAGTGCGCCTGATGTTTATGGAACTAAGAGAAGAAGCTATGAATCAAGGGGCAAGCGCTATCCTAGAGGAAACTTCGTTTCCGTCGGGACTGTATCGTACACAAGCGTACGAGTTCGAAGCTTCGTAGTATTAGTTAAGCTATTATACAAATATTTTCTATGTATTGTAAGAGTATTATTTATGTATATAGAGCTCTATATAAATTCCTATATAACGTGTATAACGCATGCGCATAAGAAAGAATATTAATATTGTTGCGCAATTGTATGAATTATAGTTAGTATCTTCCAAACAGTCCATTGAGACAGTTCGATTTTGCGCATAATAAAGTTGGGTTTTTTCACCGAAAGGTTTTTGCCAAATAAATTTGAGTGTGTTTTATTTTCATAATAAAGGGAACGTATAGGCCAGGTCTATACACCGTTCATCCGACGGATAGTAAAATCGCCTATGTAAGCTTTGATGCAAACTTGTATGCGTGTTGCAAAAAATATAAAAACAACACATCTTTATTTTTTATGCAGATACAGTGATATTCAAAATGTGTGTGTTTTTTTTTCTGTCAGAAAGCAAACTACATTGCCAATCAGTTAGTTATTTATATTACTGTTTTAATTTGAATATAATTTCGCAGGGAACGTGATTTAAATTGTTCAGCAAAGGTTGTTGTTCAGCAAGGAAAGTACGAATTCTGATCATTCTTTATGCATCTAAAATTGTATCGAAATATTTTTTTTTCTTGAAAATAGACCAATAGCAGTTAAGTGATGTTTCAGCAATTTGGGGGCCCCTGGTGATTGCGGGGCCCTGGGCCTGGGCCCAGTGGGCCCAGTGGTAAAGAGGGGTCTGGTCGTTTGAGTTCCTTATTAATCTTTTAAAAATAATGTTGAAAAAGTCGCATGACCGCGCGAGTTACATATGTATGGTGACCTCCCTCACTAACTATAGATTATTAACCTTAAGTTTTCGGTAATATGAAATTGTGTTGCATTATTTAACTCGCGTCGCCTTGGATAAAACCTTTTCTGACTTCAAAGGTATCGGTGAGGTCTTAGCCGACCTTGACAGAGTGCATTTTCCATCGTCATCCTGCACTCGCGGACGAGCTTGGCAGGGATGCCACAACTAGACATGGCTCTATAAAGCTAGTCTCTGTAGATACCGATGGTAGACTTCCCTGGTCTAGAACACACTGATAAGGAAAAGGACCTTTCAGATTGTTGACGAAAAGCTTTAGACGTTCACATATTACCGCAGAGAGGATCTTGCAGGCGATATGTTAGAGACTGATTCCTCTGTAGTTGGAGCAGTTCAGAGGGTCTCCTTTGTTCAGGATCGGGCATACAATGCTGAGACTCCATTCTGAGGGCATGCCTTCTTCCGATATTTTTTTTCATCATAGTCATGTTGAGGCTTGCAGAAGTGATTTCTCCAAATTCTCAGCATCGCAAGTACTACGATGTTTCCTTGTTCGTTTTTACAGGCTTCAGTTCTAGGTTTATAACCTTGCGATGTTCTTTTGTTTTTATCCTCTGGTAAAACTTCTTAACCTCATTCCTGCTATAGCATCCCTCTTCTTTTTTGTTTGTAGAGGTCATTAGCAGCACTAGTCCTCCTCTGCAACGACGTTTTATATGCTTTCTGTTTATTTGCATGTGCTTGCCAGCATTCATTGTCAAACCAGGACTTCGTAGGACTTCTTAAGACGTTATTCGAGACGCGAACGAAAAATGATCCGGCAATCTCTCGCGATTGAATTCATCCGACGTTGAACTTTATGTAAATAAATGAGCAGCTGATATAAAAAGATGAAAATTTTCAAAGCTCCTACTAACTCTATAAGTATGCCAATATGCACCAAATGTGTAATGAAAACCCTTAATCAGCCAAAAATGAACATTCCCCTAGTTGCTTTTATTTTTGAATCTATGTACAGCTTAAAACAACATGGCTTCCAACCGAACGGCAATATAATCACATTTTCGCCGAATGTGTAGCTGCATTGCGAAAATTATATTCATTAGAAAGTTTCTAAATCAAAATGCTTATAGAGCCCTGTTGTCCGCCAGCCACTGAACCAACCAACCCCTTTCAACAAAAAAAACCCACTTGTACGCACTGAAATTTGCTTAATCTCTCACTTAAAATTCCCAAACTAATGCTGCACAAAAACCTATGTTTAAGTCTTTTCCAATATTTCATATGGGAAGAATGCGACTGTTCCTGTTCCTGATGGCTTGACACTATTTTCTGTTGCTCCTAGTTGTTGCTTAATTCGATTTCTGGTTCAGTGTATGCTATATCTACAGCTACACCGACAGAGAAACAAACAACATGTAGGTATGTTCGTTTTATATCGTCTACGAACTACGACTCCGGTTGTTCTGTTGCTCTTGCTACGACTCCTGCTCATGCTCATGCCGTTACTGTATAAGGATCAATAAACAAACTTAAATTAGCTGCTGACATCAATGCCATCTAATTAACGGTTATTGCAAATAGCAGTGTGCGCCAATGTGGTTTAGAAGCTGATTAAAATCTAGCTATATTGCTACTGTTTTTGTCGGCGGTGTGGCAGCGACGGCTCTTTCTACTTTTCAAAAATTTCCTGCAAAGTACTAGCTATATGGAAAATAACCCTTGTACGATAACGATACCGCGGCATTGACAACAACAACAATGTGAGTTTTTCAATACCAATACTAATACCAAGAGAAATAACCCTGCACAGTTCAACTCCCACTTTATGCACTATGAGAAAGTTGTATGTAACACTCAAAATCTACGGTTCTTCCTTGTTAAAAATGACAGACCATCGAGATTAGGAACTCAAAAAGTATTGAAAAGGACTCTGACAGATTTGGCATGACGATCCACAAGGTTGCGAATCGGTTCCGCACGTAGTTTAAGTTAACAATAAAAAAAATTGAAACTGAAGAAAATTCTCTGCGTGTATACCATCTAGCTCCATAAAGCCAATATAAAGTAAACCATTTTAACGACATATTGACTTTGTAAGCTAATATCGTTCATCGTCGTCGTATGTTTACCTTGAATAGAGTTCCGGGTTCGAGTCTATATTATGTGCCGATGGTTCGCCTATGCCGCCCGGTTCCTCGCCACCGCCAATACTATAACAAAGCTCCTCGATACCACTATTTTTAGGGCGAGACTATGGTCGTCTAATTTGATTTTAATAACCCTCCAATGTTGTTTCTGTAATACACCACCGATGCAGGTACTTAATTTTCATCGCGCTTTATGCCTTATGAAAATAATTTCGTCCTTCTGGCTGTGGCCCCCGTTCTAGGCTGGTTTTGTGGTATTTCTAGATTGTTGTTGTTTTTATTCATATTCTAATCCCCTCGTGGGCTGGAGACATCCCTTGAAATGATTATCGTTATCATCACCACCACCACCGCCACCATTACCACTAGTATCAAGAATTAAGAATGATTTTCTAGTGACGGAAGAGAGCAGGAAGCGGCTCCGACACGAAGGTGAAGGTGATTAGGTTGGATCGTTTTCAGGTGATAGCACAACTCGAGGACTCTATGTTTTTTGGGTACCAGTTCTGGATACGATTTTGGTTGGCTTTTTTGTGAGAGCTCGTTTTGTATCGAAGCAACTTAGTTTCGTTGAATAGAGCTCTCTAAATTGGCGACGACAACAACAACGATGAATCCATTAACAAAGCAATTTAGGTTTTAACACATTTAAATACTCAAAATGGGCACTTTACCTTATTGTCTATCTGCAAGGAAATAAACTGTTTTTCATTGTTTCGAAGAAGGTAGATACGATATGGAAATGGCAGCACCAGTAAGCTTCTCATTTTCTTATCTTTCTTCTTTTGTTTTCCAAAAGAGATAATTGTTATTTTATTTTGATTATGGGTATTGTTTTCATTGGTTGAGAATTTGAATGGTTTATTGTAATTGTTGTGGTAAAGTAGTTCTGTTGGTGGGAAAATGGAACAAATCCTGATGGGACTTCTTGTGTGAAGGGATTTTCATTATTCTATTGAAATTCTGCTTTTTGTTGGGAAATCAAAGGCTTGTTTGTGTCGAATGGTATTAAGTCGGTTTTCAATAACCCTTTTTAGGTATGAAGTTATTGTTTTAGTAAAACGTGTTCTAGTTTATAAACTAAACTTATGCTATTCGCATATATCTCCACGTCTTGCCACGAAAGGACAATATCTTCCATGAATATCACTCGATTATAATCTATTTTTGTTTTGTAAATATATCTGGAATTAACCGGGAAAATCGATCAAAATGGGAATATCCTTCCATACGATCGGCACATAGACGTGCACTGCGCCCTAAGACAATGCTTGAACCTCCAGCTGAAGCCTCACAGGAGGACCCGATTGACTTTGAGACTAGTTCGGACAGTGGTGATAGTGAATTTAAATGTAATCTGGAAACGCCAAGACCATTCAACCAAGATGATTTAAATGAGCTTATCAGAGATCTGGGACTGTCGAAGTCTCCTTCAAAAATATCGGCTTCAAGCCTTAAAGAAAGAAATCTTTTAACAAAATAAACAAACATTTCTTACTACCGCACAAGAGAACGTAACTTTCTAAAATATTTTGCTGAAGAAGATGTTTTTGTATTTCGTAAAGATGTACCTGGCTTAATGGTTGAAATGGGATTGCAAAATTACGTTTCTAGTGAATGGCGTTTATTCATTGACTCATCCAAGCGGAGTCTAAAATATGTTCTCTTACACAATGGGAATAAGTTAGGATCGTTGCCAATTGGCAATTGCACTTTCAACGAAAGTAAAAGAAGAATACTCATCTATTACTCTGGTTTTGGAAAAAATTAAATATGCGGAGAATAACTGGATCATGTGAGTTGATTTTAAAATGGTCAACTTTCTTTTAGAACAAAAAGGTGACTACACAAAGTTTCCCTGTTTTCTTTGCTTGTGGAACAATAGAGCTACAAATCAACACTGGGTTAAAAAGGATTGGCCTACTCGGGAGTAGTTATTACCAGGACAACACAACGTGATAAGCCCACCTTAAGCGTCAAGGGATCTTATGATTTTGCCTCCGTTGGGCCTGATAAAGCAATTTGTCAAAGGTCTTAACAAAAATTGAAATTGTTTCTTTTTTACCAAGAAAGTTCCCAAAACTAAGTGCAGAAAAGATAAAAGTAGGTATTTTTGACGAGCCACAGATAAGATCATTAATAAAAGACAGACATTTTATGGACACTTTTGGGAAAAAGGCATGGCAAGAGTTTGTGTGGCTTGTTCAAAATTTCTTGGAAAATAATAAAAATTCTCACTTTCCTCAACACGTTCAACAATTAATGAGTCACTTCCAAGCACTTGAATGTAACATGAGGATCAAGGTTCACTTTCTTCACAATCATCTATAGGTATTATTTCCCTGCTAATCTTGGGGATCTAAGTGAAGAACAGGGCCAGGACCTTCGTACGATGGAGGAACGATATCAAGGTTATTGGAATGGATAGATGGCTGACTATTGCTGGAGCATCCAAAAACACCTCTCGGGCTTCAACTTCAGCAGAGAATAAAAGAAAGTTTTTTTCACTTTAAAAGCTAAATGAACAAACAAAACTTGAAAAATTGCGTACCTATTTAGTTCTTAAACGGTACATGCTTGCTTACTTACTTAAGGTGGCGCTACAGTCCGTTGTGGACTTGGGCCTCAATCAACAGTCTCCGCCAGCCAGCTCGGTCCCTAGCTAGCTGTCTCCAGTTTTGCACTCCAAGTTGATTGAGGTCCTCTTCCACTTGTGTGCGCCACCTGAGTCGCGGTCTTCCTCTCCTTCTGCGTCCCTCGGGAATAGTGTCGAAGACTTTCCGGGCCGGAGCATTGGTGTCCATGCGCTCTAAATGACCGAGCCATCTGAGTCTCTGGACCTTGACCCTTCTGGCTAAGTTCACGTCGTTGTACAACCCGTAAAGTTCGCTGTTGTATCTCCTTCTCCATTCCCCATCAATGCACACGGGGCCAAAGATGACCCGAAGAATTTTCCTCTCGAAACAGCCTAAGGCACATTCATCCGATTTTGTTAGGGTCCATGCTTCTGCACCATACAGCAGGACAGGGATGATGAGGGTGTTGTACAGTTTAACCTTAGTTGCTCGAGAGAGGGCTTTTCCACTCAGTTGCTTTCTTAGCCCAAAGAAACAGCGATTAGCAAGAGTAATTCTTCGTCTTATCTCAGCGCTGGTGTTATTGTCCGTGTTGATAGTGGAGCCTAGGTAGACAAACTCCTTAACTACCTCGAAGTTGTATGCGTCTATTGTGACGTTCTGTCCGAGCCGTCGATGTTGGGTGTCCTTACTCGAAGACAGCATGTACTTCGTTTTTCCCTCATTTACCGCTAAACCCATTTTTGCCGCTTCTGTCTCAATCCTCACAAAGGCGCCATTGACATCACGCTGTGTTCTTCCCATTACGCGTACGCGAGAAGTTGAACAGATTTATAGAAGATAGTGCCTCTGGTGTTGACGGTGGAGTTTTGGACTATCTTCTCAAGAACGATGTTAAAGAAATCGCACGACAGTGCATCGCCTTGTCTGAATCCTTTTTTGACGTCGAATGATTCCGTAAGCTCATTGCCAACCTTGATAGAGCAGCGTGAGTTCTCCATCGTCATTTTGCACAAGCGAACGGTACATGCATCATATTTTAAAAAACTAGAAAAATTAGGGTATCATCATGTATCATTTCATAACCCATTCATCAGGAATGCTATTGGGTAGTATTATTTTTCTGTGAAAATTAATATTTGAAATCAAGTATCCGCAGCTTTATTTTTCGATGAAGTACTAATTCGTTAAAAAAACAATAGTTTAACATTAAAAAAATAATAACAAATTTCAAACAAAATTAATTGTTGCCTTTTTTTCAAAAATCGTTACATTGCATCATGGTTAACAAAAATTCAAAATAATGAGATTGTAGGAATTCATTGTAGGTATTCCTACCGAAATGCGCAAGTGAAAACATTAGGTAAATTATAATTATTCTCATATTTTTTTAACATTGGGAAAGTAGACGATTCTGATAAATGGAATTCGGTTAACATATTGATATTACTTAAAATTTATTGGAACAAAAACAACTGCAAACTGTTGATAAATTAATTCTTTATTTGTACTCAAAACAAAATATTATTATTGATTATAAAATTCATTCACAAACAACCACTCGCTAGCGAAGGCAGTAAATTGTTTTGATTTATTAAAATATTTATCTCAGAAAAATATTATTACATTTGAACTCTCTCATTTCATAAACTATATCATGCATGACAGTGCAATACAAAAAGCTTAACCATATTTGCTTTAGTTTTCCAATATTTTTTTTAATCGTTTCATAAACAAACTAAATACAGTTTTAAAAAAATATTCTGATAGATAAACAAAAACAACAGAAACGGATAATATTTTTTTTTGTCAGAACAATATTGAATTAAGTTCTGGAAATAAATTCCATAGGGTTAGTTTGTTAATGTAAAAAATACGCTGCCATCGGATAAAGTTGATTAATATTTTTTAATTAACATAATGCAGTAATTTTAATAATACTAATGAAATATTTTTCGGAGTTTTTTTTTCTATTGGATTCCGTTTGGATTCCGAAATTAACTGTTCATTTTTGTTACCTTTAATTAATTCCTTTCCATTTTTGGAGGACCCTTTCTCCTTTGACGCCAAACTCTTAATTCTCTCACACAGCCATATCAAGTTATACACTAAATATAAGATTCAAAAGCCTTCTTTTCAACTTGTTTTCAAGATTTTTTTTTTCAATTCAATTTTTTTTCAAAAATGTTCTTATAGTGGAGTGAATGAAGATTTTTTTTTAGAAAGTCCTCAGAAACAGCTCAAATTTGGAAAACATTTTTTTCCAAATTTTTTGTTTCTTACATTGTTTAAAATCAGGAACATTTCATTTGGGGGAAATAATTGCTTATATTGTTTAAACAATTTTTATATTGCTTATAAAGGTTGATCCACGAACGCTGTTTTTGGCAATTGGAGTGTATAGGTTGCATTAAGACAAGAAAAAAATCAAACGGATGGGGGGGGGGTCTATTGTCCCCCGTTTAGCCGGGAGGGGCGATCTTATAACAAAAGAACACTATTTTTCAAATAAATATTAAAAACCAACGGCTTTTTCCACAATGCCGTGTTATACCTTCTTGCAAAGTTAAAAAATGCTTCTTCTATTTCGCATTTGAATAGAACTGTTTTCAGGAATAGTTTTCGAAAAATTCATCTTCAAATTCAAAATATCGAAGTTTTCAACTTTTTTGTTTAACTTTAAACTAATTTTTTTCGAAATTTTATGAAATTAGGTATTAATTTTTTTCACAATTAAATGCGGTTACAAGTTCTCATCATTCTGATGACGATGGTGGCGCAAGGAATCATCGCCAGTGGACTGAATACGTGGGTCTTCAATTGGAAATTTCAAATCAATCATCGCCGAGTGATATCTATGCTATGATATCTTATTCTGGACGAAGTGTTGCTAAATTACATAGTTGACGAAACTAACTGTTTCGCTGAACAAAATATAGCAGTCAAAGGGAGATCGAAGCATATGGTCGGATAAACAAGTGGATTGCAACTGATTTAGTCGAAAGGAAGAAATTCCTTGGATTGATGATCTGGATGGGCTTGGTACCTCTTGGAAGCCTTGAAGAATTACCCAAAGCGTGTACAACATGATGCTACCTGGAACAATTATGTCAAAAAATCGATTTCAGAAGACCCATGTTGTTGGAACCCTCAGAGCTAACAAGCGAAATCTCCCGAAAGAAGTCCTTCTCGCAAAGTTAAAAAAAGGGTAACTTGTGTTGAGAGAAGATAATGATGGAATCGTCACCTCAAGCTGCATTCAAAATTCTTTGGAATAAAAGCAAAATCCTCAAGCTACACACGTTCCTTTGAAATAAAAGCAAAATCATTCCTACAAATTTTCATATGTTCCTTAGACATAAGATATAAGATTATTAACTTTGAAAATAAGATAAAAATAGACTTTTTGAAAAGTTTTTTTTGTGTTATATTTGGATATGAAATTGATTTGATTTGCAATTAATTTTTGGTTTATAAAATTTGAACTTGAATTAATAAATTTAAAACTAAAAAATATGTTTATGATTTGTTCAAAACAAAAAAGCCCGTAAAATCTTTACTTTCATGAAATTGCTCAAACCAAGTTTACCTAGCACATCACTGGGTGCCAGGCTTTTCGATTTGTATTGAAATATCTCCCTAGTAGCTATCAATTTCAATAGCCAAAGCCAGGTATGGCTATCATATTTGATAGCCGTGGCAGCTAGGAAACATAAGAAAATTGAAATTTCTCTGAACACACAATATTGTTTGGGCAATATATACGTACTTAAAAAACAAACCCTGATTAGAGTATCGTATCGTATCGTATCCTTTCGTCAGTTTTCCGAAAACAATGTACAGGGATGTTTTAAAAATACGAAGGAGCCCTTATTGAGAAAATTTAAACTTTTGGTTTTTGGCAGAAAAAATTTGGTGGCTACCCTAAGTTTTATCTTAAAAAACAAACAAAAAAAATCAAAAAAAGACCCACGTGAAGTCGCTCAAACCTATAATTTTCAAGTTTGAAGTCAATCGGACCAATCAATGTATTGGTCAAAACCTCCAAAACTTCTCCATGGACAGCCATGGTCCTTCGAGCACAGATAATAAATTTATACAGATGTCTCATCCCTGCAGAAAAAAATGAAACATATTTTGCTCTTAACAGACAACGCCTTAACAGACAAGGAGCTTTTTGAAGCTTTTTTCCTTGCCGAAGTATTCATTAATGGGCAATGAGGCGAGCGAAAATAGATTTTTAATGCATTAAGTGAATGCGTTAAAGCTTTTGGAAAAAGCTTTTTTTTTGGTTGCTTTCAGTTTCATATATCATTTCTCGCCATAAGGGTGAGACATCTGTATAAATTTATTATCTGTGCTTCGAGGCCCTTCGAGGTAGTAAATGACTTCGTCTACCTTAGCTTCGCTATCAATACAGACAACAACACCTGTGCTGAAATAAAACGAATATTGACTCTTGCCAACCGCTTCTACTTAGGTCTTAGAAGACAATTAACCAGCAAAGATATCTCTTATCCGTTATTATCCCAGTCATACAGCAGGACTCAAAAGTATGGACTTTGGCGAAATTGGATGAAAACACCTTGGATAATTTCGAGAGAAAAGTTCTTCGGTCCCGTATGCAGTGATTGGAGAAGAAGTTACAACACAGAACCGTACGGGTTGTATAAGGACACAAACCTAGCCAAGAGAATTAAAGTGCAGCGCTTGAGATGGCTTGGTCGTATGGAGCGCATAGACAACAATGCTCCGGCCTGCAAAGTTTACGACTCTAATCCAGACGGACGGCGGCGCAGAAGAGGAAAACCTCGTCTAAGGTGACGCACGTAAGTGGAAGGGGAGGGGACATCTACAAACTGGCGTGTGAAACTGAAAGCAGCTAGCTTGGGAGAAGCTTGTTAGTTGAGGCCCATATCGACAATGGATTTTAGCTGCTATTTGTTGTAGAATGATTGTTTCAAATATTACTAAGCTCTATAGATTTGGCTGTCTCAATTCTTTTTCTTTTAAATTTACTATTTGACAGAAAACCCGCATGATGCTGTAAACCACCACTTTTCGTTTACCAGCTAAATCAGACTTTTCATTTCACTTTATTCATAGGTGAGTAAGTTTCATTTAAGCCTCCAAATAAAATACACAATTTGTATCCATAACTTTATTTTATCGATTTATTCTACCAAAAATAAAAAGGTATCCATTGATATCATCCAACACTCTCAAATTCATAGATAGAATTCCTTTTTTTCCCCTGAACAGAAAACTACTGAGCTGCATGTAATTTCAGAATATAATTTTTTTCAGCTGTAAAAAAGGCAAAAAAAAAAAAAACGGAAATAAACTTCAAAGGTAGTTAGAGGAAAACGTATCGACGATATACTCGTAGGTAGAAAATCCGAACAGAAAAGTGGATTAGAATTTATTTATTTAGTTTTACGTTTTTTTTTCATGCTCTATTTTGGTATTTTCAATGAAATATCTATACGTTCTATAGAAGCAAAAACATTTACATTTTACCATCAGCTCTGGCATTTCGAAAAATGCGCGTATTTTTTTTTCGTTTTTTATTTCCATTTCGTTTCGTTAACAATTTCTTTTGAACTTTTTTTTATCTTTTATTAATTGAAGTTCAAAAAATAGAATAAACGCCTCTCCAAAAATATTCCCATCTGTATAAAGTGCTATATCCAAAAGCTATTAGAATAAATTGCATTTGAATGTAGAAAAATCGTTAGGCTAACGAGGTTTCTGGGGCAGTAAAAACCGAAAGTGAAATCACACGAGAGTGTTAACATGAAAAATCTTTCCGCAAATTTGTGTTCGCTAATATGCTTAGAGCTTGTGTTTATTTTCATCTATCTTTTTTTTTTTGTTGTTTAAAAATCATCTAAACTAGTGTATCAATTCCCAAAACAGCTCACATAAACTCAAAAAATCCATTTAGCTTACAACTCCCAGGAAGTTTTTTGTTATGTTTCCTTTCGAACTTAACAACCCCTTTACACATTATGAACATGACTTCATTATACAAAGGCTCATTTAACTAACGTGCTATTAATTCTTCCCTTCAAGGTCCGTTAAAATTGGGAAGGAATTTTGACTAAAAATTATATGCATCTTTTATTGGAAGCTACAATGTAATAAATTGTGTTTAGGTCCGATTTCATTTGTATTCTCCACGTAGCGAAAAAAAGTCTCCAATTATTAAACACTCTGCAATTACTTTCAGTAAATCCTCCTATCGTCTTCGTCATCAACAAGATAGTATGAGGTACGCAATATCTGTTAAACGAACGAAGGAACGAGGAAGAACAAAAAAACACAAAATATGAAAATAATAATAAAAGAAAACTACTATGTACCGTTCCAACGCCCAAGCTCTGTGGATCATTTGTCATTATTATTACGATTATTGTTATTACTATTACCATCTACCTATACCTTTTCCCTCCCCTTTTACTAATAAAGGACTCTGCGACAACGACGACGTTGAGACGATGAGAGGAACATTGAACGCGTTATTTCAATCCCTGAAATTTCTATATGCATTTGCTTGTGCTTTGTGTCTCCCTACTCCCTTGCCACCCGTTTTACCATATTCAGAGCACCTTCCGCCTCCCAACCTCATACATACATATTTGATTTGGTAACAAAAAAAAAAAAACGTACACGAAAAGTTACTTCAAATCCAAACGAATAATAGAGAGTACGACGACAACATCGACTTTGTCGTCGTCATTTTCGTTGTCGTTGCGAGAATTCGAAATTGGAATGAGACTAACTTACTCCACTGTCGAGTCTCCAGAATCTACAGATACATATTTAAGATTTCCCCGAGATGAAGAAGGATTTTTTTCCATCATTTGCCTTTGCTACTTTCTAAATTGCAACAATGGAAGATATAACAGTAATTTAAAGGATGTGCATCTACTCTAGTATAAGAATGCCAGACCTGCAGACTATAGGGTACCTTGCATCGTTATTTTTTTTTGGTTTGCTCTTGGTTTTTTTTATCTGTTTCTTCTGTTATTTTATTTATTTTACGAGTATTTTTTCCCTTCCTTGAAGTGTTTGCAAAGTTTGCTTGGTGGCTGCTAGAATTCAGATTCAGATGCAGAATAAAACTGAAGCAGAGAATGACATTTCATAAAAAAAGCACTCACACTGTCTGACTTATGGTACGGATGACGGAAGAATACTTGTATTGCTCGAAGAATTGCTTTATAGCATTGTTGTCAATTGTGGAGAAAGAAACAAGCAATATTATTTTCATCAGCATTCGAATGAAGGTTTACAGAAGCAGGATACACGAATCCTTCCTCGACATTTCTTCATCATGCTTGACTTGCCTTCAATGTACTAAGACCTAGGAGAGAGAGACAGTTTAGTTTCATTCAATGTTGTGCTGTTGCATTGGGATGTTGATGCTGTTCTTGCAACAACACGCAGTTGCCATCGTCAGTGAGGTTTTTCAATATTTGTTTCTCGTCTTTTTTTGGTTTTAATTTATTTATTTACGGTTGTTTTTTCTTATCTTACGTTTTTGTCATTTTGCTTTGTGGTTATTTGCCGTTTAGACAGAAGTCTGAACATTTTCAACGAATAAACCTTAGAGGAAGCGGTGTTACCAGAAAAACTTAAGTTATACAAGAAAAATTTTGCATATAATTCCTTAAAACCGAAGGCCTACTTCATTCCTAGTTGAACCTCTTCACTACCAATCGAAATTAAATAAAAGAAAAAAAAATAGTAAGTATACGTCCGAGTAACCCAAATGCTCTTCTTTTTGATCTGAAACTAATGAAAACGCTGGCTATAGTCTTTTCAAAGTTTGAAACTGAATACAATATGTTTCAGATTAAATGTTCACAATGGTGGAATTTTATAAAAACAATGTTTTCGTATTTTTTAAAAGTAATATCGAATATCTTCTCAGCCTTTAAATACTGTGCTTGCTATAATCTTAACGACAAATTGCTTTGCTTGTCTGGGACCTTTTTGCCTATCTTAAGTCCTGCTTAAGTTGAACTCTTTGCTACTCTCATAACGTCCTTATTTATTGCCGTTTGTTCTTAATTAACTTTTTTTTTATTTCTAATCCTTCTCTCCTTTGCGGTCAAGTTGAATAATCTTTTCAAATGCACTTCTGCCTGGCAAGACTCTTCAGTGTGGCACTTTATTTACAATGATGCCATCTTAAAACTCTCTAATAGCTTCCTATTGTCGGGAAGCTCTTATTTAACGTCAAGCAATTAGCTTCTTTGTGGGCGTGGAGGAGATCTAAAATGTTGATATACTCTGCTTCGTCTTCTCCTTCTCTTGTCTACGCAGTTGTTGTCTTCGACTTTGTCGGTCATATATTTTCTTTGTCTGCATGTTCACATGAATTGAAACAGTACACTCGTAACGCAACTATCCTAATTATTGTCGTTTTAACGATTTAATGCCTTTCTCTCCACCCAACCACTCCAAGTGTCATTGAGCTTCATCTTCATCAAAATATATAAAAATAAAGGCGGGCAACACTAGGTAAACCTAGTTCTACGTTGATACACACCATGACTATGATTTACTACTGAGGGCCCCACTCGTAACTTGCAGGCAAATTGCAACAAAACAAACACCATATATGAAACATATCCTTTTTTTGCTTTTGCAGCTTGAAAACCTTTTATGACCACTCCGAGACTGCCGCGAGCAAAATAAAAACTCTTCACAGAAAGAGTGTGTGGTTAGTTAATGCTTTGGGAGTTCTTCGCTCATTTTGTAGAAAGTATAAAGAAGGATGAGGGCAGCCATTATGTTTGACTTCAAATGCGGAAGAGAAAATTTATAATAAAAATTGTATCCTTTTGAATTTCCTTGGTATAATTTTTTATGAGGACGTGTAAGTGTCACGAAGGGAAATAAGTAGGAAGAAGACACAAACCACCAGACCCCCTAAAAACGAACTTTTAAAAGGCAGCTGAGAAAACGAAAACAAAAAAAGAACCAGAAATCTAGAAAATGTTGAAAACGTACAAATAAGTAGGCTAATGGGGTAAATGTTGATCATCATTTCGCCCTCACGATGATTATAATGATGATGGGGATGGTGATGGTGATGGTGGTGATGATAATATTGCGAAGCATCATATGAAGAAAATGATTGCCACAACGATGACGAGGACGACGTGTAGGGAGTTCATTTAGAAATATACAAAGATGGAGTACAGAGATACACTCATATGATTGCTGCTATGAAGGCACTCGGCATTCATTCACATTATTTTAGTCTACGTGCAACCTTTCGTATCTTCCCTAAGGCTCACTTAATATTCAACAGAAGAAAAATCTTCTCTACTTTATGGGTGAAATGCAATTTTGAAATGTTCATCGTTATTTTCTTGTGTGTGCTATTTTCCCACGTTGCACATTTGTATAACTATTTTGTTCGTCGCGTAGTCGTCGCCGTGCGTCGTAGTCTCGTAGTTCGGTGGAATTGGAAAATTTGCGGGGTAATTCTTGCAGAGAAGCAGCAAAAAAAATGTATTTCTTGGGAAGCGTCCTTCAGAAAAATGGCAGCACGAAAAGCAAAGTAATTATGAAATAATGAATTATTATTTGACTTTGGAAGTTGTTTGCAAAACAAAGCAACTCGAAACTAAAAACGCCAACTCTTCTAGGTCAAATATTAAATGCTAGGTTATGTTGTGAAAAATGATGAGACAAAGAAAGGAATTTTTGTTCTGTTTTTAATTTGCAAGCAAATATTTTTTTTTCTGTAGTGAAAATCAAGTTTTTCAAGAGCTTCAGGATGACAACCTGAAATGGACATGAAGTAGCCTCTTGAAAGTAGAAAGAGAGACGTCCTTAGTGAAGGGCTTACAAATTAAGTTCATTAACAAGGTGGTCAAGGCTAACTGTTCGTTGGTCGTTGAGTGTTATAGTTTGCTTGTGCGAGGTGCTTCTGAAAAGAAGCTGAGTATTTTGGAGGGTCTTCTTTTTCTTCGTTAGAGTGGTGTTGTAATCACCAACAATGTAAACAAACATCTCATTCAGCAACTTTAAAAATTAATGTTACGCTTTCATGGCTCTGTTAATTCAATTCAACGCACAATAGAAGCATTAGAAATAGATCATCATCAAATCGATAAATATTTTAGCTGAAGCTCCATTTAGTTTAATATTCAGGATTCTCATCTTATGAGCATGTCTAGTTAAATACTTTATGTTGAGCCTAATTGTACCTACATTAATTAGTGTCTTTTTTGAATGTTGTCCCTCCTATTTAGCAAAGTGACATTTATTTCAATGGTTTCATCAAGTGCAATTGCATTTACAAACTGAAATGGTCATTGCAAGTAATTAGTCCCTCTTTGAAACGCCTCCCTGTAGTTGAAGTTCAAAGTTAATATCCAGCATCAGTGGGATCTCTCATATCCATTGCTAACCAAGGAGCATAATTTAATGACCTGCTAGTCAACCACTACCATCAACTAACCATAGCCGTCGCCACCACCACTCTGTAGCGCAGGTTTGGTTCTTTAGAATTATCTGTTTTCAATGTGGCTACTAGAAATTCACTATCACCACTGTCAAAGCGTGTGCGGCTGTGTGCTCTGGTCATCGTCGTTATTCTAACCACGCGCATTTGCATCGACGACCACACGCCACGTTAGAGTATACTCTTCATAGTTTTTTTATACTCCATCTGATTTCCAGGAAGCTATCCATATTAAACACACTTTCAGCTCCCGACCTCGGCTGGTTTGCTGGTCAGTTCTCCCCAGCTGATTCACTAGCTCCGGCTAGCCGACTGGCTTAGAATTTTGCAAAGGCAGACCCTCTCATCGCGGTTATCATCATCATCGAACCAATAGGGAACACATTTTCTGCATCCCTGGTCGTTCACATAGTACAAAACCGCACTCATTGTCATTTTGCGATAGATGACTCGATACTTGTTTTCCTGAGTATGGGTAATAGTGCTGTTAGCTCGGTTGCTTTCAGGAGCACTTGGAGCATTTCTCTTATTATAATTGATGTAAATTGAAAACTCCGAGTGAGTGCGGTAAAAATTCGAGCTGATTCGGTACAGTTCGGTACATCAGAATGATTATGGGCGCCTAGTGCTTCAATGAAATTCCAAATGAAAATTCAGGCTAACGCTGACCCTATTGCTGATTATGATTCGTTTCAATTTTTGCAAAAAAAAAAACTCGGAGAGCACCATACTATTGATTATGGGCGCCTGGTATTTGCATGAAATTCTCAACAGTACATTATTTACGGTTTGATTTTCTCTATTTTGCCAAAAAAAAAGACCCGTTGGTAAAATTTGCATACTTTGACGAACTGAATTCACTTGAAATGTATTGCATACTTAAATGATTTGGCTGAAAAATTGCATACTTTTATGAATGTCTGGTAAAAGAGATTGCATGCAATTTAAAATTCGTAATATTCCTAAAAGTATGCAATTTATACTTTATTCCTTGAATTGCATACTGTTTTATGAATATCACATATAAGATAGGCATAAAAGTATGCAATTTCAAGTACATTAATTGTAAATACTGCTGATCATGGACACCAAATAACAGTATATTTACTAATTATAATTAGCTTTTGAACAAAAAACCGGATGATTCGGTACAATTTAATTTGGGCGCCTGGTATTTCAATGCGATTTTCACCGTATTTTCGGACTGATTTAGTGCAACTTACAAAAAAAGGACTGACCCTTTTGCTAATTATAGGAGTCATTTTCATTGTCATTGTCATGATGCTGAATCATAGTCATCAGGGCACAGTTTCAATCTTGTGACTGACAACACAGAACCAGAACTCGTCCAGGAGCTTCATATAAATGGAATACTCCATTTGAAGTTAAATCCATTTATAGCTAACGATTGCAGTCGGATCTGCTATATTTGGAGTTTCGCAATAGCTGCTCCTTTATAAGGATTGTTTGAAAGAGCAAAATGTGTTGAAAGTTTTTATGCTATAACTTACCTAGCTCATATATTTAACGTGAAATGACCGAGTATTTGAGGTGTTATTAAGTGGACTTGTTTCTATGTTTCGGTTTAATATCTGTCAAACAGGTTCGTATGGCTTACAATTAGTTTTTCACGACAGCCATCTTTCGTCAGAGCTTCTTCAGGTCGTAATTGGTTTTGAAATGTGTTAGAGAGGGAAGATGAAGAGGATTCATTCGTTAACCTGACTCAGTCGAAATAAGGAAAATCATAGAAATTATAAAGAAGCAAACAATGAATTCTAAATTAGAGTTTTAGTAGAGTTTTATTGGAAATTATCAAGGAAACATTGAATTATAAATTGGAGTTGAGAAAAAAAAGTTTAATTGAAAAGAAATTAATTGTTGTAATTGGAAGAATCGTTTAACAGTTTTGTCTTTATAGAAAAAAAGTGTGTTTCCTAGAAGTCAATAAATTTACTCAACCTTGTATAAAGTTTTAAAAGTAAATTTGACCTGACATTTCAAGAATTTTGAGCCCAATGTTTCCCCTCCAATTTTAATAGCGTTTTGTATTAAATTCCATTTACGAAAGAAAGAGGAAAATAATATCTGTCTTTGTTTTTGAATATTGATAATTTATTCAACTCAAAGTGTTTTCTCTTTACAACTCATTAATTTATTGAATTACTTTGAAGTGGCAACACACTTTCCCTCCAGGCAGGGTTGTTGTGAACTAAACCAATTAAGTGGAAAACGTTTGGCTTTTCGATCGATATTTATTTTAATGTTCAAACAAATCCAACAAGCAAAAAGTTCCCAACTCGTTATGGTATTTAAAGAATTCTTTAAAACCCATTAGGCACTCTATTTTTAATTTGATTGAATTTTCTTTGATTTAATTGCGTGCGTAATTTTGCCAGCCATACTCTTTTTTTTTGGAAATCAATCTTTGGTTTGACTAATTACTTTACAATATTTCTCATTTGGATTGACATTAAATATAAAAAAATCACTCGTTTTTTCGAAATGAAAATTCGCAGGTGATGAGTCTCATTCACCGCAATTAGCTTTATTGAGTTTTCGCAAATTAACGCGTGACAGAGTGCGAGTAAATGAACGAACAACCAGCGACGCACATAAAATTATAAACCAAGCCACGTGTCTTTCGTAACTTCGTCGTGCGTGCGTCGCACAGTGGGGCAGAAATGGCTTATCAACGGCGATAATTATAAGTTTTTGGTTGAACTTACCAAAATATACTTTTCGATAGGTTTTTGGTATGCTGAATTCAAATCTGACGTAAGAAAAACTATACCAATTCAGGTTTTTGAGATAATACCGTTATTTATATTTTATTATAGTGTTTGCTTGTTTTTGTTTAATTTCGTTATATAATAAACAAAAATCAAGTAGTACCTATGCAAGGCAAATAAAATTGATAGTTTTTTTTTCCTTTTCTAATTAAAAAAAAAATAAGATGTTGAATTAATACAAAAAACAAATAAATCGAAGGTCGAAAGCTAGTTTTCTTAATTTTTGTCTTACATGTTAATACTTATAAGTTTTTCTAGGACGAACCCAAAACTTCTTACAAAACCCTAAAAAACGAAATGAAACGCAATGATCTTTTATTGTTGGGAAAAAAGTTACTTAAAAAACCCAACATTTATTTTAAATCGCTTAAGCTTGCAGTTAAAGCTTAATTAAGAAAAAATAAAATAAAAAATAAAATGAATATTGTGACCTGAATGTTTTTCTTATTTTGAACACAATTTGAAAAATGTTTGAATAGTTTTAAGGTAGATTAACAGTATCCGGAAGTTGCAGCATATCCTAAAAAAAAAACTAAAAAAGACATACAAATCTGAATATGGAGTTAAAAAAAAAAATTGTTTGTCTTTTCTGGGTGTGTAATTAAATTATGACTAACCAGAGTCCGAAAAGTATTCGGCTATTTCAGTCTGGGGTTGGTTATAATATAAATATCAGGTTGTACAAACATCTCTGAGGCTTCGGAATGGACCGGAATTTTCTTTGAAGTTTTCCTAACTCTTTGGTTTGTAATAAAAGGATTTGAAGATATTAACATTCTGTTCATAATATCAGTTAATGTGACTGTTAATGAGGTTTTGCGGCTGAAATGCTCTCGGTACAATTTGAAGTCTTTATTTCGGGATTTTTATGCCTCTTCACTTAATTCTCCAATGGGCAAAGCACTTTGAGAGATTATTTCATGGCCATGAATGAAAATCTTATGAACGGAAGTGCTAATATAGCACCAAGGAAGAGTACAACGAAACAAGTACGTTTGCAGTTTGTTTGTTACCAGCAGCTCGAAAATTCATTCTTCGCTTACTCAATTAATCAAAACTAATCTGAGGTCTTCCATGGAGTAGTTAATACATTTTAAATTTAACCCTTTCTTGGAGCCAATGGGATTCATTTTTATGAAACACTAATTTTGTCCGGTGACTTTTCTTCCATTTGGATTCCATTTCAAATTTGAAACGAACTAATTCATTCTTAAGGTCTGACAAATGATTATCAGGGCAGTTTGTTTTTTCCACTAAAAATGACTCAATATCTTCAAATTTCTTGTCAACATTCTCAGATTTACTTTTAAAAAATATTTCACAGAGTTTCCGCCTTTGCAGAGGAAAAATTGAATGTTGAAACCTTCAATATGATAAAAATTCGTTATATTTTGCTTGCTTACTAACAGAACAAAATGAAAATAAAATATTTTAGGCAAACATCGTCTACTTTTAACTTCGATTCCTAATAAAGAATATATTGAACTATGTAAAATACTTTTAATTTTGCTTTGATGTTTGCCTAATCGAAAAGTACCGTTATATAACTAATTTTGTAACATTTTTATTTTCTATTCAATTTTTTTTCCAGATTTCCATTATAATTGAGTTTAAACTAATTCTTTTATAAAGTACATACCTTATATAACAAATTGTGTGCAAAACTTTTTTTTTAGCAATTGATTTTTATCTTTATAATAATGGCCACTTTTAGAGGTTAGATAACCACAGATCCCAATTTCAACAATACTCACTTCTTTGATGTATAACAGAAAAGTGATAGAACAATGGAATGAAAAATAAACTACTAAATCATGTGGCATATAGTATCAGTAAATCGAAACAGTTATTTTTATTGAGATTTAGTACATATAAAAAAAACGACTTCTCGCCGGTTCAGCCAATGCAAGACCCCATAGTGCGTCGCCGTTGTTGATTTTTCCCATTAATATTACTTTTGCTTTAAACGTACGTGGCTGTTGCATAAGTGTAGGTATATTTAATATTTTACATATTTAACCATGAATGAGGTCAACTTTCAGGCGTTTTTCCATTACTTTGTATCTTCCTTTCTCTGAAACTCGCTTACGATTGAACCCATCGGTCAACCAACAGCTATCAACGCCCAACGGTCTTACTTCGAAACAGAGAAGTTAAATTTTACTTTCGGGAATTTATCTTAAAAACAAAATCCAACATGAAGGTTCTTTGCCTAGTAAAAGAAAAGAAGTAAGTAAGTCAAAAGAGGGCAAAAAGGGTAAAGGTAAGCTATTAAACCCCAACTCTCAAGGAAGGTTCTGCAAAATAGTTTACAAAAAAGAAAAAAAAGTAGAAAAACTATAATTGCTATAAAATGTAAGGCACTCCAGTATCGCAATCAAGGAACACTATTATGACGCTCCTATCCCGGAGACAAAAGAAAACAGGATGACAAATCTCTTCCAGGGTATCTACAACACTTTTACATGCATTGTCTTTCATTGTTCATCAAAAGGAGCATACATGCAGACGTTGTTGTCCTTGTCGTTGTCACTTTGAAAGTCTATTAGTAAAATCAAATAATTGGCTGGAGCACAGAATCCTTTATCTATCATGGACATGTCGTCACTTCAAAAAGTCACTTTACCAGATAGCCGCATTGAAAAGTCCTCAAAACCATACTACCAAATCACCCGACAGAGGGTCTGCCTGCCTGTGACTTGTCGGCAGCGGTGTCATAGTCGGAAAACTCAAAAAGTGCCTGATTCTGCACAGTGTGTCTTTTAAAGCCATTTGACGGTTTTAATCGACAGCGGGTGTTCGCTGCCTTGATAGGAAACTAGAAAATCATTAAGGCACACACACAAAGTGTCAATAGGTGATACAAAGTGATTCGTCGAGCAAAGGGGCAGCATAAGGGGAAGCCAACAGTGCAAACAACCTAGGCAAAGATATACGATGCAGCACTTGCCTTTTTGTGTATACTCTTGTATTGAACCGCATAGGAGCAGCTCCACTTACATAAACTAGTTTTTGGGTATTGTGTAACTAAGGAGGAGCAAGTGTAAGGTCTGGCAGCATGCACAAGCTGATGCAAAGCGAAGCCTTGAGATTGCAAAAACCTCTTGTGTGCGCACAAAGCTCTTAAATCACATTAACATCTAACACCTATCTGCTATATCTGAGGACGAGAGAATAGTGTTTTGCCTAGAGACGATGACGACGATGGCGACGCATGGCTTCCATTAGTACTCATGTTTCCTTTATTTCCCACTCCGTGAAGTTTTCAATCCAAAGGAAGGCATACGAAGGGCGGAGGCTGCATGTCTTTTATGTTTTATAACAACATGGCGAACAAATTTATCTTTTTTGAATGTTCCTTTCATAGTAGTTGAACCAAATGGTAGCGATTTCAGCTTGAGTTTAAGAAGATTGAGACGAGAAGAGTGGATTTACACACAGGTTCGCATACAACAAGAAGAGTGTTAAGTCCTAGAAAACGATGTGCACAAAATTGTTAGTACAAATTTTCTAACAAGGCAACCAAGTTGTACGTAGAACATCCAAAAACTATTTACATAGATGTTACGAACTACACACAAATCAGAGGTCGGGAGCGTTGAAACTTTATTAAATCTGACTTTTTGGGGCCTCGATTAATAAGAAGGAAAATAACAAGAAAACTTAATGAAGAACAAGGTTATGAAAAATATTCTTGGTGATTCGATCTTTTACTATTATACCGTAATAGTTCAGGAGAATGTATCAATTGCTAAATTCAGACTTAAAGACAGTTGATTTACAGTTAAATGGCAAGAGTTGAAAAAATCAATACCATCTCTCCCCAACTCCATGGTTCTCTCGCCAGCAACCAACACACCACACCGGATTGTCATCTTAAACCACCTAAAAGATTGAAAACTTAAAAGTCAATCGTGTTTAATTGAAAACAAACACAAGCTGACATGTAATTAATTTCCCAACTCAAACCAACAAAACAAGCTGGAAATTTAAATTAATTCTTCCCCTCTCCTACTCGGAAAAATAGACAACACTCTCCAACAAAATATTTTAATATTGTCATTCGTCGCTCGTCCGTTGTCTTTCCTTTCGATTAAAGAGGAGAGGTTCTGCTTAACACCGAATAGAACCGAAATTCCGTTGTCCTTGATATTTGGCCATGAGTCATGCAAAAAGGACTGACTCTTCGTCCTCTGAATTGTTCCTGTTTTTTTTTCTCTTTAAGTTGGTTAAAAATGTTTCTAATATTCAAAAAAGCTGCTAGCACAACTATTCCAATACCAATACCGAGCACTGACATAGAATGACTTTTCATTTTAATTACAGCCAGCAAGAAAGGAAGAAGAAGGTTGATATTCCTTCTTTTCATCGACATCACCCGCATATCCATTCTATGGCCCTTTTCCGTGCTCCAACACGAAACAACTTGGCACAAGCTGAATTTTGAATGACTTTCAGTTTCATTTACTCGAATTCGCTACACTGCCTATTTGTGCCATTTTTTGGAAGATTCATCGACACGGATTGAAGACTCTCTGGAGCTTTGAAAAGGATAGATTGTGGGAAGAAGAGAAGTGTTGCGAACCGATTGGAATAAAGATTCAAGTATACAACCCATTACGTTGCTGTTGACGTTAAAGGTAGAGAGAAGGAGAGTTTGAAAATCTCGGCGAAGGTATGCGAGGATGCAATCTAAAATTGGTATTGGATTTACAAGTATAGTGAATCGGGTTCGATATTTTGTTTTCCTTTTATGGAATGAAAGCGCTTAGAGCATTTGAAAGCACATGGAATTTTCGTATCGATTTTTGGACATATGCATGTCTGCCTTACACTTAAGGATTTTGAAGGCTGAAAACGGAGACAGACATCTCATCACAAAACATCTCGTCATAAGAGATATTATCTATCCCAACCCCAAGACATCTCATACCAATACTTATACCTAAAGGGTTCACCATCTAACCTTTTTTTCAACTAGTGCTTATTTCGTGAATGGTAAGACTTAGCTCATGTCTGATTCGACAGATAATTAGTTTTATCCTTCCGCTCAACGAATATGGTTATGTATATACACTTGAACAACGCTGGCAAATATTGCGACATTGCTTTGAAAATCATGGTAATGTTGCAGAATGTGTGCGAAAATTGCGTACGGATTTTGGAAGAAGAGAAGCACCGTCAGCTCCGTATGTTCGTTATCTTGTGAAAAAAGTGAAAGAAACTGGCATCCTCGTCGATAAACTAAAGCGCGAAAAGCCTAAAACAGTGCGTACACTCGAGAGTATTGCTGCTGTGGCAGAAAGTGTGCGTGAAGCGCCATCAACATCAATTCACCGTCATTCTCAACAATTGAACATTTTGGAGACATCATTGAGACGAATTTTGCATAAAGACCTTGGTATAACGCCATACAAAGTCCAATTGGTTCAGGAGTTGAAGCCGACTGACCATCCAATGCGTTTTCGCTTCGCTAAGTGGGCCTGCGATCGACTTATAGAAGATGTCGATTTTTCCATGTTTTGCGCCCTGTTTTTGAAGATCGCATTATCAGCCGTAGATTGATGTCGTTTGGCCACCTCAGAGCTGCGATTTGACACCGTTGGACAATTATTTGTGGGGTGTCGTTAAAGATAAGTGTTACGTTGACAAGCCAGAGACAATTGACGCTTCGTGAAGCCATTGGTGAATTACAGCTGCACACAATCGATAATGTGCTTAAAAATTGGACCACCCGTGTAGGCTACTGCATTGCCAGCCGAGTAAGCCATTTTAACGCAATTATTTTTCATTATTAAACGGAAGGATTGTACTTTCAAATAAAAAAAGAAATTTGAGAAAGTATTCAGTATTTTTTTTATAGAATTTAAAAAAAAAAAGTTATTTGGCGGACCCTTTATATACATATATACGGTTTCCAACTTAACCTTGTAGTACTGGTATTGCTCTCGAGTACCACAAACTATGAAAAAATTGGTTCGGTAAACGTACACAAACTATTAACTCAATTACGAGTAAAAAATTTTATTTTCATTTGAAAAGTGTGCTTTTACTGATTACTCAACTGAAACTGAAACTGAAATGATCGTCTTAATAGAGCTTTACAGAGACTGAATTTTAACATAACAAATAGTTAATATATGTGAAAGTATGCAATGCGTTGATAAATTATACAAAAAGTATGCTATAAAATATTTCATCACAAAATCATGCTTTTAAATATTTTCTTTGAAAAGTATGCTTTGAAATTATGTAATATTAATTGAAATTAATTTAAAAGTATACATAAATTAAGTCATCGTTACAACCTTAACTTTCTAAGAAAATCAATGTAGTTTTAGTATTTAAGAAGAAGTATTAAGACAAATTTTGTAAAAGAAAAACCTTAACCTTGAATTCATATTGAATTTAATCAACAAACCCAACACGATTTCCCAACCGGATCTACACCATCCTTCATCATCATCATCATTTCGTAAAAGTTCTCATTGAATCATCATTTTATTCCTCTGAGATCACATTCAAGAAAACCAGGCAAGATAAAATAGAAAAAAAACACGTCCAATTCATTACAATTCATTAATAGACAAATTGTCCCTGCAGCAAAGTATCTATCAAAGACTCCTTGAGATACATTTATATAAAAGCAAACCGCACATTCACCCATTTATACACACACTTGTATTATGATCTTTTCCATTAAATCAAATGATATTCAGTTAACATATGACAGCATAGCCAAATATTATAAACGTTTGTCGTTCATATCTGCCTTTATCTCCCCCCATGCATTCATTCGCCTTCCATTTACACGAACAACAGTGTTAACTTGAAGATTTCGATCACGTATTAAATTTATCCCAATGGATTTGGTTCGTTCTATGCATTTTCACTCTATTTATTCGAACATCTTAAATCTACCACGTGTCACTGTTCGTTGTTGAAATGTTTAGTTGTCTTGTCCTTCGCCAGGAGCGCATATCACGTATCCTTTAAACGAAAAATATTGTACTTGCACACATAAATTCGTAAAAGGAGAATCCGTGTGTCATATGCAAGATTGTTGTAGGAGCTTCGTTAACATTATTTTAAAATTTAAATCTGTTTTCCGTTTTTGAAGCTACCATGGCAAAGGGATGCATATCATCATAGAATATGCACAAGGGCACACATCAAAAACACTCCCAGGAGCGATTTTACATAAACAGAATTCTTTCTTCTGATTTTTTGAATAACAAAAAACAAATGTTAATGGTGTCTTGTGTTTGGGGTGTGTTTGGTGCTTCCGTTTTCCGGGATTCATTTTCTGTTTTGTAAATTGTATTTAGAATTCAGTTCTTTTTTACAAATCAAAATATCCGTACTTCTGAATCAAGTGTAACAACTTAACACTCAGAGAAATAAGTGTTGTTCTTTTTTTGGTCTGGCTAAGAAAAAGCGAATATGGCGTCCAGAGTTGGGCAATATTCGATTATATTGTTATCTGGATAATTATTTGAATAAAAAGTTATTCGACACTAATTTATTCACGAATAAATTATTCTGGATTTTATTCGTTATTAGTTAATTATTCGTCAAATCATTCGTTATTTTAAATAACGAATGAAATCAACTATGTACCTTATTTAATTTTTTTGATGAAATTAGACACTCGAATACATTTATTCATTGTTTATTGCTGTTAAAAATTCCTTCAACGAATTCTTGGCAAAGGTATTGAAAAAAGAAATGAAAACACATATTCGCCGTGGATAATTGTTGGAAAATATAAGAGAGTAATACAAATTGGTTCTTTTTTGTCATTAACATAATAGTGTAGCATCGTTTTAAAATTGTTTCACCAATTATACCTTCCAACCTACTGGAAAACCCCTTTATCCCATCCCCCAACCCAAGATTCAAGAACAAATGGTTTGACTGTATTGCACCCTATGAACAAAGGAGAATCAAAACATGAAGTGTCAAGTATCCAAACATTCTGAAAAAATGGCTGCTTATCCTGAAAATCCATATGTTGACTTGGAATTAGATTCTGGAAGCGAAATAGACATAGAACTACAAATTGCAACATTCACAAACACCAACAACTGAAGCTTATATCATAGTATCCTAGTATTTTGCTGAAGAAGATCGTACGATCATAGTCTTGGATCCCTATCCAGAAGTGAAAGAAGATATTTCAAAAATATAATACATGATTCATTAGTGAAACGAGTTTTTTCATACGCCACCATTATAAACTTGCCAAAAGCAACAAGCTGTCCGACCGTTTGAACAAGGATCAGTGATGAAGTCAAATGTAAATAACTTTGACTAAAAATTATTTTAATAGCTTTTATTTGAAAACAAAAAAAAATTATTTTAATAGCTTTTATTTGAAAACAAACGAAAATAAATTGTTCTATCAAATTCTTTGTGTTTATTTAATTCGTTATTCGAATCAAGCACTAGAACCCATTTAGACGATCATTTCATTCTCAGTTTCAGCTGAGCCAGTTAAGCTTTTAGTTAAACTGAATACATTTCCTCCGAATAAATGAAATTATTCGTTATTAATAAATAACGAATAAAATGAGTTATTAATTCGTTATTCGTTATTCCAATAAAGTCCCATTTGCACGATAATTTAAGTCCCAGTTTCAGCTGAGCCAGTTAAGCTTTCAGTTAAACTGAATAAATTTTTTCCGAACAAATGAAATTATTAATAAGTTATTCATTCGTTATTCGTTATTCAAAATCTGTGGTACTAGTAAATTTTCTTGAATCGAAACGACATTTTTCTCTTAATCTTTGTACCTTCGAGAAGGTCGAAGAACTGTAGAGGCAAATGAGACGCTTATCAAATTTAAAAAAGGGAATTTGAAATTTTCCATCAGTGTACTCAAAGTCAGGAGGAATGCTCTCCTTCATTCTGTCATGTTTGGCAGCAGTTGACATGTGAATACACTTCGTTTTCCCCTACTTCAACAAATCATCGCTTATCGTTCTAGCAATTCAAAGAGCATCTTTGAGATTCATCACTTATAGAAGATATATGTTGGTGAAATAAATTGCAAATTACCAATAACCACCTAGGAAATGATGGTGGTATGACTGCGGGATATGAACTTTCTCACTTTGAATCGAATGAACAGGTCTGAAGCGCGGTTCATAGACTTTAAATCTGTGTTTGCATTCTTGTTATAGACACCTTAATGTACCTTTTTCTCTAGAAAGGATATCATGATGGTGGCTCCTTGTTCTTCGATTTTTGTCTGCTCCCAATTCCGATACAAGGATTGGTTTATTAATCATCAGCAGCGTAGCGTTTGGTAAACAAAGCGAAATAAAAGAAGAAGAATGAGGTTCTAGCAGTTACACAATGTAGTTCCATAGATAGGGTCCCAATACAACAACTGACAACAACAACAATAGTCACGTTGAGGGTTATAAATTGCATATACCACGATGTGATGACAACAATAGCGAAAGCCAACAAACACCAACACTTCTCTTCGAGCCACCAATATCTATCTACAGGAGTATGCGATTCGAGATAACTATACTGCTTCTGCTAAAAACCAGGGGAACGCAGATGATGATGATTCCTTGCTTGATTTGATGCTCCAGGCATATAAATTAGGGAATGTCATATGATAGTAGAGAGCATACCGTTTTCTGTATTTGGAAGGAGTCCAATATAACAACAACACTATAGGAACATTGCATATTCATGGCGTTTTTGTTAATTAATAAAACAAAGAAAGAGTGAGGAAGTTGAAGAAGGAAATAGAGTGACAAATGTGTCTGGAATAAATTTTCTAAAGGTGTTTATGTGACATATTGGTTGGCTCTTGTAAATATCTAGAAATATTTGCAAGCTTCTATGTGAGCTGAATTTGTACTCAAGTTGATTGGAAGGTGTTGTGTCCTTCTAATTTCTTTCTTTTATTGCTGAATGTTGTGGAATTCAGCCAATTTATTGCAATTTAATAAATTTAATTTCTTGAGTAATAAGTTCCTGTTAATAACCTCAAATAAAAAAAATTGTCTTCCTGGGTTGAATGAGGCTCTTTATCGATTGATAGCAAAACGTAATGGCATCGTTCAATCGAAGTTTTATGTAAATTCTCTTTGACATGTCTGGGCTGTAAGTCTTCTTGAGTTTGAGTCGTCAACCGTTGTTGTCCTCTCAGATCCTCTTCGCAGGCAATATTCATTGACCTTTTTTTTTGTTGTTGGGACTTTTCGCAGCAGCACAAAGAAGTAGAACGAATTGATGCTGTCAGCGAGAAAAAAAAGGATAAAAGGAAGCAGCAGTTTAGAAATTAGGGCTAATGACTATGATGACAATGTTTAATTTTTTTTCCCCGAAAAGGGGTATAAAGTTTCTCTTTCGTTCTGGATCTCGCTTATTGGTATGGCGGAGCAACGGAGGGGGACCCGAAAATACTTTACGCGAGCGATTCTGATGATGAAAGATAATAATTAAAAAAGTTTCATTTGTGTCACAGAGAGGATATTATAGTGGAGAAGGGTTGGAGATTATTTTTTTGTTGGAGGGATGTTTTCTGTTTTTGATGGAACAAATGGAGGGATCTTGTGGTTGATTGTATTCACAAAATGTTTAATGGTTTGTTCAGTGTTTTAGTGTTTAATTAAAAACACTCGAAGTTTGGTTTAGTTTGATAAATGTTTTGGTGATTGAATAATTAACAGCAAATAGTTGGGCATTGCCTTAAATTGTTGGGAAGTCTTCCTTGAAATTGCGGTGGCCGGAGTGATTGTTTGAAAAAGTGTTAAAGATAAGGCTAAGGAATTTTTCAAATTCAATTTCTGACTTTCTTGAAAAATTCAAATTAATTCTGCAAACTGCATCAAAAAGTAGGAAATGCTTCTATTTTTTTTTTTAATTTATCAAATAGCCTTGGCATAATTCCTTCATGAATATTCAAGTTAAAAATTTAAATTAAACAAAGGAGAGTTTATCTTATAGCGACAACTAGACTCTGGGACACCAAGGACGATGACGATAACGTGTCCTTGATGCTTGCTTCTTGTCACTGTATATATCTTCTAACTATGCATATACGAATTTTGATAAGATTTTTTTATATGCAACACTTTTTTAATGATGTTTAATATGCAAGGATATAGGGGAGATCCTTGATTATGAAGCCAGACCTAGTTTTGAGTAGGATATCCTTGTCAGAAAACTGGCGGCAAAAGAAGGAGAAAGTTTTGTGTTTAAATGTTTGGTTATGTTGACACTAACTGAAACTCAAAAGTCATTCTTCGGGAAGCCACTTTTTTGCGGGAGGACATTTTTCATAGACGGAGGACATTTTTTGAAATTTTAATCCTTTTCCAGCTTTAAAATGAAATAGATATGATGCACCAAAACTATTGATTTATAAAACTACTAGCTGGTACCCGCGGCTTTGCCCGCGTTAAGTTTAAGTTAACTTATTATTTTAATATGGTGTTGTACAGGATGTAAGGTGAAACAATGAAAAGATTCTGGGCATTGAACACCCGTGAAAACTCTTCGCATATAGCTGTCCATGGGAGAAGCACAGCTTTTCTTGATTAGAGAACTGTTTACATATCTGAATTTTTCCTAGCTTTGTAACCTTAAATTCTATGCCCTCTCTATGCTAAATTCGTGCTCTCGTAGAGTTTTCCGAGTTCCAATCCAAAATTTTCCATTTTTCAGTTTGCACCTACAATTACATGCGATTTTCCCATTGAAAACCAGTGAGTCTTCCGAGTTTTTCATCAAGAACTTTCTATTTTCCATTCGAAACCACATTTTGAAACAAAAAATTCCAAGCGAAAAATCAAATATCTGCCCTTTGTTTGGATTTTCCAGTTTTTTTCAGTTTTCCCACTCTTCCATGAAGTTCTTGAATTTTTTTTTCACAGAAACCGCCACTGAATACAACAGTATTAACCATGAAAATTTCACAAATATCTGAGGGGCCATTTCGGATTCCATTGGATATATACATACATACATACCTATGTACATACATTTTTATAAGAAGAAGAAGATAATTTGTAATACAGGAGCAAGTTCGTACGACCCAGTCGTGCACATTTTTTTTAAATTTTCATTGGTGTTTCGCAATATGTACTGAATCAATAACTTAAGCTTCGTCCAACAGTCCTTTCTCAAATCCTTCGAATAAAAAAAAAAAAACAAATGTTCTGAACAAAAAAATATTGACAACCTGACAACCAATCGTTGGAAAAAGCAATCCGTGGTTCTGGCACATCTATCAGCGGGACTAAATAAAATAAATAGGGTGGCGCGACAGTTCTTGAAGAGCCAAGGCCTAAGTGGCTTACTCTCATCAACAATTCTCTGAGTGCGTGTGAAGAATTGAGGGGACCTACAATTTAACGCCGATTCCGAACGGCAAAGCTGAGAAGGATTTTTTCATGATAGATTGATACTCTTGGAAGATTTGGCAGGCCTTCGCAAGAGGCAGTACCCGTGAAAAATGAAATAAAAACTTGGCCTGAGTAGGACTCGAACCAACGACGTTCTGCTTAGCAGCCAACGCACTTACCAACTAAGCTTCGGGCAACTGCGGGACTATCGTCACCAAATCTACCCAATTATTGGCATACGCAGACGACATTGGAAGGAACCCACTTAACTAAGTACATGGTGGCCCCGTCTGCTGAAAACGTTAGCAATAGTAAAGCACGAATTCCAAGTGGTGCTATCGTTCAATTAGCTTGTATATGTAGTAGCAGCCGATAAGAATATGGAAGAAGAAATACGCAGGCGGCCGGCTGCTTAAAGCCCACAGAACCTACTTAAGTCTTTCAAGGCTATTTATATCCTAAAAGGTTACCATTGCATTACTTCTAAACTGCTACTTTAAGACGATATAGTTTTACCAGTACTCACCTACGGATCTGAGATCTGGGTCCCTGGGTGCTTAGCCAATGGCACTCTGAATTCTTAGTTCTCCCTGTTTGTGAGGAAGGACGATTCTGGAGACGATATAACCTTGAGCTATGTATGTATATATATGAAATGTAAAAAAAATATAGCGTGGTAGACTCTAGTGGGCACCAAGTTGTATGACCGTAGAGGAACGGGTCGGGATGTCTTTTGAGGAACAATTCATATGGTAGAACACAGCGTTGCAAACCAAATTTGCGCTGGGATAGTATACAGGTTACATATTCTGCTCATTCCGCTCCCTCAATATTTGCTTTGATATAATTTCTCACAAAACATATCTTGTAACATTATCCCAATGCACGCGCATTTGGTTTTCCCATCAATTTTGCTTTAATATAATTTCCCACAAAACGTATCTTGTAACATTATCCAAATGCACGCGCATCCGACTTTAACACTTAATCAGCAAAATGTGAATGAAAATAAATGTAATTGAATATAACTTAGAATCAGCAAAAATCTGAATGTAATTTTAAAAGAAATAATTAATAAAATGATTCAGTCTTGAACTGGGACTCAACGAATGCAAATCGTATTTTCTGTATTTTTTAAAAAGTCTCGGGCCACGACCCGAAACATATCTGGCGCAGTCGGTGAACAAAGTAAAAAACCAACCCAAGAAAAAGTGAAAATTTTTCGTAAATCGGGAAAGAAAAAAAAAAAACCAACCCAAGAAAAAGTGAACATTTTTCGTAAATCGGGAAAGTAGAAAAAAAAAACCAACCCAAGAAAAAGTGAACCTTTTTCGTGCATCGGGTAAAAAGAAAACAAGAAGTGAACATTTTTCGTAAATCGAAAAAAAAACTTGTTTTCTGTTGATTTTTTTTTTAAATATTAAATAAAAACTTTGAAATTAAACAATTCTTGAGACAAGTGATTTTTTGTTGTTGTGGTTGTTCCGTGTAAACAATAAATTCAGTCAACATTAAACAAAAAAGAGACATCAGTCTTAAGTTTTGGCCCATAATCCCGAATATGGAACCAGAAAATTTGGATAGGCTAGTACAAGCTATCGAAGCCTTAGCGGTAACGGGAAGGCAAAAAGATAGTGCAACAGTGAAGATACTAAGAGAAATAGCGTACATCCGAGAGTTTGAAGGGAACTGTCAAACGCTTACGCAATTTATCTATGTTGTGGAGAACCACATAAATGCAGTGAGAGAATCAGAGAAAAATGAACGATGGCAAGCAATCTACAACACAAAAATTACGGGGAGAGCTAAGGAATTATTAATCCATAACCAAACAGCAACATGGACAGAAGCTAGGGAACTGTTAAAACAACACTTCCGGCCCAACATCAATTACAAGGATATCGCAAATAAGATATCGTATCTAAAGGTAAATTCTATAGCTGATTTAAATTATAAAATTGAAGACATTATTCAAGAAGTTAATATGTACTTAACGTATGAAAGTAACTCAAGCGAGGCGAAAAAGAATTTGTATGCATTAATTATTAACAGAGTAAAACAAATAGCTTTAGGGAATCTATCTAGAGAGATTAAAGATATTTATGATATCCATAAATTAAAACAAATTTTGTATACGTATATCGGATATGATGAGGGAAACATACAAATAGACAGAAGGAATAATAGTTTTAAAAATTTCAGGCGTAACGAAAACAGTTATAATTTCAATCAATATTATCAAAAACAAGACAATAGTTTTCCAAGCAATTCCAATCTCACAGGACAGTACCGAAACTTTACTACATACGAACAAAACAACTTCCCCAGACAAAATAATTTTAATAATACATCAGGACAATACCGACACTTTACTTCATACGGACAAAACAATTTCCCCAGACAAAATAATTTTAATAACAATCAAAATGCTATACAATATAATAACAATAATTTTAATCCATTTAGACAATATAGCCAAAAGTATCAGCAACCAAACTTTAACTCTTCTGGTCAAATTAGAAACGCAGTGCAATACCCGGCACCAATGTCTATAGATCAAATCGAATCTAAGGAAGAGGAAATTCACAACGTCGATGCTGAATTTCTTTCTCCGATAGGGCTCGGAAACAAAATTTTTATGGATATTACAATTGACGACCAAACTTACAAAGGCTTAGTAGATACAGGTTCGACAATGAGCATAATCAACTCAAATTCAGTAGATTGTAGTAGATTCCCAATATGTGAAAAGCTTAGTATGAGATTACAAACAATAAATAATATAACAAACGAAGTTGTTGAAAGAATAATTACTTCCATTCCAAAGGAATTTAACTATAACCCTAAAGAAGAAACGAAATGGTATAAAAGAAACTTAGGTAACAAACCATACGATATTCTAATTGGCATGGATCTGTTAAGCAAAATTGTCAAAAACTTAGATTTTGATAAGAGGACACTTATATTAAATAACGACGTAAGAATCCCCCTTTATTCCGAAAACGGAAGAACGACATTTGATTGTTTCGAACTTTTTGGAGAAGAAAAAGAAATGGACTTAAACCATTTAAACGCAGAAGAAAGAGAAGGAATAGACCAATTATTAAACAAATTTAAAAATTTAATTTATCATGATGGCGATCAGTTAACAAATACAGATACAATTATGCATGAAATAAGAACAACAGTAGACCAATCAGTACACGCTAAAATATATAGATTACCTCCAAAACACGAGGAGGAAGTCAGACGACAAGTACAGGAGATGGAAGCTCAGGGAATTATTAGGAAATCAAATAGTAGATATGCATCGCCAATTGTGGTCGTAGAAAAGAAAATGGACAACTCAGGTGAAAAAAAGTTCAGATTATGTGTAGATTATCGTAAGCTCAATGAGATAACTATTGATGATAAATTCCCCATTCCAAACATTGAGGGTATACTAGACAAATTGGGCAGAGCCCAGTACTTCTCCTCAATAGATCTTGCAAAAGGATATCATCAAATTAAAATTCATCCGAATGACGTTGAAAAAACAGCTTTCGTAACACCCAATGGACTCTATGAGTACCTTAGAATGCCCTTCGGCCTAAAGAACGCGCCAGCCACCTTCCAGCGGCTAATGAACGAGATTTTAAGGGAATTTATAAATAAAATTTGTGTTGTCTACCTAGATGACATTCTAATTTTTTCAACCAGTCTAAAGGAACATTTGCATTCCCTAAACCTAATTTTCAAAAAACTTTCAGAGCACAACCTTAAGATTCAGTTCGATAAATGTTCGTTTATGAAAAAAAATACAGAATTTTTGGGACATGTCCTGACTTCTGAAGGCATGAAACCGAATCCAAATAAAATTAAATGCATTGAAGAATATCGTCTCCCCAAAACCGAGAAACAAATAAAATCATTCCTAGGAGCCACAGGCTATTACCGAAAATTTGTCAAGGATTATGCAAAAATAGCGTACCCTATGATCAAATACCTAAAAAAAGATTCAAAAATTAATACGAATGATCCGGAATACATCCAAGCATTCGAGACACTTAAGCGTAATATTATCAAACATCCTATTTTAAAATTTCCAAATTTTGAAAAAATCTTCACGGTCTATACAGATGCAAGTAATTATGCAATTGGGGCTGTTTTGACTCAGGAAAGTCAACCAGTATGCTACGCATCAAGGTCATTAAACGACCACGAGAAAAAATATTCAGCCACCGACAAGGAATTTTTAGCAATTGTGTGGGCAGTAACTTATTACAGACCATACTTATGGGGAAAGAAATTTAAAATCATAACAGATCACCAACCAATTAAATATTTGAATAAGAAATACAATGGTAAGGAATTCAGTCAGAGAAATCAGAGATGGCTATTAAAATTACAAGAATATCAATTTGATATAGAATATTTGAAAGGGAAAGAAAATAAAGTAGCCGATTTTTTATCAAGAATGCCAGAACTTGAGGTAGATGAAACTAATATAGAAGATAAAATGTCAATCAATAACGTATCAGATAATGCAACCATCCACTCACAGGAGGAACAGCATTTAGACCACATTCCAATTAAGGAAACTATAGTAAATAAATATAGGACTCAACTAATTTTAAAATATAATGTAGACAGAGAAATTGAAATAATAGATAAAAGAAGGATAATATATTTAGACATGAGTAAAACCAGAGAGTACTGGATAGATGTTTTAAGAAGATTTATAAAACGAGGTTTAATAGGCATTTACACTGAATTGGAGTATGCAGAATTTAATAAAATACAGAAACTATTAATAGAACTTTTTAGTAACGACAAAGAAATTAGATTTATAAAAGCAACACTCAGAGCCGAAGAAATCAGAACAGAGGAAGAGCTTCACAAGCAAATTGTTTTATACCATACAAAAGAAAGTTTACATAGCGGTATAATCGAAACGTACAATACACTTAAAGATAGAATTTACTACCCTCAAATATTTAAAGAAATCACAAAAATTATAAATAACTGCAAATCATGCCTTGAAACTAAATACGAAAGAAAGCCAATAAAGAAAAAAATTGAAATAAGCGAAACTCCGAGTACGCCAAACGAAATTCTACATATGGACATTTATTATTTTATGAAACATCCTTTCCTCACCTTAATAGACAAGCTTACGAAAAAAGCTTATGCTTACTATTTACCAAATAGAAATTGGATTAAAAAAATAGAAACTTTAGAAGAACACTTCTCCAAATTCGGTAAACCAAAAAAGATCATTGCGGATAATGAATTTCAGGCTGAAAACTTGAGAGAATTTTTTATCCAACAAGAAGTGGACCTTCATCTTACGAAACCCAATACACACACAGGAAATAGTGACGTGGAAAGATTTCATTCCACCCTTCAAGAAAAATTAGTAGCAATGAGAAATATAGATCTTACACTAATACAAAAAGTTCATAGAGCAGTTATTAATTACAACAAAAGATATCACTCAACACTTAAAATGTCACCAGAGGAAGCAATGTTTGCAGATATAGCTATTTTAAGAAATCGAGTTCAGGTAGAAAAAGAAAATAGAACAGAAAAACGTAACAAAGTCCGAGAGGAATACAATGAAAGTAGGGAAGTAGCACCAGTAAAAAATTATAAAAGAAACTATTATAAAAACGAACCTCGTTATAGGATAAAAAAATTGGAAAGGGAACATCCAATGAATTTAAAACGACCTCGTGCATTTTCAGATAACATTAATAGCCTACATGGTAGTGACACAAGTAGCACCAGTACTAGCAACTCTAACAATTAACAAATTGACCACGGAAAATGGATACTCCATTATAAATATGGGACAGACCGAAATTATTCACGACGCACAAACCATACTTCACATTATAAACATCCAAGACTTTAGGCAAATTCTTGACTCAATAAAAGACGGTGTTAGGAACTTACAAACAGGAGATGACATGACAATCAGAAAAACAATAGAAAACATTGAAGTTAAAATTTCGGCAATAGAACTAGAAAAAACGAGACAAAAACGGGGACTCATCAACATAGTAGGAACAGCACAAAAATGGCTTTTTGGAACAATGGACGATAACGACAGACAAGAAATCCTAAAACATTTAAATACAATAGAAGAAAATGATAGCAACGCAATTTTTAATTTGAACAAACAAATTGAAATAAATTCCCATTTTAACGACTCCATCTTTGATCTTAAGAATATAATAGAAACCGATAGAAAACAATTAGCTCAAACATACGAAGAATTATCTAATAATGAAAAACGCATTATTAAGCAGCAGTTTAAAACTGATTGCATTTTAAAATTAAGATTTCTAGAAGACAAAATTAACCAAATTATAGACACTATAGCACATATTAAATTAGGATTAGTTCATCCAAGCATATTAACAGCTACAGAAATAACAGAAACAAAATTGGATTTCTATAAACTAAAAAATGTAAGAGTAGGAGTTTTGAAATACGATAAAGAAAGACTTGTAATAGCTATGAAAATACCAAACACTTACAAGTTAGTCGATTTTAAACTAATAACGGCTAACCCTACAGAAACTAAATATGAAATAATAATTGAAGATCAATATGTAATTGAAATTAATGGAAGAATGTACGAATATGATAAAAATATCCTATATGAAAAAGAATTAAAACCAATTAATAATTGTATTTTAAAGCGTAATTGTAAACTTAAAGAAAATAAGGCAATTGAAATAAAGTCACTGGATGATTATACTGTCCTTTGCAAAAATATGAACAATGTAGAAATAGTAAACAAATGTGATGATCGGAAAGTAAATCTTAATGGAAACTATTTGATTGTACTAAATAATTGTTCAATAGAAATATTAAATCAAACATTTAGTAATAAGAACATTCAATTTGTTGATAGATTTTTTTACGAAGAAAACATTAAGTACAATTTTACTAAAAGCTTAAATTTTGAAGAGATTGTATTAAAAAACTTTGAAAATCTAGAAAACATACAAATACTTAAAGTGCATAGAAATGTTCAATATTCTGTAATCTCGTTATTTTTCCTTACAGTTCTTGCTATTTATTTTTTAAGAAAAAAGAAAAATGTAAAAATGTTAATCAGTAATAAAGATACCTCCAAAATTCAGGAGAATTTTAAAATAAAGGGGGGAGAGGTTACATATTCTGCTCATTCCGCTCCCTCAATATTTGCTTTGATATAATTTCTCACAAAACATATCTTGTAACATTATCCCAATGCACGCGCATTTGGTTTTCCCATCAATTTTGCTTTAATATAATTTCCCACAAAACGTATCTTGTAACATTATCCAAATGCACGCGCATCCGACTTTAACACTTAATCAGCAAAATGTGAATGAAAATAAATGTAATTGAATATAACTTAGAATCAGCAAAAATCTGAATGTAATTTTAAAAGAAATAATTAATAAAATGATTCAGTCTTGAACTGGGACTCAACGAGTGCAAATCGTATTTTCTGTATTTTTTAAAAAGTCTCGGGCCACGACCCGAAACATATCTTACATATTATGTATGAATGTACACCACGACGACGCTCAAAGCCTGAGGGTGCGAAACTGGATTTCGATTTGATTTGATTTCGATTTTGTTTATTATACAGATTGTCAATTTAAGTTCATAAACGCACTTATATAAGGACATTTATCTAATTTCTTAGCATCGATTTGGAAAACGTTGGTCATTCGTCTCCAAGTCTGTGCATCGAAGTAACAAAAGGTTCGTCGTTCTTTTGTACCGTTCTTTTCATATTGATTAAGACCTGGAATTCGAGTTATCCAAATTTGATCTTCTATGCGATACCGAGCGAGATACCGACATTCTTGATTATGTAATTCTGCAGCGGCCATCAATTGCATAACATCATCAATATTTGTGTAGAATAGAAAGAATAGCAGGTTCTTGCAATTAAGGACAGATTTCCCCGGGATATATGGAAGAGCTTGCTGATCCCGGTTGTGGCTCAGATGAAGGGGGAAAATTCATTATCTCTTCTTTGTTCATATACATATGTACAGGACAATACCGACACTTTACTTCATACGTACAAAACAACTTCCCCAGACAAAATAATTTTAATAACAATCAAAATGCTATACAATATAATAACAATAATTTTAATCCATTTAGACAATATAGCCAAAAGTATCAGCAACCAAACTTTAACTCTTCTGGTCAAATTAGAAACGCAGTGCAATACCCGGCACCAATGTCTATAGATCAAATCGAATCTAAGGAAGAGGAAATTCACAACGTCGATGCTGAATTTCTTTCTCCGATAGGGCTCGGAAACAAAATTTTTATGGATATTACAATTGACGACCAAACTTACAAAGGCTTAGTAGATACAGGTTCGACAATGAGCATAATCAACTCAAATTCAGTAGATTGTAGTAGATTCCCAATATGTGAAAAGCTTAGTATGAGATTACAAACAATAAATAATATAACAAACGAAGTTGTTGAAAGAATAATTACTTCCATTCCAAAGGAATTTAACTATAACCCTAAAGAAGAAACGAAATGGTATAAAAGAAACTTAGGTAACAAACCATACGATATTCTAATTGGCATGGATCTGTTAAGCAAAATTGTCAAAAACTTAGATTTTGATAAGAGGACACTTATATTAAATAACGACGTAAGAATCCCCCTTTATTCCGAAAACGGAAGAACGACATTTGATTGTTTCGAACTTTTTGGAGAAGAAAAAGAAATGGACTTAAACCATTTAAACGCAGAAGAAAGAGAAGGAATAGACCAATTATTAAACAAATTTAAAAATTTAATTTATCATGATGGCGATCAGTTAACAAATACAGATACAATTATGCATGAAATAAGAACAACAGTAGACCAATCAGTACACGCTAAAATATATAGATTACCTCCAAAACACGAGGAGGAAGTCAGACGACAAGTACAGGAGATGGAAGCTCAGGGAATTATTAGGAAATCAAATAGTAGATATGCATCGCCAATTGTGGTCGTAGAAAAGAAAATGGACAACTCAGGTGAAAAAAAGTTCAGATTATGTGTAGATTATCGTAAGCTCAATGAGATAACTATTGATGATAAATTCCCCATTCCAAACATTGAGGGTATACTAGACAAATTGGGCAGAGCCCAGTACTTCTCCTCAATAGATCTTGCAAAAGGATATCATCAAATTAAAATTCATCCGAATGACGTTGAAAAAACAGCTTTCGTAACACCCAATGGACTCTATGAGTACCTTAGAATGCCCTTCGGCCTAAAGAACGCGCCAGCCACCTTCCAGCGGCTAATGAACGAGATTTTAAGGGAATTTATAAATAAAATTTGTGTTGTCTACCTAGATGACATTCTAATTTTTTCAACCAGTCTAAAGGAACATTTGCATTCCCTAAACCTAATTTTCAAAAAACTTTCAGAGCACAACCTTAAGATTCAGTTCGATAAATGTTCGTTTATGAAAAAAAATACAGAATTTTTGGGACATGTCCTGACTTCTGAAGGCATGAAACCGAATCCAAATAAAATTAAATGCATTGAAGAATATCGTCTCCCCAAAACCGAGAAACAAATAAAATCATTCCTAGGAGCCACAGGCTATTACCGAAAATTTGTCAAGGATTATGCAAAAATAGCGTACCCTATGATCAAATACCTAAAAAAAGATTCAAAAATTAATACGAATGATCCGGAATACATCCAAGCATTCGAGACACTTAAGCGTAATATTATCAAACATCCTATTTTAAAATTTCCAAATTTTGAAAAAATCTTCACGGTCTATACAGATGCAAGTAATTATGCAATTGGGGCTGTTTTGACTCAGGAAAGTCAACCAGTATGCTACGCATCAAGGTCATTAAACGACCACGAGAAAAAATATTCAGCCACCGACAAGGAATTTTTAGCAATTGTGTGGGCAGTAACTTATTACAGACCATACTTATGGGGAAAGAAATTTAAAATCATAACAGATCACCAACCAATTAAATATTTGAATAAGAAATACAATGGTAAGGAATTCAGTCAGAGAAATCAGAGATGGCTATTAAAATTACAAGAATATCAATTTGATATAGAATATTTGAAAGGGAAAGAAAATAAAGTAGCCGATTTTTTATCAAGAATGCCAGAACTTGAGGTAGATGAAACTAATATAGAAGATAAAATGTCAATCAATAACGTATCAGATAATGCAACCATCCACTCACAGGAGGAACAGCATTTAGACCACATTCCAATTAAGGAAACTATAGTAAATAAATATAGGACTCAACTAATTTTAAAATATAATGTAGACAGAGAAATTGAAATAATAGATAAAAGAAGGATAATATATTTAGACATGAGTAAAACCAGAGAGTACTGGATAGATGTTTTAAGAAGATTTATAAAACGAGGTTTAATAGGCATTTACACTGAATTGGAGTATGCAGAATTTAATAAAATACAGAAACTATTAATAGAACTTTTTAGTAACGACAAAGAAATTAGATTTATAAAAGCAACACTCAGAGCCGAAGAAATCAGAACAGAGGAAGAGCTTCACAAGCAAATTGTTTTATACCATACAAAAGAAAGTTTACATAGCGGTATAATCGAAACGTACAATACACTTAAAGATAGAATTTACTACCCTCAAATATTTAAAGAAATCACAAAAATTATAAATAACTGCAAATCATGCCTTGAAACTAAATACGAAAGAAAGCCAATAAAGAAAAAAATTGAAATAAGCGAAACTCCGAGTACGCCAAACGAAATTCTACATATGGACATTTATTATTTTATGAAACATCCTTTCCTCACCTTAATAGACAAGCTTACGAAAAAAGCTTATGCTTACTATTTACCAAATAGAAATTGGATTAAAAAAATAGAAACTTTAGAAGAACACTTCTCCAAATTCGGTAAACCAAAAAAGATCATTGCGGATAATGAATTTCAGGCTGAAAACTTGAGAGAATTTTTTATCCAACAAGAAGTGGACCTTCATCTTACGAAACCCAATACACACACAGGAAATAGTGACGTGGAAAGATTTCATTCCACCCTTCAAGAAAAATTAGTAGCAATGAGAAATATAGATCTTACACTAATACAAAAAGTTCATAGAGCAGTTATTAATTACAACAAAAGATATCACTCAACACTTAAAATGTCACCAGAGGAAGCAATGTTTGCAGATATAGCTATTTTAAGAAATCGAGTTCAGGTAGAAAAAGAAAATAGAACAGAAAAACGTAACAAAGTCCGAGAGGAATACAATGAAAGTAGGGAAGTAGCACCAGTAAAAAATTATAAAAGAAACTATTATAAAAACGAACCTCGTTATAGGATAAAAAAATTGGAAAGGGAACATCCAATGAATTTAAAACGACCTCGTGCATTTTCAGATAACATTAATAGCCTACATGGTAGTGACACAAGTAGCACCAGTACTAGCAACTCTAACAATTAACAAATTGACCACGGAAAATGGATACTCCATTATAAATATGGGACAGACCGAAATTATTCACGACGCACAAACCATACTTCACATTATAAACATCCAAGACTTTAGGCAAATTCTTGACTCAATAAAAGACGGTGTTAGGAACTTACAAACAGGAGATGACATGACAATCAGAAAAACAATAGAAAACATTGAAGTTAAAATTTCGGCAATAGAACTAGAAAAAACGAGACAAAAACGGGGACTCATCAACATAGTAGGAACAGCACAAAAATGGCTTTTTGGAACAATGGACGATAACGACAGACAAGAAATCCTAAAACATTTAAATACAATAGAAGAAAATGATAGCAACGCAATTTTTAATTTGAACAAACAAATTGAAATAAATTCCCATTTTAACGACTCCATCTTTGATCTTAAGAATATAATAGAAACCGATAGAAAACAATTAGCTCAAACATACGAAGAATTATCTAATAATGAAAAACGCATTATTAAGCAGCAGTTTAAAACTGATTGCATTTTAAAATTAAGATTTCTAGAAGACAAAATTAACCAAATTATAGACACTATAGCACATATTAAATTAGGATTAGTTCATCCAAGCATATTAACAGCTACAGAAATAACAGAAACAAAATTGGATTTCTATAAACTAAAAAATGTAAGAGTAGGAGTTTTGAAATACGATAAAGAAAGACTTGTAATAGCTATGAAAATACCAAACACTTACAAGTTAGTCGATTTTAAACTAATAACGGCTAACCCTACAGAAACTAAATATGAAATAATAATTGAAGATCAATATGTAATTGAAATTAATGGAAGAATGTACGAATATGATAAAAATATCCTATATGAAAAAGAATTAAAACCAATTAATAATTGTATTTTAAAGCGTAATTGTAAACTTAAAGAAAATAAGGCAATTGAAATAAAGTCACTGGATGATTATACTGTCCTTTGCAAAAATATGAACAATGTAGAAATAGTAAACAAATGTGATGATCGGAAAGTAAATCTTAATGGAAACTATTTGATTGTACTAAATAATTGTTCAATAGAAATATTAAATCAAACATTTAGTAATAAGAACATTCAATTTGTTGATAGATTTTTTTACGAAGAAAACATTAAGTACAATTTTACTAAAAGCTTAAATTTTGAAGAGATTGTATTAAAAAACTTTGAAAATCTAGAAAACATACAAATACTTAAAGTGCATAGAAATGTTCAATATTCTGTAATCTCGTTATTTTTCCTTACAGTTCTTGCTATTTATTTTTTAAGAAAAAAGAAAAATGTAAAAATGTTAATCAGTAATAAAGATACCTCCAAAATTCAGGAGAATTTTAAAATAAAGGGGGGAGAGGTTACATATTCTGCTCATTCCGCTCCCTCAATATTTGCTTTGATATAATTTCTCACAAAACATATCTTGTAACATTATCCCAATGCACGCGCATTTGGTTTTCCCATCAATTTTGCTTTAATATAATTTCCCACAAAACGTATCTTGTAACATTATCCAAATGCACGCGCATCCGACTTTAACACTTAATCAGCAAAATGTGAATGAAAATAAATGTAATTGAATATAACTTAGAATCAGCAAAAATCTGAATGTAATTTTAAAAGAAATAATTAATAAAATGATTCAGTCTTGAACTGGGACTCAACGAGTGCAAATCGTATTTTCTGTATTTTTTAAAAAGTCTCGGGCCACGACCCGAAACATATCTTACATATTATGTATGAATGTACACCACGACGACGCTCAAAGCCTGAGGGTGCGAAACTGGATTTCGATTTGATTTGATTTCGATTTTGTTTATTATACAGATTGTCAATTTAAGTTCATAAACGCACTTATATAAGGACATTTATCTAATTTCTTAGCATCGATTTGGAAAACGTTGGTCATTCGTCTCCAAGTCTGTGCATCGAAGTAACAAAAGGTTCGTCGTTCTTTTGTACCGTTCTTTTCATATTGATTAAGACCTGGAATTCGAGTTATCCAAATTTGATCTTCTATGCGATACCGAGCGAGATACCGACATTCTTGATTATGTAATTCTGCAGCGGCCATCAATTGCATAACATCATCAATATTTGTGTAGAATAGAAAGAATAGCAGGTTCTTGCAATTAAGGACAGATTTCCCCGGGATATATGGAAGAGCTTGCTGATCCCGGTTGTGGCTCAGATGAAGGGGGAAAATTCATTATCTCTTCTTTGTTCATATACATATGTACAGGACAATACCGACACTTTACTTCATACGTACAAAACAACTTCCCCAGACAAAATAATTTTAATAACAATCAAAATGCTATACAATATAATAACAATAATTTTAATCCATTTAGACAATATAGCCAAAAGTATCAGCAACCAAACTTTAACTCTTCTGGTCAAATTAGAAACGCAGTGCAATACCCGGCACCAATGTCTATAGATCAAATCGAATCTAAGGAAGAGGAAATTCACAACGTCGATGCTGAATTTCTTTCTCCGATAGGGCTCGGAAACAAAATTTTTATGGATATTACAATTGACGACCAAACTTACAAAGGCTTAGTAGATACAGGTTCGACAATGAGCATAATCAACTCAAATTCAGTAGATTGTAGTAGATTCCCAATATGTGAAAAGCTTAGTATGAGATTACAAACAATAAATAATATAACAAACGAAGTTGTTGAAAGAATAATTACTTCCATTCCAAAGGAATTTAACTATAACCCTAAAGAAGAAACGAAATGGTATAAAAGAAACTTAGGTAACAAACCATACGATATTCTAATTGGCATGGATCTGTTAAGCAAAATTGTCAAAAACTTAGATTTTGATAAGAGGACACTTATATTAAATAACGACGTAAGAATCCCCCTTTATTCCGAAAACGGAAGAACGACATTTGATTGTTTCGAACTTTTTGGAGAAGAAAAAGAAATGGACTTAAACCATTTAAACGCAGAAGAAAGAGAAGGAATAGACCAATTATTAAACAAATTTAAAAATTTAATTTATCATGATGGCGATCAGTTAACAAATACAGATACAATTATGCATGAAATAAGAACAACAGTAGACCAATCAGTACACGCTAAAATATATAGATTACCTCCAAAACACGAGGAGGAAGTCAGACGACAAGTACAGGAGATGGAAGCTCAGGGAATTATTAGGAAATCAAATAGTAGATATGCATCGCCAATTGTGGTCGTAGAAAAGAAAATGGACAACTCAGGTGAAAAAAAGTTCAGATTATGTGTAGATTATCGTAAGCTCAATGAGATAACTATTGATGATAAATTCCCCATTCCAAACATTGAGGGTATACTAGACAAATTGGGCAGAGCCCAGTACTTCTCCTCAATAGATCTTGCAAAAGGATATCATCAAATTAAAATTCATCCGAATGACGTTGAAAAAACAGCTTTCGTAACACCCAATGGACTCTATGAGTACCTTAGAATGCCCTTCGGCCTAAAGAACGCGCCAGCCACCTTCCAGCGGCTAATGAACGAGATTTTAAGGGAATTTATAAATAAAATTTGTGTTGTCTACCTAGATGACATTCTAATTTTTTCAACCAGTCTAAAGGAACATTTGCATTCCCTAAACCTAATTTTCAAAAAACTTTCAGAGCACAACCTTAAGATTCAGTTCGATAAATGTTCGTTTATGAAAAAAAATACAGAATTTTTGGGACATGTCCTGACTTCTGAAGGCATGAAACCGAATCCAAATAAAATTAAATGCATTGAAGAATATCGTCTCCCCAAAACCGAGAAACAAATAAAATCATTCCTAGGAGCCACAGGCTATTACCGAAAATTTGTCAAGGATTATGCAAAAATAGCGTACCCTATGATCAAATACCTAAAAAAAGATTCAAAAATTAATACGAATGATCCGGAATACATCCAAGCATTCGAGACACTTAAGCGTAATATTATCAAACATCCTATTTTAAAATTTCCAAATTTTGAAAAAACCTTCACGGTCTATACAGATGCAAGTAATTATGCAATTGGGGCTGTTTTGACTCAGGAAAGTCAACCAGTATGCTACGCATCAAGGTCATTAAACGACCACGAGAAAAAATATTCAGCCACCGACAAGGAATTTTTAGCAATTGTGTGGGCAGTAACTTATTACAGACCATACTTATGGGGAAAGAAATTTAAAATCATAACAGATCACCAACCAATTAAATATTTGAATAAGAAATACAATGGTAAGGAATTCAGTCAGAGAAATCAGAGATGGCTATTAAAATTACAAGAATATCAATTTGATATAGAATATTTGAAAGGGAAAGAAAATAAAGTAGCCGATTTTTTATCAAGAATGCCAGAACTTGAGGTAGATGAAACTAATATAGAAGATAAAATGTCAATCAATAACGTATCAGATAATGCAACCATCCACTCACAGGAGGAACAGCATTTAGACCACATTCCAATTAAGGAAACTATAGTAAATAAATATAGGACTCAACTAATTTTAAAATATAATGTAGACAGAGAAATTGAAATAATAGATAAAAGAAGGATAATATATTTAGACATGAGTAAAACCAGAGAGTACTGGATAGATGTTTTAAGAAGATTTATAAAACGAGGTTTAATAGGCATTTACACTGAATTGGAGTATGCAGAATTTAATAAAATACAGAAACTATTAATAGAACTTTTTAGTAACGACAAAGAAATTAGATTTATAAAAGCAACACTCAGAGCCGAAGAAATCAGAACAGAGGAAGAGCTTCACAAGCAAATTGCTTTATACCATACAAAAGAAAGTTTACATAGCGGTATAATCGAAACGTACAATACACTTAAAGATAGAATTTACTACCCTCAAATATTTAAAGAAATCACAAAAATTATAAATAACTGCAAATCATGCCTTGAAACTAAATACGAAAGAAAGCCAATAAAGAAAAAAATTGAAATAAGCGAAACTCCGAGTACGCCAAACGAAATTCTACATATGGACATTTATTATTTTATGAAACATCCTTTCCTCACCTTAATAGACAAGCTTACGAAAAAAGCTTATGCTTACTATTTACCAAATAGAAATTGGATTAAAAAAATAGAAACTTTAGAAGAACACTTCTCCAAATTCGGTAAACCAAAAAAGATCATTGCGGATAATGAATTTCAGGCTGAAAACTTGAGAGAATTTTTTATCCAACAAGAAGTGGACCTTCATCTTACGAAACCCAATACACACACAGGAAATAGTGACGTGGAAAGATTTCATTCCACCCTTCAAGAAAAATTAGTAGCAATGAGAAATATAGATCTTACACTAATACAAAAAGTTCATAGAGCAGTTATTAATTACAACAAAAGATATCACTCAACACTTAAAATGTCACCAGAGGAAGCAATGTTTGCAGATATAGCTATTTTAAGAAATCGAGTTCAGGTAGAAAAAGAAAATAGAACAGAAAAACGTAACAAAGTCCGAGAGGAATACAATGAAAGTAGGGAAGTAGCACCAGTAAAAAATTATAAAAGAAACTATTATAAAAACGAACCTCGTTATAGGATAAAAAAATTGGAAAGGGAACATCCAATGAATTTAAAACGACCTCGTGCATTTTCAGATAACATTAATAGCCTACATGGTAGTGACACAAGTAGCACCAGTACTAGCAACTCTAACAATTAACAAATTGACCACGGAAAATGGATACTCCATTATAAATATGGGACAGACCGAAATTATTCACGACGCACAAACCATACTTCACATTATAAACATCCAAGACTTTAGGCAAATTCTTGACTCAATAAAAGACGGTGTTAGGAACTTACAAACAGGAGATGACATGACAATCAGAAAAACAATAGAAAACATTGAAGTTAAAATTTCGGCAATAGAACTAGAAAAAACGAGACAAAAACGGGGACTCATCAACATAGTAGGAACAGCACAAAAATGGCTTTTTGGAACAATGGACGATAACGACAGACAAGAAATCCTAAAAAATTTAAATACAATAGAAGAAAATGATAGCAACGCAATTTTTAATTTGAACAAACAAATTGAAATAAATTCCCATTTTAACGACTCCATATTTGATCTTAAGAATATAATAGAAACCGATAGAAAACAATTAGCTCAAACATACGAAGAATTATCTAATAATGAAAAACGCATTATTAAGCAGCAGTTTAAAACTGATTGCATTTTAAAATTAAGATTTCTAGAAGACAAAATTAACCAAATTATAGACACTATAGCACATATTAAATTAGGATTAGTTCATCCAAGCATATTAACAGCTACAGAAATAACAGAAACAAAATTGGATTTCTATAAACTAAAAAATGTAAGAGTAGGAGTTTTGAAATACGATAAAGAAAGACTTGTAATAGCTATGAAAATACCAAACACTTACAAGTTAGTCGATTTTAAACTAATAACGGCTAACCCTACAGAAACTAAATATGAAATAATAATTGAAGATCAATATGTAATTGAAATTAATGGAAGAATGTACGAATATGATAAAAATATCCTATATGAAAAAGAATTAAAACCAATTAATAATTGTATTTTAAAGCGTAATTGTAAACTTAAAGAAAATAAGGCAATTGAAATAAAGTCACTGGATGATTATACTGTCCTTTGCAAAAATATGAACAATATAGAAATAGTAAACAAATGTGATGATCGGAAAGTAAATCTTAATGGAAACTATTTGATTGTACTAAATAATTGTTCAATAGAAATATTAAATCAAACATTTAGTAATAAGAACATTCAATTTGTTGATAGATTTTTTTACGAAGAAAACATTAAGTACAATTTTACTAAAAGCTTAAATTTTGAAGAGATTGTATTAAAAAACTTTGAAAATCTAGAAAACATACAAATACTTAAAGTGCATAGAAATGTTCAATATTCTGTAATCTCGTTATTTTTCCTTACAGTTCTTGCTATTTATTTTTTAAGAAAAAAGAAAAATGTAAAAATGTTAATCAGTAATAAAGATACCTCCAAAATTCAGGAGAATTTTAAAATAAAGGGGGGAGAGGTTACATATTCTGCTCATTCCGCTCCCTCAATATTTGCTTTGATATAATTTCTCACAAAACATATCTTGTAACATTATCCCAATGCACGCGCATTTGGTTTTCCCATCAATTTTGCTTTAATATAATTTCCCACAAAACGTATCTTGTAACATTATCCAAATGCACGCGCATCCGACTTTAACACTTAATCAGCAAAATGTGAATGAAAATAAATGTAATTGAATATAACTTAGAATCAGCAAAAATCTGAATGTAATTTTAAAAGAAATAATTAATAAAATGATTCAGTCTTGAACTGGGACTCAACGAGTGCAAATCGTATTTTCTGTATTTTTTAAAAAGTCTCGGGCCACGACCCGAAACATATCTTACATATTATGTATGAATGTACACCACGACGACGCTCAAAGCCTGAGGGTGCGAAACTGGATTTCGATTTGATTTGATTTCGATTTTGTTTATTATACAGATTGTCAATTTAAGTTCATAAACGCACTTATATAAGGACATTTATCTAATTTCTTAGCATCGATTTGGAAAACGTTGGTCATTCGTCTCCAAGTCTGTGCATCGAAGTAACAAAAGGTTCGTCGTTCTTTTGTACCGTTCTTTTCATATTGATTAAGACCTGGAATTCGAGTTATCCAAATTTGATCTTCTATGCGATACCGAGCGAGATACCGACATTCTTGATTATGTAATTCTGCAGCGGCCATCAATTGCATAACATCATCAATATTTGTGTAGAATAGAAAGAATAGCAGGTTCTTGCAATTAAGGACAGATTTCCCCGGGATATATGGAAGAGCTTGCTGATCCCGGTTGTGGCTCAGATGAAGGGGGAAAATTCATTATCTCTTCTTTGTTCATATACATATGTACCTATACATACATACATATACATACATATAGCAAATATAAAATTTTCTAAAAAATTATCGATTTGACAATTTTCGAAAATTGAAATCGATCAGATTTGTTTTTTTTTCTTTTGTTTTGTAGTGAAGAAAATATTTTTTTTTTACATTAGCACCGTTTGTCATTTGATTGCATATGAAAAATATACATTTTATTTTTGCTAAACCTTCTACCCTAAAACCTCTTGCTTTTAGAGAAAAAATTAGGAAAATCGGTCAACCAGTGTGCTCGGTTAGCGAACGAACACAAAAATTAGGCTGTTCTTTTATATATATAGATTAACATTTTCCTTCCCCAAGTTACGAAAGCGAAGGAGATTGGGGAACTGCTGATACCTCCGAAGATGAGTTTACATTCTCAGCATGTGTAAATGACACTGTCTAAAACTTAACCAGGATTTCAATGAGTCCAGATAGCAAGAAACACTTTGAATGGAATTAATATAAAAAAGAAAAAATAATTTGAAAATAAATTCTTTAAAACTTATGAAATTGGCACATGCACTGAATGCACAAAAAGTTGTCTAACTGGGTCAGTGGAGATCAAAGACCATGCTTGGGGGTGCATATTGCGTCGGCGACGTCTTCACGTCTATATTGTCTCCGAGTTTATGGATTAGAAACGTGGGGCTGGGGATCTGTTCGAGAAAAAGTTTTTTTTTCAATTCTCTTTCTCCTCTCTTCTCGGAGACCGCATGAAACTTTTGACTTGACGCCGAAAACTTGACATTCAGCCTCTTGAAATTTACCCAAAGAGTCGGGGGGCATCCATACTTTATCTCGTACATCCTGAAAGTTTTGTGTGCACACAGCTCAAAGATGGAATCAGGATGATAAATATTTTATATGCTCCTGGATGCGCTTAATGCAGATACAGCTATTTTATACATGGGTTATGGTGTGCTCCAACCTCCCGCTCCCGTTTCATCAATGAAAAAGAAAAGAAAAGGTTCATACTCTCCTATCACATAGTCGTCGTGGTTATTGTCGTTGGCGATGGTGGCACAACGATTCGACCTCCTTAAATCGCCGGAAGAATATAGTGTTCGTTTTGTTAAGAAATGGGTTGGTAATGTAGGTCGCCAGAGGCAGCATTCCTTCGTCTCTGTTCGTGTTGTTGCGGCCGGCTGCTGGCCAACCGAAGCGCTTCGAGAGGGTGTAAGGATAGGACGACTCTGAGTGAGTTGCTTGTTACAATTGATTTAGTGGTTGGGAGCTCAGAGCCGTTGTCGTTTGTATGCTCCATAGTCCGCCTCAAGAAAAGTAATTTGCATCTTTGGTAGATATATTTGTTTGTGTATGTAGGAGCACAGTTGCAAAGTTTTTCGCCACATAGCGAAACCATGTTATGCTGTTCATTTTGTTCCTGTTTTCGTACTTTTTTGTTGCCTTCCCTTTTGAGAAAAACTTTCCTACAAGAGGTATGTGCGGTTTGTTCGAGTTCTAGATTTTAAAAGCTGTGAATAGTGTAGTATGGAAGACATGCCAGAAAATTTATTTTTGTCTTTGTCTCGATCTCCTTGTTCCCCCTTTATTATTAGGCGGTGCGGTACCCACTGACTGATACTATGCTATTGGATAATTGTGAATGTTGCAGACAATCTAAGGCAACATGGGATGCTGGAGTTTTGGTGTTGTTTCAATTTATTTATTTTAACACGAGTTTAAGATGTGCTTCGAATTTGTTATGTTTTGGATGATCAAATTTTATCTTAACAATTAATTTTCGGGGCACATTAAGTTAGTTTTTCTTGATTTTGACATAGTGTCCTTGGCAGTGTTTTAAACTACAAATTTTCATCTTCATCTTCATGTTAAGGTGCTCAACTTTTGGACTTGTGCAAAAATGCCAGCAATAATTTGAATTGCAAATGCAAATGCCAATCCCTCTTCAAAAAGGAACATCTTCAAAATGCACCTTTTTCAACATTCCCAAGAGTTTTAAAATCAGAAAGAATGTAAAATTAAACAACCATCTTGAACTGCTTAACATTTCGTAGCATTATTGTTTCCCTCTCGGGAAGTTTCCGAAAACCTGCATGTAATTTATGTGCAATCTAGCTACCACCAAATATCAACTCTGCTATATAGTACAACTTAAAATTCAAGCATACTTTGGTATATGCCTGTGTGTTTGTGTGCTTTTGACTTTTATGTATTTAATATCAGTAAGGGAATTCACATTGTTCAGAACTTAACAATCTCAAACCCTAGACAATATAGCAATTTTCCAAAGAAGGGTTTTTCATTCAATGCAAGGTACCTTAGTCGAAGGACGAAATGCAGAAAGAGATATAGAGTGAAAAAGCATACCCTACCTTACTATTCATTTTATTTCAAAAAGGCGTTTCGTTTCTTACTTTTGCTTTGACTTCGAATTTGTTCCGTTCAAATCTCTGCGGGTATACAACGAAAAGTTTGTGCATTCAATTCACTATTTTCTTGCCCTCTCTGCCACGCGCCGCTCTTCGTTGTGACCTCTTCTAGTATTCCTGCACAAAAAAAAGACATACAACGCTTTTACTGCTACTAAATTCAGGACGTTTCTCCAAAAATCCTCCGAACTGAATGCATTTCTGTTTAGAAGAGAGAAAAAGAATTCAAGAGCTTCATTTTCCGTCCCTTTGCGCGATTTATCGCCAGCACTATCGCATTGTTGTTGTTTTTGGGAGCTGTTGTTATTTTTTTCTCTCGCTTGGATTCCCCGTCGTATTCCATAATTTTTATCTTTACGATCATTGTTGGAGCTGTCCCTGTTTTTTGTCTATGTGTGTTCTTTTTGTTGACTGCAAGAAAATAGAGCATCCAGTCAGAGCCCTTCTTCGAGGATGACAGCGACGTTTCGTATAGTTGAATAAATGCGAAAGAATCTAGATGAGTGCAACCATTGCTGGATTGTATGATTACTGGGCCTTAACATGAAGGGAATAAAGGTACCCCATAAACCTTGGAAGACACCAAAGACAGGTTCTACGAGCTCCTCGACAAGACCTACCAGCAATGCCCTAGCTATGATATTTAAATTGTCCTTGGAGATTTTAATGCTAAGCTGGGCAGAGAAGAAATCTTTGGTGTAATAATCGGACGACTTAGCCTACACGATCTGATAACGGATTTAGGCTAATCGACTTCGCTGCGGGACGAGACGTAATGGTACCAAGTACGCGATTTCCACATCTCGATATAAACAAGGGGACATGGAAATCTCCTGATCAATCAACCATCAACAACCGATCGTGTCTCCGAAAACCTCCTTAGAAGTAGAAAATGTAGAAAAGCAGTGGCAACAACACTGCCAAGCAGCCATCAGAGATTCCGCCACTGTAGTGCTAGGGTGTACACGGCCACCACAACGAAAGGCCTGGTTTGACGATGAGGGCCAGCAACCACATGCAGCTAAGCAAGAGTCATAAAAAGTGGCGCTGCAAAGATGGACTCGAGCCGCTCCCAAGCTCTACGAGCAGAAAAGGAGACAGAAGCACAAACTTCACAGAAAGAAAAAAGGGAGCATGAGGAGCACGTGATCGAGGAGATAAAGGGATGTCACAACAGGAACGAGGTTCGAAAGTTTTACAAAAAGGTAAAACAAACCAACAGAGGTTTGAAGCCCCCAATAGAGACCATCATAGGAACATCGCAGAGGAACCACAGTCAAAGCTGAGAATATAGAAATACCATTTTTCCAAGCTGTATAATGGCGATGATGAGCAAAATTCTGCCAGCTATACAGAACCATTTAATTTGAGTAGAGCAGACCACCAATTCCACACAGCCGACATTGACGAAGTGAAGATAGCGATATCTAAACTTAAGTCGAACAAAACCGCTGGATGGCCTAGCCGCCAAAATGTACAAAACAGCTGGAGTTACCAGTGGTAACACTGGTTTTATAATCTTTAGTTGTGTTGTGTCTGCCCTCTGCAGTTTTTTAAATCAAATATATATTTAACTATTGTTTTAAATCTTGTTTTCTTTTAAATTGTGCATATTTTTACAAGTGCTTTAGTTTGCATATCATTTCTTATTAGAAAATATATGTGTGTAATTGAATTTAACAATTTTTAAAACTGATTTTGCTTTCTTTCTCCAAGTAAGTCTTTATTTCGTGTTCAATTGGCTTATTTACATCTTGTTATTGTAACTGACGCGTTTTTCTCAGTGCGCATGCTCACTCATACATTCCACAAATTTCCCCTCTGTTTACTTTATTAATTCAATACATAGTTCATTTTTTTCCATTTAAAGTAGTTCTAAATCTGAACTAAGGCTATCTAAATTAGTTTTCTAACCCTCACCCCAAAAGTATTCCGTGGCCAAGTTTGTCTGAGCACGGATCTGATACTTTTGTAAGCCAGCAGTCACAGGTTCAAATCCTAAGTAATCCCAAACCTTTTTTTTTTTTGTATTATTTTGTTAATTTCATTCTTTTTTTATTTTATCTTACTCCTTTTCTAAATCAATATGATTTGTGCCAATAAAAACTGTGCCGATCGCTCTGACGCATCTCCCCTCTACCCGTGCTTCGGTCCATGTGGAAACCTGTTCCATTCAAAATGCGTGGGTGCAACAACTGCTTTTTTGGATAAAATAACCGCATCCAAAATTGCATTTTGGTACTGTGACGATTGTAGAAAAATCTCTTTAGGTAACTTATCTTTCAAACTGTCAACCTTGAAGGAAGACATTTTAAAGATATCAAAAAGTTTCGAACAATTGAGCTTAAATTTCTCAATAATGGCTCAAAACGCAAACAACATCCCAGTGCCAATTACTTTCATTGACAAATCCTCCTCCACGGACGACCTTGAAACGCCACCTACGTTAAGCTCGCAGACCCTTAAGTCCACAGCCGAAAATCCTAAAAATTCAAAAAAGAGAGGACGAGAACAAGCTTCTACATCAATTAATGCAGGCCCAGCTTCAAAAAAGGCAAATTTGAGGAGTAACAAAGTAGCAGCTGAGCCCGATAATCCTCCATCAAACGAGTTGAACAGTGGAAATAATGATGCCCAATCTCCTTCAATAATTTCAGACCTAATTTCAGACCTTCCTTCAACAAGCCTTTCATCGGTTCAAACTTCAACTACTTCCCAAAAATCCCTTACGTCTGTACCTAGGCCCAAAACAATATTTGTATCACGCTTATTGCCCAATACTGAACCAGATGACGTATTGAATCATCTGGTAGAAAGTAAGGTTTTACCTAACACTATTCATGCTAAATGTCAAAAAATAAGTAAACCAAATAGTTTTGTGGCATCTTTCAAAATAACCGCGCCAAATTCTCTTTTTGAAAGCATTTTAAATTGTTCATGGCCACCAAACACTCTGGTAAAAGAATTTATTATTCCCAACAGACGGAAAAAAAATTTACTTCCCCTTACTCAAGAGGACCCAAAAAACTGCAAAGGATCTCCCTCTACTACCAAAACGTAAGAGGACTTCGAAGTAAAACTACTTCAATTTTTAAAAATTCTCAAGCTTTTCCGCATGACGTGTTTGTATTTACGGAAACTTGGCTTAATGCCGCCATTCTTGATTCTGAACTCTTTGATAAAGAATTCTTAGTTTATAGGAAAGACCGTCATGTGGATGCTATGAATCTGGTTGGTGGGGGAGTTCTTATTGCAGTTCGAAACAGATTTTGTTCATCACAAATTATCTTCCCTTTCAATCTCTCAATAGAACTCTTATGCATCAAAGTGACCATACAATCAATAGTCTTTTTTATTTTAAATGTGTATATCCCACCAAAAAGTCCTGTTTCAGTGTTTAATGAACTTTCGTCAGCAGTTGATTATGTCATAGAAATTGCTGGTTTTGAAAATAATATTCTCCTGTTAGGTGATTTTAATCTCCCAAACGTAGACTGGGTAACTTCAGACGACGAGTCTTATCTTGAAGCCTCCGCAAGTTCATCGCAACAGGAACTTCAATTTCTGGACAAAATTATTTCAGCTGACTTGCAACAAGTAAGCTGTATAAAGAACTCTATGCATCGGTTACTTGATTTAGTATTCTCATCAAATGCTGTTAGCACAGTAGTTGTTGAATCTTCCTCTGCTATATCTAATATAGACAAATATCACCCACCTCTTGACATTTTCTTTGACTTGAGCGGTCATTTACTAGAAAATAGTAATTCTCACGACTGTTCGTATAAATATGACTTCCGCAGAGCTAATTTTCAACAGCTTTCGGATAGTTTAAGTAGATTCGGTATTGAGAATATACCGCTCTTAAATGACATCGACGCAACTATCTCAAGCTTTTACACTGTCATGATGAGATCCATTGACGAAATAGTACCCAAAAAAAGAAGTTTTAACTCAAATAACTCCAGTCATCCTTGGTATACGAAAGAACTGAAAAGCCTTCGTAATAGAAGGAACAAGGCTTGGAAAAATTATATCGGTTTTATGACATTGGAGAACCAAGTAGTTTATATCTCCCTTTTCGAAGAGTTCAAAAATCTCTCTTTTAATCTTTACAATGAATATCTCATAAATATGGGAAATTCACTTAAACAGGACCCTAAAAGTTTTTGGAATTTTGTCAATTCTAAAAAGAAATGTGATGTTTATCCGTTAAACTTCAAATACAACAATACTGTTTTGAACTGTAATTCTGAAATCTGTGAAGCTTTTGCAAGTAGTTTTAGTCAGTCTTTCATCGATACTCCCGTAACTGTGGATACTGATTTCTTTGATTATCTGCGAAACTGTCCCCAAGTAACTTTCAACAATGTTCTTATCGACTTCGATAAACTTGTTAATTGTATGTGCCTTCTTAAGGAAGACTATTCTTTTGGTCCCGATGGTATTCCACCTATTGTTTTAAAAAAATGTAGGACGGTTTTGGCCTTGCCTCTACGTAATATTTTTGAATTGTCATTAAAACTAGGAAAATTCCCTAGCATGTGGAAAACTGCTTACATAACACCTGTATTCAAGAAAGGAGACAAGTCTGATATTACAAATTATAGGCCTATATCTAAACTGTCTTGCATTCCAAAGCTTTTTGAGCAAGTTGTTTGTGATAATTTAGTCTTTTACACCAAAAATATCATATGCTTTGAACAACATGGCTTTATGCAGAAACGTTCAACGGTGACAAACCTTCTTGAATTTTTGCATAAATGTTTAAATTCCGTAGAAAGTGGAAAGGAAGTTGATTGCGTTTACACCGATTTTTCAAAAGCGTTTGATCAACTTTCTCATACTATTATCAAGTTTAAATTGAATTCATATGGCTTTCCTCCAGGGTTCGTCAAATGGATTTCTTCTTATCTTGATAATAGATCCTACCAAGTAAAGTTCAGAAACTCTTACTCAAAATCTTTCATCGCCAAGTCGGGTGTACCACAAGGTAGTCATCTAGGGCCCCTTTTATTTATTTTAGCTATTAACGATGCACCGCTAAGTGTTCGTAATAGTAAAATTCTTATCTTTGCAGATGATATGAAGATCTTCAAAAATATTTCATGCAATGAAGATCGCATTCAACTGCAAGATGATATTAATAAGTTTGTTGTATGGTGTGAAAAGAATAATTTAAATCTTAACCCAGGAAAATGTCAGACAATGACAATTTCAAAAAAGCGGAATCCCACATCATATAATTATGTTATCTCCCAACACATCTTATCCCGTGTCTTCAAGGTTAGGGACCTAGGAGTTCTTTTCACATCCAATTTAGATTTTTCAGAACACATTAACAACATCGTCAACAAAGCTAACTCAATGTTAGGATTTATTAAGCGTTGGTCCAAGGAATTTCTTGACCCTAACGTTACCTTTAGCTTGTACAACAGTTTAGTTCGACCCCATCTCGAATATGCATCACAAGTTTGGTCTCCTCATTATGAGATACATATTGAGAGACTAGAATCAGTTCAACGCAATTTTACACGTTTCGCCTTTAAAGGGCTTCAATGGATTGACCCCAATAATATCCCTTCTTATGATGATCGACTTGCATTTTTCCAGATGCAAAAACTTTGTCAAAGGAGAACAAATAATGATATTGTTTTCCTTCATCAAATTATTACTGGTGTCACTGATGCTCCAGATATTCTAAATTCTATCCTCTTTAATTATCGAGGTGGAGATCATAATTTGCGTTCTCATAGTTTGATTAAAGTTCCTAAACATAGAACAAACTATGGAATGCATGAGCCACTGACAAGAATGAGTAAGCTTTTGAATGCGAATGAAAACTTATTTGATTTTCATATCAATAAATACATTTTAAAACAAATTCTTAAGACCAGTGTACCACGTTCTTAAATATCTTTTTTTGTATTTGTAAATTTGTATGTTGTCTTTTCATGTTTTTTTTTTTCATTTGTTTAAAAAAAAAAGAAACTGACTCTTATTTTGATATTTGTTTTTTTTTTTTGTTTTTTTTTATTTTATTTTTTTTTACTAACTTGACAAGTGTCTTCTACACGCGTATTTGCTTTTTTCTTTGTTTCTTTCATGTTTTATAAATTTTTTGACTTTAAAATTTTAAAATTTTTTATTTTAAAATTTTGCATTTTTTTCTTTTATTTTTACTTTTTGTAATATTTTAATTTAAAATTTTGTTTTTCCTTTATACCTGCTTGCATTAAGCAGTCCCAAACTCTTATCTTCCAAATATTCGTATCGCCATAACTTTTTTTTTTTATTCTATTTATTCCAAAGAATTTCAAATTAAGTGCCGATACGACTAACAACCGTAACTGTTAATCGTACTCGGTGAAAATGGACCCCAGCGCGTGCGGTATCTGGGGGGGAAAGAGGCGTGGGATTATAAAAAAAAAAAAAAAAAAAAGATGATTTGTTTAGGAGTATGTACTGGCTCATCTGCAAGATTTGGTCGGAGGAAAGCATGTCCGAAGAATTGAACCTCAGCATCGTATGCCCGGTCCTCAAGAAAGGAGATCCCCTGAACTGTCCCAACAACAGAGGTATAAGTCTCCTTAACATCGCGTGCAAGATCTTATCTGCCGTGCTGTGTGATTTGAAGCCTTTCGTCAACAACCTGATAGGTCGTTATCAGTGTGGCTTCAGACCCGTATCGATCAAATATGAACTCAACGGCAGATCTTGGAGAAGACCCAAATGGATAACTACCACCTTTTCATCAATTTCAAGGCCACTTATGACAGCCTCTATAGAGGCCAACTATATAGAGTAATGTCTAGTTTTGGCATCTTAGAAAAACTCGTCTGCTTGTGCAATATGACAATAGAAAACTCACGCCGTTCTATCATGGCATGAAAAAAACTCATGGATGCATTTCATGTAAAAAAAAATGTTTAAGACAAGGTGCTGAGCTGTCATGCGATTTCTTAAACATCATTCATGAAGAGATTGTGCAAATTTCCAAAGTCAAGCCCAGAGGAACATCTTTCAAATCTAGCTTCTAGGACACGTAGACGACATTACATAATTGGAGGAACACAGCATGATATCACCGTAGCGTTCGTCATTGAGACGGGGGCGAGGAAGATTGGTCTAGTGGTTAACGAGGGCAAGACTAGGTAAATGCTGTCAACAAGAAAGGACACCCTACATTACATCGACGCCTTGGAACCAGTCAGTATAGACAGATGTAACTTCGAGGTAGTTAAGAATTTTCTTTACCTAGGATCCGCTTTAACCTTAGACAACACCAGTGCTGAAATCATACGAAGCATCACTCTTTTCAATCGCTGCTTCTTTGGACTTAGAAGGCAATTGAGTAGTAAAGTCCTCACTCGAGCAACTAAGGTGACACTCTACAAAACCCTCATCATCCCGGTCCTAATCTATGGTGCAGAGACATGGCCCATGACAACATCGGATGGAATTGCTTTGGGCTGATTCGAGAGAAAAATTCTTCGAGTGATTTCTGGTCCAGTCTGCATATATGGAGAATATGGAGACGAAGATTCAATCAAGAACTGTACGAGCTACTCAGCGACACTGACCAAGCCAGAAAAGTTAAGGTCTAACGACTTAGATGGTTGGGTCGTGTAGAGCGAATGTAAAATAATGCTCCGGCCCGTAAAGTTTTCGAATCCAACCCGGAAGGACGTTGCAGAAGAGGAAGACTCAGGTTGAGCACACAGGTTGTAGAGGACCTGAACCAACTTAGTATTTGAAACTGGAGACAGCTGGCTAGAGACCGAGCTGGCTGGAGACGCTTGTTGAATGAGACCCTGAACTGTAGCGCGAAAGTAAGGAAAAACTGCTAACTCTAATAAAACTTGTCTAGGAAATAGTCCAATTCGATCCTTAATAGCAACATTTGCAATAGTACTTTCAGAATCCAACTTCGCTCCTGAACTCGTTCACCATTTCGCAGTCCCCCTATTAAATTTTTTTTGTTTTGATAGTGTGAAAATAAATGTACTTTTTTCAAGTGAATTGCCTGGGGATTCACTATTTTACGTGGTTTTTAAGTGAGACTTTATTTCTGTTAGCCAAAATGGCTGAGTTAAATAAGTAAAGAGGGGTGTTTCGTGCTGAATGAAAGCAGCGAATTTAATGAAATGCCTTCTTTGGTCCTTTTGTTTGTCTAAAATGCTTTGGGGAATATGAAAATTGGTTCAACCTTCAGTTTTTCTTTTTTAAATATTCCTCAAATAGAAAAAATAAATTGCCTTGTAGAAAATAAAAAAAATGTTACTGTCCACTTGTCCACAAAATACCTCCACTACAATTGAGTACTTTTCCCTCTAATATCCCTTGAGAGTACAACTATGTGCTGGGTTCCCTGACCAAAGGTATACGAAAATATAAGATAATATCTAAAACTGATTTTCGAAGAAATCCAAAATCTACAAGACCGAAAACCGACCCAATATAATAATCTCTTCAATTGGAATGACAAGTTCAGTTATTGGTTTGGTCAACTGGTCAGTTGCTTGGGTCTTTATATTTTACTTCAAAGCACTTTCGACCACAAATAAACGTGTTCTCAATATTTAAACAATGACACAAATACAAACCGAAATTTCTTGTTTAATGTCGTTTACGGTATAACCTAGAAGAAAATACTCTCGATAAAAAAATCCCACTTCCTTGGGCAATTTCTATTATTAGACCCGATCCCCAAACTCAGACTTGATTTCTGTTTGCAGAGCGAAGAGAGATAAATATAACGTTATTGTCCTCGTATTTGAATCAAATCGTATTGAATTCTGAAGAATAAATATGTACAACGGAAAGAAAAATGATATCCCCATGAGCTTGAGGACTTGAATTTCATGAGACAATATAGATTGTGCTTTGTCTTGTCTTAATTTGAACTCCATTGTTTATGTCGTAAGTAAATTTCATTTTGAATTTTAAGAAGAAAATTTTCAGTTGTTAATCGATTTATCGGCGGAGGCGGAGATGCCAAACGGCCGGCCGTGGGTATACACAAAAGAGAATCCTTTTTCTTGTAAAATTTCAAGTGATGGCCGATGGCAAAGTCGATTAAAACACACAAAACAAGGTGTGTTCAAAAACAGATATCCGCTTCTGGGTTCTTTATGGTATGTAGGTGTAGGTCGGTCCCCAATTATTGAATCCTTGTATATCCTGGAAGTTCTATCTGTCAACAGGAAGTTTCAACAAAGTGGGCGATTGGAGGTGGGGTGTTGATATGCCATTAAGGATATGACTTTACTGTATTAAGCTGAATTGTCTCTACTTAATCGGATTGTTACAGAGAAGGTCCCTGCTCGGTGCTGTGTTTTGTTTTGTGTGTGTTTTCCACTTCTTGGACTTGCTTTGTAAATGTATACATATATTATGTGCTGCCGGAGCCTGCGGATGTTTGGCAGTGACATAATGCCATTTTGAATTTGAATATACGGCTACAGCGATGTGACTGTGATGTCTCTTCGGTTCGTACGTGAAGGAACGTGTACATCACCTGCCTGTATGGTGAGACTGTTTTTGAAAACGATATCGAGATGTCATGAGAAATTCTGGAACAGAAACAAGCCACAGGGTCTATTCTAACTATTGTGGCTCGAGGCGCGTGTTCAAACGGATTTTGTTTGGAAGCAGAACACTGATGGTACCACACAATAAACATTGGTTGACCAGACTTTTGGGTATTCTCTAGAGTCGCCCCAACATCATGATGGCTAAGCCAGAGGGAGCATTATGCTTATCTTATAACCTAATAACAGCAACGATGTCAAAAGAGGGAGCTACACTACCGACAGTACAAAAAACACTGTGCTAATTACCTGTCAACAGAGTGTGAGTATAAATGTCCAGACTATAGGTAGTCGTTTCGTCGCCTGGCACGAACTCACTCGAATTCACAGGATAGAGATTTATTTCCGTGTTGTTTCACCAGGGAAATGAAAGAAGAAAAGTAAATTAATGAGAAATGTGACCATTGTGTGGGAGAAACGACGTGTTTTGTAATATTTTGAGGTTGTTAGTTTTGTGGATTTGGGGCGAGCTGACTTTAATTTCATGAAAAACGACCCTTTATTCATGTGAAGAGAAGTTGTTTTCCACATTTCCGTGTAAATGGTCGTCATACATATTTCAAATTACAAAAGGTGCATTCTCTCATGCAACACGGCTGAGTTAGTGGTTAATAATTTTATGTGGTATTTGGTATATGCGGACAAATTTCCAATTTAACATTAAAATTACAAATTTTATGTGAGATTTGAGGATACTAAATAGTAATTGTCAAAAGTCAGCAAGGAAAAGTAGAAAGGGCCACCAAAAAGGTAAGAAATAACAAGTCCGCCGGGTCGGATAGCAAACCTGTGCAGCTCTTTAAACATGGAGGAGGTGGTTTGATGAACATCATCATCATCATCAACATAGGAAGAACGCATGTCCACTATAAGCTCCATATGCCCCATCTACAAAAAAGGGGATCCTATGTCATGTAAAAACTATTGAGGCATATCCTTGCTTAATGTTGCATACAAAATCCTGTCTAACGCCCGTGTCAGTGTCTTAAACCTTTCTGCAACACAATTAACGCGCACGTACCAGTGTGGCCAGTATTCACACTGAGGCAAATTCTGGAAAAGATCAACGAGCTTCAAGTCGAAACCCACCATCTTTTATCGACATCAAATCTGCTTATGATAGCATCCACCGCCAAGATCTTATGATGGCGATGTCTGAATTTGGGATCCCGAACAAACTGATCAAACTGTGCCGGCCGCATGGCGCTAAGCAACACTCAGTGTAGTGTGCAAATGGGTAACAGCTCATCCGAGTTGTTTCAAACATGCGCAGGCTTTAGACAAGGAGAAGCGCTGTCATGTGATTTCTTCAACATAGTCCTGAAGCAGATAGTGCGCTAGGCAGGTGTGAGCACGGAAAACACTATCTTCAACAAATCCATCCAGCTCCTAGGCTATGCGGACGACATAGACATCATCGGTCGATCCAAGAGAGCTGTACTTGAGGCTTTCACAGCGATTGAAGAACAGTCGAAACTCGTTGGTCTTGAAGTGAATGAGGACAAACCAAAGTACATGCTATTAACAAACAAAGCAACATCTTTCCACCGCCTAGGACGAAACGTCACTGTTGGTAGCAGCAATTTCGAGGTATTTAAGGAGTTCTTCTACCTTGGAACAAACATCAATGCCACAAACGACACCTTATTGGAGAGCCGGCGAAGAATTACCCTAGCAAACCGCTGTTCCTTCGGTTTGGCAAAAGAAAAGACGACTACATTGGCTCGGCCATATCGAGCGAATGGACGACAACGCTCCAGCCAAGAAAATCTTCACTTTACAGCCCCTAGGTTCAAGACGACGAGGAAGACAAGGAAGATGCTAGAGCGCTTGGTTTTTGGCGACTTTAGAGTGCAATCGAAGAACCATTCTCGATTTAAAACTGCTGTGTCTCAGCTGAGATCTTCCTAGATTGGGAGCCGATTAAGTAAGAAGGTTAGGTTAGGTTAGGTTAGGTTAGGTTAGGTTAGAGTAGCTTTCTAGATGTTGGTGACTCACTTAGACCTCAAGGGTCCATTGTGGTACCACCAAAGAAGTAACTCATGGGAGAGTAATGAACTTAAAGAAACCATTTTGTACTTTTAATGAAATTAGAGAGACATCTTTATTCGATCGTTTCCAGTGCACTATGGTATTATCGAAGAAGGGATTGCCGAGATATGTATTCCTTCTATTGGAGAGTGCCGGACATGTAGGTACATAGAAGGTGTTAGACTAACTCTTCTTAATCCTCATCCATCCAGCTTCTAAAGAAGCCATTTGTGTGGACCCTTAGTCTCAAAACATGCTGTCTTCCTATGAGGCAGTGTCCTGTTATGACTCCAATTTTGGAGTTTATACTTTGTCTGCTCAAGGAAATCATGCTTCAGGTCTATATGCTTGGCCATATTTGTTTGGTTGATAGGCAGGTGGTATTGTTTGAGATGATATTTGCATGTAGAAAGTGGTGTTCCTATGTAGTGTCTTTGTCTAACAGTGAGAAGAAGCGTTCCGGTTTTGGCAAGTTCATCAGTTTTGGAATTTCCCGGAATGTCTCTGTGGCTCGGCACCCAAATAAGGTGAATGTTAAACTGTTCTGTCATCTCATTCAGAGATGATCGACAGTCGTAGACTATAAGGGAGTTTCTGGAGACAAACTCAATTTTTTTTTATCCCACGCTTCTTTCCCCCCCAGATACCGCACGCGCTGTGGTCCATTTTCACCAAGTACGATTAACAGTTACGGTTGTTAGTCGTATCTGCACTTAATTAATTTAAGAGCGGCTTGGCTGTCCGAGACGATACGTATATCCTTGTAAGATGTAACGTTTTCTTTGAGCCAGGAAAGTGCCTCTTTTATCGCCATTAGTTCTGCCTGGAACACACTACATTGATTGGGAAGTCTATAGAAATTGTCCAAGATAGTAGTATGACCAGTTATGTTACTGATCCATTGAGAGGTGGCTTTTAGCCTCACGCATGAGTTGGCTGCCACCATTTTGAAGAAAATGTCAAAAGGGTAATAGGTTTAGACGTACCTCTAAAGCTGCTATTGGTGCGGAGCACACCATACGACAACTCCATAAATGAGTATCGGTCTGATTACAAAGTGTATAGCCAGTGGGTTATTTTTGGGAAGAAGCCCCATTTTGAGCCTATGGCCTTTTTACAGTAGCCTTATTTACTCTTTCATCAAAATTTTCCTTCCAATTTAGTTTTTTGTCTAAAATGAGGTCTAAATATTTGGCTTGGTCGAAAAAGCTTAGGGTGGGCTAATTTGTGGAATTTTGTACCTCCTTGTAAAGAGTACTAGTTCCGTTTTATGTGGAGTGACGTCCAAGCGACAATGCTTTGCCAAATTGGTTAGCCTGTTTAAGGCATTTTAAAGGAGTTCCGAGAGAGCTTGAGGGTGTTTCCCAGAAACAATTATTGCAACGTCGTCGGCATAGGCAATCACCTTGAAATCCTCTGCTTCCAATGATGTTAGGAGGTCGTTAACTACCATGTTCTATAAAAGAGGTGGTAGTAAAACTCTGCTGGAAGTTATTGTCCTGCTATTAAGCATGTCTTAAAAGCCTTACAGGTTTTTTTTTCTTTTTTTTGCTCATAAGTTCCATCAAAAATGGGTGTTTTAAGCTGAATAGCTGAAAACTCTCAATTGAAGTATTCGCAAAGTTCAAACAGACGTTTTCCTGGAAGTTGTGATTTATCCTGAATTTCCTCAGAAATTTATTATACGAATAAGCTAGGACTCAAGTTCACATAAGAATTTCAGTAGAATTCTTTGTTAGTTGCTGAGCAGCTTATACAACAAAAAATCGGTTTGCTGCATTCTTGCTTTGATTTTAAAGCATTTTCATATTCTTTTTGGTTGAATTATTTCAAAATGAAGATTATTTTATTCTTTGAAAAGACAATAACTCCCGGTCTCCTTCTTATTTCCCGCAAATTAAAATTTGTTCACTTATCCAGTCTCAATCATTTTGTTTTTATTGTTCTCTTTCAATCACAACACGTGCACTAAAAAAATTATTGCTGTGCAATACAGCAAACAGATACCTTGGATTTTTCTCGTAATTCCTTGGAAAAATGAAAAATTAAGTGAACAATAAAAAAATAAAGCAAAAGAAATTAAATATTCCATATCAACGTCAGACGCACATCCTTGCCAATGGGTCTTTAATAAAGCAAGAAAAAGGTTGAAAAAAGCAAAAACAAGCTTCTGGCTAACAAATATCAGTCGAAGCAGAAGAAATATTTTTCTAGCACCACGCGTTTCCATGAAAATGATCGGCAGCATGATATTAAAAGCATTCACTGATTCATTGATTAACAAAACTTTCGTCAAAATTGCATTTTATTTTAGTCAACTTGTATTTTGTCCAATTTTTGTTTTCTTAAATTGAAATTATAATAATTTTTGGCGATTGAAAACTTTTTTCGTACAAAAATCACTCATGCAATTCATTTTGAATACCTATGACAACGTTTCATAAATCTCCATGGAATTTACTTGCACAATCCCACCTCCAACAAACACTCGCAGTTTGGAAACAAAATTCATTCAAGTTTTGGTATTGTTCCCCTGCTGAATGCGAGTGTAGAAATATATCAGATTGTTTTCGTTTGCATATTAAATTTTCTGAATTCCACGCGAGTAAACTTTGAATTTTTATTTCAAACAAAAATCTGCGAGTGGGTGGGTGTGGGTGCTGGGTGGTTTGGTTGGGTACTGGAAATTAATAAAATTTAACTTTCAAAATTTTCCATTTGGTTCAGATGATGAATACAAAATTCAAATTTGACATAAATATTTGTCGTCTGGCAGACGAAATATACGAATTCACCTTGACAGAGAAATGTCATCAGCAAAAAAAAGTTATTCAAAATGTGAGAAAAACGAACATCATTTTGGTATTTATGAATATTTGAATGACGATAAGTGCGTGGGATGGAAGAAACATTAAAAGTTGAATAATGGAAATGAGAAATTGAAAAGCACGAAATAAATCATTCCCACATTAGGCTAAAAATGTCAAACGATAAATTTACCATTATGCTTAATGAAGACTTCCAGCAAAACTTTCTGAACAAAACTATGGGTCAATGATTTTCCAAAGTTTTCTAAGCAAACAATGAGTCGTCTGTTTCATTCATCTATTATCACATCACATAACCACTAAAACCTCATTAAAAAAATAACTTCACAAACAGATGTTCGATCTCCCTCATTTATGTGCGTGTATGTTTGCTTGTCAATGTTTTCCTAATCGCCTATTATAGACATCAGAGACACTTGAACTGTAGCTGAAGTCGAACTGACAAAACTCATCTATCACGTTTAATTACTCCAAGACCAGCTTAATGAAGCATTAATGCCAAAAACAACAAAAACAATATGACATCATTAATGTTTTGCTAATGATATGAATTGCCTTTATATCTGCCATTTCCCGTTTTCCGTTTCCCACATCCAGTGAGTATAAGTAAAAACAACAAGAAACCATCACACGCACGCACATCCTGTCCTTGGTTCTTGTTCTATACCCGCCGCCGCCGTAGAAACTAATTGCTATTCACAAAACGCATAAACTCATTAAACTATTATCCGCTTAAGTAGAAAGCCTTCCGGTCAGGATTTTCTTAGAGAAGCGACGAGATGAGAAGCGAACAATGCCTAGAATTCTAGGGAAATATGAGGCACATCAAAGCGTTCATTACTGCTATGAAAGTAAGGCATTCGCAGTCGAGAAAAATAAAAATACCAAAAAATTACACATTTTCTTCAACTAAGTAGTACGAAAAACACGTTCGTTCCCATCAGAGAACATCGTTGCTGCTGCAGAGAGAACCTCCTTCGGGATAATTAACAACTTTAATCATTATTCCATTTAAACTTCTACGAGACCAGAATTCGCAAGAACGAAAACGAAATATCAATGGAAATCCATTCTGGTGCGAAAACTACCAACGAATCTGCAAAACTCCCATACAACTGGCTATATATTTTCATCAAAAGCCGAAACTCAAAACTTAGCACAAAATCCAAGAACTCAAACTCAATTCCGAATCGCTAGCTCCAAGTGTTGGCCGCAAAAGTTTCTCCATCACCGCTGCACCGCCATAGAAGAAGGATCACGTAATCGTCGTCGTCATTGCCATCGTTGTTCAGCAACAGAGTGCTGTGGTAATACCAAACTAGCTAATCATTATTCCTGATTTTATTTAACCCACTTTTATCCCTTAGGACTTGAAGATCATCGCACCGTATCGAATCGTTCAAACTATACAAATATGTACTGTTTCCAATCGTTCATACAAAACGAAATACACAGGACGGACGACAAGGACAAAAAAAGGGAGAACTTCGGGCGAAAGTTATATAAATGAAGGATGGCAAAATTATAGGGGCAACTATGGAATTATTGAAAAATCTCAACCGCGCCACTTCTGATCCGGTGAAATCCACACACACAAAAAAGTGCTCTTTTCCTCTTTTATTCAGGAATTCAGGAAGAACGAAACTTTGAACTGCAAAAAGAAACAAAAAGTGTTGAGTGGAGTTTTCTAAGCTACGTTCTTTTTTTAAAGGGTGCAATCCACCGAAATTCGTGAGCGAGGCCATCCGCATAGACAGCGTCGTCGTCGGCAAAGACATCCACTTCACGGCATCCAAGAGACCGAAGATAGATCGAAAATTGAAAAATAAACCCCAACAGATTTGAGTTTTCGATAAAAAAAAAAAAATACGCACGCAAGGATGTGATTGTAAGTTTTAAAAAGAGAATAAAGTGAAAATAAAATTCAACTTTTTTCCTGGGCTTCTTTTTTTTCTTGGTGCTGAAACGGCACAGTGGGGGAATTCTGATCAATTTTTACGCAATTATATTATTGTTTAACTTTTTGCACGAGTTTCATCTAAGGTATATCAATACAGCTACTTCAAATGATAAAAGGATTTCTATGTGGGATGGTCGTGCTTACATGGTTAAGCATCATATTCAGCAACTTCTTGCAAGCTTACTCAAAGTACAGTCTTTAATTCTTTTGGCACAATTTATAGTTGAGATGTTTATCAGCTTTGTTTATTCTATAATTACGGATGCCTAGTATCATTAATCAAATGTTCACTGTGGCGTATGTGTGTTTTTTTTTCTCTTTGCTTTATGTGTGTTGTATTCATGTTCCGAGTGAATATCACCTTAAGTCTTACAATTTTTATCATTAGCAAATCGGTTTTATTTAATATGTTTCAATTCAGAAATATCGTCCTCCGAATTCCGTACGAATTTCATGTTGATGAATTCGATCTCCCTGTGATCTTCGAAATGGAAAAAAATGGAAAATGAAAACTGAAGCGGGCTCGGGGACTACCATAGATGATGAATCTCTAAATCTGTTATTAGAAACCCATTTTCCAGGGAACTCTTTGATTTTATACGACTTAACATATCTGAGTCTCACCACACTAATAACGCGGGAAAAACTGCAAAGGGCTGCAGAAAGCTTTGAACCATACATATAAATCTCCAGAGCCAGACAGAATTATTCCTGCCGAATTACAAATAACCTGGAAAGGTTGATTGAAATTCACCTCAGACATAACTTGAAAGCATGTCTCATTTCCACATCGCAGTATGCGTACTCTAAGGGAAAATCAGTAGAAACAGCGTTTCATTTGGTGGTGCGTAGTATTCAATATATCCTCAAATACAAAGAAAATAACCTTGTAGCTTTCCTAGATATCGAAGGAGCATTAAACAACGATCGCAGCGCCAAAGGACAAGCTGCAAATAGAGAAATCACTCATTGATCTAAAAAGCCTCATGCTTAATAGAAGATCAATAACTTCCAGCTAGAAGACTTTTACTATAACCAAATCGGTCAATTGAGGTACTCCCTAAGATGGGGTCCTTTCACCTCTTTTATGGCACATAGTAGTAAACGACCTCCGAACATCATTGAAAGCAGTTGCTTTCAAGGTGATTGCCAATGCCGACGAAGTTGCAATATCTGTATCTGGGAAACACTTTCAAGTTCTCTCTGAACTCCTAAAAAATGCCTTAAACAGGCTAACCAATTGGGAAACGCATTGTGGCTTGAACGTCAATCCACATAAAACGGAACTAGTACTCCTTACGAGAAGGTACAAAATTCTTCAAATTAGCCCACCCACGGTTAAAGGAATACCCCTAAGCTTTTCCGACCAATCCTAGCCGCGCTAATGCAAACATACCAAGTTCGGTCTATACGAGAAATCATACTAACGCTGTGTGGAATTTACTCCCCTTAACAACTGCAACACCCTCACACGTTTTAAATTGAAAAAAAGGCCAATTCAGCTCAGCCATGAGTTTCGAGAGTGCTGAACGATCTTTTACAGTACTTTACTTTACTACTTCTTCATTATGGTATTGTCGCTCTCATCTTTCTGCAGATTTATCCCACTGTAACCTACTTCTTTTAGCCAGAAAAAAAAAATCCAAAATGAAGAATGAATTAAATTAGGAGATATTTTATTTTTGGCGCCGAAGTTTCGTGTGTACTGTGAGTGATGATGATGAAAATGATGATGACGAAAAAAAAAAAAACCAACCCAACCCAAAAGCAATCAGGCATCTATTCTTTGGCTAAAATTGGCTGCGACAGAAGTTTTATCTCCCCAAAAAAGACATTTTTTCTGAGTGTTGAAAGTTGTATTTAACATTTTTCGACATTTTCACGATTTTGATGGCCGTATGGTGAGACTGATTATGGCAATTTGAGCTTTACGACTTGTTATGAAATTACAACATGTTGGAATAATAGACTGTTTGACAGCGCAGATTTGCTCATAGGGTTAGGGTTAGGTTGACAGTGAAGGCTGACGGGTTTTACTTCATTTCAAGCTCAATATCTCAGACAGAATTAAATGTCTTAAACGATTTACTGATATCATGTATTTAACTGACGTTTAATCAATAATGTCTAGCCAATTCATTGATAAAGGGTTCGTGAAAGTTTTGCAGGTGAAAGAACTTTGGTTTTATGAATGAGGTTAACGGGAGTTGCTGTTAGGAAGCGCTTTTGAAATCTGAAGAAAGCGTTCACAACAATAACTCTGTTTCGTCTTGTTAATTCAGAAAATTGATGTTTTTTAATCAAAATTTCAATAAAAAAAGTTCATGTGCTCTCTTATCCGTTAAGGAATGCAAATTATTAATATAAAATGTTTGTTTTTCTCACATCCGCAAATCCCCTATATTTTTTGGAAAAGAGCAAACAGAACCAGAAGCACAAACGGAAGTCAATTTTTGAAATGAATTTTTAGACTTGACTTGTGCAAAACGCCCTCTGGCTTCCATCAATAATTACACAATCAGAAATTACGCATCTATGTATCCACATTCAAAATTGTCTTCTCCTCTCTCACACCAAGTCCCTATGCCAGACACTTTTCTTCACATATTTACCCAATTGATTGATGCACAACGGAAACAGGCGACAGACACAGACGCATTGTGACAATATTCACCGCCTCCTGATGTGAGCCCTTTTGATCCTTGAGCCCACTATTTTGTGAGAGCTAAGGGTTAAAGGAGGTAGGGCGGGTGGTATAGAACTCAAATCTGAAATCTCGAATCGAATCTCGGTAAAATAAATAGATGATAGATAAATATGACAGAAGCAGAGTCGTGTTCTCGTTTGGAGTGTGTGGTGTGATAGTGGCAGCCAGAGATATATTGATTGAAGGCTAGATATTTGCACTCATGATGGAGGACATTTAAAAGCGAGCACAAATCATTCCACATATTCTACGTATATCGAGCAAATGACTACTACAACGCACGACGACGACGACGACGACGATGACGAGAACAAGTAATAGTGATTTGTGATATTCGACAATGTCTCTTCATCTCACTGAGCTGATGCTGAATTTGTCTCCTTCTGTCTATGGATGTTCAGACAGGATGTTGACTTGGTTATTTTCAAAGCTATAGAAGATGAATACACAAATTGACATACGACTTTACCTCGCGCTGACAAGTTTTCATCCATTGCGAGAGCTTCAGCATTGGCATCGGCTTCCAGTGGGAGGCATGTGGAATTTATTAGTTTTCAAGTTGATTGACATCTTCCTTTTTCTTTTCATCCTTTCTTATCTTGGGAGTGAGTTTTTTTCTTTTTTTTTTTGTGAGAAGAAGATTTTGTCCCGCTATATCTCAATCAGGAGTAATCTACATGTGGATAAACCCATTCAAAAAGGATGTGGAATGGAAACCCTCTATTTTATAAATTATGCATTCTCATGCGAAAAGGTTTGCCAAGGATATCCTTAATTTTGACACAATGCCAAGCAAAACAGAGATCCTTTTTCTTCGTGTTGTTGCTTTCAACAAAGGATAAGTGTTTCCTTGAAGTTTTCTAAAGAGATTAACTACTTTTGTTGGGTTTCGGCTTTCGGATGTGTGTGTGCTTATGGGTGTGGCGGCGGCGGTGGTTGGTTGAAGTGAAAGACATTATCTCATTTTTTGCGAATGCCTTTGAACGTTTAAAAATATATCTAGCCACGATTGAAGTTCATTAATCAAAAAACTAGATACATTAGTTATTTTTTATATTTTTTTTTCATTTTGGTGTGATCTTATGACAGTAGATTTTGGTGATAGTTTACTGTTGGAGGAGTCCACACTGCCACCACCACTGCACCGCCACTGCCAAATACTGTCTGCGATGATAAATAGACTAATGGGGATTAACACACAAATACACACCGAACGCTGCACTAGAGACCATTCTCAGAATGTGCAATAAAAACTGCACTTTGCCAAATGACGAAAACTCAGGTGAAATTCGTCTGATGATGATGATGATTGTGAACAAAAGTTTTAGAGTTCAGGGAATTTACTGACAATCGAACAGGGTGTTAAGGAAAAGAGTTTCTTTCGACCGGCTTGAGTATTGATAGCTTGATAGTATAACCAGCTGAGATAACCCGAAGAATAAAAATGTATTATGCAGCTTGAACACATTTTTTGAAATATGTATCTACAGACATTTGGTGAAACTGAAACACCCCTTTCAATAGTTATGTTCTGCTTAGTTTGCAATAAGAAATCCAGTTGCAGTGATGGATGGAGTGGTGGTGATATAGTGGTAATGGCGTTGGCCGTCTCATGATTGTGCCACAGAGCGTTCGGTTCCCGTATTATGTGTGTATGTTTGGTGTCGTCCATTGTTGCACTCACACTAGAGAACAATCTACAGAGATCATCGCCATTAGTCTATCTATCTCTCAGCGTGTCATGCCTTAACGATGTCAAAAGAGTGCAAAAAAAGTATTTTTTCTATTCGCCTTTTAAAATTTGTATTTGTTTGTACTTTTTCAAAAAGAAAGTTTTTGTAGTTTTATTGTTTGGTCTATTAGTTGGTGTGTTTTTATTTCAAGTTATGTGATGTCGCATCTCGCATAGCAGACGATAAAAATGCTGAATGGGTTAATAGTGAATGGTCTGGTCGGGTGGCGGTGCACTAGAATTTATTGTCTATCCATTGTTTAGATTAAGTAATCCATTAAGAGAGTGGAATGTTTAGTTATGTTGCAGTTTTATATTTTTGTCGAAAATTTATTGTTTCGAAACTATGAAGTGTTGAAAAAAGAAGTTTGAGAATTCGTCGAAAGTTTGGCATAAAATGCAAACAAAAAACAAACATAATGAACGAGGAGTATTTATTCGACTGAGTGAGAAACTTCATCTTGCTTAATCCATTAGCCTAGTCTTGGTCATCACAAAAATGCGAAATGTTTGGAAAATATGACCAAAAAAGGTTTTGACAAATATAAATGGACTCAACTATCAAATGAAAAGTCTAAAGCTGAAACAGATAAAGTTATAGAATTCTTAAGAGACAACTCCTTCAACAGGATATCAAAAGCCTTTGATGTTTGTTAAATTGTATTCAAACTTTTATCAAAGAGCTGGGATTATCATCATTTTCTTATCGTTTGTTCCATGAAAGAAGTTTTTGAATCGAAAAACCCTCAAATCATCGAAATTAAAATCCACAAAATAGACAAAATCGAAGTCATTTTGTCCTGAAAATCACAAAAATAGTTTAATAAACAACAATTTATTAAACCTTGGAATAAGGAGTCTTTCAATTACTTTATTGAATTTCTCTTCATCTCCATCTTGAATCATAAGAGTTCGTCCCCAGAGCGAGCGTCCCATCATGTCCATGGGTAATTTTATATCCTTAGTAAGGATAATTTCCATTAGCATCCTCTTTACTGGCCTGTGTTTGAAACATATACATTATACACACAAACAAATGTATATTCGAGGACTTCCGGCTTGAGAGTCAAAAAGTATAGTCTGGTTTTTATTATAATTCGTAGATAGCCGGAAAAACGGTGCCACCGAAAACAAAATAAAGTCTTCTCCTCCTTTTTTTGCTTGGGTTTTATGGAAAACCAAAATCTCGTTCTATATACATTTCGATTTCCTTTGACACACATCCATAAACCGAAAAACACACACACTGTACACACAAACAGTGTGAAACTGAGTTTTTATGACAACGACAAGCATACTAAAAACCAAAAGAACCACCAAACCACTGACCAACGAAAAGGACAACGAACGGACGGCTCTTGGACATCAACGTCATTTTGCCATCCCCATAACTGGCCATCTTTCTATCTACGTGTCTTTGTCGTTGTCGCCGGTTCTCTATTCCTCGTCATTATTAGTATTTTACGAAAAACGGCCACATGAATTTTTCATAACAAAGACGACAAAGTTTATCCCTGTAATGACATTTCATAAATCCTTGACAGCTTAGCACCATGGAACTGACCCAAACTGGAGCAACTTAGATGTCAGCTCTTCAACGTGTAACTTAACAAATTACTCACTTTGTCATATTTTGTTGTTTGCTTCCTTTTTTTTTTTTTTCACCGTTTGTCGTTAATATTTTATTTCTTTTGGTTCCTCTTCTATCATGTTTAAGAATATCTAAGCTCCTAGGCAACTCTAGTCTGTGCTAACTGTGTTGGATCTTTAAGTTGTTCCCTATTTTTTTTGGTGTGATAAAGGAAAGGTGAGTTTATTGATGCATTTGTTTGTTGGCTCATTTTGTTTTTCTCAGAATTGGATTACAGATTGGGTAATTTTTCATGGAAAAATATAATTTTTCATTTTTCTTTTCTCAGAGATTTAAGAGAAATTTACATTTTTCTTGGTCATATTGACATATTTTTTGGAAGTTAGAGATTTTGGCGTCAAATTTAATTAGTGGAAAATACGAAATTACATTTTTTAATTCCGCAAATTAGCCTCAGAGAAGTTTTGGGATTTATGTCGAAACAGAATTATTTCATTATCATTTAAAAATGATTTTCAAATAAAACAATTTGATAGGATACACTGACTGCAAATCTATACATATTATAAAAATCTAGCGCCGCGCCGTTCGTTTGCGGCATATAGGCATAAAAACCGGTTGGCCGATTTTCTTAATTTTTGTCTTAAACTAAAGAGGATTAAGGGTAGATGGTTTAAGACAAACAAAATTAGTACTTTTTAAATCACAAACGGTTCAAATGTTAAAAATAATGCTTTTCACACTACAACAAAATATATCAATATACCTACGATTAATCAATTTCATTTAAAATTTCGTCAAATATTTTTATTTTCATCACACAAAAAAAAAAATGTCAGTGAAGAAAATTTTTGTCAAAAATTGTTTTTCGTCGAAAAAAAAACTTTACTTGACATTTTTTTGTTGTCGATATTTTTCCTTTTTTAGATTTGTTTCTTTTAAGATATGGCCTTGGAAGCGGGAAGTGGAGTAGCGGGGTAGTGGGGTTGTGAGGAGCGGGTAAGGGGGTAGCGGGTAGCAGGTAGAAGTAGAGGGTAGTGGGTAGCAGGTAGCTATGGAGGGTAGGAGGGTAGTGGGCAGTGTACTAGCAGGGTACAAAAGGTAAGGTCTTTTTTTATCAGATTTTTTTTGATGAAAAACTCGGAAAACTCATTGGTTTTCAAGGGGAGAATTGCATGTTACTGTAGTAAAGTGGTTCTCAAAAGGGAAAACTGGCAAATTTCAAAATGGGTTTTCGAAAGGAACTCGGAAAACTCATTGGTTTTAAAATGGAAAATTGCATATTATTGCAGGTGCAGTGGTTTTCAAATGGAAAACTGGAACATTTGTGATGGGGAACGAGAATGCAAGAAAGAGTAAAAAAAATGGAAAATTTGAAATGCAAAAAAAATTTGATTAAACAAAATCTCAAAAACACTCTTTCAAATGAAATGCATTACTTTTGAAATGGTAAAATGGAAAGTTCGTAAAATGGAAAGTTCGTGCCGTTTGTCATCAAATTTTGACAAAATGTTCGAGTATTATTTCGAGTATTATTACAGAAGGATTTTTAAGAAAATTGTACAAAATCGGCCAAGCCGTTCATAAAATATAGCAAAAAATGTGGAAACACAATTTTCCCTATAGAACGTTACCTATGCATTTGACCATATCCTTAACAAAGTTGTTGTGTAAAAATCTCATTCAAATTCGCTGAGGACTCACTGATTTTATACCAGTGGAGTGTTTAGAAGCAAATGTTGAGGGAATGTTCGGTTAGTGGCGTAGATGGGTTCTTAGTATTTTGTACAAAATCGACCAAGCCGTTTTCATGAGAAATAGCCAGGGTAGTGGTTGATGGGGTAGCGGGTTGACGGATTGTGAGTAGTTAGAAGCAAGGTAAGAGGAAGCGGGATAACAGGTAACGGGGTAGCGTGTAGAGCGTAGAAATACTGGGTAGCCGGCAGTGTTTAGTGGGGTGACGGGTAGCGGGGTAACTGGGTAACAGAGTAGTGGGGTAGCAGGGTAGCGGGGTAACTGGGTAACAGAGTAGTGGGGTAGCAGGGTAGCAGGTTAGCGGGTTGTGTAGTGGGCTACAAAAGCTTAGATCTTTTATTTATCGATTTAGGCAGTGCGAAGTCTGCCGGGTCAGCTAGTAAAACTATATAAATAATAATAGCAAAATCTCAGTCGAAGACTGGAGAGTTTCACCTGAGTAATCCTTTTCGGATCACTTTAGGATACTCTACTAAGTTTTAATGAAATAAAACCCTTAAGAATCAACTAGAACCAACTCGGACAGTGTAAGAAAAATGGTTGAACTGAACTGTATTGACCCACCAGGCGAAAATACACTCTAAAGTACTTCAACGATTGACAATGTTGTTCAAAACCTTTCTAGTAAAATGATAATATCTTTTGAAAAACATTGCAAAAAATCCGCTAACCCACCTTGATGGAACAATGGACAATGGTAAGGAAACATTTCAATAAGGGTAAACAGAGTGAACGGATGAATTCTTACGGAGCCGAACTTAACTTGTATTCCAAAGAGCTAAGGAAGACCAAAAATGATTCGTGGGAAAAACATTTCGAATCCATTGAGAACAAAAGTGAAGCTGCGAGGCCTAAAACCCTCGTCCTAAATCCCACGATTCCGGGGTACATAAAGCACCCCGATGGATCATGGTCGAACTCTAGCCTAGAAACACTTGAACTCATCATGGAAACACATTTCCCTGGTTCTGATTACACGCAATCAAACTCGCTGGATTCTTCTCACACGGAATTAAACCTAGAAACGTTATTTAAGAGCAGAAGATTATTTGGACAATCAACTCGTTCAAACCCTAGCAGACGGGAAAGTTCCAGCTCATCTTCAAAATGCTTGGCTTAGGGTTGATTGCATAAGTTGTATCAGACTTAGATACGTATGTTTAAGTTGGGAAACCGACTCACTCGACCGCAAAAGGTTTTAGGCCAATTAGTCTCTCTCCGTTTCACCTTGAGACACTAGATGGAACTTCTCAATTCAAACAACTTGTGCAACTACCAACACGCCTACCTTAAAGGTAAGTAAGTGGAGACTGCTTTGCATGAGGTGGTCTCACACATTGAGAAAAGTCTCGAACAATATACACTGGCATGCTTTCTTAGATATCGAGGGAGCGCTTAACAACGTTAAAACGGAATCAAATAATACTGTCGATTGGATTTACACCATGTTTGATGGCAGAATTATTAACACTCAAATAGGAGACAGTATTGAAGAGAAAACAGTTACAAGGGGCATACCGCATATCACAAGGGGAGGTTCTTTCGCCTCTACTTTGGATCCTCTTGGTCAACAAAATTCTCACAAATTTCAGAAATCATAAAAATTGTAGCCTATGCAGATGACAAAGTGGTTTTGATATCAGGTAAATTTCTTACCACCATCGGAAAAAACACTCAAAGAATTATCTTCTTGATTAACTTAGAACGGTCTCGAGGTCAACACCACTAAAACAGAGCTAGTTTTGTTCACGAAAAAAGGAAAATGGAAGACTCCCACCCTCCCAAACTATAAATGGTGTTCCACTAAAACTTTCCAAGGAAGCTTAATATCTGAAGTTATCTTGATGCCAAACTAAGATGGAAGCATTATACTGAGGAGAGAATGAAAAAAGCATTATGTGCGGTATACGACCGCAAGTCATACAATGGATGTACACAGCGATTGTCCGACCCATATTTACTTATGATTCTATTGTATGGTGGAAAGCGGTTGATTAGTGAAGATACAAGGTACAGAGGCTAGCTTGTATAGGAATATCAGTGGCGCAGAGATTTACCCCACAAACAGGGCTAGAAATGATTTTAGACCTCCCGACCCTGAACGAGTTTCTAAGATGCACAGCAGCCAAAAGCGCACTTCGGTTAAAAAGATTGGGTTTGTAGGCACAGTACTTATGGACATAGGTCTATTTTGCAAAGATATGACACTATTAAGGTCAAAAGGAGACCACTGACTACAATCCACCCTTAATAGATTTCAATAAAAACTTCTCTATTTTCATACCCGAAAGACTGGAATAGAATCCTTGTTATAGGTACTGACATGACTGTTCGAAAATGGATTTAGGTGTGGTCTGCCGTCTCACAATATAAGAGAGTCATATAAATTCCAAGGTGATTGTAGTGTATTTTAGGCTGAGATTTATGCTATTGCAAAGCAGCAGAATTGGTGCACCAAGAAAAACTATACTCCTTGGGGATTACAAATTCCGTGGACATCCAGTCTGCTATCAAAACTTTAGCCAGTGAGACCATAAGATCAAAGGCAGTCTTGAACTGCAGGAAGAAACTAAGAAGCATTTGCCACACTGATCAAGTCAAACTCTGCTGGACATAGCATTATAGAAGGGAGCGAAACAGCAGATGAACTGGCAAAGAAAGGGTCAGTTGGAAATAGAAGTAGTAGCAACCATCCAGTCAAAGGCCTACACGTCCCGATTGGTGTGTTCAGGATTAATAACTTCTAGAGGGCCAGGAACGATTTTGTTATCGCTAGAAGTTTATGGCCTAGAATTAATGAAAAGGAATCTCGGTACGTATATCTTATCGCTGAGGAAAAGAACATTAGAATCTTGATTGGCATAATGGCGAACAGAATTATGGATTTTGCGCACTATTTCTAGAGAAGGTGTCAGGATGAAGAGGAAAAAAAACCATTCACACTTGCTCAGTGAATGTCCGAACCTCCAAACAAATCGACTTCGTTACTTCGGAAATATAATTGTTGTTGAACTAGATTTGTTGAAATAGATTTGTTGTTGAACTGGACGATCTTGTACATGTCGCAATCGCAAATATGAGGAAATTCATCAATAGCACAGGCTGCTTCGTAAATGACATAGTCCATGCTTTTAAAAATATGCAAAAAAAAGTATTTTTTCTATTCACCTTTTAAAATTTTTATTTGTTTGTACTTTTTCAAAAAGAAAGTTTTTTTAGTTTTATTGTTTGGTCTATTAGTTGGTGTGTTTTTATTTCAAGTTATGTGATGTCGCATCTCGCATAGCAGACGATAAAAATGCTGAATGGGTTAATAGTGAATGGTCTGGCCGGGTGGCGGTGCACTAGAATTTATTGTCTATCCATTGTTTAGATTAAGTAATCCATTAAGAGAGTGGAATGTTTAGTTATGTTGCAGTTTTATACTTTTGTCGAAAATTTATTGTTTCGAAACTATGAAGTGTTGAAAAAAGAAGTTTGAGAATTTGTCGAAAGTTTGGTATAAAATGCAAACAAAAAACAAACATAATGAACGAGGAGTATTTATTCGACTGAGTGAGAAACTGCATCTTGCTTAATCCATTAGCCTAGTCTTGGTCATCACAAAAATGCGAAATGGTTGGAAAATATGACCAAAAAAGGTTTTGACAAATATAAATGGACTCAACTATCAAATGAAAAGTCTAAAGCTGAAAGAGATAAAGTTATAGAATTCTTAAGAGACAACTCCTTCAACAGGATATCAAAAGCCTTTGATGTTTGTTAAATTGTATTCAAACTTTTATCAAAGAGCTGGGTTTATCATCAAAAGCGCACTTCGGTTAAAAAGATTGGGTTTGTAGGCACAGTACTTATGGACATAGGTCTATTTTGCAAAGATATGACACTATTAAGGTCAAAAGGAGACCACTGACTACAATCCACCCTTAATAGATTTCAATAAAAACTTCTCTATTTTCATACCCGAAAGACTGGAATAGAATCCTTGTTATAGGTACTGACATGACTGTTCGAAAATGGATTTAGGTGTGGTCTGCCGTCTCACAATATAAGAGAGTCATATAAATTCCAAGGTGACTGTAGTGTATTTTAGGCTGAGATTTATGCTATTGCAAAGCAGCAGAATTGGTGCACCAAGAAAAACTATACTCCTTGGGGATTACAAATTCCGTGGACATCCAGTCTGCTATCAAAACTTTAGCCAGAGAGACCATAAGATCAAAGGCAGTCTTGAACTGCAGGAAGAAACTAAGAAGCATTTGCCACACTGATCAAGTCAAACTCTGCTGGACATAGCATTATAGAAGGGAGCGAAACAGCAGATGAACTGGCAAAGAAAGGGTCAGTTGGAAATAGAAGTAGTAGCAACCATCCAGTCAAAGGCCTACACGTCCCGATTGGTGTGTTCAGGATTAATAACTTCTAGAGGGCCAGGAACGATTTTGTTATCGCTAGAAGTTTATGGCCTAGAATTAATGAAAAGGAATCTCGGTACGTATATCTTATCGCTGAGGAAAAGAACATTAGAATCTTGATTGGCATAATGGCGAACAGAATTATGGATTTTGCGCACTATTTCTAGAGAAGGTGTCAGGATGAAGAGGAAAAAAAACCATTCACACTTGCTCAGTGAATGTCCGAACCTCCAAACAAATCGACTTCGTTACTTCGGAAATATAATTGTTGTTGAACTAGATTTGTTGAAATAGATTTGTTGTTGAACTGGACGATCTTGTACATGTCGCAATCGCAAATATGAGGAAATTCATCAATAGCACAGGCTGCTTCGTAAATGACATAGTCCATGCTACCCAATAGGTTTAGGAGCATCAATGCAACCTTTTTATAGGCCATCACAAAGGACCAATAGGCCCCCGTGTGAACAACAGCTCCGTGCTGTGCACAACCCTCGTAACCTAACCTAACCTAAACTAAAACGACTTTAATATTGAGAAGGATTTTCGGGAATTTAAATAAATATGCGATTCTATTTGTTTCAAAGCAGACTATTGCATTCATTTCATAATTGAATCCTTCCTAATTGTGAAGGAATTGTCATTGTGAGCCACACACAATTATTCTATTATGCATCCAAAAGCTGACATTCCACTCGTCTCAGGAGTTTTCCCTTGAAATTATTTGTGCCACATGCCTAGCTGCACATAAATAGAATCATCATCCTGTCTCCCCCAAAAAAAGGAAAAATTAAAAACGAACAAAACTAAAGACGAGACATAAACTCCAGGACCTGAATTCATCTACATTTGTCTCCAACGTAGTGTGTAGAAGCTTCCAACTCCTGAGAATGCACACAACAAAAAGGTTTTGTTTATGTCATGAACAAACCCTATTCACCTAGTCGTGCCTAATGCCATCATATGCGATATGCATTTGGAATTTGAAAAGCTCTTCGGAAACATTTATCATCATTCATCACATATTCGAGTGGTGGTGCATTTCGTATTTTCAAATAAACATAAAACCTACTTTTCTATTTCGAAAATAGAACAAAATACTCTCTTTTAATGAATGAATGTCTCTGGAGAGTTTTTCAATTTTATTCAATAAACTTACGAAATGAAAAAGCTGCACTCTCCAAAGACTTGTTTATTGAACGCAGGACATTGCACTTTCTGCTGTCAAATCTCGCCTGCACGAGACGAGATGACTAACAATTTTTTTTTTCAAAACGAAAACTCGTTTAAGTATTTTAAAATGTAATTTATCATCTTGTATGGAGTTTTTTTGTCTGCTTTGCTAAATGGCACCTCACCGTTTGCATTTTATCTGTGATGATCCTGAATGTCATAAAAATGAACAAACTTCATCAAATTCCTTCCATGGAGTGTGTCGTAGCTCATTTTATACATTTCCTTATTCACTTTTCAAGTTTGAGAAACATTTATCACAAAAGTTGCATCTAGAGTCAAGGATGTAGGTACTCGTATCTGTTTTAAAGGTAACGATATCAGCTTTTATACGCGAGTGTGTCAGAGGAACAGGAAGGCCGTTTGTACTTCTTGGAAATAAGTTAATTTTCCTTCAAGAAGTGTTTCTTAACTTTTGATTAAGTTCGTGAGAAAGGTTTAACTACAATTATTGTTTCCCTTTACTCAGGTTTTTTGACAAGTTCGAGTATTATGAGAAATTTGCACTTTTTTTCAGCTATTTAACGCAAAACTGAAAGAGATGATCTCAAGGCCCAAACAAGCTTGATATCAGCCTCTCCTGTAACTTTATCTTTAGAAATTTTTCACATCATCTATTCAAGTCTCTTTTTGAAAGTAGAAAACAGAACAGCAGCTACTACCTCAGGAAAATGTTGAATATGCTCTTCAAAAAGAGTGTGAATGCTATTTTTTTACTTGTTCTTGTTGTTTCCTAAAGTAGACATGTTTTATGTTAAACTTTTCTTTCATGACATACAAGGAATTTATTCCTGTTACGTATGAGGTTGAAAGGTGGTAGAAAACGATGTGATTCTGATTCTTGTGCTTTGCTTTTCTATATTCAGTGTGGTTTATGTTAGAAGACGATGGAATCAACTAAAATGCATCCGAAGTGGGATGCGTTTCAGTCCTCTGTCGTATGAAGGATTCTTTTCTTCGTTCGACGAAAGAAGAGGAAGCTGGTTTGAACTTCCTCAACTTATGTGTTTTTGTAATTTATATGAAAAGGAACCAAAAGATTCTTTCTCAGAGCAAGTGAAGCTAGGTTGTTGTTGTGTTGTGGTATTATTTTGATTCTTTTCTTCTTTTTTTAATGTTACTTGAAGCTATCGCATCAAGGTGCATACAAAAAAATACCGAAACGGAAACGGAAGTTTTCATTCAGCCTTGCATGTCTCCTGCACATCCATCCATATAATCTATTCAGGTATATTGTGTGCAGTGTATGTGTCCCTTTTTGAAAGTAATGAAACATGAAACATAATTATGGCGAACTCTACAGCCTTGCAGTTTTTTTTTCTCCCGTTTTTCAACTCAAACATGAAAACTAAAAAGAAGAAAAAAATGTATTCAAAGTTGTGGAAAATTGACATACTACTAGGGTTGTTTGTACATGGGACGTGCAAAGTTTATGTACGACACAAAACAATAGATTTTAAACTTTGTTAAAGACTGTAATTGGTGCTTTGTAACATGGCTCTCAACTCGCCAAGTTGTCATGACGAGATTTTTTTAATGAAAACCCAAGTTGTGCGAAGAGCTTCATACAACTTTTTGTATGTTTTAAAATTTCTGATGTATAGATAGAGATATGACATTATTGTTCCAAATTCTTGAAGTTTTTCGAAATTTCATCGAACCTCAAAAACTAAAAGGCATGTTCCAACTCCAAACTAATTAGAAAGAAAACGGTTCAGGTAAATTTTTGTTAAAACTGACTTTTAATTTTCCAATGATTAAAAATTAATCGAAAAACTTTCTTCTGAGGAAAAACCTTTACTGACTTTAATCTCCTCGCTCACATTTGACCTTATATTCATTCTATTAAACCAGGCAAGAAAGGAGAGAAATTTCCAATCCAACTACTCCCACTTTAGTAAAAAAGAATGCTGCCCGTTGCTTTTATCAGTGAGCCAAAATAATCCTACAAAAGATGGGCAAATTATAGCTTCCTATCGATCCTCGAGGATTATTTATCGCTCGCGATGGATGTAAAAAACAAAGCAAAAGCCCATGGTTTCTGATTCTGCAGCCACCAGCCAGCCACGACACTGGCTGTTTTCCACACACCATCATCTACCACCAAGAGAATGAACAGTCAAAGTAGTAAGAGACAACCAAAGAAAAGAGTAAACAAGAAAAACTTTGCAAAACTAGGACATTAGTTAGCTGATATATTGACGTGCTATTCCAGAGGATTCAGGAGCACTTTCAAACTCAAAACTACGTAAGAATGCAAAACAAAAAAAAATATTAAAAATAGAGGAAGCGAGCACAGGAGATAGGTACTTGCTATACCTACTTCTCCACAACAACAGCCAGTATCTTATAGCCTGCCCTGAACCAGGACCGTGTGACGTAGTGGCTATAAAAAGGATACCTTATAGGCATAGAGATAACATTGTACATTGTGTATGTCGGGAGGATGAGAGAATAAAAGTGAAAAATATCGGTCGTTCGTCCGGACATAGAAATGCGGGAAATTGCATCATGAATTCACACACAGTAAACTGCCAGTCAGATAGCTATAGCTACGGAAAAGAAAACGTAGCCAACTGCTCGTTGCTTCATTTCCTTTATGCGCTACAATTTTCCACACCAACTTTGTTATATTTTTTTTTCTGCTTCTTCGTGGACAAATTTATCACCGCACACAGGCACACATTCTATTTCAATATTTTTATGTTGCTACTGCCCGATGCCAAGTTGGCGGTACCATTTAGAATCTGGAAAATTTTCATTCAATTTCTCCTTGAATAGCAGTGGATGAACAAAAAAAAAACCAACAATAGTATTTTATTAATTTGAAGTTACGCAATCTTGAACATGAATAACGAATCTTTCAATAGTTAATTTTTGGTAATTGAGCATCGCGGCCAACAATTATGTTCAAGTTAGTCAAACAAAGGTCAGAAAAGCCGCCTTTCCACACCCTATTGCAACCGCCCAGACAGCGAATGACAGAATTCTAAATCACTTCAAAATGAATTCATTACGGAAACATGCGCTGACGACAATAGGTCCTATATACCTACACAACTCAGGCAGGACACCATGTAAGTACAGAACTTTCTCATTCGAATAGGCATACAAACAAAACTACTTTGTCGAAATTAACTTATCAAATGTCCGTGGAACGTTAATTAAAGAAACATTAAGTCCAACATTGAAGCACACTCTCGAATTAGCAATACGAGACTGGTAGTTATTTGTTAAAAGTTCTTGTTCTTTTTTTCTTTTTGTTGTTTTTCATTTCGAGGAGAAGTTTGCATAATGACACTTGGGCACGCAAATTTTCCAATTTTATGCGAAATGTTTCATCGTTTATTTATTTTTTTTTTTGTTACGAGCATTTTAGACGCATATTTATATTTAAATACGTTTTTTGCAATCTTTTCTTTCAATAAAAATGATAGAAAACGGATGGGTCGCTTCAAAAGTGCGTCGTTACAAGCATAAATATATCAACCCATTGGAGCAATGCCAGTAGACTCTGAATCCGACAACAAGATAGCCAAGGAACTATCTAGCTGAAAATAACACCTGTTCAGTAAGGATACGGCATTCTGCCTAGTTTTGAAGAAAATTGGTACACCTAGTACCACAGATAATAAATTTATACAGATGTTTCACCCTTATGGCGAGAAATGATATATGAAACTGAAAGCTACCAAAAAAAGCTTTTTTCAAAAGCTCTAACGCATTCACTTAATGCATTAAAAATCTATTTTCGCTCGCCTCATTGCCCATAAATGAATACTTAGGCAAGGAAAAAAGCTTCAAAAAGCTCCTTGTCTGTTACGGCGTTGTCTGTTAAGAGCAAAATATGTTTCATTTTTTTCTGCAGGGATGAGACATCTGTATAAATTTATTATCTGTGCTAGTACTATGGCTATACACCTCAATTTCCATTAAGGAACATGGAGTTTTCCCTAACAATCAACCGTCAATCACGTTGATCACATTGCGGCACTTGTCCATCATTCTAGTCTAGATGTTCGAACTTTCCGAGGAGCCACCATCGACTCGAACCACATCCTCGTCGTAGCCAAGGTATGTGCATGGAAATACTGAAAGAAAATTCGACGTGCGTCGGACGGCAACAATAACAAGAGATCGCAAGATCCTTCTCTGATAATGAGTCCTATGCCATAAACATCAAGTATCGAGGACCAGTGGCAATATTGCCTGAAAGCAGTTAGAGATGCCACCTCTATGTATTAGGTTTCACACAGTCACCAAAACGAAACTCCTGGTTTGACGAAGAATGCAGGCAGGCTCATGCCGCCAAGCAGGAGCCACACAAAGCGGCGCTGCATAGAAGGACAAGAGCTGCTCGTGAGCTCTACGAGCAAACGAGGAGAGAGGAACGTCCGTCGTTTTCTCAGGAGAAAATAGAGTTAGCATGAGAAGCGTCAGATCGAGGAAGTTGAGAGATCCAACGACAGGAATGGAGCTCGGAGGTTTTATCGGATGGTAAAACAGCTGGCTCAAGGTTTTCGAGCAAGAACTAATGCTTGCAGAGATAAACAAGGGAAAAAAGTAGTAGAATCGCAGTCGATGCTAGGGATTGAAAGACTGTATAAATGCAACGACGAATGGAATCCCACCGTTAGGCAGGAGCCATTCATTGAACACGATGATAGCCAAAAATTTCGTGAACCCGACCTCGAAGAAGAGGAAACAGCAATATCACGGCTGAAGTCCAACAAAGCCGCTGGAGCAGATGGTTTAGCTGCCGAGCTGTTCAAAGCATCAGGCGACGATCTAGATAGGAGCATGCACCAAATCACCTGGATGATATGGTCGGAAGAATGCATGCCCGATGAATGGAACCTCAGCATTGATATCCCTGAAGGCAGATCCTCTAAACTGCAATAACTATAAAGGAATCAGTCACTTAACATCGCCTACAAGTTCCTACCTGCCGTAATATGTGAACGCCTGAAGCCTTTCATCAACAATCTGGTTGGTCCTTATCAACGTGGCTTCAGACCAGGAAAGTTAGCCATCGAACAAATTTGCACTTTGCGGCAGCATATCCTGGAAAAAAACTATGAACTCCTAATCGATACCTACCAACTTTATATCGATTTATGGCCGCGTATGACAGCATCTACAGACACGAACTGTATGAAGCTGATGTTTTGGCATCCCTGCCAACGTCACAATGACGCATACAAGTTCAAGGTAGTAGAGGAGTTTTTCTACCTATAGGCTCTGCTATTAACATTAGCAATAACACCAATGCCGAGATCAAACGAAGAATAACTCTAGCTAAGCGCTGTTTCCTCGGGCTTACAAAGCAATTAAGTGGTAAAGCGCTCTCTTGATTAGCTAAGGTAAAACTATGTAACACCCTCATCATCCCAGTCCTGCCGTAGGGTGCAGAAGCATGAACCCTGACAAAATTGGGTGAATGTCCTATAGGCTGTTTCGAGAGGAAAGTTCGTTGGAAAAAGAAGCACAGCGAACTTTACTTTACGACACAGACCAGAAAGGTCAAGCCCTCAAAGGAAAGCCATCTACACCATTGCCCAAGTGGAAGAGGACCTCTATCAACTTGGAGTGCAAAACTGGAGACAGCTAGCTAGGGACCGAGCTGGCTGGCGAACACTGTTGGTTGAGGCCCAAGTTCACAACGGACTAGAGCGCAACCTTAAGTAAGTAAGTAAGTATTATGGCTATACGCACAACTGTACGTTACTTTAGCTATTAGAACGAAGCTGCTAACGTTCGCCAACAAATTTTCAAATGAAATGATCACTTCAGAATTTAAGCAAACAAAGGGAATGTTAGCTATTTTGTTATTTTTCCAGGCATTTATTAGCCTTTGAAAATGATTAAACTTCAACCTGAAAAATAATCCCTTCCAATTTCTCACGTCAAAACAAACTTTTTCCAAATGAATAATAACATCAACGACCAACACCTAAAAAAATCCTAATTGAAGTAATAAGAAGTCTGATGAAAAAAAAACAGAAAAAAATGAAACATAATAAATTCTCATAAATAAACATCAAAGAATATTTCCGAAGTTACTTTGGTGTGAAGTGAACAAACTGATCCATTCAATTTTGGGGAAATTCTATTGAACTTACTTTTACACTTCCTCTTTCACTTTTCTCGATTTTTTTTTGTATTTTCTATCTCGCCTTTGATGGGTTTTATCTTCAAGTTTATATCCTTTTCATTGGAAAGATATTTCCGGAAGCAATCTATAAAATATTTTTCGTCTTTCTTTTGAATTTATTATTTCGTATTAAAATTTACAAACGAAAAAGTATTTTGAGTCTCTAGAATGAACATGCATTCGTTCATGGGGTTCCAGTAATCTAATGACTCATACTCAATTTCATTCGAAAGCGTTTTTTGTTTTTGTTCTAATCCAGGATTCCTGTCTTTTTGCCAGGACTCTAGCAGATTTGTTTCATAAATTCATATTATTAAAAAAACAAAACAAAATACGAAATGATGATAAACTGATGATGTTCGTCATTCGTGTCATATTTTATACTAGGAAGCACAGACAGCGATAGACTGATGTGTTTGGTATGTGCCGCTAGTAAAGGTACCTATAGCAGTAGCCAGAAGTTCCGTTCCGGTATGCCTCTTTTATACTTTTGAATGTGTAAAAACTCTTCTTTATTCGTTCGAAAAAGGTTGTTATCGCAATAAAATATAAAATACGACTTTGAATCCTTTCAATGGGCTTATGGGTGGATTTATGCATGAGAACAGAGGAACTTCCCACATCCTGAATGAATTATTGGCGAGTTCGGTGTGTGAATGTAGGAATAGAAATAAATACGGACTTTTTTTTCTTTTACACTTACATGGTTACAACGAATATGGACAACACTGAACAATGTTTGACACATACGTAGAACGAACATTTAGATGGCTATAGACAGAGAATATTGTTCCTTGATTTTTGTGATTTTATTCAAGGAATGTGTTTCCTTTTTTATTTCATTCAATTCGTCATTTTGAATTCAAAAACAATACAGATATCGCGATGATTTTCTAGACAGTGGCGTTGGAAGATTTGAGTGAAGGAGACTTTGGGTTTGAAGGAGATCAAGTGTGGTCTAGCTACGCCACTGAAAATCTGTCCTATACTTTTGCACAGTGAAGCAGTAAAGCAATACAAACGATATAAAGTACCTATTTTATGCCCATCTGGGGAATTATAAATCTTGACTCAAGTGGTGTATTGATTTTACAATATTTTCCTTATTCTTCGATTTTATTTGCCATGCTTTCCTGTTCCTGTTTTGTCTCGTTCACACAATTTTACTCTTCTTTTTTTTTGTGTTCAACTGTTTATTTTCGCAACGAATATGGAAACATTGACAAAACACAACTACTCCGTTGGGATAAAAGAAGAAGAACTTTTCATCTTTTTTTGGTGTTGCTTTTTTTGTGTCTCTATATTTTACTGGAATTTACAATGTAATCAGAAACAATTGAGTTTTCTCGTATTTTGGAAATATAAGGACAAGTAAGGACATTTATTTTTCTCTCAGCAGAAAAATGATTTGGGATGATTGCAATATTTGATTTTGTTGAATTTTCATCAGAATTCATAAATAAAGTTTTAAGACTGATTTGCTTATTTCGGAAAGGAATACCGGAAAATGGAACATTTAGAGCGAGATAATCCGAAAAAGAGAAAGTTCATAAAAGTGAGTATTTGTGCTTATTAAGATTCCTTCATTAATGCACTTAGGAAGGATTTCGAAGGGGCAGATACTCTCTTGGCTTTTTGTTTACTGTCAGATGTTAGCAATCAACGACTTTTTAGAATTGACGTTTGAAACACTAATGAATTTCAGGAACTTTCAAATTCAATACAAATTTCTACGAAATTTAGCTTTAGAGCTATGCTGGACGGAGAGCAACAGCGTTTCTGCAGGGAAGGGTCATTTTGAATATTCTTTTAATTGACTATTGATATCACAGTACTTCGCACATAAATGCAACGAACTACAGACACCTACAGCACTGGTAACTGAGGCCATCAGCTGAGGCGGACCAAGACATTTATACAACAGAGAGAGGCAGATAGCCACATAGAAGGAAAGAACACATAACAGAAATTTTCGTGGCTCAGAGGAGGAAACAACATATAGATTTATATTGGCAAGCCCCGAAAATCAAATTGTTGGTCCAAGTCATAGCTCGTGCAATATGGCCCCATACAAGTTTTATCACGAAACTCTCAATTCTATTGATTCGAGCCCCGTTGTATAGAACCTCGTTTGATTAATAGTGCGATAAAAAGATTCCGGTGTCTGATACCAACTGAGATAGCGCCGAAGAAACTGCCTCTCGAACACTATACTTCTCCATTTGGGAAGGGGCAATGTTGAAACATACTGGAAAACCATAAATTATCATTGGCCTTATGAGGGCCATGTAGCAAGTTACCTTCACTTTAGAGTCAAGTCAACTATATGTCTGTCGAAATACAAATACTGGTCCAACCATATACACTGACTTTTGCTAGTCAATGGCTGAGCGTGAGGATCAACAATGACCATCTTGCGTCAATTCTTATACGTATCTCGGGAAACTGGAAGCCTTTGCCAACGGAGTTCGAAAAAAAATTGTCTCCGCTTTTTTGACATTTATTTCAGTTTCCAGCCGCGTCAGTATCGCTTAATTTTTTCGAAGTAACTCTGCAAGAGAATTCTATAATAACTTTAACCTTTCGAGCAGTTCTGTATGCAATCAGGTCGTCGGCATACGCAATTGTGTTAGTTAAGCTATCTGTCAGATCGCTGCTGTAAATGCTGAAGAGGATCGGTGAATTGACCGCTCCCTGTTGAAAACCGTTTTTAGAAGTAGAAGTAATATTGCCATTTTTGACAACAAACTTTCTACCGTTGATCATAATATCATAAAGCATATACAAAAATGGTTTACTGATTCCTAGTCTGGTGAGTTTAAGATACAACCCTTATAACCATACGTTCCGAAAACCTACTCTAAATCAATCAGAACAACACCCGTGTATTGTTTCTTGGACTTGTTACATTGGATGTCAGAAACGAGTTGAGAGTTGAGATGCGGCATGAATAGTGTTATGGCCTGCCTTCAACCCGAACTGATTTTCCGGAGTTATTGTTTTGTCCGCAGCCCACTTAGCCAATACCTTTCTGATGCTTGGGAGAATACTTATTGACCGAAGATTTGAAGGATTGCTCTACCTTCGTGAAGAGTAAGGGACTTGGGCCCGTTCGTTCGGTAGTTATAGCGTTCGCTAAGCAGTCAAACCGGGTAAAACCAAGGTTCTCAAATCGCCAGTTCGTAATATCATTCCTTAGCTAAAAGTGATGAAGTAAACTTTGTTTTCCAGGTCGTGGTTAGGGCTAGTGCAAGCATTCACCTTATACACTTGCTGGATAGCAGCTCCAACTGCCTCCACTTTCTCCTGCGGAACGTCCAAGACGGCTTCTGATTCTTGGACCTTAATATCAAAAGGCACGGCACTGGCACTATACTCGCTTTTTACAGGATCAAACTCATGCACATATTTCACCCCCTATAACGTTTGAACCCATTGAGTTAGAAAAATTGAATTACGTATTAACTTCATAGAGGCAATGGCCTTGTATAAAAATAAATTTTGTAGAACCAGTACTTTGTGAGATATTGAACATTAAAAATTTCAAGAACCGTAATTGACTGAACATCAAAATTATGAAGCACTTCTATTAATAGTACAATCTTTAAATTTGGTACAATGGTAGATTTTCAGGTGTATTCAAAAGAAAAAGTTTAAAAAATTTAAATTTTCATTCAGGGAGCGTAGTATTCGCCCAATTTCTTAAAATGGTCGTAGGCTGTTGAAATATACAATTCTAATAGGGTTCTGGTTGTATATATAAGAAGAAATATGAGTACAACATTTTAGTTTCATTTAGGGGCGTGGTTCCCGCCCAGTTCTTTAAACGGTCGAAGATTGTTGAAATTCGAAATTTTTGTAAGGTTTTGGTTGAATGCCATGGTAAATATATTGTTGTTATGATTGATAAATTGTTGTTATCCTTGATCAGGGTGTTGCCGTTCTTAATTGACGATTTCAGTGTCCAAATCTCCAGGTCGTACGGGTCAATAAATCGTCCGTTCAAGTTCTTAACTCTTGTCAGTAGTCCACTTTTCGCATTACCTACTGTAGACGTTCTTTGGACCGCGTTCCTTGTACTTCGATATTTGTTTTTGTTATATTGTCCATGTGTCCAACATGTTGGTTGATTTCTATATTTGCGAAGTTTCTGTTGTTTGGTGAATGGTGGGGCAATGTCACTCGAACGAAATGCTCTTGCTGGACTACTCAACGTTTCTATCTTCTGAGTCATGGCCACCTTCATATTCTTTTAATTTTATTTTAAGACTTTGTTTACACTTGAATATTAGAAATATTTCATTTCAAAATATTATTTTATTATTAATCGATTAATCTACAAAATATGAATAGTAAAAAGGCACACTCAATTTTTCTAAAACAAAAAATACATAACCCAGTTACAAGAACTTAATGTTTTTTTATAGACTCCGCAAGGAAGCTATCCATATTGTACATAATTTAATATTTTTAAACTCTTTCTAGCAAACAATAGAAAAAAGTCCTTGGAAAAAGAATACGTGCAACATTAAGAAACGATAAACCTAAAATAAAATTCATTCAATATTACTGTATGTAGGTTTAAAGATTTTAAATATTTGCAAATATTGACTTTAATCCCATTGTTTCCTCTTAAAAAAAAAACCCAAACTAAACAAACAAATATCTATGAAATTGAAATATTTTTCATTTTTTTTGTTAACTGAAACAAAATAAAACAAGAGCCCAATATCAAGCATCAATGATTATTATTATTACTTTCGGTTGTCCTTATAAGCATTCACGGACGGGAAGGAATTGGGAACAAAAAGTAAATAGTCTAAATTTTGATTTGTGAAGTCAACCAATGATTTTTTTTTTCATTGTGAAAATCTGAGAATATGGTCTTTTAATTACAGAGACCCGTTGAAGGAAATTGAAATTTTCCCTGGTGTTAGAAAGTCACAAAACTACTACAACTAATTTGAAATCAACCTGTCGCCAGATAAACATCTTGAAACCTGATTCGAGGACGAAAATAATGTTCAATGGAAATAGCCCTCGGGGGTAATCTCTGCCCTTCTACAGAACTAATTACGTTGCTGTTTTTCATTGTCTTTATTTTCAAATTATTTCCGTTTTATTTTTTGTTTTCTTGTTGTGTTCAAATGGCGATTTCAATATTATATTTGCTTCATTGGATTCAATATCACGAAATAGGAAACGATTTTAATTGAAATCTTATCCTTGGGACGTTTTCTTAAAGATACCGGTCTTGCCTGTCGACAGCAGTAGCTTTTCGACGGAATTCAGCGAAAAGCAATGATAAAGTGTAATTTATTGGAAAATGCAGAGAGGGAAAAATGGGTTTTTGTTTATGTATCTCGAACATTTTTTTGAACTTGTGTTCAACATCGTCCTCTTTATCATTTATTTATATTTTAAAACATAATTGTTACATAACTTTACATACATATGTTTTCCTGTTTATATATTAATTGAATATTTAAACATTGTTTTTACTTTTCATAGTAATAACATGGCGCTAATTAATAAAACAAAACAGTCCAACAAAAGAGAGAAATACGCAAAAATTATGCAAATAATGTTTATCCTGCATTTTTGAATTAAAATAATATCCAATTAATTATTTTTAGATAAAATGATAAAAAAATAAACATTAGCACGTCAATTAAATACAAGCAGACAAATTCTCTAGTTGATATTTATTTTGATAAGAATAAAAATAATAATTAATTTTTCGAAAATCCATAAAAACTATGCGGACAAATTTTTGCACTTCAGGCTTCTCCTATCAAACAAGGTCTCAAATGACACACACTTTTAACTCAAAATTTGAATACAAACAATCTTCACCTTGAAGACCCAACTCACAAAACTTCCTGCAATAACAAAAAAAGAAAAACCTTCACCTTATGTTCTCTTCAAGTCGCAATATTCTCAAAATCAGCCTTCATTGTACATATTGTGTCCAATTAAATCTACAATTACCTCCTTTTTTTGTGGAAATTTCCATTTCAATTGCCTTTGACCCTCTTATATTTATATTATTGTTCCTTATTATTCCACAAAAAAATAATAATAAAAAAAAGACGAGAGAAATATATATGTAAATGTCCCACTGGATAAAACGAAAATTGGGACCGTTTGGTTGATGGTTGGCTGATGACGACCGACCACCACCGCCACACGACACGATTGAGACCGAGAAAGAAAAAAACTGGGACGTTAAATTTAACACTCCAGACTGGAGGAGGGCTGCAGAATCTGTATGTAAATGTTGTTTTTATTTTAATACCATTATTAGGGAGCATTAAAAGCTGTTTCCTTATAATAGAAGGACGCATAAAAGTCGTCATCCTAACATTATGCCTCAACATTAGAAGCATTTCTTTCTTCGATTAAATCGATTTTCATTTCTCGAGAGAGAATCTTCTCCTGATGCAAAACGTGATGGTTTATATGAAAACAGAAAAAATGAAAATTCGAAAGCAATTTAAGTCTGGCAATCAAGAAAAAGGAATTCTTTTCCCAGGGAATTCAGTTTTTGTCTTTTTTTACTCAAAGAAAGAAAACTGATAGACAGAAGTAGAAGAGTCAAGGACTCATGTGGAACATTCAAGTGAAATTGCTTTTAAATGCCTAGTTTTTTTTTTGTCAGAACTGCGAGCATGAAACAAAAAGAAATAATTTCCTGACACATGTCTCTCATTGCTTAGGCAGTTGCAAAGGTTTGTGAAAGCTTTTTAGTGCTAGTAAGATACCTTTCCAAGAAGATGGTTTTTGCCATGAAATGGGTTTGATGATCCATAAAAGTCCTTTGGGTATTTTTCGAAACACATTTTCGATGTCAGAATTGCTCTGTGTGGATTTAATTTTCATTTAAAAAGCGAACAATGACATCTAAATGTCAAACCGTTTGTTAAGGGTCGTCAGCGAAATATTAAGAGAAAACCTTTCTCTTGATTGACATTGGATGGCATAAAGTTAATTTAAAAACCAAAAATTCCAAAACCAGAAAATGGATTTTCTCATTAAAAAAAACGCTTTACGTTTTTCCAGGACTTTCCCATATTTTCGACATTTCAATTTTTCCAGGTAGGTCTTGAAAGCCTGGTAGCCGAGATATTAATAAATATGTTAAGCCACTCGCAAATATTTTCCCACAATTTCCAATCGATATTAGGTTAGGTTAGGTAAGAGCGGCCGTCTAGATGTTATTCACTCACTTAGACCTCAAGTGTCTATTTTGATACCACTAAGGCACCAAAGAAGTTACTCATAGGAGAGTAATGAACTTAAGCAAACTATTTTGTTCTTTAAGTGAAATAAGAGAGACGTCTCGTTTCGATCGTTGCCAGTTCACTGCTATTATCGAAGAAGGGAGAGTGCTGGACATGTACATAGAAAGTGTTGGACTGTTTCCTCTTCCTCCTCGTCCAGGCAGCTTCTACAGAAGTCGTTTGTGTAGACACCTAGTTTCAAACTGAGGCAGTCTTCTGTTATGAATCCAATTGTGTAGCTTATACTTTGTCTGCTCAGGGAAATCAAGCCTTTTGACCGTTTCAGGTCCATGCTTGGCCATATTTGTTTGGTTGCTAGGTAGGTGGTACCCTGTGACCATCTAGCATTTGTTGATTCTAAAGCAAATTGTTTGAGAAGATATTTGCATGTAGCAAGTGGTGTTCCTATATTATGTCTTTGTCTAACAGTGGGCAGAAGTGTGCCGTTTGGCGGAATGTGTCTGTGGCCCGGCACCAAAATTAGGTGAATATTAAACTGTTCCGTCATCTCATTCAGAGATGATCGACAGTCGTGGACTATTAGAGAGTTTGCGGCTTGGCTGTCTGAGAAAATACGTATCCTTGCAATATATAACGTTTTGAGCCAGGATAGTGCCTCTTTAATCACCATTACTTCTGTCTGTATAGAAGCTCTGCGAAGAGTGGGTGAGGGTTTGGAAAGGATTGCTTGCAATTCCAAGTACAGATTTCTTGCCGCTCATGTGCGGAAGGTTCAACCTCCAAGTGGTGCAGAGCGTCAACTTTGACTTCGGTCAGGGCGAATGAACCTACGTTTTATTGTACATGTATCATAATCACTTTCTTTTGATACCGTGATTAATGAGACTGTACTTGATTATCATTGTGATAGAATAAGGCACTAATGAGTGTTCTTAAGAAAAGTGCGTGGTGCATGGCAATATGTCATGCAGTCTTCCAGTTTGCTCACCCAACTGTTTTCTGGATAAAAGACTGCATGACAATGGACACCAGTGTTCCTGTGAGCCGTTAAGTCACGAAGCTGGAAAACTATCCTTTTGGTTTGTACGGATGTGTGATAATTTCACACATCCCATAGAATGTATGATGATAATGTCATACATTCACAGAGTACAAAATAACAAAAGAGACTACCATGTCTTCTGAATAAACTGGTGCTCTGGGGTAGTTGCGCCCGGATTCTAATTGAATCTCAACTACAGTTGCGGTTGGCCCCCTTGTGGGAGTTTCAGAGTGGCTGTGGTTAACGAGAAATCCGTTCTCGGTAACTGAGTGATGGTCTTAAGCTCAGTTACATAGATAAAAACACATCTACCAGTATGGCTTTTTTTAACGGGAAAAGCAAACTGGTACTTGAGAAAAATGGAATTGACGGAAGGTAAAGTCTACGGCTACAGGACAAATGCTCCAAGATTAATCTTGTGCCTTTTCCTTTTTTTACAAGGCAACGTACACTATAATATGCATGTAATTCATGCATATTATAATTATAGAGTGGATTGGAATTCAATCCACCACGAAATTAGGGCCTTGAGCCAGGTGTTCGTGTGTATTTGTTTTCCTAATCTGTCTGTATAGAAGTGTATCGTGTTTTCTTCCAGAGGTCTTTCTTCTTCCCAAGAAGATCTTGAAGGGATTGAGACATGGAAGTTATTTTCGTGGTTTTGGGGTGGTATAGTCTAAGCGATCTGGGATTGATCTGAAATTGTCTAAGATAGTGGTATGACCAGTATTGTTACTAATCCATTGAGAGGTGACTCTATGTCTCACGCATGAGTTGCCTGCCACCAGCACAGGCAATCACCTTGAAACCCTCTCCAATCGATATTACTCGTTATTCTTTTCGAAGGCTTTATTAAGGCCCTTCCTTCATTGCAAATAAAATAACTTCCCGCAAGGAATTTCTTCTAAATTTGTCAAACATTTTTCACGGTTTACGCAGCTACACATTCAGAAAAGCATAAGTTCACACCGTGTTAACCAACAAACCATAACATTTATTTTTCCATAAAAAAAATAAAAATAAAACTTAAACAATCGCAATATTGTGTTTTTCAAATTGCATTTCAACGATTCCTGCGATTCTATGACACATTAAATTCTACACGACACATACCCACACCCGGACAGACCTAGATCCATAAAAAATGTCCACAAATTAAGTACAATCATTTTGAAACACGAAGTTTTTCCAGTAAACCAGAGCCAGAGCAGCCAGCCAACCAGCCAATCATGGTAACCCGCAAAACTTTGTTTGCCACGCAAAACTGAAACCGACTTATTTGCCTCTATCTACGTAACGTCAGCCCCAGAGCAGGGTTAGAAGTTTTTTTTTTTGCTGTCAAATCATATTTTAAATAACTTTATTCACCACAAAAACACACAAAATTTAAATCAAAACAATTTTTGTTAACCTCAAAAAAAAAAAACAATATGAAAACAACCACACGTGAAAATTGTCGTTGTCACACACAAAACAGACAAAAAATCAGTTTTTGTTTGCTGTTATTTTATGTTTATGTATAGAGAACAAATAAAACACACAAAAACTGCAGGAATGACACATAAAAAGTTAAGGACCAAAAACAAACCCACCACGCAAACAACACTAAACTTTTCAACGATTCACAGCCGAGTCAGCAGGGGGACGAGAACAAAAAACATCAAATTAATAATTAAGCAGCAAACACAGGAGCCACCAAAGAGGACTACGGGAATGTATTACACAGGTGAGTCCTGTGTCAAGGTACTGAATTCCTGTTAAAAGCATGCATGTGTATTGCCTTAACCAACTTGTAGTTCCATGACACAGAATTCCTTCAGAGCAATGTTTTCACAATGCATTATTAATTGGCCGGGATATAGTATAATAATAATTATTATTAAGGAACAACGGAGTGTTTCACTGTTCAGTTTGTGTAAGTAGGTAAATTTAGGCTAAACAAAACGACTTTTGACTTTTTTACAGTTTGGATTTCATTAAACATCAATAAAAATGAGAAATTGAGACGCGGGTGGTACCTAAATTTTATTAAAATCCAAAATCCCTTGAAGGATTTCTTGGAAGAATTTATGAATATCAAAATCAAACCGTGCGAATATTATTGTTTTTGAAGAAAACACATAAATCAGTCATGCATATTGACCACATGCAATGGAAAATTGGCCACCCGCGCGCCGCCGACGACGATAAAGCTTATCCTATCCCGCTCATGACACATTTCGTTATCCTGTCGTGGTTAAATGACTCGCAAACTGACCAAGACAATACACGTATAACTCAAATCCTTACATATTATAACGGACATACGTCTATATGGCTGAGTGAAGGGATAGAGCTATAATACCATATCCGTTGGCCTAAACCATCCGTGCGTCGTCGTCAATGGGTATGATATGGAAAGTGCCGTAGGAAGGCCAGGCCACAAGAGTGCCAAGTAGGTGAGTATTGGCAATTGGGGTAACCCAGTTATCAGGTTTACTGGTTACAGAATTCTCTCTTGCTCTCTGTATTTCTATTGAGATTTCTCACAAGATTTACGAATACAGTTTCTCTGAGAATTGGAAAGTGGAAAGTCTCCAAAAGTTGTTTTGATGGGAATTTCGATGGAAATTTTGTGGTTTTTCCAGGAAATTTTACCATTCCAATGGAATTTTGGACAATCCTTGAAAGTTTGGGTTGTAAGTTTTTTTTTTGTTTGAGTAATTGTTATGTTAGGTCTTGTAACATCTGCCAACTGAAAGAAGAATAGCTAAAAGCTTTCAGTTACGACCCTGGACCTATCATAAAAAAATAAGTGTTGTGTTTGTAAGGAGATAACTATATTCAAAGCATGTTTTGTGGAAGGTTTTTCGGGATTGAATATTTTGGAGACGATGCAGTGCATTAACGCCCATGGAATTAACGCCCGCGGGTGTTAATTCCAAAAACAAAAGGAATTTACCCCCGCGGGTGTTAATTCCTTTTTTGATTTGGAATTAACACCCGCGGGGGTTAATTCCTTTTTTTGGTGGGCTTTAATTCCAATTTTAATAGGAAATAAAACCCACAAATGGTGACGTGAAATAACGTCTGACGAAATAAAGCCTTATTTCAATTTCTTATGGAAATTAGACCCTTACAAGGGTTGCGGTCTTATGTCCATTGCAACCTAGAAATAATGCCCGTGGGGTCTTATTTTGTTTTTTCGGTTTTGATTAGAAACTTGGCGCAGGGAAACTCGTCTCGAAGTAAGAAGTCCCGTAAATGGTTTTCGGAACTTCTGAGCCACTCTGGAGACTCAAAAGTACCAAAATAGTTTTAGGGATTATTAACCCACTATGGCCAGTCAGTAGTCCCAATTAAATTTTACTTTTTATGGGACAAAAGTCCCAAATGAAAAAAAAAAGTGAAACAACGAACGTTCATGCTAAACAAATAAACAAAAAACTTAAATTCTTGTATGTATGTATTGTTTAAGTACACATTGAAATAAATAAGGCCACGTTTCTTTATTAGCTGTCGACAAAATTGTCAGAGCTGTTTAGGTTTCCTTTTATTTGGAAAAGTAGTGGTTTTACATTTTTGCAAGCATTTCATTGATTCATTTTCAGCATTATTTCGACTGAGGTTGAAACATACAAGAAATTCAAGATCGATTTGAGTTGATCGCGAGTGTAGCGAGCGGAAAAAATTTTGGCCAAAAGAGAATCAATTTGGGGTGTGAAAATAAAAAAAATTCGCGCGAATTTTTTTATTTTCACACCCCAAATTGATTCTCTTTTGGCCAAAATTTTTTCCGCTTGTGTCCATCCATCTTTCAATGTAAATGAAATAGCTTGGTTATTTTAGGTGACAGATAGATACAATAAGATGAAATTGGCTTCAAGTATAGTGTGCTTGTAGAATGCCATATCCTCACCGAACTTTGACATCCCAAAGATTTATTCGGTTTTTGAATAAAAAAAAAAAAATTAATTCACAAACCGAATAAGTCTTGAATGACCAAAAGTATAATCGTACGAAGATAGAAATATAAAATTTGTAAACTTCATTTGTGATGATTAATTTGTTTCTACTCACGTGGCCAATGTGTCTAGGATGCCAGCGCAAGTGTTCACATCCAAGGTTGAAAAGATCTCTTCCAAAAGAAAATAACACTCGCGGGTGTTAGTGCCAATTTCAAATGGCATTAACACCCGCGGTCGTTAGTTCTTTTTTATGGTGGGCCTTATTGCCAATTCAAAAAGGATTTAACACCCGCGGGGGTAAATTCCTTTTGTTTTTGGAATTAATACCCGCGGGCGTTAATTCCATGGGTGTTAATGCACTGCACCTTTGGAGACTACTCTTTTTTGGAATTTTGAAAAAAAATCACACATTTGGTGAAATTAAAAAGAATTAACACGAAAGCAATCTAATTTGCTCTTGGGTTTCTAGAGAAAACATTGAACATTTCATGTTCAGACCGAGAAGTTCTCAAAAATGTCCTCTACATCATCATTTGAGCCTGCAACTCTACTGCAATCACATGAGATCTGAAAATATGCAATCAAACTCAATAAATCTCTGGTCATCGCATCACGTCGTCGAACGAGAGTATAGTTGCAGGCATTTTTTTTTAAAACAAATTCGTTCGATGCATCTTACAAGGAGGAAATATTGAGAATTTGCTTTTTTATGTTTATTCAAACAAAAATGTCCTTGCTATTTGCTTCATTCGAAGAATTTTAATATTAAGGACTTTATATCAAGGGCAACTGAAAAAGCCATCGCCAAACGTTAACGAAGTAATTTTTTCAAGCTCCATGGATGTCAATTTTCGAAAGTTAAAGCTGTCAAACATTTTACAGCCTCATGTTAAAGTGGACATCGACTTTAACATGAGGCTGTAAATGTTCTAAGAATATCCTAGAAAAGATTCATTATTGTGATAATAATTCTGTTTAATGTCCTTTTATGTTCCAAGATAATCTCATTGTCCAGCCAGCAGATGAAATTCATTTACCATAAAACCGTACGGAACGTGCTTATCACATCATTCTCTCTCTCTTTATTTTGATTTATGAATAAATTCAACGTGATAAATTAGCTCCATCCATAGGTAAGGATATTAAACTTAAACAAAAACCTGACTCCACAACAATCTGTCCTCTATAACGAAAGACAGAGAGACCACACCACCACCAACCGAACTGGTTGGTGCTAAGGCTAAGACTTCTTAAACTGTGTTATAAGATCAGTTCATAATCACTATCATCTCTATGACAACATCGACCTAATTTCCTTTCTTCCAATCAGGGAAGGGAGGGCAGGCAGATGGAGGTAAAGTACCTACATTTTATTTGTTGTTACTGTAGGAATATCAAACGAGCTCTTATTTTAAATGCATGAGAGCCACAACTAGAGATGAAGAAAAGTTAATAAAATAGAAACATTTATCTCCACAGACATACCTTGTCCTTACACCTTTATTCGATTACCTGTGTGTTTTAACAAGGGTGAGTCCACTGAGAGAGAGGAAGAGGTGAAGAACAAGGAAATAGGGTAACCCAAGCATAATAAATTCTTATCGTTGTATGTCCCTTGTCACTTAAGCTCTTACGCTTCGCTGGATCGGACAATGTGCTTGGATATCCTTTCTTCTTATAAGTATACACTCTGCAGCTTGCCCACATCAGACCCCCCGGCCCATCCCGTCTTAACTCTAGTTTATTCACCCATTTCAAATCCCAAACTGAAATAGGGTTAAAATGTTTAAATCTGCACCCAGTAACCTACCCTATTTTCTTGGATGAAGGAAGAAGCCCTCAACGACTATACCTACGACTACAACGACAACGATGATGATGAGCAAACTAAACCATCCTGCTGAATGCTGTGTGGTGACCTCGATGTCGTTCCTTTCTTTTTCTGCAATAGGTGCCTTTCTGCCATCATCGCAGAGTTCTGAGTTGTATTCGCAAAAGGCTGGCCAACAGTTACAACAACAAGCAAAAAAATAAAATAAGAAATGTTGTATAAATTCCATGGGCATAAATCAAGTTAAAAACGTGACAGGCAAGCAAAAACCTCTGCCCCGTATTACTTACTTACTTATTTTTTAAACACTGAATAGCTTTCATCGAGAAAGAATAGAATTGACCTGATGGTCCGAAAACCACGGAACGGAGTTAAGTACTTAGTCGGATTATTTCAAGTAACTTGAAAGCCTGTTCTTCATTTTTATTCTAAATCCAATTGATTGGGGGAAAGATGTAGATTTAAATATAAATAATTATTGGATATTTGAAAATATGTTGACTACTTGAATGCTTTCATTCAAAAACACCGATTTCCCTCACAAATTCAAACGTCTTGTACAAAGTGGCGCCCAATTTTTTCTCCTAACAACGCTATATAAGGGAGAGAAAGTTCGGAAACTCTTGATTCTCAACCAAAATGAAATGCTGTTTGAAATGTTTCTTTCCAAGAACTTCAAAGGGTTTACTTGACCCCAACAGAAGACATCTAAAAGAACTTTAATAGCCAATTTATTCAAAAACAAACAACATTGAATGAATTCAAATGATTTATCTTAAGCTTTTGTCTAGACAATCTTCCATGAACCTCATTGATTGATTAGCAAAGGATATCAATACACATAAGGTAACAGGTAACCCTCATTTAAAGTCCATGTAGAGCCTTAAACGATCGAATATGTGATTTAATGATCTGAAGGTATTAAATCTTAGGTCCCACACAAAAACCAATGTCTTTCAATTTTCGTAGACATATAATAACCCATTCATCATATTGTCCCCCAGTTTCTCTCTACCCACTCTATGTCCCAGTTATGTATGGAGAACTATACACAACGTTTTGAGGTTTGTATATGCGGTCAACCTTTTTCCCCTAAATATCAAACAGAATTATCAAATATACAGAATCGACAACGACGAACGTGGTCGTAACACATCAGAGAGGTATCCCATCATATTTACAGAAGTTTATCGCAATTTACTTCACAAATACCACTTGATGAACAGACATACATAACTGAAGCAATTTTACGAGCTTACACAAAACATGTTCGTTTAGGGCCAGCATCCAGATCTGGAAACCGAATGGAATCAATAGGATTCATCGATATAAAACCAATAAATTAGGTCGCTCACAATTATTTATTGGAATAACCTCAGTTGATATATAAATACAACTCTTGGTTAATACAGTTCCAAGTTTTCTGTGATTGCCTACATTGAGGCTGGCGTGGTTAGGCTTCACTGGACGGAATAGAATAGTGATTTCAAAGGGCAATCAATAGTTGCTCGTGCCACCATAAAAATATAAACATTACTGAAAAAATAGACCCATTAATTGCATTTGATGTTTACAGACGAATCTCTGATGGGAGATTCTACTGCGTCATCATTTGATCCTGAAACCCTACTGCAATCAAAGGCCTCCCAAAAATATGCAATCAAAGTCAATAAATCTCTGGTCATCGCATCACGTCGTCGAACGAGAGTATAGTTGTAGCAATTTTTTTTTTTTAAATAAATTCCCGTCGATGCATTTAAGGAAGAACTTTGTGCTTGGCCATCAAAAAGTGAAAAAGAGAAACTTTAGCATATCAAATTAAGGGTAAGCAAAATGCTCATTTTGCCGCCCGACCGGTCGGGAGGAGCCCATTAACGGATGGCTGATGGGGGCCAAACGGGCGTGCAATTAAACGATATGCTTTCGGCACGGCCGGCCGGGTGAGTGAGTTCACTTGAACCGCAACGAAAAAGGATCGCATGGTATTCGGTGTAATTAATTATGGCGACGCGGAGTGCAGTGGTGAGGCCACTATTGCATGCACTTGAGAGGTGGTTCTGATGTTGGTATATGGGACTTGATTTTGCGACTACTACGACGATGTTGGCTTTTGAATGGCGACTATGGCGATGAAAAGGACCTCTTTGCATATATTCATTAATTTCAGCCATGTTAACTGTGGCAAAACTTACCCACTCTTTTCTGCTGTTGCAGGCTCTATGAGCCTCGATGCTCGAGAGGCATGCAATCCACACATTTACGCCGTTAAAGGTTATTTGCGCGCTGTTCTGCTGTTGCTTTTTCAGCTGCTAAGAACGACGAAGGCTCCATGGAAGACACTTTATAAACGCGAAGATAAGTATGGAAACATGTATACACTTTACAATTCACCATCTATGGAGGGCTCCGGACTCCGGAGAAGGCGAGAGAGCAGGCACAAGAAGAACAAAAATTAAATTGCTGCTTTGGAACAAAATTTATTACGCTCTTGAATCGTTTCTATAAATATATTTATAGACTGAGTTTTTTTCGCCCTTTATTTAGTATTTCCTTTTTTTTTTTGGAGCAATATTGGACGACGAGGACGTTGTTAAGAAGTTTCCTCTACTTGACGAGATATAGATGGGCTTGGGCATTATAAGCGGCTTGATGGTTGGTAGAAGACTTAAGCAAGATAAGTTGAAAAACAGGATGTATAATGGCGAAATTTATTGAAGAGATACAAAAGCTTAGGTTTTTTTTGTGTTGCGATTTCTATTTCGAGACAAGGGAAGAGATTTGTTTGTTTAAATCGATGAGATCATGAAAGTTAATGGAGCGACATAAAATATTTGTTATGAGAGGAGGTTTGAAAATTTCGAAAGTTTATTTAGATTAAAGTACTATTTTTGCTCAGTCCTGGCTATTTGGTAATACTCTAGGAAGCATAATTACAGCCTAACAGTCCATTTGCCTTGTTCTTATGACTGTTAGACTCTTAAAACCAATGAACCATTTAAGATCTAGCCCAAATGACCACTACATAGACAACTCAATTGCTTTGTCAATTCATAATGACAACCAGAATCAACATCTTAAATTCCTAATATTGTCATCTTCGAATTCAATTCCTGCGTGTCGTCTTCCTAAAAACCTCGATGTTAAACAACTGTAAACACAGGAATAGGAGGTATTAATATCCTTCACTCAGTAGAGCATCATCATCATCATCGACCAAACAGATAATTCCATCCCCAGATTATGTTAACACACTTTGCTGTCCATGGAGGTTCAATCAATAAATTCACAAAGCCCTCTCGTCTCCTGTCTCGCGCAATATGGTAAAGGCAGAGAAAGCAAGAGAGAGAGAGATGGGACACTAGTACGAAAGGTTTAAGCTATGTGCACATATACAACATTCACTTATGCAAAATGCTCCCAAGACCCAAAATGCAAATTCTTGAAATCCGATTTGGGAGTTTAAATCAACAACCGGAAACAGTAAATGCTCGCCACATCCGTTTCCTTCGATTCGATTCGGTTCGCTTCGGTTTGGGTTTACTTGCATGAGTCTCCATCACTCTTAGTTCTGCTTGTGTATATACGCTAGCTAGCTTGCTTCAGAGGGGTAAGAGTGAGGGGTGGTTGTTCGCATTTAATATGAGTGAATAACTTTATTCATTGGCAAATCAAAATCAGTTTGTGTATTTGCGGTGCTGTGGTGCGGTCTTGTTCCTCTGTTCTCTGTCGTGTCCGTTTGTCGCTTCTGCTGTTGGTTGGAGCTCGTCCTTAATTCACGTCACATGTGCCTTGAATTATTATAATCCTGCATGACAGAGGTGTGTAAAGGATCGCAACTGAGTGGACGTGCTGAAATTTCCGTTCTAAAAATAAGACAAAAAAGTGATGTAGGCCATAACATCTCAATACATTTTGTATGACTTGAAAAGTGGTATGACATGAGCATCATCAGTGACAAAGATGATTTCTAACTTTTTGTCAACTTTTTCATAGATCCAACCCCACTGTATAGCACACAAAAAAGTGATTTCGTCAGGAAATCATACACAATGCAATGGATATTTTGCAATTATAAATTTCATTATTTGCCTTGAGCCGCATGACACGCCCAAAATATACCAACCATCCTTTTTTTTTTGTACACCTTCACCTGCTTTTATCTCATCACACCCGCAAAAGTTTTCGGGCTTCAAAATGAGAGTTCCACGGATGATAGCAAACGTGATTATAATTGAGAATGCAGCAGCTAACAGCGGCAGCAGCTTTTTTTTAATCCGACACAAATGTTACCGCATGAAATATGGAAGCTTAACATTTAATTAGATTTCATCAGGGATGGCTCACGTTTGTGACGTAAAAGTGATGGAAACAGCCACGATACAGACGGCACTGGCTGGCTGCTGGCAAGGTAGATCTAGATATAAACCAGCATAAGTGGGATTTAAAAGTTTTAAAGTAGGCACATTGCATACATTCACACGCACATATTAAAAGTTTGAGATCGATATTGTGTAAGGGAGATTAAGTTAAGCGGTTGGACATAACACCGGTGTAATTTTTAATGCGCCTGGATGAATTTTAAATATATGATCGGCCTTTGTTTTTTTGTTAATTATTGTAATGAGACACGGGGGCAGATAAGTCAAAAGTCACATGGTCATGTCATGTGGATTCAATTTTCTCCAATTTTGCGGTCATCATTTTGACGACATGAATTTGCGAAATTACAAAAAAAAACCATTATCCCGATATTAAATTTTAAAATGAAACACATCAAGCTGTTATCCCAAGACGCGATGAAAACAAAGCTTATCGCAATTTACTTTTCCCACTTGATGAACAGACATATACCACCGAAGCAATTTTATGAGCTTACACAAAACATGTTCGTTTAGGACCGGAAACCGAATGGAATCAATAGGATTCATCTGTATAAAACCAATAAATTAGGTCGCTCACAATTATTTGTTGGAATTAACTCAGTTGATATAATAAATTTAACTTTTGGTTAATATAGTTCCAAGTTCTCTGTGATTGCCTGCATTAAGGCTGGCGTGGTTAGGCTTCACTGGACAGAATAAAATTGTGATTTCAAAGGGCAATCAATAGGTAACATTTTCTAAAAAAAAAAACGATAGACCCATTAATTGCATTTGATGTTTACAGACGAATCTCTGATGGGAGAGTCTACTGAATCATCATTTGAGCCTGAAACTCTACTGCAGTCAAAGGCCTCCTGAAAATATGCAATCAAAGTCTTCGTGTAGTAGAAAACAAGATATCAGCTCAGTTTATAACACCATGTCACACATTTATTTTCTAACCAGAAACATATGATCCTTGGCTTGGAGGTTTATAACATGTTAGCTAAGCAATCAAAAAAGTATCAAACTTAATTATATACCTCTTAAAAGAACAAGTGTTCCTAAAATTTATAAATAGTGTCATTACTGAGAGAAAAGAGATTTTTCACGCATCCAGTGCTGATTTTTTCTTGCCTCAAGCATAATTGTCTCACACCAATTATCCATCATTCTTGCTGACTTCCTCTGTCATTTCCTTTTCCTATTGCTATGTTTTTTTGCCTTCAAACACACACTCCTTCAAATTTATACGAATAAAAAATAATTTAGTACAATCTTTAATTGAATATGGCACGGAAGAGAAAACTTAATCATTCCATGTGCCAGCTAGGACGAATAAGATACCATTTTGATTCATTGCTTCTTCATGAACAGAACACACACACATCTTTTTCTCAAGTCTTCCTAAGAGTTGCTCATTCTTCAATTTATGGGACTACTTCATCGAGTTACGTGTGTGCATCTAAATTATAATTTTTCAAAAAAAAAAAATGAAAAGAAAAACTTCCATTTGCTGGCAACTCAATTTTGTTTGTCTTGTAGTATCGTAACACGTACTCTGTCAGAGATAATAATAATAATTATACTCATTTGTGTTGTACTACACATAAGTAGATATGGAAATTGTTAAAAAAGACGCATTTATTCATGGAAAATCTTTGTCTTGCAGTTTGGCACGTGGGGAGCACCTAAGAAATTGTTTAAGAGCAATAAAAATATGCTTCGTAGGTGTATGTTAAGTTTCTGCTATATCGAAGGATGGAATAAGTATTTTTCCTTAGAATATGTGACAGAGAACTTTCATATTCTTGGATATTTTGCGAGGACGTGACTTTTGCCAGTAATTTTGACCTTTAAATTTGGATTTTTTTTTTCAGTTCTGAATTTATGGAAATTATCAGAATAATGTGTTTCTTCGAATCATTGTTATCAATAGTCACATATCATTGTGAAATTTAAGTTTAATTTTCTTTAGGTTGAGTTTGGTGGGCTGACAATTGGTATTATTACCGTCACACTTAGATCAATGTAGATCGTGAAGTAGGTATAGTAACTTCCTGAAAAATAATTAGTCTATGAATCATGTGGTTCGTGTAGCCATTTAGAGGTCTTGACAAAAATCGGTAAGCTTTTGCCTTGTAGTTCCTCTAGTTCGTTAAAGAAGAAGTTGCCTAGAGTTTTCCTTGTAGTATGTCAAAGTGAAGGACAGTAGCAGAGAAAATCAGCAGTATATCCATGCTTGTCTTCATTACAGCCTCTAAAAAGGTCATCGGTACTAAGCCCCACTTTCTTTTAATGGTAGAATTAAAATACTGTCGGATCTTCTCTAGATATGAATCTAGGCCATAGTTTCCTGGTATATAAACAGGTTTCTAGAAGACGCTGCCTGATTGAATTGGCAAGGTTGAGGCTTTTCACTGCACCTACTCCAGTGTTCATTTTTGAGCCATCAGTGTAGATGGTAAAAGTCGAGTCATTAGTGAGTCACTGTTTTCCCAATCTAGTCTTTTGGGGAAGCTAGTTCTACCAAATTTGTTGAAATCTAAGTAAGAGGACAGAGGTGCAGATGTTGTTACCTACGTTTACGCTATGAAGCAGCGTGGCCTGTTTAGCCCGTTGAGTTTTTGTTTTGAATTTTCTTTGACTGGCCTTACAACAGTCCCAACAATCACTTTCAAGTCTATTTCTTTTAGCGACATTGAAAAGCTTCACAAAGATTATTATCAATTATGAACTCTTAATTTTCTTTAAATTTCTTTTATCTTCAATGGCGCCCAACGTCTGGCATTAGAGTCTTAAATTTCGTACACTAACAATAATCAAGGTCACCTGTTATCTACAGCAACATTTCATTCCTATCGCTGGACATAGCCACAAAAGAGAAATACAAACTAATTACAATCATTTTCTATTATCCTCGACTATTCAGAAAAAAAAGAATATTCGAATTTCAAATTAAAACAGAAAAAAGGTGATGAAAGCGTCGTAACGATTTGCATATTTAGCCACTTTCTAAGATAATAAGATTTTTCTATAAACAGACACCACCCCTAACAACACAGAACTCTAGCAGCAGTTGGTTCGTCGAAAAAATAAAACGACCAACTGAATGTTTAAAGAAAAAAGAACAACTGACCTTGTTTTCCCCCCAAAAACACATCAAGAAAGCTCATTGAATATTCAGAAAGAGCAACAAAAAAAAAAAGAGAGAAAAAGCAAAAAGAAGGAATGCATTAATTAAATATTCACTAGAAGTACAAGGAATGTAATTAATAAAAATAAAGGAGTCAGGAAAACCAAACCAAATCAAACTGGAAAAAAAAATACCGACACGGAGACATCTATTGACAGGATATTATTAAAAAATTATTCAACTCATGTCACAATACTAAGTAGGTATTTATTTCATTTACTAGAAAAAAGAAGGATAAGAAAAAGGTAGTTTGTTTTATGCTAATAGAAAAGGACATTCAAAAAGTACAGGCATCAAGAAAATAAAAATGAAATGGAAACTCACAATTATCATTATCGACCCGACAAAAAAGGGGAAATCAGGATTTTGTTGTTCCGTTCCGACGCAGGACATGAACAAAATATCATTCAAGTGGAATTATTTGCCTTGCCTTTTTTGAGGGTACGTTTTTTTCGTTCTTAAATTGAAAGGATACTTTTTCTAAGGGTCTCACAAAACCCCGGATGAATCTTTTAATGGGCGACAAATTAGCAAGGACATTTCTATTGTCGGTCGGTGTTTTTTGTTTTTTGTATCCGTTCGTCTTCGGCCATTGTAGTGATTTTGTTTTTGAGAGGACAATTAGAATGATTCAAAAACTAATTGGGAGAAGAAAATGTCCGTTTAAATTGTTCCTGATATCCGTTAGGCCATTATGTCATAAGGATGGGACAAATTATGCTTTTCCTCTTATATTTTAATGGGGAAAAATCTGCCAAAAATTTGGGAAAGATATTTTTAAAGAGAACAAATTTAAAGGAAACGAGATCTATGGGAGATATGGAATTTAAGATCAATACTTTTTCCCAGTGTCCTACGCAATTTTTGCACCATCATCAATTCCTTTAAACGTTTTATTTACCAGGAATTGCTTTTTCCAGGAAAAGAATATAAGAAAAGAAAAACCACATTAATCAAATTGAATCTCACAAAACGGCGGTGGTCCATAACAAGCAAACAAAACTCAACCAACCAAAAGGCACAATAAATCCTTAGAAAATCCTTAAAACGGAGACATTTATCCCAATTCGTTTTGTTATTCTGTAATATTTTTTTTCTTGCTTTTGTTTTTCATACAAAAAGATATGTGAATGTTTTGTTAAGCTTTATTGAAGGGTTAGAGAGGATAAAAAGTTAGCAAATTGCACCGCAGGAACGACAAAGTAAAATGGCAATACAGCTAAGCCAAGCAGGAGGCGCAAACTTGGTTGTTTGTCATACTTACATTCATAGACAGGTACAATCGACCGACAATGCTGCCACCCGCCATGAGTCGCGCTACCGAATGAAAGAACAATCGACACCATTGTTGTTAGTTGCAAACTTTTGTGTTATGGGCAATAAAACAAAAGAAAAAACGATAAAAAAAAATATAATACACAAGGATATTGTTTTCATCGGTTCACCTGAAAGGATTGAGGTGAGAATGGAAATGTTGAAGCGAGGAAAAACGGCAAGGTGTAACAATTATTGCCTATAACAGGCTTGAATGGCTTTGCATGGCTACAAAAGAGGGATTTGTGTGTAGGTGGTACGAAGGAAAGAAAAAATCGCCGACAATCGACAATTTTCCAATTTATTTGACTCGAATTGTATTCATGTTACTTCCAATTCCACAAAGAAGATGTTTGTTTGTTGACGGGAATTTATGTTTCTAATGTATCAAATTTCTATTAATGGGATTAAAAGTGGGTAGTACTGATATAGAACATTTTAAGCTTTTTGCGTTCGAGGTACTAAGAATACCTCGAAATTTGAAAAATAACTCGATTATATCTTAATTTGATTCAGATGAAAAACTAAAAGCAAATTCTGACAATTTTTTCTCTTTCAGCAACCAAGAGCTGCTTTAAAAAAACTTGAAAGTTTTGAGAGAGACAGGTAGAGCTTCGAATAATGACCCCCTCAAATGGCAACCAGACCGGGAACGACAACCTATTATACGAACTGAGAGTTTGCACCTGAAATGTAAGAACACTACCCACTCGAGGTGTTATTCAAAAACTTGAATCTTTCCTCACGCAGTACGAATTAGAAACTACTGCCATACAAGAAATACGATGGATAGGGCCAGGGACAACGAAAAGAAAAAATTGCGACATTTATTATAGTTGTCATAAAGGAATGCACATTTTTGTATGCGGATTCGTCGCGGAAAATCGGCTCTCCCAAAGTCATGGATTTCAAGACAATTAGGGATCACCTGGTTGTTATCCACATCAAGACCACACTACAAAACATCAGTCAAGTATGTACAATTTTTACGACCTCCTAGATAGAGCCTACGGAGCCTGTCCAGAGTACGACGTTAAAATCGTGCCGGAGACTTCAATCCAAAAGTCGGGAAGGACTACATCTTGGTGGATTAGTTGGAAAGCACAGCCTCCATGAAGCTACAACAGATAACGGCTTCCGACTAATCGACTTTGCTGCAGCTAGTAATACGGTGATAAGAAGCACAAGGTTTCCAAGACAAAAGATCTCCGGATGGATGGCGATCTCCGGATGGATGGCGATCTCCGGATGGTCAAACCGCCACCTGTGCCACACGTGCAGGCCATTGAGAATGCCAGCCCGGAGAATACCAGAAACTACAGCGAAAATAGAGCCCGTGATGGTATCATAATGAATGTGCGTTATTGAAAAGAGAGACGGAAAATGCATGTTTGAAGATGCTGCAACGGAAAACAAGAGCAGCAAGAGAAGAGAACCGAACAAAACGGAAAAATGAGAAACAGACCCTTCGAAGAGGGAAAAGAGCATCCGCAGTTTCTCAGCTCAAAGATCTAGAAGAGTAATGGGTCAAGAAAAAGACCGGTCGTTTCTTTTAAAGGCTCGAAGCAATTAGCTTCTGGGCTTCAGACTCTTGGAAAAAGTGAAGGAAACATAGTCACCAAAGCACAGGGAACTGTAGATGTTTTCCAGTAACACTTCCAACAGCTGCTGAATGCGCATAATGTCAAGCGAGCCAATCACGAAAAAGAAGCGAGACCAGGCATTGAAGATCCAGTCTTAGCCCCCAACACAGAAGAGGTGAAAAGAGCCATTGAAAAGCTAAAAAATAACCAGTCCGGCAGGTGGCCATGGTTCAGAGGATAGAGTAGTGGTTTGCTAAGCCGAACGCTACGGGTTCAAACCCCAGCTTCAACAGCATTCTTTTTCTACAAAAATCGCCAGCTTATCTGAGGCCACCTGTGCGATAACATGAGACAATACAAATCTAAGTCTCCTGCTCTGAGCCACGTAGGTTTCTGTTATGTGTGCTTTCTTTCTATGTGTCTATCTGTCTCTCTCTGTTGTATGTCTTGTTCTGTCCCAGCCGATGGTCTCAGTCACCAGTGCTGCTATGTGTCTGTAGTTCGTTACATTTATGTGCGAAGTACTGTGAAATGTAATGTAATGTAATAACCAGTCCACCGCTGCCGGGTCGGATGACATAATAGGTACCTGTGGAGCTCTTTAAAAATATATGTAGGTCAACAACAAAGTGTTGGAATAAAATGCATGCCTGTCATATGATTTCTTCAACAAAGTCCTGGAGCAGATAGTGCACAAGGCAGGTGTGAGCACGGAAAACACTATCTGCAACGAATCCACCCAGCTCCTAGGCTATGCGGACAACATAGACATCATCGATTGAAGAACACACAAAGCTCGTTGGTCTTGAAGTAAACGAGAACAAAACGAATTACATGTTATCAACAAACAAAAGAACATCTATGTGTCCGCATAGGGCAAAACATCACTGTTAGTAGCAGCAATTTCGATGTAATTATGGAGTTCATCTATCTTAGAACAAACATCAATCCCAAAAACGACACTTTAGTGGAGATCCGACAAAGAATTACCCTAGCGAACCGCTGCTACTTTGGTTTGACCAAATAACTGGGTTCAAAACTCCTCACTCGACATAGAAAGTGTCTGCTATGCAAGACTTGATTTTACCAGTCCTAGCGGCTTATGCTGAACGACCAGTACAAAAAGAGGAAATGATACTGGGCAATTTCGAAAGAAACATTGTTTTGTTGGATTTTCGGGCCCGTGTGCGACCGACGATGGCAAATGGAGTTGAAGGTTCAACAGCGAACTGTACGAACTCTACCAGATGTAGATGTAGTCCAGAAAGCCAAGAAAAGACGACTACATTGGCTCGGCCAAAGAGCGAATGGACGACAACGCTCCAGCTAAGAAAGTCTTCTCATCGCAGCCCCTAGGTTCGAGACGACAAGGAAGACCGAACCTGCGGTACAAGGATCAAGTGACTGCGGATGCCAGAGAGCTGGGTTTTGGCGACTGGAGAGTGCATGCGAGGGACTGTTCCCGATGGAAGGCTGCAGAGTCTCAGGGCGAGGTCCTTCATAGGTTGGGAGCCGGATAAACTGAAAAACTAAACTCTCGTGATTCGTGGTTCGATGGCATTTCAGTATGAATTAATTTCCAAAACGACGCACGGCATTTACCTATTTGCTTAAAGATCAAGTCATCGTTGTCACAAGTAAAATCAATCAAATACAAACTAGTGTATCCGCAACCAAAATTAATTCGTTTGCTCAAATATAATAAATGAACACAGCTACCAATTTAACCCAAGTTTAACACAACACTAGCACAATTTGACTCAGAGAATCAAAACCAACCAACCATATTATCTGATGAGTGAAATATTATGGTTCTTGAATTAAACTGTCAGTTTTTGATATTAATGTTTAGACCAATATGTATAAATTATTTCCGTCTCTCTCTCTCTCTTAGTCGTTGTGGTTTCCATTTGAAGCAAACAATATCAGTGAAATATTATACCGGAAAAAGAGTATCAATGTGGTAAGGGCAAAGTTTGTTTGTTAAGCCTTCAACTTATGACAAACGCATGGCGGAGGGTGCTGCTCTAGGGTTAGATCAAGTAGGAAGAGGGTAATATAATATCCTTAACGAATCTAATTAATTGTTTATTTTGCAAGTCAATTTTCTCAATTTGAATGACGACAAACGGTGTGAGCACGATTCAGGCTGCAGGCAAGTGTACGCTGTACGTGTGTGTATTTGTGCAATATGTTTACTTCAACTACTGACCACAATCTAATTACGCGCTACATAAACAACTTATCACCACCTTAATGACCTGTCAACCATAAATATATGCAAACTGCTCCGTAAACAACATTATAACATCCGGATTCGTTGCAAATTGTGTGTGCGTGTGTGGACCGTGAGCTTGTGGCTGGATGATGGCAATGAATGGCGTTCCGTTTTCGGTTCTGATCTTAGCTAACCATCATTATCATCATCATGGCACACAAACCAAATCTGATTGCCTTTAGGTGGGACACATTTGCAGACTTGATGGCTAGCTGGTTGAAATTTGTTGTTTGCCATGACGTGACAATGATGATGATGGTGATGGTTATATTGTGGTTTGCAAAACCACGACAACAACGAGAGTGGAACATAAAATTTGGATTTTATTTGCTTAATAGTCGGTTCACTTTGTTTACCACTAAAACGGGCTCGAATTAGGCTGTAGACTTCAAGACTTAAGGAGATGAAAAATATTAATCGGAATTGATAGAGCGATAGAACGATACTTAAGATGGAAATAAAAGAGTCATCCCATCGTTTTTATCTCGCATTAATGGAGCCTAACCACGTCGAATGACTAGCTATGAACATCAATAAACCAGTAAATTACAAGGCAGTTTAAAATTTAAATTGAACTCTTCAAGTACCAACAGTCCTCTTTTTGAACACGTGCCTTCGAGTGAAAATTCCCTAGTAAATACTTTTATTGCTTTGTTTGTTTTGAAACACAATTTTATTTGTCGACAAATACATCAATCTCGAAAACACTCCCTTGGGTCATATTTGGGATAAGAATTGCGTCTTCTTTTGCATTTAAGTGGCTTATCAGAGCGTTATCCTAAAAAAAAGACACACGAGCCGAGGAGCCATTGTTATAAACACATTTCGAGAACAAACCTACTTTTTTTCTGGCAGAAAGTGAAGACTTCTACTATTCTGTTTTTCAGTTTGCATAAGTGTACCTACGCCCAAACCACACACCTTCGAATTTAAATGAAATCGTTTTCCAACCAAACTGTAAATTGTAAAAAGGCAAAAAAGATATCCTCAGGGCGTTGTGATGTTCAAAACTCTATGTAAAATTTGAACTTCAATTCGAATGGTATAAATTGCATATTACATTCCGCCAAAGAATACAGCAGGACGTGTGTGCTTCTTCCTTTTGAAACGATTTTCAAAAGAAGGTACATCGGGGTGGAGTAGAGTAGGTACAAAAGGCGAATTCTGGAAACCTCCAAGGCATATGTGTAATCTGAAATCAAAATGTTTATAGTCATTTTGATATTGTGTTCGAGGCAAGAGGCAAAAGGAGTTAATGCAGATGGAATGAGATGGTAAATTTAATCCCAAGGACCTATACATTACACGTAAAGACATTGTCATAATGGCCTACATCATCCACAATGTATAGCAGCGATATGCTTGCTCTGCTGTGCAATGAAAACCGAAAGGTAAATCGCTTTTCAAGGCTCTCGGTTGGTAGGTATTGCTGGGCGGGATTGGGAGATGCGCTTTTGGTGAGAAGAAATCCGATTTTGATATCTTCAAGTTGTACATTTATCGCATTAGTATAATCAGAATGTGGAATCCATATATTTTACTTTTATTTTTATTTTATTTTATTTTTTTTGTTGGTTAAAAGAAGCTCCAGGCAGCTGGAAAATGTTTTTCTGAAAATGGTACCTATCTAATACGTAGTCCGATTTCGATTTGCGTATAGGTAATAATATGGAGTCAAAAGGGGACCAGAGGGGGTTTTGAAAAGCTGTCCCTCTGGCTTTAAAAAATAATTGAATTGGAAAAGAATTTTTGTTTACTTAAAAACGGTAGATACCAAAACAAATGTCTACTTTGAACACGTTTTTTGGAATTCAAAAACGTTAAATCTTAGAATTCCGTCTTTCATTAGTATCATCTTCATCATCATCATCTTCATCACCGTCAGCCTGGCCCATAAGGTTTTTGTTTTTCCCTTCATCTGCGCCACAACCGGGATCCGGTCTAGGCTCTTCAGCAAGTTCATCCATGTCTCCCGATTGTTCAGATTGTCTTTGCCTGAGCAACCCAAGTCCGGATCAAAGCCTTGAGAAACTAAAGTAGGTTATTATTTAAAAATGACTTTTAGTTCAATGCGTTTCGCCCAGGTACGACAGTTGGGCTCATCAGTTAGATGCTGTCGTACCTTTCTAAGACGCAACGCTTAGTCGATGACTACCGACACAAATAAAATTCGACGACTACCGACACAATTAAAAGGAGAATGGGCAAAAATATATGGGAGCTGGTCCACCTAGTGAACAGAAACCCCACCTATGATAACAACTTAATACTATGGAGTATATCAACATTTGAATATTTTTTTTGTTGAGAACAATGGGAGATGGGTAAAATAAGCGACCAAAAAATATGAAAAACACTTTGCGAAATCGAATAAACAAAGTAGAATTTTATTATATTACATGATAGTATCATCAAGAATAACGTTATTCATGTTTAAAGCTGGTGGTATGAACACGCCTTGATGTCGGGCCTAAGATAGATACCATAAAATCGATATTACATGTGTACAAGTACCGATAGTGCGACGCCCTGTTAAACAAATGCAACAATAGTGTTTGAAAGCATTTCTTCCTTCTGCTTCCAGATAAACAAGAATATATGTATAGTATTGCTTAGATCTACTATGCCGGGACTGTATATTTGCTCTCAGTAAAAATGTTCGTTGTCCTGGGTGTATGTTGTATCGATTTAAATCTCCAAGATTGTGATCTGTGTACAAATCGATGGTAAAAATTCCATTATTAAAATGCTCAGCACAGTATGAGCGGGCAAGTTTAATATGGTAAGTTCCCAGAGCGAACAAAACAAGATCTTCTTCTTGTAATTGTGGAAAATCTGCAAGCTCTGGTAGATTTGCTGCCATAGCACTAAATGCTACCCTTTGCCTGTTTAGATGTTATTGAATCGGCCAATGCGATAGTCGAAAGTTGAAAGTAAAAAAACGACATTTTAGCTCTATAAATCGTCGATTTTGATTATAAACTTTCGACTATAGCCTTATCCGATTCCAACCCATAATTTTGGTACTGTTTAGTGATAGTATCATCAAGAATCATGATATTCCTGTTGACGAACATAAGTATGAAAGCTCCTTAATATCGGACTGCATAAAAGTCACCAAAAGTAATCCGTTTGATAATTTTAACGGAGAAATGATTAAATAAATTTTTTCATTAATTGCAATCTTCGTTGCCATGTATACTGCTGGAACCCCATGGTTTACAGATTTGTGCCCATATAATAAAATGATGTACTAAAACTAAGCTTTCCAACGATGTATATCTCATTCGTGGACGCTCGGTGGACCAATTTGCCCATTCTCCTTTACAACACATATGTGTTGTGAAATATACTTTTCTAGAAGAATTTGTCTAAATTCATAAAACTAGAAAATATTTGCTGAGTCTGGCTTAGATGAAAAATGATGGAAAAAATAAACAAAACAAGAAATTTTTGTTGTTGTTTAATTGAACTTTTTTACAATATAAAATTGTTTTTATTTAAAAATGACTTTTAGTTCAATGCGTTTAGCCCAGGTACGATAGTTATATTGGCATTGGTTATATTGGCATTGAGCAGCTGTCCGCATATTTCTGTTATCGGCCGCTACAACTGACACAAGGTAATTGAAGGATCGCACGACTTCGAATTCTTGCTCTTCCACCTTAATAGTTGTTCTCCTCCTATTGCCAACGTTTTCAGCAGACGAAGCCACCATGCCCGCTCGTTCTGGATAAATGAGGATTGTACAGCTTGTGGGTTCCTTCCAAAGATGTCAATGTCGTCTGCGTATTTCAATAATTGAGGTGATTTGGTGACGATAGTCCTCCTGATAGATGTTTTAGAGTCACGGATTGCTTTCTCCAAAGCCAAGTTGAAGAGAAGTCAGGCCAGTCCATTTGGGAGACCGAATTCTCTTCATTCCGTCTTTATTCTAGCCTTAGAAGGAGATGAATTGTGTCGTCTGTTTGCAGTCCTTCCTCGTTACACTGTACCAACAAGATAGTGATCCGAGTCGATGTTGGCACCTCAATACGAGGGTATCGCGATCAGACTCGATATATCAATACGGGTCAATTTGGTTACGAGTGATTCCATCAGGGCCCAGGCGGCCTAGGTGTGAAGTAAGGGTTGGGTACGATATCCCGATTTTTATAATCCCGATTTTCAAAATCCCGATTTGATAATCCCGCTTGTTAAAATCCCGATTTTTATAATCCCGATTTCTTGTAATCCCGTGTTTTATAATCCCGTTTTTTATCATCCCGCTTTTCAAAATCCCGTTTTTTTATTATCCCGCTTTTACAATCAAAAGCAGTTGCTTTGTTTTGAAAAATCGCGCAACTGCTTTTGATTGTAAAAACGGGATACAAAAATGAAGTTAAAACACATGCGTTTTTTTAATAGTATAGTTTATAATTATAACAAACTAGCTGACCCCGCGAACTTCGTCTCGCCGCCCTTTAGAGCAACTCCATTTTGAAATTTTACAGTTTTCCATTTGGAAACCTATGCACCTGATGCAATAATATGTAATTTTCCCATTTGAAAACCAACGAGTTTTCCGAGCTTTTCATGAAGAACTTTCTGTTTTCCATTCGAAAACCCATTTTGAAATTTTCCAGTCTTCCATTTGAAAACCAATGCACCTCCAATAATTTAAAAAAAATTTCCCTAAGAACCATCTACAGACTAACACGAACAAAATAAAAAAAAAATTTGCCAAATCCGTCCAGCCGTTTGTGAGTTATTCGATCATGCACAAACAGGATTTCATTTTTATATATATAGACTAGCAAAACCCCCGCCCGCTTCGCAGGGCTTAGAAAATTATTTTTTATGTGCTTTATAGGATATTTTTTATTAAAATTCGTTTTTGACAAACAATATTGTTGGTTGTATACCTATGGTCGATTGGTTTCCCAACACGTGAAATGGTTGGATGAAAAATGAAATAACTACGCTTCATAAGCAGGAACGAAACAGTTTGGCGTATTTTTACCTTTCAAATACCTACATGAAGATGAAAGGTATCGAGCAGTTGTTAATTTAGCAGTGCATTTGAAGAACGGAAAACGTGTATATTTTACACTTGGAAATGGTATCTCAAAAGCACCGGAACCACCAAATACAACATTTATTTCATTTTGCCAAATCGATTCAGCGCTAAATAATGTCGCTGCAGTCCTAGTAATCTAGTAAACCCAAAGAATTCAAAAACTCCGTCGGGTAATTTACGTTGTATAGATACATCGTTTTCATTTTTAGGCAAGAAATAATGCATTTATTTCGTTGAAAATCGTTGCATATCGATTTCAGAAACACCTCTATTTTTACCTATTATACCTCCTTGCAACCAAGTGTGATTTTTAAAATTTTTTAATTATGCTTGCAGGGACACCTTGAACTAATTTCATTCTTGAATTTGCACTTCAACAAATATTGTTTGGAAGTGAAATTTGGCCTTCAGAATCAACTGAAATAACTCCATTTCCAATGTTCGAACATTTTGTGATCGACATTACACCACAGAAAAAAGAAGATTTTAAGTGGAACTTGGTACAATCATGGCGTTCCGCAAAACATTTTTTTCATTCCTCATAAATCCTTTAAGGTGCGGGTTATGGCTCCAAGTAACTTTTTGGGCTATTGTGCCTTCATTCCACAGAATAATCTGAAAATGTTTGGCCATTTCTGACGTTTTTGAAATATAACGTGCTGTTGACTCATTAAGCTGCATATTCAAAGGCAACTTAAGAGAAAAATGCACTACCTATTCGTACACCATCTAATAACATGACTGCAATTCCAGAAGAAGCCACTGCTAATGCTATTTTATGTGTTCTCCATATCACCACCGGGTGCATCTAAAAAATACCAACTTCCACTCTGACTGATCACAGTATATTACACCTTACATAATGGTGTCTTAGACATACTCTTGTTGATCGTTTTACTTCGGGACATTAATTTGCAAATATTTTTATTTCAATGCAACTGTATTGCGTTTCGCGTAGTATTTCTTGATCGAGAACATCTTGAATTCCACGGTTTGTAGCAACCAATCCTAACTTTTCAAATGCTTTATTCGCAATCCAGGGTGAAAGTATATTACTTCCACGAATCCCTATTGTATATCCAAAGATGTGCCAATTCAATCTAAACGCGTTCAGATCCCCAATCTATTCCGTTTGAAAAGTAATTTCTGAACAATTGCACCAAGAATCCGATAGCCGATACTACTTTCGATTGTTGCCCTTATTTGCCGACTTTCCCGTAATATTTTCCCACAATTTGGAACTGGAACGATGACTGGATTAAGATAATGTCAAAATTTTATAAAAATGTGTTGGGCGGCTTAAGTCTTTAGTGCACATACAAACAAACCAACATAAATACATCCATTTTATTGAACAAACTTATCCTTAGCGAATCTAGTTTCACCCCATTTAAGCGCCTTTAGATAAACTTCAGAATGATTATAAAACACAGATACTTATTTCCAATTTCAAAGATTTGAAGTTTCTGAAGCTCACAACGAATTAACCAAGTTTACATAGCCAACATCGTAGCTATGAACATTATATGTTATAAAAAATTAAATGTTTCGCTCATTTCCGAAATTGCCCCAGTTTTCCACCAAGAATTTTCTATCTTTCCACTCGAAAATTCCACGCCAAAAATTAAGTTTTCGGTCATGTTTGTTTGATTTTTCCAGTTTCCCCGCTCTTCCGTATGATTTTTCTAATTTTTGTTTTTCACAGGTACTATCCCTGAATACAACAGTATTCACCATGAAAATTTCATAAATACATAAATGTCCGGTACAAACATACAAACAAAATTCCAATGTATGTATAGTGATACTATTCCAATTTTGAATAAGCCAATTGTTTTTATTTTGATACATTAATAACAGTTACATGATGCTTTTCCAATTTCTTTTCCCCAACAATAATCTTTTCCTCAGCCCGTTTATAAAACTGTGCATTGAGTAGGATTTCATTTTAAAATGTGATGAGACATTTCTCAAAATCCTGCGTAAGCCCCAGCATTCCACGCAAGTCGCGAATAGTTTATGGCATTCGGGACATTTACAGCCATATTTATAATCAAATCTTAAAGGTTGCTTAACTTTAAGCAACCTTTAAGTATGATTTAAGTAGAAAATCCATATTTATAATCAATTTGAAGATTTAAGCAACGTTACTTAAAGCTCACTTAACTTAAACGCCTAATTTGTTGTTTAAAGGTTGATTAAATGTTGCTTAAATGTTGACATTCGTATCATATTGAGAAATTGTCTTTTTTTCGTTAGTTATTTTAGTGTTTTTATAGGAATAAAGCATATAAAAGAGTGTTAACTCTACAACTTATTCGAACATTTTCTGCGACCTGCAGTATTGTGACGGGATGGGAAAGAAGATTCCACATGGGAAGAAAAAACCACCAGTTTCTTCGGCATAGTATTCGAAGAAGTTTAATGAAGAAGACTGAACCGGGCACGATAAACCAAGTATGGATGTAGTCCATACTAAATAAAGCCAAAACGCAACGACCTGACTTGATTTGTGCCTGGTGCAAGACGAAAGATTCACTTCTGAGATATCACACGGATTGGTAGTACCAAGAATATCCAAAAACAACCTCATTTGCTTATTCTTATAAGATACATATGATGCACATACATATTACAAAATATATTATTTTCCATCTAAAAATTCACACTTTTTTTAACTTTCAAAGATCAATTGACTACGAGTTCTGGCTTGTTGGCATTCTCCTGTCGGCGGCCGGCGGCGGCGTAACCTGCTTTTTCGTGGTCATCGCTCCTGTAGCTCATCTGTAGCTTTTAATGCTGAAAAAGAAAGTGACAATATAGAAATTGAAAAAGAAAACTTAACATCCATTTACCTGGACAAAATTTGATGTTGCTTTTCACAACAGCATTTCCAATTGGATTGAGAGAGAGCGCCTGTTTACGTTGCTTCACCGGGATCTTCTACGAAATATACGCATATTTGCTTAGTATGAAAATTCAACACAAAAAATAGAACTTACCTGAATCAAAATCATTTGGATTTGCCAAACGAAACAAGACCTCTTCTAATTCCAACTCGCGTTTGATATATTTCTCTGAAACTTTTTTTTGTTTTGACAACAATTTGACAAATGAAACTCAAGTTTCCTGTAGTAGAATAGTCGTTTCTATTACTTTCTTTGACAAAAACGTTGCTTAACTAAGTAACATTCGATTATCGATTATAAATAAGAATTTAAGTAACGTTACTTAAAGGCAATTTAAATATTTAAGCATGTTTAACTAATTAACGTCTTAAAGCGCCCTTAAGGAATCTTTATAAATACGGCTGTTAAAGTTTTCTCCACCGTTGCTGTTTAAATGAATCTTCTTTTTTTTGTGAGCCACGATATCACGATTGAAGCTAAACGTTTTCCCACATAGATCACAATGATGATTTCTCAAGCCCGCATGTGTTACCATGTGTTTGGACAAATCGCCAGAACTCAAAAAGGCCTTATGGCAGACCGGACAATTTTGATCTCGCACACCTGTCTGAATTTTTTGATGTGCTTTCCCAACGCCGAGAACTCTTTTGCTGCATATTTCACACTGAAAAGGACGCTCACCGGTGTGGGTTCTGACATAAATTTGTAGACTATATTTCTGAGCGAAAAGTCGTGGGCAGTAATTGCATACAAAGGGTTTCTCGTCGGTATGAGTTCGAATGTGCATCTGGAGTTGGACCGGAGCATTTAAAGGACTTATTGCAATCGTAGCAATTCTGTGGCATTTTAGCTATCGGCTCCCAGGTTTTTATGGTTTTCGGGTGCTTTTCGTTGATAGCGAGATTTACGTTTGCTGTCAGGGTTTGATTAAAATTAAATTTTGGTAGTGTAAGAGACAAATGGTAACAAACCTTTTTCGGATCTCCAGGTATTGTCTTTAGCGAATATCTGAATTTTTGCATTGTATGTACATACATACATACATACATATTATGTACATTATGTTTATGCATATTCCTTAGCAGATATCTAAAAAAATATAGACTTAAATATGAGTGTTCCTCGTGAACCATTAAAGCTACTCACCAATGCAACTGAAAGTAGAAACAATTTCACTACGCTTTCCTGTTCTTAATATGAATTGAAAACTTTGACTTTTCAAGTTTAGATTTGTAAATAACAAAAATTTGAAAAAAAATTCAAAAGAATCGATCAGCTTGTAGTGAAGTGTGAAAATTACTATTTTTTAACATTGGCACCGTTTTTCATTTCATTGCATTTGAAAAATATAAATTTTATTTTTGCTAAACCTTCTACCCTAATACCTCTTGCATTTAGAGAAAAAATTAGGAAAATCGGTCAACCAGTGTGCCCGGTTAGCGAACGAACACAAAAATTAGGCTGAATATATATAGATAAAACATAAAACAAAGTAGTGTATTCATTCCAAGATATAAAATAACAAAACAAATTTTTTTCGTAGACAACCCGTGGCTAATGGGATTTTACATTCAACCACAACGAATCGATACTTTTTGGGTTCAATGTACCTAATTTGTAAAGTCAAAAGTAGCAATCTCTTTTTTGAATGTGCGTGTGAAAGCAATCTAAACAAATTTATGATTTATTATTCTTCAATTTAAAATGTGTACTACCTTTAATTTAAACACAATTCGTAAATTTACGTTCGCAAAAAATATTTTTTCAACAAATCTTATAACAAACACCAAACGTTTTGAATATTAAAGAATATCAAACTGTCCGAAATGTCAAACTCGTAGTATGTGTGAAAATTCGTGTGAGAATATGTGTAAATCTGTCTCCAAAAAGAGATTTCAGAGAAATCAATAAGTCCAGTAAAAAATTCTATACTTTTCCCAATGTAATTCATTTAAGGGAAAAAAAATTGGCACACATCCGTGAAGAATCAATTTCTTGGCTCAATGTAAAATCCCATAAGTGGTTAGGTTAGCAGAACGTCGTCGCGTCGTGGGTCCTACTCGCGTCCATAAAGTTTTTATTTCGTCTTTCAGTGCCCGCCTTTTGCGAAGAATTAACAAAACTTCCAAGAGTATCAATCTGTCATGAAAAAGTGCTTCTCAACTTTACCGTTCGGAATCGGCGGCGTTAAATTGAAGGTCCCCTCAATTTTTCTCACGCACCCAGAGAATTGTTGATGAGAGTATAAGTCACTTAGGTCTTGGCTCTTCAAGAGCTGTCGTGCCACTCTATTTATTTTTATTTTTTTATTCATACAATAATGTGTTAATATTTTAATTGAACTGTATATTGTAAGCTATTCTCCGCAAAAAACAGTTTTAAGGTCCGTTTGACCTGCGTCTGCGAATTATTCTTTTAAAGCTATTTCTAAAGTAAATATCAACCTTTTCTTTTTTTTAATTGATTGATTAATTGAATAAATAACCGTATTAAAAACTACACAAAAAATCCATTTTTCTATTTTCTATGCGACCAACAGCTGCGAACTGCGAATTTTCAAATGAGAATTCACAATCCACAAATACAAAACGCTTTCCACAAAGCTACGAATAAGAATAAATAATTCGCTCGGATTTCAAAAAATCAAAAATCAAAAATCAAATTAATAAATATTTTCTGTATGTCTGGTTTGTTTTTTATGACAGTTCGCAGCTCTCTGCGACTACTCATATGAATGAAATAGCAAATACAACAACCATTCTGCGACAGCGAATTGTGGATATTAAAATATTAAAATGCGTTTTTTGTTTAGTTTTAACTAGTTTTAGGCAGAATTCTATATGTAAATATGTTGGTATGGTCATTTATTCATTCTATTTGTCAATTAAAAAAGAGTAGGTTCATATTTGCTTCAGCAATGGCTTTTAATGAAGTATTCGCAGACGCAGGTCGCAGCTCATATGAGTGGACCTTAACTCATATTGTTTCTCTTTCTCATTATATTTTTTATAGCGCGTGATCTTACAACATTCGTTTTTTTTTATATAATTTAGTTTGACCATTTTTATTTTTTCTATTACGGCTTTCACAAACATGGATTCCTTTGCAAGATCCGCAATAATTTTTGTTGTAATTTAATCCAAGAGAACAAATTCAAGTGCGTACAGTCATGATAAGAAGTCATGTCATGCATTTTCTTTTAGTCTTACATATATTTAATCTTTTGAATACCGGTTTAAGCACAAATATAAGTAGTTTTAGATAAACGAACTTGGCGGGATTAAGCGGGATCAGCCGGGATTTTAAGAAGGGGGATTGTAGCAGGTTGGTATTTTGACTAAACGGGATTTAAAAACTAGGGATTTAATAAAAGCGGTATTTTAGAAGACGGGATTTTTAAACTTTTTTTCGGGATTCTTGAAAAACGGGATTTTAAAAAGCGGGATTCCGATACGCTCCGGTGAAGTAATCCATTAACGTAAACTCCATCAGGCGATACCTAGGTGGCTTTGTGGATATCTTTATGCGGGAACCTGGTCTCGCAACAACCATATTCTTCAATGCTGCCAACTCAATGACTCACTGTCCATTGTCATCAGTGGTCTCATGCAAACTATGGGATCCAATGAATTGTCCGAATAATGGCTCGCAACGTATTGTGGCGTTTAAATCGCCAAGGTAGATTTTGACGTCATACTTTGGAAGGCATCTCTCTAGTCATCTGCGTACTCTTTAGTAGGTCCGTGAACGTTTATGAGGCTGATGTTCTTAGATGTGCCTCGCACGCAAAGCCTTTCCTTAATATAGCGTTGAAGCCGATAATGGTAGGTTTTACTTTTTTGCTGACTAGAAACCCTACCCCGAGCACATTGGGTCTTGTATGACCGCTGTAATAATTATGTCATGATCCGATTTTTGGAAGACACCATTTCTTGGTCATCTTATCTCTTGAAGAGCTGTTATATCAGCAAGAAATCGGCTAGCTGCTGCGCAGCTCTGGCTCTGTAGAGCGATCGTACAATCCATTTGAGAATTTTAAAATCGTTGTTCCTTTTTCGTTGCTGGGGTCGTGGATTACATCTTCCATAACCGAGGCTTGCTGCCGGTTCTGCCGGTTTTTGTTTTTTAAGAGAAGGATATTTATTAGCCTTAGGCCAAAATTTACATGGAAAGGACAAGTCTCACGATATCGGCCGGGTATTCTAGACCCGTTTCCAGCAGCCGCCTTGTGGAGGCTACGGTGACACTTCCACCCGTCTGAGATAAATAAGATGTTGATTCTACTCGGCTGGCAGCTGATCGCTCTTTCATAGGTATTAGTATTATTATACAATTGTGGGCCTCCTCAGACCCTTACACGCACTCATGGAATTGTTGAAGAGTTTAATCGACTAAAGCCATGGTTTTTTGGATCTGTAATGCGATCCTATTATTATTTGGGAGGAGGGAGCTTGAAACTAAATACCGATTAAGAAACCTGTCATATATGAACAACTTTATTTTCTCCTGCCAATTCATTACCTGATTCATTTAGAACACGATTAACTTCATTCAACTATCAGAGAAAGAACTTAAAGTGCAACTTTTCAAGGAATATGAGTTCGTTTTTCAAAGTTCCTTCATTAAGGACATTTAGAAAAACGCGTTGTCTGCCTTCCAGTGGCATATTTGTGGCACCAAAACACAAAAATTTAACTTCCTTCGCTTCAGGCATAAAGTTTCTTTTTATACGTGCTGCTGTTGCTTCTGCCTCTGTTAGTTTGGCTGGATGCAAACGAATATGAAAGAAAGTAGCACACTCGATTCAGTAGCGTATATAAGGAGTGTCCTCGCTGTTACATTTTTTCTATGCGTTTTTTTTTTGTACAAGAGTGGATACACTCGTATGTAGGATACGTTTCCTGGATCGTCTTTTGGATTTAAAAGCCCAGAAAAAAATTCAAAACGAAAATGAAAAATAGCTGGAAAACATATAAGAGTAAATGGCGCACATACATTTTTGTGAGTTCAGAAATTATGGGAAAATGGTGTTGGATGCAGTCAGCAACAGAATTCTGGCAGAAGCAAAAAAAGGCACATACAAATCAAGCAGGGAGAGTGAGAGTAGCTTCCTTATCTTGGGGGCAAATTCTGGCGAATGCTTTCATAGTTGCATTGCTAAGAGTGCGGAGGTGTTGGGTATCTAGTGCTTTTTTCTGTTTAAGAACTAGCTATGATAAAACCAAGTTAAGGTCATAGAAATATTCTTTCAGCTTATATTGTTTGAATAAAGAATAATATTCATTTAGCTCATCAGCAACAAATAAATCAAATATTTCAAAAGCCATTTAAGGCAATTACATTAATATTAAAACGAAATGCAAGCAAAGAATATAAATTCCTTTCCTCACAGTGCGATTCTGATTATCTTTTGAGGTATTCCAATTTGTAATTCTTGTGTAATTTTCTTCTCCTTATAGCCTTTAGTTATTTTAATTCTTATTATTTTCTTCTTTTTTTTTGATATACAAATATTCAGGTATCTTCTGAGGACCACAAAAAAGAACTGCCTTAGGACTATGTTAATTTAACCTTCTTTTTGGGTTTCTTTTTTTACTGTTCATTTGTTGTGGAACTTTGATTCAAATTAAACAAAAATGCAGAGAAAAAAAAAATTTCATAATAAACATTTTTGCAATATAAATTGTTGAAAAAGTTTAAATTCGTTTTGGAGGTAAAGAATTGCTGCAGTAAGAAAAGTCGATGTTGAGTGAAAAAGTAATCGGTACTCAAATGCTTTCTTGAATAATTTAGAGATTGAATAGGGGAAGACCTTTAGGTTCTTATTGAGGGACGTTTAGTAAAATTGCTTTCACCCAAGGGAACAATTCTATTTCGATGTTTAAAGTATGCTCTGTTGAACACATCCTTATATATTTAGGTTGTTTTAATTATTATTCAGGACAAATGACCTCCAGCATCTGGTGAACGGAAACACTTCTTCGTTTGCATAGTACAAGAAATAAAACAAGAACTTGGATCTATATTTTACCAGCTCATTATGCAGAAGCCCCTTCTTTCTTTATTTTTAAGGCAAAATGACTTATTGCTGTGTTAAATATGACGAATGAATAAGAAAAATACTGTGGTACTAGTATTACTTTCGAGTACTATACAGTAAAAATCAATGAAAAGATCGGTTCCTTTATCCTGTCAAAGTATACAAAAATTAGTAAACAAGAACGGAAAAAAAAACAAATTAGGTTCATTTAAACTCTGATTTTATCGAAAAATTATGGTCCGCTTGATATATTTCTTACGGAGACTGAATGTGAATTTCAAAAAAATCAACTATCCAAAAAGTAGGCTATAAAACAGTTCATGACAAAAGTAAGCTTTAAATATTTTCATCTTTTAGGTATAGTGCCCAGTTCGAGCTAGTTCCATATCAATACCGCAATTTTCTTCTCCAATTTTCCTGCTCATAATCTTGGCCAACAACGCAATAAATCTTAACCCCTGCTGAAATAGAAAAAAATAAAAAGAAAACAAACTTTGCCAATTTCCTCAACAAATGAATTTCAATCTTCTATTAACTGAAGCTCATGTGATAACATTTTGCCATGACCATTGGCCATTCCTAACAGCCAGCGAACTGTAATTACTCCAACTAACTCCCATAAGGACCTTATAGGCGGCCAGCATTCTAAGAAAAATACTGCCTTTCTTTTATTTTTTGCTCATCTTAAAGGATGTTAAGCATTATTTTGTTCAGAGCTGAGATACAGCAATTGTACTTTGCCATAATACCGAATGGAGCAATAAACAACCGCTGACGACTAAAGTGTCAAGACATAAAAATGCCTAACTTCACTTATTGCTCTAAAAACCCCCTTTTTTGGAGATCGTCTTTTCTCTTATACCATTGATTTGTAATGTGTTTTATTATATTAACCGAATAGAACAAACAAAAAAATTTAATGGAACTTCCAGTTTCCAGGACCTAGCCCATAAAATATAAAATCATCCGCTTGAGCAGCAATCTGAGGTGTGGGTGTAATTACGTTTGGTCTCTTGACCCGACCGGTCGGTAGTTCATCGAGGACAATACAATAAGAAAATTTAATTTCCCCCAATAAATACGCAATAAACCCTCAAATCGGCTGAATATATGAACCTTGGGAGTAAAAAAGAGATGAAAACACTGACGATATAGGTGGTTTAATAGCTTTTCTAATATTTTGAAATGAAAATAGACTAAAGAAACCTCTTGACCGAGAGATTTTTGACCGAAAACAAAAAAAGTTTATGGGTCTAGGGTAAATATTAACTTTTTACAACCCCATTGTGCCGTCCGGCCTCGTCATCGTTAAGTCAATGGCGTTCTCAGAAACGAAGGGGTTGGTTAATTTACAAACTCAAGACATAAAAGTTGCGTTAAAGTCTCAACGAAGCAAAAGTTTCTTTCCTTCCGACAGCAAAATCAATTCCCAACCATAAAATGTTGGTTGCGGAATTTTTTGTACGCCAAACTCTAAGGATACCAGAAATGTATGGTTATAGGGGCTTTTACTTGTTCGTTTGGTTGCTTCTTCATTTTCCTAACGAGTTCAGTTATTTGTTTCTTTCTATTGCTCACACCTTTCGGGCGCAAAAATGTCATTATACTAAACATAAGATGTAATTTGGTCCTAATGATTTCACCCCTGTTGCTGTTGGTCGCGGTCGGTCGGTCTGGTCGGCTGGCTTTTTGCATCTCTCGCAAAATGTTTATTTTAATAGTTTCGCAATTATGTCGTTAAATTTAACGTTCTTGTGCTGCTATACTGGTGTTTGGTAAGGGATTTAAAATAGAAACAAAGCAACAGCAACGCTCAGCCGTAGAGCGTTGGAGCAGTATGGAAGACAAAAAATATCAAAAAATTATAATTACGAATGGAAGTTTTCAAAGAACCATGAATATCTTTTTACGCTCCTCCAATGATTTCAGGGAAGGTTCTAATTAGACCTCGGAGTTCGAAAGTGTAGCGAAGGAATATTCAAGCGAATAGATTCTAACTTTCGATGAAAGTTGACACAAAAGGCAACAGTTTCCGTTAAAATTAAGAACTCAATTAAAACAAATTTTTGGAGAGAGCGAGGATTATGAAATAGTTCAAAATTTGTAGCAAAGAGTACACAAGAATGAAATTGACAATTTTGTCAAAGAAAAAAAAGAAGCTTCTTTGGTTGAGGATGTTCAAAATGACAAAAAAGAGTAAAATTTTTGAGACAGTAAGACATTTTGCTCGCATGTCAACTCTAATGATTTTAGACCTATTAGCCTATCAACTCTAAACGACTGATCGATATCCATTTACGTAATAGCATTGATAATCTATCTATGACTATCTATGTTTCAGCATGCTTACTGCAAAGGAAAATCGGAAGAAACAGCTTTGCATAATCTGGTAGGATTATCGAATACTCCCTAGAGCAAAAGGATTACACTATGGTTTCTTTCTGGACATTGGGGTCGCTTTTAACAACGTTAAAAGCTATGACGACCCTGAACGTCGAAAACTCACTCTGCCAGTTGATTAATATAATGCTAAAAAGCTCCGAGAAGATCTGTTAGCAAAGGCACTCCGCATGGTGGTGTTCTGTCCCCTCTCCTGTGGAACATAGTAGTTAACGAACTGCTAATATCCCTCGAGATGGAAGGCTACAGAGCGATTGCTTATGCCTGTGATGCCTTATGATGTTTCTTCCGCCTTTCAATGAAAACATCCTAGTACCCACCTAAACGCACTCAATATGCTCTCTAGATGGGCTGATGACTGGTTGACTTGATATTAATTCTCAAAAATCAGACCTCGTCCTTTTTAAACGGAAATACAAAATTCCAGAGACTCAAATAAAAGGTGTACCACTAATTTTTACGAATGAAGCCAAATATGTTGGTCTGCTATTAGACAAAAAATTAAGTTAGAAACCTCACATTCAAGAAAGAGTTAGGAAAGCTACAATAGGTCTTATCTCCTGCAAAAAAAACCATAGGAAGCAAATAGGGTTTCCATCCTCCCATAATCTATTGGCTATATACATCGGTCATTCGACGAATACTCATGTGCGGGGTTGCAGTATGGTGGACTGCAGTGGAGAAAGTCACTTACTCCGACAAACTCAGCAGAGTCCAACGCACTGCATTTCTTTGCATAAGTGGGGAATTGAACACACCCTCAGTGGCCCTAGACCCTCTCCTCCATCTGACACCCCTCAACATCTTCAGCAAACAAGTGGCAGCGAGTACAGCTATAAGACTCAACGCCTCCACTCAATGGATCAACAATAATGTGGGACATTACCATCATTTTGAACTTGGTCGGTTCTATACCAAAGTACATAGACTAAACCATTCTAAAACCTTAACTTGGGAAAAACTTCCAGGTCTCCATTCCATCCAGAGTTGAATGGGAAGACAAAAAATCCTGGAAGATAGAAGCATTTTTATAGAAATGGATCCAAATCAAATGATGGTGTTGGTATTAGTGTGTACTCAGAAAAGCTTAATCTAAGGCTCTCATTACGCCTCCCAAATCATTGTAGCGTCTTCCAAGAGGAAAAATTAGCGATCAAAGAAATTCTATCCTGGCTAACAGAAAACGTAATATCAACTTCTGATATCGTCCTTGACTGTCAACTTGTAATAAAATCTCTCGACGCTGTCTCAACCAACTTTCAAACGGCCCTTGATTGTCGATCATCTTTTATGGCGATGTTACAGCAAATTGATAATCACCTTTGTTGGGTGCCAAGCCACAGAGGCATCACAGAAAATTGTAGAGCCCTGAAAGGGAAAATATAGGTATACCGAAGCTACATGTAAGGTTATGCTAAAAGGAACAGCCTTAACGATAACAAACTCTAGGTGGCATAATCTATCGACATGCGCATTGCGCAGTCAGTTGACCGTATGGCCGTCACTTGACGTGAAGTGTTCAAAAGACTTATTATCTCAAAGCAGATCGCATATTAGATCTCTAATTGGTGTCCTCACGGGACATTGTCTTATAGGCAGACACGCAATACGACTTGGTCTGGTCTCAAATAACTTCTGCAGGAGCTGTATGAACGAAGAGGAAGAGGAAACAATCTCTCACCTTCTCTGCACATGCCCGCAAACTTCATCTGGGAGAATATTTTTACGATAATCCAAGTGATATTAAATATCTTCTTCGCTTTATAAAAAGCTCAAAATGGTTCGAATAGTAAGAAATATTCCCTAGATTCATGTGGTATCACAATGGGCCGTTTCCTTTGACCTAAGTGTGTGGATCCTCATCCTGTATCCGCAGCCACTTTAACCTAACCTAACCTGGGACATTTTAAATTTCCACATTAGACGCCAACACAAACATGATTCTCATACAAAAAGTGGCAGTTATCTGAATTTTCTACCTCTGCATACAATTTAAATTTGCTCATAAATGTTTTGACAGATTTTCTGTCAATAAAATGTCTGCAACAAAACTTCTACAAAGTCGTCAACAATTCTACTCACTACAAATCTAATCCAAACGATCATCCATTCCACCCACGTCCAACCCAACGCACATCACAAACAGAAATGCATTTGAAACAATTCATCTTACATCGACAGGTAAAAGACATAACAAATCCTTTCACTTCGTTTGCTTCTTTGAAAATCCCTTAAGTTAATTTTGAAAACTTCTGCTTCGTTTCACCACACAATGTCACAATCTTCTTATAAATATATCAAAACGTACACAGAAATCCTTACTTCACATATGTCTCCCTACTGCACTCTCTGGAAGATTAGATAGGTACTTTTGAGAACTTGCAAGTGTGTCTGTCTACTCCGCCAAGTGCATTATTCTTCTTTGAAACAAAAAGATAACTTAAAAGATTTTATTTATTCGACAAGTGAAACGTGAATCTATATTGAATTTGAGTTCAAATCAATAAAGTTGAGTCGAAATAAAATCTTCAATTGCGTAAATTCAATTTAAGCTAACAGGTATGGGGGATGTCGCAATGATTTTCACCTCTAACTCTTACTCTTAAGAGATAGAATGACTCACAATTAATTTAGTTGATCGAATTACATCAACATTAAATCAGAATTAACCATCTTGGACCATCAGTCTCAATCTTAATGCAAATACTTAGCCAATTTTGTCAGTGTCCTTACAGAGACGAGCAATTAAGGGTAAATGAGTTATACACTCCTAACTCACTTATCAATACTTAGGACCGACGAAATTTAGAGGGTGCTAGTTGTCTATTCTGATGTAATTTATACCAACAGCAAAAACAATCTATTGTTATTTCCATCCATTAGCCATTTGTAATCCTTTGGGGATCCTTTAATAGGACAGATGAGCTAATATTGTAATTAATTGAAATCGAAGGAATCACAAACAACAAATAAACTAAGCTATGAGTGTGGGAATATCTACATCAGGTGGATATATTTTAGGGATCAGTCGTTCGAGGTTATTTGTTTGAATAGGGGTTGAAAGGGTAATTTCAAATATTAAGTGTTTGCTTTTTTTGCTTGCCTTCTTTTGTTTGCTCTCGAAAATCCTTGAATGAATTCTTATCATAGACGGGTCACTAGTTATAAGACAGTCTTGATAGGACAATACTCACTCAAATATGACTACATGAAGACCCCAATCACAAATAATCATTTTACAACTCAACAGAAGGTTCAACGAGTTCAGACGTTCATACATACTTTCCAGACAGTCTCAGGGACAGAATTTGAAAAGCAGAAAAAAGCAAAACAAAGTCATGTAACCTATTTCTTGGCCTATTAGGCCAAACAATTGGTGCAACGGAGTGTAAGATGAGGCAGGACCTGGTACGTTGGCAGAATGTTATATATTTGCGTTGCGAATATGAATTTTTATTCCACGAAGAAATAATTTCAAGTCGACCGAAAAACAGTTTTTTTCATTGGGGATAAGATTCTTGTAGAAGCGTTGGTTGTATCTATGATTTCGTTTTTCACAGGATGCAACAGAAAATTACTTTGGATGTCAATTTTGTTTTATATTGTCATATCGATTGCGTGAAATTTTATTTGATATAAGGGCAAAAGTGATATGATGGAGTGTCCTTGGTTGTCTCGCGAAATATGACTACTTTTCCAGTCATTGTAGGTAGGTGTTATCTGCGTGTGAAGGAATAGGTCTGGGTATATTGAGATTTCCATTGATTGAGTATTGATAACCAATAGAAACGATGACAGGTGAATGAAATGTGATTTTAAGAACCATTTGAGGCAAGGACCTCAATTCTGTTGAGAGAAAATTCTAGACATCATTAAAAGGTAAATATTCTTTAGATTGTTTCAAGGACGACACCAAAAGAGGAATAGTTTTCAAACAGAAAAAAATATGAATCCTTTCTGTTTTTTTTATTTCAAACCAATTGACACTTGACTTGTCCTAAGTTCTTTTTTTCGACAATTTGACCAATGATGATACCCAAAGAAAGAACATCCTATCGCCATTTTTGTGCCAAACTCTCTGTCCCAAGTCAAAAAGGACGACAAATTTCTTTACAGACAGCTCTTATTTCTTTTTATCTGTCTCTCGATATCGAATTATTTTTATCTACATATAGCCATCAGGCTGGTATACTCATACCCTTGAGAAAAGAGATTTCGGTTTCATTGGAATACAATTTAGGAAGTTAGATGTCAATTGATTTTAATTCAGATGTCAGTTTCTTGGGCGGCGTCATATGGGCGTATTCATAGAAAAAAAGAATAATCGACTTTGAGTTCTTTCATAAGAGTTTGGCATGAAATCAAAAGTAAGTTGAGTTGCTTTTATATGGAACCTTTTATCCTTCTTTTGAATGTATTGGCAAATGAGTATTAATGTAGTTTGAAATGTTCGTAATTTATTCGGACTTTCGAAAATCTGGAATTGAAGTGAAGTGAAAAAAGGATGAGAGAATAAAATTTAATGGGAAAGGGAAAAACAAGACCTCAGAGTCTTAATGACTTCCTTCAAATTTAAAATCAGGAAGTTAAAGGGAAAATAAAAAAAAAACTAGGAAGACCATTTGAATGGCGCCCAACATAAATCTTCTTCGAATGGTTGCCCGGTTCAAGTGTTTAAAATAACTTAAAAATATTAAAAAATATAGGAAAATGTATTTAATACCAATCAACATAACTACACTTAAAATTTAATCGATTTTAAACTCGCTCATAGCCATTTGTTTTCAATAAACACTGCTATATGAAAATAAATATAAATTTATATTGCTTTTTTTAAACTGAAGATTTTATCTTTTTCACTATACCACAAAACATTAGTGTGCCATTTAAAGTTGTGTTTGCTCTTGAGCGAATGATAAGTGCAGGATTGTAGACAGATTTAATTTAAAATGATTGGTAAAACTATCCTGAACATCAATCTAAGTGCAAAATCACACACACACACACAAAAAGCATCATATTTGTTTTCAATCGTAATCATTTATCCGGAAACCAGAAGTGCGTTTTAACAGGGTGTATCTACATTTTTTTTCAAAATAAATAAATGACAAAGAAAGAAAAATCCTAACAAGAGCTTTTCGAAAGGACATGAAAATGTGAACAAAAGCTTTAATGAGATTAATTTCATTTTGAAAATATACAAACCTTTTAGTATACTATAGCAATCAAACCATTACCGGAATTTTCCGCAGTATGTTTACCTATATTTGACCAGTTGGTAAAGAGACAAGGGCAGGCGGATGCCGACCTAATGGTCTTTCTTGACACTATGGATCAACTGTAATGATGAGCTGCATACATTACAAATTCCAAAATATCATGAATTATACCAACAAAATATAATTCATACCCATTATAAACACAGAATTTTCACAACTCGAACAAATATAATTCACAACCAGTTTTTGTAAGAATGTGCATAAGCGAACGAACCGTCGACGACAAAATAAAGTTGAAGAGTGATAGATGACATTCCAAGCCTCTCAAGATACGGAAACCAATCATTCGATCAAATTGTAGTCCTGTCTCTTGGAAAACCGGTTAATCGCCGTTGAAAACTAGAGTAATCTCCTTTGATAAGTCAAGGGAAGCCTTATAGAGATAGAGACACCGGTTAATCGGCATTGAAATCCTGATCGAAGGATCATTGACAGCCGTTGATAAGCCAAGGGAAACCTTGAGACACCCAACCTTTGACAACATGGAATAACACACAACATTCATCCAAGATTACCGACCAACCTAATATTGTTACCCTAACTTTGAAAAATAGAAAAACGTCAGCATATGAATGTCTAATTAGTGCTGTTTGATGAAGAAAACTCAGATCAGCACAGCGCAGAACAGCACAAGCAAATGAAAACTGTCAGAACAAGATAGAACAGAAAAGATATATATTCCAGGTCAAATCAAATTGAATAAAATTTTCATTTATTGGAAACAAGATACTGAATAGCTACATAATTAGATTTTTGCGAGAAATTTTTACTTGGAAGTATTATAGTAGTAACACTTTTATTTCCTCGTCAATCGAGCTACATAATTTCAAAAATTTGTTTGATTGAAAAAAAAGTAATTTGGCATTTAAAATTCTGACATTTGATAGTTTCACAAAGCTGCTCCACCAAAAAAGTAGGAGCAGAAAAAATGGTACTTAACTGAGCTGGACAACTTCATGGAACACCAAATGACACTTTGTAGAACAGTTTAGACAAGGTTTTTCTTCATGGAAAACATTAACTTGTACTTTTTGGATCTTTTCTGTTCTTTTCTGTGTGGAACAGATTCACTAAACAGAACTATAGGACTGTTTAATGAAAAAAAAACCAGATCAGAATAGCACAGAACAGCACAAATAAATGAAAACTGTCAGAACAAGTAATAACAGAAAAGATCAGCTCCCTATATAATCTTTTTGACAGAATAAAATCAGCTGTTAAATAAATATTCCAAGTCGAATTAAATTGAAGAAAATTTTCATTTGTTGGAAACAAGATTCTGAATAGCGTATTAGATTTTTGCGAGAAATTTTTACTTGGGAGTATAGTAGTAATATTTTTACTTCCTCGGAAAACTCTTCAATCGAGATAATTTCAAAAAATTGTTTGATTGGAAAAAAATAAAAATAATTTGGCATTTGAAATTTTGACATTTTTGATAGATTTCACAAAGCTGCACCACCAAAAAATTAGGGGCAGAAAAATGTGTACTTAACTGAAATGAACACCTTCATGGAACACAAAATGACAGATTGTAGAACAGTTTGGGGCAAGGTTTTTACTCATGGAACACACAAACGTGTACTTTTTGGATCTTTTCTGTACTTTTCTGTGCGGAACAGATTCATTAAACAGACCTATTATTAACAGAAACATAAAATTTCAATTTTTTATCTGCCAATTAGCGGACTTTAAAGTCAATCTTCCAAAGGATCAAACGCTACAAATCATAGGAGCCAAGCGAAAAAATTAATCCGTTTGCATAGATTTTCTCAGATTAAAAACTCATTTGTATCATTTTTTCTGTCTTTATCTGATGGCAGCTAAATTGGCTGGCGAAATCTGCAAATCAGCGACTGTTTGCAGCAAATCCATTTTCATCTCAATCGAAATCCAATAATAATCGTCTAAGCCAAGTTGAAAATATTGTTCGTGCTTTTCTAGTTTATCGTATATTTCTTATTACATCGAGACAAATAATAATGCCAATGCAATGTGATGTATGTGCTTCGATAAAGGGGAGAGAAAGTGAAGAGTGGAGACAAACCGGAAAACCAGTAAAGTTATGTTGTAGAAGTTTTAATCCCGATAACCGGGTATTGTTTTCTCTCATACTTGAGGGGCGTTGGGAACAAACTCTCTGGATTCAAGGACTCCTCTTCAGATCCCTACACTGAACGAAAAGTATTGATTTTGCAAATCAGGGGTAGAATCGGCTAAGGCGATTGTTGACTATCATATTTTGTTGATAGTCGTTTTTGATTATCAATTTTATTTTGCTCTGTGTAAAGTGATCAATGAAACAATTTGAATTTTTGGCAGCTCCTACAGTAAGCAATGTCGTTTTGCTCAACGTAAGGTGATTATCAAAACGATAATCGCTTTTTTCCATAGATTTGGAAGTGACAGCTATTTCGATGTCGTTTTCATATTATATTTTTTTCATTTTTGTAAGCAAAACCGTTGAATTGGCTTCAATCAATTCCCTTAGAACATTTAAGAACGCAAAACATATTTGTTATTCCAATGCATTACAATATTTTTGGTATAAGGTCGAATGTTTTACCTAATGATCCAATGTTTTAAATTTATTTGTTTTATAATTTTACACTTTTAAACACACAAATTATTTTCTTAAAAAATTTATTGAAGCCAATCCAAGGATTTTGCTTACAAAAATATATGAAAACGACATCAAAATAGCTGTCGCTTCCAAATGTATGCAAAAAAGCGATTATCGTTTTGATAGTCACCTTACGTGGAGCAAAATCAATTATTTTGACTATCAACTATCAACTATCAGCTTAGCCGATTGCACCCCAGATTCGACTTTTTGTTTTTGTGCATTTAAGCCTTGAAAAATTCTTCTCTAGGTGCAAACATTTGGTTCCGTGTAATTTTCCTGCCATTTCAAAACTGCAACACGAATCGCTTCAAATGCGATAGAAGTAAACACAATAAAAATGAAAAAGACATAAAAGTATTGATTTTATTCTTGTTCTTGCAATAAACAAAATTCTCCACGGAAGCATAAAATATTGTGTATCTTGTTCTTTTTTTTCACAACAAAATGAGATATTCAATGGTATTCTCACATTTTCCTTCTTTTCATCCAGAAAGATATATGTGGCCAACGAAAAGGAAAATACTATAGGAGGAAAAGGATGGATTCCGATATAGGTACTTATACCCGAATGCAGAATAAAGGGTCCCCAATTTTTGAATATGTAGAAGGATATATAGCCAACAAAATAGAAACATTCATATCTATCGAACTGGGAATGTGTCTATAAGCAAAACAGGAAGTAGAAGGACAAGAAAGGGGGATACTTTAAATGATGTGTGAAATGGAAAGTCGAAAACAACCAGCGGAATTATTATTTTATGATATGTTTTTGAACAATATCGGATATTACTTTTATTGGGTATAGCTGTTCGAACAAAAGCAAGGGCAACAATGAAGAGGATAAGGTTGTTTATGACAGTTATAAAACAATTGATTTGTCTCCTTCAAAATGCTTTAAATTTGTAATTTACATAACACTTAAATTATTTTCAATAAAAAAAAGATAAAATATATATTGAAATCAAATGCATTTCCAAAAGTTGGGAACTAAACTTAAATTCTGTACAAATTGACAGACAAAAGGTGTATAGAAGGAAACACTTTTATTTGCTCTACACCTTCCTTTTCCTTTAAAGAAAGGGACTGCGATGAAGACGGAATTAACGTCACTAAGTAAAATGCGTCATTCGTCATGTCAAAGCTGGATTGAGAATAAAAAATATACGAAATACGAAAAAAAGTGATAGGGTAAGTTCGGGCATTATGGCGCACCGGGCATTATGGCGCACCCCTCAAATGTCATAGTTCCAAAATTCTCATTTAAATAAAAACAATGCAAACATATCAGCCTTTCCCTAACACGTGTCCAGTGAACATCGGTCGTCGATGTGACGAGATTCACAGAAGAAAACAAAACTTAAAAAAAAAATTTCTGCGTTTTTTGGGTGTTTTTTAATTTCGCTTTATTTTCAGATTCGTGTTTCTCGGTAAGTAGACAACGCAGCTGTTCGATGTAAGGAGCAAAATACAGAACATAGTTTCAGTTTTATTGCGTAACGGTAAATATTTGAAACGAAAAGAGATCTTAGGTTTTTTTGTTGACGTGTTTTGAATAATTTGTAATATGGCGCATATGCTATGAGGGCATTATGGCGTGAGTGCGCCATAATGCCCTTATGAAGTTTTTATATAAAGTGTAGTTTCCTACCTTGATCTCTTCGTCTCTTCTAGTTTTTTTTTTTATTTATGTACGTGTTGCATAACTATGTAATGATAGATACAAAGTGGATGTTTCAACTTTAAGTAATCAACAATTATTTCAGAAATGCCAAATATCCGACCAACAAATAAAGGGATTCGAGGCAAATGGGAAGAAGACCATTCACTTGCTGCTATTGAGGAAAAAGGACGATTGGATGCAGTGTGTCTTTTGTGGACAGTGGTCCAACGACTCCTGCACTGGATTTAAGAACACATGTGACCAATGTGGGCGTTCAAATCTGAAGTAAAATGTCTGCGCCATATTGCCCTTAACGGTGCACCATATTGCCCGCATGTAGGGCAATATGGTTTTTTTTAAGCTTTTTTTGAATTAATTTTAATATTGTTTATTTTGTTGAATTACTATTTTAATTTTATTTATTTATGTTCCTATTTTGTTTTATTAAATAAAAAAAAATTACTGAGTTAAAAAATATTGTTCATTATAAAGTTATTTAAAATTTCCGTTAGGTGCGCCATAATGCCCGAACTTACCCTACATAAAACTTCCAAACAAATGTCAAGATTCTTCCTCAAACTATCAACAGTGGAACGGTGCCTTTGATAAGGAAACCAATATTATTTTTGTTTAAATACATTTTATTTGGAAACCTGATAAGAATCACATTTTGTGCAGGTAATATACATATTTTTTCTGAAATTCGTCTAAAAAGAATGTATCATGACACAGACATGTTACAGACATTAATACTAGCTGAACCGACAGACTTCGTACTGCCTCAATCGATATAAAAAAGACCTAACCTTTTGCAACCCTCTACCACACTACCCACCCTCTACCCGTTACCCCACTACCTTCTACCCCATTATATCCAGCTATCCTATTACCCGCTACCCCACTACCAGCTTCCCAATACTTCTACAATCTACACTCTACCTGCTACATCGATAATCGCTACGCACTATCCACTATCAGCACATCGCTACCCACTACCCACTAACCCGATACCGCACTACCCGCTTCCCTGGCAATATCTCATGAGCGACTTTATACAAAATACTTAAAACCCATCTGCCAAACACTCTACTGGTACAAAAGTAGTGTTTCCCCAACGGATTTGCATGAGATTTGTATGTATTAGAAAACAACGTGTGCTGGGTCAGGTAGTAAGGTCGTTCCAACTCAGAAGTCTTCTCAAGAACAACAACTTCATTTAAGATCATCACATGGTGAAATGCATACTTAAAATATGGATAATAGAGTATCGACATTCTTGGCCATATCTCATGAACAGTTTGGCCGTTTTTTGCCGTCAATTTGGTTCCAAATGGTCCAACCGTTCTCGAGTTTTGCTCTTAGCAACACATTTAGCGTTCCATTTTTATATACAACACTAGCTGACCCGGCAGACTTCGCACTGCCTAAATCGATAAATAAAAGATCTAAGCTTTTGCAGCCCACTACACAACCCGCTACCCTGCTACCCCACAACTCTGTTACCCAGTTACCCCGCTACCCGTTACCCCACTACACACTAAAGGCTACCCACTATTTCAACGCGCTACACGCTACCCCGTTACCTTTTATCCCGCTACTAACTACTCGCTCTCCGTCAACCCGCTACCCGCTTCCCACTACCCCGCTACCCCATCAACCAATACCCTGGCCATATCTCATGAACGGCTTCGTCGATTTTGTACAAAATACTAAGAACCCATCTACGCCACTAACCGAACATTCCCTCAACATTTGGTGCTAAACACTCTGCTGGTATAAAAGCAGTGAGTCCTCAACGAATTTGTATGAGATTTGTATATATCTAAGAAAACAACGTTTACTGGGTCAGCTTGTAAGGTCGTGACAACTCAGAAACCTTCGTTGTCTCACGCACAATAACTGCGTTAAGGATATGGTCAAATGCATAGTTAACGTTCTATAGTTAAAATTGTGTTTCCACATTTTTTGCTATATCTCATGAACGGCTTGGCCGATTTTGTACAATTTTCTTAAAAACCCTACTCTACACTAATACTCGAACATTTTGTCAAAATTTGATGACAACGATAACTTCAGGGTTGAGTGTGCAGTTTTTCCGTCACTTTTTTAGAATATGTGCAACGTAATTTTACTCGTTTCGCATTAAAAGGTATTAAATGGCACGATACTCAAACTATTCCGCCTCATGAGGATCGAGTGTCACTCCTTCAAATACAAACGTTGGTTGTCTCCAAGAAGGATCAACAATGATATTGTGCACCAGACATTCTCATTCTCTTTTTAACTATCGGAATTATCAATCATATCACCTCCGAAGCATTGATCTTGTCAATGTATGTACCTAACCTAGGCATAGGACAAATTATGGAATGCATTAATCCTTGACATGGATGAGTTGGCTTTTGAATTGCAATACAGATCTCATTTGTAAAATTTTGGCATTTTATGTGTAAGTGTTCATTTTAGATTGCATTCTAATAACTAACACTGTACTAAGAGATGACCTGGTCTGAAAACACAGTCTGTGTTTAAGACTATAGGTCGTTAGATGTTGCTTGCTATACCTATGCTCTTTATTCTGGTTCCAAACCAATTATCAGCCAAATTGACTCAGCCATTCTTGATATTTTTTTTGTTTTCATATTTTTCGGCATTTTCAAGCCGCAAAGAATTTTTTTTTCATTTGCGGCAGTGGCAAAGCTTGTCGAAAGTCCCCAGCCAAAAGAATCATTGCGCACCAAATACTTTTTGACTTTCCGAAAATCTTTCAAGGTGCGATTTAACGCTTCAAGTGACTTTTTGTGCGCCATTCTGCTCTCATCCTAAGCAATAATCTCATTGTTACACTTTGGGCATTGCCGACATTTTTGAAATATTTCATGTAGGTATTTCTTTAACCTGCATAATCAATGGTAATATAAGAGCAGAATGCGCTGTTCGCTGTAACGTGGCTGCAATTCAAGAAGAAGCCAGAGGCAATGCTATTTTATTTTCAGATCGTAAGCATCAATTTAATACCGTACTGAAGGAAACCGAGTCGTTATATCGAGATGAAGAAGTAAGCGAGGGAGTAGTAATAGCAACACATAATTTCCATTGAACCATGTCCATGATGCACAACATTTTATGAATCCATTAGAAGAAAACTACAGTGCAAAAACCTTCCAAACTTGATGCTAACAAATCTGCATGCATTTCAATTAATTCAATTAATGAACAATATTTGGATTAATTTTTTGTTCTTTAATTTATTAATCTTTTATTGTCACATATTCTCAATCTTTTTTTTCAGTAAATTAACAATTATGTTGTAATAACAACCTTTTTCATTTGTTTTGTTTTTGCTTCCATTTCTTTTATTTTATTTGTGTATTTTGCTGATGATGGTGAATGAATGAATCCGAATGCATTCGTACATATGTAGAAAAGTTAACGGCTTTTAAAACTAATTGTACTTATTGTTTTTAATTTTTATTTGTAAAGAAGTAAAGAATTCGTGGCCAGTAAGGAATCTTGCCAACACAAATATACTATCTACATTATATTATCATGGGCCAAAAAGTTTGTTGTTATATACTTAAGTATTTAAAAACTAAAGAAAATTGAATTCTTATCAAATACCTATACGAAAACAATAAAAAAAAAAAGCATAAAATGCATAAGATTTAAATCCTAGGTAAGGTGTTTTTGCATAACCGCTTTTGTTCTTATTCTTATACTTTTTCTTTATCTTCTTGTCCTCTTCGTTCTCGGCATCAGCGCTCGCCGTTTATAAATTTACGGCAAGTGTGTGTTAGCCCCATAGGTCACTCCATTGCCATTTTTGACAGCTTCATAAACTTCCTCCGATTTCCTCTTCTTATTTTCCTTATTTTCTTTTTCCACCACTTCTCCATCGAAGATTAAAAAAATGAAATTTAATCTAGGTAATTATTATTATGTCAACCACACATTGACCTGGAATGGAGAAATACCTCCCTTGTTCTTGAGACCGGCTTGATCAATAAATGAGCTCTGATTATTATATTGATATTTGACATATTTAAAATATTTTCATACGAATTTGAGTTTTTCTACATAATATTGATCAGACTATTCAATTTTTTTTGTATAGTGAGAAAAGCATTATTTTAACATTTGCACCGTTTGTGATTTGAAAAGTATATATTTTGTTTGTCTTAAACCATCTACCCTTAATCCTCTTTAGTTTAAGACAAAAATTAAGAAAATCGGCCAACCAGTTTACATGCCTATATGCCGCAAACGAACGGCGCTAGATTTTTATAATATGTATAGAAAAGATAAGGTTCAGACTTTAGACGGTGCGCCCCACAGTATGAAAAAAGACGACACAAAGTGCACTTGCACATTCCTTAAATCCTTGACTTGCAACTTTCCAACTACTATATCCTTTTTTGCTGATTGTGTGTGCACACGAAAAAAAAAACGACAACACAGAAACCATTGCTCTACTTCTCTCTTTGGTGCATGTGCACGTCACTTGAATAAAAAAATTTAGATAGGAAAAAAACTTTTTTAATCTTTGACAATTTTTCACAACAAAATCCTCAAACATCACCCTCACAACGCAACAGCAACCTCGATGGATGGACATTTAGAAACAAATAACAGACAATTTTCCATTAACTTATTTATATTTCCTGTTTTAAACTTGTTTTCCTTTTTTCTCTTTGATCTTGCCCATCGAAATTCCTTGTACTGATCTATTTACATTTTATGCATTTCAGATGTGACATTCCTGCTTCAATTAAGGACAATCACGTTTGCCGTGAATAATTACTCCAAACACTGTCACAAAATAAAATATTTACACACAAAAGGTACATTTTAAATACCTTTTTGTTTGAGGTTCTCTGTTGTGGCAACTGCGGCGTATGAGTACTTTTTTTGAATTTGTATTTCTCATGGGAACAACACTCCCAAGGGCTATCCTTAAAAATCACACAAAAATGCAAATCACTGAAAAATAACAAATGAACTTGTTCTACGTACACGCTCATATGAATTGTACCTTGAATAAGGAAACTCAAAATTCTATTTTTCCATCACAATAGAAAATCTCTTCAAATGCACAAGAAAATGTGGTCTCCACAAACAAACAAAATAACAGATTTTTGTCCTTTTTGCTTTGTAAAGAAAACGTATATGCAATTTTTTGTTTACTTGGTCACAGTAAGAGCATAAAGAAGGAAGCACTGTAGTTTGAAGGTTGTGAATTTCTTAAGTTATGCGGAAAATGTTTGTGGTAGAAAGAAGCATCTTGAGAATATTTTTCGAAACAAGTCCATTACAATAAATACAACAAGAATGGACATACAGGATTTTCTGTTTTGTCTCTCTTGAGTGAAGAAGGAAAGCAAAATGTAAATCAACATTTCAAATTGCTCATACAACTGGATAACTTGAAGAATACGGTTTCTCTAGAAAATTCATCTTGAATTGCTTAAAAGCTGCATTTCTGCTTCTTAAATTCTCCAAGGACAACGACATTTTGCTTGCTACAAATTTTCTGAAGTTTTCTCAATTTTACCACGTGAAATTCTTAGTTCCTTCCTTGAGTTTGTGCCTTATGATGTTGGTGCTAGAAAAAATAACGCGTGTACGGCATGTTTGATTTCATTCGACTCAAGTGTGTGCACACAACTCAAAACCCTAAATATAATTGCGCCTCAATAAAGGACGGAAAATTGGAATATTATACTTATTCGTACGGCACGTTTTCAAAATGATATAATTTTCTTTAATTTAACAACTTGCACAGAAAAACAAGGAACTTTTTTAATGGCAGCTTAGAGGTTTACAAAATTGAAACACAAACACACACACATCCATTTGGTTAAATCAAATCTCCTGCTTGGTTTTCTCTCTTAACTTCTTACGATAACTTTTTAATGACAAAATTTTGTCTAAGAAAACATATTAGACTGCGTAGATTTTCATTTTATGTACGAGGAAGACGACGACAAAGATGTCGACGACGACGCCAACAATGTTGATGAACACATACAAAACTTGACGCTTTATGCATTTTTCTCATTTGAGTTTAATGTTCGAGTTGTTAGTCCTTGTCTTCCTAATTCTTTCATTAGAAACAACTGAATTAATATTTATACTCATTTACGTAAGAAATGTATAATTCCTAAGAGATGTGCAACAGATGTCTCAAAGATCGTTCAGAGACGAAAAACGAATAAAAACATAACACAAAAACAGAAAAAGTTTTGTCGTCTTGTCCTTGTCATCTTGCCACAAACAACAACACTTAAAACACAAGAACTCATTATTCCCTCATTTAAATTAAATGAATGTTAATTTTGTTTTCATATTAGTGTGGTAGCAGCAAACATTTTTGGTTTGTAGGGGAGAATGGGCATGGAGAAAAATTGAAAAAGTAGTTATGGGGTAGTTCTTTTCAAAGAAAACAGACAGACACTGTCTTCAAAACATGATTTATTCAACAGAGGATATTTAATTTACCTTTTCTCAAAAAGTTGCCCCACACTCCTTTACACGCTTTAACGAGATTTTGCATTATTTTTGCGCTAAGAAATTTGCAGGTTTCTTAAGGGAAGGGGACAAATGCTTTTAATGATTGCTTCTTTGTAATTCTCTTGTTTTTTTGTCTACACCTTGCTGTGACAGTAGTTGTCAATGTTAAGGCTCTGGGGGCATGTTTTTGCGGTGTAATTTTCGTTAAAAGAAATTTTTTTTAAGGTCGATAATGGACACAGGAGCTTGTTGGCTAAAATAACTTATCTTGCAACTTTTTCAAAAGACAAACAAATTAAGACAAAGGTATACATTTTGTTTTTGAAAATTTATAAAGTTTCGCAGTTGGTTTAAAGTTCCTTTTTAGCAAGATTCTTTAATCAAATTTGTCTGTGGTTCATCTGCTTGTATGTTTCAGTCATCGAAACATCCCAAAAGATGAAATTCATTAAGCCCAATTTGAACAATATACCCGCCCTCCAATTAGAACTTCGAAAGCCGATACACAACCAGACATCTAAGTCAAGCCCCCTCAACATGTTTTGTTTTCATTTTGATTTTGGAAAGATAGACATTTTGACATAATATGCCTTCATCCATTAACTGCATTTATTCTTCATGTCCTTTTCTCGTTGTCGTCATCATGCACGTTGGCGTTGCCTTTAAAATTCATTTAGAACAGCCCTCAATTACAAGAGTGCCTAACATACTACACACTCGACTAGAGTTGCTCCTCGACGAAAACTTTCATAGTGACAGGGAGATAGAGGTTGATTTTCCAGCACAAAAATAAACGACAACGAAACCCATCTATCTGTATATAGACAGCCCAAAAAGTGCAAACAAAACACAAGGATCAGCTTGAAAAGAGGGTCATTCACTGAACAAACAAAAGGACGACGATTTTTCTCCAAAGTGATATTACGACGACGACGACGACGACGAAGAGTTCTATTTAACCAACAACAAACAAATCTACACCCACACACCTGACATCGACACTAGAATGACGATGACTAAGACACAAACAAACATACTCGAACTCGTATTTGACTTTTTAATTGAAAAATCGTATTCAATTCGTCTAATTGAAGAAATACTTTAATTCAAATTGAAAACATTTCTACGTGCAAGGACATTTCTTTGTAGCTAGTTCCTGGATGCAGTGTTGTGAATTTGTAGTTTCTTTTTTGAGTCACACTGAGTGACACGCCTTTCCTCCCACTTGGATTTGTGTGCTTTGTTCAACATATTGGTAGAAATGATTGCACTTAATGAAACCAAACGTTTTTCGACGAAAATGAGAGAAGATCCTTGTCCAGAGGATATTGCTCCATATTGACCATCATCGTCATCATCATGAACAGGATTGACTCGAACTGTTTTTCCATCTTCTGTTTGTTGTCAACTTTAAATGATGAACTAAGGGAACTTACTGGACGAAACTTTCGAAATTGGTAGCAGTGTGTTCTTCGTTTGACTCAGGATTTGGCAAAAGGATGTTCTTCTTACATCCTTCCGTTACTGATGTTGAGAAAAAGAACCTGGCTTTGATTTTTCTTTTTTTATATTACTCTTTTTTTTCTCCAAATTGAATGTTCCCTTTATAGTCATCGTCATAGTCATCATCATTTGTGATGATTTGCTGCCCCAGAAAAGCCAACCTTTTCTTATTTTGTTGGATTTGGAATAATCTCTCTTGAATTGGATTGGATGGGAAGAAGGACGATTTGAATAAGTTCAACTCTCGAAAAAATAATTGGAAATTTTTTTTTTTGTTCTGATTTAAGGCCAAACTAAAGAAATTTTGTGGAACGTTGATTGTTTCGGCCTGTCGAAGGAGCGACGAGTGATGCTTTGAGCATAAGTTGTTTTACTTTTTTCCACAGAAGAGGAACATCAAATTCAAATTCATTGTTAACATGTCAAATGTTGAGCAGGCTGCTAGACACAATTTTTTGTAGAAAAAAAGAAAATTCGGATCAAGTTTTGATTAGGTTTTTCTCAACTTCACTTTTTGAACAGAACATCGACCCTTTTTTGTTTGCTTTCAGAAGAGGAAAATTATGGGATATGGCAAATAAATTTATAGCAATTAGTGTGTGGATCTCTTCAAAGTGGCTGAGAGGGTATTTAGTGAGCTGTGTATTATGTGTGTGTGTTTCACATTCGTTAAGGGCGATTTAGAAGTATATTTACTTTGGATTCGGTTAATGGATTCTCATAAAACTTATTTTAGTAAGTAGATCGAAAAGTAATGATAATGATTATGGGAATGGGAATGCGAAAGTAGAATAAAGTTATCTCCTTGAGAGATGGCGTATACATAATTAAGGACTTTTCTAATGTTTGTTTGAGTGACTTGTTACGGTATTTGGAAATAAGGAAGCAATGAAACAACAATTTTCTCTAACTTGAAGGAGAGTTTCACGAGTTTTTTTTCTTTTGGAATGAAAATTTAATTTTGCGAAAGTAAAATATATCCTTTTTACAAATTAAATTTAAGGGCTATTCTGTTGATTTTGGGCTTTCTTTGAACTGAAATTTACTACCCCAGGCTATTTACCACGTTAATCAAGTTCATCCCACCATTTTCCAATCCGACGCAGAAGTGTGCCAAAGATTTGTTATAATGAGCCTTGAATAATGTCTCGTTCTGAATATTTATTTTGAAGCTGAAACTAAAAAAATGAAGTGCCACAGTAGTAAATCTTAGGTCCCATAGTATTAGCTTACATTGAAACATGTTTTTCTACCCAGATTTGACTTGTTTTCTTCAAGAAAAATAAAATGTTCTTCTTCTGAAAACGCTAAAAATAAAAAAAAATACATAAAATTTCATGAAAATAAGGAAAATAACATCGAAAGATAAAAAGGACAGAATCTGTCTGTCTACTATTCCATTCAAACTGTCTATCTACAATTCCATTCAAACAGTCAATTTGTAAGAATTTTCATGTATAAAAAAAGGTACTTTCATAACAGTGACTCCGCCAAACCTTCACAAGGATAATCCTGTGCCATCGTTTTGGACCCGTCGGTCGTCTATGAAACAACAAAAAACAATGAGTTGTCAAGAGTTTGCAAGGAAATGCACCTGCAGACAGGATGTGCAGGTGCACACAAAAAAAAAAGTCAAAACAAAGACCATCACGAATGCTTCTACAAGTAATTATAATCCCAGGATTAAAAGTGAACAAAAAAGTCTGGTTGGGTTTGATAGAAACGGAAGAAAAAAGGAATACGACGAGTTCAAAGTCCTTTCGTGTCATTCAATCTATCTAATGGTCTGGGTGGATTCAAGTATTTGAATTGAATAAAATAAATTAATAATCGTCTCTCTCAGTCTTCTAATAGCACAGATGATTGAGGAATTTCTACTTTCCTAGATATTCTTAAAATCAAGGCCTTATCTGGATGTGATATTATCCTGAGATAATCCAAAATTTTACTTTGAGTAGTGCATAAGCTTTCCTCAGCTTGATTAAGTTTCTTGATTTCAACCGAGTTTTCAATCAAAATGAATTTAGTTAAGAGAATTTCAGGCTTATTGAAAAACACAATTTTGGAAAATTTAATTTATTTAAAGGATTTCTTTTAAGTTGATTGAAAATATTCTTGATACAAAAATATTTCCTTGAAAAGAATTTAAAGGCAATCCCACACACGCTTATAATTATACACAAAAACGTGCAGATTTAATCTTCACTTAACCAAAGAATGCGAAAAGATGATTAACAGCACATACTTAACATTTTGTAACCATATCTAAAGAATGATGTGTGGGCTTTTCTCGTGAAGATCGCACTTTCAATCATAATTAACGCTATAAATTTATATCCTGAAGGATTTTACCATTTTGTACACAAAAAATACACACAGTTAAAAAAATGAGATAATAATGTTTGAGTAATAACAGATTCGTGTCAGGATAATAAATCAATGTTGTATGTATTCGCGCGCTAAGCGATTCATTTTATGGCATTATGCGTGACAAGTAAGTGTACTTCTTATCTTTCTCTAAACGAATATGAATACGATTTTTATTGTTGAGCCCAAGACGCCTCAAGATATCGCTGCTGCTGGGAAGAAGGAAGAGGTTTAGGAGTGTGTTTTTTCTTTCTTTCTTTAAGGAATAATAAATCATTTAACAATAGGACTCTCTGACTTGTTCCCCCTCCACACTGAAAAGTATCCTTCATCGACTCAAAAGAAACATTAAAATTTTAAAAATGTCCTATAAAATAACAACAACAGAGTTTAAAAATAAAGAAGATAAATTTAAGAGTTTTTTTTGAGGATACAATAAGAAGAAAAAAAGTGAAGACAGACTGAAGCAAGTGGAATATTATATTTTTATTATACGAGTATGAAGAAAAATAAAATTTCATTAAATCCTGTCATGTGTTATATTGCTTAAGCAGTTAAATAAATTGAGATTGATTTAGAAAGCCTCCAAGGAATAAATGAATGAACGAAATGAGTATGTGGAAAACAAGCCCACTGAGGCGAGGAAATAAAAGTCATCTTCTTCAGTTTGATGCTGATTTTTTTTTCTCTCGTCGTCGTCTTGACACATAAAATTTATTCAGCTGTATTTATGGTTTTTTTTTGTTAAGTTTTAGTTGGTATTGGTCCACGATTTCCTTCGCTTGTGTGGATTTTGACTTGAGTAATTAAAATAAATACAAACGGCCAATGTCACTTAATTGATTAATGGGGCATTTTTACAACACAGGAGTGTTAATTCCCATTCCTAACGAAAATTGTGTATTTGAGCTAAGAAAAACATTAAATCTTTAGAGGATATTTTATTTCCTAGAAAAAAATGATAAACGTAATTTCATTGAAGAAAAAAATCTGAAACAACAAGGACACCTTGAATCAGGGCAAGCAATACCTACATGAAACGAAAACAACATCTGCTGACTAATAGCTGACGAGAGATAAGTACCTTTTCAATGATTCTCGTCCTTTAATGTCTTTCTCAGAATTTTAAGGAAGCGCAATATAAACCATTGAAAAAATAAAAAAAGCAGAGTTGTTTGTTTTCGTATTTTAACTTCCACAATGGACACGGGGATAATATATTTTAATAATTCAACTTAATTTTTAAACTGCCATTATATTGAGATAGCTTTAAGTAAATAGGTAAAGATGAGAAAATGATTTTAAATTTAGAACGCTGGTTCTTTTTTTATTTTTTTTCGAAAAAGGACTAGTAACTAAGGCTTTGAGGCTAGGGTTCTACACAAACGACTCCTGTAGTAGCTGCCCACACCTTCTATATAATATATATCCGGCACTCTCCAATAGAAGTAATAACTATCTCGGTTATCCCTTCTTCGATAATGCCAGTGAACTGGCAATGATCGACACAACAATTACAATGTCTCTTTAAATTCATAAAAAGTACAAAATGGTTTGTTTAAGTTCATTACTCTCACATGAGTAACTTCTTTAGTGGTATCACAACGGACCCGGGGTCACTGCCCGGCCACATAAAAAAAATATAGTTCCGACACGCAAACGATTAAAGGACAACGAATTTCGGTGTTACACTTGGAACGTTAGCTCCCTTATCAGACCACGTGCAGCCGAACAATTTGCGGAAGCCCTTGACTACTATAATGCAAATATAACCACCATCCAAGAAATGCGATGGGACGGTCCGGGCCTACTAAATTAAGAACTGTGATATCTACTACGATGACTGCTTCCGGGAATAAAATTCAGCGCCTATCTGAATGTGGATTTGTAGTTGGGACTCAGGAGGATGGTCTTGAGTTTCAACTCAATGAATAAGCGCATCACGATAATCAAGGCTAAAAATTTACCAACGTAAGCCTCATCTGGGCAAACACCCCCATTGAGGAAAAAGATGAAGATACCAAAGACAGGTTCTATGAGCTCTTCGACAAGACCTACGAGCAATGCCCTAGCTATGACGACATAGCTTACACTACACCACCTCCGATAATGGATTTAGGCTTATCGACTCAAAGGTTGCAAGTACGCGATTCCCACATCTCGATATCCACAAGGGGACCTGGAAATCTCCTGATCAATCAACCGTCAACCAGTTTGATCACATTGAGATCAACGCACGACACTTCTCTAGCATGCAAGATGTCCACAAATTCCGAGGTGCTAACATTGACTCGGACCACGACCTTGTTTTAGCCAAGGTTCGAATACGTACCGTACGTATACGATCAAGGTCAAAACATGAAAATGCTAAGAGAAAATTCGACATCAAATGGTTACAATCGCAAGAGATTGCTAGATGCTTTTCCGATCGTTTCGCCGAAAACCTCCTTAGAAGTCCTTTTCTGCCTGCACAAAATGTAGAGCACCAGTGGCAACACTGCCAAGTAGCCATATAAAGTGCTAGGGTTTACACAGCCACCACAAAAAATAATTTGATGAGTGCCGACAAGTAAATGCAGCTTAATTAAAAGAAGGACTCGAGCCTCTCGCAAGCTGTACGAGCAAAAAAGAAGAAACGAGCACAAACTTCTCAGAAAAAAAAGGGAGCATGTGGAACAAGGGTCGAAAGTTTAAAAAAAAGGTAAAACAAGCCACCAGAGATTGTACACCCCGAACCAAAGCTAGAGACCATAATGGGTACATCGAAGTGGAACCACAGTCAGTGCTGAGGATATGGAAAGACTACTTTTCCGTTATATAGAACAATTCAATTTATACAATTTCACCCAGCCGACATTGACGAAGTGAAGATAGTGATATCTAAGCTTAAGTTGAACAAGGCCGCTGGAGCAGACGGCCTAGCCGCCAAATTGATCATCTGCAAGATTTGTTCGGAGGAAAGCATGCCACACGAATGAAACCTCTGCATCGTATGCCATATCATCAAGAAAAAAGATCCGCTGGACTGCACCAACTACGGATTTATAAGTGTCCTAAGCATCGCCTACAAGATCTAGTCTACTGTATTGTGTGAATGTTTGAAGCCTTTTGTCAACAACCTGATAGGCCACTATCATTATCAGTGTGGCTTCGGGTCTGAATGCATACTTCGTCCAGTCTCCATAAATGGAGAATGAAGACGAAGATTCAATCAAGAACCGTACGAACTGTTCAGCGAGACTGACCTAGCCAGACATTTTTTTTTATAATCAACTTATAATCAAGGACTTTGTTCATTAGGGAAAGGATAGAGGATGTAAAAAGAGGTTTCGGTGAAAAAGTGAGGTCCGGAAGAAGGAAGACCGCTACTCAGGTGGTAGAAGACTTGAACTTGACGTGCGAAACTGGAGACAGCCAGCTGGCTGGAGACGCTTGTTGGACGAGGCCCTGGTCTGACCTGGACTGTAGCCTGTAGCGCTCCATATTAATTCAGAACAAATACAAAAATCGCCAGCTTATCTGAGGCCACCTGTGCGATAACATGAGACTATACAAATCTAAGTCTCCTCCTCTGAGCCACGTAGGTTTCTGTTATGTGTGCTTTCTTTCTATGTATCTATCTGTCTCTCTCTGTTGTATGTCTTGTTCCGTCCCAGCCGATGGTCTCAGTCACCAGTGCTGCTATGTGTCTGTAGTTCGTTACATTTATGTGCGAAGTACTGTGAAATGTAATGTAATGTAAAAATATTATTGATTCGTTTTCGAAGAAAAAAGTCGTCTAAGAAATAGATATGATTTATTATTGGTTTTAAAAATTTAGATTAAAATTTTGTCTGGGGACATTGAAAATTCTAAGGGGAAAATTCACCACATGGGTACATTAATTTCTTTACTCTAACAATATTTTAATAAAATTTAAAATAAAACCAATAAACTCAACAACACCGCCTCAAAGTGGCAATCTTCTTCATTTCTAAAACAAACAAAACAACCGTTAATGTCTTTGTGCTTCAATCCAAAGAAAGACATAAATTTTGAGGCCAAAAAACCTCACATTACTCTTTTATTATCATCATCTCTTTTTCTTGGAAATTATGATTTAATCTTCCACACGATATCAACTAAAAAGTAACCAAGTTAACTTTTTCAGAAAGAAAAGGATTGCACTTATTTCCATTCATTTTCTTGTACGGCAACAAAATGAAAAACTCTCTCTCTCTCTGCTTTTAAACACCACCAAAAGTGGTTTTGATAAGTTTATTGCATTTAAATTGCCCAATGAAAAGCAGAGATGTCGTCGTCAATGTGGTACTTAAAATACGGGGTATCGTCGTCGCACCGTTGTTTGTTACAGCTGTATAAGATCTCAACCGTAGCTGCGTTGTATAAAATTTTTATGTTCAAGCTTTGAATAACAAATCAGTGCGGTACGTTGCAAAAGTGAGTTATTTCATCTGCAAGAAAAAGAAGTTTCATGTGCTGATAAAAAGAAAGAACCTCGAGAAATCGACAGGAGATCCAGAAACAGATTAAGACGCTGCTAAGGTATGAATGGGGCACTTTACCTTTTCAAAAAGTGTTAATGCACGAGTTGCTTAAAGGTTTTAAATACCTTCAACGTTGGATCTGTATTGAAAGTGTTTTCGAGAATAATATATAATCAACAAGCGTCTTCGTTTGGAAACAAGAGAACATCTCTGGCATCTTAATGAAGATGGAAATTACATATTTCTGTGTGTGTTTAAGAAACTTTAATTTCCAAGGTGACAGGGCTTATAAGAACAACTCACTTAGTCTTGATAATATTTTTAAGAAATTATGACTCAACATTTGAAGTGGTTTGGTTGTTTTTTTGAAGAAGGACCATGTCACTTTTTAACATCATGATGGATTGACATTTTGTTGGTTTTGTTTTATTTTCCAACTTAAAATTTGGCAATAAAAATTGAGCTTTCATAATTTTTGAGAGTTCATCATAAAAAAGACCACATACCTACCTCCATATAAATTATTATGGTTGGGTAAGTATTATTTTGTGACTTGTGACGAATGACGAAATGGAAAATTAAAAATTTTATTTCCCAAAAAAGTTGCACTTGAAATTGGTCTGAAGTCGTATAAATCTTGGCCGGCCTGCAGTGTCAGAAATTTTTAGATTCATGGAACGATTCAAAATTCAATGACTTCTTGCCAACGAAGACGAATTTATTTGGACAACAATGTACTAGGTACTCGTCAAATTGTTTGATCTGATACTAACCATGAATTCCACAGAAAACCAAATACTCGTGATTGACTTTATTTCCAAGAAATGTCGACCCTTTACAAAACTGATCGAAAGGCCTAATATCGATATTATCTTCCTATAAATCCCAAATCAATTGAACTACAATAAGCTCACACCTTCATCATCATCAAACCAGGCACGGTACAGGAAAAAAAATAACACAAAAATTAGTTCTTTGTTAGTCCTTAATCCCAAATTCCACGTAAAAGCCCCAACTGTTCAAGGAAAACCAACAAAAAGAAGAGGTCCTTCAGATTTTTGGAGAGAAAAAGAATATATGTACCAACATGTCTGTTGATTTCATATCGCACTTGACTTAACATAAGGGTTTTCAGGGCCAGGCACGAACATGGAGAAAACAAAGGGTTAAAGAGTTTTTATTTGGTATTCTTTCATGATCCACAAGCAACTTAAATCTACCCTTCAACATGATTCTATTCGCATTGTTCACAATATCGGAAAATCCTTCCGTTTTTTTTGCTGGTCATCTTAAATTCCCTTGCACAAAAACCACCTATCACCTTCATCATTATTTCTTCTTTTTTTATTTTTGCGGGCATGTTCTGTTATACCAGCTTTAAAGGTACACACCAGGTTTTTTTTTTTCTTTTGATATGGGGAATTATGTATAGTATATTTCTTTTGTTTGAGGTTTTTGGATTTTATTCCTCGAGATTTTGAGATCTCAAATAAAAAAGGGGGCATTAGTTATTCGGTTGACGAAAGGACATTGTTTGCGGTAAGTTAACTTTGGAAGATATGTCAAGAGTGTTTGTTTTTTATTATTATTTCTCAGTTGCAAGATAAAGCCTATAAATCTCTTTTTGGAGAAAAGAATTAAAGATTGTGTACTTGTATCTGCAGATATTGTTTGTGTGGGTAAATTGATTGAAATTGGAGAATTCTTTTTTGAAATAATGTCTGTATTTATTTTTATTTTATTTTATTTTATTTTATTTTATTTTATTTTATTTTATTTTCGATATGCTATACACATTAAGATACAATATCTTATTTATTGAGATAGCTTCAGATAGATTAATCGTGAATATAATATAAACTAAAAATAACAAAATGTAGGTAGTTACAAGAAACAGAGAATATGAAATATGAAAAACTTAAACTAAAAATTAAAAATGCGAAGCTGAGTAGTTTACAATTAGCTATGAATTAATAAATTAATACATTGTTGTTAATAACTCATATATGCATTTGTTTATTTCATTAAAGGTAAAAATTGCACCTAGAGTGATGAAAAGTAAAGTTTTAAATTGTTCTGAAAAATTCGAGCATCAGAAAGTCTTCTAATGTCATTTGGTAGAGAGTTCCATAGGCGTACGGCGGCGTTGACAAAGAACTGTCGCTCTGATGTTAGGCAAGAATGTCGCGGGATTAAAAGTTTGTTTGTTCTGCTTGAGGTAGGAAATTGAAATTGAAAAAAAAGGTATTGTGGTTCACGTGTCTGCTTTATTCTGTAGAAAAAAAGAAGTGTTCGATATTGCAAAAAATGTTCAAACTGCATGTTGTATAAATAAGAAGCATAACCAGAGATATGGTCATACCTCTTGAGGCCATAAATATATCTTATTGTGCTGTTGAAGGCAACAGTAAGTTTTCTTTTACTTTCTGAATCGCAATTGCAAAAGATTTCACATCCATACACAAGAATTGGAATTATCATAGTCTTAGCCAACATTATTCTACTCCTTATGGGGGTGAGGTGTTGGGATTCCTGAAGGACGCGAAGAGTTCCGTAAGCCTTACCAACAATAGAATTTATATGATTTTCCCATGTAAGGGACCTGTTGAAGATCACTCCGAGATTTTTGGCGGTTTCCACAAAATCAATAGCAATGTTATTAAGAAGTATACGAGGAAAATATGAAAGATCAAGTGGCTTCTTAGAAATTACTAAACATTTTGTTTTCGAAGGATTTAGGAATAGGCCATTTCGCTGAGACCAAAGGTGGATGCTATGAAGATCTTGGTTAATATTATGAACGCAGTTTTCAATGAGGCCTAGTGGACTACTCAAGTAAAGTTGGACATCGTCTGCGTACATATGTGTAAGTGTGAATTTAAGCATGGATGGCAGTTCATTGATAAAGAGAGAGAACAGAATTGGACCCAATATCGATCCTTGAGGAACACCTTTTAATACTGGCAAAAAAGAGGAGAGTTCACTGCCAACTGAAACTGCTTGCTTACGTTCGCTTAGGTATGATAATACTAGATTAGCTGCAGAGGTTGAAAAATTAAACTGTTCAGATAACTTGCGAATGAGAATAGAATGGTCAATTGTGTCGAAGGCTTTAGAAAAATCCAGCAAAACTAAAAAACTCACTTTATCGTCATCAATTGCTTGACGTATATCTTCAGTCACATTCACAAGAGCTGTAATACAGCTATGTTTTTGACGAAAACCAGATTGAAAAGGTGTAAGCATATTAGATCTGTCAAGATAAGAGTTTATTTGTCTTTGCATAATTCTTTCGAAAACCTTCGAGAGAAAAGGCAATATAGATATTGGACGAAAATCGTTTGAACTTGAATTTTTCGGCACTGGAACTATCTTGGCTAGCTTCCAACATTCGGGAAAAATACCAGTTGTAAGTACAGAATTGAAAATATATGTTATGTAAGTCAAAATACGCGGAAGTAAAGCTTTAACGAAAACAGGATGTATATCATCTACTCCGATCGCATTTGACTTAACAAGCATAAAGCTTTCAACCACATCTGTACATTCAATTCCAGTAAACGCGAAGGCAGTTTCAGAAGCGTAGGAAAGATCTACTTCTTCATTAGGTGGTCCATGAAGCTGAGGTGAGGATGTAGACGGAAGTGTTAAAAATTGTGTATTCAACTCGTTTATATCAATGTTATAGCTTTCTGTCCTTTTCTGCTTACCAACACCAACGTCGTGAAGATTGTTCCAGAGTTTTCGACCATTTAAATTCAAGTTGAGACGATTTTTAAAAATTTTACTTTTTTCATTACGTATCATACAAACAACTTTATTCCTTAACATCTGATAAGTTCTATGAAAGACTTCTAACCTATATCTTTTCCAGCGAAATTAAGCTTGATTACGTTGGTACATAAGCGCTGAGATTTCAGGTGTAAACCACGGCCGTGATCGGTGCGATACATATTTTTGCTTCAGAGGAACATGTGAATTAAAAAGATTTTTTAAATTCATTTGAAGAAATTCTACTTGTTCGTTAGGTGATGGCATGTAGAAAACTCTATCCCACTCAATAATAGAGACCTCATGTTCGAGAGCAGAAATATTGATATTTTTAAAATCTCGATATTACAAAATAGTAGGTGGCGTTATAATATTGAAATTGATTGTGAAAAAATGAGATCATGTTGGGAAAAAGCAGGCGCATTGATTTGGTCATAAAATAAAACATCATTCTCATTACTCACAAACACAACATCTAGCAGTGAATTAGAAGTTCTAGTAAAGTGAGTAGGTACACTAACATTCACAGCCGAAAGATTAAAAGATCTCATAATATTAATTAGGTGGTTTTCAGTTAATAGGTTACTATTTAAGTCTCCGCATAGAATAATCTTTGTTGACATTGTACCAATTTCTTCCATAAGAGTCACTAGACTTGAGAGTTCAACATGTCTGTTAGGCCTGTATACAGTGCCAAGTAAAAGTTTTTCATCACCAGAGAATAAGCTAACAAAAATATATTCTATATCACTTCCAGGACTAGATACACAAATACCCTTACAAGGAATGCCATTTCGAACATAAATTGCAAGACCTCCCCCTCTACCTCTTCGATCCCCTCTAAAGAGTTTATAACCATTTAATTGAAACATATTACTTGAGAAATTAGTGGGAAACCATGTTTCGGAGACACAGATCGCATCCACTCTAGAGCCCTCAAACACAAATCTAAACTCGTCAATTTTTTTCCGTAAACTTTGAGCGTTTATGTGACAAACTTGAAATCCCGTGCATTGACTGCAGAACACCTTAATCATAGTTAGCAACACTAATCTGTTGTCATCACCAACACCAGGGGGAAATTCATAATTTCTACTATGTATTAAATTACAAGCTTTTTACCAATAATCTTAAAAAACAAACAACTAGAGAAAAAACAATTATAATGATAATAATAAATCAATAAAATTTAAATTACTACTCAGGCAGAAAAAAAAATATGAAGAAAGAGAAGGTAGAAAAAAAAAAATAAATAAATAATAAATAATAATAAAACTCAGTAAAATTGTACTATGAAGCATCAATCGTGACAACCCTGGACAAGATTTCATTATTGTCAATTAGAACGGCTTCTTCATCTTGCTGACATTTGACATACACCAGTCCCTTTCTAGTAAACACCGATGACAGTTTGTTTTGTTTTTTTTTAAATTTGAGTGCAGACTGGAGCAACAAATGATTTTTTTTTGTCAAGCATTCGCGAAGAAAAATAGGACTATCCGCATTTCGGGCAAAGTTTACATCACGGAGACAAAGCGGCATATTGTTGTTTTTTTTTTTTGCAATGTTCAGCTATAACTTTTAAAATTGTGTTTTTATCAAACGGTGTAGCAAATTTAATGATGATAGACGAATCGGGTGAGGTGGAAGTCGTCGGCCGCGTACGAAAGATGTTAGCCAGTGAAGGTGGTTTCGCGTTGAGTGATAAACACAAATTATTGAATACAGCTTTAAGATTTTCGTCGGGAAAAAAGGGAATACCATTCAGAACAGCGTCACAGGCAACATTTCGGTTTTCTTGAATCTCCTGGGTTCTATTCACTTTGTCAAGTTGATTTTGTAGTGCGGAAAATTCACATTGATATTTGTTGACGTTAGAGGTGCAGGTGGAAAGCTTGGTTTTAACATCAGATAACGACGCGTTTATATTGTTGATATCACTTTTAAGCAACATGTTGGAAGAATCGAAGCCGGATTGACATGATTCAATCTTACTTACTCGTATTCCCAGCTCAGTGATCTCGTTTTTTATATGCTTCAGTTGTGAATTAATATTTGATGTAATTCGGGTCTCAAATTCTTTTAATTTAGTTGAAATAAGTTCATAAATATCATTTGTTATACAATCTTTTTGCGCCTTAAGTCTATCGTCCATTTTTTTCCACATTTCGTTGTCATCCTCAAAGCTTTTTTTCCCGATTTTGTGAGAGTGATTTGATACGTTTAGTGGTGAGTTTAATTTTCGTTCACTAATACCAGGACGTAACGACATGATAAATTAATAATAAAATTAACTTTTAGGTTACTTTTTTCAGTAAATTTTATGAAAAACCACTTGAAAATGTTATAATTTAGGCAACAAAACTATAAAAAGTTGTAAACATTCGCACAATGAAAGAGTTTTTTGAGACAGAAGGTAAAAACAGGGGTTCTTTGACTATTGAAAAATTGTTTAAGGTATGCCCGATATAAAACACGTCTACTCGATAGACATAACCATGTAGGCGATTGTAAATAGTTAAATTATCGAAAATGTATTCATCAAACAATTTAAAGTAAACTTTAGTATCGATCCAATTTTGTCTCAATAGTTCTTATAGGTCCATTCTTAGTCGAGATATTTACGAAAAACAAAAATACAAAATGGCGGACAATTCTTAAATCTTACTTAAACGAAGCAAAGCCGCAGATTTTAGACCTTTTGTTCAAAGCTTTTTTGGAAAATTATCGAGAAATTAAGACAACATATTTATTCTGTTGGATTCTATCATCTGTAATAATACAGCTATCCATTTCAATTCATGCAGAAAACCACGATGTTTCAGTGAATTCGTTTTCAATTTGCCAACATTCATCATACATATATCGGATGTGTTATACACACTCATATTGGGAATATAATTTATTTGGGTTTTTGGCGATAAATCATTCATCTGAATAATTTGAGCAAGTAGCTCCTGGATATATAATTTCAAAAGGCTTCTCAGCAAATATAATGAATGGTTCGAGGTGGATTTTGATTGCCCCCCGTTGTACGCATTCTTATCACCGTAAACCAAACGGTTTAATTAGGTTCATTTCAAAATAATCATTCTTCAAAAAGAGTTGCAAAAAAGCCACGATTGCCATTTGTAAAATATTTAAATTCATTATCCCCTCTTGGTTGGGCGAATGGCCGAGCCCGAGCGGCCAAGCCTACATAACACAATCCAACCATTCGGACCAATATAGATGTTTGTATGTTTGATTGCGGTTTTTCACCAGCTATTTTACTCGTCCTCTTTTTTTTATATCATGCACGAAATCAATTAGTTTGTGGTTGTTGAAGTTTTAATTAAGTTCGACTTGCATTCGGCACAGAGGCAGAAAATTGTAGCAGACAGGCGTAGGAACATTCATATGTATTTATTTTTTTATTTTTGTAAATTTGGGATTTGAGTATTTCTCAAATTGTTGTACAAAAATCGAGTGACCCAGTTAATTTTTGTGTTGACCAGAGTCAGAAGGTATGGGAGTGGTTTGATTAAATCAACCAAGTCATTGATTGTTTTAAATTGCCCCAACAATAAAAGTTCGTTAAAGAAATTTTTAGTTCATTTCCATGTTACAAAAAAGAAAACCGCAATAGGTTTTGACTACACAAATTAGATTCGAAATGACAATCGCATTAAATTTTGCATCCACTTCCTGTCGTGTCTACGTTTGTTTCAGAAAATGTGTTCATGGGAGAAATTAAGATGATTTCCCAATCGTTTGTTAAATTGCCTGTTCTCTATTTTTCTTCATCACAAAATATGATTTGAATCTTCCGAGAGCCTTTTTTCCTGACATTCAAAAACCCCCAAAGCAACTAGAATTATAAGGGTAATCAAATCAACTCCCAAACAGCAGCGCAACAACAAAGCGAAACGACTATAAGAAAGAAAAAAACCTTTAAACGAATTATGTCCTCCGATGGTCCTTTTATTTGCTTATCTCGTTCCACTACATGAATCTCAAAGTATTGATATCATTTCCGACTTTAAAACAAATTTTCCAAGGGCTAACAATCACCTCCAGAGCAAAAGAGCACCAGGGACTCGTTTGATGTCATTAAACAGAGAGAATCAAAGAAGATATCATTTTATGGGAGAGCAACAAAAGGCAATTTCTTTTTTTGTTGGCTTACAAGGTTTACAAAATGCAGACAACAGGATATAAATCTTATTTTCTCTATTCAATGAATGTGACTTTGCTCATCATCATCATCATCATTTCTATTTTGACCAAAAACAATTTGCAAAAAAAGAAGAACGAACAAAAATTCCTCAGAATGGTGGGCGTATGACTGAAAAAAACAAGAAGCTGAAGAAGAAGAAGAAGAAGGCAATGACATAGGTATTTGAATATTTGCCCTATAGTTGTGTGTGTTTATCTTGTTAATAGCTTTGGGTCGTAAATTCTCTAAGGGATCAGCATTCAAAAGCAAAGTGACCTGCTAGGAATATTCGTGTAGATACACCAACGACCAACGGATGGTTGGACTTGGCCAAACAACAGATTTTATGGAAGCTAATCCAAACAAATCACCTCTCTGTCGTTTGTCATAATATTTTGTACTAATTTGCATTTAGATATGCAAACATCATCGGTCATCAAATACAACAAAACATTGGCCTACAGTTACAAGTATAGGCCAAAACTCACAACTAGACATTTGCAAATGATAGTCATCTTTTGATGTCATTCAAATTTAAGGTGCGAGATGGGGTTTGCGTCAGTAAATTGTTATTAAATTGGTATAATATTGTTTTTTCATAATGCGGTGAGATAGGGTTATTTGTTTTTGAGATGGATATAATTTCATTTGATGTTTGATAATGGGGTTCTCAGAATATGTTTACCAAAACGACCAAGAAGAAGATAAAGAAGAGAATTGGAAGTAATCTAAGATCGATTTAGAAGGGTTTATTATTTTTGGTGAAGAGTTCATCAATAAGCTTTGATGTTGAATGGCGTCGAGCCGACTCTATTCATATTAATTTTGTATATTTTTACAATATTTGTTTAGTTCCGAAGATTGGGTTCCTAGAAAACAGACATAGACTTCAAAGAGATTGCAAATTTTGATCTTTCTTAAGAGAAAGAATAAGTCTTTCAGACTTCGATAGAAACCAGCGAGTCATCTGTATGTCTATTGCAAAAAGGGCTTATTATTTTAATTAAATTTAGCAGAAAAAATGAAAAAGGTTAACAGAAATTGTAACAATAAATTATTTTATACTTTTCAAACAAGTTTCAATTGATGACATAATTTCAAAGCACACTTTTCAAATGATGACAATATTTCAAAGCATAGTTTTGTCATGAAATATTTTACTGCCTCCTTTTTGGATAATTGATTATCTTAAAAATTCACATCCAGTCTCTACAAGAAATGTAACAAGAGGACCATCATCTACACTAATATATAAAGCTGAAGAGTTTGTTTGTTTGAACGCGGTAATCTCAGGAACTACTGGTTCGAATGGTATAATTCTTTTTGTGTTGGATGGTGCCTTAATCGACTTAGACATTAGGCTATTTAACATTAAGCTGTGACCAACAGCAGCGAAGAATCTGTTTAAAATGGGGAAAAAACGGCAAAAAATATACATTTTACTGCGTTTTAACGCACTTATCTCAGGAAGTACTGGTTCGAATGGTTTAATTCTTTTTGTGTTGGATGGTCCATTAATTGAGGAAGACTTGAGGCTATTTAACATTAAGCTGTGACCAATAGCAGCGAAGAATCTGTGGAAAATATGAAAAAAACGGCAAAAAATATACATTTTTCTGCGTTTTAACGCGCTTATCTCAAGAACTGCTTTATGAAATTGAACAATTTTTTAAATGTTGAATGGTCCATTTATCAAGGAAGGCTTGAAGCTATACAAAATTTAGCTGCGACCAATAGGAGCGAAGAATTTGTCTAAAATGTGGAAAAAACGGCAAACAATACAATTTAATCTACACTAATATATAAAGCTGAAGAGTTTGTTTGTTTGAACGCGGTAATCTCAGGAACAACTGGTTCGAATGGTATAATTCTTTTTGTTTTGGATAGTCCATTAATCGATGAAGGCTTTAAAATAAAATAAATAAATAGAGTGGCGCGACAGCTCTTGAAGAGCCAACGCCTAAGTGGCTTACTCTAATCAACAATTCTCTGAGTGCGTGTGAAGAATTGAGGGGACCTACAATTTAACGCCGATTCCGAACGGCAGAGTTGAGAAGCATTTTTTCATTACAGATTGATACTCTTGGAAGATTTGTCAGGTCTTCGCAAGAGGCAGTACCCGTGAAAGATGAAATAAAAACTTGGCCTGAGTAGGACTCGAACCAACGACGTTCTGCTTAGCAGCCAACGCACTTACCAACTAAGCTACGGGCAACTGCTTTAGGCTTTATTCTACTTAAAATTAAGCTGCGACCAATAGCAGCGAAGAATCTGTGGAAATGTGAGAACTGAGATTTTTTTCTGAGATCTCTGAGATGAAATTATTTTGGATTCGATTACTCACTCACAATTAGTAAGGTAACCATTAAATCTCAATGATAACTGAGAATTATGTTCCACCAAGGCACCAAATGATTTTGCCTCAGTCAAGGTGACATTGAGATCTCAGTGAGATGTTGTTAGGTGGAACTGGCCTAATAACTGCTCAAATTAGAATTTTGAGAGTTCAATTGATTTGTGAATGTGATTGATTGCACTATTTGTGCAGATTATTGTGTTTAAACAATATCATTTTATGTACTTCTTAACTAAAAAATATGCTCAGTTTAAAGAAAAAAAAATTTACTTAACGAAAAAAACGATGCAGAAGTAAGAGAGATATTAGAATTAGGGAGAGTTAACCCAAGGGAATGCTTTAAGTATGAACAACTGAAGGTCAAATTTTTCAAGTTCAAGAGAATAACGACCTAGGGAGAGTTGACTGCAATGCAATTTTACAATAACTTCCGAACAAAATTCCCACGCGCGCATGATGCACAAGTCGAGATGATACTCTGGCCGGTGGACGAGGGAGAGGCGGACGAAGTCGCGGGCAACTGCTAGTTTTTCAATAAAATCAGAGTTTTAATGAAAGAATTGTTTACTAATTGTTGGATATTTTGATAAAGTTCGTGTATAGTTCCCGGACCAAACTTTTCATTGATTTTTACTGTGTAGTACTCGAAAGTAATTTTTGTAGTACAAAGTGAATTTTAAACCGAAACGTATTTAATGAATAGAATTTGTCTTGTTTTTTTTTTACAATAGCAAGGATCTCACTATCCAAAAAGACTCGGAGGGTAGAACAAAAACAAAAATTGTTCAAAGACTCTTTCATCTTGGTTTTTTTCGTAAATCATTTGATTACTCTCCTTTGAAAATGATTTCAAAAGCTGCACTGAACATCAACAATCACAATCCACTGAGAAAGACAAGTGCACTATCAATAATTTCTTAATAAATTGCAAAAATCGAATAACAACCCAATTTTCCCTTTTAATATTTAGAAAATGTTCAATTGAAATTCACTTGATGGCAATTGCATTACTGATTTTGCAAAAAACTCGCAATTCAAACTCTAAAAAAAATTAAAAATATTCAAGTGCTATCAAATACACAATTTTCTGCCCAATTATATTCCACTTATAAATCCATGCTATTTATAATCATCGCCAGAATAGAATCATCTAGAATCATCAAGGGAATCATCATTATTTTCTCATTGATCTAACCTGATATAGGATGTGTTATGAGGGCATAGCTACACAACACAAACTGTTAAGGAAGAGCTGTAAAGGTTTGTGTGCGTATCCGAATCAAACTGCCAATTGCCAATAGAAAATGGTCGTTGTGTCGTACCAGAACACATTCAAACATACATATAAATAAATTACACAGGATTTGAGGATGATAATGATGATGTTATGATGTTTTGAAATCTGATTTCCGTAAAAGCATCAATCAGGATGTACTAAAATATATTCTCTCTTAGCACATTGATTGATGCACAAAAGGGTTTTGTGTATTTTGAAAATTTTGCGAAATTGAAGGAGAGTTTCGTAGAACGGAAGTGAACTGAATTTCGAATAATTACGCGATGAAATTTCATTGATTATGTTGTTCCTTCTGTTTTTAATTTGAAAAGTGAAGATTCCTCAACAGCTTGATTCAATAGCCCCTTAATTAGGATATTGAGAAAGGTATTCAATTAGCTTTCAGTATAGCTGTATTTCATTAGTGAACAATTTATCCAGTAATAAAAGTGCTTGAGTGTCTATCGACAAATTAGGTCGTCATACTTCAAATGTCTGCAGCTTCATAAAATTAGAAATAAAACACAAGCTGCATTTCAAGACGACATCCTAAAAACTAAAAAGATTCTAAAAAATGAACATTCCCGGAAACCTAGTGACATACCAACTGCAAATGTTTTGGTCGCTGGTTGAATGCCAATTTTCTTGTTAAAAGTAGAATAATAACTTGAAATAATTCTATCGCCATTCACTATTGAAAACAAACAAAGGTGTGAAAGCAACTTTTCAAAACACGTCCTAACATTAGCATACAATTCTCCCATTACTCCTCTTCACCAACGTTTCTGTTTTACTTAAAAAAAAAAACACTAACGATAATGTATTCACTTTTATGGAAAAATGTTTTCTTTTGTTAATTCTCTTCCGATTCCTTTGACAATACGAATACCATCGGAACGTTGTGTTTCCTGAAATTCAATTTAAGTCCTTTTATTTCGAACCGAAAGGAAAACCCCTCCTCTCCGGGGAATAGGAGAAGGTCCTTCGTAATCACCACCTGCCGACAGACATATTGCAGTGAGCGTTATTTTAGCCCTAGAAAAAACTCTTGGGTATAAATAGGAACCTTCAGAATTTTGTCGCGAAGACAGCAGTATTTTTTGTGAGACTTTCGGGAAACCTCTAACGTCTCTCAGGGCCCAAAAACTGTATCCCAATGAACCCAAACTCATACCTTTCAATGTCATTCTAAAATTTCTCGCCAGAAGATACGTTTTGAATACAAACATTGTAATTTTATGAAAATTGTATCTATGCCTTCTCTAGGTCTTCCGAGCCGTACTCTGCCGTATGTGGTGGGTGTTGTGTCGAAACACGGAATGTATTTACAAAGACACTGTAAAAACGAAGGGCATATAGGGAACGAGAGACTATCAAATATTTGCACGGCAATGAGAATGTGATTTCGAATTTAAATTTACAATAACCAAACAGGCAAGTCTTTGGGGTATTTGACGCATTGTCTACGATTTCCGTGATTACCAAAACGAACTCGAAACCAAACGAACGTTTAACGACACGATACACCTAACATCTTTCGTGAAACATGTTTGAGTTATAAAAAAAAGTGAGAAATGTTTCCAATTTAGGAGGGGTACCTTGATTTGAGGAAAAGGAAGCATGGATATGGGTTTTTTGTGCCTCCATAAAAGTCGAACTTCGTTTGCTTCTTTTTATTTGTTTGCAATTTGAGCAAGGAACACATACATGAACTGTTAACCTTCCTTATTTAACATTTGTATAGTCATGAGTTTTGAAGAAGAAAAATGGTGGAGTTGGTATTTTGCTGCGTATTGAAATTTCTTATCAGAAAATTATACCTTCTTGAGATTAAATGTTCTTTTTTTATGTGACAATTTTGGTTAGGATGGAACTTGCTAAGTAAACCCGAGATAGGTGATCGACTTTAAATTCACCACTCAAGAGTTCCTTTGTTACGAAATATACTTTAACCTTATTTGTTTTTATTCAAACAAATAATTTTTTTATTTCTTAAAAAAAAATAATAAAAAAATAACAAGTATACGCCAGAGTGAACTTTTTCTTAGGACCTTAACAATAATCCCTGAATAACGCCTTATCAAGGTTTATTCAAGGCGAAACGTCAACAAGAACTGTTTTTCAGCAGCATTGCCACTAGGTTCCCTTCCACAACCGACCTGTTTGGGGTCGAAACGCTACAGGTCGTTAAGAACATCCACGGTAGACTTGCTAGCATTCACTCATCCTAGCTAGTCGATGGGGTGGGATCTTGTTGCCGAAAATGGACAATGTTACACCAAAACATTTAAAATTAGCATTAGACTATACAGATTTTTCCAAATTTAATAAAATAATATTTTTTTCAGGGGCCAGAATATTAGTTTTAATTTCTCCTAATAAAGTTGGAGAAAAAATGTGCACCTACCTTAAATGCATAGCTGGGCATTAACGGGCATTTTTTCGTTAATCCGTTAATCGTTAATTAACGAAGTTAACATTCCCATTAACGGATTAACTTTTCAGTTAACTTCAAAAATATGTTAACGATCGTTAAATTTTCCAAAGTCCGTTAATCGTTAATCGAACACAAATACCGTACAGATACACATTCAAATTAGATTAATGGTAATTATTTGTATAACTTATTAAAATTAGTCAACACCCTTCAGGAAACACAACGGCATGCGACTTGTCTATTTCGCTGCCTGTCTGTGTTTTTTTTTTGGTGCTATAGGTATGTATATAGAAATATCGCAAATTCAATTCATTGCCGAGCGTTTTTTACTAGCTTCTTTATTGCCAGCAAAAAAAACTGTTGTTGGTTCCCAATGGAAATTTTTTTTTTGCGCTACCTAACCTATGCAGGGTGAGAATTTTTTTTTGGGTTGTTGGACAGTTGCCCGTAGCTTCGTTGGTAAGTGCGTTGGCTGCTAAGCAGAGCGTCACTGGTTCGAGTCCTACTCAGGCCAAGTTTTTATTTCATCTTTCACGGGTAGGTACTGCGTCTTGCGAAGACCTGACAAGTCTTCCAAGAATATCAATCTGTCATGAAAAAGTGCTTCTCAACTTTGCCGTTCGGAATCGGCGTTAAATTGTAGGTCCCCTCAATTCTTCACACGCACTCAGAGAATTGTTGATGAGAGTAAGCCACTTAGGCCTTGGCTCTTCAAGAGCTGTCGCGCCACTCTATTTTTTTTTTTTTGGTGAAAAGGTTCACCGTGCGCACCGCCGCCGCCGCGGCTTCGCGAGAAAACAACAATTCTTATACGAATCATGAGCTAGTCGAAATGTCCCTAGTAAAATTTGAAATGACACTATTATGCCGGGTGCCGTTATTATTGCCGTTATTAAAATACCACTTTTTTCCAGCGGGTGTGAGTGGGAAAACTGCCATACTAATTGTATATAATACGATGATACGACAATGTTTGTTTTATCGGCATTCCTCGGGGAACAAGTATTGGCAAATCTGTTTATCCAATACAATACTGCCATACCCTCAAGCGCTGCTGTTGAACATCTCTTCTACACGGGCAAGGATATACATCAGCCGAAAAGAGCCTCGCTTTCCGACGAGAACTTCAACATGCTGATGTTCATGAAGGGGAAATATCACATTCATATACACGACTGAATAAATTGTTGTTTTAACACTTAAACTCTTATAAAATATAATTTACTATATTAAAAAAAAAATTTACTTGTCTATTCTTGTTTCCAACTTCCAATTTTTATTAGAAAATAAAATTTTTATGGCGTGTTAACGGATTAACGATTAACGTTAACTTGCGTTAATTTTTCTAAAATTTAACGTTTTAACTGTTAACGAAGTTAAATTTTTAATTAACGGATTAGCGATTAACGAAGTTAACTTTTTGATTAACGGTGCCCAGCTATGCTTAAATGTGTATAAAAGTAAGCTTGAAAATTTCTATCATATAACTATTTGTTGACTGTTGCGAACCTGCAAAAAAAAAATAAAAGAAAACAAGACATTAGTTAAATAAAAAAACGTACAGCGTTTAAACGAACTCAGCATATTATCACATTGTTATATACAAAAACGCCACAGCCAGAGCTGATATTTATGGCTGAAACACGCTTTAGCTTCGTCTTCGTCCGCTTTACGACGTACCCGATTCCAGGATTGCTTTCTCATTATCCCCAAAAAAAAAAAAAATTAATTTTGTATGTAGACTTTTTTTAATAATTGATGATCTGTCATGCAAAGAAAATGTTCAATTTGAACTTCCATTTGGAGTCACATTATGGAACATTAAGTACGAGATGTGAGTTCAAAAATTCCTTGTGATAACATGCATTGAATTCCTATGGCTGAACTCGTTAACGTATGGCGAAGCCAAAGATAAAGATTGTTTCTGTTTCAGCCAATAAGAGATCAGGTGCGGCGAATTGGATAATTTTTTTGTTCGTACTGTAGGATTAAATTGAGTTTAGTAACGAAATGTTTCAAATCTCTAATAAATACCAAATAAATGGGTCAGTTTTTGCATTTCGCCATCATATAATTCACGCTCGAATTAAAAAGCATAAATTCAAGCAAGACTAATTCAAACATGTATATAACATACATTTCGATTTGGTTTTGAGTCAAACAATGCACAAGCAAAAATACTTCCAATGACTCATTTACCTATACAGTGTTTGCATTCATCATCAATACCATTCCCTGGTCCATAGCATACATGACATAAGCAAATTAAATCCAATCATAGGAAAGCTTAGCATTTGCATTCCTATAATTCACACTCAGTTTTAGTAGTAAAATTCATATGAGAGTTAGTGCTTTCGTAGTAAAATTATCGCTACTACTACCTTTCGCTTCTACTTTGGTTGTCATTTCAACTTTTGGATTCGAATCGAGTGATTTTGGTCATTTTCCGCCGCCGACCGCCATTTCTTTATTGCTTCCCCCTACCAGTAGTAAGGAGTTTTAATATTGAAGGAAATTTGTCCTGAGTGCCACCAGAGCCTTAAATAAACCCGCTGATCAACCAGAGCCTGCCATGTGCCACCAGGGGCCGTAAATAAACCTGCCGATCCAGCAGAGCTATTGCCTGCCGTGTAGTGCCACCAGGGGCCTTAAATAAACCTACTGATCCACCATAGCTATTGCATGCCGTGTATTGCCACCAGGGTCCTTAAATATACCTGCTGATCCACCAGAGCTATTGCCTGCCGTGAAGTGCCACCAGGGGCCTTATATAAACCTGCTGATCCCCGGAAATAAACCGGTCGAGTGAATAACCCCCGATAAAGACGGCAAACAACCAGACAAACGGAAACAGGACGTGAATCCCAGTAGCGGAAATCCTACTACCGATAAAAGCAGCAAGTAACCGGACATCCGAAAAGCGGAAACGAGAACTAGATCCGTTCAACGGAAGTAACATCAGCGGAAATCCGTTTTCCATTTTTGAAAGAAATATGGCAAAAACTGAATTATTTTCTATTTCGTAATTGTAGTTATTAAGTGTTTCCAATAAAGAATTTTATATTAGGTTCAGAACGACCTATCATTGAAGTTTCGTGTTTTCTTCAATAGACCTTGGCAAGACCAACGAGCGTTACCTCGCCTGGGAAACAAAAAGCACATCACAGCTTGATATGGCAGTCAATAAGACAAGTGATGCCACTTTGAATTTTCAGACAAACGTAAGGTGAATGCCATACATGGTAAAAATAATGCATATTCCAAATTCAAGGAAAATTTCATTACGATTTACAGCTACAATGCCAAGGGTGAAAATGACCACAGAATTGGTGTGGATATCATTTCAACAAATGGAAAATTGTAACATAAAAAAATCCTATGAGATTTGTACATTTAAATCAAAGTAAAGCTAACATTTTTCAATCAAATTCTCTTTGAAACAACTTTTTAAATCCTTTCTGAATATAACGTTCTAGCAAAGCCAATAAACCAAATAAGTTATGTAGGTATCAATCTGATTGGAATTCAATTTAAATTGAAAAAAGGATTTTCCTTTGATCCAGTCAAAGTCCCTTGCCTTTCGCAGAGACTTTATTTTATAAATAAATTAAATCAAATTATTGACATTCAATGTTGACAGCTAAAAACAAAAGTGTACATACATATTTATTTAAGTCAGTTTTAAATATTCAAAACAAAAGCACAAATTATATCCAAATTAATTAAGATCGAGCTCAAGATCGTTGAAAGCACTAGCTTGAATAATTTGCCAAAAAAAAACGATAGTAGAAAATAATTACACAAAAATTAATTTGTGCATTAAGCAGAAGTTCATCCGAATGCGTTACGATAATATATCTGAACGCACAACTATATGAACGAGTAAAATGTACTCTAAAAGAGGAATAAGGACTCCAGGATATGAACAAACATGTTAGTGCAGTTGCAAACTTCATACTGAACTCCAACCTAATTAAACTGCAGGTGTTCGTGAATTTATAATTGCACACACATATGTGCCAGAGTAGGTCTGTGTTGGAAAATATGCGGCAACAAGGGAATTTTATGCATCACAAAATTTAACAACTGCGTCTAATGCTTAATTGACGTTGGGGAATAGAGAGAAAATATGTGATGTTCTGTGTATTAGAGAAACATAAAAACTAGTTAACTTTGCAAGTTGTGATCTGAAATTAATTTAGATTTTAGTCACACCAAAATACTGAGGAGGTAAAGGCACTTGAGCGTGGGATTTTTTTTAATTTTACAGATAATACACACTTTTCTACAACGAAATCAATTTTCCATCCATTTATGTAAAAGGGGGACTTTACAAACCCTAAACCTCTTTTAACATCTTAATCAGACGACCTTCTTACTTCCCAAAATTCCATAAAACACTCTATAAATGTTATTTTAAGCTTTTGTATCTCATTAGTCAAAAATACGACAGAATTAGATACCCCTTTCTTGTTTTAAATGATTCCCAAAATAATAACCCCTAATCAAATTGACCCTTAACAAGGACATTCCCCAACAGAAACCTTTAAACACTTTATCGCCATAAATCTTAACCCAAAGTACATATTATTATCTGCGCTTTTGTTTTATAGTTCCATGTTTGTCTTGTTACCTAAAAACCGAAGAACATAACGTCGCTTTATCTCGGTCTTTACAATTTAAATTTTCAAAAAAGCAAAAAAAAAAGTGAAAGAAGACAACAAAACAAGAAGTAAAATGAAGAACCCCTTTCCTCATCACTTGCATTTTATTGTGTAAGCTAGGGAAAGGTAAGGCAAGGATTCTTATACCACATTAAGCTCATTGGGGATCCTATTGTTGTTAGAGAATGCTTTGATCAGTGTGCGCGCAAAAGGGCATTACATTCCTTTCATTTTTTGCTGTTTCTTTTCCTTCTTTCGATTCCTAATCATCTTGGGAAGTGGCACAGGTGCTCGATCCTACCAACCATCTTTTAAACCAAGTGGAAATAAAACTTTTTTCCTCTACAAAAAAAAAAAAACAGTGGGCTATACATGAGGATGTGAGAAGGTTTTGAGTTAAAAATAGATAGTAAGTATCTTATGGGTGTACTTCAACATATCTGTAGGTACTTTTATTTTTTATTTAGCTTGTTGTCTGTGTTTTATTTTTTGTTCGTATCATTCATTTCGAACATAAAAGAACTGAAAATCGGAATACAAACATCCAAATAAACTTTTTTTTCAAAATGGATTTTCAACTTCTTTAGTTTTTCAAAGTAACTTTTCGAAAGAAATTGTATGTACGAATAAAAGCGATGGAGGTGTTTTCAGAGTTCAATCAAATTATTTCTCTAGCGCCAATACCGATAACGCCCCATCACATCGAGAGGAGCAGAAAGTGATACAAAAAAGAACGATATACTTTTTGAAACGAAAGAGATTCCTTGATAGTATAAAATGACTTTTGTTGGACAAGTTCAGAGTGTCTGGTGAGAGTTGAGTCGACACTTCAGTTTGATTTGTTTGGAGGCAACAAAGGACAGGTATATACGTATATTTTATCTTACATTTTTTCCAAGAAAAACGGATACTTTATCATAAGATTCTAAAAATGATTTTGTTTGCAAATAAAAAACAAGCATGACACTTCATCTTTGCTGAACAATCGTCAATATCGTTTACCCTTTGAAACTTCGTATTCAAAATTGCTTCTGAGAAAATGAGACTCTAGATAGGATTGCAAATGTAAATAAAATAAAATATTGGTCTTGAATCCCAATTTGGGCGCAAATTTATTCTCCACACTTATGTCACACATCTTTAAGGACCTTATTATTTCAGAATCGGTGCGGAAACAATATTATTTTATGCTTCACTTTTGTCACGTATTCAATTGAAAAAAAAAATGAAATTTCGCCAAATACTCCCGTGATTGCAGTTTTTTTGCGAATTCTTTAAAGGATCCATCATCACGTATAGGTCGCAAAATTCAATGTGAACAAAAACAATCATTGGCAAAGGAAGAACGTATAATTTTATCACCAACACTTAACTTCTCTGTGCGACGACGTTTCATCATTGATTTGGTTATTGTAATTTCTCTTGATACCAACATCTTCAATTGCAGACAGCTGGATTTATTTTTATATCTCTCATCTCTCAGTCCTCTTTGGTTTCGGAATAAATCTTGAATGAATACCGATAAATTAATATGAATTTACTTAAGCTGAAATTTGCTTAAAAAGATTCTTATTGATATTACCAAGACTCGTGTATGTCTTTTAGGTACACGCTTACAAATTATATTTTTAGTTTTTTTTTTCTTTTCATTGAATTTCTTTTAAAGGAAAATCATTTAGGTTCATTTCTGCTTCTTCTTGTTTAATTCATGTCTTTTGATAAGACGACAAAGTAAATTATATTATACCATCGTATTCAAAAACATGAATCTTTTGTCTGGTGAGGCTTTGAGAAGAAAATAAACAAAAATTCAATTAATTTGAGGATTCTTTCAAATAAAAGAGAAGAAAGAAATTATTTATTTTCATTTCCTGGAACGTAATGAACTATTTCTGGTAACAAAACTCTTAATGGAAAAAATTTGAGGACTGAATGTGGACCCCTGTGGGACTCCATATTTTTATTATTGCCAGTTTCAAGACCTACACATTGAAAGTATGATCTGATAAATTCACAACAAAAACAGAATGTCAATAAAATGAATTCCACAAATTGGTATATTTTTCCAAAAGAAATAAACTTCTGTCCAACACGATATCGGTTCAATTGAAACAATCCACAAGCACGAATTTTATCAATACTAATTGCTACTGCAGCCATTACACTTTCACACCTGGCTACAGACATTTTCTAATTGAAGTAAACTACAAACTGCACCCGAAATTGACTTTTACTCGTTTTTACAACACACAGCTGCAGCAAAATTAGTGATGCATTTAATCCAGTCAAACTGATAGGCAAATATTCATGTATTTCGATGTGCAGTTGTGAGGTTCACATGCAGAGTGTCAAACTGCAATCTCCCTTTTTGTGTTATTTTTCCAAAGGGAGCTCTTAAAATAAGTGAAAATCATTGAATTGGGAGGAGGAATGCCACCAGCACAAATTTTACATTATGTTGAACAAACGACAGATTGGATTTCATGTTCGGCTGTGTGATGGAAGGTAATAAATGTAGGACCAAGTGGAAAGGACTTCAAATGCAGTTAATTTGATATTAATTTAACGTTGCCCAAATTTTCACTCTAAATGGAACAAAACAAGGAATTTTGATACTTTAATCTCGTCTGCGCCTGTAAAAACAGAATTACCAATTAAGATTCTTTTTTTTGTGCATTATCCTTCGAAGCAATTTTATCTCAATTTTCCATTTTACTTCTTAACATTTTCATCTATAAACAATTAGGTACTTAACAATTTATTCTCATTTCAATCTCGATGAAATGGTGCTGCATGAACGAACCATCTTTTCTGAGTTTGTCGATTTTCTTCAAGTTTTTGTTCGTTCTTTTCTCATCTATCCATTTATAGCCCGTAAATTAAGTACACGTATAGAGTGTGCAAGAAAAAAGAAAGAAATACTCTCATCCCATAAGATTTCATTAAAACTACCAGAAGCAGCACTGGCAGGAGGATCGAGGAAAAAATTATATTTCAAGTGGTGCAATTGATTTCGAACACAAGCGTCCTTAAGCGTGAACAACTATAATTTTTAATTTTCCCACTCTCTTCGTCCTTTCTTTTCACTTTCATATCTTCGAACGAGTATGCTTGTTAAATACAATTTTTTTCTTTTGATTTTATAACAACTTATCCCAAAGGGCAGATTGTTGGAAGAAAATTTATAGCAAACTCTTGTACAAGGCACGGGTTCAAAACGAATTGGTAAAGTTTTTTTTTTCTTTCACCTCTCGGAGAGACTAGGACACCTAAAGTGTTTTGGCTATTAAGTGCCGGAAACGTTACAATAATGGGTCGAAGGACGGTTAAAGAGTAGAATCGGGCTTGTAAAAGTTTTTTTTTCTCTTAAGAATTTGCAACGCAATTACTTTTGCAAAGTGCGTCTGTTGAACTAAGACCATTGGTTTGAACAAGAACCTATGTAAATTTACACATTTTTTACTGCTGAAGGTATGTGCATAAGGTCTGGATACAAAATGAATTAAAACACAATTTTTGAAGCGATGGTAAATTATGAAACAGAGTTCTTCTTGTCAAATGCATGAACAACATCGGGAACAATCTTCTTTTACTAAGGAGAAATAATGAATATAGGTCAATCTTTTACGAAAATAAAGAAAGAAAAATAGGGATGAAAAAGACATAAGTCATAACCATATTTATCATAACACTAGTCAGTAACGAAGACCTTTTTCAATTCCAAAATCAAATATAAATTCTCAATCTTGATACATTTTTCCGTTCGTCCAATCTGTTGCTTTCACGTTTTCTCTTTTAAACCATTTTATTTCTCAAGAGATACATTTCACTCTATCACGATATGCATTTCAATTACCCTACCTTAATTACAAAGTTTTAACCACCCATTCAAGCCTTTCACTCGAGTCTCATAAATACTCCCAGAAAGTACTTAGTAGGTAAACTTGCATTCCTTAACAACTCTAGCATTTTATTTTGAAGTATTGCTTCCAATCACGCTAGCAATTTGTTTCACACCACTCGTACCTGTTGCTCGATATTGAATACTTTAACGTGTTGCATTCTTCAATATTAATTTAATGCAATCGTTGATGGGTTGCTCAGGCAGAAGGTGATATTAAATTGTATTGAACACGAGTACCTAAAGAGGATTCTAATTTAACAGCTGAATGCATCTGAAGAGCATTACCCATACCGATACCCATGTTGCAAATTCAATCCACCTAACATCAATAAACATGCAATCTAATTAATTCTCCGACTTTATAAACACACACGAGCAAAGCTCATTATACTGTACCCTTAGAGTTTATATCACCTGCTGATGATTTCCATCTTCAATTAAAAAGACAACTTCCTCTTCGTGAATGGTCTCAATTGAAAAATTAGCGCAACACCTTCAAGGCGTATTTTGCCTTTGACTATTTCAAGAGGATGACGTCTTGGAGCAAAAAGAGGCTGTCTTTATTCTCTTCACTGCGATTTCAAGGACCCGAAGCTGTAAAAATTATATTATTGAACTTGTTGCTTTTCTCGTCGTGTCTGGTTGAAGTGCGAAGCGACAAAAGACAAGGGTGCAAAATAAAGAAGAATTCTGACAACTTGAAGAAAGTTCCCATCCCCACCTCATATATGTCAGAAATGTCAGGTTTTTTTTTTCCCGTCACCACCAACTATGTCATAGAGGCTCATTCAAACACGATTTCCCACTTAACCTACCTTCCACAGACTACTGCCGCACAAGTACATTCAGTTGCTGGATATCCCTTAGGGAAGTTGTGACTCTTGTCAATGGTCTACATCTCTTGAAAGCCAAAAAAAAGTCAAAAGCAAAAACTTGGGTTCAAGCGCTTTCTTTTTTTTATCTCACTTCGTCAAATAGAAAACTTAACAAGAGACAAAAACAAATTCTATGTGTTTTAGACTTGAAAGAAAGTTAAAGCTGTAAAATGCCACCCACGACGACGGAGGAGTATAGGTACATAGCTAACAAGGAGTCCATATAAAACAAACACAAGTCATCCAATTATTTTGATTGCATCTAAGGACTAAGTGTCTAAACTTGAAGTTTTAATTAAGGCTGACAACAACTCCCATCAGATCACATGGATGCTGTCGGGGTGCTATCATTTTCATCATCATTTTCTTTTTGCTGTGTTTTGTTTTAATGAACTAAAGGAGTTGCAGAGTTTGTTTAGGTATGTTTTTTGAAATATAGTAGTTTGGAACTTGAGACGATAATTTGAAGAAACATTGGTTTAGGCTTCTGTCGTCTGTTTGATCCTACCTGAGCAGAAGTAACGATTAGACCTTTGGAACTTTTCAAAGACAAGCAAACTGCAGTAAAGAGGAACTATCTAAAAACTGTTCCGAATGAATGTCATCATTGCTGTACTGTAATATAAATAAGAATTAAGTAAAATATAAACAACCAGTTACGAGTCCAGTAACGATATTAACGAAAAAAAAACTCTAATAATCCTAATGGCAACACAAAGCTGATATTAAAAAAAAGACACAGAAAATGAGGAAAAAAAACTTAAACAGAAAAAAGCCACGAGTATCCGAATCTGCCGTCTGCATTTTGTAACCAGATAGAGAGAAAAGACAAAAAACAAAGCGACAAACAAAAATAAAATAAATGATAAAATTCTTCCCACCATCATCATCATCATCATCGCACCAAACAAACACAAACCGAAGGACTCAAGAAAACTCAAACAACTCCTAATTAATTTTTTATTCACTTTCTGTGGTTCGAAGGCAGTTTGCTAAGGCGAAATTTGTGAGTGTATATGGCAAAAGGAACGCAGAAGAAGAAGAACGGAAACAAGAAGGCCAACAAAAAGATATGCAAAACAAGGCAAAGGCGTCGACTAATTTTGTGGCCATTAAAAGCTTTATCCGGTTTTGTGGATTCATTTAAATTGTTCTAAGAATTAAAGGAAAACAAAAATATAAGGAAACACCAACAAAATTAAATAAAATCAAAAAAAAAGTATTGTAATAAGAAACTTCCCCCCATTATTTTAGGCAATGCAAGCAAATGTGAGCGAGGGGCTAGTCTCTTAGCAATATTTTTTTTTTTTAATTTTTTTAGATCCGGTGTAATTACATGGTGGTCCTATAAGGAGTGGTAAGGCAATCTTGAAATTTAGCAGCTTAAATGGTTCTTAACAAAATAGATTATTCGACAGAGGAAGAGTCTTAAAAATTCGTTTTTGTTTTGGTTTAAGATCTCACAGCAAATTGAACCAGGAAGTCTACACGACTGCTAAGGCAGACTTTATTCTTTGCTCCTAGATCTCGAAAAGGCAATACAAAATTTCTGAAGCTAGTAAATAACTTGGTGATTTCCTAGGACTTTGGTATTTTTTATTTTATTTATTTTCCCTCATCTTAGTTAACTGTGCGAGAAATTAAATTGTGCTTGTGGTGGTTTTGAATATTAAAAAGATCGTTTGTCATCATCTCTTCTTAAAGTTTCATTTCGGTGTACTTCTTTCGGCCTCTTTCGTTTTCTACCCAAAGAGACAGGAAAGTCCTTAGGCCAGCCATCTGTTTCTTATAGATTTGATTTCGACCATCTGACCAGTGTCTTGGGGGTGTTCTATGAAATTGGTGGAATAGTTGTGATTTATTACATCGTTTGGTCAAGTTAATTTGGTTAAGAGGAGAATGAAGAGAAAAAAATTGGTTCAAATTGACAACAACCACCGAAATATGTCAAGAAAATCATTTTTCAAAAATAGAACAACATTTTCATTCACACAAAGTCACAGAGTACAAAATTAAATTTGCACGTAAGGAGCGATTACCCAACATGCCTGAGTTCTCGTTGCTCCATAAAACAAATCACGTTCGCAAGTCCAATTCATAACATCCCTGCAAAGTTAAGTGAGTGGATGATGTCTACTAATGGAGCATTTCAACTCTAGAAAAGTCAAATAACGTTGTCTAAGGGTCCTTCATCACATTTGGAAGACTCTCGCCAAACCAACCAGTTGTATACCTAACCTACATACATCTCGAAATTATTCATGGGAAAATTTTCAATTACTTTCCCCCTAGTTGATTCCAATAATTCATCAGCGCAGGCAGCTTCTTCTTCTCAATACCATAAATCTCAAATCCTTGTGTCATTATTCTTCAGAGTGTGTATTTCTTCAAATCGTTCATTTAATTACGTGTACTTAATAACTTGCTCAATTATGCTTATCCCGATAAATTGATTGCATGAAACTTCTGATGAAAATTCCAAACCATCCAGCCAGTGTGGATCTAGTAGGATGCCGCATATCATGCATGCGAAAGAGGTGATTTGACATTTTGCAAACCATGAGGAGAATTCCACAATCAAGAAGAATGAATGAATAAATTGCTTTGTTGTTTCTGTTATTCATAAGCTAAAGCACTTGTTCTGAGAGCAGTAGGTAGTCAAGACTTGTCATCGCCGTTACGAAAAACCTCAGCTATTATCTTGTTGTAGTCCTGCACCCGACTTTACTCCCAATGCCCCATAAAACAATTTTCATGGAATAAATAAGACGACTGAGTTGCTTTGGAGCTATTATACCTTCAGCTTTACTTCATTTGCTCTCCTTCGTCATCAACGTGAGGAGTCGTCGTTGTTGTCGTCAACCTCATGGTTGTCGTGTAGTCCTCGTTCGTAAGTTGACGTTGTTCTTAAACCACAACTCGGATTCCATTTATTAGAATCGGTGTTAATGTCAACACAGTGAAGGGATTTTTCATGCTGAATTTATTGGTTACGTCTTCTGGAAGCTGTATTGTTATACTCGATGATTTGTAATGGATTTTGATTTATGTAAAAGATTTAGTTTTTTTTTATTATTATTATTATTATTGGAGAAGCACGAAGACCAGTTAGAAGAATTGACATTTAAGACACCACAAGCACAATTTACTGTTGAGAAGAACTTCAATATGACGAATAGTTAGTTGGCATCTTGAGGCACAAAATTTGCGGGGTTGATTTTGCACCAGAAGATGTTCTTTATATGGGACTAGCTGACCCCGCAAACCTCATCTCGCTTCCATTAAGTTCATTTCCAGAATAATAATATATCAGAGATTTTGTCAAAATGCAATGTGATTTATTTGAATCTAATTGATGATTATTATGGTGATGGTACACTGTGGCGTATGAGTACTTTTTTTAATATATGGCAAAACAAAGTTTAAGGGGTCAGTTAATATGATACAAATTATCATATTGCCAAAAACATTTACTTGGCCAGCTAGTACAATAAGAAAACATTTTACAGCCGTCTCCTTATTCTAAGCTACCTTCCCACAAATTTTGAGCCATCATCGGTTCTACCGTTCTTAGAAATTATTTATATGGCAAAGCAACGTTTACCAGGACAGCTAGTATGGTTGATTTGTGAATCTAAACCATCTAGAGTGCCACCCACAAACCATGTAGGAGGAGGGCAGTTACATACAGCTGTTCTTAGAAATCACTTATATGACAAAATAACGTTTTCTGGGTCAGTTTCTATAGCTGTCTCCTGATTCTAAGCTACCTCCCCACCAATTTTGAGTCAAATCGGTTCAGCTGTTTTTGGGAATCATTTATATGGCAAAAAAATGTTTACCGGGTCAGGAAGTAAAATATAATGTATCATGCATACACAAAATGATTGAATGAATGAACGCACGAAAAAATTTTTATTCAAGTCGATGCAGTCTTGTAGTTGCGGTATAGGAAACAACTGCAGCGCCACCTGTCGGGCTGATTTACAAATTTAAATCATCCAGATCACCACATGAACGCATACAAAAAAAAATCATTAAAATTGGTCCAGCCGTTTAGGAGGAATTCAGTGACATACACACGTGCAGTAGAATTGCATATATACAAATAATATGAATAGAGCGCTGCGACAGCTTTTGAACAGCCAAGGCCTAAGTGGCTTGCTCTCATCAGCATTTCTCTGAATGCGTTTGAAGAATTGAGGGGACCTACAATTTAACGCCGATTCCGAACGTCGAAAAGGAGAAGCAGTTTTTCATGACTGATAGATACTCTTAGAAGTTTTGTCAGTTCTTCCCAAGAGGCAGTACCCGTGTAAGATGTAATAAAAACTTTATGGGCACGAGTAGGATTCGAACCCACAAAGTTCTGCTTTGCAGCCAACGCACATAACAACTAAGCGACGGGCACTTATTTTATAAATAAAGATTATAGTTATTAGCTGAGGATAAAAACCAAGAAAAATGGTTTTGGGATCAAAACTCAGTAACCAGAACTCGCAAATACATAGTTTTGTTTTTTAATGACTGGTAGAGGGCGAATAGACCTAATTCCCGCGCATCATTTAAATTGGCTACCTGGGAAAATTGGAGAGATGAAGTCGAGAAAGAAAGTGAAAGAGGCCGAATTGGCATCAGTTGCTTTTATTTGCCTCTAGATGGCACTAGTGCCGCCAAAAATATCGCATCCTGTAGTTCTTTACTTGTCCGTTTAGGTGGTGCTAATAGTAACAACGACAATTTTCACAATTTTCGACCAAACAGGATTTTTTTGAGTGCATTTTCACGTAAATGAACCTGGCACTATATTTGCCAAAATGAATTGCAGTACTTTGGCGCCAAAGTTAAAGACCCAACTTTAACGCCCAAGAGAGGCGACTATGACTTTTGAAATAATTTGCATTTTGCGTTGCTTGCTTTAAATAATAAATTCTATTATAAACGTTTTTAGATTTGAGTTTTCACTCATTTGTTATCGACTATACTTCCAGTCCTAGTTGCAGATCCTTTCCGAAATTTTTCGTGACGCTAGTGCCATCTAGCGGTAAATAGATGGAGCTGGTACAACAGATCAATATTTCTGTGTAGTTCTAATACTCTCCACTAGAGTATTGTCGCGAAAAATTTTGCAACTCATAGCTTCAAGTTTGACTGCCTAAAAAATCATTTTTTACCAAACAACATTTTTACCAATAACGGTATTTTTGAGCAAACAGCATTTTCACTGGATGACATTTTCAGCATTTCTACGAATTTGTTTTTTTTTTTTGAGAAAATACTTGCTTAAGCATCCATCGAAATGTCTTAGAATTAGAAGAACTTATTTTCTATCTGAAACCCATCAAATTGAAGGACTGCTAGAATTCTATTCGTCAAAATTGCTATCTTTTTCAGTAACTCTTTATACAAAACTTAAAGCCATTCTTAATGAAAGAACAACTTCAATATTTTCCAAAAACACGTAGTTTTGAACTCAATCGACTGAATAGATCAGACTATTGAAAAATATGTTTAAACTGACCTAGCCGGACACAAAATTCCCGTTTCCTAAAACAGGAGATTCAACATTTACTACAAAAATCTGAAAGCTTGTTAACAATTTCATAACAATTAGAAAAAATCTTCCTAGCATCAATTGTCTAGCCAATTTATCTGAAAACCAAGCCCATTTGTCCATGGCCTATTTTCCTCTTGAGTTCAAAATAATGAAAATTCACACAGAACGAAAATGCATAAAAAAAATCCCAAAACAAACATTTTTCTCTCTATGGATATAATAAGTTCCAGGCTTAACTTCATATTTGTTTATGACGATTGATGATAATAAAAAGAGACAAACATATAAATCTATGAGCATCCCAGAGCAAAGAACAAACAACCCGAACCGAAAGTTAGTGTTCTTGAAAATAACGAAAATATTTGACAAAACATTATAGAGCTGGAAGAATAAGAAAATAAAAAAAAGTAACAAAAATAAATATCCTTCCTCCCTTGTGTGATGTATTACGACAACACGGACGAGGCCAATAAAACATATCTACTCGTTCTTTGGTACATTTGCTTTGTGGAATGTCTTTTTAGGGTGTTTGTGTGCCGGCTCTTAATGGTGTTGAATAACCTTGGAGAACGGCATAGAGCTGGAGCCTCTTCTGAGGAGGAGGGAAATAAGTCTTCTTATTTTTGTCCTACTTTGTGATTTAAGCTGTGGTCTGGCGCTGCTGTTTGGTTGGTTGAATGGTTTGAGTTGGTACAAAGGGCTCTATATTAATGGAATAAAAACACTTGCTTTGGTGAAATTTTTCGTAATAAATCATATTTCCAATTATACACATGAAGGCGCTAGTGTATGCTGAGAAAATTCTTCCATCTCTTGTAAGCCAAAGGATGTCATCATCGATCATGTAATATATTTTTTTTTTCGCTTTTATTATTTTATTGATGACAAAAAGAAAAATGGAAAATTATGTAATTTTTTGTCCTCTCTTTCATTCGATTTTTGATGAAACGGAAGAGACAGTTTTTATTTTATTTGATTGCCGATAGGAATCAAAGGTCTTGATGGAATTTTATATTTTTCTTTTCATTTGTTTTTTAAGGCGATTTGTGAAAAATTTTCTCAGAGAACGAATGTGTTAATTCGATTATTCATTTGAAAATGATTCAAAGCTATCAAAAATGACAATTCTTCATTTAAAATCTACAAAACGATCAGTTTTAAAAATCGGTAACGACTGTCACGTTCTTAATCAAAAACTGTACAAGAACTCAACAACTAGTTTAACTTTGCTCACTAGCCTTTCGTACCATTTGTCTATTTATGGCCCTGAATTCCCTTCTGTCGATGTCAAAAATAATTGGACTGGTTTTCCTCTTGTTAGTGTGGAATCCCTTTTGCTGTTCGATCCTTTCGTCCATCTATCAAACATTGTGTCACTCATTACTACCTTTCATTCAAATCAATGAAAAATAATGAATACCATTGTTGTCGTTGTCATGTTTACTTAACCCATCCTACTCTGTTCTGCATTGTGTGATGTTGCGCGTCAATTACTGAATTGTTTGTAACCTACAAACATGACCCAAGCACCAAAACTTATCCACACCCTCCAGAGGAGAAAAAAAAATTAAATGATCAAATGCATTGACAACAAAACCAAAGTGCAAAAGATACATCCATTAGATATCGAAGCAAAAGGAGTATCCGGTTCCTGTGTCACAGTCTAGTCACGCAAATGTTATATGTTTGTTTGTTGGGTTGTTGGTTGTGTACAGCACTGCTTTGTGCTAGTACAAATTGAATGCACTTCGTCCTGTCATCAAACAGGTATCCCTTCTCGTACCACACATTTGGATATATGTGTGTATTCAGAGGCAAGAGGACCCTTTGACAACCTTTGTTCGGAACATGATTGAAATGCAGGTCCTTTTTTATGCACTCTTGGTGAAAGCTTTCTCTCCCTTTCTGCGTTCAAGAACCAACGACGCTTACATTTTTTTTTAAAAACTTCTATCACGAAATGGCATGTCAGGAGAACGCGAGTGACGTTTACGGCTCGAGGTGATTGGAAGAAAGAAAATAAATTGCAAATGAAATCAGATACCACAATTTGCTGCTACTCATTTAAAGGTTCGTTTATAAAATTGAATGCACCCTGCAGTGGTGTCCTTTTTGTTTGTCTTTTCTTTTCGAAAACAAACAAAAGTTTGTTATAGAGAAGAAAAAGTCAGAAAGGAATGTACTTAACATGCAATTAGCCTATTTCACAAATCATGCGCTTGGTAGGTTCTGCTTCTGTACAAACCACCACCCACCGCACCATACAACATGCAAATGGAAGGTAAAGTAAACATGCGGTAAAGCTTATCTTTCTCGGTTAATTAAACACCACTTAGTGAGCTTGCAATCGTCCTCAGAGAAAAGGACATGCAAAACTATAGGTACTCGGATTTAGGCTGAGGCAAGGTTTTAGGTTTGTACATTTATAGTTTAAAAAGAACTCCAAAGCTATTTATCACCTTTTGCACTGGGTCTAAGTGGGTTGTTTATTTACAAAGCAGGACAATATGTGTGTGCATTTTATTATAGAAGATAATAGCCTGGACTATTTATTTGTTTGTGATACAATTGTTAATTAATTATCCTGCTACAGGCATGTTTTTGTACCTATACATTCATTACATCGCCTGCTATCAGGCGGTAGGTTAAATCCCTTTTAAAACAACTCTAAACCTTAACGTCCCCAATCCATATCGTTGTGATGTAAAAATAATTATCATCCCAAACTCTTTTGGGTCATTATGCTAGAGCATCGTTTCGGGTATATTTTTGAATTGAAAAAGGTTAACTGTATTTATGCGAGCATAACAAAATTTAGATGTTTAATTAATTCTGAATTGTAGAGTTATTTTATTCCGATCATCAGGCAGCATCAGGTGGTCCCGTGGTTTGGAGTGTTTGTATGAAAATTAATGATAGAATGTTTCATAGAATTGAATCGAATTGAGAGCAGGTCCAAAACACAAGTGTAAACAGATGGTGGAGGGGTTCGGGGGAAAGTTCATTAGAATTTTGTGAAAAGCACTCATCGACTTCTCTATATCAGTTAAGCAGATTATATTTGCGTAAGAGATATTATTTATAAATGTGATTTTGTGTCTATGTTTTTCGTTCATGGTTTGTCATGTATTTACCTGGCGTATACATACCTATGTGAGGTTTTGAATATTTATTTGGAAATTTATATTTATGTACTTATGGTAATTTCATTGGGGCTAAGCTTATGTGGAGCGTAACGGTATACCTACAGAAAAAGGGGTGCCATTCTCGAATTATGAATTTATGTTTATTTGTACTTGAATATTAATTAATGTTTGGGGACACATTCTTGAGGGTAATTTTCGTAGGTTCTTGATTTCGGAAATTGTAAGAAGATTATTATATTTTTTTTGAAGACGTTAATTCTTTCTTGAATTGAAAACATTTTCTATTTTCTATTATTCCGGCAATGAAAAACTACGTTATTGTGATTCAAAATATTAGCAATCATCCCTAGGGCGTAGAGCGTTGACTATTACGAGTGGATTCGAATCCTACTTGTGCCCATACAGTTTCTATTCCAGCTTTCACGGGTTAACAGCTTCTTTTTCTTTCTTTTTATAACTAGCACCCACTCAAGGGGTTCTTTATACCCTTATTATGCCAGAGCAGAGTTGGGCAAAATTCATTCGAATAATCATTCGAATAATAAATAATCATTTTATTCGTTATTCACGAATAATGAATAATTTCATTTCTTCGAAGAAAATTTATTCGAATGACGAATAAATTATTTTATTGATTATTCGAATAACGAATAAACGAATAACGAATAAAATAAACACAATGAATTTGGTAGAACGATTAATGTTTTAATTTTTTTTTTTTTTTTATTAAAAGTTGGTTAAAGCTCCTAAGATTGGACTTCATCACTACTCTTTGTCGGACAGTGTGTTTGCTTTTGGAAAGTTTATCATGGTTGTGTATTATATTTTTTAAATATCCTCTTCACTTCTGGATAGCGATCCAAGGCTTTCAGCCTACGGTTTGGGAATCCTTTGATAGTTACAATTTTAGGTTCACACTTTGTACACTTCAGAATGCTTTTATCACTAGAATATAAAGCGTCATACTTAAGAAATTTTCCATTCAACAAAGTCAATGTCGTTTTTGCACAGATTTGATGCACAGATACATTGGTAGCACATTCATTAGAACCTGTTTAGATGTTCAAAATGTTTTGATTTTATTGATACAAATTTTCATTTCTAAATCCATAACATCATTTAATGGCTCACATTTTAAAAATCAAAAGTACCTACACCACAACACCACTTTCATCAATAACGTCACCAACTGCTTTGTATGCAATAATAAGAATTAACTATTTCTAGATTTATTTTAAATTTAATCAATTCCAGGGATACTTCAGGGGATAGATTCTTATTACTCTCCCTAATAATTTCCAAGAATTATCAACCGCGGATATTTTGTCTTCTTTTTTCAATATATTTAACAAGAATTTAATAATTCCAAAGGAAACGTAAATAAAAAAATTTAAGATAAACAGACAAATGAAAGAAGGTACAAAGTCGATTTTATTCGTTATTCAGAATAACGAATAAAATCACGAATAATTTACGAATAACGAATAAAATCACGAATAATTTATTCGCGAATAAATTATTCGTGAATAAATTAGTGGCGAATAATTTTTTATTCGAATAATTATTCGAATAAAAATTTATTCGAATAATGCCCAACTCTGTGCCAGAGACACAGTGATTGCTTTAGGAAGAAAGAAAGGGATTGGAAAGGAGGTTCCGGTGTACATTGGTCTTAAATTTGTGAACATTGCAATGATTTGGAAAGGCAGAGTGTGGAAAGGAGTTCCACATTCGTGTAGTGCGGCTAAAGAACGATTCTCTATACTTGAGAGTACGACCAAAGTTGGGCTCGAGGGTAAACTGATGGGCATTTCTAGAAGCGCGAGTATTGCAGGCGAATTACTTAAGGAGAAGAATCCAACTGGATATTTCACTATAGCACTTACCGTAAAAGTAACGATAGAACAGAGAGAGAGACACGAAACGTTACGACGCGACGGTGGTCTAACGAGGTGAATGAGTTGGTTATGTCTCTATCACCAATCATTTTTAGGCCTCTTTTTTGTATACCGTTCAAAAGGCTTAAGTATTTCACTGGAGCACCAGTCCAGAGGTGGGCATTGTACTCCAGCTTTAGACGGATATAAATCTTATAGATAATAGCCAGATCATTCGGGAAAAAATTCTTGCGACACCTTAAGAAACCCAAACATCTTGCGGCATTTTTTGCCACATCGTATATGTGCTCATTCCACAAGAGGTGGTCAGTAATGCACATACCGAGAATCACGAGATTTTCGGTCTCACTGATGCAAGTGCCACTCATAGACACTCAAGGAAATATCTCGCTTTAACGATACAAAACAGCATTGAGTTTTCGAAGCATTAAACTCTACGCGGTTTCTTATTCCCCATTGTAAAATGCTATTTAAGTCAGAGTTTGGCAAGCTTATTATATCTTGCCGTTGCAGTTCCACATCCGAAGGGGAGGGATATGAGTCTGGAAATGGATAAGAAAAGCTGAAGGTACTATTTTCAGCAAAACACTTCATTGAATTAGAAGTAACAGACAAGAGATCATTTATAAAAATGAGAAACAGAGTCGGAGACAAAACGGAGCCCTGGGCCTGAGGCACATCAGCATTTATATTGTGGGTTTCAGACTTGAATCCATCCCATACAACTTGTATTGAACAGTTCGAAAGAAAGTTTCTAATCCAACGAGGGAGGGATTCATCGATACCGAAAGCACGCATTTTCGAAAAAAGAGTAAGACGCCAAACTTTTTAAACTGATCGGTGAGATAAACCAGTGGACCTGTTGCTTCGATAGCCGTATTGTCGGTCATTAAGAAGCTTCCGATCTTAGAGATATTTCTTGAGCCGATAGTTTATCAGCGTCTCTATGGAGGTGTTAAAGAAGGGACGTATGTGCAATCGGATGATTATTGCAGGGAGAAGATTCACCTTTTTTTGGAATTGGCTTTAAAACTGCTTGGGATGAGCCCAGAAGAAAAGGATAGATGGAAAAGCTTACACAAGGGTTTTGCCAGCGTGAAAGAACACCTCTTCAGAATAATAGCGGGGACACCATCTGAACCATCGGATTTATGTGTGTTGCGATCTTTAAGGAGGTACAACACGGGTATTAAAAAAGATTTGCTTATGGAATCGTTGACGCACTCAAGAACTGGAGTCCTGACACTCTCTGGCAGCGAAAAGTTAGAGGCAAACTGCCTAGCAATAAGGTTAGCTTTCGCGAAAGAGCTAACAACTGGAGTGTCATTGTCAACGAGCGTAAGGTCGAGGAAGAAGAAGAAATTCTTCATATTTCTTACAAAATTCTTACTGCCTTTGGTACATTGCAGTATTTCTTGCCTTCATTTTTGGTCATGTAAAAACTTGGTCCTTCGAATATGAGCATTGCAGGTTGCAGGCCTTCCTGGCTTGTTTAAACTTATTCCGGTTTTCCTCGGGTTGGATTCTTCTTTCTTTTGCCTGATAACCTCTTTACAACTAGAATCAAAACATGATTTTTTTGGGTTTGATAGTTTTAACCCTATACGCGATAAAAGTTTTCATTCCAAATATAATCATATTAGTAATCGTATATACGCTGGAGTCTACGTCGTTGTCGAGGAAGCATAGTGACCAGTTAAAGTCCCGGAAGAAGTTGTTGAGACCGTTCCAGTTGACTATGGTATTTCCATACAGTTCTCCTTGGAGCACTTTCTTCAACTGGATTAGTTTGGCACGAGAAACTTTCAGATATAATACTATGGTCTGATCTGTCTAGAGACGTTAATTCATTGATAGTGTATTTATGCTGTTAATCTTGCTAAGAACTAACAACACTTCCAACAGTATCAATCTGTCATGAAAAAAGTGCTACTTGACTTTTTCCAAACGCACTCAGAGAATTGTTGCTGATTGTATGTAAGCCACTTAGGCCTTGGCTTTTGTTGAGCTGTCACGCCACTCTATTTTTTTATTACTTAAACGATTTTGACTTCATTTTACAAGAATGCACAAGAATGTATAGCTTTAGTTACTCAGTAAAAACTTTTTATTGCATCAAGTCCGTAGAACAATTCCATCTCATTCAGACGTACCCCTTATGATGGAAAAACTCTTGAAACCTGTCTTCTTTTCATTTATCTTCTCAAAAACTACAATAACTCAAACTTCAATTTAATTTTCTAAGGACCGATCTCAAGAGCAATCTAGAGTACCTTCACCTTTATGTATAAATTTCTACTTGACAGTCTTCAACATTTTATTAAATTTTCTCTTGTCTCGATTTGTTGCCTCCGCCACTGAAATACAATCATATAAAATGTCACTTAATTTAAGTACAACAGTATTTCACACTTTGTTTCATTGTTTCAATCTCATCCGAAAGTAGGTTTCCTTTGATCTCTGATTTCGATTTTAGAAAAAAAGAAATTCAATATATTTGAAGTTTATCGAAAAGTGAGTGGAAAATGATTGGAAAAGATATCAATTTTTTGAATTAATTGCAAGAAGAGGACACCTTGAAGTAGTTTCATGCAATAGCAGCTTGAAAGATGTGAGGACAGAAAGTTCAAAGAATTTTTGAGACATGAAACCCTTAACTCATTATTTTCCAGTTCGTCGAAAATGACAAACTTAGTATAAATATTAATAATTTCCACGTATTGTTCGCTGGAAATCCTTCAAACAATCGCCCTTAAAAAAACAGGGAATTGGGACCTATAATAAATTAATGTCAACAACACTAACAATTACGCGACGTGCGCTCGCTCGCGATGTCAAAAGCTATTGTGTCTTTCCTTGACACAAATTGGTATACCATACTCCTTCAAAATTTATGATATATGTATGTATATGAAAGCGTATCACTTGAGTCATGTTTTTAGTTTCATGTCCCAAGTTGGCCCTTCTCTCCACAGAATTGTTTTCCTTCAACTTAACCACGATTTCATGTTAGAATTAATGTATTAGGTTACGTAGAACGTAAAGTACCACGCAGCTTTGTTAGTTCAGTGAACAGCGAATACCTAGACTATAGTTTGGATAGATTAAACATTCTCCCAAGAGTAATGGCAGAGGAGGACATTCGTCAGGCTATATACCACGAAATGCCACGACATGCCGCGTAAGATTTTTGAACCATATCAACCCGGATGTATGCGCGATGCGCCATCATCATGGCACTTCAAAGATTTATGAGATTAGTGCGGTGAACATGGTGATTTGACCTCCTGTTACTTTAGCTGTATCTTTTTTGCGAACACATATACTACTCATTTTTCCATTCCAAGGACATGGTGCAGGATTATAAATCTCCATGGAGCCGTTTCGTCTATTTCAACAAAACAAAACATCTCTGTTGTCGAAAATTTTACTCACTGAAGCTCATTAAGAAGTGTCCTCGTAGCTGAAGCCGAAGCATCAGTGGGAACGAAAAATTTTGTATCGTTATAGGAGTGCGGGCGGGGGTGGCGGCACCAAACGACACAGTGCACTGTTGCTTCTCATCTGTGGCACGTTACATTGGAACTTCACTTAAGCCGAGTGCAATGTCCTTGTCGTATGATAACATTTAGTAATTAATTACACCTCGCATTCCACAGGAAAGACCTCAGCACCAAAGTTGTCGTCATCATGCCCAAAAGCGACGCATGCAACTTTGAACCATGCATGCTCGTAGAGTTCGCTTAAAGCATCCAAGCAAGTGCGATGAGTATACATGCGGGTCAGGATTTTGTTTGTACCGAGAATATTTATCAAATTCCAAGTTGCAGGCTTTTCAACCTGACTGGCTGCTGTTGCTGCTATTCAAGCGGCAGAAAAAAAGACGACTAACAAAACTAGGGTGCAATCTGTATGCATATTCGTCCGTCCATCGTCCTCGTAGATCTTGTGCTATAAAAGCATAAGATGATGAGCGGAACACATTTGTAAAGCTAGTAAAAGGGATGGTGGATTGGGAGGGGGTAAAGTTGAAATTTATGAACTTTTATCCTGACAGTTGTGCGGTATTCATTTATCCTGGCATACAGTAGAATAGGGTTTTGCATAATATTAATAAAGATCTTTGCGTCAGAAGCTCTAGTTTTTTCTTTGAAATATATTCTTGAGCTCATGGAAATTTTATAACAACTAAACGACGACAACAACGACGACGCTACCGACGGACGTGGACTTCAAGAAGATGGTTAATTGGTGGAAAGTTTAATGAATGACTAATTACACTCATCGCTGACGTTTAAAGGAACCATCCGCCGAAAGGAGCAAATTTTAATTATTTTCATTGGAAAAATATGAAAACTTTGAAAATTTGGTTTAAAATTGCTTAACAACAATCTGGTTAGAGTTAGAGCAGCAGGTTGATTTAAATCAAATTTATTTATACCCCAATTTTTGGTTAGCAGAGCACTTCATAGGAAACTTATATTTTGAAAACTAAAGAGATTTTCTGTATGTCTGAAAAATGAAGGAAGTCTTATGAATTTTTGAAATTAATTTCTTATAACATGTATTTGTTAATATTATTTTTTTTTTCTTTGAAAAAAAAGAGAAAAAAACAGATTTTATAATAATTGAATTTCGAAAAAAAAGATGTAGTACAGTTTGTCTTAAATATTTTTTTTAAAAGAAAAATGATGTACCTATTTCTGGAGAAATGTTATTCCAATTTTTACGATTGGATTCATAACCATCGAGGAATGAATTCGAGTCTTAAAGGATAGTTTTTTTTGGCGAGCAAAATTTACAGAGCAACGATATTCGTGGAAGCTAGTTTGATATATGATGCATATACCGAGAATCTCAAGATGTTCGGGACATTTACTTTTATGGTTTCTACCCCCTTTGAACTGAATAATGGGCATAACATTGCCCACACAGCTTGTTATTTGTTGAAGTGTGTAAGCCAGTTATGTATTGGTTATTCGGAGCTGTCTGATTTGGTGCCACTCCTACTATTTTTTTGTGATTGCTAAGCTACGTGTACACGATTGCCAGATCTGTAAAAATTGCCAGATCTGTCATTGAAAAATTTGTCTCAAATGGCTAACAACTGTATAACACCAAATTTATTTGCAAACAAATTGTTTTACTCCCAATTTGTAGACAAATATCTACAAATTGCCAGACCTGGCAATCGTGTACACTGTTACGGATTTCGAAGTGAGCAATAAAATAAGAAAACCCTGTTTGAGTACGGAATTCAAAAATCGAAAATAAGACTTCCGCTCACTGACGTTAAATGAAAACAGTGAGTACCACTACCAACTTACCCAAGAGTTCACTTACTACCGCCAAAACTTTTTCTAGGTCTTTTCCTTTTTGACCGTCAAGCAACAAAGTCCTAAAGCAAAGGAACATTTTATAGACTTTACAAAAAATAAAAGAAATTTTAATTTTCAATCATGGAAATTCCGTGCTTCCTTTTAAATAAATATTCATAGGTCAAGGTGGTCATTCTTGTGGCCATCGAATCGATAGTATCGATTCTAGGACATAAAGTCTATCCAATAAAAAAATAATCCAATAGTAAGGTTTCTTAGGAGAGTCACACACCTGCATTAGAGTATACTACATAGACTGCACGAGGCGCTTCTGGTAACCTGGGGAAGTTGCAGCCGATATTCCACCACGATCATTTTATCTCCAAGGCCAACAGCATACGAAAACAAAGCAACAGCATTGAGTTTCAAGGCCAAGTTCAAGCTCACTGCTTCTCATTCCACCAACGGTAGAAGGGGCGAAATCACCAGCACTTTACAACCATGCACAGTTGGAAGAAATGATTAAGAACACAAATGTTTAACCACATAGTCGATACATTTACATATATATTGAATTTATAAATAAATGTCAAAAATTGAAACAACAATATTTTAAGTCGGCCATCATGGGCGTAAGTAGGGAAGATTGCAGTGCCAAGCAGTTTGAGGTTTTATAATTTAGCCCGGTGAAACAAATTAGGGACAACTCAAAAAAGCATGATAAGTATACGAACTGTCAAGGCGTTGGCAAGAGCTTTGAGGGAAGAAATAAATAATGTACTTTAGGTTCGACATAACACCTGTCGTTCCCGGAGCTTGATAGAATGAGGGAGATGAGTTCGTCCGCAGTCCGAAAGCTCAAAACTTAGCATGATAGCTTTCGAATCTCATAATGTCATAATCTATCCTATATTGTTTTTAATAAGATGTAGAAAGTTAAAAAACATCATGGCAATAGATCAATAGTGTTCACTAATCTTTTGCTGATCATGGTTTTTCACTTGTCCTTATGATTCTGTCATTCAATATTTGAATTACTGAATGCTTTGGCAATGTTCCCTAAGGTTCTATTCCATAAAAAAAAATCGTTCTTAAATTAAAAAAAAAAAAAAGAAAAACAAAAAAGTTTGTTGTTCTAAAAAGATGAGATACATCATATTTTTAATTTAGCTTCTATTCAATTAAACGTCGTCATACATGACCTTCAACACGTTAAAACACCCTCTAAACTAAATTTCCGTGTGTATCAACTTTGTTGTCAAAACACAATTTTCAAAGCATCGAAGCATGCAAGCCTACAAAATGCATAAACACAGCTTGACGGGAGTTCAAAATAAAACAATCAACATTAAAGCTGGATGTGGTGCCGTGAACAAAGGCCATATGAACTAACGCCATAATGGCCTTAGTTCTCAATTGAATGTGAACTAAAGCCATAATCCGATTATGGCCTTAATTCACAGTCGAATGAGAACTAAAGCCATCACTTGAATGAGAACTTACGCCATATGGGGTAAGTTCACATTCAAATGAGAACTGATGCCATAAAATGTTTTGAGCTTTGAAGCAAAGTTAGCAGCAAGTAATAACCTAACAAAATCTCATCGAGATCTCAGGGACCTCAGATATTTCTAAAATGGAACAAGAGATCTCACTCTTACCGAGCGCTGATATTTTCTTTTAAAATTTCTTTGTTTTCTTGGTCAGCCATCATGTATTAACAATATTTATTTCAAAAAATCTCACTGAGATTTGAGAACTGTGTTCCACCAAATAATTTTCGTAGGCGCTTCGTTCGGAAAACTAGTTTTCTAGACTCTGAAGTAATAAGAAAATCGCGTACTAAGAGCCGAAATTTTTTTTTGGCAAACAGAGAAACAATTTGGGGTGTGAAAATAAAAAAATTCGCGCGAATTTTTTTATTTTCACACCCCAAATTGTTGTTTCTCTGTTTGCCAAAAAAAATTACGGCTCGCTTCGCTCGCTTTCCAGTACTGCAGCATGCTATTTTTTTACTTTCAAAGTCTGGAAAACTAATTTTCCGATTGAAGCATCTACGAAAATATTGAAAACCGTACTATTTCTGAAATTCAATAGAAATATGAAAAATCAACATTTTTGTATTTGTTTATAAAGCAACTTCATTCGATAAAAAAATTAAACGATTTAATTTTTTTCCATCCTCGTAAATTTGTTCATAACTCCGCCTTAAAAACGAAGATTTAAAAAATATCATCGAAATCGGATGATTTTCGATTCTGGAGCCAAAAAAAGAGGGGACCGCGAAAGTATAAAATAACAAAGAAATTTTTCAAAAATTTGCAAATTATAAGCGTGATAAAAAAAGTTAAGAATAAGGCAGATGTGTGACTATTGTTTTTTCAATTTAATTTATAGTAAATCGTGTTTAAAATAATTGTTTTTCAGCCGATGGCCTCAGTCGCCAGTGCTGCTATGTGTCTATAGTTCGTTACATTCATGTGCGAAGTACTGTGAAATGTCAATGTCAATAATTGTTTTTAACTCCCGTTTTACTAATAGAGCGTTCATCCTTTTTTCGTTAAACCATATATTTCATATTAAAATTATTTGGATTGCTTCGAGTGGCTTTAATGCACTTTATAATGAGTACCGGTGCCGTGAACGAAGGCCATATGAACTAACGCCATAATGGCTTTAATTCTCATTCAAATGTGAATTAACGCCATAATCGGATTATGGCCTAAATACACATTGGAATGAGAACTAAAGTAATATGGCGTTAGTTCATTTTAAGAAGTGGCCCAAGTACTCATTTTAATGTGAATTAAAGCCACTCGCAGCAATCAAGATAATTTTAATATGATATTGGAACATAATGAAGGTAGGTAAATATATGGTTTAACGAAAAAAAGGATGAACGCTCTATTAGTTAAGGGGGCGTAAACACAAATATTTTAAACACGGGTTACTATAAATCAAATATAAGATCCAATAGTCCCACATTTGCCTTATTCTTAACTGTTTTCGTCACGCTCATAACTTAAAAATTTTGGAAAAATTTCTTTGTTATTTATACTTTCGCGGTCCTCTCAGTTTTTGGCTCCAGAATCGAAAATAATCCGTTTTCGATGATATTTTTTAAATCTTCGTTTTTTCGGCGGAGTTATGCACAAATTTACGAGGATGGAAAACAAATGAAATCGTTTAATTGTTGATAATGTTTTGCAAAGTAATCGAATGAAGTTGCGAAGTTGAACGAATAAAAAAATCATTACAAAAATAATGATTTTTCATACTTGTATTGAATTTCAGAATGAGTACCTAAGTTTCTCAATATTTTCGTAGATGTTTCATTCGGAAAATTAGTTTTCCAGAATTTGAAAGTAATCAAAAAATCACGTACTGCAGTAGGTACTACTAGAAAGCGAGCGGAGCGATTCGAAATTTTTTTTGGCAAACAGAGAAACAATTTGGGGTGTGAAAATAAAAAAATTCGCGCGAATTTTTTTATTTTCACACCCCAAATTGTTTCTCTGTTTGCCAAAAAAAATTTCGGCTCTTAGAACGCGATTTTTTTTATTACTTCAGAGTCTAGAAAACTAGTTTTCCGAACGAAGGACCTACGATGACCTAATTATTAGGTGTAGCACAATTTTCAAATTTCAGTGAGATTCCTTGAACTTAATATTGTTAACTCATGATTACGTTCAAATGGCTGACCAAGAAAACGGATCAACACATTTTTTTCTTTCAGAAATTTTAAAAGAAAATATCAGCACTCGCTGAGAGTGAGATCTCTTGTTCCATTTTAGAAATATCTGAGGTCCCTGAGATCTCGATGCGATTTTGTTAGGTAATTACTTGCTATGCTAACTTTGCTTCAAAGCTCAAAGCATGTTATGGCATCAGTTCTCATTTGAATGTGAACTTACCCCATATGGCGTAAGTTCTCATTCAAGTGATGGCTTTAGTTCTCATTCGACTGTGAATTAAGGCCATAACCGGATTATGGCGTTAGTTCACATTTGATTGAGAACTAAGGCCATTATGGCGTTAGTTCATATGGCCTTCGTTCTCTGCACCTGAGTACCTTCTTGGGTAACTTCTTAAAATGAACTAACGCCATATTACTTTAGTTCTCATTCCAATGTGAATTTAGGCCATAATCGGATTATGGCGTTAATTCACATTTGAATGAGAATTAAAGCCATTATGGCGTTAGTTCATATGACCTTCGTTCACGGCACCGCTGGATGTTTTGTTGTTGATTTTTTATAATCTCAATTTCGTTCTAACAATCAGCTACTTAAATGTCGAGTACCCCATTCGCCATTCCCATACTCGTTCATCAGCATCAAACATCAACGCATTGAGATCATTTTGATTGCAATTGGAATCAAATTCACGCTGCAAGTTCTCGAAAGGTGTCTTCGATTGTACAATTTTTTTTCTTCAGAAAAACTGAGTTAAATAATAATTTTTATGAATTCTAACATTCGATCTTTTTGATTTTCTATAAAAATTCCTCTTCTTGTTGAACTAAATTATAAAACAAAGCGAACAACTACAACAACAACAAAATAAGCTGCAGTGTGAATAATTGTATTAAGTGGATCTGAGAGCTTGATGACATTAATAGATGATTAGATGATGTTTTTCAAAGTAAATTTGTTCTAGTAACGCTTAAATTGAGTCTGCAGTAGGCAATCAGTTCAGTTGATTTAGTGACACTAATCTGACACTATCTGATTATTTGTTCATTCTCAGATAAAGTTGCTAAACTTGAAAAATAGTGATACAAAATCTGTTTTCCTTAATCCTAATCTAGAGAATTGCTGTTAAGAAACGGTCGAAATAACATTTTGTTACTGAAGAAAGTCTTATGAATTTTTGAAATTAATTAATTACAACAGGTATTTGAAAATATTGATTTTTAGTTTAAAAAAACGTGAATTTCTTAAAATTGAATTTCGAGAGAGTATCAGTGGATCGTTATTGTCAAAACCTATGCACCTTCGCAAGTTTCACGCATCATGAAAAATGAATTCGACCCGTATTGAATTCTCACTTTATCAATTGAATAAGCGATGAAATCATTCTCATGGACAGCCAATCAACAAATAATACTATACTACCATTCGAATATGCATTTTGTATAAAATTTAATTTAATTCCGTTCGCTCAAGTGCATTGCACGCGATCGAAATCACGTCATCGTGTTTCGTCGCGCTGCTGCCGACGCGCCGGCCGGCCGGTTGTTCGGCTTCGGACGTCATCACTTTGAAGTTCCCTCCAAGGGATTGTTTCCTTTTTACGAGTTCGCATTTTGTATTTCATATTCAATGTGGTTGAGTTCAAGTGGAGATTTGGGACTTGTAGTAGTCCCCGGCACTTTATGTATATAATTTGTTTCCTGTTGTATATTTTTTTGTCGTTCTTGTATTAATTCAAAATGATGGTAGCCGGAAATAATAATTGTTAATATTTTTTTCCGCCTGTAGCTACCTATAAATTCACATCTTCTCTTGATAATATTTTTTTTTTTTTAACATCCAATGTTTGTTTGTTTGGTTGCCACTAATTAGCATAGTAATGGCGAACGGAAGCAATTATGTAATGAAAAACGTTGGGGGAAAGAAATATAACCAGCACCAAAGCAGGAAAAAAATAATAAAAATAATCGTACTCAGGATGTTGGGAATTTTTTTTGTGGCTTGTTGTAGTTCAGGGATAAAAATTGTTAATTTGTGTGTGTTGCATACTTGAAGGAGATTACATGTATCGCTTTTGTACAGCACAAAAAAAAATTATAAAAACGAAAACAACGACTTCTTTTAAACTTTTTAACTTAATGAATTCTCTTTCATTTCATTTTTTTAATTACAATTGCAAAATTGTATTGCCGTTTTGTAGCGTTGCTTTTTCAATGGACTGTAAAACTGGGCGTACTCCTATGCATGGATCTGGTGCACTTAAAAGAATTAAAACAGTGCAATACGGAAGTCAGTGTGTTGTATTTTTATGACAAAAAGGGGGAGAACTTTTGAGGAAATCCTTTCACTTAGAAAAGCGACCATTGGATGTGAGAATTAACCTCTCGTACTGAGAGTCTCACTTAAAGTGTCATTTTTAGGACAGATTTCACAAAGGAAATGGAAATGTTTTATTTTTAACAATTTTTTAACAGTTTGGTATCATGGGATACGGGGCGTATACTTACTATTTTTTTACTTTTCCAAATGGCCGTAATTGAACTACAAATCTAACGCGAGACAATAATAATTTTGCTTCTGGGACCATGGGGCGTATACGCACTATTTTTTTATGTTTTAGTTTGGATGTTTAAAAATTCTAGATTAGGTAAATCCAAATTAAAACTAAGAGAGATCAGACTTGAGTCTTACGTAAGTAACAAAAAAGACTTCCAATCGCTTGTGTCTGTATTTATCAGAAGAAAGAAAAACACCACAAAAACGAGATTTATGTCCATTTCACCGCCATTCGCATTAAACCATCAAATCAAACTAAAATTTGTCCCAAAGTCCCATATAAGGATATTTATGTTAACCAATCTAAATAACAAAAGAAAATTTCAACATAAAAAAAACCTCAATATCGGAAAGATACCTGCAAATGAACCCTCTTCGGCTTCGGAGTATCGAACAAACAGATATGGATGGAAAGAGACGAGACAGCTTATCTGACAGCATATACAAATTTTATCTACAGAACCATTTTTCTTTCATTCTCTTTGCAATCCATTTTTTTCGGCGACAAAAGAAAGAGGCACATCAAATTGGACTTTATGCTTCGTTTAATCTAACATCAAGAAATTGTATTCAAAGTCTTCTTCGGAGAAAATTAAATGAAAAAATATAAATTAAATCTACTAAACTCCTTTTCGCTTCAGAAATTTCTCTAATTTTTCCTGCACATCCATCAAAGAATCACATTCTCTTAATAAAAAAAGTAAATCAACAACAAAGATTCTCATGATGATTATGTAGTGTCAAATGAAAAAAAATCTAAAACAACAAAATTACACAGGGAGTTGTCTGACGACAGATACAAAACCTCAAAGAATCTCTAAATGAGAACTATATTGATGACGACACTTAAAACACAAATTTTCCCCTTTTTCCAGTGATTTCCCTGGAAACAATTCCTTTTTTGCAGTTGATACCGTCAATTTTTGGAGACTTTCCAACAAATTTCTCTGCTCCCAAATGAAAAACATCCATTTGAAGCCCCAAAGTAAGTCTTTAGCTCAAAGAGAGACTGGGAATGAGAGAACAAAAAAATTCCTTTACTCAGGACCTTCTGCCAAGCCTTACCTACTTTGGCACTAGTATCCATATTTTCAGTTGGTTTTTGTATCACGTAAGGACAACACTTGTCGAACGGAATTCAAACCAATCTTGTTTTGGTTTTTTGTCTGTGTAATCGAACAACTCACACAAATTTCCAATCCCAAAAAAAAGCGGTGAACGGCATCGACCACCACGACATAACCGTGACGTGCGGTATATCATGAAAGATATTAATTCCTGCCAGTGTTAAAAGGAATGTAGTTAACCTGCAAGGATTAATCGTGGATATATGCGAAAACGATCGAAAGAAAAGTAATTTCCACTTCGTTGTCATATTTTTCATTCCGGTGTGTAATTTAATATAGGAAGAAGAAAATAATAAAAATGGTGCGTGCAAAAATGTGCGGGTAACGTAATAGCGTTCTCAGAAAACGTTTAAACCAATTATTGACTAGTGTTGGTTTACTCTATCGTGCTGTCTAAAACGGATCAAATAACCTCTCCGAAAACATAAACAACAACAACTTGATAAAATATCAAATTTGACGAAATTTATTTATTCCGTTCTATTTCCGGTTTTTGAATATTTAATACAACTTCTTCCCTGTCTTTTCTCTCTGTTATTGTTGTCATTTATTTTTGTTATTTCACATTCTGAAAAGTTCATAATCGCAACAACTTGTTCAAGTGGTCTGTGAGTGAACCGAAAACGAAACAAAAAGGATACACGAGACAACATTCTTATGAATAGTTCATATAAGTGGAGTATGTCTATGTTCACAGGATGTGGGAAATTGTGTAAGAAGTAAAAAAAAAATAAATGTCCGTGCGCGTGTGGTGAATGCTTGCTGCTTCTTGCCAAGCACAACATTCGTGATGTGCAATAAAGATTATTGTTAAGTGGGAACTTCTTTTTCTGTAGCGACTTCTTCTTCGAAGACGACTTCGTCTAAGAAACGAACCCAAAAAAAGTTCGGTGTTATTGAGAGAGAAAGCAAAAAAGGATACGCATGCTATAAATGTATGTGGATGTGATTGTGTTCATAAAATATTAATGAAAAAAAATTCCCATACACATTATCCGCATGTTTGTAGAGTGTATATGGAGAAATCACTATCATAAGATTTGGTTTTTACGAGAAAAGTTTTGATGTGAAATCCAGCAGAGAAAGTGAGTGGGAAGGATTGATATAAGAATATACGAAAACAGCAGAGGAAGAGGTAATAATTACTCCAACAAATATATTTTGTAGATATTTATAGTTACTGCTGTTCCTTTTTTGATAACCTCTTGTGATCCTTGTACAAGAACAAAAAAAATAAAAGAGTTTGTATGCGTGCGTTTTTGCTGATGATGGGGGAAATTGGTTTAACAAATCTGTTTTACGTGTTTTGGATTGAGTTGGCGTGTATTTTTTGCCAAGGCTGTGCTATTTCTGAAGTTTGTAGGTGGGCATTTAATCAAAACTCATGGAATTTTCACCTCGAGGGATTAGTTTTTCGCTTCTATTTTGATTTGTTTTGTGTTTTTGTGGTAAAGGCTTGGAATGGAATTATACCGCCTCTTATTTGATGGAAAGAAAAAGGAATGGTGTTAAATTGAGGCTTTTTGTTATGCTTTGAAGGTGTTGTTCTAATTGGTATGCTTGTGATGGATGGATTTTTCCATGCTAAGAAATTTAATCAAAACCGTTTGTACCGGTAATTAAATTTGACAGACAGAGAAAATTGTTTAGGAAGTATCTATTTGCCAGGTTAAATAATTCTGTGTCAGTCGGGCTACCTATCAAATTAATTTTTAATCAGGCTTTGGCATACTCATTTATTTTGTGAAAGCATATTGATGGAGAGGAAGGTTTGGGATAGTATGGTTTAAAGAAATGTGTGATAATGCTGCTGTTATTTAAGATTGAAAATGATGTTTAACTTGGAAACATTTCTGCATGATTTACTATCTCTCTTTATTAAAGGCTGGCTATCAATGAAGCCAGTATAAACGTTATCAACTTTGCTTTTTTATTGCCCCTGGTTTAACACTTTGACTTTGATTTTTACTTCAAAATATCACTTAACATCTTCTAATCAATCAAATTTGAACACAGATTTAACCGTATGAGCAAAACTAAAAATTCAGAAGACTAATGATCATTTCAAATTGTTATTTCAAAGTTGGGAAAAACCTACTTTGAAAAGACGAAATTAAAATTTATAAATGTAGCCTATGGAGATAAAAAAAATAAGAGTGGCGCGACAGCTCTTGAAGAGCTAAGGCCTTTATGAGCACGAGTAGGGCACGAACCCCCAACGCACCTAAACACTAAGCCACGGGCATCTATCCTCCTCCTCCGGAGATCATTATGATACAAAAAAAGAAAAGTATATTAAATAGAGTTTTGTAATACCCGTTTCGTTTTGATCTCCAAATTAATTATCTTCCTTTAAGCTTTGAAACACAAACAAAAATCGAATTTGTATGCAGAAACACCTTTTTAAAGATCTTCAGAGCTCATCCAATTTTATTGATATCACTCATTGGCCAAAAAAAAAAAAAACACAAAAATACAACAACCTCTTATTTAGGATTTAACTGAAAATTGGTCCCTTCTCAACTGACACAAAAATAAAAATTCACAGAAAAACAAGAAACCAAGGAAAAAGCTTTTCAAAAAGTCATTTGGAAGCAATTTAAGGGATTGCCGAAGAACCCTTTTCACAGAAATAAAACAATTCAATTTGAGTATTGTTTAAGTCAATTAGGGAAAAATCGATTTTTTCTTTCCTTTTCGGCCGGTCTTTGTTTTTTACAATTTTCCCTCTTCGTTTTTCAATGACCCTTGTGTTGAAAATGGCTTTGAACAAAAAAAAATCAATAACATGAAAAGAATACAAAAAAAAAAAATGTAAGCCATCCAGAAACTGAAATCATTAAATAATTTCGGTATCCTGTATCTTTTATTCACCGCTTCGGGCAAGTTCTGGGGCTTATCGATTGATTTTATTTTCTGCTCGAGAAATCAAAAGCTTCAAACAGGATTTAAGCACTCACAGACAGAAAGAACCTATTTATTGGTCGACCACACCTCTCTTCCTGAATCAAAATTATAGAAAAAATGAAAAAAAATAAAATATCAGTGAAGAATCTCCAAAAACTGCTATATTCAGGAAAAATCAAAAGAGAGGAAAAAACCTGTTAAGTATGAAACAGTGTTATCACGTCTCAACCGAATTCAATTTGAAATAAGGTTATCTTCCGCCGCCTCTCTCACTGAATGGCGGTTTGGCAATATGTAAATGATATTCCTTCAAAAACCAACACACAAACAAAAAGATGACAAAAATATCAAACGACAAGCACCCCCCACAGCGCAAATAAAACTTTTCTTCTTATTAATTTTTTTGGTCCCCTGCTTCCAGAAAAAGAAAAAAAACACAGATTACGAATTGTTCAACATGAAAAATAAAGAAAAAAAGAACGAAACTCCACGTGAAAAAAAGAGATTCAACAAAAATTCTAAAAAAAAAACATGAAAACACTAAGGACAAAAAGTTCATAGAAGAAAATGGAACGAGAAGGAGGAAAAAAATTGAAGAAACGATAAACCTACCGCACAATGAATGAATTTTGCATATTTAACATTTTTTCTCTAGGTTTCTTTATCTTCGTTAACATGGCTTTTTGGATTTTATTTTTGGTCCTTTCTATTGTGCTTGAGAGTATGCGTGTTGCGAATGTTTTTGTAGGATGTTTGCCATATTTCGTTCTTTTTTTCTAATTGACCAGTTTACAATTTTTTTCCGAGAATTTAAAATGTTTCATTCCTAGGAAAAGTTTTATATTTCCAGTATTTTAAAAATAATTTTAAATTAAGTTTAAAAATTACTGGTAAAGATGAAACCGAAGCTGAAAATAACACATCATGATGTAGGGTACCGGCACCACTGCACCAGTCTTTTCGTGCGATCTAGTGATCAAATCGAATGGAGTTTGTTTCAATGAAAATATAATAATGAACTGCCAAAAACCAAGGAGAAAAATGAAACTTTGCGTTTTCTAAATCCATTTTACGGTTTCCGGGGCACTGGTCCCATATTTTTCTTTTGCAACGTTTCATTTCCTTGGCCACAGTGTACCACTACAAATTTTCCAGTTATCATCCCACTTTTAGATTTGAAGCGAAAAACAACAATTTTGTGTTCGATCGTCCGGAGACTGGATAGAATTTTTGTTGGGATGTTAAAGTTGTATTATCATTATTTATTCTTTGGCAATATTTTGAAATCATTTGGGTATCAATCGATGGAGAAATATCAACAATTTAATTAAATATTTTCCTTTTTACCAAAACCTGAACATGGGAATAATAAAACCAGTTTCTTTGGTCCTTTTTTCTATTAAGTTGAACACAACGTTATTCTATATTGGCATGCATACAAAATAACACAAAAAAAAATTAATTTATTTTGTTTTTCCTGTTGCACCTGCTTGTATTAAGCAGTCCCAAACTCTTGTCTTCCTACTAGTACTTATTCGTGTCGCCATCACTTTTTTTTTATTTATTACAAATGATTTCAAATTAAGTGCCGATACGACTAGCAACCGTAATTGTAATCGTACTCGGTGAAAATGGACCCCAGCGCGTGCGGTATCTGGGGGGAAAGAGGCGTGGGAATACAAAACAAAAAAAAAACACAAAAAGAAACCAAAAAGATGATCAGCATGACTATTTACCCTTTGCAAAGTGTCATGTGCACAAAAAGCAGTATATATCAATTAAGTGTTGAAGGCTTCGTTCTTTTTCAGGTAGATTTTGGAAACAAGAAACAAAAAATGGTTGACCTTGTAACATATGAGTACATATGTATTACAAATTCAAATTCAGATAGAAAACAGGAGAGTTATGCGCCATTTAAGCTACGAGTGGTAAACAAGGTTCAAAATCATCCAGAGACTCTGTTTTGATCGTCCGGACACTGGTGCCGATTTTGTTTTTTATATTTTGTCCGAATGAACAATAATTTTTCCTAGAATCAGGAAATAACTACCGATGCAGAAGATGATTTCCTCTATACTCAACACTTAACAAAAAAATTGGAAATTTCCGGACAATTGATTTTCATTTGTCCGGAGACTAGAACTATCGTCCGAAGACTCTGGAAAATCACCTTTTTTTTTGAATACATCACTTTAAATTAATGTTATACTCTAATTTCAATTCATTTATTTACCAAATTACTATGAAACATGTATAGTTTAAGAAAAAATATTAAGATTTGAATGAAACAATAAAAGAAAAAAAGATATTAAAATTCAAAGTAAAAAAAAAGTTATCTGGCCGTAGACTGGTGCTGTTACCCTATGTAAAAAGAAATATTCCCATGTATAATGCCAACAAATAATTTTATTCATAGAAATGTTTGCAGAAAAGCAAACATATATCTACTCGTTAGCGTTATAAACTTTAAATAGAGAAAAAAAAACTACAAGAAATCCTCATTACTTGGATATCCTTTTCAACCATATAAAAGCCTGTTTAATTTTCCATATTTAAAAGGGCTTCATTCATAGAATTCTTAAAAACATTTATTCATATTCACCGAAAGATTCCTGTTTCAGGATTTTTATTTAAAAAAAAGAAGCACTCTCTCTCCAAATGGAAACACTTGGTTTTTTATACTTACTCGAATACTAAATTATCTGCATGCACATCATCCACCGAAAATCCTTCTTGAAAATTAATTGCAACCTAACATACTCGAAGGATACTCTTCATTGAAATCATCACATGTCAAATTAGTTGCATGTTGTCTGTGTGATGTCGTGTGTTAGATTTTGTGTAGATTGCAGGCAGACAGCAGGCAGCAGCAAGACATCCATCATCACACACTTTTAATTCAAAAGATCCTTCGTATATTTTCCATGCACAAGAACACTCTTACATAAACATAAATGAACAGAGAAAAACTACACCTCCTAAGAACCGCCCATTAAAATTAATTTATAATTTGAAAAGAGCATCTCATTACGCTACAATTTTGTATTTATATGTCCTTTTTGAATTCACATATGTACATATATGCCATTGCACAACGAAATCTCAAACGCGTAGCCTTGTTGCTGTTGGTTGGGTTCGGTTTTGCTTACTGTGCTTTCTCTTGTCCCTTTCAAGGAAAACTTTTAAGCGATTATATTTTACATAGTATGTGTATGTGCTGCTTCAGCAGCAGCAGTTCCAACATGAACAAAGAAATGTCCTTTTCATTTACGATTTTGCATTCAAATTGTCGAGGACGACGACAACGAATATTACAAATAATAACACAAACGAGTGTCATATGACTTTCTGCTTTTAAATTGTCAACTGAAGTTATATCGCCATTGAAAGTAAATTTTTGTATTCCATTGAGGCATTGCACTTAGTATCAGTGAGACTCTGATGTTTTCAATTAAAGTTAAATCAAGTTTTTGTGATCTAACAAAAGAGAATTCGAGCTTGTTTTTCAAAAAACTATTCCTAATACTTTGGGTTGACAGCATCCCATCACTTTGAACACATTCACAAATTCGTTTGTATTCGGTTGAACAGTGCAGGTCCTATTACAGTCCCTTGCGGAACACCAAAAATGTCTTGTTCTAAAGAAAGACAGGGCCAATTTCCGCGAACGAACAAAAATAGGTTCCCTTTCTTCAGTTCAAATTTTCGAAAGTCTAAGTCTATCCGCCAACGTGTATAGATTTCTGTTTAAAGACCTTCCTAAATTACTGAGTTAAAACATCTCATTGAAAATGAACGAAATAACTGATAAGAAAATTGCATTTCTGGGATTCCGAACAAACAAATATCTTATACGCTCCCTCGAGTCGTCAGAGTCGCATTAACTGTTATTTCTCAAACCTTATTAACTAGCAATGGTATGTGTGCGTTTGCCTGCCAACACACTCTCCGACACCAAAATGATTTATAAGGAATGTACTATTAAGCAAGCGGAGAAAAATCCTTTTGGTTCTTAAGAATCTCATGGTATTCCCATCAACATATAATTTCGTTTTGGTCATGTTCGTGAGAGTGCGTGGGAGTGCGTGTATCGGGCACATATTCTCCCGGCAAATTGCTTTGCGTAAATTTATCACAGGGACCTTTTCTTTATAACAAACCCCTATTCCATTTCTACAGAACAAACACGAAAGATACAGCGATATTTGAGTAGTCGAGTGGAGAGTGCCGTCATAAAGATAGGATTCCCAACTACTCCAACAAACAGCAGACATAGCAACAGCACCTTCGCAAAAATTTTCCTCGTATTCCTTTTTAACTGACACAAAACTATACTTAACTGAAATTCTTCGTCCTTTCTCTGCAAAATACCAAAAGAGTGTATATTTTTGGCAGCAACATCATTTTATCTGAAATTGCTTCAAGGACCCATGAGCACACAAAAATATTTTCACAGAAAACTATGTAATTTGTTAACTCTCCTGTCGAGGTATAATATTCCTTTTTACTCGCTTACTATGTATATGATTTTGCACTACACTACACGGAAAACAACGATTTGAGGGGGGGTCAGTTATCCTGTCTACAGGATTTATAGAACTCTATTACCGGGGATCAACTTTGACGGTTTCTATTTTTGTATGAAAAATTCATGGGCTCTTTATTCGTGTGCTGGTGCTTCTGTTTCAACTTTCATCTTGATGGTGGTATGAAAGTTCATGGAATTTACTGTATCTTTTGAGATAAATGTATGAGCTCCGGGTGCTAGCATACGAAATGATTAACATTCTCTATTATTATGGGCGCAGGAGTGTATATGTTTTGGCAGTTGTTCTCTACTTGAACTACAAAGTGGATGGTTGTTAGGAGGCCTTGAGGGCTCAAATGCCTGCTCGTACATACATATATAATCGGAATATGTAATTTTTTGTGTTCTCTTGTTTTTGAGACATGAATGTGATTTATGTTCATTATGAGGGGGAGGGGGAATCTGAGGAAGACGATTTTATTGCCATAAGCTAGTGTTCATCAATTGAGTGGTTTCTCTTGATACCGTGTTAATATGTTCATCAAAATGTTGAGATTAATAACGAAACTAGAAACACCCTCTAACACTGGTGAGTTAAATCAAGCTGAAAAGATGATTCTAAAACTCGTATGTCCTTCAAAATCAATCTTATGGGTTCGGCGTATATTTTAACGACTCCGTTCGCCCTATCATACGTATTAACCAATTATTTTGTGTCATAAAATATTTATGTGCTGCTTGGCAGGTTTTTTATGAGACTTAACTATCTATAAGTTGTCAGTATCAAAGTTTGACACATTTGTAAGAGGTTATGTGTAATGCTTGGCTCGTGGTTAAGTTTTAGTGTACATGGACAAGGGAACACTTTTATGGTAAAAATGTGTCAATAAATTGGACATGCATACAAATTTATGTGGAATAAAAAATTCTGAATTTTGTATCAACGAACTTTCTAGCGCACAAGAGCTATTTTAATGTCCTACAAGCGATCCTTTTCGTAAATCTTGCTAGACGATTAAGTTTTCTGAACCAAAACGAAGCTTTTTTTTTTAATACTTTGCACTCTTTGAAGGGTTTTTGTAAACCCTTGTTTTGCCTGAGATACAGTGAGTGCTTAAGGAAGGAAGAAAGGGGTGTGAAAGGAGGTGCCGGTGTACATTGCAATTGTTGGGAAGGACAGAGTGTGGAATGGAATTCCAAATTCGCGTAGTACGTCTAAAGAAAGATTCTATGAACTTGAGAGTACGTCCGAAGTTGGGCTAGTGGGTAAACTGATAGGCTTAGGCATTCCTAGGAGAAATGCAGCTAGCTTTTTCACTAGAGTTCTTACCGTAGAAGTAAAAATAGAACAGAGAGATAGACAAAACTTTAGAATGGTGATCAAACGAGGTGAATGATATCTCTTTTCACCAATCATTCTTAGGACTCTTTTTTGAATAACATCCAAGAGATGTAGCTGGAGCAAAAGCCCAAAGATGGGAACTGAGCTCAAGCTTTTGGTGGATATAAATCTTATAAAAAACAGCCAGACGATGAGAAGATTTCTTGCACGGTTCTATAAGATGAAGTCAGTGATGCGCATACCGATAATTTCGAGGTGTTCGATCTCATTGATGCTAGTGCCACTCATGGACAGTGGCATGGGGGGATATCTCGCTTTAACGATACAAGACAGCATTAAACTCAACGCGGTTTCTTATTCCACATTGTACAATGCTATTTAAATCAGTTCCACTTCCGAAGAGGAGGGATGTGAGTCTGAAAATGAATAAGAAATGGTAAGGGTACTTTCGACCGTCAGCGAAACAATTTATTTGATAAGAAACTAGAGACAAGAGATAATTAATGAAAATGAGAAAGAGGATGGGAGACAAAACGGAGCTTTGGGACACACCAACATTTATATTGTGGGTTTCAGACTTGAATCTGTCCAATACTATTATTCAGTTAACTAAAACTCAAGGATTTACATAGTTTAGCTATAATATCCAGATGTTTTATATTTGAACATTTCTTACCAAAAGCTGTGTTTTACTTTGCTTTAAGTTTGAAAAATCTTACACTTGAATCTTAGAGTAAAACTTTTCAATACGTCTTCAGAAATTCTGCCTTCCAAAAAGAAAATATTATACTTTCCATTTCTGCAAGAAAATTGTTTACCATTTCTTCTTACCTTCTAATGGAAAAACCTGGCAACCTACTTTGCATATTTTCCCCATTTAAGTGTCATCCCGCATTTCAAATTTCAAGAATTAATCATCGAAAGTGTGAACCACTTTCATCAAAAACCACACAACTCGCTGTTTTAAAGTCCAATATTGAAACAGAACAAACCCCAGTAAAATATTACCATACATTTTCTGACTGACATAAATGAAAAACTCTCTGCTCCCTGTGATGACGTTTATATTAATGTTACCACAAACCTACAACTCTCCTTGTCGTGATCCATGACCAAAATGCGTGAGGTTTTTTACTTAAAAAATTTCATGCAACACTGCTATGCAAGTTTCGTTTCAAAAACTGCAACTGGCATAGTTTCTTGTCAGCATGAATAACTTGCCCTATTTATCTCTCAGAGAAAGGTATTGTCGAGTAAGTTGTTTGGTCGTGGATCATGGTGCAAGAGTGTGTCCTAGTTGGAGTCGTTGTCGTGTCGTCGTCGTCGTCGTCATAGTTTTTGTTGTGGATGAAAAATAAAACGACGAAATTCTTCTTCGTATCATGGAGTTATAAATGTATGGCAACACGATATGACGAGGTGCAAAAGAAGGCAAAAAAAAAATGCCCTACAAGTCTTTAAGCGAACCCCCTGTTTGTGTGCTCTGCGATAACTGCAGAATATTTATGATGCATACCTTACTCCCTGCCAAACTAACTCATATAGCCCTTGATGTATGAATTATTTACTCATGACTTACATTTACTGCTCTTCTGCTCCTGAACCCATTCTATTTGTATATTTGTCTAACTCCTTGTCCTGCTTTGGAATTTGAGAGGATTCTAGGGAAGACAATCATTATTATTATTAAAAAAAAAACAACTAAACAAAACCAGGCCAAGTTGATGAAGATTATTGACTCCCAGTGAAAGGGGAATTCTTATTTAAGAAAACAGAACAAAATGTTGCTCATACGCCACAGTGAACAAAAGTAATCTAACCTCATTTCTTTTTCATTTATATATTTTCTTTCACAGAAGGAAAAAGGAGACTATTCATCAACAGCTCGATTTACAAGGTAAATCAAGTCCAAAAGAGAATCTTCAAATGCATCCTCTCGCCCGCCCCCTTGGACCATCCCACACTGAGTGATTCTAAATGAAAAAAAGTTCAAAAAGAAAGACCGGATATTTGTTATCCCATTCTGATATATTGAATCCATTATCAGAATATATGGCAAACTAATAAGAAAATAAAAAAAATAAGGACACAATTTATCCGCCCAATACAAGAGACGAAACAAACATATTTTTTGTAGCGAAAATGAGAAAGAAAGAAACCAGCATCATGATTTTACAGGATTGTCATTTGGTACATTTGTTCCTTGCAGCTGCAATTTTATCCTTCAGCATGGGTAAGTGCTATCAATATTTAATGAAGGAAATTTCATACCTGGAAATGTATTTTGGTTTCGTTTATTGTTAATAATGTTGTTTTCCTTTATGATTTAATTGTTTTATACCTTCTCATAATTAAAACGTTTAAATCTTGTAAAATGGAGCGAAGGGAGTCCTTGATTGTACTTTCATGTTGTGTTCTTGTGTTTTCTTTTTTATTTTAGTTCACTGCGGCCAACCACTACGGTCCCATTAAAAGAAAGAAAGTCACTTTTATTGAAAACCAACGTTGTGTGGCAGTCTGCAATCAAAACAGATTTTTTTCTCTTTTATGGTTCAAACTTATATAAGATGTCATTTGGTCCCTAACACACATCGACCCAAAGAGCGAAAGAAATAAAGAAAAAAAAAACATAATAGAAAACTAAATCTGCAACCGCATTCACAAAATATGCAAATATATTCATGTCAAATAGTCTTAAATTGAGCGCAAGGCCAAATATCCTTTAGTTTAGTTGATGTTAAGAAGGGCAGGTTTAGGGGTGTTGCGACCCATGCAAACACAAACATACAAGAAGAAAAATAAAATTGCAAAGAAGGAACATAAATGTGTGTATATGGTAACTTTTCATTGCAAAACCTGCAGTGGCAGCACTACTAGCAGCAGCAGGAAACCTTTTTACACAGAAATTCTCGTTTTTGGTTTGTCCTTCGGGGACCACAAATATTTGATCAGTTCTCTTTTTTCAATCCATCCGGATGAGATCCAGAACCAAGCAACCAACTTTAGGATAAATTGCATGAATGAATGGATACAGAGGAAGTAAATTGAAAGAACGACTTATATGTGTGTAGAATCGAGCTTAGTCGAGGCAGTCAGACAGACAGACGGATAGAAAGCATCATTTCCTAGAAATGTAATCTGCTGCACCATCATCATTGTTCAATTTGCATGTCAGCAGGATATGGTGCTGGCGATGGCGGTCATGGTCATCGCATTGCATCAGCAGGAAGAGAGCAAACAAATTTTGTGCAAATGTCACGACTTTCGATGCCATGTCGATGTTCACTTAAAACTGGTCGTCGTCGTCATCTTTTTTTTATTTTTCATTATCATCGTCGCAGTGCCATCAAAACCAACGCAATCTTTTTTGGAAGGATTCACAAGGATTTTTTTTATTGACGTTCTTGACTTTCTTCCGGTTCTTGATGAGATTGTTCTATGGGGAAATCATAGTTGGTTTTTGCTTTCATTCTTTGTTCCTTTCTATAACCGTTGAATTTCAGATTTTTAAGATTTTTCGGCGAAATGTAATTACTTCGATCCATTGTTATGAGGTTTTGCCTTTTTGTATTTTTTTTTTTAAGAAAACGAAATATTTTTAAAGGTCCCTGGAACAGTTAAATTGTAAGTTTTGGGGGCGCTATAGTTCATGTGCGACCAGAGGCTCATCAAACAAGGGTTTCCAGCCAGCATGATCCCTAGCTAGGTTTCCCCAGTTTCGCACGCCAAGTTGGTTCAGGTTCTAATCCATCTGTGTGCTCAACCTAACGACGCACGTCCTTCTGAGTTGGATTCGAAAACTCAACGGGTCGGAATATTTTTTTTCTATTCGCTCTACATGATCCAACTAGATACTTGGATTTTTTTTGGCTAGGTCAGTGTCACTGAACAGCTCGTACAGTTCTTAATTTAATCTTCGTCTCCATTCTCCATTAATGCAGGCTGGAACACAAATCACTCGAAGAATTTTTTTCTCGAAGCAGCCCAAAGCGCTTTTATCCTATGTTTCAACATCATACATTAGAACTGGGATTATAAGGGTTTTGTACAGTGACACTTTAGTTGCTCGAGAGAGGACATTACTACTCACACTCAGTTGGCTTCTAAGTCCAAAGAAGCAGCGATTGGCAAGAGTGATTCTTCGTTTGGTTTCAGTGCTGGTGTTCCTGTCTGAGTTTATAGCGGATACTAGATAGATAAAGCCTCTGGAACAGGCTTTACATTTTAAGAAAAAGGATCAACAATCTGAAGAGTTTGGGAATTAACATTCTCTGTTCGCCGTCGGAATCACAGTTTTAGAGTTTAGTAAAATGTAACTACTCGACATACAAAACAAAAACCTTATGAGAGCAACCGACCACAAAATCTGACAAACTTCAATTTTCTAAACCCTTTGATTTGACCATAATTATATTTTGAACATCATTTAACATAATTATTATAAGCCAAATGAAAACATAAACAAATACACTAAGTTGTGAATAACGCCGGACTTTTCAAGCTCTCCCAAACATTCAAAATATTTACACCAAAAAAAAGATTCCTGTAAATAAATCATAAATCGCTAATACATACTCGCTATAAATAGAATATTGATACTTATATTTTGTCGATGGAAAATGTATGGTTAGAAAAAATCTCAAAAAATCCTTTACCCGAACTAAACTATCAATTAATTCATCCGATTATAATAATTAATCCTAACAGAACTGCAAAATAGACTCATTAATTTCCATTCAATATTATAACCTAATTATTGCTCAACCACATAAAAAAAACTAACTACAAGTACCATCAAGGACATTCGCTAATACGTACTCGCTCGAATGAAAATGTGATGCTATCAATTCTCATAAATTTATCGCTAATTTGACATAAAATATTTAATACCCTTTCAAAATTTTGAGGTTTAATTCAAAAACAAACAAAAAAACAAAATTCCAAAAATTTTACAGGCATAGGTTAAATCAGATGCAAATTGCTTATACAAGTATTTCGCTGAACTTTAAACTTACAAAAAAAGGTTATGAAGAGCACTTCAAACAAGAGAGAATTATCCAATTTGCCAATTTCACTGACGAAAAAAAAACCCTTTGACTTGGGGTGGGATGGGATCCTTAACATTTTCCATCTACCGTGTATTATGAGAACTTTAGAAAAGCCCTTGAGGTATAATTTTCATCTTTTTTTTATAATTTTTCATTGATATCTTAAAGTAGCAAAAAGCGACGATGTTAAGGCGGCGGCGATGGTTGAGGAAACGGTTAAATAATATTTCATAAGCTATTAGTATCGTTTGTGTGGAGTCAGAGATAATTAAGAGTTGGGAATCTTATTACTTATTAGGTACACATTTCCCTGTCAGGCAATTAGGTTTTTTTTTTTTAATAGCTCATCTCAAAGCTTCCGAAACAGGATGAATATGATGACGATAAAGACTAGAAGAAGAAAAGCTAACAACGACGTATTCTTCAAAGTTTTATCCTTTCGTTTACCTTCACTGCCACCAGCGGTAGCTGATCGGTGAAAAGAAGGAAATAGTTTTTCTTTTAAAATTTCATGTTTTTTTTTTTTTTGAGTATCTCGGGTTTGCTAATATCCTTTGGCAATTTATGAACTTGTCAACTAATAAGAAGTTTCTTTTTTCATTATTCACATAGTTGTCTCTTCGTCCTGATCGTAAGTCTTTCGTTCGTTCATGTTTATCCTGTGACGTGGAAAATTATATTCTCAAGAATTCAAGTGGGAAAAGAAGAGGCAAGAGGTCTTAGCTACTAACATCAAAGTCAACACCAAGTTGAACGTAAGGAATTTAATTAAATTGCCTTTTTCCATTTAATATTTGAGAGATTTTAGAGTGAGTTTTAGCGCACGAGGGGATTTTGTAATGTTTTACAGATTAGATTGTCTAATTACATTTAAGTCGTTAACGGAATTTTATCAAGAGAGAAATTAGTTTTCTTAATAAATTGGCCAGTTGTAGGAGAGTTCTGAATTCCTTTTACATTTATTGTTTGTACTTGCAAAAGATTTATTTTAATTTTTTCTATAAATATTTGTTTTCCTTGAATCCCTTACAATAATCTTAAAAAAAAATAAAGAACGCTATCCTCCAACTTTATCATTTCAGACCGTACCTATGCTGACATGTTCTCAACCCTTGATCTATCAAAGCACTATCCACGCCCAATTTCGTCAACTTCGTCATCATCAACTCATTCAACTAATTCAAATTTACAAGAACAATTGAGCATCAATGTCACATCACAATTGGGTACGCATGCTTACCTACCCTGCAAAGTAAGTTTCATTTAATTCAACAAAGATTTTATTAAGCTTGTATAATTGACCCCAAATTTTAGGCCTCATTTTTAAGTTAACAATTTCCATTTAACAAACTCCACAGCATAATATAGCTTAGTTAATTTACTCTTTTCCTTAACTACTATTAACTTCATATATCTTAACTAGCAGCAGCTGTTGAGCACTTTTATTAAATTTATGTTCTGTTTCTTCTCGTTTTTTTCATGTTTTATAAACACACACAGGTGCAACAGCTCGGAAATAAACCAGTTTCCTGGATTCGTGTACGAGATGGCCATATCCTTACGGTTGACAGGTAATTAAGGAACTTGATGGCTTGTTTATGTTGGATGTGTAATTAGATTGTGGTAAAACGGTATAACGGTGTTACAGGCACACATGCTTAGGACGTTGTGTGTGAGAAAAACCAACAACCACATCACACATTTAGTGTGTATGTTTGTGTTGTGTGGATGTTAGAAACAGTATTTTGTTCAAATAATATTATCCTCCCAGGATTTTATATAATTTGATTTATTACTTAGATAAATTTATAAAAGCGGTCTTTTTCGGTTCGTGAGCGCAACAAGGTTTTTTGAAAATTTCATTCTTTTTGTCTTAATTGAGCCTTCAGCCAGGTCAGTAATTAGAGGTAACGTTAAAACACCATGATTCAGGAAAGGATGCTGAGCAAATTCGACGGAAGAAAGGGAAATGGTAATTGAATAGGAGACCGCAAGGCTTTTTCCTTGTGATAAGGGCTTCAAAGAGAAATTTAATATAGTATCCAGCTAATAAAATAATTTGTTCCTATATTAATGAAAAAAGTGAACAGTTCATAAAGAAAAACTAAGGGATTTTCTAAACATAAATCGTTTTCATCTTAAGCCAAACTCCAGTATAATGAAGAAAAAGAAAACCTTTTATGTTCAAAAAAAGAAAAAAACAATTACAATTCATCAGTTTGAAGTGCCCACTACCCACTCTGGAGATTTTTAGTTCCCTAGAAAAATAAACGAAGTTTACTCTTTTACTCTTTTTTGTCCAGTAAATACAAAAACATAAAGTAGGTACTTGTTTTTTTACTTCCTAAACACTTTGTCTAGATTTTAATTTTTCAAACTCAACAATAGTCAGGAATACAGTAAGAGCTATAAGCTTAAGGAAAGGTTTTAACATATTTTTCCTGAACTCATGAACAAGTGGCATTCTTTGACCCTACTTCCTCTTCATGCCAGCGCCTTTTGTTAGTTTTGTGTAGAACGAGAAAGGAAATTTAAAAGAAAACATTATTTCAATTTGTCTACAGTAGAAGAGTTCTACTTCACCTAAGTGAAGACCAAGACACCTTCCGAAATATAAACAATGACATCTTGCATCGCCCGCCAGGTGGCACTGCAGTCGTTTTCTATACTGCAACTACAGGGGTGTATGGACATGAAGATTTGTCTCTTATGCATTCATTCATTCATTCATTCCAATAATTTTGTGCATGTATGATAGTTTTTATTTTACTTGCTGACCCGGTTAACGTTGTTTTGCCATATAATTGATTTCCAAAAACGGCTTAACCCATTTGGCTCAAAATTAGTGGCTTAAAGTCAGGTGATAGCTGCTCTAGAATATCTTTTATCCTGCTAGCTTACCCAGCAAACGTTATTTTGTCATATAAGTGAGTTCTAAGAACAGCTGTATGTTACTTAACTCCTCTCAAACCAATAGACCAATCTAAATAATTTTTTGTATGCGTTGTGTACAGTCCTGGATAGTTAAGATTCACGAATCAGCAATACTAGCTACCCCGGTAAACGTTGATATACCATACAAATAATTTCTAAGAATGGTTGAACCGATTTGGCTCAATATTGATGGGGAGGTATCTTAGAACCAGGAGGTGGCTACAGGATGCCTTTTATCCTACAAGCTTACCCGGTAAACCGATAAGGTTCAAACTGATGGGGAAGTACCTTGAGATCAGAAGATTGCTATTTGATAATTTGTATAGCATTAGCTGACTCGTTAATTATCATAATAAATAATTGAGTGACGCGACAGCTCTTGAAGACCAAAGGCCTAAGTGGCTTGCTCTCATCAACAATTCTGAGTGCGTGTGAAGAATTGAGGGGACCTACAATTTAACGCCGATTCCGAACGGTTCGCGAAAAGGAGAAGCACTTTTTCATGAAGGATTGATACTGTTAGAAGTTTTGTCAGATCTTCCCAAGAGGCAGTGCCCGTGAAAGATGAAATAAAAACTATAGGCATGAGTAGGAATCGAACCCACGACGGCGACGTTCTGCTTAGCAGCCAACGTACCTAATTACTAAGCCACGCCCACTATTTCGTCATAATTGTCAACTGGATTAAAATAAATCACTGAATTTTGACAAAATCTCTGTTGATCTAAATTCAGGCGAGATGAGGTTCGCCGCGTCGGCTAGTAATTTTATAAAAAAAAAAAACATCAGAATTACAACCTCGTTAGCAATACTCATCTCAAAGAAACTAAGAATTTTATTTTTCCCACCATTGACACATAATTTCGTCCATTTACCCAAAAACTATACACCACGGGCTAAATTTAATTATTTCCTCCAAAGAATGAGGCTGCAAAAACCTAAAAAAAAAACAATTTTACTGCTGAAAAACAAAACAGAACTTAAAACACTCTCATACGAAATTTAATGACAACGACAATAATTATCCTCACAAGAGTAATGAAAAGCATACAAAACAAGATTGCTATGTGGCACGATGGGCCATTCCCAGCCCTTTTCCAACATAATTTTTTTCCTTTTTAACCATGGCCATGAAAGAAACTTACTAGTACCCACTTGACTTTCTTCCCTTATTTTTGTTGAGAAAGGAAAAAAAAACCAAATGAGCTAAGATAGTTCGTTTTGCGGTGAAGGTCCTTTTTGCCATCCTCATTGCCTGACTGCTTAAAAAATTGAGTGAAAAAAAGTAGAAAAATAACTTTCAAGGCATTTTTGCTTGGTTCGTTGAGTTAGTTTTCATTACGAACGAACGACTGAGAGATGGAGGCGGAAAGGTTCTTTTTTCCTCAAGGATATTTCTCATTTCATTTTCGTTTTATTTGGATATTTGTATTTGTTTTTTGAATTTCAAAAAATAAAAGAGAAACAAAAACAGAAAGCAAAAACGTTTAAGAACTTTAATGTGGATAGGATTTCTGTTTTCCAATGTCTTACTTTCTATATTCTACTACACATTGAGGCACAACTATGTAAGAAAAACCTAACCAAACCAAAACCTAACCGAACAACTAAATACAAAAGTCTTATCCCAGATTAAAAATTCATCGTTTCTGATAGAGAAGTTACAACTCCAGAAACAGCACACAAATTTCGAAAGAAGGGGCAACAGAGGAGGAAGCTTACAAATTGCTGATGGGGGTTTTTGATTTTAGAATGTTGTATCCCACTTCTCTGCCTTTTGTAACACTTCACCATATCCACACGTTTCTATATAGTTTTGTATATAACAAGAAGTGGAGTAGGTATAGAGTTCACCCTAGTTGACTTCTGGAGTGAAAAATGTTAAAGTGCATGGCAAAAAAGCCATAGATGAGACGTCGCAAAAGGGCCACAGAAAGACCAACAAGATTCATGAGAGGGCAGAGCAAGTTCTCAAAAGTTCCGAGTTCCAAATCCCAAAGTCATAAAACTCAGAGACACTTTATGGCCAAACACTTTATTGTGTGTCGGGAAAGAAGATTCCGAATTCAGGATCATCTCAATCGTTTCTCTGCTTGCTCGTTCCAAAATGCAATTGTCATATATTTTTGTTGACTGTTATTGTTCTACAAATAATTTCCTTGTGTTTTTTTCTATCCATATCTCTTACTGTCCCTCTCTATCTCTCTCTCACATTCCAGAGCTGTCTTCATTGCTGACCAGAGATTTGTTGTCCTAAATCAACCGAATAAATTTTGGACATTGCAGATTAAGTACGTTCAGCCAAGGGATGCTGGTGCATATGAGTGTCAAGTGTCGACAGAACCAAAAGTTAGTGCAAAAGTTTATCTCGAGGTTGTGGGTAAGTAAATCCATTTTGTTGAAATAAATTGATATGTTGGCGTGTGTGTGTGATTTTGAATGATTTTATTATTATTATTATTATTATTATTATTATTATTATTATTATTATTATTATTATTATTATGGGTAATGTTGTTGATTATAGGAAAGGATAAAATAATAATTGAGTTAACAATTTCCGGGATTTTTTTTTAAACGAAAATAAACTTTAAACGAGCTTAAATTGAAATTCTTGACACAGAAATTGGAAGAAATGTTTGTCATTACGGGAATAAAGGAATAAAACATGATTAAAGTTGAAAGAAAAAATAAAATGGAATGCTTGTAGAATTGTTGAAATTAATTAATTTGAGTTTTGTTTCCTTGTGGTTGGGGTGCTCGGTTTGATTATAATTCTAGATGAGATGATTTCATTGGATTTTATGGGTGAATTTTTGCTTGCTAGGATATTTTTGAGCAGAAAAATGTCTGAAGTAGTGTGTAGAGTATGGAAATTGACTTGGCTTAACTATTGCCTGGAAATGTACGAATATAAGCTTTGTCACAAATTTTGAAGCTTAATTTTCGGGAAAAACCTGCATTAAGAAGATAGAAAAATAGAGTAAAAATGTAGATAACTTGTGCGTCTGTATTGGAGTTTCAAGCCAGAAATTTTAGTTTAGTTTAGTTTATTTGGTCAAACAGAAAACAGTATTCTTATAGACTAGAATAAGTACAAAAATTATTTTACAAATAAATATACCACATCCATAAAATAGAACAATATTATGATTAAATATGTAAAAATAAATTAAGAATTTACAAGTAAAATCAGTAGTCTATTTTTAAAGGATTCTCTTGAACAAATTTCGAAAAAATCAATAGAATCACAAACCGAGTTAGCCTCTTTCAAACATCTTGTAATTGGTTCATTACAGCCATAGTTAGTACGATGAAACCTTTCAACGAAGAGAAAAGATACCCTGAAGTTTCTTCCAGGGATACGAAAACGCATTTCATTCAAAAGAAATGAGCAATTAATCCTAGAAGAAAGTATATCACGAAAAAACATTATTGAAAAATATTTTCTACGAACAACGAGAGATTGAATTCCTATTAACAAACACCTTACATTATAGCAAGGCATAAACCTATACCAATAATAATTTGTTTTGGAAAGCGCATATCTTGTGAATCTTCTTTGCACCCTCTCAATTCTATCAGATGCATTTGAATAACAGGGGTTCCAGATAATAGAGCAGTACTCTAAATTTGAACGAACCAACGAGAAATAGAGAATTTTAAGCGTGAGAAGATCTGAAAACTCGCGAGTATTTCTTTTTATAAATCCAAGCATCGCATTACTCTTATTCACAGTTAAATCAATGTGCGGTCTAAATGTTAGCTTTTGGTCAAGGATTACACCGAGATCTTTCTTTTGAGTTATTCTTTCAAGGGCGATATTTGTCAGATTGTAACTGTAACTCAAAAGTGTTTTTTTTCTGCAATACGTTAACATTTGGCAACATTAAGATGAAGATGATTGTTGTTACACCACTGTAAAAGCCTAAATAAATCCTCTTGCAGCAAATAACAGTCTTGGATGCATTCGATTTTTTTAAAAAAGTTTTAAATCGTCCGCATATAGAAGGCACTTAGAGTGAACAAATATGTCTGATATATCATTGATAAATAACAGAAATAACAGCGGCCCAATATGGCTACCCTGGGGTACACCAGAAGGCGCAAGAATAGAATCGGAAACACATGATTCGATTTTAACAATCTGAACACGATCAGTTAAATAAGATTCAATCCATTTCAGCAAACTGGAATGGAAACCAAGGCATGCAAGCTTATGAATTAAAATTCTATGATCGACCCTATCACATGCTTTGGCAAAGTCAGTGAAAATAACGTCTATTTGAGAGTTATCTTCAAAGTTCGATATCACAGAATTAACAAAGATACATAAATTAGTTGCCGTAGATCTACCAGGTATGAAACCATGTTGATAAACCGAAATGTGTTCTCGCACAAAGAAAAAAATTTTATCGCAAATGATTTTTTCGAATAATTTCGGTAAGACTGAAATTTTACAAATTGGTCCATAGTTGGTTATATTCTGCCTATGCCCTGCTTTGAATATAGGAGATATGAATGAAACTCTCCATTCATTAAGAAATAAACCATTTTTTTTTTGAAAGATTGAATATACTCGCCAGCGGTTCAGCAAGGGAGGAAGCTAATTTATTGAGAAAGTATGGTGAAAACCCATCAGGACCAGCTGATTTTGAAGAATCAATTTGTTGTAATGCTTGCAAAACTTCATCAGAGTAGATTTGGAGAAATCCCAAACTAAACCGTTCAGACACAATAGGAACTATCCTTTTTTATCTTGACCTCAGTTGAAGATATATAATCATTATAAAGCAATAAATTCAGGGAATCAAACTCTTGTTGTAACAATAAGTATGTATTACGTAAAAGTTCATTATCTTTATTAGATTTGTATCTTTTATAAGCTTTGTTTTTTTGATTTTTTAGACGCGACAACGTTTTATTAAACTATACGGGATTAGAGTTGCATGATATATTTTTTGTAGGAACGAACTGCTCAACCGTATTATTAATAATAGTCTTAAAGGCATCGTAAGCAGAAAAAAGATCGCTTGAACTCTCTAAATCACTCCAGGATAAGGAGGCAAGGTACACTTTGATTGCATTATAGTCAGCATTTTTGTAACTATATACAGACTTCGATTTATTTGAAGAAGTTTCTTTTATAAAACTATAAAAACCAAGATTACCTTCTAACGCACAATGATACAATGTATTCGGAGAAACTGGTATAAGACACTTATTTACTTCAACAACAAATTGTTTGTCAACAAAAATTAAATCTAGTATCCGACCATTATCATTGCATAAGTAGTTAGATTGAATGATATCATACTGACTAAAGAAGTCAACTACAAGTGTTTCAGTATCCGTCATAATATTAAGAGGTACCAGATATTTCTCATCCTGGTCGAAAACCCAATCTATATTACCTAGGTTAAAATCACCCGCATAAAAAATATGTTGAGAATTCGAAAGTTTTTCAAGAAGAGTCTTACAATTGCTAAGATGTATTTGATAAATATCAATAGAACTTCTAGGTGGTATATAACTACAAATAATAAAAAGATCTTGTTTGTTGCACAGTGAAATATTAATAATAATTTGATCAATATCTAAATTGGAATGCATGGAAGAGGAGTCAGATGGTAAATTTACCATTTTACAAGATAAACACGACCTTATAGCAATCAAAACTCCACCGCCACGCTCCAATCCAGTTAATTCTTTACATCTGTCTTTTCTAAAAATAGTATAAGATGAATTACAGATCTCTGAAGAAAGAAAATTTTCAGTCAGCCATGTTTCAGCAAATATAACTACATCGTACAATTCAGAAGAAAGAAATAAAATCAATTTACTTAATTTCGTTCTTAGACCACCAACACTTTGATAATAAATAGATAAGTTATAAAGATTCTGTGAAATAAATTTAGAAGTATTATCAATGCTAAAATCAATATTGTTATTCAGACTTATGTGACGGATTCCATTATTGAGGCAATTTTGTCGTGTTTTGAAAAGTCAACAAACTGTTTAACTCGTACAGCATAAGGCCAAATAGAAGATTCAATAATTAAATAATCAAAATGTTCAATCGGTACGCATAATTTAAAATTAACAAATTTAACATCTTCAAAAGGCAATCCCTTTTTAATAAGTTTAAAACATTTGAAAGCATTAACAGGAATGTTAGTTGTGGTAGAGATATAATTGATGATGTCATCAGGTTCCGTTTTCGGATTAAATCTAGACACATGAATCCATTTAGAATTGAAAACTACGCCGAGATTAGAGTTGCAGTCTCGTCCGACCAGAACAGATTGACTTTCTTGAGTCAGCTTGGAAGCGGCTAACTTGGCCGCGTCGAATTGAGCAGCAGCAGCAGATGAAATAGAAAAGTGAGTATTGATGATATCGTTCGGTGAATTTTCACTAGCAGTACGCTGTCCATGACCAATAGTCGAAACTTTATCGTCAGCATGAAGAGTAGCATCAGGTTCAACCGTATTATTGAGATTATTCAACGCAACAATATTAGATCCATTTTTCACAACAAAATCCCCAAGATGTTTACCAGACTCATTGCTAGCAACAACATCAGAAACATATTTAGGAGTGTCAAGTGTCAACTCCATCAACTCCAGCTTCAGCAACAACAACTTTAGCAACATCATCAACGCCAGCAACATCAACAGATGCAGCCTTCTCATTCCCCTTGACATCGTCGATTAGGTTAGGAGAAATTACATCAGCACCCATCACATTCACATTGTCAGATTGAGCAGATGACGAGTGAGAGCACGAGGCAACAGCTTCGACGTCCACGTTCTTGGTTCTTAACACTTTCTCCGCTCAGATTAGAATTAGAATTAGAGTTATTATTAATATTGTTATTGTTGATAGCTTTTTTTTCAATTTTCGAAGATGAAACCGGTTTAACTTGCGATGTCGATTGTTTAATGCTTTTTGTCTTTATCGATTTTTTATATGAGGGAGTAACACCAATTTTAGGGGAAGGGAGAGGGGATGATGACAGTTTGTTCAGCGAAGGAGAAGATGAAAACTGCCTTTCTCTTAAGAGCGATGAGCGATTATTCTTATTATTATCAACGTTAGTAAGCTTCGTATGAGAGCGTAGCTTGCGGGTGGGTAACTCAGAAGAATGACCACTCACACAAGATGATAGTTTAGCAAATTCAATCGAGTTCTCAGAGAAACACACAAATAATTCATTTAATTTTGATATGCAATTCAAGATGTTAATTTTCTTACAACTGTCGCAAACCCAATATATATTGTCATTGGAATTTATTAAGCATAAATCATTGTCATTTATATTTGCACAGAGTAGATGAAAACCAGAATAACAAACTCCACATTTTATAAAGTTTTTTATGGAAAGAGTATTATCACATTTAATACAATTAGAATCCATGATAGATTTCGGATTTAAGAGATCTTAAAGAAAGCACCTGATTACACGAAGGTTAGTCAGTGACTGTAAATTTAATTCTGTTCCCATTTCCAGGACAAAACAGAGCAAATATGTACAATTTTTAGTAAAATTTCTAAATCTTGCTTTCTTTAAGAAAGAGTTCTGTTTTCAATACTAAGCTTAAGCAATATTTTATGTTCATACAAGCCAAATCCACAATACCAATGAAAAATAGATAAAATTGTCATCAGATTTTTTTTCAAACATGTAGTTTAAAAAAAGTATGCATACGCCACAGTGTGTCATCTTCGAATTTTGACTACATCTGTGTTACGTTATTATTCTGGAGTTGATCTAAAAGAAGACGAGATGAGGTTTAGGGTTAGCTAGTGTTCACATATAATTCGTTTCATGCGAATTTTTGTACCCAACAATCCAGCGTTTCTGTAGATAAATTAAGTTTAAAGATTTTTTTCCCCAAAACAAAAACGTACCGCAATTGAAATCTAATATCATATCATTGCCCTCGGAGAAAAAGCTTAAATTACTCAAAGTCTAGACAAAATCTATTTTGGGTCCAATCCCTCATTTAATAAATTAAATAAGCGTAACTCAAACTTGATATGGATTTAACTATTAACCCCCTCCCACGCCTCTCAAGAAAAGGACAAAAAAATAAAACTCCCATCACTAGGTAAATAAAATCTACTAGAAATTTTCCACTTCATTTCCCTTTTGATTTCCGTTTTGTGCCTTTCTTCTTGTCTTTTTTGTTTTTCTAAATCGTCGAACCTTTCTGCGATAAACTCTCTGTGTTTTCGGACTAAATAGAAATCTCTAAATTGCAAATCGTTACGCCTACTTGAGCTCAAACATATTCAGTTTTCTCTAATATCCCTTCTTAAATCGATATGGCTATAGATTGAGGGATCCATTAGGCAAATAGAGATTCATTCGTCCTTCCTTCCTCTTGTCCTACTTAATTTCTAATGTCCACATATGAATATAAGTTTTTTCTTTTCCTTTTTGGTTGTTGTTGTTGCTTTCTCCGATTCGTTTGAGTTTGAAAAGAGTATTCTAAATTGAGATGAGATCTTCTGCCATCGAACAGAGTCGGATTCGTATCGTCAAATTGCTTAAATGTCAACTGACTTCTATAGCTAAGGTTTGTGTAACTTACCGTGCAATGGCTGTCTCTTCTCTCGCTATAAAAAGCAAATAGGAAGATGACACAGAAAAAAAGAAAACAGCAAACGAATCACTAGGAAATCCTCGTGTCAAAATCCTAATTTGCCAATCCTCACGTCACACAACCTCCACCCACAAATAACACCTGGTGTTGTGCGAAATGGAAAGAAGAAACGACAAGAAAAATAAAGAGGACTTTCTGTGATAACGACCACAAAAATCCACACATAAGAAACTTAAAAGGATTCCCAGCATTCGTGCTGCAAATTGTATTTTTATTGGATTCCTTAGTGAGTTTTATTTTTTATCTTTGATATCTCTTTACGTCAAACCAACATCAGAATCGAAAACCCACCCATAATAGGACACACAAGCACAAGGTATCAGTAAGAGGAAAGTCCTTGCTGAAGAAGATGTAGGTAAAAGGAGTGAGTGGGGCGGGCGTTCGCTTTTATGGATGATCGCTTAGTTTTATATGCGGATTGGACTTTAAATGACGCGCCTAAGTGTCTTTTTGCACGTTCGATCATAAACTGCATGGTTATTGCGTACTGGAAAGAACACAGACGACTCTTCGGCACGTTTTATGACAAAAGGAGTTTTGTTTGTTTTTCTTGTTTCTGATGGTTAAAAGGAGTTATTGGTTTTAAGAGATTGTATGGGAAGCAAAACGCTGTCTTTTCTAATGGTGACTCTCAAAAGCAAGGGATTGCAACTATAAAGATTTGAAAATGTACATTTTAGTTCTTATTCAAGAACAGGGACGACTAGCAACCATTGAATTTGGGTAGACAACAAAAATTCAGTTCCTTTCTGTTGTTCTTTTAGACGTGGAATACATAGAACGTGAAGGCGTCATTTCAGCTATCGATATCGATCTTAAAGCAAAATTTGAAAACTTGTTTTTCTTTTAAGTCTCAACTGGAGTTTTTGAGATGAAAGCAATTAGACATTTTCAATATTGCCTTTCTTCCCCATACAAAAATACAAAAAACAAAACCCGAACAAAAAATCAATGGATCGAAAAGAAAACATGTCTTCGTCTGTTTTCGGTTTTTCCCAAACACACCAAGATGAAATGAACTAAAAGAAACAACAAATTAGACATTTTCAATTATTTCTATTTGTCCCGTGCAAAAACTGAAAAAAACGTATGCTTGTTCTTCTTTCCCCGAACAAACTCAATAGAGAACGAAAACATTTATCGGGATGTCTTCCTTTCTTCCCGAACTCGTGTCGTGTTATTTCATGTATCATGTATCAGAATCAGATTGATCAGATCAGTTCAGCTTTCAGTATCATTATGATGTTTGTTATGAAGTATGACTTGTGTGTGTGTTGTGTATCTCCTCTTTGTTCAATGTTAGCATTTCAAATTTCACTACGCTCGATTTAAATTAGGGTTCGTTGAGTTTATTTATTTATTTTTCATTTGGATATTTTATTATTATTTTATTTATTTAGTTAATTTTTGTTATTCTTATTATTTTATTTATTTAGTTAATTTTTGTTATTCTTATTATTTTCTACAGGCTGCCGATTTTGTTTGAGTAGAGGTAGACACTGTCTTAAATGTCTATATGACGGTCCCTGTTCAAGAGACTTTTATTTCTAATTGTAGTACCCCGAACTGAAATTTCTGGCGAACCTGATCGCTATGTTAAGGCTGGAAGTATTGTCGTCCTACGCTGCATTATTCGAGGTGCTCTGGAACCGCCAACATTCATCATGTGGTATCATGGATCCGAACAGTTGATGGGCGATTCTAACCGACATCGAATGCAAATGGATAGAAATTATCCGGAGGACGAAGGTTCATCGAGTACGGTAAGTGTTTTTGACCTGTCTGTGAATTTCTTCAAGTTCATTTATATTATTCCCAGGAATTAGAAAAAAACAAGCTTCCTTGTATGAAAATCCTAACTAATGTTGCTGATTTTACAACGAAAGCAAATCCATCCAAACAAATCCTTAAGCACCAAATGTCCATCCATATCCATTGCATTGTTGCTGAATCACATAATCAAACAATACTAATGTCTCCCTAATGTCCGCCTTTTCTATATTTTTTTTCAATTTTTATGCTTTTTGTATGCGCCCTGTTCCATCGTGTTTTGTGTGCTGTTGTACGGGTTCTGTCCAACCAGATGGGTTCATTAATCATTGAAGTGACGAAAAAACGGGATTCTGGAAATTACACATGTAGTCCGTCGAACAGTCCCAGCGCCACCGTGACGCTCAACGTGATAAATGGTAAGTCCAAATTGCGATTTGCAATGCTGGAACCTTGTCCCTCCTCTCTCCATATAGACATTCATTCGGAGTATATTTTTTTGTTGTTCTGGCCAGAAAAACATTTGTTATACTTTCCTACAGCATCCGTTTCCGAATTTGGTACCGTAACAAAATGAAAGTCATTGTTGGCACCATTTTCTATTCTTTACATTTTACACGATATTTTATTTATTGATTCAACACATTGGATTGTTTTTTTTTCCTTTCAGGTGAACATGCTGCATCGGCCATTATGTCATCGGCAAGTGTGCTCAACGAAAATGTCATTTATATCGTTCTAATGCTGTCACTTTTGACGTTGGTTAAATCGTGACACGTATCACATCTGGAGCTTAGTGGAATTTGCATACATTAATTTTATCGTTCAAGATTGTTTGACCTTTTAGTTTGAAACTTTTTTACATTCGTTTTAAGACAGATAGGAATTAAAATGTTTCTAATTTTTAACTGTAAATATAAAACTAATAAGATCAAATAAAAATAACTTACTAAAATAAATAAATTCGAAAAAGAAAAAAATCTCAAATAAAAAAAATATTATAATGATTATACTATAGGAAATGTACATTATACTTTTAACAAAAATAGTTTTTAATTGTTAACATTAAAGTGGAAATATTGAAGAAAATAAAAACTTAATACAACATATTTGATGAACATAAGAAAATTCAAATTTATCAAATAAAAAATTTAAATATGAAATAGCTACATATAAAAATTTAATTAAAAATAAATTTGATAAATAAAAAAACATAAATAAAGGAAAATTGTAAATGTAATAAAAAATGTAATGTGATGCTAGGCATAAGATGTAAATAATATAATAAAAATTCTTCAAACATTTTTCTCTTTTGCTCTATATATTTTAATGTTCGATCTTCGACGGTTTTCTGTTGGATTTTTTTTTATAATTTGCACCCACTCAAGAGGTTAAATATACTCTTATTATTGGAGAGTACAATCGCCTTTCTGCTTTGTTGAATAAATGAACGCCCCAATGACGAAAATCCAAAAAAATCCTTAAGAAAAAATAAATTTAATAAGAAAATATGAATAATAAATTATATTTTTCGCACTTCAAATTATTTGTTTTTTTGTTTTTATTTCCCGCGTTTTCTTCTTCTGTCTCCTGTTTGCAGTCATTGTAAAATGGCTGCACAATCTGCCCGACGCTGAACAGATCTACGTTAGGCCTAAGTTAGGCTGACGTTTATGAAAACACCCATAGTGAGTTCTTTGAGAAGGATTGGAAGGGTTGGAAAGGAGATGTCGGTGTACATTAGTCTTAAATTCAAGAACATTACAATGATTGCGAAAGACAGAGTGTAGAAGAGAGTTGTGCATTTGGGTAGTACGGCTAAAGAACGATTCTCTATACTTGAGAGTACGTCCAAAGTTGGGCTCTAGGGTGGACTGATTCCATCAGATTCGGACTGATTTTGGGACATTTCCCACAGGATTATTAATGATCTCAGGTCAGTTTCTCAATATTAATTGGAGCTGCTCATAAGCGTTAGGGGTCACTTTCACTTGAATGCCAGAAAACAGACCAAACAATAAAAAAAAAAAATAGTTTGATTAAAAATATCAAAGAACGAAGTCCAATTTTCGTGGATACTTTGCATTACTTTTCAGTGAAACCAATAAATATTTTTTTGGTTAGTCCAATTCAAAGAAAAAGAAGGAAAGAAGGTACCTGCAGTTGAAGAGGTTAATCGATATATACAGGGTGATTTGCATTAGGTGTCACAAATGGCTTGAGCGTGTAGGTTTGTTGGCTTAGACAAGTAACAATTCCTATCGGATGGGGGGGTGGTCTAAATAAAATATTTAAAACTAACGGTAAAATTTACAGATTCATGTTATAGTATTTTGAAAAGTCAAAAGTTCATTCTTTAAAATAATTTTCAAATTAAGTTGTTCGAATGAATAGTTTTTGAAAAATTAATTTTCAAAGTCAAAAAAAGAAACTGTTTTCTTTTTAAACAACTTTTTTTCAAAATTTCTTAAAATAAAGTTTGTATAATTTTTTCCTTGTATTCAATGCTCTTATTAATTTTTCACAAGCAACCGAATGTCAAAATATCTTGTAGTTTTTTGAAAAATCAAAAATAACAAAAATACTTTTTTTCTAAGAAAAACTTTAATTTTTGTTTTTCCGTTTTTATTTTAGCATTTTTATTATTTTTCTGTTTTAGGCCCCGCCTGCCTAAACAGAAGTAGGCCCCCTCCCCCACCCTTCGATTTTTTCGTGTCTTAGTCCAACCTACCGCAAGTACCCGTGAATGCGTTGGCTGCTAAGTAGAACGTCGTGGGTTCGAGTCCTACTCGTGCCCATAAAATTTTTATTTCATCTTTCACGAGCACTGACTCTTGCGAAGAACTGACAAAACTTCCAAGAGTATCAATTTGTCATGAAAAAAAGCTTCTCAACTTTGCATTTCGGGATCGGCATTAAATTGTAGGTCCCCTCAATTCTTCACACGCACCCAGAGAATTGTTGATGAGAGTAAGCCATTTAGGCCTTGGCTCTTCTAGAGCTGTCGTGCCACTCTGTTTATTTTTTTATTTATTTTTAGTCCAATCTACACGCCCTCGCCTTTTATGACACCTTATGCAAATCGCCATGGTTTAAAAAATCATGTTGAGAGGGAAATTCTTCAACTATTTTATGAGAACTCTTATAAGGACCAAAATATTTAATTTTTTTGTAAATATCTATTTATTTTTGAAGTAACAATTATCTTGGCTTATTGTGCCAAGGACACTGACAGAATTAAATTCAAAAAATGTGTACCAAATTTTATTGCAATCCGTCTAGCAGATTCGAAGAAACCGGTTGTGAAAGACGAGTGAACAGAGTTATATGGATTTCGTTTACACTCTGTGTACGGAACCCTAAAATGATCTAAACTTGATCTCACATTTGGTAGGTACTCGTACTACAACAACAAACAAAGAAAAGTTCATTGTATTTTTCTTTGAAAATCAGGAAGAGAAACGTCATTGCACATTTTTTTCGATTCTGAAGGTCTTCAGTTCCTCAGTTCCTAATATTTTGACCTGCTTTATGAAATTTAAAATAAGGCATGTGTAGTTTTTCTTTCCTCCCATTTTTTGTCTTAGTCTTCTAAAGGCACAATACCGAACAATATTAATTTCAGAAATTCCAAGGACCAATATACTCCAAAAAAAAAAAAAAATAAACAATCTATTCTTTTGTTGAATGAATATTACATGAATTTGCAATTTTTTAGGAAAACAAAATGAACACAATACACAAAAATAAAATACCAAGTTTATTTTTGCATTTTTATACAAATTTTATACCAACTATGAGAGGAGAGAGAAAAAACACTTTTGATTGTATTAAAGCTTGTGCAACGAAGCAGTAAACAAACACATTGTGTGTTGGTTGCCGTTAAATAAACCAATTCACATTTTATCAAGCCAACGAAGCGTTAACGCCCCAAAGCGACATAGGACATGGCGCGATAAGAATTTATTGTTTGAGGGTCGAACCCAACAGCAAAAATGAAATGAAATATTCAAACCTAGTTGGGAATTTTTGTTAAGTAGCTAAGCAACATTCTTCTACTCCGTTTTTGTTAAATTCATGATTTACGTCATTCAATGCTATGTGTTTTTTATTCAACTTTGTGGAATATAATTTTTGAAGTTTTTCATTGTTAGAATTTGAGCCTAGTTTTCCACTCCTCTTATGGATTTTCGTCCTATTTTTCTGTCATTTCTTCGAGTTCTTCAATCAAAATCCGGTTTATAGAACTTTGAATTTATAAAACTAATGTCTGATTATGACACCTTCTCTGTACTCATTTATCCTTCACCGACACGCATTTGTTTTGTTGGTATTTCATTTTTATTTAACATAAGATCCATGACGGCGAAAAATTCAAATTAATTAAAACTTTTAATAAAAGTCGTAAAATCCATCCATGCATTTTGTTATTATCTCCTGCCATTCAATGTGATACCAAAAGCGACATGGTCGAAGAAGAACGAGAACCAGGCTATAAAAAATACAAACACAAAAAAATAGAAGGAAAATATTATGATGTTGAGAAACTTTCATCATTCTGCAGGTTTTGTGTTTTTCGGAATGTTTTTCTTCAGTCAGGTTTTTAAACACCGAACAAGGAGTTATGCCTGTGTCTATTCCACCCAATGTATCTTATATCTCATCTCATCCAGAAAAGTTCGATGGATTTTTAGGAAAAGATATGATGGGATAATAATCGTTTCATGCAGATGCTTCGCTTTATCCTGCACCATCATAATCATCATCATCGTCTTGGGGCTTCCTTTTCATCGACCGACGACGCACGATGACGCCATCTCGTCGTCCTTCGATGAATCGTTGTGTTTTGGGAAAACTTGGACGGGTTTAAGTTAATGCAGATGTTTGCGGAGAAAAGTTATGAATGATGTTCGGATAAGATGAGACTGCAGAAGCGGGGAGTAGATGATATTCAAGACAACATCTCTGCTTTATTTCGAAGACATAATCAATCCAGAAATGGTTTCCTTTTTTTCAAAAACAATTTTTGTGGTTTACAATTTATGCACAAAATATGTCATGTTATGGGTGAAGGTAATCGTTTGCAAGGATAACACACAAGCTCACAAAAGTTTGTACATTCAAGAAAGTTTTTAATAGATTGATACTTAAGCAAGTTTGATACCTCAATTTAAACAAAGAAGTGTTGCGGAGGGGTGGTGGGTAGCATCAGGAAGTTTTCAAAAGGACGATGTTGTTATTTTGTGAAATTCGAAATTTTTCATTTGGTTTTATATGTGTTTATGCATTTTTGTGTTTGTTTAAAAAAGGCGATTGTTGAAAAGAGACAAACAAACGGGTGGACAAAGTTTCTTATCGCGTTCTTGTTAAGTCTGTAGGCACAAAAACGGACATACAGACAGACACAACAGAAAAAAGTTATTACAAAGGATTAAGGTTTTGAATTTTTAACAAACATACTAACGAAAGATAGCACGTGTGGAAATATTAATGTTATCATTTTATCTCTTTGAAAACCGCCAAGACTAAGAAAGCGCCCTTTATACCAAACCATTTTTTAAAATCAAAACCGTTGATGTTGAGTATGAACTCTTAAGATTCAGTGAAGAAGATGATGAAATCTTCGCTCACATTTCTTCAGAATTTAATTTTCATTTCAAGGTTTTCCTTTTGAAAGCCTTAAAAGGCAATAATAATTTCGATAAGGAATCTATCTATCCCCTAATCCGCATAATAATCCCTCCCCACCCGTCTGCCTTCTCCCTTCTGGTTTCTGTGTTTTTGCCTGATTTATTGTATTGATTAAACAAAAACAACAAAATCCCACCAAAGAAAAACCCAACATTCACACAGAAAAAAAAAATCGCCACAAACGATAAATCCCGCAAATAAATATTTAACTTCCCAAGTGAAAGTAATTCACTCAAGCCTTAAATCAACACACAAAAAACAACTTCAAAGTTCAGAGGCTCGCGCCTTGTGTTGCTTGCTCTCCATCACAAAAACAAAACAAAAAAAGAAATCTACCCGCAATGTGGCAAGAGTGAAATGAGTTAGAATCCTTGAAAGTAAGGAGCAATCCATCGTTCGGTCGTCCTTGCCACGTTTTAAATTAATTTTTTTTTTGCCAGCAAAAATATTACATGAATCCTTTTGAGAGCCTTGATTTTTGATTCTCTCCCACTTTCTCACTCCAGCCCTCTGGCTGGGTCGTTCTGCTCAAACGAAGCCATCAAAAACCGCATATCTCACATCTGATGGTTCGATGGATAATTCAAAAGAAGGATAATTTGAATTGATATGTAACGTTGCGGCAACAGTCAGTGGCAACTGGCAATGGCGGTATGGTGATGGCAATGGTGATGTGGCCTAATAAAATTGTTCACGTCGAACCGCACACACATGATGATTGCTGGTGTGTATAAATGTTCTGGTGCTCAAACCCGGCCTAGCACGTAATCGCCAAAAAACCACATGAGACTTAAAATATGCCCGCACATATCCTTTGCGTTTGCACTACTAACTGGTACACATTAGACCCTATGTTGAAATTCTGCATGGCAAAGAACCACAGAGCCAACACACCCGCTTATACCTAGTCTCATCATCACAACTGAGCTGAGCTGAGAGCATAGCAGTCCTGTCATAAGCGTTTCGTTTACAATAAATCATCGTTGAACAAAACGAGCACCGCCGCTGCGCGCCGCACCGTTTTCAGGTTCAGCTCATGGCAAAACATGGAAGGGCCTATCGTTTCTTTCGCTTCATGTACCTAGCCGAGTTTTGCCAAAGTCACATTTGGTCTTTGGTCGAGGAGGGGGTGTAGAATCGATTTCTTTCCCGCAAAAGGATGTGCTACTTGCTCCTTTGTGCCACAACCATCCGACGACGTCATCCGAACAACGACGACACACCGTTCGCAACACAATCATCGACAGCAGTCAAAGGATAAAGCAAGGATTACCACAGCACGCATATCAACGACAGGAACAAGGAAATAAGGCTTTTTGCCTCTGTCCGAAAACAAGCCAAGACCTGAGACTGCGCAAGGTCTTTTTTTGGTCGATACGTTGTGAATAAGCCTCAAAGGAGGAAAACGCCAGAATGTTTAATGATTTCAGGACAAAAGGTGTTCTCCTACTGCAGAACGTTATAATTTATGGCCTACCGAACACTCAACCCTTTTTACAAAACAATCAACCAGAAACATAGTAGGAAGAGGCCCAGGCTGTTGGCTGGAGATTGTGTAATCGAATTTTGAAAGCGTTTATAGGCTCTGGCGAGTATTAGAAAATTTTATCGATGAATTTTCGATTTATGTCGTGTTCGTTTTGTCTTTTTTGTTGGTCCCAACGGAACTGGTGATTATTATCTAACAAACTAAAAGGTCCATTGGGATCTGCAACGCACAATGACAAAATAAATAGTGTTCGTGTTGTGTCACTTTGATTTTTAGTTAATGCGATTAGCAATTAAATGGGCAGATGTGACGTTTCAAATGGAATGTAGTAATTGGTGTTGATTGTGGGTGACACGCGTAGACATTTGTTTTAATACAGTTATTATTATTGTATGATTTGAGGCCTTTAGAGACTTCAAATGACTTGAGAGTTGTGTGGGTAGGTTATAACTTATAAGAATTATGTGGGCTATTTATGAATTTCTCTTCACGTACAAAGATTCACCCACTTAGTTATTTTTGAACTTGACTAAAATTCAAGGACAGGTAGATTGAGGTAAAACATGGCCTAAAAGAAAGAGAAATAATACCAAAATAAACCTGTTTGAAGGCATTTCAACTGCCTAAAAAAATGAGGTTTCTATAAGCGGAGATTAAAATTTCTAGGAAAATGATTTTAACACTCTTATCATCAATGTCACTAAAATGAGTGCGAAGAATTAACTAACCATTATTTTCGTTTTACGGCGAAATGAAAAAGTGTCTTTAAAATTAATTAGAAATTGTGGTTTTTACAAATTCCGAAAATTCTCATGGCGGCTATCAAAGCGTGAAAAAGGAAATTTGTTTATTTTTAGAACACACAGTACCTGCTCCTTTCCATCTTTCTTCATTCTGTCATAAGCATTTAGAGACCTTATAAAAGTAAATAAATGTACTTACCTATTTGGAAAAGGACATTTTCAGAATATTGAAACATTTCTTCAAGCAAAATCTAGCACAAACTATTTCTTAAAGTTTTGGAATATTAATGAACTTTCCGATGCCCCAAAGAAAACTCTCTCTTAATTGACTAACCGGAGATACAAACGAAGTTAGACGAACCATATCCCATACCCAAAATTTAGCAACTACATCAGTAAATGCCACGTGTCTCTCTTCAACCATTTTGCAGAGATCCTTTAGTAGGTAATATGTTATCTGTCACATTAATAACAGGCCTAGAAAATGTTCTTTTAAATACCTCAAGCAAAATGTTTAAATTACCTCAAACACACCACACTCCGACACACGTAACCGAGACGACAACAACGAGCGGAACCTTCAAAAACTCCTAATGATAAATGTGTTTAGTGTTTAGGGAAACAGAAAGATACAGAACTCCAAAGTGGTTGTGTCCTTAGCCAGAATCCCTTTTTTTTCTTTTTATTTTTTTTCTTTATTTTACTTTTGAAAAAATACATTACCTACAACTTGCCATTCGATCAAGCTTTAAATCAAAAGATTTTCCATTGGTCCATTAAGTTTTGGGACGCACACATACCTATTCATTTAGTACACCCAATAACTGTCCTTTTAATGGGTTCTCTGATTCTTGGTCAAGGCCCTGTGTGTGATGAATTATAACCTCAAACCTTTTACAATTTATTTTATTTATTTTTTGTTTTTGGTTATTTGTATAGAAGACTGAAAATTGATGACTCGTAATTTTTTATTATTCATTTTTGTCAACAATTTTAAAATTAAAAGAAAAGCTGTAAGGATAAGAGTAAACACATATTAACATTAATTCAGGCGAAGTTATGAAAATCTAGTTGAAAAGAGGTAAACCTGGATACTTGCTCAGACAGCCATGCAAGCCAGCAAATTTCGTAACGCCATCAACGAAAATCCTTAAAACTGTTTTTGAGAAAGTGGCAACAAATTTCAAGTAAATCTGCCAAGCCTCAAGCCGTTAGTGGAATGACATATCGAAAACAATATAAAGAGCTAAGTTAAAAAAATTATGACATTGAAACTTGAAACTATTTGAATCCCTTAACATGATTCCAAAGACTTTATCTAAATACATTTTTTGATGATTAACTTGTACATGGATTAATGAATTTGACAAATTACATTTTACACACAAAAGAGAATTATTATGTTTGGGTATTATTGTTGTTGTTGTTTGTTTGTTGGTTGATGATGATGATGTATAAAGAAATACAAACACCACACATGAGTCGAAAATTATGGAACCATCTGCCATTCAGCACACACACACAAAGGAGATACAAAATTGAGAGTAAAACATTAATTTGTTTGGGGTCGAGTGAACCCTTAACCCTAATTTAATTGCATGTGACATTTTTCACTCTCGGTTAATTTACATGATGGCTCACAGGAGGATATACTAGTTACAAAGGTCATTAGGATAAATGTACTCCAACTACAAACATAAACATATTTTATGTGTTGTAATTTGATTAATGGAATTTGGCATATAAATTAACGGAATTTGTAGTATTTTTTAAATTTTATTGGCTGTTACATGTGACAGGGGTTTTGTTTTATTTTTTCATGCAAGATTTCAGCTGGATTTAAAATGACATTTATAAAAGTTTCATCTGAAATTCGTTGTTTTTTTAAATTAGCCAATTCCGTGTAGTAGTACTGGTATTACCTACGATTTCTAATCTGATTTTATTGAAAAAGTACGGTCCTCTTGTTACATTTCTTACAGAGACTGAATGTGAATTTTGAAATAATCAATTTATCCAAAAAGTAGGCTATAAAAAATTTCATGACAAAAGTATTCTTCAAAATATTTACATTATTTGAAAAGTGTGATTTGAAATCATGTCATTAATTTAAATTAATGACTGCCACAATTACTGATGTTTTTGGCGAAGTAAGACGTGCCATATGTAGCGAAGATTACATCTACACAAGCGACAAATCACTTTTTATGGAATTGCAAGACCTTGAATCAGCACAACTACATCTTGATTCTCCATCACCTGCAACCACTGACACATCACTCATACCGCCATCTCTCGAAACTCCTCCGAATCTTATTGCAAGACCTTGAATCAGCACAACTACAACTTGATTCTCCATCACCTGCAACCATTGACAGATCACTCATACCGCCATCTCTCGAAACTCCTCCGAATCTAATTATTATTACAGAGAGTACCAACGACGTCCACGCCTCACTTGAATCTCCATCACCACCATTCTCCAAATATTTGAATTTTATCATCATTTTCACCCCACCTCATTCCAACAATTTCTGGATAAATAACTACTTTAATGGTAACTACGGCCTTAAACTTTCAAAATAGAGTCGCATTGGTAAAGGAATGTTCTAAGTTGCAATCCCTCAACTTAAAAAACAGCTCCATGTTACTTGCTCCTTGGGGCAAAAATTGTGTTTTTAAACTCCAAACATTATAACTGTAATACCTAATATTATAGTAACTTATATTTTAAGTCACCTTTTAATGCTGTTTCATCTAGCTATTGTAATCATTATAAGAATAATCCATATTGTAAATTTTTAAATGTTATAATCCTCTCAACGTCCTCTTCTATCCAACGTTCGTCAGTTCCAAATAAACCTTCCTTGACTGAAACCACTTCCTGATCTTCTAACACTCTCATTTAACATCATTAGTCAGTTTTTTCGTTACTAAACATCCATCTCCTAAATTCGCCTCTGGTAATTAAAATAAAACACAATGCCTTTCGATTTACTATCAGAATGTTTGAGGCCTTCGTACTAAAACCTCAAATATATTTATAACTAGCAGTACCCTGCCACGCTTCGCAGTGCCTTCACTTTTTTACGCTGCTACCACACTATCCACTACCCTCCTACCCTCCAGATCTACCTGCTACCCGCTAAACCTCTACCCCACTACCCGCTTCCCGCTACCTACTACTTCAACACACTAACCGCTACCCCTTTACCACGCTACCCGCTACTCACTCCCGTTACCCATCACCACGCTATGCGCTACCCGCTACCTACTTCCCCGCTATTCCACTACCCGCTTCCCGCGCCCATTATATCTTAAAAAAAAAATTTATTTTGATGGGGTGGAAAAAGTATGTTTTTTTAACATTGGCAAGGATCCCTAATTTTTTTTGAAAATGAAGCATAGCCTATGTCACTTGGGAATAGTGTAGCTTGCCAACGGTGAAAGAATTTTTTAAATCGGTCCAGTAGTTTCGGAGCCTATTCATTTCAAACAAAAAATCAAACCTTTCCTCTTTATAATATAAGTATAGATTTCTCAAAAAATGCCCTACAATCTTTTTGCGTTGACAGAAACTAATCTTTCTCCCGACATAGTTAACAGTGAACTTTTAACTTTTAATTTTATTGTTTACCGCAAAGAAATTCCAGCAAGGAATCAGCATCTATAGGTCGTGGCGTTCTTTTGGCCATTGATTTCAAGTTTAATTCTTGAGCCATATCTATACCTACCTAACACTTCAAAATTCGAACTAATATGTATAAAAATTAATCTGACTAAACGATGCATGTTTGTTTTATGTTGCTATATTCCCCCAATTCAACCTTTCGTAGTGTATTCTAATTTTGCTGATGTAATTGACTATTTGGTTAAACGCAGAAGATGATATTATTGTTCTAGGCGACTTCAACCTACCTTGTCTGTCGTGGAGTGTCTCTGCTGATGAAAATTCTTCTGTCCCCAATAACGCTACTTCCGAAGAGGAAATTTTATTCATTATTCACCGACCGCCTTCAAGCCTCTGCATTTTTCAAGATGAGCAGTATCAAAAACAACTTAAGTAGGTAGCTAGATCTTGTGTTCAGTTCTGGTCCTGATAACACAAGTATATCTGATAGTCAAGTCCTTTTAACGAAACTTGATGCGTACCACCCTTCAATTTGTATTATCTATGCTTACGTTAGTATTAATACTAATCCCGAAAATCTGAACGAACACAAATTCAACTTTCGTAAAGCAAATTTTCCTAAACTCAATGACTTAATTAATAGAACTAACTTCGATTTCTTATCTGACCAAAACGTCCACGTTGACTTGACACTTACAATTTTATAAAGTGATTTTTGATCTAATCGCACAGTCAGTTCCGATTATTCCCATACGTAACTTAACTTCTCAGTCTCCCCCGTGGTACTGCACTAAGAAACTAAAGTCAGTTTAAAACCGACGTAATAAGAAAATGTGATGGTTACCCCTCAATTTTAATGTTTGACGATAAAACTTCTACCGATTCTTCTACTGTTTCTAACCTTTTTACCAAATTTTTTAGTAGTGCTTTTCCAGGGATAATTTCGATATTGACCATAGTTTCTTCCATTATATGAATGGCTGTACTGAAATTCTTTAACTTCAATTAACATTGACATTAGTTCGGTAACAGACAGGATAAAAACACTTAGAGACGATTACTCTGCTGGCCCTGATGGTATCCCACCTATAATTTTGAAAAAGTTTGTTGATAGTCTTGCCTCTCCTCTTACTGTTCTCTTCCAACTATCAATTTCTACCGGAATCTTCCCTAAGATATGGAAGGAATCTTTTATTATTCCAATCCACCAAAAAGGCCCAAAATACGACATTGCAAACTATAGAACAACTGCAAAACTTTCTTGCTTCCCTAAATTATTTGAAAGCCTAATTTATGAATTTATGCTCTTCCATTCCAGACAAGTTTGTTCTTCTAGTCAGCATGGATTTCTTAAGGGAAGATCTACAACTACTAACCTAGTTGACTTTACTTCTTTTTCTCTCTTTGCTCTGGAAGAAGGTTATGAAGTTGACTCCATCGCAACAGACTTCAGTAAAGCTTTTGACAAGTTATCACATAACCTTATTCTTTTTAAACTTGATAAGCTTAAGTTTCCGGATATTTTCAACCTTAGGTTAAAATCCTACCTCTCCAATCGACAATACAGGATCTGCTTCAGAAATCCTGTTTCAAATCCCATTATTGCTTCTTCTGGTGTTCCTCAAGGTAGCCTAGCCACCTCAGTCCAATTCTCTTTGCCCTAGCAATAAATGACGTCGATAAAATATTGAAATATGAAAATCTATAAAAAGATATTTTATTTAATGATCCATACGTAACAAAACCTTTGTATATGACTTTTGTTCGACCTCTTCTCGAATACTCATCCCAGGTCTGATGTCCTCATTATCAAGTACACATTAAGCATATTGAAGCCATTCAGCGCGCGCCGTTTCATTTTATGTGCATTACGTGGATATGTTGGGTTGACCCTCTTGACATCCCTCCTTATGAGGATCGTCTTAAATTACTGTGCACGAACCTTTATACTTGCGAAGGGACAACGCTGACATTGTTTTTATACACCAGCTTTTAACTGGCTCTTTTGACTGCCCAGACTTGCTCTCAAGGATTTCTCTCTTCATAAATCAGGTCTATCCCCTTATTTCGAACCCCATTCCACAGAACTGACTATGGTCTTAACGAACCATTGACTAGAATAACGACAAAAGGTAATAACTCACCTCACTTTGACCTTAGTGTGTCCAAAATCACCCTGAAGAACCTATTAATAAATTGTTTTTAAGATTAATTTATATTTTTTTCATTTTTTTATGGCTTCAATTAAGTCTTTAATAAAATTCAAAATTCAAAAATACAGAATTCAAATTGAAATAATTTGTGTGCATTCGAGCAGTTAAGAACATCCTGTCAATTAAGTTAACGTTCGCGGATAAAAATTCTTAGAAAAAACATAAATTTTCAACAACAGTTTTTGTTGAAAAAAAAGTCTAGCTAATTTTTCTCTATATTTAACCCTAATATAGAGATATGTTTACGTTTCTGCTTTTTTTGTTGGTTCACCCTTTAAGGTAAAAGTGTTGTTTGTGAGCCAAACCACGCCAACCAGAAACCGGTGTCCTTCGAATTAAATACAAACGAAACAAAAAATATAATCTCCTGTGGACTTCCACAACCCTACGCACTTTGTTTTCTCTGTGCAAACGATTTTCCGGATAAGCTTGCTTAAAATTTAATATCCTTCAGCAGAATTTTAGTTCACTCCATATATTTTTCTTATTTTTTTCATCTTTGAAAGATTTTTTTTGTTCTACTGGCTGTCATCTTCTATAACGTCGTTTTGTTGTTCTGTGTACCTTATACCTTCTAAAGCTTCTTTTGTTTGAAATGAAGACAATGAGCTTCATTCTAAGGTTCTTCTTCTTCTTCTTTTTGTCCTTTAATAAACTTCTTCATTTGAAATAAATACTCCCGCTTCTTATCCTTTTTTTCCGCAAACCAAAAGAAAACTACCATTGTACATTATTTCGATTTTTTTTTTCATTTAGTTTTTTTCTCCACCCATAACTGCCTTAAATACCATTACTGAAGTTCATATCCGAGTATTTTCTTAAAGAAGCAAATCAAGTCATGTACCACATTGGAAATTAGTATTTTACTTTGAAAATTCCAATTAGTGCACATTATTCGCGAGTATCCCTTTTTGCCTTGCAATTTATACAATAATTTGTTCGTTCGTTTTTTTTTTTTTTTGTCGTCTTAACTATCTCTCCTTTCCGCTTTGCTATGTTAATGCATTTCTTCTCATTATACTTTTAGTCATATCCTTAGGCGACAGTCTGTATAGTAATTATACCGAGACCTTGCGGCAGACTTGTCTTCTATCATTTTTGTTGGTTCGCTTCGTTCATTCGTATAGTTTTCTTCGTTGTGACTCTGATTATAATACGAGAAAACCCCATATCGTCTCCTCAATCCTCATGCTCTTCCTTAGTGTAGGAGTAGGTCGGTTCTGTTTCTCAGTTGAATGTTGCCTTGAGTATCGTGACGGAAAGGAGATATTAACATTTTTTCTCATGGTCTCATTTTCGTAGACATATATGTATACACACTTTCCTCGTTCTAGTTAAATACTTAAAAAAAAAAACCATTAATCATTTTTTACAGACGCGATGGCGGTTAACAATGGGAGAAAGTATTTTTCTTGTAAGAAAAAAAGGGGAAAATAACAAATCTTCTCATTAATTTGCTGAAACAGTCCAGAAATTCATTAACAATCTTAAAATTTAGAAATTTTATAAAAAATTTATAGATTCTATTAGGTAAGCCATTGTTTTTGCTCTTCAATTTTCACCTTTAACCCAAAATAAGAAAAAGTGGATGTGTAAAGGGGCGTTAAAAAATATTATTTTCCAGAAAAAAATCGTTTTTCGGAATTGGAATTTGCTTCAATTTGAAATAACTTTGTCCCGATATCAAATATAGTCAAAAAGACTATTCATCGGCACCGAAGATAGAACAAATTACAAACTCTCCTCCATAAGTAATTTATCGATTATCACATCCCCGCCGGAAGAACAACTTTGTTTTATTGGGTGTAAAAATGTCGAAAAGAAATTTAAAGTTAGTTTATCGCACGGTGAATATTGAATCCTTTTTTTTGTTTTGTTTTCTTTTCTATTTAAGAATTTGCATATTACAGTTTTCTCACTATTGCAGTGGCTTTCACTTCACGGATGTGAGGGCGAGGGAGTGCTTTCTCTTAAGGGCATCGTGAAGTTTTTATTGATTACGGTTTCTGTTTAATTATTATTTTTTTCCAAGTTGAAGTATCTCTCGTTCATGATAAACGGGAAAGGATTTGAGTGCTCTTGGAAAACGAACCTGGAATGGGAATTTTTAAAGGTGGATTTCATTTTTTATTCGTCGTAAAAATAACTGAGGATTTTTTGAAAAGACAAGAATAGGATATTATTTTTCGGAATATTAAAATAATTGAAGTGAGAAAATAGTGGCCATAAAAACTATCCGAATATCAACTCAAAATCAATTCCCAAATAAACCCAGATCATTTGTTAGGTATTCAATTTTAACCCGCTCCAACTTCTAAAAAATCCACACCCGTCAGTAACTGACTGACTGATCAAATCAAACGTAATCCACTTCGAAGGGGAATATAGAAAGCAATAAAAAACCACCGTTTATTTTTATATCCCACTGGCTTTTATACGAGATTATCAACACAAAATAGTCCTTCTGAGCGATATGTGGTACATGTGGATTGTGGATATCCTTTTAGTGAAAATTAATTTATCATAGCACAAAACTTGCAATTGATGGCTTTGCTCAGTGTCGGTGGCAATGTATCAACGTTACAACAATGACGATGACGACGACGAGGACAAGTATGTTGTGATATAATATATTGCCTTGATGAAACGCTAAGGACTTAAGGGCTCCTGTCAAAATGGAGATCAGAGACAGAGTGTGGGAGCAAAGAAAAAACAAAACTAGGTAGCAAAGTATTTGCCGCGTTGTTATTCGTGTTAATCCGTATTGAGTGCTGCCATCAAATTCCAATGGCCGCACATTATGACGTCTGTGCACATGTAATTAATCATTTTAGAGCTACCCTCGCTTGAGTAGAAGATTTTTGTATATTTTTGTGTGTAAGTGGGGAAGGGAAGGTTGGAGAATTTCATCGATGAAAGAAATAGGGCGGCACGATTATGATTTATATTGGAAAAAAGTAATTCTATTTAATATTTTATCGACGATTTTATTGAGGAAGTTAAGCTATTTGATTTGTCTCTAAGGAAACATATAACTTGATTGTGCTTGGCAGACAACAGACAAGTTCTTTGACAAGAAGATTTTATTAGATTTTTACTCTGTTCATTGGATCAAAAACCTACAAAGTGCTTGTCATAATTTTTTTGTCCTTGAAATTCAAGAGGTCCTTTTTTGATAAGCATTTTATGCCCATGATTTAACTTATAAAAATGCAATACAATAACGATTAAAATTTAACCACAACAATTTCCGGAATTTCATTGAAATCTTACCCACTTTGAAAAATGAAATTCTTACGGTTTATTTGAATAAATAAAAACAAGCTTCTACCGCCACGCAATCCATTGATTCAGCAACCCCCCAATTAAAGTGATAAATTCATTTATTTCAAAAAATAACCCAACCATCGATAGTGACACTAAGGGTTAACACAATAAAAGAGACACAAACACAAAAACAAGAAACTCCGCAAAAAAAAAAGAGTAAAAATAAAAATACAATTCAACTTTATGGGAGCCATTAAATTATTATGCCACTTTGCTGCGGTCTATCAGCCACTGTAGCCGCCATGAGCCCATAAATTTTCTGTTATTTATATTTTTATTCCGAGCTGTTAATTTTGTGGTTGAAATTTTTCATTAAAATTTTCACACAAAATAACTTAAATACAAAAAAGGAAAGGGGAAAATACTGATATAATTATGAATGACTGACCTATAAAAGATGAATAATTTCTCTCGTCAATCATGAATGGGCAGAAGTTTTTTATATGTTTTTTGAATATTAAACTTTGAAATAATCTTATGTGTCGCTTAAAAGGTTTAATTACAAAATTTATTCTTTTTGTCCAAAAGGAAGTAGGCTGGCTTGAACTTAGATGTCTCCCCCATTTTATTGAAAATAAAAGGTTTTTTTATTTTCCAGCTTGTCGGGGAACAGATGGCACGAAAAATTAATTACTAATAAATCCGACTTTTTTCTCACGTTATAAAGAGACAAACAGAAAATATTTCCTTAGTAACATTTGAACACAATGTACCCTATCGACATAATGTACTCTATTGACATAATACATAATATAGTTCCCAGAACTTATGAAGAACATGAAAAATTGTACAAAACAATTTTAAAGTAAGCTTTTCTGCCTTAAAGCATTACAAAGAAGGCTAAACAACCTGGTATTTACCCTATAATATACAAAATAAGTAAAATTACTCGCACATAATGTACCCTATTAACATGGATGCTTCACTTATAGTTCCCAGAACTTATGAACAGCATGGAAAAATGAACAAAACAATTTTAAAGTAAGCAGGAAAAAGCATTACAAACATAGCCAAACAATCTGGCATTTACTCTATAATACAAAAAATAAGTAAAATTACTCGTACTCTTAGGTATAAACAGTTAAAATGCGACTTCTTCTGCAGTGAAATTGAAATGACATTATAACTATTTAGGCAAGGCGAACTAGTCAAACTTTAAGAACCCCATCACACGACAAAAGGCATTATCTACACATACTACGAAACGACAAATCTATTCATAAAGTTTGCAGTATGCAAGCACAGCAGAACAGATAGCTGAAAAGTGAAAACCTATATCTAATCTATATCTCTTACTATGTATCTGGGTTGGAGGCTTTTTATTTTACTGATTCCCAAGTCCTGGGAGTGTTTTCACGACAGGCAAAAGAAAAGGAACTGAAATAACAAAAAAAAGTATCATTAAGAAGCCTCTTTTGGTGCAAGCAAGCATCAGCAATCTGGTGCAGAAGTTATATACATTAATTAATTTTCGCGAACATTAAAATTGGATTTGAAAATGAGGGGAACGAAAACAAAAAGGACAATGAAATTTTTTTTAAATTAATTAAATTTCTAACTTGAAATGAGGATTAATGGATTTGGTAATCTGCGTGCAAGATTTTTTTTTTAGGACGAGGAGTCCTTTTATCGGTCGATAAATAGAACAACTGTTTGACGCAATCCTTACCGAATGCGATGCTGCAGCTTGGAATGCCGCATTACACAAATGTTAAGAGATTTCCCATTTTGAGATTATGTATATAGCAAAATGCAACGACAAACTCTCAGACGAGTGTTTGCAATGTGCTAATAATTAATTACTTCCTCACACACAAATGGAACCACAGTTCCACATGAAACCTTCCAAGAACACACAATACCTACTAAAACAACGATGATAACGATTAGCATGTGGAATTTTGTGACAGGTCATTCTTCCTAGCCTTACTTACACCTGAGCTAGGCACTTGAATTCGCCTCTAAAGAGACAATTAGGTATTAGAAGCAAAAAGCAAGCCGAAGCTATAGCAGTTAGAAGGAAAGCTCAATATAATAGGAGGACATTGCCAGCTACTTACCAAAGTGATTGTTGATTAGCTTAGATAGGTTTGTTGCATTGTTATAAGCGATCTACTTCGCATTGCGATTAATTAATTGCTATCACCATTTCCTGCATCTTATGAATATGCATCTAGACAATGGCTTCTTCCGGCCTTTACTAAAGGTTCCATTCTTGATTTAATACTCAAGATACCTTTGATCCTTGCTGGTAGGAGCTACATATATATGTAGCTTTTGGGAATTTCAGAGAAATCAATTTGAAATATTACATTTTAGTCTGGCGCGGGAAGGGGGGGAGACAGATTACATTGTTGGCTGGTTGGCATATAAGTTATATCATCCTGTGTCACTCACAATGGTTATTGACTGGCCAGAAAATGTCGGTTCATTGCGGTCATTTCATTAACCGGATACCAATTTTGGCGAAGCCTAATGTGATAACTCAATTAATATGAAATATTGAGCTTTAGTTTAATCTGTACCGAAATATAAATTTTGAAAAATTTCGAATTATCAACCATCTCAACAACATAAATCTTCATCAATCGATGATCAAATCAAATGGAGTTAATTAGATAAGCTCATCGATAATGTTCAACGAAATCCCTTTTGAAGCAACGTTAACCCCTAGAACTTAAGAGAACAACTAGTAACTCAATATTCAAAGTTATCCTTATGACCCAATTCCCTTTATGCTGTTGATGATGATGACGATGACATTTGATTCCTTTGGCGAAATCAAAAAGGGTATAGAATGTTTACTGCCAGAGCCAATCTAACTCCATTGACACACAAAACAATTCAACCCCCTCAAGGAACGGACTCACTCAAAGGACACATCACTTTACAATTGATATTTCAATTTCATGTTGTTGATGATGTAATAATAAATATAATAATTATTATTGAAAGGAGCATGCCACTGGCTGACCAAAGAGTTGCCAACTAGGTGTCAGGTTTCAAAGCGAAATACCATTAAATCTTCTTTGTCCAGCTTGAAGACAAAAGAGGTCTGTTTCCCTAATAAATATATCTTTCTATGTTTTTAAAGTTTTCTAACATTTTGAACTTTAGAGCGCACACAAGGAATGTGGTAAGATTTATTGCTTAGTTCTTGTTGGTGTAATTGTTGTTAGACTAAAAGGTGAAGAATTGAAAAAATGCTTACCTCTGACACGGTTTAGTGTGCGATTTGTTCAGTAGGTCGGTCTTTTGGTCGGAGGGTCACAAAAAATATAAAAGAAGACTACAAGGCAGGCACTTAAACTGTTTTGTGCTATTAAATACAGGCATGGGTAATAAATAAAAGATGAACAATCTGTATTGTACCTATGGAAAAGTAAATAGGGGCGATGGTGAAAGGTTCTATTGTATATCTGGGTTTATTCATTGCAGGACCATCTCGGCTAGAGCTATTTTTATCCTTCCAAAAAAGAAACGAACAGCAAAAAAGGGTTAGCTTTATCACTTAGTGGCTAGTTCGTGTATTTGGAAATATATTATTTAGCCAGCAAATGGTCGGGGTGTCGAGATGACACACGATATGGTTAGATACTGTAAATGGTCTTTCAATAAAAGTTATGGTTTTTTTTTCATTGAGTTGAAATGCGGTTTTTTTGTTTTGAGTTTTAGCTGTCAATGTTAAATGAATTATTTTCGTAATTGGCTTTCAGCCAAGAGGTACCTTATTTCATTCTCTTGGATAGAACCCCATCTTATATGATCTATTCTTTTACTTATGGCTCTAATCTAAATTAATTATTTTTAAGTCCTTTAAATCAGCTTCCATAGAATTTCGAAAAATAATCCGTAAAACTTCTTTTTGCGCCCGATATCATTAACGTCGTCGTTGCAAGGATTAAATTTCTGTCGCATAATCGCATTCACCGTTGGCAGACTAAATTTTCATTACACCTACACCTACACACAGGATATCCTTCTATTTCCGTTCGTTCGAAATTGTCTCACGACGTGTGTTAAATAGAATTTTATAACTCTCGTGCAATAAAGTTGAATGCAACTCAAAAAGGATTGGTTTGGGTCTGCAGAACATCCCTTTAAATTAATTTGTTTAACTTGTATCAAGCCCTTGAGCTATTAATGAGACCGGGCTCAAAAACAATAATTATTTTCATCCTTGGAAAAAAAAACAGCAGCCGCAACAACAAACTCGGCTTATTTACTGCTAACAAAATTTTACATAACATTTCCTTCCTTATTCAATTGAATACTTTTTTATCGTTCGTCCTTGATGCTGTCGGGTTGATGTATTCTCTTTTTGCTCTAACCCATCAGACACTGTTTTTTAGGTTGTGTTTTATTTTTGCAAACACCAGTTTCCATAAGGATATGACACGGTAAATGAAGGTTGTTTTTTCTCTCTCTTGTGTTGTTTTCTGTGTTTATTTTATATTATTTTTTTTTTGGTGCAAAATCACTCATTTTAAATAAAAATCTGAATGATGCCTAAGGATGAAAGAACCATGTGGGTTATCCGACAACAGTGGTGAGAAAAATTGCAAATTTGAAATAGCGAAATCGATTAAAAATTATGGAAAAGATATAAATAGATCGAAAAGGTAGTGTAACTGCACCAGTCTCCAGGAAGACCCCAGTGTCCGGACGATTTTGCTCCAATATAAAATAAAAGAGAAACTAAACACAGAATTTGCAAAAAACAACTGAATACAAAATCATTAATATTCCACATACGAAGTTTCAAGCCAATCGAATTTATAACGAAAAAGTTATGGATGGTTTAAGCACCGCTGCTCTTCTACTGTTTTTATTGGCACAAAAATAGTGTCAGACCTTGGAAAAATATACTGGAAATAGTTGATCTTGTGAGATCGTACAATCAAATAGTGTTTGTTTCAAAGAAAATATAATGAACTTCCAATAACCTATCAAGTATGCGAAGCAGGTTCAAAGTCGTCCGGAGGCTCTGTTTTGATCGTCCGAAGACTGGTACCGATTTTTTTTCTTTATATTTCGTCTAAAATAACAATAACTATACTTCGTCCAAAACAAATCTGCAGTACAGGGAAGATAGGACATTCATCTCTCCCTCTTTCTGTAGAGGAATTCCATTACGTTGTGTGAAAGAAAAAATTGGCAAGGGCTACAGTAGGTTATATACTAAAACTGTAAAAAGCTCTCCGAAAAATCGAAAGAGTTGCCTTCTATATATTATTAGCATTGTCTTTAACAAAGATTTTCATTCAGAAAAAATATTTAATACGAACATGAAATAAATTTGAATTTCTGGCAATGATTACCTAAGAAAAAGCTACTATTCTTGAAAGCTCTCTTACAGAATCGAAATAAAAGTAAGCATTATTATTTCCTGGCAGCGCTGATTTATATGTTTGTTTTGTCAAACAGAAAGAGCTTTGCAAAAAACGAGCACAAAATCAGTATGGCGTTAGCCGTGCGAATAGCAGGTCATAGGGGGATGTACGCTTGCTTTTCAAAATAAATCAAAACAAATTGTATGAGGAAACAGTGTTGTAGTATATTTTTTTTAAGGGGATTTTGGATTTTTTTTCCTGGACTGGCACCCTTTGGAGTAAAAAAGCTCTCCCATAAGGCCTGTACTGCAGATTTGTTTTGGACGAAGTATAGACAATATTTTTTAAATTAATTAGATGCCAAACAATCAGGAAATAATTATTTCTGCAGACAATGAACTCTGCTACATACTCAACACTTAAGAGAAAAAAGATATTGAGTTTTTAAGTGGAACTGTCCGAAGACTCCATTTAAGATCGTCGGGAGACTAGAACAATCGTCCGGAGACTAGAGCAATCGTCCGGAGACTCCAGAAAATTGCTTTATTTTAGAATTCGTCCTATTAATTCAATGTAGCTACTTTCAATTCATTCGTACACCGAACTACTAAGAAATATCTATAGTCTTATAGTATGTTCCCACCAACTTGATTTAGCTCTAATATGATTTATAAATTACGATGAGCGTTTCCACTGAGCTTTTTACCTGATTAAGCTTGACATTTACGACAAATCAATTGGATTAAGGTAAATCACGTTGGTGGGAACAGGCTATTAGCAAAATATTAAGTATTGAATGAAACACTAATAGAAATAAGGATATTTACATTGAAAGTAAAATAAAATGTTATATGTATGGAGGCTGGTACCGGTTTTTTAATTGTTTTCTAGTAAAAAAAATATTTGCTGGCTAAGAACTTATCCACAGCACTGTTTTGTTTTTGTTTGTTTTTTCATGTTTATACTAACTAAATTTTTTTTTCTTGAATTTTTGAATTATTTTTTAATATCCACATATACCTAGTCATCATATTTTTTTCATTCATACATCGCATTACGCTGGCACAGAACAGATTTTCTCATTCAGTATAACATTTTTATAATAATTTAGCACGTTCGTCGTCGTCGTTTTACAGTCATCGTGTCGTTCATAGCCATGTAGTCGACTATGTCAGTCTATATTAAGTGGCAGAACGCGCGAAACAAATTCATTTTCGTAGACAGGATGTTTAAAATGAAACGAAGAGAATAATAATAATAATTTCAAAACGAGAGAGAGCAAAAAAAAAACACAAATCAGCGCAAAAATGAATCAAGTTGTTATGGAGTGTGCTGTCATGAAAAGATGGATTAAATCCTTACTTAAAGGAATAATAAATATACATGTCTGGGAATATAATAAACATACATTTATATGATATTAAAATCAGTATGAACCTACAGAGCCAAATTTCAAATACAACACTTCTCTGTGTAATATTGATTTTTTAAAGTATAGAATGTGTCTTTTTCTTTTTCCCTGAAAATATTTAAGTTTGCTATTCTATTTCCGTCTGGGAATTTCTTCTACATCGTCGCCATCGCAATCATCATCATCATCTTCAACATCATTTCAGAAGCCCAGGTTGATGTCCTCGTCTACAGCAGAGCAACACGAGAAAGAACACATCAACAACCAAAATGAGTGAAAGAACGTTAGATCACATACACAGGCACATAATGACGGTATGTCAGGTTCATTTATAATGTATCTAATTTCAATCTCATCCTGATGCTACCAGGAAAGAATCTCATCATCCATTCCAGGATATGAGGATATTATTACACTTTAGACGTTATCTTATGGTGAATTGCATAGAACGTATACACAACTCTTTGATAGCTTCCTTAAGCTTGTATCACTTCGAAAAGTCGTTAAATGAGTGTGTGATGGTAACGAAAGAGTTTTTACTTGCAAAATAAGGGTGTCATAATGACAGATTTTGAATTCGCAAAAATAGAAATTCTAAATTGGACTAAACATGAGAATATTTGTAAAAGTTGGGTCCGAGTATTCCATTTCACAATCAAAATGCCTTAAGAGCTAAACAACATCGGAAAAGAAATAAGGAAGCTTTTCAATGTCAATGAACTAGAAAAAAGAAAGAAAATTCGAAGCAGAAACTCAACGAGCTAAACGGAGCTCGTGGACAAATTTCTGTAGTAATATCGAGTGCACCAACGAATCAGCTAGGCTCAGGAAAATCCTAACGAAAACTACCACTTCTGTAGGTTCTCTAAGGAAACCTGACAAAGGCTGGACTGAATCAGGTTGCGAAAGTCCAGAACTTCAGGTTGATACACACTTTCCAGGAAGCAAATCTAGCCCTGAACGCAAATCTGATAACTTAGGACGACTACGAAATCCCTACGGACTTTAAAACGGAAGAAAAGTTAGACTGGGCTATCAACTCCTTATCAACTTATAAATCTCTAGGCCTAGACAGCATCTTCCCTCTAAAGCTGCAAAATAGCATTGAATTTATCACTCCCCACCTGATAAACATATTTCAAAGTAGCCTAAAATGGGGATATGTTCCAAGGACATGACGTGAGGTAAAAGTCGTCTTTATACCAAAAGCCAGCAAACCTAGCCACACGGAACCCAAGGACTTCAGACCTATTAATCTCACCTCTTTTGTACATCCGCAGTAATTTCAAATCATAGGTAATATCACCCTTCCAACATGCCAACACAATGCAATGGGTAGAAGTGAAGAAACGGCACTACACTGCTGTGGTTTAAAGCGCTTAATGATCTCAAAATGGAAGAAGTAGCTATCAAATGGATCATGTGTTTGCTGAAAAACAGACACATACACAGCCTGCTTGGTTACACATTAAGATATACGCATCAAAGGGAACCCCGCAAGGTGGAATTGTTTCACTGCTTCTCTGGATCATGGTGATGGACGAGATCCTGATAAAACTTAGGAACAGCGGTGTGATAGTGGTAGTCTACGCTGACGACAGCGCTTTTGGCGACGGGAAAATACCTTACCATTATTAGCGAAAAATTATCAAAGGTCAGCAACTGGACCAAGAAATGTGGCCTTAAGGTAAAAACCCCCTTAGAACAGAGCTGGTTCTCTTCAAAAACATCAGGAAATAACTTCCGTTTGAAATACCAAAAATTGATGACACCGCACTTAAAATCTCCGACCGATCGAGATGCCTCGGGGTTGTATTGGACAAAAAACTTAACTGGGATTCAAATATACAAGAAAGATACAGGAAAGCCATGATCGCGCTCTACTCATGCAACAGGTAGGTTACAATATCTGCACGGATTATATGACGCCTTTCTAAGATTTCAAAAAATCTGTTAGTACCTAGGGAAGCTGATAGTAAAAGATTTGTTAACTAGATTGGGAAAATAGTGTGTTCTACACTAATAACTCGACATTTACCATCTAAACTGATGGCTCAAAAATGAACACTGGAGTACAACTCAGATTCTACTCAGAAAGCCTCAACCTTGCCAAGTGTTTCAGGCTCTCCGACCATAGCAGCGTTTTCATAGCCAAGATCTTGGCAGTGAAAAACGCTGCTAAACAGATATCCATGATGGCGATATCACGCGCGGACCTCACTTTTTTCATTAAAAGCCAAGCAGCAATAGAAGCGATCTCTGTCACTCAAATCAATTCGAAACTTGTTTCTTGCTGTCGGGAAGAGCTAAAGCATAACGTAAGACTCTGCTAGGTTAATGGCCACAGCAATGTGCCAGGTAACGAAAAAGCGGATGAGCTTGCAGGAGAAGGCTCAGCACTACACCCCTCTCTCATAGACCATCGTATAGGAATTCCCCTATGTGAACTGAAACAAAATGTCAATAACATTGTCCTTCAAAAGTCCAATGATAGATGGAATCTCCTAGAAACTTGTGTTACTACCAGGAAACTCTGGCTTAGATACGATAAGAAAAGATCCGACAGGATTTTATTTCTTAATAAACCCTTTTTAAGATCCCTTAGCAGGGCATAACCTACTTGGCTACCATTCATACGAGTTTGAAGATACTGTTCATGTTCTCTGCATCTGTCCTTCACTCTGCCTTATTAGGAAGAAAACTCTTGGCGAGATAGATGAATCTTTCCTGATCTAGCGTTCAAAGTTCTTATAAGAGAGTCATAATTACATCCGCCACTTGAATCGGTACTACCTCACGGAGTATGGTGAGCAATTCCGTCACAAAACATTATGAGAATGGTTTTAATTCTTGACGATTCAGCGATTGACTTGTCCAATGTATAACCATAGAAGTAGCGGGCTCAGATGGTCGTGGCCTAAATATGCTGATACCAGCCAACCATCTTCATTTCTGCCAGTAACGTCTTTATCACTGAAATTAGGGAGTAAAAGTACATCTAGACTAAATTTTACAAGTATGCAGGAATTTGAGTTACCAGTTCCACATCAGAATTAAATTAGCAAATTCTTGAAACTCAAATTTTCTCATATTTTCTCCATCAAAATCCGTTTAAATTTTTTTAGACTTAAAACTTTCATGTATTCATAATCCCTAAGAAATTCTTTAAATGATTGAAGAAAAAAAATCCAGCCAGATAACTGTTCACAACTTTTTTTGAAAAGTTATACCCCAAAAAAAGAAACGTAAAGTTTTAAGTCAAAATCAAAACAAGAAAACACAAAAATTTGTTGAATCATTTTTACATTTTGTTTTTCCCCTCCTTGTTAACCTTATTTTTGGGTCTATATATACTGTGTGCCTTTCGTATTAATTTCCGCACAACCAATTTCCTCATCCACGAAACAAAAAAAAAACAACACGAGAACGAAAAAGTAAACTAAGAATAAAAAAAAAGAAAAACGATGAAAATTCCCTAAGCGCTATGTCAACACTAATTTTTTTTTTTTTCGAAATCGCACACTCTGAAACGCATTTCATTGGATTTAAACAGATTTTGAAATGAAATCGTTTCTCTTCATTTCGCTCGCACGTCGACTCTGTCGTGTCGGTCGTTTTCGTCCGTCTTTGACAGCAGCAGCAGCAGCAGCAGCAGCAGTAATAGCAAAAAAGGAGAAGAACGTTGAGCAAGGATCCATAACAGCTCCTCTTTTTTTATATTGAAACAATTTATTATAAACCCCCAGTTTAAATTGTTGGTTGTGCTGTCTTGGTGTTGGGATTTTCCTTCGAGCTTTCAATAAATTTTCCATTAGACAAATTTTACTTGCACATTCTCAAACAGTCTAGCCGGCAAGTATGAGTTTCGAAGACAAAATCAAAATGATTCAAATATTTCAATTACCGATTTAAGCCCACAACTTGCTTAACAGACTGTATTATTGCTTCCAAAATGCATACAAATTTTCATACATTCAAAACATGGTAACTAAATGGATATCCTGGCAAACCAAAGCGTAACATTTTATTCACACGTTTTCTCCATGTTGTAACGTTCGTTGCCTGTTTTAGTAAAAGTGCCAGATATTTTAAATAAAAGTAAGTATCAGCGCGAGTAGGAGTTAGTCTACGTATATAAGCTATAAGAGAATGGATGGTGGAAATGAAACCAGCAGCTAACGTTATATGAGAATATTAAAATGAATGATTGTGAAGAAAGCAAAACAGAACACAAAAAAAGGATCGTATCATAATACACATCCTTTCGGTGAATATTTTTATTTAAATAAGAAAAAAAGCATCCAACTTCGCACCAAATGTGGTGTGGAATAAAAGCAACAAAAAACGCAAAGTGAGCAAACCAGAGAAAAAAAGAAATAATATAAAACAATGCTGAGACAGGATAACAAATGAGAATATTAAGCACAGAAATTTACTTCGACGGCAGGATACGAGAAAAGTTTTTTTTGCATTTTTATTTTTTTGAATTCTTGTTCAGTGTTTCTTGTTGTTTTGGTAATAAAAATATAAAATGCAAAATTATTGTAAGGACTTTTGAGAGTTTGTTATGAATCGCGTGCGCTTATTCACTAACTTAAAGTAACTGCCATGTTTAGTATTTTTATTATTTGAAAGAGGTGTCGCTGTATACTTTTTCTTGGATAAAAAATTATGGAATTTGATAACAGAGTTGTGGTTAAGGAGCTGGTTAATGTGGGGTAAACGGTTTGATTCAAAACATTACTCGAAATTCAGCCCTAATTTTGAAGACTTAGACCCGCAAAGAGAATTTCAACATAAATTTTGCTTCTTGATTAAATGTCCTTCAAGGAGCAGTATTTGGAGAACGAACTAGATTGCCATCCGATCCCTATGAAATTAATTCTAATAAAACCGTCTAGACTTAGGCAGCATCTCCCATATGAACAGAGAACGTCACTCATACATATTTCCCATTTCTTATTTAAGCAACAAAGGATTTTATTCAAAAGGAACTGGTACCTATCTAGGTACTCATTTTACTCAAGCAAAATGTAGAGGCCAAAACAGATAAATGCCACAAGAGATAAGACAGCGCAAGAACATTCAAATAATGCAGATGTTGTCTAAGAATAAACCAGAAAATAACAATAATTTATTGAACAATCTTTAATCTCGAAAGAATTGTGATTGAGTTGATGGATAACACAGCAACAGTTATCCTTAAGAAATTTTAGGAAAAGAAACTAGAATGTATTCTGTAGGGAAGTAGGACAGCGAATTCAAAACCCGGACACACTTCTATTTTATCGATATTGTGTCAGATTATTCTGAATCACGCCTTAGAGAAAAGCTGTCCCATCAAACACCATGTAGAAAGAAAGAAAAAACCACGCTGGTGGACCACTGCAATAGGCAACCTAAGAAAAGAAACTAGATGATTTTTCAATGTCGCCAAAAAAAAACGAGAAATGAAAGTGACTGGGAACTTTATAAACAGCGAGCAAAACGTATCTCAAGTAGGACCTTCTGCAACGAAATAGACATTACAAATGAATGTATTAGACTTAAGCTATGATTACACGGTCAACGAAATCGGTCAACGCGTTGACTCTCTGACGTAAAAATGACGTCACAATCTGTCCCAAGAGTTTCACGTCGTGTGATCGTCAACGAAAACTTGTGTCATTGCGTTGACGGGTACGATGACACTCGCGTTGACATACATTTTTTGGGTCAACGCATTGACTATTTTCGATGACCGTGTAATCTCTCTGTCAACGTCATTGGGAAGCGTTAAGGGAGTTTTAGGACTGCGTGTCATCGCAATGACCGTGTCCCAGCGTTGACGGAGCAGAATTAAATACCGTGTCATCGTCTCAGTTTGACAGTGATTTGTATATAAAAACACTGGCTCCGGTTTGATTGAATTAAAAAAATAAAAAAACAAAACAAGGCATATTTTGAAATTTTAAAGCTACGGGTAGGTTTTGTTTGTTTGTTATTTTTTTTTAAATAATGTCCCTTCCTTTTGATAAAAATTTTATCAGATTATAATGGAAGAAATAGACGATGCTACTCCAAGACAGGAGTCACTTGCCCAAGACGAAGCCCAAAAAAAGAAAAGAGCGCAACGCAAAAGGAAAATTGCATACGTCTGAGCCAAACAATCCGAAATATCAGCGTTGATTTCAGCTGTCCAAAAGCGACCAGCGCTTTGGGATGGAGGATGCAGTGAGTATTAGCTGGCTCACATAAAATGTGAGTGCTGGATTCGAGTTACTGAGGAGCTTGGGATCCAAAATGTCGATAGCTTTGAAGCTAGCGGCAAAAACAGCTATCTCCATATTTCTTTTTGGTATTGCTATTGCTTTTATCTAAAAATGAATTGCACTTAAGTTAAATATATCTATATAAAGGGTATTTTTTTAAGAGGTACAGAACTTTAAATTGCAATAAAAACACGATGGAATATTCGATTGACATGATGTTTTATTTATTCGAAAGATAATATTGTGGCATTACATTTTAAATATGATTTCTGGCATATGACTGCTACAGCTGGCTCGGCTGGCTCCAACATTTGTGGCCGTATATCGGCAATTATACAGCGAATAAAAATAAATAAATGACTTTACATAACCCCACAGAAAATAGTCTACCGATGTTAAATCACAAGATCTTGGAGGCCAATTCACAGGTCCAAAACGTGAAATTAGGCGGTCACCAAACGTGTCTTTCAATAAATCGAATGTGGCACGAGCTGTATGAAATGTTGCGCCGGCGCCGTCTTGTTGGAGCCACAGCTCCTGGACATCATGATTGTTCAATTCATTATGATATGATTTTTTGTTCAATTCAGGAATGAAAAAGTTAGTAATCATGGCTCTGTACCGATCACCATTTACTGTAACGTTGTGGCCATCATTGTTTTTGAAGAAGTACGGACCAATGATTCCACCAGCCCATAAAGCGTACCAAACAGTCAGTTTTTCTGGATGTAACGGTGTTTCGACATGCAGTTGAGGATTAGCTTCACTCCTAATGCGGCAGTTTTGTTTGTTGACGTAGCCATTCAACCAGAAGTGCGCTTCATCGCTAAACAAAATTCGCTTATGAAAATCGGGAACAACGGCCATCTCGTTTTGGGCCCATTCGACGATTCTACGACTTGCTTGATGATCGACGATGATGATGGACACATTCGGGTCTTCCTCAATGCTACGCTCTACAGTAGCAATAGCTTCTTCTGTATACGCACCGTACGGCGCGCGTCTCTGGGGATGCGAGTTATCAATTAGAGTAAACGTGGTGCAAAAATATTCCATGGTTAATCGAATTAACTGCTCTGATGGACGATTTTGTAGACGATAAAATGGACGTAGTGCGCGATACGTATTCCGCATAGAACCATTATTTTCGAAATAAAATTGCACAATTCGCAAGCGTTGTTCAGGCGTGAGTCTATTCATGATGAATTGCCAAACCAAACTGAGAATAAATCACTTGACAGCTGTTAAATCGGTCGCTGTCTTAAAAAGTAATGCCAACTTAAAGTTCTATACTTCGAAAAAAACACCCTTTATTATGTGCATTAATAAACTCACAATATTTATTTTATTTCCTCAAAATAACCTTGACTTGTCTTGATGACTTTTTGTTTTGTGTCAAACCGTGTGATCATCAAAGTTTTGCGAGTCAATGCGTTGACACTGATAAGTAAAAGTCACGTTGACACACTTGTGCGTCAACGTAATTTGGGACAACATTGACCCAATAGTGCCAATCGTGTGATAGTCAATGTTTTATGCATTGACACTGTAAACGTTGACGGTGAGATGACAAAAAAAATATGTATTTTTTTGTGACGTCAGAGAGTCAACGCATTGACCGATTTCGTTGACCGTGTAATCATAGCCTTAGAAAAAACTTGACCAAAGATTCAGTCACTCTAGGAGTCTAGGATCTCTCAAAAAACCTTCAGACAGCTGGACCGAATCTTGTAGCAAAACCCTTGAGCTCCTTTTGAATACTCATTTACCTGGCTGCGTCGCTGATATCGGTAGTCCAGAAATTGAAACTCATACAGAACCCTAGTACCATCAGATATTCATATTATAGACGAAAAGATTGAATGGGTCTAGATGGAATCTTTCCTATGATGCTTCAGAAGAACCTAATCCGCCCACACCTAATAAGCATTTTCTATAACAGCCTTGAATGGGGTTATGTTCCCTTACCGTGGCGTGAGGTAAAGGTAGTTTTCATCCTCCATACGGAGGCCAAAGACTTTAGACCCATTAGTCTAACATCGTTCATTTGGAAAACGTTTGAGAGACTGATTGTAAATCGGAATATCATTATGATTACACAAAAAAGCGTCAAAACATCAATGCACAGTGTTGTCAGCGTCATTGAAAAATCACTGAATGCAAAGGAATATACCCTTGCAACGTTCTTATATATTGAAGGAGCCTTCAATAACGTGAAGAACGAAACAGTTAAGCAAGCTTTGACTGACCACAAGGTCGAAAAAGCAATAATAGAGCGGATTATGTGTATGCCCCCCACAGGGAGGAGTTCTCTCGCCGTTACTCTGGGTTCTTGTCATGACCGGCATACTCTCTTAACTGAAATCAAGTAGAGTAAAAATAATAGCCTACGCTGATATTGCATTACTAGCGACTGGCAAGTTCTTGTCCACTATCCACACCTCACGCTAGTAAGTAAATGGACTACGTACTGTTCCTGACAGCCAGTCCAGCTAACACAGAACTAGTGCAGCTATTTACTAACATAAATACATTGATTTCAGTGTACATTGCTGTCCTCTTAAAATCAAAGTATCTCGGTATTATCTTAGATAAAAAACTAAACTAGGTCTGAACACCAAAGAAATTTTCAGGAAAACTTGATGACCAAACCCTTAAATTATCAGATGGATGTATTCGGCAATAATTAGACTAATACCAACCTTTATGGTAATCTGGTTTGGTGGAACGCTTTAGAAAAGAGCACGAATCTCAAAACTTTGACAAAAGTACAAAGACACAGTGCACAAGCATTACAGGGACAATGAGATTCACCCCGGGACTGGAAGTTATCCTCAATTTAAAACCCCTTAATCTTTTTGTTCAAGAATCTGCAGCTAAAAGTGCCTTGAGACTTAGTCAGACTAAAGTCTGGAAAAACAATTCCATAGGATATGCTCAGATCAGTTCATAAAGTTAACGGTCATAGTACTACGACAGACTGTAAAATACAAGAACTTGATTTTCAGAAACCCTTCCAGGCTGCTTTCCAAGCAGAGAGGAATGGATAGATTACATACCATACTACAGTGAGTCGTCAATAGCTATCTATACTGAAGGCTCTAAGATGGATACTGGTGTAGGGGCAGACTTCCATTCTGAATACCACGTGCTGATATCACATTTTAAATTGATGGCCAAACGGCAATAAAAGCGATTACGTCAACTGAGGTAAAATCAAAGTTTGTTTCATGCTGCCTCGGGTGTTCTTGGCGCACAACATAACATTACACACTGCTGGGTCCCAAGCCACAGCGGTATAGTAGCCAACGAGAAAGCCGACGAATAAGCAAGATGAGGGTCAACGCTTGACGTAAGCCAAGCTCAGCTAGTCAGAACCCAACCTTGTTATTTAAGCAGGAAATCTCAAATAGAATAACTGTTAAGGCCGATGACAGGTGGAACCTTCTTGACACGCCAGATTTCTTCGATCTCCAGTTAGCTTAATCACCGGACATAATCTGTTCTGATATCACAAAAAATAGTTGAGAATCAGTTCAGATGATCGGCACTTATTTTTTCGGTGACTTAGAAGATCTCTCTAGTACTCCAGGTACTAACATTTTGAACTTCGTCTCCAAATAGCCTGATTAACTCCACACCTAGGTTTTTATGAGCTTGAGTCAATACTCACGGGTATCACAATGGATCCTTATTGATGTGTTACGGTTACGACATTAACTGTCAGCCCCTCGACCTAACCTAACCTAACTGTTATCCAAAAACCAAAAACAAACGCATTTAGAGAATTTGCTGGGTCAAAAACTCTCTCTTGAATTTTTGGTCTATCATTTCAAGTGCCGGAGGTAGTCTGAGATATCTAAAATTGATCAACTCTTACGCCCGATTTCTTGACAAAGTTCTAGCCCTTAAAACTCGGTTAAGTGAAATTTTATAACTCATTTGAGTTCTAAGTCATTTCTTCACCAAGTTCTAGTGCGTTAGAACTTCGATTTAGAACTTTGTTATAGTTAGAACTTCGATAAAATTAGACCCTCGAATTCGGGGGTTTAGTGCCTTAGAACTTCGATTTATTAGAATTTCGTTTTTTCAACGAATTTGCTGATTTCATATTGGACAACGGCGTCGAGCGTTCGTTGGGAAAAATTGGTATTTACTTTGTAGCATTTGTTGGTAATGAATTATTGTTGGTGTTGTCAGACGACCGCGGCACCGTTGTTTCGGTGGACAAAGCTGTAGACACATGAACTATCGGTGGAAAATTGCATCAGAATCAAATGATGCTAATCTTATTAGCAAATGGTCAGTGAAGTATACTTCGGCGATGGCGACAGCTTAACGAAAGCCAAAGCCTAAGTGTAAGCCACTTATCATTAACAATTCTCTGAGTGCATGTGATGCACAATTAAAGGCCGATCCTATATTCAGTTAGGGGACCACTCGTCCCGATTGGGGTACTCAAGAGGAAGATAGACCTTAAATTAAAAGAGAAAATCAATAACTCGTGGAAATCCAGGGACGATTGCGCAATCTCTAGAAGTTTATGGCCTAACACAAATGAAAAGGAAACTCGGTATTTTCTATCGCTGAGTAAAAAGAACATTAAAATCCTGATAGGTGTACTAACGGGTCATTGCGCAATCCATTTGCACAATGGCCAACAAGATAGGGGCATATGCACCTGATTTCTGCAGGAGCTGTCAGGATGAGAAGGAAATAGAAACCATTAAACACCTGCTCTGTGACTGTCCGAACCTTCAAACTTGCCGACTCCGTCATTTCGGAAACAGGTTTGTTGGAGAACTGGATGATCTAGCACAGGGGCCCTACTATGTAACTCGATTCTACAATAAAATTGCTCGAATTCGAAAAATTTGAACTGTGTATCTTTTTAACTACTTTCGAACCAACGAGAATCGAATAGTTCTAGTAGTGCCAACTATTTTCTTATGAACTGTCGAATAATCGAGGAACTACGTAACTCGAAAGTAGAATTCAAAAAAAGGCAAAATCGAAAACAATCACTCTACATCAAATGTGTTTGCGAGCAGATCGGCTTAAGAAGTTTGTTTTGTAATAATGTAAGTAAAAAGGTGTTTTAACACTTAGTTCCAATGAAATATTGTTCAACAAATACATGAAGGGATGAAGGCATCTTTTGAAAGGCGGTAGTTTTAAACAAAGCTGCGATTAAGTCATATTATTGGATAAAAATGTCTTTAGTAAATACTCCAAGGTCAAACCTATTCTCCCTACGCTCCATTAGATTTATTTCTAACCCGCCTTTGTTCAATTTCTTGAACTTGTTCCGGATTTTTGTCTGACTGAGAGTCTAACCAAATCGCCACAATTTCTATATTTTTATCCAATATGGACGGGTTGATTTTGATGTCTCGTGACGGCCATATTGTTTCTTTTGCTATCTGTTAAAAAATTATCTTTTATTCAGTCACTCAGGACTACAAATCATGATGGCAAGTTACAGCGTCGCACAGTGGCCCGTTTAGGCTAAAGTCATTCCAAAATTCATTTTTTTCGTTGTTCCAGAATTCAAAATTTGTTGTTTTGCTGAATTAACAAATATTTGAAGTTCTTGAAACCGAAGTTTTTTTTTTAATTTTCCCAACGGTTTGGTTTTGAGAGGGGGTCAAAGTTGAACTTTTTTTTCAGTTTTAATGACAAACAATTTTTTTTCTTTTTCTTGACTTTGAGAAGCTATATTACGAACGTGGGGAAAGAATTTTTGTTTTTTTCTTTCTGAAATTAATAAATACGGTAAAATATATGTTTGGAAAAAATATTACAAAAAAAAAAAAAAATGTCTATATATATTTTTTTTTTTTTTTGACACCACTTTTTGTACCTTTTTCTGACTTTACATTGCATGGAAAAAAAAGCTTCAAAAAGCATTAAGCAAAACTCAACGCATAATGAAAGCTGAAGTATTTCTTAATATAATCCTGAAGAAATAATTTGCGCCAACTTGCGCCCAACTGAGCTAGAGCGATTTTATTAATCGATGGCAGGCACTTTTTTTCAATTTTCTGGTTTTTCAATGGCAAATTAATAAAATGTTTAATACTGTAACTTTTGAACTAGTTGAGATATCACCACAATTTTTTTTTTATTTCGAAGAAAATGTTCACGGCTAACAATGTGATGAGTTTTAAATTTAATTAATTTGCAGGGTGTTCCAGAATTTTCGGACAAATTTTTTTTTTTTTCAAATTCAAAAAATTATCTGAAATGGGGAATGAATTCACCACAATTTTGTTTTTGATGACGGAAATATTTTAAAATACGATATGTCATAAATATTACATAAATCGGAGGCAATAAAAAAATTAAATTGAAGGGTTTATTACAAAAAAGAAGAAAGGAAAGGATACAAACGTGTTTCCGTGATCAGCTTGGACTCGATGTAGACAAACCAAAGCAGGGATTCGGAAATACTAATGATGGGAACACTTCGAGAAGATTTTTCGAGCAATCGGAGATAACAGCTCAAATAACTGGAGTAAACATAGAGGTTATTTCCAGGCTGAAAATAATACTTGATGTTTTGAACTGCAGGAAAGTTGTGAACGCAGTTAAATTTGGGGAGTATACTAAAGCAACAGCAGCTCTGTTGACTCAAAAGTATCCTGAAAAACAACTGACACCTACTCTTCACAAAATTTTGGCTCACAGTCAAGATATTATAGAGTATCAATCACTTCCCCTAGGAGAATTATCTGAAGAAGCCCAGGAGTCCAAAAATAAGGACTACAAAAGGTATAGATATCAAAATACCTGCAAAGTTTCGAGAATAAGGCAGAATGAAGACTTATACAACATGCTTGCAGCCTCATCTGATCCGCTTATTTCTTCTCTGAGGCACGTAAGGACCCAAAACGATATGAAAGCACTTTATTCTCCGGAAATGTTGAGTTTATTGAATATTACCCAGGGTTCGTAAAATATCGATCGCGATCCGAAAAATACCGATACTTCTCACTTTTTTTCGATTTTCTCACGATCCGAAAAAAATAAAATTCTCATACAGATACTTTTCTCGGGATCCGAAAACTTCCGATCTCTCTCGGCACGAATTGAAATTTTTTTTTCTCTTTTTATCATTCGTGAGAAATCGGAAAAATAAAATTGCCCTCAAATTTTGTTCTCTCACGAAGAGAAATTAAAAAGGATCCGAAAAAATATTCTTTGAATGTGTTTTGCGGTGTATGGTTGTTTCTGGTTTATTGTTTTGTTTGATCTCGGTTGTTTAAAATGGGACGAAAAAAAAATTCGAAGTGAATAATTATGATTTTTATGAACAAGAAAATAATATGGCATCATGTTTAAGATGTGATAAGAAATTAAAAGGGCTAGTGACTTGCAATATAAAAAGACATTTTACAAAAGTTCATGATGTTTGTTTTAATGATGATGCAAATGAGGAACCGTCGGGAAGTAGAAGTGTTGACATTTCCAGTGCTGGAGTTCGTAAAGAAAAAAAAATATCAATTTGCGTTGGCATGGACAAAAGTCAATTTATTAAATGTTGTATTGGACTTGTTACGGTAAAAAATATCCCGTTTCGAATTTTCGACGTTGAACAACAACCGAAATTTTTTATATTTTATTTAACGATCGGTTCGTGAATGGATCTTTTTTGGATCTTCTGTGATAAATTCGTGATCGAATTTAATTTTTCAGTTCCCGAAAAATTTAATTCGATCGTGAACACAAATTTTATTCTCAAAGAACCGAAAAATAAAATTCGCGATCGAATTAAAAATTAAATTCCCGGTTGAATTTATCGAATTGATCGAATTAAATTTTATCGTTCTACGAACCCTGATATTACCACGGACCAAGATGATAGTTTTCAAGAAATCTAATGTTTATACGTACATTTCAACTGTTTTTATTGTATAATTTGCTGTTCAATTTGTTATTTATTATTATTCTAATGTCAATTTACAAAAAAAAAAAAAAAATTAAAAAAACTTTTTTCGCCACTGTTCCTCTAAAATCGGTGTTTTACTTTTTGCGCTACTGTTAAACGTCAATTCCTTTTGTTTTACGCCTGAAAATGAATTTTCTTGTTTGTTTAATTCACATTTAATCATTTTTATCTCACTTAATATAACTAAGCTTTTTGACAGCTATTTCCGAAACACCCTGTAATGTTTTTATTTTGAAATTCACCAATTTCATAGCGTTGGGTGTAACCTTCAAAATAAAAAAAAAATTGTGGAAATATCTCAACTCGTTTAGGAGCTATGATTTTTGGAACCAAAAAAGCCGAAACGGGCCACTGTGCGTCGAGCAATACGGGCAAATGATAAAACTTTATTACCAAAATGGGTGTTCTCTTAAAGCAACGATACAAACGCTGCGCCCCTTTGATGAGGTACATTGTCGTCCTTCCAAGTACACTGTTCAACGTTTGGTGGTCAAATTTGAGTTCACCGGCTCAGTGAACAACCAGCCAACAGCCGTGCATTAACGAAACGCAAGATCTGCCGAAAATATCGCCACTGTTCGTGAAAGTCTGCAGCAGAATCTGAAGCAGTCAATTAAGCGAACCTAAAAAACAACTTAATGGATGCCATCGACCAAATTCAGCCTGATTCATGAGCCGAATACGCGCCACTCAGCAATTCGAACTATAAAAAACATGATGTCATTGATAGGGCTTTCAAATAAAGATGAGACCTTATTGATTTCTCATATACAACTTGTGTTATTCAATTTTCAAATCGAGACGGCCTTAATAGAAAACACTTTATTTTAAAGTTCATACAATTTTTTCCACAGCAAAAATTTTTTAATTTTTGAATATTATGTCAAAATATCCGAGTCTCGTTCGAAAATCAAAAATTTGCTAGCAAGTAGCTTGGCATTATTGGCATTCTATTCTATTTTCATACGTAGTACGATTTGAAAGTAGAATCGGAAATGAGTTTCGAATAGAATCAAAAGTAGAATCGAGTTAGTAGGGCCCCAGGTCTCAATGGCAAACATGAGGAGAAATTTATAGATAGCACAGGCTAGTTCGTTAACGAGCCAGTCTACGTTAATCGGCAGAATTGAGGAGCATCGATGTTAACTTTTATTTCTTTTATAGGGGATAACAATGGACCAGTAGGCCCCCGTGTACGCAACAGCTTCATGCTGTGAACACCCCTTATCACCTAACCTAATCTAACCTAAAGGCCGATCCTGAACGGCGAAGCACTTTTTTCTTGACAGTTTATGGGATATGGGCACGAGTAGGATTCGATTTTGCGTAACAGCTAACAGCCAACACACAAACTAATGGCGTTTTCAATTGGCAATCTGGAATCTGAAAAAAGCATTCTGGTTCTAAAATCACAACTGTCACTTTTGCAAATTGAGCGCATTCAGAATGCTTTTTTTCACTTACAGATTAACAATTAAAAACGCCATAACACGCCACGGACATCACCAAAATAAACATACAAATAGCTACACCGTACACACATATGTACAAACACAAACAAAAAATTAGCGCAACTTCAAAAATTATATTTATTTTGTTTTGAAATGAAGGAAATATGTGTCAAAAATTACTGCCGGGTGACTCAAAAATTTTAAAAACATGCTAGAACTAGGTTCTAAAAATGACAAGTTCTAAGCGCTTAGAACTCAGTTATGATTTTAGATCGAGTTCTAGAGAAGTGAAGAAATGCCCGAGTTAAAAATTTTCTAAAAACTAAGTTCTAACGTTAAACCGAGATTTACTAGATCGAGTTTTAAGGGAACTTTAGAACTTTGTGAAGAAATTGGGCGTTAGAGTTGAAAGTTGACAGTTCCTCAAGTTTTATTTAACCTGGAGTGATTAAAACAACAGGAGAGTGTCGCAAGACCCAATCTAAAAAAGATGTCAAAAAGCTGAACAAACAAACGATCAAAAAATAAAAAGTAGTCCTAGCATTCTTTCAGATTGTTTTCATATTTTATGATTTTTTTAAATGTGCGATAAAATTTCAAAACCCCATAACATCCCATTTTTGCATTTTCCAAAAAAAAAAAGTAAATAAACGGAAACAGAAAAATGTTTCTCCTTGTTTGCTTTATTTTCTAAATTCTGGTGAAATGTGGGTGATTCCTCAGTGTTCCTTGATGGTCATAATAAGAAACGGAATACAAATTTTAATGGCCCTCCTTAAGTTACGAGTCGAAAGATTGAAGCAAACGCAACGCCCGCAAATTTTTGTCTTGACTGTTTCTTAAAAAGGACGCCATTCCAGACCTTAACAAAATAACCACAATGACGAAAAATAAAAGCTGATAGCTTGGTTTCGTCTCCGGTGGTGGTAAATTAACATAGCTGGGCACCGTTAATCAAAAAGTTAACTTCGTTAATCGCTAATCCGTTAATTAAAAATTTAACTTCGTTAACAGTTAAAACGTTAAATTTTAGAAAAATTAACGCAAGTTAACGTTAATCGTTAATCCGTTAACACGCCATAAAAATTTTATTTTCTAATAAAAATTGGAAGTTGGAAACAAGAATAGACAAGTAAATTTTTTTTTTAATATACTAGTAAATTATATTTTATAAGAGTTTAAGTGTTAAAACAACAATTTTTCAGTCATGTATATGAATGTGATATTTCCCCTTCATGAACATCAGCATGTTGAAATTCTCGTCGGAAAGCGAGGCTCTTTTCGGCTGATGTATATCCTTGCCCGTGTAGAAGAGATGTTCAACAGCAGCGCTTGAGGGTATGGCAGTATTGTATTGGATAAACAGATTTGCCAATACTTGTTCCCCGAGGAATGCCGATAAAACAAACATTGTCGTATCAGCGCTGCACATTTCGAGTAGCTCATGATTCGTATAAGAATTGTTGTTTTCTCGCGAAGCCGCGGCGGCGCGGCGGTGCGCACGGTGAACCTTTTCACCCAAAAAAAAAAAAAAATAGAGTGGCGCGACAGCTCTTGAAGAGCCAAGGCCTAAGTGGCTTACTCTCATCAACAATTCTCTGAGTGCGTGTGAAGAATTGAGGGGACCTACAATTTAACGCCGATTCCGAACGGCAAAGTTGAGAAGCACTTTTTCATGACAGATTGATATTCTTGGAAGACTTGTCAGGTCCTCGCAAGAGTCAGTACCCGTGAAAGATGAAATAAAAACTTGGCCTGAGTAGGACTCGAACCAGCGACGTTCTGCTTAGCAACCAACGCACTTCCCAACTAAGCTACGGGCAACTGCCCAACAACCCAAAAAAAAAATCTCACCCTGCATAGGTTAGGTAGCGCAAAAAATGTTTTCCATTGGCAACCAACAACAGTTTTTTTGCTGGCAATAAAGTAAAAAACGCTCGGCAATGAATTGAATTTGCGATATTTCATGTATACATACCTATAGCACAAAAAAAAAAAAACACAGACAGGCAGCGAAATAGACAAGTCGCATGCCGTTGTGTTTCCTGAAGGGTGTTGACTAATTTTAATAAGTTATAAAAATAATTACCATTAATCTAATTTGAATGTGTATCTGTACGGTATTTGTGTTCGATTAACGATTAACGGACTTTGGAAAATTTAACGATCGTTAACATATTTTTGAAGTTAACTGAAAAGTTAATCCGTTAATGGGAATGTTAACTTCGTTAATTAACGATTAACGGATTAACGAAAAAATGCCCGTTAATGCCCAGCTATGTAAATTAAGACATATTGCTTTTTGTGATGTCCGTTGTGGCTTTGAAAAGTCAACAACGACAATCACAAGCAGACGAAATTTTACAATTTTCAGTGTCAATTTCTCAGAAAATAAAAAAAATGTTTCTTAAGAAACCCAAATAATCGATTTCTTGTTTGACATTATTACACTCCCTTAAAAAAAAAACCTTGCAAGTCCTTGGGAGAAATCAGAGCTTCAATTCGCGCCCTCATCACTTACGGCATTCTTGAAATTTTCAATTCTCTAATGTGTTAAGACAGTGAAATTCCTAGATTTTCTTGAAATCCCTTAACAGACGATGAAGCGAACCATCGACAGGCAACCAAACTTTCACACCCACATCAACATGCTCTTGGCTGGATGAACATTCATTGGTGGCTCATTGCATCTTCCCTTTCTAGTGTTAAAGTTTTACCATTGAAAATGCTTGCTAGACCAAATTCAATGCTCTCACATTAATTTCTCCAATTTATCCCTCAATCCGAAAGCGGAATGTGGCGGGCGGTAGCATTAAATTTGATGCTAGAAATGCTGCCACAATCCCTACTTGTTCGTATTTGGCGTTTGGCTCTCATGGCGTTCACATTGACGAAACTAACAAACCATATAGCCAGCCTGCATGTATGGAGCGACAGCGTCAAACGATTGGAGCAACCACATGTAACGAGCATCGATTAGATGGACCACTAACAGAACCGCCATCAGAGTGATGGTAGTGCGAGGACAAGTATACCACTGGCACTTGAAATACCCGCGACTCTCATCGGTTTTCTCATCATCATCGTTATTGAGCAGGAAGTGTTTGGCTATGATTAGTTTAACGTTACATAATATACTCGAAAAACTTTCCCATAGTCCTTGATGTATGTATAGAAGAGTAATAGTTAATTGTATATGAAATATACTGCGACAAAATACAGAAGAAAATTGAAGGAACTTGGAAAAATTTACTGTGAATAATTGATTGTGTGAGATCTTGGATCAAATGGAGTTTGTTTCAATGAAAATATAATGAACTTCCAAATACTAAAAACATAAATTAAATTTTGGTTTTTAATCGATTTTTTCAGTGTCCGGGAAACTGGTCCCAAGTATAGCGGAAATCTAGTCTCCGGACAGCTCCAAGGTTTTATTTTATTATTTTTTCTATGTTCAGACTGTATTTGTTAGCCAAAGTGCACTTTTGTATCCTGAATACAAGTTTTCCATTTATCATACCTCTAATAGATTTAAAATGAAAAACAACAATTTTTTTCCACAATCGTCCGGAGAGAATTTTTGTTCGGATGTTGAAATTTTATTATCACTATTTTTTCTTTGTCAGGCTAAGAGGTCTGCTTAAAAAGCAGAATAGAATTTTCGAGTCGTTGCTAGAAAGTTAAAAGCGATGGATGGAGGGACAAGTTAAAAGGGAAGATAATTCGCAATCACAGAGTATGACCGGAGGGGCGATACCACCATTTCATCCATTCGACAAAAGTAAGCACCAGTGGGACACTTATTTGAAGCAGATGGAACAGCATTTCTCTGCATATGGTGTCAGCGTAAGCGAGAAAAAGGAGGCATTTTTCTTATCGTGGGTAGGTAGGTACAGATATATTCGATCTGGTACAGAAGATATTGGGCAACGATCTTGGTAGCAAATTATTCGATGAGATAACGGAAAGCTAACAGAGCATTTCATTTCAACGGAACGTACACATACTGGCAGCGAGGTCTGAATTTTTGAAAGCAAAAACGGTAGAGAGTCAAAGCTACGCTGAATGGGTGGCAGAGCTAAGCGGGTTAGCTCGGAATTGCAAGCATGTATGTTCGAATGAAAAGTGCAAGAAGGAATTTGTAGACGAGCTCGTAAGGGACACGATTGTCATTAAGACGCCACATGATACCGTCCGTGCCTCTGCACTACAAAAAACAAATCCATCATCAGAAGAGGTTCTTTTGAAGAGCTGGACGAGTAATCGAAGCGTATCATGGTTGTTAATACTCCACAAGGGCTCTATCAGTACCAACGTCTACCATTTGGGGTTTCCAGTGCGCCCGCTATATTCCAGCAATTACTAGAACAGGTAATTGGTGATATTCCCAATTGTGTTAATTACCTAGATGACATTGTAGTCACAGGTGCCACCTTAGACGAACACCTCAATTCCTTGAGAGAGGTTTTCAAACGGTTGCACGAAAAGGGTTTAGTTTGCAATAAAGATAAATGCTTCTTCCTACAACCGAAAATCAATTATCTAGATCATACAATAAGTGCATCCGGTATAAGGCCATCCGATGCAAACGTCAGCGCCATCAAATTGCTTCCAATACCTAGTAATCTTAAAGAACTCCAAGCTTTGCTTGGGAAAATTAATTATTATAACAAATTTATTAAAAATCTATCCCAAACAGCAGCCCCGTTGAATAGATTAAGACAACGAAATGTGCCATTCGTGTGGGGTGAAATGTAAGAGCATGCCTTCCAAAGTTTAAAGTCCCAGTTAATGGATGCCACATTACTCACATATTTTAATGATGACCCATTATACTGGCCACAGACGCGTCTTCACATGGAATTGGCGCTGTTATTTCACATCAACAACCCGATGGTTCAGAGATTCCAATAGCCCACGCATCCAAAACATTAAACGTCCATCAGAAACGTTATAGCCAAATTGAAAAAGAACCTCTTTCATTATTTATGGCATTCAAAAATTCAATCAGTACCTCTACGGTCGACGATTTATATTATACACTGACCACAAGCCATTAGTGACAATATTCAATCCACACAAAAATTTTCCGGTGCTAACAGCACAACGCCTACAACGTTGGGCCTTATTCCTTATTGGATACCGTTTCGATATACGATACAAACCGACAAATCAGCACGGTAATACCAATGCCCTGTCGCGGTTGCCGACGAAAAATTCGATGGTAGTGAACACTCCTGCATGCAAATTAATTGTCAAAATGAACTGGATGATTTTCCAATAGATTCCGATCGAATTGCCCATTTTTCCCACTTAGACCCTGTTTTGAGAAAAGTTCTACATTTTGTCCGCAATGGCTGGCCGGAGCATTTAGCCGAAGATAAAGTTCTTAAGCCATATTTTGATCGCAGGTTCTCATTGCTCATAGAAAACAATGTCCTTCTTCTTCAAGTCGAATCAGCTAGAGTTATCATTCCATCAGCATTACAGGAAAAGTGTTAGATTTATTGCACCGTGGTCATTGGGGTACCACGCGAATGAAGCAGCTCTCAAGAAGGTATTGTTGGTGCCCCATGATTGATAAATGCATCACAGAGCGAACGGAAAAATGCAATGAATGTCAACAGCTAAGCGGCAGCCCACACAAGGAATTTTCAACATGGCCCACACCTTCAAACCCATGGGAACGCATACACCTTGATTTTGCGGGCCCCTTCCTCGGATACATGTGGATGATATGCGTGGATGCATATTCCAAGTTTCCCTTTATAGTTAAGATGAACTCCATTACCTCTAATGTTACCATATCTGCCTTACAAGGCATATTTTCCCTCGAAGGTCTTCCCGAAACAATCGTCACCGACAATGGACGACAATTTATGTCCAACGAATTTTCCAAATTTTGTAAACGAAACGGAATTAAACATTATTTGACCTCTGCTCCGTTTCACCCTGCTTCCAATGGAGAAGCAGAGCGTTTTGTTAGAACATTTAAAACAGCATTAAAGAAAGCAGTTGCTGGAGGAGAAGACAAAGACTCTGCATTGCTTAATCTGCTCAGTACTTTTAGATCAACTCCAAACACGATTACTGGAAAGTCACCAGCAGAAACTCTCCACGGGCGACAACCAAAAATTTCTCTATCGTTGATGCTCCCAGGTTCTCAGAGGAAAAGTATTGAAATGGGAGGTCGTTTTAATAAGGAACAGCAGGTAAGTCTTTGCGAGAAACTTTTCACGTGGCCCAGGTTAGGTTCGTGGAGTGATTATACATAAAATTGGTCATATGATGTATTTGGTGTCAACACCGTTTGGAATGTGGAGGCGACACCAGAATCAGCTGAGAGCTCAAAAACAATACGACACGTCTAACACGAGTCAAATTGGATCAGGCAAGTATGCAAACAAGTAATGCTTACAGTAGTTCTCCTCATATTTCTAGACCACTGGAAAATGCGCATGACAGCAACGCTCTTAATCCGATGGTCCAGCCTGCACCGTCAACTGATTCACCTATTTTGAGACAGTCGACCAGGACCAGAAAGCAAGTTGTCCGATTCCAGATAACTCATTGATGTCTTAATTAGTTGGGGAGGAAATGTAGTAATCCATAATACATGCAGATCAATTATGCATACTTAATACAAGAGAAGCTGCATTCTTTTATATCTCCAGTCTGTAACACATAGCAGCGATCAGCTAACATTGCCTTTATGAAGTCAAAGCAGCGGTCAGTCGTTCAGAGAACTTTGCCAACCACATACCACTTAGTTTGTTTTTGTGTTATTTAACACTGCAGTTAGGCTGCGTCCGTCAATTCCATTTATGTTGTTTGAACAACGATAGCAACTTAGAGGTGCTTCCACCAATCGCTTTTTCCGTCAATTTCTTTGTTTGTCTGGAGTTATAGCTATTTCACGGGTGCCAAGCCGATCATCAGACTCCTTTGTTAGTGGTGCTGCCTAGTTATTTTTCATATTAATCGAAAAACTTTTTGAGTTCACTTTGGGATTTGAACCTAGGACCTGCTAGTTGTGAAGCCAATGCACTACGCACTGCGCTAACAACTCCACTGATTTTTGGTTTCCCATTGCAGACTTTTATTATTTATCATTTGCAATGAATATAGGCGCATTTTTGTGACACAAAGATAGGAAATCAGAAAAAAAATTAAAGCGGAACAAGATAGCATACTTTACGGAGCTTGTAAAAATACGCCTATATTCATTGCAAATGATAAACAATAAAAGTCTGCAATGGGAAACCAAAAATCAGTGGAGTTGTTAGCGCAGTGCGTATTGCATTGGCTTCACAACTAGCAGGTCCTAGGTTCAAATCCCAAAGTGAGTCGCGTGAACTTAGCCGCGGTTTTTCTACAAAACTTATTTTTGTTGTGAGTTCTGGGTGTATTTCCAATAGTTCTGGAGTTCCTTATACCAAATTTCAATAGTTCTGGCAAAAATACATCAAAATTTCGACTTTGAAAATTTTGCACCCAAAAAAATGTTAGCCCAGACTTAACAACCCTCAAGAGTTCTGATGCAATAAATATGTTCATACCCAATGTTCCAGGAGTTCCTCATACCAATTTTTCTGATTTTTGCCTTTCATAGCCAAAAAAATGCATTTTAAAATTTGTATGCACAAAAATGCATTACTAAATGTTTATAATATTTGATGGCTAAAATGTCTCTAGCGGCAATAGTTCTGAGGTTCCACATAATAATATTATCATATTTTCCTAAAACTCGCCGAAAAAACCCAATTAAAATTTTCAACCTAACCTACAAAAAAAAGTAGCCCAGACTTTGCGACCCTCAAGAGTTCTGATGGAATAAATATGTTCATAACCAATATTCCAGGAGTTCCTCATACCAATTTTCGAAAAATATTCCTTGTATCACGAAAAAAATGCATTTAACGTTTGTATGCAGAAAGTGCATTCGCCCTTTTTCAACAGTTCTGATGCTGAAAATGAGTTAAAAACCAAGAGTTGTGAAGGTTCTCATACTTAAACTAAATAGTTCCGGCATAACGAGCCAACAAACCAGATTTTGTATTTTTCACCTTAAAGTGCATTTTTTAGTAGCCGCACTTTTGTTACGCCCAGGAGTTCTGATGCAATAAATATATTCATAACCAATATTCCAGGAGTTCCTCATACCAATTTTTGAAATTGATGCCCTAAAACTGTCGAATCTACATCCGTAAAATGCGCTCGCGAGCGCAGTCTTCGGACGTAAATGAAACTCATCGAAACTTGGCGAAACGGAGCAATTCGCCATTTAGGGCACGAGATACGAATTGCTCGTAAACGCCTTTTACGAACGGACCCGTCCGCGCCCATACACATATGTACATATACATACTGATAGGGTTGAGGCTACTAAAAAATGCATTTTTGTCTGAGTAATAAAAATCTTGTCTGTGGGCTAGTTAATGCCGGAACTATTTAATATAAGTATTATGAGGTTCAGAACTCTTGGTTTTTTACATTTTTATCAACAGAATTGCTAAAAAATAGGAAATGCACTTTTGTGCATACGAATTGAAAATGCATTTTTTAGACGTTTTAGGGCATCAATTTCAAAAATTGGCATGAGGAACTCCTGTGCTTTTATTATAACAGCATGCTTACAAAAAAACACAAAAAGAAAGCAAACAGACGATCAGCATGACTCTTTACGTTTTACCCCTATCAAAGGGTCATGTGCACAAAAAGCAGTATACATTTCTGTTGAGTGTTGAAGGCTTACCAAGAAACAATAACTGGTTGAACTTGGAACATATAAGTATTACAAATATAAATTCAGATAGAAAAGAGCAGAGTTATGCGCCATTTAGGCGACGAGTGATAAACAAGGTGCAAAATCGTCCGGAGACTGGTTTGATTTTGTTTTTTAGGAATTTTGTTTAAATTTTTTGGATGCCAAACAATCAGGAAATAACTACCGATGCAGAAAATGGATTCTTCTATACTCAACACTTAACGGAAAAAAAAGATATTAAATTTTTAATTGGAAATGTCCGCACACTCGATTTTCAGTCGTCCGGAGACTCTGGAAAATCGTCCTTGTTTAGAATTCATCATTTTAAATTAAGGTCAAAAGTTACTGTTGTATATTGCAGTTATTGAGAGTCTTCTTAAAATTTGTTTGACAGTTACTCTCGCACTTGCAATTCAACCTCCGTACAAACCAGTTCTCTTATCATTAAATAAAGACATTGAATTCCTGTTAAGTTTGAGAATCACGTGGTTTTATTTTATACGAATATATAATATTCTGGCGACGAGGATAAAACTCGAATAATTATAAAGTCTAAAAATTTATTTAATACAAAACATTAGTGCTTTGTTAATATTAAATTAAAATGAGTAAGTTGATAGGCGGTGTCGAGCCTTTTGAAAGTGGTGACAACTTCAAAGACTATGAAGATGGAATCAAAAACCTTTTTCTATTAAACGATGTGCAAGACGAAGCTAAAAACCCACTTTTTATTGGCATAATGGGAAAAACCATGTACGAATTATTGTCCAAGTTAACGTATCCAGATTCCCCTACCAATAAAACTTTCGCCGAAAATTTGGCACTGCTGAGATCTCAATTTGCTCCGAAGCCAAACAAACGTGCAGAGCGTTTTAAGTTCCACAACATTGTTCAACAACCCGGAGAACAAATAAGTGATTTTATCGTCAAACTTAAAGCTGCTGCTCAAGATTGCGATTTCGGTGATGTGTTAAAACCTGATGCAGGTTCATCAGCCAAGGAAGATGCCAATTTGGTCTCTAAATTGGGTGTCTACAAATAACGGTTGCTAGATGAACAGTTAGCAGATCGATTCATCGTGGGTCTAAGACACGAGAAAATTCAACAAGTCCTGCTAGAAAACGAGAATTTTACTTTCGTTCAATGCTGTGAAAAAGCATTAGCCGTTGAAGCCTCCGAACGAGCGTCTGTTTCTGTACAGTCACCCAATACAACTCATGCGATCTACAGTCAAAATCGTAATAGAAATGGTAGTTCTCAGTCTAACTACAAACAGTTTTCACAAGGTGATAATACCAGCAAGTCGTCGAAGCAAAATATTTTCAGAAAAAAGAACAATCGTCATCATCACAAAGAAATCTGTCCGCGCTGTGGTAGAGCAGCCCATAAGAATTGTCCAGCGGTAGATTGGGAGTGTTTCAATTGTGGAAAAAAAGGCCACATTTCCACAATGTGTAAAAATAAACCAGAGTCCAAGGTTCAAGTCATAAGCAACGTGCTCCAGCGAAGTCAGCCCCAAATGTGTCATTTGTCGATTAACGGAATAACTGTTGCAATGGAAATAGATACCGGTGCAATGACGTCGATCATGTGTGAAGAGCAATATAAGTCATTTTTTTCTGATTTCATTTTGAGCAATTACTGTGTTAAATTAGTTTCTGTTACAGGTGTACAAATTAAAGAGCTTGGAATGATGAATTGTGAAGTGTGGTATTCCGGTCGAGTTTATAATCTGTCGATGATAGTTGTTGAGGGGAGTTCACCCAAAAATTGTATTATGGGTCGTGACTGGCTCGATGTTCGATTTCCAGAGTGGCGAGGTAATTTTTTGCAAGGTGAGTCTTCGGTTTGTCAGTCGGTTTGTCGCGTGGTTTCTCAGGTCGATATCGTTCAAGAAATTAAAGTCAAATATCCGAAAATATGTCAAGATAAATTAGATAGTACCATTGTTGGTTTTGAGGCAGATATTGTCATGAAAGAGAAGGCTGTTCCCATCTTTCACGCTGCTTATAGTGTACCGTTTAAATTACGGGAAAAAGTCGAACTTGAATTAAAGCGTTTAGTGTCAGAAGGTATTTTGGAACCTGTCGAGGTTAGTCAATGGGCAAGTCCCATAGTTATCGTACCCAAAAAAGATAACACAATTAGAATTTGCGTCGACTGTAAGGTCACAATAAATAAATGGGTTGAGACACGTTTTAATCCATTGCCAAAAATACAAGAAGTGTTTGCTGAAATGTCTGAGTGTAAGTACTTTTGTGTTTTAGATCTTACTGGAGCCTATTTACAATTAGCAGTTAGCAAAGCATCTCAAAAATTTTTGGTAATAAACACTTGTAAGGGTTTGTTTAGGTACACTCGGTTGATTTTGGGTGTAAGTTGTGCTCCAGGGATTTTCCAAACAGTTATGGACAAAATTTTGTTAGGATTGAAGTGTGTTCGGTGCTATATTGATGATGTGTTGATTGGAGGTTGTTCGGAAAATGAATGTAGGTTGGTACTTTTTGAGGTTTTATCGCGTCTTTCAAAGCACAATGTCCGAATAAATTTGTCGAAATGTAAGTTCATTCAGTCTTCTGTTAATTTCTTGGGTCATACTTTGTCAGATAGGGGATTAAGTCCAAACAAAGATAAGGTAGAGGCAATTCTCAAGGCACCAGCTCCAAAAGATCTACGAGAATTAGAGTCGTTTCTCGGGTTACTCAATTTTTACCACCAATATCTACCGAATCTTTCTACAGATGTTTATCCACTTAACTGTCTTAGAAGAAAGGGGTCAACATTCGATTGGTTAGCAGAATGTCAATCCGCATTTGAAAAATGTAAGAATTCGTTGGTTCGCAATAGTCTCTTAGAATTATATGATCCAGAAAAGCCAATCATAGTCACAACGGATGCAAGCCCAGTAGGTCTGGGAGCTATCTTAGCGCATCAAGTTGAAGGGTTAGAGAAGCCAGTGTTTTTTGCTTCGTGCACTCTGACGGAATCCGAGCGAAATTATTCGCAACTACACAGGGAAGGTCTGGCTGTTATGTTTGCGATAAAAAAGTTTCATGTATTTATCTATGGCCAAAAGTTTACACTGTGTACGGATAACATGGCTTTAAGAGAAATTTTTAGTCCATGTAAAAGTAATTCGTCTGTGGCGTCAGCAAGATTACAGCGCTGGTCAATTATACTATCCCAATATCAGTATAACGTCGTTTATAGACGGGGATCAAAAATAAGTCACGCAGATTTTCTATCTAGAATGCCCTTGAATGAAAAATCTGACATCAGTTATATACTCCCATATATTATTTCGGTTCTGAGGGTTTGATTGATTTTGAAAGTGTCAGAAAGGAAACCAACCGAGATGACACATTATCTTTAGTCTTAAAGTTTTTGAAAACAAAATGGCCTGGTGTTTTGAATAATTCAGCTGTTAAACAGTTTTATTCAGTCCGTATAAACTTGTCCATACATAACGGATGTATATTTTATAGACACCGAGTTTGTATTCCTTTTGTTTTACGAAAAGCAATATTAAAGCTTCTTCATGAGTGTCATACCGGTATGGTTCGCATGAAAATGCTAGCGAGATCGTATGTATGGTGGCCTTCTATAGACAAGGAAATTGAAAATTTTGTAAGGCAATGTGAGATTTGTGAAAAAACACAGACCGTGCCAAAAGAGAAATGTGTTTCAGTGTGGCCTCAAGTAAATGAACCATTTGCTAGGGTTCATTTGGATTTTTTCCATTTTTTAGGAAAGACCTGTCTTATCATTGTTGATGCTTTTAGCAAGTATATTGTTGTAAAAATTATGTCTTCAACGACACTTAACGCTTTGTTAGATAAAATGAAAGAATTTTTCGTAATTTTTGGGTATCCAAAGCAAATCGTAACAGATAATGGTCCGCCTTTTTCGGCGTTTCTGTTTGAAAAATTTTGTGATACAAAGAAAATAGTTTTTTTAAAGACTCCACCATACCACAGTCAAAGTAATGGTTTAGCAGAACGTGGTGTTAGAACTGTAAAAGATAAGCTCGCTAAAATGGTTTTAGAGCATCAGTCTTTGTCGGGAATTGAGAATAAGATTTTTGATTTGCTGATGGTATATAATAATACACCAACAACCACGACCGGGAAAACGCCTTCAGAATTGATCTTTTCATTTAAGCCAACTAAATTATTAGATTTTGTAAATCCTAGAATTAATAATAATAATTTTGAAAAAACGATTGTAAATAATTCTAAAAATAAAAACAACAAAATTAAGATAATTGAAAAAATAAATTGTAAAAAAGAATGCATTAAAAAATTTGAAGTGGGGGAAGAGGCCTTATATCGTAATGAATTAAAAAATATTGTAAAATGGATTCCGATAACTATAATGAAAGTTATAAGTTATCTTACTTATTTAATTAATATTAATGGTAAAATAAGATTTGCTCATGCTAATCAATTAAAGAAAAAGTTTGTTAAACCTAAATTATCGATTGCCGATTGCTGGGCAAAAATATTGAAAAGAACTTAGAACACATTGAAAATATTCCAGAAGTTAAGTATGATGTAGAAAACAAATCTGATATAGAGATTTCTCCTAAGAACTTGCCAATTGCTCTAAGAAAAGCAAAACGAACGGTGAGAGAAATTGATCGTTTCATTCCTTAAACTATTTAATATAACTGGAGTTTTTTCAAAGTTGTCTTTACAAAAGTATTTTGAGTTGCTTAAGATTATTATGTATTAAGCTTATTATTCTGAATTATGTTATATTATTGTGATTTATTGTTAATTATAAAGTTGATCAATAAGTGGTGGAGAGTGTTGTATATTGCAGTTATTGAGAGTCTTCTTTAAATATTGTTTGACAGTTACTCTCGCACTTGCAATTCAACCTCCGTACAAACCAGTTCTCTTATCATTAAATAAAGACATTGAATTCCTGTTAAGTTTGAGAATCACGTGGTTTTATTTTATACGAAGATATAATAGTTACTTTCAACTAATTTAAACACCAAACTATTTGGAAATGTTTATATTCTTAGAAAAATATTAAGATTTGAATGAAACAATAATAGAAAAAAAGTATGTAATTAACATTGAAAGTAGAAAAAAAAGTTATCCGTCCGGAGACTAGTGTCGTTAGCCTATTCAATTTGTGTATTTCATTTACTGATATCCGCTGCTATAAATTATACTTGATATGAGAACTCAAATTTTATTTATACTTCAAGAATACAAGATGTAAAATAGTGTAAAAACATCAAATATACATATGTATGTTTATGGAAATAAAGCGTAGAAATACTGTAAAACTTTTACATATAGATTTGTAAAATTTCCTCTTTACAGAAAATGCTCATAAACTACCTTCAATTTGAAACGGATCTGGTGTGGATATAATGAGGAGAAATATAAAAGCAGAAACAGCTTCAATATCTTTCATCTGCTATTGATAGGTATCCTTTTTCCTTTCGTCTTCATATAATATGTATGTAGGTACCTTTGTTGTCGTTTAAAATGTCGCGTTGTAGTCTTCTTTATCAATCGAAGCGCTCTATTTTCATCATCAATAAAGGGATTACTTGAACGACATGTAAAATTCCATCGTCAACAAACTGTACCACACCTCTCTTATGTCAAATCCCTTGATTTTCGTTGATTGTCTGTCTGTATCACAAATGTTTTGCACACTTAACAACGCTACTCTCTTCTTGTCCTTGCAATACTTTAAGTTAAAAGTTTCAACTTTGGGTTTGTTTTCAAAAACATACATATTTCGCTTTCATTGCATTTGAAAATAACGAAATAATGATTGTTCCTACTCTCAAAAATAAAATAGTCAAGAGCTTGATTAATACCTTCAACTTTAAAACAGTAATGAAAAATGAATACATTTAACTGTGTATCCATTCCCCCAAGATGAATCTGCACTTAAAAATACATGCAGTCCAAGTAAAATCGCATCACCTTAACACCTGTTGGCAGAAGAATTAATTCTGACACCGTCAAACAACTTCTTTATCAGCATCCTACTGGAAGTTCTTTCCAAGAGAAACTGAAATTTCCCCATGTTTATTTCCAATGAAATTCCAAGGAACAATGCTGCTAACACTGGAATACTGGAATATTCCAACGTGTTGCATTCCACTTCCAATAAAAAGCTTCCCAAATGAAAAAGCTCTCGCAGTGAAATGAATTTGGGCGGGTAAAAGCTCCAAGATGACGAAAACGATTCATCCGCAATGAACATAAGCTAATCAATGTAAAGCTTTTACGTTTGCAGACGTCACGATTCACAACTTTTTTTTTGTAAAAGCTTTGTTGTTGATATTGAACAAAAATACTAGTTATCCTTGGGAGAAGCAAAAACTACGCACATAGCCTAAAACAACAAGAACTCAGACAAATATTTGGGTTAAAGTAGTTTAGAATTTTGTTTCAGTAGTAAGTTTTCTCGATCAAAAATGAAGAAGGAAAAAATCTACATATCATTTAATTGAAAAAAAAAGAATTAGGAAAGGGAAATACGTTCCAGGCTGACAAAACGAAAGAAAAACGAAGGATTCTTCTTGAATACTGATTTTATCAGATGGCGTAATTGATTAGATATTCAGTTTTGTCTCTTCCTCAAATCCCCACTCAAGAAAAAGGATTCTATTTGAACCAAAACCCAAAAATCTATAGGCAAGACAAAGAGTACACAAATAAACCCACCAATACTCTTACCTTTAAGGAAAACGAAAACGGTTAGAGGTAGTTGAGTTGCCTAAAAGGTCTTGTTCCCCATACCACATCACATAGTAACAACAAAAACGAATGGCATATAGACAAGGATAGGGAAATCCTCCAGAGAAATAATATCGCAAAATATAAAATTTATTCCACAAATGACCTCTGCTCTCTCTGTGGCTGGCTGCTGTAGTGCTGTGGCATGACAGCACTATACGCCTGGGAACTTTATAGTCCTTTTTTTGTGTGTTTTTCTAAGAAGGACAAAAATTATGTTGAACCCTATGTACACGGCACCAAAGTGGCATGCATTAAGGGATTTTCCGCCAAAGAACAAGTGAGAAATGAAGAAGGAAAAGAATTCATCCGGAAGGCTTTTTACTCGTTTATCAGGATGATGCTGCTTTTCAATGTTGTTTTTTTTAACATCGTCATTGTCTTGGTCCTCCTTTTATTGATTATTATCAGTTGATTTGCGCTAACACACGCATATGTAGCTGGGATCCTCTTCAAAAAAGCTCGCTAGTCTTTTTTGGCTGCAAGGCAAAGGATATTCAATAGAGAGCTCTTTCTTGTCAGAACCCAGGACCCCCAAAGGGAATTCACATTGTAAAGCCTTTATCAAGCCTTTTTTTACTTTCTTTACTTGCAACATGACCCCGCTCTAGATAAGTTAGCCTAATCCTACTTTGATTCATTTATCTCTCATTTCTAGTTTCCATGCCTCTGTCTTCCAACAGTTCTTGCTGTAAAGAATCTGTTCGATTTGCGCTTCGGGGACTCTGTTTATGTGTTTAATTTGCCAATGTGCCTGGCTGCCTTACAATATTACCCAACTTCAATTTGCTCGAATTTAATTAATTGCTACAATAGCTCGTTTGTCTCATTAACCACGCCCGACCCTCAAAGGATTTTAACTCTCTATCCCTGTCCCCCTCGCTATCGCATTGTATCTCTATCTCTAATAGGATAATGGATGGGAATTTGTGCCGCAGATTAAGTTGTAGCTCTCCGGGCTCGTCTATTATTGTCTTTTTTTTGTGTTTGTTGCTTTGTTTCGTTATTTTCTTCTATCAGGCTAGGATATAGCTCAATTCCTAGAAAACGAAATTTGCATGCATGACTTTGATGATGATGTTTGCTATTCGAATTAATGAAACTCTAGAGACGATTTCCCTTCATTCCGACTCGGTTCAATCTCTGAAAATTTTCGTAAATCTAATCCTTGGAGCTCTTCGAAGAATTACTGCTCGACACTTTAAATTATATTGAAAGCTTAATTTCGTGCAGAAGTTCATTGACCTGTTTAACGACGAAATGTTCATGACTTAGCCTATTTCGATGAACTTCATCCATTTTCTTAACGTTTTCTTTGTTTGTTTTCTTTTGAAAAGGAAAGGTATTGAAATTGATTCCTTATTTTCGCATCCTTTTTTAAGCATTTAACGAACCAATAAGTGGAAGAAAAAACTGCTTGTCTTATAGATTAATTTAATTTAAAGTAACATGCGATATTTAATTCGAAATCTTCCGAGAGCGACAGCAAGAATAATCGGTCAACCTAGAAGTGACTCTTCCATAAATGCATAAAACCAAACATCCTTCTTTGAAAAATAATCACATTTCTTTGTTTCCTAAGAATTCGAAGATTCGAACGAGGAAACGAGGTACAGAAGTAGTTCATATTTCACCTTAATTATCCCCAATAGCATTCTTAGGAATTCAAGAACATTTTCAATGAATATCAACAAGACAAACACAACCAAACGTTGCAACTTCAGCAAACTTTGGAAATGAAGTGCATTTTGGTGCAAAGGGCCGGATTGACGACGAAGGTACTTTCAACGGCCCGTGGGTTCGAATCCCGCTCGTGTTCATAAGTTTTTTTTGTTTTTTATCTTTCATTCACTGACAACACTTCCAATAGTATCAATCTGTCATGAAAGAAGTGCTCCTCGACTCTGCAGTTCGGAATCCGCGTTAAATTGTAGGTCAACTCAATTCTTCACATGCACTCAGATAATTGTTAATGACTGTAAGTGTATTTTTATGCGAGGTAGACAGAATTTCAAAGTAATGAAGCGTTGTTTGCTAAGTCTAAGGCGTCAGAACGTCATTTCTTAAACAAAAATTGTCTCATTTTCAAGCCTTTAACGATGAATTATTTTATATTTATCAAATTACTTTCAATTAATAACAAACATAATTTTAAAGCACAATTATTAAATAAAGCATACTTTTGTGATGAAATATTTTATAGCCTACTTTTTGGATAATTGATTATTTTAAAAATTCACATGAAAATATTTTAAAGCATACTTTTGTCATGAAATATTTCATAGCCTACTTTTCGGATAATTTATTATTTTAAAACTCACATTCAGTCTGTGTAAGAAATGTAACAAGAGGACCATAATTTTTCAATAAAATCAGTGTTAATGAAACAATTTTGATTTCTTTTCATTCTTGTTTACTAATTTTTGGATACTTTGACAGGACAAAGCTTGTGTAAGGTTCCCGGACCAAACTTTTCAATGATTTTTACTGTGTAGCACTCGAAAGCAATACTAGTACTACAAGGCCACATATTCTAATGTTACAATAATTACATATCTTTTCTTCTGTATAAAGGGTTTAGTTTTACAAAAAATTTAAAGACAAGTGTGCTGGCACACATCCTCAAAAGTTGTCAAAACTATTGTCTAGCGCAAAATCCTTCCCTGTCAACATAAAAGCAGTAATGTCATCTTTTCTGATTTTTTGCTAATTTCCCATCTAAAAAAAAACAGCCTGTAAGAGATAGCACCGATTCCAGAAGAAGGAGGACAAACGAATAACTAAAAGCAAAAATAGAAAAACTTCGCGTTTTGTCGAAAGTTTTCCATCATTTTTCACACTTTTCACTGATAAAAGTTTTGTCCAAGTCCTCAAGTACCTACGTAATATAAATAGCTTTACTTTCTCTAGTTTGTTCCTCCATCTACAGCAACAAGAAACAAAAACAGCAAAATAAAGACAAGAAAAGTAAACTAGACAAAAAATTAAAAATAAAAACAACGAGTCTTCGTTTCTTTTACTTTAGTCTTGTATTTTTTTGGCTAGTTAAAAAGAAGCAACATTTTTTCTATGTTTATATTTGTATAAATAAACTGTTAGGTAGCGAAGCACCAGGAATATACAAGGAGAAATGAAGACAGAAACTGTTATTTTCCTTATCAAAGGTTGGACATTTCATTAATCTTCGTTTCTAAGAATTTATATCCATCATTTTCTTTATTTCTAGATTTTTTTCTCAGTATTTTTTCTTGTTATGGTGAGAACTAAAATGTTAGATTTTCTAATACATTCTCATTTGTGTCGTTAGTCGTTCATGTCGTTTATGATTGTAGAAAACTGGTTTTTCCAACTAGGATTCATTTGATTTTCTTTTAGTGGAATGCATACGGCTAAAATTGGATTCTCTTCCAGCACACTTTGCGATGACAATACCACTATTTGATACATTTTATCAGTTAATGAGCCTTTTTCATTGTCCGATTAAACGAGACACAAAAAATTGTAGTGATGCATTTGCTGCATACATTACAAAATAACATGAATTATACAAACAAAATATAATTCATATCAACTACCAACACAGAACATACCAGAAAGACTTTTGTATGAAATTTTAGAACTCGACTAAGGATAATTCACACTCAGTTTTTGTAAGAAATGTGCCGTCGACGACAAAATAAGCTTGAAGAGTGGTGCCATTCCATGCCGATCAGTCGGTTAAATTATAAGTCCCGGACCAGTCCGTTGAAACACCGGTTAACCGCCGTTGAAATCCGGAGGAAACTCCGTTGATAAACCAAACCGTTGATGAGCCAAAGGAAACCTCGTTGATAGGCGGACTCAAACTCAAGGAAAGTAATTTTAGACCCCACATTTGTGAATTTGTGTAAGTATAGGCACTTAAAACTAGTGGCCACTGGACAGCTGAGGCAATTCAAGACATATGTAAATACAAAGTACATCAGAAAGGCATATAGACACAGATAGTAGACAAGCTGGCGATTTTTGTAGAGAGGTAGCCAAGAATTTCACCATTTGAACCATGATCATCATTAAAAACTCATTCAAGGCAGGCCTGAATTTTTTCTTATTAGGTCACATTTTATGCTCTCAATTATCCTCCATTATGGAAAAGAATTTAGCATTTAGCTTCGATAATTTTAAACCCAGATATTCCACTTGAAAACTCACATCACATCCTCTGATATTTTCGAAATTATTTTTCAGGTCAAATATGCACCTGACCCATTAAATTAAGCAAAATATTGCTTCATCGCAAATATTCCTTACTCACAGTCAGCGCTGCCGGAACTACTACCATGGGAGTATTTGTACTCCCTTTGCGTTCAGTGTACTCCCATACTCCGCTATACTCGAAAATACTCCCCTTAGAAACTTAAAGGAACATTATTAACCCCTATCATAGAGTTCCTCGTAGCAAAGTTGCGAACGTAAAGCTCCGCTACGAATACGATTATAATGATAAGGCCCGAAAGAAATAAATAAAGGCATTGCCACACACATATCAATATTCCAAATTTCGGAATCAGTTGACGTACTTCAAAATATGAAATTCAAAACACATTAAATATCTACGAAGTTTTTGCAAAGCGGATTTGAAGTTGTTATTTGAGCTAAAAATGGATTGAATTTTGAATAGTAGTTGCAGTGTTGTTATTATTTAAGAAAATCGACAGCGAAAACGTGCATCAAAAATATAAAAGAAAACGTTAAAAGATGCATTCAATTCATTTGATTCTTCAAGTTTTTTGGATGTTGGATGCCATTTGTTGACGTGTCCAGGACAGTAATTTTAATTACAGTTTTTCTAGGTCTGAAAAAGTGTGCATTTTATTCTGACCACCTGAAGCTTAAATTTCTTTTTCATTAATTATGTACTAGTTTTCTTAAAAAACACGCCTTCCAATCTAGCCAAACGCCCAAACCTTCAAAAAATAGAAATACTTTTAGACGGTTACAGTTGAAAAAAATATGCATCTTCTCCAACTGATTGCATCCTATGCGGGTGGACCTATGTTATTTAGGTCTGGTCTCACTTGGTCCCAATAGGCGTTCACTTCCCCCTTTTGATGCTTTTGTTAATTCTTCGGCAATTTCGGGACTTTTTTTCACGAGGAAGTTATTGGAATGGGGCCGATTCTATGAATCCCCAGTTTTTCTCCAATCAACCCTTTTTATCATGATGTCTCTGAAAGTGTATTGTGTATGCATGTGGGTTTAGATTTTTTCTGCTCGATTATCTCGTGAACCACTTATCATAATGACATGTGAATGGTCTCATTCGACGCGAAATTCAGCGAAATCATTCAGCGGTTTTTTAATAGGAATGAAAAAAAAAATTTCCCATGTGTGGTCCTTATTCTAAAGAAGATATCGGGAAGGTTAAAGAAGCATTTGGAGCCCGGTAGTCTTCAAAGCAATTTATATGAAGCACAGCTCCGATCAAAAAAAATATTCGTAGAAAAAACTATCAATCTTCCTATTCGTTCGGGGCTTGTGATGTAGATTTTACGAACTCCGAATTTCGTAGCAAATAATTTTATTACGACGGGACCTATGATACTTTTTTTCGGGATTCGTAGTACGAATCTGCTACGTCGGGGCCTGTGATAAGGGTGATTATATTAACTACCGGGCTTACATATTTTTGTTTACCATTATTTGAGCGAACACAAATAGTCTAGTGGTGTTAAATCGCATGAACAAGGCGGGTATAGACTCCCATTTCTTGAGATAACTCGCTCATCAAACCTACTCTTCAATAATGGGATTGTGAGGTGTGCTTTGTGGCTTGTAGCACCATCCTGTTGAAAGTACTTGTGGCCAAAGCCCATATAAATTCAAATGCGAGCCAAAAATAATCGGTAATCATGATGCGATAACGCTGGTCATTCACAACGCCATGGAATTGACTAATTTGAATCATTTGCTACGGACGCCTGAACGGCAGCGATATTTTCGGCACTTCGAAAGGCAACATCACAGAACGAATATATTGACTCAAATTTTTGGACTCGACTTGTTATTGCCGGGTTGGAATAGTGTAAGCTGATAGTTGATAGTTGACAATCAATTAGGTATCTCTTCTTTTTATTTGCGACACATAGAATATATGACATAAGTATTGAATTCTTAAAAAAAAAAAATTGAGATTTTGATGAGGCATGACAATACGATGATAGAGAAGTCGAAAAAAGTGGGTCCGACAATTCCTACCGTCTGTCTGTCTGTAAACGCACCTACAGCCTTAACCACTGGTCCGATTGACTTCAAACTTGAAAATTGAAGGTTTGAGCGAATTCGCGTGGGTCTTTTTTTAAGATCCAAATTTAGGGTAGCCACCATACAATTTTTTTGGACAGAAACAAAAAGCTTCAATTTTCTCAAAAACGGCTCCTACGATTTTTTTTAAACTTCCTCGAAAATGTTTGTTTAAAACACTGATGTATTTTATGAAAAAAAAAAAATATTTTTGTATTGCTCCGAAACGGTACTTTTCATAGAACCGCTTTTTTGTTATAAGATTTTCTCGAAAAATAAAAGTCTGATCAGCGTATTTTTTCCTTCTGAAAGTACGTGTATATTGCCCAAATAATATTTTGTTTTCAAAAAAATTTCAAAATTTTTTTTGTAATTTTAAAAAATATTTTTAAACTTTTTTTTTCAAAATTCTGTATCTCAAAAACAAATCAATATAAAAATAAAAAATCGAAATTTGTGTATAAAATGTATAGTTACCTACACATTCTTGAATGCTGCATACCCAAATTAATTTTAAGAGTTTTTCGAAAAATTGTATGTATACAAAATTAATTTTAAAAAACCGCTCCTACGATTGAAAAAAAAATTTGAAAAATCAAAAATTTCTTAAGAAATCATATGACATAAATTTTTTTCAGATTGAATCTATTTCTGAGGTACATATTTCAATTTAAATTTTTATTTAAGATTTTTTTTGTAATGTTTTTTATGAGTTATAATTTGGAATACAGGAACAAGTTCGTACGACCTACTCGTGCATACTTTTTTTCCTCAATTTGACTGCCAACTATCAAAAATCAGCTTACACGATTCTACCCCCGGTCTACTAGGGTGAGAAATACGAATGAATTTGTGGTCATCGACTCCGCATTTCGGAAGAAACCCGTTGGTGAAATTTCACGATGAAAATGGTTAATGATTCATCAGTGAAAGGGTGCATTCATAAGTTAAATTCAAAGCTGACAAAAATAGTATTTTTTTTCTCATACCAAATCAAAAACTGTCCCTGTTAAAAATGTTTGTTTGTGTACTCCCTTGAATAGCAAAATAATCCCCTCTAGAACTTGAAAATACTCCTCTGTGAAAATTTGAAACGGCAGCCCTGCTCACAGTTGTCATAATCCCAAAAATTTCAAAGCCTACATACATTATAATTGTATAGTAGCCTTTTTGCGTCAAAAGGTCTGTAGATAAATAATTTTGGAGTCAAATAATTCAAACTAATTTCGAAAGCACATACCTATTCGCCACCTAATGGCTCAGAAACAATCAAAGATTCCTTGACTCGGAAAATATTCGCCAAATTCGATTTGGAATTTCAAAAGTACCAACTTGGTGCTGCAACAGCCAGCGAGCTGTAGCTTAACTCTTTTCAAAAGGTATGTACAGGTTCAAGTATGATAACGAATGCACACAACAGCGGTTGGCGAGTTAGAGGGACATAATATTTTTGGAAATCTACCACAAGGATAATGCCACAAGGCGAATAATGGTACAATAGGAGATAGCGACTGGCATGCTTTGCTGCTTGTTGGTCTTTTGTGGGAGAATTGTTTGAGATAAACCGAACAAGAGCTGTACCAACAGCAGTAGCGCACAAGCAGCAAATAATGAGATGTGTAACCTAACGGAATGTCGTGTCGATTGTGAATCCTACCAGAGAAGCTTTATCCTCAGTGAGCAACAGAAAAGAAAATTTGCCATTATATATAGTCGGTATATAGTGGGTTAGTGCTACCATGGGTGACATTATGCGTCGAACAAAGTGTACCATATGTGGATATCGGAAACGGACGAGATGACTATGCACAGCAAAAGCTACAAAATTATCCAAGAATATCCCAGCACTCACCATAAATCATATTTTAACAAGCTAGATACATATGGGACGAAAAATGAACGAACGACCGACCGTCCGACGAATGAGTATGAAAACGGAGTCAAATTGTGTATCGTGGGAGCAGCAGCAGCAGCAGTAACATCAGCACGCTAATACCGCCGCCATATAGAAATCATTTGAAAGGACTTGGTGGTTTTTAAGCCACAAGGACAAATACAATATCCTGGTTCTATCTGATGATACTCAAACTCATGTCATAGCCATTAAAATAAAGAAGAACTTCACCATGAAAATTCATGTGAAATTTCATCAGGAAACTCCAATTGTTATAGGTAATGGACGGCTCGCCGAAATTCTCCTTTCCTCAGAAAAAAACACACACAACTCGCACTCGCTGCGAAGGTAGAACCCCAAATGACTGGAGAGCTTCAATGACCCAAGTATATTATCTTACATGATGGATAAATCCTTTGCGGGGGCAAAACATTGAACACAAATTGACCTAGACAAGCTGTTGTCGGTCGTAAATTCACCATATTGGAGTCAAATTTAATATTTAAAATCAAATTGCACGTCATTCCGTACAAAGGACCCTCCGTTTGGTCTATAAGAAAAAAAGTAACATCGTGCTCGTAATATCATATGAATCGCTGTTTTATTTCGTCATGATGTGTTTTTGCGTCCATTTTGGTTTATATGAAAGGAAGTGAATAATGGGGTTACAGCTCACAGCAGCACGAAGGGAAACGACCTCCAACACCACATAAAAAGGGATATCCGTCATTATCATGACGCGACGATGACGCACGAAGCTATGGTCGTTGGTTAGAAGAAATACTAAATTCAGTGCTTCTCTCGTCCACAATGATTTCTTGCTTTTGCATACAGCGATGTTTAATGAGGACATTAATTGGCAAAATCGAGAAAAGCAAAATGAATATTGCCTACAGAATTCAGTTGCTTGACTAACGAATTGGTGTTGCATCATAAAAACGCAAAATTCTACAACACAATATTCGCTCTCAATATTGGCCAGGCTATCCGGCAGCAGCTGGGTGTCTCTGACGAGAACGATGATGACGGAAATGTTTTGTGGGGCTAAATTTGCATGCGAATATAAAGTTTGTCCGGGCGATATAGTAGGTATAGGTACTGCCGCCGCCGCCGCCGCCGTCATCGTTATAATGATGGACAGGAAATGTTATTAAACAGACAAGCCGGACGGAAAAGCTCTGCCTGAAGGATTATTCTGCTGTGGTAGCATTTGGGTTTAGTAAGGCGAAAGGTATTTTATTTGGGTCAGTGGAGGCGAGAAGTTAAATTAAATTTTCTTATGTGGGTGTTTACGTATTTTTACACGACAAAAGGAAATTTGATGGAAAATCATTTATAGAATCCTCATCGCTGCAACTAGGCTTATTTTGTATTCATAATTCAAGAAGGTAATGAAATTTTAACAAATCCTATTTGTAGTGCTATTATGGCTTTAGAGTAGGTACTACACAGTAAAAATCAATGAGAAGTTTGGTCCGGGAACCGTGCACAAACTTTATCCTGTCAATATATCCAACAAACAAGAATGAAAAGAAATCGAAATTGTTACATTAAAACTCTGATTTTATTGAAAAATTATGGTCTTCTTGTTACACTTCTTGCAGACTGAAAGTGAGTTTTAAAAAATCAATCATCCTAAAAGTAGGCTATAAAAAATATCATGACAAAAGTATGCTTTAAAATATTTTCACTATTTGAAAAGTGTGCTTTGAAATTATGTCATTAATTGAAATTAATTTGAAAAGTATAAAGTAATTCATCGTTACACTTTCAGAAATTCTTAACACAGAAGTTCAGTTAAAATTTTTGGAATAAACATATGTATATGGGTCAACCCAAAGCTCCCAAGGGACCGAGTTTATTTCTCTTAAGAACTCCACTGATCCGAATTGAATTTCCATAAGAAAATCAACGTAAGTATTTATATGCGGGCAACTTTACCTTCCTAAATTTATACATATATTTTCATGTGTATCGATGTCCTTTATGTATTTTTTACAAGGGCTTTATATACGATCAGCCTAAAACTACTTTATGATAATTGCCACTCAAATAAGCCTCCTCCAAATTCAAACCAAAACCAATTCAAATGTAGAACAGAAACAAGGAGAATTGAATGTTTCGTCCTGTTTTTGCTATTTTTGTTTATATTTCCTTATTGTCCTGTTTAGCTTATGAATAAAACATGTTGTGTTGGTATTTTTGGCTTTTATTATTCCAAATTCTGTCGTCCTCCAGTTACTTTGAAGTTATATAGTCTTCTTAAGCTCATTTTATTTTAGTCTATTGTGATTTTGTTCTTAAAGAATTTTTTTCTTTTTTCCGGCAAAGTAGGTACGTTCACATATGCAAACATGGCAGAACAATCCACAACAGGAAAAATGTCAGGTTCTTAAATTCACGAGGGGATAAGGGTTTTTTGATCATCAGAAAACAGTAAAATGATTTTTTATTCTAATCAAATATAGATTAAAGTTTTTCCAAAGTTGATATAAGAAAAACCTCACCAAAGGAGTCCACAGTTTCTCCATAGAACAATTTGTTCAATTTTGTTTAAATTTGTCAGGATGTTTGCAAAATTAACCACGTGCGGTCTAGAACTTTCACTCACAACAAAGTGGGTTGTCTTTATTCTCTTTTGCGAACTTTATCAAAAGGTTAATAAACTGTGCGACCATAATCATCACATTACGATTTTATCCAACAAAGAAAATACAAAAACAACAAGAAAACAGACAGCGAATTATAATCAAATATAACTTACACCCAACTGAGAGAGATAAGAAAACGAACAAAACAAAACTAGAAAAATAGCAATATCAAGGTCCATTATCAACCCGGAACGTGTTGTGTGTTTCCGCCATGGATTACAGCCATCACCATCGACATAACCCTGGATCTAAGGATTTCGAATATGGAGACAAAGAAAAAAGGCGCCAAAGTAAAGGCAATAAGCTGCTCCCAGCTCCAGCTCCTGTTGTGCCATTGAAAATCATAAATTTATTCTTTTTTCTTCTTAGCATTTTTTTTTCTATTTTAAGCGCTTACCAAAAGACCGAGGGATAATTCCATGATCCATAAAACGCTTTCTTTTCGTTCTTAATACATTTTTACTGAATTTTTCCTTCCCCCTTGGCTTCGAAGTTTATCGATTTTGACCATGCAGTCGTCTCTCCCTCTCTCTGCACCAAAAAAAAAAAAACAAACAAGGACCGAAAAGTTGGCCCAGAAAAGTTCTCATCACAAATGACCTTCGATGTTAAATGGCAGTTTTTCTTTCCACGAGTTTTTTGTTTTTGCTTTTGTGGTTTTTGACTGCGCTCCTTGGCGCGTGTTGGCCCCTTTTTCGATTTACTCTGTCAAAGGCAAAAGAATTCACAATTGCAGACAAAGGAAAAGCCTTTCGTAAAAGGTAAATTTTGTAGACAACAATGACACGATAAGAATCGTGTTTTAACGTTGTCTTTTCTTTCTTGTTGGCCTTATCGCCGCTTGCTAGCTGGTAGCTGCATGATTGTGTAAACACAGTTTATTTACGTACCATGCCATTCCAGAGCCCCAACAAGCATGAGATTATTATTAGTGGAGGCTCGGTTCGAAGGTCGTTGGGAATTTGTCGGCACTGTATGTGTCTGGGGTTTTTGGTTGATGGTCATCCTAATTTAGTGCGTTCTAATCGTAGTGCTGATTATAAGGTTCCAAATAAATGGGCTTTTAATTAAAAGGATATTTTCTCTTGCTGTCTTTGGTCTATAGAAATATCTAAGAATTGAGAGGAGTGGAGATGAAGAGGGAGAAGATGTATTTTCGAAGTCTGAGAAAATGGAAAATTAAACGCTTTTGTGTATTGTGTACATTGGGGCATTTAGACGCTTTTAAATGTAAATTAAATGAAGTGCAGTTGGTGTCGCCTGAAATTTAAAAGAGCAAAGCATGATGGGTGAAGGGTGATGTAAGAAGTCAATGTTTAAGATTAGGTATTCCGCAGGGGTTGGGGCAGACTTTTTTGATAAAAAGAAAATAGCCCACGGTTTATTTTTTAGTCAAAATTAAACAAATTTTTGCTGTAAAATTTCAAATTTGAGATATGGATAGCTTAATTCCTCAATATTTTTATTTGCGCCAACTCAAAGGTTTGTTTATTACTCATGTCTGAGATATTTCCAAAAACGGCAAAGTTTAGGTTAGAGTGGCTGTCTAGATGTTGTTGACTCACTTAGATTTCAAGGGTCCATTGTGATACCACTAAAGGAGGTACTCATGGGAGAGCTATATGAACTTAAACAAGCCATTTTGTACTTTTAATGAAATTAGAGAGACATCTTGTGTTGAAAAGATTACCGAGATAGGTATTCCTTCTATGTGGATAATCTTTTCTTCGATAATACCAGTGAACTGGCAGCGCGCGATCGACTCAAGATGATCGACGTAATTACGTCTTTATAAATATACGAATCTGCGCGGGAAAAGGCCAACTTGTGCAATAATTTGCCTTCCAATTATTTAGTTTTTTGTCTAAAAAGAGGCCTTAATATGAAGCTTGGTCGGAAAGCTTAGGAGTATTCCATTAATTTTGCTCTAATTTGAATAATTTTGCCAACGATAAAGGTTTTGAAAGAAGATGGCAGATATTGGTGTTGAACTCTTGGCTCAACTACGAATGGACAGTACGACCAAACTCGTGGTCTCAACCTCAGAAGCAAATGTAAATAATAGAGAAACGTTACGATGGACTTTCAAGGACTTTAAGTGATGTTTCTGTTTCCAAAAATTGTTCACCCTAAGTAGCCTAAGTGTTTGAAATTAAACCAAGAAGACTCAATTCTTTCAATCCAAGGATTAAATTCTGATTACGAGCTGCTTAACGTATTGTGGGTAGGAAAGAATTTCAGAAGATGGAGAGAAGAAGAAATGCATTTTTCCTCTTGCTTACTCCTAGTAAGCTTAAAGTTGTATAAGACTTTTACTACCAACCTTATGAATTTTTCTTCTTTAAAAATTCATGAATCGTTCACCTCGATCGCAAAGCTTTTCCCTTAAATACTTTAAAATAGTGTTCCTACCCCTTTCTTCCTTTTTATCTTTATTTCTTATAAATTTTGAAACAAAGTAAAAAATAGATTCCAAAACCTGTCAAAAGTTGTGTTCATCAGCATCCCAAGTCTGCTAAACTCGAAACAAACTTTGGTCGAGATAATGGAAAAGGTAGAGAATTGAAAAGGGATAAGAAAAGGGTTGAAAAAATTAACTATGCCACCATTCTGTTTTGACATCACAAACTTGATTGATTTTTTAACTTTTTGATTTATTTAATTATCGTTGGCTAATTAATTGCATTCAACTGACTGACCATTGGCCACAAGTTGCATTGAGTTAATCTCCACACAAGACTGACTGTTCTGGTAGCGCGCGCTACATCAAACCCTTTTGTTTCTCTTGAATGACCCCATTGAGGTTATGTGCGGTTCTGTTTGTGTCAATTAGACAGAAATTAATTATTTGATTGACATCAACATTTCGATTGTTGTCACCGTGAAATTCAAACATCAAAAGTCTATTTCACGAAACTTTTTTGTAAGTACTTTAAAGGGACAATGAGCTCAGGTCTAAGTCGTCAAACTTTCAACAATAATTATATTCAATTAAATTAAAACGATTTAATTGGTTATTATTATTATTCCGGATCAATTATAATTTACCAATTGAGCCACAACAAAATAAAATCACACAGATGGTAGAACAAGAATTCTCTTTATATATCTTCAGAAGATGGGAGAAAAGAAAAAGTGGCCGCGAGGATTAGAGCACCCTCCCTCTCTTCGAAGCTCAATGCAAGATGTTTTACTTTTTCTACATTTGGCCCTCTTCATTGAAAAGAAAAAGCAAGTAGCTGAATCCAATAAAATGAATCAATTGAGCTTCTTAATTAGGTAAAAGGAAATTCTTACAGCTTCCTGTTCCATGCTCAACAGACATCTTGCGGGTGCGTAGAATTCTTGAAAAGCTACTTGTGTAGATGGCAACCAAAACCAAAAGCAGGACGATGGCCAATTTTCAGCTTATGATTATACACAAAAATTGAATTTCTATTATTTGCCGTACACCAAAGCAAGAGGCACATTCTGAAGATACGAATTGAATCAGAGGAAGTCGAAAAACAAATAGAGCTAATTATTTCAGAATTGGAAACAGAAAATGTATTTTTTTTTTTAACTTAACTGAAAGAAAAGATTTGAATGATTTTTTGTTTTCTTGAGATTCTGATTGTACATACGAATATCATAAATGGGCAAAATATTTTTGTTGAAAGAAGGGACAGTGAAGGATTTCCTTTTAGATTAGGTGAAAGGAACTGCGTAATTGCGTTATCTTAGACCTTGTGCCTACTGGCCCAGGGATCAAAGGAGCTGAACCAACAGACGTCTGATATTATCACTTAAAATTAATTTTCCTAAGTGGTCAGGGAGGGAACCAGTGGATATTATATTGCGTGGGAATACAGATCCCTTACTTCTCGGTAGCAGACGCTGAAGAGTCGATTTTTATTATTTACAGTTGGATGAACTTTTGATTCAATCATGAATCGATGGGCAGATTAGATTTTTTTTGCTTTTTTCTTAAAGGTTTTTTTAAGAACCAAAAAAATTAGACATAGCGAGTTCATTTTTTTTTTATAATTTTTACCCACTCAAGGGATTTTGTATACCCTTCTTATGCCAGAGACACAGTGCTTTAGGAAGAAGGGAAGTAGGTGTCGGTGTACATTGGACTTGAATTCTTTCACATTGTAATGATTGGGAAAGACAGAGTGTGGAAGAGAGTTCCACAATCGTGTAGTACGGCTGAAAAATGATTCCCTAACTTGAGAGTACGTCCGAAGTTGGGCTCGAGGGTAAACTGATTAGCATTCCTAGAAGCGTGAGTATTACGGGCGAATTGTTTGAGGGGAGGAATGCAACTGACTATTTCACTAGGGCAATAACCGTAGAAGTAACTATAGAACAGGGAGAGACACGAAACGTTATGACGGCGGCGGCGGTTTAAAGGGGTGAATGAGTCAGTGATGTATCTATCACCAATCATTCTTACCGCTCTTTTTTGTATTCCATCCTACAGGCTTAAGTAAGTAGCTGGCAATTGTACTCAAGCTTTGGACGGATATAAGTCTTATAGATAATAGCCAAATCCGACGGTGAGAAAAACTTCTTGCGTCGCCTTAAGAAACCTAAACATCTTGCGGCATTTTTGGCGACATCGCATATGTGCTCGTTCCACAAGAGGTGGTCAGTGATGCACATACCGAGAATCTCGAGATATTCGGTCTCGTTGATGCAAGTGCCACTCATGGACTGTGGCTTCAACGATACAAGATAGCATTGAGTTTTCGAAGCATTAAACTCTACGCGGTTTTTAATTCCCCATTGTGCAATGCTGTTTAAGTCAGAGTTTAATGAGCTTATCATATTTTGGCGTTGCAGTTCCACATCCGAAGAGGAGGGATGGAGGCTGGGAACGAATAAGAAAAGCTTAAGGTACTATCCTCAGTGAAACAATTCATTGGATTAGAAGTTACAGACAAGAGATCATTAATTAAAATTAGAAAGAGGGTCGGCGTCAAAATGGAGCCCTGGGGAACACTATCATTTATAGTGTGGTTTTCAGACTTGAAAGAAAGTTTCTAATCCTAACGAAGAAGGGATTCATCGATACCGAAAGCACGCATTTGTCTAATGTAATCAATCACAAATTCAGTTTAAATGCTATAAAACGAATATTCTTTAAAGTTTCTTATGAAGAACAAACAAAAGAAAGAATAACATTTCATAAAAATTAATCAAAATTTTGAGTTTGAAAATTAATTTTTCAACTATTTTATTTAAAACAATAAAATTTAAATACAAAATGAAAGTCTAAGTTTTTGACTTTGCAGAGAGGTATAACACGTTGTTGTAGATGAAGCCGTTGATTTTTAATATATATATATTTTTTAAATGAGTTAATTTTCCAAAAAACTGCCCCTCCTGGCTAAACGGGGAGAATAGGCCCCCTCTCATATATAGTTTTTATCTTGTCTAAGGCCTACTTACACGATATGGCTATTTGACACAAGTTTTATTTTAACATATGGGTGAAGGAGGAGTTAGTTATTGATTAAAATAAAGTTAAATTTAATATAGCCTGGCACACTTTTCGTTAGGTAAGCTATCATATTCAATATTCATATATGTTTACAAATTATATTTGAGAAAAAAAAGTTTCAGCCGGTTAACAGATCGATGAAGGTCGGTCTTCAGTGGCTCTCCTACTATAAGAACGTAATTGAAAACTCACCAGAAACGTTATTGTGAACAGCCACCGTTAGTCCATTATCCAAACACTTTTTTAGGGAAATATGCAAATGATTCTTCACGGAACGTTTCTTGAAGGATCAGATATCGCAACACACGAGAAGCGACGTGAGGCCTTCGAACGGAATACAACGATTTATTTTTTCGCTACATTTATTACACTTATACCTATCAGACACTTTAGCTTGACCGACGAGACGCGACGCGAGGCGAGGCGCTTGACTTGAACCACAAGACGCAAGGCGACACGCGAGGCTTTCGGAAGGAATACAATTTTTTTTTGTTTTTTCAGGGAAAACAATACACAATTTTCTTTCGAAATTGAAAAATTTAAAACAAAAATGGCAGAATTAGAACAAATCAAAGCAAGATACACAAACAAAAGCAAAACGATCGCGTAGACTTAAATGGAAGATAAACGGCCTTTTTTGAGTATCAGATATCGCAGCTTGACCGACGAGACGCGACGTGAGGCCTTCGAACAGAAAACAAATATTTTTTTTCGCTACGTTTGTGGTTCAAGCTAATTCATCCGGACTAAAATCAGTTTAGTTGACAAGGGAAGCGGAGTGCAGTATGAAACGGACTGAAATTTTCAACCCGAACTCGAAATTTGGTGGATGAACGAAGACTAAAACTAACACATGTACAAAAGTTGATAGTTTTGGTACGATATAAATACTCACACATTTAAAAGTGGTTCATGTATACATTTCTTCCCCAATCTGAAATCATCTCATGTGTGCTTGAACTTGAACCACAGATAATAAATGTATACAGATGTCTCTCCCTTATGGCGAGAAATGATATATGAAACTGAAAGCTACAAAAAAAGCTTTTTTCCAAAAGCTTTAACACATTCACTATACTTCGTCCAAAACAAATCTGCAGTAAAGGCCTTTTGGGGGAGCTTTTTTACTCCAAAGGGTGCCTGTTCAGGAAAAAACATCTAAAATCCCCTTACAAAAATATACTACACCACTGTTTCCGCATACAATTTGCTTTGATTTATTTTGAAAAGCAAGCGTACATCCCCCTATGACCTACTATTCGCACGGCTGAAGCCATACTGATCGTATGCTCGTTTTTGCAAAGCTCTTTCTGTTTGACAAAACAAACATATAAATCAGCGTTGCCAGGAAATGATAATGCTTACTGTAGTATCTGGCAGCACTGTAACTGACGGATACAAGTGTAAAGAGAAGAACAGAAATAAAGGAAGATCATTCGGTGCAAAACAGTCAAGCGAGTTGGTCATTCATTAGAGATCCTACAGTGGCGACGAGGATAAAACAAAAACAAAAAAACTATTTCCAGAAAAAGCAATAACCGAATATTATAGAGTAAAACAAATTACATTTATTAATAGTATCTAAATATAAATAAAAAAAAGTGAAAGGGACGATTTTAAGGAGAATGAAAGCAATTTTGCTGGTCAAACTGGTGAGAAAAAAAAAACAGAAACATAGGAACCGGCCGGCATAGTTATATGTAATTGTTTCAACTGCTATTAATTTTATAAACTGGCTGAAAGCTGAATTTATAAAGAGAAGTCTATTAAGTGGTAAATGAGTATTGAATTCAAGGCATGGAAGATTAGGCATATGTTTTCAACCATTTAAATTTATAACGGGACAAACTAAAAAAAAAAAAAAAACTAAACGAACCGCAATCCGTTAACTTGAGAAAAAAAAACCATCAATGTCTCTTTCACTCACACCTTATGTGTTGAGATTCATACAAGGAGATGAAATATAAATACATATCTCCGTCTCTTTTACTATAATTCACAACAGACTACATACGTTAATATTATCACTTTACAGCTTGTTAATCAAAGAAAAAAATGAGATCAGTCGAAAACATTAAGGTTATGTTTTAGAGTTTTGAATCAATAGAATTGAATAAAAAGTGAGATTTTGAAAAAAAAAGTAAATAAATTCAGCCTCATCCTATTGATTAACATGAATGTTTCATTGAATTTGAGTTGATAAAATAAAAGCCTTATTTAAAATCCGGTAAAGTGTATGTAAATTAGTTAATTTTTTTTACTTAGCAGGTTTTCCAAACTTTTTTAATAGTAGGTTACTAAGAGAAAACCCGCCAAGTAAAAAAAATTAACTAATTTACATTAGTTTACAAGTTACTTTCAAAACTAATAGTTGATTCGATGTAAGTCCACTTAAAACATTTGCAATGCACCTACGAGTACTTGCTGAATCTTAGAACTTATCGTTCTTTTAGATCTCATTACTTTTCGTGGCTAATTTGTTAGGCAGAATTTTTGTACGGGAGAATTTGGCTCTTTTTTTACATTTATGTTTTTGGTGTGATATCATTACTTTTTGCAAAGATTTTTTTTTTGATAAGCAGAAAAATCTAAAAATTAATTTTACTCTTTATATTGACTGGCAGAATTGCTAGTTTGCCAAATTACAATATTCTACGATGATCAGAGGTGCCCATATATTTTATAAAATTTATTTTTAAATGGGTGGGTACCACGCCCCCTCAGTTGAAAATCATAAATTTCATATTTTATTTGTTCTATTGCACGATGTACTTGTATGCCAAATTTCTTGATTCTACTGCAATCCAAAGTGCTCCATATAATTTAAATTAATAATTTAAAAGTAGGCGGCTACCACACCCCCTGACTGAAAAATTTCAAATTTTCGATTTTTTCCTTTGGATGTACTTCATGACCTATCACTGTGCTAAATTACTTGATTCTACTGCACTCCAAAGTGCTCCATATAATTTAAATTAATAATTTAAAAGTAGGCGGCTACCACACCCCCTGACTGAAAAATTTTAAATTTTCGATTTTTTCCTTTGGATGTACTTCATGACCTATCACTGTGCTAAATTTCTTGATTCTACTGCACTCCAAAGTGCTCCATATAATTTAAATTAATAATTTAAAAGTAGGCGGCTACCACACCCCCTGACTGAAAAATTTCAAATTTTCGATTTTTTCCTTTGGATGTACTTCATGACCTATCACTGTGCTAAATTTCTTGATTCTACTGCACTCCAAAGTGCTCCATATAATTTAAATTAATAATGTAAAAGTAGGCGACTACCACGCCCCCTGACTGAAAAATTTCAAATTTTCGATTTTTTCCTTTGTATGTACCACATGACCTACCACTGTGCCAAATTTCAAGTTTCTAGGGCAACGGGAAGTGCTTCATAATTTTGATGATCTGTCAGTGAGTGAGTCAGTTAGTCAGTGAGTCAGTGAGTCAGTGAGTCAGTGAGTCAGTGAGTCAGTCAGTTACGGTTTTCGTGATTTTTGGAACATTGTATCTTAGAAACTACTTATGCTAAATATCTGAAATTTACTGAGGTTCTTTTTCTTGACTAGCTTAACAAATGATATGAGTTTGAAACTTTTGGCTTCTTTGGTATAGAAGTTAGAGGGGTGTGGAAAATGCCCTGAGTTGTTTCCTGTAAATAAGGGTGTAGTGCCAAAGTTGCTAGAGAACTTGGCTGGGCACTACCGTGCCCCTTGATCAATGAAATTGTGAACTTATTAAAATTATTTTACATCCTCCGATGGAAGGGGGAATTCAAACTTTGACGACTAATAAATAATTAGCAGGATGTGTCGCAACTTAAATGTAAGCGAAGAAAAAAGCAACCTAAACGATTGCTAATTTAATGAAAAAAGAACTACATAGATGGTTTACTGTCGCAACTTAAATGTAAGCGAATTAATAGAGCAACCTAAACGTTTGTTGAGTAAATATTAAATGAATGTGATTTGTGTCGCAACTTAAATGTTAGCGAAGAAAAAAGCAACCTAAACGATTGCTAATTAAATGAAAAAAAAACTACATGATGGTTTATCGTTGCATTTTAAATGTAAACAAAATCTCATCCCGAGGTCATGATTATAAAGTTATAGAAAAAAACATTTGCATGCACATATCTGTTCCTTAAAATGATTAGTAATGCTAATGATCATATAAATCATTCAAACTGTAAAGGTAATATGCACTCGTTTTAGGAAATTTTCCAATAAGCAATTTTCAGCAAGGTTGTATTTCAAGATAGGAACATTTATACCACCCATCTCTCAGTTGACAAATTTCGTTGTTTAGAAAAAAAGTTCTTGTTCCATATTCACATTTAGCTGCTAAAATGGCTGAGGAAAAAGAAAACATAATATCATTCAAATGTATTTTTATTCCCATAATTATAGATTCGTCCAAACGATCTGGACTTTATGTGGCACCATTTGATCACACAATTGATGGAGAAAACTGTGGAACCGAATGGAAGAACTGGCTTCGTTCCTTCGAATTTTGCATGGAAGCCAGTAACATCGAAGACCCAGAAACAAAACGTAAAATGCTGATGCATTTCGCTGGTCGGAAAGTCCAAGAAATTTTTATTAATCTGCCAGAAATAAGCAGTGACGTATGCAGCGGACCATGGGCAAACGAGTATGTGCCTATGCAAAACAGTTACGAAAGAACAACAACAAAGCTTAATGACTACTTTTTGCCAAAACAACATACCTCGTTAGAGCATCTTCTTTTTAATTCACCTAAGCAGAAGGAAAGTGAAAGCATCAACAACTTTGTAATGAGACTTCAAATCTAATCAAATCACTGCGATTTTGGAGAAAAACGTGACATGATGATAAAAGACCGATTGATAAAAGGATGTAGATCAAACGAAATGAGGCGTGAACTACTGAAACTGGGAAATACTACATACGAAGAGATTTTCAAGACTGCAAAAATAAATGAATTTGTTTTAAAACAAGAAATAGCCTTTGCTGAAGACAAACAAACAAACAAGATAGTTGAAGAAGTCCACAAAATCGAAAACAAAACTAATATGAACTGGCCAAAGAAACATGCGACCATTGATAGACGCATAAGAAGTTGCACATTATGTGGATACGAAGGTCACGACTCCAACTATGAAAAATGTCCAGCTATGGGTAAGAAATGCAATAAATGCAATGGTTTGAACCACTTTAGCCGAAAATGCCGCTCCCGAAAACGCACAAACACCACAGCAACAAACACAAACGAGAAAAAGCATTCGCCAACAAAATCATCCAAAGATGAACCACAAAATAAACGAAAAACCGAAGAAAAAGCTTTGTATATAGAATTCCACATACAAAGGAAACAGTCAAATACGTTGATGATAATAAGAATGTGAACGAATATATATTTTGTGTCACAACGCCAAGCGAAGAAAATGAATTTTCATGTGAATTGGGAGGTGTGACCATCAAAGCAGTGATTGACTCAGGATCGAAATTTAATTTATTGGACAAAGAGACTTGGGAGTTTCTGAAATCCAAACAAATTACTGTACAAAATCAACGGAAAACTACTGATAAAATATTCAAAGCTTATGGTGGGCACACTTTACAAATCCATGGCGTATTCGAAGCACAGATTAAAATTGGCCTTAAATGCATATCAGCAGATTTCTATGTCATAAAAGGCCCTGGAAAAATTTTGATCGGGCGTGATACAGCAAACATTCTGGGTATTTTGAAAATTGGATACACCGTTGATCAGGTTCAAGAAGAATTGCAGCAATCCACAAATCAGCAAATTGGTACAATTAAAGATGTCATTGTTACAATTCCAATTAAAGAAAATGCAAAGCCTGTCGTGCAATCTTATCGACGCGTTCCTGTTCCACTTGAAGATGCAGTAGAGAAAAAGTTAGATGACCTCTTAAAACAAGGGATCATCGAAAAAGTTGATGGGCCATCCAAATGGGTATCCCCTATGGTTGTCATACCGAAGGAAAACGATGTTCGTATTTGTATCGACATGAGACGAGCAAATGAAGCAGTGGAACGGGAGAATCATCCACTTCCGACCATGGAAGATTTTCTACCACATATTAGACGAAGCCGATACTTTTCTTTGTATGACATCCAAAATGCATTTCACCAGGTCTGAGAAAAAAAACACAAATTTACAAACACAAATCACAGTATAAATTTTATTTGAACCTTTCTTTTTTTTTGCATGTACACAAGTAGATACATTAACATTATATATACATATCTATGCAGTACAAATGTGTAAAGAGATAGAATTAACAATTTTTGTTTTCATAATACACGAATGAATTCTTTTGTTTTGTTCAAGTTCGAAACTTCTTTTTCAACTACATATTTATAAAAAAAAAAGAACAGATCAACAAATGCTTGACTTTTTTTTATGTGTGGAAAGTTGATTAGATATAATTCAAACTGATTTTTAGATTTCTTTTTCAAAGCAAACTTGATTTCAAACGATTCCGAATTTAAAAGGTGTTCAAAACGTCAAACTCATTAGCGCAAATTTATAGTCCGCTAATGAACGATTTTAGTGTGATACTAGCTTAATATGACGTTTCAGACATGACTCAAACGTCATTTTAAGCTAGTATCACACTAAAATTGTTCATTAGCGGACTATAATTTTGCGCCATTGTCATTACAAATTAGGTGTGTTTGGTTACTTGAAAATTAATACGAATAAACATACTGTTTGGTTACTTGAAAATTCATACGAATGAACATAATTATTTTATTACAGAGAGGAAAATAAATTTGTAAACACGATATTATTCGGTGTTGGAAAAAAAAAATTATAAAAAGAAAAAAAGAAAATAATTATTTATCCAAATTCCAATTGGATTGAATTGATCTGATATTAGATTAATCAAAACAAATTTTGATTTCAGGTTGAAATATCTCCGGAGTCTAGAGAAATAACAACATTTATCACGAGGAAAGGCTTATTCCGATACACCCGTTTAATGTTTGGAATATCATGTGCGCCTGAAATTTTTCAGAAAATCATGGAACAAATTTTGAGTAATTGTGATGGCTGTGTTAATTTCATCGACGATATACTAGTGTATGGTGTATGGAGCTACCAAAGAAGAACACGATAATCGTGCACTTAAACGTTGAAGAAATAAAGTTTCTTGGTCACAAATTATCGGCAAAAGGAATCACACCAACTGATGACAAACTTGATGCAATAAGATGTTTTCGAGAACCAGCAACAGTGGAAGAAACAAGAAGCTTTTTAGGTTTAGTCAATTACGTAGGAAAATTTCTCCCAAATTTAAGTACCATAACTGAACCATTGCGGCGGTTGACGGAAAAGAGCACATTTTTTAAATGGGGAAAGCAGCAACAAGATGCCTTTGATAAATTGAAACATATGATGACTGATGAACTGTTACTTGGCTTCTACGATGTAAACGACCAGACTCAAGTCATTGCCGATGCTAGCCCCGTCGGTTTAGGTGCAATTTTAATTCAAATTAACAATCAAAACGAGCCACGAGTTATCTCATATGCAAGTAAGAGCTTATCAAATGTAGAAAAACGTTATGCCCAAACTGAGAAAGAAGCGCTCGCATTGGTGTGGGCAGTGGAACGTTTTCATTTCTACTTGTATGGGCGATGTTTTGATTTAATAACAGATCACAAACCCTTGGAGGTTATATTTGGTCCAAGATCTAAACCATGCTTACGAATTGAAAGATGGGTATTGCGACTCCAAGCATACAAATACAAAATTATTTATAGACCAGGAAAAACTAACATCGCCGATCCACTGTCCAGATTAGTAGTAGATACGCAACCACAAATGACATTTGATGAAGAGGCAGAACATTATGTCAATTCAATAGCATCAGTTGCTGCACCAGTAGCTATAAAATTGTGTGAAATTGAAAATCATTCGCAATCTGATGAAACAACCCAGTTGATAAAACAAGCCATTTACAATAACAATTGGGATACTGCAAATGATTCGTTAAATGCTTACAAAGCGTTTTCAACCGAATTCTGTTTTGCAGGTGACATTTTATTAAGAAGCAACCGAATTGTTATGCCACAAGATCTTCGTCTCCGAGTACTAGAGCTAGCACACGAAGGGCATCCTGGCATGTCGGTTATGAAACGAAGAATCTGAGCCAAAATATGGTGGCCTAAAATAGATAGAGACGTCGAAGAAATGGTTAAGAGCTGTCATGGATGCATGTTGGTATCAGCACCCCCACCACCCGAACCGATAAACAGAAAAGAGCTACCTAATGCACCATGGCAGCATCTAGCTCTTGATTTTTTGGGCCCGTTACCATCAGAACATTATTTACTAGTCATTGTCGATTACCACAGCCGATTTATTGAGATCGAAATAATGAAAAAAATCGATAGTTGTGAAACTATAAAAAGGCTTAAACGAATATTTGCTAGGTTTGGACTACCCTTAACATTAACCGTAGACAATGGTAGACAGTTAGTAAGCGAACAATTTCGAAGTTTTTGTGACACAAACAACATTAAACTAATTACTACAACTCTATTGGTAGAAAGACAGAATAGATCAATCTTAAAAAGACTTACAATAAGCCAAAACACTAACAGGAATTGGATGGAAGATTTAAACGAGTATCTGCTTATGTATCGTTCAACTCAACATTCCACAACGAGTAAAACACCATCGGAATTAATGTTTGGAAGAAATATAAACGACAAATTACCACAAATAATACACCCACTCGAAGTTGATGATGAATTGTATGATCGGGACAAGGAAAAAAAAGAAAGTGAGAAACGATATGCAGACAAGAGAAGACATGCTAAATTAAATGACATCGAAATCGGCGACGAAGTTTTAGTAAAGATGATGACAAAAGCAAATAAACTGTCGCCCAACTTTAGCCCAGCTATACATAAAGTAGTGGAAAGAAAAGGAGCGGAAGCCATCATTGAATCAAAGGACTCTGAAAAATTATACCGTCGAAATGTAGCACATTTAAAAAAAACTCAACACCAGCCAGCCAGAGGAAAACACTAAGCAAACAACGAATGAAGAAACATCAACAACAATAACCTCACAACAAAATGAATCAACTACATCAGATCAGCCACCAGAACTACCAACAAAGAGAACAAGAAAGATGCCAGGTCGTTATTTGGACTAAGAAAAAACTACAAGAAAAGGTTATCACCATAGAAATGTTCAATTTTATTTCCTTTAAATCACCTTTAAATATTATCTTATACAAAGTTTTTGAAGAAAATTCACTAATGTTATAAAAAAAAAACAAAAAAAAAATAAATTATAAGTATGAAATAAGTTAAAGTACCTAAATGAAAATATTGCTAATATTTTTACTTTTTAACATAAAGTAAATTAAAATAATATAAGAAAACATTGTAAAAGAAAGAGAGTAGATGTAGTATCTGGCAGCACTGTAACTGACGGATACAAGTGTAAAGAGAAGAACAGAAATAAAGGAAGATCATTCGGTGCAAAACAGTCAAGCGAGTTGGTCATTCATTAGAGATCCTACACTTACTTTTATTTCGATTCTGTAAGGAAGCTTTCAAGAATAGTAGCTTTTTCTTAGGTAATCGTTGCCATCCCATTTTTTGTTCATGGTATGCATTAAAAAATTAAAATCCGTTAAAAAAAGAGTAGGCTTATTCAAGGCAGAGAAATATTGATTAATTTGAACAGATTTTTGGGTGCATACATTTGTACAAGTTTAGTGCGGTTATAATTTTTTTTGTTGGTGCTGTGTGAAATATAAATTATAAAAACAGTAATTTTATTCAAAATGGCTTCAAGTTATTCGAAGGATTTAAGCGCTGAGAAAAAAAAAGAAATAGCTGATGCAACAAATAAATTTTTGAGCATTTAAAAAACAAAACCCAAGCTATAAGACAAGTGCGCGACAATTTTTCGGTTTCAGAACGAACTGTTTATAGTGTCCTCAAAGAAAACAAGACCAAAGGCCATATCTCCCCACCAAAAAAAAAAAAAAAAAACTGGAATAGTTAAGATTTCGAATTTCATAATTTATGTAATTCGGTTGTATAAATTACGAAATTCAAAGCTATTTTATGTTCGTTTTACAAAATTTTTCTAAATGAAAATCTTTGTTTAAGACAATACTAATAAAATATAGAAGGCAACTCTTTCGATTTTTCGGAGAGCTTTTTACAGTTTTAGTATATTGTAATATTCGGCTTGGTCCGACAATTAAAACTTTTTCACTTTTTAAATAAAACACAAGTTCACTTTATTTATTATTATTATTTATTTAACACTTTCAATTACTTTTCAAACACAGTATCTTTACTTTATCGCAGTTTACAGTCAATTGATGCTTTGCCGCCAAACGGGCTATTTATATAACAAAAATACTTGGTTCTAGAAACTACTATATTGGTTCTTGGAGAAGCTTGAATGTTCGAGAAAAGAATACTGGGATTTTTATAAGAGCTGAATCTGAGTGCTAAACAAAAGTTTTCTCTTAATCACTATGTGTTGCCCCTCACAAGTGTTTACTACTAGAATTAAACGATATTAAGTAAAGAGAGTATGTACATTAAATAAACAAGAGATACAGAGTAAGTAAAGAGAGTAAGAAAAGTGTGTACATTAAATAAAGAAAGAGATACAGAGCGTAAGAGATAATAAAGTATACACATTACATTGCCCCCTCCTTAGGATTGATCGTCCCGAACAAATCTATCATTCTCATCACCACTGTAGCGATGTAGTCGGTCGCGATGTACGACTTTAAGTTTACCTCTGACTCCTTTTTGTATCCGGTATACGACGTCGTTGATTTTGCTAATCACTGTATATGGACCTTCCCAGTCCCGTTGAAGTTTCGGTGACAACCCTTTTTGTCGATGGGGATTGTAAAGCCACACTCGATCTCCTGCTTGGAACTCTGTTGTTGTTGCTCGTATATCGTAGCGTGTCTTCATTCGGTCACTGAACATCTTTATTTTTGACCTAGTATCGTCGTGGATCTGAAGGAGTCTTTCTCTGAGGTCATCCAAGTAGTCATCCTCGGCTTGCGGTTTTGACGTGGGACATCCAAATTTTATTTCGCTCGGCAATCTGATGTTCCTTCCCATCAAAATCTCAGACGGTGTATGGCCAGTTGAGCTATGTCTTGCACTTCGATACGCCATCAAAAACAGTGGAATGTGTCAATCCCAATCTCGCTGGTTGTCGTCCACAACTTTGCAAAGATGTTCCTTAAGGGTTCGGTTGAACCGTTCGACCATGCCATCAGATTGTGGGTGGAGTGGTGTTGTTCTTGTCTTCTTGATGTGAAGAAGCCCACAAACTTCCTGGAATATGTTTGATTCAAAATTCCTTCCCTGGTCGGAATGCAGTTCTAATGGAACACCGAATCTGCTCACCCAGTTGAACACAATTTGGTCTGTGACTGTTTTGGCTTCTTGATTCGGAATGGCGTATGCTTCAGGCCACTTGCTAAAGTAATCCATGACGACCAGAATATAACGATTTCCATTATTTGTTTCCGGAAATGGACCCGCCACGTCTATTGCAATCCTTTCAAAGGGTGATCCGACATTATACTGCTGCATTTGGCTGTGATTCTTTTTGTTCGGGCCTTTGGTGGCAGCGCAGGTATCACATTTTCGGCACCACTTCTCGACATCTTCCCTTGCATGTAGCCAATAGAATCGTTGTCGAATCTTTTCTAGCGTCTTGTTTACTCCTAGATGGCCTCCCGAAACTCCATCATGCATCTCTCGCAGAACGTCCATAATCTTCGATCTCGGTAAGACTAGCTGCATTACATAGGACTTTCCATCTGCTGATTCCCACTTACGTCGAAGGACACCTTCTTGGACATGCAACGAGTCCCACTGTGCCCAATAGGCCTTCAGAGCCGGACTTCTGTCGGAGATATCAGCCCATTCTGGTTTTTCCTGGTGTTCCTTGCATGCGAGGATGGGTTCAATATCTGGGTCCTCTTGTTGGGCCTTCCTCAGCTCGTCGTTGCTCCAGCCGTAAATGGGATCGGTTCTGGTTCGTTGGACAGTGACCACTTCTTTTTCTTCTTGGCGTCTGCAATGCTTACAGTCTTGCTTACATGGTCTCCGAGACAGTGCATCAGCATTTGAGTGAAGCTTCCCCTTCCGATGTTGAATTTCATAATCCTACGTCTGCAGCCTCTCAATCCATCTCGCCACTTGACCCTCTGGATTCTTGAAATTCAAAAGCCAGTTTAGTGCTCCATGGTCGGTTCGGAGAAGAAACTTCTGTCCATAGAGATACTTATGGAAGTGCTTTGTTGCCAAAATCAGTGCAAGAAGTTCTCTTCTGGTCACACAATAGTTTCTTTCCGACTTCGAGAGTACCTTGCTGTAATAGACAACCACCTTTTCTTCGCCATCATGTACCTGTGACAATACAGCACCAATCCCGACATTGCTGGCATCAGCATCAATGATGAACGGTTTTCCTGTAGTCGGGTAGGTCAGCACTGGTGCATTACACAAGCGTTGCTTGAGCTCTTGAAAGCTGCGCTCGCACTCACCTGACCATTTAAACTGCTTTCCCTTTTCCGTTAGCTGATGTAGACTCATGGCGATCTCAGCAAAGTTCTTTACAAAGCGCCTATAGTAGGTGGCTAGACCCAGAAAGCTTCGGAGTTGATGTTTGTCCTGTGGTGTTGGCCAATTCTTCACGGTGTCAACCTTATCAGGATCCGTCTTAACTCCTTGGGAAGAGATGATATATCCCAGGTATTTCACTTCGGTTTTGAAGAGTGAACACTTTTCTGGATTGAGCTTGAGGTGGGCTTCTCGAAGTCTTTGAAACACTGCTCTCAGATTTGTACAATGTGAACTGCCACAATCCGTTTCCTGTCGAGAACGCTGTCTTCTCTTTGTCTTCAGGATGGATTTCTACTTGCCAGTATCCACTTTTCAGGTCCAACGTTGAGAACCATTGTGCTCCTTCCATTGTGTCCAGGGTATCACTGATCCTAGGCAGAGGATAGCTATCCTTCTTGGTCACATCATTCAGCCTTCGATAGTCTACGCAAAAGCGGGTTGATCCGTCTTTCTTCCTTACCAGGACCACTGGAGACGCCCAAGGGCTTTTAGAGTTTTCGATCAGACCCTCTTCTTTCATGGTAGTTATCAGTTCTTCAACCTCACCTTGTTTGGCTAGTGGAAGGCGTCTTGCAGGTTGACGGATCGGCTTTGCATCTCCGGTGTTGATTCGATGTTGAACCAGTTGTGTTCTGCCATATTTTCCTTGCGATGACGAAAAGATATCTGCAAATTCTTCGAGGAGGCCTTCTGCAGTTCTTCGTTGTTGGTGACCAAGATTAGATGACTTGAGAATGTTGGCCTTTATGGAGTTCAGCTCTTCTAACTTCAAGGTTTGCCTTGGCTCTTCTTCGTTGATCTTTGTTATCGCTGATACAGATTCGCATTGTCCGACAATCTCACCTTTTCTAAGCTTAACTTCGTACGGCTTGATGTTCAGTATTCGTACGGGAACCATGTTCTTTTCAGGTCTAACAAGAGTCTACCCAATGGTGACGTTTTGGGAGGACTTTACAGATGCTGGTTCGACCATGAGGTATCGATGGCTGCCAGGCTTACCCTTCAATTTCGTCCACACGAATACTTCTGAAGAAGCAGGCAAAGTCAGATCTTCTTTGATGACAGTTTCCACAGATAGCGAGGTCTCATATGAGTGAATCCCATAGATCATCGGAATCTCGATGTTTCGATATTTCAGGACTTGGTTCCCGACGTCCAATATCAATCCGTGATCTTTCATGAAATCGACGCCGACAATGCACTCGTCGCATATATCTGCTACCAGGAACAGGTGAGAGAATTCCAGCTCTGCCATCCGGATCTTAAGACGTACCTCACCATAAACTTTTGCGGCCTCTCCAGTTGCAGTCCTTAGACGATAGCTGTTGGTGTTGTGGAGCCATGTCTTCTTAACGAGGTCCTGCCGTACAATGGACGCGCGCCGTGGCACCGGTGTCGATGGTAGCCACACATTTGTTGCCGTTTATACTTGCTTCCACGGTCAGGCTCTTGTTGTCACGTTTCGTTTGAGAAACCTGGATGTCGTTTCTGGGGCCATCGATACCAGAAACCAGCTTCTGCCCCTCGAAGTTGGTTCTTATTCGTTTCCCGGGTGGGAAACAGCTTCGGAAGCAACGTTGTTGGTGTCACTTTGACTTCTTGAGTAAGTTCTGTTTCCACAGTGTTGACATGAGGTTCGTCTTCGCGGTAATCTGCACTGTCGTTGAAGATGCCCAGTCTTGTTGCAGTTCCAGCATCGTGCTGGTCCGTCTCGCTGACTCCTTTCCAGAGTAGCTTTCTGACAAGAGCATTCTTGGACTTCCAATTCGCTCACGCAATGCACGTTTTGGGAAGCTTGTTCTGCGGCTTCCATTGTTAGAGCGAAAGCCAATGCTTCTGGTAGTGTTTGCTTTCCGGCAGTGCGAATAGCCCTTTGGAGATTTATATCGCCCACAGCTCTCACAAAGGCTTCAACAGCAAGTTGATTTATTATCTCGTTGCCAGCTGTTGGGTATGCCAGGTGAACTAATCGCTCGATATCTGCCTGAAGCTGCTGCAGAGTTTCACCTCTTTTATGTGCCCTGTTGTTTAGTTGAACTCGGAAGACTTCTGTCATGTGGCTATCCCCAAACCGCTGTTCGATTGCGTTTACCAGAACTTTGAAGTCACCGTTCTTCTCTGCTGGGATGGTTTGTAGCAGTTCAGCAGCTGCTCCTCTCAAGGCAAGCGTAAGAGCAATGTATTTTTCGTCATCGTCCCAGCCGTTTGTTAATGCTGCTGCTTCAAACTGTTTCTTGTAGATTGACCACGGTATCTGACCATCAAAGCTTGGAAGATTCACTTCTCTCTTTCTTGAGCACTCACTAGAAGGTTCTCGAGCTTTCATCTTTCGCATTTTTTCTAGTTCGCTTGTAATGGTTTCGATCTGGTCATCTATTTTCTTGAAACGTGCATTACTCGTTGAATTTTGTTTTTCGACACGCTCATTGATTTTGTCTTCGAAGTCCGCAAACCTGCCTTCTAGCAGATTTTTCTGTTCATCAGACCGATCTCGAACGCCATCCCTTTGAGCTTGTAGTTGTTCCAGAACATCATTTCTTTGAGCCTCTAGTTGCTTGAGGACATTTCCTTCTAGTTGTTTGAGAACATTCTCTTGTTCGTTCTTCTACTCGTTTCTTTGAGTTTCTAGTTGCTCCCGATTATCATTTCTTTGAGCTTCTAGTTGTTTGAGAACATGCTCTTGCTCGTTCTTCTGCTCGTTTCTTTGAGTTTGTAGTTGCTCCAGAACATTCTTCTCGAATTTGGCTAGAAGAAGTGACATCATGTTAGATAAGTCGGCATTTGCATTTACCTCTTCCGATTTTGCTTCCACTTCGAAAGCAAACGTGTCTGGGTCTTCATTTTGTTCTTCCAGATATTCCTGTAGCCGTTTTACGAGTTCGTTTTTATATCCTGCCCCACTTAGGCCACGTTTGCTTATTTCGGCCTTTAGCTCAAAGACAGTGAAGTCTTTCAAAACTTTACTCATTTTTTTTTTTTTTGAACTTCACTATTTCACACAAAATATTATCACTGTTCACTGTTTTATTCTCAATAAGTTTTAATCCCTTGTTCTGACACCAATGTAATATTCGGCTTGGTCCGACAATTAAAACTTATTCACTTTTTAAATAAAACACAAGTTCACTTTATTCAAATCACTCACAAACTTATTTATTTAACACTTTCAATTACTTTTCAAACACAGTATCTTTACTTTATCGCAGTTCACAGTCAATTGATGCTTCGCCGCCAAACGGGCTATTTATATAACAAAAATACTTGGTTCTAGAAACTACTATATTGGTTCTTGGAGAAGCTTGAATGTTCGAGAAAAGAATACTGGGATTCTTATAAGAGCTGAATCTGAGTGCTAAACAAAAGTTTTCTCTTAATCACTATGTGTTGCCCCTCACAAGTGTTTACTACTACAATTAAACGATATTAAGTAAAGAGAGTATGTACATTAAATAAACAAGAGATACAGAGTAAGTAAAGAGAGTAAGAAAAGTGTGTACATTAAATATAGAAAGAGATACAGAGCGTAAGAGATAATAAAGTATACACATTAGACATTACAATAGAAGGAGAAACAGAGCGTATGAGATAAATAAAGTGTATACACATTAAAATATAATGTAATGTAATGTAATGTAATTCCTCTGCAGATAGAGTGAGATATGAATGTCCTATCTTCCCTGTACTGCAGATTTGCTTTGGACGAAGTATAAATGCATTTCAAATCTATTTTCGCTCATCTCATTGCCTATAAATGAATACTCAGGCAAGGAAAAAAGCTCCTTGTCCGTTAAGGCTTTGTCTGTTAAGAGCAAACAATTTTTCATTATTTTCTGCAGGGATGAGACATCTGTATAAGTTTATTATCTGTGCTTGAACTAAAGACATAAACTTATTTCAGTCCAAAAATTATACATCCCGTGTGTGTAGGCCCAATGAGTGTAACAAGCGTATCTTTTTTTTCCGTTCGAAGGCCTCGCTTCGCGTCTCGTCGGCCAAGCCAAAGTGTCTGATAGCAGGTATAAGCACAGACAAGTAATTACAGACAATAATTACTTGTCTGTGGTATAAGTGTAATAATTTAATAAATGTAAAAAAAAAAATCGCTGTATTCCGTTCGAAGGCCTCGCGTCGCTTCTCGTGTGCTGCGATATCTGAAATCTGATCCTCAAAGAGAGCCCGATTATCTTCTATTTACGCCTACGCGATCGGTTTGCTTTTGTGTGCGTATCTTGCTTTGATTTGTTCTAATTCTGCCATTTTTGTTTTAAATTTTCCAATTTCGGTAGAAAATTGTGTAAAAGTCTATAGTTTTCCCTGAAAAAAAAAAAAATCTTTGTGTTCCTTCCGAAAAAGCCTCGCGTGTCGTGTCGCGTCTCGTGGTTGAAGCTAATGAGTGCAACAAACGTAGCGAAAAAAAAGTTTGTTTTCCGTTCGAAGGCCTCACGTCGCTTCTCGTGTGCTGATTATCTGATCCTCAAAAAAAAAGTCAAGAAACGTGTGCATATTTCCCTCTTAAAGTTTTTGGATATACTGGACTAAAGGTGGCTGTTCACAATTATGTTTCTGGTGAGTTTTCTATATTAAGTTTTTAAATTATTATTTTTTTTTATGAAATATTATTCTTTCTTTAGTTTGTCATTCATAACAACTTTTAAAAATATTCTTTTTATAGCGTTTACACTGGATCAGAACAAAAACATACAATGTAAAAAAAGAGCCAAGTTCGCTTATGTGCGAACAACACTGTGTAAAAAGTCAGCCACCAAAAGTAATGAGATCTAAAAGAACGCTAAGTTCTTACATGTATCCAAAAGTGTAGCATTGAATATTTTAAATCATAGAAGATAATACAACAATATTAAAAGAAAAATAGTTTGGATTAAAATGTACATGTAGGTACTTCTTATCATCAGTTCTCTGGTCTCTCTCCATAACCAAAAAAATGGAAGTTTCTATCTCAATATTTTGTTTGCATTTTTACAAATATTTGGGTCCTCTCTTCTTTTAAAATGCTTAACAAAATCTACAAAAATTGATAAACTAAACTAGATAGTAAAAAATGCTGGAATTCTTGTAGAACCGTCAATGTTTACATGTCCTCTGATGAACGATATGAAAAATATTTAGCATTTTTTTAAGTCTTCAATAAATTGTTTTCCTACCTAAATTCAAGAACGCAAGCAAAAAAACAATTTTCATCGATTTTGTCTAATTGCACTGCAACAAAAAAGAATCAAATTTGTTCACAAAAAAAAGAAAAAAAAAAAAACAGCAGTGGATACCTACATTCAACTAAAATATACATATGTAATATGTATATGTAATCGTTTTGGCGATTTGCGAGTTTGTTCTTCTCAATTTTTCGTATTTTTCGAATTTTCATTCACGAACTCTGGACTTTTGCCAGAATATTTAGCGCATTTTGAACCCAGAAACAGAAACACAGATAAAACATAAAAAAATGCCAAAACCAACACCAAATCCACATCCTTTTTGGGGGGCAAAACTATATATGATTTGTGTGTCTAACACTCGCGGATATGTCACTTTGGTGGCGTTCTTTTTTAGCATCGCGCTCTAGTTTTCCCATTTGCTGGCCAAGAGCTCTGTTTTCCAAGCCAGAAAACGTGTAGGTAAATTTTTTGCATGCAGGACATTTACGGGATTTTCCTCTAATGGTCTTATTGAAAGACAACTTTTATTGGTTTATAGATTGATGTAGGTCTTTTTTTGTGTCCAGCGAATGGTTGAGAATGGCAAGTTGTGTGCATCAAGAGAGAACGATTCGATAATTACAAGTGGATTTGTAGGAAATGTGAAAAAGTGTCAATGCGAGGTTTTGATGGTTGAAGCGTTTTCCTGTTGAAAATTAAAGGTCTGTAAATTTTAAATGGGAATTCGCTGGAAATCCAATGTTGTATTTTCGTGATGGAATGGGAAGCTTTTAAAGTGAAAAAAATGTTTTCTATATCCACCTACCACCTCTTGGTTTTGCCAATCAAAGAATCAATTACTCCATCCAAAGGAAAAGGCGAAATTTACGACCGACTTTGCGTGTTTGAAAGGCATTTGTTTGGCCGGTGTTGACCTTTATAACTTTTATATCTGTTCATTTATCATTTCACCAAATTATGTTGTCAAACAACACCTTAACAATAAGCTGTCGAATTGAGAAATCAATGGACAGAAAAAAACGAAAACAAAGCAGTTTAAGGGCTAAATACTCTACAGCACGCAATTATTAGTTCTTGTAAATACAGAAAGCGCGCGAATAACGTTTAACTTGATTGTGTTGGCAATTTGAATTTCACTAAAGGAAAGTTATGTTCCTAGCCGCATTTTATTTTGTTTGATCTATGAGAAGCAATCAGAGGGAAAACAATTAATTCTCTCTCACGCAATTGCCTTTTTTTTGGTTATCGCGAAGCAGGGAAGAAAAATGAAATATTAAAGGCACTGATGACGTTGAGGGCAGAACACCCTCTTTATTACAAGAAATACTTTAACCCCTTAAAATGCGGCAATGACTATTTTCATGAAATTTAAATACTTTGGGATTATACATCCACTGACAATTGCCCCCAAACACTCGAACGACTCTCCAAATGCCTTCGGGACAATTAAAAGCCTATAACCGGGTCCTCTTGCACTTCAAACACTCTGACCTTTGGGTAGCCTTAATTCATTTTTCAAGGAGCGTAACACTCTTGTCTCTAACAAAAATGAATCCCTTTCTCAACTAATTTTGTTTTTAAAACACAATTTATCCCGTCTCTCGTTTTCTCCAAGCAATTTATTAAATTTGTGAAGGCTATTTCAGCTATCGCTATCCCGTCGGGAAGGATGTTTCCTTTTTTAAAAACGTCCTCTCGTTTCAAGTGTGAAAATGGGTTAAATTTGCTGCTCTTTTCTCTCAACGTTTTTGCTATCCATCATAAAAAAGGATATTGCTTAATCAGTCCAAGAGAAATTCATTTTTGCCACGCAAAAAGGAAAAGCTGAAAATCATAAAAGAATCGTCATTCTCTCAGCTTCAAGTTCACTTTTTCACTTTAATTCGACTAAACACGGTCCAGCCACTTGCCGCCCGCCCTCAGAACTATAATAAGGATATGAAATGAGAACAAAATAACAGCAAACCAAAGAAGGACAAAAAAAAGTAGACAAAAAATACAGCGCCAAAATTGCAATAAAATCAGGATCACAAGCTGACACCAAGAACTTCAAGAAGTGAAAAGGATATTTTCTTCTCATTCTTTTCGAATATAATGTGGGTGGAAGGAAGTTCTGTTTTTTTTTCTCGTTTTGGGTCTTTTTTTTTTTGGTTGGTAGAATAGAGGGTTCATATCAAGGGTTTATTTCATCATATCCCCATGCATCCGGGCCAGCCGGCGGCGATGGAACCTAACCAACATCTGTTGTTGAGTTAGGACACGGCTTAGGCAACCAGATTTTGCTGTCTGTTCTCAATATTTAGACACGAGAAAGAGGGAATGAAAATCCTCAATAGAAATAGAAGTTTTTTTCTGCCTTTCCTAGGAGAGAAACTAAGTCGTCAAGATAAAGTACCTACAAAATATCCTTTAATAAGTATGTCTATGTCTACACTCATTTTTAAATATTCTTTTTGAGTAATATACAATCGACTTGATTGGAATTTGTATTTTTGACCTTGTTTTCGATTTATCGAATTTAAAAGAATTCAAAGAATTAGGTTTTGGCTTTGAACATTTTGGTTTTGGTTTATTTTTAAAGGGCTACGGATATCGAAAGGATTAAAGGCCTTAGAACCACAGAAATGGGTTTATTCAATAATTTGATTGTTTTGAATCCCTTGAGGCTTTGTTTAATCGATTATTTTGATAAAAAAGTTCACCATTCGAAAAAATTTTCCTCTCGTATACATAGGTACATACATCTCTTGTAAAAGAAGCTCATTCTTCCAGACTTTGGTTTAAAGAACGCGTCAATATGAATATTGCTTTTCCTGTTGCTTTTCGAATTTATGTCGAAAAAGATTAAATATTTTTTCCTCTCCGTTAAACTTTACAAACCAAAATTCCCGTTAAGATGACTCTTAAGAGCTCTGTTCTCAAAAACCAACACAAGTTTCTTAGAAATAAAATTTGTCTTAAAAGCAAGCAAGACTGGGGTGCAGGGTCTTGAATAGAGAGTGAGCCACTGTATATACTCTGCAGATTCCATTATCTCTTAATTTCCTTGCGGAATAGACATTGTCAACTCGTTGGTTCTTCGTTCAGTCTCAGTAGGTCTAGGGACGTTAGGTAAGGTAAGGTTAAGGGGTTTACAGTTGATGTCGTTACGGTCACACTTAGGTAGAACAATACAGATCCATTGTGATACTACTCCTTTGCTACTCTAGATAATAAAAATCTATGTGTGCAGTTAATCAAGCTATTTGGAGGCATTCAAAAAATAAACAGTGTGGTGCAACAGCTCCTAAAGAGTCAAGGCCTTAGTGGCTTACTCTTATCAACAATTCTCTGAGAGTGTGTGGAGAATTGAGGTTGCGAACGGCAAAGTTGAGAAGCACTTTTTCATGACAGATTGATTCTCTTGGTAGTTTTGTCAGTTCTTCGCAAGAGGTAGTACCCGTGAAAGATGAAATAAAAACTTAATGGGCACGAGTAGGACTCGTACCCACGATTTTCTGCCAACGCATCTAACCACTAACCCACGGGCATTTGCATTTGGAGGCATTGACGAAGCTCAAAATGTTAGTACCTAGAGTACAAGAGAGGTCTTCTAAGTCACCGAAGAAATAATTGCCGAGCAATTTCTTCCTTTGATGTGAAAGAGCGGGACAGAGTCAAATCAAGTGTGAAGTGTCTTCATGCACCTCCGCTATACCAATACCGCTGGAGACCCAGCGGAGCCTAATGCTATGCTGTGCGCAAAGAACCTTGAAGCATGAAACAAGCTTTGATTTAACCTCAGTTGCAGTAATCGCTATATATTTGCTGCTTGGCTATCAATGTAAAAGATGATATCAGCCCGTGGTATCGCCATCATTAATACCTGTTTAGAGCTGTTGTCACTGCCAGGACCTCTGCTTGGAAGACCCTACTGTAGACTGCCTAAGCGAGTCGGTTAACTTGAGAGATTCAGAATAGAAGCCTGCACCTACACCAGTAGCCATCTGTATAGATTACTATTGATGAGTCACTGGAGTATGTTATGTTATCTATATTATCCTCAGCCCAAAGTTCCTAGTACATTTACTTTCAATGAGAGGGCGTATTTGGTCTGTTCACTGATAGTGGATAAGAACGATTTCAGTTCCGAGAGTAGGCCGTTCATGACAAGAACCCAGAGTAGCGGTGAGAGAACTCCTCCCTGTGGGGTGCCCCTAGATGTGGATACTCTCTCAGGTACGTTTTTTAACGCAATTTTTAATTATCCAACGCTGTTGCTACTAATGAAGACGCTCTGTTCAAGTCTTCGGTCGGCTTTTGAATTTTCATCGAAATCTAAAGGTACGTTTCAAGTAAACAACTAATGACGATTTTTAACATTACAATTTAGCTCTTTCCCTTGGGCATTTTCCCTTTAATTTAAAATCTTCGATCTGTATTTCTTCCTGGATCCATAAGCTTATTATTCCCTCGCTCATAACGAAAATGAAAAAAAAAAACAATACACTTCCATGAAATAATATATTCCGTTTGTTTTTCCAACAATCTGCCATATCATGTGGAAAAAGTCTTATCGTGCATCCTTCTGTAAGCTAATTATTCTATCAGAAAATTAATTAAGCAAAGCATTACGTGGCGTGTTATTACGTCGTCCTCGTCGTCGTCGTGTTCTTTCCCATTCACCTCGCGTAGTCTCCTCCTCATCGACATAATCGTCTTCTTGATTTTCTTTTGTCGGTCTCAGTGTTGATGTTGTTGTTGTTATTGGTGTTGATCCGCTAAAGGTAGTTTATATGGAAGTAGGTTAGGTACGTCATTTAATATCCATTACACCACCTTCAACAATTACTATAGGTACCTAGCTTACCTAAACCTTTGCCTCCGTTAAACTACAAACAAACCGTTTCAACTACATACCAGCAGCTCTATAATAATATGAATCGAAATAAGAAAACATAACCCTAATCTTGGTTAACCAAGCCCATACATTCATTTGCAGTAAAACTACATCAAGACGGTTGTAGAAAAACGGAGGTGGGGGAATTTGCCATTATTGTTATGGATATGATGCCAGAACACAACATATGAATTCTATAAAAATTGAAGCTCTGTTCTACCATCACAATGTACGCCAATGAAAGTTTGTTTTTGTGAAACTATTTATCTCGCGGGAGTGAAAAGTAAACTTTTTTTATGACCTACTAGTTCCGTGAAGTAAAATTTGGCTTCTGTTGTCGAGTACAAACAAAACCTTGTCGAAAAGGTAATTACATTTATCAGAGATCTTAGATGTGCTCCCTTACATTCTGGTCGTATCCTTAAAAAATCATTCCCGTTGTCAGACGATGGCTTAACATAATGCTTTCAAAATATTATACGCACTTGGCACTTAACCAACTACAAAGTACAAGTATATTGAGTTATTTTGGGTACTTAAAATGAGTAATGACTCTTGGTCTATCTTCGTTAGTATATCAACTGGGCGATTGGGCAGATTGACCGACTTGGGATGATGGTCACAAAGAGAGAGGGGCAACCTAAAAACGTGTTTTACTACAACACCAAAAACACATAATAAATCGAAGTTCCAGGGGATTTTACCCTTCTGGAAGTTATTTCGAAGAGTATGGTTTCGCATCAAGAATCAGTTTAATCATTGCCCGGGTTATGGTGAGACGGGGCGCATCATTTCATCACCATCACCATTCGAGTGTTGTTGGTTTGAGGGCTTCGCGCTGTTGTGTTGCTTGAGGAAAAATAATACAAGGCCATTTCTATCGTTGGTATTTGTTGATGATGCGTAGGATATAAAAGACTGTTTGTATTATGGTTCTTAAGCCATCCATTCATCTCCAATTCTATCCTTCCTTTCTTGCTATACCTCTATCTGAGCAATATGGCTATTTTAGTTTGGACTATAAACACACTCAAAACAGTTCTCCTGATGGTGCTTGTTTGTATTAAAGGTACGAGAGTATTATCGGTCCTTCATGCGTGCTATATGTTATTTGAGGGCTTCCTTCTGCACTTTGATTTAGTTAAGTGCTTTCAGAAATATTTCACTGTTGTTTATTTACTCAAATGTAATATCAGTAATTCGTCGTCGAATTGTTAGAAAGGATGGAGAGTCGGTAGAAGAGCAAATGGATGGTTGTTTATCGGAACATTTATATCAAAAGACGTGTTCTTGTTGTTTCTACAGTCGATAAGCCATTTGTGATTAAATATTTTTCTTGATTAGAAGCAAATATATATGGAAATATACAAAATTATGTGGGCTTTTATCTCAGTAGAATTCACAGTGGTCTCTGGATACAAATTTTATACAAGTGCTAAATGGGGAGTGAAGAGGCATTGGAGATACCAATTTGAACGGTCTATGGTTCCCGTGGCGTAATGGGTTTGTGCTCTGGCTGTTTCGCAGAAAGCTTGGGTTCAAATCCTACTCGTGTCCATAAAGTTTTTATTTCATTTTTCACCAGTACAGCCTCTTGCGAAGAACTGACAACACTCCCATGGTATGTTAACAAGCTTATTTCATTTTTCTCCACTTTATTCATTACACATACACCCACTTAACTATTTTCCGCCTGACACTGAAAGTATGCAACATTTATTTAACGGGTATAAGGGATAAGAAATTTGTTGCGCTGAAGTCTTATATGTATGTACCTTTCTCACAAAAAGTGAACTCGTTTGTACAGTATAAACATTGCTTGTTTCTTGTGACAAAAACAGAAAACTGGTATCTGGTAGGTATCTGCTAGGGTAATTAAAGTCTTTCGAATTGTTTCTCTTATCGAAAAGAACTGTTCACTCTGACAAGGTAACAATTTAAATGCTAATTTTGTCACAGATTAAACAGTCGAAGTTTAAAATAAAATGTTTACCTTCTCCTTTCATCTTAGGGTATTTCCATAATGAATAATTCTGGAAACTGTTTTCTATCGTCGTTTCTATCGCAATATTGTATCCAGATTCACTGATGTTTTCACATTCAGTTGAGACCTATGTGAAAGCTTTTCAATCAAAGGTGATTGATTTGATATGCCTCAAGGGAACATCGCAGGTCCTCAACTTTTTTTTACATGGAATTAAAATAACTAAAAACCAAAAAGATCAAACAAATAATTTCAAGAGAAGTTTCAAGAGTGCTGGAAATAATATCTTCTCTTTCTTTAAAAAACCAAAGCTAAACATATGTTTCACCATAATAATCCGACTTTGTTTGCAATAAGAGTTCCATTCAAATTTTATTTTCTTATCACAACAAACAAAAAAATCCAATTAAGCGGTCCGGTCTCCCATTAAAGTAACTTTCCACTCTAAATAACCCAGAATTTCAACAAAACAAATTCCATCGAAAGCAAAAGTCAACACTCTGTTAAAAAATTAAGAACCTTCCTTTCGTTGGTGAAGCGAAGTGTGGATGTGATTCTGTTTATTTGTAATTTCCTGTTTGTGTCCTTTATGCTGTACAGTTGTATTTCATTTCCTCCTACTAGCCGCCGAATAAACTGTGTTAAAAAACCAGTATAAAATGCATCCTTTGGCAGCATCCCATACATGGAATCCTCTGCACCATCGCATCGCTAGTTCAGGGATCACCATGATAAAAAAGTAGAAATAAACAAGCGAAGACCAAAGTCTAGAATTTTGCCCAGGATGTACTCATGCGTTGATTACGTAACGCATATTGCATGCACTCACTCTTCATGAAAATAAATATTTTTCAGAAGGGAAAATTAAACTCGACTTCCATAAAGTGAATTTTGGTCGAGCATGAAAGTTACAACAGCCAAGTTACACGAGAAAATGTAGATGAGTGTTGCCAACAGAGGAAACCAAAAAATTGCACTGACAAGGGCTTAATTTAAACGAATAATTTTTAAAACTTGAAAAAAAAATCGAAAAACTTAAAAAAATGTAAACCATTTTAAGTGGCGCCCAACGAGTATCTAGTGTTTGATATTCCAGTGTGTAACTGCCAAATACACCCTCTATGAACTTATAAATCGCATTAAAAATATTGAAGATCAGAAAAAATCAAGAGAGAAGACAAAAGCCCTTAACACTTCGTTAAACTAAAACAGTGCAAAAAATAAAAGAAACTTGATATTCTCTTTTAACGCAAAGTTTCAATTAAGGGAAAGTGATAGAAATGTCTTACAAAAAGTTCACTTAATTTTCATTTTGAATGAAAAAGATAATACAAAAAAGAAACTCGACGAAACAATAGACCCAATTTGCTGGAAATTCCTTCCTTGTGTATACGTGTGCCTTTTCATTTTTGCAAAGTTATTCTATCAGTCCTTTCGCTTGTCTCTCACAATACACTATAGCTTCCTTCCGAATGAAAGAAAAATCATTGAAGCATCGAAGATGATGACCATTTTCCGAAGCTGCGATCAAATCGTCTTTATTTCTTTGTCAGAAGGACAGAGAGTGCCAGCCAGCGCAAGGATTAGGAAATGTTCATTCTTTCTGTTTTTCTTTTAATTTTTTGTTTATCTTTTTTTTTTAGCCAGATGGTGCAAGGTCTCATTAATTTTCATTTAAATGGCTTAAACATATTTTTTTGGGGGAAAAGGCAAACAAAAGGATTAAGTAAAAACCAAAAAAACAATAACAGAAAAAAAGCTGGGAAAAAGGACACGAGTAACGTCAGCTTTCTGGCATCAGATTAGCAATTAATCATGACCGCTCATTAGCCGAAAACAATGTTTTCTAGAAGAGCAATTAAGACAAGAAAAGAAATTAGAGTGAATCGAAGTGTAAATAAATGCTTTGGGCTGCTATTGAAATTAATTTATCAATTAAATCAGCGTCCTGTTACGGTAGGTGTGAGATCCCTTCGTTCGTGTCATCTTCAACAAACAACCTCTTCAACTACAACTCATTTTTCAACAATCGACACACACGCATATATTTATCTTCTGCCACAAAAGTACAATTTATTGAACGTAAATGTTCATACATCATGATTATGCATATGTTTGTATTTTGTAGAACTTTTACAAACCCCCACGCATAATGTATTTGTGTCAAACTTTTTTGTCAGCTTATTTTTGTTGACACAGAGTTTGAAATTGTTTTCTTCTTTCTTTCAAAATTTCTTCTCATCAAACTTGTTTTGCGAAATAAAATTTAATGTCATTATTTTATTACCTTAAACATAATAAAACAAACCAAAACATATTTGCATTTCAAGTAAGAAAAAAATTGTGTATGTGTGCGGTAGTCCTTTTGTGTCCTTTTTGAAAAATTATTCCTCACTTTTTTGTTTGTAGGTAGTTTTTTGTTGCAAACTTTCAAATGATGCCTATATAACATTCCTAATGTCAGGATATGTGAAAAGGAATGGAATCCTTAATTTAACAACTTCCTTTCTTTTTATTTATTTTTGTTGACCAGGAAGCTGATGAAAAAAGGGTTGATTTGGATGTCGTTTGGTTTTTGGAATGTTTATGTCTCTAAGAGGGACGAGTTCGATATTGCGAAGTGTTGCATTTTTTAAACAGTTTTTTTTAAGAAGTAGCAGGAAAAAAATCAGAACATGAGCCTTATATTAACGCTATAATTTGGTAGAAGTTATATTTAATGAGACGGTTTTAAGTCATTGACATTGACAGTACTTCGCATATAAATGTAACGAACTACAGACACAGCAGCACTGGCGACTGAGGCCATCGGCTGGGACAGAACAAGACATTAATACAACAGAGAGAGGCAGATAGATACATAGAAGGGAAGAACATATAACATTAACCTACGTGGCACAGAGGAGGAGACACAGATTTTAATTCTCTCATATCATCGCACAGGTGGCCTCAGATAAGCTGGCGATTTTTGAGGAAAAAGAATGCTGCCGAAGCTGGGGCTTGAACCCGTAGCATTCGGCTAAGCAATCAACTACTCTATCCTCTGAGCCATGGCCACCTGCGGTTTCAAGTCAGTCTGTTTCTATCGATCTTTTGAACGGTTGAAAAATTCAATATTATTCAGCTTATATCTGGACTATATTTTCATACTCTTTAAGTTTTTTTTTTTTTTTATAATTTGCACCCACTCAAGGGACTTTTTATACCCTTATTATGCCAGAGACACAGTGAGTGCACTAGGAAGAAAGGAAGGGGTGAGAAAGGAGCTGTCGGTGTACATTGGTCTTAAATTCCTGAACATTATAATGATTGGGAAAGACAGAGTGTGGAAGAGAGTTCCACATTCGCGTAGTACGGCTAAAGAACGATTCTCTATACTTGAGCGTACGTCCGAAGTTGGGCTCGAGGGTGAACTGATGGGCATTCCTAGAAGCGCGAGTATTACGGGTGAATTTCTTGAGGGGAGAAATGCAACTGGCTATTTCTCTAGAGCACTTACCGTAGAAGTAACGGTAGAATAAAGAGAGACATGAAACGTTACGACGGTGATCTAATGATTGGAATGACTCAGTGATGTCTCTGTCACCGATCATTCGTAGGGCTCTTTTTTGTATACCGTCCAAGAGGCTTAAGTATGTTCCTGGAGCACCAGCCCAGAGATGGGAATTGTACTCAAGCTTTGGACGGATATAAGTCTTGTAAATAATAGCCAGATCAGACGGGGAGAAAAATTTCTTGCATCGCCTTAAGAAACCTAAACATCTTGCGGCATTTTTGGCGACACCGCATATGTGCTCGTTCCACAAGAGGTGGTCTGTGATGCACATACCGAGAATCTCGAGATGTTCAGTCTCGTTGATGCAAGTCCCACTCATGGACAGTGGCAAGGGGGTATGTCTCGCTTAGACGATACAAGACAGCATTGTGTTTTCGAAGCATTAAACTCTACGCGATTTTGTGTTCCCCATTGTACAATGCTGTTTAAGTCAGAGTTTAATGAGCTTATCATATTTTGCCGTTGCAGTTCCACATCCGAAGAGGAGGGATGTGAGTCTGGGAACGAATAAGAAAAGCTAAGGGTACTATCGTCAGCGAAACAATTAATTGGATTAGAAGTTACAGACAGGAGATCATTTATGAAAATGAGAAAGAGGGTCGGAGACAAAACGGAGCCCTGGGGCACACCAGCATTTATGTTATGGGTTTCAGACTTGAATCCATCCAAAACAACTTGTATTGAACGGTTCGAAAGAAAATTTCTAATCCAACGAAGGAGGGATTCGTCGATACCGAAAGCACACATTTTCGATAAAAGAGCAAGATGCCAGACTTTATCAAATGCCTTTGAAATATCAAGTGCAACAATCTTACTTTCTCCAAAACGATGTAAAGATTTGTTCCACTGTTCGGTGAGATAAGCCATCAAATCACCAGTGGACCTGTTGCTGCGAAAGCCGTACTGCCGGTCATTAAGAAGCTTTCGGTCTTCGAGATATTTCTTGAGCTGATAGTTTATCAGCGTTTCCATGACCATAGAAAGAAGGGACGTAAGTGCAATCGGTCGATAATTGGAGGGAGAAGAAGAATCGCCTTTTTTTGGGATTGGCTGGACAAATGCTGTTTTCCAACTGCTCGGAACGAGCCCAGAAGAATAGGATAGATGGAAAAGCTTACGCAAAGGTTTTGCCAGCGTGGAAGAACACCTCTTCAGAATAATAGCGGGGATACCATCCGGACCAGCGGATTTATGTATGTTGAGATCCTTTAGGACTCTCGCCACAGCACGAGTGCGGAAGAAGATTTGTCCCATGGAATCATTGACGCGCTCAAGAACAGGCGGAGTCATGGCACTCTCTGGCAGCGAAGAGTTGGCGGCGAACTGCCTAGCAAAAAGGTTAGCTTTCGCGAGAGAGCTAACGACTGGAGTGTCATTGTCAACGAGCGTAGGGACCGAGGAAGAAGAAGAATTCTTCATATTTTTAACAAATGACCAAAAATTCTTACTGCCTTTGGGACATTGCAGTATTTTTTGCCTTAATTTTTGGTCATGCAAAAACTTTGTCCGTCGAATATGGGCATTGCAGGCCTTCCTGGCTTGTTTAAACTTGTTCCGGTTTTCCTCAGTTGGGTTGGCTCTAAAACACCGGAACTTCACTTCTTTTTCCCTGATAACCTCTTTACAGCTTGAATCAAACCATGACTTTTCCTTAGGTTTGATGCTTTTAACCCTATTCGGAATAAAAGTTTTCATTCCCAAGATAATCATATTAGTAATCATATCTGCGCTGGAGTCTACGTCACTATCGAGGAAGCATAGTGACCAGTTAAAGATCCGGAAGAAGTTATTGAGACCGTCCCAGTTGGCTTTCTCGTATTGCCATACGGTTCTCTTCGGAGCTCTTTCTTTAACTGGATTAGTTTGGCACGAGAAAATTGCAGATATTATACTATGGTCTGATCTTCCTAGAGGCGTTAATACATTGATAGTGTATTTATCAGGGTCAGACGTAAGGAACAAGTCAAGAGTATTTTCCGCTTGGCCATCAATATCCGATATTCGAGTGGGCTCGGTGACAAGCTGAGTAAGGTGGTTAAACTCAGCAAAGATCTCAGCACACATTCCTTCGGGTGTTGTCGAGCTCGAATGGAGAAGCCAAGAAGAATTGTGTACATTGAAATCGCCCGTAATAACGATTTCAGTGTGAGGATACAGGGATACAATTCTTTGGATGGAATCAGATAGAGCGTCAAATTCGCGAGAAGTTGAAGCTCTGTCCAAATTTGGGCTTCGATAAAGGAAACAATAGTGAATGATGTGCTTATTTACGGTGAACTTGAACCACATTGAATGGAAGAAAGGGTCGGAGCAGTTCCCATATTGTGGAAGAAATTTATAAGCGACATCATTTCTAATGTAAACGGCGAGACCATGGTGGAGGAGGAATTGAGGCACTAAGCTATACCCATGAATGAGAAATTCAGTAGGGTCGGAATTCTCACCTACTTGGGTTTCGCTTAGTGCCAATACAGCTGGCCTGTTCGAAACAGTGTGGATGTACGCGGCTAGAAAATTAATTCTTAGCCCACGAATATTACAATAATCAACACTGAATTTGTCAATCATTATACGTTAAAGAATAAAAACAGACCAAAACAGACGAAACCTAAAAGAGATACTGAATTGAATACAAGTATCTTTGCGATTCAGCGCCACTGCTAGTGTTATGCCTTAACGGCAGCGTGAATCGCTCCGACCCTGCATTCAAACAGCTAATCTTCATTCATCTGTTATTGTCGACATACCATATGCACACATTGAATGAGTAAAAAAGCTCAATGCAACGTAATGCATTATGATAAGCCATACAATTGTACAAGGGGAAAACAAAGAGAATGGGATGGGATTGTGTACTCACTGCGCTCTTTTGGCTAGCGGGATATTTGTTCGTCTTTTATTTGTGGGTGCATTTTGTTTTTGTTTTTTGCGTTGATTTAGGTTTGTAAATTGTAACACTGCACTGATTTGGTCTATGGTTTGATTTTACAGTTCTTTTTTGTTATTTGGTTTATGTTTTTTTTTTAAGTTATTAATTTGAATGTTTCTTTTTATTATTATTATTTTTGTTTTTTTGTTTTTTGTGGTATTTTTGATTTAAAACGGACGCGAGGGACGTGGACGGGACAAAAAAATAAAACAAAGGACAAAAGAACAGCACGAGCACAACCGATCTCTTACGACACTAGACGACAACATGTAATGAAACATTCATTACAAGTAATAAATATCGACGATTGACGACAACCAGCAGTAGCGCACAGTCGACAAACAACAGCTGCACGCACACAACAAAAACCAAGCACACTCAGTCCTTTCTTACAATCCAAATACACTGTTTATCAGAGAGATACAAAATGTATGGAATCATTTCGTTTGCTAAGTATAATCCACATTCATTTTTTGGCACAAAATTGACAAGCGGTTTCCTCTCGTAAGTTTTGATAGACTGTGAAATTCATTCACTGGGTCTTAAACTGTGGCGTCTGCTTTCAGACTGTGATATGTAATAATCAGTGACGTCAGCTTGAAGACTGTAATAATCAAGTGGCATCTGCTTGCTCAGATTGTAATAACCAGTGGCGTATGCTTGCAGACTGTTATAATCAAGTGGCATCTGCTTGCGTGGATTGTAGTAACCAGTGGCGTCTGCTTTCAGACTGTAATTATCAATGGCGTTTGCTTTCAGGCTGTAATAATCAGTAGCGTCTGCTTGCAGACTGTAATATTCAAGTGGCATCTGCTTGCTCAGATTGTAATAAACTAGTGGCGCCTGCTATTTCAGGCTGTAATTAGTAGTGGATTCTGTTATCTTAGAGTGAACCGTATTACTAAGACCATTACTATAAGAAACTGTTTTACATATGTAAAATGTTAAACTCATAAGTCATATATTAATCTATTTGAAATAAAATTAAGGAATTGTATGAACTCTCAAAGAACTAAAGTTTTGTTATTTCTTTAGTCAGACTCTAAAAACCGCTGAGTTTTACCTCAGCCCTTGATAAAAAATAAACCGTCTCACAAACTTGAATTCAATTGATTGGCAAAACAACAAAAAAAGAGATTATTCGCTTTCAAGTCAGATGTTTCTGTCTGTTATTTTGTAAAAAAAAAATCCAAATATTGTTTAAAAATAATTTCCAACACACTGTCTCATAAAATGTTCATTTAATTGAAATTTTCCTTAATTTCGTTTTATAATTAGTAATTTTGTTTAAATTCAATTTAAGTTTATTTTACAATGTTAACTATTTACACATTTTACATATTAAATCATTCGTTCTGATGTCCATCGGAATTATCTACTTTAAATGTTTTTTTTTATTTTGATTTTTTTATGTTTAACTTTATGTTTTTATCGTTTTTCTTATTTTCATTCACAACTGTTGGTTTGTATATTTTCGTTCCAATTTATTTACTTCGTTAAAAATAAGAAATAAAAAATCGTTATTTTTTATTTACAAAAAAGTCTAATTTTTCCAACTGGAATACATTCGATAAGCTAGTCACGTCTTTTGGAATGCCAATACGATTAAAATTATCAATAGATAATAAAAGTTGTGTCTGTTGATAACAGCTGAAGACATTATCGCTGATGCTGAATATTCTCCTGAAATTAAAACGATTTACTAAGATTTCTCCTTAATATTATGCTTGTTTATCTATACCCACCACTAAGAACATGCAGATCAACTGTTACTGGTGCACTATTTGAAGGACTGCAGGTGTAGTTCCCAGAGTCCCTTTTCTTCACATAGGGAATGATTAGCGATCCTATCTGAAAATTCAAGTAGCAAATTGTTGTTGGTGTTTTAATGAGACATTCAAGGACATATCTTTTTTCCAAGTACACACCCTTACCGTATTCTGTTGATCTGTATGATTGCCAAAAATATTACGATCGATCTGCATGAACCAACCGTTTTTGTTGTCGTTCATGATTTGTTTTGCTCCCTGGAACCAAATGATGTACGATGGTGGTTCGAGTGAACCCCGGACTATACAATGCAAGGCGACTTTGCTGCCGGCTTTCACAAAACGATTGTGGTCTCCAATTAATTCAGTTCTGGGAACTTTAAGCAACAAATGTTTAAGATATTTCTATTCATTTCAAAAGTTGAAAAACTTACCAACAACTTTGAGATAAACTCTCGCACTCATTTTAGGCTCTGTCGATACTTGACACTCGTACCAGCCCATGTCGACCTCGCTGACATATTTTATCTGCAGAGACCATGTAAATTCGCTTTCGCCTTTGAACAGAGACTGGAAACGCTGGTCGGCTATGAAAGTTGTTTGGTCAACTGTTAGAATGTGGTCATCACGAACACGCACCCAGGAAACGGGTTTGTTCAACAGGCGGCGGATCTGTAACAATATACGTTTTGCGTTAATTTTATATTTTGTATAAGTCATCCTTAAAAAAAATGGACGTGAGCATTATTGCAAAGCGTAAAAAAGACCAAACAATAGAATTACAAATAACGAAAGGCAGCCCTCTATGTACTGCCCTCCAATCAGCTGCCAAGGAAGCCAATAATAATCATCATTGTCCTCTTCCTGGCTTCACTATTGTATACTTTTAACGAGAATTTGTCTTGAATGCATCCGGTTGGTCATTTTTGACTTCCATCCACCACCTAACCAACCACATTCCACTTCAATGGCAGAAAAAACATAAATTTATATTTATCAATATTACGATTTAATGGAAATGGAATAATATAATTGAAAATATCACTCATACGTCCCAGTGGACGCTGTTCTTTACAAATTCAAGCAAATACGAAGGTTTCGAATGATCGTTGGCAGGAAGAACCAGGAACCCTTAGTTTCTTTTCAATTGAATGAACATTTTCTTTCGCAATATTTTTATTGAAAAAAAAAAACGAAAGAAAATCCATCGAGAAAAATAACATGATGATGGCCTTTTCAATTAGTCTTGAGTTTTCATAACTGCTGTATGATTGGCAACAGAAAGGATGTTCATTTTTTTTCTCTTTTGCTTTTATTAGAAAGAAGCAACGAGGATTTGCTTCTTCTTCTTCTTCTTCTTCTTGGTCTTCCTCTTTGGGATATTCAAAGCCATGTTTTTGCTGAGTTTATTGAAAGGGAAATGTTTCAAGGAAAACACACAGCTTATTCAATTCGATTCGATTGGATCGAGGAGGATTAAATTGAAGCTAGAAAGAAGTAAAATAGATCTCTGAAAGGACAGCTAGGTATTTCGTTTTCATTTCTATTTTAAAATAAACTAGAAAAAATATTTGGTTCAGACTTAAGGTGGATTCTGTAGGCCTGTGTAGTGTGCAGCACTTCTTCGATAAAATAAATGCAAGAGGAGTTACGAAATTTGAGGATTTTCTTTGGTTTGTGTGTTTTTTTTGGTCTTTATGGAATGGACAATTTTGCGAGAGTACCAACCTACCTGCCTGCTCTTGTATACAAGAGGATAGATACACTATTATTTATTTGAAGAGGCAAGACAGAATTCAAATGAAATATTCATTCAGATGCTCCAATTTGCATTGTAGAATTTAAGAATATTAATATTTTGGTTACAAAAGACTCAAAGAGAGAAATCAAATTGTGCTCCAGGCGAAATATGGAACTTTTTGAAATGAAAATAACAACATGGTTGGTTCTGTTTTGCTGTAAAAGCCTTCTCAATCTGAATTTTAATATGCATTTGATTTTATTATTATAAGCTTTGTTGAGTCAATAGTTTTTTTTTTATATACAAAATCCAAACCCAATAAGGCAGAAGAAAATTGTTTAGTTTTTAAATTGCTCAAGTCCTTGATTCAAAGGCAAATACTCATATAAAAAAAATATCTTACTTAAGCAATTAAATATTGACTACCTAACTTTCAATATTTGCAAACTCGAATTTTCGAATTTAAGGAAAACAGTGAAGGAGTGACATAAAAATTGATCAGAAAATCAAACATTTTTGAAAGATAATGTAAATCTGTAATGAAACATTTATTACAAATAATGAATACTCTACTCCACCATCAACGATTTACGACAACCAGCAGCAGCAAACAGTCGACAAACAACAGCTGCACATACACAACCAAAACCAAGCACACTCAGTCGTTTCTTACAATCAGCCAACAACCAAATACGCTGCGTATCAGAGAGACACAAAATGTATGGAATCTTTTCGTTTGTCATGTATAATTCACATTCATGTGTAAGGTAAATGGAACAGTAGATACGATCCATTGTAGTTGTAGTCATTTATTCCATTTTCCACCCCTAAAATTTGTATTTGTATTTGTCGATTTCACTCCCTGCTTTTGATGTCACTTCATTATTGATTCAGTTGTGAAGTGTCAAACAAAACAGTGAGTGTTTTTTTTTTATTAAAAAGTCTTACAGTAAAAAAAATAAAATAAAAGAAGTAATACTGAAGAAAAAAAACACAATTAACAGTTAATAAAGGGGGTGAGTTTTACTCGCTGAATCTATTTAGTAGTTTAGACTTAGAGTAGAAATTGTATCTAAGATTTTACATAAACAATGGTGTAAGATCCAACACGCAACGTTCGTGAAAGATTCACGATCGTGTACGTGTTGGCCTCCTGGTTTGTCCTTTTCTTATTTTATTTAAGAGCATTGGTGTAAATCCATCGCTTTAAATGTAGGATGGTCGCTTGGCTCTGTATTGGTTGATGTATATCTCGTTGGTGTAACATCCACCGGTTCCCCTGCGAGTGAGAGACTCAATGGCGTGTGAGGTGGTCTCCTGGAGAATCGTCGACAATACTTAATTTTATTTATTTTATTTGAGCATTGGTGTAAATCCATCATTTAAAATGTAGGATGGTCGCTTGGCTCTGTATTGTTTGATGTGTATCTCATTGGTGTAACATCCACCGGTTCCCCTGCGAGTGAGAGGCTCAATGGCGTGTGAGGTGGTCTCCTGGAGAACCGTCAACAATGCATTCACTTTTGTTATTGCCGTAGTAGTAGTTCAAATAAGAAGAGAATATTATTTCTAGTGTATTATTCTCTGCTTGTGAATTCATAGGGATTTATTTATTTATTTTCAGTTGTCTTTGCCAGCCGAGGAGTGTGCCATTGTAAGTTGCCGGTTACCCAGAAGGACTTTATAAGTTATTTAATTTGTAAATAAAAGAGCAAAATGAAAAAAGAATTAAAAAAAAAAAACTGGTGCCATCATATTATTTTTCGTCTTATAATTCAGAAGTGGGATAAGGACGGCACGTGGTAAATTCTTCGATGGCAATGGCAACTCTTTAATTATGGTGTTAATATTTGGTACTCTACTTGCTTTTAAGTTTGTTCTTTCCTTCTAGTATATACTAGTCGTATATCATGTACTTATTTAAATGCTTTTACTTTATTTATTTTCTTTTGTTGTCCTCATTTTTGCTTGGATTTATAAAGAAGGGTTGAAGAGATAACCTGTAGTTGATTTTCTGTCATCTGAGTCACTAGCCCAGTCAGTATCCGAAAATCCCTGTAAACATCCTTTAATGTCCCGAGGGTATTCTAGCTTATAGTTTATTGTTCCGTTAATATAACGAAAAATTCGTTTAACCGCTATCCAGTGCGATTTTGAAGGATTATCATTACATCATAAAGCCCCCACTACAAAGGATAAATCTGGGCGACTTACTTGTGCTGCATATAAACGGTTTTCGTATAATCAGTTTCGTCCTTGTTTTGTTGACAAATTTCTTATATTAGTTTTGGTTAATGTCTAAGGGTGTGGATACCGGATTACAATCCACCATGTTGAATCGCTTGAGAATATTTTTGTTGGTATGTCCATTGATCTATCAATAACATTCCCTTTTCTCGATCGCGAGTGCATACCAAGCACAAATTTACCTTTTCCAAAATCTTTCATCTCGAATGATTTAGCCAAATTATCTTTTATAATTCTTTTTCATCTTATTCATCTTTTTCTTTTTCATGTTAATTGAAAAAAATCGGTATGTAGTCTACGTAAATAGCGACAAAAGTTTTATCTGTGCTTTTTGTCTCGTAATAAATTCACGGGTCGGTTTTTGATTGAGTGAGTCCAATTTTCTTTAATGTTTCATCTTATTTCTTATTCTGGCAGATCGTTTTATTGACCTGTCAGATATGATTCTTTCTGAAGATTCTTCAACAATGAAATCATCTTGGGCACTCAAGAAAAATGTTTTCACTTGCCGTTTCGTCACTTACTCCGATTGGTATTTCATTGTTTGAATCTACTAATAAAATGTCGTCTTCATTCTCCACTGAATCATATCCTGTAAAATATCACAGCAAAATGTATTGTTTGTCTCACCATCCTTTGGAAATATGATTATATGATTTTGAGCATGTGCAGTATCCGACAAAAATTACTTCTTTTCCTTTGGCATCGAGTTTCTTCCGCTTTTCTTTTGGAATGTGAATAACTGCTTGACATTCGAAAACTTTAAGATGCTGCAGATTCACTTTTCTTCCTCTGCAGACTTCTTCAGGTGTTTTTTTTTTATTTGTACCTTTGCAAAATGTTCTGCTTGTTACATATTCTGCGTATTTTCGGCTTCAGCCCAGGAACGTTTGTGTAAGCCGGAATCGATGAGAAGACAACGTATTTTTTTTCGATTGCGGTTCTTTTCATTCTTTCTGCTAGCCCGTTGTTATGGAGAATGTGGAACCGTTATTTAATGTTAAATGCCTGCATCTGCTAGAATCTTCTACATCTTGAGATTGCAATATTCTTTTCCATTGTCGCTTCTAATGGCCTTTATTTTGTCTGATTATCTACAAAATTTTTGAACTCAAAGAACTTTTTCGCTACCTAAGTCTTGTGCTTTTAATGAAAAACGCAAAGACTTTTCTTTAAAAAAATCCTCAATGAACAGAAGCATGAACTCTGAACCTCCAATTGATTTTTGTTTAATCGGACCACAAAGATCTGTATGTACCAGTTCCAATATTGATTCTACCCTAGTACCAATTGAGTTAAACGACTGGCGTGCCATTTTACCTTTGATACATGTGATGCAATTGATTTTTAAGTTATCGCAATCAATATTCTGCATCGCTCTCGGAATTATGTCTTTTGTGATTTCGATACTTGGATGTCCAGCACGCTTGTGCCAAAGTTCAAAGATTGTAGTCACATTTTTCGTAACATATGCGCTTTGATTGGGTAGCCTGTTGAGTCGGAACATATTGTTCAACAAGCTTGCAGTTGCAACAACATTACCCCTTTGGTCTTTCACTAGACATCGATTCTTGAAAACAAAAAAATCATTGAAAAATCCTTCCGAACAATTTTCAAGACAGATAAAATATTAATGCATAAGTCAGTACGTGAAGGACTTCTAAACATTCAATCTCACATTTCTTGAAATTTTCCAATAGATACCTTTCATATCGACTTTACTCTACCTTGGACTTGCATTTTCGAATTAATTGAAACAATTACCTAAGAATTAAATTTTTCCACTATTTGAGCACATGTGAGCTGATGCTCCTGAATCGAAATACCATTCTTCTTTTTCAAGAGCAGTGACTGAAAAACATCCTATTCTTCTTATTTTTTTTACTCAACAAAAACATCAAAATTAACGTCCTGAAGGAAGAGGTTTGGTTTTAATACTATCCTCTGAAATAAGAATCCAAGAGTTTTGGATTCCCACTATCATTGGCTTGTCTTCTTCGGGAAGACCAGAATCTTGAAAAATTTTCTGAAGAGAATCCCAAATCTCCTAAGTGCTTTTGCAATGCCTTATATGATGATAAATGGATCTTTCAAAAAGCAATATAACCTATGATTTTGCGTTTAAGAGCCTCGTTGCATCCTCCTCCTTCTCACTGCCATCAGAAACAGCCTTCCAAAGTCCTTTTATTTGGAAATAAGCTTCAACAGAGAAATTTCTAGTCTTCAAAGTTTTCGCTTTCCCGAAGCTTTTCAATATTGAATTTCATTTAAGACATCTTTTCTCAGTACAAATATAATTATTATTTTGTTTTTAGTTCGTGATAAGGCCCATAACCTGATGTTTTAAGATCCGAACAGTAAAAATATTTATTTATTTTCAATAAATCAATCATATAAAAATTAGTACCATTTGATAACGATATGTAACCGAAGTATTAAAAAAAAAAAAAACAATAGTATCAAACCTCAACTTTTAACAGAAATAATAGTGAAACTACTGAAGATGAAGAACTCGAGGCGAGTTCAGTTCAGGATGGACGACTGTAAGGTAAATGGAACAGTAGATACGATCCATTGTAGTTGTAGTCATTTATTCCATTTTCCACCCCTAAAATTTGTATTTGTATTTGTCGATTTCACTCCCTGCTTTTGATGTCACTTCATTATTGATTCAGTTGTGAAGTGTCAAACAAAACAGTGAGTGTTTTTTTTTTTATTAAAAAGTCTTACAGTAAAAAAAATAAAATAAAAGAAGTAATACTGAAAAAAAAAACACAATTAACAGTTAATAAAGGGGGTGAGTTTTACTCGCTGAATCTATTTAGTAGTTTAGACTTAGAGTAGAAATTGTATCTAAGATTTTACATAAACAATGGTGTAAGATCCAACACGCAACGTTCGTGAAAGATTCACGATCGTGTACGTGTTGGCCTCCTGGTTTGTCCTTTTCTTATTTTATTTAAGAGCATTGGTGTAAATCCATCGCTTTAAATGTAGGATGGTCGCTTGGCTCTGTATTGGTTGATGTATATCTCGTTGGTGTAACATCCACCGGTTCCCCTGCGAGTGAGAGACTCAATGGCGTGTGAGGTGGTCTCCTGGAGAATCGTCGACAATACTTAATTTTATTTATTTTATTTGAGCATTGGTGTAAATCCATCATTTAAAATGTAGGATGGTCGCTTGGCTCTGTATTGTTTGATGTGTATCTCATTGGTGTAACATCCACCGGTTCCCCTGCGAGTGAGAGGCTCAATGGCGTGTGAGGTGGTCTCCTGGAGAACCGTCAACAATGCATTCACTTTTGTTATTGCCGTAGTAGTAGTTCAAATAAGAAGAGAATATTATTTCTAGTGTATTATTCTCTGCTTGTGAATTCATAGGGATTTATTTATTTATTTTCAGTTGTCTTTGCCAGCCGAGGAGTGTGCCATTGTAAGTTGCCGGTTACCCAGAAGGACTTTATAAGTTATTTAATTTGTAAATAAAAGAGCAAAATGAAAAAAGAATTAAAAAAAAAACTGGTGCCATCATATTATTTTTCGTCTTATACATGTTTTGGCAAGAAATTGACTAATAGAGGTGAAATGTGAAGACATGAGTGTTTAAGTACCAGACTTGTTTTACTCGTTATTTTTAGTACATAGACTGTGAAATTCGTTGCTTGCGGTCTGTAATAATCGAATGGCAACTGCTTGCTCAGATTGTAATAACCAGTGGCTCCAGCACACAGACTCACACTGTAATAATCAAGTGGCACAGATTGTAATAATCAGTGGCATCTGCTTGCAGACTGTAATAATAAAATGGCATCTTGCTCAGATTGCTTTAACTTGTGGCGCCTGCTATTTCAGGTTGCAACTATTAGTGGCCTCTGTTATCTTAGAGTGAACCGTATTTGGAAGACCATAGCTTAAGAAATTGTGTAATAAATAATAAATAGAGTGGCGCGAGAGCCAAGGCCTAAGTAGCTTACTGTCATCAACAAATCTCTGAGTGCGTGTGAAGAATTGAAACTGTGTAATGTACTTGTAAAAGTGGAATGTTAAACCCATAATACTAATTATTGTAATCATTTATCTTTTTAAAATAAAATAAAGGAATTGTATAAACTCTCAAACTAAGTAATGTCCGCGGCTTAGTGGTTAAATGCGTTGGCAGCTAAGCAGAACGTGCGTTCGTGGGTTCAAGACCTTCCCGTGCCTGTAGTTTTTATTTCATCATTTACGGACACTACATCTTGCGAAGAACTGACAAAACTTCGAAGAGTATCAATCTGTCATGAAAAAGTGCTTCTCCGCTTTGTCACTCGGAATCGGCGTTAAACTATAGGTCTCCTCAATTCTTTACACGCACCTAGAGAAATATTGATGAGAGTAAACCACTTAGGCCTTGGCTCTTCAAGAGCTGTCGCGCGACTCCATATATGAACTCTCAAAGAGCTATAGTTTTATAATTTCTTTAGTCAGACCCTGGAAGGCGTTGATTTCAACCTCAGTCCTTGATAAAAAATTACCCGTCTTACAAAGCCAAAATATCACTTTTTCAAAATAGTTTGAGTTTCAACACTCTTCCAGGACCAAGAACTATTGTAATATATTCTCGTTACAAGTTTGCTCGGATCTTTTTTTTAGCTTAAATACCATAAAAGCTCATTCTTTTCGAACAGGTTTAAGGTTTAAATTTTAAGAAATTAAAACACAAAATGATATCAACCTATAGCTGACCAAATTCTTGACGTGATAATTTATATCAATTTAAGTTCATTTATCCTCGTCTATTCACTAAGCCTCTTGGTATCTTAAGAATCCCACCAACTTCGGGACCTTTTTCTCTTCCAGTTTTATTTTTCTTGTATTAGCACATTCATCCTCATTCAATTAAGCGGGTAATTTATTTTGATATAATATTATTTTTTTCAATTCCTTTCCTTAATAACACTTAATGTCGATAGAGTGCGTCCTTTGCCAAGGATTTAAATAAATTATAAATATCCTATTAAATCTGTTGAGTTTTTTTTTCTTTCGTTTTGTTTTTTGCGAATTTTTTGTCGGCGTCGTAGGTACACAAAAAAACTTACACGATACAATTACTACCCTCTTGAAAAAAAGAAGAAAAAGTAAGCGGAAGCTCAAAAGTGTTTATTTATTTTGATACCTTCTTGCTGCTCGTTTTTCGTTGCTATAATTGCTTTACGCTTGAAAAAGATAAAACCTTTAAAAATGTTCGTCTTCTCTCAATCACACTCCCAATGAGGAGAAAAAAAACCAAGGACGAAACAGATAAAGGCAACAACATAAATCGATAAAAAGTAACAAATTTCTTGTTTACGCACGTTACAGATACAAGAGTTCAATTTTTTTCTTTTTTATTGAGATATCCTCCGATTGATTCCTTATACATGGCATACACCCTCGGATGGTTTTTTTTTTAAGTAAGATTTCATAACGATGCGATACATATAGTGAAAGTAACGATATCTCTGGTATCAAAAGCGATTCAAGTTGAAAAATATGTTCCTTTATAAAATATTCGAACATTACATAATTCTGAATTAGAAGGCATTCTTTATTATATCCTATCCTTATGGGTAAATGTTGGAATGGCAGACGAAGAGGAATAAATGTGTTGCCAAAAATCCCTTTCACATATTTTCAGATTTTAAAAAAATTCCTCTTTGAACATGCGTAGGCAATCATGAGAACAAAATGCACAAGACGACTTTTTACTTATGAAGTCATGACAATAATCTTAGATTTATCAATCATTGGTAAGAGAAACACGAGCTTTCAATAAAATAAAAAGGCACAAAGTTGTTGTTAATTTTGTTATGAATAAAATTTTGATCTTGCAATAAAATTCTTTGTCGTTAAAACTTGATAAAAGTCAAACAAAAGATGGGGTGCCGCAAGGCTGTATAGTATATACACAACTTGTTTATGAATGGACAAATCTGATTGTGTGTATACATGCCCTAATATTTCCGAAAATTCTTAAAGTTTCGTAGCACGTTTGGTGTGACAGACAGCTTTAGTAAATTACAAACAAGTTTCACTCGAGCGAAAGAAATGCTTTTGAAGCAAAGATCCAAAACTCATACTTACATGACATGGCAAATATGCATGACTTCCAATTTGTACTGTTACATTCGTTTCTCGTACTGTAAAGTTTTTCGGTGGATTATTCGCATATGACGACTCAAGATACAATTCATCCTGATTCATGTATAAAGCTTCAGGAGCTAATATTTGTGAGAGTGGAGGTTGCGCTGTCGTCGTTGTTGTTGCTGTTGTGGTTGTTGTTTGTGTCACTGTCGATGGTAAATTACTGGGAGATGTTGATGATTCACTGTTGATACTACTGCTACTACTGACAATGGTGGTAAATGTTTCGAGAAATTCCGCCTCACTTATTGTTCGATCTAAAAACAAAGAAAAAAACATTTCACTTTGTTTGTAAACAAATAAATCAACCAAGTAATTAATTCAACACAATCCAAACCAATCGACAGATTTACCAATAATGGAATTGCCTTTTAGCCATCACGTGGTGAATTAAATCCCTTTGTTTAATTTTTCATAACAAAAATCTTCCCTTCGAACAAATGCAATTAATTATAAAAAAACTGAGCTTTCCCTATAGCTATAATACCAACAATAACAAGCAAGCTACACCTTTTCCGATTTTTGTTTTAAATCATTTGGGTGTGATTTCTTGATCATGGAGTTTGAAGGTATTTTTTCTAATAAATTTTGCGATTCTGTCGAAAAAATTAAAACCCTTGAGAAATGTTTTCGGAATGAAGGATTACAATTCCACAAATAATAACCAACGCCTCATGCAACTAATCTGACATTTGGGAATTATTCTGAAATGTCTTTGTTTGTGACTTATCAGAAACTTAAAATTTCGAAAAATCATCAATTTATTTTTATGTCCTCTGTAGTCTACAAAATATCTGAAGTGGGATATATTTGTACAAAAAAAAATGTAAGACCCGACCTTGATTTTCGATACCTTAACTGCTGTTATGGTTAACGGAAAAGTTTATCTTCTTCCGTTTCGTTTTTCTTCTTTCTCACTGTCAGTCTTCGTCATCATCCATCGTGGGTAGATGGAATGACTGGCGTGTAATGCCTATGGCTGCGTGGCGGCGATGATAGACGCTATAGGAGTTAGCTTACTTGCATATTTCATTTGACAGGAAATGAAAAATAAATTAGAAAATAGCTTTACAGGTATATAGCTACAAAATAATAATACTGAAGAGACAGAGACAGACGTGTCAGAAGATGACTATCGCGATGAAATAGTAATTATGACGGAACTACGAAAAGGGGCTTTAAAGGTGAAGGGAAGTAAAGACAATCTTAGATTTCTTGTTATTATGAACTTTGATCTAATTTAATTCAAAGGATTTTACAAGATAAACTTAAATAAACTCGGATAAGATGAAACTTTTCTTGTGACTATATATGTATATTGTCTACTTCCAGGCTGCCTAATATATCTGGCATATCCAAAGGGGTTTAAATACTTGGAAAAATTGCATATCTTAAGGGTCTCAAAGAACATCTTAAATTTTCTGTGAGAATTTTGACTTGACAGATGTAATTTCTTCTTTGAATTTGTTGACATTTAAAATATTTATTTTCTTTCTTACAAATTTAATTAGCTTTTTTCTCAATAAGCTTCTTCGTAGACAAGCAAAAAAAAATCCCATCAAAAATAGTCCCATTAGTTTGAAAGCCCACTCGTTTCACAGAAGGTAGCTAAAGGTAAGACCCATGTGTTACACACTTTATTGATGGGAGTTTTCATTCTGCCCCCACATCACATCAAGTAGTACCTAGAAATTCTTATTTTGATATTTATGTAAGCATAGCAAATCTTTTGGATTTTTTCTGTTTACTCTCCAACTTAACCCGGAGGATTTGACTTTGATCAGGATCAGCACGTGATGATGGCACATATAATATGATTTTTCTCTGATAAAAAAAGGAATAAGCACGAGGAAAAAAATCCTTGTAACTTGGATCGACACTAAGGACATAAAAAGTCATCTGCTCTTATTCCTATGTATGTTTTATATATAGAGTATAAGCTCAACGAAGAGCACCCTCTTCTATACCTTCATCTTATTACAATATCCAAAAGAAACATGTTGGTTTTGAGCCTATATTTCCATCTGGGATCTCTTGTCCCTTGGTTTTTTTTTCATACATATTTTGTTCTTGTTTGTGTTATGTTGTTGTCAAGTGAATAAATCAGAATAACGGTTGTTATTTTTGCATTAAGGTTCTCTCTCTAGCTTCGATAATATAATTTCTCCATTTTTGTCTTTTAATGTTTGGATAACAAAAAAAAGAAACGATAGCTTAAACGAACAAAAAATACATGAAAATCACCAAAGAAATGTCAGGATAGCATGGAAATTTCATCTTAAGTTATTTTTCTTCTGGGATTTTTTTCTTTTTTTTTTATTTTTTCCTGGGAATTTTCTGGGGATTATGATGTCAAGCCCGTTTAATGATATTGATACCATAAAACCCAAACTCTAGCAATCATTCAATGTTGCCTTTGGCTTTAATGAAACCCCTTTTTGGATGACGTGTGTTTGTTTTTCGCTGTGTGTGTATAAATCTTTGTTTTCTTTTCCTTCCCCATGTCATTAAAGATTGAATAAGTGAAAAATAAAATGCTACGATTGAAATAAAAAATAGAAATATAAAGTAGAGCTCTTGATACCCGGGTACCCGATCCATGGACCGGATACCCGGGTACCCGATGATTTCGGGAATTACCCGGGTACCCGAGTACCCGGGTATTTGCATGGTTCGGGTACCCGGGTACCCGGGTATTTGAAACATAACGATCGTGTATCCGAGTACCCGGGTACCCGGGTACTCGGTACGCTTACGCGATGAAGCTAAAGTTGTTTGAACAAATGGATGCGTTTATGAAGGAAGTTTTTAATAACATTTTGTATTATTTGTTCTCGGTTAATAAAAATAATGATGGTGGTTAATTGTCTATTTCAATTGCAAGGAATTGCAAGTTGGAGGTGGATTATTATGAATATGTAGTTTATTATTGTCATTAGATTAGATACTCTTAGGATGGATTTCGCTATTCCTTATAGCAATAGTTTTTTGTGCTGTTTTTTTTTCATTCATTCGTTAAAAAATGTCATTGGATATGATTTTATTAGGGGTTGAAAAGATATAAAACCGATCTTGTGCGTCGTCGTCGTCGTCATCGTAGTCGTAAATAAAGAAGAAAGTAAGCTGTTGGCAAGTGTTTGTTGATTTATTGTTGTTGCAAGATCGTACGAAAAAGAAATGCAAGTTGTTTTTGGATAATGATAGTTGAAAGGGATGATTTTATCATGTTGGTTAACCACTGTCCTGGTATAATCTATGAGTGTAAGAACAGGTAGTTGGTGCGTTTGCTTTTTTTTTTTTGTAATTCATAAAAAATGACATTTGGTAGAAAATATTAGATGGATTATAATTTTATTAGGGGTTGAAAATTGAGATAACCGATTTTGTGTGTTGTCGTCGTTCATCTGTTTATGATTGGTCTTTTTGTTAGCCACAGGTCAATAAAGAAGACAAAAATCTGTTGGCAAGTGTTTGTAGGATTTCTACGATAAAAGTAAAGACTGACCTCAGTTGCAGGATTTTTAATTTGGGTTTTTGCATGTCATAAATTTTTTTTAATGTTTGGGTTTCTCTACATGACCCACTCGTAGACACCAGAGCATTTTTAACAATTACGATGAATGGTAACGCACAATGTACTGGGGCGGGATTTTATTGCATGTATTATTGTTTTTGTTTGTTTTGTTTTGTTGTTGTTTTTTTTTTTTTTTTGAAATTAAATTAACATCCACTTGCAGTCACACTTGCTTTGCTAATAAACTAGGTACTTGAACTGAATGTTCTCAATAGCAAATGAAAGGATTGTAAGTAATTAAGCCATCGGCGCTGCCGCTGCCGCTGGCGGCCGGCTTGTCACCAAATTTCTAATAAAAAACCCAAACGCTTTTTAATCTATGCCATTTCTAAAAAACAATAATACATGCAATAAAATCCCGTCCCAGTACATTGTGCGTTACCATTCATCGTAAAATGTCATTTTTTATGAATTACAAAAAAAAAGCAAACGCACCAACTACCTGTTCTTACACTCATAGATTATACCAGGACAGTGGTTAACCAACATAATAAAATCATCCCTTTCAACTATCATTATCCAAAAACAACTTGCATTTCTTTTTCGTACGATCTTGCAACAACAATAAATCAGACAAACACTTGCCAACAGCTTACTTTCTTCTTAATTTACGACTACCTACGACTACGATGACGACGACGACGACGCACAAGATCGGTTTTATATCTTTTCAACCCCTAATAAAATCATATCCAATGACATTTTTTAACGAATGAATGAAAAAAAACAGCACAAAAAACTATTGCTATAAGGAATAGCGAAATCCATCCTAAGAGTATCTAATCTAATGACAATAATAAACTACATATTCATAATAATCCACCTCCAACTTGCAATTCCTTGCAATTGAAATAGACAATTAACCACCATCATTATTTTTATTAACCGAGAACAAATAATACAAAATGTTATTAAAAACTTCCTTCATAAACGCATCCATTTGTTCAAACAACTTTAGCTTCATCGCGTAAGCGTACCGAGTACCCGGGTACCCGGGTACTCGGATACACGATCGTTATGTTTCAAATACCCGGGTACCCGGGTACCCGAACCATGCAAATACCCGGGTACCCGGGTACCCGGGTAATATTGAATACCTCGGGTTCCCGGGTACCCGGATACCCGGGTATTATTTCGAGTACCCGGTCAGAGTCAAGAGCACTAATATAAAGCCTTCGCTATTTGCCACTGTTGGTATTCAAGGACCTAATTGAATTAAAGGTTCCGCAATGGACTCATACTAAATGTCTTCTAATTGCCTCAAGAGGGTTTATTGAACTTTTGGAAAGCTCCCCTAATATTCATGTTTCGCTGGACAAATATTTATTTAAAATTTACATACAATTATGAACATAATTCATACACGCACGAAACATGGGAAGTGATGTTTAGCAAGGCGCTTTAGCTATTTCAAGGAAATGTTAATTTAGCTGATGGGAGTTGTCATTTGCACGTTGCCATCAGAAGCGATGTTAAATTTATTTGCTGGCTGATTTCGGTGTTTGCTTTGAATATTTAGGTTAATGACAAGGATTTTGGCTATAGCCTGGTGATAAGTAAAATATTAAAATGGCTTGTGCATCAGCTATTCAATCAATCAGATTGAGAGTTTGATTTACAAAGAAAGGGTGGCCATTAAATTCAATAACAGTTATGTGTCCGTTTTTGCTAGGAGGAAAATGAATCCACTTAGTAGGTACACATTTTCGAGAGAGAAATCCTTTGAGATGTTCCTCTGAAAACTAATGAATTTAAGTGAGAATAAGTTTCTTTGCAGTGAAGAAATTATACTGAAGAGAAAGAAATTTAAGTCAACGTATCAAAAAGACAGGTCACTAACCTAGCAGAACCATTTCTTGGGGAGGAAGTAATGCCTGTTCTGGGCAGCCGCTGCCTAAGAAACACAATATTAGCGCTTGAGTGCACCGTTTTGATACCAAAACACTCGAGTTTTATCTCAAAATAAATAAACTGTAAGTATAAACACTGTAGTGTGTATAAAATAGATTTGGATAATTTCAATCCAGTTGGTTTTGTTAAGATGAAGAATCAAGCTCTAAGTCTTAGTAATTGAGGCCAAATCTGTCTCGATATAGTGCACATGGTGAAATCTTTCCATCTTACGCTGGATTTCTTAAGAAAATAATATTGAATATCAGTTTTCATAACTCCTAAATGGATCCTCAGTTCCTCAGCTGAAGATACGTGATTGTTTGATCTCGTACTAGCTAGTTCATCAGCGAATTCATTTCCCGAAATGTCATGACACAAAACCCAGACAAGATTAATTTTTATATTGTCGCTTAAACCTGCAAGTTCCTGCTTGCATTCTTTAACGATTTCAGACTTGGTCAGGCAGCTGTCTAAAGCCTTGATAACGGCTTGGCTGTCTATAAACATTTGCTGGTCAATAAAAATGTAAAGGATATTACTATTGGATGTGCGATATTGTTTAGTGATGTTTTGTTTTAGTAGTCAACATGCCTGTCTAATCGCTAGAACTTCAGCCTGAAATACTTTGCACTTGTCGGGCAGTCTCAGGCAACCGTTTCATGAATGTAAAGGTTCATGCGACGGAGATTCAAAATGTCTGAAAGTGCATCAGTGGGTCAGGATCTAATTGCTCCCGTAGTTCCAATGCAGGCAGTTCTTTGAGCTCTTTTAAGCTTATCGATAGTATACTTCACCAAACAATTGATCCACAATTGATCCAATTGATATGTCAGGATAGGACGAGCTATCGCTGTTTTCTTACCGAAAGTAGGAGGCAATACTTGTAAGAGGAAAGGTTTTCGTTAATTCCAAGTCTACTTCAAGAGGCCCAATCGCTAACTTTTTAAAGATCTGTTTCAATGTTTTCACTAAGTAGTAATTATCGTTGGACAAATTCCCGAGAACAAAAGTACCAGATCATTAGCATACGCAACTACCTTAACTCTACGAGATTGCATAAGATTTCATTCAATACTAGTAGTCAAGAAAGAGGAGATATAACCCCACCTTAAGGTGTTCCTCTCTATCAGCAAACCTAGTGAGTTGACTGTTACCCAACGTTCCCTGATTGACTGGTGCGAAGCAAGAACACAATGCAGTTAGTGATACGATCTTTAATATCTAGTTTGGGTAGTGCTTCTTTAATATCTTTTGGTGAGCACGTTGTTAAAAGCTCCTTCCACGTCAAGAAAAGTGGTGAGGATGTATTCTTTATACTCCAGAGATCTCTCGTATGTTTCGTACTACTTCGTGTATCAGTGGATTTGCCTTTACGCTAGGCATTTTGAGTCTTGGATAGAGGGTTGTGTTCAAGAATAGCTCTGATATTATTTTCCAAAGGCCTATCCCTTGTTTTGAGTAAAAATGAAGATAGACTAATGCGTCTGAAGTCCTTGGGGGTTTCATGGCCTCTTCTGCCGATCTTAGGAATGAAGATCACCTTAACTCTCTTCCAGAATTCAGGTACGTAATTCAGATCTAGAAAGTTGACGAAAAAATACCCTTAACCATGAAATTGTATTGAAGCTGTCGATAGATATGACATCTTTTCTTGTTATTAGGGTTTGCTACCTGATCATACCTTTAGAGTTGTGGTTCAAAGATGCACACTTTGCAGTCTGGAAAATGGGTTTTCAATATGACATTAAAGGTCTCTGTAGAATTTACTGTCCAGGTACCATCATCTTACTTGAGGAATGAAGGACAGGAGTGGCCCTTTTACAGAATCTTATATAGCCTGGATGGTTCTTTCATAAGCCGGATAATAAAAGTAAGTATTAAGAGTATTCAGTATTTTGTTGCTGAATTGTTGCTTATTTGTGCCGCAAGAATTGATTCTGTTGCTCAACAAGTTCTTGGAAAAAACGCGGTTACGCATCTTCTTATTTTCTTTTTTGAAAAACAACAAGTATACGCCCGAATGAACTTTCTTCTTTGAAGAAACCTTTAAGAGGATTTATCCAGATTTTGGAGTTAACAATCTATAAAAAAGTTCACTCGGGCGTATACTGGTTATTTTTCAGAAAAGAAAAAAGAAATATACATTATCCATATATATAAAAATGTAATGTTAGTTTGTGTACGCTCGAAAAACTCAAAAAGTTCTGCACCGATTGAGCTGAAATTTTAACATGGTATAAAATCCGCATCAAGGATTGTTTTTATCTAATTTTTGCATCAGTCACTAATCACAAACAGTGCCAATGCTAAAAAATAATGCTTTTCTCACTTCAACAAAATTAAAACAAAATTAATCAATTTACAAGCACTCAATTTTAATAGAAATTGTCAAACATATTTGTTTCATTGTGAGAACAAATCGTGTGTAAATAAGCACACATAATAAGACACCGAAGCTGTCGGTGTAGTCGTAATCGACTTTAATGGAGCAGCTTGAGTTCTCCGTTGTCATTCTGCTCAGACGAATGAGTTTTGTAGGGATGCCAAAACTGGACATGGCATTATTGAGTTCTCCTCTACAGATGCTTTCATACGCGACCTGTAAATCGATAAAATGATGGTATGTACCTACATATGTGTCGATTTGTTTTTTCCAGGACCTGCCGTAATGTGAATATTTGATCGATGGTGGACTTTCCTGGTCTAAAGCCACACTGATATGGACCTATCAGTTTGTTGACAAACGGCTTCAGGCGTTCACATGGCACTGCCGAAAAGATCGTATAGGCCTGTATAGTTGGTGCACTTTAGCGGGTCTCTTTTCTTTAGGATCAGACAAATAGTGCTGAGGTTTCATTCATCGGGCATGCTCTCTTCCGACCATATTCTGCAGATGAGTTGGTGCATGCGCCTTTCCAAGTCATCGCCGGCTGCTTTGAAGAGTTCGGCAGTGATGCCGTCAGCTCCCACTGTTATGGGTTCGGTACATCATTACTTAAAATATTTCAATCCGATATCGTACAATCTGTTGGACAAGATTAATCGATCTCATGTAAACTTAGTCTCTTTTCTTGGCCCCCATTTCAACGCGTTTTTGTAAGGCACGGTACAGGAGTTTCGGTCAAACTATAGTTCGAGATATTTTTAATATCTACGCATTGTGTAAGACCTTTGATTATGTTTGAGGTATTAAGTTCGACTCACTACTTTTGTATCAGTGGAGTGTTTGACACCGAATTTTGAGGGAATGTTCGGATAGTGGCGTACATGGGTTTTAAGTATTTTGACCAAGCAGTTTATGTTATATAGCCAGGTTAGCGGGTAGTGGATTAGCGGGGTAGTGGATAGCGGGTGACGGGTAGTTGGTGTGTGGTAGCAGGGGTGAGTAGCGAGTAGCGGGGTGACAAGACAGCTGGGTAACGGGGTTCCGGGGTAGAGGGTAGCATGTAGAAGTAGCGGATAGCGGGTAGCAGGTAGAGGGTAGTGGGGTAGTGGATAGAGGGTAGTGGTTAGCGTGTAGAAGTAGTGGGTAGCGGTTAGCGGGGTAGCTTGGTAACGTGGTACCAGGGTAGTGGGTAGAAGGTAGAAATAGTGAGTAGTAGGTAGCAGGTAGAGTGCATTGGGGTAGTGGATAGAGGGTAGAGGGGAGTGTGGTTACGGTGTATACAAAAGTTTAGGTCTTTTATTTATCGATTGAGGCATTTGCAATCACAATCAATAAATCTCAAGGTCAATCTTTAGATTTGTGTGGCTTAGATTTAGATGCGACATGGACAACTGTATATGTTGCGTGTTCCTGAATTGGCAAACCAGATAGTCTTTATATCTACGTAGACAGCGGAAAAACAAAAAATATTGTATATCCACAAGTATTGCAAAATTAAACCTATATGAAATGTATTCTTTGTTTTGTTTCTCATTTCTCAACAATTCAATTACAATGTGCCACTGCGCAGCGTGGCAGGGATCAGCTAGTCATTTTATAATTTTGAAGTCGGTTCTAAGAAAGCATAACGTTAAATACCTTCCTAAAAATTGATAACTATTCCCGTGGTTTAACTTATGTCGCAGAATGTCTTCCAAATGTGTACTTACTGTGTGAAAATCATACTAGGTCTTGCTCATTTTGTCTAGTTTTTATTCTTTGAAGAATAGGTCGTCAAGGCTAAAACATAAAAACCACAAGAGAATAAGAATTTTGCGCAATAGGTGTAGGTACCTTTGGAAATTGCTCCCTGAAATTACGGATCTAAACTAATTGTTGTCAGTTTAAAACGGCTATAAAAAAGCAGCCACAAAAACTATTTTGTATAGAATCCCATTTTTTCTTAGCTAATTCCCAGAATTGAAGTAAGTGAACTTTTTAAATTAAATTAGCGATTACCTATCTCTGCAATCACCTCACACATGCACGCTGAGTCTTAAAATAAAACCAAAACTCATTCTTATTAAAATTTATGTTTATAAATTCCACAAAGTTAAGTATACTTTCCTTATTCACCGCTGTGCAGCGCTAGTGTTTTATGTATTTAAGCCGACCAACTTTGATTGCTCTTTTGTTAATATAAATTGTCAGAATTTAGCGCACGCAGAGGTGCTTTAAGAAGCAAAACGTAATTTTTTCGGTTGTCGCTGCTTAAAATTTCGGTGGTGGGGGGTCAACTTTATGGCTATTGTATTGTTGAGAAGGTAAAACACTTTATTGCCTTTTGCATTATTTTCTCGCTCGTAAATCCTTACGCATAAACTTGCAACCCACTCGTTTAATTCTCTGAGGAGCCTGAGGTGAGCTAAAATATTCGCCTTTTTACCCAAGCATCATCATCAAATACCTTCAAAGGGTAGGACTATACTTAAAATTTAAATCTTGTCTGAGTATATATTCTGGTTTGGCAGAGGCTTTTCTTTTAACATTTATGATATTCGAGAAAATTCAAGTTCGAGGAGTGTATGTGTGAACAAACCAAACCCTTTGGTTCATGGGTTATGGGTTTTATTTTATTTTACCAAAGTCGAAAAACCTGCATTAAAAGTAATCGAGTTATATAGAACAGTTAAAGCAGATGTTAGCCTTATGGAGAAAAATAGAGCGGAAGGGGTTTGTTTTTTAAACATATGGAGCCTATTTCAAGAGGGTCAGTACTTAAATTTTATGTCAAATGGCTTTTCTTCTTCATACCTTTCGGATTTTTTATTGTTACAATTGACTTAATAGTCACTTTGGTTGAATGGCTCTAGAATTTAAGTGGAAAAGACGCACACAGTGATAGGATTATAAAAGTCATGAAATTCCTTGCGACTTGTAATGTCCAATCGATGAATTAATTTGAAATAGAATATTTTTGATTTTATTTTGAAAAAATCCATTTCAAATGACTTTTAAGTTATTAAAAACCCTTTCAAACGATTGTTCCGTCGTGAAAGGATCAACTATAGAGTCGGAACGTGACCATATCAATTTCAAACTATGCTCCTTGAGATTACAAGACTTTTCATAGAATGATAACATCATCTTCTCTCAAAGGATCTGAAGAAGCACTGATTTCAATGAAATTATGAGAATTGTCCACTTCCTTGATTTCTACTCAAATTCGTCATCACAACCATTATCATCGCCGTCCTTGCTAGAAGCTCAAAAAACCACAAACTTCCCTGTGTGCAAGTGAAATATAAAAAGCTTTAAATTTTACACATTCCCTTTGGTGTCGTCGTCGGTAATGTGTCTTCCATTTCAATTCCCACTGGCGCAATGTCCTTCTGCACCAGCGCAAACCTATGTCATCCTTCAGATGAATAAAAACCATACCAAGAAAAACCTAATAAATGACTTTTAGTGTTCCTGCCTCGAGTCCTGCTTTATGTGTAAATAAAATACACAAACACATGCACTGACACCCCGACGAGCACATCATATGCTCACTATATGGCCGGTCGATTTGAAAATTGTCCAAAATCTGTTTATGACATTTTCTGGCTTCCGATTTGCACTTTGACCAAAAATCTGTGTGTTGGACCGAACCATATATGAATTTTGTTTTTCCTCTTCTTTGCCATTTACAATTTCCTCTGTGGCACATATTTCTAAAAAAAGAGTAGGAGAAACCTTTAATATTCTATTTCATATAGCCTCTCGGGCCGCTCTGCGTTGTACATATATTTTTGTTGGCCGTATCAACTTTTCAACCATTTTGTCTTTGCCAGTTTTATGTGGACCACCAAATGTGTGAGCCATCAAGAAATTGGACAAAATAAAAGGCAACTAACGGAAGAATTGAAAAAAAAAACAACGAACACCGACAAAATTGTCCAAAAACGAAAATTGGTAGAACACGAAAGTACCACTCCTACCAATTATTGCATAAGCCATGCTCATGCTTTGAAGCTCAACATTCATGTTCGTGTCCGCCCCTACTTTAGTAGCTCTTCCGCTTTTCAAAAAACTTACAAGACAAGAAAAAAAAACATACATATTCTCGACGATGACTGGCGACGACGACGATGAGAATAAACAAGACGAGACCTCTTAGCCCAAAATAACATTTTCACCCTTCTTCTGGTTTTGCAGCTTTTATATCCTGCAAGCAGCAAAAGCGCCCAGTGCCCACCACATATACCTACATAGAAGCATAAAATAAATGCGAGTAGTTGGTTGCCTCTTTTTTTGTTGGTTCTTTTGCTTTGATGACAAGACAAAGTAATTTCGTGCATTAGAAACGATTTGTAAGGAAACGTTACAAAGTGTCAGAAGTGGGATATGACGTTGTACTTTTCTCTCCCTGTTTCTTTCACCGCAATTGCCTTCCATTTTTCGACGAGCAGGTTATTTTGACAGAAGTTTAGTGTTGAGGACATGTAGAACGACGGCTATGGCATAAACACCAGCTCCCAGAGTAGTCGAGTTCATTTCGTATGTACGGTTCTCTTTTTTTTCTGACATTTTTTGGAAAGCTATTTCCACTGTGTGTCGTGTCATGTGGTGGTTCCTTCTGCAGTTTGCATGAAATATATGAGCATTCAAGGTACTTTGACGGTACTACGTGTATGCTTAGTTTAGAGAGTGTTGCTGGTATTTTGTGTGCGGGAGGATGTGCAGAGTGTTCTGTTACGTGACCTCATTTTTTTTTCCCTTTTGCTCTACCCAAAAAAGGGATACCTACAATAAAAGGCATGTGGGACACTCAAACATGAAATCAACAAGCTGCATTGTTTTTATTTGTGCGGATGTTGGGGAGAGGGTTGCAAATTGACCAAAATATTTGCACACGATATTGCTGGTTTGAAAAAAATATTTGAGTTCCCTTATCTTCGTAACCATTTTGAAGAAAACAACGTAAACAAAAAATATTTACAGAAAATATTGAATGTTGAGAGGATGCTAATGCCAAGTTCAGAGTTGGATGAATGAAAATAATTCCCTTAAAATGAGCTCAAGATCGAGATTGACACCATCCTCAAGATTAAAAATAAATTTAATATCCAAACATTTCCATAAAGAGAAAAGAGAGCACACCCTGTCAATCTGCAAGACTTGACATCACGAACTGAAAGATCGCCCACTGAGCGCCCTATCGACCCCTATTCGTATCCGAACCGACCTTGGACAGCTTTTTCCTATTGCTTTTTTACTCATTTGTAAACTCAAAAGCATTAACTAAAATTATTACCCGCATATCTTAAAAGTCCCAGATAAGAAAACATAAAACAGCCTCTGGAACTTGCATAAATTACCATCAAAATTCTGCACACCTCTCTGCAAAATTGACAAGACCCGCATAATATACACCACCACACCGCCACCTGCACCAGCACAGCATAACCATCATCGTCATCATCATCTTCCTCACTTCTCTATATAGGTAGGTACTCGTAATAATACCTTTAGATAATGTTAAGCTCGCTCTCTCTCTCTCTCTCTATCTCTCTAATGGTACCGACTCTGGCTCCGATTTTAGCTCTGGAATAGGATGCCTTACCTATACGTTAGGTACACCTCTTAGCCTAAATTTCATTTGTTATCCCGGGTCTTTATTCGTTCGGTTTATTTGTTTGCTGTGTGATTATCTCATAACTACGCAACTATACTCAGAGCAAACAAGGATTCACGTTTATGTCTTTAGTCTTATCCTGATGTTGTTCTCCTTGGGTAGATTTTTCTTTTTCTACTTGGCTTCATGTGGCTCAGCAAAAAAAGTCTATTTCTCATCTTGATTTTGTGTCTATTTCGGTCGGGTGAGCTAGACACACCTTACAAAACGAAATAACCTCACACCCTCCTGACACCTCGAAGTGGGTTTTGGTGCTATGAGCTTGGAAGGATCTGCTTTAAGGAATAAATTATGATACAAAACAGGATAACACATTTTCAAAAATGTGATATGAAGCGTGTTCAAGGATTTTTCATCACCAAACAAACAAAACGAACTATACAACAAGCAACTGTGAACGAATGAACGAAACGAAGATGAAGAAAATATATAGATATAGACAAGCTTTTTAAAATGCAAAAAGGATATTTTATAGGGATTGTATGTACAAGGTCTGAGACATGTTTACACTGTACATCTTTTTGGCAGCTGAAAGTAGACTTTATTTGAAAATGATGAAACGAGGAAAAACAAAAGAATCGATGATGTGGGATGATAGTGCTAAAATAGGGTTTGGCCTGGGTTCTGAGTCATGCAATTGCTTGAAAGTCTCAAGGACATGACTTCACAGCCGTTAATGAAAGTTTTTTAATGGAATTCAGGTGAAGGAAGTCTGTTTACATAATGGAGGTGCTATTAATAGGAAATGTTTCATTCAGCGCGAAGCTTTTGAAAATGAGAATTTGATAAGACATAGATGCCTTAGCATTATACTTTTAACCTTGTGGACTTTAAATAGAGGGATAGTGACAATTTGTTTGTTTTAAAATGGTAATCTTGATTGAAAATTTTCTTAGAAACTGCTTACTTGCTTACTGAGGTGGCGCTACAGTCCGTTGTGGACTTGGGCCTCAACCACCCAGTCTGTCTGTCTGAGCCGTCGGTGTTGGGTGTTCTTCCTCAAAGACGACATATACTTCGTTTTGCCCATTATATCAATATCATCGGCGTAGATAAGCGAAAAGTTTAATAGACTTTTGGAACATAACGCCTCTGGTGTTGACGGTTCTTCTCAAGAACGATGTTAAGGATATCGCATGACGACAGTGCATCGACTTGTCTGAGCCTTTTTTGACATCGAAAGATGTAGATAAGATACTGCTATTGCCATTGAAAAAAATCTAAATAGTTTTTCTTAAGGTTTCGTTCTTCAATTTTTTTAACATAATGTCCTATCAAAATCTCCTGATCATCAAATTCCAATCGAAACCTTGCATTCAAGCACCCAAACGAAATTTGATGGTTTCCATTGATAACTGATGTCCTTAAGCTTTGAAAGCACATACGCCTTCGACCCTTTTATTTATCAGGAACCTTTCAACCGGTTCAAATTTTTAAACCATCCAGTCGTCTTTTTCATTACATTTCAACTCAAACAAAAAAATAGAGTGAAATTTAAATGAACAGATATTTAATTTTAATTTGATTACATCTTCGTGTTCTCCATTGGCGCTTCTGTCGCGTCGTCGCGTTGAAGCAAGAAAGAATAAAAGAATAATCAAATTAATAAGGCATCCATCCATTCCATCAGAGTTTACGTCATAAAACAATCCCATTAAAATTTCGACAACATTAAATACGAACAATGGCAGAAAATTCATTTAACACAAAAGCTTGCTTCATTTTCTTGCAATATATATAATCATTAAGAATCAAAAAAGAAGAGAAGTATACAGAACAGGACACTTTGGATGTCCTTCATGCAAAATTGTCTGTAAAACAAAATAATTATTATTACCAGCCAACACTCTTATTCACAGCAGTAACGTTTACTATATTTGGTTTGGTTGTTCGAAATACAAGCAAGGACTTGAGATTTTGTCCTTACCTTTCTCATTGTAGGTGGACTCATTCGCACAAGTATTCTATTGTATTTCACAAAATTGTATCAGTTGATTCTTTCTTAGGAGAAATCAAGAATATCCTTGTTCCCTTAGAGATATGGCCACACACACCTTCTTCTTGATTTGTGCACTCGTATAATCAGAGGGTTTCGAATTCGAATTTGATCCTTCCATGAGCTTGAGGCGATGAGGCATAAGGTTGTTACAAAAGTGCATTCGACTAGAAAGTGAACCTAACTCTCTTAAGGAATGTAAATTGACGTTGAAGGTTAAATTGGGTCAATTGCCTCAACTACGACAAGAAAGGCGACGACTACTACGACCTTCGGTACTTTTGTTGCTTTATTTTACAAATCAAAGCTTGTATGAAATAGAAAAAGCGTAGAAAGAAAAACATACTTTCGTCATGGTTCTATACTGTTTCAAATGAAACTGTGTTTGTTATCCCATCAAACGATGCAAATGATTGAATGTAGGTATGTATATACCTATTTGTAGTTTTTTACTTTCTATATTTTCTTCGGGATTGAAGAGTCAAACAATTCCGGTTAAAAATGTTTTTATTTAACCCAGCCACACGGATAAAAATCCAATATAGTGGACTAATATTAATTTATCTACTTAAACTCGAATACTTTTACTTACGTCTGAGCTCGAGAGCAGAACTCTAAACACATTTCTGAAGTTTTAAAAAATTCGTTTAAATATTATTTTCAGTGTAAATGCCATTAAAATAATAATCATCACGAAAAATAAAACAGAATCAGAGGAGAGACTCAAAAGGCGAATGAAAAAATATATATACCTACCTAACCTACCCTATATAATTTCCATATTCAAAGAAAAATAAAGTTTTTCATCTTTCAGTTGAGCGAATCCTTTGCTTATTTTTTTCTGCTTATTTTCTTAAATTTGATTTAAAATTTCGTTTTGCAAAAGCCGATGAATAATTTTTAAGTTCTTTCTCTTTTTTTTCTTCAAATGGAAATCTACTTAGCTACAAAAGTATATTAAGGAGGCACGCAGTTGTAGGAGAAAAGACATTTTTATTTGTTATTATTCTTAGGACAGAAAAGTTTATTTAAAAAAGGTTAAAGAAGCAGAAGCAGAAAAAATCCATATTGTAGTTTTCTTTCCTCTTTTCTTTTTCGCTCTCCGACTCAAGATGAAGAGTTAATAAAGTTTCGGTTATTTTAGTTGAAAATTTGAGTGAACATGAATTCTTCAAGTTCTTTCAAGAATTTTATTTTGAAACTCTTGTGAGAAAACATTCCTGGAAGATGCAATTCGGACATTTTTTAGTGTTTGAGGGCACAGAGTAACGGCACTAGTCTCCGGACAGATAAATGTTTTTTGACTTTAAATTTCAATATCTTAATTACTATAATTGTTTCATTCAAATCTTAATATTTTTCTTAAACTACAAATATTTCCCAGTAGTTTGGTGTACAAATTGAACTGAAGGTCACTCATGACATTAATTTAAAATGATGAATTATTCTAAAAAAGGGTGATTTTCCAGAGCCTTCGGACGATAGTTCTAGTCTCTGGACATTTCCAATTAAAAAATCAATATCTTTTCTTCTGTTAAGTGTTGACTATAAAGGAAACCACTTTCTGCATCGGTAGTTATTTCGTGATTGTTTGGCATTCAAATATGTAATTTAAAAAAAATTCCTAGTTATTGTAAATTCAGACGAGACTCTCATCAACAATTCTCTGAGTGCGTGCGAAGAATTGAGGGGACCTACAATTTAACGCCGATTCTGAACGGCAAAATTGAGAAGCACTTTTTTCATGACAGGTTGATACTCTTGGAAGTTTTGTCAGTTCTTCTTAAGAGGCAGTGCCCCTGAAAGATGAAATAAAAGCTTTATGGACACGATTATGATTTTTTTAGATTTAGATATATTCTAACCCTAAATTTTCTGCGAACATAACCACTAAGCCACGGGCACTACTAATTCAGACTGAATATAGACAAAAAACAAAAAACGATATCGGGACCAGTCTCCAGACAGTTAAAACAGACGGTTTTGAACCTATTTCACCAATCGTCGCTTAAAAGGCGCATGACTCTCTATCTGAATTTGTATTTGTAATATTTACATATTCCAAGGTCAACTAGTTTTTGGTTCTTGTTTCCAAGAAGATAAGGAACGAATATTAACTGATGTATACACATGTATACTACTGTTTGTGCACATAGACCTTTGATAGGGCTGAAACGTTAAAAGTCATGCTGATCGTCTATTTGGTTTTTTTGTGTGTGTGTTTTTTTTTTATGCATGCTAATAGAAAATAACGTTATTATCAAATGATTAGAAAAGTGGATACAAGAAACTGGCTTTATAATTCCTATGTTCAGGTTTCGGTAAAAAGGTAAATATTTCCTTAAATTGTTGATATTTATCCATTGATTGACACCCAAATGATTCCAAAATATTGTCTGAAAGATAATAAATAATGATAATAAAACTTTGACAGCCGAACAAAAATTTTACCCAGTCATCGGACGATCGTTTTTCGTTTTAATTCTATTAGAGGGATGATAAGCGGAAAATGTGTATGCTGGATTCAAAAGAGCACTTTGACCAAGGAACTTTGACGTTTCAATAAGAGTTTGAACATAGAAAAAATAATAAAATAAAGCCTTGCAGCTGTCTGGAGCGGAGACTAAATTTTCGATATATATTTGGGACCAGTGCCCAGGGCACTGAAAAAATCTATTAAAAAAAAAAATAATAATTTTTCTCTTTATTTTTTTGTAGTTCATTATGTTTTCATTAAAACAAACTCCATTTAATTAGAAGATCGCACAAAATCAACTATTCCCAGTATATTATTCCAAAGTTTGCCACTATTGATTGAGGGAGAGAACTGTTAAAGTTCACTTTTTTATTTAAAATAAAAATTAAAAAAACACAATTCTGTTGAAAGTTGCATGTAAGTAAGTTGGTAGTCGACCAAAGAAGGATAAGCAAAAGAGAAAATAAGTGCTCCATACGCTTGATTGCGTTGAATGTGAAAATTGATAAAGGTACATTCTCCCTTACTTTTCTTTTTAATTCTGGGAATTTATGTAGAGAGTGAAGATTGACTTCATTATACTTGAGTTTTCACTTCAACGCGTTCCAAAAGGAAAAGGAAGCAAAAGTTGGTCCTGTTTGCTATCATAACCCACATTCTACAAAATAACCTTGAACTTTAATTATTTTTTCACGTGTTCGGGGTTAACCTTTGAAGAAGAAAAATTCACCACTTTTTTCGTGTTCATCTTCAACTCATTCGGTTTTGAATTTTCGTTTTCTGCATAATTAAATGTTTTCGTCATTCACAAGAAAACGAAAAGGAAAACTTGCGGAAGCAAGTTGCGTGACAAAACCTCTCTTATCGTTTTCAAAACACAAAATATATCAAAAAAACATCAAAGACATATGCAAAAACCACAGAAACAGGAGAGAGAATAAACACAACGAATACGAAATAATCAAGATTATATTCAAAGGACACAAACAAAACAGAAAAGAAAATACAATTCCAAGAGCGTTTGGAATAAAGTGCATTAAAGTTTCAACACTCAGAGAGTTAGTGGAGGCGTATCCGGTGCTCTGGTTTTTAAAGGGAGTGGGCGGACGACCGACAGCGACCGACGGACGGTTAGCTCAGCGAAAGCAATAGGCACACGCTTACATTTATTTTATAAAAAAAAAACCTCTTGACGTTGAAAGCTTATGCTTTGACACCGTAGTGTTCCAAAGCGGATACAGAAGGGAACATTATAAACAAAAATAAAATCGTACAGCAACATATAGCTAGGAGAGAGGAAACCGTCAAGAGAAATGGTGGAACAATCTTATTTGCATTTTCTTTTTTTTGCAAGGAAAATAGAATGACCTTGGTTCATTGTGTGTCCTATTTTTAATTTTTCACGGAGGGTTGAAGTAGGTTTATGAGCGGGTTGAATTTCAGTGAAGGGTGGTCGAGTATTTGGGTCATTTTTTGTACAACAAAAAATACAGAAAAAATGTCTCATAAACTTAAAACTATTCACAAAATGATCTTGAGAGGAGAATAATGTAGATTTCGATAAACAAAGAGCAAGTAGATTATACTTACCTTTGGGATGTAAAGGCCCTGCAGTTGGCCAAGGTTTAGGTTTTAAAAATGTTAAGAGGAATTATGTAGAACAGAAGTATTGCAACAAAAATATGTTTCTCTTCTATTGAAATGTCTTAAAAAGACATGATTAGTATTGTAAAAATGTCTTCTTACAAAAAGACTTTTTTCAATAAAAAAAAAATAAGAATAAACTGAACAGGTGCGTGTTTATTAGAGAAAAACTTCAAGAAATTCAAATTTCTATGAATCCACTCAAACTCTAAGCACGAGTTTTGAATTAAAATTAGAAACCGTTGCCTGAGAGCAGCCGGTTCAAAATCCTGCCATATTAAAGATTTTGCAAATGATGATACTAAGCAACCTTTTGTGACAGTAAAATTTCCACAAGAATTTCTCATTACTGTCTTAAGAGTCACCACTTCTTCGATTTCTTTTAAAAAGAATCCCACCACGTACACGCACTTATTTTTATATCTTCAAACTGTTGCCATGGCTTAAACGCATGAAATCTTTTGTTTTGTGTTTTCTTTCTTTTTTTAAGAAAAAAGAAAAATCTAAAAATCTCCATCCCCTAGAAAAGAAGAGAATAAAAAAAAAACTCTTCGCGACTGCTTTGAAAATCATTTAGATACCAAAAAATGTTGTTGATAAAAGCCTAACAGAAAAAAATGGTTAAAATGTATTTAGATATCGTCTTTCCATGTCACGCACTTATTTCGAAACCGAGTCAATTTAACACCCGTCTCTCTTTCTCATTTAGTTAGTGAGGCAGACGCCAATGGTGCCGACTGCCGAAGCTGCTGTCATCGTTGTTGTCGTCCTCGTCGTTGTGGAGTTGAGAAGTTGAGATGTACTTTGAAATCGAATTCGTGTTCGTGTCCTTCAAATTCATAGTCACACTTAAAGCTCTCACAGCCGAGATTGCCTGTCGGTTTCGATAATGATGGTTTTTTTTTTTTCTTATAGCATGTCAAGCCAAGGCATGGCAAACAAAAAATCACAGTCGAATTTTTCGTTAGCTTCACTCTTCGACCCCAAATTGTCGCTTTCCGCCATGCCATCACCGACGAAATGTTTCGACTCGAAAAGTCATTTCCGCTAACACTTAGGCAATCACGCACTATGAACACCATCAGGACTTCAAAGAAATCACGATTTTGGTATTTTTACCAGGAATTCTATTTTTTTTCTTTTCCTGTTACCAGGATACATTTTTTCCAGTCTTTTTCGATAATTTGTTGTGTTTTACATGACAATGTTGCTCCGAGTTTGTATCGAGATTGGAAAGTTACACAGACGTGTCCTTGATATTTTCCGAGTTTACGTGCGGTTTCGTGTTAGATTTCTTTTTCTTTATGTAAATTAATAAAATATTCACTTTTTCGCTTAAATTTGTTTGGCTTAATAAAGTGAAGGTGGATAAATTGATTTGGACAGACAAAGAAAATAAAGCGACGACACGAGGCAAATTAGGTTTTCTTAAATAACAGAGTTTTCAGATTCAGAGGATTTCTTTTTGTCTTGTCTCTACAGGACGTAATTCTTGTTTGCTCTGATAAATATCTCTTATGTAGCTCACCCTCATGAAATTTATTTATGATCCCATTTGAATTAGCTATTTCTACAAATTTTCAATCCAGCAGCTGACAAAATAACTATATTGAAAATCTATCATAAAATACGCCCATTAACCAATTTTCCAAATAGCTAATGTCACCGTATACCTAACAAATCGAAACCGAAAAACAGAGTCCTTGTTAAACCTCAGCATGTTTCAAGGATTTTAGTCACAACAAAAAATTAATGTATACGAAATTTATTGATTGCCATTTACTCTGATTATTCTCGTCGACAAAACATAATTTTTGCACACTCTTATGCCGCGCGCCATTTTGTTGCCATGATATCACAAAGTTTATCTGAGGTTGATATTAAATTTAAAAAAAAAAAAAAACAAGCAAAAACAAATTTTCAATAGAAATAAATTTTCAAGAATTTCTAATAAGAAATTATATTCGACAAAGTTGTTTTTCTTTGCGTTGGAGGTATGTGTTATTTTTAAAAGGAACGAAAATAGTAATAAAGTTCAATATAAGGGTAGACTAAAACCATTTGAACATTGCGTATGTTCATTGCTTTGGTTTTTATGTTTATTTATATTTATGTTTGAGTTTTTTCTCCTACCTACTTACACCGACCGCCTTGAAACTTTAAGAGAACAAAGGAAAAATTCTGAGATTCAGGAAAATTTTAGAATTTTTGTATGAAAGGTCAGGATTCGGACAGCTGAGACAACAAATAAGACGACCACAGACAAGAAAATATAGACTTCTACTTTGTGGTATGGTATGCTCATTAAAACTTATCAAGAGATTTAATCAGAATTTATTTATCTTTCTTTTATAGCATAGTCATTTTTGGATAATAGCTTGTAGGACTGTAGACAGTTTTCCGGGGTTGGGGTTGGTAACGTGCTCTAAGAGTTAAAAAAAATCCCTGTGATATTTAAAATTAGCTCACACTTGAAACATGATTTTTTTCCTCCTACTTAAGTATGGGTAGTGGAAATGTGAGGATTTTTGGAGTTCGAAATGACAGCCGGCACAACTGCACAAGCCTCCGGACAGACGCTAGGGAATAAAAGAAAAACTAAACACAGAATTAGCACACAACAACAAAATACATAATCATTATCATTTTTCACATAGATACATCTACGAAGTTTCAATTCGATCGAAGGTATAACAAAAAAGTTATGCGTCGCAAAAAAATAGTGGCAGACCTTGGAAAAATATACTTGAAATAGTTGATTTTGTGCGATTTTGTAAACAAATGGAGTTTGTTTTAATGAAAATATAATGAACTTCCAAAAACTAGAGAGAAAAAATAAATTTTGCTTTTTTTAATCGATTTTTTCAGTGACCGGGGTACTGGTCCCAAGTATAGCGAAAATCTAGTCTCCGGACAGCTACAAGGTCCTATTTTATAATTTTTTCTATGTTCAAATTTAATAGATTTAAAACGAAAAATAACAATTTTGTTTTCGATCGTCCGGAGATAAGATTTCAATCGGCCGAAGACTGGGTGGAATTTTTGTTGATTATTTTTATTATAATTTTATTTATTCTTTGTCAGAAACTATTTTGAAATCATTTGGGTGTCAATCGATGATGAAATATTAACAATTTAAGGAAATATTTTCCACTTTACCGAAACCTGAACATGGTAATAATAAAACCAGTTTCTTTCCTCCACTTTTCTATTTATTTGAAAATAACGTTATTCTTTCTTTTGGCATGCATAGAAAAAGACACAAAAAGAAACCAAATAGACGATCGGCATGACTACGTTTCACCCTTATCAAAGGGTTATGTTCACAAAAAGCAGTATATCTTCATCCATCAGTTAAGTGTTGAAGGCTTCGTTCCTTTTCAAGTATATTTTGGAAACAAGAAACATTTCGATTTCGTTCTTTTTTTTATAAATTAACAATTACTATGAATTATTTTTTTAAATTATTTTGATGGTGCCATGCCATATGGCCAAATTTCAAAATATGGCCATATGACACTTTTGAATTGTGTCATATGGCCATGTGGCTATTTGTCGCTTTGGTAATGTGTCATTTGACCATATTTTCTTGTGTCATTCAGCCAAATGGTCAAATGACGCTTTCTAAAAGCGACAAATGGCCATATATTCTAATATGGTCATTTGACAGATTTTCAAAGCGTCATTTGACACAAAATTTGCAAAATGGTTCGAGCAGGAACTATCTTTTAGATGGTACTTTAAGTGATGTACCAGCTTGCGGCTACAGACAATTGTGAATTGCGCACTTCGCTCATGATAACCACGTTAGTAAAGATATATTAATTTACATTTTGTTCCAATTTTGATTGAGAAATTTTAAATAAGAATCATTGATGATGTTTATAATTTTGAAAACATATGCAAAGTTATTAAGATAAAATTGTTGTTTGTTGAGATTTTTTAAAACATTATCAGTTTTCGTCAAGGAAACTCTTCCCAATGAAAGCGTTCTTCTGAACTTTGATGTTCGGTCAGAGTAGGGCATTCTACAAGCACACTGTAGGTACTTGAACCCAGTTTCATCTTATTTCATCTTTTTGTCATCTAAAATAACTGAGCTGTTTCTATTACATTAACAGCTCCATCAGAGAGACATGTTTGTATTGAAGGTATGTTCAGTTTTCTTGCATCATGGGGATGCAGACGTAAGTACTATTTTTGCAATACTAAACCTTAACTCAGTCTCACGTGTTTTAAAATAATATTATTTTAATAAAGGATTTAGACCTTGAACCAAAAAATGAAGCAGGTAGAATAATCGCCAGCGAGCGAAGCGAGCGGAAAATTTTTTGCCCAAAAGAGAATCAATTTGGGGTGTGAAAATAAAAAATTCGCGCGAATTTTTTTATTTTCACACCCCAAATTGATTCTCTTTTGGGCAAAAAATTTTCCGCTCGTTTCGCTCCCAATCAAACCAAATCGATTTTGAATGTTCCAGATCGTCATTATCCTCAGACAAAAGTGAAAAAAAATGCTTAAAATGAATTATTGCAATGCAGCACCTACTTTCCAGACACAAGCGTGCATTACAAGGCTGCGTGGTGGTTCCTTTTCCAAATTAAAGGAAACGGCAGATGATTTGAAAAATTAATTGCTCTGTCTGTTTATTTCTGTTTGATTATTTTTTTTTTATTTATTAAAACGTTGCAATAAACTTTTTGAGATAAGTTACTTACCATATTTTCAAAAATATTTATTGTATATTCATTTTTGTTTTTGCAGTTTAAGAACAAGTTTAAAAGTGTCATTTGGCCATAATGGTCAAATGACACATTACCAAAGCGACAAATAGCCATATATTAAAATATGGCCATTTGACACAATTCAAAAGTGTCATACCTATGGCCATAATTTGAAATATGGCCTTATGGCATATGGCCAAATGACATGGCACCTATTTGATGCCCAATAATCAGGAAATAACTACCGATGCAGAAAATAGATTCTTCTATACTCAGCACTTCACAGAAAAAAAGATATTGAGTTTTTTATTGGATATGTCCGGACGCTCGATTTTCAGTCGTCCGAAGACAAGATAAATATTGTCCGGAGACTGCAGAAAATCGCCCTTTTTTTGAATTCATCATTTTAAATTAAGGTTAAAAGTTACTTTCCATTCATTTACACACCAAACTATTGGGAAATGTTTATAGTTTTACAAAAATATTAAGATTTGAATGAAACACTAATAGAAAAAAAGTTATTAACATTGAAAGTAAAAAAAAAGTTATTTTTTTAAAACCTTTTAACATCTCAAAACTTAAATTCATATAATAGGAAACTGTAGGCCAAGAACGATATTTTCAAAATCTGTAATTTTCCTTTGTCAACTTGTATTATTGAATGGCAAGTCGTCAGTCGGCAGTTGCCCGTATCTTGGTAGTTAGGTGCGTTGGCTGCTAAGCAGAACGTCGTGGGTTCGAGTCCTACTCGTGCCCATAAAAAAAAGTTTTTATTTCATCTTTCACGGGTACTCTTGCGAAGAATTGACAAAACTTCCAAAAGTATCAATCTGTCATGAAAAAGTGCTTCTCAAATTTGCCGTTTGGAATCGGCGTTAAATTGTAGGTCCCCTCAATTCTTCACATGCACTCAGAGAATTGTTGATAATAGTAAGCCACTTAGGCCTTGGCTCTTCAAGAGCTGTCGCGCCACTCTATTTATTTATTTTAAGTCGTCAGTTACATCACAAATATTGTCGATCTTGTAATTTTGCCAATCTATTTTTCAGTTGAAAGTTGATTCAAATGGAAATTCAAGGCCTCAATTTTAAAATATGTTTTAATGAAAATAAACATTTTTATCTAGGACCTCTTAATTTCCCTTATTTCAATCGTCTATTAAAAAATCAGTTGAAAGTTACAAGTAACACCCTGTCATCAAATTATTTTCCATTTCATCGAATTTCTATGAGTTTCCTTCCTCTTTTCTTTAGGGAAGTTTTAATCCTCTAACGACCAACTTGTGTTCATTATTGCCTCTAACACTCTAATCTACAATATTATCCTATCAACTTAAACTACACTCCATTAACCCCACCATCTTATAACTCAGTTGTTCTCTTTGTTCCCCTATAAAATTAACCTTAACGATCATTGTCCTTCTCCATTACCATCAAATAATTCCAAGGAAGCAGACGTGCAAACGAAAAAAAAAAACAAACAAAATCTTTTTCTTTTTAACAAAAACTTAATCTTAGCCTTAAACGACACAAAACCCAACAACAATGTCCTACTCAAGGATTAGGCACAATATAGTCTTGTTTGCCCTCTCTCCTTCTATTTTCATCGTATTTAGAATCTTAGGTTTTATTCTAGATTACAAAATCTTGAAAAACAAACAACCAATTTTCAACCTATGAAGATCCTTGTATCTATTGTCGTTGTTATTTTAAAACAACACCAGAGGGAGCTATAAAAAAGTAACTTAATTGCATGAAACAGCCCAAAAAGTAGCTATCATTGTTTGGATGCCTACTTAACAATATCAACAGCAACAACAATATACAAAGCTGCAGTCCTTTATTTTTGTTTTGTCATATAATAACAGAGGCCCCCATATCATTCATCTAAAAGCAACAAAAACAACAAAACAAAAATTAAAACAAAGATCAGGACCCTACAAAGTAGGAAAACAACAAACTTTCTAAACTCTCTTCTGGTTCATGACAAAATAAAACAAAATAAAAAAGGATTAGAAACAAAAGAAAAACAGAAATTACCCAACAATATATATCCTTTTTATATTATTTTTTTTTACGTCTATTTAGGTTTTTTTGTTTCCTGTTGGCCCTTAAGATGAAAAGTCCTAGGAGACTGATGGACAGGGATACACTCTATTTGAGAGTGTAGGTTAGACTTGTTCAAAACATCCTTGTACCATATCCGGTGGTCGGTCAATTAAAAAGCAAACACGACATAACTTTAACTCGAAAGAAAGGAGAAGAAAAAGTCTTCTGAATGACAAGCTTTTGACAATGAACTGAACAAAAACACAACTTAAAAGACAAGGGAAGACAGAGGGACAGCAAAAAAATCCTTAAAGTGCAGACACTATCGGGAGAAGAAGGATAAAAACCCTGCCACCAATTTTTTTGTTGTATACCTATCTGGAACAAGGAAAACATTAGGGGAAAAAAGTCCTTTTTTATTTTTGTTTTTGTTTAAAGAAGTCAAAGATAAACAAGCAAGCAAGCCAACGCAACGCAAGGATGTCTTGTGTCTTCTTAATTTTTTTTTTTAATTTCTCTCATCTTTTCAACAAAGTGTCCTCTCGCTCTTGGTGGCTATATTGTTGTAAGGAGAATGCTCCTTGTTGCTTATCTAGTATGACATAAGTGCTTAATTAAAAGCCATTTTCAAACAACCGCAATAAAACATGTCACTGCCATATCGCCATGCAGCCAACACATACATACAGACATATGTATGTTCATGCATACAAATTTTAAGCTTAAAATCCTGCTCAAGGTACTCGACTTATTGCAGCTCCAATTGGCGTTTTCTGTTGTTTTCTCTGGGCAATGCAATGAGCAAAAGAAAGAAAAGTTGAAAAACGAAAACAGAAAAAATAATCACGACAACAAGGACCGACGACGACGAGCGATGGTGGACAATAGAAATACGTTTAAGTCCTTGTTTCGCCATTGTTTTCCTATTGGCTTGTTGTGTGTTTATTTGTTCTCGCTGCCCTATTCACCGGCGGCAGCGGCGGCGGTGGTGGGGGATCAACAATGAGGCTGGCTTTTGGTCAGCATCATTTTACCGCAGAACAAAGCAATACAAAAAAATAAATATTCACATAGATTTTAAGTGCAGATTAGTTTCGTCAAAAAACACAAGGATTTCTGATTTAATTAAACAACATATATCGCGTATTAGTTTGAATTCTCTTTTTCCCATTTCGTCCATTTTCTTATCTCTTCAATTTTTTTTTTTTTTGATGTTGTCTTTTGGAAAAAAATAAAATAAAAGAAAAACCACGAACAAACAAAACAACAACCGAAAACCCATGTTCAAATTGAATCCTGAATAATTCATAAGGACAGAGAATCTGCGTCTAAACTTTCTATAAATGTGTGCTTCTGTCTGTCTCTTTGTGTGGGTGTTTCTTTGTGTGAGTGTGTATTCAAAACATTCAGTCAGCAGAGGTGTGGCCCTATTCCGCAGGACAACACATATCAGGGCACACAATTGTTTGGCGGTTCTAATGCGAGGGTGGCGCGGAGTGGTGTGGTCTAAGTCCAAGGATGTAAACGGTGGTTTTGTTGTTGTTTTATTAGAAATAATGTTAGTCGACAACGTCGTCATCATCAGAGTCGTCGTCATCGTCGTCGCCGTCGTCATTATGGCCAAAAACAATCATAAAATAAAAGGAGCAACTTTTTGTTTCTAACTCTGATAAACCGCTCATCGTCTTACCGCACACGGGAAAAAAAGTCATTCCACCAACGAACCATATCCCCTAATAAAGTTATAGCCGAAAAGTTAAAACAAAAGGTACTGTTACAAGAACAAAACAAAAAACAGGCAGAAAAAAACCGGGTCCTTAAAGATTTACGTTAACATTTTTCTGGTCATCGTCCTTAACATTCGTTTACTCCATGTAGCCCGCAGAGTAATAAAATAAGGTAAAAGGACGAAAAAAAAGATGTAACTAAACTTTTTGCCATCATTTAAAGAGGTCCGTTTTGTGCCCCTGCGTCTACAGCTTTGTACCTAACATTAAACCTGCCTTTCGGGCCGTTGCGTTGGCTTGAATGAAAATTGAGGCTCAAGTATATTCAAATAGGCAAGAAAATTAAATTATCCTTTCTCGTTCTCAAAATAAGAAAAAAAAATATATCTACGAACAAAAAACCTAAACAAACCTGGAAGTGATACTGATGCGGAGATAAAAAAAAAAAAAACTGAAATTGAAATTAGGTTCTGCAGTTGGTTAGGGTAGGTCTCAGATATCCCTTAAGGACACACGCAAAAGGACAAAAAAGGATTCCCTTTTGACATATAGAAAGATAGCGGCATGATTCATTGATTATATGTATATTCTTGGGGTTTCATCTCGTTTCGTTTTTCTGCCTTCTTTTTTTTCATTCTTTCACACAATTAATTTTTTTCTTTTTCTTGAGCAGACACAAAAAGATAGGTAGAGATGGAGATTGATGATTTTGGTCCTTCTTACCTGTTCCTAGAATGACAGCTGTTAATAATGTCAGGTAGATCCTGGAAGTTGGCATATTGAATTTTTATTTCCAAGTTAGTTTGTTGGTTGACATGGAGAAAATTTATATGAGAATAGGTCGGAGTTTGTAATCCTTGTTCGAGGGTTCTTAATATCGTTCACCACACAATTAATTAAGATGACAAACATTCAGAAGTGGAATTGACATAATGACACATTGAACACTTGATGCAATCATATTTGATTTTGAGCACTTCACATTTTTGTCCTTTAATTGTTATCTTTGGACATTTTTTTTTTTTTGCTAAAACTACAATTTCTAAAAACAATTCGGTCAACAGTGATAACACAAGGACGAATATTTATATCCAGCCGACACAACACACAAGACTATGAGAAACCTAACAATCCGTCGCGACGTGCTAACGCGGAAAACGCAAATATTTAACTGAACGGCAAGATACAATTTGCCCCCCTAAAGCTTCTTTTTCGATCTGAATCTGTTCTGAACCTATTGTTAGTTATAGGCAATAAGGTATATCTGGTGGACCAAATTTCAATAACATTGTCCTAGCTCCAGGTTTCTTTACTTTTTGGGCAATTTCGTTCGTTTCAGATTTCCTTTTTGGTTTTTGGAGAGTAAAATGTCACGTGGGACAAAACTGCGCCGGACTGTTCTCACTTTTATACCAAAAACCAACAGTTTTACTAACTAGCAGCTTTTTCGTTCTGTGAGCTTTTCTTCTTTCAACTATCAAAAGTCCTCAAACTCGAACTGAATCCTTTTGTTTTCATCTTCATTTTGAAGAGATAGAGAGAGAGAATCCGAAGCTGTCATAATTAACTTGAAGCCTGTGTAGGACATTGGGCCACATTTAGTAGGCCATAAGTTGACAAAGGAAAACAAAACAGAAAAAAATCCTTAAGTAGGACATTTTTGAATTCCAAATAGAATTTTATATGTAGGTGAAATTCTTTCTCTCTTTGCGCCCTCTTTTGATGTGGTTTCACTGCGTTCTTTGAGGGAAAATACTTTTATTTTTGTTTGTCTCCCCGAATGAAATTTTGTGAAAAAAAAGATTATAAACTTTCTTTTGCCACATTCAGGACTCTTTCTGTTTTCGGGATGGGGTTATTTTATTTAGTTTTCCCCCTTTTTTAACTGTCAAACTACAATGCACTAGTCATCATTCACATATTGCTGTTGTGTGTGTTCTTCGTTCATTCATATTACAGGCTACAGGGATCTTTGGGGTTAGATTGCGAACTTACAAAAAGAATCCACAGAATGCAGTCACCCTATATAGTACATACTCGAAATTTCGTTACGAAAAAAAAGATTTTAATGTTTCTTTGTTTTTTGGAAACTTTTTCGTCTATTTTTGTTTTCTTTTGCCGCCTGAAGGGATGAATGTCAATTAAAGAATTCGTTTGACTCTGCGATATGGAACTGGAAGTGGACTTTTTGAAATTTAATTTCGCCAAAAGAGGACACACAAAATATTTTCTGTTCTTTGTACTTGGCATAGCGGCGAGTAGGGAAAGAGAGCACACAGAAACACTTTTTTGCATTCAAAAACAAATAAGGACTAGAGTGTAAATTTAAACCAACAAATAAAAATAAAAACAAAAACAACCAAAAATAGCAATTTGAAAAATGGAGGTGGAGAGGAGCCGAAAATATCAAATTTTCTCGTCTATCCCTTTTTTCTGTTCAGGACAATTCTAATCAGAATGTAATTTTTTTGTCTCGGTTCGATTTTTTGCTTTTGTTATTGTTATTCTTGTCAAAGATAGATTTTCAAATACCGCCGGAAGTTTATTTACGATATTGTTGCAAGAGATTGAATGGCTGAAAGGGAAATACATATACAGACACCTAACATGACGTCTGTCTGTCTGTCCGTCGTCGGTCGTCTCGTTGCGTCGTCGTCGAGTCGATCGATTTGATAGTTTTGCTTGTGTGATGATGATAGAGATTGGGGCGCTTTCAACTTCGATTACCATACAAAATCAAAAACAAAGATAGATACGAGTATATCCGGTTGTGTATATGTATGTGGAACATCTAAAGCGAAGGAATTAATCCTTCAAACTCGTCCGGGGCTTTATATCGATTGACAGTTAGAATGATGGTTTCAAGTGGTTGACATAATCCTGAAATGAAACTTTCATTTCATCATTCAAGGAAGATGGAGGGGGTGCTTTAGTCTGACAGAAACAAGGGCACGAGGTCTTTGAAGTGCTGATGTTTTTTTTCTGTTCTCTAAACAAACGATTAAAACATAGATTTTGGCATTGGAGATTAAGTGAGGATTTTCTGATAGAAGGTCCTGTATCGAGACATTATCCAAATGAGCGCTTTTGGGAATAGTTCAACTTCTTAAAGTGAAGCAAACTTGCTTATAATTTCAATTAGATTTAATGTTTTAACCCATTAAAGGGTCGTCTTTGGAATGTCTTGGTTTCTCGATATCAAAATAAAATCTCGTCTTCCTTTAAGTGCAACCCTTCCAAAGGTTAATTTATTACCTTTGAAGTACTTTTTTACTCTAAATTATTTTGAATTGTGGTTCCAAAACACACACAGAAAAAAAAGAAAACACAAAACTTCACTTGATTTAAGCACTTTAGCAGAGAACAACAAAAAAGAGAAGAAAAAAAACGATGAGAATAAATAACAAAACGGTGCTAAAAAATACTTACCAGTTACCACTTGGGAGAAGTTTACCTTATTTTTAAAAAATCCGATCACGTATCGAAATTTAAAGTAAATCATTCCCAAAAGCTACAAAAAGAGTGCTTTGGAGACTTCTTTCCTTATATTTAAAAAACACACAATTTTTCTCTTAAGATGGGTTTTGCCAAAATAATTGTATCCAGAGTTTTTTATTGCTGTGCTGTGAATGTGAAAGTTCGTAGGTGTGTCTGGGTATACAAAAATCCCATATTTCAACGAGAACTGTGATTTGAGACAGAAAATCAATAAAATATAAGACTTCTTTTCTACGAAATGATTATTATTTCTTATTTTATTTAAGGAACAATGTCCTTTGGAGAATTAGGTAAAGCAACTCGCCTAGGACCCTTCAAGAGTCTAATTCTTTTAGCTTAATCTCTTATCATCGAGTCATATCATCTCATTCATTTTGTTTGTGAGAGCTGCAAGCAAAAAAACATAAATGTAAACAAAATTGACAAAAAGAATCCTGGGATTAGCATTAAACTCGATGACGCACACATACACATAGCCACCCCCTCTTCAACAATCTCCCATCACCTCTTAGAACTTCCTGCGGAAACGCAATAATAAGATGTCACGAACACAACCTACAAGACGAACAAAAAATTAGAGGCAGGTAAACTGATGGAAGAAACGCGTGCAATATTATGTATTGTTTTAAGCAATCTGGGAAAATCTGGATTTGCTCGTTTTCAGTTGGGTTTTGTTGTTGGTATTTTTTCATCATTGTTGGTTTTTCTCATATCATTGGTTCTTGTTCTGTGTATTTATATATATATTCTTTGAAATTGACATTGATGCCGTTAGCAAACATATCCTTGTAAGACCACGTGTTTACATGGGGTACACCACTCTATGGCTTCCTAATGGGAAGAGAGTGATGCTGACTTTGGGGAATCAGTAAAACAATATCTAACTACACAACCTGCCTAAATACGTTTCAACAAAACAGGAAGAAGAAACGAGCGAAAATCAAGAAGACCCAGCATCGGTTCGATGACAGTTTAAGCTTTATCATTTATGGGTATTTTTGGGGGGTGTGAGGGTATGTGACTAGGTCTTTACAGGATACCTTTAGTAAGTGGGTTGCTGTTCAGTTTTTTGTTTAGCTTCCTTTGCTTTGTTTCACTTTGTTTTTGGCAGTAATCCTTTTATAACAACCAAAATCTTTAGTATAGGTATCATATGTGTGTACCGTGCCGATTTATGATTAATGGCTTGTCTGTTTGTGGTATTAGGACGGAAATATTTGCACAAAAAAGGTAGATAGGTAGGTACACCCACTTGTGAAGTGGGGCATTTTTTGTTTGTTTCCACTGTCTCTTTTGCAAGTTTAACTAAGGTTACGTTTACTGTGAGATTTTAAGATTTTCGTTGTTGAGGAATTGGATATTTGTCTTTAATTAGGATGAGGGTTTAAGTCTAGTTTTGTGTGCACTTGAGCTTTCTTGGGAGGGAATCAGCATAAATGTGAATTTGTAAATTATAAAGCCGATGTATCACAAAGAATGTTTTCAATAAATTTCCAAAAACAAAAGACTATCTAACATATAAAATTCTTCTGTCACAGTTTTAGTGGTCATACTCCTCCGAAACGGCATGACCGATTTTGATGAAATTTTAGGTGTGTATTCAGTAGGTATGAGAATCGGTTCATATCTATTTTTTATACCGCTAATTGTTAAGGATGGCTCATCCACACATTTTGTTTTCGCAATTTTTGTGCAGTTTTTTTTATTATAATTTTTGTATGGTGCAACATTAAGAAATACATTGTATCCTTAATTTTCAACTTCCCACCACTTACCCCTACTTTTTAAGAGCCACTTCTTAACGAGTTTTTATGAAAATTTTTTGTACATCTAATACCTATATAAAATTCTTCTGTCACAGACAAAAAATATTGTACATTCCATTGCACTGAGAGATTAATATTGGTGACTTATATATTCCGAATTCGTTGTAATTAGAAAAAGTAATAATAAATTAAATGAATTATTTTTTGATGTGTTGTTATTTTTATATTCCGTCATGGTTCACAGCGCTCCATGCCTCTTCCACTCAAATACCTCATACGCACACGCTCGAGATGAATATTATATATTTTCATACTCTATTTCTATAATTTTAGTGGAGTCAATGAAGCTCAAAAAAGGGCGTTTTCAGAAAGTCCTCAGAAACAGCTCGGATTTGGAAAAATTTTGTTTCCAAATTTTTAGTTTTTTATATTGTTTAAAGTCTGAAACATTTCATTTGGGGGAAATAATTGCTTATATTGTTTAAACAATTTTTATATTGTTTATAAAAGGTGATCCAAAAACGATGTTTTTGGTAATCGGAAAGTATAGGTTGCATTAAGACAAGAAAATAATCACATAGAAGGGGGGTCTATTGTCCCCCGTTTAGCCGGGAGGGACGATCTTATAACAAAAAAATCCTTCTTTTCAAAAAAAAATAATTAAAATCAACGGCTGTGGCATTATGGAGTGTTACACCTTCTCGCAAAGCTCAAAAATGCTTCTTTCATTTTACATTTAAATAAAACTGTTTTCAGTAATAGTTTTCTAAAAATTCATATTCAAACTGAAAATATCGAAATTTTCAATTTTTTTTTTTTAACTTCGAACTAATTTTTTTCGAAATTTTATGTGGGCAAGTACTATTTTTTTTTTCACAACTAAATGCGGTTACAAGTTCTCAGTGAGATCCAGGAAACCGCATGCCTTAATGTCTTCTCGTTTTCAAGAAATTAAGAAAAAACTAAAAACACTCAGAAAAAAATGCACAAAATTACTTGTAAGTATTATTTTTTTGAATAAATAGAACAAAATATCATCCAAATGTTCTAAGTTTTTTTTGGTTTTTTTTTTTAATTTCTCGAAAACAAAAAGATATTTAGGCGTGCGGTTTTCTGGCTCTCACTGAAAACTTATAACCGCATTTAAATGTGAAAGAAGTTAGTACTTAATTGCATAAAATTTCGAAAAAAATTAGTTCGAAGTTAAAAAAAATTTGAAAATTTCGATATTTTCACTTTTAATATGAATTTTTCGAAAACTATTACTGAAAACAGTCTTATTTAAAAGTAAAATGAAAGAAGCACATTTTAGCTTTGCGCGAAGGTGTAACACTGCATTATGGACAAAGCCGTTGATTAATATTCTTTTTTAAAAATATTTTTTTTTGAAAAATAGGCTTTTTATGTTATAAGATCGCCCCTCCCGGCTAAACGGTGGACAATAGACCCCCTCTTCCATCCATATAATTATTTTCTTGTCTTAATGCAGCCTATACACTCCAATTACTAAAAACATCATTCTTGGTTCACCCTTTATAAACAACTAGCAGTATCCTGCCACGCTTCGCAGTGCCTTCACTTTTTTACGCTGCTACCACACTATCTGCTACCCTCCTACCCTCCAGAGCTACCTGCTACCCGCTAAACCTCTACCCCACTACCCGCTACCTACTACTTCAACACACTAACCGCTACCCCTTTACCACGCTACCCGCTACTCACTCCCGTTACCCATCACCACGCTATGCGCTACCCGCTACCTACTTCCCCGCTACTCCACTAGCCGCTTCCCACTCCCATTATATCGCAAAAACAACAAATCTAAAAAAGAAAATATATCGACTGCAAAAAATGTCAAGTGTACTTTTTTTTGTCGATGGAAAACAATATTTTACGAATATATATATTTTCTTGACTGACATAAAATAATACATTTTCAATTTACATGAATAATTTCAGATCTGACATCTGACAAACATAATTTTCAATATTTGAAATTGATCATATTTTTTTTTTATTTTGATGGGGTGGAAAAAGTATGTTTTTTTAACATTGGCAAGGATCCCTAATTTTTTTGAAAATGAAACATAGCCTATGTCACTTGGGAATAGTGTAGCTTGCCAACGGTGAAAGAATTTTTTTAATCGGTCCAGTAGTTTCGGAGCCTATTCATTTCAAACAAACAAATGAAAAATCAAACCTTTCCTCTTTATAATCTAATCTAATATATATATAAAATTCTTCTGTCACAGTTTTAGTGGTCATACTCCTCCAAAACGGATTGACCGATTTTGATGAAATTTTATATGTGTATTCAGTAGGTATGAGAATCGGTTCATATCTATTTTTGATACCGCTAATTGTTAAGGATGGCTCATCCACACATTTTGTTTTGGCAGTTTTTGGGCAGTTTTTTTTATTATAATTTTTGTATGGTGCAGCATTAACCCCTTACTGCATGGTGGCTCATATATGAGCCAAACCAGTTTTTTGTTCATAATTTTTAAATTTGTTTAAAAATATTTATGTTTCGTATTGTGTTTTAAAGAAAATAAACCTGTTTACTGAATTTAATAAAAAATTATGAATTTATGATTGAGTTTAGCTATTTTTTTGATCATCCAAAACAGAAAAGACAAAAAAGTCGAAAATGAGTACCAAAGTGCAATTCAAAATTTCATAAAAAAATATAAAAATGGGTATTTCCTTGAAACCAAAATACATTCAATAATGCATAAATACATTATACAATATATATTTATGTATTTATAAAATCTCTTTTTTTGCATTTCTCCATGGTATGGCATATCGGACCCAAACCGTAAAACTCGTATTTCCCGAGTTTTTTGGAAAAAAATGAAAAACCCTGAAACACGTGTCTTTTATTTTTGCAAAATCTATCCAATATTTTTTTTCATCAAAAAAAAATCATGCAGTAAGGGGTTAAGAAATACATTCAATCCTTAATTTTCAACTTCCTACCACTTACCCCTACTTTTTAAGAACCACTTCTTAATGAGTTTTCATGAAAATTTTGTCGATTATTATTATTGTTTTGTTTGTACATCTAATATATAAAATTCTTCTGTCACAGTTTTAGTGGTCATACTCCTCCGAAACGGCTTGACCGATTTTGATGAAATTTTATATGTGTATTCAATAGGTATGAGAATCGGTTCATATCTATTTTTTATACCGCTAATTGTTAAGGTGACTTATATTTTCCGAATTCGTTGTAGATATAATTAGAAAAAGTAATAATAAATTAAATGAATTAGTATTTGATGTGTTGTTATTTTTACATTCCGTCATGGTTCACAGCGCTCCATGCCTCTTCCACTCAAATACCTCATACGCACACGCTCGAGATGAATATTATATATTTTCATACTCTAGAAATAATTCATATGGCAAAACAACGTTTGCCGGGCCAGCTAGTATTAGTATAGATATAAATATTGTTTAAACAATATAAGCAATTATTTCCCCCAAATGATATGTTTCAGACTTTAAACAAGCCGTGTATTATTGGGAACTTACCTCAGCTCAGCAATAGGAATTACATGTCAAACAACAACAACCGAAAGCTAAGTAAAAATAAGTTAGGAATTTTAGTTAGGAATTCCCTGAAGATAAAAAAAAAGTAGAGTGGCGCGACAGCTCTTGAAGAGCAAAGGCCTTAGTCGCTTACTTTCATCAACAATTCTCTGAGTGCGTGTGAAGAATTGAGGGGACCTACAATTTAACGCCGATTCCGAACGGCAGAGTTGAGAAGCACTTTTTCATGACAGATTGATACTCTTGGAAGATTTGTCACGTCTTCGCAAGAGGCAGTGCCCGTAAAAGATGAAATAAAAACTTGGCATGAGTAGGACTCGAACCAACGACGTTCTGCTTAGCAGCCAACGCACTTACCAACTAAGCTACGGGCAACTGCAGATAAGGTTTCAGCAATTCGACACTTGAGTTTTTCGTTGTGTTTTTCGTCTATCAAATGTCAAAACCTTTTGGAGGAAAATAGTTTTTTACCATAGCAACTCAATGTAAAAAAAAATTGCTTTCAGATAACTCTCAAGATGGCGATTGAAAACTTCGATATTTGAGTTTTTCACCATAGAAACTCAAAAAAAAAATTGTATTCAGATAGGTTAAAGATGGCGTTTGGAATGTTTCGATGTTTGACATTCTGGTGAACGAAACTCTGTTCAAAACTGACTATAGCGTTTTGTTCGAATTCCTATTGCTAAGCTAAGCTAAGTTCCCAATAAAACACGGCTACAATATAAAAAACAAAAAATTTGGAACTAAAAATCCAAATCCGAGCTGTTTCTGAGACTTTGTGAAAAAAAGCTTCATTTACTCCACTATTTCCTTAGTTTCCATAATACTGTAATGAAGCATTCATTACAAATAATAAATAATATCCCACTCCACCATCGACGATTGTCGACAGGGAACGGGTTGTTATTCTCTATTATAAAATTCTGTATGACCAAAATTCTGTATCTGCATAAAAAATTCTGTTTGAACATAATTCTGTATTCGATTATTCTGCTTTTCCATTATTCTGTATTTTTTTTTCTTTTCAAAATTCTGCAAATCCACTATTCTGCTTTCAGGAATTCTGTAATTCCGAATCTCTACATTAAAACAGTTATAACAGTTATAAACAGGTTTTTTAATTGCCTGTTCAATTTACAAAATAGGAACCAGTATTATTGGATTTTAAAAATTTTATATTGGGCATTTTTATGAATTCCCTTATTGATTATATATGCAAAATAGTTGGGGAGAGGTCCGTTTTGTTACAATTGGGAACTATACTTACAAAATTTTGACCCCAACCCATGTGCATTGGTTAGTGTTTATTTATGTGCGTTGGCTGCTAAGCATATCATTGTGGGTTCGAGTCCTAATCGTGCCCATAAAAGTCTTTATTTCATATTTCGCGGATACTACCTACCTTTTGCCAAGAACTGACAAAACTTCCAAGAGTATCAATCTGTTATGAAAAAGTGATTCTCAACTTTGCCGTTCGGAAAAGGCACTCAGAGAATTGTTGATGAGAGTAAGCCACTTAGGCCTTGGCTCTTCAAGAGCTTTCGCGCCACTCTATAATCACTAAAACTATTTGTAATAAATTAAGGGTATGAACTCTCAATTCCTCAGCCCTTGACAAAAAATAAGCCGTCTTGCAATACAACTAGTACTAGTACAATCATAAATTGGTAACCAGACCTCGTAGACAGTTTTGGTTTTTAATGGCTGATAGATGGCGAAAAGACGTTTGTTTTTGTCGAAAACGAAATTTAACGAATTTTGATCTTGAGAAATAAAAACAGAATCAGACTTGTATCAAGGAATGTTTTGATGTATTCTAAAAATATTTGACAAATGAATTTAAGCTTCTTCAAACGGTACCATTAATCTAGGCTGTGATTAATGACACTCTCAAAAATATCAATCCTAACCAAAAACAATCTTAGATTAATATTATTTCTGAATTTGTGTTTTTCTCATTTATTCAAATTTAAATTTTTTTTCATTGCATCATTATTCATTCATATGTGTCTGATAATAGGACTCGCAGGTGGGAGGTAAAACAGAATGGGAGCCTTACACTAAATGCATATCATATGTAGAAGTAAAATCTTCTTTAGAGGCAAACAACATTAAGGCATTTACATTAAAGAAGAATACAAGTATAGCAGGCTTTCAGGATCTAGAAGTGTACTGAAAGTTTCACTTAAACCATTATCCTTTCGGATGACAGAATGTTAACGGAATTCACATCATATGTGGGTTTCTGGCTGGGTTAATATATGAATAGTTAAAGGCTGTGAAGCCTAGGTACATATTTAACTGTGGGTGGTTTTTTTTTGTTGTATTGTCAGTTATTCTTTCGTTTATCATATTGATTTTTTTTTCGACATACCTACATATATCTTGAATATATTCCTTGCGCATCACATGCCCCAGTTACATGCATTTGCGGTGCGGAGTGTATGGAAGGGACATAAAACAACAATTGCGGCCCATGCAACTGCATACGAATTTCAATTTAATAACACAAATACCGTACGTCGTTGGTTGGTTCGTTGGTAAAGAGACAGTCCACAACGTGGCATCGTTGAAGGAGTCTTCTCCTTCATCATTTTCCCTGACTTCTTTGCAGAGAGTGCTGGAATCTCTCGGTGAATAAATTTTCAGTGAAAGCGTTCGGATAACGCAGGATGTTAATCAAGGTGAATTTCATTAGCTATGTAGAATGACTAATTCGTAGAATGTTTTTTCGTTCCTAAGCAGATTCTTAGAATCTGAACTTTTATTCAACTTGTTTTTTCTTTTCCAAACGAAAGTATTAAAAACTTTGAAGTAAGATTCATTGATTGTTTATTATGTAAATTTTGACTTAACAATTAATATTATATTATTGTATTGTATTACATCCTGTACTTTTAATAAGTTTTACTTTATGTACAGCTGTCTCATTTGTCAATAAATATCAAATATCGAATTCAGCTGATATTCACCTTTTCAAATAAAATGTGAATATTTTCCTGGTAATATTACGATGTATAGGTACTAAGAGACACTTTTTCTTCCTGTCCTAGATCTATTCCAGCTTTAGAGCTTCCAAACTTCCTCTCTTTGGCCTTGTTGTATGGTTATGTTTATAAAGAACAAAACAACACACCATCTTTCCATACTTCATTTACAAAAAAATAACAACATTGGGAACGACGAAGACGACTACGACGAGATGATATAACGATGAGAATCATGTTGATGCTGATGGAGAACCAAATACGTGAACTACCAAAACATGCCTGCCTTACGATAATCTTTCAGAGTATCACATGCATGAAAGGTATCGAATAGCAAGTTCTTGGCAGCATCGGTACACACTGCTGGATGGATGGGTGGCATAAGAATGCAATCTATGGAAATTTTCTATCCTCATCGTTACTTACCTTCCATCAAGCACTGGGATTACAAGACTTTTCAACTGAAATGTATTTAAATATTTTTATTTAATCCTGTCTTGAGGATTTTTCGATTGAAAGGCTTATATGATATTCTTGTTTTGAAAAAAGGATTTTAAATTGATCAGTCATTTTCACGGCATTTACGTCTTTGCTAGTTGTATTTTTTTTTCTGTGTTAAATTTTTGTTTGGGGAAAATCTTAAGCATCTGATTTCTAATATTGTTTTTTTATTTTATATTAAGAACGTAGACCCCTTTTCTGTGGTCAAAACAATTAAATAAAAAATCCCACATTCAAAACACAAATAACAAACATTACCATATTGAAGTCAGTTTTGAATTGAAATTTTTTTGCCAAATTATCACCCATGAATATCTAAATTCTAAACTATCAGCAGAATAATTAGAGCATCCTTGCTTCCGATTTCCGCCTGAATTCCATTTTCATTACCACATTTATTGGAATCCCATATTCATTTATTGCCTCCGCCGCCGCCCGCCCCCGCAAATTGTAACTGTTGCTAGTTCTCGTTTGTGTTGTCATCGAAGCAAATTGTCCTTTGGCTTATGTCCCTATAAAAAAAAATGTTGGTAAATTTGTCGATAGATGCAATTACTGTATTTATTTATTTTAGATTTGCTCTAAAATGCCGACAATTTTCCGCTACCACACACACTAATTGTTTGCAATCATTTATTCTAAACCAAAGTCCAACATAGTGGGGAAAAAAGAACAAATTCAATTAACCATTTATTTTAGTCGGTTGCCTAGATATTAATTCAAGTTGCCCTGACTTGCTAATTTCCCTATAATGTCATTTATCTAAATTTAAAAAAATATTATGTATATATGTTTTGTTTATTTATTAATTTGTAAAACATCACAAAGTTCCTATTTTAAGTAGCTAGGAATTTAATTATTCGGGTTATTTAATTCAATCGTCGAGTTCTGTTTAAAATTAATCCATTATTTTAAACATTAATTTAAAAAAGGTAAATTTTGATGGTCAGTTAAATTGAATAATTTTTTCAATCAAAACCTTTTGTACCAGCAGATCAACCTTTTTTGTTTCCAAGGAAGAGTTCATTATAAAAATTCATTAGAATTTAAGAGGATATTATAGAAAAACATGATTCACGTCTATTTGCTATATACAAATTTCTAAGAACAGCAGAACTGATTTGATTCAAAAAATCAACGGATCTTTTTCAAAAAGAAAGAACTAATAAGCCACAGTGTGTCATGATCATTATAATAATCATCAATTGGATTCAAATAAATCACATTGTATTTTCTGGAGTTGATTTGAACGGAGGCGAGATGAGGTTTGCGGCGTCAGCTAGTAGTTGTATTAAATTTTGAATTTGTATGAAGCTCCGGCAAAAAATTAAACGTTTAAATACGTTGAGGTTCCTGCGGTGCCATGCCATTTGGCCATATGCCATATGGCCATATTTCACTATTGAATTGTGTCATATGGCCATATTTTAATATATGGCTATTTGTCGCTTTGGTAATGTGTCATTTGACCATTATGGCTAAATGGCACTTGCAAACTTGTTCTTAAACTGCAAAAACAAGAACGAAAATACAATGGCGAAACTATAATAGTCCGCTAATGAACAATTTTAAGAGCATTTAGACTTTAGAGTGATACTAGCTTAAAATGACGTTTGAGTCTTGACTGAAACGTCATTTTAAGCTAGTATCACACTAAAGTTGCATTAGCGGACAATAATTTTGCACCAATATGTTTATGAAAATATGGTAAGTAACTGAACTCAAAAACTTTATTGCAACGTTTTTATAAATAAATAAAAAAACATCAAACAGAAAGAAACAGACAGAGCAATTAATTTTTCAAAGCTGCCACCGTTTCCTTTAATTTGCACGCTTATCTGGAAAGCGGGTGCTGCATTGCAATAATTCATTCTGAGTTTCTGAGCATCTTTTTTAACTTTCGTCTGAGGATGATGACGATCTAGAACATTCAAAATCGATTTGATTTGATTGGGAGCGAAACGGGCGGAAAAATTTTTGCCCAAAACAGAATCAATTTAGGATGTGAAAATAAAAAAAAATCGCGCGAATTATTATTGTTATTGTACCTGCTTCAAATCCAAATCTTTTATTGAAATAATATTTTAAAATATGTGAGACTGGGTTAAGGTTTAGTATTGCAAAAATAGTACCTAATTACGTCTGCATTCACATGATGCAAGAAAACTGAACATCAGATAAAGTGTGCTTGTAGAATGTCCTACTCTCACCGAACACCAAAGTTCAAAAGAACGTTTGCATTGGGAAGAGTTTCCTTTACGTAAACTGATAGTGTTTTAGAAAATCTCAACATACATTTCACAGCAACAATTTTAACTTAACAACTTTGCATAAATGTTTTCAAAATTATAAACATCATCAATGATTCTTATATAAGATTTTTAAATTTAAATTTGAACAAAATGTAAATTAATATATCTTTACTAACGTTGTTTGTAGCCGCAAGCTGGTACAACACTAAAAGTACCATCTAAAAGATAGTTCCTGCTCAAATCATTTTGCAAATTTTGTGTTTAATCTATGCCAAATATTGTCAATACGCTTTGAAAATATGTTTTTCCAATATATGGCAATTTGTCGCTTTTAGAAATCGTCATTTGACCATATGGCTGAATGACACAAGAAAATATGGTCAAATGACACATTACCAAAGCGAAAAATTGCCATATATTAAAATATGGCTATATGACTCAATTCAAAAGTGTCATATGGCCATATTTTGAAATATGGTCATATGGCATATGGCCAAATGGCATGGCACCGGTTCCTGCTGAATATTATATTCAAGGATATAATTTAGTGCCATTATTCCTTTCCCACCATGGTCTAGCCGTTTATCTCAGAAGTGATGTCACTTATCAATTCCAACGTGAATGAGCACATCATCCGAAGCCCAAATCTGGATAGAGTTTCAACTTCCAACAAATTTGACTCACAGCCCAACTCTATGCAAAGAATTGTTTTCTTGTATCGTTCCTGACTACTCCATTCAACAACACTTCTCTGAGTTTATTCATCTCTCTGTTCAACGAGCCCTGATTCTCACGTTTAACTTCCAGCTTAAAAAAGAGCTCCGTTTGGCAGTACGAAAAATCCAACTCAATGTCTTATTAATTTGTTTAGGAACTATAACTGCCCACTCTCACTATGCTTCCTTGATACTGACGCAGATTCCAGTACAGATATGATCCCAATTCACAAGTTCAATTCTTCTGGGAATGAGAAATTTTATCTCGAATAGGGTTAAAAGTATTACTGCATCAGACCCAAAGAGAACACATGGTTTAATATACGCTGCACTGTAAAGAGATTTGAGTTAAAGAGGTTGTTACAAAGCCAATCCCACTTATGAAAACCGGGATAAGCTTGAAGAAGTGAGGAGAGCCTACAATGTCCATCCGATGGACTAAATTTCTACATAGCCAAAAATTGAAGCATAAAATACTGCAATATCCCACAGGCAGTAAGAATTTTCTGTCATTTGTTGTAAACATGAAGAATTCTTCTTCTTTGAATTAAAAGTATTACTGCATCAGACCCAAAGAGAACACATGGTTTAATATACGCTGCGCTGTAAAGAGATTTGAGTTAAAGAGGTTGTTACAAAGCCAATCCTACTTATGAAAACCGGGATAAGCTTGAAGAAGTGAGGAGAGCCTACAATGTCCATCCGATGGACTAAATTTCTACATAGCCAAAAATTGAAGCATAAAATACTGCAATATCCCACAGGCAGTAAGAATTTTCTGTCATTTGTTGTAAACATGAAGAATTCTTCTTCTTTGTCTTCTGTCTTTGATTTCAAGATGCTCCAAAAGTATGAAAACGGAATTTTAGAAATAAAATCCAAAGCAGGTGGATTGGATAATCAGTTTTTCCATTAGAAACAAACATCATTAAGCCTCAGACGCGGAAATGTTGAAGTCCGAGGTTTTCATGTTTGGATCGTTCTGATAAGGTTGGGTTAGGTTTGAGTGGCTGTCATGGTTGGAAAAAGACACACTTAGGCCCACATAAATCTAAAAGGATTCTCCTAAAGGTGGTTATGTTAGTTAATCCACCTGATATTGGTTCTCTTAATAGCATCTTGTTCTAGCAAAAGTTTACTTGTTGCGATTGGTATACCCAGCATTAGCCATTTCTGGTTGAATGGGTACATCGGCTTTGACCGGCAGGTGAATGTTAAACTGTTGTACCATCTCCCTTAGAGACGATCGACAGTTTTGCACTTTTATCTGAGAAAATCCGGATAACAGATGTAGATATCACATTTTCTTTGACCAGGATAAAACTTCTTTAATCGCCAAAAGTTTTGCCTGGAACACGCTACAATGATCTGGAAGCCTGAATGAGAAACCTAGTTTTAGTCGTTCAGAATACACACCTCCACCAACCCCATCACCTCATCTTCCAGTAATGTCATAATTTCATATCTTATGTCATATCTATCGAACTGTAGTTGGGGGATGATATAGTCTGGTGTGCTTTGGAATTGATTCGAGATAAATAAGAATTACGGATGGGCAAATGTTATTGCAAGTTCACTCTGAAGAGTCTTTGAGATGAATTGCAGCACTTACAGCTATTTGTTTGCTAAGTATATCAAGAGGTGTCGGATAGAATAAAGTGTCCATTACTGCATGGGGTCGTATACAAAGTGATCCGCTTATACTTAAGCAAGCTGAGCTTTGCACATAGTCTACATCGATACGCTTAAAGTATTAGCTTATTCAGAGCGGTGTAGAAGAGTTCTTTTAAGGTATAATATGCTTTCCTGAAACAACTATAGAACGTCATCCACATAAGCAATTAGCAGACAGGTTAAAATTTCGTTTACTACCAGATTCCAGAGTAGAAGGGAGAGAACACCACCTTGCAGCCTACCTCTGCTGACAGATCAGTTTTGAAAAATTATTCTGCTAGTGAGCGCTTTATGAATTAATTCGACAAGCGAACTTTCCAATCAATGCTTGCTCTGAGATGTATATCAACAAGTCTTTATGGAGTCTAAGAACGAACGATGATAATCTTATGGGTTTGAGATATTAAGAGTTAACTTGCGAGAATTTTCCCGCTTAGGTTATGAAAACAACTTTCACTCTTCTCCATACAGGTCGCTGTTGAACAAAACTTTAAGAATTGGTGTACTTATATTCGAGGCATTTTGGAGTCCAGCTGGTACTATACCATCTGATCATGAGCCACGGGCACGACTTTACAAGTTCGATAGTGAAAAACTAGATTTCGCTGATTTTTCTAATTCGAAATCAAACAGTCATAATGTTAATAATGCATTGTATCAGTAATAAATAGCTGAAAATTCCAAATTTTTGAACTTACAAAACTTACTTGAAGATTCCCTCAGGGGATATAACAGAGCACTTGTTTCCAAAATTTCATATTTTAATGCGCTCTCAGCTTAAGCAAGTGATTGTTAACTTACCCCGAAACATATATTTATTTATTTAAAATACCCCATTTAATAACAATAAAAGAAAAAAATACCGTTCACATCGAGGGCCCCCAATTTTCACCACCATTATCATCGCAAACCATTTTTCTCCCACTTATGCTCTTCACCATAGTGCACCCACAATAATTCATACCGGAGTTCGATTTTGATTTAACAGAAACATTAAGGAAACCAACAAGGAATCAGCCAATATTTTATTAAATGTAATAATAATAATAAAAGAATCTTTTTTGCTACCATTGGGGTCGTCTTCCCTCGAATTGATCAGGATTCTCGATACCTTAATGTTTGTTCATATCAAACAAGTAGGGCTTCTGAATTTGCTCTCTGCCTACACAACACGAAGAAGCGTAGGGGAATGGTGGGTTGAAATGAGATCATATCAGTCATAAGACTTTAAACATTTTTTGAAAATTTGCTTGAACTCTGTTCTACCCAAAAATCTCCTATTTAATTTGAATACCAATTTCTTGGAAGAAAAAAAAAGTCCACCCATGTTGTTACATTCAGACCCAGGCACAACTGGAGAACCTACAGCTTGACCGTCAAAATATTCTCGAAACCAATAAAATTGGGATTTCCTAGGATTTTCAGTTTTTCTCTCCAATATTGGATATTTGGGATGTATTCGGTCGACCGGCCGTTGCGTTGTTGGGCGGGTGTGCTCATACGTCTGTCAGTAGGTTGGTGTGGTCGATGGTTTGGTGCTTGGTGTTAACGTTCAAGGCGAAATCGAAATCCAAAACCATAGTAAATCTATGTGTACATTCTCGTACATCAACTTTTTGCGTATATGTGCTCAATAAATCTTCTTTCTTTCTCCCTGTGTATCGACTTAGTTACCTACATATTTATATACGTAGCGTAGGTGTATGCTTATATAGAGAAGAAGGGTAAGTGGATGACAGTGGTTCAGTTCAGTTGGTAAACTTCGGAAGGTTGACGTTAAGGGAAGAAAAACATTATTGGAATTTCTGAAATGTTAGCCTCTGGCCGTTTTTGCTTTTCTCGAACTCGATTCGGCTGAGTGCTGCGTTAATATTGCATGTATTGAAAGGCAGTTCAATTCTCTGGTTATCGGGATATTTGTATGGGAAGGTGGGCCACACAGGCTTTTGATATTGTTTATGATATGCGAAGCAGCAGCATTCACAGCATTTGGTTAAATACTTCAAATTCACAACGGTTATAAACAAAAAGGAAGTTAAATAATGTGCATGCCTTTAAGGAGCAGGAAACAGGAAGTTGACAAGTTTTTACTCAAAAAATTGTTTTTAATACTGTCACCGCTTGTTAAGTTGTTACTCCTTGATATGTCGTTCTGCTAAGAAGCCTCCATTGCGGAATTTAATTTCTTGCGAGGCTGTGAAAGGTGTCCTTTCGTTTTATTTTTTATTTTATTTTTTATCTTCTTATTCCCTCATTTGTCGGATCAACCCGAAATGTCATGAAGAAAATGAAAAATTTATAGGCAAACGTTTTATATCCTGATTGATATATGAAGTTCGTTTTGTTGTTGGTAACTGTTGTGGTTGTTGTTGGTGAATTATTATTCCATTTGATGGGTATTTAAGCCAAGAAAAGGTCTTAAACATTTTCACCAACTGGCTGGGTGCTGATGATGTAATGAAAAGTTTGGTGTGCTGACAACAGGATTGTAATTGATTTTTTCTGTTTATCTTTTTGGTTTTTTCTTTTTATTTTTGAAGGAGATAATAAATGATTTAAGGGTTGAGATTGTTTCGTCGTTCTTTTATTGCGTGGGACTGGATTGAATTTAAATTTTCGATTTCGATAACGAGCGGAATGAATAGTACAAAAGTAAAATAATAAAGAAAGAAATATAAGGTCTTAAGACTTGTGGGATTTAAATCCTTATAACGATCTTTCACTTGCTATGTTTCGCCTTGATGAATGCGGCTGGTAACGGATTTGAAATTGCGAGGAAGTGTTGATGCGCAAATAAATATCTTAAAATATTTTTTAAAGGGTTCGTCTAAGACTTTCTTTCTATTTATCAGTTTTTATGTTTCAGTCCTATTTAATTTTTGAGTTGTCTTCCGAAGTTTATGACTTCGGCTACGGGATTTGATAAAGTCTGGCATCTTGTTCTTTTATCGAAAATGCGTGCTCTCGGTATCGACGAATCCCTCCTTCGTTGGATTAGACATTTTCTTTCGAACCGTTCAATACAAGTTGTGTTGGAAGGATTCAAGTCTGAAACCCACAACATAATTGCTGGTGTGCCCCAGGGCTCCGTTTTGCTCCGACCATCTTTCTCATTTTCATAAATTTTTTTCTTGTCTGTAACTTCTAATCCAATTAATTGTTTCGCTGACGATAGTACCCTTAGCTTTCTTATTCGTTTCCAGACTCACATCCCTCCTCTTCGGATGTGTAACTGCAATGGCAAAATATGATAAGCTCATTAAACTCTGACTTGAACAGCATTGTACAATGGGGAATACAAAATCGCGTAGAATTTAATGCTTGGAAAACCCCATGCTGTCTTGTATCGTTAAAGCGAGACATACCCCCTTGCCACTGTCCCTGAGTGGCACGTTCATCAATGAGACCGAACATCTCGAGATTTTCGGTATGTGAATCACTGACCACTGGTGCTCCAGTTACATACTTAAGCCTCTTGGACGGTATACAAAAAAGAGCCCTTAGAATGATTGGTGACAGAGACATAACCACCTCATTCACTTCCTTAGACCACCGTCACAACGTTTCGTGTCTCTGTCTGTTCTATCGTTACTTTTACGGTAACTGCTCTAGTGAAATAGCCAGTTGCATTCCTCCCCTTAAACAATTCGGCCGAAATACTCGCGCTTCTAGGAATGCCCATCAGTTTATCCTCGAGCCCAACTTCAGGCGTACTCTGAAGTCTAGAGAATCGTTCTTTAGCCGTACTACCTGAATGTGGAACTCCCTTTCACACTCTGTCTTTCCAAATTATTGCAATGTTCAGGAATCTAAGATCAATGTACGGCGGGGTAGCGTATATTCAGTCCAATCCATATCCAATGCTTTCAATCCACTATTGAAAGTGGCCGTAAACAAATACTTTTTTCGCTGAAATTTGTGTTCCATAAAAATAACTGTTTCGTCATGCATAAATTCGTGGAAAAAGGCTTCATAAAAATGGACCTTTAACTCATTTACTTGAAAACAACAGCCGTTTCAATGTACTCTAGCGGTTTTTAAATTTCCACAGCGGCTTCTAGATTTGAAAGGTTGGTTCTTCATTTATTTGGTCTTAAGGGTCGAACACACACCACATAAGCACCATCCACTGCAATTTTCTTAAAATAAATGAATTTTTATGTGGACGTTCTTGCAGTTTTATAGGTACCATTTCCGTGTGTACCGCAGGCAGGTACTTCAATTAAGACGTGCGTCGCCGCCGCCAACACCAAAATGCTTGCATTCTCATACGCCTGCCAAGTCGTACTACATTCTACTATAGGAAAAGAGTTTACTAATAAAAAAAAATAAGAAAAAGAAATAACAAAAAGTTGCAGTTTGTTTGTGGAAACTCCTCTCGTCGCGTCGCGCCCCGTCGCGTCGTCGTCATGCGTCGTCGCCGTCAGTCGGCTTCTCCATGTTGTTTCTCTTGCAGAGCAATTAAAACTTTTTCGAGCGTCATTTTGCTTGAACGCTATAAAAAGGATCCACAACGGTGTGCTGAATACCTATTTGCCATTAAATGGTTTTACATTACCAACATAGTTAAAGTCATAGTGATTCTGTTTATAAAGGTTAAAAATAGTACCAAATGAAAAATAAAAGCTGCTTCACTTGAGTGCGGGGGCTTAAAAATTGAAACGAAATGTTAGTTAACTATGTAGGTACCAACTCCTGACATGGAGTCGCATAGGGTATAAAAGTAGGTTTGTGCGTTTGCATTTTGTGTATGGTATAGGATAGGTCTTATTTAACAAACTTTAATTAAAATTGAATTTTTAATTCAGGTCTCAGTCTCCGTTTCTGTCTCCGACTCCGTCTTTCAGTGATGCAGGCATCACAGGCTGACAAAAAATAAACGGAGAGTTGTTGCAAGCAGCAGGCGGCTAAGAGTAAGTAATATGATTTGAGTTTTTCTATAGTTTTTGTCTGTAGAAACTGTTTTGACTTGTTTTTTGTATAATTTCCTTTTTTTCTGTTTCGAGGAAAGCCGAAAAGTGAGAGAGGATCGGAAGTAGAGGGGATAAATATATGTAGCCAAATAAATTCACTCAAAGAAGTTAATTTGCGAAATGGATTAAGTTGAGTAAGCATGAATGTTGAGATGGGGGTTTCTGCTTTTTTCAAAAATTTTATTTTACTCCTTGGAGAGAGTACCAATGTACTATGTGGTTCGTGTGTCACATTAAAATTGTAGATACAATGACTTTTTCACAAATTAAAACTTTTGCCAGTGTAACTTCGTTTGTTGTTGTTGTTTTTGCGGTGGGAGGAATTGGCAAAACAAGTCTTTTGTCAGTTCAGTTTGGGATTTAATTTTTTGTGTGTTTGCTTGCTTTTTTTGTCCTTTAGTGTTCGGTTAACTAATAACAAAAAGTTGCAAGGTAGCGGTACGAACTGTTGGAATTATTTTGTAGAATTACTTAAGCCAAGCAAATTACTGTTGATAATTTTGTCTTTGTGTTTTATACATGTTTTATGAGTTCCTGAAAGTGTATTTACCTACCTGAAATTTCTGATAAGCTGTAGATATTGTTTTAAATGCGGAGCTTAAAAAACTTAAGGTGATTAAAATTTATGAGAAAAGGGAACTGGCAATTCTTGATATTTGTATGTAGGTATGGAGAGCAGGTGTGTGTGGTTTAATTTTGTTGCAGCAAAATTAATTAAATTAAGACTTAACTAGAAGTATAACTTTGATGGCAATCATAAATGACGTTTTCTTATGAATAATTTCTCGTTTATGTATTTTACTCCACAAATACAGTATAGCCAATTCTTCAGAAATAACAAATGTCAAAATCCTGATTTTGACCAAAAATATGCGCCCATAAATGAGAAGAAGGGTCAATTCTGATTTTATTTTAGATTGAATTGAAGAAAAAACGTCTGTTCGCTCGCCCTCTATCAGTCACTGAAAACCAAAATTATCTGCGAGGGCTGGTTACCGAGTTGTGGAAACATAATCATTTTTCTTGTAGAAGTTATCGAAATCATTTTTTCATGATTTTCGAAAACAGTATATATTTTTTAGCTTGACCAAACAGCGTTTCCACTGCAACGCATTTTTACCATAGTGCACTTTCGAGAAAATGGTATTTCAGTGAAAATGCAATTTTCTAATAGAATTTGCAATCATGGAATTCATTTACATAAAATTACCTATTCCAATGTCTTTCACTGCATACTTCTATGAATATTACGAAGAACAGACAAAAAATATGATCTCCTCAAGGCGCAAAAACATGTGTCTTTAAGGCGTCTTCTTGTTGTTGCGCCTTAACGCTACTAAATTTTTTTTATTTTTGGTTGTTGTCAATGCTATAGTTCTTGCGCCGCGCCGCCGTGAGCCAACTATGGTATTTGAAATTATTTGTATTGGCCTTGTTCAAGCCGTTTCAAGGCGTTTTTGATATCACTCACACACACCATCATAAATTTCTTCCAATAGTTAGGTGCACGGTTGCCACTTGGAAAATTAAAATATGACCAAAATCAGAAAGAAAAATGACCAAATGCAGTAAAGAAAGACCATCGCTATAAAAATAATCAACGGTCTTATTTTAATTCATTTATTTTCAAAAACAATTTCCTAACAAAAACGCCCGATGAAATCACAAACCAAACATAAATAAATAAAATACATTAGAGCAAAAGAAAATGACGTATACAGGGAGGGCCATTTAGTGGTTTCTTTTGAAAAATGTTATAAAAGGAACAAAATTAAATTTTTGTCCATGTATTATGGCACACATTCCCATTATTTATGGAACACCACTTCGTTCAAGTGGCTGCCTCGACTGGCTTTGCAGTAGCGCATTCTGTTACTCGAATTTTCTAAGACCTTGTTGATGATTTCCAGCTGTAGCTCACAGATTGCTTGGTTGATACTGGCATGAATCGTTTCTGGATTGTTAACAAAACATCGGTCCTATACGGTTCCCCACAAAAAATCCAAAGGGGTTAAATCGTAGCTGCGAGGTGGCCAATTGACATAGCCAAAACAAGATTTGTGAATCTGGACCGTAAAGGTCGATTGTGATGGCATAGGCAGGGGCCTGATGATGGGATTCGCGTTTGTTTGACATTTTTCAATTATTGCTTTCACTTTCGCCTTCTTCGTTTTGAATTCAACCAATTAACGAAGGCGAATATTGGAAGAAATATTTTCGCTCCGCCACTAATTCGTTAATAAGGAGGAGTTAAAGGAGATCAACTGTCACAAACCTTCTTGCCTTTACGCATAATTGTCTGAACAGTTTAGAACATGGACTGGAAACTGATTGTGTATACACTGACTTTTCAAAAGCTTTTGATCAACTGTCTCACTCAGTTATCCCCCTGGGCTTGTTTCATGGATTTCTTCTTACATTGAGGATAGAACTTATCAAGTTAAATTCAGAGATATGTTTTCGAAGACTTTTACTGCAAAATCTGGTGTTCCACAGGGTAGTCATTTAGGACCTCTTCTATTTATTTTATCAATAAATGATGCACCGTTATGTGTTCTAAACAGTGAAATTCTTATTTTTGCAGATGATATGAAGATCTTTAAGAAAATTACATCTAACAATGATCGCATTCTTCTGCAAAATGATATTAATAGGTTTTCGGTATGGTGTAATAAGAATAGTTAAAATCTTAATCCGTCGAAATGTCAGACAATGACATTCTCAAAGAAACGAGCAACTTCGACCTATGAGTATTATATATCTCAGCAAAATCTTTCTCGTGTTTTTAAAGTAAGGGACTTAGGGGTTCTTTTTACACCGAATTTAGATTTTACAGAGCACATTAACAACATTGTTAATAAAGCTAATTCTATGCTAGGGTTCGTGAAACGTTGGTCAAAAGAATGTCTTGATCCTAATGTCACCCTTTCTCTTTATAATTGCCTTGTTCGTCCCCACCTTGAATATGCTTCACAGATTTGGAGTCCTTATTATGACGTTCATATTGACAGGTTAGAAACGGTGCAACGTAATTTTACTCGTTTCACATTAAAAGGTTTTCAATGGCATGATCCTCGAAATATTCCATCTTATGAGGATCGAGTATCACTTCTTCAAATGCAAACGCTGTCTCAAAGAAGGATCAACAATGATATAGTTTTCCTTCATCAACTTATTACAGGCGTCACAGATGCACCAGACCTTCTTAGTGCTATACTTTTTCACTATCGGGGAGGAGGTTATCACCTTCGTAGCACCGATCTAATTAAAGTCCCAAGACATAGGACCAATTACGGAATGCATGAGCCCTTGACAAGGATGAGTAGGCGTTTGAATTATAATACGGATCTTATTGACTTTCATATTAATAAGAATAAATTAAAGATTATACTTAAAACCAGTGTGGCACGCTCTTAAATGTTTTTTGTTGTCTACTAACGTATTTTTTTCTTTTTTTTTTATTATTTGTAAGAAAAAGAAGAACTCTGTTTTCTTTTTTTTCTTGTATTTTTTACGAACTTGACAAGTGTTTTCTAAACGCGTATTTACTTTTTTCTTTGTTTTTTATATTTTTAAAATTTTTTGACTTAAAATTTTTTAAATTTTTGATGTTTTGCATTTTTTCTTTTTTTACTTTTTGTAATATTTTAATATAAAATTTTAATTTATTTTGTTTTTCTTGTTATACCTGCTTGTATTAAGCAGTCCCAAACTCTTGTCTTCCTGGTACATACCTATTCGTGTCGCCATCACTTTTTTTTATTATTTTATTTATTTCAAATAATTTCAAATAAAGTGCCGATACGACTTGCAACCGTAATTGTAATCATACTCGGTGAAAATGGACCCCAGCGCGTGCGGTATCTGGGGGGAAAGAGGCGTGGGATTTAAAAAATAAAAAAAATAAAAATAAAATAAAAAAAATAAGGAAATACGACGCGAGTTGAATTTGAAAGGTCAAATTGAAAACGATCCGCCGCAAATCCCATAATCTGGCCCCTGTATGGCATGGCGGACCATCCTGCATGACCCAGAGGTGGTCGGAATCTATGCCTTCAATTTCAGTAAAAACATTCAGATTACATACCTACTGTTTTTCTATCAAGATTTCGAGCGGGAGACAGACCACCTTTTAGTGCATTCTGTCTATTCTTTGATGTTTAGTATATAACTGTGCTCTTTTACTTTTCTGCAGAGAGATGGAAGGCTGCAGGTAATGCAGTGTGCAAATCGAATGGGAGGGGGGAGTCTATTCCCCCGTTTAGCAGCTCCCTGCTAATTTTCTAAAAAAATTGACTTATTTTGTAAAAAACAAAATATTAAAAATCAACGGCTTCGTTTACAACACCGTGCTATACCTTTCTGGAAAGCCAAAAACTTCTTCTTTCATTTTGTTTTTAAATGAAATTTTTTTAACGAATAGTTTAAAAAATATAAATTTTCAAACTCAAAACTTTCAAAAAAAGAACATTTTTGAACTAATTTTTTTCAAAATTTTATGTAATGTAAGTACTCCTTTTGTTTTAAAAATTCAATGCCTTTGTTAATTTTTAGTCGAAAACAGAAAACCGGATGCAAAAATGTCGACAACAAAACAGAAGAATTCATACTCAATACATTGATACAAACAAAAACCATCATCAATAAACAAAAGAATAAAATTATAATCACAAACGCAGACAAAGGAAATAAAACAGTAGTCATATATAGATAAAATTACAACAACAAAATGAACAAACTACATACAAAACTACATACAAAACAATGAGAGCCGATCCAACCAATAGTCTACAAAAAACAAACAATGAAATAGTTAATAACCTATAAAAAAAAAATAATTGATATTAGACAAAAAGCAAAACTCTCAAATTCCGCAGCATCAGCACCAATACTTTATGGACTTCCCAAAATCCACAAACCCGACATTCCTCTCAGGCCAATTGCAGCATCAACCAATGTTCCGTGTTACAATCTCTCAAAAAACGTTGGAGAAATTCTCAAAACAATAATATCAGAAGAGTACAAGAACTCTCTTCAACTAAAAAATAGAATAAAGAAAATAGAACTTCATGAAGAAGAGATTCTTGTCTCATTTGATGTGATATCTATCTCTTTTCACTAACATACCCACATACACAGCCATAAAAATAATTATGCAAAATTGGGAAAGACTAAGCAACAACATTAAAATACCTAAATCACAGTTCTTAAAAATATAAAACTTCTGCTTAAATGTCAACAACTATTTCAAATATGACACAACATTCTACAACCAAACATTCGGTATGCCAATGGGAAACCCTTTATCACCCACCACAAAAGCTGACGTCGTATTTATAAATTCATAAATAAATATGTAGATGACATTATATATTGTATTATTAATCGCATCCAACTCAAAGATCATTAAAGCCCAAGAAAGAAAAATTTCTCGCAATGTCATTTACTTGAATCCAAACTAACTTTCTAATTTCATTAAAGCATGTAGTAAATTGCAAATTTCGTTGAAAAATTCAACAAATTCTCGTTCTTCTGTTGTGTTTTGACTATTTCACAAAATCAGAATTCCATACAGCTTTTGATTGCCCCCCTTATTTGCTGACTTTCCCGTTAGACTGGCCCAAAAATTTGTTTTTAAGCAGGCTATATCTAAAGTGAAATTTTACACAAATGCATTGAGGATTGAGTGGACATACAAATACAGCAATGCACTTTAAATTCTATGCAAAACTTGAATTTAGGTCTTGAAGTTCTTCGTGCTCTCGCAGAGTTTTCCGAGTACCCAATCCAAAATTTTCCGTTTTTCCATTTGAAAATCAGTGCACCTACAATTAAATGCAATTTTCCCTTTAAAAACCACTGAATTTTCCGAGATTTTCTATTTTCCACTCAAAAACCTATTTTAAAATTTTCCAGTTTTCCATTTGAAAACCAATGCAGTTTTCCTGCAGTTGTTCACCAAGAATTTTCTTTATCCGTTCCAAAACCCATTTTGAAGTTTTTCAGTTTTCCATACATACAATTTTCACTTTGAAAACCAAAGAGTTTTCCTAGTTTTTCACCAAGAACTTTCTATTTTCCATTCGAAAACCCATTTTGAAGTTTTCCAGTTTTCTATTTGAAAACCAGTGTACCTACAATTATATTTATTCGTGAAAATCGACGAATATTCGGTTATTCGTTGGTCGTTGGTCGTTGTTCCTGCTCTTGTGAACAGTTCTTAACTTTACTTTTGGTTTTGACTGGGACCGAAATTTAACGATTGTATAGAACGAATCAACCTCGAACGACGAAGGGCAAATTTTGACCGAGACCGAAATGTAGGTACCTAATATTCATAATGCGAATTGAACATGCACTGCACAGAGACTGAAAACTAAAATCAATGTTTTTTTTGAATATCGATGTTAAAATTTTCTTTTCTACAGAAAATCGTGGCCAAAAATTCGCATGTAAGCATTGTCTTGGTCCAACAGCTTAAATAGAAGTTCATGAATAGGAAATGAAATGAAATGAAAAATAGAGAGATATATCAAAAAATTGATGTCGACTATCAGTTTCCTGAGTTTTAAAACAAAATCTTCGAGTAAGTAAATTAAAATCATTGTTTTTTGCCATTAAAAACATTATTTCTTTTATTTTCAGAACCTCCAATTGCACAATCAATGCATGGAAGAAGAATACTACAACATTTATAAAGTAATTGTTTTGTTTGTTTCTTAGTTTATTGACTACAATCATACAACCGACAAACAAACAAAAGTCTTACTTTATTTTATTAGTATAGACTAAAGAGTATAGACAATCCTAAGGAGAGGTCAATGTAATGTGGATACACTTTATCTCTTTCACTCTAATATCTCTATATCTCTATATGTCTATCTATAATATGTAATGTTGTAGGACCAGGTTTTCGTCCTTGATGTTTGTGGGTGTGACTACACACTATTGTGTAGTATCAGTTCTCAAATTATCTGCCACAAATCTAGAAATCGCAGCTTTGTTTATTTATTCTGAGGCGCTTATACTGTCCGAAGACCGCAGTAAACGTTGAACAGATAAACGAACAAAGGTATTAAACAAAAGAAAATTGAATCACCAACAAAGATGAATGAAAAGACGTTTTGTTGTATTTTCAAATATATATACAAACAATTTTATTAATAAAATAATTGAGTAATTTAAATTACGTTAAATGAAATGAGTTGGCAACCATAAACTTCGTTGAACTATTTTTCATAAAATGATCTAGGCGCTTTGAAGAAAACGTCGTAAATAATAAAAAATAATTAAACGATTCAAGGTTGGCTTACAATCAAAGCCACTCCCTCTGGTGTGATACTTTTTTGAGAACGTTAGCGCTAGGCAACCTTTGCTCAACGAAATATCAAACAAGAGTGATTTGCTTTGAATCAAGCTCTGCCTTTTATATGATTTTTGAAATAATTTTAAATCAATGAAATATATGATTACAAACATAAATTATTTTAAAGTGATTAAACATGAAGTGTTAAGTTAGAATATTGAACATTTAAATGAGAATTATATGAATTAACAGTAAATGGATGTTTTATAATGTGTACATACTGTAATGTGTATACACTCTTTCACTTTAATATCGTGTTTTAGTAGAATAAGTAAGTAGCAACAGTTTTATTTGTAATAGTGAACACTTGTGTAGGACAGTTAGAATAAGGGCCAACATCTAGTGATTAAGAGGAGAACTCGCTTCGTTAAGTGTAGAGAACATTCAGCGCCTACAAGGGCCTAGTTGTTTCTCGAACCGATTTGAGTTATATAAATAGCCACTTGCAGTTGCCCGTAGCTTAGTGGTTAAAGTGCGTTGGCTGCTAGGCAGAACGTGCGTCGTGGGTTCGAGTCCTACTCGTGCCCATAAAAGTTTTTATTTCATCTTTCACGGATACTGCCTCTTGCGAAGACCCGACAAAACTTCCAAGAGTATCAATCTGTCATGAAAAAGTGCTTCTCAACTTTGCCGTTCGGAATCGGCGTTAAATTGTAGGTCCCCTCAATTCTTCACACGCACTCAGAGAATTGTTGATGAGGAGAGTAAGCCACTTAGGCCTTGACTCTTCAAGAGTATTTTTTAAATAGCCATTGCAGCGAAGAATTCAATTGATTATGAACTACGGTAAAGTAAAGAATAAACAAGTTTGTGTGTGATTTAAACAAAGTAAATTTTGTTTTATTTACAAAGTGTGAATAATTTTTAATTGTCGGATCAAGCCGAATGTTACAATACTATTATAAAAAGGAAAGATTTGTATTTTTCTTTGTTACGATTTAACTCAAGAATTACTGATCCGATTTCAAAGATTTTTTCACCACTCGCGGTTAACATCGCGGGCACAGCTAGTATACACCAAAAAGCTACTCTTTGCCAACTTTGTGGGTAGTTTCCTGGTGTTCCTCCTTCAGTCTGAAATGCAATTATCTTCTGCACGACGTAGAAGGAGCTCAAAGCTCAACTGTGAAACTAATTTTCACATTAACATTATTTATTTATTTTTTCAGTATAGACTGTATCTTCAATTTAAGGCTAACAGTTTACGCATTATTGAGGTACGAGTAAGGGTGTTGTCTTAAAAGTGTTAAGCGTACCATAAAAGTGACTTGACGAGACCATATGCCAGAGATTATTTTTAAATATTTAATTTCATGCCTGTGTGTCGAAATGTTGTCCATGGCATTGAATATAAAGTCTTTTTAACCATGAGCTCTTAAAGAACAAAAGATTTTAGCACCACTCAGTCGAAAATTTTGCTCTGCCTTCTGCCTAGTAGCTTTCAAGGATATAATTTTAGTACTCATGATTCAGAATAAAAGTCAACGATTTTCCATTGTTATGATTTCAAATGTGAGTCGCCAGCAATTTTACTGTTGCATATCCATCAAAAAAGGACTCTCGACGTCATCATTTAAATTACTCTGCTGGATGAAAAAAATCAAGACTACTTGCAATGCTCTCTTGTTGATGAATAGAATGTTTTAAAATATTTCAATTATTACAACTGACTCATGTCAGTGAGCATAACAACATTTTGAGAGAGACGAATCGCAAAAATATTGAACAAAAAATCCAATTGCTTTTATACTCATTTTACCTATAACACTGTATGGCATATATTTATTTTTTATTTTTTTACAAGAATACAAAACCTCGCGATTGTTGATAAAACATACTACAACCAACAACAACAATTGTAGATAATGCTTCACTGACACTTGTGAGTCGCGGCCATCCATCCGCAATGTCCTTGCAATTCGTTTACATATACCACGCATTTGGTTTGCAGGCATCCGTTTTATTCGTCCTTAAAACTTGATTTTTTTTATTATAAAATATTTTCTTTTTTTCCATTCGTTTCATTTCGTTGTCATGCAAATACACGATAATAATGCAAAAATATGAGCATGTTCTCAATGTCATTGCGAAATATATAAAATTATATTTTATGTATAAATGTCGGTTTGTCGTGTGGAATAATATTAAATTTTTATTGTAAAATATCCCATTAAAAAAACAACGCTCCCATCAAGGATATCACAATTTTTTGTTCGTCTTCTTGAATATAAACAACAAGTATTCTCGGATAGGAGGGTTCTCATCTCATCCTTGTCGGTCGTACTTGTCGTCGCATTTGTGTTTTTTTTTTTTAGAATGAAAAAAAGATGTTTTTCCTTACGATTTGCATTCATTGATCTATAAAAGTAAAAAGGTATTTGGTTACTTTTCTTGCATGGGAATATTCTTTACCTTCAAGTCATTTTTGACTGACAATGATACTGTTGTTATTTTCGAATGTTAAAGCAGAAAAACCAAGGCAAAGGTAGACTTCATCTTCACCGTCATCCTCGCAAAATATTCGAGAAGAAACAAAGAGAAATAAAGTTTTTCCAACAAGGACGTCGCGATGTTTGTTGCCGACTGAGAAGCCTTTTTTTATTCCGAAATCAATCTGTAGACGGCAAGGACAAAAACGCAAGAAGTTGGATGTTTCTTTGTTGCAAAAATATAACTTTATTTGAGCTAAGAAAAGATTTTCTGTTTGAAAGAAATCATGGAATGGGACTCTCAATGCGATGTTCTTATTTGTATACAACAAGGAATTTGAATATTTTTGAGATTGGATACTGTTGAGATTTTAAATGTTCAATGAATATTGAATCCCTGAAGAACACATTAATGCTGGCAACAAATATTTGAAAACATGAGGAAGAAACGCTTCTGGTATCCTTGAAGCATCCTAAACGTTTGAATTTTTGTTTAAACATTTCTCAAGATAGTATCTATAGAAGAACTATCTTGAGAAACTTCGTCACAAAATTTCTCTTAAAACTGAAACCTGAAACGGATATTCTAAGATTTTTAAAGTGTTTCTTACTTACTTATCCGGCTCCCAATCGAAGGATATCACCCTGAGACACAGCAGCCATCCATCGGGAACGGTCCTTTGCATGCCGTCTCTAGTAGCCAAAACCACGCGCTCTTTCATCTGCAGTCACTTGACCGTTGAACCGCAGGTTCGGTCTTGCCTTTTCGAACCTGGGGGCTGCGAAGAGAAGGCTTTCTTCGCTGGAAAATTGTGATCCATTGACTCGATGAAGCCGAGCCAATGTAGTCGTCTTTTCTTCGCTTTCCGGACTACACCTACCATCCCCATCTTGGTTCAGCTCGTACAGTTCGCGGTTGAACCTTCTTCTCTATACGCCATCTTCGCATACGTTAACGAAAATCCATCGAAGAATTTTTCTTTCGAAAGTGCCAAGTATCTTTTCCCGTTCTTGATTTATCGTCCAACACCTGATACCGTAGAGTATGTTACGAATATATCAAAATAAGTCCATCTAGCCAAACCCGAACACGATGAAGATTAAAAGCAGAAGATCACTGTGTCGTATACTTAATGCATTTCTTCAGAAAATTTTAAGATGTCGAATTTTCTAGACAATGTATATGCAAATTTTGCTCAAAACTCGAAATAGATAAAATAATTCCTTTTTGCTTGATCTTAAATGGAGTGTTCCAAAAAAAAAAGCGGTTTCGTTGAATGCACTCTGCGTTTGCGTGTGGAATTCGAAATTCGAAAACTCACTGAATCCACTCAGGAAACAGTGAGTGCCAACTTTTATGAATGCGGTAGCTTGTGCCAAAATTTTTAGAAAAGTTCTTTTTCGTAGTGACCACCAAGCAGAAAACTTCTCCTGAAAGGTACGTTCTAACATTAAAATTAAACAAAAATTAAAAGCAATTTAGTTAAAGCCCTCGGTTTGACATTTCGTTCAACAGAAATTCGTTTTCCATTCCAAAAAGAAAGAAAATTAAAGAAATAGAGAAAGTTAAACATTGATCGTCGAAAAAAAAGAGCATCGCAAACCAAAGTGCGAGGGAAATTACGCAAAAGCAAAATAATTAGGCTGTATCATACTCATCTCAGCAGGTAAATTTACACCTTTATTTAGTAGGAAAATACCTTTAATTAGCTTACCTATGCAAATTCAAAATGCATGGTTAAGAGTTTTTTGATGAAACTAAGATGTTGTGTGATTTCCATCCAGGCGCTCTTGTTCAGAGCTTTTGACACTTGCACTCACCACGTGCTCTGCTGTGTCTCTTAATTCCGAAATTATCAAAATTGGACAGCAAAATAAGGGAATTAGAAGAAGGCCAAAGGATCCAGTTTGGTTCTCGTGAACTAGAACTCAACTAGAACGCAACTACACCTCTCAGTAACGGCTCCTTTCCAGTGAAAATACCGAAACGAATACTGGGCGAGCTTCTTCAAAATTCCAAGCTCAAGTCCAATTCAGTACAGAGAAGGTCAGCAAGCGACGCGATTGTCTCAAGTTAAGGCTTTAGATCGGTGAGGTGCGGTATGAGTAGTAAGAGGTAAGCGTCTGTGTTGCGCATATTTTGGTTCGCGGAAAGAAAGCAATTTAGGAGTCCGAATCTATCCAGAAAGTCGCATTACACCGGATTTATCAAAAAAAAAAAAAGAATAATAGTAACAAAAAAAAAAGAAACAAAGAAAGATCATTTTTGATATCAAAATCGTGAACAATGTCACAAGTGCGTGCAAGATAATTTTAAGATTAAATTTAGAAAAAAAAGCTTTATTTAAATTACCTACTTAGACGTGTACATACATATATATAATTATCTTTAAATTTAAAAGCAGTGTATTGTGATAGTCTTGGTTTGAGCAGTAATATCACCTTAAGTTTTCACTCAAAATTTTACTCAATCGGAACCCTGTGGAAATTGTGCACAAAATCCCCGTAAGCGGTAAGTTTCCAAAATTTACATTCTCCGTGACAGGCCAAACTATCATTATATTTTTATTGCTCATTACATTATTATATTATAGTCCTATTTGTTTTGATTGATGCTTTGAATTAACTAAATCGCTATCATATATTTAAAAATTAGAACTTAATCCATTTAAATTTGCTACACCTAAGATTATAAAATTTGAATAATTACACTTAAAACTAGAATTCGAACACAAAAATATCAAAGCTTGAACACGTTAGGATAAGAATATAAAAAACAAATACGAATTCACATGCACCACGAGTTGAACTATTTAAATATGTTACTTAACCTACGTGATTTACTAATTGTATAAACATGCATAAAATCGAAGTAATGTTTTGAATTTGAAAGACCATGGCGGCAAGTGGGGAAAATTATAGTGCCAATTTAAAAAGTTTTGTGTAACCAAGAAACCAGGGACAAATCGCCCATAATTACAAGAGCTACGCGATCTGTCAAGGAATTCGCGAAAGCTGATAAGGAGGGTAATAGGTAACTCAGGCGATCACAACATCCGTCGCCTTTGAAAGCAGGCAGAAAAGATGTCCGCCCGAATTTCTGAATGGATTCAAATCTTGGCATGATTTAGATTTTTCTTTTAATGCGTTTGGTTTTCGAAGCGCAAGAACTACCGCCCAAATCCGACGTCACCTAGCTGTGCAGATGCAAGCATGCCAAGTTAGCTCTAAGAACACCACTCTGAGATAAACCGCAGCAAGTAGGACTGGTAATATCAAAGTCTTGTATAGCAGGCACTTTGTCTTTCGAATGAGAAGTTTTGAACCCTGTTGTTTTGCCAAACCGAAGTAGTAGCGGTTCGCTAGGGTAATTCTTCGTCGGTGTCTTATTCAGTGGACAGATGTTCTATTGTTTGTTGATGTTTTGTCCTCGTTCACTTGAAGACCAACGAGCTTCGCCTGTTCTTCAATCGCTGTGAAGGCCTCAAGCTCTTCGGGAGCGACCGATGATGTCTATGTCTCATGAGCCTAGGAGCTGGGTGGATTTGTTGAAGAAAGTGGTTTCCGTGTTCACACCTGCCATGCGCACTATCTGCTCCAGGACTATGTTGAAGAAATCACATTACAGCGCTTCTCCTTGTCTAAGCCCTGCGAACGTTTGAAACAATTCGGATGAGCTGTTACCCATGTGCACACTGCACTGAATATTGTTTATTATCATGTCGCACAGCTCGATCAGTTTGTTCGGGATCCCCAAGTGAGACATCAGCCTCATAAGCTCTTTGCGGTGGATGCTATCATAAGCAGCTTTGAAGTCAATGAAAAGATGGTGGTTTTCGACTTGAAATTCGTTGGTGTTTTCCAGAATTTTCCTCAGTGTGAATATTTGGTCTATTGTTACTCTGCCTGGCCTTAAGCCACACTGGTGCGTTCCGATTATTGTGTTTTAGAAAGGTTTAAGACGCTCACACAGTACCTACGTTGGAAAGGATTTTGTATGCAGGGATATGCCTCGGTAGTTTTTGCATGAAAAAGGATCGTCTTTTTTGTAGATGGGGTATATGGAGTTTATAGACCCGTCCCGTTAGTGGGCATGCAATCTTCCTCCAATACTTTATTGTTGACCTAGGTATCTAAAGAGTTCCGCAGAATTGCCATTCGACCCAGCGGACTTGTTACTTTTAGCTTTTGGATATCTCATTCTTCCTCTTCTATGCTGGGGGCTGGGACTGGGTTTTTCTCCATTGATTGGTTTCGCTTCTCTTTCGTCATTGGATCGCTCGACATTATGCGCATGCAGCAGCAGCTGGAAGTGTTGCTTGAAAACATCTTTAATTCCATGTGCTTCGTTAACTAGGTTTGATTCACTGTTTCGAATAGCCTGTGCCAGGGTTCTGAAACCAGAAGATTATTGTTTCGAACTTTTAAAGAAACGTAGGATGTTGTTCTTTGCACGTTACTCTCCGAGATCTTTGAGCTGAGAAGCTGCGGATCCTTATTATCCATTTATTAATATCCCTTTCTAGGAAGTTGATGAGCAACTGTCAGAATTGATACTACTTCAAATGAATAGCCCATTTACTTCTTCCTGAACCCGTCCAGTCAGAACAAAGTGTAAATGACCCTTAAAACAACAAAGTTTCACTAAACAAAACAAACAAAATAGAGCCATTCGAATAATACAAATTTGAAATCGCTCATGTGAAAAAAGGAAGCAATTTCTGAACGACTTCCGTCACAATACCCATTGCCATTCACATACCTATCATCCCACACCCCACAACCATATAGAATGTATTAAAAAAAAGGAATCTTATAGATATTTTTTTGTACTTGCGAAAACAATTTACAATAAATTCCAATTGTATTTTTCATTTTGAATGCTTGTTGTGTATTGTGTTCTTCATCGTCAAGACTCGAGGAGTTCGTTGTATGACGCATCCTGCTCCAACGGCTTCAACTCGGTTGAGAGACGGAGAACTCATTTATTCATGTTATGATGATGTGAAAGTAAACAAAACATGGTCGACAGTGGGGCCGATCAGAAAATGTCGGCAACTACAACGAACGACCGACCGACGCATGACACGGAGGCGGCAACGGCGACGCGACATGCCAAAATGATATGAAGACGTGTATTGTTTTATTCAGTAAGTCTTCACTATAAGAGGAAATGGGAACAAGCTTAAAGCCCTGTTTAAATATATAACTCTGTTTCTATTTGTCTCTGTTTACTCTTGTATATAATTTTTTTCCTCTTGATGGAAAGGTAGAAACTGTAACAGGATAGAGTGAACTTCTGTGTGAGAAAATTCAAGCTGTAAGCACTCTTGGAATGGAAAACAATAGACCAACCACTCCACAACCTCTATACACTCCACTATCGTCCAATTCTTTGTGAAAACAAACAAAAGTGCGGACGAACAGACATGAGACGGGCAGAAACTGACAGAAACCCTATTTCTGCTGGTTTAATTTTTCTTCAACAGTCAGTCACGAATGGAATGATAAATATTTTTGTTGTATTGAATCCTTAATGATTGTACAACATAAAACAACTCAACTCAGTTGATATTTTATCCAGAACCTTACCTACCTCAATACACATGAATAAAAGGATATACTCGTTTTTCGTGCTGAAGAGAGTGAGATAAAATATCCTTTTTTCTACCTTTCATTGATGGTCCCCTGAACGGAGTGACAAAACATAAGGATTCTTTTACAATGAACCATTAAATAATTGAAATTGCTTCATCTCCATCGTTCGGTGTCTTGTGGATATTCTATTGAAATTTAAATCAATGTTTTCAATTGTTACAAATGCTGATGATTATCATTGTTTTAATTGTTGTCTCTTTAGAAAAGGATTGCTTCATCGCTATTAAGATTTATTGCTGACAGTTATAGAACTCTTGCTGTCAACAGGATAAATGAAGAAATGTTACCTTTGGCCGAATTAGTTTACTGGCACACTGGTGAGCCAATTCAGTTTGACAAAATGCTCTTTGAATTTGAATGGCTCCTTTTACTTTTATTGAAATTGTTTTTTCTTACTTTAAAAGAGAACAAAATCAAAACTTCATTTTGTTAATTTTGGTAAGAACTAAAAATTGTAAGGAAAAGTATGATCCTTGATCCTTGATCCTTTTCCAAGAAACTGAAACTGCTCTGAAACTGTTATGTAGATCATCGAAGCTGAAAGCTAATGCATCTCATGTATATCTTCTGTTTTGAGTATTCTCTTTCTGCACCAAAAATGTAGGTATACATCGTCGCCTGAAAAGCAAAGTGACATAAGTCAAAATTTGGCGATTTTGAGTTAAGTACACAGAAAGAATCGCAAAAAAAAAATACTATTTTGCTATCAAACCGTCATAAGTATAGTTATTAAACTGACAGCGGGAGGGCGTAAGTGTCGTTTTGAATTTATTGTAACATCCCTGGTCTTCTTTCCGCCAAAATGACTTAAACACAAAAATGCAAGGCTGATGGGACATTTTGCTTGATAAAAATATTTAATTTTTGTTTTGTGTCATTTTGATGCTGAAATAAAAACGACACTTCTTCATACATTATCGGATTTTCTTTTCAAATTTATAAGATATTTTGATGCGAAACGACACAAGTCTGACACTTTTTTTTTTTTTAAACGGTTTTTTGAAAAACTTCAATAAACAACTCGAAAGAAGAAAGAAAAATAATACTTTTTTACTCTACAACTTTTTTGTTTTGACTGAAATTCATAACTAAATTTAATTTTTTAAGTAACAAAAAATTTCAAATAGCTTTTCTGAAAATTTAAGAATTTTGACTTATGTCACTTTGCTTTTCGGGCGACGACATGTAAAGCCCCTCGAACTACCAACCTTTCTATTTAATTTAAAATAGCATTCCCATCTTTTGTAAGATTGTCAATGGAAGCACCGAACCGAGATGCATATTACGCCATTGCATCGCTGGATTAAATTTAAACTAATCATATTTTGTCGTGCAATGGGAAAGACATCCTCGTATAGCTGACAAGGGTAACAACAATAACATTATCCAATTTATAAACGCATACAAATAGGACAGGCAAATGAATTTATAAAGAATTATGATTTACTATGTCCTTAAAAAGGAACACTCAAAAAATATGACTAACTCACAGCATGTTGCCATCAATTACATGTCATATCCTTAACATGCATTACAAAAGTTTATAGAAGCAAATCCATTTGCTATAATTTATTAACTTACAAACACTCATACATCAATATAGGTTTCTGGTATTTGTAGCTCACATTTGAGAGATGCAAAACGCGGTTTGCATTCACAAATTATTATAATTAATCAAGAAGGATATATTTTGAGCATGCTTGCTCCTTTGTTATAATTGTGTTTGTATCCATTTCCGTTTACAAGGTACATCCATATATCTACACCTACGTGTATGTATTTTATGTTGTTGGCACAAATGTTGTTATCCTCAATTACAAAAGCACCTAATCTTTTCTCTCGGTGCGGTTCCCCGCAGACGGACATCATACATCTATCGTTGCCGTTTCAACCCACAAACAACTAGACCAGACCCAGACCTAATAGATATATATACTATACATATCCTCTGCTTCTGCTTCGCATGGCTGTCGGGAAAAAACCCTTGAAACATATCAGATGCAGGACACTTCTTCAGCACACATGGATATACACACAATTCTCCAATAATGTCCATCCAGCTGTTACATAGTCCGGATGGCATTTTATTGACTATTAAACTTCCATTGCTGGAGGCTTTTCTCCTTCTTCATCTGCAAAAAAAATGTCCTTCCTTTTCTGTTATTTGATTCACAAAATCAGGGTTGTTATATGTATTTTTTCGTTATTTTAGGGACTTTTCTTGTGTTTTTTTGAGGAAATAACATCCATGTTCGAGTTCTTTTCCCATCGAGAGACAATTCTTCACATGGAACTGGCAAATGCATATGAATACATAGTCCAGTTGATTTCAGAATATCCCGGTTCTTTACTTTTTCCTCACCCCATTTTTTTACACTATTTGAGTAGGGAACAGGAGAAAGTTTGGTGTTGGGGTTGGGGTATGTCGTATGTAGTCAGCTGAGCTAAATCGATAGTTTTGGCCTACCCCATATACATGCCACACACATCGTCTCGTTGGTACCATACCGATGCAATTTGGGTGTGATGCAATTTCCCCCCTGAGGAAATGGGTGGACATTTTAATGAATGACGATTCTCTAATTCCTTAATTTGGTAGCGCGCCAGGATTTGTCGGGGCAATTTGAATTCACCGAGAATTCAAATAGAGCGTGATTCCGTAATGGCCGTAATGGCGGAAATATACCAAAGTGCCAACTGAATAAATGGTCTTATTTTGTCCTCGTTCGTACCTACTAAAAGACCAAGTCGCCCAGATCGAGGGAGAGAAAAACAAATGGTTGAGAAAATAGAACACCACATATCCTTAGATATATGTAATATGGTTGAATGGAACTTTGGTGTTTGCTAAAAGGATTTATATTCACATTTTTAGTTTTAAAGAAGAGTAAAGCGGGAGGGGTTAGTAAGCTTAACAATCTTTTGCTAATAAGCTTTCTATAATGAACCTTTGGGAGAAGATGTGTCTGGATGTAAATATTATACATATGTTGTAACAATTATGATTCAGTAAAAGGTCAGACTCCTAAGCTTAACCAAAGACTAGGATCATTTATAATGGCTGGAAGACTTTGGGGCTAAGTTTTTGACCTCTTTAAATATTTGAAGACAGATTTAAATACAATTAAATATCATTTTGCTGTGTAGATTTCTATACAACATATTTTAATTTGATTAAGAAAACAATTTGAATGACTAAGAATAACCACGTAGAGGGGAAGTTCTTGTGTATAGATTGATTATTGATTATTGAACTGAGCATTTAAGGAAAATGGGTTTTTAAAAGATTTAAAAATAAGTGTTTATTTCCTCTGATCAACGTTTAATTTCGCTCCTTAAAATACCTATGCACTAAAATCCTTTCTCCGGAAAATATGCAATATTTCACCTTAAAGAATGCACTATTTTGTGTAAGTTTGTTATAATTTTTTTTTCTTAAAACGCGTAGACAGATCATATACAGCATAATATTGTACTAAGTCCAGACGTACATTTTATTTATTTTTATGATTTTCCCATCGACCTTGCAATAAAAATCCACCTCCACCAAAACAACGAAGAATGTAAGAGATTTCTCTTGCGAAATCCATAAAATCCACTTGAGCAATTTCCTATGTATTTCATATTATAGACAAGCACACAAAAAAACCATTCTTAAAGAATCTATATTTCATTTTCACGTTTTTCGAAATGAATTTTCATCTTTTAAATCCTCAAAAAGAAAAGGAGTTGAAGAAAGGAGTGAGATATCATAAAAAAAGCTATTTTCATGCTGAACTGCTGTAGATCTATAAACAGCTCTATCAGACAGCAAAAGAGAGGGAAGCGAGAGAGAGAAAGTCATTGAGGAAGCTTGTTGCATTTTATTGTTTAACTGCCGCTTAAAGAGTCTTCCAAGCTATGATGATGCTGAAAATAATAAAACAAAAGCCATTGGGATATCCTTATCAACTTCCTGTGCTTCCGGAGGACTCTGCTCTATAATATAGAGCTTTCTATCTCAGTCTGACTCCTTTGCCTATTTCCTGTTAGCTTCCTTAGCTTGGGCTATAAATGCATTATGAACGCCTTCTCTGGCTTTCTCGGGAAATGATTTGATAGCTAATTCCAATCGAAATGGCCAATATCAAACACATACAATTTCTGTATGGTTGTCGTCGTATAGTCCTTGTAGTCGCTCGTCGTCGTGTTCGTCGCCCGAAAAGTCATGAATTATTCGATTTTTGGGCATAAATTCAAATTGTGTGCTCTCTAGCCTGATTTATTGGATGGTCTGGGTCAGGTTGTGTGGTTGTTTTGTGCATGGAGGTCTTCCATGGTGTTTGTACATAAAATGTGCGCCCGCTTTTTGCTTAACCATGTGTGTGGACCTGGATCAATGATTCTAGCTCCAATCGATGAAACTTGCTTATACCACAATCAAAAAACCTTCATCGATGCTCCTCTTATAATGGGGGGCTATCCTGGTCTATACTTTTGTGGGCCATGTATATCGATGCCGGCAAACTAAACTAAGGGCGGAAGGAAGATTCATTGTTATTTGTATTCTATTAGCATACAATACAGGAAGCCACCATCAGCTGCCGGTAGGCGGCGCCGGTGTCGGCCAAAAGTGATAATATAAATAATGATTTATCCATCGATATGTGTGTTTGGTGTTTATACACGTACCTACCACAAAAAATACAACACTAAAAATCCCTCGCTCGTTGTCAGTTATATCCGATGATTTTGTTGGCCGTTTGGCCATTTGGCCTGTAGGACAGCATTGAAACCAAAACCCATTAAGGTATTGAACTTTTTTTTTCTTGCTTGGTTTTTTGAAAAAAATTGTAGAAAAATCTGATTTTGTTAGCAATTTTTTATTCCAATTTTTTTATGCATGCAAAAGCAAACAACATCCTTTATTCTCGAAATAAAAAAAAAAAAAACAAAGTGAGAGGTAAATTGTTATTGCCCGCATTTTGTATACGCATTGTTCGTTGTCGTTATTTTGCTTTATTTTTTGTATTTTTTTTTTTTGTTTAACAAATAAAGGATCAATGGATTACGTGTACAGGAAAGTTAAGGAAGTTAGGGCAATAGGTTGCGGTAGAATACGGTACGTTGTGTAGCAATATAAATTGATATGTGTGTGCTCTTTATTTTATTTGTGGATTTTAGGGATATAAAGAGAAGTGGATGGGGATTTTGTATGGCAAACATCATGTTTTTTAAACGTGTTAAATATGCGTGTTCAATTTGTGGTTAAGTTTTTTCATTTTTTGTTTGAGGTGAGATATGATCACCGATGTCATGATTGAGGTTCTTTCATGGAATATTTTGGGAATTTCTTATTTAGCTGGGTGATGAAAATTAGATGAAGAGAAATTAATGTCCATAAAGTAGAGTGCAATCAAGTTAACACCAATTCGGTCATCAATCAGAGGATATTTATTTCATGTTCAAGAATATATTTTTAAAGGTTTTGCTTTGCTCACGAGAAGGAGGGGTGCTTATTTATTAACCGGAAAACATGCTTTTTACCAGCCCACATACCTATGAGTTCCAAAGCTTAGGATGATATCAAATTCTTTTGAAAAAAATGTGTATGACGAACTTGCTCCTGTAATCCAAAAACTGAACTCATAAAAACCATTAAGTAAAAACATGTAATTAAAATTCATAAAAAAAATTAAAATTGAAATATCTTCCTCAAAATCACATTTTATCTGAAAAAAAATTAATGCCATAAAATTTCTTAAAGAATAGTTAGTTTTGTTTTTTTAAATTATTTGAGATTGTTTTTTATTATTATTTTTGTATACATACAATTTTTCAAAACTGTATTTCAATTTCGATTTTTAATATTGACCCGTTTTCGAGACACAGAATTTAAAAAACAAAGTTTAAAAATATTTTCTAGGAATCCCAAAAAAAAAAGAAATTGTTAGATTTCTTGCAGAGACTGAATGTGAATTTTAAAATAATCAATTATCAAAAATTTAGGCTATAAAATATTTCATCGACATGCTAAACAACAAAACTGATATTGTACGCTTCTTCATCGATGGGCATATCGATTTCCCTAGGTGCTCTTGGGGTTGGCGGTATAGCAGGTTAGACTGAGAAGTCTGTGGTTTCTTCATATACGTAATACGTACCAAGCTGAGGTTTGATTTAATGATTCTGGCCCTGGATATTCTTCGGCAGTATATTTCTAGTATGTTAAGTGCTTCTCTTGCTGATCGGAAAAGACCACATTCCTCGGGCCAGATTCAAGATTATTCCAAATTCTTCTAAGAAATCTTTTCCGAGTAGAGTGAGTGTATTTGGACTGTTCTTCAGGAATCTTATGTTGATTTTTTTTTTTTATTTATCCCCAATAATCCATGAGGCGACCGTAGAATACTGACCCCATCCGGATATGGATTAATTTGGTACCAAATTCAATGTCTAAATGTACTCTTTACGAATATATAGGGTTGCCTTGTTCAAACCGGGGCAAACCACTCGGCAACCCTAATACAATGTAAAAAATTCACAATACCAAAATATACAAGTTTAAGTTTTCACTAAAACATTCATAACTTGATAATTTTTTTATCAATTTCTGTGTTCTATATAGGAATAGAAAGTCTAACGTATGTAAAAAAATAATAAAATGTCAAAACCTATATAAAAATGTAAGTTTGAATATTTTAAATGATTATTTAATTCTTTAATTTATCTTTAATTAAAATTACGTTTGACCTCATAACTCAGTAACCAAACGATTGAAATTAATTTGGTATCATATATGTATATCTTATTATAACGAGGGAAATTGATAATAATAGCAATTTGAAAGTTTGGTTTGTCATAAAGTGAACGTGTGAGGCCGTGAATAAATGAATAAACAAACTATATGAATTTATAAATAATTTATTGATATAATTTTATATGTTAAAGTATCGATTAGGAAAGGAACATTTATTTTAAAGGAACATTTATTTTTACAGAAGAGAGGCAGACAAGACAAGTAGTGCTCGTTCCGCTCGTGAATAATAATTAAATAATAATTTTGTAAACATCGCCTTTTATAGTCGTTTTGTAGTCGACTCTCCTCTCATAGCATGTTCGATTGAGTTTCTTGCTATTTTGTTGAGTGGTTAGTGTAGGCTTTTGTTTGTTTTCTCTCGTATTTGTTACAATCTCCCCTTTTGTATCTGAAAGAAATAAGAAGAGTGAAGATACAAGAGAATTAGTTGGGTGCAGGTTTTCGTGGTCGTCCTCGGCGCCTAATTGGTACAAGAGGTTCTTCTGCGTCTTGTGGATTTGTACATTTGGTTAAAGCGGATGTATGATGTATGCCAATAACTTCGTGGGGATTGGCGGGATTGGCTATTTCATAGCTGTTAGAACCTTTATTGCTTAGGATGACTTCTCTGGCATTCTTTAGAGTCTCTGCCATTTTGTTCAAATATGGTGTAATGCCGGGTACAAAATTTTCGGATTTGATGATACTTCGAAAATCACGTTGAACGTCATCAGGAGCACGTAGTTCTCTGCCGAAATTTAAAAAGGCTGCGCTGTATCCGGTAGTTTGGCATCTCACAGTATTCATTGCAAATCTGATGAATGGTAGTTTCTCGGGCCAGTTGAAATGTTCATTTCCAACTAAGATGGCCAGTTGCGTCTTAAGGTCACGATTTTTTCTTTCCACAGGGTTAGCTTGTGGATGATAAACGGGAATGAAGCATTGGGTAATACCCAGGCAATGCGTAATATGTTGCATAACAGCACTTATAAATTGCGTCCCATTGTCGCTGAGTAATCTTCTCGGAAGACCAAAACGTAAGAAAATTTCGGTTATCAGTATCTTACCACATGCGGATGCTGTTGCTTCTTCTAAAGAAAATAGCTCAACCCAGCGAGTTGTGACGTCTTCTATTATAAATATCCACTTCATGTTATCATTCGAAGGTGGGAGTGGCCCAAAGAGATCTATAGCGAGTACTTCGAAACGTTGGTTTTGCACTGGTGTTTGAACTAGTCCAGCGGGTTTAAGATTTGTTTTTTTGTATCTTTGACATTGGGTGCAATCTTTTATATACTTGGTAATATCTCTTCGCATGCAGGGCCAAAAGTAACGGGAGGAAATCCGTTGGAGAGTGCGTTCGGCACCGTAATGTCCGGCTGTAGGTTCATCATGGTAGGAACTTATAATTTGTTGTCGCTCGTCTTTGGGAAGCACAAGTTGGGCTTCCTCGTTGTCATCGTTCTGGTCGTATCTGTATAGTACTCCATCGTGAAGCACATAACCTCGATTAGTCCAGCAGGTGAATCTCTCTGGTACAAAAGATTCGAGATCGGCGATTATCTTGTTCAGGTCAGGGTCTTCTAATTGATTGTTACGTGTTTCTTTTGCGCTTCGATGAGGAAAGTCAATGGAGATGACACAACTTTCTAATGTTGGAATTTCTTCGATAACTGGAGGACGGGATAACATGTGTCGGCTAGTACATTACCTCTGCCTGGCGTGTACTGAATGTGTAAGTATGTCATATGGTTGTAATTCTAGACACCATCTTGATAAGCGTCCGGTTGGCGATTTGAGAGTCATAAGCCATCTCAAAGCTTGATGATCGGTTATAACAGTGATCTTGTTACCTTCAATGTAGCTCTGGAACTTGCGAATAGCCCAAACAACAGCTAAAGCTTCTCGTTCCGTTGTATTGTAATTCCTTTCAGCTGAAGTCAAGAGTCGACTGCTACGGGTCTTTCATCGGAACCCTCCCCTTGTAGTAAGGCTGCACCAATTGCATAACCACTGGCGTCGGTTCGAATAATGAAAGGTTTTGTTTCATCAACTTGTCTGAGGATTGGAGCGGTAGTGAGTCGATTTTTGAGTTCATCGAAAGCATTTTGTTGGGAAACTTCCCAAACCCATTTTGCGTTCTTCTTTGTTAGGTCGGACAAAGGACGTGAGATTCTTGCGAATTCGGGAATAAATCTACGAAACCACGAACATGTTTGTAGAAATGAGATCATCTCTTTCAAGTTCTTTGGAGCACTGCGGTCTCTAATTGCTGATACCTTATCAGGATCGGGGCTTATACCTTGTTTGGTTAAGATGTGGCCAAGAAACTTTACTTCACTTCTGCAGAAACTACATTTTTTTCGGTTGATGCGTAGATTGTATTGATTCAACACGTTAAAAACTGTGGCGAGATCGGTCAAATGTTGTTCGAATGATGCTGAGAGTATGAGTAAATCATCGAGGAAAGCAAGTAGGCGTACATTAGATAGTTTGATTTTTACTCTATCTATCAATCGCTGGAAGGTGGATGGTGCGTTTCGTAACCCGAAGGGCATGCGGAGGAAACGGTAAATACCAAAGGGTGTTATAAATGCTGTCTTGTCCTTGTCTTCTTCTTTCATCTTTATCTGCCAGTAACCTGATAGGAGGTCAATGGTTGTCATATATTCGGCATTCCTTGCGGCATGTAGCAGATCATCCAATCGTGGAAGAGGGTAGACGTCAGGTTTGGTCACTGCATTGAGCTTTCGGTAGTCTATACAGACTCGAACCTTACCGTCTTTTTTGGGGACCATAACGACAGGTGAAGCCCAGGGCGATTCACATTCCTCTATGATGCCGTTGTTGAGCATCTCGCTCACTTCATCTTGCAGTACTTTCTTTTTGTGCTCGGAAAGTCTATAGGGTGGAACAGCAATTGGACAAATCACGTAATGGGGTTCTTCCAATTGGACTGATAGCCATTGGGACAGGGGAAAGAAGTCCCAACAGTTCGGGTGGGTTGATGGACATGTCTTGAGTTGTGTTATTTTTGTCGTTATCTGGCGTTGAAAGTGATGGAGCTAAACTCATAGAAGGCTTTGTCTCGGTTTGGTAAAAATCATATTTCTTTGATGGAACGTCGGCGAAGTACCATATTCGTTGAGGCAGATTCATAATCATTCTAGCGTCTTCAACAAAGTCAATTCCGAGGAGCGTGCGGTTGTCAGTTGAGCTTTCAATGACCATTATTTTCGTTGGAATGCAGCGTCCTTCTAGTTTGATCAAGACATTCGAAACTAAGACATCTTGTTGGCGTTTAATACCATCAGCTAGAACAATTTGTGCACGGTATGCTGTGAACTGGTAGCCAAGATTAAGCATTTGTTTGTAAAGCTGGTAGCTAGCAACACTCATTCGAGCTCCGGTATCAATAAAGGCAACTCCTTGTTGTCCACCAATTGAAATCTTAACAGATGGTCGTTGACGGAGTGGCGGTAGGAATTTCTTGGGCAAGGTATCGATGGAGCAGAAGTTGATATTTGTTGGTTCTTTTGGTTGGTTGCAATTGGGACATTGGCTTCGAACGTATCCAGGTTTTCCACAACCGTAACAATTTAGAATGGCGCGAGTATTGTTTTGGCTTTCTCGGCTCTTTGGTTGCTCTTGTTTTGTACTCCCTTGTTTTGTATCCCTTTCTCTCCTTCTACACTCCTCAATGCTATGTCCAAAATTAAAGCAGTAGGCACACTTTATTCGTTTTTTGTTTCTTTCATGAAATTTCAATTGGTTCGGTTCTTCTCTTTTTTCGTCTAAATTGCGCTCTACCTTACGTGCAAGAGAAAGAAAGTTCTTCAAAGGTCCTTACGTTGTCGCGTTCGATTTTATTGCGGATTCTTTTGTTTAATAATCCAAAAATCATATCGATTTGTTGCGACTCCTTATGGGACCCTTCCGCTAATTCGGATAACAGTGCCCGTTTCTCGCAGATGAAAATATCGGTTGGTGTTTTGTCGTCTTGTTTCTCGTTGAAAATGTCCATGTATACTTGGTACGGCGGTCTAGGGGTAGCAAACGAATTCCGTAGCATTATCATTGCTTCATCCCATGTTTTTGGCTGATTTTTAACACCTTGCCACCAAGTGGACGCGATGTCTTCGAGAAGAAGAGGAAGACCAATGAGTGCATTTTTATCACTCATATTTGTGACATCTTTATATATTGTTGCGCTGGAGATGAACGTGTCTACTTTGGCTTTCGACCTTTCGCCATTGTAGCGTGTGGTGCAGTTTGCAAAGTTACCGTTTGCGGACGAAATCGTGGCAGACCGTGTTAGCAGTGCTTGCAGCTGTTCGTCGGACATCTGTACGATGCTCATTCTGTCTTATATACGAGCGCTTTTTCGTAAGGCCGTCGTATAAAAGATGAATTATGACAGTTTGAGATGCAAAAGTTGATGTGTCTGTATCGACCGTAGCGTAGGTGCGATAATTTTTATGGCGTATTATAAAATTTCGACCAGTCGAGGTGCGGAAATTTTGAATTTTATTATGCAAATTGACCTTTAAGGTGCAATTTGAGAAACTTCGACCAGTCTAGTTGCGAGAGTTTTTTTTTGTTAATATTATAATTTTGACCAGTCTTGGTGCAAAATGTAGATTAATTATTAAGATTGAGGTGCAATTTGTATTGATTTTGTAGTTCGGGCCTTATGTTGGGCGTCAGTTGTGAGGCCGTGAATAAATGAATAAACAAACTATATGAATTTATAAATAATTTATTGATATAATTTTATATGTTAAAGTATCGATTAGGAAAGGAACATTTATTTTAAAGGAACATTTATTTTTACAGAAGAGAGGCAGACAAGACAAGTAGTGCTCGTTCCGCTCGTGAATAATAATTAAATAATAATTTTGTAAACATCGCCTTTTATAGTCGTTTTGTAGTCGACTCTCCTCTCATAGCATGTTCGATTGAGTTTCTTGCTATTTTGTTGAGTGGTTAGTGTAGGCGTTTGTTTGTTTTCTCTCGTATTTGTTACAAACGGAAATTTGTTTTCAATCCAACCGATCTAAGACTCAATTTGAGAATTTTGTTGGCATTAATTACTTGTATGTTTTAGATCACTACGTTTTTTTTTTTCTACTAAAAAAATGGGTTTACATGCAAAAACACAATTTTGACTTTGGACCCTAATATCTCTGCTAAAAATTGACTTACAAAAAAAAAAGACAGATTTGAAAAATTTATTAAATTTTCTACACAAAAAAATTTTGAAAAAATAAAAATATTGCTTTTTTTCAGTCTTTTCTATCAATTTAAAAAAGGTCCAAAATATGCATTTTTCATTTTTTTCATTAAAACTGCCGTTATTTTATGGCTTTTAGTGATACAACTAATCTGAGGCTTGATTATTAAAGCTCATAAAATTTCCTTAATTTAAGTAAAAAAATCGCATCAATACGATTAACCGTTTCTATGTTCGACCAATCAAACTTACCAATAATTTTTTTCGCATGTTAATCCACCTGAAAAAATCACGTTTGGGATGGTATTCCATATTTGTTGGGAAGCACTTTGGACCGATGGCAATTTTCTTTAATCTGGGTACTATCGTCTTCCTTCCTTCTTTCTACGATGTCCCGATGTGTGGGACATCGTAAAAATAAAATATGGAATACCATCCCCAACGTGAAATTTTTAAATCTGTGTTTATTTTTTTTTTGTAAGTCAATTTTTAGCAGAGATATTAGGGTCCAAAGTCAAAATTGTGTTTTTGCATGTAAACCCATTTTTTTTAGTAGAAAAAAAAAAACGTTGTGATCTAAAACATACAAGTAATTAATGCCAACAAAATTCTCAAATTGAGTCTTAGATCGGTTGGATTGAAAACAAATTTCCGTTCACTTTATGAAAAACCAAACTTTCAAATTGCTACATATTACACCGGTCAACATGAATTTTGAGTCTGAGTTCTGTACCGCGGATTTTGATTACTTATGCCTAACTAAAAAATATAAAAATATTTTTACATTATAAAGTTTGCTTTTGTAACTACCAGAACGAAATTTCAATTTTGCTGGAAAAACCCTATTTTCAGTTTTATTTATATTTTAAAGGAAAACAACTTATGAATTATAAATATTTTTTAAACTTTTACTATAGAAAAAAGATAAATAAATACAAAAATTCAAAAACAAATTCTAAAATTGAATATTTTTTTGTATTTCTCTTGTGAAAGTAAGAACTTTCTCGTATGAGGCCCCAAATGTAATCACCCAGCGCGTGCGGTATCTGGGGGGGAAAGAGGCGTGGTTATTTCAAAAAAAATATTTTCATTGTATTGTCCTTGATAACGTTGTTCGAAATTCATTATATCTTGGTGGAAGCGCTCCCCCTCCTCTTCTGAATATTTACCCAAGTTATCTTTAAATTTGTCTAAGTGCACATGAAGCACGTGCACTTTAAGTGACATTCTGCAACCCATGACTTTGAAGCTTACAAGCATATTGGATATCAGCTGATCCGAAGACTTCGTACTGCCTCAATCGATAAAGAAAAGACCTAAGCTTTTGTAACCCGTTACCCTCTACCTGCTACCCCACTAATTTCTACCCGCTTCCCTAATACCTGCATCCCACTTCTTCTACGCGGTACCCGCTAATTGCTATCCGCTTATCTGTTACCCCTCTACCCACACTCCGATACCCATCAACCCAATTCTCCGGGCAATAAAGGGCTTGGTCGATTTTGTAACCGAACATTCCCTTCAAAAATTGGTGCAAAACACTCCATGGTAAAAAAGAAGTAAGTCCTTAACGAATTTGCATGAAATTTGTGTATATATAAGAAAACAATGTTTGCTGGGTCAGGAAGTAAGATCGTAACAGCTCAGAAACCTTTGCTGGCTCATGCACAACAACTATGTTGAGGACCATCACATGGTCAAATGCATATAGTTAACGTTCTATAGGGAAAATGGGGTTTCCACATATTTTACCATACCTCATGAACGGCTTGGCTGATTTTGTACAAACATTACCTCAAAATTTGGTGTCAAACGGTCCAAGCGTTCGAGTTTTCGTTTTCCGCTTAGCCTCTTCACACCTACAGGCCCCAACATCTCTCTCTTACATCATAATTGCAAAGGCTCTTGATAAAATCTAACAAAGTTCGAAATGTAAACTTTTCATGATATTTACCACAAAAGCAAACTTAAATGATAATTATTAAAGTTTCTATTTAGTTTTCGATGCACATCATCAGAAAATATAGTTTAAATAACAGACTCAAAAAAAATTTTTTTTTTTGTTGACCTGTGTTATTATCAATTTTTCCTCGTAGCCCATATTATATAATATATATGATACCAAATTAATTTCAATCGTTTGGTTACTGAGTTATGAGGTCAAACGTAATTTTAATTGAAGATAAATTAAAGAATTAAATAATCATTTAAAATATTCAAACTTACATTTTTATATAGGTTTTGACATTTTATTATTTTTTTACATACGTTAGACTTTCTATTCCTATATAGAACACAGAAATTGATAAAAAAATTATCAAGTTATGAATGTTTTAGTGAAAACTTGTATATTTTTGTATTGTGCATTTTTTACATTGTATGAGGGTTGCCGAGTGGTTTGCCCGGTTTGAACAAGGCAACCCTATATATTCGTAAAGAGTACATTTAGACCTCGAATTCGGTACCAAATTTATCCATATCCGGGTGGGGTCAGTATTTTACGGACGCCTCTTACTCTACAATGAGGACACGTATATTCGTTCGTTAAACTTAACTTCCCTTGAAACGCCCGCCGTCAGATAGCGTTACTTCAGCTTTTTCTTCGTGGTACACAGGGCCTGTACTTTGGAGGAATTCGTAGCTCTAGAGAGCTTTGCTTCCAACACTTATTTTGGCTGCTGTGTTTGGTATGCTGGGAACTCTACGATTTTGGATTTTCGTTGTTGGTATATTGCCTCTTGATATACGTGCTGGTGATGATCTCTGGTTACTACGCGTTGGACAGTTTCTCCGATAAAATCCTTGTTTGCCACAGCCAAAGCAAACGATATTTTCAGGCTGTCTGGACCTTTCTTGTTGTGGATAGTGTTGAACTTGATGTTGTTGAAATTTTCGGCAGTCATTTACAAGATGTCCCTTAAGTCGGCAAAAACTGCAACGAGTCGTTGGCCTTGCTTAAAGGTTCTGAACTCATTCCTGTTGAATTAACGTTTTAAATCGTCATGAAAGAGATGGTAGACCAAATCCAGGCTGTGGGAAATCTTAATAATCGGTTCCGGTAATTCAGCAATCAGTGCTTGTTTTTGAAAAATAAATTCTGTTGTCGATTCGTGCCTCTTTCCATGTTCATGATGCGTCCAAAAATTACGAAGGAAGGTCTGCTTGGAGCGTACTGTTCTTGTAACATTCTTATGGCATCGTTCCAAGTTTCTGCCTCGAAACTCCATCCCAGCAAGTATTTGCCGTACCCGTGCGAAGCAGCGGAAACTCGATTAAGCCATATGCGTCTGTTTTTGTAGATCATAACATTTTTTAAGAACGATTTCACGATATTACTGTTGCAGTGACCCGAAGAACGTTCTTGGCAGTCCAGCATCGTAGGAATTGGGCTTTCTAAGCTTCCTGTCTTTTTCCGTGGTGCTATTTTGGTATTCTCGATTTTTGTTGTTTCCACCACTGTTTAAGCATACCCGCCCACTATCACAGCAACACTTGAAGCGAAGTGACACTGGTCAAGCCGTTATCTCTGCTCTCGTCTTACGTTGGTCGCCCATTGTAGCTCTAGTATTATTACTTTTCAGTACTACACAGTAAAAATCATATAAAAGTTTGGACAGGGAACCGTACGCAAACTTTGTCCTGTCAAAGTATCCAAAAATAGTAAACAAGAATGAAAAGAAATCAAAATAGTTTCATCAAAACTCTGAACTTTTATTGAAAAATTGTTGGCCAAAAAGTCGGCTATAAAATATTTCATGACAATAGTATGCTTTAAAATATTTTCATCATTTGAAAATTATTGTGGTTTGAAATTATGTCATTCATTGAAATTAATTTGAAAAGTTTAAAATAATTCATCGTTACATGACGGGAATTCACTAAAACCTTATTTTTCGTGCGTTGGACTTCTCTATCATCGTAATGTCATATTTGTTTAAAACCTCATTTTTTTAACGAATACAACACTTGAAATAAATATTCTTCATAAATATGTTGCAAGTAAAAAAAGCTGCGTTGTTAATCGACCCAGCGGAGATAGGTTGTAAAATCTAGTAAATACAGAAAGGAATTGACATTGCTGGCCCTAGTTTCGGCCTTCTGTATCATAATATCAAGTTTATGTACATAAAACTTTGAGTAATAATTTGGTATGTGAATATAAATCTTGACATTAAGCCGAAATAATGTCAAAATGAAGAATTGTTAGAGGTAGTTAAATTCATTTGAACCTTTCCTTAAGTTGTTTTGACCTTAACCCCCATAATCCTTAAATTAAAAATTTGTTTAAGGATTAAATGAGATGTTAAAGTTTGACCATGCAATTTTCAAACATTCCATCTCGGTACCCATCTTAAAAAAAAAAAAAAAAAACAGAACTATTCTAGGAAAACTTAATAGCGGCAGTATAATTTACACCCATTGAAATGTATAACCCCTCCTACACTGTTGAATCCCCGTTTTGATTAAAGTCCTTGTTTTCTGAAATAACACAACTTATTCGTGTGTAGTACATTTATGTTGTTTATCTTCCACCAAGGACACAAAACCCCTTTTTTGCGTGAATAGAATTCCTTATGAAATGTTCCTCTACATTTTGAATGTTTTCGGTTAGCAAAACAAAAACAATATAAACTTGTTTATCTTCAGACATCCGTTTCCACTGAGGACACTATAAACAACCAAAATCCAAAAAAGGACAAAACTTTCACCCGAACCCAGCTTGAAAACCGTGGTTTTTCTCTGCCAAAAAGAATTTCAAACCTTAAGCCTTTGAAACAATTTCAAATGTCGCCAATAACCTAGCAGGCCCACTCGTATTTGTTGTATATTTCACTCAATTAATGAAAAGTGTCCTTTTTTCGGTTTGATACACAATCCACCATTGTTTAAGCATATTCTCATATTCTCGCATTGTTCTCATAGTCCGTGCTTTTAATATTATTTCGTTTGGTTTTATTAAATTACATATTTACCATTTTACGTGCAAGGAATAAGGCACGTATTATAATCAAATTGAAATTTGATTATGTAAACATTTTTGATCCTTTTGGGATCATAACACTACACACGGTACATCCTCATAATATTAATACCAAAGAGGTGCTGCTTGCCGCACACCGTTGCGTAGGTTGGTATAGTTGTGTAGCATGTGAAGTAGCCCAGTGGCAAATTTCATCCTCAATGAAAAATTTCGGTGAAAAGAGCAAGGAATTCATTCCACACTTTTAAGAGGAAAAATAAGGTAATGATTTCATACACCCAGAGAAAAAACCACGCAAAATCAAAAAAAACGACTTTGAACCAAAATAAAATCAATATGATTTGGCTCTAATGCCGAAAATATTTAAATCAAAGTTGTTCATCAATGAAAAGTGATTCACTACTTCTTTTTAAATCAAATTTGAACCAATATGATTTAAAGTAGTAGCATAATGGTTTTAAAGACGATCCGCATTTGATTAAAAAAAATATCAATTCATTTTAAACACACTTTGTTCTTATAGTAAACAGGTATCGGAAGTAAATCAATTAGAAACATATTTACATTAGTTGCTAGTCAACATTAAATCAAAGTGTGCTACTATAGTTTTAAAGACGATCCGCATTTGATTCAAAAAAATATCAATTCATTTTAAACACACTTTGTTCTTATAGTAAACAGGTATCGGAAGTAAATCAATTAGAAACATATTTACATTAGTTGCTAGTCAACATTAAATCAAAGTGTGCTACTATAGTTTTAAAGACGATCCGCATTTGATTCAAAAAAATATCAATTCATTTTAAACACACTTTGTTCTTATAGTAAACAGGTATCGGAAGTAAATCAATTAGAAACATATTTACATTAGTTGCTAGTCAACATTAAATCAAAGTGTGCTACTATAGTTTTAAAGACGATCCGTATTTGATTCAAAAAAATATCAATTCATTTTAAACACACTTTGTTCTTATAGTAAACAGGTATCGGAAGTAAATCAATTAGAAACATATTTACATTAGTTGCTAGTCAACATTAAATCAAAGTGTGCTACTATAGTTTTAAAGACGATCCGTATTTGATTCAAAAAAATATCAATTCATTTTAAACACACTTTGTTCTTATAGTAAACAGGTATCGGAAGTAAATCAATTAGAAACATATTTACATTAGTTGCTAGTCAACATTAAATCAAAGTGTGCTACTATAGTTTTAAAGACGATCCGCATTTGATTCAAAAAAATATCAATTCATTTTAAACACACTTTGTGCTTATAGTAAAAAGGTATCGAGAATGATTTAATTAGAAAGTAGTTTACATGTATTACTAGCATTCACTGATTTAAAGTCATTCTCACTTTATTCCAATTGAGTGCAATCGGCACTAAAGCTGCAATGTTGAATTAGAAGGCTTCAATTTCAGAGTATCAAATGTATTTTTATGTCTTTAAATTTGGAATTTGGATATTAAATAATTTTATAACAAATTGAGAGGAGTCATCGTACGCAGAATAAATATTATGTACAGATGTATAGATTTCCTTTCATACCAAAATGGATCGCTACTATAAATTCGCGACCAAACGAGAGAGCTATAAAAATATGTTTTTTCATCCCAATAAAGCTGTGGCTATGCACTGTGCAGTGCAATACCAAGCGACGACCACGGCCGGCGGCGACGATAGAGCGACGCGATGAAAAAAAAATAGACCATATGAAATCCTTTAGTTGTGTTCTTGTAACGTTACTGTAGCCCTGTCGTTCGGCGTGCATGGAGAAAACTACAGGATTTATATGGTCAATTTTTTTTTATAGCGTCGCTCCATCGCCACCGTTGTGACGACGACGCACGGTACGCTTGGTAGTGCACTGTTTAGTGCATGGTCACAGCCTAATTAGAAAAAAAAGACACCGAGTCCTCATGAGGGCTAATCACGACACATACACTTATTTTCATCACTTCATAACACTCACTAGAAATATAATTTGTATTTCATCAAATAATAATTTAAACTTGCCTTGGAATTTCTCAATTAATACTTCCAGATCGAATGTTTTCAGTAATTCACACAGCTTTGTGGAATTGTTGGTGTCGTTGGAATATAATATATTCATATCCACAGGTTGTCCATTTTCATCCACTATTTGGATGTCATCTCTAATGTATGACAACATTATTTTATTTTATTTTAATTTTATTTTGTTAATTTTGTCTTACACACAGTTTACAAATCACACGTTACTAAACCGATACCGAATGCCGAATGGCAGATAAATTTTACTCGACCGGCATATGAGATATGATTTCTTTTTGTAGACATGTTTACCGTTATCATTCACGAGTCAAAGGACTACAACTTTGATTTGTCTCATTCTTACTTTGATTTAAAGTGCATATGTATATGATTCAAAAATAAACACATTTGAATGAAACACATTTGTTGCCGTACGCGACTTGACAAGCGAGTGTTCACAGGAAAACGTATTGGTGTTGGTAACAAATAAGATCGTGCATATTGCATATGTGCAATAACAATTATTGTCTAGCTCTTTTAGTAGTAGTGTGTATAAGAAATCAAATGAGTTGCCACTTTGATGTTATGAGATTCAAATTTGATTCAAAGAGGATTAATTTTCATATAAAAAAAAAAACGTAACAACGAAGTTTTCTAAGTTTACTCGATTACATTCCAAAATAGAAAAACATTAATTCAAAGGTGTTTAGCTATACTGCGATCAATTGAACATTTTTCTTATTCAAAACAATGTTGATCACATTTAAATTAAAGTGTATAAATCAAAAGTTATACCAACTTAGTTTTAAATACTTTCCGTTTACCGTTATCATTCACGAGTCAAAGGACTACAACTTTGATTTGTCTCATTCTTACTTTGATTTAAAGTGCATATGTATATGATTCAAAAATAAACACATTTGAATGAAACACATTTGTTGCCGTACGCGACTTGACAAGCGAGTGTTCACAGGAAAACGTATTGGTGTTGGTAACAAATAAGATCGTGCATATTGCATATGTGCAATAACAATTATTGTCTAGCTCTTTTAGTAGTAGTGTGTATAAGAAATCAAATGAGTTGCCACTTTGATGTTATGAGATTCAAATTTGATTCAAAGAGGATTAATTTTCATATAAAAAAAAAAACGTAACAACGAAGTTTTCTAAGTTTACTCGATTACATTCCAAAATAGAAAAACATTAATTCAAAGGTGTTTAGCTATACTGCGATCAATTGAACATTTTTCTTATTCAAAACAATGTTGATCACATTTAAATTAAAGTGTATAAATCAAAAGTTATACCAACTTAGTTTTAAATACTTTCCGTTTACCGTTATCATTCACGAGTCAAAGGACTACAACTTTGATTTGTCTCATTCTTACTTTGATTTAAAGTGCATATGTATATGATTCAAAAATAAACACATTTGAATGAAACACATTTGTTGCCGTACGCGACTTGACAAGCGAGTGTTCACAGGAAAACGTATTGGTGTTGGTAACAAATAAGATCGTGCATATTGCATATGTGCAATAACAATTATTGTCTAGCTCTTTTAGTAGTAGTGTGTATAAGAAATCAAATGAGTTGCCACTTTGATGTTATGAGATTCAAATTTGATTCAAAGAGGATTAATTTTCATATAAAAAAAAACGTAACAACGAAGTTTTCTAAGTTTACTCGATTACATTCCAAAATAGAAAAACATTAATTCAAAGGTGTTTAGCTATACTGCGATCAATTGAACATTTTTCTTATTCAAAACAATGTTGATCACATTTAAATTAAAGTGTATAAATCAAAAGTTATACCAACCTAGTTTTAAATACTTTCTTACTTAAATTTATGATGGTGTTTTTCTCTGGGTGTAGGAACAAAGTAATGCCCTTTTTCCTCTGTACATTTTCTCTATTCTATTAACGCTTTCGTTTCTTCGCATACCAAAACGTTGTGATTTCAGTAAGGAAAAGTCCTGCACAGCTTCACGAGTTCGTAATTGGCATTGAGCGCTGTGTGTTGTTTTCATAAAAGAAGAATAAACGAACAAGAAAGAAACACAAATATTTTCTAGCTACTAGCAGTTGATAATATTTTTTTGTTTTCTTTTAAGGATGGAAATGACCTGCAAGATTCCGTGTATATAAACATTATGTACTTTCTACCTTTATTGATCGAGGAAGACGCGACGACCGATGACGACGTAACGCTTTTGGTTTTTTTCCACTGTCTTTTTTTGTTTGCGATAGTCAAAAAAATGTTTTGTTCTATGATAAATCAGTACAATCGAAATCTTAGTTAAAGACGGTTGACGTGAAGAAAGTGTAAATTATTTTTTAAAGTGAATTAATTATATCTAATAAACAGCACAGATGATAATCGAAAGTTTTTACCAGGTATTCAAATATAAATATTTATTTTCGACACATATAGAAATTAAATTAAACTAAACATTTCTTAAAGGTATTTTGGAATCTGGCATGTGGACGTGGAGCAACCTAAAAGAAGTCGTTTAGCGGCAAAAATTGAAAAAAAGTAGAAGATCCAGCAAAGATTTGAATTGTGTCTATATAATATTATTCAAAACAATATTGTGTTCTCTTCAAAAATATTTAAATTAAAAAAAAAAATCATAAATTTGTTTTGATATTTATGATCACTGTACCTAATTATTTCAAAAAACTCTTTTTTTAAAAAAGAAAAAAATTTTCAAGATTTCACAGCTGCATTTTCATAATATTTTTCATTCATGAAAAAAGTAGTGGAAAATTCAACTTTCAAAAAAGAGATGAGTTCACCAATGAGCTATCATTTAACATTTCATCGGAGATAGAGAACAAATGAAAACACAAAGTACTTTTATTCAATGATTTCACTTATGCATATTCACCAAGATATTCACTTGGTGAACTCCAATGACAGCCACGTGTTAATTTCACCAAATAATTCACCTTCAAATTCATGGGTGAAGCTACCAATCCTTGGTGAATCGCATGGTGCTTCCTTGGTGAAAATTGGGAAATTTGCCACTGGGCTTATATCCTGTTTGATATTTGTTGGAGGAGAAAATCAACTGCTGCATTAGCATCCGACATCTAGTTTGCAGTTCAGGTACAAGCTAGAATAATTGTATTTTTGAACAAATATTTTGCGTTTAGATTAGTTTTTGGATAGAGAATTGGCAAGGATATGGGCTTTTGAATGGAGTTATCATCGTTAACCATAGACATAAAAGTAGTTTAGGGATTGGAGTGTTCGGATTCGACATAACGTGATGTTTCACAGTCCAAATAACTGTTTCGAAATTGAATTTTGTGTTTTAAATTATAAAAGAAATCAAAACCTCACAAAAAATCAAATTATCCCTCTTCAAATTTCACACAAAACAAAAAAAAAATAAAGAAAATATCAACTCACTCAGAAAATGCAAACAACAAAACTTTGTTTTCCATTTTAATTCACATTCCGAATGGAAAAAAATCTGTCATATCCTTGACAAATTCCTAACTAATTTGCATATTTAATCAAAAACTCCGAAGGTCCTTTAACTCTATATCCTCACTCACTAACACATCCACTCGCACATACTGAACGAGTGTACACCGCGTTGACATCAACAAACAAAACAATACACAAACTGGATTATTTATTTATTTATTTATTTATATATTTTAACCATGCCCGAGGAAAAACCAAAATAAATGTATACTCTCCTCTCATCTCGAGTCCTTTTGAACTTATTTTTTGTCTGCAATCTGTTGGTGGCATAAGAGTTAACCTGTACGGAGAAAAACTATATGCTCTGGGACGTTGCTGCTGCTTGAAAAATATCATTCGAGTTGAGTTTTGGGTAACTGAAATGTGCTACAATTTTTGCCAAGCCATCAGGTGAGCTTAAACAGAGAGAAAGAGAGGGAGGCAGAACAATTTAAACTCCCATTCACACCTCATCATCACCAGCGCTTCGCTCCGCACTGCTCTGTACCATCATAACTCCAAGAACTAGAGTGTAGTTGGTAGAAATAGCTTTTGTGCATACTTTAATCCCAGGTATTCCGTGAAAAATGTTGTGCAAATTAGTTAACATTATTTTTCGCTTATTTTTAGCGCTATACTCCCAGGTCGTACTTTTTGCTGTGCTGCAAGTATACGCTTATTTGTATTAAGTGTTTTGCTATTGCAGGGAGCAAGAACCATGTGTTTGTCTGTATGGAGTTCATTCATTTTGAACAGGATGAAAAATTCATGTGAACGAGTTGTTTGTGAGTTGAGAGGTAATCACTTTTGAAACTTGAGCTTAGAAAATCTTCTCATTTCCCAACTTTAAATGAATGTTGTTTTTTGTATTCTAAATTTGTGTGAAAAGAAAAAAATTGCATTGGGAGGCATCCAAAATTTTCTTTAACAACAAAAAAAATGCTCCGTTTTCTTACTACTTTCCGCATTTTTTCCAGCGTCATGGATTCGCTTGGATTAATACCCAAAAATGCACGCAAACAATTTTCCAGCAACACACGAGGAAACAAAAGTTTACTATAAGCACTGAAAAAGCAAAATGTACAAAGTGTTAAATTACCCCTTTGTCTTTGTGTCCAAAAGCGAATGCACCCGTTTCCCAAACCTACTACTTTAAACAACAAGTACTCGAACTCAAGTCTTTTCCAACAATCTTAAGAGCCGCATTACTGGTTTTTTGTTTTGTTTTGTTTCTTCAACCAAATCCTGCCTTAGGTCTTCTATTCTTCGACCGGTCTGCTATGCTGTCGGTGCCGATATGGTCCAAAAAGTTTCTCCATTCTCTTCCGTTTTATAAAACAGAAAACGGTCGAATGCATTCGGAAATTGCTTCAAGCAACATCATGTAATCGACCAGGAAATAATGTTAAGAGCCAAAAACTTCTTACATCCACAATAACTAAACTTAATATCGACTCTCTCTCCCTCCTTCTGTTCTGTTGCACAATATTTAAGATAACATCAGTAAACACGGATTAAAGGGCAGCAGCCAAGGAAAGAGTTTTTGTGTTTGCTGAATTTAAGTGATGAGGTGGGAGGTTCGTCCCCCCTCCTGGATTTACCAAATCGAAGACCAGCGACCCCTAAAAGGTGGATTCAGAGTAAATAACAATAATCCCTCTTATTTTGTATGATTGTAATAGAAATAGACAAACGAAAAGGAACCCAAACAAAAACAAAAGAACGACCCAAAAAAAGGACGAAAAAAAATATCAGAACAATTCGACCGATTATTTTATTGCATTCTATACGAAACCCCTAAACTCTGACATCAATTTTCGTAACCCCCGGCTGCGGCTGGGTTTTTTTTTTCTTACTTTTCTGTTTGCATTTAAGAGTTCGATTTTGGGGGGTTAAATGGCACCCAACCGAGAAACCCACCAACAAAAAAAAATACTAAACTTTCTTCAATGGAAGTGTATGTCAGAGTCAATATTGTTTAACAAAATAAAGGAGAAAACTTTTTTTATATCAAGTCCCATCGCCTGATAAACCCTAAGTGATGTGGTACATACCATGAAACCTCGACTTGGGCATCCTTTTTTTGTTTTCCTCAGACAAGTTTGGAAAAGAGTGGGATCCTATGACGACAGGGAGTTGTCCTTAACTGGTCTTACCGCGCCGTCAAATTCGTTCGACACCGCATCGCATCGCCACTAACCCGCCAACATGCGAGAGTCTGGATAAAGTTCCAGTTTCAATTTCAACGATTGTGTTCTTCCTTTTTTTGTTTTGTGTTCTCCTTTTTCAAATTACTTTGCACTTAAGTAGAAGTTATTGATTCAATAAACTGATTTGTTCTTTTTTTCCTTCTGGAATAAAATTGCTGAAGAAATAGATTTCGCAAGGGAGAATGTCGTTTCCCCGAATTGTGCAAACTGGAGATTTTTCTTGGTTTTGATTTCGTGTTAAGTTTCAGTTTTCTGTGGGAAATCAATGAATCTGAGCAAATAGGATTGATTGAAGATTTGAAACTTTTGAAGATCAGAATCTGTCGAAAATCCACCTCGACTTTTCGTTTGAATTATTGCAATTATCGGCACCAAATAATTCATCCAATGATAGCAAAATTATTCTCTTTTATTAATCAAATTTCATTTGGTTTTTTGGGAAATTTTGTCTCTAGCAGTAAACCCAGTAAACCATTGTTAAAATATTAGCTAACCGCATTTTGAGAACTCTGTGAAATTCGAAAAACCTGTTGTCGACGGAAAATAATTTACAAGTTTGTCGTCCAAATCGCACAGGTTTCTCATAGAAAGAAAATGTTCATAGTCTGACTACCTTTGGGCCAGAATTTGAGTTCAACGTAGACTAAATGTCCCAACTTTTTGCAGCCCCCACAACAGCTCAACAAAAACAATAAAAAAAAAAGGAAGAAATCTGCTGTAGCCCTTAAACTGCTCGACTGATGGTTGGTAACCAAAATTTTCGCTGACTCTATAGAACATTCAAATTTAAATAAGTAATTACGAGTTATGGTCGTTTGCTGCCAGAAGCAATGCATTGGAACACCCATTGTCCTTGTCGTTTTCGTTGTAGTCGATGGCGTCGTTGTCGTTGTTGCTATTGGCGACGCACGGTGTGTGATTGTTTGATGGTTTTTGTTGTAGGAGGAGACCAGAGCAAGAATAGAAAAAGTATATTGAGGAGGAGGAGGTGTGTACTGCGGTTGGCCTCCTGAATATCACACCACTTAACCTAATTAGAAAGTACTGTGCGACAGAGTTGAAAATTAGCACTGCGGTTTTTCTTCACTTTTCGATTTCGTGTTCGAAAACCCCAAAAACTCCAACAACACCAAAAAAAAACCTTTAACCAAAATAGCACCACCACCGCTGCTGTTGTTAAAGGGGTTACTTTTTAACTTGTTTAAGTTTCTTTTTTTTGTTGGTCTTGTGGAAGTATTTAGTGAAATTTAGTGAACTTAACTTTTTGTATAATAATTAAACTGGCAGTCAAAAACAAGTTTTGCTAACAATTGCTTCACGGTTGGTTACTTACCTGAATATTTATTTTAATTGTTTTGAGCTTGTCGTGCCGCAATGTTTGCTGGCTAAGCGTTGAAGATATTTATTAAGTTTAAAACTTTGTGGTGGGATGATGGTTGTTTTATTCATCGGCTTTTCCCTAAATTGTGGAGAATTTGGTAGATATTCATGTTATTCAGTTATTCTGCAACCAATCATTCCCCTTTTTGACATTAATTTGTTCTCGTATGCCTTTGCCACCATTTATCAAGCGTATTTTTCCGATATGTATAGTCCCTTATTTCGGAAACTAAAAGATTTTTTCAATCCATGAATACGAAGAGTAAATCTGATGGACTCCCTTCTTCCCTTAACTTCCTTGGCAGCACTTGCTCTCCCAAGAAATAATTTTTATGAAAAGTTGTGAATCTGGTAAAAATTACGGCTGGGAAACGTTCCGTTTTATTACCCGATATGTTCAGTAACTTTCGAACTCTGGTTTTTCCGTGGTTTTTTTTTACCAAAAAAAAAAAAACCCAAGCCTTGTTTTTTTAAAAGTAGCATTATAACTGCTTTTTTGAGTAAAAACATAACCTTTTTAACGATCTGTAAAAGTTATTTTAAAGCTTTATGGTGACGTATTTTCACTACCGGTTATTTATAGGTAGAAAGGAAACCTATTGTATAGCCTTTTTTTTATACCCTGTTCGAACGTTTGAATGAGGTAACAAAAAAAAACCTTATTTTTGGTCGGTAGTAGCTAGTTTACAAAAAAACATTATTTTTGGTCGGTAGTAGCTAAGGTGGAAAAAAAACCAGTATTGAACATCAAAAAAAGTTATTTTATAACTTTTTTTGAACTTTTTATCTGAAAATAAGAAATTCCTTTTTAAATAAGAAAACAGGTTAAAAAATTACTTTTTTTCATGTTTTTTTATTTTTTAGTTTGCAAAACATAACATTAAAACTAAAGGCTCATATATAACTAAACATTACCTTAAAACTATTTGCATAAGAACTAAAAATAACTTTAAATATGTACTTAAAAATAATACATAGAAAATGTACATTAAAATAATTTTCTTTTTCGGCGACTGCTGAATCGTGGCTGAAAATAAAATAAAATAAAACAAATTTATTAGAATTTGATTAAAAAAGTTGAATAAAAATTGGTTTTGTTTACTAATTATACTACTTTTAAAAGGATTATAAAACGGGTGTGTTTTACTTACAGTGGGTTTTTGACCAGCCTGAAACGGGCCTGTTTCAGATATACTTTTAAATACGTGGATCCCTCCACGCACATTTTCTCGCCGACGATCTTAGTCATGAGGTCGTTTAAGTCGTCAATCACTGCTTCGGGCAACTTAGACAGTTCGTCGAACCCAGTATCGTCAGACGACAGAAAAAGAAACCAAATAAAAAAATATTCTCAAAAATAAAAACATAAATGCAATACCAACAGATTTAGCTAGTTCAAGTTTCTGAGTCTCTCAGCAACCTGAACTGGCTAATTAAGTTGCATTTTGAAATTTATTAATATAAAAGTACTCACCGATATCATCAAAAATGATCTTGCACGGCAATTTCTGCCAGTCTTCGGATGGTTCAACGCATTGTTTGCGGTAGTCCTTTTTGGTGTTGGGCCATAACAGGGTTGATCCAAAGACCCAGAACAGCAGTTACGAATTTTTTTTCTCCTTCAGTTGTTTCTACTACTCGGAACATCTTCTTTATCTTTTTTCCATGAATGGATAAGAGGAAAGAAAACATATTCTGAAGTTGGTAATGGAAGTCTAAACAATTTTGAAGCAATGTCCCCAATTTTCAAAAACTGGGCGACATTTGTTTCGTCGGTTGACTTGTAAATATTTAGAAATTTTGAAAAAAAGGTTTTTCGAAGAAATTTTGTTTTTCATCGAAGCTCGAACCGTTAATAACTGGAATGTCATTTTGAAATGTTGCGAATTCCATTCGAACAATTTTTTCTGACTTTGTGAAGAACTAGCAATCTCCATCTGATGATTTTAAACAAACTGTTCAAGTTCGATTGCTCTATAAATTCCTTTACAACCACCAATTTCACACGTTCTATGTTTATATAGATTATAGAGCTTTGGAAACGTGTTCGTTGGTTTACTGTGTTTTCAAAATCCTCTGAAATTCGATTTGCAATTTGTTCAAGTGGCCTATTTTCCGATCTTATTTTGCGTTTTATGTATTGCAAGCGATTTTCGTATTTAAATGTACTTATGTTATCCAGAGAACCATGAAATTTCACATCATCTGCAATATGGTATAAGTTGTGAACGTTGTAACTTATATTTTCACGGCCATAGAGTTTAGTGAAACCTTGAATGAACGACTTGAACAGGGAATGTGCTATATCAATAAATTTTTCTGATTTGTCGCTCAAACATATTGATATAGCATAGTGTAATTGCATGAAATTCTCATATACTTCTTCATTAATTTCATTTTTAAGAACAACAGGACCTAGGTATAGCAAAAATGTTCGAAACTCCGTGCAGTTCGGTTGAATTCACCTGGGATAAACGCTCTAGTTGATACTAACAAATCAGAGATTTTTTCTATATTTTTCGAAGACAGCTTTGTTTTTAAGGATCTATTCTTGATCCAGAGAAGCAATAGTTTCTTCCTAATGCCTAAAGCAAAGTAAATGCATGTAGTCCAAAGGAAAATTGTTGATCATATCGATGGGAAGGCTTTCCAATGGAGATGATTGGATATGGTGATCTTCGTGGATCTCATCCCGGAAAGAAGCGTTAGTCCGAAGTGATTTTGATAAAGCTGGGAAGCACATTTGGTGAGTACTGTAGTTATAATCACCTTCTACATTACACCTTTCACAAGCAAAATAACCATTATGTCCTTTTATACCTTTTAAATAAGACCGAGCAGGGGCATCACAAATGAAATTTCTTATTATAAACTTGTTTGTTCTGGAACCTATATTCAAATCACTGACAGTTTTAGCCTCTTCAAGAAACAAATGCAAAAATTCATCAACTTTGGAAGGTTTTGACATTCCGTAATAAACACCTATTACAAGTGGAGGCAAACGAAAACCTTCTGGGGAACACAAAATTGGCCAAAATTGGTCTTAGGAACTTTTGCTAATAGGTATTCCATCGACATTAAAGTCTAAAAATATCTCTGTTCGATATATATCCACACTTTCAAGAACCTTGGTCAAAGCACGTACTTAACCGAAATGCCAATATCTGCCAGGCGGAACATCGATAAAATGCTTGGCCGCGAAGGAAGTATGTAAAAATGTTCGAGGGTCTAATGACAAATAATGAAATAAGGATGAGAACAATTTAAAATATCTAGTAAATCACGCAAGCAAACATGGGCTACATTGTATTTAATAGCCATGTTTCTTAAATTTGTTTCAATGTTTTCCGGAGATTTTTTTACTAAAGGTAATAGGAGGGACTCTGTACAATTTTCTTCCGAACTATCACTATCACTTTTATTAATATAGAAGTATCGGAAATTTAACGCAAATTTTGACGATGCTCTAAGTTAGATACTTCAACAGGAACATTATTTTCACGTAATTTAGCTAGAGCTTTTTTAACTTTTCTTTTATATGTGGACCTGCTACACAATTAATTTTTAATAATGGAATTTATAATTTAATTCAACTGTTCTAAATGTATGTATAATATAAAAAATATTTCGTTGAGCGCACGACAGACAACTAACAAACCAACTCGGAATTGCGACACCAACTGACAACACAACCGCCAAAATACTCGTAAATAAAATGACTCACTGTCACAGTTCATGAAGGTAGTTAAATAACCAATTCAGCCTGGGCAAAAACAAGTTTTATTTTGAACTCATTCTCTACGAAAAGTAAAAATCAAGTAATTTTTGTACTTTATTCTCTGAGAAAAGAAAAAAATAAGTAGCAGAACAACCAAAAAAAAAACCACTTCGCGTTGGTTAATTAACTCCCTATTATATTTTAACAGAAAAAAACGATGAAAACTTATCAAATAAGAATAATATTTATAATAATATATAAACTAAAATGACTTACCAATTTTTGTTGAAATCCAAATAAATCCAACGCGTTTTTTTTATTATTTATTAATTAAATATGATTCACTTTATCACAAACGAGTTGCCGCGGCGCACAACAAAAATCAACTGACGAAACTAAAGCAAAGAGAGTAAGAAGCAAAGAAAAAGAGTAATTTATAAACTTTTACAAAAAAGATAACATTTTAACCACAAAACTTAGCTTTTTTAAAACCAATTTTACATTTCCAAATAAAATTAGTAAAACAAGAACCAGTAAAACCGATTTCACTTTCGAAATTAAACTGGTAACATTGGAACCTGTATAATAGGTTATTTTAAAACCGATTTGACTTCCGAAATTGAATTGGTAACATAGGAACCTGTAAAACAGGTTATTTTAAAACAAATTTGCCTTCCGAAATTGAATTGGTTATATTATTACCAATTAAATAAGCTTTTCTATAACCCAGTTTTCATTTCTAATAAAATTGGTAGTTTTTTAGCCAATAAAAGAAGATATTTATTTACCAAGTTCAAAATTGTTTTTTTTTTAACCTATAAAATCAGTTATTTTAAAGCTAGGCTTAAGACTTGATAGCTAGAATTGTTAAGAAATTAACCTGAAAATTGAAAAAAGTTAATTATTGGTAAAAATTAAACTGATTTCAAACCGAGGTTTAAAATAGGAAATTTTAAAGCCAATTTTAAACCCATGTTATTAAAATACCGAGAAAAAAGGATACAAAATTACCAGAAATGAACTTTGGGAGTTTTTTTAGGGTATATTTTTACTTAAAAATTACTTGCAGTTAAAAAATAACCAACTTTGAACAATTTTAGAACCTAGGTTATTAAAAGTAATTTTATTACCGCGGTAGTTTTTCTACTGAGGTTACAAATTGTTGCTTGGGCTGATCCTAAGATTATAACCAACTATTTTTCAACTTTCTTTACCCAATCCTATTGCGTTTCTTCAGTTGAGCTTGATCTTGAATACCACCAAACTTCTCTAGCTGCTTTAAGTATTGACCACATTACTGTATTCAATAAGATGTCCCCTCTAAAAGAAGACTTTTTACCAGGTAGTGATGGAATCCCCTCAGTAGTCCTTAAAACTTGTGCTGTTGCACTTAGTGCTTCACTTGCCCATCTATTCCGATTTTCACTCTTTCAAGCCACTTTTCCGTCTTTTTGGAGCCACTGTCCCATTTTCAAAAAAAGGCTCTAAAAATGAGGTTTCTATTATCGTCTGTTTACTAAGTTACCTTCCATCCCAAAGCTGTTCGAAAGTATTGTGTGACTCCCTCTGTTTCCACTCCAAATCTACTGACTCACCTATGTAAGCCAACAATTAGAAAACGCATTAACAGCGGTCAGTAACTGGACCAAGAGATGCGGTCTTAGAGTAAACCTTCTTAAAATAGAACTGGTACTTTTCACCAATTGAATGAAGATACTTTCTTTTGTAATACCAAAGATTGATGGCACAAGACAGAGTGAGATATCTCGGAGTAATATTAAATGAGGATATCAACTGGTGTCCAAACATTCAAGAAAGACATAAGAAAGCCTGCACTCCACTCATGTAATAGGATTCTTGGAAGAAATTGGGGACCAAATCCTAAAATAATCATGTGGATGTACACCGCCATTTTAGATCAATTCTAAATTATGGCAGTTTGGTCTGGTGTAAAGCTCTGTAGAAATGAAATGAACTTAAAAACCCTTACCAAAGAACAAAGAACGGCATGCATTAGGACTACTGGGGTGATGAGTAGTAGGACTACCTTAACTGCGGGTCTCGAAACGATCCTGAACATCACCACCTTAGATTTATTTGTACAAGAACCGGCAGCAAACAGCGCTCTTCGACGTAGTCACCAATATCAGGATAATTAGTCAAAAAGGCCATACCACGATTCTTACAAAATACGTCGGCAACAACATCTGTACAGATTACATTACCCCTTATTTAGACTTCAATAAAACCTTTTTTACTAACTTTCCCAATAGAGAAGATTGGGAAAACAGTGTTCCTTACACTAATGAATCGACTTTTATCATCTTTACGGATGCTTCGAAAATGATTACTCCAAGGGTTTCTTCTCAGAAAACCTTAACCCTTCCAGTTCATTCAGGCTCCGACCATAGCAGTGTCTTACAAGCCGAGATCTGCGGCAATGAAGAAGCATGAAAAAACCGCTCACTTGCTATACCATTGTCCAGCATTCGACAAAACTATAGGAAAACATTTTTAGGCAACTATTTCTTCAACGAACTAGAAGAGCAATCCGAACTCCCATGGCAAACGCCTACTGAACGTTGTTAAGTCCTCTAAACGGCTTGACCAACCATAGATTTCATAGGTTAATAAACTTTTTTAAGGAGTTACAATACTTCGGGGTATCACAAAGGATCTACATTGATCTAAGTTTGACGGTAATAACACCAACTGTCAGTCCACATAACCTAACCTAATTATCACCTCAAAAGTCGGTCAACGTCGACCTTTATCTTGTTCAATTCATCTCTTCGATACTGACTGCAGTTGAACAGGGCGAAGATGTTGACGTCATCACCACCGATTTTCCCTCCGTCCAATAGAGGCCACTGTTTCCGATCCTATCTTCGCTACCTCTAGCGTTCCACTTCTATATAAACTAGCCATTATGACGTCGAAAGAACAATTTCCTTCTCCGATCTTGTCATTTATGCAGATAGCATTTAGATTATTTAAGTTATATCTTCATCTCAGGACTCTTCTCTTTACCTTCACATCCTCGTTTTTACAATTTCTCTTAGCTTCCATACCTACCGCTTCCTCTATTCTTGACCTTGGTGTCGTCTGTGATAGAGAACTTAACTTCCGCTCTCACATCGATTGGATTATCGCTTAGGCGAACTCTACCCTCGGATTTGTTAAACGGTGCTCCAAAAAGTTACAAATCCCTATGTTACAAAATCTTTATATACCACCCTTGTATTCAAATATTAATACGCGAATCCAGTTTGGTCTCCTATTCAGGTCACTCAATCCCAGAGAATTGAAGAGATTCAACGAAGATCTCTTCGATTCGCATTGCGAGCTATTAAGATGATGTAGCCCTTTTCAGATTTTCCTCAGAAAACCAAAATTGCAATGTGTGTACTTAGCTTTTTCCATTTAATTTATCCATAGGCCAGAAAATTTGTTTTTTTTTTTTCATTTCTTCTTTATTACTTCGAATAAATCTGTTGAACGTTGCCAATAGAAAAATTAATTAAAATGTCAAACTCAGCTTATCTCTCGACCAACATAAATAACACCTCCCCAGACAACAAAGCTCTTCCAAATAACCTACAACAATTATTTTACAAAAATCCGACCAGCCGCCTTTCCAAAAATCCCATAACTCAACTGTCTTTGCTCTAATATTTCCGTAAAATTCACACAATAACCTGCTTCCCATTCATATAATCTACTTGTAACAATAAAACCAACAAAATTAAGTATCGTAAGTGTGAAGAAAAGTTTATTCTCTTCGGCTCGGCCCCTTAATTCAACACTCATCTTCGAACACTCGAACAGACGAAGAAGTACCCGAAAAACCCAAAAGCCCAGTTTTCTTTATGATGCGATATTATTTTATGATCCGATTAGAAAATCCAATAAGCTTCAAGCTCTTGGCAACAAAATATTTTATGATAACCAAATGAGATATTGTGTGTAAATTCTAAGCCTCAACTTCTTCCACATCTTCTTGTATGCCCTCAAGAAATATAAAAGGTTCCTTCATTCGCTTTTGATGATGTTATGGTCTTGGGCATTTCGTTTCTCACCTAAACCTCTATGTAGACATAGAGATACATATCTCTTGCAGTGTTGTTAAATTTTAATAAACGACTGACTGGATATTTTATTATTTATGTCTTGAATGTAAATACATTAAAGGTAGATAAAGGATCTAGCGTGTCCTTCTTATTTCGGTTTAATCAAAATACGCCTCGTAAAAATGTCTCCATTTCTTACCTATAGACGAGAGATACATAAAAAATGTATAAAACAGCGTGTTGATTGATTGAAAGAAATTGTTGTTAAAATAATAAAATGTCTGGTTTAACCATCCAGTTCCACTTAACCTCAAAGCTATAAAATTTATTTTCAAAAAAAAGCGAAATCAACTCTGGGCGTTAATTTAATTCGTTTTCAAGAGTTAATTCAATTGAAGACTATGTAAAGTAAATTTTTCATGTAAACACAAAATAACTACATACAATAATACTTTATCCCGTTTTTAATTTTAATTACGTGCGTAAATCACCGTCCACAATTTGACATTGTTTACAGCGTTGGCGGCGCGGCTCGGCAAGTAAAAAAAAACTTGAAACTTCTCTTCTGCACGCAGCAGAAGAGTGACCGTGCCGGCCTTAACGTTCGTGGTTGTCGTCATGTCGCGTTGTCATAACGTTCAGGCTGGGAGAAGCGAACGCGCCGCTTAAATTTACATCAATAAAACGTTCATTGCGAGATAACCCAATTATAACATATTTCAAGGTAATTTATTTCTGTCACGATATTAACGCGTTTACACAACAAAACATATTGATGGTTAATCCATTTAAAAACTTAACTGCGTTTTTACTACACAAAAAAAAACTTTAAAAGATGTGAAGGCCGTTTTTTATCGAGCCAGTCTACAGGGTGTTTTATAATTTAAAAGCAATTGAACCTGCATTCTCATTTCGAAAATTTGTCCTCTCCGTAAGTTTTGAGGATGACACCCTGTTCAAAAAAAAGTTTTTTTTTTGTTTAAAAGCTGAAACAAGGATAAAATTGATAAAAATGAGTCATACACACACACCCCATTCGGCCATTATTCTTAACAAAGTAGCTTATCTTCATGTCTACTGATTTCTGTATGCTATGCTTGCTAGTGCAGTAGCCGTTCATCACCACCCTCAACTCAATTGACCCATACACCTATCCTCGTCCGCATTGAGTGCAAAATAAAACAACAAAAAAGGCGCAACTCAATAAAAATCGCATATTATAATTTAATTCATGTAATACTGTGTCGATTTTTCTGCATAAAAGCGACGGACGGCTGACGGGAGACAAGTGAGCGAATATTTGGATAAAAATCGAATTAATTTGTTTCAGAAGCCTTTTTATTTTTAATCGGTGTGTGTATAGTTGCTGCTGGATCCTGTTGTATTTCTTTTTATTTTTAAGTTGGTTTTTGGGATGAAAGGTTTTTTTTTTATTTTTTGCTGATGTGAATCGATCCTTCATCACAAAAAATAAACAAAAAAAGAAATAAATGCTGACTTTATTGAAAAGAGGATAATGGAAATGAGGTCAGAAACTATTATAGTGAAATCATTTTCAGTTTGAGAACAATATATTGGGCTTAAATTTGTTTTTGGTTCTGATTGGAAAATATAAGACAGTGGGGGGTTATGTTAATTTGATAAAAACAAAAAACCTTTAATTAATTTTTTTTTTCATAAATAAAAATAAATAAAAACTAAATAAATTGAATTTTTTTTTCAGCTAACTGAATAATATTTATTTGACGAACCACATCAATGAACATTTTTTTCAGTAAGTAAGTTTTACGTTATCACATTTTCAAATTAAGAAGATAATCAAATGGAAAATTAATGAATTCAAATAATAAATCTTTTAGTAATTTCTATGACTGTCCAATTTCAGATCAATTTTTTAAATTGACATACAAGTTTAGTGTAGGTTAGGTCAGGTAGGGAGGGGTGTGCACAGCACGAAGCTGTTGCATACATGGGGCCTGTTGGTCCATTGTGACCCTATTCAAAGATGGAGGCAATTATATTCCTAAACCTGGCTGGTTAATATAGACTGGTTTATGAACCAGCCTATGCTGTGAAATTCATTGATAAATTTCTTCATTTTCTATTGGCCATTGCACCGATGGGACAGTGAGCTTTTAGTACACCTATCAAGGTTCTAATGTTTTTTTTTTTTTAACCCAGCGATAAGATGTACCGAGTTTCTTTTTCCTAGGAGATAATGCAATCGTTCCTGGATTTCCAGGAGTGATTGATCTTCTCTCTTGTTCTTATGTCTGTTTTCCTTTTGAACATGCCAATCGGGACGTGTGATCTACCAGTTTAATGGCTGCTACTACCTCTTTTTGCTTCTGACCCTTTCCTTGCCAGTTCATCTACTAATTCATTCCCTTCTATGTCCAGGAACCCAGGAGAGTTTGACTTGGTTAGTGTTGTAAATGCTATAAAGTTTATTCCTACAGTCTAATACCGCTTTTGATCTTATGATCTCATTGGCTAAGGCTTTGATAGCAGTTTGTCTGCCCACGAAAAGTGTAATCTCGGAGGAGTTTAGTTTTTCTTTGTGTACCAGTTCTGCTGCTTTTTGAGCCTGAAACACACTACAGTCATCTGGGAGTTTATATGATTCTCTAATGTTGAGAGATTATCAAAACAACCCGGCTCCTGTTCCTAATTCTAATTTAGAACCGTCAGTATAGAAGGGGATGTCCCGTTCATTGATGAGCGAGTTAGGATTCCAACCCTGTCTTTCGGGTATGAAAAAGAAAAAACTCCTATTGAAATCTACTAAGGGTGGAATATAATCAGTGTTCTCTTTTAGTCCTGGAACTGTCATATCTTTGTAAGATAGACCCATTTCCGTATGTGCAGTGCCTCTTCTTCTTTATTTCTTCTTTTAACCTTTTAACCGAAGTGCGCTTTTGGCTGCCGTTCATCTTATAAACTCGTCCAGGACTAGGAGGTCTAGTATCATTTCAAACCCTGCTTGTAGCGTAGATCTCTGTGCTCCTGTTAATCCTATACAGGCTTACCTCTGTACCTTGCTTAGTTTCTTGAGATAGCTTATTTTGTCAACAGCTTTCCACCATGCAACAGAACCATAGGTGAGTATGGGACGAACTATGGCTGTGTACATTCATTGGATGACTTGCGGCCGCATATCCCTAAGGATACCAAAAAATTTTCTCTTGCATGTGTAGAAAGCACATAACACTTTTTTCATTCTTTTCTAAGCTCTTCGCTTCCAAGTTAGTTTGGAATCCAGTATTACTCATAGGTATTTAGCTTCCTTGGAGAGTTTCAGAGGAATATCATCTTGTTTAGGGAGTTAAAGGCCTCTATAGTTCTTCTATTCGTGAACAAAACCGGTTCTGTCTTTGCGGGGTTGACCCCGAGACTGTTCCTTGTTGCCTATGCAGATATTTCTTTGAGTGCGTTTTAAGAAACTTACCCGATATCAGAACCACTATGTTGTCCGTATATGCTACAATAAAGAAATACAAGTAAGTATACTGAAGTGTCAAAATACTTTTGGTGCTCCAACGTCACTACCCTCTCAATGTAAGAACCATTGAGCAACTGTTCCTCGTATTTGAAGCTTCTGGTACTTTTGATTTGAAACACTGGAAATTTTACTTAAAAATGCTATGAGGTTCCTGAAATGATTAGTTAACTTATAAGGAATACTTCACTGGTTTTTTTTTTTAGAAGCTACAAGTACCAGACTTCATAAGTACATAGTATCAGTTCGAATTGGTAATTGTATTTGAAAAGTTACCAGTATCAGCTGAATTAAGGTTCCAAAATGTAAAATTGTTGCAAAAACTACACATTCCCTATTCCACTGTCATAATTGCAAATAACAACAGCAGAGCATGAACCATTTACAAAATCAAATAAAATGTTTAAATTCCCAAAAGAGAAGAGCACTACATTCACCACAAAGTCCCTTTGGAATTCCGTAATGATTTTATGTACGGACGAGTGGAACTAAGATATGCAGTAAATTTTCTTTGCTTCTTCAACTCGATTTTATTCCTCTTTTTGCATCTTTCTATGGACATGCTGCCTACCTCACCGCCCTCCTTTTCAACCAACAATAACAAACTCCAAATTAGTGTATCCATTATTATTTTGTGAATTGCAATCTTTGCAAGACATTTAAGTTGTTTCATTGTATAATTATGTTATTTTTCGCATGTTTAGTTTTTTTAATAGCATTTTGCTGCTTCTTCGTTATCTGTCTCCTTTAGTTCACTTCGACATTTGTTGTTGTCTTTGATGTTGCTATCGTAATTGTAGTTGTTTATTTATCCGTGCTTTGGATGCTCGGATTTGCCAGTAGTCTTCATCCTCATGATGACAGAACTTGCTTTTTGCTTGAAAAACTTGAAAACTCCTTCAGACAAGCAATTCTTATTTAACATCACGACAGAGCAATCTTTTGGAAGAAGAAACTGTTTATTTCCTTTTCTTTCTATTTTATTTGCTTTTTGAGTAGTATTTCTCGTTGTATACGAAACTCTGTTCATCGTCCTCCTCGCGCCGTCGGTCGTCGTCCTGTTTGTCATTTTTCATCCTCCACTCGGACAACGAGTGTTAGTTTGAAATATTGAAACACCCTTCCCTCTTTGTCCCTCTTAAAATAGAGGCTACACAAAAAAAAAAAAACATGTTAGATAAATAGGAAAACTCTGGACGTTGTTGTCGCCGGATATTCAAGTTGAATTGGAAATGAAATAACAAAGAAATGAATTATTATAAGGAAAACGAAGAAATAATCCTTTAAAAATATCCATCCTTATAATATGAATGCACAGATACAGGACAAACATAAAAATTCAGTTACAGAAAAGAAAAAAAAACACAAAAATGAAAAACATTGGAATCTCAAGAGTTTTTCACAGAGTCTAAGAAAAATAGGAAAAAAAAAACTTTGAAATTCAACACAGTTTGCATTTTACGACTCTTGGATAGAAAGTTTTCTATTTTTTTACTCCTTAAACAAAAAAAAAAAAAAAAAACTGGAAAGGGACCCGGAAAAACATAGCCAAGAAAAATCATTTCTTGCAAGATCTCGGCTTTTCAAAAAGACATTTTGTTGACAAATCAAGGCTGACACTTGTTCTGCTTCCTTTAAAAAGTGTGGTCGAGTTATGATGCTTCTGTATTCACTTTAAAGTTTTTGATAACCATACTCTCAGAATGGCATCACTCGTCTGAACTTGAACAGCATCAGGCAGTATTATTTTATAGAAAAACTTCCCAAAGAAAGTGTGGCGCAGTATTTAAAGAAAATAAAAAGGAAAAGAACAATGATTGATAATTTTTGCATAGGAAAATGAGGTCTTAAAAGTCCTTAAAATCATTTCGAGGCGGATTGTAGTTCTTTTTTTGTTTGCGGAAAGATTTCTGGTAACACCAGTCAATCAGTTTGTCCTTTTTATTCTCACTCTTTCCATATGGATTAAGAATAATGTTTTGCCTTAACCTACATCAAGTTAAAATCCTTCTTAAGTGTTTTCCTAGAAATGCGGCCATATTCAAATGGTTTAAGAAACCATAAATTTCCCAACAAATAAACTGGAATTAAGAAATGTCTCTCTACTCTACTCTACTCCTCTCCTTCTTCGCTCTAGTTTCAATATCCGGGTCACAAGAAGTCCTCACGCCCCACTTAACCTCTCACTTAATTACATACCAACATCAACATTTATATGTTCATAAATAAATCTGCCAAACATCAATCAAGTTGAGAGTTGCCAAAACGAACTAATGAAAACAGTCTTGAAGATATAAATACATTGTTTTTGACGATTAACCTGTTTGCTCAACAGTGCCATACCTTCGAATGTTATTCAAAATAATTTCACACAATTCGACCCTTAATCCTTACCCTTATCAATTTCAGTTAGGCCTGAATTACTAAGCGTATTTATTTTTCTTTTCATTCATAAAATTACGGAAATAATATTGGCCCATGTCCGTGTGACATCAATTATTCCATCACAGTTCAAAGGTATTCTGATAATTACCTTGCTGTGAGAATATGCTTCCGCAAGTGTCACACTTCCCCTTCAATAATACCCAATTATTGTGTAAACGCTTCGCATTAGAGGTTCAGTTTCTTGTGTGTGTGAGTGTTTGATTTAAAACTTTCGAACGCAATTATTAGTTAATGTCTGCCATCAAATTTCAAAAGTTTTTCGATTTAATAATTTATGTTCAACGATGAGAGAGCGCAATCCCTTTTATGTGATTTTTTTTTTATTTGTAATTTTCTTTGATGAGTATCGTTAAGGTTATGTCTTAACCGTTTTGGAACTGATACTTTATCCTTAGTCGTTCAATTGACTTGAAATTAGATATTATTGAGTACAGGAGTGGATTTGAAACATTTGAAACCAAGGGACAAATTCAAAACTTTCAAAAAAAAAATTTGTAACTAGAAAAAGTTTTTTTTGAAAAGCTTAAAGGACGAAAATCATCGAAAATTCTATTTTCAAACTAAAACTTAGCTCACCAATCGTTATGGGTTAGTTCTTGATACAAAATTGTTTCAGCAGAAGAAGTGAATGAATTGCATTGAAAACTGGTATTGATTTTTTCTTTTTAACTACATCAGAAATCAGTGTTGGTTCACTATGGCGTATACTTACCATTTTTTTTTACTTTTTCAGAAGCACTTTGTAGACGGCTTGAAAACCGCGCTCACGATTTCGATAGGTTCTAGGAAAATAGACTGTCCTTTCTTTGATATTTTGTCCTTATTTTGACTCTGTGATTTCTTAATGTATATGAAAGGGTCAAACAAATCAGGCGCCTTATCTTTCCACTTCTTATGAGCATTATAAATACGACTCTGTTTCAGTAATGTGTTTCCCTCCATCTTCTGAACATGATTTCAAGAATATTTGGAAACTTTCAAAATTTCATGTGATCAAAATACTATTAAAAATTCTTGAGGACAATTTAATGTATAATGTCGTTCCTAATTACTTTCAAATGATGCTCCTGATGCTATATATTTACTCGTTAAACGAAACTTTAACAAAGCAATTTCTAATTTCTTGGTTCACTTGTATAAAAATGGCAAAATTAAATTTCTATCGTTATAAGGACATTCTATGTGCTTCAAAAATCATTCACCCTAGTCACGTTTGGACATTAAAAAAAGTTAAGGAAAAAAATTCTCTTCACTCTTAAACGAGAAGTAGTCTTCGCTCATAAAACATTATGAAAATGCTTGACTTCCTGATTCCTACAATTCATAAAAATTACTTTTCAAAACCAAAAATCCGTGAAAAATTAAAAAAATGTAAAAAAGATAAACCCAAGCAGAATGTGCGACTGAACTTAAAACTAAAGTTTAGGTACTTATTCTTATTATTACTTGGGCTAAGTGCAGCATTTCGTGCCAAAAAAATCATTTGTAAAACGTGAAGAACCGACAAAAAATAATACTCTCCAAGAAATAGTAAACAGACAAAAATAACGACATGATGAAAGGATGAAACCCAGAGACGAAAACAAATGATACGAAAAACATAAAGAAAAAAATCAACGGGGAGAAAAGCAATGTAATAATGAACTTTGGTTGTAAACAAAAGCAAAAAAATAGGGGATTGTATTCGTATCCTTGAACTCCACTAGATAATAATGATAATAACAGCAAGAGCCAGGATAACAAGTAGGTGAGCACATACATACATATAATGTATGCGATGACGACGAAGGATGTGACTATGTTGACGACGACGAACAAAACGCCGCCAACATCGACGACATGTGGTTTTTTGAAAGCTTTTTGTGACCAAAAAAATATAAATAACAAAAGCTCAGTAAAGTCCCAAATTTGAGAGAAAAATCGCTCACTGGAGAAATTTTTCTCAATTGAGAATTTCGACTAAATTGGGGGATTTTGAGGGAGTAAAAAGTTCTTGGGAGTGTTTGAAAGCTTTTCAGAGCGCAAGACTGTTCCCAGATAAATTTTTGTTGTTGTTTCTGGTAAGAAACTTGAAAGCTGACCAGCATGCTTTGGGCTTTGATAGGCATGTTAGCTATTTTGAGGCTTGAAAGTTCAAAAAGCTCAGTTGAAAATTGGTTTTTGTAGCAACAAGTCGTTTTTTTTTTTTTTTTTTCTAAGAAGACTTTGAAGTGAATTTGAGTGTGACGAGATCTGTCACCCTAAGGGTGTTAAAGGGCGGTAGAGAGTCAAGATAATCATTTAATAGATTTCTTAAATTTACTCTTATCTTGGGCGGGTTTTTCTTCTGAATATAAGTGGGTTCTGAATGGGTTAAGGTTATCATATTAAAAAAAAGCTATTTCTTGAAACATTTTTCACATTCCTTCAAAGTTGTTCAAGTCTAAACTAAGTAACACATTTAACAGTTTAACCCAGTTTGAATTGTTCGTCCTTTCAAATCTATATGCCGTTCCTTGTTTGCTATCCATGCACGTATAGGCTAATTGTTAGTCTCGGCTAATAACGGTAGTGTAATGGATAAAGGGAACTGCTGGGAGAACATACACAAATTACGTCGACGAATAACGTATCCCTCGTAAAACAATTCAGAGTCCAATTACCATCATTAATGTCAGCAACTTCAAATTGTTCTCTCGTATAGAATGAGGCTGACTCGGCATGGATAATGCTGATAGTAGCTAATGTGACGACCGGCGGCGGCAGCGACATTGTCTGTTAAATCAATGATATCGGATTTTCACCGAGGGGATGCACGGGAACCCAGCCAATAGCTAAAGTTGATTTTATATATTCCATGTGAGACTGTGACTTAAACTAATCATATAGAACCGACTGCAGGGAGTGGTTCGAAACGCACACAATTGATTGTGTGTCCTGTAGATTTTCTGCTGTATCGCCCAGGCATTGTCCGTTGGAAGTCTGATTAACCGATAGTCTGCCGGAAGTGGTCGTCTTTTTTCAAACTAAATCAGCCGATAGGTAGAGATAGCAAACATGCTTGAGTTTGGGTATATTAATTACCTCAACAGTAGCTTCGACAAGGCATAGTACAAGAGAGAAAAAAGAAAAGAAGAGAAAGCTAATAAAACTTCGACTAAGAAGTGAGTGTTTTTTGGGCAGAGATTTTTCTATTAGACATGCCTTCGAAAATGCTAACTAAGCCTGATTAAAGCAACAAACTCATAATTAGTGTTTAATCTAATAAAATTTCAATTACTAAGTAGAATATTCAAAGCTTTTAAACCAAGAAAATCGTGATTAAAAGCACAAATCCATTCAGCAACAGTTTTCCTTTCTCGAACATTGAATTGTTTTCAAAGCCCAGCGATAATCATGCTGCTGAAAATTTCTCTCAAATGGATTTTGGTTTTATTAAAGAGAAGTTGAAAAACTACACCGGAAAATTAATTGAAAACGAAGCTGTCATGTCAAGTACACTGCTCGCATTCGCTTTGATTTCGAGGCGTCCTCATTTTGTGTTTGTGCTTATTTCTTCCCGTCACTATTTCACACTATCATCCTTGAAAATACAAAAAAAAAAAATTAAATAAAATGAAAAGAAGATAAACCCTGCTCTGATAATCAAACTCACATATGGTTTCCGCTAGGCGCGAAGAGATTTTCTCTCTTTGAAGCCATGAAAAAATATGTTGTTGAACGAACTAAAAGAGAATGTATTGAAGAAAAATATGAAAAAAAGAAGCACAACCCAATAAACTCTTACAATCAACCAGCACTTGAATACTAAACAGGATTCCCAATCGGATGCACTAACTAGGCTTATATTTTTGTTCTTCTTTTGTCCGTGCTTCTCAGGGTCCTTTTATAAATCCATACAGCTCCACAGATAATAGCTAGAGAAATCTTCTACTTTATAGCATTTTAAATTCCATCAAAATAGAGAATTGGAAAAAAAGTGAATGAAGATTAGATTTTAAGAGAAAAGATAGATCCAATTTAGAACTACAGAAGAAAATCCAGTTGAAATAGCGCAATGTGCGCTTAACAAAGGCTGACAGACAGAATCCGGATAGCAGATCCGACCGACATGGTAGTTATTAAGGCAGCAACCGACTTCTCCCACCTAGGCTATATGGCCTTGGCTGGCTTTGCTATCTTATTCGTTTTTGTCTTGTGTTTGTCAGTGAAGGAACATTTCGACTAATTTTATTATCTTCATTTCGGCGTTCTAACTGTCTTTCGCTTCGTGTTGGTGTTTCTGTCGCGAAAGTGCTGCTTCTTCAGCTATTGCTGTTCATTCATGCAACATTTTCAAATTAAGGAGTAGGAGATGTGAAAGTTGGAAATAACTGTGTGCGACTTGTTTTATAGAAAAATTCGATGGCATATCTTTTGCTCTGCTTTGCGTTTACTTTTCCTTTTTTTTTACTGCTTTACTGCGATTCTGACTTACCAAAGGATGAATAAATCAATCTGCTTCAGTGAGGTGAAAGATTGAATTTTGTGTTTTATTCCTGTTATTCTTCTTCATCTTGTTCTTCTTTTGGTAGTCAGTCGAAACCAAGAGAGTGCGAGATTGAACATTGAAGTCAAATGCATGTAAGTCAGTTAAGTCAACTAGTCAGTCAGTTAGGAAGGCAAGAGTAGAAGGAAATTGCCAAGCATCTGGCGACGAGCAAGGCCAGATAGTGAGGATGCATTTTGCAGCACTTCTCTTCCTTTGCATTCTATTGTAAATTTGTGCTATTCAGTTAACTTCAGACAGGTGATTTGGGGAGAAAAGTTATAGGGATTATTTGACGCTTTATCAAAATGTTTTTTATTTTTTTTGCTCAATGAAATTTTAAGGCTCCAGATGATGAAAGATGAACATTCTATGTGAGCGGGTTAGAACAGTTTAAAGAACTTAACAGACAGACTAAAACGGATGAAATACTTCTAAGTGTGTACCTATCCAGATTTAACTCAGGGCTATAAAAGTCAAACACATATTTTTCTGAAAAGGTGCTAATTCATTGGGGTTATTGTGTCAAATATGTCATCTTTATTATTTTCCGAATTTGTTTCAACATTTTTCAACACGTCACACACATAGCTTGACAATTCACTTAACCCCAATCCATAAATAAAATTCGATATATAAATTTTGTAGCACATAAAATCAATTTGAAAATCACAAACAATTGATTGTCCAGTTTAATCCAGTTGTTTCTGTTTTCCAATCCACTCACAAACCGCCAGTAGCAGCAGCAGCAACAGAAGCAATTGGATAACCCGAGGATGCCACGGATCATCCCCACCCTCACATTGAATGTTTTATGGGATGCTGCTCTGGTATTTTATTAACTCAATTGCTCAACTCAAACCAATTTCAAAAAGTGGAACAGATTTATTATAACTTTATTTTTTTTATATATTTTTTGATCGCCTCCATGCTTCAACCCATAAAGGTTTTCCTTCTAAATTCCTCATACAGCGGGTAGCTCTTGCTCGTACGGCATCGGCACTTCACTCGCTCCTCACGTCCAAAAACATCGTCGTTACTTGTCATTTATTGATTCTGTGAAATAAATAGTCAATAAGGTCATTTGTTTGAATAGACTTACAACTGAAAAGATTTTTTTTTTATTTTGTCGGAGAAGGGTGTATGGATATTGCCCTTCTCCAGTCTCCATTTCATTTGGGTTTCACCTCACATATGAATTTTCAGGGTATTTGATGGGTGCTGTTTATTTGACCAACATCTGGTCAAATGCTTCTTCGCTGAGAAAAAAATTCATGACGACCTTAAAATCTATAATTCAATGGAGAATTATGGTATTGAAGGCACACTGCAAGAAAATCTCCAGACCGTCAACAGAAATCTTGACATTTTCTCCAAGTGCACCAAAATGTGGTAATAATGCATCAAATCCATTTAACCCTCTTGATGATTAATGAGCGGCATATCAAAACCGATTTTAAGGAAATTGATGGTCGTCCTCAAGTCGACACCCCAACGAGCATGAGATCCCAAACATATCTATATTGTCATCCCCATCTATAGATACCGTTCTACCTTATTGTGTTGGTATTTGAAAATTATTACCCGGTAGTGGTTGGATTGAGGTAGGTATAGTTGCCATAATATTAAATTTGATGCGAGTAGCTCTTTGGCTGTCCAAGGATAAAGGGTTTGGTGCTGCGAGACAGGATATTCTATCAACGTTTTAATTCATGTTAGTGACATCGTTCGTTGTGATTTGAAAATTTACGACCCAATAGAAACAACAACAAGAACAAAACGAACATCAGAACATCATGATACACAACAAGGATGTATGTATATTCTTATTCATATTTTTGGTTCTGTGGGTTCCAATGATTTTAGTATGGGTTTCGGTATCGATATCGGTTTCCGGTTTTGACATGAGATATTGATTGAATCTTATGCCTACACACACAAACATATTTTTATTGGCTATTGGTGTTCGTTGTCAGATATTCATATTTTATTGGATGATTTTCTATGGAGAATTTTGTCGATATTTGATAGGTTGTGGTCGATATAATGTTTTGGCTGGTAGACGAGAACTTTATAGCTTGATGAAGTGATTTTCTGCTTTCAATGGAAGTTGTTTTCGTTTTAAGTTTTAATCGCACAAAATTTCCAAATTAATAATAACAAACTGCTTTGTGAAACAGACGTTTATGGCATCCCAACTAATTGATTGATTGTGATGTGTTATCGTTCGTTCTCTTGTTGCTGGTAAAATTTTGTTTTGAACAGCCTAAGTGGTGGTAGGTATGGCTCGTTTGATGAGGGTTACTGATCATATTTCCCATAAAAAATGCTCTGATTGATCACCACAGATGTCCCTAAAACAAAACAGCTTCCATCAGTTTTCCCAATTTTCTAGATTTATAAAAAGACTCCAAAATATCTTGAATTTACATTGTTTTAGTTTTTGCATAGAAATTTCTAAAAATTCAAATTTAATTACAAAGTAAACCATGCAAGCAAATTAACCCACTTTAAACAACCCCTCCACAAGATCTGCTATTATTTGTGTCCCCAAACTTTATTCCAGGTCAGTTTTATGGAAAAGCACTCCCATGCAGTCTCATACATGAGCAACTCCAACAACAACCTACCCCAACATAACACGTTTATCAAAAAAGAAACAAGATGAAAATGTGTTTCAAACCTGCGCACTCAGCGTTAAATTCTCCACTCAAGTGACGTCACATATAATCTACCTCAAAAAAGCTTTCCATTTATACAATAAATTCTCAAGCACCACTCTTCCGGTCACCCACCCACTCACAAAAGTATGTCCTGGTGGCTCTCCTTGATTCTATCGTACATCCGCAAGTCTATGCTATCAGACGTCAGTGAGAGAGAAAAAGTTGCGTTGGTGTATCCCCCCGAAAACAGCCATAGTGACCTCTTTTCAACTTGTGCCTTTTTCATGTTTGACAAAGCATTTTATTAAGCTACTTCAAAGTCATTACAGCCAAGTCCTTTAGGCGACATACTTAAGATGAAAAAATAAAGGAAAAGAATGAAATTACAAAAAAAAACTGCAAGAACGCAGGTTGGTATTTTCTTGTCTTCGTTAAAAATAGAAAAAAAATCCTAAGTAAATAAATAAAACTGTTCGCGTTAACTTCATTCTTAATTAAGAGGAACAGCGAAGGCAAACAGAAGCCCCAAGCGTTTGCCACTCTCTAGCTCATTCTGGTATGCAAAAAGTAATCCTCTTCGGGATTCTTTTCTCGAACATCCATCGCTATTGCCGCATCTGCCAACCAGAACACTTCCATAGTACAAATGCAATGCAATTAAAGCATTCGACAGCCCCTGCTTCATCTGCATCTAATTATTCCGCTTGGGGAAACTTCTATAGCCTTCGCAAGAACATAGTGTTGCAGCAGGAAGATTTTGCGAAATGTTACCATGACTGTACTCCGCAACAGCGCGCGGTTTGCTGACGTTGTCCTGAAAATTAAATACTTTCGTCCGACCCGAGCCCCGACTATTTATCTACACATTCGGAAGGGAGGGAAAGTGTTGTTTGCGTATGGTGCAGAAAAACACAAATTTTCAAGTTTCATTCCCCAAAACGCAACCAAAGACGTACATCCTTTAAGCGGTGCGGTGCGACGAGCTGAAAGTCGAATACTTCTTCTTCGACAAACAGCACTGCCATTGCCCCATCACTCGTACAGTGAGCAGAAAGGACTGACTATAAAAATATTATTTTTGCAGAAACATTCTTTGCTGAGATGGCAGAATGTATGTTCTCCCAAAAATTTGCATTGCAAATTGTGGGTGTTGACTGCGAAGTGTTGACAGTCCCTCTCAAATGGAAATTGCAAAATATATTTAATTACGTTTATTTATTTTGTGCAATGGAAGTTAATTCGTCGTTGTGCGATGCGATGTGAAATACGATGATGCACGGTGAAGATGAATTGCATTAGCGTTCTTCTTGTCACTACTCCATTGTGTTATATTATTTGTAGTGTGCTTCTATCGTTTTGAGACAAGGAAGATGGAAAATTATTAAGGGTGCATTAAAAAGGGGTGTTTGTTTGTTTTGCGGATTGAGTTCTTATTGCAATTTGCTAAGATGCGCAAAATAATGCTGGGAGTTGCAAGCTAATGTCATTTTGGTTTATGTTTCGCTCTTCATGCCATTTCTTTTAAGAATTCTTTTCTTTGAAAGACGAAGAAATTATAAGTCCTTGCCCCCTTAACCGATTCTCAAGCAAACACCAATTTCCACATGATTTCTTGATATCATTTTGTCCTTGAAAAAAGCTTATTTCCCATTTAATTTTAATGATATTTATATTCATGCATCATGCCGTATCTCAAGAAATTTTTCAATAAACCGTGTCAACAACTTGTGTGCGCGTGTTTTTGTTTTAATCACCAAAGTTCACATATCGCCCATTTGTGGTTTACCTGGCTTAACCTAAAAAAAGGAAAGAAAAAATCCTGCAATTTTACATTGATACTGTTTAATTTATTTGGCGTTATGTCGAATCTCATAAATATTAATAAGAACAAATTCATGCAAAGGCTTACCACAAGTAGAACACCCACACACTCTCGATTTTGCTCTGCAAAAACTCACAAAACCGAAGATAAGGACTTACGGCACATATTTTTGGATTTTTCCTGTTGGTTTTTTTTTTTTTTTGAAACGTGCAAATGCAAAAATTATTCCCTTCGATTGTGGTGACGGCAATGGTGGGTTCTTATAAGGTAATGGAAACAGAGAGAACATCGAACAGACTTTATAATGCTCTTGAGTCCTGCTGAATTCTGAATCCAGAATCCTACTTGAGCTGCTACTGCTGCTGCTGCTGCTTCATTCATGTACCTAACCGTGATGGAATCTTTGTGTGGATTTCTTTTCTATATTTTTCGGTGTTAAATATCATTTTGAATTCACTGAATTATTCATGATTTTACTTTACAAAAAAAGGGATGTTATCTTCCAGAAAAAAAAACACCTTCCTAGATATACAAAACCATTTCCAACTATACCTTGTCGCTCTCGATGGTGATGACGACAACCACCGACGACTGAATATATGTTGGGAGAAAAGCTTTTTAGCAAAGAATCCTCTCAAATCCAGAAAAAAAAGGACGAACGAAAGGGTTTTCCAAACATCCACTGAAATCCCAGCTGGTGCTTTGGTATTCGTATTTTAGTTATGCGGTGACATAAGGACGAAATCAAAAAATTGAAAACTAAGCTTTAAAATTGAAAGGCACGATGTTGATAAATCATTATGAGACTGACGTTTCAGCCTGAATTATTTATTAAGGATAATGCAGCTGTTAGATTTTTGTTTGTCTTTTTTTTTGGAACACTAAATGGGGGTAGGGTACCTACAGCCAGGATATGAGATGGGAATTTACACAAACAATTTAACTAATTCAAATAAAATTTTGCCTAACGTATAGTTGAGATGGCATGCCAGTGTGATATGTAAACAGATAATATTTGTATCGAATTGATTGCTGGTGTTTCGCTCATTTGACCTGGTCCCGATGGATTGAAGGCAGGTAAAACAATCTACCCAGTCCTATATTTTTGAATTTTCCAAATCAACAGCAAGGTAGATGTTTCATAGTCAGAGACCAAAAACTGTGTGATGGTATTTTAAGTTTTTAACTGAGGTATGCTCAAGGAAGTCCAGAGTTTATTAAATAATATACCGAAATTTAACTTATGGTCTATTTCTTTTATTCAACCGTCAATAATTAGAATTACTGTACAATTTTTATAGTATTCGTTAATCTTTAAACCGTCGGGATACCGGTGTGTGTTTCTCTCCTGCTTCTGTTGGGCCTTCAATTATGTGTTGCCTCCCTCAAATACTGGTAAGGTATGATTATCAGCAGCGGGAAGTCCCTAATGGAAATGAAACGGGTAATCGCGGTCGGAACCGGTACAATCGCCGCCGAAACGGGTAATCGTCGTGTAAATGGGTTCATCGCCACAAAACGTTGGTAATCGCAGTAGAAACCGCTACAATCGCCGCAGAAACGGGTTATCGCTGGCGCTGTATAAAAGGGTTAATCTTCACTAAGGTGGGTAATAGCGGTCGAAACCAGAACAATCACCGCCGAAACGGGTTATCACTGTATAAACAGGTTGATCGCCACTCAACGTGGGTAATCGCGGTCGAAATCCGTACAATCGCAGTCGAGACTGGTATCACACTTACCTTGTTCCTTTACTTGGCTAGCAACCTTTGTTGTATATTCAGTAACTTACTCCTCCGCGGTCGACGTTGGACTGATTCGTACTCAACTCATGCACTCTTATTTATTCGTATACTTTTGCTCTCGGTTTTCCAACTTGCTTTACACTTCTTCCTTTGCCTCTACTAGTCAAACTTTTGGGAAAAACCAAATGTGAAGTATACGTAGGGCGAAGTTTAAAATTACACTGCAAATAAAGTTTTCTTTTGTTTCCATATGATTTGCATGGGTTTCGGTCTCGTTTGGTTGAGAGTGAATTCTATACTCGGCGTAGTACAATGTTGCATGTGTTTTTGTCTGTGATTTGAATTGGATCTGGATGGTAATTGAATTTGTAATGCATCATTACAACTGAGAAATTGATGAGATTTCTTCGTCTGCTTGAATTTTGTCTTTTGCAACTTAAAAACTCAATCTCTCGAACTACTGCCCTAACCCATTGAAATATTCCAAAGTGACCCGTACAGGTCCGTTTAAAGCAGGACAATACAGGCTGTTACCTGGAGTTACCTTTGAACTACAACTAAATAATGGTGCATGTGCGTCGAATATACCAACTAACCCAACAATTTCGAAAGAATAAAGTGGCACAGGACTTGGAAGTTTTAATTGGATTTCACTATAACAGCACTGGTTGTGTAGTTTACTTCGATAAAATTAATGTTTCGCATAAAGTTTGAGCAAACAAACAAGCTCAATAGGTGTAACTATTCGTGTTTAAGGAATTTCATATAGTGAAGAAGGGATGTGGTTTCTATCGATTTGGCAGTCGCTGTTAAGATTTTGCATGATTCCATTCCCGCTCGGAATCCCTTGGTATTAACAACTGGCTTAAGATTTCAGTTCAGTGTATTATTTTTGTATCGGAATATTTTTTCTGTCAATGTCAAAATCTAAAAGCGCTTAATCACTTAAGAACAAATGGTGGGTCAACTGTTTTTTGACTCATTCCATGTCGCTGAACAATGCAAGGTTACACGTTTTGCGAGTAACATTTAAAGAGATACAATAAAGAACCTAGCTGTCATGTTATTTTAATCCCATGCGATTTGCATTTTTTTTCTTACTTTCGTGTTTTGTTGCAACAAAATCTAGGCTTCGTTTATTTTTCAAGCAAAAATTTAAAACGCAGCAAATTTTTGAAACACGATAGCTGTTCGTTCAGTGTGCCCCAGTGCGGCTTGCGAAAACATGTGTTTTGCTTTGTTTATTAAATTTGCTTCCACTGCTCTACAAGTCAGGTTATGAATATGAGTTCTGATCGCGAATAATATTTTATATTTTTTCGCTCATTTTCATTGGTTTTTTTCTTTTTTATTTTTAGGGGCGCGGGTGGTAGCAAAGTGAGTGAAGAACAATGTCGATAACGACGACGACGGCGACGTTTGGAATGTTGGTTTTTGAGGCCGAAGTTGGCTTTTGGAATTCATACACGAAAATATTTATATATATGTTTTCTTTTTCATTTCATTTTTCGTTGCATAGAGAAAGGGGAATTTGTATTTCGTGGCGGTTGAACGCTCTCGTTTACCCTGAGGGATTTTTTTGTGCAAATTTTGTGTGTTTTTTGTGTAGGTACAAAACTAAATACTTGTTTTCAATTTTTGCAGTTAAATTTTTTCAAAGTTTGTTTTCCCTCCATGAACACGAAATCAAATGAAAATTTGTATGCCTTAACGCAGCCAAGGGGGTTAGTAAAAATTCCTCATAAAAGAGTTTATTTCTCACATCAGAAATATGCCGCACATGAATGGCTTTTATTTGCATGTGTAATGCAGGTTTATTCAATTTTTGCAAATCGTTTCTCCGTTTTACATATTTTTTTGTTTAATGGAAAAAGTTCAAAGATTAATTAAGGCAACTTGTGTGTGCTTCCTGGAAGCTTGTACCTACCATGGATTAAACTTAATTTAAAACAAAATTCAGTTCATCCTTCTCACAAAAATGTGTCAGGTTAACTCATATATAAAACCTTATTAACTGGCAACTTCAGTTTCCAACATATTGCAACCTTTTAGCCATCAGCTCACCATTACTTCCGCTATTCCTAGTATAAAACTGACATCAACTGTTAAACTTTAGACAGCAAAAGAAACGCAAGACCCTGCACTGTAATATCCTCCCATCTAAAGTTTTTTTTTTTCAAGCTTCTCTCTTCATATGTTTGTTAGTCCTTCTTACACGTTTGTCCCTATTTTTTTTTTTTTCTGAAGAAGGAAAAAAAATGAAACAATTCTGTCAAAACTTTATGCTTTTGTTGAAAAATAAAAACTGCCAGCATTTTGGATATGAACCGAAGTATTTTAAAAAACCTTTCTCCGTTCGTTCTTATTTCTTTAACTTTTCTGCTGTGTGATAACCTATCAGTTACACAATCCATCTGGCTTTCTGCAAACTGCTTTTACATTTTCTTCCTTTTTGAGTAGCGCTAGCGACCGAGGCCCTAGCGAGCGTCATCAGTGTCAAAACAGTGCAGCAATTTGCACGCTAATCCATTGCCTCTTGCTTCTAAACGACTACTAAACTCCCCCTCGTTCTTCAACCTCATTCATGACATTGACTGCATTTTACGGTCCTCCCCAAAACTACATACAAAATGGAAGATTTTTCCTATGTAAACTTCACATCCACCGTACGACCTTCAATTTGTGTCCCGATTAACTCGCTTTCCTTTTCTCCATTTAAACTTTTTTTGTGCTTTCTTAAGTACTTCCGTTCCGTGTGTGGGAAGGTCTTGGGGGTGTGTGTTTTGCCAACAAAGAGTTGCAAAAGTGCAAACGCACCATCAATCATGTTGCATGACATCAGCTGTTAAAAAAAAGTATACGAAAGAAGTAGTTACGAGGAACAGGGATGAAAGAGGTAAAATGAAAAAAAAAATGAGAATTCGGGGTCTACTTTTTCATCTGTCAAAACAGTTTTTTTGCCGTGGAAAGGAAATGTATCTGTACATTCATTGAGGACGACTAAGTTTTAAATATTTGAATAATCTGTATCTGCCCCATAAGCCCACCTCTCTCCTATTCAAATCCCAAGAACAAGAGTTGCTATGGTTTGCATAACACACTTTTATTGTTAAAAAAAAAAATGACTTTAACAGTTAAAGGCTGCGAATGGCTGTTTTTGAACATGATTTCATTATTTCGCCATACAAAGTCATCAATCTAAAAAAAAACACGAATTTATCCATCTCTTCCTCCTTGCCACGAAACTCTCCAAATTTCTCTGTGTGTTGATTTCTTGGTGGAACAACACGCTTTCTTATGAATACAATATTTTGTCCCAAAGGTGAGTCGTAAATGATGACAGAAGATTTCTTTCAAGTCCTGTCCTTTTGCACTGAAGAGAATTCAAAAACAACAACACTGTTAAGAGTTCACAGTTGAAAGCACTTTTTTTCTCAAGAATCCTATCGAGCATCTTGTTGTGCAAAAAATAAAACGAAGGAGAAAACTTTCATAAACAGGAAATGATTAATGGCTCAGATAGAAAAAATTAGAACGGCCTTCAGTCACCTTTCAAATTCATACCCTCACTCTCACCCGACAAAAAAAGAAAAATAATAATATGATCCTGGAAAGAGAAGAAGTGTGTTTTTGAACATGTGAAAGAATATTTTTCTTTCAGTAAAAAAAGGGATACAGTGTGACTGTTGGAATTTGATATTTTTTCTTTTTTTTAATATCATCCTTAAGCTAATTAAGGCTTAAGATGATTTTTCTTCCTCTTAAGTAAAACAAGATTCTGCCAGTATCAAAAAGGCACATTAACAAAGCACCAGCGATTTCGAGAACCATTGCAGCTTTTGTTTTGTTTTTTCGTTTAACTTTGAAGAATCGCTTAATTAATTCAAGTGTACTTGAGTAGACAACACAAGATGGGGTTACCTTATCTCATCTCTGCTTAAACCTTCGTTTCGTTTCGTTTTGTTTCGAAGTCATTTGAATTGCTGGCGAGGAACCAAAGTCAGGAGAGCGCGCGCTTTGAAAAGTTTGGTTAATTAATTGTGTCGCTTTTTGTCTGCTTTTATAAATAAATAAAAGTGAGATAAATGATTTAATATTAATCCAAAATGAAAAGTGAAGAGATATTTGAAAGAATAATGCCTTGTAGCAAGTTGGCTTGTGCCAAAGATTTGATATTAATGATTTGCCACAGGTGTTTGGTTGAAGGTTTTTCTTATTCTGTTGCAAAACACAATCAGACGTAAAATGTGTTTGTTTTGTTTTTGTCATTCAGGCTAATTCGGTTAGGAGAGGGAATTAATTTGAACATTATTTTAGAGGAGATGTGAGATGTATTATAGGTACATTGAAGACCTGAATCAGATCTAAGAACAAAATTTTTGAGATTATAATCAGGTGAATTTGCTTTTAAATTAATTTCATTTTACTAAGTGCTGAATATCCAAATTTACATTGAATTTGTTAACTCAACTAGAATAGCTGATTTATCAAGAAAAAAATGGTAACATAAGATTATAACTTATAAGATCTTAAAAAATTTAATTTGTAATTTTTAATTTTTAATTTAAATTTGTAAGTTAACTCCAATTTTTGACTGAACAAAAGACATCAGGTGCTGAATAGCTGGGTAGGTAGGTCCTAGGTAGGTATACAATTAGCACTGAGTGCAATGATGGGTTAGGTAGGATGTATGTTTCGCACGAACAATCCTTTACATAATGTAGTATTATTTGGTGCCGTGCAATAACGCCGAGCGAAATAACGCCGAATTCTAAAATTCGGCCTTATTTCACTTTACCAAAGTGAAATAACGCCGAATTTTTGCATTCGGCCTTATTTCACTATGGCAAAGTGAAATAATGCCGATTCGGCATTATTTCACTTGTCAGTTTTAATTTTTTTAAGTTTTCATCAGGTGTCAATGTCATTTTCTAACTTTATAATAAAAAAAGACAGTGTTTTATAGGTTGCCTTCTCATGTGGACCGACACATTCCACTGTTTTTGATGGCGTATCGAAGTGCAAGACATAGCTCAACTGGCCATACACCGTCCGAGATTTTGATGGGAAGGAACATCAGATTGCCGAGCGAAATAAAATTTGGATGTCCCACGTCGGAACCGCAAGCCGAGGATGACTACTTGGATGACCTCAGAGAAAGACTCCTTCAGATCCACGACGATACCAGGTCAAAAATAAAGATGTTCAGTGACCGAATGAAGACACGCTACGATATACGAGCGACATCAACAGAGTTCCAAGCAGGAGATCGAGTGTGGCTTTACAATCCCCATCGAAAAAAAGGGTTGTCACCGAAACTTCAACGGGACTGGGAAGGTCCATATACAGTGATTAGCAAAATCAACGACGTCGTGTACCGGATACAAAAAGGAGTCAGAGGTAAACTTAAAGTCGTACATCGCGACCGACTACATCGCTACAGTGGTGATGAAGATGATGGATTTGTTCGGGACGATCAATCCTAAGGAGGGGGCAATGTAATGTGTATACACTTTATTTATCTCATACGCTCTGTATCTCCTTCTATTGTAATGTCTAATACTAACGTGTATACGTTATTATCGCTTACGCTCTGTACATCTTTTCTGTATTTAATGTACACACTTTTCTTACTCTCTTTACTTACTCTGTATCTCTTTCTATATTTAATGTACACACTTTTCTTACTCTCTTTACTTACTCTGTATCTCTTGTTTATTTAATGTACATACTCTCTTTACTTAATATCGTTAATTGTAGTAGTAAACACTTGTGAGGGGCAATATCTAGTGACTAAGAGAAACTTTTTGTTTAGCATTAAGAACGTTAGCCCCTACAGAAAATCCCAGTATTTTTTATTTGTAAATAGAGAGCTTCTCGAACTTTCAGCTTCCCCAAGAACCAATAGTAGTTTCTAGAACCCATCATTTTTGATATAAATAGCCGTTTGGTGGCGAGGCGAGTTAGTTGATTGTGAACTGAGATAAAGTCAAGATACTGTGTTTGAAAAGTAACTGAAAGTGTTGAATAAATAAGTTTGTGAGTGATTTGAATAAAGTGAACTTGTGTTTTATTTAAAAAGTGAATAAGTTTTAATTGTCGGACCAAGCCGAATATTACAGTATATTAGAAAAAAAATTAATATGTATTCTGAAATTATTGGTTTAGCGCCGCTAAACTAGCCAACTATGAGGAATCGCCCCTGACAACTATCTTCACGGATGAAACGAAAATGGAATGCGATGTTGGTAGTGTCTTCTGTGAATCTCTTAAGATTTCAAAATCCTATAGACTTCCCGACTATATGCCAGTGTATACTTTACCAAAGTGAAATAACGCCGAATTTTTGCATTCGGCCTTATTTCACTATGGCAAAGTGAAATAATGCCGATTCGGCATTATTTCACTTGTCAGTTTTAATATTTTTAAGTTTTCATCAGGTGTCAATGTCATTTTCTAACTTTATAATAAAAAAAGACAGTGTTTTATAGGTTGCCTTCTCATGTTTTGAAATAAATTCGCGAAACAAAATTTTGCTTTTCACAAAAATTATTTTATCAAAAAATTAATCATATGTAATATGTACATCTACATATTCCTGCTTCATAAGTAGGTATTTTAAAAATACTTGGTCTTAAGCTCAGTTAAGTTAAGCGAAGTCATATGAAGTGAAAGTTTCAGTATTGCTGGAAATTTAAAACTATTTAAAAAATACCTACGCAGGTATCTACCTCTACGTCAGCAACCAGGTTAATAACTAAATATTTCAGTTTCTTTGAAAACCATTTAACCACAAATGAATTTGATTTTGAAAACGCATGTTGTTTTTTAAGGCTGTTAGAAGAGTTTTGCGGCATGGACCAGGAAGAATATTAATATTAGATCTTACATTTCAGTTAACACTACATTTTTAAGAATTTGATCAAATGAAAATTAAAAATGATTAAGGATTTGGAACTTGAAACAAAAAATATAGTACAGGTACAAATGCCAGCGAGCGTAGCGAGGTAAAAAAATTTTGCCCAAAAGAGAATCAATTTGGGGTGTGAAAATAAAAAAATTCGCGCGAACTTTTTCATTTTCACACCCCAAATTGATTCTCTTTTGGGCAAAATTTTTTCCCTCGCTTCGCTCGCTAGTAAACCGAATTGATCTTGAATGTTGGGAATCGCCATCGTCTTCAAATTGAAATTGAGTGAAAAAAGGAGCTCAAAATTAATCATTGAAATGCAGCTTCTGCTTTCAAAACCCTTTAGTGCATAACAAGATGTGTGGATGCCTTTTTAAATTGAAGGAAGCAGAAACAGTTTTGAAAAATGAATTTGTTGACAAATAATGAATAGGAGTGGTCCAATTAATTTATTAGACTTCGTTTGTATAATGTGCTTACACGAATTTAAGATATTTCTTTTTTTTTGTACTATGAACATTTATTGTTTGTACATAATATTGACAAGTAGGTACACATAAGTTTTGTGAATTAAATTTTTTTTCATTTTGTCCCATAAAATATAAAAAAAATCTGACCTAAGACCTACCATATTCGGTAAATTTTGTTCTACAGTAGATTTTACGTTAAGTCCAGCTAAAATGCTCTTTCCAAAAGTTAAATAAAACCGGCTTTCTTTTTTTCTCTTTCTCGACCTTATTTCTCAGTTGGCATTCGGCGTTATTTCACATTGTCGAAGTGAAATAAAGCCGAATGCTAAAATTCGGCGTTATTTCACTTTGGTAAAGTGAAATAAGGCCGAATTTCAGAATTCGGCGTTATTTCGCTCGGCGTTATTGCACGGCACCGTATTATTTTCCTACACTACGGCATATTATCTCATAGTTCCATTTAGTTTAGGAGAATATTATTATTATTATTATTATTTATTAAACTAAACATAAATGTACAGAACAATACTTAAAGCTAGTAGCTACCAGGGCTTTTAGCTAGTTTAGGAGAATTAGAAGGGGCGCTTAAGCCACTTTGTGGTATTGAGGTATGAGATCATGTCTTTGATCTTGAATTCTGAGAGTTAATCAATACCATTGAAGAATTCTCTGTCTTAATGGAGTGCTCTTTTCCTAGCCAAGGCCGGAGATGGCAGAGAAAATGTGGGACCGTTTCTTTTTCATCCTGGTCCTCACAGCTACGGCAGAAAGTGTTATATATGGTATACCCAAATTTGCCGCATGCTCCGCTATAGGCCAGTGCTCACTGCAAGTTCCAACAATCCTGGCTTTGTCATGCCTTGGTTAGGAAATTAAATTTAATGATTTGGGTTTGTTGTAGGTAGGCCAGATTTTCCTAGATATAACGCAACTGGTTAAGCTATTCCACCCATAGTTTGCTTTTGATATGTATATTGTCAGGATGTTGCCATTCACAACTCCAAGAGGGCATATACTCTCACCGCCAATGAGTTGTGAAGGGCTGATCTTTGCCTAGCTAGCTCGTCTGCCTTCTCTTTCCCCTCATAACCCCTATGGCCCGGTATCCAGATTAGAGAAACGCTCAGGTCTAGTTCCTTGAGAGCTTCTCTGTATTGCTGGACCACTTTAGAGGATTATATAGCTGAATCAATGGCCTTACACTCAGAGAAAAAAAGGAGGCTAAATTCAAGTACGAGTAGGCTTATTTCAAGATTTTTATATTCTTATTTTTGTTATCCTAAAAATGACACCTTTTATTCTTAAAATAAGAATTTTATTTTCAAAACAAATTTTTATTCTTAAATTAAGAACAAACATTTTGATTTGAGCTGCCACGTTCTTAAATTAAGTTATTACATTCTCAAATCAAACCGAAACAATCTTAAATCAAGAACTTTGTTCTTAAAACAAATTTGCAGTCTGAAATTAAGAACAAAACTTTTAATTTGAGCCGTTTCGTTCTCAAATTAAGTTTTAACATTCTTTAAGCATGTCGAAACGATCTTAAATTCGTTTTCAAAAATAAAGAACAAAAGTCTTTATTTGAGCCGCTTCGTTCTCCAATTAAGTTTTGTAACGAAGTCACATGCCTTTTTCATATAAAATACTTTTTCATACAGAATTGAACTTCGTTATTCAATTCACACTCAATTCCTTCGGAAAATATTATAGGATTAGAACGAAAGTGATAAGATCGCCTCTACAACTACTACCAAATGATGCTATTGTATAAACTAGTTGGTAATATCTTTAACTAATATTAGGTACCAACTAGTTTATACAATAGCCTGAAAAGGTAAAAATACTAAATAAAAAAAAATTAATACAATTAAATAATGAAACATGAATTTCATGTTGGTTTCCTAGTGGAGAAGATTGCTAATGTGGGGGTTACTAAGCGCCGACTAAAAGTCAGCTCAAATCAAGAATAATCGAGATTCGAGATACAATCCGGAAAAAAAATTGAACATAAATACAAGGTTATTTGTTCTTATTATAAGAATAAAAAATCTTGCTTTGAGTATGTATTGTTCTTAAGTTTATTAAAATTTAGAATTAGTGATCTTAATTTGAGTTTGAAATGATCTAAATTTAAGCTTTTGTATTATTAAAATCAAGATTTCACAATCTTGAAATAAGAACTCTTAGATAAGACAAAAATCTTAATTTTAGTTTGGAATAATCTGAAATTAAGAGTTGTTATTCTTAGATTAAGATTTCAAAATCTTAAAACAAGAATTTTAGGCTTAGAAAAAAACAAGCTTAAAATAAGAGTTTTGGTCTTGAATTAAGAATTTTCGAGCTTAACAGACTTTCGTCAACGAATCGGCTTGATTTGAGACCGATAATCTTGATTTTAGCTCGTTTTTTTTCTTAATGTAATAGCTGCCTGACAATCTGTTAGTATAGCTTCATTTTGGTTCTGTTGGATATTTATAACGGCTATACAAGCTTCCTTTATCGCTAACAATTCTGCCTGGAATACACTGGCATATAGTCGGGAAGTCTATAGGATTTTGAAATCTTAAGAGATTCACAGAAGACACTACCAACATCGCATTCCATTTTCGTTTCATCCGTGAAGATAGTTGTCAGGGGCGATTCCTCATAGTTGGCTAGTTTAGCGGCGCTAAACCAATTATTTCAGAATACATATTAATTTTTTTTCTAATATACATATAAACATTATTCTGATGTAAAAGTCAATAAACGACAACGAATACGTTACAATATGGTAGGATCTTAATAGCAACAAAACAGAATTTCCTACCAATATGTATTTTTCATTGCATGCAAACAAAACTTTCATGCAAAAATCTATCATGAAACTATATTTAGCACATTTGAATAAATGCCTTCAAAAATGAACAGGAGGGTTAGCGCAACAATCACAGCTAACTAGAAACGAGAACACAACAACGACAGATACGACTATACGAGTCGTTTCGTACACGAAACACGAACACGATTCGATTACACGAGTGATGTTGCTGTGGCTGTGCGCTGTGGGCTGTCGCTGTCGGCTGTATGCCTATGCTTTTTTTTACTGAACTTCATATGCAAAATGAACCTTGTTTCTTATTATTTTAATGTTAATATTTATATTATTTATTTTTTACCTGCGACCTATAAAAATATATGGCAAAAATTGCATTCGTAAAAAAAACTTGAGATTCCAATCAAAAACCACGAAAAAACTGCTCCGACGATTCCGTCCGTCTGTAATTCCACCTATAGCTTTAACCTCTGCTTCCGTTGACTTCAAATTAATTTTAAATATACATAGTAGTTTCAGCGAATTTGGATTGGTCGTTTTTTTATTTTATTCTTAAAATCAAAATTTAGGGTAGCCACCATAGAATTTTTTCGGCCAAAACCTTCAATTTTCTCAAAAACAGCTCTTCCGATACGGTACCTCTCCTAGAACGGTTTTTTTTTTTTGTTAAAAGATTTCCTCTAAAAATAATAGTCCGATTCAAAATATAAAAATAAAATAGAGTGGCGCGACAGCTCTAGAAGAGCAAAGGCCTAAGTGACTTACTATCATCAACAATTATCTGGGTGCGTGTGAAGAATTGAGGGGACCTACAATTTAACGCCGATTCCGAACGGCACAGATGAGAAGCACTTTTTCATGAAAGATTGATATTCTTTGATGTTTTGTCAGTTCTTCGCAAGAGGCAGTACCCGTGAAAGATGAATTAAAAACATTATGGGCACGAGTAGGACTCGAAGTCACAACGTTCTGCTTGGCAACCTAACCACTAAGCCACGGGCAGCTGCAGTCCGATTAACGTTTTTTTTTCTTAGGAGTACATATTATATTATGTACCTATATTGCACAAATAATATTTTGTTTTCAAAAAACATTTAAAATTTTTTGGATTTAAAAAAAATTGTTTTGAACCTTTTTTTTCAAAATTCCGTACGAGTAAATTAACATTTTTTTCAATACTGCATACCCAGATTAATTTTAGGACATTCTAGAAAAATTGTATGCATACAAAAAAAATTTAAGGAAAACCTCTCCATGGAATAAAAAAAAAATTAAAAAAACAACTTAATGCATTTTTTTTCAAATAAAATGTGTTTTTTATATACCTTTAAGTTTTTATTTATGAATTTTAAATACTTGTTTTTATTTTTAATGTTTTTTGTGTGTTAAGTTTGGAGTACTGGAGCAAAGTGCGTGCGACCCAGTAGTCGTGCAAATTTTTTTAGTTGTATTTTAAACTTTCCCGAAGAACGTTGATAAAGCTAACCCACAAAACTTTGCCAGGAATCGCCACTGATAGTTGTGTCGAAGTCTTTCGTCACTTCGTCGGTCGTCGCCTTCCTCCCAGTCAGTTCTTGACGGGAGCAAAACTCTAAACTTCTTTGAGGTGTTTAAGATAGGGATGCAGTAGTTGGTGGTTGTTGAAAGGATGTCTGATGGTATCAAGCTTGTTTGCTTGCAGTCCCCGTAGGATTTAGTTTTCCAACAGCCTGTTTCCCTGAGTCTCAAGATACTGAAGGAAACCTGATATTTAATGAAGAGGTCAATCGGAAGAAGGTTCAGGATGATGTTAAGTGCATCCGTTGGACAGGACCTAATTGCCCCTGATATCCCTTCACAAGCATTTCTCTGCACCTTTGTTAGCTTTTCTACTATGTAAGCTTTGCTGAGAGCAGCGGGCCACCAAGCAATGGATTCATACACAAGTATCGGTCTTACAACCGCTGTATATTATGTCCATTTGATCATTTTCGACTATGGAGGCCCCATTTTTTGCCGAAGATTTTCTTGCAGGCGTAGAAGGCGATGCACGCCTTTTTCAACCGTTCTTCAATTTTCCAGTTTAATTTGGTGTCTAGTATTACAGCCAGATATTTAGCACTGAATGACAATGTTAATGATTGACCGTTTAACCGAGGTAGATTTAAGGATGGTACATATTTTGGTTTTGGTGGTGAAAATCAACAACTCCGTTTTGTTGTTATTAACACCTAGTCCACAGCTCACAGCCCAGGTGCTTACTTTTTTCAAAGCCATATTAGTGATTTCACTGATCACGCTTGGAAATTTTACTGAAACTAAAATGACCAAATCGTCGGCGTACTTAACCGCTTTCACTCCACTACTCTCCAGTTTCACAAGAATGCTGTTCCATAAAAGAGGAGACATCACACCTTCTTGGGGTGTTCCTCTGCTGGCATATTTGGTACACATTGAATACCCTTACTTTGATTGAATCCTCCTATTACTAAGCATGGATATTATCCACCTTCTGATGTAGTCCTCAACACTCTGAATAGCTGAATACAGCCAAAAAGTGGTGAATCTCAAAAATAAGGTTTCCAAGTTTCCAAACACAAGTGCTGAATAGCTGAATAGACTTATAAAAAACTATAACGATTGAGACATTAGTAAAAACAAATAATAAATCATTTAAATAAAATTAAAACATTTCGCCGAATTCTGCCTGTAATTGCCCTTTTTCGAAGCACAATATTTCCCTCAGATTATTGTGTTTGGCGCCATGTGCTGCTAGCAGCTATTACAAAAAAAAAATAAAAAATAAGCTTGAACCACTTCAAAATAATTGCAATAATTGTAATTTTTTATTCTCATTGAATGTTGTGTTTTTTTCTGTAATTGCCAAAATAAATTCCATTTTTCCTCCTTCTAAGAACAAAATTGCATATTTTCAGAATTACCCAACAAACAACCATGATTATAGTTAAAACATAAACCAACGAGAATAAAATAAAAAACAATCATCTTTCTGTCTTGTTTAAAAAAAAAAGAGGAAACAACACAAACAAAAGCAAATTATCATAAAATTGAAAAGCACAAGTTTTTCGGACCAGAGAAAAATTATGAAATAAAATCCAGAAGTTTCCAACAAACAACCAGACCAAGACATAATCTAGGCTGATAAACTGCTGGTCTATAGCTGCTAGACAGACATTAAACTTCTCGCTCCATACAGAGAGCACCCTTTTTGAAACCAAACAAAAAAAAAACTCACTAACTTATTACAAAAGGGAGAAATTAATATGCCGGATAGAGAACTCGTCAACCTTCAGCACTCCGCCGCCACCATGGCAGTCTAACAAAGCTCTTGTTTCTACAAGACTCAAAACCAGTGTTCATATATCTGCTTAAAGCAACACGGAACCAGTCTCCGGTATTAAATTAATGAAGTTTTGTTCGGTAGCAGCATCTGTGTTAAATTGCCTCCATCTCGAATCCACAACCAAGTATATCGTCCGCCACTTTCTATAGACACCAGTTCACCAGTTTCGATTCTCAGAGAGATGATTTTCTGCTGATGGCTATTCTGTCCAGCCTGCGCGCAGTAGCGGCTTCGTCTTCGGTCGGTCTTCATCGTTGGTCGTTGTCGAGCGGTAGCTTCGAACAATGGGGCTGGCAGTTGGTAGGTATGAATTGCCTTTGGGGGTGGGTTCTAGTTGGGCATTAATTTCAAAAACTGCAAAAACATCAAATATGTGACTTGAATATTTATTTGGATAATTATTACTGTCGGTCGGTTGAATTATATTACATGAAGGCCGCCTTATGAGCGGAAATGAGAGTAATAGAATGTTTGGCAGCGGCATGGGTACACAAAAAAACCAACTTCCAAACTCGTGTATGCGTACAATAATGGATTAAGACTGTTTTCACAAGAATACATATAAATATAGAAGAATTTCATGGCACGTTTTCAACATTCAGGTTTGAAATTGAAGTTTTTCGAAACACATTCATCATGTTTATGTTAGCCAAACTTTGTTGCTTATTTTTGATTGTTATTAGATTTTTTGCAAGAAAAGTTGTTTGAAAGTAGTTTTCTCTTTCGTTAAAAAAAAAGATAAAGAGTTGAGAGTATGCAAAATTTGGCTCATCAAATATTTCAAATTTATACAAGCAACTTTACGGTTACGGTTGTTCGTTTCGCAGACCAAATTAACTCCTGTCGAAAGGGAATATATTAAAAAGTTTTGGACTTTTAATTTTTTCGATGTTCGGTTTGTTAACTTATGGCTTTTGAAAGAAGCAATCACCTTTGTTATGGCTTTTTATATCTTTCGCCTAATTCATGGCCACCAGCTCCTTTCAAATTCCACATGACAATATTGTATCCATATAAATGTTGCAAACACATTTATTTTTATATCCAAATCCATCTTAATGTACCTTATCATTATATCCTCATGATAATTTCCATTGAATTTTCTATTTTCTTTTTTTTTCATTTTGAATTTCCCTAATAGAAATTGTCAACACATTCATTACCCCCTTGATCGCCCTCGAGCGTGTTCTTATCTAAATTTAGAAAAGCACTTGTGTTCTTTTCGTCTCTGCAAGCATCGCAATACGATGCGGTGCTAGGAGAATATCAAAAGATAAATAATAAATATACCCCCGGGGTCTCGGGATTGCAGAACATAAATATAAACACGTTCATTTCAGCGCCTTACACCGCAAATCAACTCAATCAGAACTGCAATCTAAATTCATTACTTTAATGTGTTAAAACAGCAACTAAATTGCATTGATTCAGATAAGAAAAATCTCAATTTAGCACAAATAAACTCAGATATGTTTTTTTCCTTTTTTATAGTTTAAAAAAATTCAATACTTAAACCAATTCAGCACAATAGTCTTAAAGTCATTGGTGCATTTTTCTTCATTCGAAGGAGTTTTTTCCCTTTTTTGAGCATTTTCATAACTAACTCAGCTATTCAGCAATTCTTAAACCAATTCAGCACACTAATTTTAAGGTAATTGGTACATTTCTCTTCACCCAAAGGAGTTCATTCGCTTTTCTGAGCATTTTCAAAACTAATTCAGCTATTCAGAAAGTACCGTGTAAAACTGAATTGAATTCTATTCCTCAAAACTAAGAATTTTTACAGGCAACCGATCAACTGAAAAAGTCTTGAATTAAATCCATAGATCCAGCATGTTTACTTATGTGAGCACATTTCACTTCGCGACTTAATAATTTTTCCGTGTATATTATTTTCATTTTTTAATGCTACCTGCGTATAAATGTGTACCCTGCGCACGTAGGAATGCGATGAATAAAGTTCCTTGAAGACGTCGTCAAGGAATTGCCTCTTAATTGAAAACATACCATTGGGACAACGCAAGAGTCTTTCCACTTACTTTTTTCATACATCATCGTTTATATAACTTTCTCACTTTTTTTCATGTATCTTATGCTCCCACAAACTATCTTTCGACTTTTATCTTCTTCGTTTTTTTTTTCCTTTTTTTAAAGAGCATACCGATGTTCTTCATCTTCAATTCCCATAGAGAGTTTCTCAAGAGCACAGATGAAGCGATTATTCCTTTAAGGAATAAGATGAATGAATAAAAATAAGAAAAAAACTTGAGATTTAACAAGGTAAGCTCGTACCGAGCTAAGTGCGGAAGCTTCAGGCGCTGAAGCTGAGGCTGAGGCTGAGGCTAAGGATGAGCAGAGGACACTCTTCAATTCGTTTCGTTTTTATCTCTTTAAGTCAAACTAAGTCGGCTGCTTAAACTTTTATCAAAGCAACGACACATGGAAAGCCAGTTGTAGATATACGACATATTCGTAAAGAAAAAGACAGAGAAGGAGACGAAACGAAGGATATTTCATGCAGTTATGTATTCCGTTTGTGTGTTTTCTCGCGCGTTCTTCGGGGAAAAGCCAAATGCAGAGCATAAAATTATGTGAACAAGTGTCTAACCTTACCTTGTCTACCTTAGTTCTTACATATCCTTATATATCTGTCTATCTACATGGCAAGGAATTTCTGGAGCATCTTAAGGCACCAGTACCAGACACACCCCAACTGAGACTGAGGATGTAAAAAGAGGGTGGCGACGACGTTGTCGGTCGTCGTCGAGGGGCAGCAAAAAAATGATCTAGAAAAGAAGAAAACCAGATGTCCTTGACAATATGAGTGGGCCACCTATCTTTAATGGACTTAGTGTGTCCTTCACCAGCATGTTTTAGCTCAACCAACTTGGATTTCCATTAGCACATCAAGATTGAACCTTTGACTTTGCTTTGATATTAAGGTCGCATAACAGGTGAGAGAGTAGATATGCTCCTCAGCTTACATATTTCAGCAGAGATAAAGGTCGCCATCACGATGGACTTAATATAATTCAATGTGTGTGTGGAGAGGATTTGAACAGCAAAAAAAAACTGTATGTAGGTAATAATCAAATCAAAGTGTAGGAGACGACATTGGTCGTGAAGTGGGGGGGTTTTCTGTCGTTTGGGATCCAAAGTTTTGCTGAATTATAAAAGCAATCTATGAACACAAAAAAGCTTGATTTAATGTGGTCCTGAATTCAATTTGGTACTTTCGAAATAGAACAGATTATTGGAAAATTTATTTTTCTCCTGAAGCACTTCAGTTATGGTGAAAATAAGATTAGGGTGAAACCCGAGCTTACAAATTTATTCGTGATAAACTGCAATTTAGCGGGAAAATTCATCCCTTCGTTCTCGTTTTTGAGTCTTCCGCCTCTTTTTAAACAACGAAATTGATATGTTTTCATTAAAAATGTAAAATCCAATTTCCGAATTTATTGTGTTCCGCTGAATTGCTGAATTCGGGAGCGAACCCTATTTTCTGAAGCAAAAATCTTGCTTCTTTCAAATCTAAACTCCTACAAGCAATTTGAATTCTATTTTTTTCATGATAATCCACTCCAACAAATTCCAATGCCCAACATTTTTGCATAATGAGTTCACTCTTCACTCAACAAAAAAAAAACTTGCCTTCTAAACGGTGAACCAATTCCTGTACTGCACAAAAAATCAGCCTTTTTCTTTGCTGAATAATCTTGGATATCCTTTAAGTGACTCGAAAACAAACGTAAAATTACCTACACACAAAAAGAAAAATGCAGAAAAATTTTCATTCATCGATGGAATTAACAATAAAACCGCGCAATAACAAAGACTCCTTTGCCAACGAACAATTCACAATGACATCGAACAAGTACGACGACGAAATCGATGCTCCTGCTGCACTCAGGATTGTCGGTTTAGTTTCGGTTGCCAAGCAATTTTCAAGCTCAAATTGATTTCAAGGCTCCTGTGCCCTGTTCGACACCGATGTTGTCAGTATGTCTCTGATGTGGGTTTTCCTATTTAAAATAAAGAAGGAAAGAGAGTCTGATTGTTATATGGTAGCTGGGCCCCATCCCTACCACGAAATCAGGTGAAATGCAATAGAAATTCAATCCACTTCAATTAGCCGCTGAAAACTATGCTAATTTTGAAAGAAAGCCAATTTAACTTGTATGTGTGTGCTCCTAATGTTTGTTAGTTGGTTCGTTCCTATTCTCATATTGAACCTCATTGCCAAATTGGAAAAACGAACAGCTTGCTTTAGAAGTTCTGAAATCGCGCGGAATGAACATTTGCATTGTCGCTTAAGGGATCTTTCGTTTTTCTAATCTAATGCGATGCATGTTAAATGTTCCTCGTACACACGAGGTACCTGCTTTCCAGTACGACGACATCGATTACGGCGATGCAACGTACGGTACGGTATATACAGGTGGCGTTTTAGAAACCCTTGAAATCCACGATTTCGGTTTAGTTCCTACAGTGGGTTATCCTCTGGCAAATCTTCTGCCATTTTGAACATTTTCCAACGAGTTCAAATATACATACCTAAAACAAAGAAACCGCGACCTTTTTTTATCAAAAAAACTTCCAACTTCAAGCGAGTAAACAATGGAATGAACATTTTTTTGGCAACGACCTGCAATACTCGCACATTTATAAGACTTTTTTTTGAGGTCGGAGCAGCGCAGTAGGTTCTAGGTTGTCGTTGTCGCCGTCATGCAAAATCCATGCACGTGTGCATTGGTTTTGTACGAATGCTTCAGGATGCTCTGGTATCTGTTTGTCTGTCTCTAGATTCACAGAGAAGTAAATTCAAAGGAACGAGAGCTAGAAGCATTAAAAGGTAGTAAAGGCGTCATGTCGTTGGTAGTTAGAAGTCGTGTACGATGACAACGATGGAAAATGTGGTTGCAAAAAAAAACGTCACCCTATGATACAAACCGTGCAAAATACGAAAAATCGCACAGAATTGCGACGTGCCTGAAGTATGTAGTTGTCGGAGAGGATAACAGTTTGGTCAACAAGAAAGTTCGCAAAAGTTTCTTGCAAGTCGCTTGTAACCCGTCGACTTTTTTTATTTAGTTACGATTAAGAAAAATTCAGCAAAATTATTAAATTACTCTGGTCAAATTTCAGGTATTCAGCGTAACATTTCAGGAACCATATACGAATGGTATTCAGCGTAACATTTCAGCAAGCATACTAATGCATCGTAACTCTTATTCAGCTCAAGTTTCAGCTATTCAGCCGACAAAAATTGGTTTCTGCTTGAAAATTAATGTTAAATTACATTTGAACTTTGAAATTACGTTAACGTTGATATTTTCGTAATTCAGCAAATATTTTTTTAAGTGAAAACAAATTTCAAATCTCTTTCCTATTTCTGAACATAAATAAATCTTATTCAGCTCATGTTTCAGCTATTCAGCTCTCTAAAACTAATGTCTGCCTGAAAAATAATGCAAAACTATATTTTGTAATCAATGGAACTTTGGAAAAGCGCTTAGGTTGATATTTTCGTAACTCAACAAACGTTTTTTGAAGCAAACACTCTCTTTCATATGTCTAAATATAAATAAAATCTTATTCAGATCAAGTTCCAGCTATTCAGCTCCTTAAAACATATTTCTGCCCGAAAATTAATGCAAAGCTATTTTTGGTATACTTTTTAACTTTGAAAATTCGCTTAGGCTAGTATTATGGTTATCCAGCAAAAATTTTTTGAAGTGAAAACAAATTTCGGTTCTCTTTCATATTTGTGAACATAAATAAATCTTATTCAGCTCAAGTTTCAGCTTATCAGCCCTCAAAAATAAGTTTCTGTCTGAAACCTTTGAAAAGGTTGATATTTTCAGCACATTTCATTTGAATCTGAATATAAATAAATCTTATTCAGCTCATCTTTGAGCTACTCAGCACATCAAAACTAGTTTATGGTAACGAAAATTTAACAAAATATGTACTTACAACTTCCTCTCAAACACACTGTAATTGTAGAAAAACAAAATATACTTTTTACAGTTTGATCCTCTCCACCTCCTCTCGAAAAAAATACCCTTCCCTCTTGCACGACAAATAAAACCACTAAGCTCCAACCCCATACCCCATTAACATTACAATCATACTCTCAACTTCAGGAGGTACTCGTCCTCTTTACCTTTGCAATGTTATGTTCCCACACACACAATCTTTAGTTACAGCTGCTGAATGAATGCTGAAAATGATACAAAGAGAGAAAGAGCAGAAGACATCTATTCAGAAATTTCTCAAACCTAGACACGCTTAAAATAAAAAAAACTCAAGGTTTTGTTTGCTATTTTCTTAAAATGTTGATGAAGGTAATGGTTCTAACGTAGGTGGTGGTGGCAGAACATGGAGACATCAGCGACTAGGTAAATGGCATCAATAGGAATCCATAGAAAAACGTAGATACAATTTTCTTGAATATTATTTTCCTTTGGGGTCCTTTGAAAATGGCACACATAATATGAGATCATAGAAAATCGCATATTCAGATCATCGCGTTAACAGTTTTCTTACGTTTTTATGTACACTTTGTTGAGCTTCTTCTTCTTCTCGTTTCTGTTTCTGTTTCTGTTTCTGTGTGTGGCACACGAATTGAATGGTTCATTACGCTAATGCGATATTCAAATTATATTTCGTTTCGAATGTGTTTTTTGTGCTTAAAGATGTATCAAATTGTTTTGTATGTGACTTTGGTCTACTATTTGAAGTCAACCAAGAAAAAAATTGCCGAATATTTTTTTTGTTTTGTTTTTGGAAGAGATAACATTTCATTTTGAGTCTATTTTAGTTGCTTTTTATGTGGTATTGATTATATTTCCTTCAAAGGAATCCTCAAGCCGGAAATGGAAAAATTCTTGGAAGACACAAATTGAATTCAAAAGGATAAGGTTTCATGACGAAATGTTGCTTTTGATGTTTAAACGATTTCTTTAAGGAATCCCTTCAAGAAATCTTAAAGACCTAGCACTGATTCTAATAGGCGAAATTGCCAATGATCTCGCTAGTCGCTAAATCCTTTCTTTCGATGTACCTTCCTTCAAGTCCTTTTCCTAATTGTATAGTCTGCCCTTTGACATTGTCTCTGTACCTACACGTGCCAACGAACCATCTATTGAAAACTAAAACAAAATAAGAATACACTTTTCCCTCTCGAATATTTTGTATCTTTTAAGAACCATCAAAACAGCTTTATCCCCAAGGGCCATAAATTCACCAACGTCATCAACATACGCCACTTTTTCCTTCTTCGCAACAAACTCCCTGTCCAGTCTCAAGTCTTACAAAGACTAATCTCACCTTCTCCAGTCTCTATTCCATAAAATTAATAAAGATAACGTTCGTTTACCCAAGATGGCTTAAACATTATTTCCAATGGTAGATTAGTCAACAAAAACAGAGATATTCCAACGTTGTACACAGTTAAAATATCCTGCAGCCAGCAAAAGTAAACCCAACACAAAGGCAGCCCAGTCAGAGAGTCTTTTGTTGTGCCATCAGGACACTAATAATTCTGACCATCATACCCCTAACTGTTTACCTCGTATATCACCTCGTTCTATACTCAAAGCATCCTCGTCGTCGTTGAGTATTTATCTGTTCTGCCTCTTGGCTGGCAAGTTGTGAATTTTGGACGCAGCAAGTCAGGCGAGCCAGTAGCCTGCTAACCAGCCATCCAGTCAGAGCCAGCAGCTGGAAGAAAGGGTGCATTTTATATTTTATTTACTTTTCATTCTTGGAAAAAGTTTTTTTTTTCTTTTTGTGTCTTGCTCTGTTATTTTCTTCTCTTTAGCAGAATTTCTTTTAACAATAATAATTTTTGTCAGTCCTGCTGCTACTGCTGCTGTTACTCATGCTTTCGGTAGGATGCTTCCTTGCTCCTGGGTGTTCATTCGGTTCCATCTGTGACATAGAAAATAGCTAGCTAGGGTACTTTGAAAACCATTTTGCAGCATTGAGAGGCAGAAAATACTTGCCTCGAGGAAATGCAATTAAAAGTGCAGCAAATCATTCCGTTTCGCTTTTGGTTAAGGACTACTATATCTTCTATTTGCTACAAAATTCAACGCAGACCGAATGTAAGTACTCAAAGGGCAGTCGTGATGGTGCCTCTGCTGCAGGCTCTGATGTTGGTAGTAGAAGTTTGTCTTGGTGTGGTGTGATTTTAGATTTTTTTTTTCTTCTTACTAAATAGCACAAGAAAGACAAAGAAGTTTGGCCACGACAGAAGTTTTTGACTTTCAACATTTTCTAAATGGTCTTGCTTCTTGTCAGTGTTTTTTTTTTACGCTGTTTGAAATACGGCTATTTTGTGCAACTTTTTGTTTTTGAATAAAATTAAAATTCGAACCGTAGAGAATGGTACAAATTTGGAGGCCCAATGGATAAACCAAAACGTGTTACATATCAATTGATCTAATTACATTCTTAACTGGCTCCCAATCCATGAAGGATCTCAGCCTTACATCCGCAGTCACTTGGTCCTTGTACGGTAGGTTCGGTCTTCCTTGTCGCCTGGAACCTGGGGGCTGCGATGAGAAGACTTTCTTGGCAGAGACAATGTAATCTTGGCTTTCGTGCCGATTATTGTGGTACAGAACGGTTTAAGACGCTCACACAGTAGGGGAGACCGGGAATAGTAGACTCAAAATTTACTTATCTTTTTTTTAAAAAAATAACTAAAAAAGATATTGTAATGTCCGGCTTGGTCCGACAATTAAAACTTATTCACTTTTTAAATAAAACACAAATTCACTTTATTCAAATCACTCACAAACTTATTTATTCAACACTTTCAAACACAGTGTACTTTACTTATCGCAGTTCACAATCAACTATATCGTTTCGATTTCGAATCGGGTATATATAGTCCTGATAATGGTTCTAGAAACTACTAAACCGAATGTTCCAGAAGTTCTCTTTTTAACCACTAGATGTTGCCCCTCATTTTTAACTGTTATACACATAAGTGTTTACTACTACAATTAAACTTATTGCTACATACTTATTTCCTATAAAATGATATTAGAGTTATAGTGATAAGGAGTAAGTAAAGAGAGTAAGAGTAGTATGTACATTAAATATAAAAAGAGATACGGAGTAAGTAAAGAGAGTAAGAAAAGTGTATACATTAAACAGAGTGTAAGAGATAATAACGTATACACATTAGACATTGCAATAGAAGGAGATACAGAGCGTATGAGATAAAATAAAGTGTATACACATTACATTGCCCCCTCCTTAGGATTGATCGTCCCGAACAAATCCATCATCTTCATCACCACTGTAGCGATGTAGTCGGTCGCGATGTACGACTTTAAGTTTACCTCTGACTCCCTTTTGTATCCGGTACACGACGTCGTTGATTTTGCTAATCACTGTATATGGACCTTCCCAGTCCCGTTGAAGTTTCGGTGACAACCCTTTTTGTCGATGGGGATTGTAAAGCCACACTCGATCTCCTGCTTGGAACTCTGTTGTTGTCGCTCGTATATCGTAGCGTGTCTTCATTCGGTCACTGAACATCTTAATTTTTGACCTGGTATCGTCGTGGATCTGAAGGAGTCTTTCTCTGAGGTCATCCAAGTAGACATCCTCGGCTTGCGGTTCCGACGTGGGACATCCAAATTTGATTTCGCTCGGCAGTCTGATGTTCCTTCCCATCAAAATCTCAGACGGTATATGGCCAGTTGAGCTATGTCTTGCACTTCGATACGCCATCAAGAACAGTGGAATGTGTCGATCCCAATCTCGCTGGTTGTCGTCCACAACTTTGCAAAGATGTTCCTTAAGGGTTCGGTTGAACCGTTCGACCATGCCATCAGATTGTGGGTGGAGTGGTGTTGTTCTTGTCTTCTTGATGTGAAGAAGCCCACAAACTTCCTGGAATATGTTTGATTCAAAGTTCCTTCCCTGGTCGGAATGCAGTTCTAATGGAACACCGAATCTGCTCACCCAGTTGAACACAATTTGGTCTGCGACTGTTTTGGCTTCTTGATTCGGTATGGCGTATGCTTCAGGCCACTTGCTGAAGTAATCCATGACGACCAGAATATAACGATTTCCATTATTTGTTTCCAGAAATGGACCCGCCACGTCTATTGCAATCCTTTCAAAGGGTGATCCGACATTAAACTGCTGCATTTGGCTGTGATTCTTTTTGTTCGGGCCTTTGGTGGCAGCACAGGTATCACATTTTCGGCACCACTTCTCGACATCTTCCCTTGCATGTAGCCAATAGAATCGTTGTCGAACCTTTTCTAGCGTCTTGTTTACTCCTAGATGGCCTCCCGAAACTCCATCATGCATCTCTCGCAGAACGTCCGCAATCTTCGATCTCGGTAAGACTAGCTGCATCACATAGGACTTTCCATCTGCTGATTCCCATTTACGTCGAAGGACACCCTCTTGGACATGCAATGAGTCCCACTGTGCCCAATAGGCCTTTAGAGCCGGACTTCTGTCGGAGATATCAGCCCATTCTGGTTTTTCCTGGTGTTCCTTGCATGCGAGGATGGGTTCAATATCTGGGTCCTCTTGTTGAGCCTTCCTCAACTCGTCGTTGCTCCAGCCATAAATGGGATCGGTTCTGGTTCGTAGGACAGTGACCACTTCTTTTTCTTCTTGGCGTCTGCAATGCTTACAGTCTTGCTTACATGGTCTCCGAGACAGTGCATCAGCATTTGAGTGAAGCTTCCCCTTCCGATGTTGAATTTCATAATCGTACGTCTGCAGCCTCTCAATCCATCTCGCCACTTGACCCTCTGGATTCTTGAAATTCAAAAGCCAGTTTAGTGCTCCATGGTCGGTTCGGAGAAGAAACTTCTGTCCATAGAGATACTTATGGAAGTGCTTTGTTGCCAAAATCAGTGCAAGAAGTTCTCTTCTGGTCACACAATAGTTTCTTTCCGACTTCGAGAGTACCTTGCTGTAATAGGCAACCTTTTCTTCGCCATCATGTACCTGTGACAATACAGCACCAATCCCGACATTGCTGGCATCAGCATCAATGATGAACGGTTTTCCTGGAGTCGGGTAGGTCAGCACTGGTGCATTACACAAGCGTTGCTTGAGCTCTTGAAAGCTGCGCTCGCACTCACCTGACCATTTAAACTGCTTTCCCTTTTCCGTTAGCTGATGTAGACTCTTGGCGATCTCAGCAAAATTCTTGACGAAGCGCCTATAGTAGGTGGCTAGACCCAGAAAGCTTCGGAGTTGATGTTTGTCCTGTGGTGTTGGCCAATTCTTCACGGTGTCAACCTTATCAGGATCCGTCTTAACTCCTTGGGATGAGATGATATGTCCCAGGTATTTCACTTCGGTTTTGAAGAGTGAACACTTTTCTGGATTGAGCTTGAGGTGGGCTTCTCGAAGTCTTTGAAACTCGGCTCTCAGATTTGTACAATGTTCGTCAAATGTTTTGCCGTATACGATGACGTCATCCAAATAGACCAGGCAAGATTTCCAAGTGAGTCCTTGCAGGACGCATTCCATAAGGCGCTCAAAAGTCGCTGGAGCATTGCACAGTCCAAAAGGCATCACTTTGAACTGCCACAATCCGTTTCCTGTCGAGAACGCTGTCTTCTCTTTGTCTTCAGGATGGATTTCTACTTGCCAGTATCCACTTTTCAGGTCCAAAGTTGAGAACCATTGTGCTCCTTCCATTGCGTCCAGAGTATCGCTGATCCTAGGCAGAGGGTAGCTATCTTTCTTGGTCACATCGTTCAACCTTCGATAGTCCACGCAAAAGCGGGTTGATCCGTCTTTCTTCTTTACCAGGACCACTGGAGACGCCCAAGGGCTTTTTGAGTTTTCGATCAGACCCTCTTCTTTCATGGTGGTTATCAGTTCTTCAACCTCACCTTGTTTGGCTAGTGGAAGGCGTCTTGCAGGTTGACGAATCGGCTTTGCATCTCCGGTGTTGATTCGATGTTGAACCAGTTGTGTTCTGCCATATTTCCCTTGCGATGACGAAAAGATGTCTGCAAATTCTTCGAGGAGACCTTCTGCAGTTTTTCGTTGTTGGTGAACAAGATAAGATGACTTGAGAATGTTGGTCTTTATGGAGTTCAGCTCCTCAGATTTTAAGGTTTGATATTTGATATTTGATATTTATTGAAAAATGAAACAGCTGTACATTAAGTAAAACTTATTAAGAGTACAGGATATAATACAATACAAGAATATAAAATTAATTGATAAATCAAAATTTACAATACAAACAACTATTTTACATAAATTAAACAAATTGAATTTAAAAATTAAATTAAAATTAAAATTAATAATTTAAAACTTAAAAGCAATCACAATTCCAATGTAAATAAAAAGTGAAGAGTAAAGATTAAAGATTATCAGTTCAAATTAGCGAAATTCTCAAAGCAGAGTTCATGAAACCTTCCGTGTTCGACTCTAGACCTCATATGACTGGGAAGATTATTCCACAGTCTGACAGCATACACGAAAAATTGCCTGCGAGATGTCAGCGAAGTATACATAGAGGAGCGCAATAAGATAGAGCGATTTGTTGAACAGAAACTAAGTTTATTAAATAAATAGCTTGGGGTCTTGTTAACAATTAATTTGAAGACAAAAGAACAACATCGATACTTGAAGTAAGCTTCTAAGTTACATCCAAAAAGTTGATGAGTATAAGACGAGATATGATCGTATCTGCGAACGTTGAAAACAAATCTGGCAATTGCGTTAAATGCTACTTTCAACTTTTGAAATGACTGAGAATCAGGTTCTGAGAAAAGTTCACATCCATAAGATACAATTGGCAGGATAAGTGATTTAGCAAGCTTCAGCTTTGTTTCACTTGGAAGACACGATTTTGCTACAGATAAACCTCTAAGCGAAGCATATATTTTTGAAATAATTGAATTAATGTGAGTGTCCCAATGAAGTCTATCGTTAAATATTATACCGAGGTTTTTGGCGTGATTAACTAATTCAATTGGGCAATTATTTAAAAATATGGTTGGGAAGTCTTCCAGGTAAGGTTTATTTTTGGAGATGGGTAAAGCTTTTGTTTTATCAGGGTTCAGTGAGAGTCCGTTGCTTATGGACCAATTGTATATGGATCTCAGATCAGAATTCAATTTATCTGTCGCATCTTCAACCATACCTATGGGAAATGAAATGTATAATTGAACATCATCGGCGTATATATGAAACTTACAATGAGACAAAACAGATGGCAAGTCATTAATAAACAGTGAAAACAATAAGGGTCCAAGAATTGTTCCTTGGGGAACACCAGTATTAACAGGAAGAAACGAGGACAACTTGCTATTGCACGATACAGCCTGCCAGCGATTTGTCAGATAAGAATAAATAAGGTTTTTGGTTGTGTCAGAGAAATTAAAATAAGTCGTCAGTTTATCACAGAGAAGGTTGTAGTTAACGCAGTCAAATGCCTTTGAAAAGTCAAGTAAAGTTAACACAGTTGTATGATCATTATCTAATGCTAGTCTAATGTCGTCAGATACTTTTAAAAGTGCTTAAATACAGCTATGTCCTGACCGGAATCCCGATTGCAAAGGGTTAAGTAGTTTGTTTTCGTCAATGTGCATTTTTATTTGGTGGCACGTGATTTTTTCAAAGACCTTGGAGAGAAATGGAAGGATTGCTATCGGTCTGTACTCTAATTTCTTTCCAGGTTTTAGTATAGGGATAATTTTGGAAATTTTCCAGGAGACAGGATAAGTTGACGTCATAATAATTGTATTAAAGATATGAGTTATATGAGGAAGTAAGAAAGGAAGAAGGATTTTGATAAAGTCAGGGTGAATATTATCTAAACCTGTGGATTTAGATTTGATAGAGAATACTGCTTTTCCAACATGGTATTCATCAACAGCACACATAGAAAATGTGTCATGTCTCACGTTTGCGGCTAAGCTTAGTCGAGTTACGTTGGTATGAACTGGGGGAGTAGAAAACTTCCTATTCAACTCATCCAAATCAAATTCATCATCGGACAAAGTAGTATCTCTTTTTAAGCCAATATTTCGTATTTCCTTCCAAAAAAATTTTGATGAATTGTTTGAGTTAAACCTAACATTGTAGTAATTATATTTAGCAAGTTTTATTAACCTGGTTACCAAATTACGAGATGTCTTGTACTGTGAAATCATTTCTGAGCAACCAAATCGTCTCCAACGGCGATAGGAAACGTCTCTCGTCTTCATTGTGTTCAGAATTTCGGGGGAAAGCCAGGGGCAATTACGGGATCTTATAGTCCTTGTTTTAATAGGAACATATTTGTTAAAAAGGTAGTTTATAGTAGTGTTAAGGAATTCAATTTGATTGTCAACATTAGACGTTGCATAAACGGGATGAAAATCGATGACTGAACAATCACTAAACAAATGGTCGACATTTATGTTACGAAAATCACGAAACTGGAAAGATTGTGGTATTTTGTCAAATTGTAGGTCAAGAGTAGTAAAAATAAGGTCATGATACGAAAACATGGGAACGGATAGCTGACTTGAACACTTAACAGAGCTGGGGTCACTAACAAGAAAAACATCAAGCAGCGATGGGGTGCAACCCGGTGAAAAGTGGGTAGGTTCAGTGGAATTAACAAAAGAAAGTCCCAGAGATTCCATAGATGTTTTAAAACAATGAGATGAGTGCTGTAATAAATTAATATTTAAATCACCACAAACAAACAGTTTAGGCACACGAGAACACATATCTTCTATTATGGGAGTAATAAGATTAGAGCTCGACAAGCGAGGTGGCATATAAATGGCACCAATACTGCATTTATTATCGCCTTGAAATACATCAATAAAATAATAATCACAACCTTCTGTGCCATCAGAGCATTTAGCATGTCTAGAGAAGATGTAATTTTTTACAAAAATAGCAACTCCTCCACCCGATGATCGAGTACGGTCTGCTCTGTATGGTTTTTTAAAACCTTTGAGTGAAAAAAGGTTACTTTGCAATGCTGGATAAAACCAGGTTTCAGATACGCATATAATGTCCATCAAACTATCTTCAAATTTGGTTTGCCTTGACTCTTCTTCGTTGATCCTTGTTATCGCTGATACAGATTCGCATTGTCCGACAATCTCACCTTTTCTAAGCTTAACTTCGTACGGCTTGATGTTGAGTATTCGTACGGGAACCATGTTCTTTACAGGTCTAACAAGAGTCTTCCCAATGGTGACGTTTCGGGAGGACTTTACAGATGCTGGTTCGACCATGAGGTATCGATGGCTGCCAGGCTTACCTTTCACTTTCGTCCACACGAATACTTCTGAAGAAGCAGGCAAAGTCAGATCTTCTTTGATGACGGTTTTTACAGATAACGAGGTCTCATACGAGTGGATCCCATAGATCATCGGAATCTCGATGTTTCGATATTTCAGGACTTGGTTCCCGATGTCCAATATCACTCCGTGATCTTTCATGAAATCGACGCCGACAATGCACTCGTCGCATATATCTGCTACCAGGAACAGGTGAGAGAATTCCAGCTCTGCCATCCGGATCTTAAGACGTACCCCACCATAAACTTTTGCGGCTTCTCCAGTTGCAGTCCTTAGACGATAGCTGTTGGTGTTGTGGAGCCATGTCTTCTTAACGAGGTCCTGCCGTACAATGGACGCCGTGGCACCGGTGTCGATGGTAGCCACACTTTTGTTGCCGTTTATACTTGCTTCCACGGTCAGGCTCTTGTTGTCACGTTTCGTTTGAGAAACCTGGATGTCGTTTCTGGGGCCATCGATACCAGAAACCAGCTTCTGCCCCTCGAAGTTGGTTCTTATTCGTTTCCCGGGTGGGAAACAGCTTCGGAAGCAACGTTGTTGGAGTTACTTTGACTTGTTGAGTAAGTTCTGTTTCCACAGTGTTGGCATGAGGTTCGTCTTCGCGGTAATCTGCACTGTCGTTGAAGATGCCCAGTCTTGTTGCAGTTCCAGCATCGTGCTGGTCCGTCTCGCTGACTCCTTTCCAGAGTAGCCTTCTGACAAGAGCATTCTTGGACTTCCAATTCTCTCACGCGATGCACGTTTTGGGATGCTTGTTCTGCGGCTTCCATTGTTAGAGCGAAAGCCAATGCTTCTGGTAGTGTTTGCTTTCTGGCAGTGCGAATAGCCCTTTGGAGATTTATATCGCCCACAGCTCTCACAAAGGCTTCAACAGCAAGTTGATTTATTATCTCGTTGCCAGCTGTTGGGTATGCCAGGTGGACTAATCGCTCGATATCTGCCTGAAGCTGCTGCAGAGTTTCACCTCTTTTCTGTGCCCTGTTGTTTAGTTGTACTCGGAAGACTTCTGTCATGTGGCTATCCCCAAACCGCTGTTCGATTGCGTTTACCAGAACTTTGAAGTCACCGTTCTTCTCTGCTGGGATGGTTTGTAGCAGTTCAGCAGCTGCTCCTCTCAAGGCAAGCGTAAGAGCAATGTATTTTTCGTCATCGTCCCAGCCGTTTGTTAACGCTGCTGCTTCAAACTGTTTCTTGTAGATTGACCACGGAATCTGACCATCAAAGCTTGGAGGATTCACTTCTCTCTTTCTTGAGCATTCACCAGAAGGTTCTCGAGCTTTCATCTTTCGCACTTTTTTTAGTTCATTTGTGATGGTTTCGATTTGTTCGTCCATTTTCTCGAAACGTGCATTTTGTTTTTCGACGCGCTCGTCGAGAGTAGTGATTCTCTCTTCGAAGTCCGTAAACCTGCCCTCTAAAAGTTTTCTCTGTTCGTCAAACCGCTCTACAATATTCTGCTGTTCTTGCTTTTGGTCATTTCTTTGAGCCTCTAGTTGCTCCCGAACATTCTTTTGATTCTCTTCAAATTTGGCTAGAAGAAGTGTCATCATGGTAGATAAGTCAGCAGTTGCATTTACCTCTTTCGATTTTGCTTCCACTTCGAAAGCAAACGTATCTGGGTCTTCATTTTGTTCTTCCAGATATTCCTGTAGCCGTTTTACGAGTTCGATTTTACATCCTGCCCCACTTAAGCCACGTTTGCTTAATTCGGCCTTTAGCTCAGAGACAGTTAAGTCTTTCAAAACTTTACTCATTTTTTTTTTTTTTTTTAATTTTTAACTTCACTATTTCAAACAAAATAGTTTAATCACTGTTCACTGTTTTATTCTCAATAAGTTTTAATCCCACTTCTGACACCAATGTAATATTCGGCTTGGTCCGACAATTAAAACTTATTCACTTTTTAAATAAAACACAAATTCACTTTATTCAAATCACTCACAAACTTATTTATTCAACACTTTCAATTATAACTTTCAAACACAGTGTACTTTACTTATCGCAGTTCACAATCAACTATATCGTTTCGATTTCGAATCGGGTATATATAGTCCTGATAATGGTTCTAGAAACTACTAAACCGAATGTTCCAGAAGTTCTCTTTTTAACCACTAGATGTTGCCCCTCATTTTTAACTGTTATACACATAAGTGTTTACTACTACAATTAAACTTATTGCTACATACTTATTTCCTATAAAATGATATTAGAGTTATAGTGATAAGGAGTAAGTAAAGAGAGTAAGAGTAGTATGTACATTAAATATAAAAAGAGATACGGAGTAAGTAAAGAGAGTAAGAAAAGTGTATACATTAAACAGAGTGTAAGAGATAATAACGTATACACATTAGACATTGCAATAGAAGGAGATACAGAGCGTATGAGATAAAATAAAGTGTATACACATTACAATATCAACACGAATTAAATGCCTTTTAATTAACCATTTTTTTGTGCTTTATAAGAAAATATGTCTTCTGAAATTGGTGAATTTTAAGACCTTTTTTTCCTAAATTTATAAAACGATCTCAGGTGGGTCAACTTACCCCAAACCCGGGGTAAGTAGACTATGACTATGGGGTTGGTTGACTATATCCTTTTTCCACCTTTTTGATATCAAAACTATAAGAAAATAGCACTTAAATTTATTTTATTTGAAACAAAAATTAATGGTCAAAAGACAGCACGACAATAGGGATAGAAGGATGCTCCAACTTCTTCTGATTAATTTTGCCGTTTTGGGCATATCTTTGCATCGTTTTGAAGGGAACCGATACTCATGAGCAACAGAACCTCAGTCACCTCCTTGTTGTGTTTCATACTGGGAATTACCAAAAACAAGTGAGTCAATTTACCCCCAACAAAAAATGTCAACTTACCCCGAGCGGTCTCTCAGCACTTAATGATTATTTTTTGGTACTCAGAAATCAAATAAATATATAACTGCTGGGTGTTGTTAATACAAACACTCACTTGCTCTTATTCTTAAAAAACTGACGTTAAAAGCAAACACCTTTACGAAAGAAAAAAAATTTAAGAAAGCAAAAAAACTACTCACGAAAGCAAAAAAGTGTTTTTTCGCGATAACTCTTGAACGACTCTAGACTTTATCAAAAGACAACATGTAACTAACCGGGCTGCTGTGCTCAATGTAATAACAAGGACAAACTTGAAAGAAATTGTTTTGTTTTGAAGTTATTTGCAGTTAGTCTACTTACCCCTGAGGCCAACTATCCCCGGTTACCCCTACGTTATATAGGATTTTGCATGCAATATTAAGCGGGGATATGCCTCGGTAGTTTTTGCATGACATAGGATCGCCTTTTTTGTAAATGGGGCATGTGGAGCTTTTTGACCAATCAGTGAGGATGCATTCTTCCTCCAACTCTTTCTAGCTCTTCTGTGCTGGGGGCTGGGACTGGGACCGGGACTTCTTTTGTCATTGGCTCGCTCGACATTATGCGCATTCAGAAGCAGCTGGAAGTGTTGCTTGAAAACAGCTACAATTCTCTGTTCTACGGTAACTTGATTTCCTTCACTGTACCGAAGAGCCTGTGTCCCGGTTCTGGAACAGAAGCTAATTGCTTCGACGTTTTAAAGAAACATCGGGTAATCTTCTTGGGCCGTGCTCTTTTCTTCCTTCGCAGGATCTCATTTCTCTTTGACCGGCACTCTTCTCTTGCTGCTCTTGTTTTCCGTAGCAGCATCTGCAATTGGTCTAGTCAAGAAAAAATCTCCAAAGAAAAATTATTTAGACAATTCAGTTTATCATCACACCTTTGAATCAATAACCCTTTAAATATTAGTTTCCCAACAGTCCCCTCTACTCGTTTGTTCCAAGGACCTTCTTTACTCTTCGTTTACTCATCCTCATTTCCCCATCTTTTTTGTTTCTAACTCTGGTCATAATTAAAATTTTCGTTGGCATACTTTCTGGCGAAAACTACAATTTCCCAACGAAGAGGAAATTTATCCTAAGTTTATGCAATGCTGTTTGACCACTTTACACTCTTAACGGATATGTTTATCGTAATTGTTTTGCTGCAATGAACTTTCTCCTGAGAAAATTTCCTGGCGCAGTAAGGTGTAGTGTAAATTATTTGATTTTTCCTTCATTCAAATTTTGTGCATAAATTTGGTCGCTTCACCCGCTATGCTCTCATAGATTTTTCCGACAGAGACAATATTTTATAACAATGAGACTAGCAATAAAAAAAAACAATTCCGTCCAGTCATCTACTTGATCCTTTCGAGCTTTGCAAAATGAGAAATTGCATGAATTTGAATTTAAAAAGTCGCAGCTTTTGTTTCAACGTGCAATGCAAATTTGCAAAAATGTCGTATAATTAATTTTAATTAGTTTTCTGATTTCCCAGAAAATCTCTCTCCCTGCTCTAAAAATTCGCAGTCGAACGTCATCGCGATGGGATGTTTCCACAAATTTCTCGCACTCTCTCTCTCTTGTCTCACTTCTTTTTGTAGACTAATTTGAATTTTTGGAAATCTGCAAAACTAATTTCGGAGTGTTTGACGCCATACTTAATTGTTGCTCTTTTTCTGTAGCGGCAACCTTTGGTGCCCTCAAATTATAGGGGCCATGCAATAAATTTCATTATCTGACTCGGCAAGAGCAAAACAATTTGCGACGAACAAAAGCAATAATAAGAGAATAAAAGAAAAAAGGACACCGACGACGGACAGCTTCGTTGACAAATCTGTAAATTTATTTCTTCATATTTAAATTTGAAACAATAAACGTTTCATTTTGCTTTTTTTGGAGGGCAAAAGTGGAAGTGGTGGATGGATGATGATGATTGGATGGAGAAGGAGACTTTGTTGACGATGTTTATCGTGACTGCTTTTGCTGAATAGAGAAGTGGCTCTTTGCAGGCCTTGCAATGGATAGGGGCAGGAATAAAGACTCCGGCTTCAACGTGTTGAGGGTGATTTATCACTTTGGAACCGAATACCATGACAGTTGGACCAGGAGCGGAATCTGAAGAATGTTTTTTTCTTGAAGAAACTCAAAAGAAAATCCGGCTTTTGACAGATTTCGGATTTTGAAGTTATTCAGCTATTCAGCATTAAAGGCTGAATAAGTGAAATGTGTCCTTCTTTAAAAATACTAATCGCTCTTACATTTATCATTTCGAACAAATCCCACTCTGGATTGAACTTCCCTGGCCATTTCTGCCCGACTGGCTTGCCTTCGCCTCCGGCGACAGTCGATCGATAAATTGATGCCTTTTAGTCATGTCATTGGCAGATGTACATTTTATGAGTTACGACTCACAAATTTAAGTGTTCCCTCCGTTGGCAAAGCCTGACGAAATTGGTTATATTTTAAGGCCTCTACTTACAAAGACCTGTAGGCATGATGATGGATGCAAAAAAGTAGCAAGTCAAAAAAAAAAAACACGGTGCCTATGAATTTATCCATCAGATACCCAATCCTTCCCATTCCAAAGACACAAAAAATGATGATTTCGAACAGCAACAAGCTGAGGAAACGTAGCGCTTAATCGAATCACATCTGCCGCAGGCACGACAACCTATATCTCGAAACGTAGAACCGGACGACAACTGTGATAACGATGGAGGAAGCGTTTCGAATTTCCCTATGAAAATAGCTTTTGTCTATGTTAACTTATACAACATTTCTTTTCTTGTTGTTGATTTTTTTTTCTATCTGGAGGGGGTAGCAAAAAATTGGGTTGATTGCTATTCAGCTTGTTGGGTTAATAGGTAAATGATAGTCTATTCTGTAAGCAAGTTTGATTTTCTTTATTTTTTTCTAGCTATTTGGTGTTTTCTGTGTTTTTTTTTTTGCATTGCCTCAACTGATGTTGTTGATTTGATTGAAAAAGTGCTTCAAGTCCAAACTAGGAAAAGGGTTTTTGATGGGTTCTCCAAATGGCCTAAGGGATGAATTGAGTTTATTTTTATTGGATGAAGTTTCTCTTTTTTGTTGTCGACTTAATAAAAGGACGTCTTTATCTTTTTAACAAGGAAAATTGGTTGATATTTCGTTTAACAACGCCAATAGAAAAAAAAAATTTAATGGAATGGAATTTATATTCAGCACTCGGAAAACATTGAACGTTTTTTTGGTAACATTTTTGAATAAAATTGAAGGTGAATACGATTTTTAATACATTCAGCTGCTATTCAGCGTTCGAGAGTTTTTACCTGGAATGTAAGAACACTCACTCTACACTCCAGGTGCAACTCAAAAACTTGAAACTGTCCTCACGCAGTATAAGGCAGACATTACTGCTATCCAGGAAACACGATAGATAGGATCAGGGACAATAAAAAGGAAAAAATGTGACATTTATTACAACTGTAACCAAAGAATTCACATATTTGGATGCGGATTCGTCGTGGGAAATCGGCTAAGATCGAAAGTCATGGATTTCAACCCAATAAGTGTTTGCCTGGATATAATCCGCTTCAAGGCCACACTACAAAACATCAGTATACCTAATATGCGCACACGCCCCTACCAAAGATGCTGAGGAGTATAGCAAGGAGGATTTCTTCAACCTCCTGGATAGAGCCTACGCAGCCTGTCCAGAGTACGAAATCAAAATCGTCTTTGGAAACTTCAATGCAGCCCAAAGAAAGAAGTTTAACATCGGTTGCCTTAGCACTCCGGAGAATGCTAGAGAGTGAGCGACTCTCCACCGCGCCGCCGCCGTCCCCGCAAGTACCACAGACGTCAACACCTTGTGGAACCAGTATCGAGAAATGATAAAAAATGTAGCCGAGACCACCATAGGTTACCAGCCACCCCCGAAAAAGAACCCGTGGTATGATGGTGAATGAGCGTTATTGAAAAGAGAGACGGAAAATGCACGTTTGCAGATGCTGCAAAGTGATCTAGAAGAGTCTCGGGCGAAGAACAACACCCGGCGTTTCTTTAAAAGGTCGAAGCAATAAGCTTCTGGTTTCAGAACCGGAACACAGGCTTTCGAAACCTAGTCACCGAACACAGGGAATTGTAGACGTTTTCAAGCGGCACTTCCAGCAGCTGCTGAATGCTCATAATATTGAGCGAGCCAATGACGAAAGATAAGCGGGATCAGTCAATGAAGACCCAGTCCCAGCACCCAGCACAGAAGAGGTAGAAAGAGCTATCCAAAAGCTAAAAAACAACAAGTCCACCGGGTCGGATGGCATACCTGCGGAACTCTTTAAATATGGATTAGGTGTTTTCATGAACCGCATGCACCAGGTCATCAACAAAGTGTGGTAGGAAGAAAGCATTCCCACTGACTGGTCGATTAGCTCTATATGCTCCATATTTAAAACAGGCGTCATGCAAAAACTACCGAGGAATATCCATGCATAATGTTGCATACACAATCCTATCCAACGTACTGTGTGAGCGTCTTTAACCGTTCTGCAATACAATAATCGGCACGTAAGAGTGTGGCTTTAGACCAAGCAGAGCAACGATAGTGATAGACCAAATATTCACACTGAGGCAAATTATGGAAAATACCAACGACTTTCAAGTCGAAACCCACCATATTTTCATGCACTTCAAATCTGTTTATGATAGCATCCACCGCCAAGAAATTATATTGGCGATGTCTGAATTCGGGATCCCAAACAAAGTGACCCAGCTGTGCCCTATGACGCAAAAAAATACGCAGTGCAGTGTGCAAATGGGTAACAGCTCATACGAGTTGTTTCAAACATGCGCAGGGCTGAGACATGTGATTTCTTCAACATCGTCGAGGAGCAGATAGTGCGCAAGGCAGGTGTGAGCACGGAAAACACTATCTTCACCAAATCCACCCAGCTCATAGGCTATGCGGACGACATAGACATCATCGGTCGATCCAAGAGAGCTGTGTTTGAGGCCTTCACAGTGTTTGAAGAACAGGCGAAACTCGTATGTCTTCAAGTGAATGAGGACAAAACAGAGTACCTACATGCTATCAACAAACAAAGTAACATATGTCCACCGCCTAGGACAAAACGTCACTGTTGGTAGCAGAAATTTCGAGGTAGTTAAGCAGTTCACCTACTTTGGAACAAACATCAATCCCACAAACGGTACCTTAGTGGAGATCTGAAGAAGAATTTCCTTAGCGCACTGCTGCTGCTTCGGTTTGGCAAAACAACTGGGTTCAAAACTCCTCACTCGAAAGAAGTGTCTGCTATACTAAACTTTAATTTTGCCAGTTCTACTCTATGGTGCCGAGTGTTGGCCGATAAGTAAAAAAGTGGAATTGATACTGGACACTTTCGAAAGAAAAATTCTTCGACGGATTTTCGGTCCCGTATGCGACGATGGCGATAGGAGAAGAAGCTTCAACCGAGAACTGTACGAGCTGTACCAAGAAGTGGATGTAGTCCAGAAAGCCAAGAAAAGACTCTGCCGCATGGAGCGAATGGACAACAAAGCTCCAGCCAAGAAAGTCGTTTCATAACAGGTATAAGGACGAATTGACTGCGGATGCCAGAGGGCTTGGTTTCAGCGACTGGAAAGTCCATGCGAGGGACCGTTCCCGATGGAAGGCTGCAGTGTCTCAGGCTGAGATCCTGGATAGATAATGAGCCGGATAAGTGAGCTATTCACCGTTTGAAATCAATTTTTTTCCATATTTATAGTTTATTTTCGTTTTATTTCTCATTGTCCATTTTTTTCGTTTGAGATTCTCTCAAAATTCTGTTTTCAAATAAATTAAATAAATAATTTCTGTCCATTTTAAATACAAAATAAATTAGCTAAAATCCTATAGACTAATCTTAAAAATCTAATTTAAAACACTATGAACACATGATTAGCTAGCTAGTGGCAGCAAATCACACGTAAAATGTTACCCCAGTCGAAAAAAAATAATAAATTGTTACTGTTTGCTCAGTTGAAAAAAAGTAAACAATCATAATCACTTCGGTGCGTTGATGTTGAGAGTTCCTAGACTTCATTGCATTCTAGGAATATTTGCTGGCAGTCCATGCCAGATCGGCCGCGTTTGCCAGCATCGTAGAGATTTTCGAATTGGCTATTGCTTGTTCGTTCAAGGATCAAACTTGTGGCATAACTAAAAATCAAATAACAAAAATTATTATTGATCAAACCAAGTGATTGAAACAAACTCACGTTCCCAATTGACAGAAAATGCTTGTTCCACCAATTTCCTTAACACACTCTGTATTGGCATCGCATATATACTTTTGCATACATTTATCGTCAGCATTGCGATAGGTCCTGACATATCCTTTCAGCATTGAAATTCCAGCCACGGTAGCATCACTCATCGAGTCGCGTTTGCCAATCGAACGAGCAGCTAACGAACGATGTGAGAATGAGGTTTTGAGAGCATCCAATAGATTCATTACAATGTTAATGAACTGTGGATTAAGAATTGCAAATTATTTTTGATTTTTTTTTCGTCTGAATAAATTTAGAAAGTGTTGAAAATATTTTAAAGAGATTTTGCTTAAAGAAAGCGGAAAATTTACAAAGGAACCATTATAAGCAAAAAAATTTGTTTAACAAAATAGAGATAGTTTGTGCAGATGAAGAGTTTTTAGTAGTTAAATAAAAAAAAAAAACTAAATATTTTCTCATCATTTTGTGTAGTTGTTAAAATAATATTTTGTTTGTTTAGTTGTTTGTTGATTATTTATTTTACCTCGCCAGCTTGTTTGGCCATCGAATTCACTTGTTCCGGATCTTTGGTGCCAAGAACTGATGATAGTACCGCGGCTAAGATACCCTGTAGCAAGCGAGAAACCATTTACCATAAAATTTTGTTTGTTTTTTGTTTTTAATTTATTGTGATCTAATGTTAAATTAAGGATTTTAAAATTTCCTGGTTTAGTAAAAAAAAAAACTATATAAAATGGACTATGTGGATTCCTAATCTAATAATTATTTTAGTTTGAAAATGATGTACCGCAAGGGTCCGTTTTTTGGCCGATTTTATTTCCTCAATCTAAATTTCTATCTTTTCAAACTCTTCCTAATGCCTTGCTTCTTTCTCTCTTATTCTTTTTAATGTCTTGTCCTTAAATCAAAATATAAAAGCATTTTAAGCAGGGGTTAGTGTTGTTTGTGAGATTTCTTTTGTTTATTTTTACAAAAAATAAAATAAAATGTGCAAATTGTTCTGTATGTACATTTCAAATTCAAAAAACAACCAAAAATCAAAATTTTCTAATCTACAGTGTACCACAAATGTCCATGTAAAATATTTTTAAATTTAGATACAGAACTCTAATGATGTGTTTTTCTTGTTTTTATATCAATAAATTTTGTTTAAGAGAAATTTTACCTGCATTGGTGATCCACCATTGTCGACTTTGTCAATTCCATCACTTGGAGCTCCACCACCCAAAAGTGTGTTGATAATTTTCAAACCTACAAAAACGCAATGGAAACAAAAATAATCAATCAATAAACATCTTTCTCGTTCCAAGTGTATGTTCCTCAAACTTACCAACTGAAATAACATTAGCCCATGGCGATTGTCCAAATCCACCGACATTATCAACATCATCAGATTTATTTGGCCCAACTAGAGCACCACCACCTGCTGCACCACCATTAAAGAACATTTGTAAAAATGTCGATAACATATTTGACCATGTAAAACTAGCACCATTACCCTCGGGCAATTGATTGGCCTCAATGTCATTCTCAACATCGTCTAATTCGACTTTCTTCGAGTGATTCGGTTTGACAGCGAATTTTCTCGATGAATCCTGTTGAATTGGTTGAAATTGTTGTTGTTGATGTTCGTCTTCGGCACGATAAACAGGTGCTAATTGATTTGATGGTTCTGGCTGGTTTTGTGTTGTGAAATCCATGCGGCGGGGCATAATCATGTCTGTTTGGGGATAGGCTAGTGTCATCATGGTGCAGTGAGTGATGAGGATGGTGAGGAAGGTCCATCCGGTTAGTTTTCTTTGATTAATCATGCTGTAAAGAGAAGACAGTGTTTATTTTTTTATTTAAATTCAAGAAGAAGAAGAGAATTTATCTGAACAGAGTAGATTGCATTTTAACATGTGCAGTAAAAGAGGATTCACTAGCTGATACAGCAAAAACAGTTTTTTTTTAATAGTTCTTGCCAATTTGAGAGTCACTTCTTCACTTCCTACCATGTTTTCATTTTTTGCAGGTATAAGTTCTTACCTCAACTCTTTCGTTTCAAAAATGGGAATTAAAATTATGAAATTTAAGGTTCATAAGATATAAACCCTAGTTAAATAATTTATGAGGCGAAACCTTTTAACTACATAACTTCAAACGAAAAAAAAAACTACACAACAAAACAACTTTAAGATCCTCATCACGTCTTTAATGTCGTCTTTCCCTGTGTCGTCGCTATGCATACATTTTTCGCATTAAAATTCAGTCAAATTGCTTGCACCCAACCGTCGCACACACTGAAATTTCATTACAAAACTCCATGTGCCACTGGATGAGACCCAAAATGTTAATGACTGCAAATCACAATTTAACACGCACATCGTTTTGCTTCTAGTTGCTATATACGTGCAACACGTATCAAACAGCCCCTGACCAATGTAGCAATATGAAGAAGAACTAAAAGTCGTCGACCAACATAAAAGACTTCCTGAAAAACTTGTACAATCCGTTGGATTACCTTTCGTTACACTTAATCGGCAGAAACCAAGTAGAATATCAACAATTACATATGAAACAGAAGTAGGCACAAAAAGATGGAATTATTAACAGGTAGCGCAGCGAGAAATATAAAATTCAATTCAATGGCAACACAATCGTGTACATGCATGCATATACACTACAAGTTCCGTTAAATTAATAATACAAGTATATTCTTCTCGTAGAGCGATACCTGTTGGCGTGCGGTGGTCTTATACACTAGCCACAACCAGACAAAGGTCATTGGACTTGCAGAAAATGCCGAATACCCATTAGAACCTCTTTTCCTCTATTCATCATCATCACACACAACCGTGATATAGAATGTGTACAGCAAATTAGTGGTTAGTCTAGATTTTTATGTTCTCAAAGCGATGTGCATATTATTCCATGACATTTTTTGTATTTGAATTCTATAAGAAAATTATAACGTTGACCCAAATTCAATGTGATTTGTGTTGAATCGAAGCTCGAAACCACATAAAAATGAAAGTGGCAAAAAGTGTGGCGTTCAAATCAAATCAAGCGGTCATTCTAGTTTTCATTCATTGTAAAAAGAGTTTGTAAAAGACACACGGCTTGTGACCTTTAAGCTTGACAGGGAGAAAGAATTTCTCTTGCAATTCTATTGTTCAAATGAAAAATATGACTACACTAATTTTTCTCTCAAGTGCAGGCCTGTAATTTTTGTGGTTGTGGAAGTAATGAGTGGTCATTGTGTTTGGCCTCATTCTTCATGTGACAAACTGAATTTGAATGGACAGTTTTTAGAACTTTCACTGTTTGCAAAAATTAGACATGAGATGCGGACAGAAGGAGGATAATGATAGATTTAGAAATGTTTGATTTAGATAACATCAATGATGTCTGTGTCAAAATTGTTTTGATTTACGAAACGTCTGAATCACCGTATCAAAATGATTCATCTTAAAATTTTATGTCTTAAATGTTTATTTGATATTTCCTCATGATTATATATGAGTAAATTTTTGTTTTGGTTATTTTTTTGGCATTCCCTTTTCGAATGGAGACTTTCACTTTCTTTCTTGGAATCAATCTTGTGACATTGTGAGCATCTCTTTCGAGCCACGACAAAAATTCTACCTATGTCATGTTAATGACCCAATTTATACAATTTTTGTGGTTTGTATTTTTTAATATCTTCTCGAATTGATACCATCTTTGTGGTTTGAGTCGACTCAGAATATGAAAGCAAAGGAGAAAAGGAAACGAAAACAAACAAAAATTCCAAATGTAAGTGAAACGTACCTTAATTAAGTCTCTGAAGGTTTGTGTTTCATTTCTTTTTTTTTCTCTGTGGAGAAGAAATTATGGTTCAAGGTAAATTCAAACGAAACCAAAAGGAATCATCAGCAACATCATTATATAAAAATCGAAAGTTTGTCAAGCACTTTGAAGAGTGTGTTTTTGTTTGTATGTCTTTCTTACTACTCAAAATATAAATTCCTAAGTAATTTATTTTTGTATTCGCTTTCCATTTATGGTTAAATTAAAATTCCATCCGAATATTAAAATATTCGTAACATTCGTAATGCAACGTGGAATGACGAAATTGTTTTGGAATTGTTTATGGTTGAAGGCACATCCAAATTAAGTTTGTTCATTCTTCAAGGCCATTCAGATCTCAATTGTTTAACAAAACTTAGAGAATAATTTCTCTAAGAACAAAAATTAGAGTAATTTTTTTTTCAAGTCTTGATTTTCAAATCTTTGAAGACACATTTTGACTCACATGATCATATATGCAAATTTCAAAAATATCCCCATTTCCTTGTTCGTATTTCTTAAATTTAAAATGAAAGTCAATAATATCTTAACATTGAGGCAACATTTGCATATCGATCTGCTTACTACTCTATCAAAGAAGTAAGGTCTTATATGCTTTTTAGTGTACGACCGAAGGTCGATTTTCTGCCGAAGCCGAAGCCGATGCCGAATGTTCGGCTAAAAATAAAGCTTCGGCCGAAGCCGAAGCCGAAGCCGAAGGTTGAATGAAGTGAAGAATTCTCATTTCGAATAAGAAAAAAATATTTTATCTTATTCAAAAATTTAATTTTTTCGGCGCCTGCTACGATTCTCGATTTCAATAAAAAAATTCTTCGGCTTCGGCCAAATCTTCGGCCTATTTTATACCGAAGCCGAAGGTTTGGCCGAATGTTGTTTTTTTGGCCGAATTCGACCGAAGCCGAAGCCGAAGGTTTGGTCGGACACTAATGCTTTTCTTCTCATCGAAAATTAAATTGACGAATGGATTCATCAAAAAATAAAATTGACCATGAATAATTTATTTAATCAAATAAGTGACACAAAACAAATATATGTGCACCTCCATAATGTCTAGGAAGAGATTTTTTTTAGGAAGAGAATTTTTTGAAAACCTAATTCGAACATTAACAATCTCCTTCTTCTATTTTGCGAGGTATTCACCAACAATCTAACACCCAGTGATCGAAAATCATCAATCACAGTCATCTTATTGTGTCAGCAAGAAGAAAATGTGATTAAAAACGCATAAATTGCATTAAACACTGAAATCAAGTTAGTGCATCAGCTCTTTCGTTTGTTTCTCCATCAATGAATTTCATTCATAATTCATCTCCTATTCATCCACATTTTTCTAGTTGCTTCGATTGAAGTGTTTGCAAAAACTACTTGAAAAGTGCATAAACACAGTGCAACGGTTAAATTTCTCCGAACAACCATAATGTTCGTGCATCGCGTCGTCATTACTGTGTCGTGATCAAAGTGTGTGTCCATGGAGAAACTTTTTTTTGTTCATTCATTAAATAATGCTGATGGATTGAGAACAAATTTTGAATTGTTAACGAATTCAACATAAATATCATCAATCCATTAATTAACATTTTTGTTTTATTTTTTTGCTATTTCATGGATGATAAGTTCATTGTCGTCGCTCGTTGAAGTGATTTTGATGGCAAGCCAAATAGAAAACTTTCTCCTTTCTTCTTTTAAATGAAAGTATTGGCTTCGGTTACGCATTACAAAAAAAAAATAAAACTGTCACTGGTCACACTTAAGGTATCAATTGAAAAAAAAAATTAAGCCCATATGGGTCACATTCTTTTGCACAGGGTGTGTCCACAATAATTGTTGTCAGATATTTATAGGAGTTCTCAAAATAAAAATTAAGTACATGTTTTCGCATTAAGTAGGTTAATAGTGACACCGAACGGAACTTAAAAAAAAAAATATAACCTTCGTGACCATCAAATTATGACAATTAAACGACAAAAACTTTCTCAAACTATCCGAACTTCACCAATTTACTATTTTTTAAAGTTGAAATCTCACCTGGATTCTTTTCTATGAGTTGTTCTATCAAATGTCTTGTTTCTTGTAATCCACAAATACTGCTGGTAGAAAAATCCTTTTATTGCTTTTTTTATTTTTCAATTGAAATTTTCTTCTTTAACTTCCGTGTAGTTTTAACGATCGATCCAACCACGAGTAACTTTTTCTTACATCTGAAACGGCGATCGCCTTGAACTTCACTTTATATACTCTGACCTATTTTTTCTTCTTTTCTTTTCTTTCACTCGTCTTATGCATCGTTCACTTTTGGATTGTATGCTCTTAGTTTGCTTGCTTTGCACAGGTGTGAATGGTTTTGGTGGATGTGTTTGAGTCGCACGCTCTTGCTATAAGAATACGTACCGTAGTAAAATTAAATTCAAGCTTATGCGAAATATCCAGAATCCAATACTTTTGCCTTAGGACTATATCCATCGAGTTGTTAGTTTTGTAAAGAATGGCAAATCGTGAAAAACCATCATATAAATGGAAAATTATTGAAGACAAGAAGACAACAACAACAGCCGGGGGATAAGATATCACGATAAAATGGTTATTAGAGTATCTTTCATCTTTTGGATGATGAGAATGAGTTACTAAAGTGTCTAATTATATTTAATTAGTTAGCATCTTCTTTTTTCAATTTTGGGTTTGTTTTTTTGCTGAAGAAATAAAATTTATAATTATTGAACTTAATGGAGAAGAAAATGACAGAAAGTTAAAACTGTAACTGTTGCTAATTTTTTGCTTGTGTAAGACATGGTGTTTTTATAGGGTACAGACAGTTAGAAGTTCTGATTCCTTCGTTTAAGGTTGTTGAATATCAAGCTTGAGAAAATTAATGAACGGAACAGGGGCTTGTCGTTTGTTGAGTGAAGGATTTTTCCGGCTTGATAACGACTTCCAGGGAAAGTGCTGAATAGCTGAACCAGATTACAATTGCTGATAAAAACTTAAGTGCCGTTAATATTTCACTACTTTACTTTGTAATAAAAAGCGGCGTTTCCTCTTAAGAGCTGATTTAATATACTAGATATCAGGTCAGTAATTATGCTGAATTACAAAAAAAGTTATGTTTTCATAGTCTGAATAATTAATTGCAATGCTGAATAGCTGAATGCAAATATTAAAAAACATGAAACTATTTAAGGCAACTTCACCGCTGGTTATTTGAATTGCTTGAAGTGAAAGAAGTTTTATTTTAAATGCTGAATAGCTAAATAAGAATTTTGAAAGGTTAAAGTTGAATGGTTTAAAAGCTTGAACAGATATTCACCAAAGGAATTCATCAAAAAATAACTAAAACTCTGTAGCTGGTAAACTCAATTAAGGAGTTGGAATTGTCAGAAAGCTCTTTTCTTTTGCTGAATAGCTGAATAAGAGTGTTTTGCAGTTGTCGTAGCAAGATATATGTACTTAATTAATTTGGCCTCTTAAGTGCTGAGTAATAATACTATAAGTAAATATACTATAAGAGTGTTTTTGCAGTTCTCGTCACAAGTTAATTGAAAAGAAGCAGAACTCTTAAAACATTCTGATACTTCTGCTTTACACAAACACACACGCACCCAACAACAATATGTTCTTTACACTCATCATAACCAAAAACCATCAAAAATGAATGGCACCAAGAGCATCGGTTCGAAGCAATTTACAAGATAAATTAGCAGAGGCATCTTTCAATCATCGCAAATCATCAAAACTTCCATCCATTGAACATCAAATTTCATATATGAAATCTCTAATTCGTAAGCAAATACACATGCAAAATCTTCTTTTCAAATAGTAGATTCTCGTTGGCCAGAATTCAATGCACATTGCCTTCATACACGTCTATCCTCAACCGAATGATGTCCTGACAGGCCAGATACACAATCCATCCCCACAAACCCATCTCTCAACACAAAAGAATTGGTACACATTCTCAGAGTTGACGTAGTCATCGCCGCCGTTTTTCGTTCGTTGAGAATGTTTTCATCAAATCGTTGTGTTGTCGTTCTCATTCATTGACTATAGACAAGCCCCAGAAAATACACGGTAAAAATATGTTTTTTTGCCCTTTCTGCCTATATCTGGCTTATAGGGTATAGTATAAGAGAAAGGGATTAATATTGCCTGCATCCTTGTTCGCATGGCATCGTTTCGAAAGCTACCACTCTTGCCAGTGCCAGTATTAAATTTGTCAATATTGCAACACATGCAGGATATCGTGATTTATATGTTGAACACGAATGTTGGTCTCTATGACATGAAGCGCCATATCGGGACTACACACAGATTGGTCTTAATTTCGAATGAATTTCACCAGGGATTTCGTCTGAATTTCCTTTGAAATTCAACAATTAAGGAAAAACTTTTGACTTTGGGGAAATTCACATTCAATCGGGGCCTATAGGTTATGTAGTTCTCTGGAGTTCTGGTGAATTTTACACAAATTTTCAGTAACGAGGTGGAAACATGTGTTACAACGACCTCGTTACGACGGAAAACTCAATTGAGGGCGGCAATTACTTTCAACAAATAGAGAAATTTGCAAAAATATACGGCCGAGCAGGAGCAGCGATATGGAGAGTGAGTGTGTTTTGGATGAAAGTTACTCCTTGCACCAACCCACCGTATACATCGATTGCGTGTTACTTTTGAAAAATATGAGCACTATTCAGCAGCCTTGAATGTTCGACATCGGTCTCATCCGGATTGTCGGTCGTTGGTCGTTTTGGTCGTCATCGTCGTTATCCGCAACGACAAGAACGCGCATCGAGCAGCCGAGGCGTTTGGATGCGATAGTGCGAGAACATGCTGGCGGTTTTGTGATAGGAAAGTGTGCTTCTGGCCGCACAGACCGCTTAAGCCATGAAAGTATTTTGTAAATAGCAATCAACGCACGTTGCAAGGGTGCACTTTATGCGCTGATTGAAAATTATTGATGAATTATATTGCGTCTGGGCTATGGATTTATGTATGAATTTCGAAAACTTTGTAACTAGATGGGCATAATGGTCACATGGACCAGGATGTGATGTATCACATGTGCAATCCGATGGTTCGAGATAAGGGCTTAACCTATGTTAAATTTGTTCAACAATCATTGAAGTTGCAGTCGTTTTTATTAGGCGCTACAGGGCTTTTTAATATCTTGTCGTGTTAAATTGGAATTTATTGGTTTTTTGATGTTTCATTTCAAAATTTTGAGAGCTTGGATCTTTGATTTCCCGAATTTTTGCAAATGAAAAGAAGCTATCAAAAAATTGTTACTAGACCTCTTCGCTGAAATTCCATGCATACAATTATACCAACCCATTTCCAATGTTGACTTTAGACTTCCGCTGCCACAAACTCTGAAATTATTTGCTGCCGTCATTCAGGCCTCATGGCCAGTCAAATCAAAACAAGAATACGAAAGCCGTGAGAAAAGGAAATTGAAAGACAGACTGACTGTATTTAAATTTTAAGTGATCGAAACGGTTATTCGGTGGACGAAAGTAAAATTAAGTTATTAACACTTTTTTGTGATGGTAATTGGATTTTATGGATCACTGTGTGGACAAAAAACAAATACAAACAGAAAATGGGAACGCGACATTATCCCAATTAGGTCGTCACGTAGCGTTGTTACTTAGTTTATGGAACCAACATGCATTCGAAATATTTGTTTGGAAATAAAGAATCTACCAATGAAATGTTAAAGAAAAAACTGAAAGTTTCTTATTTTGCTTGTCCGAATATATATTCTTTCCTGTCATGAGATCAACAACATGCAACGAAAATTTATAACAACTCGTAATCATATCTCACAAGAGTGCAGCTGGTGCTCAAACCTGCTTTCCATTACAAGCATTCTGCAAACTCGTTGGCCAATTATAACCTCAGTGAAATTGTAAGAAAATTCTTTTGTGATCGAATAAATGTGATAAAATCTGACAAAAGACCGTTTTAAAGCTCAACGTCATTCCAAAGACTATTCAGCACTATATGGTTTGAAACTGAGCTCGAATGTGTGTTCCGTCAAACCAGCAAGCACAACAGAAATAATGACAACACTTTCGCAAACGTTCTTCTTGGTGCCATTACTTCAGCTATCGCCAAGCCGGGTGCACCGCTCGGCAAGCTATTCTGAAGATTGTTGGTTTTAAATTTTAACTGGTTACTGTTAAATTGCAGATTCACGATTTGTGCCATATTGTGTCTCTTTGCTTTTTTATAATATCACATTACTCTTTTTCTATTTGTGTGTTTTTCTTCACGGCCGGCGCGCGGTGTGGACTAAGGTGGAGCGACAAATTCTTTTATTGGAATAAATTAGAGTTTGCATGATAATGTTATGTTTCTTTAAATGATTAGAGTAGCGCGACAGCTCTTGAAGAGCCAAGGCCTAAGTGGCTTACTCTCATCAACAATTCTCTGGGTGCGTGTGAAGAATTGAGGGGACCTACAATTTAATGCCGATTACGAACGGCAAAGTTGAGAAGCACTTTTTCATGACAGATTGATACTCTTGGAAGTTTTGTCAGTTCTTGGCAAGAGGCAGTGCCCATGAAAGATGAAAAATAAACTTTATGGGCACGAGTAGGACTCGAACCCACGACGTTCTGCCTACCAGCCAACGCACCTAACCTCTGAGCCACGGGCACATGATCATTAAGGTCGTTGAAGAAGGTCTTTTCCAATGATTTGGCTCTCATTTTGGTCAGCGCAGGAAGGTGCAGGAAAATAACTTCACTGGGAATTAACTTCACATGGGAATTAACTTCACCTCAAGTGGGAACTATCTTCACTTTTTTCTGGTGAAGTTATATCCCAACTATGGTGGGATATTACTTCACTTTTCTGTGCGTATTAACTTCACTTTGATGTGAAGATATTTCCCACAGAAGGTGGGAATTAATTTCACTTATCTTTATAGGAGTTACACATTATTATTATGTTGTGTAGTTTACTGTCGCATCAAAATCAATGACAAATTTATTTCCAGTGGTGGGGTGAAAGAAAATTTTGTGGGGTCCCTGATGCTTTTCTGTTTTAATGTTTGCAATTAAAAATCGGCTTAGCATTGGAAGTTGGTCATGATTTTTTAAGAATCTATATAAATGAATAGCTTAATTTTTTGTACGTTTACTAACCAGCTAAACCGGTTGATCGATTTTCTTATTTTTTTTTTTAACTATAGGCATGTTTTTTCTATTACTTAGTAGCTACTCATTTTTTATTTTCATCGAGAAACAAAAACAAACGAAACTGTGTAATATTTTTTCAGTAAACGAATACTTAGGATAAAATATTTATATTGAAATCCAGGCAGCGCTCGAATCAATAAAGAAATTTTATATCAAACGAAAAAAGCTTAGGTATTTTGTTTTAGAATTGTGTGCAAATATCTGTGCCGAAAACAAAATTAATATTTTCAAAAACTTATCTTGAGATTTCTTACGTTTTTTGTTTTGTTATCCATTTATTTGCCGTGTTTGAGGAAATATTATCAAATTGGATTTCTTCAATGACAGTTTAAACAAAATATTTTAAAACGTATGTAAAGTGAGTATAACAGTTTTTTCTATTTTTAAAGTGAGTTGATGAAATGAGTAGTTGAAAAAACACGCCTTATAGAGGAATAATGTAGATTTAGGATAAACAAAATGTATACTTTTCAAATCACAAATGGTGCAAATGTTAAAAAATGATTATTTCCTACTACAACAAAATATGAATTTAGCTGATCAATTCAAATATAAACTACCAATTTTGTTTGAAAATGATGTCAAATATATTTTTAAACTATCATCTTATCAAAAAACATGCTAGTGCAAATTGTGCAAGAAAAATTAATTTATACTATAGCGCTGCAAAGCGAGCGAAGCGAGCCGAATTTTTTTTTGCCAAACAGAGAAACAATTTGGGGTGTGAAAATAAAAAAATTCGCTCGAATTTTTTTTATTTTCACGCCCCAAATTGTTTCTCTGTTTGGCAAAAAAAATTTCGGCTCACTTTGTACATTTTATTTCCCGAAGTAGACCTCAAAGGATGTTGGTACGCGGGCAATCCGCAGCAAGATTCACGATACAGATACTATACCAAAGCGGAGGACCAATCCCAATCCCCATATAAAGCTCCTTGTTTACCTAACCATTATTTTGTCCAGATAATATACAAAAAGCGTTCGATTTATTAAAAGCTGAAGCTCAAATTATGAACTTAAGGCCTTTGTCTGCTCTGGCTACTTATTATAAGACATGGCATTTTTTAATTCGTATGTTTATAATTTTTTTTTCATTCGGCTGATAGTTTCTCTTAAAATCTATGAACAACGGATGGGAAATAACTTCACACAAATTTCTGATGAAGTAATTTCCCACCATAGTTGCAATATAACTTCACCAGAAAAAAGTGAAGATAGTTCCCACTTGAGGTGAAGTTAATTCCCATGTGAAGTTAATTCCCAGTGAAGTTAGTTCCCTGCACCCACAGGAAGTGAAGAACAGTTTCCTTTTCTCGCACAACAATGTATGATAGAATGTGTTGTGGGGAATGCCAAGCTTAGATGCAAACAGGCCAGTGTCCGGTGCATGTTGTAACGACCCTGGCTATTTCATGCCTGGGTCTACAAATAAGGTTGTATTAGTAGGGGAATTATTGAAGGTGGGCCAAATCTTTTTGGATATGGTACAGCTGGTAAGGCTACTACACCTGTGGTTTGATTCAGCGGGAAAAATTGAAAAGATCTTGCCCTTCATAGCACCAAGAGGAAGTTTGATTCTTTCCGCGGGTGAGCTATGAAGGGCTACTCCTTGCCTAGCCAGCATGTCAACGCGATCATTACCCTTAAAGCTACTGTCACCCGGAACCCAGACTCTGATTCAAATGTTCATGCTCGCGAGCTCACTTCGGTATTGTTCAACTAATGATGTAGACGAGCATTTCGCTTGAAAAGCCGCCTGACAGTCCAAAAAGATAGCTGTATTATTGTTTTGATTTGGGTCTAGTTGTAGTAATTTGCATGGTTCCCTTATAGTGACTAGCTCAGCTTGAAAGACACAAGCAACGTCGGAAAGCCGAAGAAAAGTCCTGGAGGCATTTAAAGACTGCGAACAAATTCCTACACCAACCCCACACTCCATCTTATCCATCAATAAAAATACTTGTGTCGAAGCCTCTCGTCACTAAGTCTTCATCCCACTCCTTTGGCGATGGAATGATAATTTTAAAATCGCAGTAGGAGTGCAGTAGTCAGTTTTTGTCGAAATGGTGTCCACTGAGATGAGTTTAGTAATGGTACAATGATCATAGGGCTAGGATACCAACTATTCGATTCCCTTAGTCTCAATGCGCTGCAAGATACTAAATGTTTGATATGCAAGTCAAGCAAACAGTAGGTTAAGATTGAACGGACCACGGCTGTATACGGCCGCAAAATCATCTTCGATTGCAAACCCCAGTTTTTGCTAAAGGTTTTTCTACAGGCGTAAAAAGCTATTCTAATTATTTAGTTTAGTTTTATTGTCAATCAGAAATATTCTTAGAGACTTGATTACAAAATATTTAATAAGTAGGACAAGAAATATTTATAGTGTAAAAATACAAAAAATCATATAAGTAAGACTTATTTTGAAACGTGAAACTATGCAGAATACATTAAAATATACCTACGAAGTTTTTTCTTAAAGGTTACTCTAGAAGAGTCTTCAAAAAAATCAAAAGTTACGGACTGAGTTTGCCTCTTTGATGCATCTTGAAATCGGTGCGTTTTCCATAATTTGTTCTATGAAAACGTTCAAAAAATAAAACTCTAACTCTAAGACTTCTTAACGGAACACGAAAACAAAGTTTACTCAGAAGAAATGAACAATCAATACGAGACTTAAGAACATCGCGAATAAACATAATAGCAAAATATTTTCGTCTTAGAACAAGAGTTTGAATCCCAAGTAATAAGCACCTAGTATTGTAGCTGGGCATAACATTGTTTGAAAAGTTAATCTTAAAGAGAGCATATCTTGAAAATCTTCTTTGAACCCTTTCAATCCTATCCGACGCATATGAATATTAAGGATTCCAAATAATAGAACAATACTCAACAACAGAACGAACTAATGTAAAATAAAGTGATTTTAGTGTGAAGATATCAGAAAATTCCCTAGAATTTCGTTTGATAAAGCCCAACATTGCATTGCTATTATTTGATACAAAATCAATATGAGCCTTAAAAGAAAGTTTTACATCCAGGATGATACCGAGGTCTTTTTTTGGGAAATTCTCTCTAAAGTGGCATCATTCAACTTGTAAGCATAGCTCATAAAACCTTGCTTCCTATAGCATGTTAATACTTGACATTTAGTTACATTCAGATGAAGACAATTTAATTTACACCATTGAGAGAGCCTCATTAAATCCTCTTGAAGGAGTAAATAATCTTGTGAAGATTCGATTTTTCTGTAGAACTTGAGGTCGTCGGCGTAAAGAAGGCATTTCGAATGAACAAAAATATCCGAGATATCATTGATAAATAAAAGAAACAATAAAGGACCAATGTCGCTACCCTGGGGTACGCCCGAAGGAACATAAATGGGGTCCGAAAGATTATTGTCTAACTTAACGATTTGAACTCTTTCGGTTAAATAAGATTTAATCCAGTTGAGAAGATTAGAGTGAAAATTCCAGGGAGGACAACTAATTCAAAAGAATTTTTTTTTCTATCGAATGCTTTGGCAAAATCGGTAAAGATAATATCAGTTTGCAGATTATTTTCAAAGTTCGAGATTATATAATCAACAAACAGTGATAGATAAGTTGCGGTTGATCTGACTTCAATATTATCCAAACTAAGAATCTCGTTAACATTAGGAATATTTTGAGGCATGCACATCATGAGAATAAACTGATTCGAAATATTTGGCGAAAAGATTGCAAATCTCAGAAATATCGCTGGATGAAAAGACAGAATAAGTCATACAATTTGGAAAACCTGTATTATTCCGTTTGGAATTAATATGTTTCCAAAAATGGAGCGAATCCTTTTTTATCATTGACTCAGTTGATGAAATATAATAATTATTATATAAAAACAAGTTAAGGGAAACAAATATTTGTGCCGTAGCGTTTCACTTTCCTTATTGCTATTTCTATTATAAGTTTCCAGTTTAACTTTGGGTCCCAAATTCTCGCGCTGGAAGACAAGAAAAGAGTTTCACCGTTGAGGCGAGGAAGGGAGAAGGGTGGTACTTGTGTTTTGGCAGTAAAGATCATCAGTTCACTTTTATTTATTTACTTATTTATGGTCTATAAGTATTACAACTTTCATAGACTAAAAACAACCAAAAAATAATACAAAATTCTTAATTTACGATAAAGTTTTTATATATACATAGAAATAAATAATAAGATTTTAATATCAATTAATGCTTAACATAATGAGAGTCTTAAAACTATTTTTGTCCTGATAAAAATCGAAGACATGAACATATTTGTTAAAATTAACACACGCATTTGTAATTGGTTCATTTTTGCCATAATTTGTTGAATGTCGAGAAACATTTAAAAGGACATTATTTCTAGGTCTTAATGACCGAGAAGGTGCATAAATACCAAACAAGGTTAAAAGAGGCGGACAATCAATATGATTTGTTATAACATCCCTTGCAAATATAACCGAATAATAAGTTATTCTTGAACTAAGAGAGCTTAAACCAATAAGAAGGCATCTAGTATTATAAGATGGCATGGAACTAGAGCAATAAAGTTTTCGAAGTGCATATTTTGTAAATCGTTTCTGAATTTTTTCAATGCGATTACAATCTTTTTTGAAAAGAGGAGACCAAACGACACAGCAATATTCTAAAACAGGACGAACAAGAGATACATAAAGAGTTTTCAATGTATAGGGATCTCTAAATTCATGAGAGTTTCTGAATAAAAATCCCGACATTGCGTTTGCTCTCGACAAAATATAATCAATGTGTACACTGAAAGATAGATGTGTATCTAAAATGACTCCCAAATCCTTTTGACTCACAACACGTTTCAACAAAACACCAACCATTTCATAATCAAAACATATAGGCATAACAGACCTTGAGAAAGTCATAATTGCGCATTTATTCATGTTTAGGCCCAAAGAGTTTATAGAACACCAAACATTTAAATTATCAATGTCTTTTTGCAAATTTAAACAATCAACAACTGAGTTAATTGACATGAAGATTTTAACATCGTCCGCAAACATCAGACATTTGGAAAATTTTAACACTGTTGGAAGGTCATTGATAAAAATTAAAAACAACAGGGGTCCAAGGTGACTGCCCTGTGGAACACCTGAGTAGTTGTCTATTTTAGACGACAATGTGGATCCTAATTTAACATACTGTGAGCGATTGCACAAATAACTGCCTATCCATTTAAGGAGTGTAGAATGAATTCCAAAAAGTGACAGTTTTTCTAATAAAATGCGATGGTTAACCCTATCAAACGCCTTTGAGAAATCAGTGAAAACAACATCAGTTTGACATTTGTTTTCCATATTTTCCACACAAAAGTTAACGAAAAGAGTCAAATTAGTTGCAGTCGATCTTCCCCGAACAAAACCATGTTGATAAACTGATATACAATTTTTTATAGCTTCATTCATTTTCCTTTTAACAATTGATTCAAATATTTTAGGAATCAGTTGCAGCTTGGCTATAGGTCTATAATTTTCCACCATTTTTTTAGCACTGGATTTATGAATGGGAGTTATATAGGAACATTTCCAAGCGTCTAAGAACTCTCCTTTTCGAATCGATAGATTAAACATGTAAGATAGAGGTTTGGACAAATTGCATGCGCATTCTTTCAAAAACTTAGCTGGAATATTATCCGGTCCTAAGCTTAAATTTACATCAAGCCCAGGAAGCTCAACAAGAACCTCTTCCTCAGATATTATCATCGAGCCTAAGTCCACGATTTCAAAACAATCCGACAAAACATCTGAATAATCGGACAAGACATTACCACCACAATCAACAACGAAATTTGATTGAAAAAAAGGAGCAAACATGTCACAGATTTCGGATATGTTACTACTTACGTTACCATTAAGACTCATATTTGAGGGAATTCCTAATGATTTTCTTTTTAAATTATAAAATTGCCAGAAAGATTTTGAATCACATTTAATCTTCGATTCAACAGACCATAAATACTGGTTATACAAAAACCTTTTTAAGAAATTATATTCTTTAAGTGTGCTATTACACGATGAAACTAGTTTCATGCAACATCTTCGAATTCTGCTTTGTTATCCTATCCTGTTTCTCGATTGGTATTACACGGTGAAACTAGATTCATGAAACTAATTTGACAGTCCCTTTTTGTTTTATTTTGTTGTCACAATCTGTCAAATAATAATTATAAGTACCTAAGCAGTTGTGTGAATCAAAAACAATAATAGATTCGAATGTTTATTATGTTTAGTCTTTAGTATGCTTTTAATAAGAAGATGACGATGGTGCTGGAGCCCTACCGCCGAATTTATTCAACTAGACCTGAAGTACAAAAAACTGATACGAATAAACAAATGTCCGAGTGATCAAAAGGGAGTTTTTCTTTTTATTCAGTGGTCCGAAACCCGATCTCCCGCGTCCCACCTAAAACGCTTAGAAGTGTTAATTTCAGTGGATAAATTAAAATTTGCAATAATTCAACCTTTATTGTAAGGAAAACATGTTTTAAATTTCCCAAATAAAATACAAACAAAATATTAAGTGGCAATTTATCTTTCACAAAATAACTTTTTCCTTAGCCTAAAAATAACATCTAAGAAACAAACACATTTATTGTTGAATGTTTTAGGGTTTCTTAGGCCGAAAAGAATCGCCTGGAAAACCATTTGGACCAAAAAAATCGCACTGGACTTGTCGAGTTGGTATAAAAGCATCGGATGACAGCGGTGGTCTTTACTTTACATAAATGGATACCGTCCCGAATGGTGATGGTATTTTAGGCGGACACCAATCTGCAATTTATACCAATAATTCATGGGAAAAGAATTTTTCAATTCAGATTCAGACAAATAAATACCCAATTAGTACTGGTATCGCAATGAATTGTGTTGCTGGCCGACTGCTGTGTCCTTCCGTCGATATAAATTTTGAAAATTCCATATTATTTTATGGCGAAGAACCTGGGGTTGGGGATATTGACGATTCGTTTGAACTGGCTGTGGAAAAGATTTGAATTGAACCGCCATCAGATTTGCTTTTTTTAAATATATTCCTACAGAGAAAAATATTTAGTTGAATTCTAGGGAAGGCTAAGCTAATATTACCTTAGTATCCATTGTTTTGAACAATTAATTCTTTTCGTCAAAGAATAAGCTATGGCTTTTGATTTCTTAAAAAAACACGGTTTATTAAATTAGAATAAAAAAGACACGTTTTGCGTTCGATTTAAATTTTTCTTAAATACACAACTGACTGCTCAATGAAGTTTTCTTTCGCAAAAGGAAATCAAATCAAAAAGAATAGAAAAACAAAGAATAGAGCAAAGAGAGACGTCAAGTTGTTGCACGGAAAATTTTCAAAGATTAATTATGTAACAAGATGGGAAACTGACTTACGTTTCACTCCCTAGATCCCGCAATTTTCATATTCTTTCATTTTATTTTCTTTCCTTGTACATGAATAATACAAAAACAAAGAGATGAGGTGGGATTCTTATATTTTTGCAGTTCTCTTTTGTTTGTTTTCGGATTTTCAAATTTAACGTAGATAACTAGATTGAATTTTCAAATTGTCAAACACGTTTTTCTTAAACCCACCACGAAAATACTTGAAGGATGCGTTCCGAAGCTTTAGGCTGAAAACTTCCTTGTGCCTTACATTAAGATATGTTTAAAGGCAGAAGCACACTCAAATATTTAAATACATAATATCAGGCAATTTTCATGGTCAATTTGATTCTTGTTCTCGAAAAATAGGAAATAAGGGCATAACGGCGAACAGGGTTGCTGTTTTTGTTTTAACTTCAACAAAAAATTGAAATATGTATTTGTCATTTTTTATTGCATTCAATAAACAAATTCTTGTCTCACAACTCAAAAAGTGAAAAAACTTTACATTTGTAATTTGCAGCCAAAACAAACAAAAATGAACCGAAAAATTATTCCGTGTTTTCATACTTCATTTTCCATCGTTTAATCTTTAGAACGTGTCATATGTGGCGAGAGACCGTTTCCAAAAACGAATACAACAAAATTATTTCTTGTTATTAGTTTTTTTTTTACAAGCATCTCTGTGTTAATAAAATATGTACTTAGCTTCATACAAAAAGTAAAAAAAGGATATTTTAAAAGCCCTTCATCTTGATGCCTCAGTGTTGGAAAATAAAAATACTAAAACATTTTGATTGTTTGTATGAATGAAAACAAGAAAAATATTTCTCTTACTTTACCAAAAAATACAGATTTTTTTTTGTTCTGTTCACAATTTCTATTACCGTCACTCTTTGAAAATGAAATTTCACGAACAATTTCTACGCCTGTTTATTTAATAGCTTTTACTTACCTAAAAATTTTACTCTATTTGTGAACATATCCATTAACTCACCTCTTTTTTCAAAAAAATTCAAATTTAATTACCAAAATTATTCCCCTTTGGTGAATAGACGGATTGAAAGAATGTGTTAGTGAAAACACGCACACATCTAAGCAATCCGTAAATTTTAGCTTGTAGGCAACTGTCATTTTGACAGCTTTGTTTCCCATCTCCTTACCTTATATAATCTCTGAAAATTTTACCCATGCGACACGAGTCGATTTTCTTCCGTCTCATGTTTTCGAATTTTGTTTCTATTTTGCACTTATGGGGTTCGAAAAGTTGCACGCAACCAGTTTCATCGTGTAATAGCACACTAAGTAGACGACAATATTCGCTTCGAAAACTTGGATTGACTTAAGTTATTTTTTGAGCTTTAACTAAAGCATTTTTTAAACGTTTCAAGCCTTTTGAAAACCATATTGGCTTATTCAAACCACATCTTTTAGCTTTCTTTGGTATAAACAAATCAAACAGTTTTTGAATTTTGTTACTAGTGGAAAAACATGAAGACAAACAAGATTGAGGCAAAATTGAATCCCAATTAATTTGTTTAATATAGTTGTTAATGCAATTGTAATCGGCTTTCTGAAAGTCGTATTCGACTCCTAAACTATGTAACGGATCAGTTAGTCTGCTATTACACGGTGACTCATGTTTCATGACTCTTCTTCGAATTCTCTTTTGAAATTTTATCTTCTGAGTCGAACACAATTACACTATGACTTTTAAGTCAGGACTCATATTTTGGCAACACTCTTTCATTCACATTCTTGAAACGAAATGAAAAACATTCTTTCTCACTTTTTCAAATAGCAAGGTATACATGTGAACTGGAAGCAAGCGAATTTAAATAAAGCAGAATCAACAAATATAGAATGCGAACAAAACAAAATTAAAAATGAGTCGTACAAACATTTGCCAGCGACTCACTGGGCAAATTATTTTCCTTTTCAGCTTTTCGAATTTTGTATCCCTTTTAAACCAACGTAGTTTGAAAAAAAGTCAGACTCATGAGTCACCGTGTAATAGCAGTCTTAAAGATTTAAAAATTGATAAATTAAATATAACATTTAAGGCTTTATGGTGAACACTATTGTTTAACAAGGGTTTTCGTCTTCAATCAATTTAACATCAAGTTAAAAACTAAATCGAGAATTCTACCTATTTGATTTACAACATTATTGACTTGACATAAATTAAGGGCACAAAAAGTTTCCTTTACAACAGCTTCGAAATCTTTTAAGACATGAATTGGAAATAAACACTTATCATCATGAGAGTAAATCCATTTTACATTACAAAGATTAAAATCTACTAAAACGACACTATAACAATTATCATCAAAATTTGAGACTACCTTTTTAATATTATTAACATGATCATTGTAAACTGTAAATTCAGAATTAGGTGGAATATATGAAACGAAAACGTAAATATAAATCTTATTTGAAATAGTATCATGAGATCTTAGAGGAAGTTCAATACAAATACATATTTGTTCGATCATACCCGAGCAGTTTGACAATACAATTTCTCTACAGCTGAATCCAGACTTGACAGCAACCAAGACACTAGCCCAGCGTTCGGACTTTACTTCGATCGAAGCAGATCTACTTCGATTTTGAAAATAAAAATTAATCTACTTCCCTACTTCTCTTTTTTAGGATCTACTTCACTTTGAAATAAATTCTTAACCAACATATTAAAAGACAGCGCTGATCACTCTTTATTACATAATTGTGTAAACGGCAGCACTGTTTTTTTGCATTCAACCCCAAACAACAGAAAGTTTGTTCTCTGAACGCATTTGATTTTATTTTCTTCTATCTTCCATTCCATTCCATTATGTGTGCGCTTGTGTTTTGAGATTTCAAACGAAAAAACTGAACGAATTTGTGTTTGTATGCGTACATGCTGTTGCAGGGATATTTACAGTTATTGGTTTGGCAATGTTATTGGTTTTGGTTTATACTCTACTCCCTGTAATCACAATCTTGTGCTTGTCAATTCGATAGCAAAACAAATTCAAAATGGAAAAATATCTAGTAAAAAAGTAAGATATTTTAATGATTTATAAAAGATTGTGTTTATAAAATATGTTTGTTGGTGCCTCTAGAAAAAAAGTTTCAAGTATGGATGATGGAAGCAGAAGCACACCGGATAAAATTCAAGAACCAGATCCCACACTCGCCACGGCCTCCACCACTGCAGAGTACGTTCACATAGCAAAACATTCTTTCATCTTGTATCTTTCTTCATGTATCATATGTTGAAAATTAATATTTTTGTATTAATTTAGAAAAACCCATACGACGTCCGTTATGCAAGAATCGCCATCTACGTCCACAAACATGAATGTAGATTGCAATGAAGAAAACGTCAAAAAGTGCCAAAAGTACGATCAAAAGTATAAGAAAGAATGGGAATCAACAAGAACTTGGTTGACCAAAGCTGAAGATTCCCAAACTGCTTTTTGCAAGATCTGCAAAAAGGCTTTGGCAAACAATATAACGAATGTTGAACGTCATGCAAAGTCACACAATCACATCAAGAAGGAAGCAGAAGTGAAAAACCAAACAATAATTCCAAATATACTGAAGAAGCTCACCACCACGGTTGCCAGTTTGGTCATTTATGACCAAACCTGGTCTTTTTTTTTCCTCTTGGTCCTGTGGTCATTTTTGTTTCCATTTGGTCATTTTCTTTCTAGAAGAAAAGACCATTTGATTTTGTATGTTCTAAGAAAAAATTGAATTAAAAAAATATTTCGCGTAATGTGAACAGATCATTAGTGTCAGCATAAAATGTGTGATTGTAACAGATAAAGTTTATGAACGACATTGTTAAAACGAGAAAAAAATATTCCATCTAATCTTGTGGATTCAGTCGTGTAAATCAGCAAGGTTTGGTTCGAACTGTATCTACATAAAAACTGCAATATCTAAACATCAACTGTTAAAAGACCATAAGCATAATGCGTTGTTGGTTTACACCGCATTACCAGCAGACTACCACCTGATAGTAGATGTTTTAGCTTAGTTTGGTAAGCTGCAGAAAACTAAGAGAGCTCAGCTTTATACTAAACATAAAAGAATAGCCAGAATGCAGTAACGGGTGGTGCCTTTTAAATCATAGGTTTTTTTTTCACTGACAGCTGTCTCCCTCTCGAAATCTTGATAGAAAAACAGTATCATATCATCCAACTTCTTTTGTACTGAAATTGAAGGCATAGATTTCGAAGACCCCTGGGTCATGCAATATGGTTAACCATGCCACACAGCCAGTGCCACAATCGATCTTTTACAAACCAGATTCCCAAATCTTGTTTTGGTTATGTCGATTGGCCACTTGGAGCTGCGATTTCACGCCTTTGGACTTTTTTTTTTGTGGGGAACCGTAAAGGACCGATGTTTTGCTAACAATCCAGAATCGATTTATGCACTTATGGCCAATATCAACCAAGAAATTCGTGAGCTACAGCTCGAAATCATCAACAAGGTCTTGGAAAATTGGAGTGACAGAATGCGCTACTGCTACTGCGAAACCAGTCGGGGCGGCCACTTGACCGCAGTTCTGTTCCATAACTAATGAGAATGTTGGCTCTTAATGATAAAGCCATAATACATGGACAACAATTTAATTTTGTTCGTTTTATTACATTTTGCAAAGAAACCACCCTGTATACGTGATTTTCTCTTGCTATCATAAGTAATTTGTATTCATGTGAATTTTCATTAGTGATTCCATCGAGCGTAGATATTGGTTTGAGAAATCGTTTTTGAAAAAAAAAATGTATTAAAATGATACAGTTCATTATTTTTATACTAAGTTTTCAATATTTTATAATATGATGGTCTTTTTTTGCTGCATTTGGTCATTTTTCCTTCTAATTTTGATCATATTTTAAATTTCCAAGTGGCAACCGTGCTCACCACCTCCGAATTATTAAAAAACAACAAAGTATCAAAGGAAATAACGATGGTAATGTACTGTGTACAAAATTTTTTGCCGTTCACTATAATGGATTCTTTGCCGGGTTTATTGTTTGCTCTCTCGTCTATTGAAATAAAGTGCAGTGCAAGAAAGTCAACTGAATTGTTAAAATTAATTTCAACATACAGTAAGAACACAATTGCAACAAAATTTAAAAGCAAATATTTTTCTTTAATTATTGACGAGAGCACAGACATTAGTTCCAAAAAATGTTTGGTTCTCATTGCACGTCATCAGGAACATGGTTCGGTCAAAGACGCTTTTTTTGGTTTGCTGGAATTGGAAGAGTCAACAGCTCTTTCCATTTCAACAGCGATCAAGTTATATTTAACTGATTTACAAATACCCTTTGAAAATTTAATTGGGTTAGGGACTGACAATGCTGCAGTCATGAAGGGATCCTTCAATGGAGTAAAAACTCATTTAAAGTCATTGAACCCAAATATGTTTTATTTAGGTTGCACTTGTCATTTCCTCAATCTGTGCTCGAAGGCAGCTTCAAAGCAAATTCCTTTCGAAATAGAAAAAATGATAAAAACAATTTTCAATTTTTTTCTCATAGTCCCAAAAGATTAACTGAATTTAAAACTTTCCAAGAATATTTTAATGTCATTGAACATAAAATGCTAAATACCTGGGGCCCTACTATGTAACTCGATTCTACTTTTGATTCTATTCGAAACTCAATTCCGATTCTACTTTCAAATCGTACTACGTATGAAAGTAGAATAGAATGCCAATAATGCCAAGCTACTTGCTAGCAAATTTTCAATTTTCGAACGAGACTCGTATATTTTGACATAATAATCAAAAAATAAAAAAATATTTGCTGTGGAAAAAATTGTATATTGTATATGAAAATTGAATAACACAAGTTGTATACCTATGAGAAATCAATAACGTCTCATCTTTTTTTTGAGAGCCCTATCAATGACATCATGTGTGAAATGTTACATAGTTCAAATTGCTGAGTGGCGCGTATTCGAAACAGCGATGGGTTTGGCGCATGCATCAGGCTGAATTTGGTCAGCATCCATTAAGTTGCTTTTTAGGTCCGCGCAATTGACTGCTTCAGATTCGGCTGCAGACTTTAACGAACAGTGGCGATATTTTCGGCAGATCTTGTTGGCTGGTTGTTCACTGGTGGACTCGAATTTGGGCACTAAACTTTGAACAGTGTACTTGAAACGACGACCATGTACCTCATCAAAAGGGCGCAGCGTTCGCATCGTTGCTCTAAGAAACACCCATTTTGATAATAAAGTTTTATCAATTGCCCGTATTGCTCGACGCGACGCTGTAACTTGCTATCATGATTTGTAGTCCTGAGTGACTGAATAAAAGATAATATTTTAACAGATAGCAAAAGAACCAATATAGACGTCACGAGACATCAGAATCAACCCGACCCTATTGGATAACCCTAAAAAACTATGGAAAGTGTCGCGATTTGTTTAGACTTGCATTCAGATAAAAATCCGGAACGAGTTCAACAAATCGAACAGAGGCGGATTACATATAAATCTAATAAGTAGGGAGAATAGGTTTAAACTTGGAATTTACTAAAGACATTTTTATCAAATAAAATGACATAATCGCAGCTTTATTCAAAACTACCGCCTTTCAAAAGATGCCTTCATGTATCTGTTAATGTTAAACAATATTTAATTGAAAGTAAGTGTTAAAACTCTATTTTACTTACATTAATGCAAAACAAACTTCTTAAGCCGATCTGTTCGCAAACACATTTGATGTAGAGCGATTTTTTTCGATTTTGCCTTATTTTGAATTCTACTTTCGAGTTACGTAGTTCCTCGATTATTCGAAAATTCATAAGAATATAGTTGGCACTACTAGAACTATTCGATTCTCGTTGGTTCAAAAGTAGTTAAAAAGATACATAGTTCCAATTTTTCGAATTCGAGCAATTTGATTGTAGAATCGAGGTACATAGTAGGGCCCCTGTTCTACACGATGGCTGTCAGTTCAGGGAGCTGTAGACAGGGTTTTAGAGCAATGGACGGTTTTGCAACATTACTTTTTATTATTGTCCACCGAAGAACAACGGGAACATAGCATTGAATATGTTATTGAAAAGTTGAATAATGAGAACAAGTTATATTTACTTTTTTTATCTTACATTTTGAATATAATTAATGAAATGAATAGAATTTTTCAGTCAGAAAAAACTATGATACATTTACTTCTGCCAGTTGTTAAACAAAATTTTTTGAAATTGCTAAGTAATTTTATTAAAAGTGAATTCTTAAATACCGATATTAACTTTGAAAATCTAAATTATCATATTCCTGTCCAAAATATATTTTGTGGAATTGAGTTTCAAAAATATGAAAACAATGTTTCGAATGAAACAATTTTACAAATAAAACAAAATATTTTAAAATACTATATTTCTTTGTGTACTCAAATCAAATCGAGATTTCAATTTGAAGACAATAAACTTTCCTTAATACAATATTTAAACCCAACTAAGATTCAGAATGGTGATTTAATATCTATTTTACAACTTGTTAAGGCATTTCCTTTTCATAAATGCAATATTGAAATTTTAAATGATGAATGGAGGTCATTCCTCATTTATGATTTTAGTCAAATAGAGAAAAGTGATTTGACTAGATTTTGGTATACTATGAATTCAAAAAATGTACTGGAAGAATTTCTTTTCAAAAATTTATCGGAGTACATGCTGAATTTAGCTATTTTGCCGCACAGTAGCGCGGCAGCTGAAAGGCAATTTTCAGAAATGAATTTAATAAAAAATAAGTTTAGGAATCGTTTGAACGTGAGCACCGTTGAAAATTTAATGTTTTCGAGATCACTGTCTGAAAAACGAAAAGATATTTATGAACCACCATTTGATTTGATAAAATTTATACACAGATATAAGTTCGTTGATGGAAAATATACTTTAAAATAACTTTGTTTAAATACCATCTCCTGAAATATTAAGTACTATTTTTGTAAAAGAGTTTTGAAGTCTGATGATATGTTATGTTTGCATAATTTTCTTTAAGAAATTTTTATGAATTTTGAAGTCTGATAATATGTTATGTTAATATATTTTTTTTTTTTTTTTAAGAAATCTTTATTTATTGATGTTATATATTAATACTGTTATTGCTATATCAAATAAACTTGTGTTAATAGTTTTTGTTTCGAAAATTTGTTTTTTTTTGTATTTCCTAAATCTGCTTCGAAAATTTTGGATCTACTTCGTTTTTTTTTCTGCATTTACTTCGAAAAATTTAATCTGAAGTCCGAACCCTGCACCAGCCCCTCTATTCATTCCAGTACATGCAGAACTTCGATCTTTTCTGAAGACAACAAAGCTGGAGTCGAACAATTCTGTTGAGAGTAAATCTGCATGCAACCATGTTTCCGTGAGTGCGATCACATCAAAAGTAGAATCAACAACAGATAAATAGAATTGATTGGTTTTAGTTCGCATACCACCCACATTCTGATAATAGAGAGAGAATTGGTCCAACGCAGTATCAGTAACAGTGGGAGCGGCAGGGGCAGCAGTAACAGCATCAACATGAACAGCAACATCATCGAATTTTTCACTCTCATGAACGATAACAAGAGCAACATCATCAGCATCAACAGAAACAGGTTTTGATGTTGAGACAGTATTAAGAGCAGCATCAGCACGAGCAACATCGACAGCAGGGTCATCAATTATGAAGTAAACAGGTTTAATTGTTGAATTTACTTTGCAGGTAGTGTAGGTGGATTCGTTTGCCGGTCGTTTTTTGGATGATGAATAAATTCTCTTAAGCTAGCCCTAAACGACAAACATATTTGCAGAACATGCTTGTGCGCGCTGTAAATTCGTCGTGTAGGGGATGGTCTGCGAACTGTTCGCTGTTGGCAAAAATTTTCGATTTTCTTGTGTTCGTCCGTTTCGTTGTTTGCCATGTAGGGACTAGGGAGATGTTCGCGAACAATTCTCATTTTTTCTATGAGATAACCATAAGCGCAATGACTTGCTTCTCCTTTTGACACATCTTCACACTTTCAAGAATCAACACGAAATGATGTTCGCGCATTATGTGTTTGTCGTGTAGGGAATGACGCAAACGAGCATGTTGGGCAAACGTGTTTGTCGTTTAAGGCTACCTTTACCCGAACGCCAGCAGGCCAAATCGAAGCATGCATTATTTTTCCAACACAATTCTCTGGGATTGCAGCTTTAAAATTTAGGAAAGAGAGTCGAGACATTTCAGCATCTTTCTTTATAAGCATTATACATTTAATGTGATTATGTGGGATTTCAAGTACACCGGTAATAAATGTTGTGAGAGAATCCACAGATGTGTTGGTGCTAAGGTATGAGATGTGTAACCATTTTAATCTGGGAACAGACACACCTTCAATCAATGTGGATGTGTTATTTCCAATAACATTTAAACGCTTAGGTCTACCTTTCTCTTTTGCTTTGGTTGACACCTAAGCCACAGCTTGTAGCCCAGTTGCTAGCTCCGTAATCTCACTAATCACGTCAATGACCTTTACTGATACCAATACTACCAAATCATCTGCATAAGCAACAGCCTTCACGCCACATCTTTTCAGTTTATTCATGACTATAGCCAAAGAAGGGCACCCTCTTGGGGTGTTCCCCTGCTCACGCGCCTGGGCAAGTAAGTGTTTCCAAAGGTAGCTTAAATCCTTCTATCACTGAGCATGGATACAATCCAATTTCGGATGTAGTCCTCTACACCCCGGTGAACCAGTGATTCTTGAATGGACTCTATTAAGACGTTGTTGAAGACTCCTTCTATCTCTAAGAAGGTAGAATTCTTTCAAACGTATGGTTTTTTTCAACTGTACGCACTACCTCATGAAGAGCTGTTTCGATAGACTTGCCCTAAGGGTAGGCGTTTTGGGAACTATCAAGAGGACATACGTCTAGAATGCCTCTGATATGATAGTCGAGAATGCGCTCAATTGTCTTAAGCACCAAATAACTAAGGCTTATTGGAATAAGATCCTTCGCGGACTGGTGCTCTCGCCTGCCAAACTTCAAGATAAAGGCTACTTTAACATGTCTCCAAGATTCAGGAACATGATTCAGACAGAGCCATCCTTTAAAGATCATCTCCAACCATGGAATTGCCAGAAATTGAGCTTTCTGAAGCATGATCATGGTTATACCTTCCAGGCCTGGAGACTTGTATGAGGAAAAAGTATTGATTATCCAGGTAATATTTCCTTATTTATAAGGGTATCGATGTGTTCTACGCCAGCCATCGACAGCAGTTCCGGGGACTCTACAGGTGAGACTGCCCAAGATTCGCCAGACTTTTTAAGAAAAGAAGAACAACAATGATAGAATTCTACTAAGCCTGGCAGATTCTTTTATATTTTCGATTGAGTGGCAGTAATCCTTCCAGCTGTTTAGAATTGGCAATAGCTCGCTTATAGGCTCTTAGACAGTCTTTGTCCGGTTTGTAGAAATTGTGTTTGTTGCAAAATGTTAAAGATCGCTCTAGTCTTTTTTCTGAGACTGACAATTCTTCGTTTCACCACGTGCGTAGTAGGGAGGGATATACGGCTGTATTTTATTGGACACGAGACTATGAAAGCCGTGCTCAGCCTTGTGGAACTCCCTTTCTTAATTTTCTTATTATAATGTTCTAGTAGGGTATATTCGTAACTCCCAAGCCAAAATCGGCACCAAACTTGGCATCGGCACGGCATGGCGGAGCCGTCCCAATTGGGATTTATGCCAAGTTTCCAGTTTGATTCTAATTGGGAATAATTGATTGATGGTTGGATTTCTAGCACCATTTGTATTTTCATTGGAATATTGGTAGTGGGATTTGTTGTGAGATACACTTTTCTAGTTGGATATCGTTGGGTTTTGCTTGGTACCGTTCGTATTTCTAGTTCAAAAATTTAATTCTTGTTGGAATCGGCCTGATTTGGTTGGGTAGCTCCTACTCCTTCCAATTCAAAATCCATGTCACTCCCAAGCCACCGGCACGTACCGCACGTCCCAATTGGGATGAATGCCAAGTTTCCATTTTGATTCTAATTGGGAATAATTGTCACTGGTTGGATTTCTAAGTTGGCACGGCACCCAATACATATTTAGTTGGGTAATTTCCGGCACAACATTCGCACCTGCATTGCATCCAATATAAAATTGATATGTGCAGTGCATAGTGCTTAGCATCAAAGAAATACTCGCATTCCAAAATACTTACTTCTGTGGGTTGTGCTGGTTAGAATTGTGTACCTATAATGCAAGAAAATGTCAGGAAACAAAGAACCTATTAAGTAAAAAAATACAACTTTTTTTTTTTTTTTTTTTTTTTTTTTTTTTTTTTTTTTTTTTTTTTTTTTTTTTTTTTTTTTTTTTTTTTTTTTTTATTAAAAACATATTTTCATTGCTTACATCAGGTTTACAATTATTTTCTTATCGTTATGTGTAAATATTATTTTATTTTATTCTCAAACTATTCTGGTTACAACTTGTTCAAGTGGATTATAGTCAATAATTCTATCATGAAGCATAAGACAGTAAGCTGAAGTATTTGCTGGAATTTGTTTTGATGTTCTCATTTCCAAACGTATATCTATGGGTCCTGTTTTCATAGTTTCATTTTGATGTCTGCAGTCCACCACGAAAACTGGAGCATGTGATTTAAATAATTCCCAGGAAAGAAGAGGTTCAGTGATGGTTTTATTATAGTAGGTTTTTTGAAAGTCGGTGTACATTTTGTAAAACAGGCTATATCTATTTTTTTCAAAAGAAACATTGAAATCTTCATGTGGATAAACATCAGAGTTTAAATAAACTTTTAAGTCTGTGAGACTACAGTGATCAAACTTTGTAGGATCAGCAGTCAGATTTTTATTTTTCCCAGTTTGTAGAGCAAGAACAATGTATCGAGGTTTTTCTATTTGTGTTGTTGTCTTGACATTCCAGATATGATGATCAGAACTTGGCAGCATGGGATATTCATAAAGATCCCAGTTTCGGAAAGCAATTTTCATAGAGCTGCTTTTATTTATAGATTTATATAAGTTTAATTTCATGGAATCTGATAAGGTTACGTGGGGTACTTTCCATTGTATTTTTTGAATGTTAATTTGTACTTTTTCATCGGTCGAAGAGATCAACGCGTTTTCATCCACTCTTGCACGAGTGATAATAAGATCATGTCGAGCATTTGGAATGATTTTTTTATAATCTTCAGCGAATCCTAAAAGTTTGCTCAACGGGATACAATAATTAAAATGAAATGGTTTCAAATTAATAGGTGAGTCAGGAGACCAGGATGCGTTTAATAGCATAGCACTCTCATTTTTAGTTAAAGATAAATAGTTTTTGATTGTTGATGTTATTCCGACATTTCGATTGTAGTCGATTTCCTTGCCATTCAGTTCATAGCGAATTTCATCAAAGAGAAAAGCCATAGCATTGTTTACAAGTTTTGTATTGACTATTTCTTTTACATTAGCTGTCGATAATGATCCTTCAATATATAAAAAACTTTCCGAAGGTAGAACATTAAGATTTTGATGTTGTATACAAATCTGAATGATGTCATTTCGTTCAAAATTGTTTTGATATGGTGAATAAGTATGATACTCATATTTAGAAATGCTTTCATTTATCTCGGGATCTTGAAAAATGTTTAACATTATTTACGATTTCTTTTTTAATTTAAGACCTATTGACAACAAAAAGTCCTGAGTATGTTTGGTAAGGCAATGTGTTACCGCAGCTGCGTTCGAAGCTTGATTGACGATTGATTTATTATTAACAATGTTTTTATAAGATATTGAGTTGTCAATGGTTTCATACACAATCATTTTTCTGGTTGTAAATGTAAGCGGACCGTTATGTTTTCACCTCTAAAATTAATATCGTTACCGTCTTGATCGCAGAGCTTAAGACACAATGATGTTATTCGTTTGACGTTCACAGATAAATAAATAACATTGCTTGGAACTTCTATGATTTTATAGCCAGGACTTACTTTAACAGAGAATTCATGTAAAATATGCGCCGGTTGGTTATTAATGTACGTTCCATCTATGATATTACATTCAATGCGTATTGTATTAACTCTATTTATGTTAACATAGAGATCTGATTCATGAAGCAAGTTTGAAGTCAACAACTTCTTACTAAACCCTAAAAGCGAACCAATAGAATTTGGTTTTGAAAAGTCAATATCTTCTGAACAGATAATTTCACATTTCAGAGTGTTGTTGTTTGCCTTGATTTTAATTTCAGTTTTCCTTATTTGGTTTTTCTTTTTTTTATTTATTTCATTAATTCTCTTTTGTATGAAATTGTTAATATCTTCAATTTCATATGAACCAATAGGAAAAGAAATAACACTATCACCGATACATAACATATTATTACTCTCATCCACATTTGGAATTGAATTATATGTTTGGAAATCTATAAGTCCACATACATAATAAGATTTAAGCACTATTGGTGGAAAATACTGAGCGTTAAGAGTTGACTCATTCCCACTTAAAGCAAGTGTTAACGACATGTTGATTAAAAGACAAATGACACATTTTTCATTTTTACACATCATTTTATTTATATTTGTTAACATTATTATAGTATTAAACATTTTAGTTTTTTGTTGTTTTTTTTCTTTCAAATATATTATATTACTATTTTATTACAATATACATTACATTATATACTCACATTACATTATATTGCATTATTATTTGTAGTATAATATAAAACATTCTTTTTTTTCAAATTTATTTTAATCTAATTTATATTTCTGTTTTTATATAAATATATCATTACATGTATGTATATGTTTTATTCTAAAGGTAAGGGTTCATTGTCATTGGGTATATTTTTATGTCCCCACGCAAGCGTGCTGATGTTATCTGCACATATAAATCTTTTTGTGTCCTTAAAACTTAGAGCCAACTTGTTTAAATTTTGGGTGTAAATTGTATGTAATTTGCTCCTAAAAGTTAACATATTTTCATATCTTTCAATTTTATCAAATAGACATCTTTTATAATCATCTATTCTTAATCGTTTGGTGACAGATCTTTTGACTCCTTTCGCCTTCTGGACAGATTTTGCATTTTGTACAGTGAACGAGTACATTTTAGCTCTCAAACCAACAAATTCCAACATTTTATTCCCACAGGTTTCGTCTTTAAACATACCTAAGACTTTGTTATTTAACCTAGGAATATTATGTTGGTTATTGGGATCAAAGTCATATGTATCAAACCTTGATTTTATATCATCCAAAATATCAGAATAAAAGTCTTCTGTTTTGACATTGTAAATAAAGGAGTCAGTATCCATATAATTAAGAAGAACATTTTCATGATATTTTGGTTTGATGTAGTCATAGTGGAACTCATACATAAGAATTTTTGAGAGCTCAAGTACTATGAAACCTAGATAGATCGGTTTGTTCAATGTAATGTTGCATTTACTCATTTGTATAGCCAACAGTGGGATAGATCCTTCATCATCCTCATGGGCAAATTGTAAGGAACTATGGAAATTCGGTTTCGCAATCCAACCTCTAGCACCCAATGATTGTCTTTTATTTTCCCATCGTGTAACAATTTTAACATCAGTACGTTTCTCAATATTTTCCATTGTTTTAAAGAGAAAGATTCATTAACTTGAAAAACCTTTTCTGGAAATCAGTTTTAGCTTTCTTTCTAAGTTCAGTATTAAGGGAAAAATATTCTTCCAGCCATTTTGATTGTTTAAATTTAATCACACGATGGACTTTTTTTTAAAATCAAACCATGTTTCAGAGCTTTCTTTAAACTCTCAAGGTGAATAACATAGTTCCGTTTTGGTAAGAAACTTGCTACTAGTTTCTTGAATTTAGAGCCTGGCGTTGCTATATTTTCTGGGCAAAAAGGCAAATCGTTATGAATATCATGCAGATGATCGGGATATTCTAGATCAACTTCTAAAACATATCCAACATAAATATAATTAAGACTTTCTATGTATGCCAGAGAAAAATTAAGTGGGTTCTGCCATTCAAAATCTCCACAAGGAAGATTCTGAGACATTGCCCAGCCATATAAATTATTTGCATCTAAATAAACCAAGTATGATGATGGTTTTTCAGAGTCATAGGACTCAATAAATTTATTATTGGCTCGGGAATATCTATGACTGCATTGGGTAAGGCCGCCTCTTATCCCTTTTTGAAAGAAATTATACATTTCAATGTCAGTCAAGAGCTCCAGTTCCACTTTTGTCACTTTTAACATAGCATCCCAAGATAAACCAGGAGTTGTATAGTAGTGACAAGGATCTAAACTGTATCTATGCTTACAAACTTTTCTGAAATTTTCAAAAATATCAGCTAACAACAAAACATCACTTTTTAAGTATATTTCCATATAACTTTTGAGATTATGGCAGTTAAAATGATTCCATATGCTTATGGCCAACTGATAATCTTCAGTGGAACATTCCTCATTCGTGAGTTTGTTGAAAAACTTCACTCTTTCAGGAAGACATGGTTCAGACATTTTTTGCCAAGAATCCAAGAAATCATATGGAAATACACCTTTTCTCTTTACTAATTCCAAACTTTGCTCTGTTTTAAAGCATTTTCTGGATATAATAAAGTCTGAATGAACTAGATTTCGAGCTAAACTATCTATGCTATCACCCAAAAAGCGAAAAGAGTCTAAAAATCTAAGTTCTATAGAACGTTTTTCATCAATATAGATTTTCTTTGAAAAAGAAATATATTTTTCTTTGTTCAAAGGAATCACTTTGATTTCACCATCGATTTCTCGAAGCGATTTGAAGAAAAGATGTGCATCATAACCAGATAAATTATGAAACAAAATTGGAAAGAAAGTTGGCATCTTATATTTAATGTTGCAAAGATTATGGGCTGCCCCCCTATATTCACCTGTTAAGTGACAATGATCCCTTACCTTCATCTCTCCAATATCGAATTTGTTGGCGCATATTGTGCACATTGTTGCCTTCTCAAAACAAAGCGCCTGCATTTCTGTGAGAGGTTTCATCGGTGTCACGCTTCTAATGTGCTTGCTATATTTGTCCATCGTGTCTTCAACTAAACTGTGAATGAATTCGCTAGCACAGTTTAAAATATAAGAATTTTGTTTGGTAGAAAATAAGTTATTAAATAATACCTATGAAAGTCCGCATTACATCTTGGGTTTCATCGAAAGAACATTTCATGTAGTATGAGAATGCACATGGAACGTGTTCTTGAAGGATTGTTGTTGAAGACGTTGATGGGTCCGGTAAACAGGTTTCAACTGGTTTGAGAATGCATTCAAAATCTGCATATGTAACAAATGGAACCATCATTTGTTTATCATAATTTGCAAATTTTATAATCTTTTTATCATCGGCTGGCATTTTTGTTACCATTTTTTTACACTTGCCCTTGTGTTTATCAAATGAGCGGTCATTGTAAAAATGCTGCAAACAAGTATTGCAGAACAGTAATTTTCTCCTTGAACTTTCCAATACTTCACTTGTGATCAACCGACTTATATGCTTTATCCACATAAAGTGCGTAACTTCGCCTTTCATGTGGAATAAAAGATTAACATGAATGCGTTTTTCTTGCACTGTCATGTAATATGGACCCTCAATTTGAGGCTTTTCACCCTCAGAAAATCCAAAAACATTGATGCTTACATTATTCTTAGATTCAAATGTTTTGATTTCCGGCAGTTCAAGGGGAAATGAGAGCCCAGAGAAATCCAGTATGATATTTTCTAGGGCAATTATATCTCTGGATATATCTGACACTTGATAGTAGGAAGATGTTCTCCCTACATGTGTCTCAATCTCTGGATGAAGAGCAGATATAATTGCCCATTTAAAACAATATTCATCATTGTTTTCAATATTGACAATGGCTCTCTTGTCAGCAATTTTTTTTGGCAAAGATAAATAACTTGAACCACTCAATGGCTGGTATTTGTTGACGTTGATTTCCACTGATTTTATTCTTATCAGTGCCCATCCACTATCCTTTTCTTGGAATTCATCCATTTTCTTGAGGAAAGTCTCAAACATTTCCTCGAGAAAGGGATTTATTTCTACTTCCAGGAAAACTGCTTTCATTTCCGCAGCCATTGATTTTAATTCGATCACCATTTCCTCACCACTTATTTGTACATACTCCGCAAAAAGTTCCAAGTTGAATTTTACGGAGTTGTGCTCATTTATTTTTTGGTGAAGAATTTCATGAATCATTGCTTTGTTGTCATTCAAAAATACTTTTGGATCTAGTTCATGTTCATTTTTATTTTGAACGGAAAGGGAAGTTACGCGATTTTTAAATGAATTCCTTATTTCTATCACGTTTTCCTTATAAAGTGTTTGAACTTTGGCTTTGTGAGCATTTTCCGGACATGTTGCTCCCATTTGTTTTTGGGTATTTGTTCCTTGCAAAATGTACAAGTCACCAAACTTTCGTTATTTATCTTTGTAACAATTGCTGCTGCAGAAGTTGATGGTTGATCGTCTATTTTCGAAGCTGCTGATGTAATTGATGGACGTTTTTGTTGCTGTTCCTTATGTTGTTGAAGTTCGCGTATTTGTAATTGAAGTTTTTCAATTAATTTCTGTTGTTGTTGTATTTGTATTTCATGTTGACGTTGTTCTGGTATTTGTTGATGTTGATGATGATGTTGTGGTTGTTGTTCTTGTTGTAGTTGTTGTTTTTGGTTCAATGGATGTTCTTGTCCATTTTGATGATTCTTTGCGCATTGAATCAAATGCGCCTTTTGAATTGTTTGGGACTCAAACGTCTCCCCACAGAGACGACAAGATCCCGACAAGTTTAAATGCACCGTTTTTATTGCAAAAAGCACAAGATTTTGTTTTATTCATGATTATAATTTTATTTTCTTAACTGTGTACAAAAAAGTAATAATTTGTAAATAGGATTTAGTTTTTAGTTAGTTTTTGAAACTTTTTTTTTCACACTTAAAATGTCACAAAACCTCCTTTTGAATTGAAAACAAAATTCAAACTGAGTTTAAAAGAAACATAGTCTTACGTATTTATCTTTTTTTTTGGGGAACGTCACTTTATGTTCTTAACTTCGTTCACAACGTGGTTTGGGTTTTTAATTATGTTCTAAGCCTCGCTCGTAACATGTATTGGGTCTATGTAAATATTATAGGTTCCCACATTGAAGGTATTTGATTAAGTATCATTTGTAAGGATAAACATGATTCAATTTTTTAAAATTATCAAACCTTTCAAGGGTAATAAAAAAAAAACAATCCAAGAAAGGTACACTGAACAATTACGTTTATGATAAAAAAAAAATGTATCTATGCTCCTCCTTAACATGTTAATTTATAGGAATAACAAATAAAACACTCAGAAAATTCGTTTTGAATTTTTCTCGTAGGATCAACACGTAAGGATCCCAGATTGTATGTATTTGATAGGATCAACACGTAGGGATCACACATTGAAGGTATTTGATTAAGTATCATTTGTAAGGATAAACATGATTCAATTTTTTTAAATTATCAAACCTTTCAAGGGTAATAAAAAAAAACAATCCAAGAAAGGTATCACACATTGTAGGTATTTGATTAAGTATCATTTGTAAGGATAAACATGATTCATTTTTTTAAAATTATCAACTTCCTTTCAAGGGTAATAAAAAACAAACAAAAAAAGGAACACTGAACAATTACGTTTATGATAAAAATGTATCTACGCGCCTCCTTAAGATGTTAATTCGTATGAATAACAAATAAAACACTCAGAAATTTCGTTTTGACTTAATATTATTTTCCTGAATGAACATGAAAATATTCCAAAAAGAAAAAAAAAATAGAAAAAAATTGTTTCTTCAGGTTTTATATATATTTTGTGTGGGGATCTGGGATACTTCTACTAGGGCTTCTATAAAAGGAAATTTCGTTGTTACCAACGAGCACAGTCGATTACGAGCACTTACAACATAACATCATGTATTTTGAAGAGGAGGAGTATTCCATTTTTACACTAGATGATTTCGCTGTAAGAGAAGCAAACTCGCTTAACTCGCTTAACGAAATTAACAATTATAAACCTTCAAAAAAAATATCTGAGCTTAATGCAGATATTAAGTACAATATTTTTGCTCTACGAAAAGTTAAAACGCCTTGGGGGGATCGCATTGTCGCAGATCTTGGAGAGTTCACAGTAAGTAAAAAAAAAAAAAATTTCATTGTTCTTTATGTAAAGTGACTTTTAATTTCTTTATTCCTACAGACTTTTCTACCTCAGAGATATTCCAAACTCTTAGTAAGCAGCATTGCATCAATTGGGGGAGGTGGCTATGTCTTAGAGATTGTAAGACAAATCGGTTCCACCTATGAATTAAAATTTATGAAAATGAAGTAATAATCCATTTCAATTAAAAAAAAAAATTATATTTGTAAATAAACAAACAATAAATACATATGTAGTTTAAAAAAAAAAATCTTTCTTTTATTCGTCTTAACCGTCTGTGTTTTTTCGGACTTCTTTGTATTGAGTGATGAAACCCGATCACTCAGTAAGGAGATAAGGAAATGTGTACACTTTGAAACCCGTGAACATATTGGTATTCGCAGCTCGACTGAGTAAAGTTGGCGGTTGAGTAGAAAATGATTCATTTAAACATCGACGGAAAAAAAATAATAATAATTTTTACATTTCTTTATTTTACATTTCTTTTATTTTATAGCAATTCGTTTTTTTTTAATCCAGGAGTTATGTTCTGATGGAAATCCCAACCACTTGACAAAAACCTTATTTCCTCTGCTCTGTAAAACCTTTTCCACAAGAAAAATATCTGCACATTTAGTTTTCATCAGTTCTGGTTCATAGAAACTACCTTGAACAGGTTTTCCTTGATAGTCTTCAAGAAGATATGTATTTGGTTTTGTAACTTTGATTTTTCTTATTTTAAAAACCTCTGTTGTCCAGTTAGGTGTATAGCCCTTTTCAAATCTATGTTTATACTTGCTGATTCTTACTTTGTCACCGATCTTAAATTTTTGTTTACTTGCTCCTTCTTTATCAGTTTTAAAAAGCGGTAACAATGACTTGGAATTTTTCTTCGTTACATCTGCAGGAAAACATTTAATGGTTCTGTGAAAAGAGTGATTGTAATCATTTAGTAGTTTCTTATAAATATTGATCCACTTATAGTTTCCATTGAAACTAAATTCTTTCCACATTTTTTCTTTAAAAGTTCTATTAAATCTTTCGACAATGGAAGCCTTTAATGAACTGAATGTTGAGTAATGATTAATTTTGTACTTTTCCATTAAGAGTTTAAAGTTTTTATTGAAAAATTCTTTTCCATCATCTGTTTGTATATTCTTTGGCATTCTAGAAGAACATCTAAATATTTGTTCCATTCCTTTCGTAATGGTAATACCCTTTTTGTTTTTCATTGGGATGACCCATGCAAATTTCGAAAACTTATCGATTACTGTCATTAAATAATTAAATCCTCTGTTTTTTCACTATATGGGATCATTTCAACCAGGTCGACTTGCCATAAGTCATCGTAACCTTTGATGATAACATGACGACGTTTGAAGTTTCTACGTGCAGCTTTATGCAACTCCTCAACAACCTCACGCTTACTCATATTTACAAAGAGTGAATCCAACAAAATCAAAGAAAAGACTTTTATATATATTTTTTTTTCTTTTATTGCAATCTATTATACAATAACATAAGTTTCTTAATTTTAATTAACCTTTTTTCCATATGGTAACAGCCGCAAGTATCTGGACCTTCTTCACATAGGTTGGATGACCAACAACAGTTAGAGTAATGATATCCATGTGATGATTCCATGTATGTAGTATTTTTAAATTTACTAACCATTGAAATACAGTTAGTAAATTCTCCATAGTGTTCATCCAATATTGATTCGCCATTTGTTTTTAAAAAATCAAAAATATCTTTTATTATTTTATCAGTGTCTATTTTGAAAGTTCCTTGTGGTTCGAGTGTTGAATGCTAACTAACAAATTTTATTTTATTTTATGAAAATTGAAAACCTTTTCTTCATTTCCACTTATTTGTATATATAAAATACAGTTACATAAGATTAATACAAATATAACATTTTAATCTATCGGTGTAAAGGGTTCATTAGGAAACAACGTTTTCATTATAAATTCAACTTTTTTTTTTATTTTCTCGTCAACGTACTTTTCTTCTTTGGAGTCTTTAAGTTTTTGAGAAATTAATTGTGATGCTTTATTTTCTTGTTCCATACTTTTTAGTGTTTCCTTTATCGTAGAGTCTATGTGGTTTTTTAGAATACGAATTTCCTTATTAAAAGTGGATAAAACTTCCATTAAAGAAGAATTTATGTGGTTTATAATGCTTGATTCTTTAAGACTTATTTGATCATCAACATATCCTTTGCATACGGCTTGGTGGGTGTATTCAGGATTACTTCCAACATTGTTTAAATATTTACTTTCTATATCAAAATCACCAGACGATAGAAGTTTAAAACCTATTCCTGGAGGCCCTACAAGACCTTTATTATTTGGAAGAGGCTTGAAGTTCCTACCGAACTTGTCGACGTTCATTGTTTATATGTAAAGTTAATTGATTGAAACGAAGCTAATATATAATATTTGATTCTTTTAGCTCTTCAATTACAGAATTTATTTCATTCTGATGGCTATTATTACCAGCATTTTTGGATGCTATCAAAAGTCTTAGCACATTTTTATCTTAGACCACATTCTTCAAAACGCGATAGGTCCCGATGACGCTCGAGTAACTGCAAATTTAGCATCTCGGGCTCCCCTACTATATTAACGAGTTCATTAGGATCGTTCCAATACACATATTCAATATTCTTATTTGTATACTCCATATCAGTTATGACAGAATAAGACTTTCCAGTTTTTTCTGTTTCTCTTTTAAATCTTGCAGCAAGTTGTTTAACTATTTTTGTATATTTTGCACCTCTATTTGACTTGATTCGACCGGAACTATCATGATTAGTTTTATATGCATTAGTTTTATATAAGATTTTTCCATATTCTTCTGGGTCATTACTAGTATATATTTGCTGGCGTGGATTTTTCCTTAGAATTAATTCAATGAGACCAGGAGTTCGAGTGAAAGTTTCATCATCAATAACAATTTCATGTTCATTCATTACAAAACGACATTTTCCTATTTTAATAGAATTTGTATTTGCATCAAAATATGGACCATATGTTGTATCGCGGTTCGAATCTGACAATATTTTTTTAACGTGTGAAGATGTTTTGTTTAGGGTTGAATTACTTTTTGGTGTACTGAATAAAATGGAATCATCTGTAGTATCCATTTCTTGAATGTAACTTGTTTTGTTATGTTCTTCTTCCTTCACATTTTCATCAAAAGATTTGAAATGTAGCTTACGAGGTTTGATTGTTTTTATGACGTCATCCTCCTGTTTTGTTTCTTTTGTAACATTTCCAACCAATTTGTTCAATGGTTCCACAATTGGTTTAAAAGTCTCTTCTAAATCAGTTTCTCTAGTCATTTTGCCAGTTTTTAGTTGAAAATATTTATTTCTTAGCACATTTTTTGTTTTTATTAAATCTCTCAACACGTTCTCATCCATTTCTATGGTTCGGATAAATATTTTTTTTTTATTTTTTTTTTTAGAATTAAAATGAAGGACTAGTTTTCCCAAACAGTATTGTTGTCAGAATGTTTTGATTTTAAATGAAATATGTATATTTATAGTAAAGCAATTTTATTGAAACTGTTTTTGTAGCGACCTTTTTCAATACTGTTCTCTTTGTCTATTACTAGGAATCCAAAATTGTCAGTCCAACAATGTGAGCATAACTCTTTGAACTGATTAAATGTCATATCAGAGTTAATATGATCCTTGTAAACATGATTCAAGTTCAATTCGTCTTGTTTGAAAAGAATAATGAAATTAGCGTTGTCTCTTATTAGATGTTTTGGTATATGAGTATAGGACTGGCATAAGTAAAAACTATCAACTCCATTGTGACGACCCATACAAAAATAGTCTCTTATATTATTTTGTTGCTGGCAAGCGACATCATCGAATAAAACATTGAATTGTTTTTAGCGTCTGAAGGAGGCATTATTTCACAATTGTTTGAAAATTCGTTGTATTCCATTCCTTTGATACATGAAATAATTTTTTTAAGATATTGATATTTTGGTTGGTGTAAGGATTTGGAATAAATATAAATATTTTCAAACTTTAAACCGTTGGCGTCAAGAAGAATGCTTAACATTACATTTGTTTTTCCGCAGTTTGATGGTCCAACGATAATTCCTCGAATACTATTTGGAAATAAGTTTCCATGTTTTTTCTTAATTTTTACATTGGAATCAAAATTCCTTACGTTTATGACATCTGACTGCTTTACAAAACGCATAATGACGACTAAGATATTTTTTAATAAAACATTTTGTTTTTATACACTTGTAATCATAAATGTTTCAACCTTCAACTAAGAAGGTGTGTTAATCATACTATGATTGAACATAACACTCAAAATCAGTGCAATAGAAAAAGAAAATCAATTAAAGGAGAAGGGCTTTTGAATAAAGTTATAGACAAACTACCATTTGAATTACATATTCCTTCATATAATTATTGTGGACCTGGAACGAAATTGGAGGAACGCCTACGTAGAGGAGATAAAGGAATCAATCAACTGGATGAGGCTTGTCGTCTTCATGACATTGCATACTCAAAAAGTAGCTCTCTATCAGACCGACATATTGCTGATAAAATTCTAACCGAACAAGCGTGGAAAAGATTTAAAGCAAACGACTCATCAACCTCTGAAAAGTTAAGTGGACTCCTAGTTACCAACATGATGAAAGCTAAATCTAAATTTGGAATGGGTAACTGCAAGACCAAAAAAAGCGCAATTAAAAGACCTAAGAAGACAAAATCAAAAAAGGTTTGCAAACAGAATGGCGCAAAATTATAGTCCGCTAATGAACGATTTTAGTGTGATACTAGCTTAAAATGACGTTTGAGTCATGTCTGAAACGTCATTTTAAGCTAGTATCACACTAAAATCGTTCATTAGCGGACTATAATTTTGCGCTAATATGTTTAAAAAGGCTATAAGCGAAGCAAGAAATGCTATTAAAAACAATATAAATTGTTGTGGAACAACATCTATTGCTAATATTGCTGTGAAGGCTGCAAAAAATGTTATTAAAAATAAGAAAAAACAAATTCCAACACCGAGAGTAATTCCACTTCCGAAAAGTGGTGGTTTTCTACCACTTCTAGGTCCTATTCTAGCTGGTTTATCTGCTGTGGGATCACTAACAGGTGGAGCAGCTGGCGTTGTAAAAGCGATCAATGATGTACGATCTGCTAAAAGACAGTTTGAACAAAATAAGCGTCATAATAAGGCTATGGAATCAGTTGCTATTCAAGGAAATGGGCTGGTCTTAAAACCATATAAAAATGGTCTTGGACTTTTTTTGAACTCAAAAAATACAAAAAACTAATTGAATTGCTACCTAACAATCCTTTAAGCAATTTTGATATCCACCAGTTTGGAAAGAAACACTTGAAGCATTTTAGAGGAGTTTTTATGCGAAACTCTTTACCAAAAGTACCAACATTAAAAGAGTGTGGTGTTATAAATCTGGACAATGAAAGCGGTTTGGGTACTCATTGGCTAGCATATATAAGAAATAAAAAAAAAATATTGTTAAGTATTTTGAAAGTTTTGGAAATTTAAGACCACCCTCAGAAGTAATAAACTATCTTGGTACAAAAAAAAACTATAATTATATACAAGAACAAGATTTTGATACATTTATTTGTGGTCATTTATGTTTAAGGTTTTTATTAGAACAATGTAATAAAGTTTTCAAAATCTAAAATAAAATATAAATAAATATCGTAAAAAAAACAAATGTGTCTTTTAATCAAATTCTACTGACATTATCTTGCATTGTTTACAATTCTAGCCAGCACAACCAACAGAAGTAAGTATTTTGGAATGCTAGTTTCTATTTGATCCTAAGCATATGAACATCCTAATAAGAATATGTTTAGCCAATGCACTATGCACATATCAATTTTATATTGAATGCAATGCAGGTGCGAATGTTGTGCCGGAAATTACCCAACTAAATATGTATTGGGTGCTGTGCCAACTTAGAAATCCAACCAGTGACAATTATTCCCAATTAGAACCAAAATGGAAACTTGGCATTCATCCCAATTGGGACGTGCGGTACGTGCCGGTGGCTTGGGAGTGACATGGATTTTGAATTGGAAGGAGTAGGAGCTACCCAACCAAATCAGGCCGATTCCAACAAGAATTAAATTTTTGAACTAGAAATACGAACGGTACCAAGCAAAACCCAACGATATCCAACTAGAAAAGTGTATCTCACAACAAATCCCACTACCAATATTCCAATGAAAACACAAATGGTGCTAGAAATCCAACCATCAATCAATTATTCCCAATTAGCATCAAAATTGAAACTTGGTAGAAATCCCAATTGGGACGGTACCACCGTGCCAAGGTTGGTGCCGATTTGGAGTGGGAGTTACGAATATACACTACTTGTTCTCTATTGTATTCAACCCGTAGTCACTAAGTTAAAATTTAAATAAGTCGAATTCCTAGAATAAAAAATTGAGGCAAAATACAAAACATCAAATCTAATGAACTTTTCAGGCAATATTACATTTTTTCAGCTCTTAACACGACTTGACCCATTTAATTTCAATCTTTAGAAAAGCTAAACGAAAAAAAGGAACCTCGAGACACGTTCGACATTAAGTGTTTTCAATACAATTTTACTACGAATTGGCACGTGTATAGATTACCTGGCACCTGTACATCAAATAGAAATATAAAATGACAATGAGGCAAGCGTTTTTTTCTTCATTTCCTAGAAAAATCCCTTTTAACGCTCACACACCATCGACAATATTTTTCAATATGTTTCATTTTCAATGAAAACCATTTATATCCGTTGTCATGCCATCGAATAATATTCTTCTCTTGAAGGCAAAAGATTTCAAAAAAATCCTCACATGTATGTATTCCCAATCCAACAATATGGTCCTCAGCAAAACAATTGGACCTTTAGGCAGCTAATATAACGAAGAAACGAGAAGAGTTTAAAATCCTTTTTTCAAAGTGGCTTGCAGCCACCTTCCGCGCCAGCATCCTTCTACTGCGCTCATACCTCTGCAGGACTTTTATTGTGGGGCGAAAAAAAGGATTCTTACTGAAAACGAAGGAGCGACAACAAAAAAAAACATATGCAATTGCGATTTGCCGCACCTCTTTTGCCCTTTCAAACGTTTCTATTGTTTGCTCGTTTTTGAAAGGTAAGCAAGTTCTTTCTTACACACATCAGACATTACTTACAAAAAGCCATAAAGGAATCCTTAAGAATTTAAGGACAAGGAGAAAAAAGCGTCTTAAAAATGTTTACATCCAAAACATGTTTTTTTTTGTCCGTTGTGACTTAAGAGGCTTTCAAGAAGGTTACGAATTCTCTGAGTAGTTCGACTGGTACCCGAATTAATTCGACTAACCGACGAAAGATTCTTAAATTTGAAGTTATTAGGATATGAATATGTCGCTGCCGTGTTAGAAGTATTTAGAATACTTCTAACACGTGTAGGATCGCCACTTTAAAAATCGGCACTTTGCTTTATAGAAAAAAATAAGAAAACAATCGCTCGTCTCTGATAAACGAGTTGCCGAGGAAAATAAAAATTAGAGAGAGGAAAAATTTTCCGGGCTTTGAGAGATAGAGTTCGTGCAAGCTAAGCAATAAGCATAAGCAAAAATAAGAAGAAAAAAAAAATAAATAATAATCAAAGAAAGCTGAAGAAAAATTAATAGCGTGCGTGTGCAAATTGAAGTGTTAATTTGCCTATCTTTAAAGAAAATTCAGTAGACTAAAAACAAAAAGAACAAATATGTGCATCGTAATTGTGCAATAAAAATCAATTACCTATGAAGAATGCAAATTAAACTAAAGAGTTTTTGGAATAAAAAGGAAAAAGAACAAACAGATGCCTAACAATGGATTCTGCCTATATTTGCATTACCATTAAAGGGCTAGAATTAAATTCAAACTAAAAATATATATATGTATGTGCATTAATTAAACAAAAAAAAAATAAAGAAAAGCTAAAACTTTGACGTGATAAGTGTGTGCCTGGGGATACCCTATGAATAAACATATAAAAATAACTATAATATAAACCTTCGAAGAAGGAAGAGAGAAAAAAATTGTGTCCTGAAATCTACCCCACCTAGAAGCTGGATGCTGGAAGTCCGAAGTGTAAATAGAAATGCAAATTTGTGTTGTGCAGTTGTGCTATGAAAGTTTTGTTTTTGTTCTCCTTATTTCATTTATTTCCATTTTTTTTTCGTCAATAATACTTTTTTTTTTCTCCTTTTAACGTATCGATTTCGTATCATCATATCATTGAAAAATTTCTTTCATTGTATTGTATGTTCATTGATTTGTTCCTCTTTTTGTTGTTTCTTGTTTTCAGTACCTTCTCTCTATTCAAGTTTGTGTAAATTACAATATTCTGTTTTTTTTTTCTTCATATGTATGTGTATGCCTTAAATTTTAATGTTCACACATTCAAACAAACAGTTTGAAAAAGTCTATTCAAGGTCAAGCAAGCAAGGCAAGTGCGCACTCGTCGTTGGATTGCTTAGAACAAGAGAAAAAGGAATATACGTAAATACATACAAGGTAATTCATTTTTTTTTTAAATATTCGTTTGTTTGAGTGAGTGAGTTTCACATTGTTATTCTTTTCTGTTTTTGTTTTGTTATGTTTTATTTCTCAAATTGTTCCGAATATTCAAATGTAGGTCAAAAAGGCAATGACCTTTAATTTTAAATTCCACATTGTCTCGTATTTGTAATAAAATAAGCGTTGCCAGAATTGAATTAACTGGTTACTTTTTCTTTGATTTAATATGAAATTTTAAGTTTCCAACAAATGGAGTGACTGGTGGCAGACCGAAATAAGGGATGCCTTGAATGGTTATCCGCAGGTGAGGATATTGAGTCAAGGGGCTGTCGCATATTTTCGAGCGCGCGGCAGCCAAGGTGCCATCTCAGCAATGAGACGGGCAATGGGGCGGGTTGCTCAAGGGTGCCGTTAACACCTAAGGCGCCCGTGTATTTGGTAAGTGTAGTAGGGGATTTAGTTGGGAATTTCAAAATCATTTCAATTCATTTCGAATCATTCCGCGGTTAAAGTAGTTTTTTTTTTTAATTTGTTCTGTTCTTTTCTTCTTCGTGTGTTAGTCCGTTTCTTTTTTTTTCAACTCCTAGTTTGTTTTCATTTGATTTTTATTGTTATTTTCGCGTGTTAATTTTCTTTTGATGTAAGTATGGCATGAAATATACACGGTAGTCTAGTCAGGCGGGACAAAGAACCCACCCCCACATCCGACGAGCTAAGCAAGCAAGCCAGCATGCCACCCGTCCTAGCCTGACTGGACACCCTTCCTCCCGAGCTTTGCAGGTAGGATCTGTACCTACTGGGTGGAAGGGTTAAAATCCTTTTATACCGTTACAGATGGCGCCCAACGTGGGGCAATTTTCTTTAAGGGCAAAGTTTGTGTCCTAGGGAATTGCTCACGTATAAATTTTTTTTTTTTTGCTTCAATTTTTTTTTTGTGGGGTTTTATTAAATTAAAGTCTTTTCAAGTAATTTTCCTTACATGTTTTGAAATGGATCTGAAATTCCTTTATTCTTTTTCATAACTCAAGATTCTCTAGGTTCCTTGTCCTGCAATAGAGGGTAAAGTCTCTGTTGCTTGCTGCAGAGTATCTAAGTTTCTCAGGGTTTTGAGAAGATAGAGAAGGTCAAACGTCTTTAGTTAGTTGTTTTCTTCTGACTAAATTGCTTTTGACTTTCTCGACATGTGTAAGAGTTTGCAGGGTCGTGTGGCTGTTGTCCGGGAGAGGTAGTTGTTACACCTTTTCGTCAGCTGCGATAGACACACCCTTGTAAATTTCTTGTACAGTCAGTTTCTAATTTGATATCGCTATGGTGCTGACTTGTTATCTGTTGGCCGGGTCAAGTGTTTAAAATACTTGACTGCCTGTTGCAACATCTAACCTCGCAGGCGCCATAGCTCGTGTCAGGTTAGAGACTGAAACTGATGAACCGAAAACCTTTCCAATGCACAAGCGGAACTCATTTGTTTGGGCCTTATTTTTGTTGTCACTGGTCACTCCAAATCTTAGATGAACTTATTGAAACACAATATTGCAATTTTTTTTTTTTTTTGGTATTTGTAAATATAATTTGAGTCATTAAAAAATTAAAGAAAATGGACAAGAGAAGGACACAATCTCCTTCCAAAAACAGAGTTTTCACCGAAACTGAAGTGCCATCAACTTCCACCAATATGATGAGGAATGCTATAAATTATGGCGAACCCCCATCGACTTCACAGCCCAGATTACATAGCACAAATCCTTTTTCGAAATTTCAAAATGGGTTGCCTCTACCAGATTTTAATGCATACAAAACTGAGGATGGTTATAACAACGATAATCTGTGGGATCCACAACACACATCTACACCTTTTAAAAAGTTACATAATATGCAAGATTTTGATAAGCACATTCAGGATATTATGAGTTCAACTTTCGAACGAGAACATGAAAGAATAGTTCAAAGATTCGAAGACCAATTGAAAAGTGAAAGGCAAATCCTGAAAGACGAGGTGGCTGAAGTTGTTCGGCTTTCATTGAACAGGCCTCCACCAGATTTTACTCCGATGACCCCCTCCGCTGCACACAACACACAATTCAATGAACAGAGACACTTAAATCATGCATTCTACCATCACCATAACAATGAAAACTTTGACACCGATCAACACCTACCACATTTTCATAATCAACAAATGTATACGGTAAGACAAAACAACACAACAAGACACGCAATAGACTTTCACAAATGGGGCCTAAAATACAACAATGTGACAATGACAGTTGAGGACTTTTTGTTCCGCCTAGGACATCTTCAAGAATCGTATGGTGTGGAATGGGAAGAAATCCACAAAAATTTTCACCATTTCATAGATGGAGAGGTCGCAGTTTGGTACTGGGTTAACCTCAAAACTCATCAAAGACAATTGTGGAGTGAATTTAAGATTGCTTTGATGGAACATTTTGGAACTCTAGAATCTGACGATGAACTAGGTAGAAAACTCGACGACAGAAAACAGACATGGAATGAAACTTTTGATAAATTTTACTCGGACATACTAAAACATAAGAAGCTCAGACAAGCTCATTTTTCTACTACGACAGAACGTACGGCCCGACATTGGAAGCAAACTTTTAACGTTTAAGACAAACAGCCTTCCAGAAATGGTTTACACATGCCGTAGTATTGAAAAATATAACCAACAACACTCAAGACAAAGACAAGACAATCAACATAACATTCACAGAAGAGTCAGCGAATTTGAATTTGAAAACGTTCGCGAAACTTACGATTCACCCATAGCGGCCGTAGAGTTTTCAAGTTCAAATGCAGAAAAAAGGATAGTAGAGTGTTGGAATTGTAGGGCTCATGGACATACATTTAGAGAATGTCCCAGTTCCCAACGTTCTATGTTCTGCTATAAATGCGGACGACCTGACGTGACTTCTCCCAATTGCTGCTGCTCGGGAAACTTACAACGGAGCAATACGAATCCCGGAGAGAATTGCTCTCAACAAAAGAGACCGGGCAACCCGTTCAGGAGACCAGAGACGAGCCAACAAAGGAATTTACTGACAAACAACAACTAGACGAACCCGTACGGATTTTAAAAAAAGACCCAATTGAACATGCCATAACACTTACACCGTCACAACACAAAACAGATACACCTACATCTACACTTAGTCAAAAGAAAACACTACATGAACGGCTGATGAACTATGAAAAGGTGCGTGCTCGTATTTTCAATGCCCAACATAAGCCAGAATCGTCTGTCAGTAACAAAGTACTTAAGCTAAGAAAACGATTCTCTGAAAAGAGGCAGCTTCACAGAATCATATCTGCAACCACACTGCTAGACACTGATGATCCGAGACCATATGCAAGCATCAAAATCTGCAACCAGAATATCCTTGGTCTTCTGGACTCTGGAGCTTCGATAAGCTGTCTGGGTTTTGGTGCTTTGGAATTTCTTCGTGAAAACGAAATTCAATTTAAAATCTCGGTGTCAAGACAGCGAGTGGCCAAAGTCAAGCCATTGTTGGTTCTGTAAAAGTAGATGTGGAGTATAAGGGTATGAAAAGAGAGATGCATCTGTTCATAGTTCCAACCTTAGAGCAAAAACTTTATCTGGGAGTGGATTTTTGGAAATTGTTTAATATTGCTCCTCAAATCATTTCCGAGTTAAGTCCGCAGACTACCCAAACTACACAATCAGACGTAAATGCTCATCAATTGAATTTGGAGCAATCAGCAGCTTTGGAAGAAGCAAAAACATTGTTTCCTTCTTATGCGGTGCATGGCCTAGGACGGACAAATTTGGAGGAACATTTTATTGATACCGGTGATGCGACACCAATTAAACAACGTCATTACCCTGTTTCTCCAGCGGTACAAAAGCTTCTTTATGAAGAGGTGGATCGCATGTTTCAACTTGGCGTGATTGAAGAAAGCAGTAGTGCTTGGTCTTCTCCTGTTGTTCTGGTGAAAAAGTCAAATGGCAAACACCGACTTTGTCTAGACTTCAGGAAGGTCAATTCCGTCACGAAGAAATTTGCAGGTCCGGTTCCGAATATTGAAGGTTTGCTAAGTCGTCTTACAAATTCTCGTTTCTTTTCGAGCGTGGATTTGAAAGATGCCTTTTGGCAAATACCTCTGGAGAAAAGTTCAAGGGAAAAGACTGCATTTACAATCCCAGGTTTACCGCTACTCCAATTTACCGTCATGCCATTTGGGTTATGCAACGCCTCACAGCGTATGTGTAAGTTAATTGACAAGGTAATACCGCATGAATATCGAGAAAATGTTTTTCCTTATGTCGATGACTTGCTGATTGCGACCTCGACATTTGATGAACACATTCGCATGCTTAAGATAGTTGCGGCTCGATTGAGACAAGCTGGACTTACTATTAATTTAGAGAAGTCCAAGTTCTGTTTCAAAGAGTTGAATTATCTTGGCTATGTTGTGGGTGAAGGATGTCTGAAGACCAACCCGGAAAAAGTTTCTGCGATCAAGGATTTTCCAATTCCTCAAAATGCACGCCAAGTAAGGCGATTTCTCGGACTTTCAGGATGGTACCGAAGGTTTGTGAATAACTATTCCGGACTTGCGGCACCAATCACAAACACATTGAAAAAAGGGGTGAAATTTGACTTTGGACAAGACGCCATTGACGCATTTAACAAACTGAAGGACGCACTGACTGTCGCTCCAGTTCTTGAGACCCCAAACTACACGAAACCCTTCATTATCCTGTGTGATGCGTCCAGTACTGGTGTCGGTTGTGTGCTGTGTCAGGAGGATGAGGACGGTGTGGAACGACCTATCTATTACTTTTCCCATAAACTTACAAAATCGCAGAGAAATTTTTCTGTCACAGAGCAGGAGTGTTTGGCTGCGGTTTTGGGAGTGCAAAAGTTTCGGCCTTATGTTGAAGGGCATGCTTTTAAGGTCATTACCGACCATGCTAGTTTGAAGTGGTTGATGAACCAAAAGGACCTTCACGGTAGATTAGCGAGATGGAGTTTGAAGCTTCAAGGCTTTGATTTTGAGATAGAACACCGTAAAGGTTCACAACACGTTGTTCCGGACGCGTTATCGCGAGTATACGCTGTTGATGGCCTTTACAATGTGTCTATGTTAGAGAAGTGCCACGATGTCCTTCACATAGATCTTGATGATTTGAATTTCAAATCAGAGGAATATGGGAAGTTAATCGAGACAATCAGAGATAATCAAGATCAATTACCAGATCTACAAGTTTCTGATGGGTTTGTCTATAAGAAAGTCAAACATTGTACGGGCAACCCAGTCGAAGATGACATGGTGTGGAAGCTTTGGGTTCCATCGAAGTTGACCGAATCCTTGATTCTTTTGGCACATCAACCTCCAAAAGCTTCGCATGGTGGTATAACAAAAACCTTATATCGTCTGCGTGATAGATTTTACTGGCCTAATATGGCGGCTGATGTCAAATCTTTCATTGCGAGTTGTGATGTATGTAAGGTTTCAAAAGCTCCTAACACAACTTTAAGACCGAATATGGGAAAGGCGTTTGTAGTAGAAAGGCCGTATCAACACATCTACATTGACTTCTTGGGGCCGTATCCACGATCTAGTGAGGGAAACACTCACATCATTGTTTGCCTGGACCAACTGACGAAATTTGTACATATTCATCCTATTCGACAGGCGACAACTGAAGTTGCGGTGAAATTTCTGGAGGAACAGATTTTTTCGATGTTTGGGGTTCCAGAATCGCTGTTATCTGACAATGGAAAACAGTTTGTCAGCAAGGACTTTACCAAGTATCTGCTTTCGTATGGAGTCAATCATATCAGAACGGCAGTTTATTCACCGCAGGCAAACGCGAGTGAAAGAGTGAATCGCTCTTCTAAGCGCGATCCGATCCTATTTGGAACAGGATCAAAGGCATTGGGATAGACATCTATCTTCAATTGCCAGTGCATTGAGGACAACGGTTCACTCAGCCATTGATATGTCTCCATACGAGGCACTATTTGGGCAGTCCAAGATAGAACACGGTTCTGACTACAAACTATTGAGGAATCTCAAATCCGTTAACAATCCGGAGTTTCAAGTGTTACCGAAATCGTCAAGGATGAATGTGATTCAAACCAAACTGAAAGACTTACTAGAACAGGCTCACCAACGCTACGAACAGACATACAACACTAGAAGCAAAGACAGACATTTTCAGGTTGGCGATGTGGTTTATAAACGTAATTTTGTACAGAGCGATGCATTCAAGCGCCTAAATGCAAAACTTTGTCCGAAGTTCGTTAAAGCCAGGGTAAAAGACGTGAAGGGAAACAAGCTTTACGAACTCGAGGACATGACCGGGGTTTCTTTAGGAATTTTTCATGCCAAGGATATACGGACGTAAACCAAACCAGGTGGCTCCTTTTCCATTTCACTACTCGAACACTGGCGTTCATCGGAGTGAAATGTTTTGTAGGATCGCCACTTTAAAAATCGGCACTTTGCTTTATAGAAAAAAATAAGAAAACAATCGCTCGTCTCTGATAAACGAGTTGCCGAGGAAAATAAAAATTAGAGAGAGGAAAAATTTTCCGGGCTTTGAGAGATAGAGTTCGTGCAAGCTAAGCAATAAGCATAAGCAAAAATAAGAAGAAAAAATAAATAAATAATAATCAAAGAAAGCTGAAGAAAAATTAATAGCGGCGTGTGCAAATTGAAGTGTTAATTTGCCTATCTTTAAAGAAAATTCAGTAGACTAAAAACAAAAAGAACAAATATGTGCATCGTAATTGTGCAATAAAAATCAATTACCTATGAAGAATGCAAATTAAACTAAAGAGTTTTTGGAATAAAAAGGAAAAAGAACAAACAGATGCCTAACAATGGATTCTGCCTATATTTGCATTACCATTAAAGGGCTAGAATTAAATTCAAACTAAAAATATATATATGTATGTGCATTAATTAAACAAAAAAAAAATAAAGAAAAGCTAAAACTTTGACGTGATAAGTGTGTGCCTGGGGATACCCTATGAATAAACATATAAAAATAACTATAATATAAACCTTCGAAGAAGGAAGAGAGAAAAAAATTGTGTCCTGAAATCTACCCCACCTAGAAGCTGGATGCTGGAAGTCCGAAGTGTAAATAGAAATGCAAATTTGTGTTGTGCAGTTGTGCTATGAAAGTTTTGTTTTTGTTCTCCTTATTTCATTTATTTCCATTTTTTTTTCGTCAATAATACTTTTTTTTTCTCCTTTTAACGTATCGATTTCGTATCATCATATCATTGAAAAATTTCTTTCATTGTATTGTATGTTCATTGATTTGTTCCTCTTTTTGTTGTTTCTTGTTTTCAGTACCTTCTCTCTATTCAAGTTTGTGTAAATTACAATATTCTGTTTTTTTTTTCTTCATATGTATGTGTATGCCTTAAATTTTAATGTTCACACATTCAAACAAACAGTTTGAAAAAGTCTATTCAAGGTCAAGCAAGCAAGGCAAGTGCGCACTCGTCGTTGGATTGCTTAGAACAAGAGAAAAAGGAATATACGTAAATACATACAAGGTAATTCATTTTTTTTTTTAAATATTCGTTTGTTTGAGTGAGTGAGTTTCACATTGTTATTCTTTTCTGTTTTTGTTTTGTTATGTTTTATTTCTCAAATTGTTCCGAATATTCAAATGTAGGTCAAAAAGGCAATGACCTTTAATTTTAAATTCCACATTGTCTCGTATTTGTAATAAAATAAGCGTTGCCAGAATTGAATTAACTGGTTACTTTTTCTTTGATTTAATATGAAATTTTAAGTTTCCAACAAATGGAGTGACTGGTGGCAGACCGAAATAAGGGATGCCTTGAATGGTTATCCGCAGGTGAGGATATTGAGTCAAGGGGCTGTCGCATATTTTCGAGCGCGCGGCAGCCAAGGTGCCATCTCAGCAATGAGACGGGCAATGGGGCGGGTTGCTCAAGGGTGTCGTTAACACCTAAGGCGCCCGTGTATTTGGTAAGTGTAGTAGGGGATTTAGTTGGGAATTTCAAAATCATTTCAATTCATTTCGAATCATTCCGCGGTTAAAGTAGTTTTTTTTTTTAAATTTGTTCTGTTCTTTTCTTCTTCGTGTGTTAGTCCGTTTCTTTTTTTTCAACTCCTAGTTTGTTTTCATTTGATTTTTATTGTTATTTTCGCGTGTTAATTTTCTTTTGATGTAAGTATGGCATGAAATATACACGGTAGTCTAGTCAGGCGGGACAAAGAACCCACCCCCACATCCGACGAGCTAAGCAAGCAAGCCAGCATGCCACCCGTCCTAGCCTGACTGGACACCCTTCCTCCCGAGCTTTGCAGGTAGGATCTGTACCTACTGGGTGGAAGGGTTAAAATCCTTTTATACCGTTACACACGGCAGCGAAAACGGTTTCTTTTTCACACTTTAAAAGTGTTCGTCAATAGTTTTATTTTTCAGTGTTTTGAGCAATCCTTCTGGATATGTTGAGAACATCAACAACGCAGTTGTAAAAATCTGTTTTAATCCTTATCCTTTTTTGGACCTTAATGTATGCTCATGAGAGAGGATAAACCGAATGTAACTAATTTTCAGAAGAAAAAAAAATTTGGATCTTAATTTGGTCGCATCAAAGTGTTCATCTCTGACACCTTTCAAGGGCTTGATGGTTGTTCTTTTGAGACCGAAAGAATTTTTTAAAGAATCACAAAAAAAACATATTTTATGACTTCAATACGAAACCTTATGACTCCCCAGACCTCCCCCACAAACACTCAAACCTCATCCTTTCTCGAGATAAGATGTGTACAAAGAAAAAATAAACGACGATAAGTACCTTTACATATGTTATCATAGCAAGAAAAGAGGCAGAAGAGTGTGTAAGGACAAGACTGCTACAACATCTTCGTTCACCTTTTTTTATGATTTGTTTCTTTAACAGGTCGTCAGGATGAAAGGATTTATATTAAATGTATTTCCTTTTTGCATATATTAAATAAGTCTTCTTTTGGATTTGCCTTTTTGTGTTTCCTTTCTCGTTCTCTTTGTGTTTGTGTCTCTGTTTGTTTTGGACGAGATCCACTTTTACAGAGCTTAGCCGAAGTCAACGATAAAAAGATGCCAGAACCAGGGCTAGGGCATAAACACATTCTTGGTCTAAAGACACATATAAAATGGAATTACCGTGCTTTCCTCTTTTGCAAATTGCTGGCTGACTAGCTACCTGATACTAGTGTGCATGTATGATGACGGAAGTTACTATCGTCCTTTTCTTCGTTTCTTTATTTTACCAATATGATGAAGCCTCCTTCTACATACGAGGGATTTGCGATAGAAAAGATATGGAACGCAGGAAATGGGTATGACAAGGCGGATGAAAGAATCCTTTTTTCTTTCTTAGGTACGGTGTTTGTCCAAAAGCCTAGATTTTTCGGCTAGGAATTTTAAAAATATGATTTACGCACATTTCTACTGGTTATGGCATATGGGGGTTGTAAAGAATGATAAAAGGACACAAAAACGGGAATAGACCATATTGATATCCACCTGTGTGTTGAGTGTGGTGTACCTGCAGGATCAGGTTTCGTTAAAGTTATAGGAATCCAATTCGAATCCTTCCGAAATATGGCATGAAAAATATATATCTATGTAGGTATATTAAATTCAAACGGATTCAGACATAAAACTTATGCCAGAAAAAAGTAATAAAAATGCTTCAGGGTTTAGAATTATTATCCCAGTACCCTCCTATATGCCCCGTTAGCCAAAGGATTCGATTTTTCTTTGAAAAAAAGTAATGAATCATAGCGTGTTCTCTTTTTATTTTCTCTTCTTGATTAGAAAAATGTATCAGTGAGCTCTGAAAAAAAGGATAAATATTTTTTCTTTTATTGGTTAAGTGTGTTTTTATTTAAATTTAAAACTAAGAATTTATACAATTTTTCTGAATATTTTTTGATTTTTATTCATCATCATCATCATCATCATCATCATCATCATCATCATCATCATCATCATCATCATCATCATCATCATCATCATCATCATCATCATCATCATCATCATCATCATCATCATCATCATCATCATCATCATCATCATCATCATCATCATCATCATCATCATCATCATCATCATCATCATCATCATCATCATCATCATCATCATCATCATCATCATCATCATCATCATCATCATCATCATCATCATCATCATCATCATCATCATCATCATCATCATCATCATCATCATCATCATCATCATCATCATCATCATCATCATCATCATCATCATCATCATCATCATCATCATCATCATCATCATCATCATCATCATCATCATCATCATCATCATCATCATCATCATCATCATCATCATCATCATCATCATCATCATCATCATCATCATCATCATCATCATCATCATCATCATCATCATCATCATCATCATCATCATCATCATCATCATCATCATCATCATCATCATCATCATCATCATCATCATCATCATCATCATCATCATCATCATCATCATCATCATCATCATCATCATCATCATCATCATCATCATCATCATCATCATCATCATCATCATCATCATCATCATCATCATCATCATCATCATCATCATCATCATCATCATCATCATCATCATCATCATCATCATCATCATCATCATCATCATCATCATCATCATCATCATCATCATCATCATCATCATCATCATCATCATCATCATCATCATCATCATCATCATCATCATCATCATCATCATCATCATCATCATCATCATCATCATCATCATCATCATCATCATCATCATCATCATCATCATCATCATCATCATCATCATCATCATCATCATCATCATCATCATCATCATCATCATCATCATCATCATCATCATCATCATCATCATCATCATCATCATCATCATCATCATCATCATCATCATCATCATCATCATCATCATCATCATCATCATCATCATCATCATCATCATCATCATCATCATCATCATCATCATCATCATCATCATCATCATCATCATCATCATCATCATCATCATCATCATCATCATCATCATCATCATCATCATCATCATCATCATCATCATCATCATCATCATCATCATCATCATCATCATCATCATCATCATCATCATCATCATCATCATCATCATCATCATCATCATCATCATCATCATCATCATCATCATCATCATCATCATCATCATCATCATCATCATCATCATCATCATCATCATCATCATCATCATCATCATCATCATCATCATCATCATCATCATCATCATCATCATCATCATCATCATCATCATCATCATCATCATCATCATCATCATCATCATCATCATCATCATCATCATCATCATCATCATCATCATCATCATCATCATCATCATCATCATCATCATCATCATCATCATCATCATCATCATCATCATCATCATCATCATCATCATCATCATCATCATCATCATCATCATCATCATCATCATCATCATCATCATCATCATCATCATCATCATCATCATCATCATCATCATCATCATCATCATCATCATCATCATCATCATCATCATCATCATCATCATCATCATCATCATCATCATCATCATCATCATCATCATCATCATCATCATCATCATCATCATCATCATCATCATCATCATCATCATCATCATCATCATCATCATCATCATCATCATCATCATCATCATCATCATCATCATCATCATCATCATCATCATCATCATCATCATCATCATCATCATCATCATCATCATCATCATCATCATCATCATCATCATCATCATCATCATCATCATCATCATCATCATCATCATCATCATCATCATCATCATCATCATCATCATCATCATCATCATCATCATCATCATCATCATCATCATCATCATCATCATCATCATCATCATCATCATCATCATCATCATCATCATCATCATCATCATCATCATCATCATCATCATCATCATCATCATCATCATCATCATCATCATCATCATCATCATCATCATCATCATCATCATCATCATCATCATCATCATCATCATCATCATCATCATCATCATCATCATCATCATCATCATCATCATCATCATCATCATCATCATCATCATCATCATCATCATCATCATCATCATCATCATCATCATCATCATCATCATCATCATCATCATCATCATCATCATCATCATCATCATCATCATCATCATCATCATCATCATCATCATCATCATCATCATCATCATCATCATCATCATCATCATCATCATCATCATCATCATCATCATCATCATCATCATCATCATCATCATCATCATCATCATCATCATCATCATCATCATCATCATCATCATCATCATCATCATCATCATCATCATCATCATCATCATCATCATCATCATCATCATCATCATCATCATCATCATCATCATCATCATCATCATCATCATCATCATCATCATCATCATCATCATCATCATCATCATCATCATCATCATCATCATCATCATCATCATCATCATCATCATCATCATCATCATCATCATCATCATCATCATCATCATCATCATCATCATCATCATCATCATCATCATCATCATCATCATCATCATCATCATCATCATCATCATCATCATCATCATCATCATCATCATCATCATCATCATCATCATCATCATCATCATCATCATCATCATCATCATCATCATCATCATCATCATCATCATCATCATCATCATCATCATCATCATCATCATCATCATCATCATCATCATCATCATCATCATCATCATCATCATCATCATCATCATCATCATCATCATCATCATCATCATCATCATCATCATCATCATCATCATCATCATCATCATCATCATCATCATCATCATCATCATCATCATCATCATCATCATCATCATCATCATCATCATCATCATCATCATCATCATCATCATCATCATCATCATCATCATCATCATCATCATCATCATCATCATCATCATCATCATCATCATCATCATCATCATCATCATCATCATCATCATCATCATCATCATCATCATCATCATCATCATCATCATCATCATCATCATCATCATCATCATCATCATCATCATCATCATCATCATCATCATCATCATCATCATCATCATCATCATCATCATCATCATCATCATCATCATCATCATCATCATCATCATCATCATCATCATCATCATCATCATCATCATCATCATCATCATCATCATCATCATCATCATCATCATCATCATCATCATCATCATCATCATCATCATCATCATCATCATCATCATCATCATCATCATCATCATCATCATCATCATCATCATCATCATCATCATCATCATCATCATCATCATCATCATCATCATCATCATCATCATCATCATCATCATCATCATCATCATCATCATCATCATCATCATCATCATCATCATCATCATCATCATCATCATCATCATCATCATCATCATCATCATCATCATCATCATCATCATCATCATCATCATCATCATCATCATCATCATCATCATCATCATCATCATCATCATCATCATCATCATCATCATCATCATCATCATCATCATCATCATCATCATCATCATCATCATCATCATCATCATCATCATCATCATCATCATCATCATCATCATCATCATCATCATCATCATCATCATCATCATCATCATCATCATCATCATCATCATCATCATCATCATCATCATCATCATCATCATCATCATCATCATCATCATCATCATCATCATCATCATCATCATCATCATCATCATCATCATCATCATCATCATCATCATCATCATCATCATCATCATCATCATCATCATCATCATCATCATCATCATCATCATCATCATCATCATCATCATCATCATCATCATCATCATCATCATCATCATCATCATCATCATCATCATCATCATCATCATCATCATCATCATCATCATCATCATCATCATCATCATCATCATCATCATCATCATCATCATCATCATCATCATCATCATCATCATCATCATCATCATCATCATCATCATCATCATCATCATCATCATCATCATCATCATCATCATCATCATCATCATCATCATCATCATCATCATCATCATCATCATCATCATCATCATCATCATCATCATCATCATCATCATCATCATCATCATCATCATCATCATCATCATCATCATCATCATCATCATCATCATCATCATCATCATCATCATCATCATCATCATCATCATCATCATCATCATCATCATCATCATCATCATCATCATCATCATCATCATCATCATCATCATCATCATCATCATCATCATCATCATCATCATCATCATCATCATCATCATCATCATCATCATCATCATCATCATCATCATCATCATCATCATCATCATCATCATCATCATCATCATCATCATCATCATCATCATCATCATCATCATCATCATCATCATCATCATCATCATCATCATCATCATCATCATCATCATCATCATCATCATCATCATCATCATCATCATCATCATCATCATCATCATCATCATCATCATCATCATCATCATCATCATCATCATCATCATCATCATCATCATCATCATCATCATCATCATCATCATCATCATCATCATCATCATCATCATCATCATCATCATCATCATCATCATCATCATCATCATCATCATCATCATCATCATCATCATCATCATCATCATCATCATCATCATCATCATCATCATCATCATCATCATCATCATCATCATCATCATCATCATCATCATCATCATCATCATCATCATCATCATCATCATCATCATCATCATCATCATCATCATCATCATCATCATCATCATCATCATCATCATCATCATCATCATCATCATCATCATCATCATCATCATCATCATCATCATCATCATCATCATCATCATCATCATCATCATCATCATCATCATCATCATCATCATCATCATCATCATCATCATCATCATCATCATCATCATCATCATCATCATCATCATCATCATCATCATCATCATCATCATCATCATCATCATCATCATCATCATCATCATCATCATCATCATCATCATCATCATCATCATCATCATCATCATCATCATCATCATCATCATCATCATCATCATCATCATCATCATCATCATCATCATCATCATCATCATCATCATCATCATCATCATCATCATCATCATCATCATCATCATCATCATCATCATCATCATCATCATCATCATCATTCATATTTGATGGTTTTAGGTCTCCGGTTGTGTTGTAATATAAATATATAAAATCGAAACGATTTATTTAAAAGTTATTTTTATTTCACTTAATTGGATAACAAAAATAATAATAATAACTAAACACAACTATTAAATTATAAATAATTTTTCATGCGACGCGTTTCGGAAATATTATTCCATCTTCGGGCGTATGGTGTTGACTCAACACCATACGCCCGAAGATGGAATAATATTTCCGAAACGCGTCGCATGAAAAATTATTTATAATTTAATAGTTGTGTTTAGTTATTATTATTATTTTTGTTATCCAATTAAGTGAAATAAAAATAACTTTTAAATAAATCGTTTCGATTTTATATATTTATATCATCATCATCATCATCATCATCATCATCATCATCATCATCATCATCATCATCATCATCATCATCATCATCATCATCATCATCATCATCATCATCATCATCATCATCATCATCATCATCATCATCATCATCATCATCATCATCATCATCATCATCATCATCATCATCATCATCATCATCATCATCATCATCATCATCATCATCATCATCATCATCATCATCATCATCATCATCATCATCATCATCATCATCATCATCATCATCATCATCATCATCATCATCATCATCATCATCATCATCATCATCATCATCATCATCATCATCATCATCATCATCATCATCATCATCATCATCATCATCATCATCATCATCATCATCATCATCATCATCATCATCATCATCATCATCATCATCATCATCATCATCATCATCATCATCATCATCATCATCATCATCATCATCATCATCATCATCATCATCATCATCATCATCATCATCATCATCATCATCATCATCATCATCATCATCATCATCATCATCATCATCATCATCATCATCATCATCATCATCATCATCATCATCATCATCATCATCATCATCATCATCATCATCATCATCATCATCATCATCATCATCATCATCATCATCATCATCATCATCATCATCATCATCATCATCATCATCATCATCATCATCATCATCATCATCATCATCATCATCATCATCATCATCATCATCATCATCATCATCATCATCATCATCATCATCATCATCATCATCATCATCATCATCATCATCATCATCATCATCATCATCATCATCATCATCATCATCATCATCATCATCATCATCATCATCATCATCATCATCATCATCATCATCATCATCATCATCATCATCATCATCATCATCATCATCATCATCATCATCATCATCATCATCATCATCATCATCATCATCATCATCATCATCATCATCATCATCATCATCATCATCATCATCATCATCATCATCATCATCATCATCATCATCATCATCATCATCATCATCATCATCATCATCATCATCATCATCATCATCATCATCATCATCATCATCATCATCATCATCATCATCATCATCATCATCATCATCATCATCATCATCATCATCATCATCATCATCATCATCATCATCATCATCATCATCATCATCATCATCATCATCATCATCATCATCATCATCATCATCATCATCATCATCATCATCATCATCATCATCATCATCATCATCATCATCATCATCATCATCATCATCATCATCATCATCATCATCATCATCATCATCATCATCATCATCATCATCATCATCATCATCATCATCATCATCATCATCATCATCATCATCATCATCATCATCATCATCATCATCATCATCATCATCATCATCATCATCATCATCATCATCATCATCATCATCATCATCATCATCATCATCATCATCATCATCATCATCATCATCATCATCATCATCATCATCATCATCATCATCATCATCATCATCATCATCATCATCATCATCATCATCATCATCATCATCATCATCATCATCATCATCATCATCATCATCATCATCATCATCATCATCATCATCATCATCATCATCATCATCATCATCATCATCATCATCATCATCATCATCATCATCATCATCATCATCATCATCATCATCATCATCATCATCATCATCATCATCATCATCATCATCATCATCATCATCATCATCATCATCATCATCATCATCATCATCATCATCATCATCATCATCATCATCATCATCATCATCATCATCATCATCATCATCATCATCATCATCATCATCATCATCATCATCATCATCATCATCATCATCATCATCATCATCATCATCATCATCATCATCATCATCATCATCATCATCATCATCATCATCATCATCATCATCATCATCATCATCATCATCATCATCATCATCATCATCATCATCATCATCATCATCATCATCATCATCATCATCATCATCATCATCATCATCATCATCATCATCATCATCATCATCATCATCATCATCATCATCATCATCATCATCATCATCATCATCATCATCATCATCATCATCATCATCATCATCATCATCATCATCATCATCATCATCATCATCATCATCATCATCATCATCATCATCATCATCATCATCATCATCATCATCATCATCATCATCATCATCATCATCATCATCATCATCATCATCATCATCATCATCATCATCATCATCATCATCATCATCATCATCATCATCATCATCATCATCATCATCATCATCATCATCATCATCATCATCATCATCATCATCATCATCATCATCATCATCATCATCATCATCATCATCATCATCATCATCATCATCATCATCATCATCATCATCATCATCATCATCATCATCATCATCATCATCATCATCATCATCATCATCATCATCATCATCATCATCATCATCATCATCATCATCATCATCATCATCATCATCATCATCATCATCATCATCATCATCATCATCATCATCATCATCATCATCATCATCATCATCATCATCATCATCATCATCATCATCATCATCATCATCATCATCATCATCATCATCATCATCATCATCATCATCATCATCATCATCATCATCATCATCATCATCATCATCATCATCATCATCATCATCATCATCATCATCATCATCATCATCATCATCATCATCATCATCATCATCATCATCATCATCATCATCATCATCATCATCATCATCATCATCATCATCATCATCATCATCATCATCATCATCATCATCATCATCATCATCATCATCATCATCATCATCATCATCATCATCATCATCATCATCATCATCATCATCATCATCATCATCATCATCATCATCATCATCATCATCATCATCATCATCATCATCATCATCATCATCATCATCATCATCATCATCATCATCATCATCATCATCATCATCATCATCATCATCATCATCATCATCATCATCATCATCATCATCATCATCATCATCATCATCATCATCATCATCATCATCATCATCATCATCATCATCATCATCATCATCATCATCATCATCATCATCATCATCATCATCATCATCATCATCATCATCATCATCATCATCATCATCATCATCATCATCATCATCATCATCATCATCATCATCATCATCATCATCATCATCATCATCATCATCATCATCATCATCATCATCATCATCATCATCATCATCATCATCATCATCATCATCATCATCATCATCATCATCATCATCATCATCATCATCATCATCATCATCATCATCATCATCATCATCATCATCATCATCATCATCATCATCATCATCATCATCATCATCATCATCATCATCATCATCATCATCATCATCATCATCATCATCATCATCATCATCATCATCATCATCATCATCATCATCATCATCATCATCATCATCATCATCATCATCATCATCATCATCATCATCATCATCATCATCATCATCATCATCATCATCATCATCATCATCATCATCATCATCATCATCATCATCATCATCATCATCATCATCATCATCATCATCATCATCATCATCATCATCATCATCATCATCATCATCATCATCATCATCATCATCATCATCATCATCATCATCATCATCATCATCATCATCATCATCATCATCATCATCATCATCATCATCATCATCATCATCATCTCTCTCTCTCTTTATCTGCGCCACATCCGGGATCCTGTGCGAGCAAGTTCCTCCATGTCTCTCGATTGTTGGCCGACCACGCCCTTCAGTTCCGCACCCCAAGGCTTTGGCGCGAATTTGGTCTGCTGCGATGTCTCTTATCATGAATTGTACTTCCAAGGACAGTCACACGAGCTACGTGTCCGCAGCTCACCGGAGCCTACCAAGCTAAATTTTTGTCCCCAAGTCTGCTTCGCAGTATAGATCTGATATAATGACGATAAAGGTTATATCGTCTTCAGAATCGTCCTTCCTCACAAACTGGGCTAATAGTTAGCCGTAAGACTTTTCTCTCGAACGCGGCTAGGAGTTCAGAGTGCCTTTGGCTGAGCTGAGCACCCAGATCTTGGATCCGTAAGTGAGTAATGGTAAGACTATCTTCTTATACAGTAGCAGTTTGGAAGTAGTGGTAAGATTTTATATTTGAAGAGACTTCAAAGACTAAAGTAGGTTTGTTGACCGCCCGCGTATTTCTTCTTCCGTATTGTTATCGGCTGTTACTACTGTGCTCCGTGCTCCTCCACCTTAATAGTTGTTCTTCTACTATTGCCTACATTTTCAGCAAACGGGGCCACCAACTTAGTTTTTCCCTCATTTATATGCAGCCCCAGGTTTTTTGCCGCGCGCCTGCTGAATCTGGATAAATGAAGATTATGCAGCTTTTTGCAAAGATATCAATAACGTCTGCGTATGCCAATAATTGTGTGGACTTGGTGACGATGGTCCCTCTGAAAAATGTTTCAGAGTCATGGTTCATGCAGAGGAGGCCGGTCAGTCCATCCCCTTGTCGGAGTCCATTGAAAATGTTGACGGGTCAGGATAGCAATCTGGATGCTTTAATTTGGTTTGAAACGTTGGTCATGGTCATCCTAAATAGTCTTGTTAATTTATTTGGGATGTCGAATTTTCTCTTGGCTTTGTACAGTTCTAACCTGGCTATGCAGTCGTAGGTCTTAAACAGTCTTAAAACAGATGGTACGCTTTGATGTTGAATTCTAGAAATTTTTCTGTTCAATCGTCGATTAACCTGGTCTGAAACCACACTGATATTTGCCGATTATGGTTTCGGCGTGTGGGGCTATTCGATCATGTTGAATAGAGAAGAATATATTATATGTTGTACTCAACAATGTTATACCCCTATAATTGCTGCACTCTGTCTCTGTGATATCTCCTTCCGGATTTTATTCCTGAAGTGATGGTCCTCCACGTTTGATCACCTCGTCTGGTATGCCATCAGCACCTGCGGCTATATTGTCCTTTAGCCAGTTGATAGCTATTTCGACTTCATCAATTCTTGGTGTATGCAACATGATGGTGTCACCTTGAAATGGTGGAGTCTTCATTTCTTCGTTAAGCTGACTTGTAAGCAATAAATTAAAGTGCACATCCCATCGCTCCATAATGCCTTTGGGGGCGGTAACCTATTGCTCGCAACGACTATATATTCGTCGATCCTGCCAACCCAATGATTCGCAGTCTATTAATTTTTTCCTTTTTTGCTGACTAGAGAACCTACCCCAAGCACATGGTGTCTTGGATGACAAAAACCAAGAAAAAAGTGTTTTTGATCATAACTCGGCAACCAGCCAGAGCTCGCTGATAGATTTGGTTTTCATTTTCAGTGACTGAGAGAGGGCGAACGGACATTTTTGTACTCATGCTTAATTTGATATAGGCTATCTGGTAAATTTGAGAGATCGTGGGTTATTTTCTGAAGGCGCAGAAATTGAAAGAAATTATTGTTTGAGTAAAACTTTACAACCGAGCGCTGGAAAAAAATATTCGCTTCAATAGCTGATAGAATACGTTTAAGCCCTTATTTTGATGTACAATAGTATAACGGTTACCAAGGAAAATTGTTAGTAATATCGATTTGAAATACCTACCAAATCTATCCATCTTCTATCTCTTTCTCTTATATATATATATGAAATGGATGTGTGTTTGTTTGTATGTCTCCTATAGACTCCGAAATGGCGGAACAGATATTTGTGAAATTTTCATGTATTCAGTGATGATTTCTGTGAAAAAAAAAAATTGAAAAACCTCATGGAAGAGTGGGAAAACTGGAAAAACCAAACAAATGTCGGGAATAAGATTTTGTTTGCTTGGAATTTTTTTGTTTCAAAATGGGTTTTCAAATGGAAAAATGGAAATTTTTGTATTGGGAATTCGGAAAACTCTGCGAGAGCACGAAGAACTTCAAGACCTTAAATCAGGTTTTTGCATAGAATTAAAGTGCATTGGTATGTATATGTTTGTATGTCCAGTAGAGACTCTTTATCCGGTCAATCCTCAAAACATTTTTCAACGAAATTTGCATTTTACTGCATGCTTTAATGGAAGTAGAAAGTTAGTTGTAAAGCTTGGAAAAATTCAGATATGTAGTTCTCTATTTCAATTCGATTCAAGCAAATCACATTATCACAATATCTGTGTTAATCATACATACTTATTCTGGAGTTGCTCTGAAGGGCGGCGAGACAAAGTTCGCGGGGTCAGCTAGTTAATAATAATAAGGGATAAAAAATACAATTAATTCAATCAAATACACCCCATGGATTAATTTAGTCCGCTCCACTTCCATTTTATCCAATCGACCGACCCAGCAACCGACTAAACATAACACAAAATCCTCTCGTAACGTTATTATTTTACTATAATTGTTCAACAGAACGACGATAAAATCTGATCTACTGCCAATGCTCAAAACTTAAATTATAATAATTATTTATCTGAACAACAACACAAAAGGAAATAAAAAAAAAAACCTCATAAACATAAATATATCCCACCTATACAAAATAATGTTAGATAATGAAATAATTTGCTTTTAGTATTATTGCCCTGATAATTGCCATAATGCAGAACAAAATCAATTAATAACAAAACAAAATACAAAAAAAAAGATAAATATTATCCTTCAACTTTCAACGTCAGTTAACTGGAATAAGCACACACAATCCTTGTTCTATATACAAATCCAAGGTTCAGGGAATAGATTATTTCATAATATTTATGTTGATATGTATTTACAATATGGTTGTTGTTTTTGTTGTTTTAACAAATTACTATAATAAACGCGAGAGCGATAGCTAAGCTATTCTCGGCAATGGACAAGGACATGGCGGATTGCGGATGCGAATAGGTATAATTTATTTTTATCTTCATTTGATGTTATTTATTAGTGCAAAATTCAAACTTTAGAAGAAGAGTAGAAGGGGGGTCGATTTGTTGGTCTATCAGGCCCGACAGGTTATTTCAAATAAATTTGACTTCTGAGAGAATCTCTTTATAATAGGCAAGCCATGATAAATTAAAACTCTTACACAGTAATAGGTTGAAAATAAAATTTTATTAAAAAAAGAGAAATTTTCTAAGTGCAAATGTTTATCTAATTACGTGCGGTACGCACTGCGGTAGGAATCGAACTAACTGCTACGAATAATCCGTCTCTCCTCGGAGGTTCGGAATTTCGGATGACGGTGATTGCCAGCGGCGTCGGTCGTAAATTATCTCATTTTTTTGGGTCTTCTCTTATGTTGGCTTGGGTCGTAAATCAATGGGTTTATGACGATCCCGATCTTCTTTCGGGGTTGGTGTCGTGTATCATCATGCACTTGTGATCCCGATATTCTTTCGGGGTTGGTGTCATGTGTCGTCATGCACTTGTTGATGCACTTGTTGACCCATTTGGTCGCCATGTGTTAACTCTCCCCTTGGTCGGAGGAAGATTGTCCCAATCTTTCGCTCAACATCTGCTGTACCCTTGATCTTGAAGTGTCCATGAATTCTTCCATTTCTATTGTGGCCTGCTCGATCGTGCTTGGGCAAGTGGCTTCTTCGATTCTGGTTTTGCGATAGCTCTGTGTCATTATAATTATTTTGTAGATAGAGTAAATTAATATTACAATGAACAACTTAATACATATTCCCCACAGTACGGGATGTTCCTTAAGATCTGTTATAAATGGTTCTATATGATCAAGGTTTGTGTACATAAGTTTCTCGTCTTGTGAAGCAATGAATTCGAGAATTTGGATTTGAGTTGGTTTGCTTAACTTAATATGTTCCAATATTTGATTTTCTGAATTCAGATAAATTTTGCCATTAATAGACACGTTCTGCTCAAATTGGATTAAATTGATTCCTGACAATTCTATTTCGTTAACAATATGGTTTCCCGTTAAAACAATATTCCCTGCGTTAATTATTTCGATCGGTTGATTACGTTCTTTGATTTTGGTACAGTTCGCTTTATATTTATTTAGAAGGTTTGTTTAACAACTAGATTCATTACTGATTTTACAATAGTGGTGGTTGAGTTCCTTTTTACATTCTGATTTATAAAATTTTTCCTTATATTTAGTGATTTCGTTTAATATTATAATTTTTCCACCATTAACATTATTGCTTCTAGTTAGATAGTGGTTTCCTAACCCTTTTACCTTGGGGTATTTGATAAATACAATGATAATATCGTTTTTTTGTACAATTTTAAAAGTGGAAGCATCTAGTACATCGATTATGGATATATTTACATTTTCTTGCTCCATAATGTTTTTTATTTCGCTTAAATTTAACAATAGAGTATTGAGAATATTTGATTTACTTAAATTAATAGTATTTATTATTTCTCTTAGTTCTACAATTATATATTTTATTATTTTACTTTCTGTAATTCCTTTGCTATTAGTATCTCTATACATACTCTCTAGCTTGTCGAATAATTGTTTACAAAAATTGTTTCACCTACTTTGTATGTTTTGTTTTTCCTATTTCTATTATGATAACCTAACATTTTTTGTTGGTGTGTTTGGAGTTTCTTTTTTGTGTCACCATTATCTATATAATTGTGGAATATATCCGTTGGTCGCTTGTCTGTTACCATGTGAATTGTTTCATTGTATTTCTTTGTAGCTAGAGTCATGACGTCCTTGATGTCTGTTATATGTGTAGTTTCTTTGACTATTCTAATGAGTTCTGTCAATGTGGAGTGAATTCTTTCTATTATTCCATTGCTCTTTGAATGGGCTGGTGGTGTTGTCTTATGAGTAATGTTAAGGAGGTTATAAGCACACTTCGCAGAAGGTGAGCAAAATGCTGCTTCATTATCGGTCATCAAGGTTCTGACATTACCGAAAACCGGAAGTAGTTCGATCATTCTATCCCTTGCTTCGATTTTTGAATGAACTTGGGTTGTTATTAAGAATTTCGAAAATGGATCTGTCATTGTTTAAAATGTTGCACTTTCACAATAATATATATCTGCGTGGACGCGCTCTCCCCCTTCTTCAGGAATTGGAGTCTCTCCAATTGGCTGCTTATTAGGATGTCTCTCATACTTATTCTTTTTACAGATTTCGCATGTAGCGTTTATTGAGAGGATCTGTTTGAAAGCGTTTGGCCAATAATATTTACCAACAATCTGCTTATACACTTCTTTAGCTTGTCTATGGGCTCGATTGTGCTCAGCGGTAATAATAGCTAATTGTTCCTCTTTATCTGTAACATCATCGACTATTTGGTTACAGAATAAAAATTTTACTGTTGGAAATTCTTCTAGGAGTTTGTCCTTAATTTTGAAGAACATTTCCTCAGTACTATAAATTCCTACTGTTAAACCCGTTTTTATTATAGCTTTAATTTTACTTACAATGTCTAAATCTTTAAAAAGCACTGTATGTCTCCAGTAGCCTGTGTGTATTTCTTTTGAAATAATATTATTGTTAATTGATTCGTTAAAAATTAATTGCTCTTTAAAATTATTAATTCTTTGGCTTACTCTTTTTATATCTGGAATGGGACTACTCTCTGCACTGTGAACAGTTCCTACCTCTGATTCATCTTCGTTCATCATATTTATTTCCTGTCTACTGAGAGCGTCTGCTACGACGTTTTCCTTACCTGGTTTGTATATAATTTCTGGAGAGTATTCTTCTATAAAGGAGCGCCAACGTTTTATTTTTGCGTTTGGGTTCTTATCGCCGATGGCAAAGGTTAATGGTTGGTGATCTGTATATATGCGGATACCACTCACACCATAGAGATAATTTCGAAGGTTCTTCAATGCCCAAATTATGGCAAGAAGTTCCTTCTCGTTTGTCGCGTAGTTTTCTTCGGTTATGCTTAAAGTACGACTTATAAAAATAATTGGTTTATTATTTTGGCTAAGCACTGCACCTATGGCTGAGTTGCTAGCGTCTGTAGTTAGTTCAAATCTCTGGGTAAAATCAGGTTGGTTGAGTGTAACCTGTTCGCAGAGTTTGTCTTTCAGTATCTTGAATGCTTTAATAGCCTCCTTATCGAATTCTATTGTTATCTTTTTACTATTACTTTGACCAGTTCTGCCATTCTCTCCTCTGAGGTACTTGGTCATGGGTTTGGCAATCATCGCGTAATTTCTTATGAATTTACGGTAATAACCAGCTAACCCCAAGAAAGATCTTAGTTGACGTAAAGTCTGCGGTTGTGGGAATTCCTCTATGCATCGGGTTTTCACTGGGTCCATTTTGATACAATTAAATGATACAATGTATCCCAGAAATTCTACTTCCTTCATAAAGTATTTTGATTTTTCGCTCGATATTCTCATGTTTGCTGCGCTTAAGGCTTTAGTTATTATCTCGATATGTTCGAGGTGTTCTTCTTCTGTGTCTGAGTATATAATGACGTCATCGATATAGACGTGGCAGAATTTGCCTATATACTCGCGGAGGATATCATCCATAGTTCTCTGAAAAATTGACGGTGCGTTTTTGAGTCCAAATGGCATTCGAAGGAATTCGTATTTACCATTGTTAACGCTAAAAGCTGTTTTCTCCCTATCGCTTTCCTTCAGTTTAATCTGATGGAAACCGCTCTGTAAGTCGAGAGTCGTGAAGTAACTAGCTTTGCCCAAGTTAGCTAAGATAACAGATGTTTCCGCCATTGGGTACTTTTCGGTTTTGGTAAATGAATTAAGCTTTTTATAGTCTATGACTAGTCTATGCTTTTTCTTACCGTCCTCATCTAAACCCTTCTTATCTACCACCCATACAGGAGAGTTATATGCACTTCTGCTAGGTTGTATTATATTATTTTCGAGTAAGTTCTCGATTTCCTTGTTTACAAAATTCGCCACTGACTGTGGGTATGGATAACCCTTGGTCCAAATAGCTGTGTCGATAGTAGTATCTACGCTACATTGCACGCGAGTGTTATATGGAAGGTAATTTGGGTTCTCGGTGAAAACACCCTGATATTTCTTCAAAATAAGAGTTAATTTTTCTTTTGTTGAAATTTCGTTATTTATATTTAAAGCGTTTATCAAAGTTTCGTTGAATATTAAGGGTATCATGCCCTGATCATATTCCAACGTTGAATCTCTGATATTTATATTACCTTTTACCTTTCTTAATAATTTGATACCTATAATTGCGTCAAAATCTTTGAGTTCGCTTAACTCGTAGAATTTATCTTTTACTCCCAAGATATTTATGTCTTGATAAGTATGGATGATGGTGGTACCGTGGACACTATTGACTCGCGATGGAGTTTCAAGCTCCATACTTGGGAACAGCCCTGGTTTAATATAGTTATGTGTTGCTCCTGTGTCTATTAAAATATAAAATACTCGCCCCGACCTACCATCCGTTCTTTTTATATACGGTAAGTCGTGCCTTACTCTAAAAAATTACCACTCTCGTTTAAGTTATTGAGGCGTGGAAATTTATTTGTAGCTATCTGATCGCTACCTGCTCGGTCTCTTTTAAACGGGTTGTTACTATGTGTGTTATTAAACCATTGTGGTCTATTATTGTTAGAGTTATGAGGGGTGGCTTGTCTCGAGGGCAATAAATTCCCACTCGATGTGTCCATCCTCTCGGGTCGGTTATGACCGGGTCCAAAATTGGTTGCATGGCGATTTTGTTGCAATGGTCTATCCCTTCGTTGGAATGGATCCATAAAGTACCTGTTTTGGTGGGGCCAGTTTTCCTGGTTTGTTCCTTTGGTTTGACGGAATTGCCTGGTCGTTGATTGGTCAAACAACTGATTCGGTCCAGGTTGTCTAGGATGATCTTGGCCCAAGTTTCTCATCCTTGTTTGGTTGGATTCTATTTCCTGTGCTCTCGCCAGAGCATTAGGTAGATCCCCAGGGTTGAGAGAAAATACGATATTACTCGTGGGTTGGTTAAGCCCCGTAACAAACACCCGAAGAGCATTTTGCCTTGCCCTCTCGGTAAGACATTCTGTTTCGGCGGTTCTAGGTCCGTAACTCATAATCGTCTTGTTAATAATAAGAGTCAGTACCTTCGTTACGTCGTCGTAAAATTCCTGAAGGGTTTTCCTATCTTGTCTCATATTGCTCAACTCGGTCTCTAGCATGTGAACAGGCCTTTTGTCACTATACGTTAGATCTAACCGACCTAAAATCGCGTCAATGTTTAACGGTGTGCCATGACTGGTGAGGACGTCATTGGCTTTCCCTACGATTTTGTTCCTAACTATGTTCACTACGGAAAAATACCTTGACCCGCCCTTACACGATTCATACACTTTCATGGCGTTTATTAACGCCGTGCGCCAAGAAACATAATTCTCTCCACTGAACTGTGGTAAACATTTTGCTACTTCTAGTCCCTCTCCGCCTTCTATTTTTGGGTCAATCGTTATGTCTTTGTATGGCTCGATGTCGTCTCGTGTCGTTAGAGCACTTAATTGACTATTAAGCCGTCCTACCTCTTCAACTAATTGTCGATTGGCGTCAGCCACCAACCTACTGACTATTGTCGACAGTTCCTCTGGAGTCATCGTTTTTTCCTTTTTTTCTTTTTTAGTTTTTTTAGATTTTTATTTGTTAAGATTATTCAAAAAAAATTCTTTTTTAGAGAATATTTCCAACTTTAATACGTTTGAACTTTTATGTATATTTAAAATTTCTATCTTTCTCCAACCACCTTAATTTTTTTGTTTTTAATAACGTTTCTTAATCAAATAGTTAATAGCATAAATTTGAATTTAATTAAATCGAATTGAAAAGCAAAAGGTAAAATATAACTAGTTCTAGTGACTTTTTTAAATTTATTTTAAATAAATATAATTATATAAATTGCTTTAACTTCCTTACTCTCCGTCGTTGGGTTGAAATTTCAGCGTCAGAGCTTACTTTTCCGATCTATGGAATCGATGTCCCGGGTTTGCTTAGGGTGCTTTACGCCTTAAGTCTTGGAGTCGTTCCCCCGTTGTTCAGATTTTAAGTCTGATTGCTGTAGTTCCCGTGGCTGAAGGATACTTGTTTCTCCTTCTTGGATGCCTCGTTGAAAAGTTCTTTTTCTGGTTGGTTTTTCACCCACTGATTTTATAAATCACTTTACGTTTTTTCGAAAAATAAACTTTAACTATACGGGTCCCTGCTCGGGCGCCAATTAAAACTCTTACACAGTAATAGGTTGAAAATAAAATTTTATTAAAAAAAGAGAAATTTTCTAAGTGCAAATGTTTATCTAATTACGTGCGGTACGCACTGCGGTAGGAATCGAACTAACTGCTACGAATAATCCGTCTCTCCTCGGAGGTTCGGAATTTCGGATGACGGTGATTGCCAGCGGCGTCGGTCGTAAATTATCTCATTTTTTTGGGTCTTCTCTTATGTTGGCTTGGGTCGTAAATCAATGGGTTTATGACGATCCCGATCTTCTTTCGGGGTTGGTGTCGTGTATCATCATGCACTTGTGATCCCGATATTCTTTCGGGGTTGGTGTCATGTGTCGTCATGCACTTGTTGATGCACTTGTTGACCCATTTGGTCGCCATGTGTTAACTTGATATAACAATCATTATGGGGATAGGGAATGCTAGTAGGTTTATGCAACATGATTCATTTTAATGATAATTATTTGCAGGATAAGTGTTATTGCTGGTTTGTGTTGTTCTAGGAATTTTGAACAGGGTGTTCAATTTAAATTGGATGTAAAATTTAGTTTTTGTTGCATTGTATTAGCGAACTTTGAAACATAAACTTGAACTTGAGTCATGCTCTAGAAATTTTGTTACCTATGTATATAAGATATTTTTTACATAAAAGACATTTGTGTTTCCAAAAACAACTACTCTTCAAGATGCTGCTTACATCCTGAAACTATATAAATAGTAAGACTACACATCTTGATTGTATGATTACATCCGTTACATTGCCAGAAAATTATGGTGGTTTTTTCACATATAACTGTATTGGTGACCGTGAAATGTTAAATGCAATCAGACAAGTCAATTCGTCTAATTCTAACTCTTGTTATTCGACCTTTGAAATATATTTTTAATACTTGTTTCTATAGTAGTGAGTTTCCTGAGGTGTGGAAAAATGCAACAGTCATTCCCATTCCCAAAAAATGCAGTCAAGTGGAACCATCTGACTTCAGGCCCATAAGTTTGCTGGCTTTCTTCGGTAAGGTTTTTGAACGGCTAATAGCTGATCAGATCTTACATTCATGCTCACAATAGGTTGTCTAAATGGCAGTTGGGTTTTCGCAACAAACAAAGCTGCGATTTTGAAGTAGTTAAGGTAACGTCTGATTTTCGCTCTGCACTCAACGGTATCCAAATTGGAACTGTGGTCCTTTGGATTTTTCCAAGGGTTTTTGATTATATTGACCAAACAAAGTTTCTGTATTTCTGGTACTGCTCTTAAGCTTTTGAAGAACTATCTTTTCAATACAGTTCAAAAAATAACAACCAATAAGGATCATCGAGCCCATATGTCACCTCAACTATGGGGTACGGCAAGGTTCAATCTTTGGACCACATTTATTCTCTCTTTTTATCAACTACCTTCCAGAAATTGTTAAAAATTACAACATCCATAAATACATCATAGATTATTAAACATGTGCGTAAAGTTAAATACATAGGTTTTCAAATCTTTCAATTGAGCTGCTCCGAATCAATTAGGCACATTTACGTTTGTTTAACATCATTCCTTAACAATCTTTTTTAGATACTGTTATTAGAACTTTGAATCGGCTTCAGACTTATGTTAATTGTTTTAACAATAATCCATTTTCACTGGAAAATAAGTCCCGAACGGATAAAAAGGTGCCGTGAACGAAGGCCATATGAACTAACGCCATAATGGCCTTAGTTCTCAATCAAATGTGAACTAACGCCATAATCCGATTATGGCCTTAATTCACAGTCGAATGAGAACTAAAGCCATCACTTGAATGAGAACTTACGCCATATGGGGTAAGTTCACATTCAAATGAGAACTGATGCCATAACATGCTTTGAGCTTTGAAGCAAAGTTAGCATAGCAAGTAATTACCTAACAAAATCTCATCGAGATCTCAGGTACCTCAGATATTTCTTAAATGGAACAAGAGATCTCACTCTCGGCGAGTGCTGATATTTTCTTTTAAAATTTCTGAAAGAAAAAAATGTGTTGATCCGGTTTCTGGTCAGCCATTTGAACGTAATCATGAGTCAACAATATTAATTTCAAGGAATCTCACTGAAATTTGAAAATTGTGCTACACCTAATAATAAGTTGATCGTAGGTGCTTCGTTCGGAAAACTAGTTTTCTAGACTCTGAAGTAATAAAAAAAATCGCGTTCTAAGAGCCGAAATTTTTTTTGGCAAACAGAGAAACAATTTGGGGTGTGAAAATAAAAAAATTCGCGCGAATTTTTTTATTTTCACACCCCAAATTGTTTCTCTGTTTGCCAAAAAAAATTTAGGCTCGCTCCGCTCGCTTTCTAGTAGTACTGCAGTACGCGATTTTTTGATTACTTTCAAATTGGGGAAAACTTATTTTCCGAATGAAGCATCTACGAAAATATTGAGAAACTTAAGTACTCATTCTGAAATTCAATACAAATATGAAAAATCATTATTTTTGTATTGGTTTTTTTATTCGTTTAGAAAGCAACTTCATTCGATTTCTTTGCAAAACATTATCAACAATTAAACGATTTCATTTGTTTTCCATCCTCGTAAATTAGTGCATAAAACTCCGCCGAAAAAACGAAGATTTAAAAAATATCATCGAAAACGGAATATTTTCGATTCTGGAGCCACAAACTGAGGGGACCGCGAACGTATAAATAACAAAGAAATTTTTCCAAAATTTTTAAGTTATGAGCGTGACGAAAAAAGTTAAGAATAAGGAAATGTGGGACTATTGGTTCTTATATTTGATTTATAGTAACCCGTGTTTAAAATATTTGTGTTTACGCCCCCTTAACTAATAGAGCGTTCATCCTTTGTTCGTTAAACCATATATTTACCTACCTACATTATGTTCCAATATCATATTAAAATTATTTTGATTGCTGTGAGTGGCTTTAATTCACATTGAAATGAGTACTTGGGCCACTTCTTAAAATGAACTAACGCCATATTACTTAAGTTCTCATTCCAATGTGTATTTAGGCCATAATCGGATTATGGCGTTAGTTCACATTTGATTGAGAACTAAGGCCATTATGGCGTTAGTTCATATGGCCTTCGTTCACGGCACCGGATAAAAATAGTCGTTATCGAATGAATTGTTGTGAGTAGGGGAAATCGGGGATAGTTGGCCTCAGGGGAAAGTAGACTAACTGCTAATAACTTCTCTCCAGTTCTTTTTATTAATTAAATTATTATAATTAAAACACCAGCTTGGTTTGTTACATTTTGTCTTTCGATCAAGCATGAAGCTTGTTGAAATGTTTTTTAGTTATTAAAAAAAAAAAAAAAAATTTTGAGTCTATAATCCCCGGTCCCCCGCTACTTTGTTCTTTACAGCGGTTCCCAAAGAAACACCCTGTTAAATGCACATTTTGTATGCCATATTTTCTAATTCCACATACGAATTTCATTAAATTGATTATTTCAGTTTTATAATATTCCTAAAACTAAAAATCCCACATCCACAAAAGTATATTTATGAATATACACATTTGTTTAAATTTATGAAACCGAGTTGTATTATGCCAAAATTATTTAAAAAAAAAATAAAAACTAAAAACCTTAAACCCATGTCGCTGGAGGAGCTTTTCAAAATCGATCCCATTGTGGTTATATTGCGTTTTGCATGAGCAATACGGCCAGCACAAAAGTAGTTGATTTTCGTTTTTCACTGTTAGATAAATTGTGGCAAAACGACAAAAAAGTATCTCACGGATCAGTGGTATAATACTGTACCTACTCCACTGCGAGTCGACTGACTATACTGTTCAACTGTGCCTGCACACGAATACTGTGCGTCATCGCCAGTGGCAGGATATAGTGGTTATGTGGCTGTAACAAAATCCGATTCAAATAATATCTCTTAAAACCATTCAGTTGGTTCAATCAATTTCTGATTCGATTATAATGCATGAGTGGTACTCGCTGGTTGTGTACCTATACAATTGACGATGTGCTTTTGGGTGCAGCTTTTATTTTTTCTATTGCCATACTTTTCATAAGATAAGTCGATTATATACATTATTTAATTTAAACTATTTTTTTCGGGAACGAAAAGAGCAACCTCTTCATTTTTGGCAGATCTCAAACTGCAATCACGTGAATGTGTTACAATTTGTCCAAACGAAATCTGACAATAATAGTGATGGGAAAACGTGCCTTCCAGACTCATTGCCATGTCATGAGTCCCCTGCTTCATGACCAACGAGAATGGTCGTCGAACTTTGCCAACACAGAAAATCACAAGAAAGGAAAAACCATTTCATGCTTAATTTTTGTGTGACACGTGTAAAAGTTATAAATTTTCAACGAACCAAAAAAAGAAGAGAACAAATACAAACACTGTCAAATTGAATTTTCGTATTTTAATTACTCAAGTGACATCAGGGCAGACAGAGTGTTCCATCCATTGTTGCTGTCATCGCAAATTTTTGCCTAACTGAGTGGTTAAATGGGCTTCCTCCGGAGAGCTTAATTCAATGGACATTAGTTAGTTTTGTTTTTTTGCTTTTGTATTTTATATATTTATCATTGTCTATCGCCATATCAATTATTTTAGTTGTCTATCGATTAAAATGACATCGGCATATCGAATTGAATTAGGTTGAGTGGAAAATGAACACAATTGTTGGTACAGGTAATGGTTATAAATTTAATTGAAATTAGCGGAAATATAATAAATTAATAGAGAGATAGGAGGCTAAAAAGGTGAATTGTGCAAATGACATCGACATGCAGAGGTGCGGGTGAAGTTTATTTAATTTCATGTTTTTGGTTGTTTGGGTTGGCAAATGCAAAATTAATAAAACTTTAAATAAAATGAATGACACCATGTGCGAGACTTACATGTTACTCGCTATTGTGGTTAGGTGCGATTTTGTTAGGTAAATTTGTTTTTTTTGTTTAGCCAACATGTTTTTCGGTGAAACCATGCAGACAATTTAAACAGGAAAAACGAAATCAACAAAATAAAAAACTCTTAAATTGAAAACAGGCAAACTGCTTTAATATTTATAAATTTTCATGAACAGGTAAACAAGTCTTATGACATTTTTCTTAGTAGAATTATATTTGAATAATACCTTTTGGAAAAAATGTAGGTAGGGGGAAGTGGGGCACCTTGATACGGTTTTCACTTAAACGACAAAAAGTCGCAAAATATTAAGCTTAATAAGAAGGTACAATTTTTATACTGATCAGTATCATTTTTGTAAACTTATTCAAAACGATATTTCTCACAACTTCATTTACAAAAAAAGTTTAAAGCTTTTTTATAAAAGTTGAAATCTGTATCAAACTGCCCCAGACGTGGGGCACATTGATACATACCATGGGGCACTTTGATTCATGGCAAATAAAAATGTACTTATGGCACCAGAAACAGTCACTTCATTAATATTGTATATATCTATTTTTGGGTTGTATGTTCACACCATTTTCGTATACCTACAAGAAAAAACAACATTAGAGAGGCACATTGATACGCATCAAACTACCCCATAGGGGCACATTGATACGGATCAAACTACCTTGTGGTTTTGTGTATCAATGTGCCCCAGATGTCCTCACTGAATTAAAAAATTAAAATTATGGAAACTGTAGTTAAACAATAGATTTTAAGATACAAAACACATTAACAATAACATTATCTTACAATCTAAGTTGAAATGAAATGTGTGACACGAAATATTCAAGGCGAAAAATCACTAAAAAAAAATATAAACAAATTTACTAATGCACTTAAAAAACACGTTTGCTTTTGCTGAGATATAACGGATGACCGAAGAGGAAGGACAGTTAAGGGTGTATTTGGTTTTATAAAAATGGTGTGTTGTGCACCTGTTTGAGTGGCCTACTGTGATTAGTTTTCAAACAATATCGAATGTATCCATGTGCCCCGTGTATCAATGTACCCCACTTCCCCCTAGTCACTAAAACTGTGTGCTCTTTCACAGAAAAAATATTAAATTCAAAGGAAATTAATATAAATAAAAACATAGGTATTTTTATATTCCTTTTCAATTCTTCAATTTTTTCTCTTTGGCCGAAGTATTACTCGTCGGATGTCCAGGGTGTTACTCAAGGAAAGCAAATTAACAATATTGGGATTCTTCCAATAACCAATATGTGTTTATTCATAATCTTATGTTTACAATAAGATAGTACCTACGTTTATTTAGTTTTGGAATTGTATTCATTACTTTTCAATACAATATTTAGCGTCTGTTACACAATGTAAAAGTAAAGTCCCAGTTAAGCTACTCGGAAGATAACCAGCAGTTAAAATTCACAATAGCGTTTCACAATATCTGAGTAGGGCTAACTAGTAGTTTAAGTGTCAAGTAACTTATTAGGTAGATGAAGTACCCGATAAAGGGGAAACTGGCAGTTAACAGAATTAAAAGAGCTGAAAAGTAGGGATATTCATTATTTTCTTTTTCAATTAAAATGGATATTCTTTTCGAAACCCAAGATGATGAATAAGCTAGATTAGTTTTTTCGTCGTTATGGAATAAGGAACGGTTACATTTTAAGAAAATGATAAAGCTGAGATTCGTTAAGGGCTTAACTGCCATACCTTTCAACACCATTAATTTCCGAATATGAAATAAAAACGCAAGGGCAGACAATGCCCATTATTTTTGTCAAAACATTTTCAACTGGAAAATTGGAATAACTGACAATTAGTTACCCGAACATAAATTTATCAGAAGAATTGATGTGAAACGCAAAACTCACTAACAGGAGGATTTAAACGGCAGTCAATTAAAGTGGCGGGTAAGTAATCTGAACTGTATTTGTGAAACAGGCGCTAAATACATATAATACCTTAAAATACGGTAAGACCAAGTTTCTGAAAAAGTGGGTATTCTATATGTCCAAACCTTGAAGGAGTAGGTATTAGGAAATTCAAATAAATGGCCAGTTCAGGAGGAGTAATCGGTTTTGTAAGCAAATGGCGTTGGTTAGGGCCAACTCTGAATGCTCGCAGATAATAATAATAATAAATAATAATAAATTTCGCAGTGGTGGGAAGCGTCAGGGTACTCAAAATTCGCTATACACTTAATATGGTCAAGTATGACGCCGTATGAGCTCCAAATTACAACTGAAATTCCACTCTTACTTCATAATCTTTTGCACAAGAACCCGGTGTGAATTATACCATACGAAGTGTAATTTTGTTTTTTGCTTCTGATGAAAACTGCCTGCTTGTTTGCTGCTGCTGACTTCGCACTCAAGTTGTTGCTTTTCGTTGCAACAAAATAGTCCGGGGGTCAGGTTGCGGATCTAGACTTATATTCCGGCGAGTGGGGTTGAAATAAAAATGGTTAGTTTCAAGATATAAACCTATCAAACAATTTCTTTCAAAATGAGAAATACCACCAGTTTTCTCAACAATTGGTGGTTTATTTAACTTGTTTTTCGAAAATCATTACATTACATTAATTTTTTAAAATTTATTTCTTGTTAATAAAATAACAACACAACCATAAAATGAAAAAAGGGACAAGTTTTCTTGTATGCTCACAGCACTGTGTTAAAAGTCAGCCACCAAAAGAAATGATATTCTAAAAGATCGCCAAGTTTTGAACATATTAAAAGTGTAATATTAAATATTTAACTTCATAGAAGGTAAAAGAACAATTTTAAAAGAGTTAGAAACTGAGCACAAATTTAGTTTGAATGAAAATTTTAAAATAAGTACACAAGTTTAAAAAACTAGGTTAATACCACGTCCCTGAATGGAATTCCAATTGTTTTTATTTAGTTTTATTTACCCTACCGGAATTATAAATTTCGACATTCTGCGAGCATTTTTAAAAATTGGGCAGAAATCACGCCCCTGAATAAAAATTTTGAATTTTTTATATTCCTTTTTATAAACCCGAGAACCTACCATTATACAAAATTTCAAGATTCTGCTATTGTTAGAAGTGATTCATAATTTTGATGACGAGTCAGTGACTCTGTCATTACAAATTCCACTGTCGATCATCTCTTATGGAGATGGCACAGCAGTTTAATATTCACATCTCCAACTCTCCTGGGTGCCGCGCCACAGACATATTCATGGAAATTGCAAAGCTGATGAACTTGCTAAAAATGGAAATACTTTGCCTATCTTGCCTGAGGTTGGCATACCTATCGTTACATGTAAACTCAAGTTTAAGCAGGATTCCATCAGAGATGCTAACCTTAGATGGGATAACATTCCCACTTGTACGGCCATCAGACTGTTATGGCCTAGTATAAATCCTAAAAGGACCAAGGATCTAATATCTCTTAAAAGAATTTATATAAGCTCCCTAGTAGGTGTCATCACTGGACACTGCTTTATAGGATGTCGTGCCTTACGGCTTGGCGTCTTCTCAAATTATTTTTACAGAAGCTGCATGAACGAAGAGGAAAAAATTCCTCACCTGCTGTGTTTATGCCGTGCGTGCTCTCCATAGGAAAGAAAACTCACCTAGGAGAGCCTTACTACAGTAACACCAGCGAACTGACCAGCACAGACATATAAAGTCTCTTTTGCTTTGTAAAAAACCCTAAATGGTTCAACGAGTAGGAAGTACCCTAGATTCATGTGATATCAGGACCGTGTGGCTCAAGTGTGAAGTAATTCAGCCACGTAAACCTAACCTAATCTAATATCTCACGGAGTAGTGGTTCTACAAAATTTCAGGGCATGATGTCTCCATGAAGTTAATAGTTAATTCAAATTTGAAATTTGTACCTATGGATATGGAGTATAGCCTCAAACCTAACGTAATTCCCTAAGACTACTTTATTTCCAAATTTGAAGTCTATTGATCCATTGATTGGAGGTGTAGACGCGAGAACAACCAAACTTTTATTAACGTCTCCATCAATGTATTGTCATGTTTGATAAAAATCTCGGTAAATAAAGATTTCTTTCAATAAATTATATTGGACCAATTGCCTGTTTAGTCTCTCCATTCCGATTCCATTATAAAGAGATTCGATTTAATTCAATCATCCATATTACCTACACTGACGATGACGACGACTGACGATGTGATACGGTGGTTATAAATTTAATTTGAATAAACTTTTTCCCTCACGATTGTTTGTGCTTCCACATTTCAAACAGAAATGTCCTTACGCACATTTACATTTCAAATTGAATCGAATGACATGCATGCATGGTCAAATTAAAATCAATCTCTATGCAAATGTTTGGCTTAGCAATTTTTGCTGTTGCTGTACCTGGGTGATATTTTTTTACGCTCACTTACAGACTAGTGAAAGTCTGGATCTAAAATGAACGTATGGTAGTTTATTTGTGTGTAACGAATAGTAAACTAGACGGTCTCCAGCTGCAGCTGTATCAACCCAAATCTGCTGTGCCATTTGATGGAACACAATTTTTGTTCGTTTCCTTTTTTGAAACAATATGTGTCATTTAGTCGTCAAGGCTGTCTCATAACAGCCAGAAACACCTATCTGGGGCTATATCAGACATTTTGCTGGACGTTCCTTTTTTCATGGTCAATTTGAAATGCAAACATTTTACTAAACGGACGTAAATTGAAATTGCATACAATTTGTCTTGCAACGTATTGCAGCATTCAGTATGAAAAATCCATAAATTTGAAAATTTATTCAAAGCTGGAATTTGTATCATGACTTCAGTGCCTTAGGTTGATTTCTATCACGATTTTATTTATACAAATTTTTGGACAGATGGCTTTGATAAATAAAGTCAATCAAAGTGGACATAAAAATCAGGACTTGCACCAAAAATTCAGCTTTTAAATTATTGAAATGAAACTGACAAACAAGAATCTCCTTCTTCCGCATGTTTTCCTTCGTCGAAAAAGTAGATTATTCTTTTGCCAGCATCGCATTTCAAAGTATTAAAATGTTGCATATTTTTTCCTGCACTATCAAACTCTTGAAAACAATCTGAATTTGTTTGAAACTTTGTAATAAAATCACTTCCCTGTACACCTCGTTTAATGCTTGTCATCCTCGACAGAATTTTTTATAACAAAAAATGTAGGTGGTGCGTCCATTTTTACTTACTGATATATTATGATGTTGATGCGATGACGAAGAGGACACGACAACGACGATGTGATGATGATGTTTCATGAATATTTCATTCAATGCATTGATTCGGACAAACTTTTCATCGTTCTTTCCTATCAGTCAGGAGCGTATAGAGCAGTTTTTCGTCGTCGGTCGATCAATATCTTATGCACAGTAAATATGCAATTCTCGGTTGAAAGGAAATCAAAGTCTCATGAATAACGCTTTATTCTGAAGCTCTGAGACTCTGTTGATGATGATGATGATGCTTCTACAGCTCAAGCCCGGGTCTTTTCAGGGAATAATAAGAAGAACCTTTTACCTTGAAGCAAAATAGGTACAGGAAGAAAAAAAGGCAAATTTCCGATTTAATAATAATGATAATATGAGAAAGCACCAGAAGCTGATTTTGTAATATTCGAAATTTTATTTTATTATTATTCTGCCTTTTCCGTATTTTGGTCTTTGTTCTGGAGCAAGAGTACCTGTGTTCGCCTTGAGGGGCTTTAACAGTTTTGATGAAGTACAATAATGAATGTTGTCTTACTCGAGAAACATGTATTCACTGAGGCACTTCGAAGACTGGAGTCTTTTCAGAGAATAATGATTGCTTAAATATTTGATTGAAACCTATTTTGCATTGTCCGATACTGGAGCACTATTTGCCTTCATTCTCGAGAATGAGATGAAAAAGCTCGATCAAAAGAAAGACAGCTTTAAATTGAAATTGTGTGTGTGTAAATGGTCTTCGATTGCAATCAGCAACAGGATAATGGTAAACAACAATAAGTCAATGCTTCCGCGGCCCTATTCCCAACTGGTGAGGACAGGAAATTGGCTTTATTGGCTTCTACACTTTTAAAAAAGTCTGCTTAAATTTAAGAATCTCAAAGGTCAAATATTTTATAGCAAAACTGATGGGAAATCGTTTCTTCACCTTTTTTTTTCTTTTAGTGCAGAATCGTTGTCCTGTCGGAGTAAAAAGTTTACAATTTCTTTAACTCTAAGAGTGTGCTTAACAGAACCATTTTGGCTTTGTCTAAGCTGAGTAGTTCTATACTGCTCATCCAACCCCAATGACAGCAAATCCTCATGTAGCACAATCTTCCAATCTTCCCTTACTTCCATGCATCGATGCAAGATGGCCCCATGGTTCCGTTTAAGTACACACTCAATAAAGTCCAAGGCTCAACATCAATTTGCCCCAAAGTGCAGCAGCTACCATAGAAGTGGTCTCTAGATCCAAAGTCTCTCATCGTCAACGTTCAGAGAAAGAAAAAAAAACAACAACTAAGCACACACTATCCAATATCCAGATTGAAAGATACATTTACCCAAATAGATACACAAGGAAGCTGCAAAATGAGTGCGTTCTTTGGATTAAGGTAGCCAATAAGTTTCTTTTGCGAAAACTCAAGAAATCCTCACACAAAACACACATATACACACATACACACTAGCTGCTTCAACTTTACCACCAGAGAGCGAGTCACATCCGCTTCCTCTTAGTTCCCTTTTTTTTATTGTGTGCAGTTGTTACATGCTCCTTGTGCTGTTGGTGGCGTTGCAGAAATTCTATTGGCACTGTTTGTGTTTGTTGTTGTTGATATTGTGAATCTCTTTGTTGTATACTCGTTTACAAGAATATTGGCAGACAGCAATTTTTTGTGTAGGTAAGCCAACGGGGCCCACACACAACCCATATCGCAGTGCAGTGCTGCAGAGCTGAGAAAAGGAATCATCTCCAAACAACGTATACAACCAATTGAAAGGAGAAAGTTTTCAAATTACATTCGATTTTGTTGAAACTTTGTAAAGGCAATTGAAACTCGGGAAGCTGCTGTTTTTCCTTTACGTATATGCAGACACTGAAGTTTCTTTCAGGATAACAGTAAATAAAATCAACTCAAGACACTGCGAATCTATAAAAGAACGAAAAGCATTAAAATCGTTTTTGCGTATGTTTGTGTGGGTGAAAAATCGTGTTTATCCTTCGAAGAAATGTCAAATAAGAAACTGTTTTTTTTTTAGACCAAAATATTGTTTCGTGATTTCATTTTGTCGGGAAGGCAGTTATTATTCAACCAAAGCTACTTACAATCCACTCCCCAAAGGCGATTTTAATATTGATCCTTTTTCAGAAAAAAAAATAATAATAATCCAAGGGACATGCTGAAATGAAGACGTTTCGATTTTCCATTGTCTTTGGGACAACATCGATAAAAAGTAAATATTTTGCGGAAAATAAGAATTGCAATTCTTTTAGGATTGTGAGAACAAAGCTTTTGGCACTTTGCGGTGTTTGACGATAGAAATTCTGGTGTCCATAGGAATCATTGATTTGATTGAAATTGAAGCGATTTAGCGTTCAAGAACAAGATTTCTTCCTTATATGTACTCATTCTGTTTTACTCCTAAGATTTGTATTAAGGTGAAATCGCATTCTGAAAAGGAACATCGAAAATTCGCTTGTAAGTCCTCATTATTACACCGATAACCCTTCCGCCTTATTACTCTTAATTAATTTCTCAACTCTTAAGCCGATAATGTATACCAAAAACTCAATTATTAATTAATCAAAAAACATCCTTGTTCCCTTTTATTTCCCAAAACCAAACGATCGAAGGCAACATCTTTATTTATTCTCAAACAAATTTCAATCAACCATTACTTAAAGTGACTTAAACCGCAACACACCCCTAACACAACATCACAACCACCACCACGACATCGTTTGAAAACATTTTCAACAAACGCTCCACTCTATTTCACACTGCGTTGGCTGGTTTGGCCTTCATTGTATATACTCACTCAGACTCACTCTCGACAAAACGAAAATGTGGACATCCATTAAGCTCTAATTATCAAGAGCATCCCAAAAATATGTATCAGCCTGAGCAAAAACCCTTTTTCTCCCTTCTCCCTTCCTGCTCAATGCTTCTCAATTTTCGAAAATATTTTGTCCCAAAAAACCGCACCGACATAACCAAACACCAACCCAACCCCATATACCATTCGCACGATAATAACTTAAAATTAATTCAAGAAGGCACGCTCGACAGTTCCAGCTCACCCAGGCAAGGTCCTTGTGGGTCAGAAGGACATAAACTTTCTATGTAAGCATACACAATACCTATTTCCCAATACACCCTGTGTTCCTTTTTTTTTTGTTTGTGTCTTGTTTTGTTTCCGTTCGCAGCCTGTAACTGCTTAAAACCGTGTTATTCCTTGGGCTGACACACCGACACCATACCTAATTTCTTTTTTGGAAGAAAATCCTTTTTGTGTACAAATTTTGTACAAATGTGCGTCGTCGTCGTCGTCGTCGTCATGTCGTTGTGTTTATGTAAATATTTTCTCCAAAAACACACACAGAAAATAACATTGGGAATTCTTCTCTTCTAGCCAACGGGTAATTAACAGCTTTTAAACCACATTCAAAATTAAACAAAATTCCATTTGTAGTGTACCGAAATTGTGGAATAGACAACTGGGCCCCCCGAAATTTGGTAATGGGGTGAAGGATGGTGGCAACAACTTAATTTTGGTTCGTTTTTTTGTTTTAGAAGAACAAACAAGAGCTTTTCTTCTTCCATTGATCGCTTTTTCCGTCTTGTTTGGAGCATTTTTCATGGTTAAACACTTTGCTTTGTTTGTAAACTTATTGTAAATAAATAGGATTGTTGCAACAACAACAAATGCAAATTCTTAGCATACAAATAAAAACCTTGAAAAAAATTATTTTTGTGTTCCTAATGAATTCAATTGAGAACAAAACAATTTAACCACTCAAATAAAAAGAATTTCAAAAAAAAGCTGCCACTTTTAGTATTGAGTGGCGGAGAGATCGGTCGGTTTAATTATTTTGAAGGAATTAAATTCGACACGTACGAATGTAAATGTGTTCTTAGCTGAATTCTCCAGCAAGACCCACCGGCTAGGGGAGACTTTTTTTTTAAATAACTAAAGAAGATATAAACACGAAATAATGCCTTTTGACTAACCACTTTTTTGTGCTTTATAAGAAAATATTTCTTCTGAAATTGGTGAATTTTAAGACCTTTTTTTCCTAAATTTATAAAACGATCTCAGGTGGGTCAACTTACCCCAAACCCGGGGTAAGTAGACTATGACTATGGGGTCAGTTGACTCTATTCCTTTCCCAGCTTTTTGATATCAAAACTATAAAAAAAAGTAGCACTTAAATTAATTTGATTTGGAACAAAAATTAATATTCAAGAGACAGCACGACGACGATAGGGATAGAAGGATGCTCCAACTTCTTCTGCTTAAATTTTTGCCGTTTTGGGCATATCTTTGCATCGTTTTAAAGGTAACCGATACGCATGAGCAACAGATCGTATGGTTTATCCGTTTTCAAGGATAATTTTTGAACAAAAGCTCCAAAACTGATGGGAGGGCGGGGAGAGTGGTTTCCACTGAGGCATACCTACTCCTTTTTCCAGGCAGCAGCGGAAGAATTCCGAGGATGGGTTTAGCGATGGAGTCTACAGTTCCAGTTAGCCTGAACTACTCAGTGAACACCTTGTACGGGCTACTTCAACTCAGGCCGATAAGGAGTGGTTTATGCGGCTCTTTGCCCTTGGAGTTAAAATAAGGGTGCAGTGCATTAACGCCCATGGAATTAACGCCCGCGGGTGTTAATTCCAATAACAAAAGGAATTAACGCCCGCGGGTGTTAATTCCAATAACAAAAGGAATTTACCCCCGCGGATGGTAATTCCTTTTTTGATTTGGAATTAACACCCGCGGGGGTTAATTCCTTTTTTTTGGTGGGCTTTAATACCAATTTAAATTGGAAATAAAACCCACACCTGAAACAAATGGTTACGTGAAATAACGTCCGACGAAATAAAGCCGCATGGAGCCTTATTTCAATTTCTTATGGAAATTAGACCCTTACAAGGGTTGCGGTCTTATGTCCATTGCAACCTAGAAATAATGCCCGCGGGGCCTTTTTTTGTTTTTTCTGTTTTGATTAGAAACTTGGTGCAGGGAAACTCGTCTCGAAGTCAGAAGTCCCGAAAATGGATTTCGGAACTTCTGAGCCACTCTGGAATATTAAAAACAAATTAAGTTAAATAAACGAACGCTTTCTCTTTTTTTTTCTTCCTTCTATTTCGGTACTTTCTTCAAAGTACCGAAATAGTTTTAGGGATTATTAACTCACTATGGCCAGTCAGTAGTCCCAATTAAATTTTACTTTTTATGGGACAAAAGTCCCAAATGAAAAAAAAAGTGAAACAACGAACGTTCATGCTAAACAAATAAACAAAAAAATTAAATTCTTGTATGTATGCAGGTATTGTATAAGTACAAATTGAAATTAATAAGACCACGTTTCTTTATTAGCTTTCGACAAAACTGTTAGAGCTGTTTAGGTTTCCTTTTATTTGGAAAAGTAGTGGTTCTACATTTTTGCAAGCATTTCAATGATTCATTCAGCATCATTTCGACTGAGGTTGAAGCCGATACAAAAAGTTCAAGATTGATTTGATTTGATCGCGAGCGAAGCGAGCGGAAAAAATTTTGGCCAAAAGAGAATCAATTTGGGGTGTGAAAATAAAAAAATTCGCGCGAATTTTTTTATTTTCACACCCCAAATTGATTCTCTTTTGGCCAAAATTTTTTCCGCTTGTGTCCATTCATCTTTCAATGTAAATGAAATAGCTTGGTTATTTTAGGTGACAGATTGATACAATAAGATGAAATTGGCTTCAAGTATAGTGTGCTTGTAGAATGCCGTATCCTCACCGAACTTTGACATCCCAAAGATTTATTCGGTTTTTGAATAAAAAAAAATTAATTCACAAACCGAATAAGTCTTGAATGACCAAAAGTATAATCGTACGAAGTTAGAAATGTGAAATTTGTAAACTTCATTTGTGATGTTTAATTTGTTTCTACTCACGAGGCCAAGGTGTCTAGGATGCCAGCGCAAGTGTTCACATCCGAGGTTGAAAAGATTTCTTCCAAAAGAAAATAACACTCGCGGGTGTTAGTGCCAATTTCAAATAGCATTAACACCCGCGGGCGTTAGTTCTTTTTTATGGTGGGCCTTATTGCCAATTCAAAAAGGATTTAACACCCGCGGGAGTAAATTCCTTTTGTTTTTGGAATTAACACCCGCGGGCGTTAATTCCATGGGCGTTAATGCACTGCACCTAAAATAAGGACCTGGCCCTCCAGGTTAGGGTTCGTGCTTTGGGGTGACTTGTGTGTTGCAATTTGCGAAGCAACACCAATCTCGGATACGGACGGATTTACTGATGACGAACCATGCAAACGAAATAAAGACAAGTTCTTCGAGCTCGACAAGATATACGAGCAATGCCCTAGCTTCGACGTTAAAATCGTCTTAGGAGATTTTAACGCCAAACTAGGAAGAGAAGACACCTTTGGTGGAATAGTCGGAAAACACAGCCTGCACGAAAAAACCTCCAAAAACGGATTCAGGCTTATCGATTTTTCAGTAGGTCGAAACATAGTAGTTGCAAGTGCGCGTTTCCCACAACTCAACATCCACAAGGGGACCTGGAGGTCTCCAGACCAATCGACTGTCAAGCAAATTGATCATATTTGTGATCCACGCAAGACGATCTTCAAGCATTATTGATCTCCGAAACTTCCGAGGGGCCACATCGCCTCTTACCACTACCTCGTTGTGGCCAAGGTAGTGCAGGGTATATCTCGACCAAAGCCAAACACAGGAAGTGATGAAGAAAGTATGACGTCGGACGGCTACAATCGCAAGAGATCGCCAGATCCTTTTCCGATCGAGTGTCAAGTAACCTCATGAGAACTCCGCTACAGCCAACGTCAAGTATTGAGAACCACTGGCAAAATTGCAAGGAAGCCATTAGGGATACTGCCTCTGATGGGGTTGGTCACGAACTGTGCGGGTTGTACAGCGACACTGACCTAGCTAATGGAGTGAAGGTCCAAAGACTCAGATGGCTTAGTCACGTGGAGAGGGTGGACACCAATGCTCCGGTCGGATGACCTCAACCAACTTGGCGTGCGTAACCGAAGACAGCTAGCTAGGGACCGAGCTGGCTGGAGAGGTTTGTTGGTTGAGGACCAAATACACCCCGGACTGTATCGCCACCTTAAGTAAGTAAGTAAGTAGTAACAGAAAACTAACATACTAAAAATAAAGGTATTTTTATCATACTATCCGTATTTTTCAATAGTTCTAAAGTATTCATTTATAAAAATACTAGCTGACCCGCTAGACTTCGTACTGCCTCAAATAAAAAACCCTTATCCCGCTATTTGCTACTTCCACCCGCTACTTCAAAGCTATCCGCTACCCTGGCCATATCTCATAAACTGCTTGGTTGATTTTGCAAAAATTACTTACCTACCAGAAAATTTCCTTAAAATTTGTTGCCAACACTCCACTCAACAACGTTTGCTCAGCTAGTTAGATTGCTCAGAAACCTTCACGGGCTCATGCACTACAACTTTGAGAATGATCATCATATGGTCAAACGCATACAGTCGTCTTCACTTTTCACCCATTCTTTTTCCATAGATTTGATTTTTTTATAAGTGTGTGCAAGAATTATCAAGCAATTATATTTATTCGAAAGCTTATTAAGTTCTCAACAAAAAAACACCAACAAATGTTAGGTTAGTGGAAGTTAGCGGTAACTATTTCTCTTTCTTGCCTATGTTGTAAGAAAAACTGCATTTATTTTTTGTTCACATGATTAGACGCACCTGTAAAATGGTAGTAAAAATGAAACACAGACTTTTTGATTTACTTTTTTCTCATTTATTTGTTTTTTTTTATGTTGCTTTTATATTTTTAGTAATTCGTAGAACCACCATGTTTTAAAATCACATCAAAAATTTGATTCGTACAGTTTTTCTAAATAATTTAAGGCAATCTTCTTCCAGGCTTCTTTGATGGCGACAATTAGCTCTTTACAGGTCTCATTCTGCCTACCTCCTTTGTAAATTTTACGCGTGAGCCATCCCCAAACATTTTCAATTATATTGAGGTCAGGTGAATAAGCCATGACAACAATTCCACATTTTCGGCTGCAAGAAAGGTTTTGATTACACGAGCGTTGTGGATTGGCGCATTATCTTGCTAAGACATCCAGGGTATAGGTCCGAACAGTTCTCTAATAGCGGGAAAGGCTGATTCCAAAAGAGCTTTGTAGGAAAGTCCCGTCATTTGGTTGGAAACGAACACCAAATCGAACGCCCCATAGTACGACATGGCTCCCCAAACCATTACTCCTCCTTGCCTCGAATGCTGACGTGTTAGAAACTTTTCCTTTTTTCTTACATCAAGTAGTACCTTATTGTACCCATCAGGGCCATCCAAATTAAACTTTTTTTCATCTGAAAAAACGACATTTCTCCAATTCAGCACACTTCCATGCTCGGTATCCCACGTCATGTGAAGGCGTGCGAATTCCAACCGCTGTTCTTTTCGTATGGCGTTTAGTGGGGGCTTTCTTTAAGTTTTTTAAAATTTAAGATGGTCTGCACTTAATATAGCTCGCCGAATAGTTGATGTGCTTGTAGTTATCCCCGCTTTTTCCTTTATTTTGCTGGTGGAGGCAGCTGAATTTGACGGAATTCTTATAATTTTTCTTTTTTGTTATAGCGGTTTTTATCCGTCCCTTGTAGTTTGTTCCATATGAAGCACTGTTTTTTAAATGATTTCATACTACATGGTCACTTCGGCCTATTTTTTTGGCAATTTTTCTCATGAAAATCCCTTCGGAATGGAACGCGTCAATTTTTCCTTATTCTTCCGCGGTCAAAACTTTTTTTTCCTCATTTTTGATTAAAAATATACTCTTTAAATCTTAAACTTTGAAGCGAACTCAAATCCACGTAACAGATCGCGACCAATAAACCAATTAAACGTGTGCGTCTAATCATGTGAACAAAAAAAAAAAACTGCACTTTTTCTTACAGCATAGACAAGAAAGAGAAAAAATATCCGTTATCTTCCACTCACCTTCCATTTGTAGGTGTTTTTTGGTTGAGAACTTAATAAACTTTCTTATAAATGCAATTGGTTGATAATTCTTACACACACTTTTAAAAAATCAAATTTATGTAAAATAAAGTGTGTGCGTCTAATCAAGTGAAGAGAACTGTAGTTTACGTTTAGGGAAAATGATTTTGTACAAAATACTTAAACTTATTTACAGTTCTACACCACTAACCGAACATTACCTCAAACTTTGGTGTCCACCACTGCACTGGTACAAAAGAAGTGAATTGAAGTAGGTAGTAGGATTGGCTTAGCATGAGACTTTTATATATTTATAGGAAGGTAGATATCAGACAGTTAGAATTATCGGAGGTCTTACATTACATTACATTTCACAGTACTTCGCACATAAATGTAACGAACTACAGACACATAGCAGCACTGGTGACTGAGACCATCGGCTGGGACAGAACAATACATTAATACAACAGAGAGAGACAGATAGACACATAGAAAGAAAGCACACATAACAGAAACCTACGTGGCTCAGAGGAGGAGACTTAGATTTGTATTGTCTCATGTTATCGCACAGGTGGCCTCAGATAAGCTGGCGATTTTTGTAGAAAAAGAATGCTGCTGAGGCTGGGGTTTGAACCCGTAGCGTTCGGCTTAGCAATCCACTACTCTATCCTCTGAACCATGGCCACCTGCTTATCGGAGGTCTTAAAAGGCCGCAATGAGAATAACTTTTCAATTTTCGAACAACCCAAAAACCTACCCCAAAATAAATTGTCTTCAAAGTTGTATCAGTCGTAGGATCAATATTTCGGGCAATTTAAAATTTGTTTTTTTCCTGATCAATGATCATGTTTTTAAATATATTCGTGCTTAAAAAAACATAAGTCACAGCAAAAATAAGGCAAATCGATCTGCTCTTATAACCAATCGAACATATTGTCATCAATCACAAATCGCATAGTGAGCAAAGCGCTTAAATCTGCGGTCGCATCTCATCTCTCTATCTATTAGTCCAGTCAATAAAGGTTTTCACCTCAAAAAAAATCCAACAGTTTTGAAACTTGGCACACTTACTTAGGGATGTCTGGTGATGACCCAAAAAAAAGTCCCCAAGAATCCGACGTGAGCTCTAGCGGCAGTTAAGAGAAACATGGAGTTTGTTTCAGTTTTTCACGTTTATCTCAAAAACTGTTTGTCGTATTAAAAAATTTTGTTCTACAAAATTAAAGCTCATTAAATTTTATAAAAAAAAGCTTCAACAAACTTTTTCGTATCTCTTATAGTTTATAAAATAACTCTAGCGGGAGTGAAGAGAAACATACGGTTTTTTCGGTTTTTCGGATTTATCTTGAAAACTATTTGTCGTATCAAAAAATAATCTTCTACAAAATTAAAGGTTATTAAATTTCCGAAAGAAAAAAAAATTACGTTATAAATAACTCCACCCACAATGAAGGAAAACAAGTAATTTTTTCATGCTTATCTTGGAAATGGTTTCTCGTATTAGTCCAGACAATAAACAATAAACATTCGCATAGAGCTGAAAATTGGTACAGAGCATTGGGACACCGATTAAAGTAAAATGTCAAAAGTCCCCAAAAATCCCATGTGTGCATAAGAAATTATTCAAGGTCAAATGTCGAAAATGTTGGTTTTTCATGCATATCTTTGAAACGGGGGAAGCTATCAAAAAAAAGTATATCAAAGGCTTGTACGCCTTGTAATTCTCTAAAAAAAAAAATTGACACTTTTTTTCCTACGAGCAAGCGAAAAAGTTTGTTGAAGCTTTTTTTTATAAAATTTAATGAGCTTTAATTTTGTAGAACAAAATTTTTTAATACGACAAACAGTTTTTGAGATAAACGTGAAAAACTGAAACAAACTCCATGTTTCTCTTAACTGCCGCTAGAGCTCACGTTGGATTCTTGGGGACTTTTTTTTGGGTCATCACCAGACATCCCTTAGTAAGTGTGCCAAGTTTCAAAACTGTTGGATTTTTTTTGAGGTGAAGTCAATTTTTTTCGTTCATTGACTGGACTATATTCCTGTTCATTTGTTTGCTGGAAAAACTCTTGTTGGTGCATGATCCTGCACTCTCAATTTTCAGTGAATTGAAGTGCGGGGTTTGTTTTATTGATTATTGTTATTAGAAATAATGTTTAAACTTTATTAATTTTGTTTTTTTGCAATAAGACTAAATTTCCTTATATTTTTGGCAAAAATTGAAGAGTAAAAACATCGCCTTTTTTAATTCATTGCGTCGAACTCTTTGTGTTTCGGTAAATTCGTTCCTTTTATTTTCTTAAAAATATTAGTTGAAGGTGTACGGTTTTTATATAGATATTTTGTTTCTTTATTCCATAGGTTTGATCTTCAATACGAGAACTTTGAAGACGAGTGTTAGAAAAAAAACGTCACCAACATGAATTAGGGGACCCGTACACAGTACTTATTACGAAAAGAAAACCTATTCGCAGTTTAGCTCGCTCTCTCGTAGAATAAACACCTTAGATTCACAGTGCACTTTGTATTAAATCTCTTGTATAAAATATAAATTATAATAACACTTCTGTTGATTAGTCTAACTTACCTGGTCTTTCCGTAAATAGATTAATTATAAAATCGTTGTAAATACCAGGGGAGTATGGCATCTGAGCCTGGCGGGGGCTCCCGCCAAAACTCTTGGGCTTTGCTTGACACTGAGCCCATCAGCCCAATAAGAAAGAAGCCGAATTTAAGTAACTACAAGGATTTTCCAATAATAAGTAAACCCACTCAGGCAAAAACAAAAGAATGTCCGAAATTCATCGTAATTAAAAATAAAGATCCAGAAAAAAAACTCAATGAATTTAACATTTTCTTGATCACTAAAGCCATCTCTGGCCTTATAACTGATCCACTAAGCATCAAATTTATGTCTGACGGCAGCATTCTAGTTCTGACAAAAACCACGCAACAAGCTAACCTTCTTTTGAAAAAACAACACTTGTCAAACATTTGCGAAATAGTAGTTTCTTTGCATCCTACTCTTAACTCTTCATGCGGTGTCGTCTTCTCTCCAGAACTCAAAAATCTCTCCGAGCAAGAAATAACTGAAGGCCTTGCTGATCAACATGTCACAAGCTGCAAGAAGATTACTAAATTTATTGATGGAAAAACGACCAACACTCCATTGCACATCCTTTCCTTCAACCTATATGAACTCCCACAAGAAATAAAAATCGGCTTTTTGAAGACAAAAGTGGAACCTTACTTCCCCAAGCCAATGCAATGTAAGAAATGCTTCAAATTCGGTCACACCAAAAAGCACTGCAGATCTGAAAAACAAACATGTGAAGTCTGTAGCATAGACGAACATGACCCTGAACCTTGCAAACAGGTTTTATGTATCAATTGCAAGCATGAACACACCGCCACCAACAAAAATTGCCCCGCTAGCATTAAGAGAACAAAAATTTTAGAGATCAAAACCGCAAAAAAAATTACATATCAAGAAGCCAACAGACACATTCAAGAAAACCCAAATCTCTACCCCGAACCATCCATCACAAACATTCCAAAGGAAACGCTCACAGAAGCAATTGAATTAAAAAAAAAAGAGACGCGCTCTTCAAAACAAAAACCAAGCTACTCCAACCCAAAACGACTCTCAAATGATCATCGATGACGAGGCTACTACGTCATCAAGCCAAAATCCAACTAACTCTCTTTCTCAAAAAAATAAAAGCTCAACACAAACGCCCACCGATAAAGCAAACTCAAGTACTCTTATAAATAAATACTCCAACAATAACATTACACATCCAACTACACAAACAAATTTAAACAGTCTAGAACATAAAAACAACATCACCAACTATACTTCCAATTTTAAAGAAAATAAAAACAAAACTTAACAATTACACATCGACACTCTTTAAGTTTAATTTTATTAAACTTAACTGAGTGTACTTCTATTGATAGATCTTCCAATATGGTCCTTAAAATTCTTCAATGGAATTTACAAGGATACCAGAATAATTACTCCGATCTTCAATTATTAATTAATAATATAAATCCAGATATAATTGCACTTCAAGAAACGCACTGCGCATTCGGCTTCATACCGCAATGCCCCAAAACTTTCAACCCCCACTTTAATAACCACAATTACATATTATCAAATAAAAACGGAGTTGCTCTTTTAATCAAAAAGGACATACCCCATAAATACGTGACTATAAACACAGATCTTTTGGTAACAGCGGCTGTAGTTCAACTTGAAACAAAATTTATTATTATCAACACTTATCTTCATGACAAAGAAACCATTACCTCCACAAAGCTTACCGACCTGATAAGAAATCTGTCAGGTGACATAATCTTAATGGGCGATTTCAATGCTTGAAACCCACTTTGGGGCTCACCTAAACACAACACCAGAGGTAAAGAAATAGAGAATTTTGTCATAAACTCCAACATCACTTTATTGAATGATGGGTCTCCAACTCACATCTCTACACATGGCACCCTTACGCACATCGACCTCACATTATGTTCCCCACATCTTTTCCCCTTTTGTAACTGGCACACTTTGAACGACACATATTCCAGTGACCACTTTCCAATTATAACGGAAATAAGTAATTTGAGCATGTCAAAAAAAGGTAATTTCTCGCCAAAATTTAAACTTGGATACGCAAACTGGGACAAATATCAAAATTACGTCGATCAACATCTAGACACGAGAACCTGTTCTAAGAACAACAACAAAGAAGCTGCCAACTTTCTCAGAGCCATACGCTATGGAGCAAACTTGACTATCCCACAAACAAAACCAACAAAGAAGAAGAATGTTTTCTGGTGGAACAACGAACTTCAACTTCTACGAAACGATAAGCAAAAGGCTTTTCACACCCTCAAACGGCATCCCACCCAAGAAAACCTGTTGAATTACAAAAAATTACGAGCATGTTTCAAACTCAACAGCAAAAAAGCTAAAACTACAGCCTACGAAAACCTCACTTCAGCCATCAACCCGCTTACACCGACACAAAAGATATGGAACAACATAAGATACATCTCAAGTGCATATCAGGCAAACACAATAAGAGTTATTGAAACAAATGAAGGCCCCATATCTAACTCTAAGGCCTTAGCCGAAATATTTGGACAATCCTGGTCTAATTACTCAAATAATTCAAACTACCACCCACGATTTATTCAAAAGAAGGAAGAATTGGTAACCACTATCCAAAACCTCCCAGCTCCGTCCTGCACCGCCAAAAAAATCGAATCACCCATTACAATTAACGAATTTGAATTCACACTAAAGACTCTGAAAGGCTCAACACCATCATACGACAGAATTTCATATCCAATGATTTCCCACTTGTCAAATCCAGCTGAAACCCGATTATGCAACCTCTACAACAATATCTTTTTGAACGGCGTACTTCCACATCAATGGAAAACAGCAACGATCATCCCGATTCTTAAACCACAGAAAAACAATAACAAGTTGGAAAGCTATCGTCCGATATCTTTACTACCTTGCCTTAGTAAGGTTCTAAAAAAGATAATCTCGAAAAGATTATTGTGGTTTATGGAACAAAATAACCTCATTAATAGATCTCAAGTAGCGTTCAGACCCAATAAAGGCACCATGGATGCATTACTGCACATAGACTACACCGTTTCCAACATTCTATCGTCTCGAAACCAATGTACTATAATTTCAATAGACTTCGAAAGAGCCTTCGAACGAATTGGTGCACACACCATAATTCAGCAACTGCTGAAATGGAGACTTGGCCCGAAAATTATAAATTTCATCAAATCCTTTCTTACACACCGCAAATTCAGAGCAAAAGTAAACAACGAATATTCAACACCTCGGGATCTTGATAACGGTATCCCTCAAGGATCGCCCTTGTCTGTGATACTCTTTATAATTGCATTCAACAATGTGAGTAACATTGTTAACGCTGAGAAAATTATTGATCATGCAATATACGCGGACGATCTTCTCATTATCGCTAAAATCACTCTACCTAACTTAATTCAAGAAGTTTTGAAAAGAATCCTTGTTAAAATAACAGAATGGTCTGAATCATCTGGTGCGATAATATCCACCCCAAAATGCCAACAACTACACATATGTCGAAAAACAAGCTGCAATAACTTCTCCTTAAACCTGGGTAATCTAACTCCAATCAGTGTTCAAACGATGAAAGTTCTAGGGCTTCATATAAGCAAAAACTACAGATGGTGCACTCACATTGAACAACCGAAAAAACGTCTAACGCCATGTTTGAATATTGTTAAATACCTCTGTAGCAAAAAGAGCAATGTCCATACTTACGCAATGCTTAACGTCATACGTGCAATAATCCAATCGAAAATTGATTACGGACTTCCAATCTACGGATACTGTGCAAAGAGTGATCTAAACAAAATAAAAACTTATATTAACGCCTCACTAAGGATTGCACTAGGTGCCTTCCGCACAACTCCGATACATAATCTCCTCGCTGAAGCCGGTTTCCTACCCCTCGAGGAACGTAGAGACCTACTCACCGCCAAACTCATCCCAAAGCTACTAACATCCCATGGTTCCCCTTTACATAAGGACTTCTTGGCAACTATCAGGCGAAAAACCAATCCGAAAATAGAACACACTATTCTTAGAGCTACACAATCAGCAAAAGAACTCAACATTTCGCTCATAACCATCAACACAAAGCCAGGATCATTCCCACCATGGTTTTTCAATAACAGCAGTGTTGACACCCAACTCTCTGTTTTTAAAAAAGCTAACCTGCATTCAAGCCACTTCAGGCAATTGTTTACTGAAAAGTTTGAAAATTTATCCCAACAAAATTTCAATTTTCTGTACACTGATGGTTCGGTTATTAACTATAACATCGCCTACGCAATAGTTGATCAAAATTTCAATACCGTCAAAACCCAGAGTCTCCACTACCACAGCAGCATATTTACAGCGGAAGCAGCAGCCATTATTAGTGCTATAGAATACGCCGAAAAAAGAAAAGGCAAATATTGCATCTTTTCCGACAGCCTTTCAGTCTTAAACGCCATTCAGAATTTAAACTGCGGTCTCATACCCATCAACAAAATCCGCAACAAACTTTGCCAACACGCTACAAAAATTCAAATTGTTTGGATCCCAGGACACGTAAACATTCCTGGAAACGAAGCAGCTGATGCTGCAGCTAAGTTGGCCACCAACTCTCCCATCAACACTTCCCACATCATCAACCCACATGATTATTTAAAAGCAATAACAAACTCACAAGCTGCAAAATCCGTTCAAAACTTTAAAAATATAAACAACTATTACACCAGCCTAATCAACCCTTCTCGTTCCAGAGTTGGTCTTCCAAACAATCTACAGAGGATAGAACAAAGAGCAATAACTAGGCTTAGACTCGGTCACACACTACTTACACACCTTCATCTCATCGACAAGCAAATAACTAACATTTCATGTATCTTTTGCAACCATCCGCAAAAAATGTCGATTGAACATATCCTGAACACCTGTCCTAAATTCCAAACAGACGCCTTAAGGATCGACCGCATCGCAATAATTAAAAAGCCTAACCTTGATAATTGCTTACAAATTTTAGAATTTTTAAAAAAGTACAATCTGTTCAGTAAAATATAAAAAAAATAAGATATATATATATATATTTAATTTAGATAACCAATTTGTAAAATTTCTCACTCAATAAGAGCAAAGGCTGATGGCTTTTTTGTTAGTGCCTTAACTCCTTAATTTATTGTAATTTTAAAATTGCTTTAAATAAATTATAATAATAATAATAAAACCTATTCGAAAGATTATCTTGAAATTGTCTAATGTGATAGTTAAAGAAAATAAAAGTTAACCAAAATAGTGTTTGACTTTTCTTTAAATATTACGCTCATCTATAGCATAGCTGACAACAAGCAAAAGAAACTTGTTGAACAAAACCGATGATTATGAGCAAAATATGAGCATAAGAAGATAGTTAATTTTTTTCTAAGGCCAGTAATAACATGTATGTCTATTGTGTAGGCATCATCGCTCTCATTTACTCCTTCGCTTTTTTACTGAAACTTAAAAGGTGCAGAAACTGGAACTGGTAGTGTAGTGTGTGTGAGTTTGGTAACAACCCATTAAACATTTTCATTCAGAAATGAATCATAATAAAATAAAAAAAGTGAACAACTCGACCGAAAAAGAATACAGAAAAGAATCATTTTGAATTCTTTTACCTGGGCTCTTAGACACCGATTTGAATCATTAAAGGGAATCATTTAGGATTTTAAAATTCTTCATTTAAATGAACGTATATGTTCTATATATTCATTTAAATGATTACTTCATGAATCTTGTCTGAATCATTTAAATTAATATAATATGATTCGTTTAAGTGAAGGTTTTCAGTTCAATTCCATTCAACCAATTCATAATTTTAATTTTTTTTTCAAGTTTCTTCGCCTTTGTGCTTCTGCAAAAGAAAAGGAATAATAATGAATAATGTACATATTTGGTTTCTGAAAATAATTGAACATTTTATATTATCTATATATCTGCTGGACCAATTTTAATGGTTTTTAATTCGATGGATTTGTCTCCGCCCCGAATAGCAGAATACATCTTAAAAACAATGAAAACATCACAAACGGTGCCAATGTTAAAAAATAATAATTTGCTCACTACAAAAAAATAAAAGCTAAATAATTAATTTTGCTTGAAAATCATGTCAAATCGACAAAAAAAAAAATATAATTGAAAATTTGTTGTTTTCTAAACAACGACGAAAGCAAAGCAGAGGCGGGCGCGTACTCAAGTAAGCAAGAAAGCAAATGAGATTTACATATGTTCATATTATGTAGGTACCTATAACCAATGTATGCAACTGGAATGAAATAAGTGCATGAAGGATAAGTTTAAAAAAAGTCTCAACAACGGAACGAATTACATACAACACACATGTATGTATGTATGTATAATGTATGTACATATATTTATGTATGGGTTTTCTGTTAGGCTGTCCAAATTATTTTTCTCCTAGGCCAAGATATTGGCCACGCTTGAGATGCTGGCCATATTTTCAAGACTCGAAAAAAAACCAAATAATACAAAAGTTACAATGTTCAGTAATTAACTTAGTCATTGGGCGCTTTCAGTTTGGTCTTGGATAGCCTATATCATTGATAGATACAAACATGAGTACCATAATTAGCTGTTTACGAATTTCAATGGCTGTTCCACCTATACCAAAAATTGTTGGATAGTTTTGTATTTGTTTGGTTTGAATCTCTGCTATTTTTTTTTTTTTTTTTTAATGGAAAGCAAAAACAAAAAGCTATCCGGATAGCCTATCCAAGTCAAAGTTAACGCGCCCATTAATCAGATGGATGACCTTCTTAATTTTTTTTTTTTTTTAAGAACCAAGGCCTAAGTGCCTTAATCTTATCAACAATTCTCTGGGTACGTGTGAAGAATCGAGAGGACCTACAATTTATCGCCGATTCCGAACGGCTAAGTTGAGAAGCACTTTTTCATGACAGATTGATCCTCTTGGAAGTGTTGTCAATTCTTTGCAAGAGGCAGTACCCGTGAAAGATGAAATAAAAAATTTATGGGCACGAGTAGGACTCGAACCCACGACGTTCTGCTTAGCAGCCAACGCACCTAGCCACTAACCCACGGGCAGCTGCGTCGTATGAGGCTGGTAAATGTGATCTCACAAACATTTGTTGAACTAAACATACAAGAAGTTTTGGCAACATTTTGGAGCATTTTTTGCAATTTGAAATCATTCGATTCCTCCTCCGGTTGCCCTCTATCTAACAGCTCATTCAGCACTTATTTCCCTTAAACATGTTAGGAAATGAAAATCCAATGCAACATCTCTAAAATGTATATGATTGCAAAAGTCCATGATTTGAGAAGAGATACCAAAGACCAACAAGAAATCATTGAAAGTATTAATTAATAGAATTTGCTGGTGTTTTGACAGAAGATTTAAGACAAACTCACATGTTACACATGCGAATAACGTGATATTGAATAAACATTCGACTATGTGCTCATCTGTCATCTCTTGCACATTTCCTTTTAAAGACAAGAAAAATAAAAAAAAACGTTACATAATTTCTTAGTCCTGCGGAAAACATATATGGAATGCGAGAACGACGTCCCGCGGGTCGGCTAGTTTATAAATATAAGTACTTACTTAAACGCGTCAGCTCTAAACGAAATCTTTGATAAAGTCAGGAATGTTAGTATTAACAATGTTTCACTCTTTTCGAGACAAGGTGCCGTTATCATTACCCCTTTGCAAAAAGAAATAAGGAAAACAAAGATTACGCAAGTTCGTTCTTCTTCATTTATATACCAGGATCCTTTTTTGAGATTTGCCTGTGTTCATTCATATTTAGCTCACATACATGAATGAAAACAAAATGTCAACATACTCGTTTTGTCTTGCAAGTAAAAGATTGTAGATTTTTTGTCTATCATCAGAATTTAATCAAATAAATGAAGGTTTTTTGAACAAATATTCTTCACATTGTGTGAAGGAAATCTGAACCTTCACCAAAATGTTTGCTGGGAATTGTATTTCACTAAAAATGCTGTTTGGTCAAAAATGTGGTTTGTTGAAAATTGTTTGCGTGTTTGGTCATAAATGTCGTTTGGTGAAAAATGCTGCGTGGTCAAAAAAGCTGTTTGGTGAAAATTGTCATTTGGTGCTACTAGCGCCACCTAAGCAGCCAAACTTGGAACTACAGATTTCAAAAAATTTCGCGACAGTGGTGCCATCTAAAACTAAAAAGCAAGTTTGCTACAAGCGTATGTGTGTGTGAAAAAATAAAATTTGAAGTATTTGGAGGGTAAAACGTAGGTAGGTTTCCAATTTTGTTATTTCTGATCAGTGTTACTTGTCATCAATCACAATTATTTACGTGTCGATTATGTGCAAAATGTAAGTGCAATTCGCTTCACTGATCAGTTATAACAAGATTGGAAACCTACCTAATTTTTACCCTCCAAATACCTCAAATTTTATTTTTTTCATCATTAGTTAGTTAATTTTTCCCATTGCTTATAAAATCCTCTTTTGTTTCGCACCAATTGAATGGCCATATTCTTAGGAAGCCGAAGCTCTGGCATTGGTATGACACAGAGAACATAATCTACTTGTAGTTTGAGTGTCTTAATAAACAGTGGAAACAGTACAGTTTCAATCATAAGCAGGTAGTTCGGCAAATTGGGAGGCAGATAAAAAAAGTGTTTCAACCATTTCGTCCTCTGACGCACCCAAACCTGTGCAGCATACATTAGGATTGGTTCTGCTACAGTTTCAAAGTTCCGATTTTTTCTACTGTAACTTATGTGTTTGGTGTTCAAGCAATTTTTTCAAAGTGCGTTTAATGCAGTTTTTGCTTTAGTTAGCTTTTTATTCAAATATTTGTCCATATTCATATTTTGTGTTAATAATACTCCCAGATATTTGTATTCTTTTAAGACCTTAACAGCATTTCCACCATTTTTGCTTGCTCTAGTTCTGCCTCCTCCCTTTGTTATAATCATAACCTTGGACATGTCTGGATTAACCACAAGGTTCCACAGCTTACAGTATTCGTGAAGCTAATTTATCATTAGCTGTAGAGTTTCAGGTGAGTAAGCCATCATCACTACATATCGTCAGCAAGAAGAAGCGCTTTTATTTGCAAACCCGCAAATTCATCTATGAAAAGTGCAAGCAGATCGGGGCAAAGTGCGCAGCCTTATCTGCAGTGGCGGCGCAAGACCAAAATTTTATGTGGGCAAGACAGATGTTGCGAGGCCCTATTCTGTGGCGACCTGAAGACGGATTTTAAGAACTGATTAAAAAAAAAAAAAAAACATTATCACTTCAAAGCTTTTATTCATAAAAATACAAATTGTCATCTCCACCTCGTATACATTTCTTAAAGTGTATATTTAAAATATTTATATTTCTTTATTAAAGGAACAGAAATTTCCTGCTTTTCACTTTACTAAATTCTTTAATTATTATTTCGTAATTCAGCCTAGATGTCATGTCTGATTCAATTGATAAAACAGCCAAAGCTGAAAGTCTTTCCTGGCTCATTGCGTTTCTTAAATAATTTTTTATTAATTTTAATTTTGAAAACTCCTTTTAGCAGAGGCTGTACTTACCGGAATTGTTCACAAATAGGGTAACTTTGGGTAAAAAATAAAATGAAAAGGCGTAGAATTTGCTTATGAAAATTCATTATTTGGCTTTTCTAAATCGTGACGGTGACAGAAATTGTGCACATCCTTATCAATTTAAAATTAAGAGTGATTAAAGTAAGAAAACACGTTAAATTGAAACAATAAATTTCTGTATTTTCTCGAAAACTAAGGAATTTAAATTTTTTGTTTTCATTAAAACGAACAATAATTAAATGTTTTAGTATTTTTAATTTCCAGCACAGGGATGCTCTTTGAAAAAACAATGAAAAACTGAATTGTATTCGGTTTTGGAAACGATGTCGCGGCCACTTATGACACGTTCTATGGAACAAAAAAATTATAAAAACACCGACAAATTTGTCGGTTCATTTAGGTATATTAGTTTTGAAACTAAACAAATCTACATATTATTTATGTTAATTTTTTCCCACTTTTTGAATTTTGAGACAAGAAGTTGTTTATGTAATGCAAATAAAGATGACGAATATTTTCACGTTTGGTCAAAAGGAAAACAGCAACCCTGTTTACTTTTTTTTCATGTTTTTTCTATTTTTCGAGAACAAGAATCAAATTGACAATGAAATTTACTTACTTACTTACTTCTAAATTCAATGGTGCTAATCAACAATTCTAGTGTGATACTAGCTTAAAATGACGGTTGAGTCATGATTGAAACTAAAATTGTTCATTGGTGGTAAATTTGAAAATATGATAGTAAACAAAAGAGAATTGTCAGAATGGAAAAATTTCCCCTCATCTCTTTGTTTTTATAACTCACATTATTATTCATGCACACGAAAAAAAAAATGAAAATTGCGGGTTCTAGGGAGTAAAACGTAAGACAGTTTCACATCTTATTATTTAGTTAATCTTTGCTAGCGACTCCGTTGCGTCTTGCGTGCGTGTGGTACTTTAATCTGATTGGTTGGCTTCCTAGTAAAGAAAGTAAAAAAATAAAACAAGAGATTCCCCGCACTGGTCGACGCGGCAAGGATTTACTCACGATGGTTACGCAACCTAACAAATGTTGCCAGACTAAAAAAATATTTCACAACAAAATTAATCAATTTCTGTTTTTATTTTATTCTCACAGAAGCAATGCATACAAATTTTTGAAGCGCGAGGCCCCTTGTACCGCGAGGCCGTGGGCAAGGGACCACGTCGCGTCGCCCACTCCTTACGCCGCCTCTGCTTGTCTGACACTTGTTTTGTTTGCAATCCAATCAGATACATTTGCTCTATTTTATACTGCCTATTTCTCTCTATATTAATTCTGAATCAGTTGTCCAAATTTATGAGATATGCCAAGCCCGTACAGCTTGTACATAAAGACATCCCGGTTAACCGTGTCGAACGCTGCTCTGAAATCCACAAAGAGTACATAAAGCTTTTTACTTTTTGTCAGGAATGAATCCGCAATACTTTTGAATACAAAAATGTGATCAATAGTAGAGTAGCCCGGTCTGAATCCTGCTTGGAATTCACTTATATTATATTTATTGAAGCGATCCTCTTTTTGAGTCGACTCTGAAGTACCGCAGTGAAAATTTTGTATTTGTCGTTGGGAAACGAGATACCTCTGTAGTTCGCAAGATTTGATTCACAACTTTTCTTGTAAATAGGAACCATAGAGCTTCCTTAAACTGTTGTGGTATTGTTCCGTCTTCTAAAACATTGTTCATTAGGCCAGTCAGCGTTGAAATAAGATAATGGGTTCCATACTTGTATCTTAATGTCTGTGGTTCCATTGCGGAGAATTGTTCTAAGGGTACCGTTTAAATTTTCAAAACATGTAGGCAAAGAAATAGAATCTGCAGTGAAAAAGGTCCCAAGCAAACTCTATTTTTAAACTTAAGAATAAAATGGTCAATGTGGCGAATACGTACTACTTTTTTATTTTAAGAATTCGTCAAGCTTCTTTTGAAAATTCTTGCAATTTTCTGAATTGTACAAACTAACTGAGTTGCAAAACCCATTTTCGTCGAGTTCATTTCCATCACTTTGTTCGATCAAAATACAAGAAGTATAGGAACAAACATAGGTATAAATCTTCTCCACTTACCTTCACCTGTTGCAAGTAAAAATAAAATTACATAATGTTAAACAAAGTTTATTTTTAATTTTATTTAAAAACATTTTGTTTTTTAACTCCTTTTCAATTTTCATAGAGCAGTAATAGGTATTAGATTTTCTTACCAAGTACTTAATATTTATTTTCTAAATAATTACAATTTGCGCTAAGAAATTTTATATTTCTCGGTATATCTCAGCAGAATTAGAACTAAAACAACTCAACAAAATTTAAATAATTCATAGGGTAATTCATCAACCTCCTTAACTGCAATTTTCCATTTTTAAAAATACTAGGTAATTATTATTCTTAAAATTATATATTTTCTTTAAAAATTCAAAATTTCAGTACAGCTTTTCGTCGAAATTTTAATTTGTATTCTTCTCGTTTGTTTGAATTTTAAAAACAAACATTCCATGTTTTTACTTTTATTTACAAATATTTTGTTTTCAACAGTTATTTTATTACATTAAGTTAAAATAATAATGTTTTATAATTTCCTTCATCATAAAATATTTTCTCAGAATGTTGTGTACTTTTCATTTCCTTTGCCATATTTGATTTGTTTTTAATATACACAGACACAGACGCACACTTACACAACTGGAAATTGGGAGCTGCATCATCTTCTCCTTCTATTTGTTATTTATGTTTGAGATTAAATTTTGATTATTATTTATTCATGAAAGTACGAATACAAGTAGTAGTAGGTAGGAAGGTAGGTAGGTACTCCTAGTGAATATTTGTTTTCCAGTATATTTCGAGAAAACAATCTCTCAAGGAAAACAAATCCTCTTTGTTCCCTTAAGATTTAAATCAATTTTAACTAATCCTGCATTGATGATTTTGATGTGATGCGAGTGCAATAGATTAATATTTTCAGTAGTCTTACCTTCAACTTCCGGTTGAATTGCTCGCATACAGAGAAATCTATCATATCATAAATCTTGCAAATAAACTGGAAACTTATGCGTTTCCGGTAGACATTTTCGGTTGAGTTGATTTTCCAACCAATAAACGGGAGTATGATTTAAGAGGTTCTTAATTATAAAATTGTTGTTGTATTTACATAGAATTTAAGTTATTGTTATTCTATCTTACGAGGATTTCTATATTTTATTTGAGAAAACAATTGTTTCTGTCATCTTAAGGGTTGCTTTGAAAATTTGCTTTTATGGGGAAAAAAGCTGTTGAATTTTATTAAATTTATGCACAATTTTATTCACACATGAAAGTTAACAAAAATACAAGGAAATGTGCTTAATTAGAACGAAATAACATCACAAACATTTCATTCATTCAATCACTTTCAGTCACACATGCGAATGAAGACAGTAAGCCCCGCTTAAGAGTGCCTGATATTCCAAGCCAATTTAGGAGTATGTTTGAGGATCCTAAACGGGCCCTACTGTACCTGTATGCAGGCAGAGTATATAAGATAAACTGCTGTTGTAATTAATTATTCCTTAAGATACACACAAATATGGGATAAGACCCATAAATCTAATGGATACTTCTGGTTGTTTAACTGGTTAAATTGTAAGTTGTTATGAGAAGAGGTTGATTGCGAGGAAAGAAGAAGAACATTTGAATCCTAACAGAGATGTCCCATCGTATATCTCCTTCTGTTCGTTATTTCGAGTGATAATCACACACAATGTTGATATCTGTTTGTTGCACTCAAGTTTCTCTCTACTGCTGTTGCTGTCGTCAATGATGTCCTTCTTAAGCTGAGGCTGGTTGAAGGGCCAGCATTTGACCGAAATACCACATCAAAAAGCTAATGACCCAAGGAATCAGATGGAATAGCCCTTGAATGTCCTTGATACTGTTGCTTCTAGCACTGCCAGATGTTATCGCCGAAGCTGAATATTCTCCTGCAAATGATAGGGAAGGTGTGAAGTAGTTTTATTTAATTTTTGTTTTAAGAGATTTTGTTCATCGATATGTGAGTTCTTAAATTTTTTTCCCCCTAACGAGCTTGTCTGGATGTTTGATCCTTTTTGTTTGGTTGAAAGGGTTCATAACCAAAATATTTGTGTATTTAAGTTATTCTTGTGGTTTCAAGTTTATTGATAAATAATTTCAAGGGTCTTCGAAACACACAAAAATGATATGCTTCTAAGGAATTTAATTTTGATTTGGGTTAAGTTTTGCGGATTAACTTCTCTTTAGGCAAAGGCCGTCCAATTGAGAGAAATGTAGTGTAAAGTGTAAGGTTTTGAACAAAATTAAATTGTTAAGTAGTCTTAAAATTGTTGTTTCGAGTTGAAACATTATAGGATTATTTGAAGAAGTATGTTTTATATGTCTCAAACGCTTTGTGGTCTTTGACCGAAAAATTCAATTAAGAACGGCTAAATTGAATGAGATGATATTTGATCGTCCGGACACATTTTGTATAAGTACTGTGTAGAGAAGAACATTTAATGTTAATCAACTGAAACTTGTCATGTCTTTTTCACTCAAATAAAAACGCCAAATAATCCTAGCAATTTTAAAGGGTAATGTTTCTCATCAATCTTTTTTCACCTAATAACTTTTTTGATTGATGAACCTGTCAGTGTTATTAACCTGATTAAAGAAAAGCGAGTAAATGTAGTTAAATGCAATATTACGAAAGTTTGTAATTATTTTTTTTCCTGTTTCATGCCTGACATTCTTTTTAATGTTCCGTAATATGATAAAAATAATTCGAAAATAAATTACAACAATAAGTTCGTTAAACACGACGATAAATGATTACATTTATATTTTTCCTGAAAATGCATGTACAGCGTGGGTTATTTAAATGCGTTTTCTAAGGGGCTATTTATTTGCTTTGTAAAAACTCTCAAAAACTTAAACTTATTTGAGAGTTCCGTTGAAATATCATTCTGGAATATTATATGCCCAAAAACTAATTCAACTACATTTTTGAAAAAAAAAAACTAAATTTTAGTAGACCTCTTTGAAGACAGAATGTCATTCTTGAATGCCTTTGGCTTCATTGCGAAGACTTTTTCTAGAAGCAGGAGCATAACCTTTTAAAATGGGCAAGTCTGGACTCATTTCTATTCCTACATTTTTTTCGGGGGCATGAAAGGTTATCTTTAAATCATTGTAATTGACTTCACAGTACTTCGGACATAAATGTGACGAACTACAGACACATAGCAGCACTGGCGACTGAGGCCATTGGATGGATCTTTAAAACAAATGTTTGCATTCCAAAGAAAAAACATTAAGTATTAAAAACTGTCTTCCTTGAATCAAATACCTAGGGGTCACCCTTGACAGTAAATTCCTCTGGAATAAACACATTTGAATTACAGTCGACAAAGCCACTGAAGCCCTCATGAAATGCAAAAGAATAGCAAGCAATTCATAGGGCTGCAAGCCACATATAATATGATGGTTGTATACCATGATGTAGTGTTCGTGGCTTAGTGGTTAGGTGCGTTGGCTGCTAAGGAGAACGTCGTGGGTTCGAGTCCTACTCACGCCCATAGTTTTTATTTCATCTTTCACGGGCACTGCCTCTTGCGAAGAACTGACAAAACTTCCAAGACTATCACAATCTGTCATGAAAAAGTGCTTCTCAACTTTGTTTGCCGTTTGGAATCAGCGTTTAATTTTAGGTCCCCTCCATTCTTCACACGCACCCAGAGAATTTTTGATGAGAGTAAGCCGCTTAGGCATTGGCCCTTCAAGAGCTGTCGAGCGACTCTATTTTTTATACCATGATGGTAAGACGCTTAATTACGTATGGTGCTATTGCATGGTATAATAAAACTTGTTACAGGTAGGAAATCACTAGAAAATGGACAAAGGCTCGCCTGCATTTGCATCACAGGAGCTATGAGAACTTACAGCTATAGACGTACTTCTGCATTTGACTCCACGCAATATTATTATTGAATACACTGCTTTAGGGAGCCATTATAAGATTTGTCAAGGAAGGAACTATACCTGAAAAGTGAATAAGCAACAGAGACAGAGACCCCCTGCCCAAGTTGGTCACAAGCTATAACTTTGTGAAAAATTATGAAATACAATTAAATAGTGTAAACGAATAGATAGGTGAAAGTAACAACTATTCACTCAAAGAAAACACCATCAAATGGTAGATAGACGGGTCGAGAACAGCTGAGGATACTGGTGCGGGAATATATGGGTCCGAACCGGCTTCTCCATCCCAATGGGTCAATCTCTCAGAATTTTTCAAGCAGAGATCAACGCAATTAGCAAATGTGCAGAACTCAATCTCGAAATGAATGACTGTAACAAAAATATTGCCATTAATGCCAGATAGTCAGGCAGCACATAAAGCGTTAAACTCCTAATTCAAAAATCGTTATGGAATGCATAGGCAGATTAAATGAACTAGGCAAGAAGAAACAACAAAGTAACTCATCATTGGGTACCTGGACATATAGGGGTTCAGGTAAATGAGTAAGCAGATATACTGGCAAAGACAGGTGCCATGACGCTGCCGCTAGTAGGATCGGAATCCTACTGCGGAATAGGAGAAAACATCATTAGAAGTAAAATGAACATAGAAGAGGAAACCAAGAGAAGAAACAACTAGGGAGACAGGTTTCTGTGTGACTAAAACCAAAAGCGCAACATTGGCCTGCTTCAGTCTAGGCAGGAATAATCTCAGAATAATTATTACTGGTTGTCTCTCGGGACATTGTAAATTGAAAAGGCATCTTAGCACCCTAAAATTAGTAGAAAGTCCAACATGCAACGAAGCAGATGAAACACCGGACCATATTCTAAGCAGTTGTGGTGCACTTATCTACCAAAGGTTAAAACACCAAGTGCATTAGCAGATTGAGGAAAAATATCTTCCATCTGTATTAGTCCTCTAAGTTCTTAAATTCCTTAGGGATATAAGGTTAGAGGAGGAGCTGTAGTTTGAGGTGCTAACTCATAAGCTAATTAAGGGGATACAAATAGATCCTTAGTAAAGACTTTTTAATAAGCAGAGCTTTAGATGTTTTCGGAATGAAAGTTTATTAAGATCTAAATAACAAATTATAATTTTCACAGAGAAATATGATCGAACAAGTATTGAAATAGAAAGTAGTTATATGTTATTAAATTACAGGTACATATTCAACACCGCCACTTAATTTAAGCTAACATTAACTTCAATGATTTATAAAATTCTAAATGAGATTAATAAACAAAATAATTTAATCATGAGTCAGTGTTAAATTTAAATTCTTACGATGTTTCTCAAACAAAGTTCGACCAATTCCTTTAGTCATAACATCTGCCAGCTGATCACCACTTGGCTTGTATTCCAATCTGATTTCTTGATTTGAAATAGCTTCGCGAATAAAATGGTATTTAACTTCAATGTGTTTCATCCTTTTATGTTCGCGTGGTTCTTCCCCTACCTTGATGCAAGACATGTTATCTTCATAAATAATGGTCGGTGAACTTAAAACGAAACCCATCTCATTAAGCAAGCTTCGCATCCATTTGACTTCGCAGATTCCTTCGCCAAGAGCGATGTATTCCGCCTCTGTCGATGATAAGCTAACGGTTGCTTGTTTTCTTGACGCCCAACTAACGTTATTGTTGAAGACTTTCAAAACGTATCCGGAAATGGAATTTCTATCATTTTTATCGTTAGCCCAGTCGGCATCAGTAAAACCAATCAACAAATCCATCTGTTGATCTCTTCTAAAAATCATCTTCATATCTAGAGTTGCCTTGATATACCTCAAAATCCTTTTTGCATTCATAAAGAGTTCAGTAGTAAAGCAGCTTTGAAACTGACTGAAATAATTTGTTGCTGCACAAAGGTCTGGTCTGGTAGTAAGAGTTGCATATGTTAGACATCCAATCAATTCTCTATACGGAACGTCAGGAAGCTCATTTGGGTTTCCTTTGGCAAGATTTAGACCACTTTCTTTTGGAGTTGCTACGCCCTTGCAATCACTCATTCCGAACTTCTTGAGAACATTTGTTAAATACTGTTTTTGAGTAATACTTATGGTTCCTTTTTCAACGTTTTGTTCAATGTGCATTCCCAAGAACGTGTTTACCTTGCCAATGTCAGTCATATCAAATTCTGTACCAAGCAAGTTCATGATGACGGCTATTTTTTGCTGATCTATAGAAACGATTAGTAAATCATCAACGTAAAGTAAAACAAAACTTCTGACGCCAGATTCGTCTTTTGTATACAAGCATCGATCCGCTTCGCAAGGCTTAAATCCAATTCTTAACATGAATTGATTGAATCTAGCATTCCATGCCCGAGATGCCTGCTTTAACCCATAAAGTGCCTTATTCAACTTACATACCTTAATACCATTTTTAAAACCTTCAGGTAAGTCCATGTAAATGTTTTCTTTCAACTCGCCGTTAAGAAAAGCACTTTTGACGTCCATTTGATGTATGTACATTGTACATGTTGAATTTAGTTGCGATTGAAAGGAGGGTTCTCACTGTAGTAAGCTTAGCGACTGGAGCATACGTCTCACTATAATCAAAACCGATTACCTGGGAGAATCCTCTTGCAACTAGACGTGCTTTGTATCTATCCACTTCGCCATTTGCCTTTCGCTTCAATTTGAAAACCCACTTACAGGATACTGGCTTTCTATCTTTTGGCAGGTCACACTCGGTCCAGGTATTATTCTTGATTAAGGATGAATATTCTTCATGAATTGCCTTCTTCCACGCACTCCAATCACTTCTTTGTTTAGCTTCGCTGATTGTAAGGGGATCATTGTCGACATACTGCTGAGCCGATAACGCAAAATGAGCATTTTCCTTGTATTCATCATATCGCTCAGGTGGTCTTCTGTTTCTAGATCTACGTCTTAAATTCGAATTTGTCTCATCACTTTCCACTTTCGTTTCATCATCACTGTCTTCATCATCAAGGCTCAAATACTCCTCTCTGTCATTATTTTCTTCTTCAGAATTCAATTTTAACTTTTCAGAACCTTGAGTAAGCGATGATGCCTTTTCTTCCCCTTCGGAAACAGATGTGTCAATATTAATTACCTTTTGTCGATTAAATACAGAACTTTCATTAAAGATCACGTTTCTACCAATGACCAAAGTGTTATTTTCAACATTCCATAATCTGTATCCATTTGTGGTATAACCAACCATAACGCATTTGACAGATTTCGAATCAAATTTGTTACGCTTCTCAGTCGGAATATGTTTATAACACGAAGAACCAAATATTCGTAGATTCGACAAGTTCGGTTTGGTTCCGAACCAAATCTCTGCTGGAGTCTTATTGACAAACTGTTTCCCAAAAGCGCTTGTCGGACATCGATTCTTGACATAATTCGCTGTTAAAATTGCTTCTGACCAGAACTTTCGGTCAAGACCACTTGCGTTTAACATAGTTCTTGCTTTCTCTACTAAAGTTCTGTTAAGACGTTCAGCCACCGAGTTCAGTTCAGGATTATATGGCACTGTATAAGTTAATTGAATACCTTTACCTTTGCAGAATTGGATCATCTCCTTGGATATATACTCTCCTCCATTATCTGCTTTAAGTTTCGCTACTTTAGAACCATGAAACGCTTCAGAACTTGCAACAAAATCTTGAAACTTTTGAAAAACTTCACTTTTTCTTGTTAAGCAATAGACACTACTCGCTCTTGAAAAATCATCTGTAAACGTGACGAAGTACTTTGATCCATCATGTGAAGGAATAGACATAGGTCCACATACGTCGCTGTGACTTAATTCCAAAATTCTAGCAGAACGTGGTTTATTCTTCTGTGGAAATGGTTGTCTTGACTGCTTTCCTAAAACGCATGCTTCACAAAACTTCTCTTTGTCGTCTACTTGAACACTCTCTAGACCGTTTACCATTTTTCGACCAATCATCTTCTTCATATCGACAACATTAAGATGTCCTAATCGAAAATACCAAAAAGTCTGTGAAATTCTTGAATTTCCATTGCTAATTCCAACGAATTCTTCTTTGTCTATTTGGAATTCAACCTCGTACAGTTTTCCAGCGCTGTGAGCTACGAAAATGGTTTCATCATTGAAAGATACATAAGCCAAATCACCGACGAAAATAACTTTGAATCCACGCTTAGTTAAGCTTCGGATTGACAATAAATTACAATTCAAACCTTCAACATACAACACATCTCTCAATGCTTTCGTAGTACAATCACCGTTATGTAGAGTTTTAATTAAAATATCTCCTCGTTGCTTGGCTGTTAACGTTGCATTCTTCTTGGCAACAGATATGCTAACATCTTCGATATCCCATACTTCATGAAAATAAGATTCACTGTTTGCCATATGCTCTGTAGCACCTGAATCCAGAACGAATCTAACTGAGGACGACCTTGACTTTGAATCTTCGTCAACCGATGCTTCCTTAGCCACCTCATTCAAGCTACTAACCGCACTCATCGAAACAACTTCTTCCCTTGAATGTGTTGCATTTGCACTTCCCTTATTTCGATTTTCTTTCTTGAAAAAATTCTTCTTAAATTTCTTCTTAGGATTTTTTGGACATTGGGACTTAATGTGGCCTAATTGACCACAACCGTAACAAACTATTCCAGCATTCATTGCAACTGATGTTAACCTAGGGTTCGGACTCATGGATTTTCTTTTGTTGTGTTCATCCAACAATCGACACTTGACAAAATCCAAAGTTAATTTGTCTTGTTCCATAGTCTCAATAGCAATAACCAATTGATCGTAGGACTTCGGTAACGTAAGCATCAATGAAATAGCCACATCCATGTCTACCATCTCCTTCCCAGAATTCTTGAGATCTCAAATCAATTTATCGAAAGACAAAATATGTTCCTTCATATCATCTCCTTCATGGTATGACATCGCATGTAGTTGACGTTGCAACAAAATTCGACCAGAAATGGTTTTTCGTTCGAAAATGCAGGCCAACCCATCTACCATCTCTTTTGCTGTACATTTTCCCTTGATATTTTCTAAATGGTTATCGTGAATGCTTTGAACAACAATATTTTTGCACATCTTTTCCTCACGGCGGATTTTTGCCTTTTGTTCTTCATTTGCTGCAGACGCAATCAAGCTTTCCAGATCTTTCTGAATGTAAATTCCCAAATCTTTTTCATCCAGAGCCGTCTCAATCCGAAAACGCCAGTTATTAAAGTTGGTCCCATCGAAAAGTGGAATTCCAGTTTTGGTATTTATTGAAGTATCCATAATTCAAATAAAAAAAATAATTACCAAACAATTATGTAAGTATTCCTGGGCCCATAACCTAAAGACTTTTTAATAAGCAGAGCTTTAGATGTTTTCGGAATGAAAGTTTATTAAGATCTAAATAACAAATTATAATTTTCATAAGCAAACAATTCACAGAGAAATATGATCGAACAAGTATTGAAATAGAAAGTAGTTATATGTTATTAAATAACAGGTATATTCAACACTTAGGTCGTATTAAAATTGATTCATTCATTCATCTTCCTAAAAAATATTCCCTTATGTTTAAATTTTCTAAAAGTCAATTCATCGAATCTGCAGTGAAAAAGAACCCAAACGAACTCTTTTTTCAACCTAGAAGACAATGGTCACTGTGGCGAATACGTACTATTTTTTTCAAGACTTCTTCAACATAAAGCTTAAATTTGATAATTCTTACAATTTTCTGAAATGTATATTAAAGAAAATATGGTCGTGCCCGAGGTTATGTGCGTTGAGTTTTGCGAAGAACTTTGAGGGTTCCGATCCTACTCGTGCCCATAACGTTTTTATTTCTTCTTTCACGGGAACTGCCTCTTTAAAAGAATTAACAACACTTTCAAAAGTATCAATCTGTCATACAAAAAATGTGCTTCTCAATTTTGCCGTTTGAAATCGGCGTTAAATTGTAGGTCCCTTCAATTCTTCACACGCACTCAGAGAATTGTTGATGAGTGTAAGCCACTTAGGCATTGGCTCTCCTAACGCTATTGCGTCTGTCTATTTTAAATTTTCAAAACATTTAGACAAAGAAACCGAATCTGAATTGAAAAATATCCCAGGCAAACTCTATTTTAAACATTAAGAAAATCGTCACTGTGGCGATTTGCACACTAATTTTGAGAGTTCCTTTCCCAAGCCAATAAATTAAGCCTTTAGCACATTTAAGACTGATGGATCATTGATCTCGAACTACTGCTACTACTGTCTGTCTGTTATGCCTGGATTATTTCTTATAAAAATTGTGACTCATTTTTCCACGAATATAATTCTTGTAAGAGATCTTTTGTGTCACTACTATTTGACGAAGCGTTTTTCCCAACTGCAGCAACAAATTCGCACGACCCCTAACAACTTCTTCTCCTACTCAACATCATACTTCCCGCTGACATTGAAGCTTAATATTAACTCTGACAAGTTGCGTTCATATTCAGGAGCATCATTGCCCGCTTACTGCCGCTATCTGCATGAAATCCTGCATTTATCCTTTTCATTTTACAATTTTCATTTAACTCGCCTTGTAATGATTGCGTAAACATGTGAAATACGAAAAACAACAACTGTGAAAATGTAATGTCGAACTGAATTAAAATGTAATCATATGGCATTGGTTGAATCACGTTTTTCAGTCATAAAAAATAGAATTAAGAAAACTCCTTTTGATTTTTAATTTTTATCCACAAATGTATGCATGGAATCTTTATTTCTTTTTTTTTTTGTAACTTGTCGTCGACTCTTTTGCGTATTTTCGTGTGTAGAAGGAAAATTTACTTTGTCAAATTTATTGTGAAATGTTTCAATTACTTTAATTGAATTGGATTACATTTCATATTAAATGCATTTATGGTAATGAGGACGTGTACAGGCTTTCGTGTGTGCATTATTTAAATAATAACAAATATGTAGGTATTGCGCGCCTATAGATATGCAATATGCATGCATAATACTAGGTTGTGTGATGTAATTTATGCAGTCCATGAGGCAAAAGAGTAGTTTTTTTTCTGTTTAACGTGAAGGCCTTTATATATGTGTATGCAGGACAAACAAAAAATCAGGATTAAAATTATTTAAAAATATGAACATTCGAGGGAGTGTGTGCGGCAAACAAATTAAGTGAGTTAAAAGCTGGGCTTATAACTTTGACGAGGGATATCGAAAAAGAAAAAGCTACTGGGGTACCGCAAGGGTATTGTCTCTCAACCGCACTTTAGTTCAATTTCTGATTTAGTGTTAGTACGCTTATTATGAAGAGGAAATTAAACATGTCATAGAACAGAACTCATTATTATTATTTATTGCTACGTATACATCCTAATGAATCGAAGGACTTCATGTTGGCACCTCTAAAATGGGTCATTAAAGCATCTCAAAATCGCTTGTAAAGCAATCAATACTTTTATTTAGCACACGTCAACCAAAGCAAGGATTTTAGAGCATTCTTGGAATTAGTTTTTGCTGCGTGGTTGCTTCAAACGCTGGTTCCTCGACCTAAATTAATGACCCCATACTATTGATTGTGTGCAAAAAGAACAAACTTGCAATTAAAATTCTTGTTTTGTCAAACACACTGTTCGTTAACGAAAATTATTTCATGCCCCACATACGGCTCAGCTCTTACATACTACTTACCATTGAGGACATGCAGCACCACTGTTATGGGCGCACTGTTTGACGGACTGCATGTATAATTCCCTGAGTCCTTTTTGCTCACCGATGGTATAATTAATGATGCAATCTGTAATTGAAATTGAAGGATACACAAATTGTTTATGTATACTTTTTTTTGTTAACGTTGATTCTGTAGAAAAAGTTGACAAAAACAAAAAAAAAAGGAATTTGGAACACGGGCCAGAAAGCAAGGACATGCGAAGCTTTTTGACATGGCGTGTTCACGTGTTCGGTGTTCCTCTAAAATATCCTACAGAAACACTATCTGTAACACTTACCGTTGTGCTCTGTTTGTCGTTGCTATTATCCCTGTTAATATTCGAGGACGACGATGAGGAGGAACCAATAGACGACGGTGCAGTTGTTGCCATACCCGCTGTCGGATCACGTTCGATTTCGGTTCGCCAGCCCTTTCGGTTATGCAAAAAGATTTGCTGACGATTGTGGTACCAATTAATATATAATGGCGGCTCCAAAGCCTGGCTAATGATGCAACGTAACTTAACTTGACTGCCAGCCTTGACATGTCGATTCGATTCGCCAATTAATTCTGTTTTTGGTTCTAAAACGAGACACACAGAAGTGCAATAAGGGTCCATGATATAGTATAAACTATACAAATTATTGTCCTTGTTACAGTGTTACCTACTCGCACATGGTATCCAAAGTTATTCATGCATGCATATAACTTTGGTGAAAGGTACACACATTCGAGTAGGTAGGTAGGTTAGGTTCAAAAACAAAATAAAATTAATGTGACAGAAGAACATCAATTACCAACTATGTTGAGACTGACGATGGCACTCGTTTTTGGTTCGGTAGACACCTGACACTCATAGGTGCCAGCATCTTTTGTTTGAACGTATTTGATTTGTAAGGACCAGCGTTCCGGATTTGGTGTGTAGATTGATTGGAAGCGTTGATCAGCAATGAATGTTGTTTGATCAACTGTTAGAATGTGACCGTCACGAACTCGTAACCAAGATATGGGCTTTTTGACAAGTTGCTTTACCTGCAATTGAGGAGGAAACTGTTTTTTGTTTTTGGTTTTGCTATATGTACGTTTTTGTGTTGTTCATTTTTAGATACAAAAAAAAGAAGGATTGAATGTAATAAAAACGAAGATGAATAGAATTTGAGAGGACAGGTTGGAGTGTCTTTTGTTGTTAATTGGTTCTTGATGTTTTGTCGAGAGCTTTCGAGAGTACATAGTTAGGGATTTGATTGATTCAAGTTAGAGTATTTCGAGCGACTGGAATTTATTTGAAGGGAATTGAAAGGACGGCTCAAGCTCAAAACATTACCTTTCCTTTGATACATGACTTGATAAGAGTTGTCAGAGAATATTCAGATTAAAAGCATCTTCACAGTGACAGTCTTTTAACGTAGAAGTTTGGGTTTTTCAATGTGTAGGTAGGTACTCAATGGTAGAGGTCTGCCCGATATATCATTGAAATCGAAAAAGCAGTCTATTTGCAGAATTAATTTCCTTTCCTCCATCAAAACTTTTTTAATGGGATTTAAAAAAAAAAAGAAGAAAAAACCAAATACCCGTAAATATCCGCAAAAAATATCAAATGTCCCTTAAGCCGACCATAACTAACTGATGACACACGCCGGACTCTAAGTCGCACATGTGTTAACTTTTACCATCATAAAAACCATAAAAATCAAAGCCAGCTGGTCAAATTACCATCATTATATTGGCCATGGCTATGATGATGGCAGCTACAACTGCTCCGATGCGAGAGGAGGTTTAACTTTAATGTCCTGAAACGCCAAAGCTTAAATATCTCTCCTCTGTCCATTTATTAAAACCCATGAAATCCTATTAGTCTATTTCGCCATTATTATTATTTTTGTTCGTCTTATTTTCAAAACAGTGAGAGTGGGGGGTATGGGTGCGTCTCATCTGCTCACGTATATACTGTGACTGGGAAGTCCTCTCGGAGCAGTCTGCTGAGCGACAGATGTTCAAAATTCCTTAACTGCATTTTCCAAGTCAGATTATCTTTTATTCTCGTTTGGTGGCATTGGCAATCATCATACTTTGTTCAAACGCGTGAATAAGAAATTTTCTCCTCTGCAAGAATATAACTTGACTGAAGAGTTGGGGGCGTGCTTTTCATTTTTATTTCCTCTTTAATTTATAATACCATATCCTAACACAAGCAAGCAACACAACCTCCCACGGGTTCATGTCATTTGAAAACGATGATGATGATGATGATGATGATGATGGGGGTCGAGCAGTAGATGGAGCAATAATGAAAGAGTCAATACCCAGGGACCTCGTTTTCACAAGACGCTATGTTCCACTTTTACAGCAAATAGACTTGGACTTTGACTTTGACTCTGACTGGGTGCTACACTCTCAGTCAAACGGAGTACCAAAGGATCGATATTTTTTTTCGCTCTGACTTATTCTTTGTTTCTTTTCATTGCTTTGGTCTTCCCACTTAATGTTCAGCTAAGCCAACAGATGCGTGGATTTTTTTTCCGACATTTTTTTGTATTCTTTCATGTCTTCTTCTCTTTCACTTTTCTTTTTAAGACCGAAGAAGAATAAAAAATTACAGTTTTTAATGTGCCCTAGGTTCACTGTGAGAAACCCCAAGAAGATCCTTCAATTCAACAATTTGATTTTTATTAAATTTACAGCCTTCTCACGCAACCTAAGGACTTTTTGAAGACAGTGGAACACTTGCTCTTGAAACGTGGGAATTTTATTTTAATAAAATAATTTCTTTAAAATATAAGGAATTTTTAAACTCGACTTGGCACCTTGTTTTATTAGCAAATTATTTCATAAGACTCATGACACTTTTCTTGACAGCTCCCAACACAAAAGATTTTTCTTTTTGAAATTTCTTGCAAGCCAGAAGGCTTTTGAAAAGATCTACTGTCTGTCACCCCACCAATTGACTGGCAGCAATTTAAAGAATAATAAAATGTAATTTTTTATTTCTTCCCCCCTGGATACGACCGACGACGACACTCCATAGACCATAATGCCATAATGCCTTTATATCCTGACAAATTTAATATACGGCTAGGTCGTGTCGTTGCTGGGCCAACAAACATTTCAATCGCCTTTTCCACATAATTTCTGTTTACTTGTCAAGTGGACAAAACAACGTTAATAATAAATTTTCTTTTCGAATATACGTTTGAAAGTTTCATCCTTAAAGGAAATTGCATTTGATCTTGTAAACTGTTATTTTCTTCATATCACAGCCTGGTGGTGGTTGATGACGTGCCTTTTGCGTTCTTATGTGCGCGAGAAAATGCCATTTCCTGTGTCACCAGCACCATCATCACCAGCACGACCGGAGCACGAAAACGACAAGGACGACACACACAAATGTTTGAAAGAAGATTTTCGCTTAGCTTATGAACTTTATGAATAAATTAATATTTTAAGTTTGTTTATTCTTTGGGCAAAAGGAAGGACCTCCCTCTCTCTGCTGTGCCATACTAAAACCACAAGTGTGAGTTTTTTTTCTCTGTATTTCTCGTGTCTGTTTGAAGTGAAAATTTCATCTATAGGAAGTGGAGTAGGAAGCCAAAGAAAAAAACTAAACTCGTTAATCCTTTTAAAAGGATGATAAGTACTTTTGGGAAAATTTTCAATAAATTCTTTGGCAACATAAAAAGATTCATAAATAAGTCGGCGCTTTTTTGCTTTGTTTTCTGAGGAGAAAAGAGGCCGTGAGATAGTTACTTGTCCTGGGGCTTACTTTGGAGCTAAAAAATTATTAATTTATGGACTTGATGGCAGGGAGCAGAGGGATGAGTCGGCGTGTAGAGTTGGAAGAGAAATTTGAATTTGTGACTACATGCAGTTTTAAGGAGCAAAGAGGAATACATAATTCGCTCTCGGAGTCAAGAGTCTTTCGTTGAATGTTTTGAGTTAGCCAGTTATAAAAACACACAAATTTTTATGTTAGAATCTTGAGGTTCCTGGAAATTGTTTTCAATTTCCGGCTTCTTTCATTGAAAACAAGCTGCCTTGTTTATTCTCTTGTGATTGGGGTATTAATATATACATTGAATTACTGTTTTTGATTGTCTCAAACAACAAAAAATAAAAAAAATACTCACACCATCAATATGCCAAAAAGTTGACAAACAAACAATTTACATACAATTTCAAGACAAAAATATTGATTTTTTGTTTGTTTCCTCTTGTTGATAGAGGAACGAAAAAATCTTAATTGAAGGGTACACTCTCACCTCTCTTGGCCTCAATATCATGTCGAATGACAAATTTTGTTTTTTTGTTGGCAGATAAAAATGTAAAAGTAAACAACAAAAAAGTTAGAGACAAAACTTGTGTCCGAAAGCCAAACAAAAGTGATTTTTCTCTTGTCCTTTCATAAAAACCCAAATGGGCATTGTCACATCGCAATGTTCGACATGAGAAAGAAGAAAAAAAAAACGAAAAAAAAAACAGAAATATAAATGAACATTTCTAAGAGCCAGACAAAAGACTAAAAATGTACTTTATGTTCGAGGGATGCAGAAAAAAGACAACATGGAATTTAAATTCAACATTTCTCTGAGCTGAAAATCAGAGACAAAAACATAAAATTAACGTAAATTTGAATCAAGTGGGGCAGGAGATGGGAGGCCTAAGATAACTATGAAAAAGCCAGTGTTCTAAATTTTCTCCTTGTTCAATTTGGCTAGGTTCGTTGTAGTTCTAGGTATAAGCTGGAAGAATAATTGTTGTGGAAATGCCCAGGAGCGGAAATAGTGTTCATTATTTCCTTGAGGAGACACCCTACCCGGTTCAGACAAGGAAACAATTAAGGCTCGCCGCTGGTAAATATGTTTTTTCTACACCATCAGATTTGGCAGAAGAGAGCTCATTGCAAACTGTGTATAACGACCAATGGTTTCCCAACACAGAAGCTGTGGTATATACCATCTTTTTTCACACCACAATGAGAAACTGAGAATTTCACTGTTTGAACACATAGTGGGGTGTCGTTAATAGCCAATATTAAAAGAAGAGGTCCTAAATGACCACCTTGAGGGACACCGGACTTAGCAAAAAATGAATCAGAGACATGATGTCTGAATTTCACCTGATAAGACCTGGAGGGTCATTCCGTAACTTTCAAAACGACTATCGTCCAAACGATTGTCGTCGACGATATCGTCTCAAATTTGCTTCACGTAAGTTGATCGTCATCGTCTCGTTTATCGTTTTTTTGCCTATGCATTTTGAGAGCTACAGAGACTCTCAAACTGTATACGAAATGTCATCGAGGTGCACGTGTATTACTATCTCATCAAGTTTTGTTTGTGTACTTCATCCCTATGAAGAATTCGAAAGAAAAATATAGAGAGATCTTTATAATGTAGATGTCGGTTTTCTCTTTTCATCTGATTGCAGTACTCGTTAATTAAAACACTACCATACAAGATGACAATTTGAACTAAGCGTTCTACATATTTATTTTTTGTTTACCTCGGAGATTTTTTTTAACTCAAAAAATATATGTAATTTCATTACCAACAGTTGAAATGAGTTATTCCTACTTGAATTTTCCCTTTTTCACTTCAAAGAAAATTCATAAAGTCCATTTCTTGACAAAAATCTAAACTTCAAAGTCTGTTAAAAGCCGAGAACATTTTGTTTTAATAAAATAAATGATATAACATAAAATGTTTCATAAGTTTCAACCGTGTTTTGAATCAAAAAATAAATTGCCTTAAAATTTTTGTTCTAGACGACACCTAATTAGCTATCGTTCAAATTCCATCGTTTTGACGATATCGTCTTGACGATAGTCGAGATACGGAAAGCAAATGTCGATCTGAAAAAACGATATCGTCTGAACGATAGTGGTTTTCAGAGTTACGTGAAGCGAGTCGATCGTCGAAACGATATCGTTTCGACGATATCGAGGTACGGAATGACCCTCCTGGTTTCAGGATATATAGATATCCAATATAGGAGACTTGAATATTTTAGATTTTGAATTTTCTTCCTTTTCAAGCCCAAACACTTTTATAATTTTTCGGATGATATCTTTTCAAAAGCAAAATCTGAACTTTCAACTTTTCTCATTTTTCAGAGAAAGAACTGAAGAGACACTCAAGAAGAAAACCTTTGGACGTTTGAAATCGAATGCGTTCTACACAGCCTTGTGGGACACAAACAGGAAATATACAGGTACGTTAATAAATTCACACAGACTTTCATGTGTTCATCCAACACCTATTCTTCTTTTTACTCCCAATTTTCTATCAAAATTTAATTAAACCAAAGAATAAAATCCAACCCTGGTTGGCTAAATACTTACATTGCACGGTAAATAGGCATGGGTGCCAGCTTGGCTGGTTATATTTAGATACCCGTCCGAAGCGGGCTTGCGTGTCGTTGTGGATGTTGTTGTCCTGGCAGTAGTTGTTGAAGTAGTGGACAACGTCGACATGGACGATGACAAAGACAACGACGACACAGTAGTTGGCGACAATGGTGACGCTGCTGTCGTTGGCCAGGACGAGGCCAGGACCGGGGCCGAGGACGTAAACGACATTAATGGCAATTCAGATGAGTACAAGTACGACGACGAACCTGGTGACAGTGATAGCCCAAATGACGCTGCTGACGAAGTTGATGATGATAATGATGATGATGGCTGAGACTGGGGTAGTCGTGTTGCTGTTTGAGTATCCGTTCGGGGGGTCGAAGACAACGACAAAGATGATGCTGACGATGATATTGAGAACGGAGGCGAATCACTTGGACCGAGTTCAACATACCCCCAATTCAAACTATTACCGCGGATGATTACACTCGCCGTATTTTGAATAGATTGCGTTAATTGCGAAGGCAAGATAGTTGTTGTATTCCTTGAACCAGGACTTGACGACGACAAGAATGACGACGACGAATACTGCTGCTGCGCTCGACCAGATCCTTCGGACAACAATGCTAACTGTAAATGTTGTCGGTTTTGTTGTTGTGCCGCGGGTGGTGGCAGCGGTGGTGGTTGTGGTGTTGCTTCGTGTTGGCCATAAATATTCTTACTTCTTTGACCATTGTAATTTTTGTTATTTCCGAAATCATTTAAATTATTCCACGTTCTTATTGCTTTCCCTGTTCTTGTTGTTGTTGTTGTTTTTGCTGTTGTAGCAGTTGTTGGCTTGGTTATCGTTGTCCTTGTTGTCCGTATGGCCGTACTGGTTGACGTTGGTGTTTCTGTCGTTGACGTTGTTGGATGTGTCAATTCAATGTTCAACAAACTCGACGGCAACGATGATAATAATAATAATGATGGTGATGGATCTTTTGTTACAAGTGAATGTGCGTTGTCTGACACTTGTTCCTGTTTAAAGGACTCCACTCGTTGCTGCTGTTGCTGATGTTTTCCTAGTGTCGTTGTCGTATTTTTATCGATTGTAGCTGTGATATCACTCAACTCGATTATTTCGCCTTCTTCAGTTTTATTATTATTTGTTTTAAAAATTAGTTTTTCTTTTGCATAATCATCATCGCCTGACGACAACAATGACAACGACAACGATGGCGATGAAGACGAAGACGAACCACCTACCACTGATGATTTATTTAACTTTGATGCTGCTACTTCTGAATCTGATTTTGACAACAACACAAGAGATGAGGACCTCTCAATAACATTTAATGTTGAACCTGTAAAATATAAAGACGAATTTCTGTGAGATAGGAAAATTGTAATTCACATTTTTTTGTTGTTCTTTTGTCTTGTTTCTGTTTATTTTATAATTTAAGGATCAGGCAGTGTTATTGAGTTGAATTTGACACAGGTCCTTCTTTGTAGATGGCTTCGGAATTTTCAAGAGAATTGTAAGCATAGAAGAGATTCATCAAATTTTGTCAAGAAATAAGAATTGGAAGGATTCCAAAATCCTGGCAGACGTCTATTATTCTAATTTATCAGTTGTTCCAGGTACACGTGATTCATGCATTTAAAGAACCTGAATAAATAGTTACAGTACTTACTATGATTTACATTGTCAGAATTGGGATACGTTTTCTAAATCTCTTTATTTTCTGACAAACTTATTGTTTGAAGGATTCTGGCTGCTACTAGAAAATATTTTCGATTATTTTCGGACCAACAAAAATTCCATTTCAAGCACACCTACACATAGGTATAAACAAGGTAAGAAAAATAGAGTGCGATCCGTGTGGTCTACACGACTAACTTCCCAGAGTAAAAAATATGTAAACAAATTTGAATGTTTTTTTCCATTCAGTTTTGAAAAAAAACGTCGGTGAAATCACCACCTTCATTGCGGATACAGTGTTCAGCTCTTTTTGTTGGATTTTTCTATGACATTTGCCAGCATCTTGGGCGATATCGCAGTGATTTCTTAAGTTTCCAATTTGTTATCCTCAGACAAGAAAATGCCCGGTGCCATGATCGTGAAATCGGGCCAGTCAATATCCCCCATTTCAATACCACGCGTCCCTGGAACTTGAGGATTTGGTCCGCTACCAAACCTTGTCGAAATTCGAAGCTAAGCACTTTTAGGCTCAAAATTACCGCGATGCTTTTTACAATACGCGCCAGTCAATATCCCCCATTTCAATACCACGCGTCCCGGGAACTTGAGGATTTGGTCCGCTACCAAACCTTGTCGAAATTCGAAGCTAAGCACTTTTAGGCTCAAAATTACCGCGATGCTTTTTATGATACGCGCTGTATTGCAACAACTGAACGATTATATTAAGTGAACATTAGGTGTGATTTTTTGGCAAAACTATCCGTATCCGCAGTAGTAGATTACATGTATTTCAAAAACAACACGATACTGCCGATAAAAGTAGAAGTAGAATCATACTGCGGATAGAATTTAGAAAAAATCAATAATCGTCTTTAAACACACAGAAAAATAATCCAATGTAAAATCAACGCGACAAATTATTGTTTTTACAATGGTGCACAGTTTTTAAATCAACTTTTTTTTCATTTAGATTTGAAATGGTTTGTTTTAAATTGATATTTTTAGTGATTATTTTAACATGAATGCTTTTTGAACTGTCATTATTATTAATTAAGTGTTGACTTTAAAGTATTTCGTTTAAAATTAACTTGAAATCAGATTAAAAAAAAGTAAATCGTGTTGAAATAAAAGGGGATCGTGTTAATAATCGGATTAAAACATAAAACAAACCCAATGTAAAATCAACACGAAAGATTATTGTTTCTTTAGTATTCAATCAACATGAAATCGTTTAAAAAAAAAGTAAATCGTGTTGAAATAAAACGGAGTCGAGTTGAAATACGCTGAAATTTGCCGACAGACGAAAAAGATCCGTTATCATTTCAGCAACCCCTTCTCTGGTTGCATTAGCATTTTTGTTTTTCTTTGAGTTTATTTGATTGCGCGTCTCAGCTCAAAAACTGTTTAGTAGCCAATCTACATTAAATCGTTTTAAAACAAAATGGAATCGTGTTGAAGTAAGAGGGAGTCGTGTTCATACTGCATCAAATCGTGTTGATTTTTGATTAAGATTTGCCAAACGAGACAAAAAGGTCCGTTATCTTTTCAACCACACCTTGCATATGTGGTGGCAGTGGCATTCGCATTTTAGCTTTCGGTCGGAAGAGTTCGTTTCAATAAAGTGAAGTGAAGTGTTTAAGAGATTATTTGTAATGGATGTACAAAGTAATGATTTTGTGTTCGGGGATGAGCGGCACACTATCTTAAGTGAGCCAGTAACGTATGAACAGGACGACCAAGGAAATATTATTCTCAATTTGCCATCAGTACCAGTGTTGGACCAAAGTCAAACAAAGTTAGACGAGCTGCTGGATAAATTTGACTTGCCAGAGGCAAAATATTATTTAATAAGTAAGTACATGTCTACATAAGTACAACATAATCAGTTTTGATTTATTTTTTATGAATATCAATACAAAATATTATATCGTCATTCTCTATTTCAATAGATTTGGCCCTAAAATGTATTTTTTATGTCATGAAATAGAACTTAACTTTTTTGGCAGTCATTTTCAATCATCTAAAGTGGGAAAACTGAAAGAAGAAATGTTGTTGAAAGAATTTCAGGAATTCACAAGTCCGCCTTTGAATATATTTCCTATTAATAATGGAAAAACATATTTAAGAAATAAATGTATTTAAATAAGTTCATGTTTAGCTTAAGAAATCAAATAAAAATTAATAAATTAAAAAATATATTTTTGAAATTAATGTATTTTTATATATTTTTAAAGAATAAAATAAAGAATGAATTGATTTATGACATAAAAAAAATGCATTATGTATTTCTGTATGTATGTTTGTTCACAGGATCACCAACTCATCTTTAAAATGAAAACATATTGATTTTTCGAGGAAAATTCAAGTTGTTTTAATACGACAAGGAATTATTTTAAAAGGAACTATCATGTTATTTTGACATGCGAGCCATTTTGATTCAATTCGAATTTTTATTTGTTTTAAGATGAATATCATTTTGGTTTAACAGGGATCATCGTGTTATTTCAATTTTAAAATCTATATGATTCAAAAGGATATGCGTATTATTTTAAAAGGGTAGTCATTTTGATTCAACAGGAATCAACGAGTTATATCAATACGATAATCTTTTCAAATTAAGCTGATATCACGTTATTTCAAAACGAAACGAATTTACATTTGTTTTACAAGAAAATCATTTTAAATCAACACGAAACGCCATTAGAGCAAAATCATAGCAAAAACATGTTGAATCATTATTGTTATTTTTGATTTTACACGATTTTTTTTCTGTGTGAAATGATAGCAGCGACCAACTTCTAAATAAAAAAATTTAACAACTGCGGATGCGTTTTTTGGTAAATCCTACTGCACTGCGGATAGATTTGCCAAAAAAACACACCTATATTGTCACTTTTTCCACGCTTCGTGGTTAAAATTTTAATTCAAAGAACTTTCCAAAATGTGGTCGACGACGACGTAAATAATCATCCCGAATTGAATATTTTTTTCAAGAAATGTATGAAGATTCTTTTAATTAAATTTTCAGAAGTGGGATATTTTCTAGATTTTAAGTCTAGCATTTTAACAGGGCATCCTATTCTATACTGACGGTTCGAAAATGAATTAAGGAACAGAAGCTGGGGTGGTTTGCCAATCTCTCAATTTAAGAGAGTCAGTCGTGGACATTCAGGCTGCTATTAAAGCTTTAGCCAGTGAGACCATAAGATCAAAGCAAGGCTTGAACTGCAGGAAGAAACTAATAAGCATTTGCCTTTACTAACCAAGTCAAACTCTGCTAGGTCTCTGGACTTGGTGTACTCAAGATGAAAATAGACCTTAATACAAAAGAGCGGATCAATAACTCCTGTAGGGTCAGGAACGATTGTGTTATCTCTGGAAGTTTATGGCCTAGAATTCATTATAAGGATTCTCGGTTTATTTTATCGCTGAGTAAAGAACATTAGAATATTGATAGGTGTACTAACAGGCCATTGGCATGATAGCCAACAGAATGAGGGTTTTTGCACCCGATTTCTGCAGGAGCTGGTAGAATGAAGAGGACAAATAAACCAATCAACTCCTGCTCTGTGAATGTCCAAACCTCCAAACAAATCGACTATGTTACTGCGGAAATATATTTGTTGGGGAACTGGATGATCTGGCGCAGGTCTCAATGGCAAGTATAAGGGAATTCCACCAGTCTATGTTAACCAATAGTTATAGGAGCATCAATGCTCACATTGATTACAATGGACAAATAGGCCCCTGTGCAAGCAACAGCTCCGTGTTGTGCACAACCCTCTTAACCTAACCTAACCTTTCCAGTTGGTCTGGACGTTTATGAGGACATTTAAGAAATTATAGTTAATTTCACTCATGTAGAGAACATACCTTTTCCCGAAAGTTCCTTTTCATCAGAATCAAAAGACGCAAGCAATTTAACAGCTATTTCCTTAGTGATATATCCCCATTCAGACTTCAAAAGCTGCTTTAAGTAAGAAAAGTAAGTCAAGAATTAGAATGTTTCATCAGAAAAGCATAAGTATCTCGAAGTTCGTACAAATCCCTCAAAAATCATTTCTAATTACAATATCAGAAGTGGGATATACTTGCACCCAAACTCATCAGATAACAGATTCTGTCAATAAATATAATTTTACTCCTGTTGGCAACTATCAACATCTTCTCTTTTCAAAAATTCCCTCTCAAACACAAATAAACGCCTAGATGAATAAATAAATTTAAGAGCAAATTCTCAGAACGATACATTTTTTTGCATCTTTTTCTCCAGCGAAAACAACACATTAAAAGGAGACAGCGATCAATTAGAGCAACAAAATTAATGGAGATTTTTCGTCAACTGAAATAATTAACATTTCAAATTATTCAATCGTAGAGGTTGTAATTAAGTTTCTTTAGGATTGTCTCTCTAAAATTCAAGGGAAAACCTTTTGTTTTTTGCTGAAAGTCTTAAAAGTGATGACTTTTGCCTCTTGGAGGGTTATATTTATTTTCTTGTTGAAATGTCGTTAAAACTTTGAAGTGGAAAATCAGTTTAAAAAAAACAACAAACAAACATAAAATTTAGTAAAAACGAGACGAAATACATAGTTTGTTTTTGTTTTGGGTTGGGTTTTGTATTCAATTTTATCGACAAGATGGGATGGTTAATGGTCTTGAAAATTGGAGTTTTAGGCTTCGGTAGTTACATGTTCTTAAAAAGCCTGGTTTACATTTTATTTTCGTCTGAAGTTAGAAATAAAAATAAAATTCAAAATAAATTTCAAGTAGATAATACTGAAATTTTCCTTGAAATAGATTTTCAGCCACTGATGTTTCAACTGTACACAATTTCTATGCTCTCTTACAGAGAACCTAATTACCTTTCTTTTTTGTATTCCAAAAAAAATAGAAATCATTGATTCCCACATTCGAGCAGCCAGCTACTTCACAAATGAAAGGACTACAACCTTGCATAATTGAAGGAAGATACAAGGGCTAATTTTCTATATATCGGTAATGAGCTTTGCATAATAAATAGGCCAATTAGTGGAATAGACAGGAGCAACGACTTGAAAAAAGAAAGTTCACAATCATCAAAATGTTGGGGAAACAACAATGTCGTGAATTAGCAATCAATTGATTGGGTTTGCAGCAAAATATGAGATTCTGCTGATGTAAGTTAAATATCTTCAGAAGTGGGATGTGCATTAATTTAAAGTTTTTAAATGATTTATTCAGAAACCAAGTGTGAACCTCAAAATTCCGTTTAAATTAACAACTTTTCAATCATGCAAATGATTTATTTTATTCATCGTTTGCTTACAAAGTCCCATTATGCTAAACTCAACAACGGATCGACACACACACAAGGACGTCGCCACCGCAGCCACAATAATATTTTCATTAATTTTGCCATTTTGTGCGAAAAAGGCGAAACGAACGTTACGATTAATTATTGAAAGCTTGAAGCAATTCGAGCGGGTAACACCTCAATTTAAAATTAATTGAAGTAACTCAATTAATAAAATTGGAACTTTTCATTGTAAATTACAATAACTCTTCCCCACCCATGCTGCCGCTGCTGTCGATTACGAAATTATTTAGCTGTGAGGTCGAAAGGCTTACTACCCCATTTAGTTTGACCGCACAATCTACATAATTTCTCACATTTAAATCCTCTTAATTAAATAAAATTGCATCTTTAATGCTGTGTAAAAGTTATTCCCTCTCTGTCTGTCGCGCTATTGGTCTTTGGGGTTTTTCGTTTCCTTCATAAACTTCAATTAATTTTCTAAACTCTTTATCCCATTAGCGGGCGTCGAACGAGCGAGCAACCAGGAAATTCCAAAGCTTATAACAATACCAGAACCGAACATTCCTTTCTCTGTCTGCATCCCATTCGAAATAGTTAACGTCTCTCTTGAAACCAAAGCCAATTCAACAGCAATCATTTATTGGCTGAAAGTTAATCTTTGCAATTTATAAGCGGTGAATCCTTTTTGTGTCCTGTCGAACAGTCGTTACCAGCACCACAAGGACTTGATTTTTTTCCTTAATGCAATTAAGTGTTCAAAAAATCGTTATTTAAAAAAATATAATTGTCTTGCAAAGTGTCTGAAAATGAATGTAGATTGTTGAGTTATTTTATTAAGCTTACAGAAAAAGTCAACGAGCACATCGTATATAACATTTTTTCTCTTGAAACTTTAAATGAAAATCTTAGCCGTTGCAAGTGTTTCTGTAATGAGTAAACTCTGAATTAGGAACAAATAATTGTTATCCCATTGGTATGGTAGGTTAGGTTAGGTTAAGGGGCTGACAGTTGATGTCTTTACCGTCACACTTAGATCAATACAGATCCATTGTGATACCCGAGAGTACTGCTACTCAAGCTAATAAGAAAAACCTATGTGTTCAGTCAGTCAAGCCATTTAGAGGCTTTGACGAAGTTCAGAATGTTAGTACCTGGCGTACTAGAAAGTTCTTCTAAATCCCCGAAGAAGTATGGTATGGTAACTATTGGAAGTCTTAACAATAAGAAGTTTGAACTCAATGTCACAGCTTACAGCTGATTCGAAAAATATAAAGAGTTACCACTTTACTCATTTTGAAGTAAATGGACATCATTTTCTTAATTAACATTGACAGTTGAAAGTTTTTTTTTTCTAGAATTTGTATATATTTGTTGTTGTTTTCCAGCTCATTATTTTTTACATTTGACTCTTGATACCAAATATACAGTTTTAATAGCATTCGGAAAAGCTGATTATTCTCATTCGCAAATTTTGTTCAAGTGGGAACCCAGCAAATATCTAAACTCTCTGTCAAACGAATAGGTTTCATGTAGTTCACGGTAACAGTCTCCAGACAGATAACTTTTTGTTTCTTTCTTTCTATTTGTGTTTCATTCAAATCTTGATATTATTCTTAAACTATGTATAAATATTTCCCAGTAGTTTGGTGTATAAATGAATTGAAAGTTACTAATACTATAACATTAATTTTAAATGATTAATTCTAAAACAGGGCGATTTTCTGGAGTCTCCGGACGATAGTTCTAGTCTCCGGACGACTAAAAATCGAGTGTCCGGACATTTCCAATTTAAAACTCAATACCTTTTTTTCTGTTAAGTGTTGAGTAAAGAGAAAACCATTTTCTGTATCGGTAGTTATATCCTGATTGTTTGGCGTCCAAATAATTTAAAAAAATCCTAGTTATTATTAATTAAGACGAAACAGATAGCAGTCTCCGGACAATCAAAACAAACTCTCCGGATGATTTTGAATCTGCTTCACTATTCATCGCTTAAATTGGACATTACTCTCGTTTTTTCCTAACTGAATATGTCTTTGTAATTCTAAAATATTCCAAGGTCAACTAGTTTTTGTTTCTTGTTTCCAAAATTAACCTGAAAAGGAACGAAGTCTTTAACACTTAACTGATGCATACCTACTGCTTTTTGTGCAAATAACCATTTGATAGGGGTAAAACGTAAAATGTCATGCTGATAGTCTAGGTGTTTTGATTTTTTTTGTGTTTTCTTGTATACATGCCAATATAGAATACAGTTATAGTCCGGGAGGCGACCGTAAGATTACCTACCTCATCAGCAGAGTGGAAAATTTAGCCACCATCTAATGCTAAATGACATGAAATTTTCAAAACCAGTGGTCGGACAGACTTTTAATGGGCCTTCTGGTGGGTACATTGCACTTGCGGTTGCGTTTTTTGGTGCAACTTATACCATGGGGAAATTCGAAAAAGTAAGTATAGAGGTCAATAGACATTTCGTCGAAGATACCAAATCATATGGTCGGAAAGAAATAACGCGGGCCTTTCCCTTTATCCGACCTTTTAAAAAGCGGTATTTTTGGTGTCATCATACCTCGTCGGCTGAGTGGGCAAATGGGGTATCAAATGAAAGCTTAGAACGTCTACATTAAGAATCTACTGGTCGGAAAAACTTCGACGAAATATCTATTGACCTCTATACTTACTTTTTCAAATTTCCCCATGGTATAAGTTGCACCAAAAAACGCAACCGGAAGTGCAATGTAGCCACCAGAAAGCCCAGGAAAAGTCTGTCGGACCACTGGTTTTGAAAATTTCATGTCATTTAGCATTAGATGGTGGCTAAATTTTCAACTCTGCTGATGAGGTAGGTACCTAATCTTACGGTCGCCTCCCAGACTATTATTTTCAAATAAATAGAAAAGTGGAGGAAAGAAACTGGTTTTATTATTCCCATGTTCAGGTTTCGATTAAAAGGAAAATATTTCCAAAATATTGTCTGACAAAGAATTAATAATGATAATAAGATTTTAACATCCAAACAAAAAATCTACCCAGTCTCCGGACGGTTGAAAACTAGTCTCCGGACGATCGAAGACAAATTTCCTTTTTTTCTCATTTTAAATCTATTGGAGGGATAATAAGAGGCACATTTTTAATCTTAGGAAATTAAACGTTTCGAAAAGAATTTGAACATAGAAAAAATAATAAAATAAATTCGTAGAGCTGAGATTAATCGATTAAATTGATTAAAGAAAAAAAATTAAATTTTCGCTTTAGTTTTTGGAAATTGACTATATTTTCATTGAAACAAACTCCATTTGATTACAAGAACGCACAAAATCAACGATTCCCAGTATATACACTAGTCAAAACAATTAAAGGAACACTTGAAAAAACTCAAAAATGGAGTGGATTTTTATAAGGCTGTATCTCAGTAGAAAAAAGCCGGATTGAAATGAAATAAAAAGATTTTCAAAGGTTATCAATTTTTTCTTTTCAAATTATTTTGAGTTAAAAAAGTACCGTTAGTCGTTTTTGCTTGAGCGTAAAAAATGTTCACTCAATTTCAAAATCGAAAAAAAAATAAACTTTGAGTTGTCATAAAATGAGCGGAAATTTTTTTTCAATCCAATTAATCTAAGATTCAATTTCAGAATTTTGCTGGCTATAATTCACTGTTTGGTTCAGATCGCTACGATTTTTTTTCTAATCAAAAAATGGGTTTACATGCAAAAAGACAATTTTGACTTTGGACCCTAATAACTCTGCTAAATATTGATTTGCAAAAAAACTAAAGACAGATTTGAAAAATTCATTAAATTTTCTACACAAAAACATTTTGAAAAAATAAAAATATTGTTTTTTCAATCTTTTCAATCACTTTAAAAAAAGGTCCAAAATATGCATTTTTCAACTTTTTCATAAAAACTACCGTTATTTTGTGCTTTTCAGTGATACAACTAATCTGAGGCTTAATTATTAAAGCTCATAAAATTTCCTTGATTTTGGTGAAAATTTCACATCAATACGATTAACCGTTTCTCTGTTTCGATCAATCAAACTTACAAAACACTTTTTTTCAATTTTAAGGAAAGTTTGTTTTTTGTCTTATTTGACTTTTTTCTACTGAGATACAGCCTTATAAAAATCCACTCCATTTTTGAGTTTTTTCAAGTGTTCCTTTAATTGTTTTGACTAGTGTATTTCCAAGGTCTGCCACTATTGTTTTGCTAAAAAAAATTGGAAAAAAGCAGCAGCTTCTGTTTAAATGACCCATAACTTTTCCGTTAGATATACCTTCGATCAGATTGAAACTTCTTATGTGCATGTGAAATATGTTACTGATTATGTTTTTTATTGTTGTTTGCAAATTCTGTGTTTAGTTTCTCTTTTATTCCCTATTAAGTGCAAAATCGTCCGGACACTGGGTTCTGGCCGTAGTCTGGTTCCGTTACCCTAAACAGTTTTAGTAGCATTCGGAAAAGCTTACAAAACTGGAATCTCACATTCTTCATACATGTAAGGGAAACGATAGTTTTTGAAACTGCATTGGTACATGCAGTGTTTTTTTAACCACATTTGTCAAACTGGTCTTCATTTATGTCATTAATCAAGCATGCTGCTGATGTATGGTCCACTATTCACTTTTTTATTATTGTTCCTACTGCAGCTTTGTCCGGAGTTTAAATTTATTTTGAATGTATTAACGCACGAAAAAAGTAATTTTTTTTTCTTTTATGCATAAAACCGCTCCAACCGTGTGTATGTATGTAATATTTTAATTCTCAAAGACATAAAACTATTGAAAAACGCCCAACAATCCAAATAAAACTGCACAAAAGGCAAAAATAAAACCCAACAACCATTAGCTATGCAAAATAAAAGTTGAATTTAATTTGCATTTTAATAGTTTCCACTCATCCGTACTTTCGATTTGAATGGATGTCCTGACGAGTGTGTGAGAGGCTACAGTTTTTTTTTATTCTTTTATTTATTTTCGAATGTGTGTGACGATGACGATGATAATAAGTTTTCAAATTGAAAAATAATATTTAGGACTGTCTAGGACTTTGATAGGACTAAACTAAGGGATCCTGCTCTCCTCGACTCCTGCAACAACTTTATTTTTGTATTTTTGTTTCGTTCAAGTATTTTGTTTGACAAAAATAAATAGCTTGCCATAGAGATGCCATCCAGCAGAGGTGAATTTGCGTAATAAATGGAAAAGTTTTTGAGTGGATTTTGTGTCACAAGAATAAAAAAATAAAATCAAATTGGAATGAGAAAAATAAGGCCAACACAACTTATTGTGTTGGGGACAAAATATTATTCAGATCCGAAAAAGAGGAAAACTGTGTAGAGTAGTATCTGCAAGAGACAGATGTGTCAATAAATTTATGATTTTCTGATTTTTTTTTTGAACATCCATTTTTTTGCTGTCGAATTTTTCTTGTGAAAAACAGCAGGAAAAGTTGAGAATTCCATTTGACATGAATGTTGTGAAAAAAAAAATTAGTTTGGGAGAAAATCAATTAAAGAACTTGTATAATTGTTTATAGCCGAAGCTTCCGAAGTTGAATATAGATTATGAAATAATTGAAATCAATTTTTTAAGGACCTATTAACACCGAAATGATTTGTGAGGGGGATTGATTAATATTCAAATTGAGTAGGGATCAATTTTGACAGGATTCGTTTGTTTTGAAGAGAAGAAGGTCCACAGGGCAAGTGGGTTCAAATGGTCCATGGGCAAAATTTTGTCATATTGATGCAAATTTCCCGACAGGACGAGGGTTTAAGGCCTTTTCTGCAAGCTGCGGACTAATTAAAAACTCTGACAGTTAATCCTTGGTACCTACTCATGATTTTTATTCCGACATAAAAAAAGTGTCAAAACATTGCTAAAAAAGCAAAATTTCTTGCACAAGTTTTCATTTTGATTAAGCGCTGTCTAAAACTGAAATATCATATTATGAAGACCTTGAAAACAGATTGCAATTTTTTGAAAAACAGGGTTGTCTTATTTACATCATTTCTAAAACGATTAGAAGTTAGGTGATGGGTTGATGGTTGAGGGAGATCTACTTAAGTTTTGCCAACACTAAACCTTAACTGAAAATCATTTAAAAACAAAATGAAACATTTTGCCTTAGATTTTTTATCTTCTCCATTTTAAAGGTTGCTTTTCAAATATTTCGAAATTAAAGTTTGAGATCGTTCTAATTGGTTCATTGGTGTGGGCTTCTTTAACTGTAAATGTGTTGCTGACTTCAAATTCTGAAATTAAGAAACGCTTTCTATTTTTGACATTTCGAAGGTTGTTTTCTAAAAAATTCTACTTTCTTGATAGGAACACATTACGAAATACAACTTTAACCTTTATTCCAATATTTTTGAATATTGAAACCAAAAACTTCTAACATTACTTTTTGAAAATTCTTCCACTTTAACATCAATCACTTATGAACCCCAAAAAAAGGGCAGACCGCACCTTACAACTTGAACACTTTTGGGATTTTATATAAATGTATGTATTGCCCCAGAAACCTTCAATCATGTAAGTCCCTTTTTTCTTGTCGATTTCTTCACTTTACAGGATATCCTTCTCTTTCATGTCTATCAATAAGTCATATCATCTTATTCAACCGAAAAAAAATATCCTTGCATCATAAATTATAGACCAACCGAGTCCACTCAAAGTCCCACACGACACAAAAAATCTTCAAAATATCCTTTACCACCTTTATTTTCCAATTTAACTTTTATCGCTATCCATTCAATATTTTATATCAAACAAGATTATTCCACCAAGATATCTACATATCTCCATCTATATACGTTCCGTATTGACCCAGAAAACAAAAAATAAACATCAATGTCCAAAAAAAAAAGAGTAGGTATCCTTAGCTTCTTGTGCCACATCCACCATTACATTGTCAAACGATCACAATAGAATTATCCTGTAAAACACCCTTCTGGGCACAGGACCATCATCAAGTTGAAACTTTCGGCCTTTTTCTATCTTATCTCGTATATTACTTTATCCTCCCAAGGAGCAAAAAAAATATACCTTCACTCTATCTATCTACAGGGAAAAACTATCCCCAGATGACTATCACACGACACTCAACTATCTGAACTTCTTATCTCGGGGATTTTTGTTGTTGTTTTTTTTATTTTTAGGTGGGGGGGGGATCAATTTTTTTTGTGCTGTTGTCCTTTTAATATTTTGGATTAACATTCCAAAAGCCAAGAAGTCAGAGACGACAAAAAATCCGATTTAAACTTTCCCTATTAAAAAATAACGAGAAAATATTTTTTTTACGACTATCTCATATCGTATGTATACTTAAGGAGGAGTGTTTCTTTAAGAATTACCCAAAGGATGAAATAAACTAACCCCCTCCGTCCGTGTAGGTCCGTGAAGGTCCTGTTTTGAATGAAAAAAATAAATAAGAATTACCGAAAGACGCACATTATATTGTTAGTGAAGAAAAATCAGTGTGTCCTGGCAAGTGTCCTGTTCTAGACCTAGAGCAAGCACGAAAATAAGACAAGAAAAAAAACTGTGCCAATAATTTGTCAAAATAGAGAGCACCAAAAAAAATATAAACACGACAAACGAAACGAATTGAAAAATTTGTAAAAGTATGCAATATCCTTGCAACGACACGGAAGGACGACGACAACGACTATGGGATGACGACAAAAGGACAAAGGGAGTGTTTACTTACCCGGAACATATACGAAAATAATAAATACTGTCAGCCATGCAAGGGATAGCATCCTCCTTGTGGATATATAAGTTAATGCAACGATATCCTGTTTGTTGTTGCTTCTAGATGCTGCAAGTGTATCTCAACTCTGTTTCCCTCTATCTCAATGCACCTCTATTAGGGATTCCGCATTTGCACAGTTGGACGTGACCAGCACTAGATATAAATGTAAACATAAATTATAGGTGGACTTGGATTTTTTCTCTATTCTCGGATTTTTTTTGTATTATTTCCTTAGAGATGATCAGGATTGAGGATACTCCTGCCAAATGGGATAATCCTGTCGGTGTGTTTGTGCGGATTTTTCGTTTATACAAAAAAAAAACGAACAAACAAACAATTTTGAATGCAGACGGATCTTCCGCAATGTGTTCACAAGCCAACTGGACACACACAATGTAAGAAAAATCGAACTCCCGGGGACTACGACAATGACAATCACGACCGTTCGACGTTTTAAGCAAACACCAGAAGACGAACAATTCAAAAACACACAAGACTGAACTTTGAATTATTATCCTTTCCTTCTATCTCTCTTCACAATCGACACGACACACAAATCAAATGGATGGAAAAAAAACTCCGAATAGAGTCGATATCATCAATTGGATTAGATAAAAATAATGAAAACAAAAACAAGAAACAATTCACTTGTCATTCACATTTTGCTCATCAATCAAGGACGAAATTCGAGGAGCATTTGAACCGAACCGTTGATGTTGATATAATACACCACAAGTTGAATTATTTTTGTCATCTAAAAATAAGGATATTTTTGAAATCCTTTTTGTTTTCTTCATCGTAATTCACTGGTATCCTAATTTTCGTTTTTTTGCTTCTTTGTTGTATTTAATCAAAAAATCCTCTTAAGAGAACAAAATGACATTTGGCAGTTTAGTGTCCTGTGTGCATAAAAGCCTATGTAGTTTTTGACAAGGTCCTGTTTGGTTTATTGCGACGCAATGACATCACGGTACACCGGCAAAATCACAACTAAACCGAAAGATGATTACAGAGTCTCGGAGTCTGCTAAGTCTAACAGGACCCAAAAACAAAACAGACAAAAAAAAGGTTCACCCCCAATATGGGGATACCTACCAACCATACGAAACAGGATACAAACGAGAAGTACCATAATATGGTTGTGTGTTTTGTTGACGGCACTGATGCTGATGATGATGATGCGGAATGTGTGTTTCCTGTGTTATCCTGCCATACGAAAGGTGCACTGTTAAAATCTTCTCAATTGGCAACTCTGTTTTTGGGAGTAGAAAATCCTCAATTCTCAGAAACTGTTACGACAAACATGCGCTCTCTGATTTTTCGCTCAGTCTGTAAAGTTCAGCGACTTGTTGTTTTTCGATGTCGAGCAAAAAACAAAAACAAACACCACGTCCAATCTTAATGCAATTTTTGGTGATGTTGTACAGCAAAAATTATGCAGGGCACTCAGTCAAGCTAACAGCACAAGAAACAGAAACCACCATATCACTAGAGCTAGAGCCAGTTGCTTGTTCCATCATCAGTATTCGGTTGGGATAGTACCTTCATAATGGGAAGCAGTTAATCACCCCAATTGTTCGGACTCGATGTCATGTGGTTTTCCAATATCGGGTCAAGCGAATAAATTAGGATTAATCGTCCTTATCTGCCAGTTCATTTTTGGGTAGGAAAATTCAGTTTTTCCCTGTTCGTTTTTTTTTTTTTTTTAATTTGTGTTGAGTGGATTATATGGGGATATTGGACATATTCATGTACATTGTAAGGGAATGCCCTTTCCGTTGATGCATTAATGGGTTGGGTGGGGAGCTGTGATCCTGAAATTAGGTTAGAATAGGCTGTGTACGTCAAAATAACAATCATTTCAGGAGGGGGTTGGTTGGATTTCGAAAATTTTAGGCGCTGCCTGTAGAAGAAGTCTTCAGCAGACCTTGAATCAAAGTTTTGGAAAGCTACCTACCTAGTTTAGAATCTGGTTGAAAACCAAATATTTGATAGACCTCTCAATTCTTACGTCTATATGAGCTGACAAGACCAAATTCAGCCCTGTTCCGTGGCATTTCATCCCTTTTACTGACGATGTCCTAGTTTCCTCCCAATCCCTACCGAGGAAGTGAGGATATCTGATTTAGTTTGTTATATTATTTTCAGCTATAGACAGGAGAGAGCCACCATTGCTGTTCGTGCTACTCTCCTGTGTGTTTATATATGTGGAGAAAGACCGCAGTACAAGGTGGTGGCCGCACCTGATTACAGTCTTATCGGCAATCGGTCCAGTAGCACTATTGGTGTTGGTTTATTGAAGCGCCAGCCAAATTTCCTGCCTGGCCTAACATAATGGTGTTCTGTGGCTTCAGGTTCTCTTTGTTGAACGACGGACAGGGTGTTGGTAGTCCCTGATAGAGAGTGTTTTATTTGATTCATGAAGATATGTTTCCCAACCAGGCTCCAATCGACCTACCGACCAACCGCCCGCCATCGCTATCCACGAAGCAGCAAAAAAAAACTCATAGCCCATTAATGGACGATGAGTGTACTTTTGCAGAGAATATATCGGCTACACAACGACAACGGACGAGTGAAAGTTAATTAGGTTATACCAATAGAATGTTTCTACTCCAAAAATGAGATGAGTATAATATCCACCTCGAACGAAGCTGGAAGAAGGGCAAAATGGACATTAGTGAATACATATCTACCAGCGCGGCGTGTATGGGCTTATGTTCCCTTTTTTTCTTCATCTTACCTACTTATGAAAAAAAGGTTGTCTGTCTGTGTATTATAATGTTTGTAGCAAAATCACATTATGGGTGGAATAAGATTTGAAAAAAAGCACATCCTTGGGAATATGAAATGTCAATTAGGATAAATCTAGAAAAATAAAGTAGAAGAACTAGCACATGAAGAGGCAATGTGTTTGGCAGTAAGTCATGGAGAAGTCAATCATAATTCACTCTTCGAATGGAATTGGCATTGAAAGGATTCAAGTACCTAATTTTTTTCTCGGAGTTTTCTTATTTTTTTGTTTTGTGTTTCTGAAGGGTTCGTCGAAATGTATAAATTATTAGGGAGCAGATGCTGTTTTGCCAGTTGATAGCTTGGAGTTGTTTTCTGGCTTAATGGCGTTTAACTGGTGCGTGAATTGTGTGTGGATCCAGGATTTTTGTTATATTTGTTGGAGGAAAGATATCAGGAGATACATTTGAAATTTCCCAGCCTAAATTGTGAAACCTATAACTTTACAGGTGGAATTTATTGAGAGGTCAAGATTTCGAAACGATTTCTCTTTAAGGCTTTCTTTGTGGAACGAAATTTATAAACAAAAATTCACTTGCTGAACTTACTTACTTACTTATGATCGCGCTTCAGTCCAGGTCGGACCTGGGCCTAATCCAACAAACGTCTCCAGCCATGCTGGGTCTGTAGCTAGCTGTTTCCAGTTCCATATGCCAAGTTGGTTCAGGTTCTCTACCACCTGTGTGCTCCACCTGAGTCGCAGTCTTCCTCTTCTGCGACTGGTTGGATTCCAAGACTATCTATTCGAGCCAGTGCATTATTTTACATTCGCTCTACATGACCCAACATTGCTCTATATAATTGGTCTCTATAGACGCAGTCATACGCGGCCTTGAAATCGATGAAAAGGTGGTAGGTGTCGATTTGAAGTTCCTGGGTTTTCTCCAAGATCTGGGTGAATGTTTGATCGATGGTGGACTTTCCGGGTCTGAAGCCAAACTGATAAGGATCTATCAGGTTGTTGACGAAAGGCTTCAAACGTTTACACAGCACGCGCCAGACAAGATCTTGTAGGCGATGTTAAGGAAACTTATACCTCTGTAGTTGGTGCAGTTCAGGGAATTTCCTTTCTTGATTATCGGGCATACGATGCTGAGGTTCCATTCGTCGGACATGCTTTCCTCCGACCAAATTTTGCAGATGAGCTGGTGCATGCTCCTAACCAAATCATCTCCAGCTGCTTGGTACAGTTCGGCGGCTAGCCCGTCTGCTCCAGCGGCTTTGTTCGACTTAAGTTTAGATATCGCTATCTTCACTTCATCAATGTCGGGTGGGTGGAATTGTTGGCCTGCTTCACCCAAATTGAATGGTTCTGTATAGCTGGCGGAATTTCGCCTTTTGTAAAACTTTCGAGCCTCGTTCCTGTTGTGGCATCCCTCTATCTGCTCGATGGCACGTTCCCTTTTTTTTTCTTTCTGAGAAGTTTGTGCTCCTCTCTCCTTTTCTGCTCGTAGAGCTCACGAGTGCTGCTCGTGGTGCTTCTTTGCAGTGCCGCCACTTTGTATGCCTCTTCTTTAGCTGCATGTGCTCGCCGGCACTCATTGTCAAACCAGGGGTTTCGTTGTGGTGGCCGTGTAAACCTAACCACTTCAGATGCTGCATCTCTGTTGGCTGCTTGCCAGTGTTGCCACTGGTTCTCTACATTTTGTGCTGGCAGCAAAGGACTTCTGAGGAGATTTTCGGGAACACGATCGGAAATGGATCTAGCAATCTCTTGCGATTGTAACCGTTTGACATCAAATTTTCTCCTACCATTTCCACCTGTTGGCCTTGATCGGGATATCCGCATTCGTACCTTGGCTACAACAAGGTAGGTACTGGTCAAAGTCGAAGTCGATGTTTGCACTTCAGAATGTGCGGACATCTTGCATGCAAGAGAAGTGTCGTGCGTCGATCGCAAAGAGATCAATTTGGTTGATAGTTGATTGATCAGGAGATTTGGGAATTGCGTACTTGCTATAGTTGCTACTTGCTAGTTGCGTCTCGCAGCGCAGCGAAGTCGATTAGCTTAAATCCGTTATCGGAGGTTGTGTCGTGTACGCTATGTCGTCCGAGTATTCCACCAAAGATTTCTTCTATACCCAGCTTAGCATTAAAATCTCCAAGGTCAATTTTAATGTCATAGCTAGGGCATTGCTCATAGGTCATGGGTCACTTGCTGAACATTGTCTCCAAATTTGCATGTCCTAGCAGGGTTAGATTGCTTAGTTTCACTACAGAAAATTTGTTTAAAAAAAAATATCCTTTTCTCGTTGAACTTTCTTCATCCACAAGTAATCAACTCCAAATGGTCCCCCTGACACTTCCCTTTTGCCATCCAAAAACTGTGCTCATGAAAAATTCAGCTGAGCTCATATTCAAACATAGACTTTGCACGCCATACGCTCCTAATCACCATTATACTTGCCTTGACACTTTGCTCTACACTAAAAGTAAGCTTTCACCTAATATTCAAAATGTTTTCCTAGCCCATCCCCACTCCATCTCTAGAAATGGTTTATAAAATTATTTCCCTCTTCACCCCACTGTACAGGATGTGGGAAAAAATAGTTTTCATTTTCATAGCTATTTTGAGCGTCAAAATCAACTCAGACTTTTAAATCCACTCACCAGGAGCGAAGCACCTTCGCCGTTTAATTTCCTTTGATGATGATGATGGAAAAGTGCGAGGAGGAAAAAAATTCTCCATGTTCCCATCCTTGCTCTAGATCATCATTCCATCAGCTTTGCCCTAAGAAAAAAAAAACCAAAACGATTAAATTGAATAGGTTGTGGTGATGGTGCTGGTGGTGGCGTCATTGGCTTGACACTCGCTATAACTTCTTCCATTCCTCCCCACAAAATCTCCAGCTTCCGGTTCAAGTTTTGGCTTACTCCATCAATTTCATTTAGTGGCAAATATTTGCATAACACACTCTGCTGACATTCATGGGGTTGCCACTTACCACTGATGCCTTTGCCGATGTACCGAATGCTTTAGCTGCAAATTGGCCCACAGCCCATACCCTTTGAATATTGGTTGAAATTTTCCTTAGGTAGTATAACCGACTGTTACCATCGTCGTCGTTGTCGTCGGCAGAAGTGTTTAAGGAAACGTGTGTCTATACACACACCTAACCACGACACGACACACATTACAGCTCCCAGGTAGAGAGAATCGTTGATACCACCCACATGGCGCGGCGCACCATTAGCAACGCCAGAAACCATCAAACCCACATTTCTCCCCTTGCCTGACTCTTACCAATCCACCATTCAACGCTGCTACGACGATAGAGGATGAAGCCGAAGACGTATCATTTAATGGGGGATAAATTCCGGATGGTTACCATCCCTTTATGGGGTGCATCGTAAAAACTAAGTGATATTGCCTGCAATTTGTATTTCACGGCTTGGCGTACTTCCGACAACTTGTGAGTCGTGAGTGTGTAATATTTGTGGTTGCTTCCTTTTTCCTCCTGCGTTACCGGTACTGCCTCAGTCAGCACTGCCACCACCACCGCCACCGACACAAAACAGCTCCAAAGCTGTTGGCGGTTCCCTATCCAGTTTACAAAATTTAAAAAAAAAAAACGCCCCATCGAGGCTCGGCAAAGCAGCTCATTCAATATATCTTCTATACAGCAACACATTATATTTGCATGGAATTTTTGGAAACAGATTGTTTTATGCTGTCAATATGCAACGCCAAAGTGCCGCGCCGCAGTTGGAAACTGTATTAATTGGAAGTTTATTTAATGAGCCAACAGGGAGGACGTGTGCAGCACTTGCTGTCAATTGAATTTATTGCCTTCCTCAAAATCTTCTTTGATGATTGAAAATGAAATGCGGGGAGGTTAAGGTCCTTGGCTTGATTTCGCCAGATGGTGGAGGCTTAAAAAAATTAGCTTCCTCATGCGCTTTATTGAAAATAAGTAGGCATGAAATTTTGTAAATACAGAAAAAGCTCGTAAATTCTGAAATTCTCCAAAAATTTAAAGTGAGGCATCACCTTCCATTATGCTTCCTAGAAACGATTATCCTGACAAGATAGTAGCTCCATCCTTTATTAACTTTTTTCGGTTCAGGAATTTAAATCACGCTCCGATGAGCTTCATTCTAATTAGCTATTATTTTTTTCTCTTCCTTCCAAAAATTCATCTCATAAATAACTTACTCCTTTGACAATTTCTGCTCCAGAGGGCGCCGCGCCGCGCTGCCGGGCCATCCAACTCAGCAATCAGAACTATTAGAAAATCTCAATATTCATGAATGAACAAAAAGGACGAGTCGTTAAAGCAACAACAACAAAATTTACAACTATAAATGTAAGGAAAAATAAAAATAAAATTAAACTGTCAATATCGCCAAACAATCAGTTGATTTATTCCTTTCTATCCAACCGCAACCGGGCTTTGTATAAATCTTAATTAAATTTATCGATTGTGTCGTCTGTGACAGAGACTTTTCGGGAGGTGGCTGATCCTGGGGTTGGCATTAATCGAGGGTTATGGCAACTCCTTAAGCCTACTTTGTATCATTTTTCCTTCCGGAAGCATCAACAACTTCAGAAAAGCGCTATTGATTCTTATTTATGTTACTGCCTGCCTTCCCAAAAAAAAAAAAAATAGTAACAACAACAACGACAAACAAATGATTGTCTCACATCATTGCCATCAGCATCCTCATCCTCATCAACATATCCAAAGTCTTTGCAATAAATTTCATTCGAGGCAAAAATTAACCGAGAAAAATGTATAAATTTCTTCCCTTGAAAAAATAAATATTCATGTTGTGCCATAAAAGAGGAACGATTGCGAAATTTCTGCGGAAATGGAGAGTTGTGCTAAGCGCTTCGATAAAGCTTCCTTAAAAATTGTGTTACATTTTCGATAACATCTCTGAAAAATGGTTTTGCACTCCGTCAATAGAACATACCTACTTGTCCAAGTTATATGAAATTTTAAGGAAGCTCTACGTAGGCCTTAAGAAAGCCTTATGGAACCTTTAACGAAGCCTTATAGAAGTAATCTGGATGAAAATTGATTAAAGTTTGTGAAATCCAGAATTTTTGACTTTGTTGTTGACGTGTTTGCAAGTAAGTTTGGTGAAATTCCTCGAACTCTTACATCCTTCTCTCCACCACCATATTTGTCATAATAAGAATCTCTCATCCAATCAACAAATACCAAAAGACCGAGACATCATCATCATCGCAATAATTTCTGATCTCAAGTCTCAACAAAAATTGTGCGCTCAAAGCATAAAAATTATGCAGCTTCTTTCGTCGTAGTTGTTTCTCTTCTATTTTCTTTTTGACATGAAAAAAGGAATAATGATTGGTAATTAACTTTTAGTCCTTAATTAATCTCATCTCGTTTGGGTTCATATTTTTGGAGTGGCCCTCGGTACCTACTCTTGACAAATCGATAAATAATAATAAATTAAGTGTCCAACAAATAGACTCAATGAAAATTGATAGTCGCGTCCTTAGGGTATTTGTACTTTCTATTCATATTAATTTTTGTATTGTCGCTTTAAGACCGACAAACATAAAAATGGAAAGTTAAATTTTTAAAAATTTTAAATTTCAATTTTTATATCTTGCACGATGTGGTGGTTTGGGTAAAGAAATTCAGGACCGGACTTATTTTAAACCCTTCGAAAGTAAGTATGTACAGGGTGCGGCAACAAAACTTGCTGATTTGTTTTTGGCGGCAAGCGGGGGGGAGTGTTCGGATGTGGGTGGAGAGTGTCTCATTTTTTAGGAGACTTTCTTGAATTTTCATGTACGCCGCAGTCAGTCGATATCAGGCATTGGATGAAAGAGCAACGCGCATTTGCCTGCGAGGCAAAAAAAAAAAATTGAAAAATTTTGATTTGGAAATCTTCTATATCTTCTACTAGCTGACCCGACAGACTTCGCACCTAGACTTTTGTAGCCCGCTACCATACCACCCGCTACCCTCTACCCGCTTCTCCACTACCGTCTACCCGCTACCCCGTTATACCCAGTTACCTTTTACCCGCTACCCCACTACCCGTTATCCAATACTTCTAAACGCTACCCGCTACACCATGAATCGCTACCCACTACCCGCTACCGACTACCCCGCTTCCCCAACACCCGGTACCCTGGCCCTAAGCATTTGTTACCACTGGTACCAAAGTAGTGAGTCCTCAACGGATTTGCATAGGGTTGAAAAATATAAAATGCTATCAAAAACATAGGGGTCGGTTACAATGATGACAAACAGTAGTGTATGAACATGTTTATTTATCTTTTATAATTTATCCTACCTTTCACAATAATAAGCTTTAATGTCATTATCACTATTGCGATCAATGTACAAACAATAATAATAATCGACGAACGACGACCGCACCACCATAGTTGTTCGACCGCAATCGTGCAAATTTTTGATGAAATAAGAAGTGATTTTGACAGAGGATGTATTACTTTACTCTGTCTTTTAGACTTTTCAAAGGCTTTTGATAAAGTCAATCTTTCCATACTCTCTTGGAAGCTACGGAATTATTTTGGCTTTGGAAATAGAGATTTAAAATTTTTTTTAAGCTTCTTGAGCAATAGGGTTCAAAGAGTGGCAGTAGGAAATAAATGTTCTGAATTTAAGTCACTTGTACAAAGCACTCAATTCTGGACCCTTTTCTTTGTTTGCTTTAATATTAATAACTTACCTACTACTACTATGCCATCATTCATCTATACACTTACATACACTAAGAAAAAAACGAGCTAAAATCAAGATTATCGGTCTCAAATCAAGCCGATTCGTTGACGAAAGTCTGTTAAGCTCGAAAATTCTTAATTCAAGACCAAAACTCTTATTTTAAGCTTGTTTTTTTCTAAGCCTTGTTTTAAGATTTTGAAATCTCAATCTAAGAATAAAAACTCTTAATTTCAGATTATTCCAACCTCAAATTAAGATTTTTGTCTTATCTAAGAGTTCTTATTTCAAGATTGTGAAATCTTGATTTTAAGAATACAAAAGCTTAAATTTAGATCATTTCAAACTCAAATTAAGATCACTAATTCTAAATTTTAGAAGACTTAAGAACAATACATACTCAAAGCAAGATTTTTTATTCTTATAATAAGAACAAATAACCTTGTATTTAAGTTCAATTTTTTTCCGGATTGTATCTCGATTATTCTTGATTTGAGCCTACTTTTAGTCGGCGCTTAGTAAACCCCACATTACCAATCTTCTCCGCTAGGAAACCAAAATGAAATTCATGTTTGATTATTTAATTGTATTAATTTGTTTTTATTTAGTATTTTTACCCTTTCAGGCTATTGTATAAACCAGTTGGTAATATTGGTTAAAGATATTACCAACTAGTTTATACAATAGCATCATTTGGTAGTAGTTGTAGAGGCGATCTTATCACTTTCGTTCTAATCCTATAATATTTTCCGAAGGGATTGAGTGTGAATTGAATAACGATGTTCAATTCTGTATGAAAAAGTATTTTATATGAAAAAGGCATGTGACTTCGTTACAAAACTTAATTTGAGAACGAAGCGGCTCAAATAAAGATTTTTGTTCTTTATTTTTGAAAACGAATTTAAGATCGTTTCGACGTGCTTAAAGAATGTTAAAACTTAATTTGAGAACGAAGCGGCTCAAATTAAAAGTTTTGTTCTTAATTTCAGACTGCTAATTTGTTTTAAGAACAAAGTTCTTGATTTAAGATTGTTTCGGTTTGATTTGGGAATGTAATAACTTAATTTAAGAACGTGGCAGCTCAAATCAAAATGTTTGTTCTTAATTTAAGAATACAAATTTGTTTTGAAAATAAAATTCTTATTTTAAGAAAAAAAGGTGTCATTTTTAGGATAAAAAAATAAGAATATAAAAATCTTGAAATAAGCCTACTCGTACTTGAATTTAGCCTCCTTTTTTTCTCTGAGTGTACATATACGCTGATGTTGTTCAACTTTCATGCTCTAAGCCATTTAGAAACTTGAATGAACATGTCTCTAACTTAAACGAAGATTTATGTATGTATCTGCCATATCTATAGATGGGCTCTGCTTAATGCTCAAAACAGATGTGCAGAATTTCTGCACGCAGCGCTGCATGCAGAGCTTCAAGCAAAACTTATGTGCAGAAAATATGCCAAGTTTTGTCAAAACAAAAACGACACCTGCCAAAATTTTATGGTTTTGGCTGTCTTGAATTGTTTCTTAAGGGGGTTGAAAATGAAAATACAAAAGGTACTGGAATCCATTGTCCTAGATGTACCTGCCAAGAACCAAATTGTTATTAATTTTGGTAACGAAAAAAAAGGACCTATCAAATTTATATTGATGTCTTTCTCTTTATTTAATAAAATGCATAGGTTTAGATTTTCATTGAATTGCTAGTTTCGGTATGTAAACACCCTCGTTCGGAATTTTTTCCTTCATAGCGGCGCAATCCCAGAGGTCGGTTTGAGTTTTATACGACGGTTTTGTTTATATTTTTCGTCACTATTTTCGTGACTTCGAGCTTCTGGAAATCTTATTTCTTCTGTGGCGTGACAAATGCATTCAAAGCGATCGACGCCAAATTGCAGACATCTATTTCATCTGGAGCTGAATACTCGACAATTTCAGTGAACACATTATTGCATTTGATTGTTCCGATATTTTGTTGAATTGATTTGCGATTGCATCTACAAGGATGCAGAGCATATGTAGGGTGTTCCGGTCTCGACTTGTACCCGAAATCACGGTAGTAAATAATTGCCGAATCCAATCGTGCCGCATTGTCCATTACAACTTTGTTAGGAAAATCCAAGATAGTTGGACACTTTCCACCGGTTTCTGCATCGGTCATATGGTAGAGATCTATTATATAACATCTGAAAATGCTTTCTTTGTTTCCTTGTGTAAATTCAAGACAACTCAACATGCGTGCCGCTAGAATTGCATTGCATGGTTTGTCGTGAGACTAGCTGCTGTTTCGGCAGCCAGATTATCCAGCTCCTGGGTTGTTACTCCAACATAGAGGCCATTGAATAATTTGAAGGATCAACGAAATCCATGTACAAGTTGAAGCATAGATTTTGGATGCAAGATGTGATTTTGACAAAATTGGTTTCTTCTTGAAAAAGCTTGAAAAAGTACATTTTTTCGGCCTTCATCTTAAAATACTAATGGGAACTTTGATTTTTTTTTTATTATTGTGTAATTTTGCGGATTAATTACCTTTAAGCAAGTGCAGAATTTGATTTTCAATTTGGATTTTAGAATTCAAGTTATTGTTCGATGTTTGTATTTATTTTCAAACTGACAAGTTGAAATAAAAATAAACTGTCAACAGTGTCAACAAGCTTTCAATTTAAGTAGTGCCAGATAGCAAATATTTTGAAAATTTTGTTTTTGAATTATGGCTGCAATGAAACTAGGCAGAAAATTTAGAAATAGAGACATCACGCAGCGCTGTTCTGCATGCAGAATTTGCTCCCATAAGAGCCTGTGTATTTTTAATTTTGCTGCGCAGCAATTCTGCACATCTATTTTGCCCTTTAGTCTTAAATCCGACAAATTGTCAAGTAATCCCTATTCCTAAAACGACCTTTGAACTTTCTTTTGTGCTCGATACTTTTTTATCGGATACGAAGATAAAGCTTGTACATAATAATGAATTTTCAATTAAAATATTTTTTCGATTTGACAAATAAAAATTTCAATATTTGAAATTGATCAGTTTTGTTTTTATTTTGTTGTAGTGAGAAAAGCGTTATTTATTTTTTACATTTGCGCCGTTTGTGATTTCAAATGGTTTTCATTGTTTTTAAGATGTATTCTGCTATTCGGGGCGGAGACAAATCCCCGAATAGCAGAACACATCTTAAAAACAATGAATACATACCTATCCGCGGTCGCGGTCATAAACAACAAACAAAATTTGTATCTACTTTTCAAATCAAAACAGCAAAATATATCAAACCGACCCGACCTTTGAACATTTCGTCAAATATTTTTATATTCATCTAAAAAATAAAAAAAAATGTCAGTGAAGAAAATATTATACATACATATTCTTCAAATTCATTCACCAGCCAAAGCTAGCAGACACAACTTGTCGTTGCCTTTCATCAGCCAATCATCAAATTCAATCTTCCATAAATGAATAAAATGTCAACTTTAATCAGAAAATTGGTGAGCACTTCAAACGCTGCTAAGCCGGTAGCGCCATACAACCAAGCTGTTGTTGCTGATCGAACAGTATATGTCTCTGGGTGTTTGGGCTTGGATAAAGACACAATGAAACTTGTCGATGGAGTTGCAGCTCAGACAAAAATGGCATTGAAAAATATGGAAGCTACTCTCAAGGCAGCTGATTCGGGAATGGATAAAATTGTTAAGAATACGATTTTCTTGAAGGACCTTGAAGATTTTGGGACTGTCAATGACGTTTACAAAACAATTTTCACGAAAGAGTTTCCAGCTCGCTCTTGTTTTCAAGTTGCTCGCTTGCCAATGGACGCTCTGGTGGAGATTGAATGCATTGCAATGACTGGTGACGTAAAGACTGCTTCGTGACTGGATGATTATAAAAGGGCTTTGTCAAGGCTTTGAATAATCCAAGGGAATGTAATCTTGAAAGTTTATAACTCTTTTGTTATTATGAATAAATAGTTTTGTTTTGTACTATTTGAAAAAAAAATATTGTTTTCCTAAAAAAACATTATTTTTTACCTTTTTTATTTGTTTATTTGTTGCTTTTGGGATATGGCGTGGGAACCGGGTAGTGGTGTAGCGGGAAAGTAGGTAGCGGGTAGCGCATAGCGTGGTGACGGGTAGTGGCAGTAAGTAGCGGGTAGCGTCGTAAAGGGGTAGCGGGAAGCGGGTAGTGTGGAAGCGAGTAGCGGGTAACGGGGTACGGGTTTAGCGGGTAGTAGGTAGCTCTGGACGGTGGCGGGAAGTGTGGTAGCAATGTAAAATAATTAGGTTCATTTTTTTTATCGATTAAGGCAGTACGAAGACTGTAGTGATGGCCTTAGCAGTTATTTTCGAGTAACCGTTATAACAGTTACAGTTATTTCTGAATAACTGTTATTCTTAGCCGTTACTCAGTAACGGTTATCCATATACATACTTATACGAAACAAAAAAAAATATTTAAAAATGAAAAATATTTTATTTATCACAATAAAGAATAGCATAAAATAAATTCATTAAACTTTTGGGAAATTTAAGAACATACAAAAGAATTTCAAGAAAAACAAACCCATAAAAATAAAATTCATAAAAAGGAAAAACAAAACATTTGAAAATTATCATGTTTTAGAAATTAAATTAATAAAAAAACATATTTAAATATTAAGAATTAAAATAGAAAAACACTGTTTAAAAAACAAAAAGTTATTCAGTTATTGATAACTGGTTCCTTTAGTAACCATTTACTTTGAGTAACTTGTTCCGTATATAACTAGTTATTCTGAGTAACTTTTCCTTCAATAACTAGTTATTTTGAGTAACCGTTATTCTTAGTAACTGTTATTCTGATAACGGTTATTCTCAGTAACGGTTATTCTGATAACGGTTAGTTATTCTGATAACGGTTATTCTCAGTAACGGTTATTCTCAGTAACGGTTATTCTGATAACGGTTAGTTATTTTGATAACGGTTATTCTCAGTAACGGTTATTCTCAGTAACGGTTATTCTGGTAACGGTTAGTTATTTTGATAACGGTTATTCTCAGTAACGGTTATTCTGATAACGGTTATTCTCAGTAACGGTTATTCTGATAACGGTTAGTTATTTTGATAACGGTTAGTTATTTTGATAACGGTTATTCTCAGTAACAGTTATTCTGATAACGGTTAGTTATTTTGATAACGGTTATTCTCAGTAACGGTTATTCTGAATAACGGTTATTCTCAGTAACGGTTATTCTGAGTAACTGTTACCGACTAACTGTTAAGATCGATATTGAATTACTAGTTATAGCAGTTATTCACGAATAACAGGTTATTGGTAACCGTTATTGATATATCGCCCACCTCTAGAAGACTGCAGTGTTGCACTAGTCATTGATGCATATGTTCAACTGTTGGTCATTTTCTAATAAGTTTAGGGTTGACACGCACACGGAAAGTGGAATGTGTGACGCCGCCGTCAACTATTTTTAATTGCTGAAAAGATCTAAGACTAGGCACTGCGAAGCATGGCAGGGTACAGCTAGTAGTGGCTGTAGGGAATCGTGTATCGGGTAAAAGTAGCAGGTAGTGGGGTAGCGGGATAATATGTAGTGGGTAGCGGGTAGTGGGGTACCGGAGTAGCAGGTAGCTATAACCGGAGTAGCGGGTAGCGTGTATAAGTAGTGGTAGAAGGTAGTAGAAGGTAGCGTAGTACAAAAGTTAAGGTATTTTATTTATTGATTGATTGATTAAGGTTCAGCTAGTAATTTCTAAAAATACAAGGAATAAAATAACGTAAAAGATTAAATTTCCAAATTTTAAATTTAATTGTCAAATTTCTATTTGTCTTGTCAACAGAAAAAAGTCAGTTAAGTGTAAAATCCGCAACTGCACATATTTGTGTTTGCCTCAGAAATGCCAAAAGAAGAGAGAAAAGAAGATAATATTTTCAACATCAAACAGCCCGTAGGCACACGGTTTTCCCTTCACCGTGAACCATTTTTCTCTTTGTCACTATTTCGTCAGAAAAATGTCAGAAGTGAGAAAACGTTTATCCAAATGCCAAATCACTACAAACTCTCAGGTAATACAATTTTCTTCACTCTTGTCACTCGTTTTTGCATAAAAAAAGGTTCATCTGATCCTTTTTTTTACTGACATTGTTTTGTTTGTGCCCCTTTCATTTTTCGACATACTTTTAAAGGGAAAGTATTGTCTTGAAAGTTCAAAAAAGATTTGAAAAGTCTCTTGTCAGACTTTCTTGAATGCAAAACCTCAGAAATTGCCTGCAGGTAAGCAACTTCTTACGACTCCTGAAATTGTTGTTTCTTTTTGTTTCGCTTGTCATGATGATAAGCCTCGACTCGACTTGTGATGATAAGAAAAAAACAAGAAAACAACACCCCAGCGTGAATAATGAAAAAATTGAGGTGAGGAAAGCTTAGGTTATTCCGATGATGGATGGGGTCTAGAACCTTTTTCCTGATTATGTTACGTTTGCTTGTTCGTTTCTTTTTTTTTCTTCCCTTTAATTTAGCTTATAGCATACTCATAATGGAGTTGATGAAGTAAATAGTCAGAGTGAGAGAGATAAGGAAAAAAGGGTTACATTTTTAAGGTCTTTTTAACAAATGAATACGCTCGTTTGGTGGAGGGACTCTGGAGATATCATTATGGAGATTAAATTAAGAAATTTTTGTCGAAACACGAATTTAAGAGCTTAGCTTAGATTGTAGGAGTGTTTGAGTTGTTACATTAAATGTTATGTTCTTGTTCGGAAGAATTATAGGATTAGGAATTCATGGTTTAAAGAAAAATTCCCTCGACCAAGTGCCTTTTACATAGTCATTCAAAAACTTGGAATGTCATCATTACGCTTAAAATAAATAGTACCAACGTCGTCGTCAGTGTAGAATCTTCTGTGATGACATAACTAAACCACATGATAACAAGAAGCACTAAAAATGAAATCACTTAGAAAAAATCCCAGCCGAAAAAAATACCTACTTAAATACGTGCTTGCACAACTCTTGCAGACTTTTGCTGCTCTGTCAAAAATACATGCTTGCTTCTTTTCTACAAAACCAACCATTAAAACGTGCTATTAGAAGTTTTCTCAATTTTCACCTGCAGTTCCGTTCAAAGATTTCATGCGCTTACCAAGCAGCAAGCAGAATATAGCTGTGCCAGTGCCAACCGGAAAACAGCAAAGAGCTTAAAACTCCATTACAAAACCAATTGCATGGATGGAATTACTACTCTCAAAGTCTACCTAAGTTTGGGCTTCTCTCCTGCAGAGCTTGTGGACGGGCTTCGACCAAAGGAAACACACATTCATACAGGTCATTTATTACTGCTGTCTGGATAATTCTTGTTTCTTGTTGGATTTTGTTTCATTTCGCTTCTAGTTTGTGTTGTTTTACACAAAAATAATTTCACCTGCAACAATGCTAAAGTTAGCCTCTACCCCCTCTCTTTGCTTCTCTTTAGGTTCGTCCTTTCAAATTCCTTTAAATGCAGTCTTGTTGAAAATTGAAATTATATTCGAAATGTATACGAAGCAGTAATTGGTAGTTAAAAAGTTGCATCTATTGCTGGAAGCAAGAAAAGAATTTTCGAGTAGATTCTCTCTCAGCCCACCTTGTGTATGTCCCTTTTCATATTTGTATAGATTTATACGTTTCCTTTAGAATTTTATGTGAGCTGCTTGAAAATGGAATAAAAACAAGGTTGTTCTTTAGACATAGCAACAAAGCAAACACACATACTGCCTCTTGGGTTCCTCTCTCATATTTTTGCAAATTTCTATTTTTTCTTTCAAAATTTCAATCCACTCTGATTACCCAAGAGATTTTACCTGCTGCATGTGCATTTCAAAAATACCCATTTTGAACAATGCAAATAGTGAAAAACAAACAAAAATGAACAACAAACCGAAAACATTTCTCTCCCACCCTTGCCCTTGTTGGCCTTCTTCCGATTGCCCTCTCTTTCTCTTGCAAACCCCTCCCAACATCACAATCTGAGAGTTAGACATTAGACTATTGAATCGAAACGGAAATGTTACGCACCAATATCTCTTGAGAGTCAATAGACGGCTGGTAGAATACAAGGTGGGTAGTGGGGGAGAAAAGAAGCATCCAATGGTTGTCGGTAGTTGGAAAAGTTTTTAATTTAAAAATGATTGGAAAATGAAAGAGGTGTGAATGTAAAATAAAATACAAAAAGCGTTTGGTCTTTTTTTTCAACTTTTTCATTGTGTTGTTTTGTTGAGTCCTTGAGGACCAACGTTGAAAACTTTTACAGGGTGCAATACAATTTCATGTTTGCAGATATTTGATTTGATTTTTTAAATGGAGTCACACAAGGTTGGGTGCTTACACCTTTCTTGTTTTATTTGTTCTATATAGGTTTTGTTACTTGATACATTTGATTGTTATTCAAATGAGACTCAGGCTCATTCGGAACATAAGTTGATGTTCTTCATAAAGTTCATTTTTAGTATGGGGGGGGGGGTATCTAGAACTTATCGAATTCCGGAACGTCCCATTTAAAAATTAAAACTTTAAGTTGAACATAAATTTATGTTCCGAATGAGCAAACGGGTCGTACTAACTTACTTATGATAGCGCTTCAGTCCAGGTCGAACCAGGGCCTCATCCAACAAACGTCTCTAGCTAGCTGTCTCCAGTTTCACATGCCAAGGTGGTTCAGGTCCTCTACCACCTGTGTGGCTCCACCTGACTCGCGGTCTTCATCTTCTGCGACGTCCTTCCGGGTTGGATTCCAAAAACCCTACGAGCCGTAACATTATTTTTCATTCGCTCTACATGACCCAACCATCTAAGTCGTTGGACCTTAACTTTTCTGGCTAGGTCAGTGTCACTGAACAGCTCGTACAGTTCTTGATTCTTCTTCTCCATTCTCCATTTGTGCAGACTGGACTCGAAAAATGTTTCTCTCGAAGCAGCCCAAATCGTTTTCATCGGATGTTGTCGTGGTCCCTGTCTCTGCACCTTACATTAGGACCGAGATGATGAGGGTTTTGTAGAGTGTCCCTTTACTTTATCGAGATAGGACTCTACTACTCAATTGCCTTCTAAGTCCAAAGAAGCAGCGATTGGCAAGAGTGATTCTTCGTTTGATTTCAGCGCAGTTAGATCCTGGTAGAGCTGGTACATGCTCCTAACAAAATCATCTCCAGCTGCTTTGTACAGTTCGGCGGCTAGCCCGTCTGCTCCAGCGGCTTTGTTCGACTTAAGTTTAGATATCGCTATCTTCACTTCGTCAATGTCGGGTGGGTGGAATTGTTGACCTGCTTCACCCAAATCGAATGGTTTTGTATTGCTCTACAGGCTTTGGTTCGGGGTGGATAAGCCCCGTAAAACTTTCGAACCTAGTTCCTGTTGTGACATCTCTCTATCTTCGATCGTGCGCTTCTCATGCTCCTTTTTTTTCTTTCTGAGAAGTTTGTGTTCCTTTCTCCTTTTCTGCTCGTAGAGTTCACGAACGGCTCGAGTCCTTCTTTGCAGCGCCGCTTTGCATGCCTCTTGTTTTCCTACATTTGCTCGTCGGCACTCATCGTCAAAACAGGAGTTTCTTTGTGGTGGGCGTGTAAACCCAAGCATTTCAAAGGTGGCATCTCTGATGGCTGCTTGGCAGTGTTGCCACTGGTTCTCTACATTTTGTGCTGGCAGCAAGGGACTTCTGAGGAGGTTTTCGGAGACACGATCGGAAAAGGATCTAGCAATCTCTTGCGATTGTAGCCGTTTGACGTCGAATTTTCTCCTAGCATTTTCACCTGTTGGCCTTGATCGTAGTGGTCCGAGTCGATGTTGGCACATCGGAATGTGTGGACATCTTGCATACTACGGAAGGATCGTGCGTCGATCGCAATGTGATCAATTTGTTTGGCGGTTGATTGATCTGGAGATTTCCATGTCCCTTTGTGGATATTTAGATGTGGGAATCGCGTACTTGCTACCATTACGTCTCGCCCCGCAGCGAAGCCGATTAGCCTAAATCCGTTATCGGAGTTGGTGTCGTGTAGGCTATGTCGTCCGATTATTCCACCAAAGATTTCTTCTCTACCCAGAATTAAAATCTCCAAGGACAATTTTAATGTCATTGCTCATAGGTCTTGTCGAGGAGCTCGTGGAACCTGTCTTTGGTGTCTTTTCAAACACCCTGTATAACCAGTAACTGTTGAGCACACGTCATATAAATGCTGAACAATGTTCCCGACATTCTGTTTTTTTTTGCGTAATTTTGTATTTTGCAGAACTTTGAATTGGGCTTTTGTGGTTTTTGTGTTACCAACTTTTCACTTGTTCGCTGAGAATTAAAACTTTGTATACACTTCTTAGTTGTAGTATATTTTGTTTGCCCTTCTGTTTTTACCTACAGGTATTGAAAAATTGATGTTCTATTTTTATTCACTTAACTTGAATTGCGAAAAAAATGCTGCTTTGATTGTCATCGAATTTTCATACAAGAAACTTTTTAGGTACTTGCCCCTCGTTGATACAATTTAATCATTGTAGGGTCAGTGGGTCTTCGTGAAATTATATTCAAATTTGAATAAAAACTAAAACTTTTAGGTTTTACTGGAAAATTTCAGGTTTGGTGTCAGAATGTTTGCTTCTCGGCAGAACATTGGGACATCCCTCATCAACATAAATAAATGACATAGTGGCTCTTGACGTATCCCCAATTTGGTCAAATTCTTCACTCGCGCAGCTCATTACAAATTCATTCATTTCTCCAACAAAAAAACTTGTGGCGCTCAAAACCACAAAGCAAAGCCCCTGTACCCTGCCAAATACAAAGTCAGAATAAAACAAAATGTAACCCGTTCCCACAAAAAATCAACCATCCTACCGACTACCACAACAAAAACCAGGTGAAGTGTATCCATTTCGAATGAGAGGCAGCGCAGTCTTCATCATCAGCATTGTCATCATTTGGAATGGCACCTTGGAACTTTCTGACAATTCCTCATCATTCAAAGAGCACAAAAAAAAACTCCAACCTCTCGACTGACTCAACGGACCCACAGTGACAATAACAGCAAAAACCTCTTCACATCAGTATCACACGCTCCTCGACGACGATGATGATGATGATGATGATGATGATGACGACGACTGCCGACTGACGACTCTGATGATGTCCTAGATCAAAACAAAGCCAACTCAGAAACGTTCGTTTCCTTTGGCCACGTCGTCGTCGGTCGGTCGGAGTCCTTGTACATACATAAATAAAATCAACATGGTGCTTGCCTCGCGCGTAATATAATTTTACTCAGTGTACAACAAAGTGCGACAACGACGACTACGGAATGACCGAGCTGTGTAGTCGCCCCCGGGAAAGGGTTTCATCACGCTCCATCAAGAATCCTTTCACTTTGAATTTCATTTAAATATATCAACACAGAGAATGCCATAACCCACTTCTGAACACTATATCCCTTTACACTTTGTGTGTATCCTGGCTGAGCTAAGCGCGGCTTGGCGGTTCTTTTCCCAACTCTTTAGTGTCCGTCTGTCTGTCCAAGCTCCGACCACTACAGAAGGATCTTTGTTGAAATGAGTTCGCCACGAAACAATGGTCACTCTTTCTCTGCCGCTTTCACTTGGTTGCATGCTGCTTGTGCACTCATTCATAATTGTTTCCATTCGTCATATAGATCTCTTTTGCTATATATGTACTTATGGTGTGTGATAGCTTGAGGAGATTTTACTCTGTGCGAACTTTGCGATGATGTCTCTGATGGTTTTGCTTGGTCTATAAACGAGCGCCAGAAGTCTATTGTTCAGCAGGTGATGAAGCAGGCTGTAGAATCTGAAAATGCAGTGTCATAAGGGGGAGAGCAAGACCAAGGGAATGCCTGACATGCTGTAAAGACAAGAGTTGAACCGAACGAAATGATGGATTCAGAGAGTTACTATACTACGACTGAGTGAGGCGTAATTATGTTTTATTTTGCTTACTTCCTTGGTGGATGTTGATTTATTGACGGGAAATGAGAAAACACACAACGACGCAGCGAAGATGGAAATAAAATTTAGCAGGAGCAAAAAGGACGAAAAGGGAAATAAATAAAATAAATGCTGCAAAATGGACAGAGATATTAAAATTGTTAACTTGGACAGGAGGTTGTCATCATTGCAACATTCAAAAGCGACAGGAAGTCGTAAAGATTGAAACATAAAGACAGTAGACGTCAGAAAAAAGGATTAGATTCTCAGTAAGCGGAAGGAATTTCGCTACTTTAATTTAATGTCTTTTGATATTCCTAACATAGGAAAACCACAATGACTCTCTTTTCTTCTAAAGAAAAATCTTAATCTCGTTGACTATTTATAAAAAAACAAAAAACTAAGTAAGCTTTATTACACTTACGCGTCAAGCCCCCAAATTACATACTTCCTTACTCCCTTAAACGGTTCCCAATTCATGAAGGATTTCAGTCTAAGACACTGCAGCCTTTCATCGGGTACTTCGCATGCACTCTCCAGTCGCCAAAACCAAGCGCTCTGGCATCCGCAGTCACTTGGTCCTTGTACCGAACCTGAGGGCTGCGATGAGAATACTTTCTTGGCTGGAGCTTTATCGTCCATTGTTTCGATGTTACCGAGCCAATGTTGTCGTCTTTTCTTTCTGGACTATATCCACATCTTGGCACAACTAGTACAGTTTGCGGTTGAACCTCCTTCTACATTCGCCATCGTCGCATACTGGACCGAAAATCCGTCGAAGAAAGTGCCCAGTAATATCATTTCGCACTTGGCGGCGCCGCGCGCCATAGAGAGAGAAGGACGGGTAGAATCAAAGTTTTTATAGCAGACACTTTGTCTTTCGAGTGAGGAGTTTTGAACCCTGTTGTTTTGCCAAACCGAAATATCAGCGGTTCGCTAGGGAAATTCTTCTCCACTAAGGTGTCGTTTGTGGAATTGATGTTTGTTCCAAAGTAGGTGAACTCCTTAACTACCACGAAGTTACTGCTACCAACAGTGACGTTTTGTCCTAGGCGGTGGAGAGATGCTGTTTTGTTTGTTGACAGCGTGTACTTTGTTTTGTCCTCATTCACTTCAATACCAACGAGTTTCGCCTGTTCTTCAATCGCTGTGAAGGCCTCATTACAGCTCTCTTGGATCGACCGATGATGTCAATGTCGTTCGCATAGCCTAGGAGCTGGGTGGATTTGTTGAAGATAGTGTTTTCCGTGCTCACACCTGCCTTGCTCACTATCTGCTCCAAGACTATGTTGAAAAAGTCACATATCAGCGCATCTCCTTGTCTCAGCCTTGCGCATGTTTGAAACAACTCGTATGAGCTGTAACTGTAACCCATTTGCACACTGAACTGCGTATTGTTATTGTTAAGCGTCATGCGGCACAGCTGGATCAGTTTGTTTAGGATCCCGAATTAAGACATCGCCGTCATAAGCTCTTGGCGGTGAATGCTTTCATAAGCAGCTTTGGAGATGATGGGTTTCGACTTGAAATTCGTTGGTCTTTTCCAGAATTTGCCTCAGTGTGAATATTTGGTCTATCGTTGTTCTGCTTGGCCTTAAGCCACACTGGTACGTGCCGATTTTTGTGACGCAGAACGGTTTAAGACGCTCACACATTACGTTGGGTAGGATTTTGTATGCAACATTAAGTAGGGATGTGCCTCGGTAGTTTTTGCATGACATAAGATCATTTTTGTTGTAGATGGGGCATATGGTGCCTATTATAGACCAGTCAGTGGGCATACATTCTTCCTCCCACAATTTGTTGATGAACTGGTGCATGCGGTTCATCAAAACACCTCCTACATATGGTATCGCAAATATGCCATCCAACCTGGCGGGCGGCCTTGTTATTTTTAAGCTTTTGGATGGCTCTTCCTACCTCTTCTGTGCTGGGGGCTAGGACTGTATCTTTCTTCATTGACTGGACAGGCTTCTCTTTCGTCATTGGCTCGCTCGACATTATGCGCATTCAACAGCTGTTGGAAGTGCTGCTTGAAAACATCTACAGTTCGCTGTGCTTCGGTGACTAGGTCTCCTTCACTGTTTCGAAGAGCCTGTGCCCCGTTTCTGAAAGCAGAAGCTAGTTGCTTCGTCGGTTGTTCTTCTTGGCCCGAGATTTCTAGATCTTTGAGCTGAGAAACTGCTACCCTCAAATAATTATTCGAAAGAGGGAAACTAAACAGAGAAGTAACGCAATGAGGACCTCATGAAATTATTATAATTATTACCCTCAATCCGAGCACTTCGAAACACCGCACGTGAATTTATTAGCCTCTCGTCTTTAAGCCATCATTAGCTTCAGATCTCATAAGTGCTGTTTTCTCTTCTCTTGCAACAAACTTTTCCAATAAATTTAACAAAATTTCCGCCTCTTTAATGCTCAAAACAAAATTTATATTCGGAGGCTGGTTTAAGCAGTGTCGCTCTAACATACTTCTGCGGGTCTTCGGGTCTTCGGGAAGTCAAGAATCTAATTCCTAATTTATGTCCTTTCATGAATTAACTATTTTTATGTGAAATATAATTCCACGTGCCTACACGCGTAAATCCCGCTCACACCATTATTGGTCATAATTTATTTTTATCCATAAAACACGAAATAAAATGAAAAAGGATCTCCCGTAGGTCGTCGTGCGTCGTCGTCGGTCGGTTTTGAAGTTGTTGTTGTTGTTGACTCGAGGTACAATTTAACTTGATTAAAACACAAATAAAAGAAAATTTCATATTTTTTCTTTTGAACCTGTAATCAATCTGATATGCAAGCGAAAAAGGACGCAAGAGTGATTCAATGTCAAAACGAAAAAACTTGAAAAGCACGAAAATATAGATCGCTATCTTTGAATTAAGGAAGACCTCCTGTGGCAATGATTCTCAGCAATTGGCGACCAAAACGAACCTCGTGCCCGAGTGGAAGTCACGAGCGAGCGTTTTGTTATTTGCATTTATTGCTGAAAGTCCCCCGGTCGTGTTTGGCATGACGTTCTATCGTGATGTTATAAAGCAAGCCACAAGTGAATGGTATCATTGCCTTAATGAAGCACAAACAAAACGCAACTCTGACTCCTCGCTTGTGTGTGTGTGTTGCTGCTCTGTGACATCTTGGTCTTCGATCTTTGGTGTTTCTTCGTTCGTATACAAACGACCTCGTCTTTTCTGGTGGGTCGTTGGGTCGGTCGTCCTTTGGCCCATTGAAGAACAAGATTCAAAGATTAGGAAGAATGGTTTTTGGTGTAGCCATAAAGCATACCTCAATTGACCACATTATCGTAAACATTGACGTTCGTGTGTACGACCAGAGCAGAAGCAGCATGTCGAAATATACACCACAAGGGTGTTCCGCCTACTTTCATCCCCTCTGTTCATTCTAAAACCATCATGTACACCGATAAAGGCAGCAGCAGCATCGACAACAACAACACCAGCAGTACAACAACAAGGAAAAAAAAGATGATAAATGACTTGGATCCGACTAAATTGCCGAACCTGTGTGACAGTGTTTCGACCGATGTCATGGCCTGCCTTCCTGCTCTTCCTGCTAAAAGGATAAAAGCTTTGGATGTCCTATCTTCAAAATGGTTTAACAGCAAATGGGAAAGGGGGGTGGAATTTATGAGCCGAAAGAAATTTCGATTGTGTTCTCTTCATCGTTGGGTGATGGGTCGAAAGGAACCTGCCAACCGAACCTGCTTTAGGTGACCTTGTATTTGTATATTGCTGCCATATCGTATCGTATATATATTAAAATGGATGAGTCTGTCGTCTTCGACATAAACATAGAATGCTTTATTATCGTTACGCGCGACCATCGAATGATTTAGAAGGCGAAATCCTCCACGACTCGACAGGCAACAACTATAGGGCCGTCGATGTGTGTTTCCTGTTTCAATATGTCGGCAATAAAATCCATGGAACGCCCGCCTCGCCTGCTGGTTGTATTTCTGTTTCTGATGTCTCGCTCGTCCCGAATGATGAAAATTCTAGATCTGCTTCATATCTTTTAAGTTGGAAAATATTGCTAGTCTCACGTAGGTGAGCTATGTCAATTGATGCGCGCCATTCTGCTTCGAAATAGCACACATATTCGATGAAGATAATCACGATTTCGATGATGATAACAATGATGATATAAGTCTACTATGGATTCCTCTACACTCCGAGAAAATGTTGTGGTTCACTTGTCAACCCAAGAAGAGTAACGAAATTGTCACTAAAGAGTGACTATGAGTTTTTGTCTCAGTGTATTTGTAAACGAGCCTATCTTTGACATCTTTTGAGGAAGCGAATAGAATATTGCTTTAATAATTCTCCTCTTCAAATATTCTCAAGGATATCATATATTTTATGCATGAACAAGAAGATACAAATCGAAGAGACATCAGAGAGCCGATAAGGTTGGCGCGGTTAAGGCAATAAAGACGACTAAAGTCGGCGAAACGATGAAAGAATTATATTATTTTTTCTTTTGTCATCTTCAAATGTGACAAAATGTTCTTCCAAAAGGATAGAAAGAACGAACAGAAAAATTTGAAAAAAGCAACTTGTGAACATTTGGGGTTGTCTTATCTTTAAACTTTTCAAAAACAATTTAAGAGAACTAATTCTTTAGATTTCTTTTTTGGCGAAAAAATAAAAGGATATTTATCCATGAAGAAATGGGGTGGAAGAATGAGATATAAAGATTGGGAGAGAATGGGGGAGGGGTTGATTTAACGCGAAAGTTGTTCGAGTGGAAAGAGAGTTCTTAAAGAAATATATTTTCTATATATATATTTTAAATTTTTGTTATAAATTTGATTGAAAATTCTGATTTGCAAAGTTGTGGGGGGGGGGAGGGAGGGGGTATGGCTATTGTACCATTTGAAAACGTACCTTCTTATATTCAAAATTCGCTTCCAACTCATTGAATAGTGCTAAAGAGGTTTACTGCACTACTGCACTCTATCCCTTCCTCAAGAAACAGAAATTAGCATGTAGGGTAACGGCACTAGTCTTCGGACAGACCCCAGTGTCCGGACGATTTTGAACTTAATAGGGAATAAAAGAGAAACAAAACACAGAATTTGCATACAACAACAAAATACATAATCAGTAACATTTTTCACATACACATACGAAGTTTCAAGCCGATCGAAGGTATAACGTAAAAGTTATGGGTCGTTTAAGCAGAAGCCGCTGCTTTTTTCCTATTTTTTTTTAGCAAACAAACAGTTGCAGCCCTTGGAAAAATATTAGGGAATTGCTGATTTTTTCAAATGGAGATTGTTTCAATGAAAATACAATGAACTTCCAAAAACTAAACAAAAAATGTAATTTGCTTTTTTTTTAATCGATTTTTTCAGTGTCCGGGGTGCTGGTCCCAGATGTAGCGAAATGCTAGTCTCTGGAGTCCGGACAGCTCCAAAGTTTTATTTTATTATTTTTTCTTTGTTCAAATTCTTTTTGAAACGTTTAAAATTTGGCCAAAGTGTTCTTCTGTATCCAGAATAGAACAACAAACAAACAACAATTTGGTCTTCGATCGTCCGGAGACTAGATTTCAATCGTTCGGAAACTGGATAGAATTTTCGTTCGGATGCTAAGATTTTATTATCATAATCTATTCCTTGTCAGATAATATTTTGAAATCATTTGGAAAAATTTTCCTTTTTATCGAAACCTGAACATGGGAATGCCAAAACCAGTTTCTTTCTTCAATTTTCCTATTTATTTGAAAAAACGTTATTCTATATTGGCATGATTAAAAAATCACAAAAAGAAACCAAATAGACGATGAGAATAACCTTACGTTTCACACCTATAAAAGGTTTATGTGCAGATGTGCACAAAAAGCAGTAACATATACATCAGTTTAGTGTTGAAGAGTTCGTTCCTTTTGGAAACAAGTTGACCTGGGTGCGTGTAAATATTACAAATACAAATTCAGATAGACAACAGGAGAGTTATGCTCCAAATGCTATAAGTGGTAAAGTAGGTTCAAAATCGTCCGGAGACTCTGTTTTGATCGTCCGGAAACTAGACCCGATTTGTTTTTTTTTTATATTTCGTCTGAATTTACAAAACAAGGAATTATTTTTTACATTCTTTGGATGCCAAACAATCAGGAAATAACTTCCGATGCAGAAAATGGTTTCTTCTATACTCAACACTTAACAGAAAAAAAGATATATTAACTTTTTAATTGGAAACGTCCGGACACTCGATTTTCAGTCTTCCGGAGACTAGAACTATCGTCGGGAGACTCTGAAAAATCGCCCTTTCTTAGAATTCATCATTTTAAATAAATGTTATAATATAAATTACTTTCAATTTATTTATACACCAAACTACTGGGAAATATTTATAGTTTTAGAAAAATATTAAGATTTGAGCGAAACACTAATAGAAAAAAAGATATTATCATTGAAAGTCATCTGGCCGGAGCTAGTGCCGTAACCCTAATCCTTTATTCATCAAAAATTTGTTCCTTTGCCAAGAATACAAGAAATCTCCCTGCAGCTTCTTCCTTTGATAAATACTTCAAAACGGCTGATTCTTCTTCTTTAAACAAAACAAAAAAAAAAACTTTCCCAGGACCGATTACCGCATTACACATTCATTAATTTTGCAGGTCACAAAGTCTTCGAAAAAAAAGGAAGAAAAACCAGAGTTTTCTCTGTTCCACTGCCGAGTAAATATTGGTACTTTTCTTTACTCGTTCACATTCGTTTTTGCCTTTGAACTTCTGCAAATATTGAAATGTTGAATTCTGCCATCGGTTTTATTAGATTTTCTTCTTGGGTCAAGGACTACTCCTATTGATTTTGTCTTCTCTCTTTGTACAGTTTACCAACAAACCGAGTCCCCTCTTGAGTCGAAAACATGAGATCAATATGTCTGTTTTTTGCTCATCTCCTTAAGCAGGTTTACCTCAATTTCATTTCCAATTCACTTGACAAGGCAGTTTCGATATCACAAAATTCTCTCGTGTGTGTAAATATTCTCCAGAAAGTAGGAAATCGAAAGACCGTTTTTCAGTTTGAATTCCCTTCTCTCGTCTCTCTGACCGGACCCAACGACCATGAGGACATAGAAATGAGACTGTCCTCCATTACTTCATTGCTAAAACTTCGCATCTGCATACAAACGATTTATCTTCACCAATTAGCATATCCCCTCAAAAAATGCCAGGGATTAAGGCTATCATCGAAAGAAAAACGTTTCTCAAGAGCAAACAAAAAAATATCAAAAGAGAGTGCAAAACTTAAATGAAAGAAATTTGCGAAAGAAAAACTCACGGAAAATTCTTCCGATTCATTCTTCATTTGAAATCCTTTAAGGCATATTGATCGGGCAGGACCTCTTACCACCACATTGGTTGGGTTGTTGGCTGTTGGCTCAGTCTGTGTGTCCTTCCTACTATTCTTTCGTGTTACAACTTACACTTGTCCTGACGATAAATTCACGTTCATTCATTCATATTAGGTTTTCTTTTTATTCTTTCGAATGAATATTTCTGAAGTGGGAGAGAGGAGGTGAACTGGAACTAGAACCACTTGCTCAGGATAAAAACAGTTTTCATTGGAATTCAAATCCGAAGATCCTTTCCCATGCTGTTTGTCGTTCCCCTGCTCGAAGTGGTATTTTCTTTGGATTTCACTTTTAGTCCTTCTGTGGTTTATTGGTTGTTTTTTACATTTTTCATTTGTTCTTCATATGCAGGCATTCTTGCTTGTTTTACAATCATTTGTTTTTCTGTGTTGGTGAATTGATTGCTTTCAGGAGGAACTGGAGTCTTTTTTCTATTTTTAAACGAAGAAGTCCCAGAGCAAGGCTTAGATTTGCTAAGCGTTAAAGCAAAAACAGAAAGAGCGACTATCGATAGTCCCATATTTTTCAAATCCTAGAACAAAATTCTTAAGAATTTGTTTACCAGGATCCCTAGAGATTGGGAAAAAAAAAACTTTAAAATTCCTTCGAGAACGATGAACTCGTCCAGACCACTTGGTAGTCTTTTCTGCTCTTCTGTTGGAAAAGGGCTTCTGAAACTCAAATAAATATCCCAACGAAGCAGTTCCTTATGTTCACAATATTGCATTTCGTCTTCCTGAGTTATCATCCGTTCTGTTTACCTTCAATGCAAACATAAGTGTAGTTCCATTTCTGTTGATTTTTGGACTTTTGGTAGTCCTGAAAATTCCAGGAAGTAGGCATTTTTCTCTTCTTTCGAATGAGTAATTTTTTCCTAAGTCCAACATGTTGGTAGGGTCGATGATTAACGATGAGATTTCCGGTATGTGCAATCGGTTAGGATATAGTTGATTTTTCTTTCGTCCTTGTTTAATCCCTACCTTAAACTTTTTCTATGTCATTTTGGGACTGTCCTTGTGTCATCTGTCGTAGTTTCTTTTTAATTTTGCTTGCCTGTACCAGTTGTAACAAAAACTCCAAAATCCTTGACCATCAGAGATTAATCCTGGCCAAAGAAAACAAAAACTTCATAGTGTAGGCACAGTGGGACAAAAGATAGGTCTTTATCTCTTAAAGTCCTTAAATATTATTCACAAAGACTACAGTGACATGATTCTTGTCTCAACTTCTGACGACGACCGTTAAAGATGGACAAAGACAGGTCTAGAGGGGTGTGGTATGTATAAGAAGGTTCGGTGGTGGTGAAATGAAAATTATTAGCCCCCGAAGGATTAAACTTGTAATCTGTTTGCCGCCTGGGCATTTTACGTTGTCGACTTAACTTTGTCATTGACAGATTCCCTCACATTAATTATCATCTATCCTTATTTTTCGTAATTTTCTAGGATAACTATGTTGTATAGCTCTAGGATAGAAATTCGTACCTAATATCGTCTTTTAAAAGGTACATATATAGCGAGAGTGAGTGAGTGATAGATTAAAAGAAGCAATTTGATGACGAAGACGATGGATGCCAACAAGGAGTAAGTAGATTGAACGTTGGAAAAATTGAAATACGCTCCTTTTGTAAGATCGTCATCTCCAGCATCATTGGTTGCAAACCCCCTAATGATGATTCCTCTGATATACTATGAGTATGGAAGTTTCTACTGCCGGAAACTTGTGTTAAAGTCGTTATCCTTAGTGTAATCCGAGTATTATCTGTTGGCATATTCTGCGTTACATGAATTTCTCATGTTTTGAAGGATGTGGGATTTTTTCTTGGTTTCTTTTTTTTCTTTCAGTTTGATTCGTGTCAACGGATTATAAATGGATTCCGAAACACACACACGTTCACAAAGACATGTACTCTCGCACAATTGTCAGCTACGTCAAAATGTATCCGAGCATTTGCCTTATCAACTGGCTTGACACATCCTTATGTGTGGTGTGTCGTCCTTCTTACGTCGACATCGTTGTCGTAGTCGTTATCCCTGTCAACTTTCAATATTGTCAGATGCATTTTTAGTTTTCTATTCATTTCTTCGTGGTTGGGAGAGTTTTTTTTTTTTACAAAATTCTTATCAACGAAAGCAACACGAGACTAACGACGACAAACGTCAACGAATTTTTGGAAGAAAAAGTTGACTTTTAGACGAAATGAATGAAATCTGCTGAGTGCTGCAAGAATGGATTTTAAAGATTTGAGTCAAATTGACAGTAGTTTTGTTGGTTGGTTCTAGTTTTTTTCTATTTTAAGGAACGACATGTGAGCGAACGTGTTAGTGATGGATTTTTTCATTGTCGTGTTTTTTAAAGATTCAGGGATGTTTTTGAAGTCAATTGGTTTCAAAGTGAGTTTTAGTGACTTTTCTTACTTACTTACTTACTTAATGTGGCGCTAAAGTCCGTTGTGAACTTGGGCCTCTATCAGCCTTCTCCGCCAGCCAGCTCGGTTACTAGCTCCAGTTTTGCTCACCAAGTTGTGTGCGCCCCCTGAGTCACGATCTTCCTCTCCTTCTACGTCCCTTGGGAATAGTGTCGAAGGCTTTCCGGGCCGGAGCATTGTTGTCCATCCGCACTAGATGACCGAGCTATGTGAGTCTCTGGACCTTGACTCTTCTGGCTAGGTCCATATCTTTGTACAACCCGTAAAGTTCGCTGTTGTATGCATTCTTTTCCATACCCCTTCAATGCCTTCAATGGCCGAAGAAGACCCGAAGAACTTTCCTCTCGAAACAGCCTGAGGCACATTCATCCGATTTTGTCAAGGTCCACGCTTCTGCACCATGCAGTAGGACTGAAATTATGAGGGCGTTATATAGTTTAACCTTAGTTGATTGAGAAATGGCTTTTCTATTCAATTGCTTTCTTAGCCCAAAGAAACAGTGATTATAAAGAGTTATCGTCTGATCTCGGCGCTGCGCTGGTGTTATTGCCGGGGTTATAGCGGAGCCTAAGCAGACAAACTCTTCTACTACCTCGAAGTTATATGCATCTATTGTGACGTTCTGTCCGAGCCTTCTGTGTTGGGTGTTCTTCGCTTTGCCCTCATTGTGATTTACCGCTAAACCTATTTTTGCCACTTCTGTCTCAATTCTCACAAAGGCGCCATTGACATCACGCTGTGTTCTTCCAAAGTGAAAATTTAGTCGATGGTTGACTTTCCTGGTCTTGTGACTTTTCTACCGTCCTTCGAATGCAAAACTCGCTATGAAGTAATAATGAAAATCTCAACATTTTTGACTCAATTCCCCAAAAAAGCCGTATCCTTAGCATTCTAAACCTTTATTTCAAGCTTGCAAATGGACTTGGTCCAATTTATTTCCATAATTGCGGATACTATGTACATTCAGTCCCTTTGTTTTTAATACACCAAAACCGCCTCCACTCCTCAAATGCGTAAGAGATTAAAAAAAATCCCATTCAACCCCTGGGTCGTTCATCTAACTCCTGCAGATTATGTTATTTGCACTCTATTCGTATGTCCTCTTTTACAAGTTAAGGTTCACCGGGTACATATTTTTAACCTACAGGTCGAGCTGCTACAATCTGCCTATATCATCATTTAACACAGTACCTCCTACACTCTACACATGACACAACCACACCTCTAACTACCCAACTCTAGGCATCAGGTTGTCGGTTGTTTGAAAGCCCAACCGACAAAGCGTCTGATGTGAGAAACCATAATATAACAATAATAATAATATTCACCACCCTGCAGGACGTTTGCAGGTGACAGGACTTGAGCTCCTCCAACAATAAAATCCCTTGTTCTATTGTAGAGCACGTTTAACCATATTTGCTTATCATTACCATGGACAAAGAGACACCCGCTGGACTTGGACCATTAACCAGAAAAAAAAATGCCCTAGATAGGACAGAGAGACAGAGAGAAAAAATATATTAGGGAAAATTATATTCAACAAATTTTAACCCCAAAAACCACCTCATGCAGCACTTTGTGGTTTTATGTTGTGTGTTCGTCCTTTTTTGTTTTTATTTTTCTGTTTGCATTTTTTTTCTTCTCGGAGAATAGAGCTAGGGAAATAAAAATTATATTTCAACATTTATATAACACGTAGAAGAATGATTATGCCATAAAAACTCGAATATTATGTTGTATATGCGTGATGTCCTTGTTGGGCACATATTTTTCTACAATTTTTTTTTACGTCGTGTCAGTCGGTCGTCTTCTGCGTTCATACATCGCTTTGTGAATTATTTACATTATTTTCGCTCTATCTCTGCTCTGGTGTGTTGTGTCTAGTCCGTCGTTCGTGGACGTAGTTGTGTCATAAGGAGATATGAGAATTGTCCTTGTTTGAAAATGATAATAAAACCTAATGAATTTAATTTTTGGGGGATTTAAGTGGGTTATCACTTGAAAGTGGAAACAGGATGTTCTGGTTGTGCTTCCAAATCTGATCGATAAAGGATTTATCTAAGGGATTAGGTTGGGGGAAAGTCCTTCAATGAAATGAGAATTAAAAAGAACACACAAAACTGTGATAATCATGCTTATGTAAACTTTAGAGGCTATAAATCTCTAAGTTGTCCTGAATGTGGAACCACTCCTGACTCCTGAGCAGATTATTGTATCGAGATTCGAACTCAAAACTATATCAATTTGCCAAGGTCCCTCATCAATTACAGCGAAATCAAAACAACGATTAACACACATGCTATTTGATTGTCTTATTATTTTGTGTCTGCGTTCAATTATTTGACTCCAAAGGCGCGACATTGAACCAACTAAAACACATTACCTACCCGTAGTATGAACATTGAACACAGATCCAAGGACTTTAACTTCATGAGTCCGGAAAATTTCCCAAAGGCCTAATGAAATTCCCCAATTTAACTCAGTGAACATCCTTGATACCTTCATATCGCCAAAAACACATTGTTTGCTGGGTCCTGTATCCTGTTGTCTTTCAACAACACACTCTCATACACACTTTTCGTACGAGTTGGTACATTAGGTCCTATTCGGATGTTGTGTGATGCCTTAAAGCGCTCTGTACATTTTACAATTACAATTTGAAAAGAAAACGGTCGGATGCACAGTTGCCTGTTGTTTTTCTTTGTGTATATTTCCTGTTTTGTTATAATTTTATTATCCTTCCCAAGTATTGTGATCCTGCTATACTAACCGCGGTGGAGTACTTACCAGTTCCCTTCCCACGCCATTTGGAACACATTACAAAGATTTGTTTAAATTGCCAGCATGGTGACGAGCGGCAGCGTTTTATGCGGCAAATGCGGCCAATGTAAAACAATGAGATAAGTACAAAATGAGTATCCTTGCGGGAATAATATAATGTTGGAATGGCAGAACATTTGCAACAACTTTTCCACCAATCCACTCTTACTGCCGAGCGAATTTAAAGTAGCATTCGCCTTGGCTGGCATTTCCATTTCCATCGCCCATCGTGTGCCATCATCGCCATCCGTCAAAAGATTGCAATTGAGAAACTAATTTTGCTATGAAAGCCGATTATAGCTTTGTTGTTGGTGTTATCCTATCTTGAGTTTGAGTGATAAAAAAAATGGGTCGAGTGTTTTGTTGAGAATTGCTTCGCTGCATTCGAAATAAGTCCTCGGGGGTTAACCGAACAAATTGTCTCAGTATTAAAATGAGGTTTTTTTTCTTGATTCACTTAGGGTTTAAAAATGAAAATATTTCAACAAGCCAAAGTTTTCATTCTTTTTTTCAGACCTTGAAGACTTAAATGAAAACTTCTGTCTTATGCCCATGTCCTTCTTGTTTATTTGTATATGTTACTGCAGATCAAGAGATCCGCTTTTCTCGCTTTTTTTTTAATTTCGCCACCCCAACCGACCTTTTTTTGTTTTTCCATTTTTATGTTGGCAATTCCAATTTTTGTTTGTTATTATTAAAAACTTGCACTCTTTTGAGAAAAAGCACAGTCCTAAGGTAACGGCACCAGTCTCCGGAAGATTTTGCGAAGAAAAGAGAAACTAAACACAGAATTTGCAAACTACAACAAAATACATAATCAGTAACATTTTTCAAATACACATACGAAGTTTCAACATGATCAAACCCAGCAAACATTTTGGTGAAGGTTCAGATTTCCTTCAGTAAATCTGAAGAATATTTATCCGAAAAAACTTCATTTATCTGAGTAAATCCTGACTAAAGACAAAAAACCAATAGTTTTTGCCTTGCAAAACAAAACGAGTATGATGACATTTGGGTTTTATTCATGTATGTGAGCTAAATATGAATGTACACAAGCAAATCTCAAAAACTGATCGTGGTATATAAAGAAAGGATAGCGAACCTGCTAATTTTTTTCTTATTTCTTTTTGCAAAGGGCTAATTTAACGGAACCTTTGTCTAGAATAGATATAGTGAAACAATAGTGTAAATTTAAACATTCGTGACTTGATCAAAGATTTTTTTTTAGAACTGACGCATTTTGGTTATATAGTCGCTAATATTTATAATATTGTAATATTCGGCTTGGTCCGACAATTAAAACTTGTTCACTTTTTAAATAAAACACAAATTCACTTTATTCAAATCACTCACAAACTTATATATTCAACAGTTTCAATTATAACTTTGCAAACACAGTATCTTTACTTTATCGCAGTTCACAATCAATTAACTCTTCGCCGCCAAACGGGCTATTTATATAACAAAAATACTACTATATTGGTTCTTGGAGAAGCTTAAATGTTCCAGAAGCTTACACTTACAAACAAGAATACTGGGATTACTTTTTGTAGGGGCTAACGTTCTTAATGCTAAACAAAAAGTTTCTCTTAATCACTAGGTATTGCCCCTCACAAGTGTTTACTACTACAATTAAACGATATTAGAGTTAAAGAGATACAGAGTAAGTAAAGAGAGTAAGAAAAGTGTGTACATTAAATATAGAATGAGATACAGAGCGTAAGAGATAATAAAGTATACACATTAGACATTACATTACAATAGAAGGAGATACAGAGCGTATGAGATAAATAAAGTGTACACATTGACATTACAATATAAAATGTTCTACAATTTCCAGAAATGAATAGGTACGTATGTTCATGCCACATTGCAGCAATTTCTTTTTTAAGCATTCATTCTCTTTTGCAGATAGTATGAAGGCATAGAAACTTGAAAAAAAAATAATGATATGATTGAAGGGAATTGAATTGAAAACTTTCATTTAAACGAATCATATTAGGTTCATTAATATGATTCCCAAAAGATTAATTTATTGTCCACTTAACTGAATATATAGGCCTTATTTACATTCGTTTTAATGAAGGAATTTCCAATCATAAATGAGTCGTAAAAAAGATTCATATCCGTGTCACGTTACCCAATGTTTCTGATCCAAATCGAATCATAAATGAATTCATATTCGGATGTTTTCTTCACTTCTAAGAAATTATTAATGATTCATTTTCGAAGGGAAATGTTTGCTGGGAAGGAAGTTTTGGGTCGTTTAAGCAGCAGGCGCTGCTGTTTTGCTATTCACTGATTTTGTGCGATCTTAAAATCAAATGGAGTTTGTTTCATGCCCATCAAGTTAGCACTACCACTTTGGAATAAAAAAAAGTAATTATGCAATTAATTGTCGTGAATTTGTCGTAAATTTTTAGTGAAACAAAAAATTTGTCGCGTACTTATTTTAAAAGTAAGCCCCTGGTAGTGCTAACTTGATGCAAAAGTAAGCACTACCACCCCAAATTAGCTGAACTGGACAAGCAAACCGAAAACTGAGTATGCAGATAATTGTCGTGATTTTGTCGCTGGTAAGTAGCGAAACAAAAAAAATGACCCCGGTAGTGCTAACTTGATGCGACCACGTAATAATGAAATTTTTCTAGATTTTAAATTTTTTCAACTTTTTGCCCAACACTATAATACTGTAATGTGTATACATTTTATTTATCTCATACGCTCTGTATCTCCTTCTATTGTAATGTCTAATGTGTATACTTTATTATCTCTTACGCTCTGTATCTCTTTCTATATTTAATGTACACACTTTTCTTACTCTCTTTACTTACTCTGTATCTCTTTAACTCTAATATCGTTTAATTGTAGTAGTAAACACTTGTGAGGGGCAACACATAGTGAATAAGAGAAAACTTTTGTTTAGCACTCAGATTCAGCTCTTATAAAAATCCCAGTATTCTTTTCTCGAACATTCAAGCTTCTCCAAGAACCAATATAGTAGTTTCTAGAACCAAGTATTTTTTTTATATAAATAGCCCGTTTGGCGGCGAAGCATCAGTTGATTATTGTGAACTGAGATAAAGTAAAGATACTGTGTTTGAAAAGTAACTGAAAGTGTTGAATAAATAAGTTTGTGAGTGATTTGAATAAAGTGAACTTGTGTTTTATTTAAAAAGTGAATAAGTTTTAACTGTCGGACCAAGCCGAATATTACAATACATTTTGTTATAATACAATAAATATCGACAAGATAAATCAAAATATTCAGTAAACAAATTTCCCTATTACGTGGTCGCATCAAGTAATAGTCTAAGAGCTAGTGAACCCTTTGAGTAACGGTCTTCCTGTAAGGTTGGAAATTTGTACACTTATGATTCATAGCATGCTAAGAGCAATAGCCATGACCTGGCAGGTGTCACCCCTGCACATCACCCCCCAATATATTTTTCAAATTGTCAAATAATTTAAAAAAATAAACTTGTTTCTGTAAGCACCAAAATTTAATAGCATGTAGTTTTTTCATTGTAAACCCTAAAAAAAATTGACAGGCGATTACGATGAGCAGAAACTTGCGACAGGTGTATTCAAAGTAGCACAGTTGATGAGGTAAAATAAACTTGCTCCTGTAAAGGTGAAATTTGGGTATGTTTTTCAGTAAACATTTAAGAATATACTTGTAAAATGACAGGCGATTTTGAACAGGTGAAGACCTTGACAGGCGAGGGGAAAGTTGATAAGGGCGTACGAGTAAAAGGTGTTATGTGAACGCCTATGGCGCGAGTAAGAGCGTTTATCTAATAGGAATTGACATACCTGCTCTCTCTCTCTCTCTCTCTCCTTCTCCTTCTAATGTTGCATACTAAAAATTCTCATTGTGTTTAATTTAATATAATTTTTATAAGGAAATGAAACAATATGAAGCAACATTATTACATCTATATCTTTATACATATTATAAAAATCTAGCGCCGTTCGTTTGCTTTATATAGGCATAAAAACCGGTTGGCCGATTTTCTTAATTTTTGTCTTAAACTAAAGAGGATTAAGGGTAGAAGGTTTAAGACAAACAAAATTTATACTTTTCAAATCGCAAACGGTGCAAATGTCAAAATAATGCTTTTCTCACTACAACAAAATATATCAATAAACCTACCTACAATTAATCGATTTCGTTTAAAATTTCATCAAATATTTTTATTTTCATCAACACAAAAAAAAATGTCAGTGAAGAAAATATATGTATGTATATTCGTCAAAAATTGTTTTTCATCGAAAAAAACGTAGGGGAGAGTGGGTACGAAAGTAACAATTTGTACTTTTTGTACAATAACTTTTAAACCAAAAGACATAACAAAATAAGACAACAAACATATTGATAAGTGGACATTTGGCTACCATTAAATACTAATTTGCCATCCAACTTTATCCTTTCCCCGGAGGAAAGCTGGAAAAATGAGGTGAAAGTCAAATGTTACAACCGTCCTTTATGTCGTACCGATTGTAACACGATGAAAGGACGGTTGTAACAGCACATAAATTTAATGAAATAAAAGAGAAACTGGGTTTAGCTTCAGATTTATTTAAAAAAAATCCATAACAATGCATAAAAGAAAGTACCAAACTTGTTTCTTGTCTTTTTTGCAATAACGTTTGATGGTTTATGGAAAGTTTTAAGGCCGGTTTCATCGATATTATAAATATATGTTGTGGCTGAAATTTGAAACGATCCATAACATCAAGCAAATTATTGAAGAACTTTGACACATTAGGTTTGTTGAAGTTCATTGATCGTGCTAAACTGGTTGGTTCAGGTTTTCGAATGGCAAGAGTTTTATTGCGTTTTAGAAAAGATTTGAGCCATTCTTCAACTGCCATTTGATTCAAATTCCAATAAGCTGGCATTTGCAGTTTATAATAGCTTGCCACCTGGTATGCCAGTTTTCGAACACACTTGGTCGTAAGTCCATTCCATAGCATAAATCTTCAATAGAAAAAAAAAACATAAAAACAATTCTTTGTTTTTTTTTTATTTTATAAATACATATCTACTTCGTAATGATCTGTAAAAACTCTTGTGGGGTCTGTTATTACCCAGTAATAGGGGTAAACAGCGTTTTCAGGGGAGTCTCGAGAAAATTGAGTTTTCGAACAAAACGACTTAAAGTAACGTGGTAGATATTATAAACCTTTGAAACACTTCGAATTAATTTGCCATTTTTTAGGACTTCTTCAGCTGCTTCTATCATAATATTTTTTGGAAAGCATGCCTCGAGAGGTTTTTCTTGTTCTTTGTCGTGGCATTTTATACTCTCGAAATGGAAATAGTGATATTCATTGAAGATCAAAACAAAAAATGTCACATTGGTATTTTTTGGGTGGACGTTTGTAACATGTTACAAACGTCCACTCAAAAAATGTTACAACAGTCCACATCTGGTTTTTTATATTGAATATGGAATTTTAAAAAAACTATTGGGTCGATCACAAAAAGTTTAACAGCATTGAATAAAGAAAAAAATGAACTCTAATAACACAGCTTCCACTTTCTAAAAACGATGTTATTCTAAAAAATACAACGAAAAATAACACAGAAAAAAAATTTACGACAGAACCCAAATTTCATGTTTTCAAGCTTATTTTTCACAATTCAGTACTTTGACGTTTGGATTTTTGTGGGTGCATTCAGGACCGAATTGCCAAGATTTCTAAATTGAAAAATGAACGTATACAGTCTCAGGGTGTTTTTAAAGTTCAATGTTATAACCGCCCCGTGTTACTTTCGTACCCACTCTCCCCTACACTTGAAATTTTTTTTGTTGTCGATATTTTTCCTTTCCGCCTTGGAAACGGGAAGTGGAGTAGTGGGGTAGAGGGGTAGCGAGGAGCGGGTAAGGAGGTAGTGGCTAGTAGGTAGCTATGGAGGGTAGGAGGGTAGTGGGTAGTGTGCTAGCAGGGTACAAAAGTTAAGATTTTTTTGATGAAAAACTCGGAAAACTCATTGGTTTTCAATTGCATGTAATTGCAAGTGCATTGGCTTACAAATGGAAAAATAATATGCTTATTACAGGTGCATTGATTTTCAAATGGAAAACTTCAAAGTGGGTTTTCGAATGGAAAATAGAAATTTCTTCATGAAAAACTCGGAAAACTCACGGGTATCAAAGGGAAAATTGCATATTGTAGGTGCACTGATTTTTAAATGGAAAAATGGAAATTTTTTTATTGGGAATTCGGAAAAATGTAGAAGAACACGAAGAACTCCAAGACCTAAAATCAAGTTTTTGCATGGAATATAAGGCGCATTGTTTTGTTTGTATGTCCGGTAGGGTCTCTTTATCCGCTCAATCCTCAATGTATTTTTATCAAATTTTCACTATCAATATAGCCTGAGTAAATCAAATTTTGGGGACAATCTTTGCGGAAAGTCAGCAAATAAAGGGGACAATTGTAATCTGTTTAGAAATCTGATTTTGGTGAAATGGTCAAAACACACCGGAAGAACAAGAATTTGTTGAATTTCTCAACGAGATTTCCATTTTACTACATGCTTTAATGAAAGTATAAAGTTAGGTGTAAAGCTGTGAAAAATTCATATATGTAGTTCTCTATTTCAATTGGATTCAAGCAAATTACATTATCACAATATCTGTGTTAATTATACAAACTCATTCTGGAGTTGCTCTGAAGAGCAGCGAGACGAAGTTCGCGGGGTCAGCTAGTTACATATAAACGTGTTGACGAAATTTGCAAGAAATTATTTGAGTCATTTTTGAGAAATCTATAAAAGAGTGTAATAAACCCAAAAGGAACTACAAAAATGGATTTCTTTTCCATTTTCCTATTAGATAAACGCTCTCACTCGCACGTCCTTTTCAACTTTCCCCTCGCCTGTCAAGGTCTTCTGCTGTTCAAAATCGCCTGTCATTTTACAAGTATATTCTTAAATGTTTACTGAAAAACATACCCAAATTTCACCTTTACAGGAGCAAGTTTATTTTACCTCATCAACTGTGCTACTTTGAATACACCTGTCGCATGTTTCTGCTCATCGTAATCGCCTGTCAATTTTTTTTAGGGTTTACAATGAAAAAACTACATGCTATTAAATTTTGGTGCTTACAGAAACAAGTTTATTTTTTTAAATTATTTGACAATTTGAAAAATATATTGGGGGGTGATGTGCACGGGTGACACCTGCCAGGTCATGGCTATTGCTCTTAGCATGCTATGAATCATAAGTGTACAAATTTCCAACCTTACAGGACGACCGTTACTCAAAAGTTCACTAGCTCTCCTACTATAAGCACTACCAGGGGTCATTTAAAAAAAAAAAAAATTTTACTTCGCTACCTTAACAACGACAAAATCACGACAATTATCTGCATACTCAGTTTTCGGTTTGCTTGTACAGTTCGGCTAGTCTGGGGTGGTAGTGCTAACTTTCGCATCAAGTTTTTTTTTTCGCTAATTACCAGCGACAAAATCACGACAATTATCTCAGTTTTCAGTTTACGTGTCCAGTTAAGCTAATCTGGGGTGGTAGTGCTAACTTTCGCATAAAGTAAGCACTACCAGGGGCTTACTTTTAAAATAAGTACGTGACAATTTTTTTTTTGTTCCACGACAAATTCACGACAATTAATTGCATAATTACTTTTTATAAATTCAAAAGTGGTAGTGCTAACTTGATGGGCATGTTTGTTTCAATGAAAATAGAATGAACTTCCAAAAACTAAAGAAAAAAAAAATTTTGCCTTTTTTAATCGACTTTTTAAGTGTCATTGGTCCCAAATACATTCTAGACAGCAGAAAACAAATTTTCCACTTATCATCTTTCTAATAGATCTAAAACGAAAAAAATGAAATTTGCCTTCGATCGTCCGGAGACTAGATTTCAATCATCCGGAGACTGAGTAGAACTTATGTTCGGATGTTAAAATTGTATTATCATCATTTACTCTTTGTCGGACAGTATTTTGAAATCATATGGGTGTCAATCAATAGAGAAATACCAACAATTTAAGGAAATATTTTCCGTTTTACCGAAACCTGAACATGGGAATGATAAAACCAGTTTCTTTACTCCACTTTTCTATTTAATTGAAAATAACGTTATTCTATGTTGACATGCATACAAGAACACAAAAAGAAACAAAATAGACGATCAGCATGACTTTCGTTTTACCCCTATCAAAGGGTTAAGTGCTCAAAAAACAGTATACATCAGAAAACCAGAAAAAAGAAAAACTATTTGACCTTGGAACATATAAGCATTAAAAATAAAAATTAAGATAGAAAACAGGAGAGTTATGGGCCATTTAGAGGACAAGTGGTGAAGTAGGTTCAAAATCGTCCGGAGACTCTGTTTTGATCGTCCGGAGACTAGTCCCGAATTTTTTTTTCATTTTTTCAATAATTTGGATGCCAAACTGTCAGTATTATATATAATTACCGATGCAGAAAATGGTTTCCTCTATATTTAACACTTAACAGAAAAAAAGATATTGAATTTTTAATTTGAAATGTCCGAACACTCGATTTTCAGTCGTCCGGAGACTAGAACTATCGTCCGGTGACTCCGAAAAATCGCCCTTATTTAGAATTTATCACTTTAAATTAATGTTATAAGTTACTTTAAATTCATTTATACACAAATCAAGTGGGAAAATTTATAGTTTTAGAAATAGAGAAAAAAAATATTAACATCTGGCCAGAGACCAGTGCCGTTACCCTATATTAAAAAAAAAAAACTTTTTCTGGGAAGTTAAAAAGATCCGCCAAGGCCGCTGTCCGTCCCCACTTGAATTTCAAACAGGATTTGATTTAAAAAAAAGACATGCGCTTTCGCATACGAATTCATTTAAGTTTTGGCTGTCAAAGTTCTGGTCCTTCTTTTTTCTCTCTTCTTATGAGTAGGTGGACTGGATTTTTATCTTTCATTCTTATAGGATAACACCATTTTAATGTTTTTCTGTTTAACGTAAACATTGCCACAAGCAACTCTCAAGCCTGTCATGTGAAAAATGTGGAATGAATCCTCGCGGGAACATGCAAACAGAGACCAACAAAAATATTGGGATAGAGTGAAAGTGTTTGCTTATGGTCCTTGGAGTTCTTTTTTTGTTAATGTGGTTTGGTTGCCACTTTAATAATCCTCAGGACATGTTGAATGTGATAAGTGCATTGCACATACATTCAAAATGGAATTAATTAATGATATTCTCGCTTGGAAACTGTATTATTTGGGTTTAATGTTGTAGTTTTTTTTTCGTATTTCGAGAAGCTTGATGAGATCTTAAAAATACGCGGCATGATTTCAATTTTTGTGTTGGGTTTTTGTGTGCGTGTATCAGTATGGTACGCTTGGGATTTGATGTATGAAAATGGAAAAAGCATTAAAAACTACTTATGCGAACAGAGGCTTTTTTTGATGATGCGACTGTTTATCCCTGTCAGTTTTATTTCCAAAGTGTAATATCTTTATGACGGTTCATTTGACAAGCTTATTATTATTTCAAGGTTCACCGCAATCGCAGTATCCGAAATATTTCTTAAAAGTATAATATTAACAATGCTTCTTCTTGACGTATTTTTTGTAACCGAAACCAGATTCTATTCTACGACCAGTTGTTAGCTCCTGGATTTTCTAGACATCATCTTATATAATCTTTCATTTGACTTTTCATATACGAGACCTGAATTAATATTCCATTGCAATACTGTGACTTTCAAAATATTAACGCGGATGCTCTCGAATGCGACATAAAAGAAATTCGTTGGCAGAACGTCTTTTGTTTGTTTTTTTTGCAGGTGGCAATGGTTCAGAGGATAGAGTAGTGGATTGCTAAGCCGAACGCTACGGGTTCAAACCCCAGCTTCAGCAGCATTCTTTTTCTACAAAAATCGCCAGCTTATCTGAGGCCACCTGTGCGATAACATGAGACAATACAAATCTTAGTCTCCTCCTCTGAGCCACGTAGGTTTCTGTTATGTGTGCTTTCTTTCTATGTGTCTATCTGTCTCTCTCTGTTGTATGTCTTGTTCTGTCCCAGCCGATGGTCTCAGTCGCCAGTGCTGCTATGTGTCTGTGGTTCGTTACATTTATGTGCGAAGTACTGTGAAATGTAATGTAATGTAATGTTTGTTTTTTTTTTTTTTTATTTAAATTTTGACTTCAAAATTTTTGATTTCAAAGTTTTGCATTTTTCTTTTTTTTACTTTCTGTAAAATTTTAATTTATTTTGTTTTTTCTTTTTTGTACCTGCTTGCATTAAGCAGTCCCAATGTCTTATCTTCCTAATGATATACGTATCGCCATCACTTCTTTATTTTATTAATAACAAATAATTTCTAATTAAGTGCCGATGCGACCTGCAACCGTATTTGCCATCGTACTCGGTGAAAATGGACCCCAGGGCTTGCGGTATCTGGGGGGGAAAGAGGCGTGGGATTTATTATTATATTGAAAGCAACCTTAACAGACTATTTGACACCCATGTTCCTCTGAGGACAAAAACTGTTAAATACAAAGACAACCATTGGTTTACAGAGGAAATTCGTTGTTGCATCAATCAAAGAAACCGCTAAGTGGTTTTCCAATCATCTGAAGCTTTCTCAAAATGGCTGCAAACTTTGGAAGAACCTACGTGAAGTTAGAATAGGGAAGCAAAGAACTGCTAACCTTGATGTTGATTGTAATGAATTGAACAACTTGTATGTCTCCTCCGTTCCACAACCTTCACCTATGATTCTTCATCAAGATGATATTTATTCATCCCATCATCTAAATGGTTTCAACTTTGCAAGATTTCGGTCTCATCACAGTAGCACCACTGCACTCCTAGATGTGGTTGAGCGGATAAGGAAAGTCTTGGACGATGATAAAGTCATATTCTTGGCTCTTCTTGACTACTCCAAAGCATTTGATACGATTGACCATAACATAAATTATGTACGAAATTATCCATAGGTAGATTTTGGGTTTGCTCCGGAAGCAACTGAACTGATTCATTCTTACTTAACAGGGAGGAGTCAGGCAGTTGTTTCTGGGAGTCAAGTTTCTGACTTTATCTCTGTGTCGCTTGGTGTTCCCCAAGGTTCTATCCTTGGACCGCTTTTTTTGCATAAGAAATAAATTGTGAACACTTTTGCTACAGTTGATTTCGTACTAAAAATATGTCTTTCTAATTGATTGCGTCCATATTTTTTTACCAGATTGTGTCGAAAAGTTGTAACCAATATTTTGCAACATATAATCCCTCTGGTGTTAAATCCATGTAAAATAATTGAGTTTCTCCTTTAAATCACATTATCCTGCACCACGTATATCGCAATTCTTTCGTAAACCGCCAAATTGTATATCTCTTTTTTGTTTTTAAACATAAATCCGAATTCCAAATAACTTCACGCAGATTTGCAGTATATTTTCATAACCACTCTATTAAAATGAATAAATAAACACAACATCGCAATCATTCGTTGTTGTTACAATCGACCGCCGCCGTCACCGCCCCACCCTAAAACGTCCCCCAAACCCTCAATAAATTTATTCCGACACAAGACAAATGAAAAAAACAACAAAAACCCCCCAACAACAAACCCACACAAACCATCATCATAGTCAAAAAAGATGAGGAGAAGGTCGACCCGATGTTAAAAGCAACAGAACCCACCATACTGGCAACAGCATAACCAGCAAAAGCGTAAAATCATCATCACACCGCGCCGCTGTTGCTATTTCTGCTGTGGCAAACCCAAACACTTTCTGGGCCTTAACCAAAAACAGGAAAACGCCATCAAATATTTAACCAACAGCGAGCGATTCCATTTCCATGGCCCTGCATGGACTTCGCAACCAGGACATACCGCATTAACTCGCTCCAACAAATGTTAAAGGTTCACCCGTACTGCCATCTTCTCTCTCGACTTGCCCGTATTTATGTTCAATGCGCTGTTGTTGCTGGTGATGTCATAAATCTTTCATGTACTATCCAGAGATTAGTAAACGATTTTCGGAAAATATATTTATTGCAAAATGTGAAAACAGACAAAACTGTATTCAAAACTCGGTTCGAAAAAAAAACTAAAAAACGTAACACTTTCTATTCTCGTTCGACCACAGGGCCACGAATGACGACTAACGACGACGGAAGTAAATAAAATATTCAGAAAACATTTTGTGAATATTTTTTATCCCATTTTTTCTTCTATCACCTCGCTCGGTTGTAAAAAAAAAAGTACAAAAGTGGGAATAGGAACCCCCAGACGATTTAAATATGGAAAAAGATGTAACAGAAAAAAAGTCGTTGTGATATCCTGTCAGCAATTACAATACAATGGGACAAATACCTATCCCTTGGTTGAGCCCAGGATGAACACTTTCCATTTTTTCTCTTGGCCTTTTTTTTCGAAAGGGATAGGATAAAGTTTATTTCTAGTTAATTCGCCATCACACCCCCAAGGTGGCACTAACTTATTCTAAGCAAATAAAAATTTTATTTCACCATGCATGGTAAATTTTTGCAATAAAAAAAGAAGCGGGACCGACATACACCGAAAAAAAGGCCATCATAAAACTGATGTTTAACTTTTCCCAGATGTGTCGTTGGGGGAATTCCCAAGCGGGACATGAGGCGATTGTAAAACTTTAAGAATTATGCCACTTCTGGAATTGACTTTTTTGGTGGTATTCGAAAGTTCGTTAAAATGACTTTTTTCACTTGCTCTCATTTTATATTCATTTTTGAACACCGGTTTTTTTCCTCGAAACCATCTGCTTGCGATTCAAAAAAGAGCAGGATCCCCAAACATTTGCTCCACTTAATTGGGAACTATTTAAATCCGCGCTATCTCGTTGGACGAAAAAAACTCTCCTTCCGCAAAAAGTCATTGAAATTGAACCAACTAAACGGAACCTTCTTCAATAGTTACTTCCTCTAGCAGAAAAAGTATGAAAAAGCAATTCTGAAGGTATTCTGCTGAAAAATAAGGACACTCTCTAGGTGCCAGTAACTTCAGCACCAAAAAACAGTTGTTCATACTTCAGAAAACGAAAAATAAAGCGAAGCCATTGAAAACCTCAAGAAGAAGTAGAAAATAAGCCAACAATGAGATGATGAATGCTGCTGCGCAAAGCAAAGGTTCACTTCGAATTTAATTTACAAATAAGAACTTTAATTAAGTCGGTCTAACCATCAGTGTCATAGTCTGCCTCCTTAACCCACTATATCTAATTTAAGCCATCCAAAACGTTTTACCTTCCCATCGAGGGAATTGTTGCAAAAAAAAAAACACCTGCAGAATAGAATGCCAAAAGAGCTAAGAAGACGACGACGACGAGTTGGTTTTTGGCTGTGTTAATTTTTTTTGTATCAACACTAGAAACGAAAACTAGTCAGCTAGTTGGTGTAGAGGAACCCAGTAAATGAAGGAAAGTTAACAAAAAAGAAATGCCAGGGCGGAAGTTCTGCTTCGACAAAGAAAAACAGAGCGAAAAGTCCTGCATTGACATCTGAAAAGTGGGGAGCACACAAAAAATCCAGACCCACCTCCTATTTTCGATTTGCAAGAACTTGGGTTGGGAGACGAGATGGGGGTCTCGCCGCGCCCGGCCTGTTGTCAGAAGTAAGACTCAACCAAGCATGCCACTGAATGTAGCGGAAATTTAACGTTGCAGATGTTCACGACAGTAGCTAAAATTGGTGTTGGTTCTGGCACGGCAGCGAGCGCCGCGTCGCGGTACACGACAAACAGACAGACGATGTTATAGTATCTTAGGAAACAAACGCGCAAGGTGACTCCAAATCTGCCAGAGTTCACATTTAATTACGACCGGAAAAGTTTTATCAGGTGAAGCATTTAGATGTTTTTTTTTTTCTTAGGATAATAGGATCTCTGCAAAGAATACCAAAATGAACCAAACTGAAAGTTAAGAAGGACACCAACACACCAAAAACAAAAAAAAAACATCAGAAACAAAAATTAAACTCAAGGATATTCGAAGAGTAAGTTTTGTGTCGACGGATTGCCTTGCAAAGTAGCTTCTCTTTTTTTTGGTTCGTTCTGTTGGTTTTATCTGTGCGAAATATAGGGCTGTCAGAGTGAAATTAAATTTCGTGATTTTTTATAATGAGCACACCTACCGCTTCTTTCTAGTCATGTCTATGGCAAGATCTAAAATCAGGAAGGCGGAATCTCGCACCTGCAAGCCGCACTAATTAAATGTGTCATTTAAGTAAGTTAGTTTATATTCAAGCTTCAAGGATATGGAAACTCGGGGGTCCTTATCTCTCGCGCTTTCTATGTGCGAAAATGTGTCCATGACTCTTACGACATTGTTAAACTATACAAAGAACTGTTCCCAGAAAGTCCATTGAACTGACATTTAATAGGGGTGTGTTTAAAGAAGCAAAACTAAAAATCTGAAAGCGTATTTTCAACACCCCTTCTTGCTTTAGAGGGTTTTGATTGGTCATCCTCATCTGTCATCTATTTGAATCCCCAAGAAATGTGAACATTTTTGTAAAAAATCTTTCGAAAGTGATTTTGTCAAAATGTCAGTTCTCATTGCATTTGAAGGACGGTATTTCTATTTAATTTTCTTCAAAAGAAGATCTGTACCTAATATGATGATGGCATATATCAATAGCGCAAAATTATAGTCCGCTAATGAGCAATAATTTTAGTGTGATGCTAGCTTAAGATGACGTTTCAGACATGACTCAAACGTCATTTTAAGCTAGTATCACACTAAAATTATTCATTAGCGGACTATAATTTTGCGCCAATATGTTTGGTTACAGCACCACATTTTTCGGATTCAATTAGCCGAATGCATCCTTGATTGTCTTTGTATATAATTATAATATATTCATACACTGTGTTGCTAAAACACCATGTTGCTAACTATTATGCTAAGTACGTATCCTGTATTCATTCATGTGTTGCTATGACATTCTCTTATACACTTTATACATACACATAAATCTATGAAAATCTGTTATACACATTACACATACGACGTACACTAATTATTGCTAGCTCTCACAGTTCATCGTCGTCTGTGAAAGAAGTTGGCCGATTCAATAAGAATATTTCATTAAGGACTTTCTAGAATATTGAATAATAAAACATAACAATAAATGTGGGCTGATTAATATTTACCTTCATTTCTGTTAGTCTCCGCAGCCAAAGAAGATCTCGACTTTCTACATACTACATACTCCGCTTCGGTTGATGACATAGCAACTGAGGTCTGTTTTTGGCTTGACCAAGCTATGCTATTTCCTGCAAATTGGAATAAATACCCACTAGAAGATTTTCTATTTTTTTGAATCACCAGCCCAGTCGGCATCAACATAACACACCAAAGTTCTTTCTTGATTTGAGTGCAATCATAAAGATTTCTCAACAGTAGTTACAAGCTATCGCATAACACTTTTCACAGCTTTCCAGTCACTTTTAGTTGGTGACTCTATTCGTCATCGATGTCATCGACATATATTAACATGAATGATGGTGAATGATTGGATTATTGCTCTCTAGTCTTGACAACAAGCATGAATCACCTGTCGATGCCTTGAATCCCATTTCAAGTTAAATGTCTGTCAATCTTTTGTTCGATTCTCGCGCTGATTGCTTCAAACCATAGATGCTCCTATTAAGTCTTAGCACTTTTTCTTCATGACCCAATATCTTGAACCATAACAATTCCTACAATCAGTTTTGCATTTCACATTTCCACATCAAAATGCCGCATACATTTCATGTTTAACCATTGGTGCAAAGGTCTCATCGTAATCTTCACCATAGTTTAGAGAAAATCCTCTTGCTACCAGATGTGCTTTATAAGTATTAACGCTGCCGTCTACGTTAAGTTTGGCTCTAAATACCATTTTACAGCTTTCTGTTCTTCTTCCTGGTGGCAGATTTGTCAGGGTCCAAGCTTGAAGTTCTTCCATTGAATTAATTTCATTTAGTGCAACTTTAGTTCATTTTCGTTTTTCGACAAGTGGTAAATTCACGGTTCTTTCAAAACATCAACAAGTGCTATGTATGGCAGAAATATTGGTGGAATGCCTTTATTTGAGCGCTTTGACCTCCGAACTTCTGGATTTTCAGTCTGATTTTCAATTTCTTCACCACCTTGGGTTACTAATTGTTCTTCAACGAGGGGTTCATCTTCTTGAGATTCTTGCTCTTTAAGAGGCTTACTTAACGAGATCTTTTCTTTTCGCAGTCTCATTGAAACGCTAACGTATGCTTCATTTTCTTTCAGAAGAGTAACGGATGAGAGTGCCCTAGGCCGGTTCGAGAGAAAGGTTCTACGGAAGATCTATGGTCCCGTCTGCATAAACGGTGAATAGAGGAGAAGATTTGACGACGAACTGGACGGGCTGTACAGCGACACTGACCTATAGCTAAAAGAGTGAAGGTCCAAAGACTCAGATGGTTTGGTCACGTGGAGAGGATGGACACCAATACTCCGGCCCGTAAAGTTTTCGAATTTACCCCAGAGGGAAGGCGCAGTAGAGGAAGACCAACTCAGGTGGCGCGCGCAAGTTGAAGACAATGTCAACCAACTCAGGGTGCGAAATTGGAGACAGCTAGCTAGGGACCGAGCTGGCTGGAGATGTTTGTTGGTTGAGGCCCAAGTCCACCCCGGACTGTAGCGCCACCTTAAGTAAGTAAGTCAGTAACTGTCGTTTTGAAATTTGTTTGCTTTGAATGCTTTGGATTCTTGGGCTTTGTATATGTACACCTTATAGTTATTGCAGCGTCGAGAATCGATGACAGCGACGCGTGTATTACCAACCAGAACTATTTATGTCGGTACTATAGTTCCCATGAATAACTGCCAGCGCCAACGACGGGTAAAGTTTCCAACTTAAAATTCTCAACGCTGCAAATACTATAAGGTGTATATACAAAGTCTTTGGTTCACTTTCAATAATTCTTCAAAGTCTTGATAATCCTCTATTGAATGTTTTTTACCAAGATAAGATAACCTTTTGAATTGAGATCGTATCCAACAAGAACTCCTTGTTGATGTTCAGCCTTGCCATCCCATCTCTTCTGCTTTTGAACAACGGTAAACGATTTGGAGCCAAACACTCTAATGTGGCTTAGATCATTGTCATTTCTCCAAAGTCGATGTAACAACCAGCACATCAAACGAGAAAAACTTTTTTGGTGATGCTATCATGCGGTCTTGATGGTACAGATACAGATGACTTGGCATGATTTCCTTTTTGTAAAATTTACTTGTATTTGTAGCAGTTAGACCACATAGCTACTTCCTCTTTGTTTTGCTCACTGCTTTTAATGTCTTTGGTATTCGTCCAACATCTAACCAGTAACATAGTTGTCGAGTCAGCTTCTTCCCGACATTCGAGTGCAGTTACTAGTCCAGAATAAGATTCTGGTAGACTCAGAGCCCGTGGCGTAGTGATATGTGCTTCGCAGAACGCGTGAGTTCGAATGATGCTCGTGCCCATAAAGTTTTATTTCATCTTTCACGACCTGCCTCTGCCTCTTGCGCAGAACTGACAACACTTCCAAGAGTATCATCTGAGCTCTTGATGAGCTCTGTGAAAATAAGTTCTTAAGGAACTGTTTGGGTTTGTGTGCTGCAAGTTTATAGTCTCATGAGTGAAGAACCAAGTGTTGAAAAAGTTTTTTTCAGTGGCTGTTACAAGACTTTCAAACCTCAAACGGCAAACCTGCATTATTCTGTATGTGTTGGGCCTGTATATCTTTGTATATAAAATTCATCATTTTGTATATGTATAATACTTTTTATTCTACTTGCTGACCCGGTAAACGTTGTTTTGCCATATAAATGATTTGTAAGAACTGCCGAACCGATTTGGCTTAAAATCAGTGGGGAGGTTGCTTAGAACCTGGAGACAACTATAGAATACTTTTTTTTCTACTAGCTGTTCCAGCAAACAAAAAACATAATTGATATATTATTGAGCTTCGCAACACCTAACAATTGTACACACAAGTGCTACACGAGTGCAATTGTCATCAATGTCCCATATCTATGTTATCATGTCTTTGATTGATATTTTTAAGCATTCAGTTGTAACCTTACTCCAATAGATTAAACATCATCTTTTTTTCACACTTTCAGATAATGCCGAAGAGAGCTTATAGCAAGCTGTTTCTTACGACAAATGTCTCATCACTTTGTGCAGTGTAAGTTGTTAGTAGACTAATCTAAAACAAACAAACAATTATACAATAACAAAACATTACATTAAACAATAAATTTACAAAAAAAACATTTAAAAACGTGGTACACTGGTTTTAAGAATTTCTTTTAAATTATTTTTATTGATATGAAAATCAAATACGTTTTCATTCGCATTCAAAAGCTTACTCATTCTTGTCAGTAGCTCATGCACTTCGTAGTTTATTCTATGTTTAGGAACTTTAATCAAACTATGAGAACGCAAAATATAATCTCCACCTCGATTAAAGAGGATCTTAAATAAACATTAATTGTTTTATTAAAGAATACAACAATTAAACGGCTGTATGTCACTGAACTCTTTCTTAACGACTAGACCAATCTAAATTACTTTTATTTGTGTTCAGGTGGTGCTCTAGATGGTTAAGAATCACAAATCAGCTATACTAGCTACCCTGTTAAACGTTGTTTTACCATATAAGTAATTTCTAAAAACGTTTGAACCGATTCGGCTGTAAATTGATGGGGAGATAGCTTAGAACCAAGAGACGGCTGTTTTTTTTAACCTTCTAGCTTATCCGGTAAACGTTGCTTTATCATATAAATAATTTTACGAGTTTTTTTTACTGCAAAAAATATCGAGGTTGACGCTATAAACTTCAAACTACAATTTACATTAATTGCGGTGCAAGTACAGCCTTTGAGGACAAGTTATAACAAAAGTGAGTGATATGAAACTGAAAATCATTAAATAATTAAAGCATTTATCCAAGCCAAATATAGAATATGAAATTTAAAAACTCACAATACCGTTGATAAAAAACCAATAAAGAGAAAGTACTCATACGCCACAGTGTGTCATCACTCATAATAATCATCAAATGGATTCAAATAAATCACATTGTATTTTGACACAATTTTTGTTACATTATTATTCAGGAGTTGATCTTAAATTCTGAAGGGAGCCCAGATAAGGTTCGCTGGGTTAGCTAGTCGAAGCATAAAATGAGAAAGTCAACGGTGTGAATTTGGCAAAAAATTCTTAGTAGACAGTTAAACGTCCGATGCCGTTAACGAAGCCAATGCTTACTAATGTGCGTCGGCTTTTCTCCTTTTCCCAAGGAATTTACTACCCAAAAAGTTACTGAAGAAGAGGAACAGAATAAAATTATCAGCAGTGTGTGTCGTCAACTGATACGAAACCAAAGACAAACTCTATTGGTAATAAAATCAACCTTAATGACTTTACCAGCAAATGAATCTTACTTAGAAAACAGGCAAATAATAAACATCCTTTTTTCAAATTGCACTGTGTGTCTATAGGTACCTATCTGCTGGAAAAAGGAGAGAAAAATGGGACTTCAACTCACCTTCAGGGAATGATATTTATATTGTGTGGTATGTGTGAATAATGTGGCGTATATGTGGTTCTCAAATTGCCCATATCGAAAGGTTTAAAACAAAAGTTTGTGAATGGAGTTGTTGAACTTTTGAGTTAATTAAATTTTGCAGTGCCTGTGAGAAATCAGAGCTGGAAAATATAATTCTTTGTTTTTATTTGTCTTGCAAATAAAACTGGGTATGTTTGCGTATTTCGGAAATTTGATTTGAATTTGAATTTCACACTTGAGAGAATGAATAAAGTAAAGAACTTCAAACAAAAATTTCAAACATTCTTGCAATGGTTTTTCAAATGCGATTTTTATTTCGATTTAATCCCTCAGATGACTCTGCTCAATAACTTTGGATTTAATTCCTTCCGCATGATTTAGTTCAGTGTGATTCGATTTTAATATGAATAAAATCCAAAAACTTGTAAAAATTTCCTTATCAACTATTAATCCTGCTTTCCGTTGCATTAAGCTTCAGCTTCATAAAAATCATGGAAGTCCTTAAACCGCAGAAACCTTTTATTACAGTCAAAACCTAGGAAAATACTTCCATTGTGAAAAACTTGGCCCAGTCGAATGTCTCCAGATAAGTTTCAAGTCTCAATAGCTGTCAAGTAGCTAACGGGACCACAATTGCATGACAACAATAGAAAATACGACACCACCCTTACAACACGACAAAACGCTACTACTGCTTCAGAGCCATAAAAGCATTTGAAATTATCCTAAAGGACGTCGCCGCCGACGACGAACAGTTTACTGCTTCGTTTTAACATTTTGCAATTTTATGTTCGATTTCGTTTGGATGCTCTTCTGTATGTTGGCGCGGTGGTGTAGCATTGGCCACATCCTCCTTATCCTTGAGTTAAACCATAATAAACCATAATCGAAACGAAAAAGGAGCAACTATCCTTTTTATAACAATGCATTTGATTTTTACAATTCAAACCCTCCAAAAAGGACATTTTTATGTGCGTTGAGGAAGAATCGACACCGAAGTAGAAAAAAAAACGAAAGCATTGTTAAAAGGTCATGAATTGTCATCGTATTTTCAGTGCAATATTTATGAGCTTTAGTCCTATCCACCCCCAGTATTGTTGCTATATTGCGGGCTGCTGAGCAAATAATAAAAATCGCGAACTGCAGAACGAAATAAAGTCCTTCGAGAGCTTTGGTGTCGAAAATGTCAATAGGAGGAAAAAAAAATGAGTTGGATGGTTGTCAAATATTTATTTTATTCTGAATTTAAAACACCCTGTATTGCGTTTTTATTCAGTCTGTTTTTTGTTATCGTTTTCAATGAGGAGTTTCAAATAGCTTTGATTTTTCAACTATTTTAAAGTGACTTGGTTTGTTGGGTGTCTTGGAAAGAGATAGCAAATCGATTTCAAGATTTTAATGGAAGACGCGCCAGTTACTCTCAATCTCAAGAAATATTTGAGAAGGATTGATTTTCAATTGAAAACTCAGCAGAATGTGGTACAGGGTTAAAATATCCATTTTTTAATAAATATTTATGATTTCTGGATCTCAATGTCAACCATCTCTCTCAGTCTCAGCAATAGTCTTTGTCTGTAATCCATATCCATACTCTTACCTACTTTCTTATCCGGTAAACAATCCATGAAGGATCTCAGCCTGAGATACTGCAGCCTTCCATCGGGAACGGTCCCTCGCATGCACTCTGCAGTCGCCGAAACCAAGCTTGGTCCTTGTTCCGTAGGTTCGCTCTTCCTTGTCGTCTCGAACCTGGGGGCTGGGATGAGAAGACTTGCCCTCCATTTTCTCGATGTGGCCGAGCCAATATAGTCGTCTTTTCTATTTCTTGGCCTTCTGGACTACATTCACATCTTGGTACAGCTCGTACAGTTCTCGGTTGAACCTTCTTCTCCATTCGCCATCATCACAAACGGGACCGAAAATCCGTCGAAAAATGTTTCTTTCCCCTTCTTTCTTTTTCAGTTCCCCTTTTTTACTTATCGTCCAACACTCTCCGCCGTAGAGTAGGAAAAATCTTAGTCTTGTATAGCAGACCCTTTGTCTTTCGAGTGAGGAGTTTTGAACCCAGTTGTTTTGCAGCTGCGGTTCACTAAGGTAATTCTTCGTCGGATCTTCACTTTGTTTCGTCCTCATTTACTTCAAGAAGACCAACGAGTTTCGCCTGTTCTTCAATCGCTCTGAAGGCCTCAAAAACAGCTCGCTTGGATCGACCGATGATGTCTATGTCGTCCGCATAGCCTAGGAGCTGGCTGGATTTGTTGAAGATAGTGTTTTAGTGCTCACACCTGCATTGCGCACTATCTGCTTCAAGACTATGTTAAAGAAATCACATGACAGCGCATCTCCTTGTCTAAACCCTTTGCATGTTTGAAACAACCCCGTTTGCACACTGCACTGGGTCATGAGGCACAGCTGGATCAGTTTGTTCGGGATCCCAATTCAGACATCGTCATCATAAGCTCTTGGCGGTGGATGCTATCATAGGCAGTTTTAAAGTCGATGATAAGATGGTGGGTTTAGACTTGAAATTCGTTGGTCTTTTCCAGGATCTGCCTCAGTGTGAATATTTGGTCTATCGTTGTTCTGCCTGGCCTTAAACCACACTGGTACGTGCCGATTATTGTGTTGCAGAACGGTATAAGACCCTCACACAGTACGTTTTATAGGATTTTGTATGCAATATTTAGAAAGGTATGTCGTATGTGTCGGTAGTTCTTGCATGACATAGGATCGCCTTTTTTGTGGATGGGGCATATGGAGCTTATCGACCAGTCAGTGGGCATGCATTCTTCCTCCCACACTTTGTTGATGAGCTGGTGCATGCGGTTCATCAAAACACCTACTCCATACTAAAAGAGTTCCAAAGGTATTATGCTATCCGACCCGACGAACTTGTTAATTTTTAGCTTTTGGATGGCTGCTCTTGATTGCCGTTGCAGTATCGGCAGATTTGCATTTTCCGTCTCTGGTAACCTATGGTGGTCTCGGCTACATTTTTATTATTTCGCGATATTGGTTCCACAAGGTGTTGACATCTGTGGCGCTAACTGTAGTCTCTGGCATTATTCGGAGTGTTAAGGCAACCGATGTTGAAATTCTTTCTTTGGGCCGCACATGTTTTCTTGTCATTTAATAGTCGAGCCCTAAACTTAGCCACTACCAGAAAGTGGTCAGAGTCGACATTTGCTCCTCGGAAAGTGCGCGTTCACGATGTTGGATGCGTGCCTTGCACCGATACTCAGTCGCAGTATAAATATCAGCCATAGTATCAACCTCAATCTCAGTCTCTACCACTTATTAAATTCCAGTCTCAGGCTCGAAATCAGTCTTTCCACAGTCTTAGTGTAGAAAATCTTGGTTGCTAAGAAGCTTTCTGTTTAAGAAATAAAACAACTTTTAAGTTTGAATGAACGAAGTCGAATGAACGAAATTGAGTTTATTGAAAATAATATTGAGTAACATAAAAATAATAAAGTGAACGCTTAGATTAAACAAAGTGGATTCCCAACACTAAGTCTATCTCAATTCATGCAAAAACGTTCTTAAAAGCATCAAATAGGAAAACTACAAATGAAATTACATGTTTCCCAGTTAGAAAAACCTCACAACCGTTTATTGTTCCTCCAATATGTCTTGAATGTAATTTACACCTCTGAAACATAACAGACATCAAAGATCATTTTCATAGTGCATCCTTCAAAATCCAAAAAAAGGGTAATTGAAACTTATCGAAAACTCTGGAAATTCAAAGTGGAAGAATTTTCCCTAAAGTGCACGGGCATATTTTAGAGTGAATCTCATTCAACGAAAAAATTAGAAAGTAAAAAAAAAAACAACCCTCTGACAAAAACAAAGGTTTGGATATATCCCAAAAAACTAAAACAAAGAAACTTTACCATCACAAAATAGCTACCCCTACGAAAAACTATGCTCATAGTTTCCAACATAGCGTACAAATTCAGAGGACAAAGTTCGTCACTTAGAAAGATAGACTACTATGACAAGGAGCTGCTCATAATGCAATATGACATAACCATAAACTTCTATGAGATACACCATACGCTGAGATCAACATAAATACACACATAGACAGAGAGAATAGAGTGAAGTGAAACAAAAAGATAAACTCACCTAGGCGCATGAAAAACTGCACCATTCAAAAAAACTTTTCCACTTTGACTTTGACGACACAAAACAGGAAAATATTGTACTCAAATTCTTGTCTTCTCTTTATTTTTGTGTGTAGCATTTGGGAGTATATGTCACTTAGTTTTTCAGCAGGGGCTGGATTTAGTAGTGTTTAAAAATTTTATATCAATACAATTATTACTCTTGTGATATCTATGATCAACAAGAAAAGGTCTAAAAGTATTGATAGGACTCCAGGGGTCACTTTTGCTCTGTGAAATAAAGAAGTCGGGACCCAAGACACTCCCTTGCGGCATGCCACTTTATTTCCCTCATTATGGCATCCACTCCTGTGGAACAAAAGCCGAGCAAACATTTTCCTGAATTTCTAATATCTGCCCTTTATGACTATGATGGCGACAAAACTTTATCCTTTTTTGGTTTCTCTGTGCACATCATGAAATCGTAGTTTGTTGTGTGTGTGTTTGGCAACAACTTGTACGGCCGCGATGTGACTTCAAGTTGGGAATTATTTGTCCCAATCTGCTTGGGATCCAAATAAATATTATGTATCCGTTCCATCCTTTTGAAAACCAACTAACACATGAACGCTCAGAAGAAAAAAAAAGATTTACCACCAGAGGGGGTTAAATCGGTATTGTGAACAACAAGTTAAGAGCAACACAAAAATTTGTTGGGGTTATTTTAGCAGCAGCGAAAAGTTCACAGGTAACTGAATATAAAATAAAGAAACAATAAATAACGATACAGAAAAAAAATAAAAACAAATAGCAAAATAAATCCCAGTAAAACAAGGAATGAGAGATAGAAACCGAAAACTGACAGAATGTGTGGCAAAAGTGGAGGTGCTGTTTGTTCCTTTTGTTATTTTGGTTGTATGCCAGGTAAATGTCATGGTCGGGATTTATTGTGATTTGAAAAATGTTTTAATAGTTTATGATATTCAATAAAATTTTATTGTTTTGTGCTTTTGGTGTCAAATTAAAACAAGGTGGTTGAAGTAAAATATTGCTTTTTTGAATTAATTGCCGAAAATGACAGGTTGTTTGAGAAAAATAAAATATTGAAATGGATAGTATTAAAGGAGCACTCATTCGCTGATCATAGATACATCCGATTCACCCTAACTGTAGATTGTAGAATCCCCAAAACCAATCCAATTCCGGGATTATCGGAAAACAGACTGGCCAAAATATAGGATAGCCCTAAAAAGTCTGATTAAACCAGAACTTTTTGATCCTCCCTTGTGTGCTCTTGAACTCGACCAAAAAGTCGATGAGCTTACAACAGCCCTCAATAAAGCCATGGAAGACTTTTCAATCTTGCAATAAAGTCTAGATGCCCCAATGCCGATGATGTTGCGGGAAAACATCCTAATACCCTAAGAGACCTCTTTCAAAACGCACTTAATATGCTCACTAGATGTAATGATCACTGTGGACTTTTACCAATGAAGCCAAATATCTTGGTCTGATATTAGACAAAAAACTAAGTTGGAAACCTCACATTCAAGAAAGAGTTAGGAAAGCTACAGTAGCTCTTTTCTCCTGCAAAACAAGCCATAGGAAGCAAATAGGGTTTTCAACCTCGCATAACCTATTGGCTTTATACATCGGTCATCCGACCAATACTCATGTACGGGGTTGCAGTATGGTGGACTGCACTGGAAAAAGTCACTTACTGCGACAAACTCAGCAGAGTCCAACGCACTGCAAGTCTTTGCATAAGCGAGGCATTGAGAACAACACCCTCAGCGGCACTAGACACTCTCCTCCATCAGACACCTCGACATCTTCAGCAAACAAGTGGCAGCGAGTACACCTATAAGACTCAACGCCTCCTTTCAATGGACCAACAATAATGTGGTTTCTATATCAAAGTACATATAGACTACACCATTCCAAAGCCCCAATTTGCCTCCGCCTCCATCATTGAATTGTCTACCAAGCGGAAATTTTGGCGATCAAAGAGGTTCTATCCTGGCTAAGAGAAAACGTGATATCAACTTCTGATATGAGCATCTTCTCTGACAGTCAGGCTGCTATTAAATCCCTCGACGGTGGTGTCTGAACCAATTCTCAAACGGCCCTCACCTCTGTTGGATGCCGGGCCACAGAGACATCACAGGAAATTTTAGAGCCGATGAACTCGCTAGAAATGGCACCGACATACCCATCTCACCTGAAAGGCAAAAGATAGGTATACCGATAGCTCCATATAAATTTATGCTAAAAGAAACAGCCTCAACGATATCAAACCCTAGGTGGTATAATTTACCAACCTCTGCGCAGCCACACAACTCATTTGACCGTCCCTTGATCAAAGCGATCTAAGGACTTCTTACCTCAAAGCAGATCTCATAATAGCTCCCTAATAGATGTCCTCCCTGTCTTATAGGTGGACCCGCAATATGACTTGCTTTGCTGTAGAATTCCATATTTCCTTAAAGTGGCAGCACTGCCTTGTCTCGATTAACTGCTTAAACTTTCCCATTAAAAAAGACGCCATTTGAAATGTCAATAGTGCAACTCTCCCACTCTCAAATGTCAAGTCTCAAAATTTTTACGAAATCCATTCCAATTACCAACACAAAGCCAAAGGCATGTTGGAGTTGGATATAGAAATGGAGTTCGTGTCCAGCTCCAGCGAATGTAAAGGCAGTGTTCGAGGGAATCGAATGGGTGAATCAAATCTACGATTCACGTGGATTGCAGAATAGCGCTGAAAGTGTTCAGTTTTTATAGTAGAATATTTTCGATAAATTAAAATCTACTCGACTCCGAAAAGTGATTTTTTTAACAGTAGGTAATCTTTTTCATGATGGTGAGTTTTATTTTATAATATTTCGATTGATATATTTTTTTTTAACTATTTAGCTATACTGTTATTGGAAGCGAGGTCGTTTTCAACATTTTTTAATTAAATTCGTTTTAGTTAAAAGGGTGTGTTTTATAAAGTAGGGAGTGTGTCTATAATTTTCCAATAATATTTTGGCATTTTCTTATAATAGAATATTTTCCAGTCTTTCTTGTCCAACAGACTGTTAAGAGACATGGCATTCTTTTTTTGTCGATGTAAGAACATGTTTCAAAGCTTATGCAATTTATAAAAACGAAAAAAAAAATTGAAAAATGCGTTAACGGCACAACTTTTATGCTAACGCAATTGTACACATTGTAGTATATTGAAAGTGATGATGCTTGAAAAAGTCTGAAATGCCTGAACGTGCGTCGTCGTCGTGTCGGTCTGTAAAAAACAAAAAACTCAAATCGAAACGAGAAAAGCTTTCATCGAGCTGGAATTTGTGGAGGGTTAGGTTATACTTTTTTACATATATTTTATTTTATTTTATTTTGGAGGTTTTCATGACTTTTACACTAACTGAATGGAGAAGTTCACCAAAAGTGGATTAAAGTCAAATTTGTGATGCAGATCTACAGATTTGCATACACACTGTTTTGCCATAGTAGGTATGTGATGTGTAAATTTGAGGGCATACACATACACACATAAAATGGAAATTTATTCACTCATTCTCAATGGTTTTGCATTTTAAACTTTATTCATACTTTTATCTTAAGCTCTCAGTCAGACAACATTTAAAAAAAAAAAATCGAAAAAAAATTGGTTTACACGTGTAATTCGGAGGTTAATTTTTTTTACTCCGCTTTTAAGCCGAATTTTTGGATTCTTAATATTTGTGTTTTTCACAATTATTAAAGGGTCAGGCTTTCATTGAATTCTTGGAATGACAGCAAACCAACTCGATTGAAACGTTTTAATGGTTTTTCAGGGCAATTCCCTCCGACACATTGCGATGCCTAAAAAGATCGACCGTCTATTTTTTTTTTGCGATTAACCTTTTAATTTGATTGACATGTTTTTTGAGTAAAACGGAAACGAAATTCTGTTCAGATTAATAAAATATTAAATTTAATTGGTTTAACATTTCGGCGTGCTGTTTTTTTTTCTGCTTTATTGTGCAACAATAGGTAACAAAAAATTTACATAATAACTTGCTGTTAAATTCCATCAAAAAAAGATTAAATTAATTTAAATGGTCAGACATATTGGGAGCTATTTTTATGTGATTAAGTATTTTATGCCTAATTTAATATTAAAAATGCATATTTTATGCCTTTATGGCCTATGCAAAAAACATTGTTTTTGTTTTTTTTTTGCCCTTGCTTTTGAGTTGAGAATTTTTAATTTATGTCAGAATGATCATCATTTTTTCTTTTGTTTTGAATTGAACAAAGACTTGATCTAATTGCTAAGTTAAACATCGATTCATTTTTATTTATGTTTTCCAAAAATGTTAATGAATTTAAAAATGCACGCGGACCATTGTTTTTTTGCTTAAAACTGTCGACTGATGTCTTGTTAAATTTAATAAGGATACATAAAAGTAAAAATAAATACAACGCATACTTTTTACACTTTTCAAAATGAGGAAATGGCCAAAATGGACCTTAAAAGCAAGTAGCAGCACAGGTACAACAGCATTCGCGACTGAGGACATCGCCTGAAAAAATATTGTGCTTGAAAACGATTAGGAAGATTAGAAGTCTCGTTTATTCGAGGAAAGTTCAACCATTCGCAAGATCAATTTTTATAGAAATTCTATTAAATCTTTTGTTTAAATACACTTTTTCAAGTACATATATTTTTTTTTAGTTAAAGGGGTTGGGGGTTTAAATATCTAATGGAAATGGATTTACTCACATTTTTCAAAAAACAAATGTGCTATATTCTTAAACAGGGTGATATGCTTAAAATACAATACTTGGCTTGTATATATTGTTTCGAAATATTTTGCCATGGTCATGGTTATAAATTTTTATCAGTTTATTTGAGATCTCGAATAGGTACTCCTCATACAAGCAAGGTAAAGGTATCCAGCAAACCAGAATCTTACTTACTTACTTACTTACTTAACCGGCTCACTATCCATGAAGGATCTCAGCCTGAGATACTGCAGCCTTAAATGGGGAACGATCCCTCGCATGCACTCTCCAGTCGCCGAAACCAAGCGCTCTGGCATCCGCAGTCACTTAGTCCTTGTACCGAAGGTTCAGTCTTCCTTGTCGTCTCGAACCTAAGGGCTGCGAAGAGAAGACTTTCTTGGCTGGAGCGTTTTCCGAACCATCTTTTTTTGGCTTTCTAGACTACATCCACATCTTGGTACAGCTCGTACAGTCCGCGTTCTTCTCCATTCACCATCGTGGCATGGCCAAGGCCAAGGTCCCCATTTTTACTTATCGTCCAACACTCGGCGCCGCACAGTGTGACAATTCACTAATCTAGCGGAATTTAACTACAAAAATCACTTTCAAGAATCAATGCAAAAACCGGTTTTATGTGCAGCTAATACCTTCTACTAAATAATTATATATAAATTTTTGGGTTACGGTTAAGCAAAAAAACAAAAATTGATCTTAAAGTCAGATTTTGTGATCATTTTAAATAAAATCGAGTTTTAAAGGCGCTTTGGTTAATATGAATTTAGACGGGTTTTTTGATTTGTTATTGGGGACTTTGTTTTATTTTTCTTAAATATAATATAAGAGAATGTAAAAACAAGTAAAACCTTATTTCATATGATGCTCAATATTTTGTTATTGTGCTCAAAAGTTGAAAAATTGAGTTTTTTGTGTCAATTTTTATATTAAGTGGAGAAAATTTAGTATTATTCCACATTATTCCGATGGGAAACTATATGTTTTTTAAAGCTTAATATATAATCTTTCAATCCACGTTTTAAGTTGCTGCGCAAAGGTGCGACACCCATACATTTATTTTAAATTTTCGAAGTTGCTTCCAAAATAATTTCTTACAAAATGATATTGATATTATATTTAAAAATAAAACCAAGACCACAAAACAAGAAAAACTATAAAATAAATGCATAAACATATTTAATTATATAAATAAATGCATATATACACATATATATGTTTCTATATAAATAAAAATTTGAGAAATTATGTGTTTTATTCAATATAAATGTGTCGTTGCTGTCCTAGCAAAACTCAAATCGATTCAAAAGGAATTTTATGTTATAAGTTTATATATATATAATGCAACAACAAAGAGATGAAAAACTTACTGTTTGGTATATAAATAACATTTTTTTCATAGGGTAAATAAGCAATGTTTCTCAAAATTTACCAAAAAAAAATGATTCTGCCAAAATATGAATTAAATTGAATTTGAACTAGTTTTATAAAATTTTTGGTTTATTTATCTAATAATCAATAACTTTTAGGAGTCAATAGCAGATTTTCAATTGCATCAGATCCATTTTTAGTAAGTAAAAGTTATATTCTTGTCCTGGAAGTTTTAAATGTAACAATATAAGAAATCTAAGCTGCTTGAGGAATTCGGAGTAAATTTTTGTTAAAAATAATATTAAGTGTTGTCTATTATTATGTTTTTATATGTTATTATTTTTTACAAATCTAAACAAAAAAGAAACAGCAGGATTTTTGGTCAGAATTTTTTATCTGTACAGAATGGGCCTTTGTATGAGCACTAAACAGGCACTTTCACAGGGCCGTTTGTTCCAAAATTTGGTAACTATACAAATCTTTGTAATTCAGTTACATTTTAATACATATTCATTATGAAAACTAAAGAAAAAAACTGTTTGGGGAGAAAAATTTAATTTTTAGTAAAGGTCTGCCAAAGTGCAAAAAACACGTGAGTTTAAAGCTCTTTAAGTCAAAAACGTGTGTCGATATGTACAAAAATTGCAGTTTAACTTATTTTTGTACATATTTGTTATGAATCTGATACATAAAATTTAAAAGAAGCAAAAAAATTACAACCTTAATTCACTCTTTGGTATGGGTCTAACATAGGCAAAAAACATGTACATTCCGATCTCTGCAAATTAAAAATTTGGCTATTTTAATAAATAATTCTAGTTAAATATCATTCTCTGAATATATTTGTTGAATCTTGCGAAGGAATCACTAAAAAAAAAATAATTTGTAAGCGCTATTAATTTTATTCCGCTAGATGAGCGAAATGTCACACTGTGCGCCGTAGAATAGGATTGGTAGAAATATCGGACACTGTGTCTTTTGAGTTCAAAACTCTTCGAACCCAGTTGTCTTGCCAAACTGAAGCAGCAGCGGTTCGCTAGGGTAACTCTTCGTCAGAATTCCACTATGGTGTTGTTTGTTTGTGGGATTGATGTTTGTTCCAAGGTGGGTGAACTCCTTAACTACCTCAAAATTGCTGCTACCAACAGTGACGTTTTGTGCTATAGGCGGGCGGTGGTCAGTTGTTGCTTTGTTCGTTGATAGCATGGTACTTTGTTTTGTCCTCATTCTCTTCAAGACCAACGAGTTTCGCCTGTCCTTCAATCGGCCCTGCGAAGAGTGGGTCGAGTTATTTAGAAAGTGTTGCTTTGCAATATCGAGTAAATATTTCTCTAAGCTCAAGTGCGGAAAAGCCAACCTCAGCGTGGTGCAGGGTGGAAACTAGATGACGATCTAGGCGAATGGTTTTACGCTAAAGTCATGCAGTCTTCCAGAATTGTTCAACCGCTTTGACAACTGGTAAAATGGACTGCATGACAAGGACGCCAGCGGATCCTTGTTAATCCATGATAAGAACGAAAGTTGGGAAAACTCCTATTGAAAAAGTGTAACGTAAGAGTACATATAATCAATAGAAAGACTACCATGTCTATTGAATAAGCTGGTACTCTGGGGTAGTTGGGACCCCGTTCATTGTGTCTTAGGACCTTTGAACGCCAACTACATAAGCGGTAGGCCCCCTTGTGGGAGTTTCAGAGGGGTTGTTGGTTGTCGAGAGATTCGTTCTCGGTAACTGCGTACGTATATCAAGCTCAGTTACATAGATAGAAAAACATTTACCATTATGGTTTCTTCATGGAAGAAATAAACTGGTACTTGAAAACATAATTGAAATTTATTATATTAAATGCGATGAAGGGATAACATCGCAAAAGTTTGATAACGATGAGTTTCAAACTGTGTGATTAAGGGAGAGTTATCAACTCTAACAAACAGATACCAATGTGAATGGTCACACGTCGGATAAGGCATAATAGCTAGGTGCCGACGTAAAACTGCTCACTCCATCTGTCCTTCAATCGCTGTGAAGGCCTCAACCACAGCTCTCTTGGATCGAACGATGATGCCTATGTCGTCCGCATAGCCTAGGAGCTGGCTGGATTTGTTGAAGATAGTGATTTCCGTTCTCACACCTGCCTTGCGCACTATCTGCTCCAGGACTATGTTGAAGAAATCACATGACAACGCATCTCTTTGTCTAAACCCTGCACATGTTTGAAATAACTCGGATGAGCTGTTACCCATTTGCACACTGCACTGCGTATTGTTTAGAGTCATGCGGCCTAGCTGGATCAGTTTGTTTGGGATCCCGAATTCAGACATCGCCATCATAAGCTCTTGGCGGTGGATGCTGTCATAAGCAGCTTTGAAGTCGATGTAAAGATGGTGGGTTTCGACTTCGTCCCACTCTTTGTTGATGACCTGGTGCATGCGGTTCATCGAAACACCTCCTCCATATTTAAAGAGTTCCGCAGGTATACGATTCGACCCGGCGGACTTGTTATTTTTAGCTTTTGGATGGCTTTTTCTACTTCTTCTGTTCCTGGGTTTTCATTGACTGGTCTTGCTTCTCTTTCGTCATTGGCTCGCTCAACATTATGCGCATTCATCAGCTGTTAGAAGTGCTGCTTGAAAACATCTACAATTCCCTGTGCTTCGGTGACTAGGTTTCCTTCACTGTTTCGATGAGTCTGTGTCCCGCTTCTGAAACCAGAAGTTAATTGCTGCGATCTTTTAAAAAAAAACGTCGGGTGTTGTTCTAGTACCGTGAACTTTCAAATACTTTGAGCTGAGAAATTGAGGACGCTTTGGACTGCTAAGGGAGCCATTATAAGATTTGCCAATAAGGTTAGATCAGGTTAGAGTGGCTGTCTAGATGTTGTTGACTCAATTACACCCTAAAGGTCTATTGTGATATCACTAAAGATAGTAACTCATGTGAGAGTTATGAATAATTAAACAAACCATTTTGTGCGATTAATGAAATTCGAGAGACATCTTTTGTTGGTCGTTGCCAGTTCGCAGGTATTATCGGAGAAGGGATTACCGAGGTAGGTGTTCCTTCTATTGGAGAGTGCCGAACATGTACATAGGAAATGTTGGACTCTTCCTCCTCGCCCATCCATCCTCTACAGAAGCGTATCGTGTCTCCTACCAGAAGGATCTTTTAGATTGAAATAGTCTAAGCGATCTGGAATAGATCAGAAAATGTCTAAAATAGTAGTATCACCTTGACTAGTCCAGTGTTGTAACAGATTCATTGAGAGGTGGTTCTAGGCCTCATGCATGAATTAGCTGCCACTATTCTGCAGAAGATGTCGACAGGTGTTTGTTTTAGAAGTACACTGAACCAAAAAGGTACGTAAATACAAACAAAAAGTTTATTGGGACAATTAATTTAGTGATGGAATTTGTCCAATAAACAGGTTTATTGTGACAATAAATGGCCGTTTATATTTTTTCATTTCTGCAGAAACCATGGTTGGAAACTTTACTAACCCTTAATAATTTTCGTTTATAACCACAGAGTTAATTGATTTTAATAAATCCGTTTGTTAATACAAACAACCGTTTATTATTTTCGTTTATTATATTAATTAATCCGTTTATAGCACCAATAAACAGAATTTATTGATTCTCAAAAAAAAAAAAATAAACAGAGAATTCTGTACCTATTTACTTCTCTAGTTCTTATTCTTATTTATTGATGTTTGTTTTGGTTTCTTCTGCAAGTGTCATTGTGTGTATTTTCTCGATATACACATTTCCTTTTTTCTCCCATACTGCGCCGCCGCGCGCCTTAACTTTTGCTTGATTACTTAAATTCCTTGAACTACTAGCACCTTAAGTTGTTATTTAAGCAAGCAAATCTATTCGTATTTATACAAGCACAGTTACGAAAAAAAATCTGTGAACTCTAAGAATAACAAGAAAATGATGGTTGGGATATAATGCTTTAAGATTCCTTCTTAATAATTTTGTTCATTACCACAGTAAATGGTTTATTATTTTAATTACCAACGTTTATTATTTCAGTGAATAAAGTTATTAAAAATAATCAACTACTTGTAAATTTTAGATTTAGTTGTGGTATTGGATGAAGGTTGGGATAAAATCTTTTAGAAAACATCTTAAAAATCTTGTTTATTATCGCAATAAACGATTAATTATTTTTAATAACTGAAATATTTGTGGCAATTAATAAAGTTACTTATTTAAAAAAACGGTGATTAAGTGCTTTATATTTCATTTAATAAATGGTCATTAATAGTATTAACAAACGATTATCAAACGCTGACATATTTTTTAACAAACCGTTTATTGTGACAAGAAAAACTTTGTTGTGAGAATAAATAACAAGTCAATAAACGCCGTTTCTTATATTAACGAACGTTTGTTTTTTCAGTGTACCTACTTCTAAAACGGCAGTGACTTTAATAAGTTTAATCAAATTTACCATTTTTTCATCCACGAATTGGAACTGGAACTGGAAAATGCATAAGCAGAGAACTTCTGGCCAAACTATAACTTTGCGTAAAATTATAAAATACAATAAGGTAGTAAAAAGGAATGGATAGGTGAAAAAAAACAACTATTCATTTAAAGAAAACACCCTCAAATGGTACACAGGTGGGTCAAGAACAGCTGAGGGTACTGGTGCGGGAATATATAGGCCGGACTCTCCATCCCAATGGGCCAATCTCCAGTATTGCCATTACATATGTCAGATAGTCATGCAGCCCTTAAAGTGTTAAACTTCTACATGTTTAACTAAAAACTTGTACCTAATGGAATGCCTAGGCAGATTAAATGAACTAGACAAAAACAGCAAATTGACTCTTCATTGATTTTGACTTCGACACTGTCGAATAACAGAAAATACCATCAGAAGTAAAATTAAAACAGAAAAGGAAACCAGGAGAAGAAACAACTAGGCACAACTGGACTGAGACAGGCGAAGATGCTTCTGGGTGACTACAACAAAAAGTGTTTTTTGACCTGCATCAGCCTTGGCAGGAATAAACTCAAGATAATTGCCATCGAAATTCCAACATGCAGATTCTGCAACGAAGTAGATGAAACACCGCACCATACTACGCAGCTGAGATACATTTGTCCACCACAGGTTAAAACACCTAGGGCATTATCAGATTCAGGAGAAAGATCTTCCATCTGTATTAGTACTCCAAATTCTTGAATTTCTTATGGATATCAGGTTAGAGGATGAGCTGTTATAGTTTGAGGCACTAACTCATCACCTAATTTATGGGACAAAATAGATATCTACTTTAACCCCTATCTCAATTCATTCATTCATTCAAACCATTTGGACGGATTGCTTAATATTCCCCACCTGGTGCCAGCAGTAAATAAACATTTCAATACTTCTAATTATGATTTTTGCTCGATAAATGATAGTCTTCTGTTGCATCATAGATGCATCCCTTGTGATGACAAATTGTTCTAAATTGTTTTTCCAATGGAAACCTAAATAGTTTTTAAGATAGCAAAAAACTAAACTTCCAATCAAACAAATTTTTTACTTGTCCAAACAAAATCCCTTTCTGAATTTCAAATAATTATTTTCATTCGTAAACAAATTCCAGTTCTTTTTCCATCGCTCCAACATCACTGTGATGTTACAATGAAAAATGTGCAGCTAGAATGTGAAATCAATTCAAATCTAATTTTCATTCGGAAATTAATATTTTTTGTTCCCGAAAGTCAATAGTTTTCTCTTTTTCATTCGCCCTGCACTTCTAATTACTATGTGAATATTGACAAACAAAAGCATATCACTCCGCACTATTGTTTCAGTCTCATTAGGAATTTTCCATCGAAATATCGATACACCTCCTTTTGTGCACTGTGATTGGAATTTCAGCAAATCCTACCTATACACAAAAACAAACCGTCCCACATTCGCAACAGTCAACAGAATAATAAATAATGATTTGAAATTCAGAAGATCTCGAAAATAGGTCAATATTAATTATTTTCATTAGTTTGTGATTGCTGTTGGCGTTGCGCTTAAATTTTCATAGAAAAAAGCCAAATAGGTAACTTGTCGCAATAGATACATTATTTAATTTGAGGTGAACCTTGGTATGAATTATGCCTTTTTCGTCATTAACTTAATATTAAAAGGTTATTTTCATCAAGCACCCCCTAGTGGGTGTTTTTTTTTTCTTCTGTCTTCTTCTTCTTCTCTTGTTGGTGTTGTTTTTGATCATCATAAAAATGTGATAGGCAAAGGCAAGGCAATGACTTGTTGACTTTGGGGAAACATTTTGTAATTCGATTTTATTTAGTGTGTGTCTATGAGTGTGTCTGGCCTTGATGAGGTTTATTCACATAAAGCCTATTAGGGTCATAAATTCTGTTGCTGGAAGATAAAGTGTGCGGCGTGTGTTATTTTAATGTTATTAACAATTTAAGGAGAGAGATTATTGTAGTAAAATTAAAGCTTAGACATGGAAGCTTAGGGAGCAATGTTGGTTGGGGATTTTCTATTTCTTACATCAATCTCTTGAGAATATCAACTGACAAACATTCCACTAATTCCTTACATTATAAAAAGGTATTCTTGCAAGAAAAGTTAGAGTCTTTGTGCAACAAATTTTGGGCACAGCCTAGTTATAAGCTTCAAAATCTCTAATACGAAGAAAACTGCATTCTTACGCCAGCAGCACCAGATGGGATTATTCCGGTTTCTAAATGCTCTAAAAGTAATAACCCATTGCTTTCGGATAATCTTCAGATGTTGTATCAGACTTAGATACGTTCTATTAGTTGGAGGAAGGTGAAAGTGGTCTTTATTTCAAAAGCTGGGAAGCCGACTCACTCAACATCAAAAGATTATAGACCAATAGGTAAGTCTTTCCTTGTTTACCCTTTAAGATTTACTTACTTTATTATGGTGACGCTACAGTCCAGGTCGGACCAGGGCCTCTTCCAACAAACGTCTCCAGCCAGCTCGGTCCCTAGCTAGCTATCTCCAGTTTCGCACGCCAAGTAAGTTCAGGTCCTCTACCACCTCTGTACTCCACCTGTGTCGCGGTCTTCCTCTTCCGCGTTGGATTCGAAGACTCTACGAGCAGGAGCATTATTTTCCATTCGCTCTACATGACCCAACCATCTAAGACGTTGGACCTTAACTTTTATGGCTAGGTCAGTGTCGCTGAACAGCTCGTACAGTCCTCGATTGAATCTTCGTCTCCATTCTCCATTTAGCTTTGCAGACAGGACCAAAAATCACTCAAAGAATTTTTCTCTCAAAGCAGCCCAAGGCGTTTTCATCGGATGTTGTCATGGTCCATGTCTCTGCACCATATATTAGGACCGGGATGATGAGGGATTGGTAGAGTGTCACTTTAATTGCTCGAGAGAGGACTTTACTACTTGCCTTCTAAGTCCAAAGAAGCAGCGATTGGCAAGAGTGATTTTTCGTGGTTTCAGTCTGTCTATGTTGACGTCGTTTGCTCCAAGACGTCGATGTTGCTTGTCCTTTCTTATTGACACCATTAATTTGGTCTTGCCCTCGTTAACCGCTAGACCCATCTTCCTGGCCTCCGTCTCAAGACTCACAAACGCTCCACTGTAATCACGCTGTGTTCTTCCAATTATTTCAATGCTGTCTGCGTATCCTAGTAGCTAGACGGACTTTTGAAAGATTGTGCCTCTGGTGTTGACGTTGGAGTTTTGCACAATGTTTTCAAGAATGATGTTGAAGAAATCGCATGACAACGCATCGCCTTGTCTAAAACCTTTTTTGACATCAAATGCGTCCGTTAGGTTTTTTTCGGACCATGATGGAACAGCGTGAGTTTTCTTACATCAGCGACGAGTTTTTCTGGGATGCAAAAACTAGTCATTGCTCTATATAATTAGTCTCTATAGACGCTGTCATACGCGGCCTTGAAATCGATGAAAAGGTGGTAGATATCGATGTAAGTACCTGGGCCTTCTCCAAGATCTGCCGTAAGGTGAATATTTGATAGATGATGGATTTTCCGGGTCTGAAGCCACACTGATAGGAACTATCATTTTGTTGACGAAAGGCTTCAAACATTCAAACAACACGGCAGACAAGATCTTGTAGGCGATGTTTAGGAGACCTATACCTCTGTAGTTGGTGCAGTTCTGGGGATCTCCTTTCTTGAGGATCGGGCATACGATGCTGAGGTTCCATATACGTCGGGTATGCTTTCCTCCGACCAAATTTTGCAGATAAGCTGGTGCATGCTCCAAACCAAATCATCTCCAGCTGCTTTGTACAGTCCGGCGGCTAACCCGTTTGCTCCAGCGGCTTTGTTCGACTTAAGTTTAGATATCGCTATCTTCACTTTGTCCATGTCGGGTGGGTGGAATTGTTGGCCTTCTGCACCCATATTGAATGGTTCTGTATTGCTGGCGAAATTTTGCTCGTCATCGCCACTATACAGCTTCGAAAAGAGGTCTTTCCATATCCTCAGCACTGACTGTGGTTCCACTACGATGTTCCCATGATGGTCCCTACAGGCTTTTTGTACCCTTTAAGACACTGGAGATAATTTATTAATCTGCACGTTAGAGAACTTCTCAAACAAAACAACTTGTGCAATTACCAACACTACTACCTTAATGATAGATCAGTGGAGACTGCAGTGCACAAGGTGGTTTCGCATATTGAGAAATGTCCAGCGATTGTCTGACTCGAACAACCAGCTACCTCAAGAACCTTGTATAGAAATAACAAGGGCACAGAGACCTACGCCACAAGCAGGGTTAGAAATGATATAAGACCTCCGGGCCCTGGACAAGCTCATAAGATGCACGGCAGCCAAAAACGCACTTCGGTTAAAAGATCTGGGCTTTTAGAGGTACAGCACCTATGGACATGGGTCTATCTTGCAAAAATATGACACAATTCCAGGACTGAAAGAGAACACTGATTACATTCCAGCCTTAAAAGATTTCAATACTAATTTCTCTATTTTCATACCCGAAAGACAGGGATGGGATCATAACTCGCTCATCAGTGAACAGGGCATCCCCTTTTATACTGACGGATTTAAGATGCCAATGTCTAAATATAACAGAGTCATATATAAAATCCCAGATGACTGTAATGTGTTTCAGGCTGCTGTCAAAGCCTTAGCCAGTGAGACTGTAAGATCAAGGGTGGTCTTAAACTGCAGGAAAAAAACTAAGTAGCATTTTCCACACTATCAAATCAAACTCTATTGGGTTTCTGGACATAGTTATATAGAAGGGTATTAATCAGCAGATGAACTGGCAAGGGAAGGGTCAGAAATAAATAGAAGTAGTAGCAACCATCCAGTTAGGAGACACGTCCTGATCGGTGTGCCCAGGAGGAATATGGACCTTAGAAAAATAACTCTTGCAGGTCCAGGAACGATTATGGCGTAAAATAAGGAAATTAATATTCAATATATCTTATCACTGAGTAAAAACAACATTAGAATCTTGATAGGTGTAATAACAGGTCTTTGAGCCATTGACCAATAGAATGGGGGCATTTGCATGCGATTTCTGTAATAGCTGTCAGGATGAAGAGATGAAGTGCACAGCCCTCGCAACCTAACCTAAACTTACCTACGCCAGAGGTTAAAAATACATCTTAAAGAAAGTAAAACGCTTCGAGACTTCTTCTTTGACTTTTCGAAAATCTTTTTATTTTTTGAGATGTAAAATTTACTAATCCATTTGTCCCAGCCAATTTCCAGGGACTTGATGTTTTTCTTCCCTCACCACAAAAGAATATGAAAAAGAACAATAATTATTCGCATCACGTTTGATAATTCAAATTAACACTAAGTCTACGTGACATGGTTAAGAGTGTTTGAGCAGGTTTTTAAGTTCCATCATTCTACTTTTCCATTTCAATCTTTCACACGTTTACTTCTCTTAATATGAATTAATTACAATTACGAGTATCATGGTTCCCTTGGTGAGTGACTTTCTTTCTTAATTGCCCTTTTCTCCTCCAATCCAGTCTGTCATTATCATTGTCTGCTGTTCTTCCTCCTTTCTCTCTCTCGTTGTTTGATTAATTGAACCTCACACATTCCCTTGAATTCAAATTTTCTCCGAATCGCTCTTCAGTTGAAAATATTCGTTCGAAAGACTTAAATATTCTTTTCGATTCACACAGTTAGAAATTGAATTAAAATGTAGTCTTCAACTTCCGGTTCATGTGTGTTCTCTGGATTTGATTTGAAATGTTTGTTTACTTTTGGTCAATAAAATTTACATTAACTCAATTTGAAATTTTCTTCAATGTGTAATCAAATTCCTTCTAAGGAAGCCGAGCACCAAACGGAAGCAAAGTCCAAACTCTTGTAAATTTATCTAAATAGTGGTCATTCTTTGAAAATTACAAATGCTTTCTAAATCCCTATGGGAACACTTTAAAAACATTCCACAGTAGACAAATTAGATTCGGGTCAGAAGAATATCATTCTCTTTCTTCTTTCCCCGGGTATTGCTGCTGAAGATGTAGTTTTGGTTCGGTTTCGATGTGTGTAGAGTGTAGATTGTAGAGATTAATTAAGAAGAATTTTAAAACACACACACAGGCAGACAACCTTAAATATACGGAAGGATATAGTTACAGCTTTCAGGAAGACCGAAAAGATGTTGAAAATTTGGAATTAATTTTCGAATGAATTTGTCGAGAGCTTTTGTGGCAAATGCAATGGAATTAGATTTTTCGGGCAACCTCGTCCTTTTTCTTATTTTATTATTTTTTTAAGGTGTTTCTGAGAATTTAATTTCCCCTGGTGTTAAGACTCTTAATGATTGCACATTCAATAAAGTTAAGATTTCATTTCGTTGAATTTGGGGTGAAACTATGATGACTTTAAGTGATGGTGAAAACGTTTTATACTCTGAACTTTTGCTGACACTTTTGAGATAAGCTGAAAAGTGATTAAGGAAAGTATGTAATGTAGTGTATGTAAGGTAGCAGCAATATCTACCTCCTTAAAGTTTTCCCCATACAAAATTTACTAAATCTCGAATCGAGAACTCTCAAGGAATCATAATCCTACCTACTTATTTACTTAACCGGCTTCCAATCCATGAAGAACCTCAGCCTTAAGGGTTGCGTTCCATCGGAAACGGTCCCTCGCATGCACTCTACAGTTACAGCCGCCAAAACAAAACGCTCTGGCATCCGTAGTCACCTAGTCTTTGTACCGAAGGTTCAGTCTGCCTTATCGGCTCGAATCTGGGGGTGGCGATAAGAAGACTTTCTTTGGCTGAAGTGTTGTCGTCCATTCGCTCGATGTGGCCGAGCCAATGTAGTCGTCTTTTCTTGGCTTTCTGGACTACATCCACATCTTGGTACAACTCGTACAGTTCGAGGTTGAACCTACTTCTCCATTCGCCATCGTCGCATACGGGACCGAAAATCCGTAGAAGAATTTTTTTTTTCGAAAGCGCCCAGTAGCAATTCCCCTTTTTTAATTATCGTCCATCACTCGGCGCGCCGTAGAGTAGGACTCGTAAAATCAAATTTTTGTATAGAGGACACTTTGTCTTTAGAGTGAGGAGTTTTGAACCCAGTTGTTTTGCCAAACCGGATCTCCACTAAGGTTTCGTTTGTGGGATTGATGTTTGTTAAAAGGTAGGTGAATTCCTTAACTTCTCCGAAATTGCTGAAACCAACAGTGACACTTTGTCCTAGGCGGTGGACCGATGTTGTTTTGTTTTTTGATAGCATTCGTTTTTCATTCACTTCAAAACCAACGAGCTTCTCCTGTTCTTCAATCGCTGTGACCTGTGAAGGCCTCAAGCAGAGCTCTCTTGGATCCACCGATGATATCTATGTCGTCCGCATAGCCAAGGAGCTGGGTGGATTTGCCTTGCGCACTATCTGCTCCAGGACTTTGTCGAAGAAATCACATGACAGCGATTCTCCTTGTCTAAGCACTGCGCATGTTTGAAACAACTCGGATGAGCTGTTACTGTTACTCATTTGCAAACTGCGTATTGTTCAGCGTCATGCGGCACAGCTTAGTCAGTTCAATCGCACGAACGAGGCGGCCAATTGACTGGACCATTTCTTGAAATAATCACCAAATAAATTGAATGTGGCGTGTGCTTTGTGGCTTGTGGCGCTCCACTTATTGTCCCAGTCAATATCTACCATCCAATTCATACCAACAATTATATTCCAGTGAGCATAGTGCGATAGCGATTTCGATTCACAGTTACGTGCCGGTAAAATCAGAAAATTTCCCACGCTTTCAAATCGCCAAACCTTTCAATTTTCCGAAGAAGCTTACCTATATTTAATGACGCACAAGAACAGTCACTGAAAACCAAAATTATCTGCGTGATCTAGTTACCGAGTTGTGATTACAGAACCATTTTTTATTGGTATTTCCCGAACAATATCTATTGATGCAAATATTTCAAATCCACCGATACCTTAAATTTCCTGCAAAATTAAACGCATTATTAGTTCTGGTATTCCAATCCTTATCCTTATTTATTCCGAAAACAAAATTAACAACCCTCAAGTTGACCTAATCAGCATTATAAACCAATCGGTGTGTTGTCCTTGCGTTAAAGTGTTTAAATTATATCCTTGCCACTGCAACCCAAATTTATCTATCATCTCCTTCAGACCAATAACACCATTAACGCATTATTCGACATATATTCGACTACAAAAACAACAACAATAACAACAATAGCAAGCCAACACAACACACAATCAACTGCTATCCTTTCCTCTATAGCCATGACATTTAACTGTAGGAGATTTTCGTTATCTAAGTAATTACAAAACAACTATAGTCCAAATTAAATCATTACCTAGAAATACCGCTTGGATGAAAACGATGGTTACAATAGCAAATGCGATGTATGTGTTTGAGAGGTTGAAATTATAAATGCCTCCAGGACGAGCACACACATAGTAATAATTATTATTTGCAGGCACATACGAGTCTTTCATGCTTTGGTCTTTGCACAAATATATTCTCGCAATCTAACCACAGAGCAGAAAATTCATAATTTTAATGTAATTGCACTTTTATTTGAAATGGGTGCCCTTAGATGTCTGTCCTTGATTTACGAAAAATTATTTCAAAGAGAAGTGAACATTAGGAGTCGAATGAAGGTCTACAAAACCCTTACCAAATGTATTTACACTCTGCGAAAAGTCGACATCAGGCCTGGACCTGGATGCTAAATTTGAATCCATTCAATTTGAATGCAGTCGAATGTCCTGAACGATGAAAATAAAACAAAAATAACCGGAAAAGGATATATTCACCCATTTCCTTATCAATTTTAACAGTTGTCCTTGTAATATCCTTCAACAACAAATCGATGGGCATTTATTTATCAACTTTATGCAAGGTTTTCTCTATTTGTCCTTTGCCGACGTCATTTCTCGGCATACGAAATTAAAACTGGTCCTGTTTACTTTTCATTTAATTTATTTTCTGCTGGGTGTTTATTTTTTTAAGTGCACTGTGTGTGGCAAGTGGCAAAAAAACTAAAAAAAAAAGTTCCTACGAACTGAAAAACGTATACATTTATATCCAGAGCAACATTGTGCTGAACCACAAAAGCGAAGCGTAAATGTGTTTGCATGTTAATGGCATCCTCATGGTTAGTTGGCAGGCAAAGAGCTTCATTTTGTTCCTCTCTATTTTTCTCTGTCTCTGCTGGGCATTTGGGGTATTTCGGTGCTCGATGCAGAGGAAGATATAGATGCAGCAACAGCCGGACTAGCAGCAAAATTCCGCTTTCAGTTGTCCTTACTTCCTTTCGAGGAATATATTACAAGGAACGATTCAAAGTCGATGGTGGCGGAAGCGGCGAGAGAGAGGGGAACGGCTAAAACACCAGTATTGTGTGGCTAGCGATGCGTTAGAGTGAAGAAGATCATCGCGAGTAACCAGCATCATTATCACCATAACAACTGGCATTCAATTCCGAAAAATCCTCTCACTTTCCGGGTTGCAGGGATGCATTAAATTTCCCTTTTAAGTATATGGTGTGTTAACTGAATCAGTCAGCCATGTTGACACATGTTGTGGGGTTTTTGTTTTTTCGGATGAAAAGTTCCCTTTTTTGGTTACCTTCGTTTTGACACTTTTCAAGCTTCAAGCAAACCCACAACGACTAACTACTGAAAAAGTAACAAAGCAACAAAATGACCAACGGTTGTGGTAAAACAGTGTGTGAATAGTCTGTTGCAGTAACAGCAGGTTGGACTAGCAACTTTTGACATTATATGCTTTTGACTTCTAATGAAAACGACTATAGAAATGATGTAACTAGTTGAGGAAAAGTCATGTGGTTTTTGACGATTCAAGAAAAGTTTTTGAAAACCACAAACATAGAAGCTAAGGAGAACTAGCTTCATCAAAATCGATTAATCTATTTAAAAAACTAGGAAAGCAAACAAATTGTCAATTTTCGGAACAAATATGAACTTGATTCAATTTACTGTAATTTCCTTCATTCAGTTATCTCTTTATTCCGGCTTGGTAGGCATGAAACTTATCAGTTTATCTTGATGTCGGCACAGGAAGCAATTTGCACATATTTGTCTCCCCCAAAGTCTTGACACTGACGAAATTACAACATATTTCCTTGAATTTCTATTTCCTTTTTGTATGTTAAAAAAAAGGCAAAACACATAATTTCATTGTTATGACAAAAACATCTTCATTCATCAAATAGGAAAATTCAATCATATTCCTTACATCTGCACATAGCGCAACAAGTATTAAGAGGATCCTTTCCTTACACCCCTCATATCCTTGTACAAACTATAGTTTTGTTTTGTTGTAGGGTGCGAAAATCACTTCGACATTTTTTTTGAATACTTTTGGCATGTCTTAGAAGAAGAGAACATGAAATTCACCCCAAAGGATATTTGTACCTTCTTTGAAATGAAACAATTTAACGCCTTAAAGGCGGTTAAATTGTTCGCGAACCCCCAAACAGTCTCTTAGAAAGCAATTCAATTCGTCTGGCTTCAACTACCCCCAGATGGAATTCTCGAGTAGAAAAAGTGATGAAACTATGTACTCAAACACTTTCAAAAGCCTTTCCCCTCAGCAAAGAAAGTTAAGAGCACTTTTAGACAGAAGACTTCTTGTTGACAACTGCTAAATGGGTAACAAATCCACACACCCCATCATATACTCGGGTAGGAATCTTTTAAAGAAGCAATGTGGATTCTCAGAAAAACTCATGTGGATTTTGCCAAGTAAACTTATAGACGGAGAAAGTATAGTCCTTTAAGGATTCATTGTGAAATTCTTCATCGGCAAGTCAAGAAGAAGTCAATACCCTCATGAGGGGAAATTCAAAAATTCCTTTTGGAAACTAAGTATACTGCCATACGAAATGTTAACAAATATATTTATGGAACATTTCGTCGGACTTTTCGCTACGAAATCCATTTAGAAATTCAAAATAAGAAAACAAAAACGGGCCCGGAAAACAACAGCGTTACAATTACAACTACGCAAGGAAATATGGCAATAGGAAGGATATACGACATCTCAGCTAAAATAGATGTGGGTGTAATGTGTATGTGTGCTCTTATCGCGAAGCGCGAGATGCAACAACAACATTTAAAAGCGGGTAATTTTCAAACTGTGATTCTTTGTTTCTCCCTACGAGGTGCTTTCTTTTTCCTGGAAGGATCTCTCTACTTGCGTCACGAAGTGAATCATTCTGATAGCTTGCTTTTTAACAATGGAATAGAGGTAAGAGTATCTCACTTAAGGACGTTTCAATCGGTTAATGCTTTTCCTTTTATTCTGCTTGTTGGTTTCTGTTTCCACCCACAAACACATTCCTTCTGAATCTCATATTGTGTTGGTGTCGTTCGGTGAAACAATATGAACTACTTAATGTATCGACTAAGCATATTATGACGAGATGTCTAGAGAAAGGATTTTATGGATTTTCTATTTTCTGTAAGACGATGATTTTTCTGTAGTTTATTGAACTTCCTCTTGAGTCCTTTAAAATGCTTGACAGCAGCAACCAAAGCCTGATGCTGTGGTTTTGAGGATGTCTCCTGTGGTGAAATGAGTTCAATGAAGAGAGTCATACTCGTTAAAAGTTTATTGTTGCAATTAGTTTTATGATTTGGAAGCTGGAGAAGAAGTGTGTCTGCTAGCAATCGATTTCTATTTATTTCCGGAGAGCTTAAGATGGTTAAGGTTTAAGGGGGTACTGAAACGATAACGAGGATAGACTACAATTCTTAGAAATTGTCAATTATCGATGATTGCAATTTGGGATTGACAAGGGAACAGAATATCCTTACAAAATGACGAAGAAAGTATTTCAGTACCTCCTGGAATACCTTTAAAGCATCTTTACAGGTTAACCGTTTCAAGGTATACACAATTTCTTAATTAATTTAAGATTTCTTAAGATCGTATGAGACACCAGTGATCACCTAACTGGGCGACTCTCCACCGTGCTTCCAAATACCACAGATGTCAACACCTTGTGGAACCAATATCGCGAAATAATTAAAAATTTAGCCGAGACCACCATAAGTTACCAGCCACCCCCGAAAAAGAACCTGTGGTATGAAGATGAATGCGCGTTATTGAAAAGAGAGACGGATAATGCACGCTTGCAGATGCTGCAATGGAAAACAAGAGCAGCAAGAGAAGAGAACCGAACAAAAGGGAGAAATGAGAAAAAGACCCTGCGAAGGAAGAAAAAAGCATCCGCAGTTTCTTGGCTCAAAGATCTAGAAGAGTCACGGGCGAAGAATAACACCCGACGTTTCTCTTAAAGTTCAGAACCGGGGCACAGAATCTTCGGTACAGGGAAGGAAACCTAGTTACCGAAACACAGGGAATTGTATATGTTTTCAAGCAGCACTTCCAACAGCTGCTGTGTGCGCACAATGTCGAGCGAGCCAATGACGAAAGAGAAGCAAGACCAGTCAATGAAGACCCAGTCCCAGCCCCCAGCAAAAGCTAAAAAATAACAAGTCCGCCGGGTCGGACTGGAGGAGGTGTTTTGATGAACCGCATGCACCAGGTCATCAACAAAGTGTGGGAAGAAGAATACATGCCCACTGACTGATCTATAAGCTCCATATGCCCCATCAACAAAAAGGCCTTCATATGTTATGCAAAAACTATAACGAGGCATAGCCTTGCTTAATTTTGCATACAAAATCCTGTCAAACGTGCTGCGTGAGCGTCTTAAGCCTTTCCGCAGCACTATAATCGGCACGTATCAGTGTGGCCTTAGGCCAGGCAGAACAACAAAATCCAACGAATTTCAACTCGAAACCCACCATCTTTTTATCGACTTCAAAGCTGCTTATGATAGCATCCACTGCCAAGAGCTTATGATGGTGATGTCTGAATTGGGATCCCGAACAAACTGATCAAGCAGTGCCTCATGACCCAGTGCAGTGTGCAAATGGGTTACAGCTCATCCGAGTTGTTTCAAACATGCTCAGGGTTTAGACAAGGAGATGCGTTGTCATGTTGTTGTCATGCTTTGTCAGATAGTGCGCAAGGCAGGTGTGAGCACAGAAAACACTATCTTCAACAAATCCACCCAGCTCCAAGGCTATGCGGCGACATAGACATCATCGTTCGATCCAAGAGAGCTGTGCTTGAGGCCTACACAGCGATTGAAGGCGAAACTCGTTGGCCTTGAAGTGAACAAGGGCAAAACAAAGCATCAATAAACAAAACAACATCTGTCCACCGCCTAGGACAAAGCGTCACTGTTGGTTTCAGCAATTTCGGGGTAGTTAAGGAGTGCATCTGCCTTGGAACAAACATCAATCCCACAAACGACAACTTAGTTTACTAACAAAGAAGAATTACCGTAACCAACCGCTGCTGCTTCGGTTTGGCAAAACAACTGGGTTCAAAACTCCTCACTCGAAAGACAAATTGTCTGCTATACAAAACTTTGATTTTACCAGTCCTACTCTATGGCGCCGAGTGTTGGACGTTAAGTAAAAGTCCCGTATGCGACGATGGCGAATTGAGAAGAAGGTTCAACCGCGAACTGTACGAGCTGTACCAAAATGTGGATGTAGTCCAGAAAGCCTAGAAAAGATATTGCCTCGGCCACATCAAGCGAAATGACGACAGGCCCCAGGTTCGATACGATAAGGAAGGCTGAACTTTCGGTATAAAGACTAAGTGACTGGGGATGCCAGAGTGCTTGGTTTTGGCGACTGGAGAGTGCATGCGAGGGACAGTTCCCGATCGAAGGCTACAGTGTCTCAGGTTGAGATCCTTCATGGAAAATTGTGAGTGCTATCGATTTTAAATTCCGGGAAATGTTTGCGAATATGTTAATAAAATTTTAACAATATCTAAGCTTCCATGCTTTCCAAAACCTCATTTGCATCTGAAGATATTCCTTATTATGGGTTAACGAAACTACGGTACCCATCATTTTCAAGTTCTATGAAATTGCAGTGTCCTGTTTGTCCAAAACATCGACTTCAAACTGTGTACCGAATTATTTGTCAAATTCCGAAAAACCCTATAAAAAGCTACTCCTACGAATAAAACTTGGTCAGTCGCTAGCTTGAATCTCAAATTACTTTATGATTCAATTTCCACTCACATAATACCCTTTTTGTCTAGTCCGAATCTGAATTTCTCTAATCCTATCCACAAACACCAATATCAATCCATTCAATCAATTTGCAATACAAATTTTTAAATCACCAATCATTTTGTAAATCCCATTAACACGTTTCGTGCGTTCTTTCTTTTTTCTTTCTTCCCCCAATTTGAACAAATTATTCCATTCATCCAGTTGTAGTCCACCCATGTCCTCGCTGTGCGTGACTTCAAAGGGAAGAAAAAAATCCACTTCTGCTAAACCAAAAAACATAAATAAATTTATATTAAATTGATTATTTTCGTCTTATGTTCTGAATGCTCATATTATTTTTGTACTTCTCTTTTTTTTCACCCCAAAAAAACCCACAAAATGACCAAAAAATACAAATTGGGGTTAAAATCACGTACACACATAATAATTTCCCGTTCCGCCATCGCCGCGCCGCTGCCGCCGCCAATGCTATCGGAAGAAAATTCAGCTCAAAATATCGAACATGAAATCCCTATTTCGAAGGACTAATCTACTACCACCGACCGACCGCCCGCCAGCACCATACTGTGGCAATTTTCAAATATCAATATGCTCCACTATCAACAACCATGTGTCAAGGTTTTTTTACTCCCCCAACTCGTCCCTCCTTCCTGTTCTTATTATTACTTCCAATTCTTGTCAAAAGTGCTACAAAAAAAGAAACAGAAATCTCGCTGAGATTGAGATTGAGAAGAAGACGTTACACAATTTTGAATCATTTCCGGTCTTTTTGTTCAATTCCGAAGAAATTTCATCTCAATATTGTGTCGCTTCACTCACAACTTGCGTTACACAAAAACGTGTCCTTTTGTCATAATGAAAAAGAATATTCCCTTCGATCATTCAATATCTGGGAATATTTCGTTTTCGGCGGGGATGTGTTTCAATTTTGAATTGCTTATTCACAGGATATCCCGATATTCTCACAAACGTACGTGTATGTTGCCAAAAGCCTGCTTCCACCTACTTAAAGTGGATCAGCTTTAAGCTGTCATTATCATACCGATACCGAAATTTTCCTTAACCAGCAGGATAAAAAAGGGCCTGAAAATGAACAAGAACAAAAAAAAACGAATCCTCCTTAGCGATAAGGTAGAGTATACAGTATAGGTTATAAGGATGCGCCTAATCTCTTAGCAGTAAAGTAATCATTTATCCACCTCTAACCCTGTTGTTGTTGTGTTGGTGGTTGGCAAAAGAGCCCAGAGGGGGCACAAGTGTGTTCTCTTAAGGTTGAAAAATAAGGCAGACAAAAATTTCCTGTTGGCATGACATGTACAAAAGCTCAAGTGCTATTAAAAATGCATTAGACTTGGCTCCTACCGAATTCCCATAGGCCCAAAATAAAACAAAAAAAAGCAAAACCACTCTAAGGATCATAACAATTTTTGTCGAAAAATGAAATTCCACGATTTGCTACACTACAAACTATTATTCGATACGGAACAGGTCAAAACGTTATACCAAACCGGTAAACGACTTGGAACACGACACCAAAATGTTCACCAAAAAAACGAGGTAGAGCTTAAAAAAAAAAAGAAACACAACCAAGTCGTTATACTCAATTCTAACACAAAATACAATGGAGGGAAGGAAAGGAAAAAAAACAAAACGACGAGTCAAGACAGAATCGGAATAAAAACGAAATCACGTTCGATTTGATGTTTTTATTTCGCTTTGAAAATGTTTTTGATGGGCATCTCTGTGGACCTGGGATTAAAAACAGCTCAAGTTTGATTCGCCTTTTTGGCTTCCAAAACAAATTTGACTTTTGGGTATTTTTCTTCTGCGAAGGATTGCGAATGGAAATAGATTTAGAAGACATTGGGTATGCCGAAACATTTGCTTCCTAATGAGTGAAGTGTTGCTTAGGTGTCTAATGAAGTGGAAACCTTATCTCTACGCTGCTGAGGACTTGAATCGTTAGCGATTTTACATTACCTTAAAAAAAATGGAAAATACCTATTTATATGTTGAACTTTAAAGCTTCTTTTCTTTCTTTCGTCGGCGCTCGCAATCCATCAGGATGGATCTCGACCTCAGCCAACAGGCCTCTCCGCCGATGCACACTGGACCGAACATAACTCGAAGAATCTTTCTCCAAAAGCAACCCCGCTCTTGTCAATGTGCCTCATACAGCAGGACTGGGATGATTAAGGTATTATACAGGGCTCCTGACCAGATCCTCTTCAGCTGCTTTAAACAGTTCAGCTGGAAGGCCATCTGCACCCGCAGCCTGTTTTGGTGCTTGCCTGCAGCATGGATTTAAAGGCCTTCGTCATAAGCTGCATGCGCTAGCCTACATTCTTCGTCGAACCAGGGGTTTCGGTTTAGTCGCCTAGTGAAACCCAGCACATCAGTTGCGGCACTTCTGAAAGCCTCTTGACAGTGTTTTCATTGGTCCTTTACATTCGGGCCTGCTGGTAGGCTTTCAAAGAGGTTACGAGAGACGCGGTGAGCTAAAGTTCTGGCGCTTTGCAACAAAAAGGTAGTGCTCCGAATTAATGTTAGCTCCTCGGAACGTTTGGACTTCTAGTATATTGAATGAATGCCTGGCATCAATCGCGAGGTGATCGATCTGGTTTCCGGTTTGATGATTTGGAGACCGCCTTGTCCCCTTGTGTATATTGAGTAGAGGAAATTGGGTGCTTGAGATGATGACGTTTTCCCCCGCCCCCGCTGCAAAGTCAATAAGCCTGAATTCGTTGCCAGAGGTGTTTTCGTGCAGGCTGTGGCTTCCGACCGTTGAACCAAAGATGCCTTCTTTTCCGATCTTAACGTTAAAATCACCAAGAATAATCTTGACGTTCGCGTCGTACTTGTGGCCCTTATCATTCGTCTCCTCAAGAAGACTGTATAATTCTTCTTCGGCTTGGTCATCCTTCTCCTCTGTTGGGGGTGAGCACAGATCAGCACGATGCTTTTAAATTTTGCTCGGATGCGAATCGTGACAAGGCGCTCGCTTATATCCTTAAAGCTTATGACTTCTTGCCTAAGTCTTCCTCTTATTACAAAGCCTGTAACGGAACCAGTGTTCCCCCTCTCCATCCTATACCACCTTTACGACCCTAGGACTACAGGACCCTAAGGCCGGTCCAGGCAGCAGGATGGAGAAGGTATCCAGGCTACGGCTACGCGGCATGCTTGCTCTGCCATAGGCTTGCTCGACGGAGGGGGGGGGGTTCTTGTAGCCGCAGCACTGGATGGTGTTACCTTTTTCATGCCGGAAAAAAAATAAAACAAAAAGGGTCCTGAAAAGTTCCGGGAACCCGAAGCTTTGATGAAGGAAAGAGCGTGTCACTGAAGGGAGGGAAGAGGATACGGAGAACCGACTCCTAAAATCTCATATTCCCACCCGTCCTCATCCTAAAACAATATCCACCATGACCAGTAATTATTTATCCAATCATCATTTTTTTTTCTTATTTTCAAAATGAAATCATCAAAAAAAATTAAGCTAATTTAATAGAAACAAATTTTAATTTATTAACTAAAATAAAATATTAAAATATTGAAATGAAGAAACAAACAAACAAAACGTATAATTTAAAAATATTTATAATAATCAAAGAAAAATTAATGGCTTTGAGAAACAATTAAATTTAAAGAAAAATTATTTAAAGAAATTGAAATTATAATCATTAATGTTAACCGCTTTATCAAATAAAATGAATTTAGAAAAATTTACCTTCAATCCTACACCGAGGTGCACCAAGATGTTGATAATAAAAAAAAATTCACAAGCAATAAAGAAAATATACATAAAAGAATAACCGATAACACTGAATTTAAATAAATGTATTTGCTTTGTCTTGATTCTTGATTTTTTTTTTTTATTTCTTGATACTTGATATTTTTTTTTCTTGAAACTTGATTTTTTTTGTTTTTTTTATTTTTTGTCTTTAATTTTTTCCTTTTTATTTATTAATGTTCACAGTCTTATTTGGAATTTTTTTTTCACCACATTGTTTTTTTAATGGACTTAACACATAAACTTATATTTCTTTATTTTATATTTTTGATTTTTATTTTGATATGTGTATGTATATTGTCACAACAGTTAGTTAAATTGAATTTTTCTTCATTTTTTTATTTTACTAATGCATTTATTTCTTTTGATTTTTTTTTCACAAAATTTATAGCACAATATTGATTTATGTAATTAACATATATTTTTTTCTTTTTGAAAATAAAAATTTATTTATGGAGAACGAACTGTTTCCAATACTTTCCAATCCTCAACTGAAATTAAAATTTTGATTTTTTTTGATTTCTCAAAATCGAATTTTTCAAAGCTTATATTTTTTTCAGTGTAGTGTATAGTGTATATGTGTAAAGTATGTTGTATGAATAATGTTGATGTGGTGAGTATGGGTATGGGTATGTGTTCTATGAAGAGTACTATGTGAGAAGTAATGTTATGTACTGTACGTTTAGTTTAGTTTTGTTTTGTTTTGTTTTCGCAGATCCTCACAGTCTCATGCTCACGCTAGCTGCCGGGCATTTGTCTTTCTCATTTTCTTATGTCTTTAGCGTGAAATACTCCAACTTTTTTGCCGTTAAGGTCTTCGAGTTCATAACAACAGTTTCCGAGAATTTTAGAAACCTTCATTTTGATAAATTTAGGGCTGAGTTTCGCACAAAACTTCTTAACTGCATCACTCTGTGCAAAATTCCTCCTGAATACAATGTCCCCAACCGAAAACTTAACATTCTTGCTCCGTAAATTGTAAGTGTCCTCATAACGACAATGTGTGTTCGTAAGAGTGTTTTTAATGTGTGAGTGTAAGATGTTCATTTTCGATGCTTTAGATAATAAGTTCATTTCAGAATTGTTAAGTGAATTCAATTTTCGGAGTATTCGATAATCTGCACCGTGCTCAACACAGGCTTGCCCAAACAAGGCTTCATACGGCGACATGTTAATCGCAGAATGAACGGTCGTTCGCAAAGCGCTAGCAATGGACTGCAAATGAGTGTCCCAATTCCTCTGGTCCACGTCAATGTAACCCCTGATTGCTGCGAGAATTGAGCGATTTACTCTCTCACTTGCGTTAGCTTGTGGAGAATAAACCGCTGTCTTGATATGAGTAATGCCGAATGTCGACATACTCTTCTCAAAATCTCGACTGACAAATTGTTTACCATTATCTGTCAGTACACATTCAGGGATTCCAAATAAGCAGAACACTTCGTCATTGAGAAATCTCAATGCAGTCTGTGCTGTCGCTTTGCGAAGTGCCTTCACTACCACGAACTTAGTCAATTGGTCCAGCGCAACAACAATATGCGTATTTCCAAGTCGCGAGCGTGGATAAGGTCCAAGGAAGTCCATGAATATCATCTGAAAAGGTCTCTCAGCCACAAATGCTTTACCCATCGGAGGTCGAAGGGTGGCATTTGGAGCTTTCGAGGTCTTACAGACATCACAGTCTCCTATGAATGTCTTAACCTGAGCTGCCATGTTTGGCCAAAAGAATCGTTGCCTTAGTCGATAGAGGGTTTTTGCAATCCCCCCATGCGAAGCTCTTGGTGGTTGATGAGCCAGTGCAATCAAACGTTCGGTTAGCTGTTCAGGAACCCAAAGCTTCCAGACTTCATCATCTTCAATTGGGTTTCCTGTGCAGTGTTTGACCTTCTTGTAAACGAAGTTTTCGGACACACGAAGGTCAGGTAGCTGATTGTTTTGATCTATGCAATTAATGATCTTGCGGTATTCCTCAGATTGAAAACTGGGGTCCTCAAGATCTATATGCAATACTTCGCAGGAATCATTTACCATTGAAACATCGCAAATCAGCGCATCGACCTCATGCACTCGTGAAAGTGCATCAGGCACAACGTTCTGAGTTCCTTTACGATGCTCAATGGAAAAGTCAAAACCTTGAAGCTTTAAGCTCCATCTAGCCAACCGTCCACTTAAATCTTTTTGACTCATTAACCACTTTAAGCTCGAATGGTGAGTCACAATCCTAAAAGAATGCCCCTCGACGAAAGCTCGAAACTTTTGAACTCCCATAACAGCAGCCAAACACTCACGCTCAGTCACGCTGTAGTTGCGCTGAGCCTTATTGAGTTTTTGCGAATGGTAGCAAATGGGCCGTTCATTTCCATCGTTGTCCATTTGGGCAAGCACACAGCCAATACCTGTGTTAGACGCGTCACATAATATCAAAAACTCCTTTGAAAAATCCGCATTCACCAGCAATGGAGCTGATGTAAGCGCAGTTTTCAATTTAGTAAAAGAATCCCTAGCTTCCTCTGAAAATATGAACTTTTTACCTTTTTTGAGCAGGTCGGTCAAAGGACTGGCCAAAGATGCGAAGTCTTTGACAAATCTTCGATACCAACCCGTCATTCCTAAAAAGCGTCGAACCTGTTTAGCTGAGGTTGGTTCAGGAAAATCTGAAATAGCCGTCAACTTTCCCACATCCGTTTTAAGACAGCCGTCGCCAACAATATACCCCAAATACTTCAACTCTTTGAAACAGAATTTAGACTTTTGGATATTGATAGTTAGACCCGCCTCCTTCAATCGACTCGCAAGTATCCTCAGCTGCTCCAAATGCTCATCAAAAGTACTCGATATGACCAACAAGTCATCCAAGTACGGAAAGATTTTCTCTCTCAACTGATGAGGTATTACCTTATCAATTAACCTGACCAAACGCTGGGGCGCATTACAGAGGCCAAAGGGCATGACAGTGAACTGCATTAGAGGCATTCCGGGCACCGTAAAAGCTGTCTTCTCCCTTGAAGATTTCTCCAGTGGAATCTGCCAAAACGCATCTTTCAGATCCACGCTTGAAATGAACCGAGTATCTGAAAGACGAGATAGCAATCCCCCTATATGAGCCAGTGGATACGCATCTTTTTTTGTTTTCGCATTGAGTTTCCGGTAGTCTATGCACAAGCGATTTTTGCCTGGCTTACGCACCAGAACTACAGGAGAGCTCCATGCACTATTGCTCTCTTCTATAACTCCGAGTTTAACCATGCGATCCAATTCCTCATATATGAGTTTCTGCACTGCTGGAGAAATCGGATAATGACGTTGTTTTATGGGCTCAGCTTCTCCTGTGTCAATAGTATGCATTTCCAATGTCGTCTTCCCTAAACCTTGAATGGCACTGGAAGGAAACAGATTAATGACATCTTTGAGGCACTTGGATTGTTGTTCAGTCAGTATGTGAGCATTTGGATCAGGTTCTGGAATTGTTGTCGGTAAAGACACTTCCGATATCAATTGAGGTGCAATATCAAATGCCCTCCAAAAATCAATTCCTAGATAAAGTCTTTGTTGCAATGTCGGTACGAGATATAGGGGAATTTTTTTCGTCATCCCTTTGTACGAAACATCAACATAGATTTTGCCTACTATGGCTTGATGTTTCCCATCAGCTGTCTTAACACCGGAAGTGAGTTTATTGTAATTTTGGCCGTGTCTCTGAAGAAACTCGAAACCATCCATACCTAGGCAACTAATACTAGCTCCACTGTCCAACAAGCCCAAAAGCGGTTCGTCAAAGATTTTGACAGTAGCATAGGGGCGCGGATCGTCGGAGCAGCATAAGGTGGTGGCTTCAATTGCCTTGTATGTCTGTTTCTTCTCGCGGAATTTTTCTCTTAGCTTCGCGATTTTTGTCGACACAACCGTGTTTTGATGTCCAAAAATTCGCTTTCTGACTTCAATGTAATTTTGAAGTCTTTCATGCAAAGTTTTGGACGGTTGTATTTGTGTAGGTGTTGTCTTAGTTGTGTGTGTAGATGTTGGTGTAGTTCGATTGGGGAAAGAGTTTGAAACAGACTCGTTAAGATTCGTAGAAGAGGGCGGGCATGTTAATGGCGACCCGGGTTCTTCTCCAGAGAGCAATTTCCCCGGGGTTTCAAACTGCTCTTCGACCCGTTTCCCGAGCACTTGAGACATTGAGGCGTGGTGGTGTTCTCCATTCCACACCTAAAACAGAAGAGATTTCTCCGAGGATCGGGACACTCATGGAACGAATGACCTTTGCCCTTGCAGTTCCAGCAGATAAAACTGCTAGTATCTCTCTCCGTTTTAGGATGGAAGGCTTCCAGGTCAGGTTGGAAATTGCCTTCGTTTTCGTCAATGGGAGCAACTTCAAGCTCAGCGACAGCTCTGCGTGAAGTTGTAGGGGCAACAAAACGAGATCTTTGTATCTCACGGTCGCTTATATATTTTTCCACCTTGCGACATACGTGGACCATCTCCGCTAAGTTGTTGGTGTGGTATGTTACCAAAAGCATCCCCATTTGTCGGCGAACATTATTTTTAAGGACATCAATAATTTCTACATCTGATTTTGGCACACGTAACCTGACGTTCAGCTGTTGAATTGCCTCGAAAAAGTCGTTAAAGGTTTCGTTTGTGCCTTGATGTCTATCGTACATCATCCTTGAAATCTCGGAGTCTGTTTCTAGTCTCCTATACTGTTCAAGGAGTGCCAGTTTCAATTCCGGCCACGTGACTTCTGGTCTCGATTTTAGGAACACCCAAAACCAAGTCTCGACAGAACCTGTGACAAAGTGATGAAAGTTGATCACAACGTCATCCCAAGTTGCGCCGTAACTAGTTCTGAGGCGTTCCAATCGAAACAAGAAGTCATCTACCGATAGCTTCTTGTTGTCAAATTTAAGGCCCCATTTATCAAAATTCAATACCCTGTTTCTGTCTGAAAACCGATAATTGGGTGACGGCGGAGCATCATCAGGGTCGTTCATGGACATGCGATGAAGCTGTCTCAGGAATTCATCCGTGTTTGACGGTTCTGTGGCGTTTTGTTGGTGGAATCGTGGAGGGGTTCGACCTCGAATTGAAGCTTGTGTTCTATATGGTGATTGATGACGAACAGGCGTCGGAGCAGAGGCTAATGTTTCCTTAAGAATGTTAGCAAACTCATCTCGTAAGGCAGTTTTGGTACGCTCCATCTCCATAGAGAAGAAGCGATAATCTTCAGCACGGCTTTGTCGCACTGTAGCAGCCACAGTTTCGTTAATGAACTCGCCAAAAGGTCTTGTTTCCCCAACTTCTCGATTGTTTTGTAGTCGTTGACTTGCATTGCTGGACGAAGCATGGACGTTGTCTGAGTGAGGTTCGTCAAGAGTTTCGATCTTGTGGGACCGTAGAATCATCCTACCACGTGTGGTGGGCTTACTCTTTTTACGTCCACGCGAAAGAGTTGACATTTTTGGTGTTATATTATGTTTAAATTAAGGATAAAAAAACTTATAGGTGAGTATGGTTTTTTTTTTATGTTATGGGTAATTGAAATATTGTTTTTTTTTTGTATTATTTTTGTTTCAAATTAATCACTTGAAAAATAAAATTTTAATTTAAGTTAAGTTATCTATATTTTTTTCTTTTCTTTTAAACGGTCATGGTGAATAAAATAGGAAGAGGACAGGGCTCGATCCCTTCAGCAACACACCAGTTTAACCCGGGAAAATAATCACACTGTATCTTCAGATTTGTATCTTGGCAAATGGTTCATGTACTAAAAGTTGAGGCCTGCATTTTCTCAAGAGCTTTATAAGCCAAACACTGAAAGTCAAACCCTTACGATTGTATATCGAATGAATGTATTTGAATTTATATGTTGAGAGAAAAGTAAAAATTTAACAACTGAAGACGAGCTAAAATTGCATTCTATCTTAGGCTTCAATTAATTACATTTCTGTCATGTTTTCTTTACTTTTGCATAGAAATCAAATGCAATACGCAACTGCGTAAAAGGTTTAAATCCCCTTTACCGGACGAATGCAAGTGATAACTACATTTAAACAAACTACAACAATTACTTCAGTAATGATACAACAAACTACAACAAACCATGTCCAAGATACAATATACTTCAACAATGTATTCACCTTCCCGAGTCAAACCTCCCTCGGTGTTGACGAACTCAAATCTTCGGGCCCCACGTTGGGCGCCACCTGTAACGGAACCAGTGTTCCCCCTCTCCATCCTATACCACCTTTACGACCCTAGGACTACAGGACCCTAAGGCCGGTCCAGGCAGCAGGATGGAGAAGGTATCCAGGCTACGGCTACGCGGCATGCTTGCTCTGCCATAGGCTTGCTCGACGGAGGGGGGGGGGTCTTGTAGCCGCAGCACTGGATGGTGTTACCTTTTTCATGCCGGAAAAAAAAATAAAACAAAAAGGGTTCTGAAAAGTTCCGGGAACCCGAAGCTTTGATGAAGGAAAGAGCGTGTCACTGAAGGGAGGGAAGAGGATACGGAGAACCGACTCCTAAAATCTCATATTCCCACCCGTCCTCATCCTAAAACAATATCCACCATGACCAGTAATTATTTATCCAATCATCATTTTTTTTTCTTATTTTCAAAATGAAATCATCAAAAAAAAATTAAGCTAATTTAATAGAAACAAATTTTAATTTATTAACTAAAATAAAATATTAAAATATTGAAATGAAGAAACAAACAAACAAAACGTATAATTTAAAAATATTTATAATAATCAAAGAAAAATTAATGGCTTTGAGAAACAATTAAATTTAAAGAAAAATTATTTAAAGAAATTGAAATTATAATCATTAATGTTAACCGCTTTATCAAATAAAATGAATTTAGAAAAATTTACCTTCAATCCTACACCGAGGTGCACCAAGATGTTGATAATAAAAAAAAATTCACAAGCAATAAAGAAAATATACATAAAAGAATAACCGATAACACTGAATTTAAATAAATGTATTTGCTTTGTCTTGATTCTTGATTTTTTTTTTTTTTTTTCTTGATGCTTGATATATTTTTTTCTTGAAACTTGATTTTTTTTGTTTTTTTTATTTTTTGTCTTTAATTTTTTCCTTTTTATTTATTAATGTTCACAGTCTTATTTGGATTTTTTTTTCACCACATTGTTTTTTTAATGGACTTAACACATAAACTTATATTTCTTTATTTTATATTTTTGATTTTTATTTTGATATGTGTATGTATATTGTCACAACAGTTAGTTAAATTGAATTTTTCTTCATTTTTTTATTTTACTAATGCATTTATTTCTTTTGATTTTTTTTTCACAAAATTTATAGCACAATATTGATTTATGTAATTAACATATATTTTTTTCTTTTTGAAAATAAAAATTTATTTATGGAGAACGAACTGTTTCCAATACTTTCCAATCCTCAACTGAAATTAAAATTTTGATTTTTTTTGATTTCTCAAAATCGAATTTTTCAAAGCTTATATTTTTTTCAGTGTAGTGTATAGTGTATATGTGTAAAGTATGTTGTATGAATAATGTTGATGTGGTGAGTATGGGTATGGGTATGTGTTCTATGAAGAGTACTATGTGAGAAGTAATGTTATGTACTGTACGTTTAGTTTAGTTTTGTTTTGTTTTGTTTTCGCAGATCCTCACAAGCCGCACCCAAACAACCAACGTTTCTGATCCTTCAAAAACTTTTCGTGGTAGATATAGTTACGCATCTTCCGTACGCCTTCTCTATCGCATCGCAATTCCTGGATGGCTGTGATGTCTGCTTTATACCTATCCAGGGTATCCACGTACGATTCGACTGTACGTGATCTGTTTAAGCTCCGGACGTTCCACGTTTTAAATCGAAATTCATTGTTCAATTTTCGTTTGCTTAGGTCGTCTGCATTAAGATCTTCCATATCCGAGGCTTGTCGTTGTTTCATAACTAAGATATTGTTATGTATGCTACGTCATACAGTTACCCCAGCGAAAAGAGCCCCGAGTCTGGAGGGCCAGGCCCTTTAATTACTCCAAGGACATGAGGTCGGCAAAACCGCTCTTTATAGACCTGTGCTCTGAATATGTCTGAGTAGCTCATATAAGGTTGGGAACACTCCTTCGTTGGGGGAGTAATTACTAATATCCTCCTACTCCGCTACGAGCTGTCGACCATGGGAGGCCTTTCTGCGGAAACAAGTTCCGCGATCGCATAGCTCTAAGCTTCATATTAGTAGTTACCGTAAGCCCCTCCACCATATCAGGGCTTACCCTCATGGAGCTGCATTTCCTACAAGGTAATCATGTTATCATATTTTTCAATTTTAAGTTGAAACAAATCTAGTCTTTTGTACATGCAGACGTTATCAAACTTTCCCCTCAGACTTTGTCTTATTTTTCCGAAAACAAAAGAGGAAACTGCATTTTCAATATATTTTTTATATTCGCCATTCAAAAGAGTAGTTCGAAGTTTTTCCTGGAATGTGGCAAAGTGTGGTTTATTGGAAAATATTTTATTGAAATATTACGCATACGCCGTGTAGACCCAACATCATTCAAAAGAAATTTCCCTCCGGGTTTGCTCTTCCAAACACGAATAAAAGTTTTCAGCAAAATACGAAGGAAAAATATGTACTTACAGTAATAGGAAGAAAAAAAAAACACATGTAACAATCACGTTGCTACTCGAACGTTTCGTGTTCTGCTGAGCGGGAGCGGTCTCCTCATGGAAAAGTAATTCAAGTTCGAAATAGTTGAGGAGGAAACAAATTGAAAATAAATTGGGTGTAATCACTTCTGTGTTAGCTTTTGTATATGGAGTAATAAAACTTAACGCTGAATCGCGGCAGCAGCGTTGCGACGCGTCGCGTCGGTCGGTCGGGTGATGATGGGCTGAAATGGAAGCAGCAGCGATGAATGTGGTAGCGGTAAATTGGCGGATCGAATCCATAAATCAATGTTTGATTTATGAAGATTATGATGACTTGCTTAACTTATTGACTCTCGAATGTACTGATTCTTATATTGAAAAGCTAATCGAAGAGTATTTTTGGTGTTGTCGAAGAAATTTATTGAAAATAAATTGCTTTTCAAATCGATTCTTGAACTTGTGCGATTAAGCGGATAAATATACAGAGTTGATATGCTTGACAGAAATAACAAAACCATTTGTCAATTCCTTGGAAGCCGAATCTTGTACTAATGTGAAACATTTATTGACACTTGAATATTGATTCATTGCCGAGGCTTTATATTTCGAAAATTTTGGCTTGAAAAGCAATAAATTGGCTAGTTGTGTTTGTTCACTTAGTAAAACAAAAATTTTGAAAAGAATGTCACAAGGAGTGGTATGGAAATTCAAAGCCGACTATTGCATTATCAAAAACTCGAAAAATACCCAAACGCTCAGAGTCCTCGATTTCAAATGGATGGAGATTTTATCTTTGTCATCTAAATTGGGGAATGGTTGCACTCTCTTATTGGGACAGAGAACAACATTGAATTAACCACTAACCACAGACACTTTGCAGATACAAATTCAATTTTGAAATTTCATTCAGGATCTTTGTGTGTCAATGATGTTCCCTTGGTGACGAGTCGATGATGCTGCTTCGCAGTTGGTTGCTGATGAATGAGTTCTGGCAGTTGGGTCACACAAACACACACACTCAACAAATAAACAAACAGACAGACAAACGTTTCTCAGACAGAACTTATCGATCGGCAATACCATCAGGAATGGCATATGGCACATCAGCCATTTCTGTTTATTTCACGAACAATTCATGTCAAGAGTTGGCAAAATTTTTGTATACTCTTCCCAAAACTCGACACACCAGAGCCAAGCTAGCGATCTCATGAGAGGCAGAGAATTTTTTCTCCTCTTATTATTTTTTTTTTTTTGCATAAAAAAGGGTGAATGCGAACCCTGCGATTCTTGTGAATTCGTGTAGTTTTCCTATGTCGAATGCAGCAATTGCCAGCATGAGCTTGCTTGACAGTTTGTGTTGAATTATTTGTCATCGCAAATATGAGAAATGTCCTCCACTCTATCTATCTGTTGGTCGCTCTAAACTAAAAATGCCAACGGTGCATCATCGGCAGCGGGTGTATGTATTTCCTTGTATCGAGTGTTGGTTATGATGTGATGATGTTTCAAGTATATGGAGCAAGTGCAAACTACGAGAAATTGGTGCACTCTCTAGTCTGTATACCCCCGGCATCTTGAGGAGTATCTATCGTCATTGAGGTTCAATATTGAGTTTTCGGGCAAAGGTACTAGGAATCTCGTTTGATGTGGCATGGCAGATAGAAATTGCATTTCAGAACTTTTCCAAATTCTAAGCAAAAAAAATCAAGTGGAATTTTTTTTTTCAAAAAAGACAGATACGACCGACGCACGGTAAGAAGAACTTTTTCTAACGAAATGTCTCTTTTTGTGTCTGAAATTTCGTTTGCGAGAGCATAAAAGTCATAAGGTTCCGTTTTGGAGTGTGTTTTTGGCAGCTGCAGGTGGTCCAATTATATGTGAAGTCAAAGGTTATGAATTGTGATGACTTTTTGAATTATAGGGCGCAATATTTAGATTTCTATTAAATTTTCTATTCCCAGAACTCATTTCATTCCTTTTATAGAAGCTTTATCAAAGCTCAAACAACCGAACCGCACATTTCTTAAGTCGCACAAGGTTTCGCCGCTAGCAAATTCATTTGTATTAAATTGTAAATATAAACCTTAAACGGTTGCCATATTAGCTTCCCCCACCTTGAGTGCTGCCATCAAACAGTCCTTTCTCATTCTCATTTAAAAATAGAACAAAAAGCCCTCAAGGATATTTCATATACATAATTACAAAACAAATTTTTCCCTTTTTTCTTCCATTCATTCATTTCGACAGACGACCAACAAACCGACAAACCCCAAGACCGACCCTGTGATAACCTCCCGACAAATGACGACCACGGGCAATTTCAACATCTTAAAGAAAATGAAAATGAAAACCAATTAAAAAAGAGTTTTTTTTCGTTAGCTTGAAAACTGCAAATGCCTTAATTAGCTCTGGTAGCTTGTTGTATTATTTCTATTGCTGTTGTTCTATCTCAAGATAGAGCGAGTTAAAAGAGTTAAAAATCTCTTCATCCTGCCCTCGCCGCCCTCCCTTAATGGCAATATTAAATCCGTAAACAAGTAGCTAAACAAACAAACTGACACAAATTCATTTTCTAAGTCCTTTACTAAGAATATTTTCTCATCAAAACATGTTCACAAGAACAAGCAAGCAAGCAAAAAAGACCAAGAAAAAAAAATGGTAAAAAGCTCATCACACATTCTTGTTAAGAGAGTAAAAGCAAAAGCAAAGGCAGAAAAAACACGTGCTTATCTCTACGCTAAAATTACTTCCTCATCCTTGCAAATGAAGCGACCGCAACATCATCAGCAGAAGCAGCAAGAGCAACGGTAACCGTGTCGTGTGCGCGTTGTCGGTCGTCGAGCAACATTGTTCTTGCGGCGAAATGGCAAAAAGTCTCGGTAATTACAAATACTTAAGCACGAAGAGGAACAGGAACTTCATCGAGCATAATTTTTACTCCTTGCAGATTTTCTTTTTTCTTTCTCGTATTTTTTTTTAACTATTCATAGGACTTGCAAAAAAAAAGTAATTAAGAAGTCCACATCATTGAGTGGTTTCGCTGCTGGAGGTATGCATGTTTTTGGCGTGTAGGTGGAACCTTATGGTTGCCCAGGCAGGTGTACTGAATGTTTTTCCTTTCTTGTCTCTCTGTTACTCTCTGTAGTCTGATGTAGGAGGTCTGTTGATTTGGATAGAAAAGATTGAGCTTTTGAAAAATCCGTTTCATGGTAGTTAGGCAGGTCATGGCTGTTCTGGGCAGCTTCTGCCCAGGAACACAATAAGCCCTTTATTACAACGCTTTGACACCATAAAACTCGTGTTACTTAAAATGAATAAATTGTATAAGTACACACTTACTTACTAACTTAAGGTGGCGCTACAGTTCGGGGTGGACTTGGGCCTCAACCAACAAACCTCTTCAGCGAGTTCGGTCCTTAGCTAACGGTCTCCAGTTTCGCACACCGCCGAGACTTGCGCGCGCCACCTGAGCCTTGGTCTTCCTCTACTGCGCCGTTCCTCTGGGGTGGATTCGAAGACTTTACGGGCCGGAGTATTGGTGTCCATCCTCTCCACGTTACCATGCCATCTGAGTCTTTTGACCTTCACTATTTTAGCTAGGTCAGTGTCGCTGTACAGCCCGTACAGTTCGTGATTTAATCTTCCTCTCCTTTCGCCGTTTATGGAGACAGGACCAAAGATCTTCCGTAGAACTTTTCTCTTGAGCCGGCTTAGGGTGCTCTCATACGTTTTTGACAGGGTCCATGCTTCTGCACCATATAACAGGACGGGGATAATGAGGGTCTTATAGAGCGTCACCTATTAGTTGTTCGGGAGAGGGCTTTACTACTCACTTGCTTTCTTAGCCCAAAGAAACAGCGATTAGCAAGAGTTATTCTCCTTCTGATCTCGGCGCTGATGTCATTGTCCGTGTTGATAGCGGAACCAAGCTATTCAAAGTCCCTAACTACCTCGAAATTATATACGTCTATTGTGACGTTTTGTCCAAGACGTCGGTGTTGGGTGTCCTTTCTCGATGACAGCATATACTTTGTTTTGCCCTGATTGACCCCTAAGCCCATTTTTCAGCCATTGTTTCTGTATACTCGCAAAAGCACTGTTTACATCACGCTGCGTTCTCCCAATGATATCAACGTCATCAGCGTACCTGAGTAGTTGCACAGACTTATGGAAGATAGTGCCTTTAGTGTTGACATGGGAGTTCTGCACTATTTGCTCCAATATAATGTTAGAGAAGTCGTATGACAGCCCATCACCTTGTCTAAAGCCTTTTTTGGCACCGAAGGCGTTCGGCGAGGTCGTTACCGAATTTAATGAAGCAGCGTGAGTTCTCCATTGTCATCCTTCTCAGACGAATGAGTTTTGTAGGGATGCCAAAACTGGACATGGCTTTATACATTTCTTCTCTATAGATGCTGTCATACGCGGCCTTAAAATCGATAAAAAGACGGTAGGTGTCAATTTTGAGTTTTTGAGTTTTTTCGCTGGATCTGCCGTAATGTGAATATTTGATCAATGGTCGACTTTCCTGGTCTAAAGCCACACTGATATGAACCTATCAGCTTGTTGACAAACAGCTTCAGGCGTTCACATAGTACTGCAGAAAAGATCTTATAGGCGATCTTTAGGAGGCTGATGCCTCTGTTATTGGTGCAGTTTTAGAGGGTCTCCTTTCTTCAGGATAGGTCAAACAATGCTGAGGTTCCATTCATCGGTTATGCTCTCCTCCGACCACATTCTGCAGATGAGTTGGTGCATGCTCCTTACCAAGTCATCGTCGGCTGCTTTTAAGAGTTCGGCAGTGATGCAGTCAGCCCCCGTGGCTTTGTTGTTTTTACGCTTAGATATTGCTATATTCACTTCTTCAAGGTCGGGTAGACTGAAATCTTGGCTTGCGTCGTCTTCATTGAATAGTTTATTCTGCTTGCCAGCGGAATTTGATTCGTCATCGACGTTGTACAGTCTGCAGACGGGGTCCTTCCATATCCTTAGCATTGACTGTGACTCTGCTACGATATTTCAGTTCGTGCTCGGTAACCTTGAGTCATTCGTATTAGCTCTTGGTAAAACCTCCGAACCTCATTCCTGTTTTTTAATCTCTCAACATCCTCGATCCACCGCTTTTCATGCTTTCACTCTTTCTTTCTGAAAAGCTTGTATTCTTCTCTATTCTTCTGCTCGTTGAGCTCCCGATCTGATCTCGTCCTCCTGGCTGTAGAGGACTTCTCATCTGGTTACTTGATACTCGATCGGAAAAGGATCTGGCGATCTCTTGCGATCGTACCCGTACGACATCATAATTTCTTCTAGCACTTCCTGTTTTTGGCTTTGGTCGAGATAACCGCTGCACTACCTTGGCTACAATGGCCCCTCGGAAAGTTCGGAAGTCAATAATGGTTGAAGAGTGTCTTGCGTCGTTCGCAATATGGTTGACAGTTGATTGGTCTGGAGACCTCCAGGTTCCCTTGTGGAAGGTAGGTATATTTGAAGGTTTGATCCCGTCCTGGCCAGTTCATCAGCGATTTCATTACCTTGAATGTCACTGGACCCTGACTAGATTAATTTTTATATTTTCGCTAAAACTTGCTTGCAATCTCTAACGATTCTGGATTTAGTCAAATTGCTGTTTATAGCCTTGATAGCTGCTTGGCTATCAATAAAGATTGCTACCTTTTTTGTAATTTTATCAGATTTGGCTAGAATCGTACATGTTTGTCATACAACTGTCGGACACTCTAAAGAATTTTTTAATACCCAACACCGAGTTCCATCTTGGAACCATCAGTGTAAACTGCGATGTCAAAATCCTTTGTAGGGCTATTAATTTTCCAATGTTGCCTAGTTAGAATTCCAACTTTAAATTGCTAGTTTTATTTCTTTAGGTAATAGATTTAGAAAGACTTTGCAGTCCACATACCCGATTCTTTCAGTCATGTGAAAGTCAATGGGAAGAAGATTCAGAATGACTGTGAGTGCATAAGTGGGGCAAGATCTAATTGCTCCCGTAGTTCCAATGCAGGCAGTTCTTTGAACTCTTTTTATATTATATTTTTCTCTAGGGCAGGCGACCAAATAATTGATCCGTATATGGGGCGAACAACCGTCGTGTAAATCCAAAGGATCGTTAAGTCCTTGTCCCCATTTTTTCCAACGGTTTTATTACAAGAGTAGAAGGCGATACTAGCTTTATTTACTCTTTCTTCTATTATTCCTTTTCCAATTCAAGTTAGAGTCTAGGATAACTCCTATGTATTTAGCCTTTTTGGATAAATCAAGTGGTTGTCCATTTCATCTTGGTAGAGAAAATGAGGGCTTTTTATATCCAAGTCCACATCTAGCGGCCCATTTGAAAACTTTTTTAACAGCTGTTTCCATGTTTTCACTGAATACCGTCGGAAAAATCCCCGAGGACATCAGCACCCGACGATCTGGTGCATACGCTACTACCTAAACTCCACTGTTATCAAGATTGCATAGGATTTCATTCAAAACTAGTAGCCAAAAGAGAGGAGATAACCCCGCCTTGGGGTGTTCCTCTTTCGCCAAATCTAGTGAGTGGCTGTTACCCATCGATCCTTGAATGGCTCTTATTCGGATTGAAGACAATCCAGCTAATAATATGATCTTCCAAATCTTATAGTACATTATTGAGGGCTCCTTCTACGTCAATAAAGGTGGCGAGGGTGTATTTTTTATACTCTAGAGTATAGAGTATGCATGTTGAGATTCATATAGAGGATTATTAACAAAACTAGCTCTGATACACTCGTCTATAAGTCTTTCCAATATTTTGAGCATGCGTCTCATGGCCTCTTCTACCGATCTTGGGAATGAAGACCACCTTGACCCTTCTCCAGGATTCAGGTACATAAGCCATGGAATCATTACATCTTGTAACTTTTGAAGCATGGCTGGGAATATATTATCGGGTCCTGGCGACTTAAATGGTTGGAAGTTTTTTATAGCCCATGAAATCTTTTCCTGGGGTCTTAAGGCTCTAATGTTCCGTTTCATAAAATGTGCATTTTTTTGCAATAAAAAATTAATTCCACCTAATTTGGCAACCATAAATAAGCTAAATTATATGCAGTCAGCTTTTTGTTCATTTCGAACATTTGCAAAGTTGTTTCATTTAGAGCGGATGCTTAAAATAGCAGAAAAACCGCGTGCGAAAAAAGCGAAATAAAACAACAATTTTACAAAGCTGAGGAAAAAAAACAAAAATAACTCCTCAATGTGATGATAGGAGGGATGACAGAATAATGGTGGCTGTCTGTGAGAGTTTGTAAATCTATACTGTGTTCCAATGTGAGAGTGTGAAGACGCAACACTTATAAGAAAAACGAAAAAAAATCAACTCATTAAAAGTTGAAAACATTAAGGTTATGTTTTGCGGATGAACACAAACATTCCAAAAGAAAAACAGACCAAAAAGAAGATACAGCCTCGCCGGAGAAAGAAAACTTTCAATATTTTCGAATAGGTTTAAGTGGAAAGTTCCTATCTTCTTAAATTATTGTGTTCTGTGTCTTGCGCTTACTGCGCAAAGATGTGCCTACGAGATGAGGATAAGAAGATAAGTACAGCGAGAGGTTCATCCATATTTTCTTTCATTTTTTGCTTATCTCGTTACCTTGTACCATCAACGCTTATAAAACGCGTATAACGACATTATCCCTATTAACTTTTTCCTGGTAAATTACTCACGTTAATTTAATATTTAAGGTGGTTAATTAAGTTTAGGTCCTTGGTGCTGGAATGATCCTCCAGATAGCAGATAGAAGACTGTTTCTGTTTTCTTTTTTCTGTTTACGAGTGTGGGGGCAAATTGTTATGCATTATTTTCAGGACTTTTGTGTGTCCTTGTCGATTAACATGAATGGATTTCTGTTTTTTTTTTGTGCTGTACATTTGCTCTCGACGCTTTTCGTCTTGCTTGACAGGTATGAACTTAATAATTAAGTCACAAAAAAAGTTTTAATGATGTCAAGGTTTTGGCGTGATTTTCTTTTCGGTTCGGTGTTGAAGTTGAATTAGTTTGATGTTTTGCATTCAAAGTAGATTTTGGTATTTCGGGGGATTTGCTTTTGATTTTATGTGGGAATTATGGGTTTACTTTGGAATGTAAGCTAAGTTTTGAATTAAATGGCTTGTTCATTGGTTTTAAGTCTAGACTAACACAATTTTAATCGAAGTACGTGCGCATAAAGAATGATAATTTTCTATGTTATTTTAGACTGAGGGGCTGACAGTTGATGTCGTTACTGTCACACTTAGATAAATACAGATCCATTGTGATACCTATGAGTATTGCTTGGAGAGTCCTTAAAAGATCTCAATATACATAAATCCGCTGGTCCGGATGGTATCCCCGCTAATGTTCTGAAGAGGTATTCTTCCCACTAGAGGTCTGCATGAATACATTCATTTGTCGTCACTGACCAAGCACAGTACTTCAGTGTATTCTGTTTGTTGCATTCATAGAAAGTAGTGTACACTAAAAATGAATACACTATTCTAAAAAATAAACACTGCACACCATTCGATCCCTTTATAATAGAACGAATACACTGCTTGGTTTTTCTCCAAAACTTGAATGCTTGAATCAAATAGAACAGTACAAGCCTAACAGTTAAAAAAACACCGAATACACCGAGTATTTATAGAATCAAATACACTGTTTGGTGTCGCTTTTTAGTTTGACTTATTGAATCAATTGGGAAAAATATATACAAACAGAACAGTTATTAACACACTGAGTGCAAGGACTTGCATGAATAAGAATTAATGATGTTCATTGTTCGTTTCTAGCTTAAATGGAGTCTGAGCTGGAGCCTGAGATCTCTTCTTCCTTTATTGACTTTGACCTTGATGGTCGAGTACCTAGTTTAAAGGTTAAGACATCTCGAACGCTCTTAACTTTTCTTAACCACACCGAAAATTTCCCTCAATTTGTGATGTACAACTGTTTTTTGTTTCTTTTTTATTTTATTCACCGTTTCATTCTTTAGCTTAGTTTGCTTGGCGTGTTTAGAATAATATGATTCGGTGTATTCGGTGCATTCGGTGTGATCGATATAAACTCGCTGTATTCGATGCATTTCAGAAAAAAATCAAGCAGTGTATTCGTTTCGAGCAAATACACTATTCTATTGTTTTGGTATCAGGGGATGAGTCATTTGATTTGTTTTTCAAGCAGTGAGTACAGCGAATAGTGTACTTGAAAAAATACAGAACGGCTTGGGAGTAGTTTTAAGCCACTCGTTGCAGATGTCTACTTCCCACGCTGGCAAAACCCTTGCGTATGCTTTTTCATCTATCCTATTCTTTTGGGCTCATTCCGAGCTGTCGGAAAACAGCATTTGTGCAGCCAATCTAAAAAAAGGCGAATCTTCTTCTCCCTCTAATTATCATCCGATTGAATGTACGTCCCTTCTTTTTAAGGTCATGGAAACGCAGATAAACTATCAGCTCAAGAAATATCTCGAAGACCGAAAGCTTTTTAATGACCGGCAGTACGGCTTTCGCAGCAACAGGTCCACTGGTGATTTGATGATTTATCTCACAGAACAGTGGAACAAATCTTAACATCGTTTTGGAGAAATTAAGATTGTTGCACTTGATATTTCAAAAGCATTTGATAAAGTCTGGCTTATTGCTCTTTTATCCAAAATGCGTGCTTTCAGTTTCGATGAATCGAACTGTTCAATACAAGTTGTATTGGACGGATTCAAGTCTGAAACCTACAATATAAATTCTGGTGTACCCCAGGGCTCTGTTTTGTCTCCGACCCTCTTTCTCATTTTCATAAATGATCTCAAATCTGTAACTTTTAATCCAATTAAATGTTTCGCTGACTATAGTACCCTTAGCTTTTCTTATTCGTTTCTAGACTTACATCCCTCCTCTTCGGATGTTTAACTGCAAGGGCAAAATCTGATAAGCTCATTATAAACTCTGACTTGAACAGCATTGTACAATGGGGAATAAAAAACCGCGTAAAGTTTAATGCTTCGGAAACTCAATGCTGTCTTGTATCGTCGAAGCGAGATATACCCCCTTTGCCACTGTCGTTGAGTGGCACTTGCATCAATGAGACTGAACATCTCGAGATTCTCGGTATGTGCATCACTGACTACCTTTTGTGGAACGAGCACATATTCGATGCCTCCAAAAATGCCACAAAATGTTTGGGTTTCTTAAGATGGTGCAAGAAATTCTTCTCCCCGTCTGATCTGGCTACTATCTATAAGACTCATAGCCGTCCAAAGCTTGAGTACAACTCTCATTTCTAGGCTGGTGCTCCAGCTACATACTTAAGCCTCTATAATGGTGTTCAATAAGAGCCCTACGAATGATCGGTGACAGAGACATCACTGCGTCATTCCAATCATTAGATTACCGTCGTAACGTTTCATGTCTCTCTCTATTCTATCGTTACTTCTACGGTAAGTGCCCATCAGTTCACACTCAAACCCAACTTCGGACGTACTGCCATGTACAGAGAATCGTTCTTTAGCCGAACTACGCGAATGTGGATTTCTCTTCCACACTCTGTTTTATATACCATAGATACCATAGCTGATGGAACACTTATTCTACAATACTTATCAATCGAAGATATGTTAGCTGATCCATTAACTAACAATTTGTCTTTTGCTAAACATTATGAACATTTTAAAAATCTTGGAATAATATCAGCTTAAAGTTAATAGAAACCAAATTGCAAATTTATGTTTTAATTGTCAAGTGTTGAGGAGATATGTTAAACAAAATGAATCATAATAATGCAACACTTACCTTTAACTGTACTGTTATGACCAAAATTCAATATTTTATAAACGATAATGTTAATTAAATACCTTGTATATTGTTACTTGTTATTATCGAAATACTTTTCACTTCCTTATCGATTAATTCTGTTTTGATTTATATGTAAGTAAAATATTAATAAATTAGATTTGAGTTTCATAGTACGAAGTTGACTATTATTTTTCAATCCAGAAAACTCTATTTTTCAAAACAAGTCACAACATATACCATCTCACTTTAACTACTTTGTATAGTTATACTTTATGTTTCAAAATTTATTTATTCAGATATTCATTGGTTTTGTATATTTTTCTTTATAAATAAAAATTACTTAGGTACTTGCTTGTTAATAGTCATAGAGTCATCGTTTTCCTGAAGCTTTTAGTCAACTGCGACCATTCTTTACTCAATAGAATTTCTACAGAACCCGATGAAGACAAGACATTCTGTTTTTGGCGGTTTCGGTGGATGTTGTAATCCGACACGCTTTTATGTCGAGTGACAGAAGAACAGGCTTCGGTGTCTTTTCAGCCTTAGAGACAGCAGGCTGATAGTGTTGTAATAAAGTAAATCACTGTTCTCAGCTACATGGGAAACTTCTCTTTATTCTCCTTTTCTTTTTTACCTTTGCAAACAAAAAAAAGAAAACCAATAGAATCGTATTCTGCAACCACAATTTGAAGATACTCGGTTCAAACGTTTACACACCAGAAAAAGCAATCAATACCCCAAGCTCCTCTCGAGCACTCCCAGGTACAGAAGTAGTTGAGCATTAGTTTACTCATTCGAATCTTTTCCAAGAATCCATCCCTATTCCGATGCAAGGAACTCTTCAAAAAGTTTTAGAATGAATGAAACGCCCGAAACGACAAACGAAGAAGATACTGGATTCTGTTTCCTCCTTTCTTGCGGCTCAAGCATAAGCATTCTATACTCTACATCGGTATGGGAATAAATCTTTTCCATTTTACGATTGATTGGAGCCGTTTAAAGGATTCTCTGCACACTAGATTCCGATTGAATTGAATACAAATATTTATACCATTTTATTCCATGTGTAACCGAAGGCAATGAAAATATAGTTTTGACTTTTTTTTTTTTGCCCTACTTGTCTATGTTTATGGGATAGAGAGAAAGGTTAAAGTTCGATTTTGATTTTCGAATGCCTATAGACCCGATTGGAGCCAATTATAATTTCAACTCAAGCAGTCGTTTTTTGTTTGAGAGGGATGTATTTGTCAACAATATGAATTGCTTGCCTTTCTTTGCCTTCGAGTAGGATCTCGTTATTTCGAAATTAGGAAAATTGAAATTCCATTTGAAGTACATACCTTCCAATTATGTTTGGAGTCTTGGTTTATTTTTTGTCCGCGCGACCGTAATCCTTTCTTTTAGAAGCCGGTTACTGCAGCCAATTTGCGACCACTTACATTTTTTTTTTTCAAGGTAAACCGGTCAAACTAATTTCTCTAATTTCGTCCTTAGACGTCACAATTACCTCAGCAAACACTCTTGATTATGAGATTCGGTTTACTTTCTGAGCTGTTCCTGGTTCGAACTTAACAGAGTGTCGCCTATTTCTCTCATCCGGTTGTTATTGAGCAACTACTTACTTACTTAATATGACGCCACAGTCCGTTGGCCTCAACCAACAGTCTCCTCCTGCCAGCTCGGTCCCTAGCTATAGCTGTCAAAGTTTTGCACTCCAAGTTTATTAAGGTCCTCTTCCACTTGGGTGTGCCTTTTGAGTCTCGGTTTTCTTCTACTTTTCCGAACCTCGGAAATGGTGTCGAAGGCTTTCCATTGTATTGGTGTCCATCCGCTCTAAATGACCGAGCGATCTGAGTCCTTGGATCTTGACACTTCTAGTTTGGTCCGTGCCGTTATACAACCCGTGAGTTTCGCTTATGAATCTTCTCCTACATTTCCCATCAATGCACACGGGGTCAAAGATGACCCGCAGAACTTTCCATGCTTCTGCACCATATAGCAGGACTGGGATGATGAGGGTGTTACACAGTCTTACCTTAGTTACTCAAGAGAGAGCTTTTTCACTCAACTGCTTTCTTAGCCCAAAGAAACAGCGATTAGCAGGAGTTATTCATCGTATGATCTCGGCGTGTGTTATTGCCCGTGTTTATAGCCTAGCCTAGGAAGACTAACTACTACCTCGAAATTATATGCGTCTACAGACTTTTCGAAGATAGTGCCTCTGGTGTTGACAATGGAGTTCAGATGATAGAGTAGTTGATTGCTAAGCCGAATGCTACGGGTTCAAGCCCCAGCTTCGGTAGCATTCTTTTACTACAAAAATCGCGAGCTTATCTGAGGCCACCTGTGCGATAACATGAGACAATACAAATCTAAGTCTCCTCCTCTGAGCCACGTAGGTTTCTGTTATGTGTGCTTCCTTTTATGTGTCTATTTGTCTCTCTCTGTTGTATTAATGTCTTGTTCTGTCCCAGCCGATGTAGTAGTTCCTTACATTCATGTACGAAGTACTGTGAAATGTCAATGTCAATGTCGATGTTAAAGAAATCGCATGACAGTGCATCGCCGTGTCTGAAACCTTTTTTGACATGAAAAGATTAAGCTCGTTGACAATCTTAGTGTGAGTTCTTCATCTTCATTTTGCACAAGCGAACGATGTTGGCAAGGATGCCAAAACTAGACCGAGCTTTATAAAGTTCGTTTACATATTAAGGCAGAGAGGATCTTGTACGCGCTGTTAAATAGGCTGATTCCTCTGTAGTTGGCGCAGTTAAGAGGATCCTCTTTTTCAGGATCGGACAAACAATGCTGAGGTTCCATTCACCGGGGAGGCATTCTTTCGACCATATCTAAATCGTCGCCTCCTGCTTTGAACAGCTCGGCAACTAGACACTCCAGCGGCTTTGTTGGATTTCAGCCGTGATTTTGATATCAACTTCTTTTACGTCGGATTCACCGAATTGATGGCTATCATTGTGTCCAACGCATGGCTGCTGCCTAATGGCGGGGTTCTTTTATACAATCTTTCCAAATCCTCAGCATCGACTGCGATTCTACTATGATGTTCCCTTGTTCATCCGTTCTTGTTCGATGACCTTGAGCCAACTGTTTTACCTTCCGGCGTTCCTCTCTCCTCTTTTGCTCGTAGAGCTCACGAGCAGCTCTTGTCCTTCTATGCAGCGCCGCTTTCTATGCCTCCTGCTGCATGCGCCTGCATACATTCTTCGTCATACAAGGGGTTTAGCTTTGGTGGCTGTGTGAAGCCTAGCATATTAGAGGCTGCATCTCTAACAGCTTATAGTTACTGGTTACTTGACACTCGATCAGAGTAGGATATGGTGATCTCTTGCGATTGTTGCCATCCGACGTCAAATTTTCTTTTCCTTGTTTTGGCCGTTGTCGGGATATTCGTGGCACTACCTTGGCTATGACGAGGTAATGGTCCGAGGCGATGCTGGATCATCGGAAACTTCTAACGTCTAGAGCATCTGCCGTCGATCTCAATGATCACATCCGGTTAACGGTTGATCGAGAGATCTCGGTGTTCCTTTAGGGATGTTGAGGTATGGGAACCACTTGCTACCAGAACATTTCGCTCCACAACAAAATGGATCAGTCTGAATCGAAAGTGGTGTCGAACATGGCTGTTCCACCAAAGATGTCCTCTTTTCCCAGTTTTGCGTTAATATCGCCGAGTGCATCTTTAATGTCATAGTTAGGACATTATGTTAAGAAATTAATTTAAACAAAATTCAAACTTTGATAAATTCAAGTATCTTCTGACGTCATTGGCTTTTGACAATTTTCAAGTTAATCATCGCTAGTTTTCCATTAATCTCTGAAGAGATTAGCAAATTTAATCATCGACGTCGAATAGAATTACAAAAATACGGAGATACAAAAAATCCTCTTTTCCCACATTAACATCGCCATTATCCATTTTAGCACAGTCAAGTATATTTACCTCGAACTTGTATAAATGTATTTATGCCACCGCTACTGGCGCTTCTGAAGCTGAAGCTGGTACTTAGTTAGGCGGTACTCATATCATCTTTCCACTCCCTTCTTCGGTCAACAAAAGTACAAAATACGTGTGTGCACGAAGAACTAATTTGCCTTCAGGTGTTATAGTCTTCGTTGGCGGGGTTGGCAGGGTATTCTTTAGGATCCTTGGTACCAACTCTATCATCATCAGTAGCATTTATCTCTGTATGGAGTGCCGTTCCGTACCTATATTTCGCTTAACTCGTACCTATTCACTTTCTGACTCAATGATGATGACGGAAAATCTTCACCTTCTTTTATAAACAAATATAAATACCTCGTACACTCCATGTCTTTCGATTTGGGATACATTTCTACCTCGATGAAACAGTCTTCTCATTTTGCTTGGACAGAATCAATCGATTGTCATTGAGTGTAGAGAAATAGTTGCTTTGGTCAGGACCACAAGGATCTCACAACCACCAGCACCATTGACTAATAGTAATGAACACGCGCTTGCTAGCAATAACTTTTCTATTTATAATGGAAGCGAGGAAGCAGAGCGAGCGAGTTTCTGCGGGCAATCAACAGCAAGTTAACCATTTCGAGCTGAAGGCAAACTAACTTATAACTGTATGCATAGGCTAAAATGTTGGCTGTTTGTACGACGTACATACAAAATAACTACCCGGGTGCCCAGCATCAGCACCACCACCACAAATAAAACCAACTCACTGAACGTAACACATTCTATCTCGCGGATATTTACGTTGGCAGTGTTTGAACGATGTTTTTAGAAATGATGCCGGAGTGTAGGCAGATATTGCACACAAACATACTCACATGCGCTTACAAATCATTTACGCGTGCAGAATTTTATTAGCATGCTTGGGAATACGAGTTGAGTTTTTGAGCTGGCGTTTGGGATGCAATTAACGCATGAGGTTGAAAGGGAATTTGCGAATTTCTCATTGCTGAATGGAATTGCGGAATGGAGAGGAAAGTAATAGGGCTACTCGTAGTTCGGTATTCAGCTGGTGGATCTGCAAGGTCGTGCCCATTTTTTCCTTCCCTTAATTGTACTGGGTCATGAATGAATTCACCAATTTAACTCAAATTGTTGGAATATTCTGCTGTTTTTGTTCAGAAAAATCTACTTTTTCAGCATTATGCCTACTGAATGTAAATACCTAGCTAGTTTAAGGTACTGCTCAGTTATTTTGCATCTCGCTGAATATTTCAAACTTTATTCTGTAAAATCTCAGTCTACCCTGGATGAATAAATCTCGGGTTAATCGACATCCTTTTTCCCATGTCTTCCATCAATTTCTCGTATACATAAATGCAAGACTTTTACAACCCTCAATTGAAGACTGAGGGAAATAATAAAATTTTATATAAAACTGAGGGAAAACAGGCCGATTGAACATGCATCCTTGGCCCTGATGCTTTTTGCAGCCTTCCTCTAGCAAAAAACATTAAAAACCTACTTTTCTAGCTGAACATTCGAACATTACTATGAATGCTGCATATAGGGCTGAATGTTTTTTTGAAAAAGGCAATTCAACATGTGCACAGTGCACAGGCACACACATGAATTTAAGATGCGGCGGCGACAGCGGCAGCGAGTTTTTAGCCCTGAAGAGATGCATCTTGTCCTTGTTCTGAATATATTCACCCCACTCCCTGCCATCGAGCGAAAGACACGACATTCGAAATGGTTGGTTGTTCAAGGATGTTTCGAGGCGCGGCACGGCTGTGAGGCTGCGGTCGGTGGCGGCAACAGCGGCGGCGATACACAAAGCGTAGTACAAAAGTTCTAAATTGAATCCTTTTTATCCAGTTTTGGTGTGCGGGTAAATTGCATTAAAATGGATTCTAAACTCTGAGCTGAGAGTGAAATAATTTTATCTCAAGTGCCCCAGGATATTGAAATTTTTTTCTATCTCTTTTTTTCGCTGGCTTTTTATTTTGCCGTCTATATCTGGAGCGCCGCCGCCTTTCTATGCCGAAAATCTTATTTTCCCCCTAGGGCATAACACACGACTTACATGCGATGAGAAAAATCATACAAACACACGGGTTTTGGATGTGTTGTTTTGGGGAAAAAACGTCACATCATGATGAGATGAAAATCTACGCTACCATGCATTCTAGAGACTTTCTTTCCTCCTTTTACCCATCAGCTTAGAGTTAAAGACGTTACCTCAACTTTAAGCTCAAAAACGCACGTGGAGAAGCGGAGATAAAAAAAAAAGAAAAGAACAGCTTCTGTGACAAGCGTATCCACAAATAAGACTCGAGCCAAGCAAACTTTTTGAGCAAGCATGCTTGCTGTATTTTTGTTTTATTTTGTTGTGGATTTATCTCCTTGAAATGTCTTCTGGAACTTTTTCGATAGGATTTAATGGAGGAAACAATTCTAGTGTAGTTGACAAGGAAAGGGAATTCGGATTAAACAGAATTGTGGGTGCATCGAACGGCGGCGCTTGAAAATTGTCAAAAATATTGCGAGAAAAAATAAACCCGAATTCAAATCCCCTGAAAAAAACTTTAATCCCCACTTTAAAAAAAATCAGCCTTTGAAACCTAACTATAATGATCACGTCAAACCAACGAAGAAGTTTTTGGAAATTGTTGAATTTGCTTGCATTCGGGGATAAGGTTTTGAGTTTGGCGATTGATCTTTTAGACTTTGGGATTTGGTTTGTTAAGTCAAGTTACGCTTCACCATCAATTTCGTGTGGGCTTTTCAAATTATTCGAAAGAGGAAGAACTACAGGTGCATACTAGTAAATCCAGTTGGAATTTGGAAATACTTACTTTGTTTAAGATTCATTTGAGTAGTATTTACTTTTAATTGTATAATTTATTCTGTATTTATTCTGTTAATATTTGTTAATTTTCTGTAATTCTGTCATTTAATATTGAAACATTTCTTTTTGACACCACTGTAATTTACATTGTATATAGAAATACTCTATTTTTGTTAATGATCAATTGTGTGGTGAATATGTTTGCTCTCTCGCTGCAAATCAGCTTAGTCTAATTTTGCTTTCCATACTTAAACTTAAATCCTAAGCTCGTTCATTTTGATCGACACCACAGCCCAGACAACACCTATTGACTGATAAGTATATTGATGAATAAAATTTGTAATATTATACTAATTATTAACCTGTGCAATTTCATTAAAATTAAGTTGTCTGAACCTTGATATTTTTGGTGCGATCTCAATCATAAATTGGTCCTTCGATCTGGGATTCTTTATTGAACCCAGTTTAAAACATAAACTATTGAAATATTTGCTGGAGGAACTATAATTGAACATTTTTTTTTTGTTTGTTCATAATTGATTGGAGGAAGAAAAAAGAACCTCGTGTGCTTTAAAATTTGATTGTGCGGTACCTAATTAATTGAAAACGTTATTTGACTTGAACAATAAACTAACTGTAACAAACTCTTTCAATTGTAACACGGTGTTATAAATTGATAAGATTTTTTGCTTGCATTTGGGGTAGCGCATTTTACCGTGGTACTTTTTTCCTTGAACTTTTGATTCCTCGATTAAAATTGAATAATAAATTGTTTTTTGTTCTTCGTACCAAATGAATGTACTCAAGCAAAAACGTGGTAATGCCAAGGCATGTATTACTCGCGCGGTTGACTATATATCCACAATCGAAGCTTCTACAACATTAGAGATGTTGGAAATACGGTTAAATAGAATTGAGGAAGCGTGGAGCGAGTTTTCCACACTTCACTACGAGTGCCTTAAACACGTGGCTGAGGAAGAAGATCTTCAGGTGTATTATCATGATTTCGGGACTTATGAAGCAAAATATTTCGAAGCTCATGCGGGGCTTAAAAAAGCAATTCGGGAGAGACAATCGGTTGAAAATCCAATGCCTAATAACCAAGCCACGGTGCTAGAACACATGGTTAATCAACAAGGTAATCTGCTGAAGGTTCTAGACGCTTCGAATAGTGATACGGGAAAAATTAAACTGCCTCCGATTACAATCCCTAAGTTTTCTGGCGATTACAAAGATTGGCCATCTTTTCGCGATTTATTTTTGGGTTCGGTCGATACAAAACCAAATCTGTCTCCAACGCAAAAGTTCCATTATTTAAAGTCGGTGTTGAGTGGAACAGCGGCTGATCTTATTCAGCATATAAAAATTTCGGATGCTAATTACACTGAAGCCTGGGATAGGCTTGAAAGACGCTTTGATCGAGTTAATTTGATAGTTCAATCGTTTGTGCAAATGTTTTTATCGCTTCCGTCTATGGGTGTTTCCAATACGCAAAATCTTTGGAAGATTACAGACGGAGCAGACGAAGTTATTCGTGGGTTAAATGCGTTAAATAAAACCGGTCGTGATCCATGGCTTATATATATTTTGCTTAATAAGCTAGACAATGACACTAAGCAAGCTTGGTCAGAAGAAATCGGATCTCGCGAAGACGCTTCCATTAATGAACTTATTGAATTCCTTGAAAGCCGCTGCGATGCGTTGGAAGCTTGTCAATCTCTTAATCGTTCGGCCACATCGCGTGGAAAACATTCGGGTCCTATTCGAGCTTTAGTTTCTGAATCTTCGAACCTCAAATCACAATGTCCAATGTGTAAAGATTCTCATCAATTGTTCCAGTGCTCTAAATTTGTAGAATTAGATATACCTTCTAGAAGACATTTTACTAAAACTAATTCAGTTTGCTTTTGCTGTTTACGCTCGGGTCACTCGTCAAAGAGATGTCGGTCGTCTTTTCGTTGTCGCGTTTGCAAGGCTCGTCACCATCACCTTGTTCACCTTGATGAAGGCCCAAGTTCATTAACTGGAGCACCTCTGGCATCCTCAAATTCATCAACGTCAAGTTCGTCTTTAAATCCTTACCCTGTGGCTCCGTTAGTGAATAATCATACGATGAAGCTCAATCTTCGTATGCAGACTATTTTGCCAACTGTTCTGGCGAAACTTAAAAATAAATGGAATGATATGGTTGATGTTCGTGTTCTGTTAGATACGGGCTCACAAAGTTCCTTTATTACGGAGTCATTCGCTCAGGAGCTTGGTCTAAAAAGAACCTATGCCCGAATTCCCGTCATGGGATTATCTTCGACTGATGCTGGATATACCAAGGGATGTATGTCTATAAATCTTCTTTCGCGTTTGTCATATTCCCAATTATCAGTTGATGTTTTCGTTCTCAATAAATTAACGTCAAACTTACCCTCCAAATCATTTGATAAATCAACTTGGGAATACATTCGAAATTTAGACCTAGCTGATCCTAATTTTAACATCAATAGCCAAGTGGATGTAATTCTCGAAGCAGATAAGGTCTGGTCGATTTTAGAAGCAGATAAGGTGGTTGGACCACCCGGGAAACCTTTTGCTAAAAAAACCTCGTTTGGATGGGTCATTTCTGGAGAATTATTGGATGTAGACAGCCAAGATTTTCGGGTATCGAGTTTTCAATCTTCGATTGATGTAGATGTTCTTTTACAAAGGTTTTGGGAATTAGAGGAGGTTAATTCGCGTTCATCATTAACTACGTTGAATGATCCAGCAGAAGAACACTTCCGTAAAACGTTTTCGCGAGATTTGGATCGAAAATACATTGTATCGTTACCGTTTAAAACACCTAGACCAAGTTTCGTAGGAACTCTAGATGCTGCAATATCGCGCCTGTATTCGATGGAACGTCGATTTAAAAGAGATTCTGATTTACAAACCAAATACTCACAATTTATGCAAGAGTACCTTAAGTTAGGTCACATGCAAGTAATTCCTCGCCACGAAATCGATAAAGACTCTACATTTCAATTTTATTTGCCTCATCATGCGGTACTTAAACCAGATAGTTCAACCACAAAACTTCGCGTCGTCTTCGATGGCTCAGTTAAGGACTTGAACGGGAACTCTTTAAATAGCCACTTATTAATTGGTCCACCAATTCAACGTGACCTCATTGGCGTGTGCTTGCGATTTCGCCAGCATCGATTTGTATTCACTGCGGATATAGTGAAGATGTTTAGACAAATTTGGGTGTCAGACCATGATTTAGATTACCAACGCATTGTTTGGCGTGAATCTCCTAGTGATGAAGTTCAACATTATCGTTTAAAAACAGTTACATACGGGACCGCATCTGCTCCATTTTTATCGGTTCGGGTTTTGCAACAAATTGCTGATGATTATAAGTCGCTTTATCCGAACGCTTCTCGAATTTTGATGAATGATGTCTACGTAGATGACGTCATGACGGGGGCCAGTTCAATCGATGAATTACTCAATTTACAATCCGAACTCATTTCGTTGTTATCGGAAGCCGGTCTGCATCTTAGAAAATGGAGTTCAAACAGTTGGGCTCTACTTGCGCGACAAAATCCGGACGATTGCGAATATTCGTTTGTTGACCCGGAACGATCGCAGTCCCTAGTCAAAGTATTAGGCATGTTCTGGAACCCTTCTGCTGACACCTATTCGTATCGCATTACTTTACCTGAAAATCCTCCGACACTCACTCGACGATCCTTGTTATCTGAAATAGCAAGAATTTTTGACCCTCTTGGCCTTCTCGCCCCTTCAGTGATTTTGTTCAAAATAATGTTTCAAAAACTTTGGTCTTCAGAACTTAAATTGGATTGGGATGATCTGCTTCCCTCAAACTTGTCCGATGAATGGCTATCATATCGCGAAAACTTATCATGTTTTGAAAAAATTCAAGTTCCGCGAAACATATTTTCACCCGAAGATGAAATAGAATTCCATGGCTTTTCGGATGCCTCGTCACTCGCTTATTCCGCCGTTGTTTATGCCGTTTCAAAAGATCCTGTCGGTACAGTTAAAATAACAATCGTTGCTGCTAAAACTAAAGTTGCCCCTGTGAAACCGGTGTCTATTCCACGACTTGAACTTTGCGGTGCCCTTTTGCTATCACGGTTAATAGTCCTTGTTAAATCATCTATGAAAAATCTCAAAATAAATAGAATAAGTGCGTGGTGTGATTCGGAAATAGTGTTACATTGGCTCTCATCGCCCCCTCGTCGCTGGACAACTTTTGTCGCAAACCGCACAGCAGCGATCTTAGAAGTTTTACCAAGACATTGTTGGCGTTATGTTCCATCGGAATCGAACCCCGCAGATTGTGCGTCGAGAGGCGTGTCACCCTCAGTCCTGTTTCAGCACCCAATTTGGTGGAACGGTCCAGCCTGGCTATCGGAACCTGATGAACGATGGCCCAAATCTAACTTATCTCCAAAATCCTTGGATAACGAGCTGCTGGAAGAAAAATCGATTGCAAGGCATGCACTGGTCACGTCGTTTGATAATCATGTCTTCAACGATCTCATCAAAAGATTCTCATCTTGGTTTCGTCTACTGAGAGTTGTTGCGTATGTAAGACGATTTATTTCAAATTTAAAACAGCCATCTGCTAGAGTTTCTCAGGGACTTACAAATCCAGAAATTCGAAACGCGAAAATATCTATTTTGAAGTTTATTCAATGCAATTCGTACCCAAATGATATCCAAAACCTACGAACAAAAAATCAGCTGCCTTCAAAATCAAAATTATTACGATACTCTGCATTTCTCGATAACGACGGATTGCTTCGCGTTGGTGGACGAATAAAGTCGGCATCATCGGGGTGGGATCATGGATATGTGCAATTTCGAAAGGAAACAATGTTTCCGAGTAGATATGGTGAAATTTGAAGTGAAAGTGCTGACCTACACCTTCACGTGGTACCCCTGAGAGGTTCTTGTCTAATTGGCATGAACCTGCGAACGTAGGCAGCTAAAATCATACAGTCTTCCAGAATTGTTCCACTGCTTTGACAACTGGCAAGAGGCTGCAATGATAAGGACGCCAGCGAATCCTTGTTAATCCATGATAGAACGAAAGTTGGGAAACCTCCTATTGAAAAAGTGTAACGTAAGAGTACATATAATCAATAGAAAGACAGACCAGGTCTATTGAATAAATTGGTACTCTGGGGTAGTTGGGGCCCCGTTCATTGTGTCTTAGGACCTTTGTTCGCCAACTACATAAGCGGTAGGCCCCCTAGTGGGAGTTTCAGAGGGGTTGTTGGTTGTCGAGAGATCCGTTCTCGGTAACTGAGCACATTCTCAAGCTCAGTTATATAGATAAAAAACATTTACCATTATGGTTTCTTCATGGAAGAAATAAACTGGTACTTGAAAACATAATTACAATTTATTATATCAAATGCGATGATGGGATAACATCGCGAAAGTTTGATAACGATGAGTTTCAAACTGTGTAATTAAGGGAGAGTATCAACTCTAATAAAACAGATACCAATGTGAATGGTCACACGTCGGATAAGGCATAATAGCTAGGTGCCGACGTAAAACTGCTCACTCCATCTGTTTCATTTAATATTAAACACCCTGTTATTTTACCAAAATATAACCCAGTTTCAAATCTCATCATTACAGATATACATCAGCGATATATGCATTCTGGTATCTCTGAAACCTTCGCCTTTGTACGACAAGAATTCTGGATAATGGGGAGCCGAAATCTTATCCGAAAGATTATCCATCAATGCCGCAAATGTTTTATGCAGAGGAAGTTAACTAGCCAACATATTATGGGTGATCTACCATCTTATCGAATCCAACCAAATCGCCCATTCACAAATACAGGCTTGGATTATGCTGGACCACTAACGATTCGCTTGTCCCGCTGCAGAAAGGCTAAGACATCCAAAGCATATATTGCATTGTTTGTATGTATGAGTACGAAGGCAATACATTTGGAGCTGGTGAGTGATCTTACCACCGATGCATTCATTGCAGCATTCCGTCGATTTGTCTCTCGTCGCGGAAAATTCTCCAATGTCTACAGCGACAATGGGACAAATTTTCAAGGAGCTCGGCGGTGTCTTAACGAAATGCAGAAATTTGTAATGGCACAAACCCACAATGATTTAATCACAACTACTTTGGCAAAGGATGGAATAACTTGGCATTTCATCCCCCCCTCTTCACCTCATTTTGGCGGATTGTGGGAAGCTGGCGTTAAGTCAGTGAAACTGCACCTACGTCGAGTGGTCGGCAATTCAATTCTTACCTTTGAGGAATTATGCACATTTTTAATTCAAATAGAAGCTATTCTTAATTCTCGTCCTCTATGTTCTATGTCTGATAATGATGTTAACCCTTTAACACCAGGTCACTTTCTTATAGGTGAGCCACTGACAGCAGTTCCAGAGCCTTGCCATTTGGAAACTCCGATTAACCGACTTTCTCACTGGAATCACATACAAAGCATGGTCCAAGGATTCTGGAAGAGATGGCACGTGGAATACCTGACGACACTACAAGAGAAACCAAAATGGCAACGAAGTGAAATCAATTTCAAACTCGGAGATTTAGTGGTAATTAAGGAACCGAATTTACCACCCACAAAATGGATACTGGGTAGAGTTATCTCTGTTCACCCAGGAACAGATCAACGTGTACGAGTTGTAACACTAAGGACAGCGGCCGGAACATTTATTCGCTCAGTAAACAAACTTGCGCTGTTACCAACGTCCTGAAACTGGTTCCAGGGGGGCCGGGATGTTTAAGATTCATTTGAGTAGTATTTACTTTTAATTGTATAATTTATTCTGTATTTATTCTGTTAATATTTGTTAATTTTCTGTAATTCTGTCATTTAATATTGAAACATTTCTTTTTGACACCACTGTAATTTACATTGTATATAGAAATACTCTATTTTTGTTAATGATCAATTGTGTGGTGAATATGTTTGCTCTCTCGCTGCAAATCAGCTTAGTCTAATTTTGCTTTCCATACTTAAACTTAAATCCTAAGCTCGTTCATTTTGATCGACACCACAGCCCAGACAACACCTATTGACTGATAAGTATATTGATGAATAAAATTTGTAATATTATACTAATTATTAACCTGTGCAATTTCATTAAAATTAAGTTGTCTGAACCTTGATATTTTTGGTGCGATCTCAATCATACTTACTTATTTACTTAACCCGCTGCCGCTACCAATCCATGAAGGATCTCAGCCTGAGACACTGCAGTCTTCCATCAGGTACGGTCCCTGGCATGCACTCTCTAGTCGCCACAACAAAGCGCTCTGGCATACGCAGTTACTTGTTCTTCGTACCGTAGGTTCGGTCTTCCTTGCCGTCTCGAACCTGGGTGCTGCGATGAGAAGACTTTCTTGGCTGGAGTGTGGGAGTGTGCCATTCGCTCGATGTGGCCAAGCCAATGTACCTAGTCGTCTTTTCTTGGCTTTCTGTACTACATCTTGGTAGAGCTCGTACAGTTCTCGGTTGAACCTACTTCTCGATTCGCCATCGTCGCATACGGGGCCGAAAATCCGTCGAAGAATTTTTCTTTCGAAAAAGCCCAGTATATATTCCCCTTTTTAACCTTTTGTTGAACTCATGTTGTAGACAATTTGTCTTTCGAGTGAGCACTTTCGAAATCAGTTGTTTGACCAAACCGAAGTAGCAGCGGTACGCTGGGGTTATTCTTCGTCGGATCTCCACTAATGTGTCGTTTGTGGGATTGATGTTTGTTTCAAGGTAGGTGAACTCCTTAACTACATCGAAATTGCTGTTATCAATAGTGAAGTTTTGACAGATGTTGCTTTGTTTTTTGATAGCATGAACTTTGATTTGTCCTCATTTACTTCAAGAGGGGCCGTCCATAAACTACGTCACGCTGAACTTAGCTGTTTTGACCCCCTCCCTCCCCCGGTGTCACGCTTTGTCACACTTGCTGTAACCCCCCTCAAATATTACGTCACAAAACAAAGACCCCCCCCCCCCCCTTAACAAAGAAAAAAAATTAATTGATAGAACACAAATTTCCAAACATAAAATAGGTATGTTTTTTATTTTTTGTTTTAATTCCATTTTTTAATAAAAAGATAAAATAAAGTGGCAATAATCTTAGGTTTTTTAGTCTAACTTTTGCGAACGTCACGTTGCTGTAGACCCCCCCCCCTCCCCCCTTGTCACATCTTGTCACGCTCAGCGTGACCCCTCCCTCCCCCCTAAGTGCGAACGTATTTTATGGACGGCCCCAGACCAACGAGTTTCGCCTTTGCTTCAATCGCTGTGAAGGCCTCAAGCACAGCTCTCTTAGATCGACCGATGATGTCTATCTCGGGCGCATAGCCTAGGAGCTGGGTGAATTTGTTGAAGATAGTGTTTTCCGTGCTCACACCTGCCCTGCGCACTCTCTTCCCCATGACGATGGTGAAGAAATCACATGACAGCGACAGCTAAAAACCCTGGGCATGTTTGTAACAACTCAGATGAGCTGGTACCCATTTGCGCACTGCACTGCGTATTGTTTAGCGTCCTGTAGAACAGTTGGATCAGTTTGTTCGGAACCCGAATTCAGACATCGCCATCATAATCTCTTTGTGGTGGATGCTATCATAAGCAGCTTTGAAGTCGATGAAAAGATGGTGGGTTTTGTCTTGAAATTCGTTGGTCTTTTCCAGGATTTGCTTCAGTGTGAATATTTGGTCTATCGTTGTTCTGCCTAGCCTAAAGCCACACTGGTACGTGCCGATTATTGTGTTGCTGAACGGTTTAAGCCACTCACACAGTACGTTAGAGAAGGTTTTGTTTGCAACATTAAGTAGGGATTTGCCTCTGTAGTTTGTGCATGACATAGAATCCCCTTTTTTGTAGATGGGGCATACAGACTAGTCAGTGGGCAATTTTCCTCAGGTATGCCATCCGACCCGGCGGACTTTTTATTTTTTAGCTTTTGGATGGCTCTTTCTACCTCTTCTGTGCTGGGGGCTGGAACTGGGTCTTCATTGACTGGTCTTGCTTTTCTTTAGTCATTAGCTCGCTCGACATTTTGCGTATTTAGCAGTTGTCGGAAGTGCTGCTTGAAAACATCTAAAATTCCCTGTGACTTGGTTTCTAAAGCCAGTGTTCCGGTTCTGAAAGCAGAAGCTAATTGCTTCGACCTGTTAAAGAGACGTCGTCGGGTGTTGTTCTTGGCCCGAGACTCTTCTAGATCTTTGAGCTGAGAAATTCCGGCTGCTCTTTTCTTCCTTCGCAAGGTCTTTTTCTCATTTTTCCGTTCTGTTCAGTACTCTTCTCTTGCTGCTCTTGCTTTCCATTGCAGCATCTGCAAACGTGGATTTTCCGTCTTGACTTACAATGTATTTATCCCAATCTTTCGATAAATGTTGTTTTTCGGTGCTTTCTGCCCCTTGAAAATTTGTTTCACAATCACTGTAGATGTTCCGACAGATTCCACGTCGTCCCACAAAATGTTTGAAGGTTGCCAGGAAAGCTGAGGTGGTGTTGTCATTAACATGTTCAAGATGAACTGCCTTTGTAGCGAAACATATGAAAATTGCTATATAAGCCTTTGAAATTTTGCTTCAACGCCCTTTCCATGTCTTGAAAGAAACTGGACCAGCATAGTCAACTCATCAAGATTTGAACGGACGAGATTGATTCACCCTCGGTCCGGGTAGATTGCCCATTTTTTTGTTGCATTGGTGCTGCTTCGAATCTGTAACACTTTAGGCATCGATGAATACATTTTTTTACATTTCATTTGAGATGAAGTATTCAGTACTCGGTTCTGAGTGTTGCCATCATGAGCTGTTGACCCCCATGCAGCGATTTCATGTGAACGTCATGAATGATTGGTTTGTACGGATGTTTTGGGAAGGTAATATGATGGGATGACGTTGTGAATACGGTAGTTTAGCATTTTCTAACCGACCTCCAACTCGCAATACACCCATTTCATCAATGATATAGCTGAAAGCCTTGTGCACAATTCCATTTTTCTTTAATTTTGAGTTTTGTTCAGCGAAGAATTCTTCTTTAACGATTGTGATTAATCGCATTCGTAATCTTTATGGGCATGAGTAGGACTCGAACCCACCACGTTCTGCTTAGCAGCCAACGCACCTTACCACTAAGCCACGGACACTACAGGCTCTATTTAGAAGATCGTAAAAATCCTGCTTGCTAGACTCACCAGCATCATCGACATCGGTAGGGGCGTGTGCACATATTATTAGTTTTGTAGTGTGGACTTTATGCGAATTACAGCCAGACGATCACTAATTGGCTTGAAATCCATGAATTTTTATCTTAGCCGATTTCCCAATTATACGCATTCTTTGATTACAGCTGTAATAAATTTCGCATTTTTTTCTTTTCATTGTCCCTGATTCTATCCACCGAATTCCCTGGATCGCAGTAATATCTGCCTAATATTGCGTGAGGATAAACTCTCAATTCATAGTTCGTTGTCGTTCCAGGTCTGGTTGCCATTTGAGCTGTGTCATTATCCAAGGCTCTGCATGTCTCTCTCATATAATTTGGGAATAAAAGTTGTTATTTTGGAGATATAGGGTTTAAACTTGTGGAACTCGATGACGTTAGTTTCGAGATTACGGTTTTGGCGTGACTTCTTTTGTGTTCCGCATTTCTAATTGTTGACTAATTTTTAGGGGGCCCAGGGTTTATAAGTAAATGTTTCTGCTGTTTTCACACTTGTTCACCATGTTAATTTGCACAGCCTTAGGTAATTTAAAACTTTTCTGTTTACACTGATCAAAATCTGACTTCTCCACGGGACAGTCAAACTCCAGGCAAAAAAGTCTCATGGACTCCAAACAGTCTTTAACCTCGTTGTATATGTGATATGTCAAGGGTGATTATGACCATATAATCTGTTGTTTGCTGTAAGTGTTTATCCCGTCTGTTGTTATTTTGTTAGTTCAACAGTTTGGACTTTTTGAAAATAAAGAAGAAATTGGCACCAAAGAACTGCTTCAAATTCTACTATGCCCACCGTTGCTTTCTTCCAAAAGAGTAGACCATTGGAGCTCAAAAAATTCGTCATGTCGTCGACGGCAACGATACACGTTCTGCTGAGCATATAAACGAAAAAATATCTTATTTTATATGCCATTTAGGTCCCTTCATGTATGTAAGCGAAAATTCAGGCATGCCTTTGCTTTTGCTGGTATGTGGAGGTATGCGACAACGACTAGGACTAGAACATCTAAATATGGAATCTGAGATATTTTGTTCATGTCTTCCTTGCTCCCATTGGACCACTGAACCCAAAAGGATGTGTGTGTCGCATTCTTTTAGCATTTCCGTTTGGTGCAAACGGCATTCCTACATACATAAATTTCCCGCTATCGAAGTACAAAAGTCCTGTGCATCAAATGTGTGTAAGTATGTACGAGCCCTACAGTGATGCTGTAGGTGCAACAAAAGGCCAAACGTACGGCCATGAAGGTATCTCTGTGTACATCATGCGAGAAGGTATGTTTGGGAGCATAGCATCCTTGCGGAAAAAAAACGTACCTCCTCCGTACCAGAGGAGGAAGGATATGTTGTGTTATTCTTGGTGTATTCCTTTTCCTCGTGTAAGATCTTCTTCTTCTTTTTTGTAAACTTGGTGTTGTTATTGTTGTGCGAGTCAAGAAAGTTCCTTTACGGCATGCAGTGAAGGTACCTCACAAGGCCATCGCCATGTGTGTTGTGTCGCTCTTTCCGGCATGCAGGTGACCTCGTCGTCGTCGTCGACTTCGTTGATTGTTAAAAAGCAGTTCCAACAAGGACGAGGTCGATATCACAGCGCAAAGAAGTGAAGTCGTATCGTATCCTTTGCCTGTTTGCTTGCACGCAAGCACAACAACACACAACAGATATTATAATTTCTTATTTAGCAAAACTAACAGACATTTCCTTCCTGTAAGGATATTAAATTTCTGCAAGCTGATATTTACATGTAATTTCCCTTCACTAGTTCCATTTTGCTCCCGATGAGTTGGGATGACCTGGATCTCCAGTCTTGCATTTCGCTATGGCAAAAACTTGGAGTCAAGTTGGTGGCACTCTTCTTGTTGCCTTGAAGAAAAATATTAGCTTTGTTATTTGAATAGCATTAGTGCTCTCTCTCTCTCTTCTCAGTTTTTAACTTTTAAAGTCCTAAAGAATCAGCTTAATCCGCTCCTGCTTTTCTACAAGTGCATTCAAATGAAAATCCAAAGGGCTTGAGGTAAAACGAATTTAAAAAGACGACGTATAGGTAATCAATGCATTTTCACATGCATGAATGCAAACATTGTCGAAGGCGAACATACCTTGAATATCACCAGAAATAAGCACGTCCTTCATTCTGAAGAAGTTCTCTTACAACACACACCCAAAAAAGGATTTAAACAGCATTTCGAATAGAGGGTATAGGTTAAGGGGTATTCAGCTCATTGCATCTTTACTTCCAAACAACCAAACAAGAGTGTACAAAACCCCCATTTTCCGATATTAAAATAACAATACAATTCGAATTCGAAGAACAAGAACCGATGCGATGCAATTCCAGAGAGCTAGAGCTGCATATTGAGTCCTGATTTATTCATGCAATTTAAGAGAAAAAAAAATCCGAAAAGAAAATAATGCCGTAATGTTGTTTATGGATGCTAATCTCCGGCAATCAATTGGCATTTGCTTTGGGGATTCCAAATGCATTATTTGCATCTCCATATAATTTTATTTTCTTGAGTTTTTCTTTTCATCCTTCATTTGTTTTTGTTTATTTGGTGTTTTTTCGTTTTGCTGCAGTTTTTGAAATTGCAATTGATGGAAATTTCAGGAAATTATTTTCTCTGTGTGAAGTGAAGGATAAAAGTGAAATAAGAAGAAAATTGAATATTGGGAATGCACTTTTCGAAGGATAATTCTCTGCTCGCTCAAGGAAGTGGGTGATGAATTGTAAGTACTTGCGAGTTTATTCCGAGATTGAATGTTTTGAAGTTTTCATTTTTTGTGTATCTAGTTTTTGGATGTTTAATAGATTATCCACTTAATTATAAGGACTTGCTTATTGATGAGGAAAAGGAGATCGAGTTGAAGGATGTTTCAATTATCTCTCGAAGGAGATTAATTGGTATTGATTTATTTGTTCAGAATCACTGATTTCCTCTAATAACCGAATTGATGGAATTTCAAAAGACATTTTTTTTCTTGACGACCATTTACTTTTCATTAGATTGAACGAGTTACCAGATGCTATATTTTGTGATGATTCGTGGTTCTTCTTTGTATACCAGCAGGATAAGGCGAAGGAGAAGATGAAGTAGATAAAATACACTTAAATAACTTGTTTTTTTTTTATTACTCTTCTTATTCTGAATTCCAAAACTCAACAAAGCATCGCGCTCCAACGTTTTGACACCATAAAACTCGAATTACCTATTTCATTTGCACACGAAGTGCAATATATTGTGCGTGTAGCACTGGCGTCACAACCTATCAGTAGCTCACTTTTGGTTGATTTGGTGAGTTTTATTAGCTGAGCCACTTCGTCTGGGGGTCTTGGCCGATCGTGGGCCATATAGAATGAGGCTACGAACGAAGTCCGCGTCTTCAATTTTTACTGCTGTCAGATCTGAAGGGCTTTGTGTCCCCCTTTTAGAGTGATTGTCCCTCTTTCTTATCTCAAGATATTTTTTGTCCCCCAAAAACGAAATGAGAAAGGAGACACAAATGTCCCTCTTTTTTAAAAATATCTAATTTTGCACCTTAAGGCAATATTTCCATACTACCTACTCTTTCCTATTTTAAAAATTGCTACTAGGTTTGCAAATTAAAACTGTGAATACTCCCATCATAGTTAATACAATTTTCAGAACTGGATACATCCATTGACTTCATTCAAGAAACATTTCCAACTTCACTTTTGTTGTTTTTGTTTCTCATGAATGTATTTAAGTTGGTTAGTTATAATTTTTGATTTTGTGATTCTTCTTATAATAAAAAATCTAATGAAACTTTGTTTACTTTTTTTATTTGGGTGCTATATTTTTCAAAAACCTGTCCTCATCGTCAATCTTGATGACCGACCAGTCCTCTATGTTGATCTCGGCATTTAGAGTTCTGAGGACTTTCAGAAGACTCTTGGTTTCCAGCTTGGGCGTACAAACGAGTGCTTTCGTAGACAATTGGTGTGCTATCGTCACAGCTGATCATTCCTGACGACCTCACTCAAAGTGTTTGACTCATTGCCACCACAGATTTCTCCTGTCTAAGCGTTTTCACCTTCTTTCTCTTTGAGTCCCCGTTTGAGTTTGAAGAGTGAGCAGTCTCATCTTGCGACCTGTTGCGGTTTGTAAATTTCTCACCGTCGCACGCAGTTGTGCTCTCAAGAAATTTCTAGTAGTCCTCTATGTTTTCGGTGAATTTTGACTTATCCTCCCGGACTGTATTGGTTGCAGCCAATGGTCTCAGTCACCAGTGCTGCTATGTGTCTGTAGTTCGTTACATTTATGTGCGAAGTACTGTGAAATGTAATGTAATGTATTGGTTGTAATGCCTTCCTGTTCATTTTTAGCAATCTTGCCAAGAATAAACAGGGCACCGATTTTTTCTCACCAGAAATGTCTCACAGAAATGTCAAACAGAGTGTAGTGCTTTAACTCGGCTCCACAATAAATTTGTTAAAATAGTAGTAAAAGTCATTTTTATTTGTTAAATTTTTTTGCATACTTTAACATTGTCAAACCAAGTTTGGTTTTCGTCGATTTTGGGTACTCTCATTGCTTTATATTGTTTAAAAATTGAATTTAAATTACTAAATTTGAAATGGCAAACTCTAACCTCAAAACTGGGAAACGTAATTTACGCTCCAAGCTTGCTGAATCCTCTCCATCTCCATCTCGGATGCCTTCTTAACAACAGAACAACAGATTTTCGTAAATTCATGGATCATGGGCAACTAGGAATAATGGTTCTGCTTGACTTTTCAAAAGAATTTGATAGCATAGATCACAATATTTTTTTGTCCAAGTTAAATAATGAATTCAGTTTTTCAAGGACGGCCATAAAATTCTTGCAAAGTTATTTACTAAATAGAACTCAAGTAATAAGAACCGATATTGGGACGTCCAGTCTCTATAACATGAACAGTGGAGTTCCCTAGGGTTCCGTTCTTGGGCCTCTGTTGTTTTCATTGTTTATCAATGGCTTACCTGATGTAGTTCAACATTCCTCAGTTCATATGTATGCAGATGATGTTATAATTTACACCTTCCGTGAACCGTGTAACCAGGATTGTTGTGTTACAGCAATAAATAAGGACTTAGCTAACATTCAGAATTGGGCAGTTTCTAATAAACTTCATATAAACCCTTCAAAAACAGAGAGTATGGCTTGTTCTCGAAGACAAATAAATATAGAAAATCTTCCTATGACTACTTTGAATGGACAAAATATCGAATATGTGACGAAAGTGAAGTACTTAGGTTTTCAAATAAATAATCGTTTAACATGCTGTGATGCAATCTCTGATTCTATACGAAGAATTTATTTTACACTTAGATCGTTAAGACCGTCAACACACTTTTTAAATTCAGATTTAAAAAAACATCTTGTTAAAAGCTTGATACTTCCATTTTTTATTTACAACTCGTCTGTTTATCCCGAGTTAGATTTTGAATGCAAGCGAAAACTTAATGTTGCGTTCAATGACTGACTTCGCTTCATTTTTAATATTCCGCGATTCGTAAGTGTTTCTAATATTCAAACCTCGCTTCTAGGCTTAAGCCTTGAAAACTATCTTAAGTGTAAGAATGTGATTCTACTTCACAACATTATTCATAAAAATAGTCCGAGCTACTTAGAAGAACTACTTCGTTTCGCCCAATCAAGGAGAGGCCTGAAAATAATACTGCCGCGCTTCACACATACGATTGCAGAGAGATCATTCTTCGTGTCTGCTGTTCGACTGTGGAATAGTCTACCAGTCGAATTGCAGACATTAACCTCATCAACTCTGTTCAGGGAAAGGATATCTTTGTTTTTCTTAGCTTCATTAAACTAATTTAAAATAAAACTTTGCTTTTTTTCTTGTTTTAATGTTTAATTTTTATTGTCTTATATTTAACTTATATTAAAACTATGTAAATCTAAATTCTATTGTAATGTTTCTATTTTAAGTATATGTATTAGTCAAACATGTAAACCTAGTAATTGTTCATTTCCATACATCTAAAAGATTCATTATCTTGTTGTATATTGTTAAGCAAATTGAAATAAATACAAATAAATAAAATAAATAAATAAATAAATAAAATATTGTTGGACTTGTGTTTACTCTTAGGGCTGCAGTCGCTACTCTCGGCGTTAACGTTCCTAGATTGCGCTATAATATAATTATAGGGTTTAACCAAAAACTCATTTTTTTCGACTTCGGCCTTTGGAAAATTTTATGTGATTTCAAATCGCCAGCTCGCTCAATTTTCCCTGGTAGCCTTTATCAAATGATACACGAAAACAAGGGCTGCTCACCCTCTATCAGTCACTGCAAACTAAAACTATTAACGAGATCTGGTTACCGATGTTCCTTGGTTTTTGTCCTTATGTAATTGTAATCCCATGTAAAGAATATCTCTCCAGGCTCTACCCACAAAACTGATTAACATGTTTCAATCCATGTCAACAAAATATCCCTTATCCTTATCTTTCACTGACAAGGTCAAGTCCCCCTTTAGCCCCACCGAAAAAAATGTCAATTTAACATCATAGCATCTCAACTGGCGTAAAATCTCTTTGCCGCCTCAGGCAAAACACGCAATCTCTGAAACCACAAATTAATCACCGCTAATACTAAATCAACCATCAAATGAAATATTAGCAAAAGAAAACCCCAAAGAAAAAGAGAGAAAATAAGAAAAATAAATGTTCATGAAATAAATTTCATCACCTGAGGTTCTTTTTTTCAAAAAAAAAAAAAAGAAAAGAAAAAAATCAGAAAAGAGAAGCAAAAAGGATCTCTTTCATTCGAATTGTAAAAATAAAAGAAAAACAAGAAAACATCAGAAAACCTTTGCAATTCTTCGAAAACAAAACTTCGCAAAAAGTAATCATAGTTTAAGAAAACTTTCTACGTCCTTCGTACTTACGTAGTCGTCCTTACTGATGGTACTGCTGCTGGCAGAAGAAGTCCTGCTAACTGCTGCCACTGCTGATCAACATCATCGTTCATTCCAGAATGTGCCGCTGTAAGAACTCATTTATCTCAACAGAGAGACGAAGAGGAAAAAAACAGATTTCTTCCTTCATTCATCTGCAAAGAATTCTTGTTTGAATAAATCTCGTCCTTGAAATGGAAATTCAGCTACTTCAACAGAATAACAACAAAAAGAAAAAAAAAAGTATTAAACCAACCGCCAACCAAACACTTCAAAGTTATTCATAAGTTTTAATGTCTATTCAAATATTTTCGCAGTTTTTTGCCATTTTCTCTGCCGACAAACCCCTTTCCTATTTCCCAAGTGTTGGCTAACCGTTAAACCAAAACCCAAAGTCCGTTCATTTAAAGCAAACCGAACGAAAAAATTCTCAAATCTCTCGGTGACAAACTTTGCAAGGGAAGAAGAAAAAAGAGTCTGTCACGATAATAGTGCCTGGATTTGATGTTTCCAAGGCGGAAGTGAATGGCATAAAGATTGGTGCAAAAGATGAGAAAGAAAAATGAATTATCCTGCCACAGCCATGCCACAAGAAGACCCTTTTAACACAAAACCAAAAAAAACAAAAAACCAAAGACGAATCCTGGTGTCCAAAGAAAATAAAAAGAGTGGAACCTTGAAGCAATGCAAAACTTCATCCGTTCAGCATTTTCAACAGGAAAAAAGGACAATCGCTAAAAAATAATCGGAACAAACTTTCCGATATCCTGAAAGTGATGTGCAGTTCCAGGACAGAGTGTTCCACCATTGTTAATCTTCATTCGATTTCGCCTGCCATTTTGTCGAATATTTTTTTCTCTTCAAGAATCACCTGCTGCTCCTATCAGAGGATGCCTAAGACCTCAAGTTCAGATGACGATGACGGCTTTTTTTTTTTTGCCAAGCAACCCAGACTTCCGAAAACTATTCAATAAAATTCATACGAAACTAGTGGATCTGAAGCGTGTGCCATTTTCTTTATAGAAGGGTTTGAGTTTTTTGTTTTCGCTCTCCCTTCCAACTGGTGCCTATGCACATTGCACAACTCATCATCGTTTGATCCGACACTTTGAGAGCACGGTTTTGTCGCTCAACTAGAATACTGGAAGTACAGATTTTCCAACATAATCTTTGGATAATCTTTCCTTTTTGGAATTAAATGAGAAGAAGAAAAAAAAGGGAGAGAGAGATAGATAGAAAAAACTCAAAGCTGAGGAAAACTTTTGGTAAAGAAACTTGCTCCGTTGCTGCTTCTGCTCCTGTCCATCGCCTGTCGGTTGGAGATACTTTTGGAAAAGTTTTGAGTTTGCAAAAATCTTTGCTTTCCTTTGATTTTTTTTATCCGATAAAGGCATTGCAGGGCAAGTTTTGCATTCAAAAATTGGGAACATAAGACTTGAATCAAACCTGGAATAACGATGGATGACAATTGTGTAGAGGGAGGGGAGCGGTCTAAAACAAGCCGGGTCAATGATTTTTTTTCCGCTAAGCTTAAATTGCTGATGAAGCGGAATTTGGAAGTGTGTGATACAAGTGTAGATCTTTGGAAGTCTTCCGGTAGTCCAAATGGTTTCTATTGTGGATTAGAAAGCCTAGAGAATAAAAGGAGATAGTCAAGTCAAAATTCCACATAGACTCCAGTTTCAAAGCTAAACATTTTCCGGAGACATTTTTGAAGAAAATTTCAATTCGAATACAACTAACAAAAATGCCAACTTTGAACAGGATTGAAGAGGTAATAAGGACCTCTTGGTTAACCAGAATCAAGAGAAAAGTCCACAACTGCAGTTTATTGAATCAAATTTCGCAGAACTTATCTCCGAGTAGGAAATTTGAATTTTGTAAAGTGCATCACCTGAAAAATCTCTATTTTTGTTCGTCGTTAACCTTCTCGTCTTCCATTGCAATCAAACCAAAGTCCTCATTCCGAAAGAGTTCTCATTTTACGTCCCTTTTTATCAGAAGCACAGCGTCAGCATTCCCATTTTTTCCTGTTTAATTTTATACAGCACAGTTGGGTTATCTGATACCTTTATCTTGAGTGCTGATAAAGGTTGGGTGGGTCTCATACAACTCCTGCAAGTAGGGACTCTTGACTTCAATTCCTTTGTTATCTTTCGTTTTTCTTAATTTCATTTTCTTCTTGAAAATGGACACTCGAGAGTCGAGTCTCGAGTCGGGTCGAGAAGAAAGTAAAAAAATTACATCCTTTCGTTCTTCTTGCAGAGTTACAGGACATATTTATTACATCACTGCAATCAAAATGAAATCCATTTCGCTTTGTGAACGGAAGTGCGACGAGCACTATAGTAAATACAATGCCAAAAGCAGCAGACATTATTCTATGCGTTGCGTTGCCGTTGTGTCATCTGTCGTTGTTGTCGTCGAATGGAACTTTGAAGAAAATGGATATTGGTGACCCTATTCATACCTTCACCTTTAGAAAAAGGAACAACCTTTACCTTAGAAAGCTTATGTAATTGTGAATTCTTTAAGATGAAACTTAAATTGTTCTACAATTCAATTATCACGGGTGAACGAATAAACACACAGTAGCAAAAACAGCAGCAAGACCGAATCCTTTTTTTTTACTGCCTGTTGTACAGTTCTTTGCACGATGCATAATCCTTCCTGCTAAGGACATTTCAAAGCCAGACAGATTAACAAACTGTGAGAGTGATAAAATAATGTTAAAATAGTTTTCTTATTGGATTATAATAATTTTTGGAATTTCAGTTATGTAAGTGACCACAAGTCTATATCTCTTTTAAAGTTTTCATGTAAAAGCTGGACAAAGTGATTTCTGGTTACAAGGAGTTCAACAAATAGTCCAAAATGGGATGTACATGTACATTGCACATAAGACATGAGAGACAGAGGAGAGGCGGAGGGACAGTGTGAAAAAAGCAATTATTAAGTCATGTTTGTTTTTGGATGCAGAAAATATGAATGTGCAAAGCTTTTTGCTACTAAAATATTTTCATGGCTAATGTGGTCTCTTCAGTAAAAGGAAAAATGAAACTTTGTGTGTGATTTTGGAGAGGAAATATAAATATGGAATTTCCAAGTTGTGTTCATTGTAAAATAAATATAAATAAGAACATTTCTTTCTACGAAATTTGTTATTGAGTTCTTTCAACGACGACAACAAATTTGTAAAAAGACAACGATCTGTGCGAGTCCTTTGAAGGTCCTCTTGGTATAGACAAAAAGTAAATTGCTTCATAAACATTTCAATGACAGTAATGACAGATGGATGGGAATCACCCAGATAGTGAATGAAACAATCATCAGATTTCAGCGTCCTCAAATTATTGCACCCATTAAAAGAATTAAGGAGATGATAACTCTTCACGACAGCATTGGTGCAACTGAGGATATTCGCTGAGGAAGGGTTAGGCACGTCCTTTTTTATTGTTTTTTTTAGCATATAACTAACTTCCTCACCAATAGAAGGAATATTCACTGAAATATCCCGTACTAATTCTAGAATTTCCAGAAAATGTCTTCTAGCCAAAGCTAGGCGCTGAGCGGCTGCCCGATAGGGATTTTTTGTGTAGTCCTACTACTTCCCCTTAGATGGCGCTAGTGTCGATAAAATTGGTTTGCAACTAGTAGTTCTAAGTGTGACCGCCTAGGTGGCACTTGGGCCTTAACCAAAAACCTCTCTATCCAGCTTGGTCCGTAGCTAGCTATCTCCAGTTTCATACGCCGGATTGGTTGAGGTCATTTTCAACTTGCGCGAGTTATATTCATAACTAGGGCAACCAAAAATATGCTCGAGCATTTTTTTTTTGAACGTCGAATTTGACAATTGACAAGATAGAAATACGTTTCATGAAAAAACAAACATTTTGGACCCTATTCGTTAGAGCATATTTTAACATATTTTGTTATAAATGCATATTTTTGCATATTTTGCTTTAAAATGCATATTTTGGCATATTTCATCAATATTTGTAATTTTTGTTGCTAATGTTAGAGTAAATATTTTTTTTTTAACTTTTTTTTTAAAACTTCGCGATGCTATTCAAGTATTTTATCCAAAAGTAACGCATATCACTTGTGAGGCCCACAGGCTCCATAGAACTTGTGAAACACTTCCAGGTCAATTTCCAAAAGTTAATAGTTTCATCGCAAACGTGAAAAAAGTGTTTAAAAGCTCCGTCAAGAATAAGGGTATTCAAGGATATTGTACCGGAAACACCACTTCCTTCGCAAACGATTCCGACTAATTGGGTATCTTGGAGGGAAGCAGTTTACTGTGTAGAAATGTTTTAAAAAAAGTGGAAAGCCTTTTCGAAACACTACATGAAGAGGAATCAGCTGCAATACGAGTTGTTAAAAAATTGTTTTAATGAAGTGGCATTAAACGTGACTTGATATTTCTATCATCCAATTATACATTTTTATTGAAATATATTGCACAACTGGAAACAATCGGCCTTCAGCTAACATAAAATTATTGATCGATGCCCAAGTTAATATTAATAGATACCATCGACTCCATTAAGAAAAAAAAAATTATCGATATTTCGGAAAAATTAGAGGGCTCGAATTGTTTATATGGCAGCATTTATTCGTAGAAAAAAAAACTGCATATGAAATAATGGCATTAAAGTTTGCACGTATAACTGGCGGATGATGTGCCTACAAAAATGTTTTCAGAGAAAAAATTTTAAGTAAAACTGTTTTCCTTTATTGCAACAAAAATTTTAACAAATATTTTTTTTTAATTATTCTGGTTTATATTTTCATTTTTGATTTTTGGTATTATTTATTTAGCTTTTTATGTTTTTGTTTTTTTTTCTTGTTTGTTCTTTTATTTGTCTCTAAAGATATTTTGACCTCTGTTTTTTTTTTTGACAAGTCAATAAACTATAAAAAAAATTTAAGATTTTTTACTATTTCAAAATTTTTTAGATCATATTTTTAGAGCATATAATTGGCTTTTTAGAGCATATTTAAAGCGCTATAAATGGTTTTTATAGAGCATATTTTTGGTTGCCCTATTCATAACATACCCTATTATTCTCTCTACCTATTTTCTCTATATGTTTTGTTTATTGTAATGATATATACTGTTAGTTGATCTTGTCTGTAAAGCCAAGCGTTGTCCGTAAGGCCTAGCAACAAGAAAGCTGTGTAGTTTGTTTTCAGTTCTTTAGAAGAAAGCATTCAATAAAGATCGAAGTTCATTAAATATTAAACGTGTTTTTTTTGTGCTCCCGCTGAATATAAGTAGGCAAAAGCTAACTGGCGCAGTCAGTCAAAAAAAAAATAAACACAAAAAAACTCTAAAAAAGTACAGTGTCGCACTCGAAAGTAAAAGACTTTAAAACTTAATAAATAATAATAATTTATTATTAAAAGAAAACAATAAACAAACAAATAAAACATTTTGACACAGTTTTTTAAAACTAAAAACAGACAAATATACATGGATATTCAAAAAAACGTTCATGCATCGAATATTCTAAAAAAAAGTACAGTGTCCTCAAAAGTTATACTTTATTATGAAAACCGAAACAACACGCAAACAAATAAAACGTTGTGAAAACCGAAACAACACGCAAACAAATAAAACGTTGTGACACAATTTTTAACTAACCAGTGTCCAAAATAAAAAACAATTATAATAATAATTTAAATTTATTACCTACATTCTGAAAATATAATATATATATATAATATATACATATAATATAATAACAAAAGTAGCAATCATAAACTATCGTAAAGGCGAGAACCAGCGAAAAACAACAACCGGCATCTACATAGTTACAAGATCTGTGAAAAAATTACTAAAAAAAAAACAAGAAAAGAACTGATATTCGAAATTAAAGAAAAAATAATAATAATTAAAATTTATGTTTATATTAATTTATAAAGTGTATACATACAAAAAAATTGTGAATGATAAATAAAAATAAATAATTAGAATAGTGTAAATAAAATTTGTATTCAATTCATTTATATTATTTATATAAAGTCAATTATTATATATTATTAAAAGGAATGAAAAAACAAAAAAATTAAATAAGTTGAAATACGCATATGCATATATCTACCTACAATTAATTCCACATACAAAAATAGAAAAGCAAGGATTTGTACTTAAAGCAAAAAATAAAAGTATACAGTCTCATAATAGAATTCGGTAAGTCATTGATATTAGTTGCTATGCTGGGGTTTTCTCAATAATTACAAAAATTACGAAGTAAAATTTTAAAGAGAAAGTTAAAAAAAAAAAAAAGAGTACAAATAAATAACAGAGCTTTACTATAAATCATTGAATACATTGAATTTATTTTTTTCGACAGTTAAGAAAGTTTCTCTGAGTAAATTTAGTTAGTTGCTATTCATGGCTAACTCTCTTGAAATCTGCAATTCTATTAAAATTCCAGATGCTGTGAAAGATGTTCCATGTTTCGACGGTAATCCACGTGTGCTCTTCGATTTTATTACTAACGTTGAAGAGCTTCTTGCTTTGATGCAAGGAATTAGTGGAACAAATTACGCTAGCATAATTTTGAGAGCAATTCGCAATAAAGTTGTCGGACCAGCAAATGAAGTATTAAACATGTATGGAACGTCCATAGAATGGGACGAAATTAAAAACAATTTAATACTTCATTATGCGGATAAGCGGAATGAAACTAGTCTCATAAGAGACTTACATAAATTAGGCAAAACACACATAATGTTGAACCCTTTTATGCCCGTGTTATAGAGATTTTTTCTACTATCAAAAAACATGTGAGGTTACATGAAAAGGAACCAACGGTAGTAATGGCAAAAAAGACTCTCTATGCAGAAATGTGCCTAAATTCGTTTTTAAGGGGACTTAGGGAACCTTTAGGATCCACAATACGTGCAATGAGACCTACGAAATTGAGTGAAGCCTTATCATTATGTTTAGAGGAACAAAATCGATTAAATTTTCACGGACAGCACAAATTTTATGGACAAAATAGTTCTCAAAATAATTTGTATTCCAATCAAGGCCTTCAAATGAATATTCCTCATATTCACGACCATATAATACAGTTCAACAACCACATACAAGCAGTGCTTTTAGAAATCTGAACTATGTACCAAGAACTCTTACGCCTTCCTTAGCAAATATGTCTACCTTTATCCCAAACAATAACACACATTTCGCACCAAATATTCAAAATTATAATCGACCCCCAGATTTTAACAAATTTGTTCCTAAAAGTAACATAAACATTCCGAACAATAATAATCCACAAACCAATTCTTACACAACAAATTTCAGACCAAACAATCCCAAAATACATACACAACCTGAACCAATGTCAATTTCAAACGCGTATACCCATAGACAAAACTCCAATCGTACTGAACCCTATAAATATAACTCACAAGAGGTACATAACATCGAACCAATTTATTATGCCAATAATAACCCACCAGAACAGATTGAACCAAGTCAATATTCAAACGGAAATACTTTTCAGCAAGAAATTGTGTATGACCAAACCAAAAGATATTCCACATTTTTCAACTGAATCGATTGTTGATGACGCAAATTTTCACTAACGTGCCTATGAAAATCGATAGGTTACTTAGATTTGAATAATTACAATTCACATTTATTGCCTTACATTATTATCACAAGCATCAACAACAGTCCACTCAAGTTTTTAATCGATACTGGAAGCAATAGGTCATTTATATGCCCAAATGTAGCCTACAAACTTCAAACACAAAATATTGCACCAATCGAAAGCAAAACTATTTTTGATAAAAAAAACAGTAAATAAAGAAGTTGTTATAAATGGATTACCTGAGCTTCTTACGAAAAAACCAGTGAAATTCCTGATTTTTAAATTCCATTCTTATTTTGATGGATTGATCGGAATCGACATTATTAAAGAACTTGGATTAACTATTGACATAAAAAACTCAAATTTAAAAATAAAAAATACGTTCATACCATTAAATTTCAAACCAAATCTTATGTCAAAAACTTATATTGTACCTGAGCTCAGTAAATGTGTATATTTACTACCAATCGATATCAAATCCGGGAGCGTTTACATAAAACCAACCGCTATAACTTCTCATTTAATGATTTCGGAAGGGTTGTATTTAGCAAAAGACTGGTACTGCTTTGTCGAGGTTGTAAACAAATCTGATTCTCAACAAACTTTGCTAGTAGAGCAACCAATCAAAGCTGAACCTGTTGATGCTTATTTCGAATTTCACAACTATGAAATCGAAAACTCAGAAAGCATTGAGCCGAAAAATATTGGGCAAGCAATAAAAACTGACCATCTTAATGAGGAAGAGAAAAAGTTAATCATAGACTTGTGTCATAAGTTTAAAAGCATTTTTTTTAAAGATGGTGAAAACTTAACTTTTTCAAACTCTATAAAACATGAAATTAAGACCACCAATGAGATACCCATATATTCCAAATCTTACCGTTACCCTTATATTTACAAAGAGGAAGTGCAAAGACAAATAAATGAGTTATTGAGACAAGGTATTATACGTCCCAGCTTCTCACCTTGGTCGTCTCCGAATTGGATAGTTCCGAAAAAAAAAGATTCAACCGGGAAAGAAAAATGGAGGCTGGTTATCGATTATCGAAAACTTAACGAAAAAACTGTAGATGATCGTTATCCCATCCCAAATATAACCGAAATTTTATACAAACTTGGTAGAAGTATATATTTTAGCACACTCGATCTAGCCTCAGGATTTCATCAAATTGAAATAAAAAAAGAAGACATTGCCAAAACTGCATTTTCGGTCGAAAACGGACATTATGAATTCGTTCGCATGCCTTTCGGGCTAAAAAATGCACCCTCTACCTTCCAACGCGTCATGGACAATGTCTTAAGAGAACTCCAAGGGAAGACGTGCTTAGTGTATATGGATGATATAATCGTGTATTCCACCTCGTTGCAGGAACATATGGAAAGTCTCAATGCCGTTTTTCAAAAATTGACTGAAGCAAATCTGAAAGTTAAAATAGAAAAATCTGAGTTTTTGTGTAAGGAAGTTTCGTTTTTAGGACATCTTGTTACTTCTGATGGCATCCGGCCAAATCCGGACAAAATACAAGCCGTAAAAAAATTTCCTCTGCCAACCACACAAAAACAGATTAAATCTTTTCTTGGCCTCTTGGGCTACTATCGCAAATTTATTAAGGATTTTGCAAACCTTACGAAACCCTTAACAGAGTGCCTTCGAAAAGGAAATAAAATTATTTTAAACTCCAGATTTACCAATTGTTTTGAAGAATGCAAAAATATACTTTGCAATGACCCTATCCTACAATACCCAGATTTTCGTAAGCCTTTCATTATTACTACTGATGCTAGTAATGTTGCAATAGGTGCAGTGCTCTCCCAAGGTCCTTTAGGTTCTGATAGGCCGATTTGTTTTGCAAGTCGGACTCTATCAAAAAGTGAACAACATTACAGCACGATCGAAAAAGAGCTTTTGGGTATTGTTTGGGCCACAAAATACTTCAGACCGTATGTTTATGGCCGAAAGTTCAAGATTGTCACTGATCACAAGCCCCTCACTTGGCTTTTTTCCGTCAAAGATCAATGTTCAAAACTAGTACGGTGGAGGTTGCGGCTAGTAGAGTATGACTATGAGGTTGTCTACAAAAAAGGTACGCAGAATGCAAACGCTGACGCACTTTCACGAATTGAAATAAACACTAACGAGACTGAATTTGAAAATTTAGAAGTGGCTTCGATACAAAATAACGCTGATGCATCGTCTATAATATCAACAATTCATTCGGCTGAAGAAAATTTTGATAGTGGTATTCCAATATCCGAACGTCCAATCAACGAATTTTCCCATCAAATTATTATTAGGCGAAATCCGGCAAAATCGCAGTTATCTTCAAAACTGACAATTTTGTTTAAAAGGAAAAAAAGGTATATAATTGAGCATCATAATCCTGCAGATGAAAGTGTAGTCACTTCAATTTTGCAAGACCACATGAATACAAAACGGCAAATGGCCATTTTAACAGACGATGAAACATTTTCGGCGATTCAAAAGGTGGTTACCAAGTTTTTCCATCGAGCACGTTTAAATCTTGTTAGATCTATGACTTTGCTTAGAGATATAACGGAGAGAGATGATCAAGAAAAAGAGGTTAGAAATTACCATCAGAGCTCCTACCATAGGGGTATAACCGAATGTTTTCATCACTTAAAAAGAGATATATATTTTCCGACACTTATACACCGGGAGCCCTCAATCCTAAAAGTGCACTTACACGGATTTCAAAATTTCTTATATTAAAAGATAGTTTATAGAAATACCAACAAATTAAGCCCGGTATGACGAGGCCTATCCTGGCACCAGTATTTTTTGCATTTTTTTGCATTATTAATAATTTGCACTTATCGCGGATTTTAATTTTAAATAGCGCATATTATTGGAAATTTAATGTGCTTTCAGGAAAAAAATGGTATGACAGCTGCCATCCTGGCACCAATGTCTGTCATACCTATTTTAAAAACATATGAGTGACAAAATTTTAAAATAGGTATGACAGACATTGGTGCCAGGATGGCAGCTGTCATACCATTTTTTCCTGAAAGCACATTAAATTTCCAATAATATGCGCTAGTTAAAATTGAAATCCGCGATAAGTGCAAATTATCAATAATTATTAATAATGCAAAAAATTGCAAAAAAAATACTGGTGCCAGGATAGGCCTCGTCATACCGGGCTTAATTTGTTGGTATTTCCTTAAACTATTTTTTAATATAAAAAAATTTGAAATCCGTGTAAGTGCACTTTCAGGATTGAGGGCTCCCCGCCTATTAAACATGTAATTTCTAATGTTATAAATAACTGTGAAATTTGTCACAGGTATAAATACGACCGTAAGGCAGAAAAACTTAAATTTCAATTAACCGAAACCCCATCAAAACCATTGGAAATAATTCATATTGATATACAGGGTGTCCCAAAATTCAACGATAAGCCGGAACCAGGGGGTGGCCCTATTCATGACTGCATGGAAAAAAAATATAAAAAAAATCAAACGCCATTTTGTTTCAAATTACAACAAAAAATGTAAATTCTCAAAATAAAAAAATGTCTCTTGACATTTTTTGCTACTGTGGCCACAAATTTTCATTAATTTTTGATTTTATATTTTTATCAGAATCTTAGAACATATAGCATCCTTTCCTAGTTTCAACAACAACCGATTTTCAAAAACTTTTTCTATTCAAATAAATCACTTCCCTATGAGTCTTCAGAATGAAGCACGTTTTATTTGGGCCCAAATATTTTCTGTTTGTTTATTTTAAATCGTCATAATGTTCATTTAATTAATATACAAAAATTCTAAATAAGAAAAAATGCATAAGTGCCATTTAGGAGTAAAAACATATTTTATTTATTTTTTACAGTAAATGTTCGAATTTTTTGCCACCTGCATCAATATACGATGTTGTTGAATTGTTTTCAGTTTCCGTGAATTGTCAATACCATCTGCTCTTGGTCTTCTAGCACTTCTTCTTTCTAAACGCCCTTCCAAAACCTCATGATGCACATTTATAGAAAACCCGATAATCTGGATATCTTCCAGCATTTTTGAACCTTTCTCAGTATATTCGAGTAGCAGAATTAGCATTGCACCGGCATTCTCCGTACACTATGTGCATGTTTACGTATCCAAGGGGGCATACGGCAATGGCATGATAAAAATGATGAAAGTTCAAGGATTTTTCAAAAACTAGTACACAATTTCAAAATCACACTTGAAATTAACACATTAATTTAATAAAAAAAAAACAGTGGAAACAGATCGCACTAAATTTTGAAGAAAGCGCATCAGAAAACCAATTTTTTCCATAAAGTGAAGTTATTTCTCTGAACAAATTTTTTGTTTGAAAATCGGTTGTTGTTATGAAAAAGTATGCATTACTTCTTTTTCTGGCAAGTTTAGCCAAAGTGTTATACCATTTTAGAATCTTGATAACCTGCGCCAATTTTTAAAAAAAGACGCCATGGTAGTGTCCATGCATTTTTTTATAACCACGATGACTGAAAGTGGGCTGAAACAAAAAAAAAAAATTTTATGGAAAAAAAACTTTTTTGATTAATTGTCGTGGAAAAACCGCTGAAAATTTGCAATTTTTAGAAACTAGAAAAGGATGCTATATGTTCTAAGATTCTGATAAAAATATAAAATCAAAAATTAATGAAAATTTGTGGTCACAGTAGCAAAAAATGTCAAGAGATATTTTTTTATTTTGAGAATTTACATTTTTTGTTGTAATTTGAAACAAAATGGCGTTTGATTTTTTTATATTTTTTTTCCATGTAGTCATGAATAGGGCCACCCCCTGGTTCCGGCTTATCGTTGAATTTTGTGTCCAAAATGAATTTTTTAACTATTATTGACAAATTCAGCAAATTCTCAGCCGTATACCCACTGACAGCAAGAACAAGCATCAATTAAATTAAATGCCTCAGACACTTTTTTCACATCACGGTATTCCAAAAAAAAATAGTTGCAGATAACGGTAGCGAGTTCATTTGTACTCTATTTAGGGAATTCTTAGAATTGTATAACATTAGTTATCATAACATTTGTGCAAAGACATCAACAGGTAACTCGCCAGTCGAACGTTTTCATTCCACCCTTACGGAACTGATTCGCTTGATTAAATTTCATAAAAAAGACGCTTCAATTGAAGAAATAGTTGATAAGGCTGTACTGACATATAACAATTCTATACATTTCACAACAATATTGAGTCCTTTTGAACTCCTTTCAGGCCATATTCACTCCAGTAAACCGTTTCCATCAAACCCAGATTTTCGCACAGAACAAGAATACTTAGAACAACATAAATTAAATTATGAAAATCTATGTAAATTAGTTCATAAAAAAAGTCTCGAAAGAAAACAAACTTACATAAGCAACCTTAATAAGTCACGTAAGGATCCTCCGGATTATACCGCAAATGAACAAATTTTTGAAAAGGATGATAGAAGAAATAAATTGGCACCTAAGTTTAATGACCACATTGTTACTCAAAACAATGAAATAACTTTCGAAACAAATAAAAGAAAGGTTCATAAGCAAAAGATTAAACATACATAGGATGTCTAAATTAAAAAAAAAAAACATCTAAGAACAAATTTATTTCACATAAATATACCCAGTGACTTAGTAACTTATGTACAATGAGCACTTACCGAAACATCTTACAATGCAAAACAAATGTATCTTGTTCATATAAATAAAGTAGCACCTTATTAACCTTATAAGTTTGAGCTTTGCAATAAAATAATAAAATGGTTCACTAGGGCGTATACTTACCATCAAAATAAATAAATGAATGCAAATGATATTATACCAAAATAAATGTACTACATAATTGTAAAGAAAAAAATTAAATTATATATTAACTATCCTATTTTTGAAAGTACTTCCTTATTTATATATGAATTATATACATTTATGAAAACGAATTATATAATGCAATGAACTTAATCCCAAGTTCATTCCTTTTGGGGGGGACGAGTTATATTCATAACATACCCTATTATTCTCTCTACCTATTTTCTCTATATGTTTTGTTTATTGTAATGATATATACTGTTAGTTGATCTTGTCTGTAAAGCCAAGCGTTGTCCGTAAGGCCTAGCAACAAGAAAGCTGTGTAGTTTGTTTTCAGTTCTTTAGAAGAAAGCATTCAATAAAGATCGAAGTTCATTAAATATTAAACGTGTTTTTTTTGTGCTCCCGCTGAATATAAGTAGGCAAACGCTAACTCGCGCGCCACCTGAGCCTTGGTCTTTCTCTACTGCGCCGCGCCGTCCCTCTGGTGTGGATTCGAAGACTTTACGGGCCGGAGTATTGGTGTCCATCCTCTCCACGTCACCAAGCCATCTGAGTCTTTGAACCTTCACTATTTTAGCTAGGTCAGTGTCGCCCGTACAGATCTTCCGTAGAACTTTTGTCTCGAACCGGCCTAGGGTGCTCTCATCCGTTTTTGACAGGGTCCATGCTTCTGCACGATATAGCAGGACGATGATGATGAGGGTCTTATAGAGCGTCACCTTAATTGATCGGGAGAGGGCTTTACTACTCACTTGCTTTCTTAGCCCGAAGAAAGAGCGATTAGCAAGAGTTATTCTCCTTCTGATCTCGGCGCTGATGTCATTGTCCTTGTTGATAGCGAAGCCGAGTTATACAAAGTCCCTAATTACTTCGAAATTATATGCGTCTATCGTGACGTTTTGTCCAAGTCGTCGGTGTTGGGTGTCCTTTCTCGATGACAGCATATATGTACTTTGTTTTGCCCTGATTGACCGCTAAACCCATTTTTTCAGCGTCTGTCTGTATACTCGCAAGAGCACTGTTGACATCACGCTGCGTTCTCCCAATGATATCAATGTCATCAGTGTACCCGATTAGTTGCACAGACTTCTGGAAGATAGTGCCTCTAGTGTAACGTGGGAGTTCTGCACTATTCGCTCCAATATAATGTTAGAAAAGTCTCATGACAGCGCATCACCTTGTCTAAAGCCTTGGTGAGGTCGTTAACGACTTTAATGGAGCAACGTGAGTTCTCCATTGTCATCCTGCTCAGACGAATGAGTTTTGTAGGAATGGCAAAACTGGACATGGCTTTGTACAGTTCTTCTCCATACATGCTGCCATACGCGGCCTTAAAATCGATAAAAAGACGGTAGGTGTCGATTTAGAGTTCTTGAGTTTTTTCCAGGACCTGCCGTAATGTGAATATTTGATCGATGGTAGACTTTCCTAGTCTAAAGCCACACTGATATGGACCTATCAGTTTGTTGACAAAACGGCTTCAAGCGTTCACATAGTACTGCAGAAAAGATCTTATAGGCGATGTTTAGGAGGCTGATGCCTCTGCAGTTGAAGCAGTTTAGAGGGCCTCCTTTCTTCAGGATCGAACAAACAATGCTGAGGTTCCATTCATTGGGCATGCTCTCTTCCGACCATATTCTGCAGATGAGTTGGTGAATGCACCTTACCAAGTCATCGCCGGCCGGCTGCTTTGAAGATTTCGGCAGTGATGCCGTCAGCTCCCGCGACTTTTTTGTTTTTAAGCTTAGATATTGCTATATTCACTTCTTCAAGGTCGGCTAGACGGAAATCTTGGCTTGTGTCGTCTTCTTTGAATGGTTCATTCTACCTGACAGCGGCAATTTACCTCTGAAAAGATTTACCTCTGAAATAAAAAAAAGAGAAACAACAATACCTGGCCAACCATTCCTCCTCCATCAACACATGCTCCTCGAGCCTTTACTAGCGTCCCTCTTTGTAGCTGTGTTGTTATACGAAACCTTATCAATTTTAATGGGAAATGATAGTAGGTACATGTTGGCCCTATTCCGAAAGAATTCTTCCTTACTTTCTTTTCTGTAATAAGAAATATCAACATCAAAAATCTCTCCACTCGGCACTCAAAAGACTTTCAACAAAATTAAAAACATTTCCGAAAAATTAGTGTCATCTGCAAATATTTCAAAGAAAAACGCCTTTTCCAACGAAAAAGTTAGAGAACTCGTCCATCCAAACAAATTCTATTGAATAATTTTTGAAAATGAATTTCGCTGAAATTATACTCTTCGAATGAAAACTTCATAACTAGACAGTCCTTAGAACGAAATACCTTTGAACAAAAACCAACACAGGAAGCTTCTATTACAAGTTGAAGAAAAGAAAAGCAAAAAAAAATAAAAGTCAGAATCCTTGAGTTTCTTGGGAGACGGGATGGTTACCCAAGTCAAAGCTAACGACTTAAGTACCGTACAAATTTTGTAGCAGCATAAAATAGTAATAAGATAGAAAACCAAATTGTGAGTAGAGAGCCAAGCGGCTATCTTCACTAGTCTCTTTCTCTGAGTAGGTAACCTGAAGTGAAAAAGGAAACGGAATGGAAGGAACTTTAATTAAAGGATAACATTATCAACGTCCTTCTTCTATCTCTGTGTATGACAGTGGCAGATTTTGTTGTTGCTTTTCAGTGCTTCTGGCTTCATGCTCTTTGTGTCATTGCGGTCACACTTGCAAGAAAAAAAAGGAATTTTCTTCCAGTTTCCTCATCATCATCATCACCATAACGTTTCTTCTTTTCTTTTCTTGCTTTTAAATGAAAACTTGTCTTGTGAGGGAAATTCGGACATGATTACAGGCGACAGGCGACTTGGTTGGGTCCTGTGCCATAGCATTTCTTTGGTACTTCCTCTGCTACAGCAACAAGGTGCCTTCTTGCCTACAACTCTGTGTTGCTTAACGGCAATAACAGAGGAAATCCTTTTGATGATGGTAATTTGTTTGCACTGCTGACCTCTCTTTCTCCAATCGCATTTATAACCCTCGCTCGTTTACTTAGTTATCAACAATGTCAAGAGGGAGACCAGCTAGCAGTTAAATTGTATAAATTTCTTAAGAACTCCTCAGTGATGGACACGCGATTTTATGACAGAAGGCAGTCGTCAACTTGGTGTCTTTTTATCCGACTTCGTCAATGGGTACTTTTGTTGCACCTAGGAAATGCATTTTTAGATGTGGAAACTAACTTCCTGGACAAACCGTGTCAGCTAACGAGCTAAACACAATTATGAAGCACCGGATGATTTTCCCGCACAATGTTCTCGAATTAATACGATGATAAAAAATAAAGCTCGTATTCAAAAGGACCGACAGGACAACCCACAAGAGGGCGATAATAGTGATGATGCATTCACGTGGTTAAGGTCAATTTGTTGATGAAGAGAGAGGTGAATAATGTGTCCTCAAAGTTCAGCATAACTTTGTTAGCACACTGAAAAAAAGTGAACAGGTTATAGGAGACCAGGGCAACCCAATTAGCCCTGTCGACACGGATGGGAGGATAATTGACAGTAAATTTAAGCACACAGCTGGATTTTTTTTTTCAGCTCGTCTCAGATAGCAGCTTATGGCAGGTCAACAAACTTGTTAATTAAGAGATAGTTTGCTTGCTATTTTATTTTTCGTTGTTGTTGGAGTTATTAGGAAGCTTGTTTGATCATTTAGGTTCTAGGCGATAGCTGAGTTGATTTTTCTCTGAGGAGGAAACTTCACGTGCTCAGAGGATAACCTAATTAAAGGGGTTGATTCCTGTTTGTGTTTCCACAGGAGATGGTTTCGGTGGTGTTTGGTATTTTATGTTAAATTTGGTTTGAAAGTAGCCAAACTTAAACCTCTTTAGAAGTGGCTGAGGGAAAACATTTTTTTTTTTGGTAGGAAATTTGATCACCGAACGTTAAAACCAAATATGTTCGTTTTTAGTGGTAGAAATGTAGCAAGCATGAGGTAAGATTTCGAAGGACTACCCAAGTGTACCAGCAATCGAATAAACGGTCAGAAAATGTTTGTGTTTCTTACTTACTTACTTAAGGCGGCGCTACAGTCCGTTGTAGATTTGGGTCTCAACCAACAGTCTCCGCGACCCAGCTCGGTCCCCAGAAATCTACAGTTTTGGGCCTTCCTCTACTAATTCATCCCTCGGGAATGGTTTGAAGGCTTTCCGGGCCGGAACACTTGTGCCCATCCGCTCTATATGACCGATGGGTCTGAGTCGCTGGACCTTGTTCTTTCTGGCAGGTCCGTGTCGTTGTACATCGTTTAAAGTTCGTTGTTGAATCTTCTCCATTTCCCATCAATGCACTCGGGGACCAAAAGATAGCCATAGAACTTTCCTCTCGAAACAGCGTATATATGCGGACGTATAATTGAGAGAAAGTGGTGGGCGTCGATTTTGAGTTCATCGGTTTTATCAAGGATCTGCAGCAAAGTAAAAATTTGGTCGATATCTGACTTTCCTGGTCTGAAGCCACATTGATAAGGACCAATCACATTGTTGAAGAAAGTCTTCAGATGTAGATGCACATATCACTTAGTCTTTCAAGTGAGTTGAGACTAATTGGTCTGAAGTCTTTGGGTTCTACTGGGGGTCTTCGATATTTATTTCATTTTGATGCATTCTTCGGTTGCCTACAACTATTTATAGGGTTTCAGCTCGTATTAAAGATTAAGCCGCCTTTGGCCTAGCTACTAATTAACTAAGGTTTGCGTTCGCTTTAGAAGGCAATACTCAATTCTCAATTAATCATCGAGCTCATGGCTTACCCGCTTAGGGAATTTAACCTGATTACTACTATAATAGCGAGATTCTTTTTCTTTCAACGAATGCCACATAAGATCTTCAATACATAATAAATACCAATTTCGCGTTCAAAACTCCAGCCCTCTCCCATCAACTCCTCCAATGAAACATCTAATTTAAATTATAGGATTAAATATGATAACTTGTTTACGAAACACCAGCAACAGAAGCCTATGAGAGTTTCCTCATATCGCATCCAGTTAAATCTCATTAAAGCCCCAAAATGAGTGTCTTTTGTTAAATTATTCATTTTAGGTATAATTCCAGCCATGTTATTAAATTTTAAGCAAATTTTACACAGCAGCGCCCGGCCCCCGTGCGTTGTCGTCAACACTTTTCTCAACCCTAAACCACCCCCCATATCTCATTATCAACCTGTGATTCTCACATGACGCGGAAATAAATAAACCAATCTTAAACGGAAGCCAAAACAGAGGCAGGAGCCAGAAGCAAGCGAGCCAGCCAAAAGAAAAATAATAATAAATAAATAAAATAACAACAACAACATCCTATCGTTTCAGCATCGATTGACAAATTATTAGCTATTCCGGAATGCAGAACATCTGGGATTTACAGGTCTGCCCCTCAAAGCCGATATCATCTCCTGAACACCTGTGAGCTGTGATGATATAGAATTGTAATAAATTTTCACTTTGCTAACGACCCACTTATGTTTAAGAGAAGACGAAGACTTAGACGTCGCCGACGATGCCGATATGGTGGCGATGATGATGACGTGAAGGTTCGTAGAGCATCCCCTCCTACACACGCTCCAGGTTTATGATACCTACAAGCTCCTTGGAGCTATAGCTTACCTACTCTACCTACTCCTTTTTCCTTCGTCCGTCGTCAGTGGTCGTCGGCGTTGTTCTTCATTCCTCTTACCTGATTCGGTTGTCAGGGATTCTAATTTTTTTTATTTTTTGTGCCACTTGAAACGAACCCAACCGACTTGAACCCTCTGGGTCTCGGCTTTTCACTTATAATTTAAATTACGTGCAGGTGAATTTTCATTCAGACTGTGAAATTTTGCTGTGTGTCGGCTCGTTTTGTAAGTGTTGGCTGTTGGGAGATGGGTTGCGAGTGGATAGGAGGACAAGGAACGATGAGGGTGGCACCTTAGTATCTATGGAGAGGAAGTGGATAATTTTCAACAATTTGCGCCTGTTTTTTAAATAAAACATTAGAATCACTATGACAATCACGTACGAAAATGGGGAAAATTGAATTTACGGAATTTATGCCACAGTTTTTTTTTCAGATTTTCTTTTTCTTTTTTAATTTTTGAGATTTGTTGTTTTTTTTTTTTGTTCATCTAAGTTTTTCATAGGTTAACGAAACGCATAATCAGGTGAGCTAAATGTTAAGAAAACGTCGCGTCGTGCGTCGTCGGCCAATTTTGTTTATGGTTTGGGGAATAGCAAATGCTTGAGTTTTCCAAATGAGTAAAATATTTGTGCTTCTGGTGTGATTAATCTAAAGCACGTCTTTGATTTAAATAACAACTTTTTTGGTATTCTTTTTTTCTGTGAATTGGTTTCCTCTTAAATGGAACAAAATTGTTGGGGTTAAATCTTAAGAGACATGCCTACATATATTTGGTTGTTGGATAGGCTTCAATTTTAATTTTCGTTCTTTTTTAAAAGCTCAGAAAACTGTGTAAGCTTTTTTCATTCTGGAAGCTTAACAGGGTTACAGGGTTTTCCAATAAGAATATTCATTTTAATCAAAGGACACGGTAGTGCCCAGCCAAGTTCTAGCACTACTCCTTTTTTTTTTACAGGATCGAACTCAAGTACATTTTCAACCACCCATAACTTTTGAACCTATAGAGTTAGAAGCTTCAAATTTGAATAACGTATTAAGTTCATGGGCACAAAGGCCCTGTAAAAATAAATAATTTTGTAGAACTACTACTTCCTGAGATATTGAACAGTTAAAATTTCAAAAACCGTAATTGACTCACTGACTCACTGATTATCAAAATTATGAAGCACTTCTAACAATAGCAGAATCTTGAAATTTGGTACGATGGTAGGTTTTCGGGTGTATACAAAGGAAAAATCGAAAATTTTAATTTTCTCACTCAGGGGGCGTGGTATCCGCCCACTTTCTAAAACTGGTCGTAGGATGTTGAAATTCGGAATTCTAATAGGGTTTTGGTTAAATATATAAGGAAAAATAAAAATAAAATATTTTAGTTTCAAACAGGGGCGTGGTTTCCGCCCACTATCTTAAAACGGTCGTAGGATGTTGAAATTCGGAATTCTTGTAAGGTTTTGGTTGAATGACATACAAAAAATGAGAAAAAAAACTATTTCAATTTAGGGGCGTGGTATCCGCCCACTTTGTCAAAATGGTCGAAAACGTTTAAATTCGAAATTCTGATAGGGTTTCGCTTGAATATAAGAGAAAATATAAGTATATAAAAATTTAGTTTCATTAATAGGCTTATGCCGCCCACTCTCTTAAATGGTCATAGGATGTTGAAATTTAGAACACTGGTTTGTTTAACTTTATAACACTCCATAAGGGTGATTCCGCTATAGACGATATTTGAAATTAGTGTTTAAATTTCTAAAATTAAAACTTTTTTTACTTCCAATAGAGACACAAAAAGCTATATTTATTGGAGAAATTAAAATCATGCTGAATTTGCAGACAACATAATTTTACATGGCATAATAATTGCCATACGAAGGTTAAGATGGAACGAGGAAAAATATTATAAGGGGTAACTTAAGTATAAACTAAGCAATAAGAATAGTTCGATGTTCTCATTAACTGTTTGGACATGGTGAAAAAACTGTCTTTTAAACGTTTACTAAAAAAGAAGTTAAGAATTCTTTACACTTTTGAAAAAATGTTGATCCCAAAATGTCGTTGTAAATTTGTTGCACCCGCGATGAAATATATATAAAAGTTTGTTTTCTTCTCAGATTAAAGGCTTTGAAATTTCGAAACTTTTCAAAAGTAAGAACTGAAAGAAAATCATACCAAATTAGCTGTTATAAGCACAATAACGTAAGTTAATTTCAAGAAAACGATGATTCAAATTCGTTGCATCCCAAAATATGTGTCGCGGGTGCAACTCATTATCATTCAACGTAATTGATATATACAACGCATTTTACTGACAAAATGTGACATAATTAATGATTTTTTGGCTTGAAAATTGTTTTTCAAAAGACTTAATACAAAATTTTGAGCTATTTGGTGTGAATATCAGATTAAATGGCAGATAATAAAGAAAATGAGACTGCCTCACAAAGGTATACGAGCTTCAGGCAGAGCACCTTCGCTGGTGCTCAAGAATTTTATAATGTAGCCCGCAATCCCTCGGAAACCGTCGATTTTATATACATACATATGTTTCTAAACAACAAATGAAAGGCTTGTTGTTGTTTGACAGTAAATGGGAAGGATTGAAAAATATTCCATTAGGCATTCAATCAAAACATTTTTCAAGTTTAAAAAAGGGTGGCAACATGACAATGGGCCTGCACACACGGGATGAATAATTTTTGGACTGAAATGGGTTTAAGTCTTTAGTCCAAGCACACACGAGATGATTTTCAGACTGAGAGAAAAATGTATATGTGTACCTCTTTTAAATGTGTGAGTATATATTTCGTACCAAAACTGTCAGCTTTTGTATATGTGTTAGTTTTAGTCTTCGTTCATCCACCAAATTTGGGGTTGAAAATTTCAGTCCGTTTCATACTGCACACTTCGCTTCCCTTGCCCACTGAACTGATTTTAGTCCGGATAAATTAGTCTCGTGTGTGCAGGCCCAATGGCACGAACTTCGATGCCTTGTTGCAAGGTCACAATAACTCTAGAATCTCCAATCGAAACAGGCAGTAATTCGAACCTTAATGATTTGGAACAACTAACACATTCGGGGTCGGCTATTTCGGGCCGAAAACTGGGGTTTTCTGATAACAGTGACAATCAGTTAAAACCTTCTTCTAAGTTAGAAGAAGAACTTCCAACAACTACTCTGGAGTCATCGTCAACACAACGAGCAGGTTCATGTCTTGATATATTGTCGCCAAAAGATATTTGCGCATAATTCATACGTTTTGGTACAAATAGGTATCCTGCAAGATTGGCAAGAAAATTGAACAATTTCGCTATGTAGGTTTGTGTCTGAGTGATATGGATAAGAGGGAGAAGTAAGGATGCAGTTTATGCAGACGAATGAATGAAGAAAAGTGATTTTAGATAAGTTTGAAGCCGTATTTCCTTACAAATTTTCAACAAAACGATAAAAGTATAGTTTATGTTTGATTTATGATGTATAAATTAACTTTTTAATCTCAAATGTTAATACATTTGAGCAGTGGCGGCGCAAGACCAAAATTTTATGTGGGCAAGACAGATTTTGCGAGGCCCTGTTATGTGGCGACCTGAAGACGGATTTTATAAAATAATAATAATAATAAAAAAAAAAAACAATTAAAACTGCAAAGTTTTTATTCATTGTCATCTCCACTTTATACAGGGTGATTCACGAGCGTTGTGCCAAAAAGCTAGAGCGTGTAGGTTGAGTTGAGACAAGAAAAAAATCGTATGGGAGGGGGGGGGGGTCTATCCCCCCCCCGTTTAGCCGGGAGGGGCAATTTTCTGAAAAATTTACTTATTTTGTTTAAGAAAATATTAAAAATCAACGGCTTCGTTTACAACACCGTGTTATACCTTTCTGAAAAGCCAAAAACTTCTTCTTTCACTTTGTTTTTAAATTAAATTGTTTTAACGAATAGTTTAAAAAAAATAAATTTTCAAACTCAAAATTTTCAAAAAAAAGCAAAAAAAAACATTTTTGAACTAATTTTTTTCAAAATTTTATGTAATTAAGTACTAATTTTGTTTTAAAAATTCAGTATGTTTGTTAATTTTTAGTCAAAAACAGAAAACCGGATGCAAAAATGTCTTTTCGTTTTTGAGAAATTAAGAAAAAATCAAAACCGCTTTTTTCTAAAAAAAATCTTTGTTTTTATTTTTACCTATCTGGACTTTAAGTTTAATTTATTAGTTTAATTTATAAATTTAATTTTTTGTGATTGGAGTTTTATGAGGACTCAATAAAGTAGAAAAATATTAGATTTTCCCTGGATTACTCATTTTTTTCATTGATAACGTCTGCCATTGACCTTTCACTTCTAGCTCTCAGTGCTCTCGTCGGCGGATTCTTGAAAACATGCTACGACTTGGGCGCCATCTATTGGGATATCTTTCAGCGTAGAGTCTTTCAGCTTCCTGATCTCGACAAAAAGTTAAACCGTAGCAGAAGTTCCTGTCCGCTAACTCTTCTCGAGCGTATGAGTTTGTTATTGTTATGTGTTGATGAGTTAATATTTTAATTGTAAATGGTTGTTTAGTAAATATGCGATGCCTTTTATTTACCTATAGGTTGTTAATTGTTTTTTCATTCAAGAAAAAATGCAGTTTAATTATCTTAAGCCCTTAGCAGGTAGAACTCTTCGCCAGTGAGTGGCCGCGGCCCCAGGTATAGTAAGAAAAAATTACAGGTCAGTTTTCAGACGTTATCAATGAAAAAAATGGTTAATCCAGGGATAATGTAATACTTTTCTACTTTATTGAGTCCTCACAAAACTCCAATTTCAAAAATTAAAATTATAAATTAAACTAATAAATTAAACTAAAAGTCCTGATAGGTAAAAATAAAAACAAAGATTTTTTTTAGAAAAAAGTGGTTTCGGTTTTTTCTTAATTTCTCAAAAACGAAAAGACATTTTTGCATCCGGTTTTCTGTTTTTGACTAAAAATTAACAAACACACTGAATTTTAAAAACAAAATTAGTACTTAATTACATAAAATTTTGAAAAAAATTAGTTCAAAAATGTTTTTTTTTTTGCTTTTTTTGAAAATTTTGAGTTTGAAAATTTATTTTTTTTAAACTATTCGTTAAAACAATTTAATTTAAAAACAAAGTGAAAGAAGAAGTTTTTGGCTTTTCAGAAAGGTATAACACGGTGTTGTAAACGAAGCCGTTGATTTTTAATATTTTTTTAAACAAAATAAGTAAATTTTTCAGAAAATTGCCCCTCCCGGCTAAAAGGGGGGGAATAGACCCCCCCTCCTATACGATTTTTTTCTTGTCTCAACTCAACCTACACGTTCTAGCTTTTTGGCACAACGCTCGTGAATCACCCTGTATAGATACATTTCTTAGAGTGTATATTTATAATATTTTTTTTTTATTAAAGGAACAGCAATTTCCTGCTTTTAACTTTACTAAATTATTTAATTATTATTGTTTCGTAATTCAGCCTAGATGCAATGTCTGGCTCATTGTGTTTCTTAAATAATTTTTTATTAATTTTAACTATAAAAGACTCCTTTCAGCAGAGGCTGTACCTACTTACTGGAATTGTTCACAGAGAGAACAGGGTAACTTTGGGTTAGGGAAACGAAATAAAATAAAAAGGCGTAGAATTTGCTCATAAAACTTCATTATTTGGCTTTTCCAAATCATGACGGTGATTGTGCACATCCTTATCAATTTAAAATTAAGAGTAATTAAAGTAAGAAATAAACCTTAAATTGAAACAATGAATTTCTGTACCTATTTTCTCGAAAACTAAGAAATTTAAATTTTTTATTTTCATTCAAACTAACAATTAAATGTTAGTAGCTATTTAAAATTTCCAGAATGAAGATGAAAGATTTTAAACTTTTTTTTTAAACTTTTATGTATGAAGCTTAGTATTATAAAAACAGAGATGCTCTCTGCAAAAACAATGAAAAACTGAATTATACCACTTATGACACGTTCTAAGGAAAAATGAATGAATGAAAACAATGTTTCGGTTCATGTTATCTTTTTTCTCTTTTTGAATTGTGAGACAAGAAGTTGTTTATGTAATGCAATTAAAGATGAATATTTTCACGTTTTGTCCAGGTTAAAACAAAAACAGCAACTCTGTTTTCTTTTTTTCATGTTTTTTCTATTTTTCAAGAACAAGAATCAAATTAACAATGAAACTTACCTGATAACTCCTAAATTCAATGGCGCAAAAGTACGGTCCGCTAATGAACAATTTTAGTGTGATACTAGCTTAAAATGACGTTTGAGTTAGACTGAAACGTTATTTTAAGCTAGTATCACACTAAAATAGTTCATTAGCAGACTATAAGCTTGCGCTAATATTTGTAAATATTTGAGTGCGTTCCTGCCTTCCAACATACCTTAATATAAGACCTAAGTATGTCATGGGCCTAAAGTTTCGGACCACATCCAAAATCATTACTTCTAATGTTTTCGTGGTGAGTTTCAGAAAAACGTGTTATGACAATTTCAAAATTCAATCTAGTAACCTACTGTAAATTGAAAATGATTTAGTAAACAAAAGAGAATTATTGTCAGTTTCGGATCTCCAATAAATAACCAACTCGCTTGACTGTCTTGCACCCGCACCGAATGATCTTACTTTATTAATGTTCTTCCCTTTTGACTTGTATCCGTCAGTCAGAGTGCTGCCATATACTACAATCAGAATAGAAAAATCTCACATTATCTCTTTGTTTTTATAACGCGAGATCAAGTAAACGTAAGACAGTTTCCCATCTTATTATTTAGTTAATCTTTGCTAGTGGTATAGGGTGCAGCAAGAAAACTTGCTGATTTGCTTTTGGCACCAAGCGGGGGGGAGTGGTCGGATGTGGGTGGAGAGTGTCTCATTTTTTAGGGGACTTCCTGAAGTTTCATCTAAGCCGCAATCAGTCGACATCATGCAATGGTCGAAAGAGTAACGCGCATTTGCCTGCGAGGCTTACTTTTCCAACAGTCGTTCCATAATTTCCACTCAACGTGCAACAAAATCGCGTTCATGAAGCTCCTGCGCCAAAGCCAATTTGTAAGGATGGAATTGAAGATCCTGGTGAAAAATTCGTCTCACAGTGCGATCAGAAATGCCCAAAGCAACTGCATGTTTGCACGCCGAACGCCGCGCCGCGCCGGGGAGATCGCAAGACAGAAACTCTCACCCTCTCAATGTTTTCCTCTGTTCTGATTCTCCGGTGTGCTGGATGGGATTTCGTCACGTTTCCGCTCTCCCTGAATGTTTTCACCCACGAAACAATCGACTGCCGGCCAGGAACGCGACCTGCGGGATGGATGTTTAAGCGAGTACGGAAAGCACGTTGACTGAAAATTAGACTGTTGGAAAAGTAAGCCTCGCAGGCAAATGCACGTTGCTCTTTCGTCCAATGCATGATGTCGACTGATTGCATCGTAGATGAAACTTCAGGAAGTCCCCTAAAAAATGAGACACTCTCCACCCACATCCGACCACTCCCCCCCGCTTGGTGCCAAAAGCAAATCAGCAAGTTTTCTTGCTGCACCCTATACCACTAGCAAAGATTAACTAAATAATAAGATGGGAAACTGTCTTACGTTTACTTGATCTCGCGTTATAAAAACAAAGAGATAATGTGAGATTTTTCTATTCTGATTGTAGTATATGGCAGCACTCTAACTGACGGATACAAGTCAAAAGGGAAGAACATTAATAAAGTAAGATCATGTCGACTGACCGCGGCGTAGATGAAACTTCAGGAAGTCCCCTAAAAAATGAGACACTCTCCACCCACATCCGACCGCTCCCCCCCCCGCTTGGCGCCAAAAACAAATCAGCAAGTTTTCTTGCCGCACCCTGTACTTTGATTTGATTGGTAGGTTTCCTAGTAAAGAAAGTAAACGAATAAAAGAAGGGATTCCCCGCAATGGTCGGCGTGGCAAGGATTTACTCGCGATAATTACGAGACGTAAACAAATGTTGATATTTATTTCTTTTTTTATTTTATTCTCACTGAAGCAATGCATACAAAATTTTGAGGCGCGAGGCCCCTTTGACCGCGAGGCCGTGGGCGATGGCCCACGTCGCCCACGCCTTACGCCGCCTCTGCATTTGAGAAAACAAATTTATTCGTCGCGAATAGAATTGTAGTTGATACGAACTGCCAAAGTCTACTCGCGTTCCACATCATCCACACTCCCGACGAACAAAATATTCGCGCGCGTATAACCTCAAAAACCATTTTTGCCTTGTGTTTTGGCTGTCCATTCGCAACGAATTAAAAACTCTCATGTGAAAGAAATGTCAAAATCAACGAATTTTCGTTCATTCGTTGGTCGTTGTTCGTGCTCATGTGAATAGTGCTAAAAAGAACGCCAAGTTCTTACATGTAAAGGACTATTCACATGAGCACGAAAAACGACCAACGAATGAACGAAAATTCGTCGATTTTGACATTTCTTTCATATGAGAGCTTTTAATTCGTCGCGAATGAACAACCAAAACACAAAGCAAGAATGATTTTTGAGGTTATACGCGCGCGAAAATTTTGTTCGTTGGAGTGTGGATGGTGTGTGGAACGCGAATAAAGTTTGGCAGTTCGTTTCAACTAGAATTCTTTTCGCGACGAATAAATTTGTTTTCTCAAATTTACTAACATTTTTGAATAAAAAGTTAATTTTTGCATCATAAATCAAACATAAACTTTACTTTTATCGTTTTGTTGAAAATTTGCAAGGAAATACGGCTTAAAACGTATCTAAAATCAATTTTCTTCATTCATTCGTCGTTCGTTGGTCGTGCTCATGTGAATAGTGCTTAATATTATAAAGAGGAAAGGTTTGATTTTTTGTTTGTTTGAAATGAGTAGGCTCCGAAACTATACTATGTATATTAGGGTGGTTCTTATTTGCTTTTTTTCGAAAATCAATGAAGACATCTGCTCAATCGTCTCCAAATAAATAAAAAAAAATCCTCTAATTTTTTCAGATTTTTATCTATACCCCTTACTGGCTCTGTAGCGAAGTGAAATTCTAATACTAGGGACTTTGCGGCTGATTTCTTGATTATTCCCGTATATCTCCATTTCAGCTTTACCGATTTTGTTAAAATTTTGCACAATTATACTTAACATTACCCTTAATAATATTGCATTCCAAGATATTTTTTAAAATATATTCTTGAATAACAAAAAAATCGGAAAAAACCCATTTTGGTAGTACCTTTTGGGTTTATAACACTCTTTTCTAGATTTCTCAAAAACGGCTCAACCAATTTATCGGAAATTTCGTCAACACGTTTATATGCAATGTCTTAATAATGTTGCATACCAAAAAATTTCATAACGGTTCTTATTTCCCTGATTTTTTTTACAAGTAAATTAAAACACTTATGAAATTTTTTGGTATGCAACATTATTAAGACATTGCATATAAACGTGTTGACGAAATTTCCGATAAATTGGTTGAGCCGTTTTTGAGAAATCTAGAAAAGAGTGTTATAAACCCAAAAGGTACTACCAAAATGGGTTTTTTTTCCGATTTTTTTGTTATTCAAGAATATATTTTAAAAAATATCTTGGAATGCAATATTATTAAGGGTAATGTTAAGTATAATTGTGCAAAATTTTAACAAAATCGGTAAAGCTGAAATGGAGATATACGGGAATAATCAAGAAATCAGCCGCAAAGTCCCTAGTATTAGAATTTCACTTCGCTACAGGGCCAGTAAGGGGTATAGATAAAAATCTGAAAAAATTAGAGGATTTTTTTTTATTTATTTGGAGACGATTGAGCGGATGTCTTCAATAATTTTATCTTAAGGACCACCCTAATGTATATACTAATTATTATAAAGAGGAAAGGTTTGATTTTTTGTTTGTTTGTTTGAAATGAATAGGCTCCGAAAAAATTCTTTCACCGTTGGCAAGCTACACTATTCCCAAGTGACATAGGCTATGTTTCATTTAAAAAAAAAAATAGGTTAACTTGCCAATGTTAAAAACATACTTTTTCCACGCCATTAAAATAAACAAAAAAATATGATCAATTTCAAATATTGAAAATTATGTTTGTCAAATCTGAAATTATTTATGTAAATTGAAAATGTATTATTTTATGTCAGTGAAGAAAATATATTCGTCAAATATTGTTTTCCATCGACAAAAAAAACGTACACTTGACATTTGTTGCAGTCGATATATTTTCTTTTTTAGATTTATTGTTTTGAGATATAATGGGCGTGGGAGCGGGTAGTGGAGTAGCGGCTAAGTAGGTAGCGGGTAGCGCATAGCGTGGTGATGGGTAACGGGAGTGAGTAGCGGGTAGCTTGGTAAAAAAGTAGCGGTTAGTGTGTTGAAGTAGTAGGTAGCGGGTAGTGGGGTAGAGGTTTAGCGGGAAGCAGTTAGCTCTGGAAGGTAGGTGGGAAGCGGATAGTGTGGTAGCAGGGTAAAAAAGTGAAGGCACTGCGAAGCGTGGCAGGGTATGGCTAGTATTGAATATATTAAATCATAGAAGATAATACAACAGTATTAAAAGAAAATAGAAAATAGTTTGGCTGAAAATTTACAAGTTCACTTGGCAAGTTTTCGTTTGATGCGTGATTACAAAAATTTTAAAACTTGAACAGGAGCGAAGTGCTCCTGTGATGCACATACCTGCTGACTGCTGGACTTTAATCAGTTTAGATCTTGTCCAGTGCGGTCCACCATACGAGTCCATAAATGAGTATCGGTCTGAATACCGAAGTGTAAGTGTATAGTCAGTGGGTTATTTTTGGGGGGAAGCCCCATTTTGAGCCTATGGCCTTTTTACAAGTAAAGAGTGCTACAGTAGCCTTCTTTACTCTTTCATCAATACTTGCCGTCCAATTTAGTTTTTTGTCTAAGATAAGACCCAAATATTTGGCTTGGTCGGAAAGGCTTAGGGGTGGCGTAATTTGAGGAATTTTGTACCTTCTCGTAAAGAGCGCTAGTTCCCTTCGTCATTTACTACCATGTTCCATAAACGAGACGTAAGGACCCCACCTTGGAGGGTACCTCGATTCACCGATCTGGTGGTAATAAAACTCCTCATGCTGGAAATGACTGTCCTGCTATTAAGCATGAGACTTACTAGATCAATGAGTAATTTCTCTAGCTGACGTTGTTGAATGCTTCGATATCTAAGAAAGCTACTATGTAGAGTTTATTCTTTGTATTTAAGGAATATTTAATGCTACGCACCATTGTATGGAGTCCTGTTTCTACTGATTTTCACTTAGAGTTAGAGTAGGGTAAGGCGAGGAGGTCTCGACATGTAGGAGGTTTCATCAAACTCAAATTTCTCGCTTATTTGAAATTTGACTGAAATGACAATATCCTATATCCAACGCCAGAAAGCATGCCTTACTATTTTTCCTCTATACCGCTCAGTTACTATCAGTGTATAACAAATTAACTCGCGTATTGTTTCTTGTGAAGAGCAGATGTAATTTTGTTTCGTAAGTTCTTAAGTCATATTTTTTTTGTATTAAGTTTTTTTAAAGTGCTGTGTTGATAATAAAGTAAACTAAATAAATGTTTTTTCATAATTATAACCATTAGACGTAAATATTAAGGTGAACATTTTCTGAAGAAATTTATAAATTTGCACGTGTTAAAGGAGGTTTCGACATGTTTTGGGTAGGAGGTTTAGTCAAAATATCGAAACCTCATCCTTTAACTCTGCTTGTAATTTTTCCCTTTTTTATATTAAAACTTTATAAATTTTCAGTAAAAATGCCAAATATCTATAAAAAAAAGAATTCCTGATTTTTTTTATAAGGAAATTAAAATTATGAAATTTTTTGGTAAGCAACATTATTAAGACATTGCATATAAACGTGTTGACAAAATTTCCAAAAAATTGGTTGAGACGTTTTTGAGAAATCTAGAAAAGAGTGTTTTGGGCTTACAAAAGGTACTACAAAAATGGATCTCTTTTCCGATTTTTTTGTTGTTGAAGAATATATTTTAAATAATATCTTGGAATACAATATCACAAAGGATAATGTTAAGTATAACTGTGCAAAACTTTAACAAAATCGGTAAAGTCGAAGTGGAGATATACGGGAATAATCAGAAAATCAGCCGCAAAGTCCCTAGTATTAGAATTTCACTTCGATACAGGGCCAGTAAGGGGTATAGATAAAAATCTGAAAAAATTAGAAGATTTTTTTTTATATATTTGGGGACGATTGAGCAGATGTCTTCATTAATTTTCGAAAAAAAGCAAATAAGAACCACCCTAATATATATAAAATTAAATCCTGTTCTTGTGTAACCTAATAACTCGCAAACGACTGGACGGATTTGGCTATTTTTTTTTTATTTTGTTCGAGTTAGTCTGTAGATGAAACTTAGAGAAAAAATTTTAAAATCACTAGCGGACCCGGTACGCTTCGCTGCACAGACAATCTTCTGTGAAATTTTCATGGTTAATACTGTTGTATTCAGTGATGATTTCTGTGAAAAAAAAATGGAAAAACCTCATGGAAGAGTGGGAAAATTGGAAAAACCAAACAAAGGTCGGGAATAAGATATTTTGCTTGGAAAATTTTTTGTTACAAAATGGGTTTTCAAATGGAAAATGAAATTCCTTGGTGAAAAACTCGGAAAACTCATTGGTTTTCAAAGGGAAAACAATTATTGGAGTTGCTCTGAAGGGTGGCTGAACCCTCAACTAGTTAATTTATAATTTAGAGACTGCTTTTAATAACTTAAAACAAAAAAAACTAAAATTTACTTCATTTAAATAAGAACTAAAATTTGATTTAGAGCCAATTGTTCAATCAGCGAAACTGGCAATTAAGCTTATTAGAGCTTTTTCGTCAGATAAAGTCTATCTGACGATTAAAAAATCCAATTTTTTATTATCTGTCTACTAAACAATATCTGCTTGTTTATCTGACGATTGAAAAAACGGCTCTTAAATTTATTTTTTAATGACTGAATTTCTTATTTTTGTTTTGTTTTTTAACGTTTTATTGTCGTTTTGTTTTGTTTTACTATCTCTTGTTTTATTGCTTTTATAAAGATCATTTAAACCAAAGAAAAAAATATGTATATTTGTTTTTGTTTTTAATATATCTTTAAATTTTTTTCGAACTGTCGGAACCTCCTATGCCATGATAAAACCTCCTACTTAAATGTCGGAAGAACCTTCTACAGAGTAGGATGTTTCGTCACTTTTTCTTCTTTTATAAATTAATAATAAACTCTGATATGGTAAGTATTTCAAGTATTAAAAATTGTTTTTGTATAAGCTTACCTAAACCCTAATAAAGTTAATTTTATGTAAATAGAACTTTGTTTGTTAAAGCAAGTTCTAATATTTTGACGATATCCGTTAACGTGTCAGAACCTCCTCGCCCTACCCTACGCATGTTGAGCTGTGGAAATGAGACATGGTTGAATGAATTTCAATCAATCTTTCCAAAGTTTTAAGAAGGAAGGATGATATACTGATTGGTCGTTGGTCTTAAGGGTTAACGTGAGAGGGTTTCCCTGATTTTGGAATGAAGACTTCTTTTTGAATAAATCTCAACACTCAACCTTACACAGCTTGACAAAATGATCTCCAATGATGGAATGATCATTTTTGTAATTCGGCAGGAATAATTTCGTCTGGCCCTGGAGATTTATACGGATCAAAGCTATCTACAGCCCATTGCAGTTTTTTCCCGCGTTATTAGATCAACTGCGTCGTTTGTAATGGGTTGAGACTCAGATGTAAAGTCGTTTAATTCTAACATACTGAAAAGTGGGTGTCTAATAACAGATTTAGAAATTCTTCATTTGTGGTAGTCCACGAGCCCGCTTCAGTCATTAAAGCACTGGGGACTTTTTGAAATAATTTTTCAAGAGTCTTGATTCTTAATTCCCAGTCAGAGGGAGATCTAGTGTATTGAAGAGTTTGCGACTACTCTTCCTGAATGGTTCTAGTTCATTGTGCCACCAGTGAGGTTTCTTTTTGTCCTTTACAATGGTTAAAGGGCATGAAGTCCTCATTGATTCATTGAAGGCTTCGGTGAAATGATTCACATAGAGATCTAATTCATCTTTAGTGGAGGAGCGCTTAAGAAGATTGTGGTCAAGCAGATGTGCTAGTACCTTCCTGTATCGTTCCCAGTTTGTATTACGGTGATTGCGAAAGCCCGTTGACAAAGGATTCAATATATTTGAGAATTTTTCTTTCTTGATCTTGAGGATTGGAGATTAACAGCTCATTTGTTTCTTTTTCTATGTCTTTTTAACTTGTTGATGATTTAGATCTTGCTACAGGAAACCTTCGGACCTCAGAACATCTAGTTCTTAGCGTAATTAGTTCTATTTGCTTCCCTTCCCAATTTTAACTTTTTTGTATTGTTTTCATGACTTTTACTTTTCTTTCAGTGATGCTGATGCTTCTTGAAGAGATAAGCAAATCTAGAATGAGAAAACCGGCACCTGATTCTGGATTTTGAGCTGCATCCAGAATAATCAGTAATCTAGAGCCACAGATAATAAATTTATACAGATGTCTCATCCCTGCAGAAAAAAATGAAACATATTTGCTCTTAACTGACAACGCCTTAGCTGACAAGGAGCTTTTTGAAGCTTTTTTCCTTGCCTAAGTATTCATTTATGGGCAATGAGGCGAGCGAAAATAGATTTTTAATGCGTTAAGTGAATACGTTAAAGCTTTTGGAAAAAGCTTTTTTTTTGGTATAGCTTTCAGTTTCTATATCATTTCTCGCCATAAGGGTGAGACATCTGTATAAATTTATTATCTGTGCTAGAGCTTTGAAGAACAACTGTTTGGCTACTTCGGGATAAAAAATACTGAACATACACAGTAAAATGTCCTTTCCAGGATAATAAAACTTTCATCAAAGAGATAAACAACTTTATTTCATTAATTTACTCCCTTTAATCCTTTTTCTAAAAAAAAAAAAAAACTTTTCGATGATATTTCCATTCGATAACAATTGCCTTTGTTGGTAAAAATTGTCATGTGGTAAAAATGCCGTTTGGTGAAAAATGTCATTCGGCAAAAATGCAGTTTGGTGAAAAATGTCATTTGAAAAATTGAGAACTACGGGTTTCGAAAAAACATTGCGACACTAGTGCCATCTAGCGGGAAATTTTTGGTTCAGTGCCCGCTTGGTGGCGCTAATGTCGCGATTTTTTTCAAATCTGTAGTTCCAACTTTGACCGCCTAGGTCGCGCTAGTAACACCAAATGACATTTTTTTTACCAAACTGCATTTTTACCAAATGACATTTTTCACCAAACTACTTTTTCTCAAAAAGGAATTTTCTACCAAATTATTTTTTTTGCATACAAACCCCCTATCCTGAAATTTTGCAAAAATAAATAAAAGCACGGTTTTGGGATAACAAATGTTTTTTTTTTTATTATAACTATAAGTTTTTCTTTTACATATATTGCACCGCGAAATACAGTTATTTAATTTACATAAGCATATTGCTGTTGACAATTTAAATTGCTGGAAAAAGTTTGATTAGACTACGGCTATCGGAACCATTCCTGTGACATTGCGCCAAAGAAAGCAGCAGCTCCTGTTTTATGACTTCGTGATGTTTCTGCTTTGCGATTGGACTTCCTTGTTGGTGTCTAGAGAGGACGAAAAAGAAGAAACAGTTCATAAATGTGAGAAAAAACGAAGTAAAAAATGGTGCTAATGTGTTAGTCATACAGATATTTAAATACAATAAATACACTACTAAACTCTATTTACAGAAGCGTGGCATGGCCCTAGTGACTACCTGAGGCAGAGCTAGAAGTCCAGCGTTACCTAGAAGAAAGCCCCGAAAAAATTCATGCAATTGTTAATGAAAAACAAATCAACAAACACACAAACGTGAGTTGAAACACAAATAATAATAATCAAACAACACTGAACAAACAAGCATTACTTGAGAAGAAGTATTTTAAATTATGCACAATTTATGCTAATCAAAGGACCTGATGTCCTAAAAATATAATGACGAAAAAAAGAGAATTCATAAAGACAATAAAGAATAATCACTTGGAATGTACAAAAAACAAAACACAAGTCCCTTACCTTTTCAGCTTCCGAGTGCATTGGTGTCGCCGCCGTTGTCTTCCCACCACTCGCTGGATTATTATGCGTCGCCGCTGATCCCGGTGTAATAATAGGCAGCAACGGGAACCAAATCGACGTCGATGCATTCGAACTGAGTGTCAGGACGTTTGGGTCCTTCTCCTGCTGAACAACGGAACTAGGATTTTGCAACAAATGAGGAATTATCACTCCCAACTGGCAATGCATCTTCAAGACGGACTTCTTGACATTCAACGAAATGTGTTCGCTGAACAGTTCAAAGTCGAAAGGGTCAATGAAGTCCTTGAGAAGACTCGTAAACGAATTGAATTCATCGACCAGCGAACGATCATCACGACCGGTGAAGACCGATTGCAGGAATTTCGCATCGTAATACAGTTGCAGAGCCGCATTTTGACTTGAAGCAGTGAATTTATCGTCTTCGACGATTGACTTGTAGTGTTTCAAAATGCGTTGGATCAGCTGTGTGTTGAAGACGTGTAGGACTTTCTGCGGCAAGGTTTGTGGGATGTACAAGTTAAGTGCATTGGTGATGGAGAATAAATACTGTTGCAGGGATATCCGGGGCTGGCTGGGAATGCGGAATGTCGACTGGACGGGATTGTCCTGTTCGTCCTTCTGTTCGATTGTGACTGTCTCCCAATTCTAAAGAAAACAAAAATTGGTTAAAATTGTGATTGAAACCACAACAAAGTCAATACTCACCGCAAAATCTTCAAGAATCGTTTCATGTCCAATTCGTTTGGCAATCACTGGATTCTCGTCGAGAATCAACTCACAGACGCGCTTCCACATCACAAAGCCTTCCTCTTCCAGCAGAATACACACCCGAGTCCAATGCTCTAGGGTCTTCTTCTCGACCTGAGGTTGTGTTGTCCAATTTGTGGGCTCATAATACAATTGTGACAAACAAGCTCTCAAATTCGGACACAATTCAACAATGGCAGGCAACAGTCGCACTAGGAACAGCAACTGTTGCAGCTGTTTATCACAATTTGCCTTCTTCACATCGACCATCAGTTCACGCATCTGCTCCTCGCTGGTTTCTTTGAGGAATTCCACAAGCGAACGCTTCTCATCGGTTGTGGTTTCCTCTTCTTCGAGCAGTAAATTCGTTTCGCCTACAATTCCTGCCAAGTAGTCATTGAATTCCGTACAAATCGAAATGATGTCCCCATCAAAGCCTTTCGATTTCATGAGAAGTTTCTTGATCTTCTTGTCCTCACTGAGGGCGTCTTTCAGGCTCAATGGAAGGTCAGCCGCACTCTCGATCCACAGATCGTTGTTTTTTCTGTGTGCCGTTGTTTTGATGACCTTCTCGATTCTCTTGAACACTCCATCGTTGGCCTTGATCCACGACTGACGGATTATATCACGAATTCTTTGATTGATCAGCGGTTTGTATTGGAACTCGTAGAAATCCAACTTCTGGGCAATTCCAAAACGCTCACAAATATAACTCCAGCTTGAGTCTTGCTTCAGAGCTGCTACTGATTCTTTTTTGATTTCCTGAATGATCTTCATCGACGAGACCAGATTGAAGAGTGTCTTCAGATGGACGCCGGCAATGCTGGAACTGTCGTTCAGCCAAGTTTCAATGGTTGCCTTCACTTGGTCTTCGTTTAACGTCAACGAGTCGAATTTGGGTCGGAAGTTTGCAATGATGTCAGGCAACAAGTAGGCGAATTGTGCATCGTTGTAATCGATGTGGGTGATTGTTGGCATCGCGTGTTGGAGTTCGTCAAGCCTTTGCGAAAGTAAACCTTTGTTGTTTTCTGCGGAAACAAAAAATTATATCAGAAAATTTATCATTTGTTTCCCTAGATATGATCGATGTTCACGAACAAGTTTGTTTTGTTTTGAATTAATTCGAAACAAGTTCAATTATTCAAATGTTAACATATTTTTGAGGTGTGAAAGATCCTCCCTATTTAGGTGATTAGGCAAAGAATTGAGTATTTAAGAGCCTGAACGAATTCCGACTTTCAAGCAGTTACAAGAACTAAAATATTCAACACAATGAGAATCTTAAATGCATTTCTGTTGTGCTTTTTCCTATCAATTACGATTTCCTTGGTTAGGCTAGAGGTTTTCAGTTTTAGAAAAAACAAAATCAATTTGATTTTCTTTTCAGAGTTTTGTTGCTTCTGAAGATTCTACATTCACAACTCCTGCTGGTATATCAACTCCTAGTGATATGTCAACCGCTAAAGACAGAAAACATACAACAGCTGCTCCAAAACAGAATGGCGGCAACGGAGACGATGCAGCGTTTTCAGGCAATCCGGCAAAACAATTTGGAAAGACAATTTAAATACAAACAAAAATGAAATGTACTTAATCAAAAAATAAAATAAATAAAGTTGCAAAAGCATTTCATAAAAAGTCAACAACATCTTGACAGCCACTCTAACCTTTTCTAACGTTACCTGCCTGTGCACAGAATCTGTTGGTGTTTCGATATTTTCTACACGAATTAAATAATTTGCAAAGAATGTGCCTTTACAAACTCCCTAGTTGCCATTAACTGTCGGTCGTCTCTTATGGAGATGGCACAGCAGTGCAGAGCAGTTAAACATTCACCTCTCTTGGGTGCTGGGCCACAGAGTCATGGAATAGGATGTAGGTCCGACCGAAGGTCGATTTTCCGCCGAAGCCGAAGCCGAATATTAAGGCGCGTCCATATTATGCCTAATGATGTCGATCGGCCTGGGCTGCGCTGCACATTCTGGTCGGCACATTCGGTTTTGCATGACGTCTACATTGATTTGCAGTGTGGAAGGTGCCGAACAAAATACTTTGAACAAAACGCTACCGAAAAACACGTAGGGTAGTGGCACCTGTTACCGAACGTCCCCAGTGACCGAACACTTTTGAGAAATATGGTTGTAGTTTCGTTATTTAAACGTTTTTCGTAATGAAAACTTCACAAAAACTTGTGGGCATTTTTTTCTTTACAAATAGGTAAAACGTTTCATTAAAACTAATATGTATATCCTAAGAGAGCAAAAAATTCAGTTCAGTGGTAGGTTTCCCTCGATACGGTTTTGATACTTTTTGCAGAAAAAAACTAGATTAGGACTTCCTGAAAAGTTGCTTTGAAGGAAAAATATTTGAGTAAATTCTTTTCCCAGCGTTTTAAAATAATTAAGTATGCCAGATTATTGATATTTTAAATTGTTTAATGAAAAAAAGTAAAATTATGCTATGATTTTTGACTGTTCGAAGAAAGGAAACTAAATATTACCGAGTTGCCTTAATCGAACAAATGTGTTCGGAAATAGGAAACAGTGAAAAAAGACAAAATCCTATTTTCGAACACCCTTTTCTTTCATGTTCGAGAATCTGTAAGTTTCAATTAGAGGTTTTTTCAATATGTGATATATATGTGATATGTGATATAATTGAACCTAGATGATCCTGAAGGGTTACATGGATACTTGAGTGATTTACGAAATATTTCGATGGCCTAATTTTGGTGGAGGTTCACTGATGATATGGCGATGGTGAGCTTTCCCTTCAGTAGGGTGTTTCGAAATTCGATTTACGTCATCAAAAATCAACAGCCGGGATTATGTTTCAGTGCTGCGCATCAGTTTGATACCTGTTTGGCTGATCACTATGATTTCTCAGCGGGACAATACTAAAATTCATACAAATCGGGAAACAACTCATTGGTTGGAGCTTAATTCGATGACCTTGATGCAACTGCCCGATATTAATCTCATAGATACAGAATCTTTGGGTAATCAAAGACAGGAGAATTTATGGAGAAGGAAGAAGCTACGGATCTGCAGGAGAGCTTAAGAAGCTCTGCAAAGAGAATGGCTTATAATTTATAAGTCAGTTTTAACAAACTTGGTCAAATCCATAAAAATTTCAAATCAATTCCTGATAAGAGATGTAAAGGGTTTTTCAATAAGAGGTGTTATTTTGATATTCAAAGAAAAGTGGCATTTTTTAGGCTAAATGATGTTTATTTCATTATAAAGAGGAAGGTATAATGGAACACAACATCAGCTAAATGGCTGCCACGACCACGCTTACAGGACCATATCCTTTTCATGAAATTTTCCATAACCAAATAGCAAAGTGGCTGCCCTATGTCCTCGATAGCCTCACGAATTCCATCTTTGAGGTCTTGAATCGACGCTGGGCTGTTGGCGTAGACCTTATCTTTCACGTGGCCCCAAAGGAAGAAGTCGCAAGGTGTTAAATCACAAGATTTCGGTGGCCAATTGTGATCACCTCTTCGAGAGATAACACGGTCCGGAAACTTTTCCCGTAAAAGATCGATGGTTTCATTGCTTGTGTGGCACGTAGCGCCGTCTTGTTGAAAGAAAACGTTGTTGTTGAAGCGGTATTCAAAATAACACCTCTTATTGGAAAACCCTTTATAAAAAAATAAACGTTAAAAAACTATTAAATTAACAAAATTAATTTTTTGAAAAATGTTGTTTGTTTAAAAAAGCTATCAAGTCCCTAACTATTATTTAACATTTTTTTCTCGAACCTTGGTGTGACAACTTCTTCCTACATATATTGAAGATTTTCAAATATAAATCGCACTGACTATTCGAAAAATAGAACTTAAGTTCATATATTTATTTTTAAGATAAAACTAAGTACCTATAAAGATATTTTAAATGAGACTTTTATTTATTTTATTCTTGCCAATTGATCATACTATTACATAGGTACATTTTTATATAATGAAAAATATGAAAAAATAAAGAAAATTTTGGCTTCAAAATGGTTTTCTAACAACTAACGACTTTTTGGTTCCAGTGTTCGATAATAGGAAACTCCGTGTGTTCGTGTTTATGAAAAAAAAGAGTATCAAACATGAAAATATTTGAGATAATAATTCAGAAAAAACTAAAATTGCAATACTAAACTCAGTTAAAGTATTTTTTGCAACATTTTCTTTCCTCATAGTCCGTTAACTGGTGCCACGACCCTACCAACATTTCTTTGAAATCACTGAATATGCACTTCAGACAAAAATACAAATAGAACTGTAAATTTAACGACAAACCAAAAGTCACGAGCTGTCAACGAAAAGTGATGAACGGTTCGGCATCGGCACGTCCACATCCACACTTTATAATTCGGTTCGGGTTTCCGTCATCGGATATATTTGATTCGGTTTGAAATCGGTTCGGTTCGGGCTGGCTTTCGGCATGAACCAAATTTATCGGCCATCGGGATCGGGACGTCCAGACTCATTCAGCATCAGCTTGACTGATGGGCGTCATTCCCGGACGCGCCTTTACGCTAACAGAAAACCTTCGGCCGAAGCCGAAGAATTCTCATTTCGAATAAAATAAAAGTACAAACGATGTGAGAAAATGTGTATGGCACTTTAAAGAATTCAAAAATTGACATTTTTTCTCCTACGATTTTACACTTCTAAGCACAAACTTGTGTGTCCAACAATTTCAAAAATTCAAAAATTGTTTTTTTTTTTCGGCGCGTACTACTTCGAAGGTATTTTCTTTTGGCCGTATTCGACAGAATCCGAAGCCGAAGCCTATAAGCTCCGGTCGGACACTAGCAGGATGCCATCAGGGATGCTAACCACGGTTGGGATAACATCCCAGGTAGGTAGGTAGGTAGGTAGAAATGGCTGTCCTACTCACGCGTAGGACACAATAAGCGCTGAGTGCACCGTTTTGATACCATACCTCGTGAGATTCCATGTATGTTTCGCACGTACAATCCTATATATAATGTCGTATTATTCTCCTACCCTACGGCCTAAATGGAGTGCTCTTTTCCTTGCCAAGGCCGGATAATTGCAGATAAAGTGTGGGATTGTTTCTTTTTCATCCTGGTCCTCACAGCTACGGCAGAAAGAGTTATGTCTGTTGTATACCCAATTTGCCGCATGCTCCCCTATAGGCCAATGTCCTGTGCAGGTAGAAACAATCCTGGCTATGTCATGCTTTGGTTTGGAAATTAAATTGACTGATTTTGGTTTGTTATAGGTGGTTCAGATTTTCTTAGATATAACGCAACTGGTTAAGCTATTCGACCTATGGTTTGCTTCTTATGTGTGTATTTTGTCAGGATATTGCCCTTCATAACCCCAAAAGGAGCATATACTCTCACCGCCAATCAGTGGCGGCGCAAGACCAAAATTTTATGTGGGCAAGACAGATTTTGCGAGGCCCTGTTCGGTGGCGACCTGAGGACGGATTAAAAAAAAAAAAAATATTCTTTAATTATTGTTTCGTAATTCAGCCTAGATGTCATGTCTGATTCAATTGATAAAACAGACAAAGCTGAAAGTCTTTCCTGGCTCATGTGTATCTTAAATAATTTTTTTTATTAATTTTAATTTTGAAAAAATTCTTTCAGCAGAGGCTGTTCTTATTGGAATTGTTCAGAAACAGGGTAAATTTGGGTTAAGGAAACAAAATAAAATAAAAAGGTGTAGAATTTGCTCAAGGAACTTCATTATTTGACTTTTCCAAATCGTGACGGTGATAGATATTCTGCACATCCTTATCAATTTAAAATTAGAGTAAGTAATTAAGGTAAGAGAATATTTTAAATTAAATTGAAACAATGAATTTCTGTATTTTCTCGAAAATTAAGATATTTAATTTTTTTAATTTCATTCGAACTAGCAATAATAAATGTTTTAGTATTTTTAATTTCCTGCACTGAGGTATGAAGATGAAAGATTTTAAACTTTTTTTTGAAACTTTTATGTATGAAGCTTAGTTTTAGATATTAACACAGAGATGCTCTCTGCAAAAACAATGAAAAACTGAATTGTGTTCGTTTTTGGAAACGATAAGTGGCCGAGAGATTTATGACACGTTCTAAGGAAAATTGAATTATGACACACCGAACAATTTTTCGGCTCCTTTATGTTAGTTTTGAAACTGAAAAAAATCTAGGTACATAATTTTTTATGTTACCTTTTTCCACTTTTTGAATTGTGAGACAAGAAGTTGTTTATGTAATGCAATTTAAGATGACGAATATTTTCACGTTTTGTCCAGGTTAAAACAGCAACACTGTTTGCTTTTTTTCAGGTTTTTTCTATTTTTTTACGAACAAGAATCAAATTGACAATGAAACTTACCTGATAACTCCTAAATTCAATGACGCAAAATTATAGTCCGCTATTGAAAAATTTAAGTGTGATACTAGCTTAAAATGACGTTTGAGTCATGACTGAAACGTCATATTAAGCTAGTTTCACACTAAAATTGTCCATTAGCGAACTATAATTTTCCGCAAATATTTTTAAATATTTGAGTTCGTTTCTGCCTTCCAACATACCTTAATATAAAAAAGACCTTATAATATAATATAAGACCTAAGTAGGTATGTCATCGGGCTAAAGTTTTGGAACACATCCAAAATCATAACTTCTATTGTTTTCGTGGTGAAAAGAAAAACGTGTTATGACAATTTCAAAATTCAATATAGTAAATTTGCAAAAGAGATAATAAACAAGAGAATTTTCAGAATAGAAAATCTCACCTCATGTCTTTGTTTTTATAACGTACATTTATTCATGTACACGAAAATAAAAAAAAATGGAAATTGCGGGATCTAGGGAATAAAACGCAAGACAGTTTCCCATCTTATTATTTAGTTTTAGTTAATCTTTGCTTACGACTGCGTTGCGGACGTGTGGTATTTTGATTTGATTTGTTGGCAAAGAAAGTAAACAAATAAAACAAGGAATTCTCCGCACTGGTCGGCGTGGCAAGGATTTACTCGCGATAGTTACGCAACGTAAGCAAATGTTGCCAAACTAAAAAAAATATTTCACAACAAAATTGATTAATTTCTATTTTTATTTTGTCGCTGCACAGAGTAGTGTACAGCCAACTCAATCATAATCTGGAGCCGAAGGATTATTTTCGGGATATGTACAGCGTTGAAGAGATTTCGTTGATGTTGAAGCTGCGTGGTGAACTCATCCCTCTTAATTTCACACCACACAGAGAAGATTTACCAATAATATGCTCCTTATGTAATCTACAAGAGAGAGAAGATGTTTTTCATTTCATGGGTAAATGTTCATTTCTTAAGGTCATAAGAAGAAACTTTTTTGGAACTGGCTTTTTGACTGAAAATGAAATTGTATCATTGCTGAACGAAGTTGACGTTTAGAAATTGTATAAGTACTGTAAACTGGCCTTAAATTATAGGGAAAAAATTATTAATGAGAGTTTCTGAGGCTAATTAAAAGTTTGCTATTTAAATTAACTTATTGTACTATGTTCCTCATTTGTTTTTTTAATTATTGTGACGGTAAATTTTATTTCAAAATTAGTATTTGAGAATCAAGCCATGCTTTTTGATTTTTGTAAACAATTGTAAAATTACATGGAAAAAATAATAAAAATCTTTATCTATCTATCTATTTTTATTTTATTCTCACTGGAGCAATACACAAAAATTTTTGAGGCGCGAGGCCCCTTGTACCGCGAGGCCGTGGGCGATGGCCCACGTCGCCCACGCCTTACGCCGCCTCTGCCGCCAATAAGTTGTGAAGGGCTGATCCTTGCCTAGCTAACTCATCTGCCTTCTCATTCCCCTCATAGCCCCTATGGCCCGATATCCAGATTAGAGAAACGCTCAGCGCTAGTTCCTTGAGGGCCCCCTGCATTGCTGGACCAATTTAGAGGATGATAAAGCTGAATCAATGGCTTTAATAGCTGCCTGACTATCTGTTAGTATAGCTACATTTTGGTTCTGTTGGATATTTTTAAGGGCTATACAGGCTCTTTATCTCTTACAATTCTTCCTGGAATACAATGGCATAGTCGGGAAGTCTATAGGATTTTTAAATCTTAAGAGATGCACAGAAGACACCTGCACCAACACCGCATTCCATCTCCGAACCATCCGTGAAGATAGTTGTGTCGAAATCTTTCGTCACATCGCCTTCTTCCCAGTAGGTTCTTGACTGGAACAAGACAGACTTTTAACTTCTTTGAAGTGTTTAAGGTAAGAAGGATGCAGTAATCGGTTGTGGTGGAAGGATGTCTGATGGTATCAGGTTTGTTTGATTGCAGTGCCCGTAGAATTTGGTTTTCCAGCAGCCTATTTCCTTGAGTCTCAAGATACTGCGGACTGCAGGACACCTGATATTTAATGAAGAGGTCAATCAGAAGAAAGTCCGGGATGACGTTTAGTGCATCCGTTGGACAGGACCTAATTGCCCCTGATATCCCTACGCAAGCATTTCTCTGCACCTTTTTAAGCTTGTTTACTATGTAAGATTTTCGTAGAGCAGGCCACCAAACAATGGATCCGTAAACAAGTATCGGTCTTACAACCGCTGTGCATGTCTACTTGATCATTTTTGACTGGAGGCCTCACTTTTTGCCGAAGGTTTTGTTGCAGGCGTAGAAGGCAACGCACGCCTTCCTCACCCGTTCTTCAAGGTTAAGCTTCCAGTTTAATTTGTTGTCTAGTATTACGCCCAGATATTTAGCACTGGAAGACAATGTTAGTGATTGACCGTTTAACCAAGGTAGAGTGAAGGGTGGTACCTTGCTTTTGGTGGTGAAAATCACCAATTCGGTTTTGTTGTTGTTAACACCTAGTCCACAGCCCGCAGCCCAGGTGCATACTTTCTTCAAAGCCATATTAGTGATTTCACTGATCACACTTGGAAATTTTCCTGAAACTATAAAATAACATCTCAATTCCCCACTTGTACGGCTTACCAAACAATTTGGCCCAGTATTAATCCTAAAAGAACAAAGGATTTAATATCTCTGAAAAGACTGCTTATAAGCTCCCTAGTATGCGAGTCTTCTCTAATGATTTTTGAAGAAGCTGCATGGACAAAGAGGAAGAGGAAACAATTCCTCATTCGCTATGTTCATACCCTGCACTCTTCATAAGAAGGAAAACTCGCCTCACAAAATGACACCAGCGAACTGGCCAGCGCAGACATTAAAAGTCACTTTCGCTTTGTAAAAAGTTCCAAATGGTTCAATGTGCAGAAAGTACCCTAGATTCATGTGGTATCACAATAAGTTCGGAAATTTTACCGTAAAACGAATGAATCAATCAAGGTCACCGAGCACGAACTGAAGACTGTAAGGACCAGCAGTGAAATATTGTAGTAGAGTTTCAGTCAATGCTGGGGATATGGAAAGACCACATCTGAAGACCGTACAACGGCGATGACGAATCAAATTCCGCTCACAGACAGAATGAACTATTCAACAGCAAACAAACAAAGCCGCGGAGATGACGGCATCCCTGCCGAACTTTTCAAAGCAGCCGGCGATGACTTGCATGCACCAACTCATCTGCAGAACATGGTCGGCTGAATGTCTACCTTGGCTTTGCTATCAACACGGGCAATGACATCAGCGACGAGATCAGAAGTAGAATAACTCTTGCTAATCGGTGTATCTTCGGCCTAGAAAGGAATTGAGTATTAAAGCCCTCTCCCCAACAACTAAGGTGACGCTCTATAAGACCCTCATCATCCCCGTCCTGCTATATGGTGCAGAAGTATGGACCCTATCAAAAACGGTCTCTAGGCCGGTTCGAGAGAAAAGTTCTACGGAAGATCTATGGTCCTGTCTGCATAAATGGCGAATGGAGGAGAAGATTTAACCACGAACTGTACGGGCTGTACAGCAACACTGACCTAACTAAAATAGTGAAGGTCCAAAGACTCAGATGGCTTGGTGACGTGGAGAGGATGGACACCAATAATCCGGCCGTGGAGTCTTCCAATCCACCCCAGAGGGACGACGCAGTAGAGGAAGACCAAGACTCAGGTGACACCCGCAAGTTGCAGATGACCTCAACCAAATCGACGTGCCAAACAAGCTTGCTTGTGACCGACCTGGCTGGAGAGGTTTGTTGGTTGAGGCCCAAGTCCACCCCGGACCGTAGCGCCATCTTAAGTAAGTAAGCAAGCAAGCGAGCGAGAACTGCACCAATCGCTAAAGTTTTACCGATCTCGGGCATTTTTGAACGGTGAGATTCGCACTTTAATGAATTGTTAAACGGTCAGCGTACCGAAAAAAGACTATTCCACCATTTTAAGATGGCAGTCTCGTGTTGCAGCCGCATTGAGGATGTCAAAAAGGCTATTTACCGGCAAAAGGCAAACAAAGATCAAATAGCGATGGCATACGAACTGAGCTGGTCGAATGGTTTCACCAATTAAATTCAACATGGAGTTCTTATAGTACAGAGAAAAATGCCGGATGGCTGGAGAAAAGGCGCCAAAAGTGCACCATTTATCTGGAAAAAACATCGTCCTCCTAATATTGTTGTCAATTTTACAAGATCAGAAAGTCCTAAAGGCGAGTAATTCTTTTGACCAACGAATCCGAGCACTGAATTGGTTGTGTGGGTACCCGGGAACATCGAAAACTCCAAGATCTTTTACTGAGATAACTGGGGTTAAAACATTGATGTAGTGCATTGTAGTTCATCACGAAAAGGCAATTTTAAAAGATTTGATAAAATCAGAACAAACAAACCATCACACGCATTTGGCAGACAAATCACTTTACAACAACTAGAATTCTATATAATAGTCTCCAATGTTTATATTTCAGTTCTGAATGTTCGTCGATGAATAAAAATGTCAACTACGATGTCAAACACTTTGTTTGTAATTTCCTTTGGCCTAATTTGTTTAATGGTGCGAATAAACGATTAACCTTTGAACTTGTTTTGTATTCAAATCTTTAATTTCTTTTTCCATTTGAAGAATCTTGCGAGCCCTGAAACTCAAACGGATGAAACAACTAAGACTACATCTGATTTATCTTTTTCAACTGATCACCAAACTCCTGTTCAGTCATCAACTTATTCCTCGGATCTTCCTGGACGGACTGTGTCTTTCTTTGAAAATCCTGTTGGTGCTTTTAAGAAGAATATGTTGTAAATGAATTAAGTCGCTGGAATATTGAAATAAATAAAAGAGTTGAAGAGTTTGTCAGTATCTTCTACTTTGATAAGCAGATTTCCGATCATTCTTATATTTGTAAGGGTGTTCTGGAGAAGCATGTAGCCATTGATCCCCAAATATCTTGTTTTAATAAGAAAAGGTATAGGCAGAATGTGCCTTAGGTTTCGAGAGGAAAGTTCTTCGGGTTATCGTTGGCCCCTTGTGCATTAATGGGGAATGTAAGTAGAAGATGCAACAGCGAACCTTACTGGCTGTACACGGACCTAGCCAGAAGGATCAAGGTCCAGCGACTCAGGTGGCTCGGTCGGCGGATGGACACCAATGCTCCGGCCCGGAAAGCCTTCGAAACAGTGACCGAGGGACGAAAAATTAGAGGAAGACCGCGACTTAGGTGGCGAACCCCAGTGGAAGAGGACCTCCATCAGCATGGAGACATGGTCTGATATTAGACAAAAAATTAAGTTGGAAACCTAACATTCGAGGTAGAGTTAGGAAAGCTACAGTAGCTCTTTTTTCCTGCCATAGGAAGCAAATGGGGTTTTCAAGCTCACATAATAGTAGGAGAGCCGCTGAAGACCGACCTTCACCGAACTGTTAACCGGCTGAAACTTTTTTTTATGAAATTTAGTTTGAAAACATATATGAATATGATAGCTTGCCTAACGAAAAGTGTGCCAGGCTATATTAAATTTAACTTTATTTTAATCAATAACTAACTCCTCCTTCACCCATATGTTAAAATAAAACGTTGTGACACAAAGCCATATGTGTAAGTAGGCTTGAGACAAGAAAAAAAATTGTATGGGAGAGGGGGGCCTATTCCCCCCGTTTAGCCAGGAGGGGCAGTTTTCTGAAAAATTGGCTAATTAAAAAAAAAAATATTAAAAATCAACGGCTTCATCTACAACAACGTTTTATACCTTTCTGCAAAGCCAAAAACTTAGGCTTTCATTTTGTATTTAAATTTGATTGTTTTAAATAATAGTTTTAGAAAAAATAATTTTCAAACTCAAAATTTTGCAAAAAAAAAAAAATTTGTTAAATTTTTAGTTAATTTTTTCAAAATTTTATGTGATTAAGAACTTATTTTGCATTCAACATTCAATAATGTTAAAAATTTTGAATATAAAACACAGTAACGTAAAAATAAAAAAGTTTTTTTTTTAAAGCAAAAAGTGATTTTGGTTGTTTCTTTATTTCTCGACAATGGCAAGGTATTTTTCAATCCGGTTTACTGCGTTCAACTAAAAATTAAAAACAGCATTGAATGTTGAAAACAAAATTAGTACTGACTAACATAAAATTTTGAAAAAATTAGTTCGAAATTTAAGAAATTTTTTTTTTTCAAAATTTTAAGTTTGAAAATTAATATTTCTAAAATTGTTATTTAAAACAATCAAATTTAAATACAAAATGAAAGCCTAAGTTTTTGGCTTTGCAGAAAGGTATAACAAGTTGTTGTAGATGAAGCCGTTGATTTTTAATATTTTTTTTTTAAATAAGCCAATTTTTCAGAAAACTGCCCCTCCTGGCTAAACGGGTAAACGGGGGGGAATAGGCCCCCCTCTCCCATACAATTTTTTTCTTGTCTCAAGCCTATTTACACATATGGCTATGTGGCACAACGTTTTATTTTAACATATGGGTGAAGGAGGAGTTAGTTATTGATTAAAATATAAAGTCAAATTTAATATAGCCTGGCACACTTTTCGTTAGGCAAGCTATCATATTAATATATGTTCTCAAACTAAATTTCATAAAAAAAAGTTTCAGCCGGTTAACAGTTCGGTGAAGGTCGGCCTTCAGCGGCTCTTAGACTATAACCTATTGGCTATATACATCGGTCATCCGACCAATACTCGTGTACGGGCTTGCAGTATGGTGGACTGCACTGGAGAAAGTCACTGCGACAAACTCAGTAGAGTCCAACGCCCTGCATGTCTTTGCATAAGCGGGGCATTGAGAACAACACCCTCAGCGGCGCTAGACACTCTCTTCTATCTGACACCCCTCGACATCTTCAGCACGCAAGTGGCAGCGAGTAAAGCTATAAGACTCAACGCCTCCTCTCAATGGACCAGCAATAATGTGGGACATTCCATCATTTTGAATTTCTTCGGTTCTATACCAAAGTCCATAGACCCTCCATCATTGTAGCGTCTTGAAAGCGGAAATTTTAACGATCAAAGAGTTTCTATCTTGGCTAAGATAAAACGTGATATCAACTTCTGATATCCGCATCTTTTCTGCAATAAAATTTCTCGACGGTGTATCATCAAACTCTCAAGCTGCCCTCGATTGTCGATCATCTCTTATGGAGATGGCGCTTAAATATTCACCTCTGTTGGGTGGCGGGCCACAGAAACAACACAGGAAACTGTTGAGCCGACCAACTCGCTAAAAATTTAACCGATCTCACCTGAAAGGGAAATGAAAGGTATACCGATAGCTACATGTGAAGTTATGCTTAAAGAAACAGCCTTAACGATAACAAGCTCTAGGTGGTATAATTTACCAACATGCACACTGCACAGCCACAAAAGTATGGCCGTCACTTCAACACTATTCACAATGGACGTAGAAGGAGAGGAAGACCGCGACTCAGGGGGCGCACACAAGTGGAAAAGGACCTCAATCAACTTGGAGTGCAAAACTGGAGACTGCTAGCTAGGGACCGAGCTGGCTGGCGAAGACTGTTGATTGAGGCCCAAGTCTACACCAGACTGTAGCGCCACCTTAAGTAAGTAGAGGCATATGTTGGCCTGCATTAAATACATTCTATCTTTCCTTCTTAATGCTGTGTCTTTGAAACCCCTTTGTAGTACACCCATAAAAAAAACATTCAGTGGCAATTGCAAAGGCTTCAGAGAAGGACTTGGACAAAATGTATTGGTAGACCTAGACACTTTCGGTTCTCCGGAACGCAGACAAATCGGCGATACACTTACTCAAAATTAAGCAGGAAACAGGATATGTCAAACTTTTGTCATGGATGTTAAAAGACACACTTAGGGCAATTGAAGGCCAATTGTGATACTACATGAATCTAAAAGACTTTCTTCGAAAGCTCAATGAAACCAATTAGAGTTTTTTACGAAACGTGGGAGATTAATTATATTAATGTGTTCGAGATCGTTGAAATCATTATAAAAGTATTCTCCTTAGTGAATCTTACGTTTATGAGCCAGAGCAGGACAGGTGCAGAGGAGGTGAAGGACTGTTTCCTCCTCTCCTCCTCATCCCTGCAGCTTCTGCAGAAATCATTAGAAAATACGCCTAGTCGCGCGGCGTGTCTTCCTATTAGACAGTGTCCTGTAATGACACCAATTAACGAGCTTATATGCAATCTGCTTAGAGATATAAGGCACTTAGATCTCTTTAAGTCCAGATTAGGCCAAATATTTTTCGTCGCCTGACAGGTGGTTATGTTATTCTACTTGATGTTAGTTCTCTTAATAGCATCTTGTTGTTGCAAGAGTTGGCATGTAGCCATTTCTGGTTTAATGGGTAGTGTTGTACCATATTTGGCGAGTTCATCGGCTTTGCAGTTTCCTGGAATGCCTCTATGGCCCGGCACCCAGTGAAGGTGAATGTAAAACTGTTGTGCCATCTCCATTTGAGACGATCGACGTTTTTGGACCGTAATTGAGTTTGTAGAGACAGAGTCCAGGGATTTTATAGCTGCCTGACTATCTGAGAAAATCCGGATATCAGATGTAGATACCACGTTTTCTCTGAGCCAGGACAGGACCTCCTTAATCGCCAAAAGTTCTGCCTGAAACACGCTACAATGATTTGGAAGGCTGAATGAGAGACTTAGTTTTAGTCGTTCGGAGTACACACCTCCAACAACCCCATCACTAGTTTTCGATCCATCTGTATAGAAGTGGATTGCCTCGTCTTCCAGGAATGTTTTATTTTCCCAGAAGGATCTGGGAGGTATAGAAGTTTGGAAGTTTCTATCGAACTGTAGTTGGGGAATGTGTAGTATGTGTGCTTTGGAATTGATTCTAGATAATTAAGAATAACAGAGTGGCCAATGTTATTGTTAGTCTACTGTGAAGAAGCATTCAGGCGAATAGCAGAACTAGCAGCTATTTGTTTGCTGATTATATCCAGAGGTGTCCGATAGAGTAGGGTGTCTAGTGCCGCAGATGGGGTCGTACGAAGTGGTCCGCTTATACTTAGGCATGCTGAGCGTTGGACTTTACTAAGCTTATCGCAGTTCATTTTTACGTCCAAGGCAGTCCACCATACTGTCATACCATAAAGAAGCATCGGTCTGATTACCGATGTGTATAGCCAGTGAGTGATTCTGGGTTGCGGACCCCATTTACTGCCAATGGCTTTCTTGCAGGTGAAAAGATTTTTGTAAAATTTGTTTCTCCTGAGAAGATACAAATGATAAGGTCTACATTTCGTGTGTCGGTAAAATGTTGTGAGGCTTGTTAGATCCAGTCGAATGCAAGCCCTATTTAATTAGCTGAAGTGTTAAACATGACTTTAGCAATTAAATGTGACAACACCTGATCAAATCAGTTGTGGTTCGCTGGAAAATATAAACAAACGATAACAGTTTTGATAAGAACAGAACATGCGAACCAACACGGAATCTGAATGATCCATCCAAAAGGCTATAAGTTTCGTCATTTTACGCTTACAATATTGCTGGAACTATGGCGGGTTTACAGTGTTTCAGTGTGATCGCTATCGGACCAGATAGCATCATTAATTGCTAGGTTACAAAAAAAATCCCATTTTTTGTGATTTAGGAGCTATTTAAGAACCCGCGATTGTATTTTGTGATACAGATTATTAAGGAGCCCTGCTGACAATGAAAACTTGGATCATTTTGTTGGGAATATTGTTAATCCTGGTTGGGACTTCAAACTAAGAGCCCGCAGCAAATCTGCCTTGACTCTCTTTGTGACTTGACAGAATTGCCATTGGCTCTTCGACCATTAGGTTTTGTTGAAATTGAAATATTGTTTTATTTCTTTTTTATAGAATTTGGGAACTGCAAAATGCGATCCGCCACCTATTCCTGGACCAGACGGCCCATCGGATTTAGGGTCATCAGAAATACCGGACGATGTCAAACATTGCTTTCAACCACCACCCCCGGATGCTAAGCAAATAGTTGAATTCAATTTGTTTTGGTGTTTTAATAGAATTATGCATTTGCTGCATCAAAAATTGAATGAGAAGAAACATTAAATGAATAAAAATCAACTCTAGACACGCACTCAAAGATTTGTTGAAATCCAGCTTCCAACTTCTGGCCTTTGCCTTTTCTTAAACCAAAAAAAAAAAAAAAAACACATATTTAGATCTTAAACATAAAACTTACCAAAGAAACACTTGTGCACGAGCTGAACAGTCGAATTGATGACTCTCAAGCTCCCCAATATCCTGTCCTTGACTCTCTTCTGGTCGCCTTCTTCATTCACCATGCTACCCAAAAACGCCGAGCATCTCAACTGCACAAAAGTCTTCAGAATTCCATTCAAATTGCCTTTCTCCAGCAGCAGCAAACTCAACAGACAATCAGTTGTAGCCTCCGGTGATAATTCCTCACGTTCCAGTGTCGCCAATACACTCTGTTTTATTGTCAAATGAAAAGGCTTCAAGATTTCCCATTGCTTCTTGGCCACTGGAAAATATTGCATTAGGGTGTTGTTTGCATCCAATTGCAGCCCTGTGCTGATGTGTCGACTGAAAATGAACAACTCTGTTGCCAGATAGAATCGCTCATCGTCGATGTGTGACCATATCATTTCTGGCAATGTGGTGAGCAATTTGATTTGCACCACAGTGCTAAAATAGTTGTTCAACTGTTTGTTGGCCGTTCGCGACTTGATGGCGTCGGTGTCGTCTGTTTGGAAGCCAATCAGTTGCTTTTCGTTGAGACTGCGACAATTGGTTGTGATTTTTTCAATTTGATTGCAAAGTTCCGATGAAGATTCTCGCATCGTGGCAATTGTGTCGGCAGCTTTCAATAGGTCACGATAGCGTTCTCTATATTGAAATGTGGCAATACAATTTTATATAAATCTTATAAAATATTAGGATTTAGACTTACCCAACCATTGTCCGGAGCTCCTCCCGTTTCTTTTCGATCTCTGTCTGGATTTTCTTCTGGACGATGTCAATTTCGGCGATGCTATGCTGCTCGAATAATGCATCAACATCGAGATTGGCCAGATTTGCCGACGACATTTTTGTATGAGTTTTCTATATTTTTTTAATTATTTTTACAACAAATACACATTTATTAATTATATATTTTTCAGATGGAAAAGAAATAAAATAACAAAACAAAAAAAATCGTACACGTCTGATAACAATTTGTGGCTTTCAATGACTTGACTGACGTTTGACAGTTCATGAAAAATGTCAAAGTGAGCAACCACATGCAGCGCACCTACAAGTTCATTGTGAAACTACTTGTGGTTTTTGTACAAGATGAGTAAAGTTCAGTATTAACACAGCGGCGAACGGCGATTGAATACAACGATGAAAAGGAGAATTTCGCAAGAACTCTTTGTATTGAAACGAGGCTGAATTTTGTATAAGGAACTCGCCTTGTAACTGTCGCTAGTAGTTATTCGCTCGTATTTTAAAGGATTCAGAATAGTTCTGCCTGGCGTTTGAAAAGGCGTTGCTATCGATTCCTGATGTTGCCAATGTCAGTACAAAAGTAGTATATTTACAAAAATTTGCTGTGAATTTATTTTAGATAGGTGCGTTTCTTTGGGACTTTTGGACTACTTACCAGTAGACGATAAATGGAACACTTCGATTTTTCCAAAAGTAAAATCTAACATCAAATATTAGATGTCAGTGGTTCTTTATTTTGATGTTCGAAGGGTAGACACGGTGCATTCAAAAGGACACAAGCGTCCACAGCAACATCTGTCTATGAACTCCTACTCTCCACCTCCGCACGGTGAACATTGGGTACCTTGCAGGTACCTCAACCGAAGATTGGGTTCCAACCCCAGTGGGAAATTGTTGGTTATAGCAACGAGAGAGAGGGGGAGGGGGTATGCGGCCACTAAGGCATGCCTCCTTTTATTCAACAGGCGGCTGCGGAATAACTCCCCAAATGGAATCAACCGTGGCGTGTTCAGTTCCAGTCAGGCTGACCTACTTAGTGAACGCCTTATACGGCTATTACGACATATTCGCAGCCCAGGCCTATAAGGAGCGGTTTGGCCGGCTCCCTTTCTTTTGTGTTAAACTAAAGATTTAGCCCTCCAGGTTGGGGGGTCGAACGTCGGGTGACTTCCCGCCCACATAAGGAAAACATAATTCCGAACTACCAACAAGTCTCGGATACGCATGTAATTAATGATGAGGACCCACGCAAACGATTTAAGGACAACGAATTTCGGTTTTGTACTTGGAACGTTAGGTCCCTTAACAGACCACGTGCAGCCAAACAATTAGCGAAAGCCCTTGGCTGCTATAGAGCGATGGGATGGTCCGGGTGCCGGGCCTACGACATCTACTACGGCTACCGGGATCAAAATCAGCGTAGTTGGGATCGATTCAGTTTCGACTTTGTGAATGAGCGCATCACGACAATCCGCATCATGGCTAAATTCACCAACATAAGCCTCATCTGCGCTCACGCGCCAACTGAGGAAAACGATGACGACACCAAAGACAGAATCTAGGAGCTCCTCGACAAGACCAATGAGCAATGCACTAGCTATGATTGTCCTTGTCCAGTGCCAAGCTGTCTTTGGTGCGATCGACGCACGACACTAGCATGCATGATGTCCGCACAATCTTAGGTGAAAACATTGACTAGGACCACTACCTTGTTTTAGCCAAGGTACGAATGCGGATATCCCGATCGAGAACAACACTTCATGTGTAAGAGGAAATTCGCTCGTGTGTCTGAAAACCTCCATAGAAATGTAGAGAACCATTGGCAATATTGTCAATTAGAGAAGGAGAGAGGAGCACCAACTTCTCAGAAAGAAAAAGATGGATCACGAGAAGTGCCAGATCGAGGAGATAGAGGGATGTCGCAACAGGAACTAGAACCTCGTTCCTGTTTTACAAAAAAGTTAAACAAACCACCAGGGCTTATACACCCCGAACCGAAGCCTGTAGAGACCATCATGGGAACATCATAGTGGGACCACACTCAGTGCTGAGGAGTTAGGATATGGTGAACCATTTCCGCCAACCCGACATTGGCGAAGTGAAGATAGCGATACCTTAACGCTTAACTGAAGTGGAAAAAAGCCGCTGGAGCAGACGGCCTAGCCGCCTAATTGTACAAGGCAGCTGGAGATGATTTGGTTAAGAGCATGCACTAGCTAATCTGCAAAATTTGGTCGGAGGAAAGCATGCCCGACGAATGGAACCTCGTATGCCCGATCCTCAAAAAAGGAGATCCCCTGAACTGCACCAACTACGGTATTAGTCTCCCATACATCGCCTACAAGATGCTGTGTGAACGTTTGAAATCTTTCGTCAACAACCTGATAGGTCCTTATCAGTGTGGCTTCACTCTACGGCAGATCTTGGAAAAGACCCAGGAACTTCAAATCGATACCTTCCACCTTTTCATCGATTTCAAGGCCGCGTATGACAGCGTCTATAGAGACCAATTATATAGAGCAATGTCTAGTTTTGGCATCCCAGAAAAACAAGTCCGTCTGTGTAAGATGACAATGGACAACTCACGCTGTTCGATCATGGTCGGAAAAAAACCTAACGGATGCATTTGATGTCAAAAAAAGGTTTAATACAAGGCAATGCACTGTCGTGCGATTTTTCAACATAATTCTTGAAAAGATTGTGCAAAACTCCAACGTCAACACCAAAGGCACAATTTTTTTCAAAAGTCCTTCCAACTACTACTACCAACGCAAACGACATTGACATAATTGGAAGAACACAGCGTGATGTCAATGGAGCGTTCGTGAGCCTTGGGGCAGAGGCCAGGAAGATCGGTCAAGCTGTCAACGAGGGCAAGACCAAGTTGATGCTGTCAACAAGAAAAGACACCCAACTTCAAGGTAGTTAAGGGCTTTGTCTAACTTGGATCCGCTTTAAACTCAGACAACGACACCAGCGCTGCTTCTTTGGACTTAGAACGCATTTGAGTAGTAAAGTTCTCTCTCGAGCAACTTAAAGTATCACTGTTCAAAACCCTTACCATCACGGTCCTCATGTATGGTGTAGATATGAACATTGACAACATCAGATGAAAACGTTTTGGGCTGTTTCCAGGGAAAAAATCTTCGCTGGATTTTTGGTCCGGTCTACATTAATGGAGAATGGAGACGAAGATTCAAGCAAGAATTGTACGATCTGTTCAGCGACACTGACCTAGCCAGAAAAGTTAAGGTCCAACGACTTAGATGGTTGGGTCATGTAGAGACTCTAACGCTGAAGGATGTCGCAGAAGAGTAAGACCGAGACTCAGGTGGAACTATCTTGACATTTCTCATGAAGATGTGCTGTATTGCGTTGTACTGTACTATGCTACTGCTAATTTCTTTCTCGCTGAAAACAGCTTTGAAAGAAACATCAATCTTAATTTTCAGTTAATGTGAGAAGAGAAAAGAATTCACAACAATTTTTTTTAAAGAAAAATGGATTTCCTTAATAATCGACAAAATACAAAGGGCCGGGATTTGCCGATGCCCGATGGCCTTGAAGAACTAATGGGAGACATCTCAAGAGAAGTTTTGCGCTGTCAACCGTCAATTGATTGCACTTATAAATTCATTGCTGATTACTTGGAAGCAATGGTCAAAACAAGAGACAAACATAAAAGTACACACGAATTTAATGGGGAAAAGCTGTTTCTAATTTGTCTCCTATTTTCTCTAGTTATAATGGAAGTAATCGATGATTGCATTCTCAAGACCGATGAAGTTTATGCTCAATTTGCCAAGTGCCGCATTCCCAAGGATAAGACTGACAAGTTCTTAGATGTCATGGAAATAACATTTCGGCGTTTTATTGATCAGAAACGCCAAAGAAATCAAGATTCTCGCTTTATTAAGTTCCATGCAGACGATATGCTCGAAGAATTGCTAAGAAAAGTCGATTTGACTAAGGTTGAAATACTGCGGTCAAAGCCGGCTATTCAATGGGCTTATAAGAAATTTGTGAGGACATATTTGCACGCAATCGGGGTAACTATCAAGTTCATGGCAAATTTCTAATCACTTATAAGTACATATGTTATTTAAGGACACTTTAAACACTGAAGACCTTTATGCTGATACCGACAAGGTGCTAGCCTCAAACAGGGAGCTTTATTTAATGAATCAAAGCGCTATAAAAATTCAGGTGATATTTTATGGGATTTAGATTCTTGTGTTAATAGTTTTTGTTTGTTTTAGAAAGTCTATCGTGGTTATAGGACTCGAAAGTCATTAGAAGGAAAGATTAAGTTACTTCGGGTACGCTTAACATTTCAAATGTTTAGAGATAAACAACTTAACCTTCTTTTTTCACTATAGACCCGTTCAGGCGAAGAGTCATCGTGTTCTGATTCTTTTAAGGTAACTAAATTTAAGATTGAACACCAAAGCAACTGTTAATGTAATGCCATCTCTTCATTTAGGATTTCATTGCAACAAAGCAAGTAGATGTCAACAAAGCAGCCATAAAAATTCAGGCGAGTCTTAATTTAAAACGTTTTTAAGCAAAAATTAAACGAAAGTCCTGATGGTAGTAGCTAGCGATATACTTATGAAATTATTGTTTAATTTATTTTATTTTATTTTATTTATTTTATATTTTCAATAAAATTATAACAATTGAAATAATGCAAACGCTTTGTGATTTAGGCTTCTTTCAAAGGATTCCATGTCCGAAAACAGGTGAGTTTTTAGACAACAGTTTTCAATGGCTTTTCATGCCTGTTAAATTATGTTTTCAAATATTTCCCTTAAAGGTCATAGTGAAGAAACAAGTAAAGTTGATGATTCATGGCTCGAGTTATATGTTAAATTGTCCAGATCGAGACTCATTTGAAAGTGTGACTTCATTAACACGTCGACAAAAAAAACAAGAAGAAGAAGAACAACAACAACAAAAAGACCAACTAGAACAACAAGAACCAGAAAGAGATCAAGAACAACTAGAACCAGAACCAGAGCTAGAGCCAGAACCAAAACCAGAACCAAAACCAGAACCAAAACCAGAACCAAAACCAGAACCAAAACCAGAACCAGAAAAAGAACCAGAACCAGAACCAGAACCAGAACCAGAACCAGAACCAGTACCAGAACCAGTACAAGAACCACAACCAGAACCACAACCAGAACCAGAACCAGTACCAGTACCAGAACCGGTACCACAACAAGAACAAGAACAACAAAAACAAGAACAAGTACAAGAAAAACAAGAACCAGAACCAGAACCAGAAAAAGAACAAGAACAACAGGAACAAGAACAACAACAACACCAACAACAACAACAACAACAACAACAACAACAACAACAACAAGACGAAGAAGAACAACAACCCCCGGAGATGATAGGAGATGGTGCTGACGACGCTGATTTAAATAAAGCAGCTACTACAATCCAAGTAAGCCCACAAAATTGTGCTAAGAGAAGGTCCTCTGCAGCTTCGGAAAGAAGGGCCTCTGCAGCTTCGAGCAGAAAGCCCTCTTTAGTTCCAGACAAATAGTGATGGGCACTATCGACTGCTTTAAACTATCGATAGATTTGAACTATCGAATGAATTCTTTCTTTCTCATTCATTTTGTTCTGTTCTGAATCTGATTCACAACAGAACATTAAGTCTGCTCCGCATAAATATTTATTTTCTATTTTTTATGAAACTTTCATTTTATAAATAAAAAATATTTGTAAAAGCACAAACAAAATATGTACTAGAAGCTACTGTTGAGAATGTACACAAAAAATCAGACTTTTTAAGCAGATAACAAACATGTTAAGACTCCAAGCTATTTTCACAAAAACAGCAAACCTCACTGCACTCTATACAGGGTGATTCACGAGCGTTGTTCCAAAAAGCTAGAGCGTGTAGGTTGAGTTGAGACAAGAAAAAAATCGTATGGGAGGGGGGGTCTATTCCCCCCGTTTAGCCGGGAGGGGCAATTTTCTGAAAAAATTGACTTATTTTGTTTAAAAAATTATTAAAAATCAACGGCTTCGTTTACAACACCGTGCTATACCTTTCTGAAAAGCCAAAAACTTCGTCTTTCACTTCGTTTTTAAATTAAATTGTTTTAACGAATAGTTTCAAAAAAAATAAATTTTCAAACTCAAAATTTTCAAAAAAAAAAGCAAAAAAAAAGATTTTTGAACAAATTTATTTCAAAATTTTATGTAATTAAGTACTAATTTTGTTTTAAAAATTCAGTGTGTTTGTTAATTTTTAGTCAAAAACAGAAAACCGGATGCAAAAATGTCTTTTTGTTTTTGAGAAATTAAGAAAAAACCGAAACCACTTTTTTCTAAAAAAATCTTTGTTTTTATTTTTACCTATCTGGACTTTTAGTTTAATTTATTAGTTTAATTTATAAATTTATTTTTTTGTAATTGGAGTTTTATGAGGACTCTATAAAGTAGAAAAGTATTACATTATCCCTGGATTAACCATTTTGTTCATTGATAACGTCTGAAAACTGACCTGTAATTTTTTCTTACTATACCTGGGGCCGCGGCCACTCACTGGCGAAGAGTTCTACTTGCTAGGGGCTTAAGATAATTAAACCGCATTTTTTCTTGAATGAAAAAACAATTAACAACCTATAGGTAAATAAAAGCCATCGCATATTTACTAAACAACCATTTACAATTAAAATATTAACTCATCAACAAATAACAATAACAAACTCATACGCTCGAGAAGAGTTAGCGGACAGGAACTTCTGCTACGGTTTATCTTATTGTCGAGATCGGGAAGCTGAAAGACTCTACGCTGAAAGATATCCCAAAAGATGGCGCCCAAGTCGTAGCATGTTTTCAAGAATCCGCCGACGAGAGCACTGAGAGCTAGAAGTCAAAGGTCAATGGCAGACGTTATCAATGAAAAAAATGATTAATCCAGGGAAAATCCAATACTTTTCTACTTTTTTGAGTCCTCATAAAACTCCAATCACAAAAAATTAAATTTATAAATTAAACTAATAAATTAAACTAAAAGTCCAGATAGGTAAAAATAAAAACAAAGATTTTTTTAGAAAAAAGTGGTTTTGATTTTTTCTTAATTTCTCAAAAACAAAAAGACATTTTTGCATCCGGTTTTCTGTTTTTGACTAAAAATTAACAAACACACTGAATTTTTAAAACAAAATTAGTACTTAATTACATAAAATTTTGAAATAAATTTGTTCAAAAATCTTTTTTTTGCTTTTTTTTTGAAAATTTTGAGTTTGAAAATTTATTATTTTGAAACTATTCGTTAAAACAATTTAATTTAAAAACGAAGTGAAAGACGAAGTTTTTGGCTTTTCAGAAAGGTATAGCACGGTGTTGTAAACGAAGCCGTTGATTTTTAATATTTTTTTAAACAAAATAAGTCAATTTTTCAGAAAATTGCCCCTCCCGGCTAAACGGGGGGAATAGACCCCCCCCCCTCCCATACGATTTTTTTCTTGTCTCAACTCAACCTCGCTCTAGCTTTTTGGCACAACGCTCGTGAATCACCCTGTATAAGTCAAAACACAAATTCTGACAAAATGAACACTTCCTGTCATGTTGACAGTTGATAAACTGTACAGTTGTACTGTTGTGTTGTTATAGAATAAGTATGTAGCAAAAATATTATGTGTGTACTATACACTTGTGTATAACAGAATAGAATAGGGGCAACATCTAGTGGCCATTAGAAGAGAACTTTTCGTCAAGCATCGAGGACTTTCAGCGCCTACAAACACCCAGTATTTTCTGGAAGTTATGTCGCAAATAACTTCCAGAAAATACTGGGGCCTGATTATGGAATTCGCGGCGGAACGTTTTCAATACGACCTTTCAAATTTGACTCGCGTCGTTTTTCCCTAAGCCTAGTACGCAGATCGCTCTAAATTTTAGCTCACGCGTTTCTCTCCAAACATCAGCTAAATTCCTGGCTAAATTTTGACATTTTTTTCGAGGAGCATTGTGGTAGCGATGGCTATCCTTAAGGGATTTCCATGTCGCTTTGCAATCGAGATTGCTGTGTGACTTCTCTTTCAGGCACCATATTGCCGGCTGCTGTTTCAACAGGACGGCCAACATTTTTATCATCCACGGAAAATTATGATTTTTTTCCGCGCATCTTTTTTTGTGCTTCAGGCACTTTTTCTCCTTCAACTTTTATTATATTTTCTAAAAAATAGCGAATAATCTTGCTAGTCAAAGAACAAATGAAGCAAATGTCAAAATTTAGCTCGTGCCGGACATTAATTTCACTAGCTAAATTTTGACAGATGATTATGTAGAGTTACGAAAAAAAAATATTTTTAGCTAGAGCTGCGTACCTCCTCGCTAAAAAGCTCAGCTAAATTTTAGAGAGAATTTTGTATAGCAGGTAAAATTTAGCTCGATCTGCGTACTAGGCTTTATTAAAGAATTCCCGGCGGAGCGAAAATATTTTTTCCAATATTGCAGTGGTTTGACTATTTCTTCCAATATACATATTGCCGTTATTAATGATAAACACTTTTTCGCCTGTGAATTTGCCAAAAAAAGCTGTTGGATTTCAACTTGCCAGCAAACATTATGACATTTCAAATTCGCCTTCGAATTCGTTAATTGGTCGAATTCAAAACGAAGACCTAGCCGAATACTACAATGCGCTAACTTCAAATTACATACGTTCACTTTTTTCACCGATCATCAAATCAAATCGCTTTTATTTCTATCCACAGTTGCATGTTTGTGAATTAAAAAATCATTAAGTCCTAAGCTAGTAATTGACTTATGAATTAAAAACCATTTAATTCATAAGCTGAAAATTGAATTATGAATTAGAATTCATTTAATTCACAAGCTAAAAAGTGAATTATGAGTTAAAGTTTCCTTAATTCACAAGCTAAAAACTGAATTATGAATTAAAGTTTCTTCAATTCACAAGCTAAAAATTGAATTATGAATTAAAGTTTCTTCAATTCAAAAGCTAAAAAGTGAATTATGAATTAAAAACAAGTGACTTATGATTTATGAATAAAAAAAAGTCAATGCAGAAACAGGGTGGAATTAAAATTTCACAAATTTGAATTCATAAGGCGAATTAGCGAATTATCAGGTATCAGCAAAGCTGTAAATGAATAATATCATTTAGAAATGCACACTATCATTTTTTTCATCATTTAAAAAAAATGAAGGAAAAAAGACAGTGTGTAGCTCTGTAAATGATAAATGATGAGGAAAATGATGAATATTTAAAGTCTTTGTCTGTATGACTGAAATAATGAAATGAAATGATAGTGTGCGAGAAACATATCATTTTTGTGTGTAGTTTTTCGCCTGAAAAAAGCATTTGTATGAAATACGAGCCTTGGTCAAGAGAAATAAACGAAAAAATCCAAAAATTCAGTTTTAAGCTTGTGAATTAAATGAATTCTAATTCACAATTCGCTTTTTAGCTTGTTAATTAAATGGTTTTTAATTCATAATTCAGTTTTTGGCTTGTGAATTAAATGAATTCTAACTCATAATTCACTTTTTAGCTTGTGAATTGAAGAAACTTTAATTCATAATTCGCTTTTTAGCTTGTGAATTAAAGAAACTTTAATTCATAATTCACTTTTAAGTTTGTGAATTAAATGAATTCTAATTCATAACTCAATTACTGACTTCTGAAATTCTCCTTCGTTTTGTAAAATATTCTTATGTCATGTCACCACGGACGCCATCAAAAATTTTGTAGAGAGTGTAGACTTTCGACCAAAACGCTACATTGAATTTTCTACTCCAAATTATCGCAATAAATTTGACGGATATAATACATAAATTTGTTTCGATTGAATTAATCCACAAAGATTTTAAATATCTCAAATCTTACTGAAACAAACCCTTTGGCCCTCCGCGTCCGCACACGAAGCAACTGTTTTACAACTACTTTGCGATCGATTTGTGACTTCTCTCCGCACACGAGTACGCCGAATTGTGACCAGTTGATAGTTGTTCCAGTAGGACGAGTGTTTTAATTTTGTTTTTTCAAAAAAATTTATAAGAAACTCTTCAACATGTCAAACAGTGGTACTGATGAAGACAATTTGATTGACTATTATCAGTACCGTAGACAAAGAAAACTAGTACGAAGAGAATATTGGACCCATCCATACATACAGAAAAATTTGGCTTTTTATGGCAGCAAAACATTTAAATCAAACGGATGCCAAATTCGTTGCAATTGGTAAAGATAGTTGCTCCTTACACTCAAAAGATGAACAAAAAAATGAGAGGATGTGTATCTGTTGAGGGTCTCTATACCAGACATGCAAACAAACCTACCTCTGTTCATCCCAATTAAGCGCCTTCAGATAAACTCCATGAATGATTAAAAAAAAACATATCTTTCCAATATCCTTTACCTTTACACAATCAAAATCCTAAATATTATCAACCATCAAATGATTAACTCTTTTTTTTATTTCCTAGTTTTCCACCAACAATTTTCTTTTTTTTTATTGAAAACAAATGCACCTAAAATTACCGGTTTTATATCAACAATATTTCATTTGAAAACCAAAGCACCTACAACTCTAATGAGTTTTGCGGGTTTTCCATCAAGAACTTTCAAGTTAACGTCTATGTATCATAGACGGTATACAAAAAAGAGCCCTACGAATGATCGGTGACAGAGACATCACTCCGTCATTCCAATCATTAGGTCACCGTCGTAACGTTTCATGTCTCTCTTTATTCTACCGTTACTTCTACGGTAAGTGCTTTAGAGAAAAAGCCAGTTGCATTCCTCCCCTCAAGCAATTAACCCGTAATACTCGCGCTTCTAGGAATACCCATCAGTTCACCCTCGAGCCCAACTTCGGGCGTACGCTCAAGTATAGAGAATCATTCTTTAGCCGTACTACGCGAATGTGGAACTCTCTTCCACACTCTGTCTTTCCCAATCATTATAATGTTCAGTGGTACATTTTCCATCTGCCATACACGGCGATAAATGATTGAAATGACCACATGGGCCTTGAATTATGTTAGTTGTAACCGACCCCTATGTTTTGATAGCATTTTATATTTTTCAACCCTATGCAAATCCGTTGAGGACTCACTATCACTACTTTTGTAATAATGGCACCAAATGCTTATTGCCAGGGTACCGGGTAGTAGGAAAGCGGGTTAGTCGGTAGCGAGTAGTGGGTAGCAATTACTGGTGTAGCGTTTAAAAGTATTGTGTAACGGGAAGTGGGGTAGCGGCTAACAGGGTCGCTGGGTATAACGGAATAGCGTGTATAGGGTAGTGGGTTAGCATCAGGTAGTTATTACCGGTTAAGTGGGTAGCGTGTGTAAGCATTGGGTAGCGGGTAGTGGGGTACCAGCGGGTAATAGGGTAACTGGGTATAACGGGGTAGCGGGTAGACAGCTACCCTGTTACCCACTAATGAAAAAATAAAAATAAAAATCTTGCCAAAAAAAATTAAAGTTTTTAATTAATAAATAAAAAATAAGGGGTGAAAATTTAGGGTTGTATGTATTTTAGTATGATGTAGAATCATAAAAAAAAATAAAAACAAAATTTTGTCCAAACAAATAAGGAAAAAAATTAAGGATGGACCAACCTTAACATTTAGGGGTATGATAAATAGATGTTGTCCGATTCTCCACTCTAGCTGATATCCTCGCAAAGATTCACGAAAATAGGTCCAGTCGTTACGGAGGAGTTCAATTACGCACCCCTTAACACGAGAATTTTATACTTATATATATTATATATGTATATTATAATAAGATATTATAATTTTAACTACAAAAACAAAAAAAGTTGCTTAAGCAACTCAAATTCGACCTACAAAATTCGACCTGAAATCGATTGCAAACCGGTTTCATTTCAGTCGAATGTGTGCAGACTCCTATAGAGCTACATATACAAAGTCGCAAAACAGTTGCTTCGTGTGCGGAGGGCCTTTTTTATATGAACTAATTTTATTTTCATTAGAAAATCGATCAAACCGACCAAAGTATTTCTGGCAACTCTATTTTCCAAACCGATGCCGTATAGAATTTGACAGCTCACATCAAATAATTCATTTTAATAAGATTCATCATTCTGAAGAAAGAGACTACACTTAAGATACCCAATGACCAAAAATAGCGTGTTGCTTCTTACGTTCTGATATTCTCATTGAGATAATATAGGGTTTTCCAATAAGAGGTGTTATTTTGATATTCAAAGAAAAATGGCATTTTTTGAGATAAATGATCGAATGTTTATTTCATTATAAAGAAGAAGGTATGCCGTTAATAATGGAACACAACATCAGCCAAATGGCCGCCACGACCACGCTTACAGGACCATATCCTTTTCATGAAATTTTCCATAACCAATCGCAAAGTGGCTGCCCTATGTCCTCGATAGCCTCACGAATTCCATCTTTGAGGTATTGAATCGACGCCTGGGCTGTTAGCGTAGACCTTATCTTTCACGTGGCCCCAAAGGAAGAAGTCGCAAGGTGTTAAATCACAAGAGCGTCGATTCCTTCTTCTTTATAATGAAATAAACATCCGATCATTTATCTAAAAAAATGCCATTTTTCTTTGAATATCAAAACAACACCTCTTATTGGAAAACCCTATATAACAGAGCACGGAAGCTAGCCTAAAACGTGTTACATCAAATTTTGAGCAAGAAGATCTAAAAGGGTGCCCTTTCTCTCTCTGAGCTCGTTTGTAAGACAACAAAAATTTTGGTTTTGACGTTTCCATTGTTTTTTAACTCTGTCCATTCCACCTTACAGCCTGAATCAGCGAGAAGCTCAGAGAGAGACAGGGCACTCTTTTAGATCTTTTTTCTCAATATTTTACGTGGCGACTGACGACCCCACTTGTACGAAGTGCTACCGCTCCCGTGCCCTATTATATTATCTCTGTGGATGTTCTACGCATTAAGGCATTTTCGATCAGCTGACAGCTGAAAACTTACGTTCAGAATCTTAGGCCTTTCGATCTGATTCGGACTTTCATTTTTATACCCACACCAAAATACATTTTTTTTAACTGAACATTTAGCTACAGGGTGCGGCAAGAAAGCTTGCTGATTTGTTTTTGGCGCCAAGCGGAGGAGTGGTCGGATGTGGGTGGAGAGTGTTTCATTTTTTAGGGGACTTCCTAAAGTTTCATTTACGCCGCAGTCAGTCGACATCATGCATTCGACGAAAGAGCAACGCGCATTTGCCTGCGAGGCTTACTTTTCCACTCAACGTGCTTTCCGTACTCGCTTCAACATCCATCCCGCAGGTCGCGTTCCTGGCCGGCAGTCGATTGTTTCGTGGGTGAAAACATTCAGGGAGAGCGGAAACGTGACGAAATCCCATCCACCACACCCAACCAACATACCCATCGATATGCCTCAAAGAGTTCAGAGGAGCTTCGAAAATCGGGTATCTCAGTGTATCGAAAACGGAGGCCATCACTTGTCCGATATCATCTTTCAAACCACGTAATGAAAAATTCAGATCGTGTGTAACAAGAATAAACAAGTTTTGGTTTTATTTCCTTTGAAAATCAGCAAGTTTTCTTGCCTCACCCTGTACTATCGAATAAGTTGATAGTTTTTATTCGATAGTTCAAATCATTTAACATAAAAAAACAAAGATTTCATCCGTTTCATTCACCCTACACTCTATAGGCATCTTACAAAGGATACAAGGTTCGAAAGGAATTGGCCCTACGAAAGTCCCAATTGGATCAACATGGAGAACAACAACAACAACAACAACAAGAATTCCAAAAACAAAGTATGGTAATGATAGACGATAACGCTAGCGAGGCTGAACTGAATAAAGATTGTGCGCGCAGAAGGTCCTCTGTAGCTTCGAACAGAATGTCTATAGTTTCGAACAGAATGTCTACAGGTTCAAACAGAAAGCCCTCTATAGGTTCCAACAAACAGTAATGGGGAATATCGAATGCGTTAAACTATCGATAGATTTGAACTATCGAATGAATTCTTTCCTTCTCATCGATTTTGTTCTGTTCTGAATCTGGGGTGGAATCGTGTAAGCTGATAGTTGATAATTAATGTTCTATACGATTCCACCCTTGACTCATAACAGAACATTCGTTTTCTTTCTATTATTTATGAAACTTTTTATATATACAAAATGTTTTAAAAAGCATGAAGCAAAACATGTACTAAGAGCTACTGTTGACAACAATAACAAAAAATAACATAAAATACAAAGATTTCATCCGTTTCCTTCATCCTACACTTTCCAGGCATCTTACAAAGGATACAAGGCTCGGAAGGAATTGTCCAGTACGCAATCCCTAATGCATGAGTCAAAACATACACCGGATGAACAAGGCCTACAAAAAGACGCCACGTCGAAATCTTCTGATAAAGCAAACCCCGAAGAACATCCTAATGTATAATCAGCAATTCCAGAAGAACATTCTGATGTACAGAAATAGAATTTCTCTGTTTATATGTTCCTTAGTGGATATGAATAAATTTCTCTTCTCCGTAAGTTCGTACACCTTGTAGTATTTTTTCACTTCTTTCGAGTCCTCACATGGAGGGGGGACTTTGAGATGGAACCAGCTTTCAAGTTGATGTCGACCAGGGATAAGAAGGAGAGCTCACATCCAAACTTATTTTATGATCCGTATTATTAAATTGTCTCCTTTTATGTTTCTGGTTTTTAAGTTGCTCAACAGAAAGCTGGTGTGTAGGAGGTTGAGAAGAAAGAGCCCTTAAAGCTTCATATGGTGCAGTGGAAAGTATTTTACATTTCACATGTCAAAAGGGGATTTTTTTTTTATTTTTTATTGAGCGTTACAAAATCGAGGGAGGGTTATAAACGTGTGTTTTTTTTTCGATTATGATTGTGGTTGTCCTGGGGTAGGAAATATTTCAAAACAATCTTTATTGTAGAACTTGTTGGCATTTTGTTGAATATTGCACACAGCTTGACCTTCAACATAATATCTATGTAGGTATGGATAAATATTGCCTTTTTTTTAGTTTTTAAACTAAAAGCACTCAATCCATATATCGATATCCACAAGTAGACATGGAAATCTCCTGATCAATCAACCGTCAATCAGATTGATCACATTGCGATCGACGCACGACACTTCTCTAGCAAGATGTCCGCACGTTCCGAGGTTCTAACATCGACTCGGACCACTACCTTGTTGTAGCCAAGGTACGAATGCGGATATCCCGATCGAGACCAGCACTTCATGTGTAAGAGGAAATTCGCTCGTGTCTCTGAAAACCTCAATAGAAATGTAAGGAACCAGTGGCAATACTGTCAAGCAGAAAAGGAGAAAGTAGCACAAACTTCTCAGAAAGAAAAGAAGGGAGCATGAGAAACACACGATCGAGAAGATAGAGGGATGTCACAACAGGAACGAGGTTCGAAAGTTTTACAAAAAAGTAAAACAAACCACCAGAGCTTATACACCCCGAACCGAAGCCTGTAGAGACCAGCATGGGAACATTGTAGTGGGACCACGGTCAATGCTGAGTATATGGAAAGACCACTTTTCCAAGCTGTATAATGGCGATGACGCGAGCGAAATTCCGCCAAAAATACAGAAATATATTCAATTTGTTTGAAGGAGGCCAACAATTTCACCCACCCAACATTGACGAAGTGAAGAAAGCGATATCTAAACTTAAGTCGAACAAAGCCGCTGGAGCAGACCGGCTAGCCACCGAAGTGTAGAAAGCAGCTCGAGATGATTTGGTTAGGAGCATGCATCAGCTCAACTGCAAAATTTGGTCGCAGGAAAGCATGTCCGATGGAACCTCGGCATCGTATGCCTGATCCTCAGAAAGAAGATCCCCTGAACTGCACTTACTACAGACCCGGAAAGCCCACCATCGATCAAATAATCACCTTACGGCAGATCTTGGAAAAGACCCAGCAATTTCAAATCGATACCTTGCACCTTTTATCGATTTCAAGACCGCGTATGACAGCGTCTAGAACTCTAGACCTACTATATCGAGCAATGTCTAGTTTTGGCATCCCAGAAACACTCGTCCGTCTGTTTCGATGACAATGGAAGGAAAACTCACGCTGTTCCATCATGGTCGGACTCATTTGTGTGAAAAAACGTTTTAGACAAGGCGATGCGCTGTCATGCGATTTCTTCAACATCATTCTTGAAAAGATTGTGCAAAACTCCAACGTCAACACCAATGCACAATCTTTCAAAAGTCCGTCTAGCTTAGCTACTAAAAATACAAAGACGACATTGATAGGTATAATTTGAAGAACACACGAGATGTCAGTGGAGCGTTCATGAGTCTTAAGACAGCGGCCAGGAAGATGGTTTTAGCGGTTAACGAGGGAAAGACCAAATTAATGCTGTCAACAAGAAAGGACACCCAAAATCGGCGTTTTGGGGCCAACGTCAGTGTAGACAGATTTAAGTTTGAGGTAGTTAAGGACTTCGTCTACCTAGGATCCGCTATAAACTCAGACAACAACACCAGCGCTAAAATCAAACCAAAAATTACTCTTGCCAATCGCTGCTTTTTTGGACTTAGAAGGCAATTGAGTTCTCTCAAGCATCTAAAGTGTCACTGTACAAAAACCTTTAGCATCCCGGTCCTCATGTATGGTGCAGAGACATGAACATTGACAACATGGAGAATGGAGACGAAGATTCAATCAAGAACTGTGCTGAAAAGTTAAGGTTCAACGACTTAAATGGTTGATTCATGTAGAGCGAATGGAAAATAATGCTGCTGACCGTGGATCAGCACAGGTGGTAGAGGACCAGAAACTAGAGGCAACTAGCTGGGGACCGAGCTTGCTGCAGACGCTTGTTGGAAGAGGCCTTGGTCCGACCTGCACTGTAGTGCCACCATAAGTAAGTAAGTAAGAATGCTCAATAGCCCATATTTTAAAGAAAAAACCTCATCTACCAATTTCCAGCGAATAAAATCAAATTCAAATCCACAGAAAGACGCAAATTTCCTGTTGCAATCAATTCGTTGTAGGTATCGATTGGGGATAGGTATGTAATAAAAAATAAAATCGAAGACGTTTCTTTTTCTCCTTTATCTCGTCGGGCATAAATGAATATGTGACGGGCAATTATTGGGTGGCCCAATTAACTTGAATTGAAACATCGTCGCCTGGCTGTGGCCAACCAACCAACCGAAGACGATGATGCGACGATTTGCATCTCAAGCTCTCGACAGAAGCAAAAAAAAAAAAAACTGCAACAATAAAGAATTGGATAACCCTTGATGGGATATTATAAACTATAGCCATTCAAGTTCGGGGTAAAACAACAATTAACAAGTCCAAAGATCAGGACCCAAAAATCAAGCAAGCAAAAAATTCCAAACGCGATGAAACGAACAAATTCACAAGTCCGGGCTCTGGAGTCATATACCCAAAACAATCTTTATTGTAGTGGGCCAGCCATCAGCAAGCACCTCGTGCTATGCCCACTCAATTTGATTCATTAGCCTGGCCCTGATGCTTCCCAAGAGATGGTGTGGTGTTAACAAAGTTTGATTTTTTTTTTACTTCTCTTGATTTTCGAGCCTTGAGGCGGCTTCCAATTCACAGACTTTGCATCCATCGACAGAAGCTACTGCTGCTGCTGCTCTGCATCATCCCAATCAACAACATGGACCTCACATGATTTAAACCAAGCTGCAGTCAAAGCGTCAAGAGGGAAAAAGAGCAAAAAACAACTCCCGCATAAATAAAAATATCAGATCCCCTACAGGCAGGAGGAAAATTTAAATCATTCCGTGATTAAAATAAAAATCCGTGCCACTGATAAAGAACTCACCTGTAGGTGGCGTTTTGCATATGAGATGCGCGATGCTGCATGGTGGCTGGCAGTCGGCTCTGCTTCATTTCGATACAGATATAGAGGTGTCGATTGCGGGAACGAATGCCACCCACATTAGGAGCCAAGGAGCCGATGTTCGTTGCCACCAGTGTTGTTTCTCGATACTGATTCGGAGCAGCAGCTCTGCTTGTTCTCTTAATTACCCCTGGAAACCACATATGAGCTGCCAACGACAAGGGCAGGGAGGAGGAATGAGCAGAAATCTCTCGGTACGAGCATGACCGACCACCATCAGTTTTTTTCTCCATACAAATACAAATCAGAATGAATTACCACTTAATTGGCGAATCGAAAGGCTATCGCACGCGATGTTCTTGGCAAGCAGAACAACGCAAGAAGCTTTGAAACTTTGTTGTTTTTAATGAAACGCCTTTAGACACAATGACCTTTTTTGCAAGCTATCATAATTAACCATTCAACTGTTCGTCACTGTCAACACTTGCCTCGCTGCAATCATGCGGGCTATGTCTCATAGAAAAACAATCCAAATAGATGTTTCACACTTTAAAATCGTAATAAGGTCTCGCACGAGGTCTGAGCTTTAATTTATTTACCTTGCCTTATCTAACTCTAATTGCAATTAAAATATAACTATAAAAACTCTGTAAATTAACTCAACCAAACCGAGTCAAATTCATTTATCCATCGAGTAAACATGTTCGATTCGCTTGGAGTGACAGTTCTTATCGTTTTTGGATTGTTCAGCACTGGCTGGGGTTATCCCAATTCGGCCCCACAAGCAGCCCCAACCGTCGATATTGACGAATTTAATCGAATTGTTGGCGGAAGCGCCACAACGAAACCGATTCCTTATCAAATTTCGATGCAGTACAACAAAAACGGTGAATGGCGGCACTTTTGTGGCGGATCGATCATTTCACAGGATATCGTAATGACAGCGGCTCACTGTGTCCACGGACAAAACCCCCAGCGAATGACTGTTCTAGCGGGGACCTATGATTTTCGACAGCGAGATGGTTCTCGGCACGAAGTTGTGGGCTACAAGATCCATGACAACTACCAGGAGTTGGTTACAAGTGACATTGCACTGGTCAAAGTTAGTCCCCCATTCGAATTCAGCGAGAGAATTTCGAAAATAAATGTTTTCGGTTTGAAGAGAGTCGGTGATAGAGAACCTGTGACTCTGACTGGCTGGGGATCCATCTCCCCATGGATTTATGGTCCTTTTCCGACAAATCTCCAAATGTTAAACTACACGACCATTTCTAATTCGGAGTGTAAGCAGTCGTTCGGCCGAGTTACCGAGACTGAGATCTGTGCCTATCAGTTCTTTTTGAAGGGAGCTTGTGCGGGCGATTCTGGTGGTCCGTTGGTGAATCGTGATCGCAATCAGCAAATCGGAATAGTTTCCTACGGAACAAGCATCTGCTCGGCAGGATTGCCGGATGTTTTCACGAGGGTTTCGGTTTTCGAGGATTGGATTAAGGAGACAATGGCTAATGATAATCAATGGAATTGATTGTTGTTATTACACAGTTTTATTTAGCTCATATTTTCATGTTTGATCCCAATAAAGAATAATCCCACAAAGACCTCCATCGAGACATCACAAAATAAACAACTCTTTGATCTCTTTCTGACAAGACTTTAATACCAAAAGCTAATAAGTTGACAAAACAACAAAAAGAACACTGGTACATACTTTGACAAACAGAGCACATCCTCCCTCTATTCCAAGTCAGTGAGTTTTTCGTCCTTTTTCGCTGCTGGAAGGAATCTTTGGATATCCTTTTATTAAAAAAAGAGGACGCATTATGATTCAGTAAACAGATTAACATGTACAAAGAACAAAACACTTTTTTTTTCTCTTTAATTAAAAAAAGTCACAAAAAAGTCAAACACACCTTAATTAATAAGTCTCACTTTGCCAGTTCATGCTTGATCCAGTATCCGAATTCGGAAACTTTGGTGAAAACCGTGGGGTATGGAACCTTATGGTTTTCATCCAAAACGCTATAAGAACAAATTCCAACCTGTAAATTCTGTTTTAAGTTCACAAGTGGACCACCAGAATCACCCTGTAAAGACACACAAATCCATCATGAACCAAGGAATCGTTCAAATTAAATTTCATTACTTTTGCCGGGAAACTATGTGTTTTGGATTCTGCACAAAAATCTGACGACATTAAACTATAATTTGGCGCCTTCGTTACACAGGTCTTATTTGAGATCATCGTAAAGTAAGCCATCTGCAGATCATAGGGATAATGACGCTCCGTGTCACCCCAGCCATGGAAGAGAAATTCTTCATGTTCCAATACCTTTTCTGTACTTTCGAAATGAATTTTAGAAATGGTCTTTCCATTGAGTTTGAAATCCGGCTTGACTTTTATAAGTCCGATATCATAGCCCTTGAATGGTCGAAAAGCAGGATGACGAGTATATCTCACGATAAAGTGTCGACTACCACCGTTGCGTTTCAAGTGAGTCCGTCCGGCAATAATGCGAACTTTGTTGCTATCGAATCTGTCCAAGCCATACACAAGACAATGTGCGGCGGTGAGGATGTAGTTCGGGGAAATTATTGATCCACCGCAAAAACTATACCACTGGTTGTTTTTTTTTAAGGTCTGCAGGGAAACAATGTACGGAACAGGATGGGTTTCTAGGTCTGCCCAATACATTAGATAGGTTAGATTTTGACCTGCGACTATATTAAGGTTGCACTGATTATCTTGACACTTTCACAGTTAAAAAAGTTGTTTACCAAATGAAAGCGACAGCAGAAAGGTTAGCAAAGCCGACATGATTGTTTTTAACAACAGAAATACAATAAGGTGCTTTTTGCAAGCGGGTGCAGTTTTATAGACCCCAAACAGTGCGGAGTAATTCAAAATTGCATACCTGTAGGCTTAATTCTATTCGTACCGAATTCTTAATGTATTAGATGGCCAAAAATGTTTCAATTTCCACTGTATTTTTTTTATGGATCAAAGCAGAGGGAGCCACAGAGAACTTGAAAATTAACACACAAATTCTGGGAAACTCCCGCAATATCCTTGTATTGGCAGACTGCTTCCAAAAAACACACCTTCAAAAATCGACATTTTATCCTAATACCAAAGCCTTACAACTGAATCTTCTGAGTTCATCGTAAATGACAAATGTTACACACGACTTGATCTACGTTTGCGACCTCAAAAATCATAAAAACCAAATAGAACAAAATAAAAAACTCCCTCCTATTGCACACTTCTACCAGTTACCGCAGACACTTGGAAACAGAACGAAAACCAAATATTCCCCGCACAAATCTCTGATAAGAATCTTTAAGGGAAATTTTCAAAACAAAAGTAAAATAAAGATCGCAAACGTTAACAGGGAACAGAACAAAGCGGAGACGCGACACCACACCGTGAATTCAAGTTAAAAAATATCTATAAAGCAGTCTTTGGTGTTGCTGTTGTTTTATAGTATTCCTTGAACCCGCATCGCAATCTGCTGATCACCTTAGTGACGGCAGCATGCAGCGACCGACACGGTGGAGGTGGCAGCGGTGCAGCACACATAAACCAACAGATTGGTTCCACAACAGACGTCCTAAGTGATGTTACACTCAGCAATTTTCGTTGTCAAAATGTTTTTTCATCTCACCAAGTCGGATCCGTGAATTAATATGTTTGGGCAACGTCATTTTCCATAAGGAACAGACATGGCTATTGGATTCCATCAGCGCCATCGGAATCACAGCATGAATCCTGACTGGGTTTGGTTGTTTCTTCGAGATACAGCTCAGACGACGACGACTGACGATACGACGGAAAAAGAGAGCGGTTTTGCCTCTCTAAGGAATTGCAAGGATCTGGGGAGTCTATGATTGTTTGTTTGAAGTGTGGTAAAATTTCCGGAAATCATAACAATAAACTTGTTTCCTTGATTTTGATGTGCATTTTTCCAGGAAGCTAATTTCAAGTTGTTTTTTTTTTTTTAAGTCGGAAAACTACAAATTTCTAATCAACCGCTGAAGTTTACGTGAATTTTCAAGACAAATCGTCGCTTTTGTAAGTTTTCATGCAATTTCCCTATGTCTTCAAAGGGCTATATCCAATGTCTTTGTCTTAATTTGTTGCCTCTTTAAAATCAGCATATTATACTCAAAAGCATCTCACCGACTTGGCCAATTATGATGAGGATGACAAACCCTTTATTGAGTCTTTAGAATAAACCAAATCATCAACGCTTCCACGTCCAGCGGCCACAGGTAGCACGAGCACAAACTTCAACGAATATCCTTGTTCTCTGCCGCTTCTTTATAGTCGTTTTCTTCGGCCATAAATAATATCGCGTGTTATCACGAATGAGGATCATCTCGTATTTTGTGATGACAAGCGGCTCTTTGCGGAATTTCATACGAACTATGCGTGTGGTCAGGCGTCAGAGGCAGCAGATTCGAAAATTTCATTCAATGATTTTGTTGATGAAATTGTCTTGAAACGTGGACAGACATTTTTATCACTTCATTGTCATCGGCATCAGAGGAGTTAGTTCAGTTGGACTGTCAAGCCGAATGGGAAAAAGAAATATTCGAATTTAATTGCCAACTCGTGCTGCTGGGATAACGATCTAGGGTTGGGCTCAATTTCGCGAGATTGCAATAATTTTTAAGAATTTTGACAAATTTGCATTCGCAACATTTTTGACTCCTAGGGGTATGCAGTGTTTTGAAACTAAGCTTAACTGCGATAGATGATTCTTGCTCAACAACGAAGTAATATTCCTGGTTCTAATTTATTATTTGCTCCATCTAGCATGTGCCCTTATGTGCGCTTTAGTACTTCTCAGAACAAACTATCATGTTCTTTTCAATTGCTCGACATAATGTCCCCAACCATCAGAGTTCTTCTCGAGTTCCAACTGCTCTTGAGGTGCTACATTAAAGCGTATGCAAGTGTCACAAATTCTCTTGTCTCAAGTAATAACTTTAACCTCGGAGCCGAGTAGTGAGAGCAATCAAGGTGTTTCTTATGGAGACAAAAAGAAAAAAAATCCAATGGACAAACAGCCACGATAAAGTGTGAAAATATTGGAAGACTCTGCCAAGAAGTGTTGAAATTCGAATGCGCTTCTAAACTAACAGCGAAAAGTGAAAAAAAGAAACTTCTATAGATCCATAGAAGTGAAAAGGAATACTGTATGATACCGGGTCAACTGCAAGGGTTAATGTTGTTCCATCCACAATACTACGACGACGACACGACAAACCTCTGGACAGAAAAGAAAAAAAAATCAAAGACGAGAACCACATTCTAAAACAATTCGCACATTAAACGTAAGCCGATGCTCTATCAGGCAAACTATATAAAGCTTCCAAGTCCCGACCCGATCTCGATTCCAGCTTCAGCTGCTCAAGAATACAATGCGACTGGAATACAACGACGACGAAGCGACGACAAGGATGTTTGAGTTATCTACATGAAACGAATGTTGGCACTACAGTCTATGGCCCCAGCATGCTGCCCTGGGTCGCCTCAAAGGCAATGTTCATAGTTCGATTGTTCTATTCTCTCCAAGAGCCCAGAGTCCATAGCCAAAGGGAGACACGATGAAATCATTGGCGAACAAATTATTAGGTCTCGAGGATATTGGATTTCACACCTTCAGCAGCATCATCATCATCTTCATCATCACCATATCGTTGGTCGGTCGGTCGTTCCGTTGCCAATAACACCAAGAGGTTGTGGAGTTCTCCCTTCGGTTTCTGACGATGACGATGCGACGCGCCGCCATCTATGTCTGTTTGTTTTTCTTGCCCGATTCGCATGTAATTGACTCCAAAAGGTGGGCCTGGGCATTCGAATAGTTTCACTAATCGAATATCGAATTTCGTTCGCTGCACGCGGTACAAATCTGCATCGAATCGCTGGTAAATTGGTTTGGGTTTTCTTTTTTAGTATTTATTTTAAAAGTTTAAGCGTGGAGCTGAATGTAAATTATTATGGGCGTTTTTTTTTATTGACGGCAATTAGTGGAGTTTTTAATTGTTTAAAAGAGAAAGAGTATATTTACACTTGAAATGGATTTTATTTGGTCATAAGAGATCATGGAATATGAACTGTGACAGCTTTGAGAATCCATGGAATGTAGTTCGACACTCGAACATAGACATCGGGACTTTCATTGGCACATACCCGGGAACCGTAGGAGACAAGACCGATGAGGAGATTTCTTTCACGATTGACTAGCGAACCGCCTGAGTCACCCTGACAAATTTAGGAAAACGACTGTTTGTTAGACGATTACAATTTGATTTCTATCAACTCACCAGACAAGAGCCCTTCTTTCTTCCGTATAATGCGCAAATTTCATTTGGAGAAACATCGAACCCCCTCTGCCTGCAAGCCTCGTTCGAGATTGTCGAATAATTCAGCATCATCAAATTTTGAGGAATGACTTTTTGATTGTACATATCGGTCACTCCCCAGCCCGTCAACGTCACAGGATAGTTAAGTTCCATCCTGCGATCAAAACTATCAGCCAGACTGATTGGGGCGATTTTGTCACTATATGTAAACGGTACCGAGACTTTTATGACCGCCACATCATTGGTCGGTCCACTACCCTTCGGTCCATAGAGTTCGTGTTGAACGTAGGCACTTATGTAATGCCTGAAGCCGCCACGCTTCAAATCGGACGTTCCCACAACTGCGGAGAGTAGTTCGGGCCGTTTGCCGTCCGTACAATGAGCTGCCGTTAATATGTGACTTTTGCTGATGATCGATCCTCCGCAAATGTGGCGCCATTGCTTGACATTCTTATAGAACTCTTGTAAAGACACTTGATAGGGAATGGGCTGCTGTGCAAGTTCGCCTCCAATAATCCGAATTATATTTGGAACCGCGGCGGCGGCGTTTGAATTGGGTCTTTTCTTGAAACCGTATGCATCGCCAAAAACAAACAACACTGCCACAAGGAAATAGAAATTCTTCATCGTGTCTGTGACTGAGATTCCGATAACTTTCTGCAAACTTTCCAGTTTATCACCAAGTATTTATAGATCAGGTTGGAATGATTAACCAAATGTTTTATGGAAGGCTTAAGAATTATTGGGTCAGTATTCCTTTTGTTTTGGGAACTCTTTCTTTCAAACTGTTTACGTCTACTTAAAGGCTTATTAAGAGTGTCGACTAAATTTATGGCACTTAAATGGCACCAATGAACGATAAGCGAGGAGGGCATTTACATAATTAGCATCTTATTTAAGATTCTAGACTAATGGGTAGCTAAACGTTTTATGGTATTTTGTGTCAATAGACGAATTTGTAGGTTTAATGAATTCATCATTTGTTTATCTATGATTTGCGGTTTCATTTCGTTTTGAAGGCGTAGAAGACTTTAACGCTGGTTAAGCCATTTCTAAGACCCATGAGCGTGTCAAGTTTATGTCAGACATCTAAACACACAGAAACACAACAGCGAACAGACATTCGAACAAAAGTTTCGATTTGTATCGTGTGTCGCGTTGTCGTTGTCGATTGTCGAAACAACTACAAATCGAATCGGTGCAACATACAGCTCACCAGCAGTGCGCACAACTGTGTAGAATGTACTCAAATTTTTCCAAACTTGCAGATCCACGAAGAGGAGAAGGAGAAGCTGAAGCCCTCAAGTTATGTTGCCATCAAAAACATATTCGACAAAGTGCAGCACCACGCGCTTGCATATCGTTTTTAATTCAATATTTCATTCTTCCTCCTGCCCTCTTTTAAACTCCTAAGAATGAAGTCCAGAGTCTCATAGAACCCTAGAAGAGTTGTGCTCAGCGTAAGTCCAAAAACAGAACACAAATTAAATGAGAAATAATTCCTGTGTTTTTGTGAGATGTTTTGGTTTGAGTTTTTTTTCGCGTTGTGCGATTCTGAGATGCAAAATGAACTAGGGAGCGATAATTTTGTGTTTTTTGTTTGTTTGTGGGTCCGCGTGTAACGAAGACGACGAAACATGGTCCACGTTAAGTCACTAATGTGTATGGAGACCTTAGCTGCGAGCGTTGCATTAAAAATATCCAGTCTCGTAAATTAGATGACAAATTGGTTTTAAATTGATTCTGCGTTGTCATTCGGATCGGACTCGGAGTCTTACTTTGGGGACTCTATCTCCTAGAGCTGCTTTTACAGAAGGCAATAGGTGGTGGCGAGCGTTTTGTTTGCTTCTAAAGCAAAACGTATTGAATGTGCGTGCATTTGGGCCATTGAACAGTGTGTTTCGCAAGGAAGTCAGTTGTTTGTTTTTGAGGGAAAGGTAGAGCGAGCACATATGAAATTACATAAACTGCTATGAAACATCGTTTGTATGCAAGACTTTCAACAAGGATTGTAAAGAAGCTACTATTGCTTGTATGATAACATCTACAGAGAAAGCTGTGTCTAGTTTCGGCATCCCTGTTCAGCTAGTTCGCTTGTGCAAAATGACGATGGAGAACTCACGCTGCGCCATCAAGGTTGGGAACGTGCTTACGGAATCTTTCGATGTCAAAAAACGATTCAGGCAAGGCGATACACTATCATGCGATTTCTTTGACATCGTTCTTGAGAAGATAGTGCAAGACTCCACCGTCAACACCAGACGCATTATCTACCAAAAGTCTGTTCAACTTCTTGCGTACGCCGATGATATTGATATAATGGGAAGAACACAGCTTGATGTCAATGGCGCCTTTGTTGAATTGAGACAGAAGCGGCGGGTTAGCGGTAAATGAAGCCTATCCTGTCTTCGAGGAAGGACACCCAACACCGACGGCTTGGACAAAACGTCAAAAAAGACGCATACAACTTCGAGATAGTAGAGGATTTTGTCTACCTAGGATCTACTATTAACACGTGCAATAACACCAGCCAGCGCCGAGATCAGAGGAAGAATAACTTTTACTAATCGCTGTTTTTTTGGGCTTAGAAAACAATTGAGTTGAAAAGCCCTCTCTCAATCAATTAAGTAAAACTATATAACACCCTCATCATCCCAGCCCTGCTATATGGCGCAGAAGCATGGACCTTGGCAAAATCGGATGAATGTGCCTTAGGCTGTTTCAGGGAAAGTTCTTCCGGTTATCAATGGTCCCTTGTGCATTGATGGGGAATGGAGAAGAAGATTCAACAGCTAATTTTACGTGTTGTAGAACGACACGTACCTCACCAGAAGGGTCAAGGTCCAAGGACTCAGATGGCTTGGTCATTTAGAGCGGATGGACACCAATGCTCCGGTCCGGAAAACCTTCGACACTATTTTTGAGGGACGAAGAAGTAGAGGAAGACCGCGACTAAGGTAGCGCACCCAAGTAGAAGAGGACCTCAATCAACTTGGAGTGTAAAACTGGAGAAAGCTAGCTAGGGACCGAGCTGGCTGTCGGAGACGGTTGGTTGAGGCCCAATTCCACAACGGAATGTAGAGTAAAGTATCATAGCTTAAACAGGTACAAGAGTCTACCCTAAAAGACCTTTTAAGTCTGAAAATTAGCAAAGCCATCAACCGCAAAAACGTCTTAAGTCAAATTTAATACATTCTCTCTAAGAAATCTGTCCACATCCAGTATCTATGATGCACGTTAGCCATTCATCAATCAACACACTGTGTCGTATACATATTACAAATCCCCACCGTTCCATTTAGACAGAAGCAAAAGTAAACTATTTTTCAAGCCATACACAAAAATAAGCAGGCGCCACCCGAAAATATTCATACCCAACACACAAAGCTTTGAACGAAACAAAAACAACAAAGTTTTAATGAATGAAGATCTGTATCGACGACATATTCTCTTATATGACCAAGCAATTCAAACGAGAAGAAGTAATATAATATAGGGGTCAAGTGTTTTAGCTCCTCTGATGGCAGCAACCAAAGCACACCCTTCGCATGTCATCAATTTATAGATTAAACAAGCGCCCCGGATTGGTAACCAAACAACAGCTCGTACAGATGTCGCACTAATATCTTAACCCTCAGCCTCTCTCGTAAGCGTATTATGATCAGTAGATCTGGCTTCAGGACTTCAAGATTCGCTTGCAACACACAACATGCAATTAATTTAAATTAACTACACTTTTGCATATTTTTGTTGTTTCTGTGTTGTGTAGATATGAGACAAGATTGAAATTACATCGGTCTTGTTAAAGTGAATAAAAAAACTCTCAAAACCTCGACTCAGACTCGAACCAGATAAAAAACCAAAACTTACAGACATCACCAATTAATTAGTTGAGTTATTATGAAAGATTTGTTCGCGCCAATAAAACTGATCAATTTATTTTTGTTAAACCTGTTGAAGCTTGAAACAAGGGACAGGGTAAAGGGAAGGACAAAATTGTCAATTGAATAAACATTGATAAAGAGGGGAGACATAAAGATCAGCAGCTAGGCATCGCTCATGGTAGCGAGTCTGGTTTGTATCTGGATTTAGGTGCAGAATGCGCATTTGTGTCGCATGTTGTCAGGCACAAACGCGAGTCCTTGTGCAAAAGTCCATAGTATTATCGTAGTCAAATATCTTTGAATACAGTCTCGTTGGCAAGTCTGAGACTGATGGTTACTGTAAAAATCTTTAAAGTCGTTTTTCCGCACAAGATTTGCAGGAAGATTTAACTGCTTAAAAAAATCCCTTCTTGAACAGAAATCTATAATTATAACAGCAAAGCAAAAAGAAAATTCCTTTTTTTTGGATTGCAATCACACCATCCTGATGATGCTCGAATGGTAGACACAGAACACAGTACATTCAAGAGGACAAGCCTCCACAGCAACATATGTCTATCAACTCCTACTCTCCTCCCCGCGGTGAACATCGGGTACCTAGTACCTTAGTACCTCAACCGAAGATTGGGTTCTAACCTCAGTGCGAAGTTATTGGTGGCAGCAAAGAGAGAGAGAGAGGGGGAGGGGGTTTGCGTTCACTAAGGCATGTCTCCTTTTCTTCAACAGGCGGTAGCAGAAAAACTCCCAAGGCGGAATCAACGGTGGCATCTGCATCTATATTTAGTCAACACCTTATTCACAGCCAAGGCCTATAAGGAGCAGTTGGGCCAGCTATCTTTGGAGTAAAACAAAAGACTTGGACGGAAGCCCTGATTTGATAGTCCGGCAACTACTATCGGAAACAAAATCAGGTCTATTTTGATGTGGACATGTAGTTGGGAATCGACTCAGGAGGAAAGTCTTGAGTTCCGGCTTTGTGAATGAGCCACGACAATCCGCATCAAGGCTAAATTAACCAACATAAGCCTCATCTGTGCTCACGCGCCCACTGAAGTAAAGGATGACGACACCAAAAACAAGTTCTACGAGCTCCTCGACAAGACCTATGAGCAATGCCCAAGCTATGATTGTCCTTGGAGATTTAAATGCCAACCTGGGCAGAGAAGAAATTTTTGGTGGAATAATCAGCCGAAATAGCCTACACGGCACTACCTTCGATAACGGATTCAAAGAAGGACTCGGGCCGCTCGCAAGCTCAACGAGCAGAACAGGAGAGACGAGCACAAACTTTTAACAAAAGGAGGGAGCATGAGAAGCGTGTAATCGAGGAGATAGAGGGTTGTCACAACAGGAACGAGGTTCGAAAGTTTAACAAAAAAAATAAAACAATTCACCGGGGGTTTTACTCCCCGAACCGAAGCCTGTAGACACCATCATGGGAACATCACAGTGGAGCCACAGACAGTGCTGAGGGTATGGAAACATTGACGTGAGTGAAGTGAAGCGATATTTAAACTTATATAAGTTAGTTAAGTTGTGATTTTTATTCAATATTTTAATTTTCATTACATACATATATAGTTCACAATTAGAGCATGGCGTTAGCCGTCAGCCGAAAAAAAGAGAAAATATTAACATCGAATTGAAGTAGTTGTTGTTATAATATTGTTATGATATTTAAACTTTAGTCGAACAAAGCTGCTGGAGCAGACTGCCTAGCCCCAGAACTATGCAAAGCAGACATAGATGATTTGGTTAGAAAAATGTACCAGCTCATGTTCAAGATTAGTTCGGAGGCTGTTCCATCATGGTCGGAAAAAACCTCACGGATGCATTTGATGTCAAAAAAGGTTTAATACAAGGCGATGCGCTGTCGTGTGATTTCTTCACCATCATTCTGGAATAAATTGTGCGAAACTCCAACGTCAAAACCAGAGGCATTGATATAATTTGAAGAACACAGCGTGATGTCAGTAGAGCGCTCATGAGCCTTGAGACAGAGGCCAGAAAGATGGGTCTAGCGGTTAACGAGGGCAAGGCAAAGCAAACAAGAAAGAGTCTTCGAATCCAACCCGTAAGGACGTCGCAGAAGATGAAGATTGCAACTCAGGTGGAGCACATAGGTGGTTGAGGACCTGAACCAACTTGGCGTGCAAAACTGGAGACAGCTATCTAGAGACCAAGCTGGCTGCAGACGCTTTTTGAATGAGGCCCTGTACCGACCTGGACTGTAGTGTAAAGTAAGTAAAGTAAATACCTCACCTTTTTATGTAGGCCAAACCATTCTGTAAAATAAAACACTTAGGAGACACGAAACGATGAGAATCATGGAGAACGAAGCAATACAATTCTTCGTTCAATTAGTTCTTCTCAAGCGAGCACAAGCCAAACGCATCGTAAAATAAAAAATAAAAACGTTGAAAAACAAAAACTGCAAAAATAAAATCCGAACAAATCTGAAAAAAAGGACTTCGATCCAGAAGCAATGGTTTATCGCACATCAGTGATCCAAAAATGCTTTCGGAAAACTAAACACGTACCAAATTTAGGTGTTTCCAAAACGAAAATGCGCTTCAAAAGTTATCATTTTTGTAAAGGAATATTTGAGCGGTAAAAATTACACGCAAACCACACAAATAAATTCCTTAAACTATTTCCTTGAAAGCAATTTTATTTCCATAATTTTTTCGATCTCGAAATTGCAAAATAAGTTTTTGCGCAGCTACCGATATCCATCGAATCCAATTAATCGGTAAATTTTCGATTGAACCTGCAATACCAAATATGGCCTCTAATTGCGAATTATTACCACACATCTCACAACAACCTGCCTGCTTACACTTTTAGCTGTAGATAATCATTTTGGTCCAAATTAAGACCTCGAAATGGACTACCGACTGCACTAACAACCCAACCAAAAAAAAAAGTAAAAACACACTAAGCGTCTGTAAATTGCTGCAGCAAGCGTGAACTCCACATATGCATAAACAACAACAGCAAAAAAAATTCTCTAATTATGTTCTCGTCAAGGCGAACAATTTCGATCGAATCTCAACTGGCGACGGAACCAATTCGGTGATTGATTTTTTATACCCGCCTGGCTGCTGCAGGTGGTGAAATCACCTTAACCAAACCACACACATGACGTATGATGAAGCCAAGACCAAGTCAAAATCAATGTGAGTAGTTTCAGGTGCGTTTTGCAAAGTGAAGTGGGAAATGTCAGAGTTCATGAATTGGTACGTGTTTCGCTCAGAATGAACCTTGCAGTGGGATCTGTGAGATCACCTCAAATACAAAACAAGAAATAATCATGATCACCTGCAAACGGAACGATCACTTGTAGTGAACCTCATCGACTACTTCAGCATCTTTCGCACTGACCGCGACTGGCCGACATCGACAACGATGCGACGCATGGCGGCAGTGGCTACACCTCTCATGGTAGATTGAAACTTGAATCCAACTTTTAGTATTGACATTTGTTTGACCCAACACAATACTCGCAGAGTGGGTCAGTTTGACGGATAAGCAAGCACGCGAAATGAAGATTGTTAGACAACTCTATCGGCCAATAAATGCACTTTTTTCTCTTGATACATTTACTGTGTTGCATGCGAGAAATTGTATAAGGTTTCCGATTGGTTTGCTGTACTTGAGCTTAGTCAAGCAGACGATGTTTGCAAACTGACAGTCAAACTCTTGTGTCGCGATCACCGGTGACTGCATGCCGCGCCACCCAGCTATTACCAGTGCAATTCAAAGCAATGTAATCACGTGCCCCATTGACAAAAAGACCCACCAACATCGCCGTTGATCAAATGGACAAAATATAATCGTTCATTTCGTCAACAATGCAATCATTTCTATTTGTTCATTACAATGACTGACCTCTTTTAATGGCGGCCAACAAAATATCGGTCCGTTAGGAGGCTCCAGACACAGGCTCCACTTGAGTAGAAGTTGAGACACCAAAAAATGATGGATGAATCAGAGAACTTTCATATCGGTTGATTCTTGTCGATGTATATTGTTGACTGAGTGGCAAGTAGTGTCACCTTTGCTGACCCTTTTGTCGTTGTTGTTGAAAAATACGAAACGGAAATTTCATCAATACCAAATTTTAATTGTTGACGAACAAACAATTCATAGGGGTCAGAGTAAACATTACACTCCCGACACCAAAGTTTGACAACGACGACTGCGATGATGCTGACGATGATGAGTCTTCTTGACTTGAGCAATTTTAATTGAATGAATCGAATCCACTCAACTAATGGAGACAATAAACCAAATTGAAAAGAATATACATTTGAAATTGATATCGGTTCTGGAAGAGATGTGGGCTGGAAATTTGCATTTTCTTTAAGTTTTTTGTTTGTTTGGTTGAATGGATTAAAACTTATTTCCCGACAAGTCGTCATCATGTAATGTAATCAAGAAATGTTGCCGTTTCTGAAGAGAAAAGATGCTTGATGATGGATTAGAGCAGCTAACACTTCGAACCCGTTTAACAAGACACATCCAACCACTTAACTTGTGCAACACCCACAACAAACCCATTAACCAGATGACAGATTGATCTTGCAGCTTTCTCAGCTATCAACAGATAGGAGAGGGGTCGATAAACAAAATTCCTAACGCGCCAACAGAGTCTGCACTTAACATGTGTAACAGCAAAGCCTTTTCGGCCACAACACACTCAACAAGCTTCATCGGTCTCTTAACTTCTTCAGGGGCTGTTGTTTTTGTATTTAATCTCCAACAACCCGCCACAGCACTCTTTAATGTGCTTTGTCAACTTTGAAGCCACAAAACAAAACACCTCTGGTTAAATTACCGTGAAAATGGGCGACACTTAAGTGAGAAGACCGGCCATCACAAGCCCAACAAGAAAACAAAGGTAACAAAGAGTAACAAAAAAAGAAATGATAAATGACCACCAGAGACCCCAGACCTCAACATGTTGTGCCGCACTTCACTACACAGCGACAGACTCCCTGCGATATTGATTGCGCGCGTTTCTTAAACACCATCACACGGCCGATCACGGTTTCCGTGTTAATTGGATTTTTGTCTAATGTTTCTGACTTTTTTTTTTGTAAGTATGTCCCGTGTTACCTCCTACCAGAAACTACTTGACTTGAAACATGCTGCGCTAGAGTCTATACTTTACGGTGTCAACACCACACCTTTCAGCGGCAGGCAACGGTGATTTGGCGCGCACACTTCAGACCCCTTCGAACTTTGTTAATATACATGCCCCTGCGCCCCCTAAATTGCCACATTGTACATCGAATATAATAGAAAACGCACTTAGCCTTATCTCTCTTGGTCCAACTGCTTGCACGTTCGTCTCGCGAGAAGGCATACCTACAAGACGTTTGTTGGTTGTCAATATAAGATAACAGTAATCGGCCACATTCTCAAAGCATGTCTGTCGTCGCGTCGCGTTTTGTTGCTTAAACACAAATCGTGTCGATTTTGTCTTGAAGCGATCATGTTGTAATGAGTCTGAAGGTATTGTATTGTTTTTCTGGTTGATGGCGAGACAGATGTGTTGCCAGGGCCGTAAGCAACTGCAATCCGTGCCTGAGTTGAACACCAAACAAACTTAGAATTGGAAATTCAAAAAACTGTCAAGGGAATTAAGAATTAATTTCCGCCAGGTTCTTTGAGGCTTGCAGTTTTTAGGGAAGCTTATAATCCTTTCATCGGTGTTTGCCTCCGGGTTGGTGCAAATGATTTGGGGACAAAACGCATCCTGACATTCTTTGCGCCTTTCTCTTGAACTCCTTGCTCGCCGGACGCAGTTTAATCGGAATCGACGATGTTTTTGCATTTGGTGATAAATCAATTTCACATTCGTGTTAATAATTTTCCACCGTTTTATCCGACACCATTGCCTTCGATTTCGACAATTGCAACAGCAACAACAGAAAAGACAAGGAATAAGGGATTTTAATTTATAGCCAGGCCAAGCAGAGATCAGTGAGTTGCAACAAATTGGCGTTAGGTTTGTTCGCTTGCTTGAACGCAACTTGCCATAAATCTCAGCGAATTTCACTTTGCCAAAAGACATGAGGGAGGGCGATGAGAGGACACAACAACTGCAGTTTGTAAGGATTTGTTTAAGCCAAAGTGCCATCGAGTGACATTTATACTCGAATCGCATAACAAACGCGGAAGGAATTATTGTGATTAATTCGAAGAAGCAGTCTCCAAGTACCTACAAGTTTTTGAAGACATTCGGTCCTCAAATTTGTTACAAAAATAAACAAACAAGCCACGACATCGTTCTGCTCTATTGCATGTCTGAAAACATACAGTGTATGCCATTTAGGAGACATGCCGCAAATAAGGACGACTTCTTGTGCAAACACAAAACACAGCCAGCGGCTGAACTGATACAATCCTAATTTACGCCATACGCTGCCGACTTTGCAGGATGCCCCATCAGCTCGACTCTCACTCTACTCCAACGGGGATGATAATTAGAAATCGCGCGACGACAATATGTTTCAAGGATATGGCATCCATTAAATGCTTTTTTGAGGGGGTTTATGGGTCTCGTATGAATATGTTACCATCCGTGCTAGCGACATGTTTATTGTTAGGCAATTTGAAAGCGTGCGAATCTGTCTCAAGCCTTGGCATCAAAAGCAACGAAACATAAATGAAACGTTTTATTGTTGAAATTAATATCCTGCGTGCGTCTTGACATTTTTTGGTGTTCAAAGAGAGAGGGTGACTTCGCGGCGCTCAACAACAATGATATGGAAATTATGTTGAAAGGATATGAGCGGATAGGGGCTTGATGATTTGAATGGAGCACCATGATGAGATATAGCAGGCGTGTAAATATTTAAAAGGATAATTGCTGATGATATGTGAGACTCAAGCTCGATAAAGTTTCAAATGTTCCATCCACCTCAAGAGACATTCTTTTTGTTTGGAGTGGGGCTGGAAGAAAATTGAAAATTAATTGCGCTTGCTGCTTGTGTGTCAGAGATTTGATTCCTTTGGGCAATAAATGGGATGGAAGCTTACACATGTTTCAATTGTTGTTCCCGATGTGTTATGATTTTATGATTGTTTGATGAGTCCTTTTTTTGGTTGAGAAAATTTGCATTTAAAGCGAATATTTTGGGAGTTTCAAATAGAAGAATGAGTTGGTGAGTCACTTCCCGGAAATAGTCCTCAGTAAACTCTGAGTGACAAAGAACTAGTTTCATAGTTTCGACAAACACCAAAAATGACTAATATTCATTTCTGGAGACAAAATCATCATCCATCAATTTTTCATATTTTTTTTTCTTTCACAAACTTTTCATCTTTTGCTTCTCAAGTCAAATTCTTGAATACATTTTATCGGACGCGGCCTTAATTTGTTTTAATGGAGCTTCCATTTGAATTTTATTGAACCAACAAATTGAATTGATTGATCTAAATGAATTTATGTGCATTTTGAGAAAAAGAAAAAAAAAACAATAAAACAATAATATTCCTCTTCGTCGTCGTTGTCGACACAAACGTCAGACATTCGGAGTGAAATTTAATCAATTCAGAAAGAAAAGATAAAAATGTGGGTATAGGAAGAGACGACCGACCGACAAGTGCTTTTGTATTTGTGAGTAAAAAACAAACAGCCATGAATTTTCATTCAAGAAAATATAATAACAATTTAAACTTGCATCATCGATTCGAGCACAAATCAGTACAAAAATACGCGACCGCTTTGCCATAAGGAAAAAACTTCTAGATAAATTAGAAGACCACCCCGGTTCACGTTCGACTCTGTAGGGAGCCTATATTTTATTTTGGTAAATCCTCATAGAGAGGCGAACTTCAGTGCTTGGACCATAATTCACCTGACACAAATCCAATGTTCTTCATTAAGCCAATAATTCCTGATGCTGATGGCAATTGAGTGAGATAGAGAGAGACCTTGAGCTATAGCAGGAACGACACCTCGCTCTTAGTCCTCTGCAAAGCAAAGTCCTTCCAATATGAGTAATCACTAAGAACAAATTAAGGCTTTGTACCATTGTATATAGCTATGTATCTCCCCCTATCGCTATCTTGTCGGTCTCTGTTGGAATGAGATTATAGAAGACCCACCGCACACTCTGTATATACATTTCATTGGGTCCCTAGCATCCTAGTCGATTGGTATCGACGACGACGAGCAAGCTTCGTCCCACAAGACGACTTGCAACTCTAATGCTAATACATAACTTTTCCACGTAGATGAGATTAAGTATTATATGCTGCGAAGCGGTACCTATGGACTCTTTAAAGGCCCTCGGAGGCTTTTTTGCAGAGACAAATTGCAAGCTATTACCGAGGTGCAGTACCAATACCATTGCGCGCTTGGGCAATAATCAATGTTGCATTCTCCCTTCATCATTCGGGCGGCTGTAGAGGAGTTTGAATCGTCATCTCGGCTTGGATGGACTGGATCATGAAGGAATTTCAGTTTGATGATGATTTTAACAAGTAAGATGGCCACGGGGGAGGGGGGGCTTCAATGAGGAGAAAAGACTGTGTGTGTGAAATAGGGCTTTCAGTTTTGTGAGAGGAATCTCGATCGCGCCTTCGGGTTGTTGATATTACCTAGAAATTTGAGTTGTGTATTTTAAGTTCCGTTCGAATGCTTGTGGTCCTATAGTCAAAAGGAATTGAAGAAGGTTAAGCGATTGGGTTGTGTTCGTCTTTTAAAACACGAAAATTGATAATTTGGATCATTCCTTCTCGAGTTAGATGTAATTAATTTTAAATGGTTAGAATCATGTTGCCAAGATTCTGGGTCAAGACGACGTGATGAAAATATGACCACGAGAAGGATCGAACAAAAAATCGTCTTTTTTTTCTGCATCGATATACAAGAGAATTTGTATTTGCTTTCTAGCAACATTTTACATTGCTACCGGAACTTTTAAATGTTGCTGCAACAAGATAAGTTGCCTGAATCAAGAAGAGATGATGACCACGAAGTTGCAGAGAAGGATCGAACAAAAAATCGGCTTTTTTCTACATCGATGTATTTCAAGAAAATTTTTATTTGTTTACTAGCAACATTTTAAATTACTACCGGAAGTTTGGTATGTTGCTGCAACAAGATAATTTGTGTGGATCAAGAAGAGATGATTACCACGATGTTTCAGAGAAGGATCGAACGAAAAATCGGTTTTCAAGAAAATATGTATTTGTTTATTAGCAACATTTGGAATTACTAATGGCACTTTTGAATGTTGCCCGATTTACGACGAAGTGATGAAAAAACGATTGAAATGTTGAAGAGAGGGTCAAAACACATGGTTAAGTTGGTAAAGCGAAAAATTTAAATTTTTTTGAATTCCCAGCAACATTTAACGTTGCTGCAACGTGTGTTAAATTTGTAGCGTATTTTTACAGAAGTATATTGTCCCATCAACACTTTGTCTCAACATATGCTTTTCTGCAATAACATTTAACCAACATTTTTAATAAAAACAAAATGGGAACAAAAATATTAAGGATGTTCTTGTTCAATCTTATATCCAATAAATTCAGCAACATTTGACAGACTTTATTTCCAGAAAGATTTTTGCAGTCTTACATCGAATCATCTATCAATGTCAATACTATTTGCGATTTCACAAAAACTAAACCTAGCTCCCAGACTTTCAAACAATTAAAAATGATGCCAAAATCTACATGTGTATTGCCCCCTTCAGTTAGAAATTATCATACACATCGGAGACTTCCGAAACGCATCCGTAGCTATTTACTCAGGATGCATCCTTTTATTGAATATCTGTTTAATTTAAACCTTTTGGTATTCAATCTTTTCATTGATGGTATAAAAGAGATAGCAAAAAGGTCACAAAATCAAATTCTCACAATAAGGATCATTAGAGCGTAAACAAGCATTCACTCTGGCAGAGTTAAATATTATTTGAGTTGATAAATCGATTTATACCAAGTTGACAATAATTTGTCAAAGGACATAAAAGCCGCTCTAATTACTTAAATGTTTAATGAAAGACGACCAGGAGCAAATTTACACTATAAAGACCAAAACCATCATTAAAAATATTAGCAAAGAGGAGTTTGCTTCCCCAGGCACAGAAAAAAGATCATTAGCGTCACCGTTGCTGTCGTCCTTGTGAGGGTTGACATCTTGTGGAAAGAAGAAGACCAAGAAATCAGAGTAAACGAACTCATTGATCTGTAAAATCAACATTCTCAACTTCTTCTTGGTCTTCTGTGGGGGCAGTATCTCTTAGAACGGATATGCACACAGACTTTCGGGGAGGAATGTTAATGTACCTATAACAGCGGTACTTAGCTAATATTTGCACTTACATCATTAATTATTATTTTATCCTTCTTCCTCTTTTCTCATATTGAAATTCCTGTCGAAGAACGTTTTTATTTCAGAAGTAGATAAGCAACGAGAGACACAAACATCTTAGGGAAGACAGACAGAATCCTAGAAGAATTCTTGCAGTAGGTAAGTAATTAACAAACTTTCAACCTTTCAAGCAGAGCAATTCAAGACTCAGTGCGTGGGAATTTGTGAGCTATGAAAAATGTTAAACTTTAATGATTTGTTAGATTTTTTCAATGATAAACGGCATGATATCAATTTACCAACAAAATAATAAGTCGAATGGAAGAGAATTAGGCGTGTTAGGGTGGCAACAACGTTTTTGATGTGGAAAAATTTAAGTTTTTAATTTGGTTCCTTTTTAGTTTTTGTGTTTGATTGCTGGATTGATGTAATGAAACTAATAAATTAATAGTGATTAGAGTTTTTGGCTTAGGAACTGGTTTCTCAAATTGTGGGAGTAACTTTTGATAGAAAAACAAAAACATAAACAGGAAACGTTTATCACAAAAGTTGTCTGTTCATTTTTTACAATTAGCATTGATACAACTCTCATTCCCGGTCTCGGATTTTTGCCGCTCAAAAATGTATCAACGAAAAATCTCTTGTTTTGTGAAATTTGTAAAACTCCTGATCCGAGAACTGAGGACATTGAAATACGAACTGTTCACACTTAAGCTTACGACCCTTCACCAAATAAAAGCAAATTTTTGAAAATCCAACTGTTTTAATGGGATTAACCTTATGAGAATATTTTTCCAATTCGAAACGAGCATCCGCTTTTTTCCAGTTGGACACCATCGCAATTTTATTTTGTATTTTTTCCGTCTTGTATCGTTTCATCAGTCCATCAGCTCAATCTTTGAGTCGTACTCAATTCTCACGCACACTCTGAAAGAAGCATCTATTCCTACTCAACTCAACTTCAACTTAACGACACTCATTTCTGTTAAACCAAATTGAGCAGATTTACTGCTACGAAGCTCCTCCTTTTATACCTACGCTAGCACATATGTTTTTGTGTGAATTTCCCCTTAACACAGTCAGTTAAAACCGGTTCATATTAATATGATACCGTAATCACACCGATGTATAGATGTGAGTGTTTTGTTTTTTGAGGAAAAAAAAAATACTCATACTTTAAGACCAACCGACCTTTGATATAATAACTCCTCCCAGTTTAGAGGATAGATGGCAGCAGAGGCGACGACGACAACGACACGACAATCTCTTATCGTTATCAGCTTTTTTGTGCTTTTTTTCTGAATGTCCGTAGTGTTTTTATTCTTGTTTCCATTTTATTTTTATGTTTTTGCCTTATCTAACGGATTATACCAACTCTACAACTACCCTCTCTTTTCGGATCTTATCAGTTAAAGTTGTTGGATTGGAAATGGCTGTTGTGTTGGGGTTACGAAATTTATTTTCGAAAATTATTTAGATTCAATATGGAATTGGGAAGGTTTTAAAGTTTAGTTCCATGTTTCTTAACAAAGGTTGGAGTTTTCTTATGTTTACTTAAGACAAGGACCTAGGCATGTTTCTCTAAAAAAATGCTTTCCTTAAAACCTTATTTTGAAGTAGATAAAATCACTTTATAGCCCAGACTAAAAAGGGAACACGAAAGGAATCAAATTTCATACCTAATCGTAAGATAATATTTACGACCACGACAACCATAAAAAATGATTTTGTGTTCCAGAAAAAAAATTAAAACATAAACATGTCACCAAACCAATTTCATTATCAAAGGTTTCATATTCACATAATATGGTCGGACCATCATAAAATTAAATGTTGCATGGTTGTAGAACTCTCAATTGACTGATAACAAGAAGGTCCCCAATAGTACAAAAACCATTCATGCTCGAATTGATCATGAGAGATTTTAAAAAGATTGAAATAGGCCGCAAATTAGTCAACTAAAAAACATTGTTCGAAGAATGTCTGCTCATGAATGAAAATCATTTAATGGTCTTACGTTTTTCAACGATCATTTACGAACTTGCTTTTCATGTTTCCAGACCGTGTCTGAGATACTGCGGTCTTCCACTGCTGGTGCCCTCGAAACTTCGAAAACAACTCTCATACGGTTTGCTTGGTCACTAGATACATGAAGTGTTTCCTGACTTAAGCGTTGTTAGCTACCCTCATGATGTAGTCAATTCAATGTTGTTTGTGCGTTTTGGCTATTTTAATCAAATCTTCATCTCATATCTATTTACCATAAAAAAAAATCTATTTACCATAACCTTCCACAATACTGGACCAAACATCCGTCAATAGTGTCCCGTATTAATGCCCTTTTCTACTAATTTTTCAGCAATCAGCGCAAACAGAAGAACAATATTGGTAGGTAGAACTTCAATGGTTTCATTTAGGGTAAGTGGAGTACGTTTTCCACCGGTATGTATGCAAGGAGTAGGTACACTCCTTATTTTCTTCAGGGCCACACGGTCAGTAGTTTAACCGTATCAGCTGCCCCTCTAATTTTAAAGACAGTTGAAATAGTCTTTAACGAATACTGGTCATGAAATTGTTGTTGACACCAAGGTTGTGTTGCAAGGACTTATACCAATTTCGGGATTCACTGCCTTCAGCTCTTTCACTTAAGTTCTCGAATATTTTGACATCTATTCCTTCCAACAATATTTGAAAGGCTGGTGCCCAGTTTCTGCAATCACTTCCCACTAGATGGGCATTATGTACAGTAACTCCAAACGTGACCATTCTACGAAGAACTGCGAGCAGCTGACTCACAATAGCATTGGGTAATTGATGACTTGGAGGCGCATTCACATTTTTAATGTAGAAAACCACATTCTTCAAAATCGATCTTATCGACCAGTTGCAGTTGGTGGCTTTTTTCCGACTAGTTTAGCCAGCAGGTGTTTTTTAAACGAAAGATTGGGAGTAATTATTACTCCAACGTACTTAGCCTTTACCAAATCCAGTGCAATCCAGGTCCATCTCTTTTCTCTGCTCCATTTCGGAATAACAATATTTTTGATTTGTCTGTATTGACTTTGAGGCTCTGGGACCGCAAACTATTTGAAATATATTTGTCATGATTTGCAATTCCGTTAAATTGACAATTATATCCGATGTTGATAGGAGCAAACGTTATTCCACCAGGAAGAGTCGATGCGAGAGAGAACAGAAGCGGGCTTAGAAGGCATCATTGTTTGACTCCAGTCGATGTTCGAAAATCGAAACCATTGACATTGACATTGACCTTACAGTACTTCGCACATGAATGATACGAACTACAGACACATAGCAGCACTGGCGACTGAGGCCAACGGCTGGGGACTGAAAACAGACAAACGACAGAGAGAGACAGATAGACACATAGAAGGAAAGAAAACATAACATAAACCTACGTGGCACAGAGGTGCAGACATAGATTTATACTGTCTCATATTATTGCACAGGTGGCCTCAGATAAGCTGGCGATTATTGTAGAAAAAGACTGCTGCCGAAGCTGGGACTTGAACCCGCAACGTTTGGCTTAGCAGTCAACAACACTATCCTCTGAACCATGGCCACCTGCTGTTTGAAACCAATTTAACCCTTCGTTACCGTTTCATACCGCTGTTACATATTGTTTTCATAGAATTCAAACTAGCTTATTATCTAAAATCTTATATTTAACTTACTGGTCCCAACCGGGCGCTCTAAGAGTCATAGAGTCTTCTTATTGCTGTTAACATTTGAGAGGAGATTCCAAGGCACCTATAAGCACAGATAATAAATTTATACAGATGTCTCACCCTTATGGCGAGAAATGATATATGAAACTGAAAGCTACCAAAAAAAAAAGCTTTTTCCAAAAGCTTTAACGCATTCACTTAAGGCATTAAAAATCTATTTTCGCTCGCCTCATTGCCCATAAATGAATATTTCGGCAAGGAAAAAAGCTTCAGAAAGCTCCTTGTCTGTTAAGGCTTTGTCTGTTAAGAGCAAAAAATGTTTCATTTTTTTCTGCAGGGATGAGACATCTGTATAAATTAATTATCTGTGCTATAAGCTTACTAAAAGTAGCATTTTTACCGATTGAGGCAAAAGTCGACGAAAAATGCGTTAAACTTTTTTCTCTTGTCTAAATAGGATTTGGCAATGGAAGTTAGGGAAAAGATATGATTAACAGAATATTCTGTCCTGAACCCGCTTAGTACTCGCTGAGTAGTTCATTTTGCTGTGTGAAGTTCAAATGTCGATCAAGCATGATTCTGGTGAAGATTTTCGTTAAAGTGTTAATAAACGATATGCCTCGATATTTACTAGGGTCACTTACGTCACCCTTTTGAATAAAGGAAAAATAATAATTCTGCGAAAGCTTTCGGGATTGTCACCTTCGTTAAATACATAGTTTAAACCATTCGTTAGTTCTTCAAAGAAGTTTTCTGTGGCGTTTATGAAAAATTCATATGGGACTCGGTCGTCACCTGATGGTGCCTTATTGTATTTGCATCTGCGCATCACTTCGATGACTTCTTGTGTGGACAAATTTTGATCCAGACTTTAATTTTCTTTGTAAGGGATAGCGTATAACGTGTGTTTAGACTTGTCCGTGAGTTTAAGAGACTTTCCAAGAGAACGGGAACTCCGTTTAGTGATCGAGCGAGTCTCCAAAAGGACCTGCTGTCTCTAACCTCTGACAATTTTCGCATAAACTGCTGCGAGTAGTTATATTGCTTTTCCTTACATACCCTTTTGAAGGCTTTGTTGGCTTTCTGTTACAATTTTTGTGCAAAGCTTGAATTAGTGGTTCTCAGGAGTCTTAGAAATCCGATTGATTTTTTCCTAGCTATATCCCAGTCCGCGTCGAACCATGGATTTTAGCAAGCCCCTTTTTTTTGTTGATAGAAAGGGATGAGCTGCCTCTGATATGCATTTCACTAGGAAATCTGTGCCACGGTTCGTGTTGAGCTGGTTGATGTTGACGTAGTCGACAACCTCAATGGTTGTCATTAAATCAGTTAAGATGAACATCTTGGCAACAGGTAAATGATAACTTCGTGATTTATGAAACGTCGCTGCAAGCCAGGGTGTTCATTTTATGGTCCAGGTGCCCTTCCGCATCAATTTCAATGACAACTTATGAAAATCTATTCTCAACCTAGATTTTTGTTTCTAACCACATTTTACATGGGGTTTCTGGAACTTGCTCGTTTGGAAGGATTTCCATCAAGATGAGTTTTCAACCTAGACACGGCCTTCAAAGTTTTCCGAATCGTCTTAAATAGGCTTTAAGTGAATTTCAAAGTAGGTATACCTATAGCAAAAGTTCACGGTACCCGCCGTCAAAATGATTCACTCTACTGGGAAAACAGTAAAACACCATCCAGAATCGTGAATAGTAGGTACAGAACATTGCAGGATTTTATCAAAAGAAAATTAAATATGGTAAATTCTTCAATTTTCAGAAAGTATTTGTTACCATAGTCCAAGAAAGAAATGCTTTATTGCAGCCGCAATATTCTCGAAAATTCTTGAAGCACCAAAATCTAACGAAGTCCTTAATTCGAATTTGCAATGCAAAACGTAAATTGGTTTTTATCAGAGCAGCTGCTTTCTACAAAGAGATGACCCAATGTCCAAAATACCTTCAATTGGGTTGTTAAGGAGGTCACAAGGTTAATTCGACTAAAAATATGCAAAAACAAGAAAATAAACTATACGATGACCCAAGAAAATAACACTGAAAAACCAGTTTCAATAGTAGCTGCATTGCGCATTCGGATACTCAGTTTTGTGGTATGGGAATTAAAGAATCTTCTTTTACAGGAAATCGTTTGATTTTTTTCATTTTTCGTCCCGTTTTCTGAACCGGATGAATAAAAATCGGTGGGAATTTTTGTGATTCTAGCGATAAAGCTATATTCTACGAAATGGTAACTTTTACGCTTCTCATGAATTTAAACTTTGAGCAGTGATGGTGGCGGCGCCAAGAATTTCTACTACCTGCGAAAAATCATTCTCCAACAGTCACAATCTGAACCCACTAATCCTCTTTATGAAAAAAAGTTGCAATATTAGTAATCAGACACCAGAAATCTGAAACCTCCGCCGCTCCGCAACAATCATCAACCGACCGACCGACGGCAACAAACAGTAGCAAACAATATTTTTTGCTTATTTCCGTTTCCCGCAGAATTAATTAAGCAAAATGTAACCGAAGAGAATAAAATAAAATTATTAAATGTCCAACGATGATAATTTGTTTAGATATCAATCTTTGTCGTATGGCAATGTTGCGATGTTGATATTAAAAAGCCGCAGTTGAAGCGTGCGGCCTTTTGGTCGTCGGTCGTCGTTGTCATACCGCAGACAATAATGAATGCGCTAAACCAAAAAAAAAAAAATATAAGTATAAGAAAAAACTGATACAATCTTTCAAAGACCACAGATGAGCATCATCGTCATGTTGCTGCACAGTAGAACTACTGCTACTGCCATCCGCATCAGAAGAAACACAACAATAACCTTTGAAGCTGCAGAGCCTGAACAAAAGGATCTCTGCTCCTGGTATAGATCAACGGCAAGCGATAAAAACGCGAGATCAACATTTGTCTCTATGAATTGTGGTGGTGCGGTGGTGTCGGATGAGTTTCGGTTGTTGTATTTTTTTTCCAGTGCCATTGATCCAGGGCAATCTTTGGGTCCTTACAGGCAAATTAAAATGGGTAACCAGAAGCTTGAGAATCATCATAATCATAAAACCAGATGAAGCGGATAAACACAACTGAAAACGAAACCGAAACCAAACCCGACCGACCAAAAAGTAGGTATAAAGCTGTTAACATTTGACATTTGATACTCTGGGACAGCGCAATATCATTCAACCCATTTTTTTTTCGATTTGCTTTTTTATCCTTTACTGGGATGCTGTGCCTGATTCTGATCCCATGAAGACAAGAACAGAAGCGTGCGCCCTGGCCTGACATCTTTTCTAATAAAAGACAAATGCGATTATGATTGCATTATTAGAAATGGAAAGATCCTGTTTCGGAATTCCAATCGAGAATCTACATTTTTGATCCTGATGATAATCGGAATTATTGAAAAAGGATTCTGCGCACGGGGAAGGGGTTGGTTTTAGATACAACCCCGCAATAAATTTGGAAGACTAATTAGGAAATTTATTTTCACTAGGAAGACATTACTTATGACCTAATGAGGGTAATTTAAAATTTGCAACAGACATTAGACAATTAAATTGTTAATTGGGGTTTATGGTTGAAGCTTTGATGTTTAATGAATTTTAAAAACTAGTAGAAACCAATTTTGTGTACTTGGTGAACCTGTGACCGGGCAAATGCTCGCATGTCAACCCAAAAGATCTTTGACCTTCTAGATTATCATCACGATTGACCGATATCTATTTACGTAATAGCATTGACAAATCACTACCTATATCTCAGTATGCTTACTGTAAAGGGAAATCGATAGAAACAGCTTTACATATTCTGGTAAGAACTATCGAATACTCCCTAGAGCAAAAGGTTGCCTTCCTGGACATATTATTAGTTATATAAGTTCCCTAATAGGCGTCCTCACAGGACACTGTCTTATAGGAAGACATGCAATACGATTTGGTGTGGCCTCAAATGACTTCTACAGTTGCTGTATGGACGTAGAAGAAGATGAAACCTTCTCACCTTCTCTGCCTTGCTCTTTCTCATAAGACGCAAGTTTCACCTGGGAGAATATTTCTATGATAAGTCCCTAGATTCATGTGCTATCACAATGGTCATATTCTTGCCTTAGTGTGTGGATCCTGTATCCGATGTAGCCACTTTAACCTTACCGAACCTAACCTTGGTGAACCTTAGCGTAACAACCGGAAGATTTGTTTGTATACATTTTGTTCTTGGAGCTCTAGCTTAAGAGGCACAACGAATTACAACTTTTCTTCGCGGTGGAATCAACTATGTTCAAGATTGAAACTACAATGGAATTTTGACTTACCTTGAGGATATCCGCAGACCACAGTACTGTTGTAGCTGTCGGAAAACCATAGCAGATCTTGAAAAGAGTAATTCATGAGGGCAGGGAAACAATTTTGTTTACTCAGCGCCATGGTTTAATACTGCATTTAACTGCTTCTGCAAAAGATGAAAAGGGGAAGAAAAGTTTTAATTATTTCTGGAAAGTCACCGTAATCTGTAAAAACAAAACATGTTTCGCCACAGGCTCAAAACTGAATGCAATAAAGAAACAGCGAGTTTGACTTTCAAATCTACTAAAGATGATGTCCTTTCTATATCCACGTAATTAAATCCTAATTAATTAATTTCCTATAACTCATGCGTTATGCCTAACCTAACATCTTCAACCAATTACGCAATTATAGCTCGAGCTACAACACCAACAAAAAACCTTGCTTAGCTCTCTGTCCTATTATTGTGCTCATTCTCGCAACCTTTACCTGCTGGCATGTCCCGTAATAGCATTGTCTTACCAAAAAAAAATAATAGGTTTTTACGAACGAAGATTTATGTCGTTATCCTTTCGACACCCACAAAACGACAAAACTGACCATGAAATTGTTTTCGGAAGTCCGAGACACTTAATTGATGTCCTTCTACATTCACATATTATTTTTTTCCTTTACCTATCTCTCGCCAAAAAGACAAGAATCCAAACTCATAAATAAATATAAATGGGACCTGAATTACCGCCTGATGATAGTTCACCATTGTTATCCTTAAATAGCAAAACATTGCAAGCAAAAACTATGACATCTTTTGAGTATAGAACGTGTGCGAGGTGTGATTGTAGGTGGCAACCTTATATTTATGCAGTTTGTAAAGAAAACAATAAAAAAAGGACAACATGTCCTGCAAACGAGATGCCGGCAACATTCCAAAACACACAAATTTGACCGGTGCGTAGACGAGATATAGTTCCATAACAATGAAGATACGGAGAGAGTGATATGGTTTGGGCAGATGCCTTCTGTGGTAAATTATTGTATCGACAAAAAGGATGTCTGGCCTCATGTAATGTCTCAATCTTTCTTTTTTTCGACTTGTGGGTGTGTTTCAATAGCTGGCAATATGCCTTCTTAAAAATACCAAAATCAACAACAACGAAAAATCGTAAAGGATTTTCTGAAACAAAGTGTGTCGGAGGTGTGCTACACGTTCGGTAATGGACGGCCTGAGATGTAATTGAGGAAGACGTTCCAGTTCCAATAAAAAAAAGGACACCACACGATTGAGAACAAGGAAACTCTCACGCCCATTAAGAAACTGACAGTTGAAATAAATCAGATGAACGACAAAAACGACGAATTACAAACCAATTGGTCCCTTCCGGTTGGAGTTTTCATAGTAGCTTGATGGCTCTGGTGAAGGTAAAGAGGCAGGCTGCCAGCAGCGGCGGCAGTTGATCTCAATCGGTTCGGTTTTTGATAGATCAAACCTAAAACAATGAAATTTGGTCAGACCAAAACTTGAAGAAAAATTGTCAAAAAATAAACTCATTGAGAGTCTTTCTATTTTACATCAACTCCCATAACTAATCACTCACCATTTACTGGCCACGAAACGCATGATAAATTCTTATTCATCCTTAGCAACATCAGAACAACCTTAAATCACAAATTAGTTAGTGAGAATACAAAAATTATGAAATTCGAACAAGAAGATAGTTTCCAACATCTGTGAACATTCCTGATCGCTTCGCAACATTGCTTCGATATTTTTGTATTTTTTATGGAAATTCCTCGCTCATCATAAAAAAAATATATCGTGAGAATTCGGTCCTACAAAAATGATGGTATCCCAATTTCTAAACCAAAAGAAAAAAAAGAACGAGAATGAAATCGGAATTCCTGTCTGTTTCGAAATGTCTAGACAATATGGCAATATGACAGTTTGTGAGAAAGTCATAATCCCGACCGACAATGTATGTTGTTTCTTGGATCCTGGGGGTAGAATTTTTATTTTAAGACAGGAAGATCCCCAATTTTGAGTCCCAGGGAGAAATGAATGCAAATAGTTCACCTTACGTTCACTTCCTTCCGTTAATCATCAAACAAGATCCTTGATGGATTTCTGAAAGAATCTACTAGCGGTTAGCTGAGACGACACAACTTCCGCTTCCACATGAGCAATACAAACACGCAATATGTTTCCAGACTTTGATTCAATACGAATGCGACTCCAAAGAGTAAGTGGTATATCTAGTTGCTCTTATTTGTTTGTGGTTCAGGTAGCAATATGCAAATAAACTAAACTGTTTACCCTTGGGTTGTTGTTTGTCCCAATGTAACCGATAAGGGATTCATTAATAAAATCGAGCTCGTTCTGTACATCCTCCGCCTCCGACAAACACCTGCAACTTAGTCTTGATAAGACCCGAGATAAGTTTATCTTTTTTGTCTTGTTTTATGAATGAGGAGCACAACCTGCGTAATTCAGATTCTTGATGTTTTTCTTTTTTCTAACGAGATAAGAAGAAGAATCGTTTGAGAAAGTCAAACAATAAATTAGTCCAACATTGAGCCTGGGAAAATTATGATAAACGACTCAACGGATAGAAAGTGTTTTCTGACACATTCCCGCCAAAAGAAGATTCTTCATTTAATTAAATTCAAATTCATATAAAAATGTTGCCCTCAAACAACATAAACAACAATTAATCAGAGATTAAAAAGGGCGCAAAACTGGGGTAAGAGTACCTAACCCTTTTGGTCAGCATCTTTGATCTTCAAGATGATCTCATCTGTTCATAAAAATATTTTGGCTGACCCAAATTTTTTGTCATTTTTCAAACAGCATCCTTGTTATCCCTTCTTTTTCCTGTCAAAAGACTCGATTTTTCAGCCATTTCCAGTTCAAAGATCACAAACAGCCTCCGTTTAACAAACAAACTCGGTCAAATGTCTTAACGATGTGATTATTGCTTTTCTACTTCCACTGATCCGGAACTTCTTGTGAACCTCGTAAGATCACATAACAAACAACACATCATAACTGAGATCAAGTTTCAATCGTTTGATCCTTGCAGCATCCTTGCAAACAATGAGAAAAATAAAAAAACCTGATTGCGAACACTCAAGTAAGACCCGGAACAAATTTCGAACACGGAGAAATTTCATCCTTTTTTTCTTAGAAAACACAACTTTTGTTACAGCAAGGACATCAAGAAAGCAAGGGATGTAATAGAATTGATTTCAGTGTCAATCAAAATTATATCAAAACTATTTGAATCAAAACCAGTTTTCGTCCTTTAGATTTGGTTTGTTATTTTGTGGTAAGGACGAACCAGATTATCAAGCTTCTATTTATTTTCTATTAGTTTTTTTTCGAGAATTTCGTTTTCTTAAGAAAAAATAAAACACAAAGAATATTCTGCTCTTATGCAAATTTTTGAACTGTTTTTGGGGTCATTAAGGTCACCACTGGTCAGTTTCGAATCTGAATTCGTTTTAATTTTTGTGGGAAAGAATTCAAAACTCTAAAAAATAGAGTGACGAAGAAGAAAAAGGGTGGCAAAGTGACCAAAAGAAGAACAAAATCCTGTTTTAAGGATAATAATTTTCGTATGTTTATTGTCCTTTCTGGAGATAAGCAATTCTTCACAGTTGCACGTAAGCAAAATTTCCAGGTGCGTCTTATTTTTGAGCCAATAAGAGCAGAAAAAAAAACTTTTTAATTAATAAAATTCGACAAAAGACGATGGACATTGAATTGAGTTTCGCCAAGCAAAAGACAGTAAGATTACGATATTGCCTATTATCCTTGAATAAGGCATTATTTTCGGTTGATTTTTGCTTTCGTGTTTGTGTGTCTTTCTGGCTAGCAGATGGTCAGAGGTTTTAGCGCATTTTATTTTTGCTCTTCATAAGAATCATCAGCATTTATGATGTCATAAATGAAGTTAAGTGATTGACAGCTTCTCATACTTAACTGGAGTAATAAAATCGATTGAAATGAAGAATAGCATTTTCGCACCTTCTGAAAGGGCGTTCAAGGACCTTAACGAGGATGATTTAGTTGGGGGAAATAAAACCATAAACTCTGTCAATGAAAATGTAATTTTCTCCACTACGATGACAGTTGTGCAGGACGTTAAAACTACTACATTAGAGAAATAATCAACCGATAGGTACTCTTTTAAACAGGGGAAGTGATAAAAATATTTATTTAATGTACATAATTACTTTGTTAAAAACCAGTTTCGTTTTGTAAATCGCTTTTCTGTTTGTAAGTCATTCAAAATAATCTTCCTGGAGTAGATAGTACGCAAGGTGTAAGCACGGCAAACACTATCTTCAACAAATCTACCCAGCTCCTTAGCTATGCGGACGACATAGACATCGTGCGTCGGTCGTTCCCAAAGAGCTGTGCTTGAGGCCTTCACAGCACTTGAAGAACAGACGAAGCTCGTTGGTCTTGAGGACAAAACGAAGAACATGCTACCAACAAACAGAACATTACTGTCCACCGCCTAGGACAAAACGTCACTTTTGGTAGCAGCAATTTCGAAGTAGTTAAGGAGTTCACCTACCTTGGAAAAAACATCAATTCCTCAAACGACAACTTAGTGGAAATCCGACGAAGAATTAAATTACCCTAGCGAACCGCTGCTACTTCGAAAGACAAAGTGCCTGCTATCCAAGACTTTGATTTTAACAGTCTTACTATATGTCGCCGAGTTTTTGACGATAATTAAAAAAAGGGAAATGATACTCGTCACTTTCGAATGATGAAGAAGGTTCAACCACGAATTGATCGAGCTGTACCAAGATGTGGATGTAATCCAGAAAACCAGGAAGAGACGACTACATTGGATCGGTCACATCGAGCGAATGGACGACAACGCTCCATCCAAGAAAGTCTTATCATCGCAGCCCCCAGGTTCGAGACGAAAAGGAAGACCGAACCTCCGGTACAAGGACCAAGTGACTGCAGATGTCGCTTGGTTTTGGCGATTGCAGAGTGCATGCAAGGGACCGTTCCCGATGGAAGGCTGCAGTGTCTCAGGTTGAGATCCTTCACAGATTGTGAGCCGGTTAAGTAAGTAAGTAGGTAAAGGACTTCCTACTAAATAACACAAGTTATGGGCTCAGTCCACCTGTATATTTCCCTCAACATACATGAATTTATTTTAATCAACAAGACAACAGCAGTGTCATCATTTCTTGAGCATGTTTATTAACTTCAATTTGAGGAACAAGAAATTTAAATTTATTTAAGAGAACATTCTATTGAACGAAGAAGGAAAACTTTTCAAAAAAATTTAAATTGATCTCTTGAGGACGAAGTGCAGGTCGAGAGTCAGCTATGGACGGAAAATTAACAAACAAACTACAAGGAGGCGAAAGATGGACAGTCTGGAAATTCCAGATGAGATTAATTCTAAACGCATCCGATATTTTTGATGTTGTGAACGGAGAAAATATGATACCTTTTTTGTATATACAAGGTGCTGAGACCATTGAACAGTCTAATGCAAGATACAAGACTGAACTTGCTGCTTGGAAGAAGTAGAAGAGTCAAGGCAAACGAGTCATTTTAATTTTAATTTACGAAACTTTGGGAGAAAAAATGAAATAAAGTTTTTTATTTGCATTCAAAAACCAAAAAGACCAAAACAGCCTATTTTCTACATTATCAACAAAAGAGTTATTGCTACAACAGGTGTTCAACAACCTATGGCTCATATAATGTGTTGGAAATCAACCAAAGAGATTTCTGACAAGTTTCATACAGTATATGAGCTGAAGTCATTCACAAACTTGCACCTTTTGCATCAAAAATCTTACAACTTCTCTCTGGATACATCGAAGGATTTAGCAAGTCCAAAAACCAAAATCGAAGAATTGGATCAACGATTTAAAAGCTGGGGATTATTACCAAAATCTTCCGGAACACTACAATAATTTTGTTAGTGCTACTGATGAAAGGAGGACGTTCTCTATAATTTAACACCAAGGCTTATGATGGAAGAATGAATAAGATTGTTGGAACAAACAAATAATAAAAAGGAGGAGAGAGGAAGAATAATGTTATTTCCCGAACTGGTTTTGAAAGTGACAAATGTTTTTTGTGCCATAAACCAGGACATATTAAGAAAGATTGTCCATTGAGAAATTCGATCAATCAAGATGCGCATTTGTTGGTCATGTCCTTACCGCTGGTGTGAATAAGGATACAAATTGTTTTTTGGACTCTGGGGCTAGTGATTACAATTCACAAGAGATGGTTCCAAAACTACAACGAACTTCAAAGCCCAATACCAGTTCAAATAAGTGATGTTGATGTTGTATAAGCACAAGTCAAAGGTGATATAGACATTTTGGCTTATGCTGAAGGCAAATGATTGCTCAAGTGTGCTCAAGAATGTTTTATTTGTTCGAAGCCTTCGTCTTAATCTTTTTTCACAATGAACAGTACTTGACAAAGGGCTTACGCTAACCTCAGATAAGACTTCGTGTCATTTTTATTTGGAAAACATTATTATTGCAGTGGGAGACAATGTGTGTAAAAATGTTTCAGATGTAGTTTAAGGCGAAAACGATTTCATTTCTATGGAATTACCGAAGGTAAATGAAGCGACAACTGACTCCTTGAAACTATGATTCAGGTTGGATAAGGAGCACAAACAACGTATCAATGCCGAGGTTGCCAAAGCCATGGAAGAATTGGCAGTCGCATGCAAAGAAACCGAACGCAAAGTGAAGACACCGAAAGCCGAAGTCACGCAAATGACTGAAGATCTCGCATGTTCCGAAAGGGTAAGGCAGCCGAAACCGAACATGATGAACTCGCCGAAGAAAACAATGCGAAGAAAAACAAGGACGCTCTTATCGATGAGAAGAGGCGGAATATTGTTGGAAGGCAAAGTTCAACTATCAACGGAGCTAGCTACTGAGAAATTGAACTCGCAAAAGAACGAAAATGCCCAGGTTCTATTGTGGAGACAAAACAAAGAACCAAACTGGCTGAAACCGAAACAGCACAAAATACCAAGGTGAAAGCAGCAATAGCTGGTCCTGCTCTAGAAGCAACGATTACCAATCTCGATGAAAAACTTGAGAATGAAGTCCCGAAGAGATTGCTTCAACAGAAGAATAAAATCGCAAGCTGGACAAAAAGAAGGAATTGGTTGAAGAAATCGCCAGTTAGAAAAAGACATTCAGAGTCAGACCAATGAAGAACAAGCTGAAGAGAGATATCTTCATAGGAAGCTTTGCTTTAGAGGCGGAAGTCATTAATTATTTTCTCAATTTTGATGCAAGGCCAATGAACATTATATCCGCAACAATTTCGCATTAACTTCCTCAAAAATGAAGCATAAAAAAATTAACCATTAAAAAAAGTCATTGACGGAAATTCCACGCTTAATTAAAATCGAGAAACCAAAAAGTCCAAAAACACCAAATATTCGTCACAGTACAAATTTACACTTTATTCACACATTTTCGATAAGAATAGCAACATTTTGCACCCTTCAGTCTCTGTCTCGTCGGTCGGTCGTTTACTGCAATCGAAAAAATTCAAAAATGAAATTGTCGTTACACAAATGTCATCGGGCGATTTATGAATGTTCTGTGCGGCCCGGCCCGAAAACAAAACACACACACACACACACCCATTTGGATTTTTATTTTTTCGATTGCTGGTAGTTCTTGTGTGATGTCAGGAATTTGCCAAAATTCAAAATTGTTTACCATAAAAATGCACCCAACAAGACAAAACGGAACCCAAGGGATCAGCATATTTGGCTCAGCGGTGGCGATCTCACATAAACTTGGATTTGAATGCCATCGTCATCAGCATCATAATCATCGTCATCATCATCAAAGCCGTTGAGGAAGTTGAGAGGAAATCGAGGACCCACAAAGAGAGTCGAATGGCAATAAATTTTGGGATGGATTTTTTGTTCATCGGCAGAAGTAGCAGAGGTGATGGGATTTTTGCAAAAAAACTGCATGCTCGGGCTCAAACATGCATCGGGAATGTAGAACAGCGACCTTTTGACCTTTAGAAAATAGAATTTTTGTTAAGATTTTTTCATTTCGGGATACTCTGGGATGAAATATTTTGATACGCTCTCCAGGGAGTTGTTGTATGCAAAAGAATGCAAATTGATTTTGACAAGGTACGAACCCAAGTGAAAGTCATTATTTTCACGTGGACGAAAATGTTCAAAGGTGTGATGTTTCTTTGTATCGACATTTTGAGAGAAATAATTATTTCGTCAATTGTTCGACTTAATTTGGTTCTTTTATATTCAAAATCCTCCACTCTGGAAATTTAAAATAATGTTGACAGCTCAAGATGGACCCTGTGGGAAAATTTAAATATGCTGAGATAAACAAAACCTACGCAGAAAAAATAATATAAATTTTAGCAATCAAATGAATCGTGCATAATTCTTTTGCCGTCATGCACTTTCTTACAAATTCGCAAGAGGAACTGCACTAATTGAAGGCCTCCCAAACAACACGCCAACACATTCTTTCGGGAGCCAAATGCAACTCCAGATGAAAAGGCGCAACATAAACTCAATTTGCTTGAACAATTTACTTGGCGGGTGGCATTTTGTAGCAAATCACAGAAACACAGTTAATACAAGTTTTGCTCTAAGTGGGAACGCATTAAATGCTCGACTTGGTTGCATGAAGATGCTCTTGAGTTAAGGGATGGGTAATTTTGGAGCAATACAGAAATGTTTGATAGAAATCGTATATAAGCTGTTTTAAGGAAAATAAGATTCTTAATCCACCCACCCGACATTGACAAAGTGATAATAGCGATATCTAAACTTAAGCCGAACAATGCAGCTGGAGCAGATGGCTTAGCCGCCGAACTCTACAAAGCAGCTGGAGATGATTTGGTTAGGAATATAGAATCTTAGCACCGTATGCCCAATCCTCAAGTAAAGAGATCCCCTGAAATACACCAACTGCAGAGATATACATCGCCATCAAGGTATTGACCGGCGTGCTGTGTGAACGTTTGAAGTCTTTCGTCAACAACTGATAGGTCATTATTAGTGTGGCCACCATCGATCAAATATTCCTTCTAGCAGATCTCGGAGAAGACCTAGGAACTTCAAATCGTTACCTACCACCGTTGCATCGATTTCAAGGCCGCGTATAACAGCGTCTATAGAGACCAACTATACCTATAGAGCAATGTCTAGTTTTGGCATCTCAGAAACACTGGTCCGTCTATTTCAGATGACAATGGAAAACTAACGCTGTTCCATCATGGTCGCTGTTCCATCATGGTCGGAAAAAACCTAACTTATGCATTTGATGTCAAAAAAGGTTTTAGACAAGGCGATGCGCTGTCATACGATTTCTTAAACGTCATTCTTGGAAAGATTGTGCAAAACTTCAACGTCAACACCTTTCAAAATTTGCACCAGCTGCTAGGATACGCAGACGACATTGACATAATTGAGAGAACACAGCGGGATGTCACTGGATCGTTCGTGAGTCTTGAGACAGAGGCCAGGAAGACGGGTCTAGCGGTTAACGAGGGCAAGACCTAGTAAATGCTGTCAACAAGAAAGGACACCCAACATCGTCGTCTTGGAGCCAACGTCAGTATAAATTGTGTGGCGCCACAGCTCTTGAAGAGCCAAAGCCGAAGTGGCTTACTCTCATCAACAATTCTCTGAGTGCGTGTGAAGAACTGAGGGGACCTACAATTTAACCCCGATTCCGAATGGTTTTTCATGACAAATTGATACTCTTGGAAGTTTTATCAGTTCTTCGCAAGAGGTAGTACCCGTGCAAGATGAAATAAAAATTGTATGGACACGGCCAATGTCAGTATAGACAGATTTAACTTCGAGGTCGTTGTCTTCCTAGTATCCTAACGCTGCAATCAAATGAAGAATCACTCTTGCCAATTGTTGCTTTTTTGGACTTAGAAGGCAATTGAATTCTCTCGAGCATCTAAAGTGTCACTGTACAAAAACATTCACCATCCCAGTCCTCATGTATGGTGCAGAGACATAGACCTTGACAACTTCAGATGAAAACGCTTTGGGCTGCTCGGAGTCTACATTAATGGACACGAAAATTCAATAAAGAACTGTACAAGCTGTTCAGCGACACTGACATAGCCAGAAAAGCTAACGTCCAACGACTTAGATGGTTGGGTCATGCAGTGAGAATAAAAAATAATGCTTCGGCTCGAAGAGTCTTCCAACCCGGAAGAATGTCGCAGAAGAGGAAGACCGCGACTCAGGTGGAGCACAGAAGTGGTAGAGGACCGAAACCAACTTGGCGTGCGAAACTGGAGACAGCTAGCTAAGGACTGAGCTGGCAGGAGACGCTTGTTGGATGAGGCCCTGGTCCGACTTGGAATATAGCGCCACCATAAGACTTTTACCAAAACATTTTACAAGCACTTATTTCAAAATGTGAATGCAAATGACCCAATGATCCTTTTGTTGAGACTATAGATGCCACCGTTCACAAAAAAAGACTACGAATAACCGGATACATTTTTGTCGATTCTTCTAACATCGTAGTCATGATCAATAAGCGTTTTGAATTGAAGAAAATTATTCACGAACACAATACTTGTCACAATCATATAACTCTTTGTCACAAGTAAAAAGGGGTCCAACATGTTCAGCATCTTCTCTATGACACAATGATTCTACCCTTTGACCACCGGAATTGAATAGTTGTTTGCCCTCAACATCCAACCTCATGGACCTCATGACTTGCGTCATTGTACGTTCAGTGACACAGAAAAATTTAGCTCAAATTACGAAAAATAAGAGAACGATGAATTCAAGTCTTTTAATTGAAGTTGATCAAATAAAGTCATTCCCGCTTGATTGCATTTGCGAATACAACTGATTGAAAGAGATTTCTTTGCTTAGTCAGCGCAAAAGTCAAAGTCTGCCTGATGCCGCAGCATTTGGATCATAGGATTTAACAATTTATTGTTTTCAACGGTATGGGTGGTCTTGATCGTCATTGCCGTCGCGTCGCGTCGCGTCGGTCGTCGTTCACGTCCACGGTACCGTGAGTGGGAGGGATATGCTAATTAAACTGCCTCAATTGGAGTAAAGCAACTTAAGAGCCCATGATCATTTTGATAAAGGGACGAACGTGGGAATTATACAAAATGTCAATTGATGTTGATTCAACGGATCGAGGACCGCGTCGTTTGATTGAGAGAATGGATTTGCTACTGAAATTAATTTAAGTTCTGATATGGCAAAAGGTCGATCGTTTTAAGATGAAAATGAAGCCGGAGGACATGCGGTAGATTGGATTAATTAGCCAAGAAATTATTGGTCTTTTAAGAAATATTCCGCAAGTTGTTTTCTTTTTTGTACTCAACAAACGCCCCATTCAAAATAAATCACAACAAGTACTCCAAGTCCTTGTGTCATTATTCAAAATCGACAGACAACACGACTTGACCCGAATCCAAATCCTTTATGTCCAACTCGATCTCAAACTCCACCATCTACAATTCGAACAAACTTCCCAAAGTCAATAATTCAAATTGTTGCGCTGTCAACCATATGTCATTCGAAAATTAATTTCCAACCTAACCTACCTACCAGTTCTAATAGACTTCTAACAGTGATTTGTGTGAGTGGGTGCTAATTGCATTTCATTGGTCACCACACCACGTCATGTCACCCGCAATGTCGTCCGTGACCATCCGTATGGTCACCAAAGAGCTCAGGGCTCAGCTATAACAGTTAAACATGACCGCCATCATGATAAATGGATATATCCTGATTCCTGATCCAATAAATTAACAGTCACTCAACTGGTCTATTGTTGGATGATATGATGATAGTGTGCGGGTGGTGTGTCCTTTAATCAATGGCGCCATATCAAAAGTCAGAACCTGCCAAACGGTATAGAAAGTTCGTTCATTGATTGCAGGTAGGAACTTTAGAAACTTTTTTTTGTTTGGTCTTTTCGTGTCACGCGATGGGTATACTTTTGGGGGTGGCAATGGATGACATTTTCTCTGGTTGCTCCCCCCTTAAAAACTGCAAGTTCTTTTTGAATTGAGAAGAGAGAATCGAATGAAAATAGATATTCATGGTTGAAAAAAAGAAAAACTTTTTCAACACGAAAATGTCAAATGACATAATTGGCTTCATGTGATGTGTGTCGAAGAAGCAAGCAAGGCAGCCCGTCCAAGACCAGAAACTGACCGCAATGTGGTCTATATGCTCGAGTATATGTGTCGTCGTTGCTGCCGTGCGTCGTCGTAATGGGTAACCTGGTTTATCAGATTAACTGCCAATTGGAAGGAAAGCAGCAGAAAGCATTCTCTCTCTCTCTGCAAAATGTCAACCTAGGTAAAGTGACTTTTTGTGTTAATCGAAAGCAATTAATTTAGCGATGGCGATGAGGCGATGTCAGGACATGAATTATTGAAAAATTTAAAGAAAAAAAAATACGAGAGAACGTGTTGAGTTGTGAGAAGCTTTTAAAAAACGCTAATCACATAGTGTGAGACTTTAATTGGCAATTCCCATTTGGTTGCATGAGAAAGAGGTATCATGCGGCTAAATTTCCTAATCTGGAAGTGTTACAAAAACATTGTTGGACTAGAGTTATTGGGTTCAATTGGAGGCCGCATTATAAGGCATCAAATGGGGATATATGCCCCACAAAAGAGAAAAAGGACGACACCAAAGGCGAGTTCTACGAGCTCCCCGACAAAACATATAAGCAATGTCCTAGCTTTGACATTAAAATTGTCCTCACTGACACCACTTCCGACAACGGATTCAGGCTGATCGATTTTGCTGCGGGGCGAAATGTTGTGGTAGCAAGCACATGGTTCCCATATCTCAACATGCATAAAGGAACATGTAGATTTCCTGATTAGTCCACCATCAACCAGATTAATCATATTGCGATCGACGGAAGGCATTTTCCAGCATTCTATAGAATAGATGTTCAAACTTTCCAAGAAGTCAACATCGACTCGGGCCACTACCTCGTCGTAGCCAAGGTAGTGCTACGAATATCCCGACAACGGCCAAAACAAAGAAAAGCTGCACGAAAATTAGACGTCGGACAGCTACAATCGCAAGAGATCGCTAGATCCTTCTCTGATAGAGTGTGAAGTAATCTCTTAAGAAGTCCTATGCCGCCAACATCAAGTATCGAAGACCGGTGGCAACATTACCAGAAAGCAGTCAGAGAAGCCGATGTGCTAGGTTTCACACAGCCACCAAAACGAAACCCCTGGTTTGATTAAGTATGAAGGCAGGCCCATGCAGCCAAGCACGAGGCATACAGAGCTGCGCTGCGTAGAAGGACAAGAGCTGCTCGTGAGCTCTACGAGCTAAAGAAGATAGAGGAACGCCGCCGGCATCTCAGGAGAAAAAAGAGGGAGCACGAGAAGCGTCAGATCGAGGATGTTGAGGGAGCTAACAGCAGGAATGAAGCTCGGAGGCTTTATTGGAAAGTAAAACAGCTGGCTCAAATTCATCGAACAAGAGCCGATGCATGCAGAGATAAACAAGAGAACATCATAGTAGAATCGCAGTCAATGCTGGGGATTTGGAAAGACCACTTCTATAGACTGTAGACGGCGACAACGAACAAATCCCGCCGTCAGGCAGGAGCCTTTCATCGGACACGATAATAGCCAACAATTCCGTGAACCCGACCGAGAAGAAATGAAAACGGCATTATCACGGCTGAAATCTAACAAGGCCGCTGGAGCAGATGGTCTAGCTGCCGAGCTGGTCAAAGCAGCAGGCGAAGATCTAGATAGGAGCATGCCCCAAATCATCTGTAAGATATGGTCGGAAGAATGCATGCCCGATGAATAGAACCTCAGCATTGTTTGCCCGATCCGGAAAAAGGGATATCCTCTAAACTGTGCCAACTACAGACGGATCAGCCTACTTAACATCGCTTACAAAATCCTCTCTGCCGTAATTTATGTGAACGTCTGAAGCCTTTCGTAAACAATCTTGTTGGTCCTTATCAATGTGGCTTCAGACCAGTAAAGTCAACCATCGTCGAAATTTTCACTTTGCGGCAGATTATGGAAAAAAAACCTATGAACTCAAAATCGATACCCACCACGATACGCCGTGTATGACAGCATCTACAGACCCGAACTGTATGAGGCTATGTCTAGTTTTGGCATCCCTGCCAAGCTCCCGCTGAGCCATAAAGGTTGGCAACGAACTTTCGGAATCTTTCAATGTCAAAAAAGGATTCAGACAAGGCGTTGCACTGTCATGAGATTTCTTGAACATCGTTCTTGAGAACGGATGGACACCAATGCTCCGGCCCGGAAAGCATATATCTTTAAAGATTGAAGGAATGTTAGATACATTTTAAACAAGTTTGTGTAGAACTCGAACAACGACAGCAAAATTGCATGCCCTAAAACCTTCAAACCCATAATTGATAATTTCAAGCTAAATCAGGAAGACCCAATCAAAAATCAATTCATAACTCTTTACCAGATTATTAACTCCCTATCGCTCCGCTCATATTACCAACGACAAACACGTCATCGATACAATTACCGCACCTCACGTAAACGAGCATGATATCCTTGAAAGTAAGCCAATACCTGGTAGAGGTATCATAGTAGCTCCTCTCCATTTGGTTCCACTCCAATGAATTTTATCGAAAACTCTTCATCGATCTTTATTGTGACAATCGATTCGAAAAGGGGTTCCCGAAAATAAAACCCTTTTTACGACGACGATTCGCAATTAATACCTACCTTCCGACACGACATGCAACACCAACACCCCTACATTTCCCAATTCCCATGTTGCCAATTCGCAGGTGTTGCTTCCTTAAAATACGAAGGCTCTCAACGTGTAATTTTCAACACAGGTATAATTATTGTTAAGCAAGTGAAAACATTAATTTGATTTTGTGTATTGATATAAAATATTGTATTGGACGAAAAGGATTTCTCAGGATTGTCGACAGCGGAAGCTATTTTCCCGGTTACCGAGAAATTAAAAACAGACTAAAAGGGGGAAACTATAATTTGGTCGTAAATAAGGCGACATGTTAACGATTGTAATTGATAGTTTAAGGGACTTTTGTTTTGGTTGGGTTTCGTGATTAAAATTTTTAAGCCTTTTCAGTTGTTTTGTAACCTTGGAAAGGATGAAGAGGGAACACTTGGTTATGGTTATTGGTGGTCATTACAAAAATTGTTGTAAGAGTGCCTATTAATTTTTGATAAAGAAGTTAAAAAGTTTTGGTGGGAAAATTTTCCAAAAGATGACATTTGCAATGTTATATTTTGGGATAAAGGACTAAATCAATATTTTGCATTCAAAGTCATCAAGTAAGGGTCAAAGGTTCCCATGACAACATTTCAGTGGAATTTCGATAATCGAAAAATTTTACCTATGAAAATCAATAGAATTCGACCAAAAACTCTACTCAGATAACTCGTGTGTCAACATGACCTAATCCTGAACGCAATTATGACCTTTTCTTCAATAAAACGAAATGACTTTCATTCCAAATGATTCCAAATGCAAATAAACCTTCTACCGGGGACAATACAATTTTAATATGCGTGCAATTTTCGTTGTTGACCTAAAGGTGATCAAAAAGTCTCGGAATGCATCTTCAGCAGCATCGTCGAATTTTTCTCACCCTTATGGTGTAGTATCCTTGCATATGGCACTATATTTGCTTATAGGGAAATTTTGTTCAAAGGGATGCAAATCTTCTTATTCATCAGATGAAATAGAATGTGCAACAAGAGGGTTGGCGAAAAAGTAATATAACGCGGAATAACTGTTGACCTTTGTTTGACCATCTGCTGCCGTACGTCTTCCAAGATATCCTTAAGGTGATGGTCAAATGACTTTTTCTTCTATATATTCTTGTGATGGACGAGACAAAGTGTCATTAATTTTCGTCCTTTATGGACTCTTTGCAAACAGTAATTTCGTTTCAGTTTGGCAGTGAAGGATGGTTATTTTCTTACTGAGATGGGACAGAATTATGATCCTCACGTGTGTTTGCATTTGCACATTGCCATAGATTGAAAAATTATGTTAAGTATAAGAAATTTTTACTCATAAGAAATTCGACTAAAAAAAGGGTTACGACGACCATCACAGGATATTTTTTTGTTATTTCAGAACCAAACAGTTAACCATTAAAAGGATTGGCAAGGATTCTAGCTCACATTTTTCCTACTTGGTCTTTTTTTCAGTCAAAAGAGAGGGTGAAGATGTGATAATGTGTTTGGCAAAAAAACACATTCAACCTATAAAAACAAACGGTTTGTTTTTATTTCGGAAAGGATTTCGCATTTTTTGCTTGTGATAAAAGTGTCCGATATTAAACAGCAGGATGTGCAAAAAGAACCGACAAGGCTTATATGAGATTGACATGTGATGAATGTGTTAACCGAAGATTATTTTCGAAGACAAACAAACGGAATGAGAAGTTGTGTAAGCCTTTAACTGCTTCAGCGGGTGGTCGAAGTTGTTAAAGTTGCAAAAAAAGGGAAAGGGGTTTGATTTAATGTTAAAGAATTTGTGGAAAATCTTTTTGATTTAAAGTTTAAGGATTGAAGGGTTTATTTCATTTGAGCCGAGAATTCAGGTCCAACCGCATAAGTTAAACAATCTAAGAAGCGAGAAGAGTTACCTCTTCCAGGTCCTAATGATGCATTACCTGCATACATCACAAATTCCAAAATAGCATGAATTATACCAAGAACATAAAATTCATACCCTAATAGAAAGACTTTTTGTATGAAATTTTCTCCACCGAATATAATTCACACCAAGATTTTGTAAGAAATGTACATAAGGGAGCGACTACAAAATCAGGTTGCAGAGTATTCCTCCTGAGATACGGAAGCTGACCAGTCGGTCAAAGTATAAGTCCTGGACCTGTCCGTGGATACACCGGTTATTTGCCGTTGAAAGCCGGAGGAAATTCCGTTGATAAGCCATTGGAAACTTTGTTGATAGCCGATTGAAAGATCGTTGATATAGTCGAAGGAACCTCCATTGATAAGCCAAGGGAAACTTTGTTGATATCCGATTGAAACATCGTTGATAGCCGGAGGAAACTCCGTTGATAGGCCAAGGGAAACTTTGTTGATAGCCGATTGAAAGATTGAAAGATGGTTGATAGCCGAAGGAAACTCCGTTGATAAGCCAAGAAGTAGTGAGCAGTTTTACGTCGGCACCTAGCAATTAAGCCTTATCCGACGTGTACCCATTCACATTGGTAACTGTTTGTTAGAGTTGATACTCTCCCTTAATCACACTGTTTGAAACTCATCAATATCAAACTTTTGCGTATGTTATTCTTTATCGCTTTTAATATAATTAATTTCTTTTGTGTTTTTAAGTAACAATTTATTTCTTCCATGAAGAAACCATAATGGTAAATGTTTTTCTATCTTTATAATTGGAACTTAGAATAATCAGTGCCAATTACCGAGAACGGATTTCCCGACAACCACAACCACTCTGAAACTCCCACAAGGGGGCCTACCGCGACTGTAGTTGACATTCAAAGGTCATAAAGACTCAATGAATTGGGCCTCAACTACCCCAGAGCACCAATTTATTCAATAGACCTGGTAGTCTTTCTATTGATTATATGTACTCTTACGTTACACTTTTCAATAGGAAATTCCCAGCTTTCGTTCTTATCATGGATTAACAAGGATTCACTGGTGTCCTTGTCATGCAGCGTCTTGCCAGTTGTCAGGGCGGTTGAACAATTCTGGAAAACTGCATGACTTTAGCGTAAAACCATTCGCCTAGATCGTCATCTAGTTTCCACCCCAGAGGTTGGCTTTTCCGCACTTGAGCTTGGAGAAATATTTACTCGATATAACTCGACCCACTCTTCGCAGGGAAACTTTGTTGATAACCGATCGAAAGATCGGTGATAGCCGGAGGAAACTCTGTTGATAAGCCAAGGGAAACTTTGTTTATAGCCGATCGAAAGATCGTTGATAGCCGGAGGAAACTCCGTTGAAAGCCAAGGGAAACCTTGTTGATAGCCGATCGAAAAATCTTTGACAGCCGGAGTAGACTCCGTTAATAAGCCAAGGGAAATCTTGTTGATAGCCGATCGAAAGATCGTTGATAGCCGGAGGAAACCCCGTTGATAAGACAAGGGCAACTTTGTTGACAGTCGATCGAAAGATCGTTGATAGCCGGTAATACTTAGTTAAATAAACAGAATTTTTGTTGGACCGAGTTAAGGTTTACTGCTCCTACCTTAGTAGACCCTGGATCCTCTGAGGATACCCCAGCCTTTCATAACAAGGAACATCACAAGGTAGTCTGACTAGAAACATTTTCTTTTTCAAAATACATTTTTCCCACAGCCAAAGCATGCTTCCTCCTTCGACAATACCTTCCACCTGTCAAATTTATGAAATGTATTGATCCTTTGACCCGGATATCCCACCAACGAACGAACGCAACTAAACTCTAATAAACCTTCAGGAATGTATTAACATCGTCGTTTATGGTTAAATAGCACTTATCCTGCTCTAAATTTCGTGAGCGTGATCTCGTGGTTCCCAAGGATATACAAATTCAGCATCCATAAACATAAAACAAAAATACACACAAAACATAGATTTCCACACTTAATCCTGCTGCATGTCGTTCGGTTGGTACAAATTATTCATAGTTGCAGTTGAGTGACAGGACAAGAAGACAAGAAATATCGAAGAATCTTTCCCACCAAACAACAAAACCCACGACTTATGCCTAATTAGTTTCCTACGTACTCTTCGGATATCGGCTTACACATAACATTCTCTCTAAACCACCATCGCGCTTCGGGTTGGGACACTTGAGAACAACCTAAAAATTTGTCGTAGTCGAAATGTATCGATATCGATAACAGATTTGTTCAAATTCTGAATTGCATTTCCCGCCGTGTTCTTTGGAGGTATTGCATCTGAGAGAGAGAGCGGTAATTTTTGTGAAATAGTATCTTTCTGCCTACACGATCAGACAACGAACGAACACTTGAAAACTGGGACGGACACACGACTTTGAGGTCAGCAACAAAAAGAAAAAAAGGAGAAAAAAAGAAGAGAGGTGTTGGATGTCCACAAGTGTGTAAAGTGTAACATGAAATGTCCGGGCACTCTACTCTCAAACATGGAAGTCTTTCTAGAGGACACCAAGTCTGGCCTGATGTTTTGTGGTTTCGGCGTGTGTGCACCTGAATGGAATATAGGAAAGTCATTCAATCCGGAAACAAAACAAATCAAAAGTGAATCCTTTTTCAATCACCCTTTTTCAATATCAAGTATACCCATTACCCATTTCCACATTTACCCTTTCTCTTCGAGACTTCCTCGATCGTATTTACTGCGCTGTCAAAACAATGCAATTCGAAACGAAAGAGTTTCTATTTCTCGTGTGTGTTTTTGAAGAATTAGAACAAATGTATCTAAATTTGTATCTTTTGCCGTGCTCTCAGCATGCATTCAATAAATTCTGTCATTCACTTTTTATTACCCCCTTCTTCGCTGCTCACTCTATTTATTCTTTCTTCAATCCGGCAGCAGCGGCGCTGTGCATTCTCGAGAGGGATCGTTACGATGAATCTTAAATTACCAGCGACTCTTTATAAAAGGATCGTTTGTTGTTGTTTTTGTTTGGATCTTTTAGAAGTCGATCGGATTACGTTGATGGTCTCTTAATTGCACTCAGGTGGGCTAAAAGTGTCAACAAGCAAACGAGGAGCGTACAGCGCCGTTCGTTGTCGTTTGGCTGGATGTAGGCAAGCCTGTTGGTTGGATTGGTTGGTTGGTGGCGAAGGCGATGATAGGATATCCAATGTGTCACATGGGTATTTATTGGGGAAATTTATTTCCTTTCCGATTAGAGTATTTTATTAATGGGGATCGTTCTTTATTTTCTTTAGGAGCCGTAGGAGGAATTTTGATTTATTTTATGGATTCAAAACAGAATGCCTGTTAATTGGTAAGCTTAGTGAGAAGTTTGTCAAAATTAAGTGAGGAGCTATAAAATATTATTAATGGGTAGGAATTTCTTCGAAATGTTTCCAAAATCGAACTAACGGTTATTACAAAATGTCATTTCAAAAAGATCTGGGTCAGGGGCTAAGTAATAACTTTGTAATTACACTTTGGGCAAAATTTCAAGGGAAACATGTCAGAGCTGATTGATTTCCATCCCCCTTGCCCTACAAAATTTTGAAGAACAAGAATTTCCCATGTCAAATAACAATTTGCAATCAATTCGACCTCTGTGATCCTTTCTTCTTAAAGCAAAACAAACTTGAACATACTTTCGAGAGAAAACAAAAGTGAAATAAATACTTTATCCTTAAATCAATGTCCTTAATCAACCAATACAAGGAGACCCCATCAAAAAATTAATTGATTGCTTGTTTTCCAACTGATTTCCTATAAACCACGACTCATCTAGAACACGTTACGGATCGTCAGCGTCCCTTCGAATAGCGCGGAAAATTTGTCACACTTAAAAGTTTACTCAGATCCTTTTTTCGTTGAGGAAAGAAATAAGAAAAATTCCCACACTCTAGCTAGTTCGAAAGGATCTTGAGTCTCCCCTCAATTTCGTGATTTCGTGATGCAAAGTGAATGTGACTTTTGATTTGTTTCATTTTTATTATTTTTTCATCCTTCGGTGTCCCTTTTCGACGATAAAACACGAAACTAGTTTAAAGACAAGAGAGGAAAAAACCCCGTCAAGGATATACAAATCAGAGGGAAACCATAATATCGCAGGTGGCTTGTTTCAAAATACCTAATATGCATTGTGTGTTGTCGAAACGAAGACTTTCCTGCCGGTAATGCAGCATTTCCGGGTCAAGAGGTTATTGCGTGAGGACTCCAAAATGTGTGGTAAGAGTAGTTTTTTTTTAATCACAGGGGCGTGGGATATGATGGATATTGTTTAGAAAACAAAACAACCCCAAAAATTATATTTCTTTGGTTATGGAGAAATCATGGTAAACATTTTAACTAGTTCAGATGTTGCAGAAACATTTTCGGACTTTAAAGAGTTTTCTTTAATCAAGTTTGTTTCTTCTTCTTTAGTCCTTGCAACATTTTATTTGTATGCGAAAAAAAATCAGGGTTACTGGAAACAATTAACTGACGTCAAATGTTGTTCACACATATTTGAAATCGAGCAACCTTTTAGTTGCAACGTTTAGTTGAGTTAAAAAAGAAAATGGATAGCCTACTTGTGATTTGAAGAAGCATTTTTGAAAATCATGGTAGTTCAGATGTTGCAGAAACATTTTCGAACATTTAAGACTTTTTTGTAATCCTTGTAACAATTTTTTTTTGTATGCGAAAAGTCATGTGTTACTGGAAAAAATTAACTGACCTCAAATGTTGCTGAAACATATTTGAAATTGAGGAACCTTTTCTTATATTCAATCAACATTTAGTTGAGTTAAGATAGAAAATGCATAGCCTATGTGTGATTTGAAGAAGCATTTTTGAAAAATCATGGTAAATATTTTAATTAGTTTAGATGTTGCAGAAACATTTTCGAACATTTAATGAATATTTGTAATCCTTGTAACAAGTTTTTTTTTGTATGAAAAAAAAAGAACAATTGTAAACAATTAACTGACTTCAAATGTTGCTGAAACATATTTGAAATTGAAGTACCTTTTCTTATGTGTTTATCAAAGTTAAATGTAACATTTTTTGAAAATAAAATGTTGACTGAACGTTGCAGCTCAAACCGGTAACATATAACATATTTTTTAAGGCATACTTTCAATTTGCCTACATTTATTTTGAAACTTAACTTAGAAAAAGATTATAACATCCAATTAGCACAACTAGAAAAATTCTCCAGCAACATGTTGATACACAAAAATTTTAAGAATATGGTTGGGAATCATTGGAAAGGAAAATTTAAGCACTTTTAAATAGGTACGTAAAATTGCATCTCAATTTTGGAAGAGAACAAATTTGCCCCTGACCAGGTCGAGGGGGCAAGTAATGGCAACTAGCATCATCCATTAGTAAAATAATAGACAACCCTTTCTGTCTGCGACATTTTAACCTTTTGCCTCTGAATTCCTCCTTTAACCCATCCAAAGATCTGATGCTGCTGTTGCTTAAGAAAACGACCGAACTGACCATCAGCAGATGTCCAGTAACGGAATTTACAATCCCTTTATCTCTCTGCAGAATAGGGTGGAAGTTATATACATAGCTATAGCCTGTATGCATAAAATATTCTTCTCTCAGGATTATTGATTACGTAAAGGACATTCGAAGCCTATATGAAAACGACTTTCGGAATAAGGATAAGGTGTTGACCATTAACAAAAGCAACAAGGAACGAACGGTCAGTCGCACACATTAGACACACCAGGATAACAAAAGGAAGAAAAGGATTATTTTGCCAAGAGGTTTATTTTTTTTGTTTGTCTATTTTTAAAGGACCAGGACATCTACCTGGTTCTGTGCTTTGCTATTGTCTCAAACATAAGTGTATGGTTTTTTTGATCATTGTTGCATATGTGTGTTATTAAAGGATAAATTACTTAAAAGGACATTGATCGGGTGTCTTGTGTTGTTGGTCATTTGTCCAGTTTTCATCAAAGCAATAGAAATTAAGAGTCGAAAGGAGTTCGTGAGAAAATCTTATACGAAAAAGGGAAAGTGTTATCTGAGGAATAATAATTGTTTTCTTAGAGCCGATTTTTCAATCGTCAGATAAAAAAGCATATAGTGTTTATTCGACAAATAACAAAATATTGAATTTTTCAATCGTCAGATAGACTTTATCTGAAGAAAAACGCTCTTATTTATTCGTCCGATGAATACTCAGATAAGTTTATTTGCCAGTTTGTTATTTTTATTTTTGTTCGATGATTGAAAAATCGGCTCTTAATGATGTCCAGTCAAAGTCGTAAAGATGAGGATTAAGAAAGAAATTAATGATTCCTGACGGCGGATAAATTTACGCGCGATGTGCGACGTGATGGAAGGAAATGGAGATGTCGAATTTGGTGTGAAAATGTTTTGTGATTTTATTTTTGATTAATTGATTTTGTTACTCAATTCTTTGTTTCCTTTTTGAATGAGGATAAATACGAATGAGAAAGAATTGAAAAAGGGTTAACCTAAAGGTGGTAAAATTTTATAACGGTCAAAGTACGATGTCAGGAGTCGGGAGCTTGAATATTTGTCTCAAAAAATGTACCAGAAGAAATTCTGAAAATATTGAAAGATTCAATTTTCATTCTGATATTTCAAATAGAAAACTTCTCGAGTCACACGAAGAGAATAAGTTCATTCCCACAGCTTCTATACCTCGTTTGCAATTAATTAAAAATAAAAGTCACATGCTCACACTCAATCTTTGAAAATATATGGAAATCGTTCTATTTTCTATTCCCCGTCTAACCAAAGAATTACAAACATAAACGGGATATGATATTGAAATTATGGATCATGCCCTTGGGGCTTGGAAACGGATACCCGGCACAATGCCGCACGACGACACATCCGAAATTATTAATTTCAATATCCCACTGTGACACTGAATACTCTAGCTGCACAGCGCAACAACAGAAAGGAGTAAACTGTAATTACCGTAAAAACCGTGATGAAACCTGCAACCACCACAGCACGTACATACGTCATCATCCTGAAATTTGTATAAAAGGTTTCTGGTTTATTCGACTACCAAAAATGATGGAAGACCGAAAAATTTAGTGTATGGGGGTAGAGAAGCCAATTCGACACCGTTGGTTGGTGTTGTGCTCATTGGAAAAATGAAAACTTACCCCTTTCGGGTTTGAATTGAGATCACCTTTGGATGCGGTTCAATAGGGTGGCAATTCAATGTGGTTGGTTGATGGTTGGTTTGGTCAGGATAAGCTCATTCCTTTGATTGAGCATACCCTCTGGAATTAATGGCCGATGAAGTTTGTAGAGATAGAAACTTAATTTTTGAGGTTTAGTTTCATTTTTGCAGCCATACAAAAAATAAACAACAACACAAAAAAAGATACAAAAATTAATCATCAAGTGGCTAAGTCGATAGCCCATAGTCCACTGCATGCAACGATACCGCCACCGCACCGCCACCAGACCAAAACAACGCGCCACTCAATCACATAACTCAATAAATTGGAAATCTAACAACCACAGAGTGATATATGCACTTAGAGGGGCTTAGACGATGTTGAATTGTGGATGGCGAGCTTTAACAAATCGACTTGAGTTTGGCCAGTTTAGCCGACAACCCACCGACAACAATTTACAGAAAGGTGGAACAGGGCAATGGTTGCCAACTCTTTTACGGCCTTACTTGAATCAAAGTTTTTGTTTTAAAATTTCAATTTCAAACTAAACTTGTAAGTGATTTCAACGACCATAAAATGGTGGCACACCATCTTCGCAGATCCAAGGCTAGGTGCCAAACCCTTGAGTGCCTGTAAGGAATTCGACATCACTCTAAAATCAAATCAAATGAAAGCGGCAACCATGTTCCGGTTGTATACGATTATTGTGAAGGGCAACATGTTAGCCATATTAAAGTGTTCGGTGATTAATTACTGTTTCTCGTCTGGGAGATTAATTGAAATCAATCAAAACCGAAGTTAACTAATGGTGGCAAGAAATTCTTAGCTGATTGAGTCTGACTGGACTCGAAGAGTTTGTTGTTATGAGTCGTAAGCTAACTTTGTTTAGGTATGTTTGGATTTTTTTCTCGTTTGTCTAAAGTGGATTTTTTAGTAATTGTGTTGATTGTTGTTGCCTTTTAAAGCACTTTTGGAATTTATTTTTTTCGACAATGTCTTGAAATGTTTATAAGCTTGGTGTGCAATTTTGTTTGAAGAAAAAAGAAAAACAAGGTTCTTAAAGGGTTCTAAGGCTAGGATCTAGGAATGAACACTCTTGTATCTTAGCTGGTGAAGGATTCCTTTCTTACTTAACCGGCTCCCAATCCATGAAGGATCTCAGCCTGAGACACTGCAGCCTTCCATCGGGTTCGGTGCCTCGCAAGCACTCTGTCAAAACCAAGCGCTCTGGCATCCGCAGGCAGTTGGTGCTTGTCGTCTCGAACCTGGGGGCTGCGATGAGAAGACTTTCTTGGCTGGAGCGTCGTCGTCCATTCGCTCGATGTGGCCCAGCCATTGTAGTCGTCTTTTCTTGGATTTCTGGACATCTTGGTAAGCTCGCACAATTCGCGGTTGAACCTTTTTCTCTATTCGCCATCGTCGCATACGGGACCGAAAATCCGTCAAAGAATTTTTCTTTCGAAAGTTTCCAGTATCAATATCCCTTTTTTACCTCTCGTCCAACACTCGGAGCCGCCGCCGCCGCGCCGTAGAGTAGGACTGGTGAAATGAAAGTTTTGTATAGCAGACATTTTGTCTTTTGAGTGAGGAGTTTTGAACCCAATTGTTTTGCCAATCCGAAGTAGCAGCGGTTCGCTAAGGTAATTCCTCGTCAGATCCACTTCTCTAAAGTTTGTTAAAAAGTAGGTGAACTCTTTAACCACCTCGAAATTGCTGATACCAACAGTGAAGCTTTGTCCTAAGCGGTTCACAGATGTTGTTTTGTTTGTTGATAGCATGTACTTTGTTTTGTCCTCACTCACTTCAAGACCAACGAGTTTCGCCTGTTCTTCAATAGCTGTGAAGGCCTCAAGCACAGCTCTCTTGGATCGACCAATGTCGTCCGCATAGCCTAGGAGCTGGGTGGATCTGTTGAAGATAGTGTTTCCGTGCTCACACCTGCCTTGCGCACTATCTGCTCCAGGACTATGTTGAAAAAGTCACATGACAGTGCATCTCCTTGTCTAAACCCTGTGCTTGTTTGAAACAACTCGGATGAGCTGTTACCCATTAGCACACTGCACTGCGTTTAGTTTAGCGTCATGCAGCACAGCTGGATCAGTTTGTTCTGGATCCCGAATTCAGACATCACCATCATAAGCTCTTGGCGGTGGATGCTATCAAATGCAGCTTTGAAGTCGATGAAAAGATGGTGAGTTTCGCCTTGAAATTCGTTGGCCTTTTCCAGGATTTTAATCAGTGAGAATATTTTGTCTAACGGTGTTCTGCCTGCTGTCCAGACTGCTTTTTCAGCTTTTGGATGGCTCTTTCTACCTCTTCAGTGCTGAGGCTGGGATTGGGCCCTCATTAACTGGTCTTGCTTCTCTTTCCGCTCGCTCGACATTATGCGCATTCAGCAGTTGTTGGAAGTGCTGCTTGAAAACATCTACTGTGAAGGATACCTATTTGATTTTATCATTCTCGTTCGAATTTCTCATGCCTTCTTTTGGCGCTTATTACCCTTAGTTGCAGGATAGTTCGCATCGCATAGAAAAATTAAAATTCGTTTCACTGAGAAAATTCCCCTTTGTCATATTGGTCACTTTACCCTACAAAATCTCCATCCAAAATTCAAATTTCTAACCCACTGCACATGTAAAATGGGTCACCTCAAAACCGTTTCTTATCTCTTTTCAAAGAAAAAATAAATATTCCCAAGAAAATCAGTTAAATACCGAAAAGGAACATTTTATAATTTATTTCTCAAAAATGAAAGAAAATTTAATTATTTCACATCGTACATCGTAGAGGACAGTTTCACGCCTCATTATCAACAACATGAGGACCCAAGAAAAAAACGATTTCGGACAATCAACAACGCTACACAAGGACAAAAAGGATCATGGAAATGAATGCCACCCGGGTATGTCCTAAAGTAGCTCGTCCATCGGTCGTTCGGTCAAGTAAAGCAATCAGAATGCAAAAACAGAAAGTAAGAATTGTTACAAAAATGTCCTTACATGAATGAAAACAGTGATCTTTTAACCTTTTCGGTTGAGTGGATAAATTCGTCAGAAAATAATAAAACTTCCCGAGGGCAGTTGCTTGAATATTAAGATTGAGAAAAAGAACACACGATTTTTTAAGAAAAGTCCCAAAATTTGAAAGGCCTAATCTCCGCCGTTGGCATTGAAGCGTTTCTTATTTTTGAAATGCAATTTAGATTAAAATAAAAAAAAGAGAACTTGAAGGATAAGTCGAAAACTCAAAACGACATTCAAAACATATTCCAGAAACAAAATAAGGGATTAAGTCCTTTTTTAATTGAATTTTGTAATAAAATTGATATTTTCTGAGCATCGAAAAGGGAAATTGAATGACAGCACGGCTTTAACGATTGATTTTGACAGCTTCGAGAGGTTTGCTGAAAATTATGACGTCATAAAATTGATATCGAAAATCGATGCATTAAAAGTAAACTACTCCAAATCAGGTTGAGAGAACAGGGATTACTTATAGAGGGAGATCCTTCAATAGCGCTTGTCACCCTCAATCCGCTCATTATTGACTAAGTGAAGGAAGGGTTTTGTGTCTGGAGTGGTTCATGTTTTGTCTTAAGTGACAGCACACGCTAACAATAAAATCACGATAACTCTTCTTCAGTCAAGGATTTATTTTCAAAATACACACAATAAAATAGGGAACGATCTCTTTTGATTTTCCAAAAAAATCTGTTGTTGACAAAGTGAATTTAGATTTAATGTGGGCGACGACGACGATGAGACGTGATCGTGAAAAAGGGGATACGCTCAAGAAGCAGAGCGAAGAACTGAAAATCATTCGATGACAATGTGGAACGTTTGCTAGCCATATGCGAAGGAGGGGGAGATTTATCATCATCATCATCGGCAGTCGATGGAGATGTTTTCAAGTGGGGTAGAGCACGCAACTCCAAATGACTGACTGACATCTGCGTTTTGGGATGCTTTAAGAAGCATTTTTTTTTTTTTTTGGGAAATTTATTGGCACATTAAGATTAAGTGGCGTTCTAGGACGCCTTCTTGAAGATGAATGGTATTCTGCTCGAAATTGCTGAATAAGAATCTTTCTGCAGGTGTGTCCCTTTGGACTAGGAAAACAAGGTGCGGAACAAAAAATGGCGCAATAGAGAAGACCTAGAAAATTTCGACAGTATTCCTTTTTTAAGTTTTCACCACCAACCCATCAAGACATTCCTAAACGAAGCCTCAGCCCTTTTGTTGTGAAATGGAGTAAAACGGTGACACAATATGCTAATTCCAACTAAACAGCTCAATTTCGCTGGCACCTGAATGCCTTCTCACAAGTCCAAGAAATGGGGGAAGCCTCAATCAACCACATCAACCATGCGAAGAAACACAAGCCACAATCGTCCACGCATAAAGTACAGTAACATACACGTTGACCCTTTAAGTCACCTCTTCGGAAGCCCTAAACAGTTTTAAACGCTTGGCTCGCATGGTGGGTACGTTTTATGGACATGGGATAGCTTCGACGACAGCGAAGACGACGCATGGGGAGCAACGCGTAATTTAATATTCTCTTCGTACTGTTTTCTGCGTGAAAGACGAAGAAAAAACAACAACAACTAAAGGAGACAAAGCGTCACGCGACCATCAGCATTCATAACAAACCAAACAACCAAACCACACCACACCTGGTCACTTAGCATAATCCTCCAATCCATATGTAGATGCCGATACCGAATGGACTGTATAGACTTTGGAATAATCAGCCTTAGGTGACGTGGAGTCATTTTTTCTTTCAACGCTCAACTTGAGAGCCTTTGGCTTAGCTTATAATCGATTCAATTTCACAACAAGGCGCTAATGAAGCCCTAATCAAGTTATATTTTGATTCAACACCCAGAAAACCGCCATAATCGGTTCGTAAACAATGCCATACCATACTCCATTGCAGATTAGTGGATCATATTTAACAAAAAAAAAAACAAGAAGAAGAAATTTGAACCAAGCTCCAACTCTCCAACTCCAGATTCAGGCATCATTAATCATCGGAATTGAGTGAATTTTGAATTTGCCGCCAGTTAACCGCAGTCAAATGGATCTCTGGCCTGGCCTCTTGCGCGTCTCTATTGTTGTAAATGGCTGCAAGATGACTGACGTACAACTTCATTAGATGAAGCTTGATGGGTATTCATCATCACAGAATTTGATTTCGCATTTCAGGAAACAACACACCAAAATAACAAAAACAAAATAACGAGAGAAATAATGTAAGCAGACCCCAGTTAAAACTCGTGTAACCTGCTGTGACTAATGAACGGCGCAGTGGGCGAAGGGTAAATGGTGTTTCGTTTCTAGTCAGTCAATGTTGAATACATCTCTGAGATGTAAGACGATCCTAATTAACCCATTTTTTTGAGTCCGCATCTCTAGTAGATGAGCGAGTCTTTCACAAACGATGTCTTATGGCTTTGTGTTAACCACAAAATGATCATAACAATAAAGGAGAGGTCTTGGTCTCTGGGAGCCTTAATTTGCTGGAGCACTTCGATTGATGACTTGACGCCTACAACATACATGCACTTGGAACACTAGAATCGTGGTGGAAAGTTGCCGATTACGCCGCAAATTGACTCGAAAGAAATCAGAGAATTTCTATGACTTCTATTTAGAAGCTCAAATGGTCTTTTTCAACTGACCCATGGACTCTGAAACTTGAACTTGAAAAAGGGGACACCTTTGCTTACTTTTTATGATAAAAGAAAATGCAATCAAAATCCGTCCATTCCTATACGATATAAAATCACTCAATCTCTGTGATACCTCAAGATATGCAACGATTTTGTTCGGTGAAAGGTTTGATCACAGGGCTTAACTATTGGCTTGTGAGGTTCAAAAGATATTTAAAGAAACAGTTTGGTAAAATCGATTAAGTCATTCATTCAGACAGCAGTAGATAAGTCTGAGAGCATTTAAGATTCAAAAAGAATTGTGATGATCAACCTGAAGGTATGCAACAAAAAGGTCACCATCATACGGTATGCAATATTTTTCAATTCTTCTTTTAAAAAGTTGCATTATCAAAGAGGTCTCAAGTTTCTAAACATGAGTTCAAAACGACGTTAGCAAAATTTTTCCATATTACCCAAATCACCCACAACATAGTGGCGGCAGCGGAACCTTTGTTTGATAAATACCGCTGCCAAATTTCGAGATACAATCTCATTTGAGCAGTAGTTAAGGACATTTGGACATGAACATTGTTTGTTTTGTGTGCCAAGAGACCCTTGAGGGAAACCACAAAAGCAAAACAACAAAACCGGGGTTGGTGTTCTAAACAAGATAAAGATCAACAGAAGGTACAAAACAAAAGACTCTTCAAGGACCTCGTAATGTATCTTCTTGATGTTTTTTGCTTGTTCAAAGATTTTGGAGTAATAATCTTTTGTTTGGAAGTCTCATTAAACGGTATTTCGATTGTTATTTTGCGGATTTATGAGTGAATAGGCGCAATATTTTGTGGTCGCAAGAAGACGTATTAGTTCTTTTGTTTGAATGCTCTATTTTATGCCAACAACAGCTGAAGAATGTTGTGGGACCTGGAAGCGTGGGAATATTGATTCAAATCTTATTTTGAACCATAATGTAAAAGAAAACTAAAATTGAATTCGAATATATGATGTTGCTCACTGCTGAAATGAGAGAAAAGCTCAAGAAAAATAATAAACTCAATAAAGAAAAAAAAAACAACCGGAAACAGTTTAACCAAAGACATCCAAAGAGAACGAAGTAGTTTATTTCCGGCAACATTTTTCAGAGAACTATTACAAAATGTGCAGTGCACCCAAGAATTTCTTCGTAGAATTTGACAATCCAACATCTCGGATGGTGGTCCATCTCGCTTACGGTAGCACGTAATAATAATCACCTTATCTCGTTGGTATAGGGTCAAGCTATTCGGATGAGCATAACTTTTATTGCTGGGCCGCTGGGATCAAACGATGCTGTTAATGCTCTATTTTTTTCCAGATGTGTTTATTATTATTTTCATGAAATTTTCTTTAAAAAAGAAATTAACAATTTTGAAATTCCACCTTACACATGTTTTGATGGTTCAAAGTCGAGACACCGCCTGGACAGCTATATTAAGGTGACACTATCAAGAAAGAGACGATAAAAAGGAGGCCAGAGGTGACACTATTAAAAATGTTTCAAATGTTTGAAATAAAGAAGAAGAATAAGATCATTCTATTTAGATAATTAGGTTGACAAGATAAAGAGGATCAAGTTCCATTCAAATGAGATTCAACGAACTCCCAGCAAGTGAGTAAGCTTTGGATATAGAACCATCGAGTGAGGGAGTGATTTATGTTGATTTAATCGAAATTCAATTTCGAAGTCAACTGGTGCTTGAGATCAAAGAAGCACAAAAGTGTCATCAAAGAGGAACATAAATCTTTGAGATACACAAGAGCTATCAGATACATATGGGTGAAATGTTGAGTGGAGCTGTTTTCGGCGATACATAGAATTGAACTTCGAAGAAGTCTGGGGATTTGAATTGAACGTAATGAAAAGTTTCGAGGTCAAATCCCTTTTGATATGAGTTTTGGAAAATGCATTTTGAACTGGCAAGAGAATCCTTTAGAGCTCAACTAGAGCCTCAGTGCTGAGGATATGGAATGACTACTTTTCGAAGCTTTATTACGGCGATTATGAGCAAAATTCTGCCAGTTATGCAGAACCACCGAATGGAATCGCAGCATCCGATCTTCAGGAAAGGTGATATCCTGAACTGCACCAACTACAGAGGTATAAGTCTCTTTACTATCGCCTACAAGATCTTGTCTGCCGTGCTGTGTGAACAACCTAATAGGTCCTTATCAGAGTGGGTTAAGGCCCGGAAAGTCCAGCATCGATTAAATATTCAATCTACGGCAGATCAATTTCAAGGCGATGCGCTGCGCTGTCTTGCGATTTCTTCAACAACATTCTGGAAAAGATTGTGCAAAACTCCAACGTCAACACCAGCGGAACAATTTTTCAAAAGTCCGTCCAACTACTAGGATATGCAAACGACGCAAACATAATTGGAAGAACACAGTGTGATGTCAGTGGAGTGTTTGTGAGCCTTGAAACAGAGGCCAGAAGATGGGTCTAGCGTTTAACGAGGGCAAGACGAAGTTCATGCTGTCGACAAGAAAGGACAACCAACATTGACGTCTTGGAGCCAACGCCAGTATAGACTTCGAGGTCTACCTAAGCTCAGACAACGATCCCAGCGCTGAAATCAAACCAAGAATCAACCTTGCCAATCGCTGCTTAATTCTTTGGACTTAGAAGGCAATTGAGTAGTAGAGTCCTCTCCCGAGCAAGAAGTGACACTCTACAAAACCATCATCATCCCGGTACAAATGTATGGTGCAGAGACATGGACCATGGCAACATCCGATGAAAACGCTTTGGGTTGCTTCGAGAGAAAAATTCTTCGAGTGATTTTTGGTCCTGTCTGCATTAATGGAGAATGGAGACGAAGATTCAATCAAGAACTGTACGAGCTGTTCAGCGACACTGACCTTCCCAGAAAAACTAAGGTCCGACGACTTATATGGTTGGGTCATGTAGAGCGAATGGAAAATAATGCTCCGGCTCGTAGAGTCTTCGAATCCAACCTGGAAGGACACCGTAGAAGAGGAAGACCGTGACTTAGGTAGAGCACACAGGTGTTAGAAGTTCTGAACCAACTTGGCGTGCGAAACTGGAGACACCTAGCTAGGGTTCGAGCTAGCTGGAGACGCTTGTAGGATGAGGCCCTGGACCGACCTAGACTGTAGCGTCACCATAAGTAAGTTAGTAAGTTACTAGAAGACACAGCACATTTTTTCTGTCATTGCCCAGCACGTTTCAGGCAACAGCATGTCGAAGTTGAACTATTTCAAAGCCCCTAGATGGCTTCTTAATGACCAACTATTAGCAAGCTTATTCATAAAAATAAACTCTACCCAGCTTGATTTAAAATGGATTTTAAGCGAACTATAAGAGGTTCAAGTCATCTTCATATAAGACCTAAACAAATTCTACTAAAATGTAGATTATTTAACCCTTCTATACCTACTTTTAACCCATGTTATTGAATGAAAAGTTTTTTTGTACTATTTGGCCTTTACCAAAGGATTTACGTTCTCTAGAAATTGTATTCATCCAGATTTCCATAGAAACTTCATCCATCCACCTTAACGTGGGAAATACACACAAATCTTGAAGCTATCACAACTTAAACAATCCATCCTCTTATGATGCAAAATAAATCTCACGATCTCTAAGGAAAATAGTTTCTTCCGGTTAACACGCACGCATCTAAGACCTTCGCACCTCGCATCACAAAATTTTCTGACATCTCTGTCTCTCACTTGTCAACACACCAACTGACTGCTGTAAGCTGTGTTGTTTTGCAACAAGTTGATTAGACACTTTATGTAAATCACACCAAACGACCTCATGAATGTACCTATCCAACCGCCACAAAAACAAGATGTCATGCATTCTATCTAGATTTCTTCACAATTTTTTCTTGTTACATCTTTGCCGCTATTGAAATAACTCAGTGTATCTTTTCTATTTGGTTTTGCGTAAATTTTGTTGCTGAAATTAGTCTAATTTCTGCAGTAAAGTCACTTGGATTAGATGTTAGCAAGCTTTTATGGAGTTGAACCTCATTAATTATGCTCAATGGAAGCCTCGGTGAGTTAATGAGTTTTGACATTTGGTCCTCTATTCCAACACCAGTATTACTTTTTAGGACGCAATTTCATTAATTAAGTGATAAATGATGAGAAAAATCTCGTCCAAGAGAGGCTGTTTAATTTCGAGACAAAAAATAGCACTTAACCTCTATGAACTTTTTATTTTTTTCTACAATTTCGTAAAGGGTTATTTTAGAAATTTTTCAACGTCAAATCGCATCGCAGAGTGTGACATGCAAATTAATATGTTTTAGTTGCATAATGATACACACAGGAGCGACCATCCAACAACACACGAGAAGATCGAGGATATCCTATTACCAATTTATTCAAAACGATGCGCTTTCAGGTTCAAATTCTACTCTTCTTTTTTCTATTAACAAAAAATGTTTATAATTACCTCATCAAGTTGACTGATGACGCAATGAATCTTTTATTTTTTTGTCTGTTTGTGTATACAGGTATCCTTTTTAACTCGGCTAGAGAGAGGACATACAAGAAGGCAAATTAATTTTATAATGTCGGATATTCGATGTCATGCCCGCTGGATGATGACGATGATAATGTACCCCGACCACAACCCCTTTTTCTGACAATTTATCAATGCTCATGATACTCATACCCTTTATCATCTAGCCATATATCCTTTGTGAGGACATAAGAGAGGATCTCTCATGCAAAACATGGGGTCTGTTTCTTATTTTGTATATCCTGTAGAGGAAAGCCTTTAGGAAGAAGAGCAGTGAATCAATAAGGCGTGCAAAAATAATTAGAAATGCACAAAAGGACACAACACACAACAAAGCAGTTTTGATTGATACTCGTATTGTTGGCCATTGTCAGCAGGACCAAGGAGAACACAAAATTTGATGAAGCTTCGAATTACATCTGGAAATTTGAATTAAGCTAAACAGTCATCAGGACCTTCTATAATACACAAAAAATTCAATTTTCACATATTCTCTAACATCAAGGACATGTCCGACGATTTTCGCTGTGCTGGACTTTTGTGAAACTATTTTCTTCGAACCGGACCGGACTTGGAAGACATTTTATTGGGGTTGCTGTTTTTTAATGCTTGACCGAAACTGGTCAATGGTCAAGGCGAAGCGGACGGGTTTTCGTTTTGAGTAAATCCTCATGTCCGTTGGGAGATCAGAGGTCATCTTAGAACAGGATGTTTTAGGAAATTTGAATAATGATGCGACTTTCGATTTGAGAGAATATTCTATCGAATATTTTACTCCATGGGGAGTGTAATGTTAGACGCCTTGTTAACGGTCAAGCAGTATTGCATGGGAATTTTCGTTAATGGTCAGTTGGACAGGACATCCTGAATTATGGATTTTTTTCTGTTTGAATTTTGTTAATTCTTTGGATTAAGTAAGCGAAAAAGTGAATACAGTTAATGTATAAAGGGTGTAAGAGGTATTCAATTACAGTTTTTGGCGGGAAATTCGAAAGAAAAGGGGTCCTTTCAATAAGTTTTGTTGAAAAACGCCATTTATCCGATTGTCGTAGAACTAAAAAATATTCAACAAAAGACTTGAAACTCGATTTGAGACTACAGAGTGGTAAATCAGCCATAACTTTAGTCCAAATTCCTAAGCAAAATTCATTCACATCCTTTGTTGCAAAATCCAATAAGAGACAGCAAAAAAAACTCACATTTTTGCCATTTCCCGAGGATTTTTTTATGACAACAAAAAGGAAAAGAAAAGCGACATAAACGGACGCAGATTTTAGAGACCACTTCTTGAGAGGATAAGTTCGTAAGCCCATCATAAGGTTTTATGATTTAATCCTTTTTTTCTTCCTCAATCTATTTCCAACAGATTCGTTCTAACTTCTTCGTAGCGTAGCTTTTTTATTTTTATTTTTTTCGTACAATGTGAAGAGCAGAACTCTTGGTGAGTAGAGTTCTAAGGATAATGACATCATGGTGATGACAAACTCTTGATGATAAAAATACATTACAATGAGATATATCTGTTACTCTGATGGGGATGAAGAGCACGACGAAAACGCATTAAACCACAAAACAGGACATTTTCGCCACTGGGACAAAAGTGCACCATCCGCACTTGTAAAATCTCAAAATCCTCATGGTGTTAAGCGCTCGAGAAAGAAGCATTCAAAGAGCAACCAGAGACAATGACGAACCCTGTTCTTGTGTCTCGCTCTACCTAAAGCTTCTGTATACAGACACAAGGATATGAAAAAAGAAACCTCTTCTACTTGGTCATAATGGGGCTTGACATGAAAAGAAGGGTTGTCTGGATGGGACAAGAGCATAGGATTTATATTTGTGGCCATTTGCGAGTGCTTTAGATTTTTCTCACATCCGCATCCGCATCACTGTAGGTATATAGAGGATCAGAAGAACAACAGAACATTATTTTGTTCCAGCCGAGAGGAGTTATGCCATTTTGCTAAAATGGATTTCGATAATAATTCCACATAAGTGATGCAGAAGTGTCGATGTATTTTAAACTGTGAACGCTACAAATCCTATTTGGGGTGCATTGTCTGCTCGATGGATGTTTATGGCCGGATAAGTACGTTCCGGGGAAGGTGGAGGATGGCTTTGTTGTCTTTTTCAACTAAATTAGGACGACAGCTTTTTGATGGGGCAAAATTTCCCACAACAGCAGCGGGTTAAAAGAGAGAACATTTTGTTCAGTGTATTGAATTGTCTGCAACAGCCGCCGAATTGGAATTCCTTTGGTTCGACAATTTGGCAGGCCATATATCACGACTTACAAGTCACAATCACCAAATACCCCAAAAGCAAAACACTTGCTTTGTCTATTTTCGATAAATTCTCATTAAATCCATGCAAAACCGAAAATACACATTGAAAGCGCTATAGATCGCGTCTTTTTTGTCGTCATTTATCCACCCATAAATGTGCATCAGTCATTGATGGTTCGGCTACTAATGTGGCCATAAATCAGTGGCGTAACGGAGATATCAATGTGCCTCTTAAATAGTTGACGCTGGCCGCACTGCGCACTTATCTTTGAGCCGAAAAATAGATTGCTGATGCGATAGTGGCGGATCACTTAAGAGCATCGCGATCGCGATCGTCAGCGTCAGATCAGAGAGAGAGAGCGAGCATTTTTTTGTTGATCCGTAAATCACGATCTTGTCTAAATTCGAGGATCTTATAAAAGTAAATTGAATCTTCAATGTCTGAGATCTGAGATGGTTTTGGGGAGATTCTTGACATTCATCGAATAATCATCGACACAACATCACAGAAACGATTTCGATTGATGTTTGTATTTGTTGAGAGTGTGTCAACGTTTTGTTTTATTTTTTGCCTATGAAAAGGTTAACTGGGTTCGATGTTCAGGAATGAGTTTTGGTCAAATGGTTTGAAATGGATTTGTGACTAGCAATTGCGCGTGTTTTGTGTTAGAATTTGAGGAACTTGAGTGGTCAAGAAAGATCAAAGAATTTCTTTTGGGGTTTAGTAGGCTAAATGGGTAGGAATTTGGGAATGCTGTTGCCTAGAGTGTCAGACTCAATCAACGAAGATTAACCTGAGAAAAAATCAGCACAAAGATCTTGGAATGTTCGGTTTCAATTTTTCATTGACTCTACAGTAAGCGCTTGAGTGAGAGACTCTCCGGCGTCCTCCAAAATATGTAATATCACGAAATAATTAAAAATGTAGCCGAGATTACCACAGGTTACCAGCCAATCATGAAAAAGAACACGTGGTAAGATGATGAATGCACGTTATTGAAATCAGAGACGGATAATGCACGTTTGCAGATGCTGCAACGGAAAACAAGAGCAGCAAGAGAAGAGTACAGAACAAAAAGGAATAAGGAGAAAAAGACTCTGCGAAGGAAGAAAAGAACATCCGCCGTATCTCAGCTCAAAGTTCTAGAAGAGTCACGGGCTAAGAACAAAACAACACCCGACGTTTCTTTAAAAGGTCGAAGCAATTAGGTAACAGTGAAGGAAACCTAGTCACCGAAGCACAGGGAATTGTAGATGTTTTCAAGCAGCACTTCCAGAAGCTGCTAAATGCCTATAATGTCGAGCAAGCCAATGACGAAAAAGAAGACCAGTCAATGAATACCCAGTCCCAGTACATACCCATCACAAAAGAGGTAGAAAGAGTCATCAAAAAAAAAAAATAGACTGGCGAGACAGCTCTTGAAGAGCCAAGGCCTAATTGGCTTACTCTCATCAACAATTCTCTTTGTGCGTGTGAAGAATTTAGGGGACCTACAATTTAACGCCGACTCCGAACGCCAAAGTTGAGAAGCACTTTTACATGACAGATTGATATTCTTGGATGTTTTGTCAGGTCTTCGCCATCGTCAGGTCAGAGCCATCCAAAAGCTACAAAATAACAAGTCCGCCGGGTCGGATGGCATACCTGCGGAGAATTGTTTTAATGAACCACATGCACTGAATGGTCTCTTAGCTCCATATTATGTCCCATCTACAAAAAAGTTGATCCTATCAATTATATTTTTCTTTAAGTTATTCTTGTTAAAAAAAACCATCTTACCTATATGAGTTTTTTTCATCGTACATCGTCTTTAAGAAATAAAAACTTCTTAATTCCTCGATTCAACCGATCAGTAATGGAGAATTCTTTTCCTGTTCAGATGGTAAAAATGTGGAACTCACTTCCATCTAATGTTCAGGTGTTACCTACTGTATCAATGTTCAAAAGTCGTTTTTATCCTCAAATAAACTTGTAGTTTCAACGTTTTTAATTGGATTCATTCTGTTAAACTGTTTTTAAGTATAGTAAGCAAATTACTAATTAAGTCAAAAATGTTATTGAAATTTATTGGTTTTAAATTTTTGCTAGTGCTTACAATAACTCTTAAAAATCAAATTGAAGTATGTATCTTTTTTTTTCTCTTTCTCTTGTTTTTGTTTTAAAATACTATATAGGTACCTATGTCTATTTCTTATCCAGGCTCTTCCAAAAAAATTCTGTACAATATAGGATTAAGTATCTTGTGTACATTTACCATACAATAAAATGAAATGAAATGAAAATGAAATGTCATACAAAACTACCGAGGCAATACAAAATCCTATCCAACGTACTGTGTAAGCGTCTTAAACCGTTCTGCACACAATAATCGGCACGTACCAGAGTGGCTTTAGGCCAGGCAGAACAACGATAGACTAAATATTCACACTGAAGCTAATCCTGGAAGAGACCAACGAATTTCAAATGGAAACCCACCATCTTTTCATCGACTTCAAAGCTGCTTATGATAGCATCCACCGCCAAAAGCTGAATTCGATATCCCCAGCAAACCGATCCTGCTATGCCACATGACGCTAAACAATACGCAGTGCAGTGTGCAAATGGGTAACAGCTCATCCGAGTTGTTTCAAATATGCGCAGGGCTTAGACAAGGAGATGCGCTGCCATGTGATTTTTTCAACATTGTCTTGAAGCAGATAGTGCGCAAGGCAGGTGTGAGTGCGGAAAACACTATCTTCAACAAATCCACCCAGCTCCAAGTCTATGCGGATGACATAGTTTACATCGGTCGCTCCCAGAGAGCTGTGCTTGGGGCCTTCACAGCGATTGAAGAACAGGCGTAGCTCGTTGGTCTTGAATTGAATAAGGACAAAACAATGTACATGCTATCAAAAAACAAAACGTCTAGGACAAAACGTCACTATTGATAGCAGCAACTTCGAGGTATTTAAGGAGTTCAACTACCTTGGAACAAACATCAATCCCGCAAACGACACCTTAGTGAAGATCTGAAGAAGAATTACCCAAACGAGCTGGTACTACTCCATTTTAGCCAAACAACTGGGTTCAAAACTCTTCACTCGAAATACAAAGTGCTTACCTATTGTACCAGAACCAGACCTAATCTAAAAAAGGGTAACCGATACTGTGTACTTTCGAAAGAATAATTCTTGGACGGATTTCGGTCACGTATGGAGAAAAATGTTCAATAGCGATGCGGATATACATAGTTCTGAAAGCTAAGTAAAGACGACTACATTGGCTTGGCCACATCGAGCGAATTGACGACAACGCTCCAGCCAAGTAAGTTTACTCATCGCAGGTTCGAGACGAGAAGGAATATTGAACCTCTGGTGACTGCGGATGTCAGAGCGCTTGGTTTCGGCGACTGGAGAGTGCATGCGAGGTACCGCTCTACATGAAAGGCTGCAGTGTCTCAGGCTGAGATCCTTCATGGATTGGGAGCTGATTAAGTAAGCAAGTATTGACTTGCTTAGCATTAGGTATAGCTCCGAAGCTAGTGCTTTTCAGCAGCTTGAAGATTTGGATGACGGGTTGGGGTCAAAATTCTGCCGGGGTCAAAATTATTTTGTCAAAATTCTGCTTTCAAAATTCTGCTTTTCAAAATTCTGCTTCTAAAATTCTGCTTTTCGAATTTCTGCTGCTCAAAATTCTAAATTCTTAAATTCTGGGGTGGAATCGGCTAAGGCGATTATTGATTATCACTTTTTTGACAGTCGTTTTTGATTATCAACTTTATTTTGCTCTGTGGAAAATGATCAATGAAACAATTTGAATTTCTGACAACACCTACAGTAAACTATGTCGTTTTGTTCAACGTAAGGTGATTATCAAAACGATAATCACTTTCTTCCATACATTTGGAAGTGACAGCTTTTTTTTTCTACACACTATCAGAATTGGTCGTATGGGCTTATAGGAAGCACCATTTTACGACCAATGGTTTGCCAACACAGAAACTGTGTTATACCACCGGCTTATCACTTAGTGTGGTGTTAGTTGTTAGTAAGCAAATAACGAAACTATAACAAATAACACAGCACACATAAATTATAACATAAAATAAACAAAGGACATGACAAAATTAACATAAAACATTTAACAAAGTGGAACACTGGTTTTCAAAATAATTTTTAGTTGAATTTTACTTAAATTAAAATCAAAAAGTTTTGAGTTCCAGTTTATAAGTTTACCCATACGTATCAAAGGCTCATGCATTCCATAGTTAGTTCGATGAATATCGATCTTAATCAGATCCTGACTACGGAGATTATAACCTCCTCCTCGATAGCAAAACAAAATTTTACAGAGAAGATCAGGAGCATCAGTGACTCCAGTTATAATTTGATGGAAAAATACAATATCATTATTATTTCTTCTCTGTTGTAGTGTTTGCATATTAAGGATTGACAAACGATTTTCGTATGGAGGGACATTAAGGGGATCAATCCACTGAAACCCTTTTAACAAAAAACGAGTGAAATTTCGTTGCACAGATTCCAGTCTTTCAATATAAACATCATATAAAGGGGACCACACCTGTGATGCATACTCTAGGTGGGGATGAACCAAACTGTTGTACAAAACACAAGTGACATTAGGATCCCGGAATTCTTTTGACCACCGCTTAATAAAACCTAACATAGAATTAGCTTTGTTGACTATGCCGTTAATGTGCTCAGAATAATCTACATTTTGTGTAAAAAGAACTCCTAGGTCTTTAACAGTAAAAACGCGAGTTAAAATATGGTTTGAAATGACATAGTCATAAGATGAAGGTGAACGTTTTTTTAGAGAAGGTCATTGTTTGGCACTTAACCGGGTTAAGGTTTAAACTGTTCTTTTCACACCATAATGTAAAACGGTTAATGTAATTTTGAAGTATAATGCGATCATTTGCAGAAGTTATATTTTTATACATCTTCATATCATCCGCGAAGATGAGAATTTCACTATTATTTACACATAACGGTGCATCATTGATAGCTAATATAAAGAGGAGGGGTCCCAGATGGCTCCCCTGCGGAACACTCGATTTGGCCAAATATGATTTAGAGTAACTATTTCTGAATTTAACTTGATAAGATCTATTCTCAAGGTAAGAGACAATCCACGAAATAAAAAAAAGTGGGAAGCCGTAAGAGGTTAATTTAACTTGATAATCTCATGAGATAGTTGATCAAAAAACTTCGAGAAGTCCGTGTAAACACAATCTACTAAACATTTTACAACAGTCAGAAGAAAGGACTTAATGCGTTTATTAACACCCGACTATAATTCTAGAAGATTCTTCTTTAAGAGAAAATAGAGCGCGCAAACAAAAACTAATCCCTCTTAATACAAACATCTGTCAATAAACAGTCCAAACGGCACTCCTCTTCTCTTCCTTTTTTTCTCAAATCAAAATACAAAAAAAGCACCCATAACAAATCGCCGGTGGCCACTTCATTTCTGTTTTCCTTTTTTTTTTTTTAACTAATCTCAACAAAGTCCTTCCTCATTTCAATACCCATGTTTCCGACAAAAAAATAGATTTATGTTCCAAAAAATAAAATAAAAATTATGTTGTTACATCAAACGCCATTGTTCGCAATCCAGAGGTCATCACGGCCTAATTAAGGTTATCCTAAAAAAGGAACCAAAATCCATTAAAAAATCGCTCCAATTTCTTTATTTTTTGTTAGCATTTCCTTCGGAAAATTTAAAGAAATATTCAAATCTCTCGTGATTGCGGAAGAAAATTCCCACACATATAAACTGGACAATAGGGAGCTGCTACCGATCGCCCTTCGTCATCATCGATCCCAAACGAAGGATGACCAACTACTAACAATAACAAAATGTTGCAACGAGGGTAGAAAAATCTACCTTTGGGTGATTTTTGGAAGAAAAGAAATCCTTGTGCGAAAATCTTACCCCTAAATCTATTACGAAGACAAAAGGCGAAATTTCAAAGAAAAATGCAAAACATCCTTTGAAGGATATCCTCTACATGTGAGCATAAATATAAAAATGTAAATAATATTTTTGATTATTCACGGTAAGAGGATTTTTGCATTTAAGGGGGGGAATTTGAATATAAAACTAATGTGCATGCATGAGGAAGAGGATCCTTGCGTGAGGATCAAAGGAATTATATTAAATAATCAAGACGTGACTGCTTGAAAGTAGAGCAGAAAGAAGAAGAAAATTCCAAGATTTTTCTCGAATTTACGTGAAAATGTTTCACGTTGACAGTTTTTGTGTGCTTTGGCTTTCAAATAGTCACGCCTAGTTAGTCCTTTTACAGTTGGTTGCCCATAATTGCGTCGAGCGCAAATTTAACCAGAAAAATCGTTACAATATTGTTTTGGTGATGATTGAAATATCCTTGCAGCTGCTGCTGCTGCTCAAACATGATCCTTTTCATTCATCGGTGGGTCTTTTTTGGGGAACGAGTAAGTAAATAAAAATCAGAAAGCCATGAAATTCATAAATTCACCTGTCCTCGTCCTGTCGACTTCTTTTGGTGTTTCGAAAGGAAGTATCCTTATAACACGCAAATGGGGTTGATTTGGATTGTCAAAGGATTTGTGGTGCAGGCGCAATCTGGAAAAAATGACGCGGTAATTATTACTTCTTGTGGTTTTTACTTCGATTGTCAGAATTCTGTCACAACAGAGCGAGGGTGAAAACTAGTTGACGAGCGTGGTGCTCTATGGGAATTTTTGACTTTGAGTTTGACCAGCGATGCGCAACTGAATTGTTTCACACAAGCGCACCCACGAGAAAATGCAATGCCTGCAGAGAGGGTTGATGTTTTGATTGTTTTGCGGATACCTATTGAGTTTATGAAGGAGTCCTTGTGGAAGGACCACTTTGGGAAATTGCATGAACATAAAGGATATTCGTGTTCCGGTATGGACAGCAGCACTCATTGTACTTGAGAAAATTAATGTGTTTCTTGGTTAGATTTGAGAAATGATTTTAAAACGAGAAACATATTGTTTTGCGGTCAAGCAACAAACGGAACATGACAATTATTGTCTAAGTGTCCTTTTCCTGTAAGTTGTTTTTGATTTATCTAATGAGAGATAGCACGGAAATTATTTGAGTCGTGGGAAAATTTTAAGTTTAAGGGCTTCGAGTTGTTTTGGTTCTTTTAAGTATATACAATGCCTTGTAAATTCTTTACAGAGTATCCAACAGCATTTGAAGTTCAACTTCCAGAGCCCCTCCAGGTTATCAGCGACATGCCTAAGTAAGTACCTCGCAAACCGTTTAGTGAAATTTGTTTCCCTAAACAACACCACTCTAATGTCCGATTCTAAACATAAGATTCAACAGTTAATTCCCATTAATGAATTCAACTTGACACCTCCAGAGAACAGTCAATTGCGTATACGTTCTAATATACAAAGATAAAGATACTGCCATCTCCATTAGCAGACGACCAACCGACGACCGACGACGCGACGAACGTTACTTCTTAGTCAGCAATATAGGAACGAAATTGCGATAAGTACCTCCTATAAAGCACAAGTCAAGTGATGCTGGTGGTCGATGTCGATGTGGCCAAGACCATGCTCTCTAACGGCCACATTCAATTACCAACTTCTCTCGAGATTAGGTAAACCAACGAACCACACATGTGTGGTTGGTAAAGATGTGCACTGCGTCTTATACAAAATTCTTATGCCAAACTAATGTTCGAAGCAATAAAAAGTGTCAACTTGCCCCATAACACAACTTTAATAGCTTTGGCTTTATGGAGATTCCGGAATGTGATGGCCCTGATGCTCTTCGTGTGTTGATTTGACTCTCGACACAAACAACTGAAATCGCCATTTAATTGAAATTACTCAACCTTTACGAGCCATCACTTACAAAAACAAAAAGGACAAAAGTTCACCTAACCACCAAGATGTTGCTGAATCAGTCGAGTCGCAACATTTTTATTTTTAGAAGTTTAACGTTTTTTTTTTCTTATATTTTGTATTTATGGGGATAAATAGACAAGACATGTTGTTTTCTAGATTAGAAACGAAGGTGGCGACCTCTGCTGATAAAAATGAGGCACACATTAGTCCCGCGCGCATTTTGCTCATCACTCTTTTTTTTGTCTGTTTTTGTCTTTTAAGAATGACAGAGATAAGCGCCATTTAGATAATCCCATCAGCGCCCAACTGTCATTATCGGTTCGGTTATAGTGACGAGGAGATAGTGAAGCTGAGGAGATGCGCTCTTGCGTTGAGAGTTCAGATCCAGCTATTTTGTTGAGCTAACTATTTCTAAGACAAGATTGGATGATGGTTTTCTGACAGATGGTTAGGAGCCGTCTGTCAATCAAATTGTTGTTTTTCTGAGTGTGGCGTTTATCAGTGGAAGGAAAATTTATCGAATAAAGCCAACGATTGATACCAAAGACCACCAAGAAATGGCAAATTTCCGGTTACAGACATCTCTGAGTCACCAGGAACAACATGAATTGAATGTTCCCATTGTTCCCGCATCAGAACCAACAACCTCTCAGGCAACGTCAATATCCATTTATTAAGTGCTCATCGAAGACAAGGACCATTTATGACATGTCATGTCACATCTCCTCGCATTTGACACTAATTACATTTCTCAAAAACAAAATTCTTCCATTCGCCCCATTTCGATGCTTTTTTACGAAGCGAAAAATGATTTTTTAAATGTTCCTTTCGCCTACAATTAAGTGAGTTGATGGCACTTTAGTCACCTATCCTAAGAACAAATGAACAGCCTTGTCTGTCCGCATGTTTGTAATCTCATTTTTGTGCCACCGAAACATTAGCCAACTAATTACCACAGATTATCACAGTTCTGAGATTAAAAAATAAAAATCACAAAAAAAGCTGAAGCCAAACATGCACAACCAATAATGCACAACCCAGAATGTGGACTTTGCTCAAAAAAACCAAAGTAGGATTATGATTGTGGGGCGATAGAGGCGTCTTTTTGGAATTTATGTGGTTCGTCGTTTCCATTTCATAAATTATTGACATGTTTATTTTTGTAGGGAAGACAGAAGACAACACACGAACTGATACTGTAGAGTCTGGTTCGTAACATCTTCGAACAGATAGAGGAGACGAGAGCAAAAAAGTTGAATGGAAAATTATTATTATGGGACGAACTTTGTTAAGTTGCTGATAAGAACAGTGGGGTTGACAAGAGTGGATGTTTTTTTGAGCTGAAGTCAGCAAAATTTACGGAAAAAAAAGACATAATTGTAAACTCATAACCAAACTTAGTTTGGAAACAATCTTCACATAATTTTGTCTTCTTGTAGCGAACCTTGATGATGTCAGCAATCATGACAAAAATTACAGAAGATGAACTTTTTTGCTGATTCTTGAAACAAAACAAATGATTTTATCGATGAAAAATCGTTTAAAATTTAAAACAACAAGAAATCACAGTTTTGAGTTGTTGGTTTCAAAAAGGCATTTTAACTTAAGTTTCTTGCAAGTGAACCTATAGAAGGGAGATCCTCCAAACTGCGCCAACTAAAGAGGAATCAGCCCGCTTAACATCGGCTTCAAGATCCTCTCTGCCGTAATATGTGAACGTCTGAAGCCTTTCGCCAACAATCTGATTGGTCCTTATCAATGTGGCTTCAGACCCGGAGTTCACCATGGGTCAAATATTCACTCTACGGCAGATCTTGGAGAAGACCCAGGAACTTCAAATCGATACCTTTTCATCGATTTCAAGGCCGCGTATGACAGCTTCTAGAACTCTAGACCAACTATATCGAGCAATATCTAGTTTTGGCATCCCAGAAAAACAAGTACGTCTGTGGAAGATGACAATGGAAAACTCACGCTGTTCCATCATGGTCGGAAAAAACCTAATGGACGCATTTGATGTCAAAAAAGGTTTTAGACAAGGCGATGAGCTGTCATGCGATTTCTTCAACATCAGTCTTCGAAAGATTTTGCAAAGCTCCAACGTCAACACTAGAGGCACAATCTTTCAAAAGTCCGTCCAGCTACTAGGATACGCAGACTGAAGAACACAGCGTGATATCTGTCGAGCGTTTGAGAGTCTTGAGGCGAGGGCCAGGAAGAGGGGTTTAGCGGTTAACGAGAGCAAGACCAAGTTCATGCTGTCAACTAGAAAGGACTACCAACATGGACGTTTTGGAGCAAACGTCAACATATACAGATTTAACTTCGAGGTAGTTAAGGACTTCGTCTACCTAGGATCCGCTATCAACTCAGACAACAACACCAGCGTTGAAATCAAACGAAGAATCACTCTTGCCAATCGCAAGTCCTATCCCGAGCAACTAAAGTGACACTCTACAAAACCCTCATCATCCCGGTCATAATGTATTGCGCAAAGACATGGACCATAATAACATCCGATGAAAATGCTTTGGACTGCTTCGAGAGAAAAAATTAAGGTCCAACGACCTAGATGGTTGGGTTATGCAGAGTGAATGGAAAATAACACTCCGACTCGTAGTCTTCGAATCCAACCCGGACGTCGCAGGAGAGGAAGAACACGATTCAGGTGGATCACACAGGTGGTAGAGGACCTGAACCAACTTGGCGTGCGAAACTGGAGACAGCTGGCTGGAGACGTTTTTTGGGTGAGGCACTGGTCCAACCTGGACTGTAGCGCCACCATAAGTAAGTAAGAATGAAACATTTGTTAAAATATTAATATTTTCTTGTCAGCCCTACTGTTTCTTTTTATTTGTCCTATCTCTGGGCTTAATGGATGGTCCATTCTAAAAGTAAAACAACAATACATCAGCAAGAATATATGGTTCCTCTATAGGTAAATGTGCCTCTTTAACTCCACGTCTCACGATGCATTAGCAACAGATGGAACTATTAAGACACTCAAAAAATAAAAGTTTGAACCAGATTTCTGACCTCACAGTGACCCTTAGAAAACCCAAACACGAAATTTATTATTTTCAAAAATAAATACAAGCGTGTGGATGAAAAACAAAATACATAAACGATTAGCTACCGCCAACATAATACTAATTTAATTTGATTTCTGAATCCTCAAGCTGCTTCTGCATCACACAGCAGACACGTATCCACAATATTAATGTGTCTCAAGTTCAGGGGACTTTGCGCATCGATTCGTTTCTCCCCTTAAAATCATCACGTACGATCAAGAAGTCTCGATTCTCTGTATTAAGAGATGCACAATAAAAATAAATTACTTGTTTATTTGAATTTTTGTTTTATATTTTTAATTATTTTGCTGAAGACACACAACGATCAATTTACGGGAACAATATATTCATTTCGAAAAAAAAATCTTATCGTGGCTGAAAAAAAAAACAATGTTTCTCAATGTCTCTGGGCGATAAGATTTGTCTCTTAATTTCCATCGTCGTCGTATAAAAAATATGTTTTGACTTCGTATCGATATCTCTTGAGGTCACCAGCAACTGATAACCCCTCAAAGTATACGACTTTTTTATGACGAGCACTTTTACTGGATTATAAATTAACTGATATAAGACAAAAAAATAAATCGTTGGTGTTGATTCAAATCCGGGAGGAAATTCGAAAATATCAATAAAAATATGAATAACGAAAAAATTAAAAAAAACAGTAGCCATCTCTGGGATTCGAATCCGGGTGGGTCCATTCCATCGAAAATCGATAAAAGAAGAATATCGAAAGCCACTTTTGTTTGTTTTTGGTACAATGCCACACAGTGACTTTACAAAGCTGTAAAGCGGTTATCCCTGAAAAAGGAGTAAAGTTCCGGTGTTTTAGAGCCAAGCCGAATGAGGAAAACCGGAAAAAGTTTACACAAGCCAGGAAGTCCTACAATGCCCATATTCTTCGGCCAAATTTCTACATAGCCAAAAATTAAGGCAAAAAAATACTGCAATGTTCCAAAGGCAGTAAGAATTTTTGGTCATTTGTAAAAAAAAATATGAAAAATTCTTCTTCTTCCTCGGTCCCTTCGCTCGTTGACAATGACAATCTATACTCTGTCCGATAAAAATTGGCAGTACAGGCCTTATGGGAGAGCTTTTTAAAAATCAGTGGCGCGCTGTTCTCTACACCATACCCAATTGAAGGGAACTCCTTTAAAAAGTTTTATAAAACACCCATGAATTTTTGATGGCATCCGACGTGGAACCCACAACGACCTGCCTGGCACACTTTTGAGCATGCACTGATCGTTCTCTGCTGGTTTTCAACCCTCATCAAATCACACATATTCAGAGTTGCCTTTTTCTATTTCGTAACTCACTTCGTATTTTTTTCTTACTTTTTCAATGGATTTCTGTTGAGGAGCTTTTGCTTTGAGAGCTTTCTTAACGATGAGTGTTATCGAGTTGTGTTTGACTTTTGCATTTCTTTTATAAAGTTTTGCAAATCAGTTAAAATGCAATTATAAAAATCAAAGCCATTTTATTTGAGGAAGAATATTATTTGCGACATAAAAATTTGGCTCCGATCAAACTACCTTTTTTTTAGGATGATATGGTTAAGGCAGAGTTGTTGAGCATCGTCAAGCACCATAAAAATAAGTATGAAACCTACGTCGTTGACGATATGGCCCAAGCTGCAGGACACAAAGTGCTTCGCTTGCCTCCTTACCACTGTGAGCTTAATCCAATAGAATTGGTTTGGGCTCAAGTGAAAGGATTCGTGGCAATTCAAAACAAGTCTTTTAATATTGCAGAAATAAAAGGCCTTTTCGAAAGTGCAATACAAAACGTTGACGCTGAAAAATGGCATAGGTGTGTCCAGCACGTTGAGCAGCTGGTTAAGCCAAAAAAGTGGGAAATGGACGTTTTTTCGGAAGATGCTGTGGAAAGCCTCATCATTAATTTAGATGAAGAGAGCAGCAGCAGCAACTACTCTTCGGATTAAAATGTATGTATATGTAAATATTATGAAACATGAATTTGTTTTAATTTTTGTTATGCTTGTTTATTTTCTTTTATCTTACCTCTTGGTGGTATGGAAAAGGATAAATTTTATTTTATTTTCATATATAATAAAAAACGAAATGAAAATCAATGTAAAAAAGAAGAATGGCAACCCTGCAGTTATTTCATTAAGCTTTTTGCGAATTCAAAATGCGCATTACGGCAACCCTGTAAGAGCTTTTTTGAGAAAAGTACTTATGGGTAGGAAAAGAGTGCGAACGAGATGCAGATATCCCTATCTTCCCTGTACTGCCAATTTTTATCGGACAGAGTATAGTCATCTCGAAAGCCGAAAGCTTCTTAATGACCGGCAATACGGCTTCCGCAGCAACAGGTCTACTGGTGATCGGATGGTTTATTTCACTAAACAGTGGAACAAGTCTTGACATCGTTTTGGAGAAAGTGAGATTGTTGCACTTGATATTTTAAAGGCATTTGATGAGGTTTGCCCTGATGCTCTTTTATCGAAAGTGCGTGCTTTCGGTATTGATGAATCCCTCCTTCGTTGGATTAGAAACTTTCTTTCGAACCGTTCAATACAAGTTATATTGGACGGATTCAAGTCTGAAACCTTCAATATAAATGCTGGTGTGCCCCAGGGCTCCGTTTTGTCTCCGACCCTCTTTCTCATTTTCATAAATGATCTCTTGTTTGTAACATCTAATCCAATAAATTGTTTCGTTGACGATAGTATCCTTAGCTTTCATTCCCAGACTCACATCAGTCCTCTTCGGATTTGCCTTTAGTCTTTCAGGCAACGGCTAAATATGATGAGCTCGTCGACAGTCTGACCTAAACAGAATTGGGGAATAAAAAACCGCGTAGTGTTTAATGCTTCGAAGACCCAATGTCGATTTGTATCGTTAAAGCGAGGAATTCTTCTCCCCGTCTGATCTGGCTACTATCTATAAGACATATATCCGTCCAAAGCTTGAGTATAACTCCCATCTCTCGGCTGGTGCTCCAGCTACATACGTAAGCCTCTTGGATTGTATTCAAAAAAGAGCCCTAAGAATGATCGGTGATAGAGACATCACTGCGTGATTCCATTCGTTAGATCACCTTCGTAAGGTTTCATGTCTCTCTTTATTCTATCGTCACTTCTACGGTAAGTGCTCTAGAGAAATAGCCAGTTGCATTCCTCCTCTCAAGCAATGCAACCGAAATACTCGCGGTTCTAGAAATGGCCATCAGTTCATGTTCGAGCCCAACCTCGGACGTACTCTCAAGTATATAGAGAATCTTTCTTTAGCCGTACTACGCGTGTGGAACTCTCTTCCACACTCTGTCTTTCCCAATCATTACAATGTTCAAGAATTCAAGACCAATGTACGCCGACACCTCCTTTCTTCCTAATGCACTTACTGTATCTCTGGCATAATAAGGGTACAAAAAATGCACTGAGTGGGTGCAAATTATAAACGAAAAAAAAAACACTTTGTCCGTTTTAAATTTTTCTTAATGACCCTTCAACCATTACAATGGTCCATGAGATCAATGGAAATTAACAACAAAAAAAGAAACAAACAAACCCTTTATTTGGTTTTCGGGGCTCTCAAAAAGGTAATCGACCGCAATACATCCCTTTTCCAATTGTTGGAATCCTTAAAAAACTACGACGAAATATTAACACGGCCCCGGGTTAACTGGGTCGATAATTTGGATCTTTCGAGCTACATGATGCTGATGTTCACAAACGAACGTCGTCATGAACGTTGGTCGTCCTGGAACACACACGCCCTGCAGGTAAAAAAAAAAACGATTTGGCCTGAAAGACTAAAGGCAAAGGGTGAAAAGTGAAAGGCAAAGGACCTCTTAGCAGCCTCAACAGCATCGTCATGATCTAATTGTGTTGACGATGATGGGAAGAAGCTGTGAACGACTGCAACGCATGATCGGCTTAAGTGGCGCAATGAAAGGATTATAAGGATAAACGAAACAATTATACACGAGGGTTGAAAGAGATAGATGTGTCCTATTTGTGGTGTGTCGTACTTGTTTGTCTTCATTGTTGCAGCGCAAATAGAAAAAAAACACCTTGTAGAATGTTTAGGGATCTTATTTCTAAACATATTGCCAGGAGAGTGTATTTCTGTAAACATGAGATTAAAATTGTCGAAGAATAACAACAATATAACAAGAAGAAAATCCGATTGAAAGGATATTCATCGCCCAACACACAAGTGCTTCGACTTTCAATAATAAAAAAAAAACGACGAAATGAAGAGATGAGAATATTATAACTTTTTTTTTGGTTTTTGTGAAGCAGCAACATCAGACACACACAAAAGAAGATTGAGAGCTCTTCTTCCATCTGAGATGATTGTGATGAATTAGGTCCATTCATCTCGCGGATTGTTGATGCGTAGATGGATTGGCATCAGCAGCAGCAGCAGTGAATCAGGATGTGATGGGAATAATGAGAATGGGAGGTTTCGATGGTGATGTTATTTGTGTGTGAATGAGATGAGTGGATGATGTGCGAAAAGGCGTTGAAGCGCGTCAAGAGATGCCACAAGGGACCGTCATAGAGACTATATTTTTTTTTTTTACAGAAAACATGCTTATTACTTGTTTTCTTGGTTGGCTTTTTGAGTGGGTTAGAAATTAATCAGCATGAAGGATTTTGTTTGCAACAAATTTGTCATAGTGCGCTGGATGGTTGGTTGGTTGGCTGGGCATATAAATAAGAATTAACGAGAGAACGACCGGAGAGTGGTTGAATGGAACTCACAGTCACCTGCTGTGTTAATGTGCAACTATGGCACAATAAGGAGGCAAAGAGGCGGTGATGTGGTTGTAGTAATCCTGCGTGGGATTTTTCGTAATTATCGACAAGGTGTTGGGATTTTAGAAGGTTTTTTGTGAAAGGATTTATTTGCAGTGATTTTTTGGGTGTGGGAAACATGTCAGTTGCGTTACAGTGGCACTTTTCTATTTGAATCGTTCACAATACCAAAGTTACCGCGGAAAGAGCCATGAAGTAGTCGAATGATGCCTGAAGGCCAATCGAGGATGGAGCGCCAAATTAACCAAGACCAGCTTCAGTATCAAAAAAATAAATCTTGTACGCACAACGTAAAGGTCATCTTCCAGCAGCAAACGCAAACTGCCACCAGAAATATTCATCCAAAAATTACACACAAAAAACCCGAATCCACGCAGAAGACTTGTCTGATGTGTGCTCCATGAGGAGAGAAACATCATGCGTCATGGCATATGCCCAAGCGACGCACGTCCATTCAGCCTTCACTTCATGTATACTTGTGGTATTCCTGTTTGTCAGGTTAGCAAAAAAAAAAGAACCTTCATTGCTCTCGCCTGCAGGGTTGAGTGGCGATATTCAAAAAATCGCAGCAAGATGAGGAGAATGAAGACGATCTTGCTCGCGGTATTGTCCAAAAAGATGTTGACCCCACAAAATAAGAAAAATTAACCTCTGCTCTTTCATGATCATTTTTGATGCTGACGATGACGACGCACGGCGGCGACGCAGAATTGGAACGAGAGATGCAACAGGAGCAGGCAAAGATTGACACATTTTTGTACAACTATGAACCGAAAAACGTTTTTACCGATTTTAATGACACTTTTTTCTGTTCTTTCCCTTTAGAAATTTTCTTTCTTTTTTTTGTTAAGAGGGCGCATGCGGCTTTGACAAAACAAACTGATCTACCTGGTTAGTGTGTCTAGAAGATGAACGATGACCAAGTACAAGAAGGTACAACACATGAAAATCGGACTGTTATGAACCGCTAAGCACTTTTGCATACCTCTACCCAACCCAGGCCGTGAACGATGGACGTGTTTTAATTCTGAGCTCAAGGATTGCAACGAATAGTGCATGCAAAATGGACTATATAGATTATAATGGACGGTCTAGAGTGACCGTGAGAAAGTCCAGCCACGATGGTCAAGCTGAAGGAAATTTCGAACGCCGAGTCGGTCGGTCGCAGTATTGTTGATTCGCCAAGCAAAGGGAGAGACTAATCCGATTTTAATGAAGCGAGACCATTGCGGTCGGATTGTTGCTTTATGATTTCTGTTTTCTTCGTTTTGATTGGAAAATTCTTTTCTTCGTCCTTTTGAGGATATTTAATTTATTGTTGCAATTGTTTTGTTTGTCAAAGTCAGAGTTTTTATTGCATTTGGTTCGAGGGATTTTATTGATAACCGTAAAATTAGGTTCTACGTTACAAGGCTAAGAAAAGTGAGAGTTGAAAACTTCGAAAAAAATTATTTTTCGAGATTTTCGGTAAAATGTCATCTTTCAAGTTTGAAAAGCCTTTTTTGGAGCTTTTATGGAATAATTGCAACTATCGAGGGATTTTAAATAGAAAAAAACTCTAGTTTAAAGATTTGAAGGACAACTTCGGAGAAGAGTCAGCTCAAATCAAAGCCTTTGGAGATTTGTACTTGAAGGATTCGTTAAAAAGATGTGTTTTTGTCGAATTTTCCGCCACTCGAGTGCCCCAAAAACCCCATCCTAGTTCTGTCAAACTATGAACAAGGACGAAAATTTACAACGTCAAAGGAAACACAGAAAAAAGCCCTTAAAGCTTGACGTATGCCAGGATGCAATTTTTCCTGATTTTGCCCCACAAAGAGAAGAAAAAAAAAGACCAAAAGGAATTTAAAAAAACATGCGAAAAGGATATTCGTCACTCTGGCATTCTTGATTCTTTTTTTTGTGCAAACAGAAAATAAAAAAAAAAAATCTGTTGACATTACTTTGACTGTGATTTGATTACATATGCCCAGACTCACTCGACTCTCTTCACCACAATTCACAACCGCAGTGAGACCCGAAGGTATACAAAATCCCGAATCGGGGGTAGCATCTTTTACATGGTTTTGATGAACAAGGACTTTCATTTTTCTGATTCAAAAAAATTAAAAAAAAAATCCTTTTTGGTTGTACCACCGCCAAATGCCAAGAGTGGGTGAGTAAATGCGAGAGAGGGTGACACATGTGACGTGCGTTATCTTCGCACAATGATTATATTTTTTTTTTTCAGAACAGAACAACATTACTTCGTATTGTCGCATGGAAGTATAATTTTCGAGAAGAATGAAACCGTCACTTTTGGTTGCCAATGGCATGGCAATGGCACACACCAAAAGGAACCTCTCTATGACAGATCTATCGCTTCACAATACCTATAGGTACATGAACAGTCTTTTTTCGAGAAATTGAGCTGTCAAAATTTTTGACATTCGCATTATTCGTTTTGAATTTATTTTTGTTTGTTTGCCTGATGTAAAGTCTATAGAAGAGAGGTGTCATGTCGGTGGCGTATGACACACCTTTACTCAGTCGAGTTTGGTCTGACTCTAAGATGACAAACAAGTTGAAGTGGATGGAAACAGGACATTCCGCGCTTACAAAGGAAATGAAAAACCAGATGAAGAAATTCTTAAAAAAAAAAGAGAGAAACCAATCTTGGTAACTCAAAAGAAACAAGAAATAGGATTTCATTATGAAAATTGGCGCGTTTTTCCTTTGGTTAGACGACAGGATTTAGCCGTGAAAAAAAGAAAAATAAATATCAAAAGTCGTTCTCTTTTTTTCTATTTGTTTCCTGATTGAAATCCGCTTTGTAGGAGAACAAGCTGTCAATCAAAATTGTTGAGCAGCAGAAGGACACTACAATTACTTGCTACCTTTTGGCGAAGGTTGGACTGTTTGGAAAATTGTATTTAAATTTTAAGCAGATTTACGGAATTAGATATTTGTTGTATGGACGTGAGCAGGACTTAAGGATAATAGCTGGTATTTCCTAAAGAAAGAAATTAACTTCGAAAAAATATGAAATTTTATGTAGACCATCGGGGTTTTCAGGGAGATGTGAGGGTTGAAGAGATTCCATTTTTCAATTTTTTTATAAGAAGCCAAAAACTTACTTTTCAAACTTTTCAGTCGCTGAGGAAACCAACTTTTATACAGGCAATTATCACCTTACTTTCTTGTGTCCGTGGCTTAGTGCGTTGGCTGCTAAGCAGAACGTCGGTCGTGGGTTCGAGTAGTACACATGCCCATAGTTTTTATTTCATCTTTCACCGGCACTTTTTTTTATTCACGGGCACTGCCTTTTGCGAAGAACTGACAAAACTTCCAAGAGTATCAAACTGTCATGAAGAAGTGCTTCTCAAGTTTGCAGTTCGAAATCGAAGTTAAATTTTCAATTCTTCACACGCATCTTGAGAAATGTTGATGAGATTAAGCCACTAAGGCCTTGGCTCTTCAAGATCTGTCGCTCCACTTTATTTATTTATTTAATGCGGATCCTAGGAAGACAAAGTCCTTAACTACCTCGAAGTTGGATGTCCTTTCTTAATGACAGCATTACCTTGCTCTTGCCCTCGTTAACAGCTAGACCCATCTTCCTGGCCTCTATCTCAAGACTCACGAGCGCTCCTGACATCACGCTGTGTCAATCCAATTCGTCTGCGTATCCTAGTAGCTATGGACGTATCTTTGAAAAAGATTATTCCTCTGGTGTTGACGTTGGAGTTTTGCATAATCTTTTCAAGAATGATGTTGAAAAAATCACATGACAGCGCATCGCCTTGTCTAAAACCTTTTTTGACATCAAATGCGTCCGTTAGGTTTTTTTTGACCATGATGGAACAGCGTGAGTTTACCATTGTCATCTGAAACAGACGGAAGTGTTTCTGGGATGCCAAAACTAGACATTGCTCTATATAGTTGGTCTCTACAGACGCTCTCATACGCGGCCTTGAAATCAATGAAAAGGTGGTAGGTATCGAATTGAACTTCCTGGGTCTTCTCCAAGATCTGCCGCTGAGTGAATATTTGAAGGTGGAATTTCCGGGTGTGAGGCCACACTGATAAGGACCTATCAGGTTGTTGACGAAAGGCTTCAAACGTTCACACAGCACGGCAGACAAGATCTTGTAAGCGATGTTAGTGAGACTTGTACCTATGTAGTTGGTCCTATTTTCTTGAGGACCGGGCTGAGGTTCCAATCGTCAGGCATGCCTTCCTCCGACCAAATTTTGCAGATGAGCTGGTGCATGCTCTTAACCAAATTATCTCCAGCTGCTTTGTACAGTTCGGCGGCTAGGCTATCTACTCTAGCGGCTGAAGTTAAGATATCGCTTTCTTCACTTCGTCAATGTTTGGTGGGTGGAATTGCTGGCCTGCTTCACCCGAATTGAATGGTTCTGTATAGCTGGTGGAATTTCGCTCGTCATAGCCATTATACAGCTTGGAAAAGTTGTCTTTCCATATCCTCAGCGTCAGCACTGACTGTGGTTCCACTACGATGTTCCCATGATGGTATCCACAGGCTTTGGTTGGGAGTGTATAAGCCCTGGTGGTTTATTTTACTTTTTTGTAAAACTTTCGAACCTCGTTCCTGTTGTGAAATCCCACTAATTCCTCGATCGCGCGCTTCTCATAAGTGTAATTATTTACGCCCTTGAATTTAACCATAAATATTCTAACACGAATCCCTCTTTCCTTCATAAATATGTAATTTTCAGTTTCTGACGTCTGACATGAGAGTGTTACCCAAGAGAAAAAACCACACAATTTATGACCATGGTCAACTTGAAATCCTCTTTTCTAACAAGGGATGACGATATAGTTTTGTATTTTCCTTTTTTTAGAGAATAAAAATTATTTATTGAAACAAAAGAACTCACAATGACTGTGAAATATTCTCCTCTCTGTCCATTGAACTTTTATTATCACCCTCCACAACTATGCCTCTCCAACTTAATATCTTATGTATTCAAGCCCACAAAAATGATACAAAAAAAGGGCCAAAAGAGAGGAACAAAAAAGTCATCTCCAACAGCATTGCCCATCAGTTTAACCGCGATGACATGCCTTGGACTATGGCTTTTACACTACACACTATCACTATCACTGAACTCATCGGTCAGAGAGATGTTGGTTGAAATAAAAAAAATAATAGAATCACCCCCTCTCCAACAAAACGAAAGAACCTTGCCTGGCAAAAGGCATTCTATAACCCCCAACCCCTATAGAGCTATTGTTCTCATTTATTATGCTGGGAAAAAAGTTCTCTTTTATATACTTTCTCCTTGTAGGGTTCGTTTTATTTGTGTTCAGAGAAATAAAAAAAAAATCCGAACCTCTCCTAATGTCACTCCCACCTGCCGATGCCCTCAAAATACTTAGCTGCCACCCACAATCATCATCTTTTATTATTATCATCCGTTACGACCCCTACAACCTAACTGGTTAACTTGGGGTTGCGCGCACTTTCTAACCCTCGCACAAAGTTAATTTCTTTCTTCTCTCTCTCCCACTTTATCGTTTAGTCTGTCTTTGTCACATTTTGGATCCCTTAGTCTAGACTTGCCGACGGGGAAATTGTCCCGCTATAAGTGAATTCCGATATCGCGCTGACTGAGTATATGAAAGAAAATCCACTCAACAAGGGTTGAACTTTGAACAGCAGAGAAATCAACCGACCGCGAGAGCGAAAAGATACAAATCGAACTCAAGGCGGAGCCAACTTAACGAAACACACACAAATGCTCTGTTTTGAGTACTTTGCTTAGACATCTCCCACTCTCTCGCTCCCATACACTGATAAAAAATTCAAACCTCCTCTGATATTGGGGCAAGAAAGTGTAGACGCGGAAGAATGTGAGACGAAAAAACAAAAAAATAAACAAGACTGCCACTTGGCACCGAATGTAGCTTAGGTCAGTGGGGGTATGAACTGAAAAGTTAAAACCAACCAACCCTGGCCAACTCTTGGTTCCATGTTATATACACACGGCTCTAGGTGGTGCTCTCTCTCCACCTCTATTTTCATTCCATTTATGCCTCTCACTCGATGCCAATGGGGGATTTTTTTCTTTTTATTGTTCGCCTTTTATTAAATTTTACTTTGGTTTTTAAATGGGAGCGAAAGAGTAGGTACGAAGAGTCATGGCACCATTCACCTACCTATTAGATACATTTCTAACTTATAGATAGATAGATTGAGATTGAGAGAGGAGGTTGAGAGGAGCAATGAGGTTCAGTTCGAAGTGTAGGTACCCTTTACGACTTAGGTTTGGATACGTGTTCTGTGCCCAAAACAGCTAAGTTGGAGACACGGAAATGTGCACTCGTTTTCACACTAATTTCAAGAAATCACTTGATTGGGAAGCCTTTTATTTTCTTTTTGCTATTCAGTGGAAGGGGGGGTACTGAGATTTATGCATAAAAGAAAATTTTGTTCTTTGTTCTTTTGGAGATTTTGTGCTAAATTGAAATGTGTGCGTTTTGGGGTAGGGTGGTGGAGATTGCTCTTATTCCTAAGAGCAATTGTTATAAGACTCCATGAGTTCTGAAAATTTCATACATCTATAAGAACTACACATATGTACTAGTGATATTTTTGTTGGTAGGTGAATTGTTTTGGAATTTAGATGCTGCAGCTGTGGGGTGCCCTTTTTTGTCTTGTGGGGGTAGCGAATCGAAAATAATTATAATGAGACAAAGAGTATCTATTTCAATGCTAATTGGATAAAATATGTGATGTTAGCCAATCAGAAGGGGATTAGTGTGAACTATACACAGTCTTAGTTTCTTTCTTTTTTTTCGTTTACATTAGATTTCAGTTGTTGAGGAGGTAGGCTTCACTTAAGATATAAACACATGGGTGCAAAATGATAGTCCGATTTAAAGAAAAATTAGTGTGATACTAGCTTAAAATGACGTTTGGGTCATGACTGAAACGTCATTTTAAGCTAGTATCACACTAAAACTGTTCATTAGCGGACTATAATTTTGCGCCATGGTTTTTAAGCTTAATTTAACTTTTGATTTAATTTCTTTTTCCTTTTAAAAAGAAAAACAGAAAGTCCGGAACGATAGAATAGTCTGCACTTTTTAGGCGTAGTCAAAGATTATAACCTTTCGGCATGCTCTACGCAGTCTTTGTGACTCTTTTCCTTCCGGCAATTTTACCTAAGTTCCTAAGTTTGACACAAGAATCACCTGCTGCCTGCTGTTAAAGTCTGTCATTACTAGAACAGTAATTTGACGATTGTGTATTAAGGCAGTTTCGGTAAAGATTTTGGACTGAAAATGTGCATGAAATAGAGCTTCAGTTTGAGCTGCTTCCTTAGGTGTAAAGTCAGCTTTTGACCGAAAAAATAACAAAATTAGATGAGGCTCAACTTGACGAGTTGCCTTTAAAAAAAAAAGAAACCTAACCGTCAACTCAAAATAGGAAATATCGTTATCAAGGTGAACGTTTTCATCGATGAATTTGCACTTTTGGTTCGTTAAGTTGTAAGTTTAATAGTTTTCAGGAAGTTGAAACACAGTTCAAATCAAAAACATATAGGTTGCAGCCTGCTATTCGTATTTTTACTTGCCATGGTCGAAGTAACTTAAAGTTGAAGACATGGCCAAAAAACTTTCCTTTACGAAGTTAGTGGTAACCTTCGATCACTTATAATAAGACATTATCTATAAAGATCTTTAAACAAGAATGTTCAGCATACATATTTCTTAACAATGAATGTCAAAAACGAAGGTAAGCAAAATTTTGGCAGAGATTCCCGTTAACTTCTCTTGGTCAGAAAAATTGAATTGTACGCCGAGATTCAGAAATAAAAAAGAAATGATGAGTAATATCAATAGTTCTAGGTAGGTTAATCGTTTTTTGATGTTATGTGGGAACTACTCAACCTGATAGAACTGCAGAGGTTTCCTCCAAGAAACTACCAAAGATTGGAAATTGATAGAATTCAGGATAGGAACACGTCGAAAACGTATCAGTTAGCAAAACTACCAGTTGAGCATTTGCAAAACAGATTTAGACTTCAAGTATCAAGAGCATTACATTTATTAGAAACTAGCTGACAGGACAGACCTCGTACTGTCTCAAGCGATAATATCGCTCATATTATGAAAAAGTCCTACACTTTTACAGCCCTCTACCACATTACCCGCTAACCGCTTTCCCGTTATACCCAGCTGACCTGTTACCCGCTACCCCACTTCCCACTACGCAATATTTCTACACCCCACCCGCTACACCGGTAATCGCTACCCACTACCCTCTACCCGTCAGCCCGCCACCCGCTACTCCACTACCGGCCCTTGGCCATATCTCATTACCGGCTTTGTACAAATACTTAAAACCCATCTACGCCACTACCCGAACATTCCCTAAAAATTTGGTGCCAAACACTCCACTGGTACAAAAGTAGTGAGCCCTCAACGGATTCGCATGAGATTTTTATGTATATAAGAAAATAACTTTTGCTGGGTCAGCTAGTAAGCTCGTTGCAACTCAGAAGCATTCGAAAGGTCATGATTCTATAGAGAAAATGGGGTATCCACATTTTAGCCATCTCATGAACGGCTTGGCCGATTTTGTACAAACTTCTTAAAAACCATCTAAACTACTACCCGAACAGGCATTTTTTTTTACAAAAGAGTGGAAAAAGATGTTGATTGAGATGTTTTTGGGAATATCAAATCCCAACTTCTCTTGATTTTGACAGATCTGGCGGTGTTCCAGTTGACGCATATATATTTGAGTTAATTGATTTTTGGCTTTTCAGGAAGAATAAGTTCCCCAGTCTTCCAAGAGCTGATGAGCTGCTGAGCTATTCCGACTCACAAACCAATCTTGAAAGTCCGAGAAAAAGAATCAGAGAAGATACCTCTGTTGTTTGCTACACCATTTTACTGGGACTTCAATGTGAGTTTTATGGGTCTTTAACTCAACAAAAGTTTGAGCCCGAACTCCCAATTGGAAGAAAAATGAGATTTTGAGTGTGTAAAATAAAGAACTATAGATAAGACCTGTTTTTCTGTGAGCAAACGTTTGTTAACCACAGAGAATTGTATATAGATAAGTTAGTAAGTTAGTGCGGGACCAAAATCCAGAATAATTAATCTCTTAGATTCATTGACAAACGCATGAAAGAAAGACTATCGAGCTATGAATATGAACGATTCACCTCAAAACAAAAACAAGTACCTATATAAAAATTTCATCTAAAAAAAAGAACAATCAAATGCACAAAAACTAGAAAACTTTAAGTCAGTGCTAAGGATTTCTTCGAACATCAAAATGCAAGAAAAAACGAACCCCAAAATAGTCATGTGGATGTACACTGCCATAGTCAGACCGATTTTTACCTATGGCAATTGATAAAATTCAGGATAGGAACACGTCGAAAACGTATCAGTTAGCCCGAATCCACGAATGTAAAAACCCTTACCAAAGTACAAGTGGTGGCATTAGTACAAGTGGTGTGATGAGGACTATCCCAACCGTAGGCTTAGAAGCAATCCTCAATCTCCCCCTCATTGATCTATTTGTTCAAGAATCAGCAGCAAAATAGCGCCCTTCGACTGAGTCAAACCAGTACCTGGAAAACTAGCCAGAGTGGCCACGCCACGATTCTTACGAAATACGCAAGATTATATGACCCCTTACAAGGATTTCAACAAATCTTTTAGTACCAGCTTCCCCAATAGACTAGATTGGGCAAATATTGTGCCCTTTCACTAATGACGCGACATTTACCATCTTCACTGATGGCTCAAAAATGAACACTGAAGTAGGTGTTGGTGTCTAGTCTACTCGGAAAGCCTCTATCTTGCTAATTCATTCAATCTCCCTGACCATAGCAGCACCTTCCAGGCTGAGATCTTGGCAGTGAAAAACGCTGCTAAACATATATCCATGATGGCAATATAACACGGGGACATCACTTTTTTCATTGATAGCCAAGCAGCAATAAAAGCGATCTTTGACAATCAAATCAGGTCGAAGCTTGTTTTTTGCTGTCGCGAAGAGCTAAAGGTTCCTGGTACACATAATAACGTAAGACTCTGCTGGGTTCCTAGCCAGAGCTTGCAACGGTCGGCTCCTTTATGGTATCATAGACCATCATATAGGAATAGAGGCTGTGGTATCTAACGAAGACGAGCATGAAGATACTGCTCAATTTCTCTGCCATTGTCTGTCGTACAAGGAAGAAAACTCAGGGCAGCTTCTTCTTTAACGAATTCGAAGAACTATCCGAACTGTCAGGCAAAAGCTTACTGAACTTTGTTTAGATCTCTAAAGGGCTAGACGAACCAAACGATTCATAGGTTAATATTTTTCAGGAATTTATTATACCTACTTCAGGGTGTCACAATGGATCTACATTGATCTAAGTCTGACGCTAACAATACCAACTGTCAACTAACCCAACCATTGTAGTTAACGGTCTAGAAGAATTTAATTATAAGTTGTGGTCCAAAATTCGCGATGACGACCTTCAAAAGATTTTTTAAATTCTAACTGTTTTTTTGGGACCCACTATATAAATGGTAGTAGTGAGCAGTTTTACGTCGGCACCTAACAATTAAACCTTATCCGACGTGTGACCATTCACATTGGTATCTGTTTGTTAGAGTTGATACTCTCCCTTAATCACACTGTTTGAAACTCATCGATACCAAACTTTTGCGTATGTTATTCTTTATCGCTTTTAATATAATTAATTTCTTTTATGTTTTTGAGTACCAGTTTATTTCTTCTATGAAGAAACCATAACGGTAAATGTTTTTCTATCTATATAATTGGAACTTAGAATAATCAGTGCCAATTACCGAGAACGGATTTCCCGACAACCACAGCCACTCTGAAACTCCCACAAGGGGGCCTACCGCGACTGTAGTTGACATTCAAAGGTCATGAAGACTCAATGAATGGGGCTTTCAACTACCCCAGAGTACCAATTTATTCAATAGACCTGGTAGTCTTTCTATTGATTATATGTACAGTCAACTCCGCTTAACTGAACTCCGTTTAACTGAAAACTTCGGTTAACTAAAACAATAAATTTATAACCTAGCCATTTTGAACATTTCCCACCAAAACTGCTTCGCTTAGCTGAACTCCGCTTAATTGCAAACTCCGTATAACTGAAACAAAATCGTTTGCCTCAAATTAACATTTCTCACATATTCAACTCCGCTTAAGTGAAACAGTTTAACGAAGCCACAATCGTTGAGTATTGTTTAAAAAAAAAAAACGCAACACATATCTTGTCATTTTCTCTTGGTGTGATGTATGTGGTCTTTATCAAAATTATGTATGGTACGCGCATGAAGTACCTACACTAGCGTCATCTACGTAAGTTACTTTCAAATCAGCACCATGGATAACGGTTAGCAATGAAAGAACAGAATCTCTGACTGTGCGAGTATTATAATTAATAGCGTTTTTTTGTGGTCGTCCGAACTGTTCCGAAAGATTATGAATTCGTTCACTTGGCACAAGATGACATTTCTTGTTCTGAATAGAACAGAAAAACGATTCTGAATTTGATTTCGGAATCGAAAACAGAACCACGCATACATGCACACACTCGCACATATGAGGTTTCAAAAATACATAACTATTCAACCCTTAGAAGCAAAAAAATGTATTTGCATGTTCGTTATGTAACCGGAATCGGACAGTTCTGTGTACCAATTCCGGACTGTAAAAAAAAAAAAAACGCTATAAGATTATAACAAAGATGTGATGTAATGTGTCAGTCGTTTGTTTGTTGAAGATTTCTCTGATGAAATAGAGTTCGTAGAGCCCAAGAAGCCCACTTAAGGGAGCGTATGGTTCTCTTCACATTTTAAAACAATTCTTTGCTGAAAACTCCAAAGTTTCTGATAAAATAGATGAATCTTGAAGAAGTCTTTTTATAATTTGCAAAACAGCAAACACACAGCAATTGATTTATTTTTTCTTAAATAATTTTTAATTTTTTAACTTAACATGAGCTTTGAATAAGATAAGACTCGATTTTAAGCCATTTTCTTCACTACAAGTTGAACTCAACTTGAAGATTTTTATTCTGAACTTCTGATTTTAGTTTTTCTCAATCCGATCGGTTTGTGCTTTCGGGTGAGGTTGTTTTTCGATCCATTCTCGAAGAGAAGCAAAGTCTTGGGGTATGCTTGTTTCGACATCGTTTAATTCTTTTCTGGCCTTCTTAGCTTATTCGGGACAAATTGGTCGAATGCTGGTAATTTAAGGTTGAGAATGATTTTGCAGAAAATGGAATTCAGACCGAACCGTTTGAATTGAATTGTGCGGACTGATAAGTTCTTGCAAGTAGCTAACGACGTTTCCAAATAACAATTTCCACCGGTATGTAAAAATTGATCTGACATAAATTAAAATCTAAAGTTGAAACAAACATATTCCAGGGAAATTTGAAAAAATGAGAGTATCAAAATTTTGAATTTCAACTCTCGATTTTCAACTTGTCCCTTAACTCTCAAGTTTGTCTCAACTCTAGAATTGGTCAACTTGAGAGTTTCGTACAAGATGAGCAATAGTGAAGAGAATGGCTCTAAGTTAGGTATACTTACTTTATCTTTTGTTGTTTTTTATTTATTTTTGTTTTTAAAAAAAAGGAAGTATTTCCAGTTTGACAAAACTCCGCTAATTTGAAACAAGTTTCAGTTATCCGAAGTTCGGTTAACTGAAAACTCCGCTTAACTGAAACAAATTGTCTGCAAAAATGGTGTTTCAGTTAAGCGGAGTCGACTGTACTCTTACGTTACACTTTTTCAGAACTTTCGTTCTTATCATGGATTAACAAGGATTCGCTGGCGTCCTTGTCATGCAGCCTCTTGCCAGTTGCCAGACGGGTGGAACAATTCTGGAAGACTGCATGACTTTAGCGTAAAACCGTTCGCCTAGATCGTCATCTAGTTTCCACCCTGCACCGCACGGCGGTTGGGTTGGCTTTTCCGCACTTGAGCTTGTGAGAAATATTTACTCGATATTGCAAAGCAACACTTTCTAAATAACTTGACCCACTCTTCGCAGGGCCTATATAAATGGTGTAGAAGATGCGCTGACCTCTGAAAAGAGGATGCAGATGTTTCTGAGCTGTGGATATATCGATGTAGAAAAAACAAACTTTTCCGCCAAACATGCGAAGCCACTAGATTCTTTAGGACTTATTAATCGCAAAGGCTTCTACAGCCCCTGAAAAGACTTCAGCAATGTTATTTAAATTTTTCTCCTTTGTTCAAAGAAAAAACCGTGATTTCGATTAAGTCAGTATGTTCGTTCCATATAGATATCTATAATATTTTATCAGTTTCAGGTGACTCCTTCAAATTACTCCCTTTTTCAATCAGAAAATTTCAATATTTCCTCGAAAATAAATCAAAAATTGTCTTATATGACAAATAAGAAGAAAATTTCTTCCCTCTCATCAAAGTACACATATAGAACTCAATCATAAAAAACCAATATGTGATAAAACATCCATCATAAATTTTCTTTTGAAGGAAGAAAATCTTAAAAGAATAAAAAAAACTACCTAAGAAGAATCCATCCATTTTAAATTTTCCAATAAGAATCTCACATCCAAGACCAACTTCAACTCAATATTGAAATCACACACAAGATATAAGAGTGTGTAGTTTCTTAAAGTAACACTCGCTATCTGCACTCGAAATCTTAACGAAAGAATAATTTCTTCAAGTAAATAAGACGACACACTCAGAGCAAATAAGAAAAGTATCTCAGCACTCCAAAGGGGTGGGAATATATTAATTCGAACCAACACCACAAAAAAAAAAAAAAATCAACTAATGAAGATAAAAAAAATGACGATGATGAATAATCAAACAGAGGAATTTTCTCTCAACTCTGTGCTCCGGTGTGTTTGTATAGTTCAAGTCATGCCATACTCCTTGCACCCAAAACGACATCATCACAAAAAAGTATCTTAAACATACACACACACACTGGGAATTTGTATCTGTGCGAGTCAAGCAGGACTGAGTGATTTGTGCTTTGCCACGATAAGTGCGCAGAGGATAGCGAATAAAAATCAACCTCTACCTTCTCACACAACCCACCACTCACTCTCACTCCAATCCCAGACAAATGAAACAGCAATCTCGACTGAGACCCACAAGAGCGAAAGAGACACAAGCCAGCAATCTAAGACAGTATTAGTTGAACAAAACCAAAAAAGCACATTCGCTATGGAGTTTTTTCGTATCTGTGTGAAGCCTCTGTGAGGAGAAGATGTGTGATGTGTCGTTAGGTCGAGCAATCGGTCGAGTCGGGTCGGGTCGTGTACCTTTTGCACCGAATGTTTTGCCAGTCAGGCTCTAAAAGGCCTTTCGAACAGCTGAGATTGCCGCATGGCGCATTATCATTTATTTATTATATTACATTTCGCTTCTCTGTGATTTTTTTAAACTTAATTCTTTTTCGTATATCCTTCTTGAAAATTCAATAAAATTTTCAACTCGAACTTGGAACAAAAAATTGACAATTTTCATTTTATATGAGAACAAGATACAATATCTGTCGGACGATACGAGAAGGATTCACAAACGCGTTGTGTGGAATATTTTTTGTTTGAATAATTCTTTTGTTTTTTTAAAAATTGAAAATTAAATTTAAATAAAAATTTCCCGATCGTGAAAAATTACAGAAAAAAAAATAAATAAAGTGAAGTGACAAGAAAAATGATGAAGTGTCGGTGATAAGAAATCCAATCACACAAAAATTGAAAGAATTCAAATACAAATCGTTCGGAAAGAAATTCTTAAGGTGATCACCTTGTGAAGTGATCGTGCCAAAGAAAATTAGTAGAAAATACTTTTTTGAATTTTTTTCAAAAATCACTCCTTTTGAAGGAGTCCTTTATTTTCCCTTCTGTGACTAAACCGCCAAAATTATTACCCACAATTCGCTTAGTGTGTACGGGGGTGGCGTTATGTGCGCCTCTCCGTCCACAGCAACGGGCTTCTTTAATCCCAGGCCTCAGCCTTCGGGCGAGTTGAGCGCCCTCGAATTGGGATTCCCGCGCAGTATGGCCCTTGTGGCGCCACCACCGCCGCCCAGTGCCTGGCACGATCCGAATTTAAGTGGACATTTGCATGGGACAGTGCCGAGTGTGGGTACCGGCGGCTCAACGCCATCCGGTACAACGATCAAGGAGGATATGTCAAATATGTCGGGCGGTGGAAATGGTGGTGGCCATCATGGAAATGGTGGAAATAATGCAAATAACGGTAGTAATAACAATAACAATGGCAACAACAGTGGCAATGCAAACAATAACGGCTCGTCGACGAATAACGGTCTGGGGCCGATCATCAAGGACTACAAAGACTTCAAAGACTGCCTGCCGTCAAGTGCAACGCCAAATTCACAAGCAAACAGCAGTTCGCAGAGCAGCAATGGCGGCGGATCGCAAATCGATAGCAAAAATCAAAACATCGAGTGTGTGGTTTGCGGTGATAAGAGCTCGGGCAAGCACTATGGCCAGTTTACCTGTGAAGGTAAGTTTTCTTTTTTTTTCTAATTAAATCGAAAAGTTTATTTTTTCTGATCATGATCAAGTGGAGAAAAAGCGCCAGATTATTATATTTTTTTTTTCATTTTCCATTCAACACTCGTGTACAATCACGCGTCATGCCATTCTATTATTTTGAAGGAAGAAGTGTAGGAGGATTGGATTTTTGACAGGTCATAAATAAACTGACAGTTTGAATTATGAGAAATAACAATACACGAGGATCGATGTGTCAGTAGGATTTGATGTTTTTTCTGTTTGCATCTCTCTAGACGAATGGACAGACAGAATAGATGGATTAATGAATGAATGGATTTTTTTTTGCAAATCACGGTACTGACATTTGAAAAATTGTTTATGTTTTGTCTTCGATAATTCATAACTGGTTTAAAGGTGGATTGAGGTGCGAAAGGTTCGTTGGAAATCGATTTGCAATCGTTTGAGTGGGTAGGAAGGGAGTGGGGTCTTAAATAAGATTTGAAACTAGGCCCAACTCAAATTAAATTTTCGTTAGAGATTTCGTAAAAGAAACAAGATCAAATAAAGCTCTAAGTGATATTTTAGCAGTTTTTTTCACTATCAGTTACATGTTGAGGTTTTAAATCAATAGCAACCAAAGGGCATTATTTGTTTTCAGCACTTCACGAATGTGAAAGGCTGAGAAGAAGCCACACTAAGCAGTTGAGTTGGTTTTCAGACATATTTGCGGATTTTTGATGAATCGTGAATATGCCGACGGTACTACACCATCATTTAGATATACCTGTGTCAAGAGCTCATTTCATCAGAAGTTATGGAGAAGATTTAGGTTAGGTTAGGGAGTTGACAGTTGTTGTCGTTACCGTCACACTTAGAGCAATGCAGATCCAATGTGATGCCCGTGAGTATTGCTACTCAAACTAATAAAAACCTGGAAGCATTGACGAAGTTCAAAATGTTAGTACCGGGAGTAGGTACTAGAGAGTCCTTAAAAGTACCCGAAGAAATAATTTTCGAGCAATTTCTTCCTTTAGTGGGAAAGTACGGGGAAATGAAATAGAAAGTGTGAAGCGTGGACAAGATTTAAGGGCAGTTTTATCCAAGCCGAGTTCTTCATGTTTCTCAGAAGATTGCGTACCTAAATATTTGCGGACAAAATAATAGATTTGACGACTACTTCCTTTTCGGTTTGTCCTCTTAAAAATCACCCTTTTTTTAAAAAAAAATATTCAAGTTCTTTTAACCAGCAAGAGATGGTAATTCCAGAGAAGTCATGTGTTTCACATTACGCCGTCAATCTTATCAATAGTCCCTATGTCAAATCCTTTCGACACCCGCCGATATCTACCTATATCTAAATAATTCTTCCTCACTAATTTAAATCATGTTTAAGGGAAAACCTAACAACTAAATCCAATATCTTCTCATCTTAAATTTCATCTCCTCGACACAAACTACACATTTTTCTATATCTAAATTTCTTGAAGAACAAAAAAGCATCGCAACAATAATTTACGATGTCAAAATAGCTCGTAATGATAAAAATAAAAATGATAATAACCTCACTCATCGTTTGATGTTGTTGTTGTTGTTCTTGTGAGTCTTATCTTTTTGTCTTTGTATCTTAGTTGGTATCCATAATATGGTAGTTTAGTGTTTGTGTCTATCTATTTATTTGTGTCGGTAACATAGCGCTTGGCATCGTCCGTCGCGGTCATAATGATAAGATTCTTATCATTTTACGAGAACATATTAAAAGTATAACAATGAAAGAAGAATTTCCTCGTCTTCTTTTTTTCTTCTTTTAATGAAAAATTATTATGAGTCTAAACAGAAAAACCCTTTTGTTGGTTAGTTTTCCTTCGCCTCGCTGTTTCTTGATTAGAAAACGATATTGATCTTTTGCACGGAAATCCATGCATGAGGTGAAGCGGCGGCGGCAATACAGAAACAAAAAACAAGTCTTGACCAAGAAAAATCTTTCCCATATCGCACCGAAAATGAAAATTCTTCCTAGTCCGGTTCGTCGCGGTGCGCTTCTCATCCATTTCCACGTCCATGCAACTATTTATATGAATCGTGCCTTCGCTATGAAGTGCCTCTTACTGTGTGTGGATTATGAGTATGGAGAGTTCTGTTGCAGGTTTCATCAAAAAGATTAATTGACGCAACAAAATATTGTATATTGTATATCGCGCGGACCTAAGGTACCTCCGTTTCTTCGTGTAGAAGAACATCATAAGCAGAACAAAATACAACAGACAAGCAAAAATCGAGAGAATAAAGCAGACATCTGGGCAATAATTGTATTCGTCTTCCTCTCCATTCAGGAATCACCAGAACACGAATATGTGGAAGAAGCCTTTCCATATAGAGACGAAGAAGAAGAACATCATAACATTGGCACATACCAATAATCATGTTCGCGAAGATTTTGACGATCATCATCATCAGGATGATCCCTCCAAAGCGCGATGACGAGGTCAACAATTTTTCATTCTTGTTTCCTTTCAATAATAAAAACAAAAAATCCCTACGGAATGAAGAACTTCGCTGAGAAAAGTCAAACAAAAATGTTGCGTGTGTGTGTCAAGCAAGAGGAGGAACTCTCCATCATGCTAAGCGATTTGTTTCTGCTTCGTTAGATCTGATTATGTATTTTGATGAGTAGTCCTTGTCTTTCCGTCGTCGTCGTTATTCTTTGTAGGTACCGTTCTTGCCGGGATATGTGTACATTTTTCGTGGACATCATTAATTATGTTTCTGTTTTTTGTGTGCCTTGCTATCTGGACGTATAGTTGAGTAGTGTTTTATGGAAATCGACACGTGAGAAAGTCTTTGTTAATTCAAGAATTCTTGCTTTTCTAAGTAATTTACAAGGACCTAGTTTGCAACATGTTGCAGACAAAACAACCTTGTTTATTTCGAGCTGTTCACTTTCTAAAACATTTGGTATTATTCCGATGTTTAGAACTATCTTAGCAACACGTTGCCAAACAATTATGTCAAAAATCATCATTTACAGCAAAAAGTTGAAGAAAAAACAATGTTGCTAGCAACAAATTATCAGAAACCTCAGATAAATTCAAGAAACCACACAATACTGCACCCAATTTGATTACTACCAACGATTAAATGAATTTGTAACAAAATGTTGCGGTCAAATGTTTCTCTGCAACAAAATAACAAAAATTACCTCACATCTAACTAATATTGCTTTCGTTTTATTTTGTGTTACCAATTCCTTTCATATGATTCATAAAAAAAGTGAATATGAAAAAAACCAAATGTGTGAGAAATTGGGTTTAATTCTTCTAACCTGTTAGTAATTTTTCCTTTTTTTACTACTTTGCGATGTAAATGAAACAAAGTTTACCATTGCATGTTGCCGCAAATATACTTGTCGTGGGAATCATAAGCGCGGTTGATTACTTTGAATAAACCAAAACACAACAAACGTAAATTCTATCTAAAAGAGAAAAAAGAAGTAATAAAGAATACAAGAGGCATAAACAAACTAGTTATCCATAACGCCAGAGACCTTCAATTAAAAGGAGTGTGTAATCTTCAGTTAATTAGTCTTCATGCGTCGGAGCATGTTACATTGAAACCACAAAGTTTTTTGCTCGCACGAAAACTAAAAAACTGGCTAACGAGCTTGTTATATCATTTGGGTGGTAATTTTTTCTCTTTTGGAAGTTATTTGAGGTTTTAGGAAGGATTTATGAAGTAGAAGCTCGCAACAAAAGACAGTATAAAGGTTGTTTTAATGTCATGAACTTTATTGTAAGTTTTTCAAAGGTTGGCGACTTTTTGAGACAGCGAAACCTAAGCCAGAACACCATTTGAGAGATGTGGCTCGGAATCGGATTCGGCTCTATGAATTAAAGACACATGTTGCTGAGGACCCAAAATCAAGAAAATCTAAACAACAAAAGTGAATCCCTAAGTTTAAGGACTTATTCCGTTTTACTGGGATATTTGAATGCAAATCAGTTCCTAAAGAATAAGTTCCAGTCTGCTATTTGTTTCTAGCAACATTTTCCGACTTAACGAAATGTTTATGTTTATAAATTTATAAGACCTATCTTTACCTTGATCATTGTTTCTTAAGTTTAATTTTAAGTTAAGCTTCTTAAGTTCATTCGATAATGTCCAACATTTTTCATTGCTCTTTTAACGACATAGTTCCATTCCGGAACGATCGTGATGCTGTAATGCTCACTCAACCCATTAGCGACATGCACATGCGACGGTGCACAGGTGAATTTTCATATACCCATTAGAGAAGTCATCATATGCCAATAAAATTCCATTAAACAGATAATTATCCGCACAGGATTTTAATTCCTTCGCATTAATAAAACGTATTGCAAGGCTCACCGATTTTATTGCGTTTTTAGCATCATCAAAATCCCTTTAATTTTCTTCATAGACTCAAGTTGATGTAACTCATTTGATATTCTCAACATGTTGAAATCAATAACTTGGAAAAAAATTCATGGCTTACATTCAAATCAGGAATTGGAATTGATAAAACATTCCACACACGAAACATACACGAGTTTCAATATTTCTTTTCCTGTTTTTGCGTTTTTCGTAAGGCTTACAGTTGAACGACTATGAGGGTTGTGTTTGTGACAAATTGTCTCTTAGCCAAGTCGATAAAAAACGCATTAAACTATTCAAGTATCAGGTTTGTGGCATTTTTCTATGACAAGTTGCTTCTTTTTAGGGAGGGTTTGAGGTGAATTATGGAAAAAAATATGCCATCCATTTTCAGCCTCTTTCCTCTTTATGATTATGATAACTAGCGAAAGATGTTTTTTGTCTTCATTTTTCTTTTTTCTTAGGAGAAAACAGATTCAAAGGACAAACTGTACGATTTTTGTCTTAATGTCAAAATAATGCAAACCACAAGACGGGGAGGAGAGAGACAAAAAAAACCGAACAAAAACCAAAAGGATGTCAAAACGAGGGCAATCTTGAGTTCTAAGATACCAGAACAGACAAACGCACAGGAGTATAGTTTTTTGTTAATATTTATGTTGACACTGCCGCCGCCATCGTCATTATCGTTCGTTGTCCTGGAAGAAAATTTTTCTTTCTTTTGTTTCTTTTTTAAGATTTTTTTCTGAGATTTTGTTAGGTTCTCTAGAAACTGCGTTTGACTTTTTCGTCCCCAAATGTGCCAGTTTGTGTTTTGTTTCTCATTTGTCAAGGAAGGATTTTTTTTTTGTTAAATATCGAATAGACATTTGTTGGGGTGAAGGAGATTTTAGTCGCTAGCAAACCTGTGCCAAAAAGGCTATGAACAAACATTTGACTTCCGGTGACTTGATGAGTCTTTGAACTTTAGTTGAATCTATTCATGTTTTTCTTCTTAAATTTTAAAAGTAGTTCTATCCTGCTGGCCAAAACACCAAAGAATAAAAGTTATGCCTTGCAACATGTTGCCAATAGAAATAAATTGCTAGGTTCATTTCTAGGCTGTTAAGGTAAATAAATCAAGTTTGGTTAAACTTTACTCTAGTAGAAATGTTGCAAGGCGTGAATTACTTTTTGCAACATGTTGTAGAGATATTTGTTAAACCAAATGAAGTTAAGTTCTATTCGGAAGAATGTCTCATTTTCCAGGGCACTAAATTATCAGATTTTGATTGATGAAAAAGTTGTTTCTGCAACATGTTGCAAAGCGTTTTCCTGATATATTTGTAAAAATAGTGAACTTATTCAAAAAAACACATGATAATAAATAACAAGCAACATGTTGCTGAGGAAAATTGAAAAAAAAATGAGTAACTTCCGTAATGAATAAATTGACACACGTTTACATGTCTTTACTCAAACAAGGAAACCACAAAATCACAATCTGTCTTCACTTTAATTTACCATGCCTCTAAGACACATTGCATATGAATTGGCAAGCTGCTTCACCTCTATCTCTGATAAATAGGAACTCTTCCAATGAGATCCCTCTGACAGCTTCAACTCTCGACTCTTCATATACTAAAGGTACACAAGTTAATGGATTATCACAGACACATCATATCAAAGTCAGTTTGTTTTTTCTGTGTTCGGTCTAACACTAGCTCAAGTTGTTGGAAACAAAACTTGGCTCAAAAAAATATTCATTTCTGAGATACAAAAATGCACTCAAGCATGTGGAGTTTAGTTATCTTAGCATAACTGCAAAATAAAATCATAAGAAATAAGTTCTTCTCATCCATACAAAGCTGTAGTCTATACAATGAGTGCGAGGCGGCGCGCATGCGCACACTTAACGCCAAAACATTTAAGGAAGTCTCCTCTCTGCGCTGCGGGCCTATCCCTGAGACACACTACCAGCACTTCGTCTGCCTCTGTTCCTCCATTCTATACAATTAGATGATATGGCATCGGCTCGGCATGGCTTACATTTAAGCGCGAAACAGGTTAAATGTGTATAATAGCCAAGTTAATAAGTGCAAAAACGAGCTCTGCAACGCTGCGTTACCATGAGATACAATTTTTGCTTACTTATAATTTTTTTCCAACAACAATTCTGCATCGAAGCAAATTTTTTTTTGTTCGTTCGCGAACATAGCTGTCATGCAACCGATATAGTTTCGGTCAATGATCGAGTTGGGATGGAGTTTTTTTTGTTGTTGCTGCTGAACTACTCTCAGAGTAATTAGCTTCATAACATAATTGTCGGAGTGCACAAACACTCTTGAATGGGATATGTGGAAGGAAGTAGTGTATCTTTTCTGGAAGAAGAATTATTATGTAAGATAATAATTACAATTTAATGAACGAGCATGAACTTTCTTGAATTCACGAAGAAAACAACAACATCAAAATTGTCTGTCTCAAAGGTACGACGAAGATAGCAACATTATAACTGAAGGTTGATGGTGGCTAATATGAGAGAAGAATTGGGTCAGTTGTTGCTAAACTTAACTTCGATAAAAATTGCACACAAAACAGAGAAGATACTAAAGTATCTATGTATATCTGTGTGTTGTTCGGTTGTTGCCAGAGTGCCAGCCAGCGAACTCGCATAGTTGAATGATTCATGATGATCGCGTTTGTTAGCGGCAAAGAAGATTCATCGAACAGATACTTATAGTGATTCCAAAGAAGTATAGAAGGGATCTCCTTTGCGCTTTGATGAAATATCTTTTCTGCAATTTTGTATCTTATAGATACACAGACTTTTTGTTTTGGGTTTGTTATAGAAGAACAGAGGAATGACTGCCTGATTGTCTGTTCAGATGGTCGCGCTTCTTCCTCTTCTCATATAGGTGCAACCAACATCTTCCCCTCGACGCGACGAGCGACGACGATCAGTGGCCAACAATGACGAAGATTACAACAACGACGACCGACTGACGATGATTACGATGCACAAGTAGACAATACGGCTTGGAGTGCAGGGCGGGGCAGGGTAGGTCTTGAGCAGTGCTGTCGTTTCAAAAATGTAATGGGGAGTATTTTTGAATTATTTTGAGGAGTATTTTCTATGTTTGGGTAGTATAATTTTTTAATTATAGGAACTTAGCCCGATAAATCGCCTCCGGAAAAAGTATCCACTTATAATGGGTTTTGCAGATCGTTTTGAAGTTTCAAAAATGATGTGGTTGAAGTTTATTAGCAAACCACAGTTTCTTATAAATTTTTGGGAACTCTAAAACCCAAATTGTGTGGTTGTCGGATAGGAAAAGCCTTTTATTCCATCAAAGTTGATATCAACTTAAGGATTTTATCCTTAAATTTCGATTTAAGTTGTCTTCATTATAGGCTGTCACTCTCAAATTATTGTTCTCAACTGCCAAAAAACTAAATTAGATCACTGAACATGCCTACAATTTTCTGTCAGATATTGTGTGTTTTATGCATTCAGTAAAACACTTTTTTTAATTAAACAAATATTAAAGTTATCAACATAAAGCGAAGAGAAAATTATAAAGACTTGGGCTTTGAAAGTATGAATAGAGTAGAGAAAGAAAAAGTTTAAAAATCTAACTGACTAGTGACTATGCACTATCTGTATGCACACAATTATGTATTGCGTTTATTTTTAAGGGTTTATCCTCTATCCCAAGAGATTTCTTTGATTGGAGGGTCTTCGAACACAAAAGTTGTTTCCTGTATCGTCATTTTGGCCTGGTACTTCCAAGAGAACATTTTTGCCGGAGGAGGCTATTATTTCATTATGAAGAGGCATCTGTCGTCTTTTTTCTTCTTGATTCCGAATTTCCTCGCGCAGCTGCTTTCACCGTCTCCAAAAGCAAAAAAAATCATGTTTTTAACATAACTACTCCAAATTGTTATGAGTGGATACTGCGTTCAAATTCAAAACTCTGAATTAAAAGTTACGTAAGTAGAGAAAAACAACCCTCAGCTTGACTTTACAATTATTCAACTCTTGAGTTTGTCAACTGCAAGGGTTCACAATTTGAAATAATTGAAGAAACCGGCTCCAAATCAATTGTTTTTGCCTATAATTCTTTTTCGCTAGTTCCCCACTTTTCTAACGAATTGATATTTAAAAGTTCCCCAAGTTGTCCCTTAACTATAAATTTAACAACGGAACTGCACTGAAAATATCACTTCAGATTTGAAAAAGTTGAATGCTGTCATGCGACGAAAGTCTTGTGATTAAAAAGGTTAGGTTTTCTTACAGTTCTATTTATAGTAATTCCACCAGTTGAATTTTATTTATTTCATTACAAAATGTTTAATCTAGTTTCCAACTTTTACCTTTTTGTTAATGCTTATAATTTCGTTTCGTAGGTTCAAGGTTGTAGTGATCCAAAATCTTTAACGTACCTACAAATACAGACTTAAGTGACCCTGATTTATAAAAGCGTGTTTTAAAAATGCAGGCTCATTTTTTCAACATTTTCGAGTAATAAAGGTGTGGAATTAGGTGTGTAGTTTTAGGAACCTTAAAATGAACGTTAAATTTTTTGGCAATTTTCGTAAATTGGTTACTATGACTTAAATTTAGGCCAACTATCTCACTGATTGCATTTATGAAATGTGAGAATTTTGATTTTCGATTATTGTTTTATCCCATACTACATGGAATATAGATAGATTTTATTCACTAAGTTTGGGGAGTATATTTCGTCTAAGGGTAGTAGAGTAGCATTTGACTCTCGAAAGGAGTAAAATACTACTATAGTAGCAAAAACGACAGCAGTGGTCTTGAGAATTGAAATGTGCGATGTGCCTCATAGTGCACCTTAATTCCTTGCGGAATACCAAAAAATGTATTGCTCACAGTGTGTATGAGAGAACTGGTGTGTGCTATATTGAATCCTATCCCATCCTCTTTCCCCTCATCATCAACGACAAAACAAAAAAAAACATCTGAAAACAGGGCTTATAGTTAGCTTTCTTTTCTCTTCTGCCTATTTCAATGGAATATAACGTAATTAATTAAACCGTTACCGGAAAGTTGTGTTTTCGATCACGACTCTCCTCCAAAAGAAGCAAAGCAAAACAAAAAATCCTCCATCAGACTTAGGCTCCCAAACCAGGGAGCAACATGGCTGGAAACTTAAAATTTTCTTCGCTTATTTTAAAAGAACTACGTGATGGGTGTTTTGTGTCGTTTGGTCTCCCTTTCTGTGTCCTCGGTGGCCACGTAATGCCTTTTGAAAAACAAAAATTCAATTCGTTGTGTGCCCAAATGTTTGCAACAATTGATTGAGAGTTGCATCTTGTAGTTAGCATTCGCATATAAGGCTATTTGTCGAACAAGGATTTGAATATTAAAAGTTGTGTATCTTAACAAGAAAACAAACCTTTTTTTCGCTCTCACCGAGCACAGTTAAAACTTGGGCTAATTAATTTTGACCCAATGAAACTGTAGCATGTAATTTTCACTAGCTTCAGCACACCGGCACCGTAAGCTATAACATAACCAACTCTTCCGCTAGACACGTTACGAACCTACACTGTGAGCAACATGAAAAAATATTTATGTATCTTTTACAGCTCTCTTCTTTACTGATGAAGTATCTTTTAAACTTTATGTGTCTTCAAGGCAGAGTACTAGTGCAAAATTTGTCATCCAATGTTGTTTTTAATCGTGTGACAGGGTCTTTTGAGCATGACATGACACATTATTAACTCTGTACAGCAACCAGAGTGTGGTAGGAAAACAGAGATAAAACAAAAAACGGTTCCGTGTTACATGCATTGCTTTTCTCTTGTATTTTTTCAATTTGAACTCTTTGTATCAAAGTGAAAAATGGTTATAGCACTTTGCACTGAAGATTGAGCACTGAACAAATGAAGATTCAGAATAAATTTCACTTGTTTTTCTCAAGGATGGGGATGATGCATCACTCCATGAGGTGTTCTCATGGCTCAATGAAAAAATGAAAAATGGTTATAGCACTTTGCACTGAAGATTGAGCACTGAACAAATGAAGATTCAGAATAAATTTCACTTGTTTTTCTCAAGGATGGGGATGATGCATCACTCCATGAGGTGCTGGTGTTCTCATGGCTCAATTAAGAAAAAGAAAAAAAAAATTGCTCACAAAAGAGGGTAAACATAAATTCTCTATAAAATCCCATCTATCTTCTTTTCTTCCTTCTTCTCTATTTTCAAATCAAAACTTTGGAAATGAAGACATTAAACTGGTCTATGATCTCTTCGTACTGAGATAAGGAAGAAAAACTTTAATGAAGCAATTATCCGAGGCATAACCTGTATACGGGGAATTGGATTTTGTTGGCAGTAATTTGAATACGAAACTATGCACAGAAGTTCGAAGAACTTAAATTCATGTTGCAGTTTAATTGAATTAAGCGTGAAATTGCTTGCTGATATGTAAAGGTTCTCTATTCAAATATTGCATTACAAGAAACAAACTCAAGGGCTTTTTTAAAGGAGAGAAGTAAATGTTGTGGTACATGTTGCGAAGAAATAAAATGTTTATGAACCTGATTCAAAGCAACGAAACAGTTTATGATCCAGTAATTCGATATCGATAATTTTTCTATTCGAAAGAATTATATTGGTTGGTGTATCTTTCTATGATATAGAAAACACGTTGCAACAAAATGTTTTGAAACACGTTTTTCAGCTTGCTTTTTGCAAGGACCTCGTGAGAACAACTTTGTTACTAGTTAAATAGTCAAACTTCTTTAACTACCACAAATGTAACGATTCAATCGATCCCCCAGTTCTTTTTGGTATTTGCGTTCTAAAATTTGTGGAGATACATGTTGCGGGGAAGTAAAATTAACTAAGTATTTGATTATGCATTTTCTCCTATATCTCAAGGTTCTAATGTTTGAAAAATTAATATTTTTTTTTCTTACAATGATAAAAGAAGAATTTTAGATACATGTTGCATGCCAACAAAATGTTGTTAAGCTCAATTTTAGTAACAGATCTTTCATTTTTCTTGTCCTGCATCTTGTCCAAATAAATGTCTGTACCACGATGTAAAGGGAATATTTGAATTAAATAGGAATGTTTAGATTCATGTTGCAATACTTTAAACTACGCCAATCAACCAGTTCCAATAGGAATTTTATTTTAAAAAATGTACAATCTTTAAGCTAAAAAAAAAAACAAAGCTCAAAAATCTCAATTATCAAATTTTCATCAGCCAATTAATAATAAAAATCAACTTTAAAAAAGACAAACAAAATCACAACATATTAATTAAACCCCACGTAATAGATAGTCTCTCAGAAATGAGATACGAGTCGTGACATAATCTACCTTTTAATTTAATTAAGTTCTCTCCTCCAAAACAAAAAAAAAGTCATCAGCTAGACATGGCCAGCATAATAAACTCCTATCCCATCAAAAGATAAAAATACTTCATTGAACATTATGACCACAACGACTTGGACGGTCTTATATAAAAAAAAAATCTTTACAACGAAAAAAAATAATAATAATAGACCAATTCATCTAAATTGCATAATCGCCTATTGATATTGTCCATGCGAATAATATAAGACAGAAAAGGCACAAAGATACCAACTTCTCTCCCTGCTTTGAAATACAAAAGAGCTGATTCCCAGAGTTTTTTTTTCAACAGACTGTCGTTGTTGTTTTCGGTTGTACTTTACCGAGATGGAGAGAAGAAAAATCGTGTTCCGCTGCGCGACGATATAGTTTTTCATCGATCCCTGAGATCGTTTGTATCTATAGGTACAGGTATATCGCTGTTCAAGCCTAAGCCTAGTGTATGTAACTCCTGAGGAGGAAAATGACGATGACAACAACAACAAGACAACTTGGCTTACTACATGAAATTTAAATAGTTTTCAACCTCAACCATTGATCCCAATTGGGGAGAGTAAAAATAAAATTAAGAGAGGCAGAAAAAGAAAACAAAAACAACATAAACTGGACTTTGGATGTTTTTGTGGATAGTTGGTGCATCTTCAATATTTTGTTATCCTTCATCATTTTCAAAAAAAAAAAAAAACAAGATAAAAATAGTTTTTTTTTCTCAAAAAGATCCAAACACACGATTGAAACTATCTACTCTACGAGTTCTGAAGGCTGAACCCTTTGAACGAACAAAAGTTTTGTTGTTGAGGAGTATCCACCCTCTTTCGGTTTTATTGATATAGAATGTTGAGCCACACGATATCTTAAAGATATCTTTCAATAATTGTATCTAAGCACATGTATCTTTTTGTATACATATCATTCATACGGTATTCTACTCACTCTCAATACGTTGGTAGACCTCAACTTATATGTGCAACTGTACCACGGAAGATGTGAAGTAAGAAATCGTGACTTGAACAATACCGAAGACGATCCAGAAGAAAACAAAAAAAGAAAAAAAACAACAAGAAGTTAAGTTGTGGGTTAACTTTAACTCCCTTCCTTTTGACCGAATGCAGTCATAGTCACACAGAGTTCAGACTCTGGCACCACAAGATACTTTATCCCAACTCAAATATTTCGCAAAAAAATCTCCACATACCTAATAAAAAACAAAAAAACAAAAATTCTACCTCATCAGAGTTAAGTTGAGAGGATCGCTTTGCGCGCACACACAATGAGAAGGCCCCATGCATCTTAACATTCTCCTAAAAGTATCTGAGTATCGTGTTTTTTCCCCTGTCGTTCTTGTTTTTTGCAATTTTTTCGTATTTAAACTGCCATATTGCACCGAAGAAGACTTGAATTCTTTTAATAATTCCTTCCTTCATACAAAAAAAAAAAACAAAACAAACAACAACAGCAACACTACCTATGTACAGCAAAATTGTATCTTAAAACAAGAAGAACGCACATATTGAATGCGTGTATGAAACTAGCAAAATCAGAGTGTTGCAGATGCACCATACAAGAAGTATTTCCCAGGAAGTACCTGCATCATCAGAGGTCTACATCAACAATCCTTGCTATTAATACAATAAGAACAACAGCAAGAACAATAATAATAAAAAATAAAACTAAACGCCTTAAGCTAACGTCTTCCAATGGATCTTCATAACAGACAAACAAGAAAAAGAAAAAGAAACAAACCACCTAGTGGGTGGAGTGGGGCATCTAGTGAAGAATGCGCGCGGGATCTCCCCACGAAGTTGAGGTTTATATGCTGGGAACTGGATGTATCTTTCTATCTAGATAGATTTTTTTTCCGGACTGTGTGGAGTTACTTTTCTTGAGGTTATAGAACAAACAGCGCACAGTGGGTACCCGCCCATACAAAGTGCGGTCAAAAATATTATTCTTGCTTTTTTCCAATAAATACCTGGCGATATGATTTAAGATTGTTTATTTGAACATAATTATAAGGAAAAAAAAAACAAAAAATTACATAAATATTGAAATATTGAAAAAAAACTATGTTTTTATTAGAACCACTGCTGTTTTCGATATTAGACATTTCTTTTTACTAGGCTATTTTCATAAATTGGAAATAAGCGCGCCGGAAGTTAATAAAAAACGTTTAAAAGGTCCTTATTTGTTATTACGTGAGACATTTTTCTTGTAAAATTTAATTTTGCATATCCTTGTTTCTTGACTGTTAGGCTTTTTCACTCAATTTTACACTAAATTTAAAGGATATATGGTCACATAAACTGTTATAACTTCAAAAGGGGAAAAAAGTGGAAAAAAAATCAAAGTTATTTTGAAAGGTTAGACTATATTCTACATTTTAATACCAAATTTTTAGAATGAGCTCGGAGGGAACCCAACTAAATCTCTAATTTACTTTAAAAAAGTCTTTGAAAAATATTTGAAAAACTACATCACGAAGGAGACCCCTTATAAGTACACCTGAATATATTTTACATTAAAACGTATGTTTTTAGAAAGAACTAACCTTCTAGTTTAATATCCATAATTAAAAAATAATGTAAAGCTTTTTTCAACACGTGTTATCACTACCAAAAGGTCACAACCAAAAAATTGAACTGATAAGCGAGATGTGCATTTTAATATATATTCACTTTGAAGGGCTTATAAGTAACAAAAAAGAAAATTACCATACAATATTTTTGTTGTTTTTGATTAACGGGAATGTCTTTAACATAATTTCATCAAAAAATCTTGGATTTATGACATTCACTTTTTTATTTTTGACCTATGACGGGACCCACTGTGCAGCGGTCTGATATTATGGATGATGATGATGACGACGAAAATAACGATGAAGAAGACAGAATCTAGAGTGAAGCTAAAAAGACCCTTGAGGTGGTCTCTCTGACCATTCGTTTGCTTTGGATGGTTTAAAAGGATTTGTTGAAGGTACTACAGCAAGCTGGATCGTGTGGGAGAAACTAGGTGAAGTGTAGTTTCTTGCTCTTTATTTTCGGTGTTATAGGTTTAAGGCTTGCCCAGCTATTTTGAAAAGGGTGTTGGAGAAAATAAATCTAAGTTCTTTTTGCGCTTGGGATTTTTGTAATGATTTATAGGCTAGAAGGAATTAATCTTAGCGAGATATTTATTATTATCTTTTTTGTTCGCTGTTTTTTTTCAATTGAAATAATTTTTTCAATAAACAACTTTCAATGAGGTAAACAACATTTTACGAGATGATTTCAATATGAAAAGTGTATCAACATGTTTCTAAACCTAGAAGTTAAGGTCCAATTAAATTTTTGTTAGGAGAAAAAAATATACTTAGGTATATTTTCTATCAACATGTTGCAAACAGCGTACAAGAGCTAAGGCAGAGTTGTTTGTCGTCATGATCTCGTTGTCTGGACAAAAGTCTACTTCGAAGTAAATCAAACCAAAACAACCACATTATTATATGCAAATTAATTCTTCGACGTCGAGTCGGTGGACTTATTTTTTTCTTTTTCCTCCTTTCGTCTTCAATACCAATAATTGCTCTGGTGCAATGATCCACGAAGCGATTACAGATTATATCATGTGATGCAGAAGAGAATATAAGAAAACAAAACCCCACAACTTGAGTAAAAGACACACGCTTCCAATCAGTTAACCAATGCAATATGGAAGTTGTTGCCGTTGCCGACGCTGTAACACCGCAAGCCTGTTACCAGAACAACTCAATATCAATAATTCTCTGGTCATACAAAATGCTAACCAACAGTGGTATTAGGGTTTCCTTAGGACTATTTAAATTTTGTTATTTTGAAGACTTCGGACATGGTGTAACAAAAGGATAAGGACTTGTCAATCCGCCTTCATTTTGTTTCTCAACATACACACAACAAAAATACAGAAAGACGAATTAAAAAGAGCAGCAAAAAGCTTTCCTTCCAAAAGATTACCTACCTAAAGAGGTTAGAAAAGCCAGACGGGTTATTAGAGAACTTAGGAAATTTCTTAGACCCATAAGAAGCACATTGATATTCTGGAAAGCTATAGATGCTTGCTTAACCACTTAGATTTAGTTGAGAACTTAAGACTTGACGATCCAATATGGTTGAATAGACAAAAATAGAACAAAAACTGTTTACTACGAACTTTTGTGGTTTCCAGTAGAACTTTAGTTAATATTTAGTTTAGTTTTATTTTTCTTCTTTCGACTGACTTTCTCTAATTGGATTAGAAATTTCTGAGGAATTATTGATATAATTTTTCGTAGGGAAAACGAAAGTTGTTGGGAGTGTAGTTTTTGATTTATTTTTGAAGTCTAAGCCTTAAGGATTTTCTTGTAAGGAACATGGGGTTTTACATTTGGATGATTGTATTTTTCTGTTGCGGATAGAATTCAGACAAAAAAAAAATGAAAAAATACAAAAAAAGGACATTTACAAAAAGGATCGATGACCGACATTGTCATGTTCAAAGCACTGAGCTTAAAATTAAAAGAAATGGACAGAAATATAAGAAAAAAGTTTTTTTTTGAAATGGTTCCACGGTAAATACGATTTTTTGCGAGCGTTAGCAGTGAAACGGCAATATCACGGCCGAAATGATCTAGCTGCCGAGCTGTTCAAAGCAGCAGGCGGCAATTTAGATAAAAGCATGCACCAAATCATCTATAAGATATGGTCGAAAGAATGCATGCCCGATGAATGGAACCTCAGCATTTTTTGCCGGATCCTGAAAAAGGGAGATTATCTAAACTGCGCCAGCTAATATGTGGACGTTTGAAGCCTTTCGTCAACAATCTGATTGTGGCTTCAGATCAGGAAAGTCAACCATCGACCAAATTTTAACTTTGCGGCAGATCCTGGAAAAACCTATGAACTCCAAATCGATACTCATCACCTTTTCGTCGATTTTAAGGTCGCGTATGACAGCATCTATAGAGATGAACTGTATAAAGCTATATCTAGTTTTGGAATCCCTGTCAAGTTCGTTCGCTTGTTCAAATTGACGATGGAGAACTCACGCTGCATTTTATGACAACGAGCTTACGGAATCTTTCGACGTCAAAAAAGGATTCAGACAAAGCGATGCACTGTCGAGCAATTTCTTTAATATGGTTCTTGGCAAGATAGTGCAAAACTCCACCTTTACCAGAGGCACTATATTCTGTCAACTTCTCGGGTACCTACGCCGATGATATTGATATAATGGGAAGAACACAAAAATAAATAAATAGAGTGGCGCGACAGCTCTTGAAGAGCCAATGCCTAAGTGGCTTACTCTCATCAGCAATTCTCTGAGTGCGTGTGAAGAATTGAGGGGACCTACAATTTAACGCCGATTCCGAACGGCAGAATTGAGAAGCACCTTTTCATGACAGATTGATACTCTTGGAAGATTTGTCAGGTCTTCGCAAGAGGCAGTACCCGTGAAAGATGAAATGGGAAAAACACAGCGTGATGTCAATGGCGCTTTTGTGAAAATTGTGACAGAAGCGGCAAAAATGGGTTTAGCGGTAAATGAGGAAAAACCAAGTATGTGTATTCGGTTTTCGAGGAAGGACACCCAATACCGACGGCTCGGACAAAAGTCACAATAGATGCATACAACTTCGAGGGAGTAGGAGTTTGTCTACCTAAGCTCCGCGATTAACACGGGCAATAAGACCAGCGGCAGCGCCGAGATAAGACGAAGAAATACTCTTGCTAATCGCTGTTTCTTTGGGCTTAGAAAGCAATTGAGTGGAAAAGCCCTCTCTCAAGCAACTAAGGTAAAACTTTACAACACCCTCATCATCCCAGCTTTGTTGTATGGTGCAGAAGCATGGACCCTGACAAAATCGGATGAATGTGCCTTAGGCTGTTTCGAGAGGAAAGTTCTTCGGGTCATCTTTGACCCCGTGTATGTACGTTGATGGAAAATGGCGAAGAAGATACAACAGAAGGGTCAAGGTCCAGAGACTCAGATGGCTCGGTCATTTAGAGCGGATGGACACCAATGCTCCGGCCCGGAAAGCCTTCGACACTATTTCCGAAGGACGTAGAAGTAAAGGAAGACCGCGACTCAGGTGGCGCACACAAGTGGAAGAAGGTCTCAATTAACTTGAAGGGCAAAACTGGAGACAGCTAGCTAGGGACGGAGCTGGCTGGCGGAGACTGTTGATTAAGGCCCAAGTCCACACCGGACTGTAGCGCCACCTTAAGTATGTAAGCAGTGAACATTATTTGTGAACGAATTCTGACATAAGACTGCGTTTGTGGTTCAGAATTAATTTCAAGCAAAATTAAGGGAAACAACAACTCATAATTTCAATCTTCTAAAAATTCCTATCATCAATAATTTAAAATTAAATTGTTGAAAACTGTTTGTCGGTTTTGAAAATTGCAAAACTCATTTGATTTAATAGCAGCTGCGAGTAAACTACATATTAACGCCTCAATTCCTGACGCAAATTGATTTAATGATATTTTAATTATATTCACATGACGACGTAAGGTTAAGTATAATTTTGACCCTTAACGCGCCTGGCTGTGTACTAAGACGAAGGTTTTATGAATACGTAACCAATCGACTAGCTGTCTATAAAATTCGTTAAGAAAATAAATAACACGCAAGTTTTATTTTCGATTTTGTATTTTTTTCTGTTTCTGAATGTTTGCAATGTAAAGGAAAGAACCGGAAGAAATAAGGAACACCATCTTGTGGTTTATGGGTTTTAGAGCTTACAAGCCTGAAAGAAATTATTGGATTTGGATAGGTGTACGCGGAAGAATAAAAAAACAAACAAACAAAATAGCCTGCCCATAAGAACATCTCGTAAATTAAAATGCATCGCGTCTGCCTTTTTTTTTTGTATATAAGTTCTTCGAATCCATGGGAGTTAGTCTTGCCGGCGACTAGACCATCCTCGTGGCAGAAACCTTAGTCAAATCTTGACTCTGAGAGGTGACTCCACACGGTATGCCTTATAATGATGACGACGACGATGACTATGATGAGGTGGTGCAGATGTTTAAGCTCTGCCTGCAAGTCATGCCGCCAAAAACAAGACATACACACCAAACTCTTGGGGTATTCCTGGACTTATTTTTTTTGCCTCTCTGTCTGTGTGTCTGGTGATGGGAGTTTAAATTTATGATATCTTAAAATGTTAATCTTTAACAATTATTTTTTGAACAAAACAAATTAAGCCGAAACAGCACAAGAAAGAGAGAAACTAACAACTAACATCAGAAACCTTGGCGGCGCAACATTAGAATTCCTATATGTCAACTTTTAAGAGACCTTTTCCTAGAGAGGGAAAACCAAACCACCGAGCCATTTTTTCCATGGAACTGAAACATTTTACACGGTGCATTAAATTTACGATTACAAAAGTGCACGAGTCCAACATTAGGCCATTTGCCCATTGCTCACAATAACGAATTTTAAGTGAGGACATTACGAGGAATAAAAAAAGACTAGGAGAAAGGTAAAGAAAATAAAATTGTTATTAAAGCGTCGCGTTTTCGTTGTTTAGTTTGGGGGCTTAAATGCGAAACGAGTTAGCACTTTCTTTATGATGCAATAGGACACCCAATGGACATGGGTAGGCATTTATGAAAAGAAAAAGAAAATGCAAAAAAGTGATTATTAGAATTGAGAACAACCATTTGGTGTTTTAAGAAAAACCATTTCTTGTCATTAACGCCCCCGTTACAGCTACTTTGTTTTCAAATATGCATGAACCAAATTCAATGACTACACCTTCCTAAACGTTAAGTAAGAGTTTAAATATCTAATATGCACCAAGGACCTGCATTGGACACAGGCATAGTTGGATGAATGATAGACAAATCAAATAACAGGGCATTTAACATGCATTAATACCCCCTTCTGTTACTCCGAAAGTTTCAAAGATATTTACTCGGAAAATTTTTTGTTGGAATAGAAAAATATGCTTCTCTAAATTATTCTCATTATTCTTCAAAAATTTTGACCTAAGCCGATGTCATAGGTATTTGAAAATTTGAAAAAAGGCATTCTTTTGCCATTTCAATTCTTCTTATCGCACATCATCTGAATGCAACTGTTCCACCTCAAATCAAACCAAATCAATCCACTATGAGCAAAACTAGGGACACGCTTCCACGACACATGTACAACAGCGTTGAATAGCTAAATATCTATCGCTGCAAAGCAGACACACAAGCATTGAACAAAAATCAGCTAAAAAAATACAAAAACGCTCCTAGCATCTAGATAGATGAATCTAACTGGCGACAACGATGGCTACGACAATGAAGACTCCGACGACAGCAGAACGTCGCCAAAATACGATGTTGTTCACAAAATTGTATGAAAACTGCTGCCAGCGGACATAAAGCGCACGACCAAGCCAACGACAACGATGAAACCACATCTTTGGTTCTTCGTAGCAAAAGCCAAAAAATCCCACAGCACGACCATTTAAAGCCCAAGCATCAAAAATAAATTCCAGATAAATATCATTTGCTTCCAAATGGGGTCTCCCACAAGATCTACCACCACCGACAAACCGACCGACCATCGGCTCGGTCGTGTTTATATTTTCACATCAATCCATAAAAACTACAACACATTTCATGTCATTTAACAACTTCAAAGTGCAATGTGCACAGCAACAACAACAAGATTTAGATACTCTGCTCCATAAGAGAAATCCAACATAACTACCTAATTTTACCCCACGAGCAAGATGCATGTCCTTAACGCCTATAAAATTAACTTAATGGGATTCAATTAACAAAGTATCTTTAAAAGTCTGTTTACCTTTTTTTTGCAAAATCTACCTTCCAGCAAAGCACTTCACTGTCTCGAGATATCAAAAGAGCCCATCCTAGACAGTGAGGGGCTTGTGCCCAATATCTTGTACAATGTGTGTATATGGGCAAATTCGTCCCACAAAACTCAGTGAAGCCACTGATATGAGTTGAGAATAGCAACAACTAAAAAAAACCATTGGCGGCTAGGAAAACTCTTGCAGAAGAGCGACGACGACAACAACGACGGCCATAGAACAGGCCTATCATAATGTCACATCACACAGCACGACATTAAATAGGATAAGTCACCCATTTCCACATCTCGCAGAATGAAGTTTATTTTTTTTCTTGGTTCTTCTTGATACCTAGTCTTTCTAGACATCATGAGTGCGCTTCAGGAATTTTGTTGTCTCTGAAGAGGTTTTCAAGCACATTTAATCAGAAGCAAATTTTATCAAAACCTCCAAAAAGACGTTTAAATCTTGAATTAAACCGAAGACATTACAAAAAACGGTAGGGCCTTTCTAATATATAATGACTCAAAAACCATTTATGCTAAAAAACAAATTTCTATGAAAAATATAAACACAACAGGACCCTATGTTGACTCCTACAGTATACCACAAAAAGTTACTACTACACCATAGAAGTGATTGAAACCGAAGTTTAAATTTAAGGACCTAATAGCCTCCACTGTAGCACTTCATTATAAACATTTTTATTTTAAACCCAAAAAAAATTTAATTTTTTCTTTCCAGGCTGTAAATCATTTTTCAAACGTTCAGTCCGCCGAAATCTAACTTATTCATGCCGGGGGAGTAGAAATTGTCCAATTGATCAACATCATCGGAATCAATGTCAATATTGTCGATTACGAAAGTGCCTCAAGATGGGTATGCGGCGAGAAGGTAAGTTTCAATTTCTTTTAAATAAAATTTCTATTTCTCTTTTTCAAAATAAAATAAAATAATAAAAAACAAAAAATCTCAAAACAAAAGGGTCAATTTAAAGTCATAGCCATTAAATCACATTGAATTAGATCTCGTCACTTATTTGGCATTTGACCACATTACTGTGATTGTTTGACTTGTGGCCAAAATAATTTGCAAGTAGGTGATCTTTAAGATTAGGAAGTTTCACTGGCATTTTTTGCAATACCTTGATCTGTCAATACGGTGGCTCTTTTTCAAATGTGTCCAATTGGACAGAAGCTTTTGTTTCTCAAAATAGACTTGGCTATCGAATGTGATACATTTTGAGTACAATGTAAATAGTTCAAGACGTAATTAGACAATCCTTTGATTTAAAGTAGACGACTTGGGCAGATTGAAAATGTATACAAATACATTTTTAAATGGGGTTGCTTTGCTTTTTGACAAAAGAACTAAAAAGACGACCCGAAGTAATAATCTTCTTAACGAAGACGAACTTGATTTTTGTTTGCATTTTTTATTTAGGTATGTTGCATGAGTTGCTTCCGACAACAAAGGCGAACAGGGGAAGTGGTTTTTGCTTGCTTGATCACTAATCCGCGAATTTATGGTTCTTTTGTATTTCGAAATTTTATGTGCCTAAACTTCATGTACCTTGCATGTGTTTTTTTGATCAGCAACGAAGTAACAATCATAATCGAACCACGTTAAGAAAGAAGTACAAGACAGCGCAACATAGCAATAAAAAAAAAGAGAATTATTAACGATGAAGGGGTCGTGACCAGGTGTATGAGATAAATTTCAAAGATAGAGAACCGAAAAAAAAAATCAAATGTTTTTTTTATTTTTCTCAAACAGAAAAAAAGATAATGCATAAAAAAAGATAAAATACGAAAATATTTATTTTTATTTCCAAGTTTTTATATGTGGTATGTCCGAAGTCTATTTAATTGCCATGATTTAGCACTTGTGGCTGTCTAAAAGGGGCATAAGAGCCACAGGCGAGCATTTAAACTGAATGTGAATGGCTTGTTAACACGATTCTCCATTGTTTTGACATTTCAAAAACAAAAACGAGGTGGGAATCTTAGAATAAAGAAATATTACTTGGCCTTACAATTTCTGTCACTGATAACACGCAAAATCGCTTTTCTGAGAATTTCCTTAAATGGCGCCCGGGAAAAAGTAGGCTCATTTTATGTTTAAGAGCTTAAGAGAACATCTAAGACCAAAAAAAGGTTGAAAGTGGAGATCAAGCAGGCTAAAGCTATTTCTCATTTTAAAAAAGTAACTTGTGGGAACATATTTCACGTTTTATAAATTTACATTGTTAATACTGAAATGGCGCCCGGGCAGTTACTAATTTCTTACTCTACGTTTAACTTCATGCTTGTCCCTAACCCACTAAAGACTTTTATGGTCGCGGTTAAGGCCAGCATGAGCTCCATAATGCGATGCAATAAAATCCGATCCACTTTTTTTTATTCCCAAATCAATAAAACTCAAATTAAGTGGTAATTAAAAACATACAAAAATAGTTTGCACGTATGTATGATTTCGAACACGTGTTTCGATTACAACAAAAGCTTACTAAGCAAAATGACATCCTAAAAGCAGCTTGCTAATGACTCTCTCAATCTCTCAACAAACAAAATTGCAACATGAAAAATCACATTTAATTCTCTGCAACATTATGATTGCAGCCAATTTGTTAAACTAGTTATTCACATTACATCAAAACCAATCTATCAACACATCATCCATTTGAGAAAAAAAAAGCCTAAGCGCCTGTCTCTCTATCGCCGTCCCTGTCAAATAAATTACCTCAAATAAAGTCTCTTGACTGCCGATCATTAAGAAATACTACAACTACCAGTTTTCTGTTATAAATTCATTCGAATTCATTAAGAAGACAACAAAAAATAAATGTTTTTGTCTGTAAGTTTATTATTTAATTACCGTGATCAATGCGCACTCAATTGACTTTTATAAAATGAGAAATATCTGTGCAAAAAGATTCGCAATTTTTATTTACTCTGACAGAAGACTCGTTTTCGATGTCATATTCACAAATATTTGACAAGAAAACTTATCATTAAAATCATTGTAAATATTAATTTCTGTCTACAAAAAAAATCGAACAAATATAATAACAGTTTTACCACATTTAGGTTAAGATCGATCATTATCAAAGACTCTAAAAGCGAACATACAGAAAACGTTAGTCTACAAATGTTACATGACATAAAATATGCGCTATGTGCAGTTCTCTGTCCAGAGAGTAATTAAATCAAGCGCGTACTCAATTGTGCTGTGTAGCCAGCTTGTCTTGTTTTTTTTTTACATTTTTCTATGGTAATTATAGATACTTTCATGGGTTCAATACAATTTGCCTTTAAATCTGCACAAACACAGACATTTATTGAGATATACAAGTTGTTCTTGTTCGTTGAAATTTTATAAAAAAAAAAATGGTAATATAACTCTTGCCAATGTAAAGTTTAATGATAGAAGATAATATTGAATGTTTTAATTGGTTAAGGTGATAAAAGTTCAAACTGAAAGAAGGTATCTGTATAAATTGGTACACAGACGATGTATTTGTATCTTTGAGTTCAAAATGTTTGAGTTTGTATAATGAAGTTGAATGGATTTTTAGGCAAAGTGTTTGAACAAAATTATTGAAAAGATAAGTGTGCTGTCGCATGCATATAAATGCACCAAACCGGAAATGACTTTAACATTTAGCACTTGGGGAAAAAGTATAAGAAAAAAAGGAAAAAGTCACTCAAAGCCATTTATCCTCTTAATCACGCGATCTTCCATCACTTGAAAAAGTTCAAAAAAAAAACATAACAAATCATCTTGAACCCCACATCAGAAGAACAACATCCCAATATCCTTAAGCACGTGCCTCATTCTCTCATCATCATCCTGCATCAATTTCATTCACTGAATGAATCCCTTAAAAAAGGAAAAAAATCAACCGATTTCTGTAAAGAATCAGGAAAACAACAAAACTCAAAACAATTGATTGCGGATGCTGAATTACGCCTGATCTGACCGAAATCTCGAAACCTTAATCACCCCTCTTGGCCTTTTGTCTTTCATTCATGCATTCAATCTTCCTCTGGCTGGATGGCAGTCAGTCGGTCTGTGTTTTTTTATTTGATTCTTTTGTGCTTTGTAAAAAAGAACCACATGCAGCATCCAGTAAACGGATTTTCTTCATTCTTGATCCTGTTTTCAGGTTTTTTCGAATGCCTACCTGAACAACAATCAAGGATCAAGATATAATTTTGCACAGTGTCTTATGGTGTCAAAAAAAGGATCGTGACCTTTGAAAAATTAATAAAAATAAGAAAAACTTTCCCATGGATAAAAGATACCTGAAATGGGATATCCAACTATTTTGTGATCCTTAAAAGGGACAAAATCAAAACACAATTACGCAAATGTATTGTGTAAATATTAAACAGAATGACCAGTACGACAAATAGTGTTGTGTGTGCAACTGGACAGGAAGAAGAAAAACGCGGACAGCTCGATCAAAGGATTTCTTATCAATGTCCAGTCAAATAAACCCAGTGTCCAGTTGGGCAATCAGGTTAGACTGGTTTTAATATTTTGTTCGTCCTTCGCACCTTAAATTTAATCTTGAAGACAATTTTGTTTCTCATTTCTTTTTTTACTGTTGGAAGAGGGTCGGTCGAATAACAAAATTCTTGACCACTAGTTGGCTTTCGAAAATGAAAATATTCCTTGAACTTGACCACTGTTTTTGCATATCTCGGAACCGTGTGAAGAGACAGACAAACGTCCTCCTTGAATACCAAAGGGAGGATTACGCACCTCGAAGATGTTTGTTTGTCTTTAATATTTATGTGTTGGACATGGCAAAGTGATAAATTCTGCTGGTCAAGAAAAGAATAAAAAAAAAGAGAAATCTCGATGCATATATGCGAACTGAGGCGAGAAAAAAACAAAGCGAAGAAATAAAAACATAACCGGGAAAAATCTTCATTGCCGAGGTAACAAAAGCATTTTTTTTTTCATTTTAAAGACCAGAGATATAAACTCGTCGATTATTTATGCAAAGCGAGATGGTTTTTACACGAGTATTGTTGTTTTTGTTGTTGTGTGTGCGCTGTGCGTTGACGGTTGACCAGGTGTGTTGTTTTCCTGAATATACATATTTTAGTGCAATATATACAATTTGGACGGAACTATTGCCCAAGAGGGTAGACCGACGATCAGCGGCGGCGTCTTCATTCCAACTTCGGACATTTAAGGTACACAAAAGAAACGAAAAGATTTAAGACAATCGAAAAAACGAGAGAGAGAGAGATATGGGAGCAAAAAGAAGATGAGTCCAACAACAATTGAACAATCATTGAAGATTTATCGATTTTGAATGAATTTTTATATTTTTGGAGTGGATAGAAGCAATACGTTATGTGCCTTATGGTTAAGCGGAACTTATCATTGATAATTGTACCCTTTAGAGTGAAAAAAAGATCAATCAAGAAACAACACTTAAAATATTCAAATCTAAGATCAAATCTAAGATCTTCTTTGATCCTCTATTTCGATATCAATTAAAGAATGTAGACAGTGCACTACTGTTCGACTTTGCTAAATTACTACTGATTCAATAAAACTTTTTATAACCTTTAGGTGATGAAAAACTTGGGTTTGATGTGTAGCCTAGGTTAGGTAGGGTTAGAGTGGCTGTCTCCAGATGTTGTTGACTCATTTAGACCTGAAGGTCCTTTGTGATACCAGTATAGAAAGTTTTTCATGGGAAAGTTGTGAACTTCAACAAACCATTTTGTACTATTTCTGAAATTGGAGAGACATATTATGTCGATCGTTGCCAATCCATGGTATTATCGAAGGAGGGGTTACCGAGATAGGTGTTCCTTCATTGAAGAGTGCCGAATCACCTTGAAACCCTTTGCTTCCAATGAATTTTTGGGTTCGTTTACTACAATGTTCTATAAAAAAGTCGGTTCTTGAGGGGTACCTCGGAAGTTATTATCCTGCTATTTAGCATGAGACTTATGAGATCAATAAGTGATTTTTCAATTGTAGTGATCTGTTGATCGCCTGGTAGCTAACGTTGAACAACGTTCGGTATCTAGGAAAGCTAGGCACTAGTGTTCGAGAAGATTGTAGTCGAGCAATTTTGAAAATACTTCCCTATATCGTTTCCAATTTGTATTACAGTGATTGGGATAACCCGTTGATTTGTGTAGCAATCATTGAGATCATTCAGTTCGATCATTTGTGATCAGAAAAGGAGTTCTCTTTTGATACTAACCTATTTCGTAATCAAGTTATAGATAGAGTCAGAGGAAAGTGTCATATGTAATACCTTTTTTTAATATATATATGCAGGTTCAATTCCAATATTGCAGATAAGGAAAATAGAGCTTAGGAAAACATCAAATGAGGATTCACCTCGTTCATTTATTTCAGACAGAGCTACTCCATACAGTGTGATGAGCGTTAACGTGAGAAAGATGCAGTTTTCCTCTTCAGTGTTACTCCAAAAATTAGGCTGTGGACGAAATATGCCAAAATAAATCAATAAGTGGCTTTATCGGTCGTGATGATAGCAGTTGTTGTGTCTGTGTCGCTGAAATATGTAACTTACCTTTTTCAATATTTACTGCTAATCTGTCCCAAAATCCCCATTTTTTCCCATGCATCGTAGAGTTTTGAATCTGAAAAGGCAAAAAAAAAAAGAAATCGTTATTCTTTTAAAGACACTATTTCTTCTAACATAACCCTGTAGCCTGACCTGCCCAACCACCATTAAAATGTTTTTTTTTCTTTTTCATTATTTTCTTCAGCTGAACCACATTATTTTTTTATCTGTAATCCAACATCAAGTTGTTCAACAAAATATGTAAATTTTTATAAAAATAAACAAGCTGCAGGCTATTGTACAATAATAAATCCCAACAATGGTCAGTTTGCAGTAAGGAAGGATTGATGAGAAAAAATATTCCTTTTCCGCACAAAAAACTAGTTTATTTTTATTTATTTATCGGTGAAAAGATTAAAAAAGAAAAAAAAAACATTCCAAACAGCATAATTTTCATATATGACACTTCACCTTAATTGCCTTGGCCTTAGGTACCTACATAGAGATATTTCGCCCTTGTTATGGACATTCAATGAAATAAATCGACCCTTTTTGTGCAGGAAGGAACCAGTTTTTGCATTCCATGTTTATTTCATGATTTCATTACGTTTTTTGTCATCTTTTGTCACATTTTTCAGGTTTTTTCTTTTTTGGTATATTGAGCATGAAAATAGGTAAAGGCCAGTGAGGAAGTGTCATGCGAGTGGAACTTTGGCCTTTCTGAGGGATGTTGCAAGATGATTTAAGGGTTTTTTTCGGGGTCATTAATCATTCCATGGAATATCGGTAGTTATAAAACTACTTGAACTTAATTGAATTCATTCAAATTTATCATTTCTGGGTACTGTTGTGATTTTTTTTAAATTTAGGTTTTTTGAAAGAATATAAGGTTTTGAGTTGAGCTGAATGAAACAAATATCACAAAATCAGAATGAAATTTATTCTGTCTTGTGATCTTAAGAAAGGATTGAATATTAAAAAAAATAGATTCCGCATTTAGGACTCAACAACATTCCTGCATATAAAAATTAAAGATATCACAGAATAAAACACATATCACATTCGCAAATCCACTAGATTAGTGATTAATTTTTGTGATATTACTGATTTTCTTCAATCTTATGGCAAAAATAGACAATTTATTTGCTTAACATTCAAAAAATCCCTTCAAGAACGACAAGCCATCATCAGATATTTGCAATTAAAATCCAGAAGAGTTTCTTAAATATTTTCTTAATCTCATTCGAGGATTTTAAAGAACTTAAACCAACTAATACACTAATATACCTCATGCAACATAAAATGATACTCTACAAAGAAAGTGAATGTGTGTTACTTTGGTTGATTGTGTAGACGAAAATCGTTCATTGTTATTTTAATTAAACGAAAATACTCGCATTGTAATGCGATGCAAATATTTTCCCTCATTATTTGCTTTATCTGTCGTCGTCGTCGCAATAAACCTTAAGAAAAAAAGAATTCTAAAGCGTATATAGAATCACAACTACAGACACATGAAGCTTGTCTATGAATGAATAAACGAACGTTAACATTTTTATCTGTGCGTATCTCAACGTTAAGGGGTTGATTTAATTAATTCTTCGCTGAAGAAATATCTCAAAGAAATCTTATACTCTTATTTTGGGTTCTCGTCTTGGTCTTTCAGCAAAAGATTTACCTTACCTACAAAAAGAAGATCGGGGTTCTCTGCCTCTATTTCCATGCAGTTCAAATCAGTTCAATTTAAAGACAAAGGCTTTATAGACACGAAAAATGTAAAATAGATACGTTTTCAAGAACGTTTTGCAGGTCAATCGCACTTGGCGGTATTGGTGGTGTAAGAAGCCACATTCAAACACCTTGTCTACGTTTAGCCTCACTTAAAAAAGTCGTTTTAACCCCGTTCAAGCTGAGTTAATAGACACATAATTTTTTCGAACAATTTGAAATGCTTATGGAGAGATTATAGACAATACAAACTAGAACAGCCTTGAAGTTTATTATAGTCTAAAAGCGAGAGAAAGAGAGCGCAAGAATTCATTCTCACTGCGTAGATAAGTACAGACATAGGTAGAGTATCTATCGCGTACTTTGGCACTATTAATTATTTTTCTTTAACAGTTAAAAATGTGTCGATTAGTTCTTTGGAAAACATAACTTTGAAAATTCTACAAAAACAACTTTTGTATATCTATCTATATGTAGATAATGTTTTGTTGTAAGAGTATCTGCAAAATGCATTAAGTGATTTATAATTGTTAGGTATTTGGAAATTTAATAGGTATATTTTTTTTAGCTGAGCCAAGTTGATGAGATTGATTGATGGTTAATGTGTTTACCCAGATACTTTTCTTATATGATTTATGAGAGTATCTGAGAGATACGTTTGATGATGTATTAATTTGTTTGAACAAATTGAAGGTAAACAAGAGAATTTATATTGATGATTGGCTGACATTTAAAAAAAAAAACTTAGAAATTAAAATTGAAGAAAAAATGTACAACAAGGTCTCAATAAATCAATAAAAGTATCTTTGGATTAAGATGAAAGCTTTCAATCAAAGTGATGACCCCGTGCACTTTAAGAAGACAGTTTAGTTTATGTTGAGAAAGTTTTTCTTTCTTTTGTTTAATTTTTTGAAATACCAAAGCTTATAAATTTTGTTTGCAATCTTTTCTTTACCATTTCAGCTGTTCAACGTGGTCGCGTTCCCCCAACCCAACCCGGACTAGCTGGCATGCATGGTCAATATCAGCTTGCCAACGGCGATCACATGGGCGTCGCCGGTTTCAACGGTCATTCATATCTTAGTTCCTACATTTCACTCCTGCTACGTGCCGAACCATATCCAACATCACGCTACGGCCAGTGTATGCAGCCCAATAACATAATGGGCATTGATAATATTTGCGAGCTGGCTGCCCGTCTGCTATTTTCGGCCGTTGAATGGGCGAAAAATATACCATTCTTTCCGGATTTACAAGTGACCGATCAGGTGGCGTTGCTGCGATTAGTGTGGTCTGAGCTGTTCGTCCTGAATGCATCACAGTGTTCGATGCCATTGCATGTGGCACCACTGTTAGCTGCGGCGGGTCTACATGCATCGCCAATGGCTGCGGATCGTGTTGTGGCCTTTATGGATCACATACGCATCTTCCAGGAGCAAGTTGAGAAGCTGAAGGCGCTGCATGTCGATTCAGCGGAGTATTCGTGTTTGAAGGCGATTGTTCTATTTACCACAGGTAAGCTTCTGGACATCTTGTACAAAGATGTTCCAGCCTTACTAACAAAAGTTTCAGCTAAATTGCAAAGCTCCCAGAATAATAGTACTAGCAACAACAATAGTAATAGTGGGGGTGGTGTTGCCGCCGCTGGTGCGAATTCTACATCCGATGGCTCATCTGCAGGGGACTCGTCTTCCAGCAGTTTGTGTGAGGAGATCATGCTGGTAGTCAGGGATCACTTGGATGATCTTGATCGCGAACATGCGCAGAGAGCGTCATCGGCGTTGAGTTCGCATCTAGCAGCTTTCATAAAGGGAAGCAGTGAGTCCGCACTTAGTCCGAACACATTAAACACACCAACATCAACATCACACACCACCACACCTTCCACAATTGTATCGATGTCCGGTGGCGAGGTCAAAGGCTCTGGAGTTAGTCACTCCATTGCCAATTGCCTAAGCACAACGGCAACCCCTACAACGAATTCAATATCATCAGCCATGTTGCCATCGCTGCAAAGTGCTTTCAGCTCCTGCAGCAGTGGCAACATTGTCAATCCCCTTCCAACCTCAATGTACTATAACTCTACGGGAGCTATAGCAAGCTCACCAGTCACCTCCGCAGCGTCAGCGCACTTCCAGGGCTCGTCAAGTTTGAACAATATCACCTCATCGCCGATGAGCAATCCCAGTACCGGGAGCATGGGCACCTACAATTCACCCTCATCGGCTTCAGCGGCAGCAGCAGCTGCTGCAGCTATGTTCTATCAAACGCCGCCGAGAAATTTCGGTTCGGCGTTCGATATGTTCCATCATAGCACTCCGTTTGTAAGTCATACGAGTAGTAGTGGGTCGTTTGGTAATTCTAGCTATAGATATTCGCCGTACAATTTCGGCAATAGATGGCAGTTGTAAGAAAAATAAGGAACTATATTTTGTTTTAGGACGGCCCAAAAATTGTGTAAAATATTTGAAAAATTCTTTAGTTTAATATTTTCTCTTTGTATCATAAAAATGCTATCGTAAATATTTTAAGTTGCTTTTTGTAAATTTTATATTTATTTTAATCTAATTTAAAACTTTAGTGCCTAACTAATTTATTTAACTTATTTAATTTATTCAATGGAAAAAAAGAAAAATTGATAATATAAGAATTTATTAATTTAAAAATTAAAAAAAAAATTATTTGTGTTTTCATTTCAAAACGAAAAAAAGTACTGCTTATTAGTTAAATTGCTTTTTTTAAATTTTAGATTTTTTGTTTGCTTTATTATTTTTTATTTTGCTAAAAATTTAATTTTTTTTTAGTTTGATTTTTATTTTTTCGCTTAATTAAGCTTACAATTTTTTATTTGTAGATATACATTTTTTTTATTTTGCTTTTCATTTTTAATTTCATTTCATTGCTTAACTTACAGATTAATGGTGGCTGAAGGCTTGGGACATGAAACAAAAATTTGTATCTAGCACAAAAAAAAACGCACCCCCTTTTCCCCTAACATATTTTTTTTTCAGTTTGGTTTATTGTTTTTGTTTTCGAAATCTTTTCATTATTTTTGGGCTACTTTTTCAAGTTAAACTGCATCGGTTCAGAAGTGGGATTGTTGTCAAATTAATAGGAATCGTGTTAGACCTGAAAAGGGAAGTTTTTTCTTTATCCTACAACGTTTCCTTTTCTTAACAAAAAATACCACCTACTACATTTTTGGTTCACTTATTCTGAGACGGCAACATAGTCTGTCTCCTAACACATCCTAAAAAAATTCATCCCGGAACTGCATTTGAACAAAATGTAACTAATCCCATGTTTATAAATCTCCACTTTAAGGTCATAACCTCATTTCTTTTATTCCACTTAATTAGGAGAATAATTCCAAAACACTCTCTAGTGCTAAGGAAAAAATCAAAAAAGAAAAATCAAAGCAACAAGAGAAGAAAGAAGGACGACAGTTTGGTGAAATAAAATCCAAACCTGGACACCAGACCGCAGGCATTTAAGCCATCAAATTTACCATATAAACAATTGCGACAAACTCACTTGTAGGCGAAATTCATAAAAATCCTCGTCATCATTATCAATTCAATTGACTTAAGCTTCTAAAACGAGCCTCCAAGCTCGTTCGATACTCTTGAGAGAGTTCATGAAATATCCCCGTACAAACGGTCGTCATCATTATCATGCCACACACTCCATGGATGGCTTTGGCATGGGCTTCCTCCTTCTTTGTTTTTGTTTTGTTTTGTTTTCTTATTGATTTAGTTTTTGGAACACACTCTGCTGCATCAGGGGGAGATATATATTTTTTTTTCGTTCGTTCCAAAGACTAGATCGTGACCGAACAACTAAATGGATAATGACCGCGCGCTACGTCGCAAACGGTACGATCGAAGACAACGACGATAGGATAAGACGATACGATACTACACTCGTACAATATGTCCAAATGGGCAGAAATGCTTATAAAGTGCTGCACACCTCAGAAGCACCATTTTGAAGCAGTCACAAAATGCCAATAGACGTCGGTACTAGCTCAACAGACAGATAGTCGGAGTAGAGACGTGAATTTAAGGAAATCTCTCTCAATACCTTGGCAGGCTGTTTATAAAGCCCCTGTGATGTTGATGTTCGGATCGGTATTGCTCCTTCTGATGAAAATGAGGATGATGCTGATGATCAAGGCACAACAGTTGCATTGCTGCAGTTGTGGTGTTCAAATGTGGGAATAAGATGGCAGTAAAAGGTTGCATGTGTGGGAACTGGGCTGTATTGAGAATGAAAGACGCCTCGAGGCATCGCATAAATAGGGAATACCCTGAAATGTACATTATTGATGTTCAGAAACTAAAATTCAAGTTATTATCTATTAATAATGAGAAATGCAATATCACATAATAAATAGAAATCTATGAATATCACAAGAATGGTCAAACAATATCACAGAGAGTTTTTCAGAAATTATGGAAAAAATTAAATTTTTAACAATATCACAGAGTGAAAAAAATTCAGGCAATATCACAACATCGCAAAACTTACCAAATTATATTGATATTTAATATACAAACAATATTTGTCTTCTTATCTTAATAAAAATATCACAAAAGTTCAAAACAGAATTGATTTGATAAGATTTTAAGGCCCTCTTTTGCCATACACCCTTCCCTGTCTGTTGAAAAAAAAACGAATTTTCTTTCTGGTGATGATGCCTGACCTGCTTGTGAAAGACAAAAAAAAAACTTATCAACTCGATGTGCATCACCAAATCATGCGCGCCTCTGACGGAAAGGGGCAACCATGTACCACTAAAGACCCCAAAAGAGGAAAACCGAAAACAACTCGGTGTGTCTCCCACAATTCTTCACCACTTCCCGTGCACAACCAAAACTTCAATATCACGAGAAATAAATGAGGCACAGAGGCAAAAAATCACACAAACTACGATGAAAATTAGAAATGTGGAAAATCTAAAACCAATGTTAAGCCATGATAACAGCGAAGATGGCGCACCTCTTTCAAGGCGACACACAAACACACAGTCGAGGATGAGGGATTGCTTTAGAGTTGCATTGAGCCGAGATTCAAAAGAAACGAAGAGGTATCGAAAAATAAAACAAAACAAAAAACCAACGCGAAAATTTCAGGTGTGCTAGGCTCACCTTGTTAAACAGTGTTTTCCGTTAGATGTTCGCCTGTCTTTTTAACCACTTTTTAGCTTTGTTTTTATTGTGTCTTTACATTTTCACATGGCTCGGTCTTCAGTGTCTTGATTCGGCAACGGATTGGCGGCGGCGGCGCTGTACAGTTCACAGATGCAACATCACCGATGATGCTCGAGCAGTGAGCAGCATGCAAAGATACAAATGTATCATGATACTCGTTGTTTGTATCTACGTATGTATCAGAGCTGTTATATACATTGCCAAGCGTCTTCGCGAGGCCTCGGTGTCAGTCAAACGTTTTCAAACACGATTTGAATGCTTACCCCGGTTAGAGCCCAACTCACAAGCTCAAGCTCGTCATCCCGTAGCATCTCATCTCTTGCGCGACCTCATAAAAGATACCCAGTGTCAAGCATAGTAATTATTATGATATTTCGTATTGTTCGTCGGAATGGGATGATGCAGCGATATCGGTCTGTCGTCCTCTGCGGGTCGTCGCATAGCCATCATCATCACCCGCGCCAAGCCACTCTTTTCGGAGCGATTATTGATGTTGAATGCATTTATTTTATGTGCATCACCGCTCGACCCCGTCGCCAAACCGGGAGATGGACGGACAAACGGACGCGAACGGTGAGCGAATAATATGCAACAAAAATAGCAAGGCACACAAAAAATCGAATTCAGCATTTTCAATTTTGATTGGAGTCTGGTGATTTCTCGAACGTGCCGTGGCTTTGGTGTCAATTGTTGGTCTATGCGCGCTTTCTCGTCTAGTCGCGGTCGTCATACTACGTCCTACGATTCGCAAAGTCCCGAAAGTGTGCCTCAGATGTACATCTTGCTTGCACTTAAGTGCAACTTATATACGCGCGTTAGAATTGAAAACCGATTGAAATGGAGTGATTGTGCACCATGGAATGTGAATATATGGGTTTTGGTAATAAACGGTTTCACTTTTTTTGTTTTTTTGTTTTTTTTTTTTGTAAAGCTCGTCTCACCTCTGAGCCATCACCAAAACTACGATCAAGCGACCGATGCGACGAGAGCAAGCTAGAGTCAAGTCAAGTCAAGACCGTGGCGCAGGCTGCACCATCGAAGCAAAAGTCGCGTTCGACCATAGTTGGAGTTGTTGGAGAGCAGCGAGAATATATTGGAATATTATTACACGACGAGGTCGTGATGATGGTTTCTTGGCAATATGAAGATTACCCTCCGATATGACCAACGATATATAAAGCAATTTAGTGGAAAATAAAGGAATTGTTTTGCTGCCTTTTTTCATCTGTTGGTGGGTCTATTGGGCTCTATTGTTGACCAACATCACATCGCATCGGAATAGAGTAAGAGGAGCGTCCTAGTCTTCATCTTCGTGGTGTGGGGCTTTGGTTTTTTTATTGACCTTCTGGGTTAGGATAGGATTGGTGTTGATATCAATAGGTTGACCTATATATGTGTGGATTCCTAGAAGTTTGATCGTGCACAGTTTTCCAGAGAAAGGGAGAGGTGTTAAGGTATTAAATTATTATTGATGATCAATTCGATAGATAACTGCACCAAGACTTATGGGTGTTGAAAAGAGGAGTAACAATAAAACAGAGGAGGATTTTCTTTCAATCAATTTACCCGAAAAACGATAGAAACTTTTTTCTTGTTATTAGTCATTCCCAAAAACAAAAACGAAGTCAATTAAGCACAACAAAACACTCTAATCATAATCACAGACAAAAAGCCACCAATAAAAATCAACACACCAAATCCAATTTCAATTCAATTTTCCATTTGTGCACTCGAAAGTGCACACTTCCACTACACTTCCACCACAGAGCAAAGAGTTATTGTTAATTTCAAATTTAAAATGGATACAAAATTCAAATAGTGCAAACATATTAACCAAAGAGAAGCAAGGCAAAAAAAAGAAAACAGATAACAAAATGAAAAACCCATTTCCCAGCTGCAAAATGAACAATATCCATTTTCCTTCATCACCATTGGTAGTGTTGGCATTTTACAGGGGCGCATTTCGTAGATTATGATATTTCCAGACACAATTCAACTGAATGACTGTCTTGAGAGCTTAAAGCCATTTTTTTAAACGTAAACAAATTTGAAATGAAGGCCTCAAGGTCTGAATATGATTAACTCCATCCCTGTCTTTTGATACCCTGCATGAAGTGGAAAATCATTTTGCAAATAAATGAATCGAGGAAAAAATAATAAACGATTTTAGTTTTTTTTTTTTTTTCTGAATAAACCTCATAGAACCCGAATGGGTGCGTCCAATCGAAATACCATTTTTATGGAGAATTTAAAATTTAAAATGAATACATGAAAAGCCTACAAAGTGGAGAAAATGAAAAAAGACGATGGATTAGGAGGAGTTCAGTGGGGAGAAAAATTATGAAAATTAGGAAAATAATTAATCTTTGAAGATAGTAAAGGGGATGCAAAGTATCTTGGTGAGATCTTAGATAAGAAACTAAACTGGGGTTTGAACACCAAGGACAGATATAAAAAGGCGTCGATCGCATTTTACTCCTGCAACAGAATTTTCGGGAAAACCTGGGGACCAAACCCTAAAATATCAGATGGATGTATTCGGTAATAATTAGACCAATACTAACCTATGGTAATCTGGTTTGCTAGAACGCGTCAGAAAAGAGCACGAACTTCAAAACTTTGACAAAAGTTAAAAGACTTGCGTGCACAAGCATTACAGGGGCAATGAGATCCACCCGAACTGCACGACTACTGGAAGTTATTCTCAATTTAATACCCCTAGATCTCTTTGTATAAGAATCTGCGGCTAAAAGTGTCTTGAGACCTAGTCAGACTAAAGTCTGAAAAAACAGTTCCATAGAACATGCTCAGATCCTTCATAAACTTATGGGTCATAGACAGACTATAAAAACCCTAACTTGATTTTCACAAACCATTCCAGGCTGCCATTCTAAGCAGTGAGTAATGGATAGATAACTTACCATACTACAGTGAGTCGTCAATGGCTATCTATACTGATGGCTCTAAGATGGATACTGGTGTAGGGGCAGGCTTCTATTCTGAATATCTTAAGTTAAACGACTCGCTAAGGCTTCCAGACTACAGAAGTGTCTTCCAAGTGGAGGTCTTGGTAGTAGCAACAGCTGCTAAGCAGGTAATAATGATGGCGATACCAAGGGTTAATATCACCTTTAACATTGATAGCCAAGTGGCAGTAAAAGCGATTATTGCAACTGAGGTAAAATCAAAGCTTGTTTCATACTGCCGCGGAGAGCTTAAGGTTTTTGGTGCACAGCATAACATTAGATTCTGCTGGGTCCCAGGCCACAGCGATATACCAGGCAACTAGAAATCTGATGAATCAGCAAGATTAGGATCAACGCTTGACGTAAGCCCCCTACCCTGTCACTTAAAGGAGGAAATCTCAAAAAGAATGACTGTTAAGGCCGATGAAAGGTGAAACCTCTTTGACACCTGCGGCCTACAAGAAAGTTCTGGCCCAAACAAACAAAGAACGGAAAGAATTATGTAACTACACAAGAGATCACTACGATCTCTCGTTAGCATAATTACCAGACATAACTTGTTACCTGTTAGGATATCACAAGTAATAGACGAGAATCAGTTAAGATGATCTCTGCAGAGGATACGTTGACGAGGAGGTACATGAAGACACTTCGCACTTTCTATGTCACTGCCCCGCACTTTCCCACCAAAGGAAGAATTTGCTCTGCAATTATTTCTTCAGGTACGTAGAAGAACTCTCTAGTACTCCAGGTACTAACATTAGGAACTTCGTCAATGCCTCTAAATGACTTGATTAACTGAAAACATACGTTTTTTTTAGCTTGAGTAGCAATACTCACGGGTATCAAAACGGATCTCTATTGATCTAAGTGTGATGGTAACGATATCAATTGTTAGCTCCTTAACCTAACCTGACCTAAAGGGAATGTTGAACTGCTTCTCCGTTCAGAATGCTTTTGACAGTCAAACACTGGTTAGTCATTTAAGCAATTGTTTAATGTCGTGCTAATCAAATAGTAAACAAACAAGACAACTGGCAGGGTTAAAACCTTGAGCAAAGACGAGGGCGTTGCTTCTTAGTATAGTCTTGACTTTGGATTAAAACTTATCTCAGGAAAAAGATAAAAATTTCGCAAATATTTTGTTTAACTTTATCATTGAGACCACACAATTTAAACAGGCGATGTTTGAACAGTAGATGTTTTTCTACAAATCAGATGGTTATTTTTTCGGAGTTTGCAAAGTGACTAAGGCCTTTTTTTGGAGAGTTCGTTTGAAATGATTCTTAAAGTTATTAAAAACTGCCCAACAATCAGTAAAAAAAAACAATACAAAAATTGATATCACTCCAATCGTTTTCATAATCACGCTTAGGCCGAGTGATAACGTTGTTGAAAACAACAAAAGCATTCTCTCACTCCCTCTGTGTATTATCAAAAATTTCAAATTTTTTTTTTTTTTTAATAAAAATTATCAGTATTTTTTTGCGACTGTCTATTCTAAATTGACATGTAAGGCAAATTTCAATGTTACACTTTTTTTTTAAACTTAAGACGTAAAAAATATTTTAATTTAATGTTGGACTTTAACACTCTCATGATAATTCGAAGCGAGCCAGAATAAATTTTATTTTGCAGACATTAAATCAATTGTTTCTTTTTTTTTCGTTTTTGAAAGAGAGGACTTACTTGTTGTCAATTTTAAATTGAATGAACATTTGCTACTTAATTCGTTTTAAGTAGAAAAATAGAAACATTAAAGACAGAGTCCACTCAAATTTTGTTCATGAAGAAAATGACGCAACACCCAACTGTTTTTATTTTATTATTAAATTGAAATGAAAAACAACACAAAAAAAGCTGTTTTCTTTCGATTTCATGAATAAGATTATTATCGAAGCAGAAATAAAGTTGAGGTAGATGAAATGGGGATTATGTCATCAAATAAACGGAATGGCGTCAATCACTAATGATAAGTTAGAACTTTGTAATTGAAGATGCTACAGAATTGGATGCTTGTTTCCTCATATTATATGCATTAAATGGATCAACATTTTTGGGAAGGGTCAAAATTTCTGTGCTGCTTTCATTCTCTTCTTTTAAAGATTCTTCTAAAGGCTCTCAACAGTTGCATTGCTGCAGTTGATCTTGAAATCTGCGAATAAGTTGGTAGGCGAAGATTGCATGTGTTGGAACTGGGTTGTATTGAGAATGAAAGACGCCTCGAGGCATTAATAGGGAATACCCTGAAATGTTCACATTATTGATGTTCGGAAACAAAACTTCAAGGATCTATCGATAAGAATTAAAAAAAGATACATAAATTGTTCATGGAAATGCCAATATCACAAAATAAATAGAAACCCTATGAATATCAGAAGAATTGTGATACAACAAACAATTCACTTATTTTTTTCAATGAGAATGTTTCAGAAATTATTAAAAATTTAAATTTTGAAAATTGAAAAATATCGCATCAAATGAAAAATTCAGGCAATATCACAACATCACAAAATTAAGCCAAATTTGTGATATTTAATATAGAAATAATATTTGTCTACTTATCTTAAAAGAATATCACAAAAAATCAAAACAGAATTGAATTTGAGATCTTCAGGCTCTCTTTTGCCATACACCCTTCCCTGTCTGTTGAAAAAAAAACGAAATTTCAATCTGGTGATGATGCATGATCTGATTGTGAAAGAGAAAAATAAACTTATCAACTCAATGTGCTCCTCTTGTCACCTCTTCCCGTGCACAACCAAAACTTCACTACCTGCAATAATTGAAGATGTTATAGAATTGAATGCATATTATTTGCATTAAATGGAGCAATATTTTTGGGAAGGTGTAAAACTTCTATGCTGCTTTCGTTCTCTACTTTTGAATTTTCTTCTTAAGGCTCTCAAATTCCGAATTTTTTGTTGTTAAAACCATTTCTAGTGCTACGAAAAAATAAAAAAAGGTAATGTGATTTCACTTAACAGTAGAAAAATAAAGAGAATCTTATATTTGATGAAATAGTTGATAAATCTACGCGTAAGAGCTTATCTTCGTATTGCATGTAGACAAACAGACAAAGTTGATTCCGTCGTAGGTGTACTAACACAAAATTAGAATGTAATTGTCGACGTAGCAAGTCTTCCTTGATTGAGTTCATATTTTAACTTATTTTTCCTCTTAAATTTTGTTTTTTGTTTTATTTTTATTTTATTTTATATTTTAAATAAGAAAATAAACAAATAGATATATGAGCAAGAAAAAAATAATTTTAAAAATATCTTCTTATTTTTAATATTTTTTTTACGTGAGTATTTTTTTTTACTTTAAAAAAATTATTACAACATGAATTTTATTAATTTTTATTTTTATTTAATTTTAAATTTAACATTAGCAACACTGTTAAGGTTATAACATAAAACTAAGTTATGATTAAATTCGCTTTTGAGGTTTATATATGAAAAAATTAATTGAATCTCGAAAGTGCTTTTCAATCATAAAATAAAAAAGAAAAATATGAACTCAATCGACAGAGACTTGATCGTTGCTATTTTGTAAAAAAAAAAAAAAATATCAAATTCTAACGTCACTATATTTTTATTAACTTTTCGTATCATGTTTTATTCTAATCTCAGATGCATGTGGTTTATCCGATGTAACGCATATAGAAACGCTACAAGAGAAATCACAATGTGCTCTGGAAGAATATTGCCGAACCCAATATCCAAATCAACCAACAAGATTTGGAAAACTCCTACTGAGACTACCTTCGCTGAGAACTGTTTCATCACAAGTAAGTTAAATACTCTTTCAAAAATTTACCAACAATTTGATGAACTTCTATTTCGAACAATAAAACTAAACATTTGGTTTGTATTTTGTCTTTTCGTGTGTAATTGCAGGTAATTGAACAATTGTTTTTTGTACGTCTAGTCGGTAAAACACCCATTGAAACACTCATTCGTGATATGCTGCTCTCTGGCAATAGTTTCTCTTGGCCCTATTTACCTTCGATGTGACATACAATGTGGCGACAATTGACAACAACTTGATCATCCGCCTCCACAGCCGTTGCTGCTGCAGCAGCTGCCTGTGCTAATGCAGCGGCAGCAGCAGCAGCCGATGGCAGTGGCGTCGTTGGAGGAGTATTCCTGGGTCCAGCATCGGTAGCGGCAGCGGCCGCAGCAGCCGCTGCTGCAGCAACAACAACAGCAACATCAAACGAAACATCATCATCATCATCATCAACAACCATGATGACGCCATCATTTGCCCCATCAACATTTGCTGCCACATCGGCGGCAATGCGTCGAAATTCACCTCTGGCTGCTATGGTACCTACTTCGCTGTCAAATTATTATGACAGTGCGGCCATGATGGCTGCCGCAGCAGCCGCTGCAATGTCAGTCGATAATGCCAATAATGCCATGGCAGTCAATGGCAATGGCAACAACAGCAGTTATAACCATCAAAATTTCAATAATTTCCATCAGCATCATCAGCTGCACCATAGCCATCATTTGACAAGCAGTGACATTGATATGTCACTGTCGAATTCATCATCGGCTAATACCGCAACGCCATCTAGCGGCATTGGTGGTGGAAATATCAGTGGCAAACATGGCAGTGACAGTAGTAGTGGCAGAATGCCATCGCCACCAAGTCTAATCGATATCAGTGAAGTTCCTCTAAATGTGGATGTCAAGTAAAGTTAAAAGACAAAAATTAAATAAATTAAATAAAAAAAAATAAAAAAAAAATAAACATACATATACAAAATTGAGAAACGTAAGCAGGAGAGTTAGAATAATTTTTCTTATAGAGCTAGGGTGGACAACTTTTTTTTTAATTTCCATTTTTGTGGTTGAAAGAAAACAATGCAGATTTGTTGTTAATAGGTTTGACTTGCATATTTCCTTGTAAATAATATTTTTTTTATATTAAGATTTAGAAGAAAAACACTCGAAGCCAAATTTTGAATTTAGTATATTTAAAAAAAAATGTCTGTTTTCATCTCACGGAAACAATGAAATGAGGCTCCTAAGAAAAGAATTTATATTTAAAAAATTTTATTTAAAAAAATCCCAGTTCAAAATTAAATTTTCTAAAAAAAAATCAAAAAACGGATTAAATCGTCAAACGAATTTCAAAATAGAAAAAAGTCCTATATTTACTCGAATGGCACTGAAAATACTTAATTTATTATTCTTTACAAAATACTCTGTGTCATTGAGTTTTTTTTTCTTTAATTGTAAAATTAAAATTTTTATTTAAAAAGTAAAAAAAAAAGAAAACATGTTTAGTGGCAATTTTTTTAGTCTTTTTTTTTTCTTTTGCAATTTACTTTTTTTAATTGTCTTAAAGATAATTCTTTTTTTGTATATAGTGAATTTATATAATATATGATTTGTGCACATTTTGTGTTTATAAATAGTTTTTTTTTATATATAAACAAATTATTAATTTTTAGTTTTAAGATTATTTGTATTTGAAAATAAAATCACAAGAAAATTAAGTGCAAGATTATTTTTAAGTTTTGTTTTATTGAGAGAAAAAATAAAAATTTATTATTTAGAAAAAATAAAGAAATAATTTGTTTTATTTTGTGTTAATTTTTTCAGTTTAGTATGGTTTTTTTTTTCTATTTCAAACGTCGAAAGAGGTTGTTTTCTTTTCTTTGAGTGCATGCAAAGCGGACCGAAAAAACAGAATATCTCAAGAACTGCGCAAAATAATACTTTCGGATGCCATACTTTTACAAATTTTATTTTAATCACCCTAACACCCTCAAAGGTAGGTAGAAAGAATTTACCAAAAAAGCTAGATAATGAGTCGAATAATATTTAAAAACATTAAGAGAACTTTAAAAGTTTCTATTTAAATGTAAACGTTAAAAAACCACTTCGAAAAAAAATTGTAAAATATTAAGAATATTTCATAGTCTATAGAAAATCCCTATAAGCATTACTATGACTATTTTTTATGTAATATATTTATTTTTTGTTTTTTGTTTGACTATGCTTATAGAAGAAAAAAATTAAATCTAATCGGCTTCTATGTTCTTTATACATAAACAAAAAATTAATACATCTAAGATAAAAATGTGTATACATAGAATTAATAAAAGAAAAAAAAAACTATTAAATTATGAAAATTGTAAATATAAAATATTAAAAATTAAAAAAGTTATATTGAATAGCATAAGATTGTAAAACAAACATTATTAAAGTCAAATAAACCTATAACTATATCAGAAAAATAAAAAAAATTAAATAAAGAAGACATTAAAAAAAAAAACAACAAAAGTTTGTTTTCTTATTTTGAAGTTTTCTATCTCTTTTTTATAATTTGCACCCACTCAAGGAATTTTTTATACCCTTATTATGCCATGCCAGAGACACAGTAAGTGCATTAGAAAGAAAAAAAGGGGTTAGAAAGGCGGTGTCGGTGTACATTGGTCTTGCATTCTTGAACATTGTAATGATTGGGAAAGACAGAGTGTGGAAGCGAGTTCCACATTCGCGTAGTACGGCTAAAGAATGATTCTCCAAACTTGAGAGTACGTCCTAAAAACGCGAGTATTACTGGTGAATTTTTTCCGAGGGTAGGAATAGGAATGCAACTGGCTATTTCTCTAGAGCACTTACCGTAGAAGTAACGATGAAACGTTACGACGGTGATCTAACGAAGGGAATGACAAAGTGATGTCTCTATCACAGATCATTCTAAGGGCTCTTTTTTGAATACCATCCAAGAGGCTTAAGTATTTAGCTGGAGTACCAGCCGAGAGATAGGAGTTATACTCAAGCTTTGGACGGATACATGTCTTATAGATAGTAGCCAGATAAGACGGGGAGAAGAATCTCTTGCAGCGTCTTAAGAAACCCAAACATATTGCGGCGGTTTTGGGGACATCGCATCCACAAAAGGTGGTCAGTGATGCACATATTGAGAATCTCGGGATGTTCGGTCTCATTGATGCAAGTGCCACTCATAGACAGTGGCAGGGGAAATATATCTCGCTTCAACGACAGCATTGGGTTTTCGAAGCATTAAACTCTACGCGATTCTGTCTTCCCAATTGTACAATGCTGTTTAAGTCAGAGTTTAATGAGCTTATCATATTTTGACGTTGCCATTCCACATCCGAAGAGGAGGGATGTGAGTTTGGGAACGAATTTGAAAAGCTAAGGGTACTATCGTCAGCGAAACAATTTTTTGGATTAGAAGTAACAGACAAGAGATCATTGATGAAAATGAGAAAGAGGGTCAGAGACAAAACGGAGCACTGGGGCACAACAGCATTTATGTTGTAGGTTTCACACTTGAATCCGTCCAATACAACTTGAAATTGAACGGTTCGAAAGAAAATTTCTTATCCAAAGAAGGAGGGATTCATCAATACCGAAAGGACGCATTTTTCGATAAAAGAGCAAGATGCCAAACTTTATCAAATGCCTTTGAAATACCAAGTGCAACAATCTAACTTTCTCCAAAACGATGTAAAGATTTGCTCCACTTTTCGGTGAGATAGACCACCAGATCACCGTTGGACCTGTTGCTGCGAATCCCGTACCTACTGCCGGTCATTAAGAAGCTTTCGGTCTTCGAGATATTTCTTGAGCTGATAGTTTATCAGCGTTTTCATGACCTTAGAAAGAAGGGACGTAAACACGGAAGTGCCATCGGACGATAGTTGGAGAGAGAAGAAGATTCGCCTTCTTTTGGGAGTGGCTGGACAAATGGTGTTTTTCAACTGCTCGGAACGAGCCCAGAAGAATAGGATAGCTGGAAAAGCTTACGCAAAGGTTTTGATACCGTTGAAGAACACCTCTTCAGAACAACAGCGGAGATGCCATCCGGGCCAGCGGACTTGTGTATGTTGAGATCTTTAAGGATCCTCGCTACAGCACGAATGCGAAAGAAGGTTTGTCCCATGGAATCATTGACGCGAACTGGGGGAGTATTGGCTCAAATTTGGTCTGAAAGTAGCTTGGAACCAGGAGACAACTATATATTACTTTTTGCCCTACTAGCTGACCCATCAAACATTATTTTGCCTTATAAGTAATTTCTAGGACCGATTTAAGGGATTTTTAAGCACGCGTTCAGGCGGTGCCCTAAATGGTTTAGAACCACAAATCAGTCATATGAGCTACCCCGATAAACATTGTTTCGCCAAATAAATAATTTCTAAGAACAGGTGTACCGATTTAACGGTAAGTCAGTACCATAGATAGGACCGATGTATAGAGTTGGTTTAGTGACATCTGCAATGACAAGGAGACTTTAAAGGCCTTAAATCCTGCTCCCATACGCTTTTTATTGTCAACAAAGAAAGGTAAAGAGATTTCGAAATATAATAAGGACCCCCAAAAAAATCCAATTCTTTACCCCTCCTTCTTGATCGCCAAAAAAAAAACTCAAAAGTGCTTATTCAATCCAACCAATCAATTACGGCTATTCCCATAACTTTTCATTTAATGTCTTTCCGCTTTACAAAAAAAAAGCAACAACGAAAACAACAAAATCAACATTAACATAACTCCAACCGCATAAACATCAGCGCGTTAATAGAATTTAAATACCCTCAAGGAGAATTCTCATAAATCCCATCGTCGCGTCGGTCGTCGTCGTCGTTGTTGTCGATTCGTTTGTCTGGATGTCAATTCATTCCATGGTGTCGGTCGATCGTCCACCCGAATGCAGCGCAACTTCACAAAATCCATTACCATATCTAATATGCAGTTCAAGTCAGAGACTAGCGCGCCAAGAGGAGAGAAACGAAAATCCAAAACGGTTTTTCTTCTCGGCCAAGATCTTCCTTGCTTTGCCATCATCTGCATGACCATCACACCGGCATAATGTCCACTTTATCATCAGTGAAACATCTTCAAGCTCAAGCGGTCTTGTCCCCTGATGTATCCCAGGTCTCCTTGCATTCGTTGCATAAAATCTTAAATCTCCCAAGGAAAACAGAAGAAGAAACAGATGTCTCGCCTCCCGATCTAAAAGTGCGCGCGCCTTCTTTTTCATCCCGAGGAAAAAAGAAAACCACATAAATCCAAACATTTTTGAAAAGCAGGAAAAAAATCATAAAAACACATTCCTACGCACTCGAGTGTCGCAAATGTCCACATTCAGAGATTCCAGGAGCCACCATTCTGGGTTGCTGCTTTCTGTACGTTCATGCATACTGGTGATAATCACAGCGCAAACTATTTACAATGGTCAGGAACACGTGGCTTGAGTGGCTCTTATGGCTACCCAAGGAGAAGCATGCGGATCTGTGTTTTTTCTGATTATGTATAAAAGTTTGGTGAGGTAGCAGTGCTTGGGGATCTTCCAAAGTAGCGCACTAGAGAAAGTGTCATAGAAAATGTTATCGGTCCATAATTTTCTCATTTGCCTGTTCTTCGTGGTTTGGTTGCATTCTTATGCTGATTCACATTTTTAGATGCGTAGACAATTGTTATTGCGGTGTCCTCTTCAAAAATGGACAGCCGACCGAAATTCGCTTCGTGCGTCATTTCTCTTCTTTTTTTTTTAATGTAACCATTGTGTGTTAAATAGATTTGAAAAACCGATACAAATTTTAAACCCACAATTGTTGTGCTGAACACAATAGAAAATCCAGCTTCTCGATTTTCCTTTAACTATTCAAGGATCTTTAAAATGATAATATCCGCCGAATGTCCCAAAATATTATACAATGTGTAGTTTTAGGGATTGACAGCGTATCTCAAAGGGAAATCTTGTTTGCGGGTGGACAAAAGGCCTTTAAAGATTTCAAATGGGAAAACAAGAGGCGTGTGACAGGATTTCTTTGCTTTCCTAATAATGATCTCGGATTTAATTCGGTAATCAGTGACACAGAGGAGGAGAGTACCTATGCGGTACCTAGGCGAGGCTTCATGCAATCTTTAAGTGGTCAATGGTTTTGTTTTTTCGAAAAAAAATAGACGTGTGTAGGAAGCTAGGTCAGCTGCTTGTCCTTAGTCCCAGAATTAATTATTTTATGGTTTGATTTGTCTATGCACACAAAAGACTTGACAACTTCGATGTTTCCTCTAATGATGTTTCGGAATTTCGATATCAAATAGAAATCGTTATTCATGGACACTACTGAAGAAAACGGGCCTTAAATCAGTCAAAATTAAGGGGTCAAAGAGGCGCCATGATGGTTTTTTCAGTTGAATAGGTACACACTGTGCAGAATCCTGTGTATGGATTTCTCCAATAGTTTACCCGAGTGGGGGATATGAACGCACGCTCATGTTGTTCAAACTTCAGAGGCCAGGGCCGTATACTTTAGGAGCTACAGAGAGGCGCCATGATGGTTTTTTCAGTTGAATACAGACTGTGCAGAATCCTGTTTATTGATTTGTCCAATAATTTACCTCAGTGGGGGATTTCAGAGGCCAGGGCCGTATACTTTAGGAGTTACAGAGGGTCAAAGGGGTACCATGATGGTTTTCTTTTCGGTTGAATTCACCCTGTGCAGAATCTTACGTATGGATTTGGCGGATGAAACTCAAGGATATCCTGCTTTAAAGAAAAAAACCAAATGTCCTTTTAAGGACAAACAAAAAATCACAAAGAGATATACCGTCAGAGCGGGTGACTTTGGAAACTTTTTCAGATTGAAATGTGAATAACTTTTGCAAAAAATTTTTGTTTCTCATGAACATTTTAATATTTTTACCTAAAGATAAAAATAAATAGAGTGGCGCGACAGCTCTTGAAGAGCCAAGGCCTAAGTGGCTTGCTCTCATCATAATTGAGGGGACCTACAATTTAACGCCGATTCCGAACGGCAGAATTGAGAAGCAACTTTTCATGACAGATTGATACTCTTGGAAGATTTGTCAGGTCTTCGCAAGAAACAGTGCCCGTGAAAGATGAAATAAAAACTTGGCCTGAGTAGGACTCGAACCAACGACGTTCTGCTTAGCAGCCAACGCACTTACCAGCTAAGCTACGGGCAACTACCTACTTAGCTCATTCTTTAAGTATGTTAAATCTTGAACAAATCGCAAAATTGTCACCAAATTACCAATTGACACCAGATTACCAAATTGTTGAAAAAGTAGGATATTGTTGAAATTGATGTTGCTGCTCTTGATGGAGTTATATTTTGGCACACTCGCGATTTTATTTGGTCTCTGTGCCTTTCTAAAAATGAACTTGCCAAATCCTTCCCTGGAAAATTGTTTCACTGGACTTGGCGACATATTTGTGTTTTTTGTCCAGAAAAGCCTTGGTGATGTGACGAAGATCAAGTATGGAAAGCGGAAATCCCCAGACACTAGTTGTTAGTAGCATTTTGACTATGCAGGCTTCTTCTTCCTCCGAAAGTGCAGTTTGCCCGTTTTGTGTGCACGTTTTAACATTTTTTTTTTTTTTGAACGTGGATCTTGATATTTCAAAAATTTTTGAAGCCTTGTTCAATGACATGTTGCCTTCTCGAAGTTGCACCTTCTGAGGTTTTAGAGTTATAGATTTTATAAGGCTTTTCATGCCCGTTTTTTTATATGCTTGGGGCACCTTAATTGTTTTCTTAAAATGAATAATACACCAACACACATACATGGCAGAGCAATAAACAATATTGCTTACACTTTATCAAACAAACCCTAGTGCAAAAATTAAGGTGGCAAAAGTCACCCGAAATACAGGGCAAAGTCACCATACCATTAAAATTAGGAGGATTCAATATGAAAAACAATACATATATCGGAGTCAAAGTCATTTTGGAATCATGTAATCTGCAACATGTTGAAAAAATCCAACATTTTCAGGTGATTTTTTTGTGAACATTTATAAGAACAATAAAAATGTACCTAATGTTAATTAAATAATGCTAGTATGACCATTTTTTAATCCTTTCAATTTTATCTACGAATTAAAAAAGTAGTTTGGAAAAAATCAAACCACTCCTTCATATCCAAAAATGTTGGTTTGTGCTACTAGCGCCACCTAGGCGGTCAACCTTGGAACTACGAGTTTCGAAAAAAAAATCACGACACTACCGCCACCTAGCGGATAGTAGCAGAACTTCACCCAAAAAATTGACGATCTGTGATACAAGTTGCATTTATTTCCCGCTAGGTGGCGCTAGTTTCGCGATTTTTTTTTTCGAAACTCGTAGTTCCAAGTTTGGCCGCCTAGGTGGCGCTAGTAGCGCCAAACAGCATTTTTCGCAAATGGGATTTTTTACCAAATGACTTTTTTCAATAAACAAAATTTTTACCGAATGGGATTTTTAACCGAAGTGCATTTTTACCAAAACGTTTTTTTTACAAGTGGAATATTTTTGAAAATTTTATTTTGATGAAATTTTGTTGTATATCTCTTAGTAATGTTTTGTTTGTTCTTGAAAGGACATTTGGTTTTTTTTTCTTTACAGCAGGATATCCTTAAGCTCATCCTCTTTATCACAATTAAGGAACCAGCAACCAGCTCTACAAGATTTCTGGAATTTGAATCTGCTTCTTTTGGCTTCCAAAAGGACTACTTCTGAAAGTAAGAGGGTAAATTTACACAATTATTCGAATATTTTGAAAATTGTATTCTTGATCAGAAATGTAATATTTTAACTATGTACATGACAGCAGATGCATACGTTCATATTCCACTTACTTACTTACTTACTTTAGTCAAAAAGACTAAAAAAGTCAATTTACTAATAGTTAGTTGACTGCAGTCAAAAAACTTATTGACTTAAAAACTAAACTCGCTTAAGTTAAATGACTTTTTAGTAACTTAACCGACTAAAGCCATTTAAAAATTAGGTACTGCAGTTAATTAATTTTTAGTCAATTGACTGCAAGTTAAAAAGAAAAGTACTGACTTGCGACTGCTCTTTTCCAATTAAAGTACTTTTGTAGTTACCTAATTAACTGCGACTTTACTGACTGCATTACCAAAGTACTGCAGTCTTTTAAATCTCTGCCATGTAGGATTGTTCGCAATTGCCAAGAAACTTGTCAATATTTGGATTTTAGCCCATGGGTCACCTTAAAAACTGTAACTCCTGTCGCAACCTCAATCCACTTTCGCATACAACAACGTGTGTGACCCTTTTGCGAGTAATTCCCCGACTAAATCAACTCCAAATATCGACAGATTAAAATTGAATCCAATTAACACTCTTGCCACCTGGAGGAACGAAATCTCATAAACATTTGTTTCTCTCTTGAAGAACCCCACCTTTTTTGTGCTTTTTTTTGGGGACACACGAAAAAAAAACAAGCCAGTTTGACCATCATCACCGGGGCAACCGGGCTCACCATGAGGTCCAAATTGCCAACTTCACACCAAGCACAAAGCGTGCGCAGCAGCGCTGCGGTCTGCACGAATTTTCCCATCTAATAATTCGCACGAGTTTTGACACACTCTGGCCGTTCAGCTCACGAAAAGAGTTCAGCAACCCAATAAATTTTGGGCCAATCGAATTGTGACATAGCACGTAGGTACACATATACAAGTGTGGCAAATATGGACACATTGGGGAAGGAGGACCACGATTCCATATGGCGATGGCGTTCCGTTTCGAAATGATAAATTCGCCATAATTCCAAATGGCATTCGATTCAGTGTGACACATAAATTACGAATTAACGCTTAAAGCCCGTTCGAGGGGCATAATTTTCCGTTTTACAATAAGCGGATGTCATTTTCATTTTCTGCAAATAGCCCTCGTTGGTACCGTATACAGCCAAAACGTTGCGTTGGTTGGTCGGATATTTTTTGGTGGTTGCCGAGAGAAGATGCAACACGAAATGGACATTTTTCAATCTTTGTCTGTCCAAGGAGGATTTTGCATTCCTCCCAACGACGCCGACGCAACGACTCGTCGACTATGACGACGACGACAACGCATTGCACGGTATACCTTTTGGCATGTTCCAACTTTGTTCTCGACTGCATCTTACAAGAGTTCGGCGGTCGGCGGTCCCAAGTGCGTTTTTTTGTTTGCTGGTAAAAGATGCTTCACCTGGTGGCCGATAGCTGCAGCGGGTGGAGGACCCAGGACGCGACACCACATTGGTAATCTCATGTTGGGTGGTCAATTTGTTTACGCGACAAGGTGATGGATTTTTCTTAAGCCAAAATGAAAAGACCCCCAGAGTCTTGACTAATATACAAAAAATACAAAAAAAAAAATGAAAATAATAATATTTTGAATTGTGGTGGATGCCAGATGATGTTTGTGCCGAATGCAATAAATTATCGGATGTGAAGTTGCGATTTGTTCAGTTCGCAGTTCGCATGATATACGGATGGCAAGGGAGGTGGATGCTGAAGCTGAAGAAGAAGTATCGCGGAACGGTTGGAATAATTTATTTCCAAATGCGTTAGGACTAGGAAGCAATATGCGTTTTTTCTGTTTGTGATGCAGACAAATTAGTCGCTGGCTCTGAGAAAAGCACTATTAGCACATCTAATTGAACTTCTTACTAACTTGGTATTAAAGTCCCTGATCGTAAATTATTTTGAGGAGTCACGTAACCAAGAGATTTCTTTGTGATTTCTGGAAAAATCCTGTTTAATCTGGATCAATTTCGGTTTCAATTAAGATTCCACGATCCCCAACTAAATTTCAAAAGCTAAGCCACATTGACAAATCACCCGAACTTATTAAAAACAAAGACAGAAAAAAGACAACTGCAACCTCAATAAAATTAACTCTATTTTGCAGAAGGCATAGTTCAAAGCCCATCAATTTTATTTAGCACTTAAACTTGCATAGACCGAACTGGAGAAAAAAATGAATGAAAGAGGAAAAGAAAGTTGCCTTCAATACGGAAATTACGAAACAGAAAATTTATGTCACATTCACTTTAAATGGCCCCGCAAACGTCAAATATACACAGCGAAACTTATTTCAATTAAAAACAATTAAGACGCGCTGTCATTTCACTTTAACCCCACCAATAGACCCAAGAGGGTAGGAAAATAAGACGTTCTACAGCGCATTTGTCATCCATTCAGTGGCAGGAAAGAAAGGCCAAAAGATGGCAGCACCCCTCATTAATAAAAAGATACATGCCACACATGGATTTGCGTTGGAGCTTTTGAAGCGATTCAGAAATATTCTGTGCGCCAAATTAATTTAAATTTGCTTTTTTCAAATGAGATCACACCAAACGAAGCACTGGAATTTTCATTGATAAATTTTATGAATGAATTTTGCTCCCTGTCCCGCCTTCGTAACTTACGTCGGTCGTCGTCGTTCAAATAGTCAGCGATACACAATTGATAATAATTGCTAGATATTTTTGTATCTATTAGTTCTGAATTGAGTATCTGTTTGCCATTCATGTGGGTAAAATATAATTAATTCCACCCTCACATGTATTTCACCCTCCTCGGGCATGCAGAATATTGTTGAAACTGTGACTTTATTTTATTTTTTGACATTGAGAGTCACTCAACCAATCGAAGAAGGCGGGAAGTTTTGAAATCCTCGAAATCTTGTTTGGATTTAATCAGGCATTCAAGAGAATTCTCCCCGCGCCACGACTGTCAATTGTTTTGGTCGTTAAATCAAGGCGTCGATTATGGTTCTTTTTGCTGTTGTCTGCGGTTGATGACAACTTTCACCCTAAAGTCAGCTCAGTCAGTGAAAGAAGGGGATGATAAGTTACAAACCTGCCAAAGTGTTTTTCGATGCGATGAGACTACACGGCTGACAGGACGAATGAATTTTTTTTGGTATTAAATGTAACGATAGGCAGTTACTATGGGGATTAAGTACTTGATTACCATGGATTAGGGGTGTTGATTTGGAAAAATCAGAAAATTAAACTGACTTTTTGGTACTTTGGCGGTAATCACAGACACGTCATGTTGTGGGTGGATAAGGGATGTTTATCAGTGGACTGACTTGATTGGAAAACGAGATTTGTAAAAAAAAGCCTATTGACCAGCTCAAGTCCAAAATGAATATCAACCCTTCCCAACCAAGTTTCCTTCGAATTGAATAATTATGTCTAATTAAATCATCCAACAGAAAACTCAAAACACCCAACAACATCCCTTTGTGACAGTTTTGTACACGACACATCCTGGCAATGATATGCGCATATCCAAGTGACAGATCTGTTGAGTTTATTTCTATACAAACATCAAACATTTTAAAACGAACCAACCAAGCAGTGAACGCGACGACAACCGACGGACAGCTTGTAATCATGCAAATTGAAACTGGACACCATATCAAGGATAAAGCTCCATTTAGAATTATACCTACCTTCATATATCTGCTGCTCTTCCTAAGAAATAGAGCCTTTTACATAAATGAAAGCCGAAAATGTTTAACCCTAATTGGAAGCGTCCGGTGATGTGATGTTTGATGAGTTTCACAAGGATAACGTCATCGCATCTTGTCCACACTGTACCCCAAAAACCAAAAGGGTAGAAAGTATGAATTTCATTTATCCCGACAATAGAACCCACAAAACCTCGGAAAAGTGATTAAATTACCAAACGACGATGTGTATCTCTTTCGTCGTCGAAAGATTTTGTTGCGTTTATTGGGCCTATGTCACAGCCAACGGGCTAACGATATAATATACCGACCAGGGATCACACATTTTTTTTGTATTGTTGCAGGAGCAAATGTCAGTGTGAAAGTGTGACCTGCTGTGCTGTGTTAAAGATGAGGGAGTTTGAGTAAAAATTAGCATGACTTTACCCGTGCGCCATTTGACAAGTAAAAAAAATGTGAAAAATGAAAAAAAAATTACATTTTTTGTTTTTAAAAGCGAATTTTCCAGGTTTTTAATTTCAATTCAGTGAAAAGGGACAGATTTGATGGATGAGCAAGGACGACACTAGCCAGAACGTGTGTTTGAGAGATGTGTGTTAATTTCATAATTCACAAGGTTGAGGAGGATGTGGGATATTTTTTGGTGATTGTCGTTGATCTATTGGGTGTCTCAAAGGAAATCGGGTGTATATATGTATGTATTTTTAAATTTTTGGTTTCAACTTTTCTTGTACGAGAAAACTTCTGCGTGACGCAATTTTTGTCTTGTTACAACATAAGCGTGTACTGAAGAACTTCAAGGAGAATTCTCATCAATATATGTCATGTAAACTGTCATGTCAGCAAGTAGATACCAAATCGAAATGAAAAAAAAATGTTCTTTGACAAATGGAAGTTCCAGAGTAGAGGAAGCATACAAGCGACTGGTTTTCATCCCTTAAAGGGGAAGTATCCTTTTTACATCGATTTAAGTGCTTTTGGGCAGTAAAGAATCACAATTTCAATACTTTGAGGACTGATTTTGATTCATAACCTTCTTTTCTGATTGATTCTGATAAAAAAATTGGGTTGCCTACACTTTTTTTCAGCGGAAGCCCTTGACTGCTATATAAAGCAGATATAACCGCTAGCGAGTAAATGCGATGGGATGGTCCAGGCCTACAAAAAATGAACAACTGTGATATCTACTATGGCGACTGCTACTGGGACCAAATAAGCGTCTATTTGGAGGTGGATTTGTAGTTGGGACTCGATTAAGGAGGAAGGTCTTGAGTTTCAGCTCAGCGAATAAACGCATCAATTCTTGTGAGCAATGTTCAAGCTATGATTGTCCTTGGAGATTTTAATGCTAAGCTGGGCAGAGAAGAAATCTTTGTCCTTGGCAAGGTACGAAATGCGGATATCCCGATCGAGGACAACACATGAGAATGCCAAGAGGAAATTCGACGTTGAACGTCTAGAACGCAAGAGATTGCTATAGATCCTTTTCCTATCGTGTCTCCGGAAACCCCCTAAGAAGTCATTTGCTGCCAGAACATAATGTAGAGAATTAATGGCAACACTGCCGAGCTATCACATATGCAGTGTGCTACCACAACGAAACTCCTGGTTTGACGATGAATTGCACGCGCACATGCAGCTAAACAAGAGGCATATGAAGCTGCGTTGGAGAGAGAAGGACAAACTTCTCAGAAAGGAAACAAGGATGGATGAGAAGCGCGCGATCGAGCAGATAGAGGGATGTCACAACAGGAACGAGGTTCGAAAGTTTTACAAAAAGTAAAACAAACCAACGGGGGTTTTACTCCCCGAACCGAAGCCTGTAGAAACCATCATGGGAACATCGTAGTGGCACCAGTCGGTGCTGAGGATATGGAAATACCACTTTTCCAAGCTTTATAATGGCGATGACGAACAAAATTCAATTTGGAGTAAGCAGACTACCATTTCCACCCACCCGATATTGACTAAGTGAAGATAGCAATATCTCAACTTAAGTCGAACAAAGCCGCTGGAGTAGCCACCGCACTGTACAAAGCAGTTGGAGATGATTTGGTTAGGAGTATGCACCAGCTCATCTGCAAGATTTGGTCGGAGGCAAGCATGCCCGACCGAATGGAACCTCAGCATCGTAAGCCCGATCCTCAAGAAAGGAGATCCCCTGAACTGCACCAACTACAGAGGTATAAGTCTTCTAAACATCGCCTAAAAGATCTTGTCTGCCATGCTGCCTGATAGGTCCATATCAGTGTTGTTTCAGAACCGGAAAGTCCACCATTGATCACCATCACTCTACGGCAGATCTTGGAGAAGACCCAGCAACTTCAAATCGATACCTACCACCTTTTCATCGATGTCAAGCCCGTCTATGACAGCGTCTATAGAAACCATCCCTGACAAATTTGTCCGTCTGTGTAAGATGACAATGGAAAACTCACGTTGTCAGTGGAGCGAGGCCAAGAAGATGGTTCTAGGGGTTAACGAGGGCAGGACCAACTTAATGCTGTCAACAAGAAAGAACGCCCAACATCGACATCATGGATCCGACAAGTCTGTATTGACAGATTTAACTTCAAGGTAGTTAAGGACTTTGACTACCTAGGATCCGCTATAAACTCAGACAAAGAGACCGTGGCTGAAATCAAACGAAGAAACACTTGCCAATCGCTGCTTCTTTGAAGTTAGAAGGCAATTGAATAGCAAATTCATCTCTTGTCAACTTAAGTGTCACTGTACAAAACCCAATCCCGGTCTTCATGTATGGTGCAGAGACATAGACATTGATAACATCGGATGAAAACGCTTTGGGCTGCTCCAGTCTACATTAATGGAGAGTGGAGACGAAGATTCAAGCAAGAACTGTACGAGCTGTTCAACGACACTGGCCTAGCCAGAAAAGTTTAGGTCCAACGAATTAGATGGTTGGGTCGGGTAGAGCGAATGGAAAATAATGCTCTGGCTTCGAATACAACCCGGCAGGACGTCGCAGATGAGGCAGACCGCGACTCAGGTGGAGAACACAGGTGGTGAAGGACCTGAACCAACTTGGCGTGCGAAACTGGATACAGCTAGCTTGGGACCGAGCTGACTGGAGACGTTTCTTGCATGAGGCCCTGGTTCGACCTGGACTGTAGCGCCACAATAAGTAAGTAAGCATACATTCTTCGTCCTCATAATTATTTTGCCAAAAATATTCAGAAATACCTCGAAAATGGACTTTTTTCAAATAGTTTTTTGAAGTTCTTATTTTTGTAGAAGAAGACAATGTCACCAGGATGCAGGCCAAACAACAGTTTTTAAGTGTCATCACGTTCGCATGCATGCAGAGAGCACAAATTCTTTTCGAGATCACTAGACTCAACGTCAAAGAAAATAAAATTGCAAGCGCTGACTTATGCCAGAAATCCTCAAAATGCAGGTCATAATGCTTACCTATGTGCATGCATGATGGACAGCGCAGTATGTTGGAAGTGTCACAACGATGTCTGAATACTCCTTGATCTTGTCGTCTTTGGTTTGCCGCCATGATCGGCATTGCATTGTTCTGAATTTTAATTTCGTTTATATCAAACTAGCAGCAAACGAAGAATATACAGACGTAGACCACTCGACGACACGATATCTTCGTCGTCGTTACAGGAATGAAAACAAAAATACGATCACGTCGCCAAACATGCACTTGCGATCTGAATGTGATCATCATCAGATGGCCCAAACTCTTAACCAAACCAAAAGAACATTCATTCTGGACAGCCAGCACGCCCAAAACGGAGAACCACGAAATAGGATCGCGTGCAAAATGGTACTCGAATACGATCAGCCATGACGCGACCGAACGACCTGATGAGGAAGGTGTTTCACAAGAGGAGCACAAATTGCAACCGATCTTTCTCCATATATCTCCTCTCTACACTCTGTGGGGGACAGAATTGGTAATTTGGACCTCAATTGATCGTAATGAGACAGGACAAGAAACGCGATCGGTTACCGAAAAGAATAATGGTAATGTGGTTTTGTCCCTCCACGAAGTCGACCAAGACGATGGATAATGAGCCATATAGTAATTCACACGGAATCGATCTTTTAAATGACAAATTAGACTTTGGGAAGCTTTTGATGCTATCCCTCCGGCTCCGGAGAAAAAGACTCATCAAACTAATGGCATCAAATCGGGATTCTTCCAAGTGCATGATCGATTGGTATGCCTGATGGCCGGCCGCAATGATGGATCAATTTTGTGGTTAGGATAATCTTTCTTTTTTCTTTTTGTTCGAATAAGGTAGTAAGAGTGGAGGATCGCCAAGAAGAACAATATAAATAATTTTTAACAAAAGGTGTCGATTTGATTACGTTGGGCAATTGTTTTTGGCGGGATGTCTTGGAAGATCTTGGAGAGATTGCCCAGATGGTTTGAGCTGGAGATCGGATCGGGGCTTGGAAGATGTAATGATCTTGCGGAGTTATTTATTCATTTCGCGATCGTGGCTTTTGTATTATTTGATATGAAAAATATTTTCCAATTGATGTGATCGAAAGATGATTAGGTGTGAAAAACTGTAGCTAGGATTTGTAGATAAACTCGTAGACGGGAAGATGTTTGTAGCTTTTCGTGGGAATATTGAATGATGGGTTGCTTTACCAATTTAATGAGAAAATAAAAATATAAATATTTTACTTTCGAGTTATATCTTCTTTAAGGCGTCGATAAAAGCTTGAATCACGCTTGATACACAAGACTCTGTGTTCTCTGTCAGTCAGCCATGAATCACATATGATTCAACATAAGAAAATGATTGTCGACGTAATCACATACGATTCAGGGATGCTGTGAGCTCGGTCCAAAGTATATCAATTGTGATTCATGGGACGCGATTTTGATGCTATGCATCTTTACTCACGATGTTAAAAGGAAAATTAGGCAACCTAGATGACCTCATGTGTGAGACCAAACGGGAAACCGTAGCATAGTTGCCGAAGACATTAACGCAAAAGGTTAGGAATGGAGCATGCCAACGACGGATTCTCGATGAAGGCAAATACTTGAGACGGCAGCACGACGGACGCGGCCTTGGAGTAGGTAAGGTAGTGAACATACCAACCACCAACGTTCAGAAGATCAAGAGAGGCACCATATTAGACATACCCTTCGCAACGAAAGGTTTACCATCCAAAATAAGCCTACATCGAAGATCGTAGCCTACACAGGCAGCGATCATCAGCTGACAAAATAGTTGAATCAACAATGCCACTTACTGGACAAGTATGCCGTGATTCATAGCACATAAAGACGAATCCTAACAGAAGTTAGTCTATTGGTGGAAGAGATAGCCGAGCTTCGTAGAAAATGCCTACGACTAAGGCAAAAAGTAACAAGACAGTAGACAAGGCAGAAGAAGGCAATAGTTTCGTGCATGAGCTTGAGGAATTCAAAATAATACGCCATGAACTGAAGAGAGCCATTAACATTAGCAAAAAACGAAAATGGGAACAATTCCGACAGAATATCAACAGCGATCCCTGGGGACTGAGCTACAAGATCGCCATGCGAAAGTTTGTAGCCCGGAAACAAGTGGAAGATCTTACACCCGAAAGGATGATCTACACACCATCCCCTCAGCCAACCCGACACGCCGAGATTGCGACAACAATAAATACCTCCGCATAGGAAAGAAGAGTTTAAAATTCCAGCCAACCAAATTCCTGGAAAAAGCAACAACGTTTACTTATAGTACAAATAAGAGAAACTGGACCCTCCATCCGCATACAGACCTCTGTGCGTGCTAGACACAGCAGGGAAGCTCCTAGAAAAACTACTGCAACCACGACGCATATCCGCGGTACAAAGAATGGAAGACTTGTCTGAAAGACAAAATGGCTTCAGGAGAGGGCGTTTCACAATAGGAGCAATCGAAGAAGTAGTGAGGACTGTAGAAAATGCTCAGCAAGGTAGTCAACTCACCAAGAAAATTGTGCTGCTCGTTACACTGGATTGATTCGCTTAGAAGAAGATTCCACAAGGAACGAGAACTTATACCGAACCACAGAACAAATGAGACGAAAGGTTTAGGTTTTAAAGCTGGAGCAGCACAGGGATCTATCATTGAACCAGACCCCTGGAATATCTCCTATGATGACATTCTCTGTATGGATATACAGGAGCAGGAAGATTCGTTTTTAGTTGGATACTCTAATGACGTTGCTACGGTAATAACTGCAAGAGACACTGAAAGCGCAGATGACTAAATGAAGTGATCCGATTATTGACTTCAAAAACTAGGTTAAAAGGAGCAAAAACTCAGTAAAATACCTGGGCATAAAGCGCGATACGAGGCTTAGCTTTTGGAACCAGATACACATCTATCCCGGCCGATGGCGAATGTTGGTTGACCCATCGGAGGAAACGCAAACTTCTAATGGCGACAACACATTTCATTCTTTTGTGTGAAAGTGAGATTTGGGCGGACGCACTTAAGCTAGAAAAGTACAGAAAGCAGTTGGCGCCTGTACAAAGGTGCGGTGCCTTTACAGCAGTAGTTTAAGTAGTCGCAGGTGTCATACCAATTGATCTCCTCGCAGCACAAAGAATATACTTTACCATTAAGAAAGCACAAATCAGCCTGGAAGCAGCGAATTCGGAAGCAAAAGTGCTCACACAGCCGAAGTGGCAGGAACGCTGGGAGTCAGAAAATAAAGGGCGCTGGACTGCTGGGTTAATCGGAAACGTTAGCGAATGAAGTAACCGGAAAAACAGTGAAGTGAACTATCCTTCACACAGTACCTTACCGGACTCGGGTACTTCAATGCCTTCCAGCACAAGATTGGAAAAAGAGGACACCCTTCGTGCCAATACGGAGACACGCCGAGAGACAATGCCTACCACACAGGTTTCGAGTGTACTAGATGGGAATCCATACGTCAGGAACTAAGCAGGAATATCAGAGAAATCAGCCAGGATAACATCATTTAGCAGATTCTGGCAGACGAAGAACCTTGGATACGAATAAGCAAGTCTCTGACGCAGATCTTGAAAACAAAGAAACAGGAGGAACTAGTTGAAGAAAGACACCCCACAACCTAACCTTACCATGGAGCTCCCCTGAAGAAAGTGCGCAAGTGATTCCAAAGGGGGAGGTAAGGAAATTTAGCCGGTACGGCAAGGTTGGTATACTTTGAAAAGTCTGACACAAGGGGAAGTATGGATACTTTCTTATGGTGTGTAAAGCATTTTTCCAAAAGTAAAACAAAAAACTCTGTTTTCCGTCAATCATCCATGAATCACATATGATTCAACATAAGAAAACGATTGTCGAAGTCTAAAATTATTCCCTTTTCAGTACTTTTTTTTAAGACAGTTGAAATGACAAGTCAATTAATCATATACGATTCAGAGATGCTGTGAACTCGGTCCAAAGGGAATGTATGTATCAAGTGTGACTCATGGCACGCATCTTTACTCCTGACATGTTTAGGAGATGAAGAACAATTTTCAAGAAATAATTCTTTGAATCATATAAGCATCATGAACATCTAACAACACAGATCTTAGTAATCAAATATGATTCATTGGACGTAGAAGTGTGTTTCCTCAGTCATCCATGAATCAACATTAGAAAACAATATGTCGACGTCTAAAATTCTTGCCTTTTCAGAACATTTAAAAGACATTCAAAATCAAAAGTCAAAGAATCACATACAATTTATGGACGCTTTGAGCTCGGTCCGAGGTAATTGTATGCATCAAGTGTAATTGATGCTATACATCTTTACATCTGTCTTGTTTAACGGGAATGTACGACAATTTTCAACTAATAACACTTTGAATCAAATATGCATCATGAAAGGACAGAAAACATCTAACGACACAGATCTCAGAAATCAAATATGATTCATTGGCCCTAGAAGTTGATAAAAATTCCAAACAAGGCATACTGAAAGAAATTAAGATTCATAACCGCTTGTGTCTCCAATCATTAAATCAATTAAGAAAAATAAAACATCCTGGTATCTTTTTTTGTATTATCGAAAGTCAAGGTTTTTTTGTCATTCATCATCGTTCAACCACAAAATGCCATATCTTTTTGGACTTTCAACCCGAGCCGGGAAAAAGAAAACAACACCAGCAATCACTTCCGCAAGAAAAAATCCCCCACGTTTTCTTGTTTTTAAAGAAAATTGAAACAAAAACAATAATTTGCATTTAAATTTAAAATTCTTGCGGATATTTCTTCTCTACGCAACGCGAATTGGCTACAAATTAAAAATACAAATTTATTATCTCGCAGAAACAGAAAAGAGACCTGCGAGTGTGACGATGATGCTATCGCCGCTTATTGTCGACGTCAGGAGATTCACTTCTTTCAAGAAGCTGAAATTTAGCTAGCCGGAAAAAGTAAGACAACCGACGAAAAAAGATTCAAAGAAAGGAAATCCTTGGCATGGAGTCTTTTTTTGTTTTCTCATCATCTTTGCCACCCATAAACCACAAACCATAGTGCATGTAGACTTTCTAATGAATTTCAATGATAAAGGACTTAATAAATTTTCAAGTTAATTAAGTTTATTCCTCATTCCACAATTTAAAAAAAAAAAAAATTAAGAAGACGACACCCAGTGAATCAAGAAAGAAACTGCTAAAACTGATTTATGGCGAAAAAGGACCTCACCATGTACAAGGGTGGCTATCGTTGGCGAACCAAGAAGCCACCCCGGGAGTCGAAAAAAAAGCAAAAACGACGAACTGAATTATTATGAATCATTGTGTGTCGTCCTTGCGTTCGAGAATCTCATATTCTAATTATTATGATTATTTTTTGTTGTTATTTTTAATTTTTCAATCAACACTTTTTTTCAGGAGCAAATTCAGATGGAATTTGAATTTGAAGATGAAAACAGAAGGAGGAAGAATAATTAACAAAAAAATAAATAAATAAAAAAAAAGAGATATTGTATCTCTAATGAGCAACTAATGGAATTTCGTATTTTATTAAGGACACGACACATCTTGGAATCTTGAAAAACAGCATCACCATTGCTGTCGGACGTGTTGTCGGTAAGCGGTTGGTGTAGCAGATATCTTAGGCGCGTCACTGTACATTTTTCGGTTAGACTCACGATATCTAATCTCTAGAAAACGGGTGGGACGGGTGGCGGCGGCGGGCGCGAGACTTTGACTTATGTTTGGTTAATTAATCATAAATATGATTTTTGGTTTGTTTTTCTTTTATTGTATAGGTCACAGGGACGGATTCACAAATAAATTGAGGTAGTGGACAGTAAAGGTGCCGATATACTTTGATTTGTTACAACTAGGTTAGGTTAGGTTAGGTTTACGGGGCTGAATTTCTTCACACTTAGAACGCGCGGGCCCATTGTGATTCCACATGACGCTTGAACACTACCTACCAATCAAATGTAATAAGAACAACGGATTTCGGACATGCACGAGAAATGTTAGGTCACTTAATAGACCGCGTGCTGCCGAACAATTAGCGGAAACCTTCAACTGCTACAAAGAAGCCATTACCGCTATTCACGAAATGCGAAGGGGTGGACCAGGAAAAAGGAGGATGAAAAAATGCGACATTTACTATGGTAATTGTTACCGAGATCAAAGATAGCGGCTTTTTGGTTGCAGATTAGTCGTTGGAAGCAGACTCAAGCAAAAAGTCTTGAGTATCAGATGTGTAGGGGACCCATCACGAAAATCCGAATCAAGGCTTAATTCGAGAAAAAAGTTGAGTTCTGCGAGCTCCTTGACAAAACGTATGAGCAATTTCCCAGCTACGAAATTAAAGTTGTCCTCGGTGATTTTAACGCAAAGCTGGGGAAAGACGACATCTTTGGTGGAACAGTCGGAAAGCACAAACTGCACGACACCACTTCCGCCAACGGATTCAGGCTTATCAATTTTGCTGCGGTGCGGGGTGAAATGTTGTGCACGTGGTTCCCACATCTAATCATCCATAAAGGAACATGGAGATCTCCCGACCAATCAACCGTCAACCAGATTGATCACATTGCGAACGATAAAAGGCACTCGTCGAGCATTCTAGATGCTAGAACTTTCCGGGGAGCCAACATCGACTTGGACCACAACCTCGAATATCCCGACAACGGCCAAAACAAGGAAATGCTGCAAGAAACTTCTACGTGTTGGAAGGCTACAATCGCAAGAGATCGGCAGATCCTTCTCCGATAGAGTTTAAAGTAACTTCTGAAGGAGTCCTATGCCGCCAACATCAAGTAAATATCGAGGACCAGTGGCAACTTTGCGAGAAAGCAGTTAGAGATTCCGCTTCTAACAAAGAATGTAGGCAGGAGCGTGCAGCCAAAGCAGGAGGCATACAAAGAGGCGCTAGATAGAAGAACGGAAGCTACTCGTGAGCTCTACGAGCAAAAGAGGAGAGAAGAATGCCGGCTTCTCAGGAGAAAAAAGAGGGAGCATGATAAACGTCAGATCGAGGATGTTGAGACTGAGAGAGCCAATAGTGGGAATGATGTTCGGAGGTTTTACCGGAAGGAAAAACAGCTGGCTCAAGGGTACATCATCTTAAACAAGGGAACATCAAAGTAGAATCCCAGTCGATGCTGGGCATTTGGAAAGACCACTTCTGTAGACTGTACAATCTCGCCATCAGGCAGGATCCATTCATTGGACACGATGATAGCTAACAATTCCTAGAACCCGACATAGACGAAATGTCTATGCCCGTCAGCAAAGACGGTCTAGCTGACGAACTCTAGAATGGAGCATGCACCAAATGATCTGTAAGATATGGTCGGAAGAATGCATACACTATGAATGGAATCTCAGGGAAGAAGGAGAGCCTCTAAACTGCTCCAACTACCGTGCAATCAGCCTACTTAACAACGGTTACAAGATACTCTCTGCCGTAATATGTGAACGTCTGAAGCCTTCGTCAACAATCAGATTGGTCTTTATCAATGTGGCTTTAGACCAGGAAACTCAACAAATGCTTGTATATCCAGGCCCGTTGAACAAACTACTCCACTCTCGTTTGTCTTTGAACAAGAGAAATTGCTTTTTTTTATTCTTCCTCACAAAATTTATATCTTTTTCTATCTTCTTGTGTTTCATTTTTCTAGCTGAGATTGATTAGCTGGTTAGATGTTGGTTGGTAGGTTTGCATTCTTCGCTTTTGCTTCTTCTCCTTGACTTTTAAGACTATATTTTGTGCTTTGCTAAACACAATCAAGCGATTTATGAAGAAAAGATAATCACGGCTGCTGTTAGAAGAAGAAATACACTGCTACCACCGCCTCTAACGCCCTCAAGTGACTCTTTTTCCCTATCCATCCATGATGAGTTAGTAACTCTCTCAACTTTTTGTTTTATGTTCAAATTAGCTGAACGAATTGATGTGATTTATAGGGTGTGGATGATGTGAATAGCTTTAAGTCAATTGCGGTATCTCTTCATGGAGCAGAGATAGATTGAGGCTATTTGTTAACAGTGAACACCTAGTGGTTAAAATTAGCTAAGTTATGATGAGTTTCTTATTCACATTCCCACACGAAGTCAACAGTTATCCTTTCGAGCACAGCACACAAATTCAAACACGAATTTGACATAGCTGTTCCATCAGTCGATTATAATTTGATTATTAATTCCTTGTTGCAGAAAAAACATGCCACAGTAGCTAGGCAAAGTATAAATAAAACATGTCCTCGACTTTGCGAAAGGACAAAATATCACCGCTATCTTCAAATCTTTTTTGCTGGAATGTTATCGCAAGAAATCTATCTTTCTCTCCAAACTACAACAGCAGAATCTTCAACCTGTATCCAAAGGAAAAAGTAAAATCGTGAAATACTTACGGAATACCCCCAAAACTAGGCATGAGACAAGGTTTTTTTTGTGTCGATAAAATTGATATCGAGAATATGAAAATACATTCAGACCCAAGCGAACCATGAAGAACAATTAAAATGCAGCAAGTGAAGAGAAAACGAGAAAAAAGAAAAAAGATACAAAATCGAATTCGGATTATCCACTCTGTCAGATACAATTCTTGTCTTCGGCAAGATATGCAAATCTGTCCGTCCGCCTGTCTGCTTGTCCATATGAACGATACAAGTGGCGTTCTAAGCTTTTATAGTTACTTCAAGATGAAGATGTATATTCTACCGAAAAAAGATAACTGCAAAGATACAAATGGAAAGATAGAAAGAGATTTTGTGGACAAAAATGTCTCTTGAGGAAAGAGTGGCATAATTTATTATGCAAAACCGTGTAAAGTAGGAAAAGCGCACGGTCTTGGGATTCCGCAATAAGCGGGAGGATTTTTTGGGTATTGGATTTTCCTGTTTAGGACCTATCTGTACCCCCAATTTGATCTATTGATCAGTTAAAGCTTTAAGTTGGTAAGGTTGTTTTTATACTCGTAAGTAGTCGAGACAAAAATACTCAATCACGACAATATTGTGCGCATTCTGTTGAAGAAGGAAAAGGAATTAGCATAATCGTATGCGGACAAAGCGAGAAGCAGATTTTCCGCTTTTTGGGACTGACATTTTTTTGTCTTTCATTTCTTCCAGTGATAGAGAAAGTCTTCCATGGTCAGAGATGATGATTAGGCGATAAGCAGAAGAGACACGATTTACACTTCAACGTGATGGAATTTAAGGCTTCTGTGGCGACGGATACGAATCCCAATGCGTTATTTAAGAGCAGAGGAGAAAAAATCAAATAGATGAGAAAAACCCATAATTTCAGGAGAAACCACAGGATCAATCAAAGGAGGATTCTTCAATTTAATTTGAATTTCTTCACGTTTTTGCGCATCAATCTAACACTCATCAGGGGGACTTCACTTCCAAAATATATCTAAACGAATCCGAAGCATTGCCAATGGATCATCGACTCTCTCGAGAATATAGGTGCAAATTGATTCGGCGCGCAGCTTCCATTTCATTCGTGTGGCATCAAGCTTTGTCTGCCGAAAAACGAACAAGCAAGTATACGATTATTGAAAAAAGTAATCTCGTGCGAGTCGACGATCGCGACGTGCAGTTACTGACCACAAAGAAAGAAACATCCGAAAAAATATGCTGATGTATTAACACGGATAAATTGATGCGATTTCAACACCTTCGTGGAAAATAATTTCAGTTCGCAGATGATCTACAAAACAGGTAGACGGAGCCTTTTTGCTCCATTTAACTCTGTGCGGACCAAACTACAATCGAAATAATTCGATCGATTGTAAGAGCATCGAACAGCGAATAGAGTAACCTGCACCACCACCGCACCGTTAAGCCGTCCGTCATACTACTTAGCCTAATCCGATTTCAATAAGATTCTAAATAACCAGATTAATGCCGAGGTAATAAATGTAATTTGCCTTCCATTCCTTCGATTGGACACGATCCACAACCAAATGAAGATCGACTTACCATCACGATCGATGTATGCTTCGGGATTTTGTCCAAGCCAAATGGCGACTCTTTGGGCATATCTCTGGCTGTCCATCTCCCGGTCTCTACAGAGCGAGGGCAAGCAATGAATGCATATTAATTGCCAGGATACTTTTTCAATACGCTCCGATTCGACAATCGACAAACGATCGACAGGCAGCTCTACAACGACGACGACGAACGGCGAATGCGAACAATTTGTTGAGACGTTTTGCTGGCTATGTTCAGCGCTGAGCGATATCAATCGACCGATTTGCGTACGCTGGTTTATGATTACACTCTTCATGCGGATGCGGTGCGAATGACAGCAGCGGCGGTGGTTGCGGCGGCTGGACGAAAGCACAGGTGTCGATTTGAACGCGCAATTGTCCTGGACGTGATTTTAATCAGATTTAATGATGATGTACACGCGGATGCGTTGCAAGTTTGTGTGTGAGAGATAATTTAAAGAGAATTCCCCGCCAAGCTAAGCTCGATTATCGATTTGTTTAAATCAGGTACTAATTCACATGATCATGGAAGGCGAGATGAAATTTTGGGATTTGATACAGTTCCACTTTTGGATACAAGAAAAAACAAGAATTCGGATGGGGAAATATTCAATCAACAGGAGCTGGGCAATTTTCGAGGTCCATTTAATAGGGTCGGTGATCGTTTTGAGTTGAGAGTTTTTTGGAAAGGCTGATGAAGAAGTTCTGTCAGTACGCGATCGGTGATGAAATGTCAAAGGGAAAATTGAATTTGGATTTTCAATTTGGAAGCAACTTACTGTACTTTGAACCCTTCTTGGGAACATCTGTGCCACAAATGACGCAAGTATCTGTCAACACACAATTTCACCAATTAAGGACAAAATGAGAGCAGGAAATTGCAGTATCTCTATCTTAACTAAGGAATCTAGAAGAAATTATAATTGTCCAGTTGTCTGTTGCAATATTCTACTAAATTCAACAAAGAAAGAAAATTCTCCACAAATTAAGGCTTCATTGGCCAAAGTTCTATAGAAAATTCCATATTTTACAATTAATTCCGTTGATTACTTTCTCCATTTGCACCCTGACCTCGCTCTCGTTTATGCCAACTTTCTCATAAAGAATTCATGTTGTGAAGAAGAAGATGACGGCAAGTATCTGGTGTCCAGTGCGAAAAAATTAAATACACCCTCAACAAAACCTCTCTCCGTCTCCATGTATTCCAATGCGAATACGATGTGCATGTCATCACGATAAGGGTGATGGCGCATAATAAACTAATGCACCCACTAATTTCTTCAACACAAGGCTGACATCCATTAAGAAGATATAAAGAAGGAAAATGTATGCTCTAAGCTGCGGCCACCCCAGCTATTTGTGTTGCACAAAATCCGCAACAATTGAAATGACGATGAAACGTTATAAGCGCCGCACAATTAAAATAGACGAACTTCCCTTTGTGTGCGTCAGAGTCGTTTTCTTGGAAAGTAGATACATCCAAACTCTTTCCCTGGCCTCAAGTAATCAGTGAAAGAACAATCCGCCCACGTCTCCAACGTCTACTCTCTTTGAATTTCTTCTTAGACACTCATAAGAGTGCGGAACGATATAAGTTAATCTTTAAAGTTGCGAAATTATGTTCGGATTCCTAAGGGGGGTTGTATTGGGATTAAGAAACAACATTTGATATGACGTAACGAAGCGTTACCTGCTTTCATACAAAAGTACCGAAAAATAAATGGGTTAGTTCTTGCATTTCGCATTACTACAACTCACGCCTTCATGCATATGCATATTGCATATAGAATTGACCTTGAGTCTATACCTGACAGTACATACACAAAATACCTCGTATGATTCGTTCACACTCAGTTTTAGCAGGGAAACTCATAAGAGGGTCAGTGCTTTCGTAGTAAAATCACCATCAGTACCTTTCGCTTCTACTTTTGTTGTCATTTCAACTTTTGGGTTGTTTTCGGTTATTCCCGTCGCCGGCCTTGCAGGAACCGCCATCATTAAATCTTCCTCCCAAATTGTTATGAGTGCCACCAGGGGCCTTAATTAAACTTGCTGATCCAAAAGAGCTATTCCCTGCCATGCCGAGTGCCACCAGGGGCCTTAAATAAACTTTTTGATCGACCAGAGCTTATGCCTGCCGTGCAGGGTGCCACCAAAAGCCTTAACTAGCTTGCTGACCTATAAGAGATATTGCATGACGTGCCGAAAGCCACAAAGGCCCTTAAATAAACCTTCTGATCGGCCAGAAATATTGCTTACCGCACAGAGTGCCACCTTGAATAAACCTGCTGGTCGACCAGAGCTTTTGCCTGCCGTGCCGAGTGCCACCAAGAGCCTTCAATAGATAAACTTGCCGACCCATAAGAGCTATTGCCTGCCGTGCTGAGTGCCACCAGGGGCCTTAAATAAACCTGGTGATCCACCAGAGCTATTGCCTGCAGTGTGGTCCCACCAGGGGCCTTACCTGAACTTATTGATCCGTCAGAGTTATTGACTGCCGTTTAGTGCCACCAGGGACCTTAAATAAACCTGCTGATCCAGGGCTATTGCCTGCAGAGCAGTGTCACCAGGGGCCTTACCTTAACTTGCTGATCCACCAGGGGCCTTACATAAACCTGTTGATCCACCAAAGCTGCCGTGACAAGTGTCACCAGGGGCCTTAATTAAACCTGCTGATTGACCAGAGCTTTTGCCTGCCGTGCGGAGTGCCACCAGGGGCCTTAAACGTACCTGCTGATCCCCCGCAAATTAACCGGTCGAGTAAAGAATATTAGCAAAAATCACGATAAAGATTGAGACGTCTAATAACCGGACATCCGAACAAGTGAATCGGGAACAGAAGCCCCAGCATCAGAAGCACTATCATCAATACAACCGGACATCAGACCAGCGGAAGCGAGAACCGAAATCCTAAGCAGCGGATAACATAATTCCACGAGAAACTGGATGAAGTTTGTTACGAGTTTTTAACTTCAACAAACAACCAGTCCCTACAACTCATGCTCAGGACTTATTATATTTCTCTATATAGAGTATTCTATTCCATTAGAGGCGTTTGCCATGCGATTAATTGTTGTACCGCCGCACAGTTGTCCAAAAAGGGAAAAGTCGTGGCAAAAATACAAAATCTGATGTTTTATTTTTATTGTTTTGTTTTTTATTTCTAAGAGAAATATAGACAGAGCTTCAAAAACAGCAAACAAAATAATTTTTTGATCACTAGTTTAATTTATAGGGCTCTTCAAAGTTAGTTAATTTTTTTCTAGAGAAAAAAAAAAGAAAAAAAAACAAAATTCCTTATTTTCATTTTTGCGATTATGGCATATTGAATGAAAAATCTTATTTTTTGTTAATAGTTCCTGGTTTAATTACTTATAAGTAAATTTAAATTTGAAATTGAAAAAAAAATATATAATTTTTAAGGTTTTAATAAATGAAACAAAAAAACACCATTTTTTTTACAATTTATCGAGTTTGAATAGAGCTACAAAAAAATCCATCCAAGTCCATGCATTAAGCCGAATAGGGTATGTGTATCAACCAATTGTTGAGCCAAAAGAAAAATATTTAGCTGCGCATACTTGCGCACTGCCGAGATTTTGAACTTTGAAAAAAAAATAATGGCTTGAGAAAACGCTTACTTTGGCATACCTTGACCCACGTAAACGCTTCGTTCTCTGTTAATAGTAATGCTAGCAACGATGTTAAGGTTTTAATTTTAAGAAGAAATATTAGCCATTGTAACTGCATTTACAAATTTTTTTATCTTTTTTTATTAGTCAGATATTATTTTTTGAAGGATGTTCCGTTGTTCTTGTCCGTGATAATTTTTGACTTTGATGTCAATTTTTTTCGAAAAATGCGTCGTAAACATAACATTTTCTTACTTTATTTTAATAATGATAATAATAATGAATAAAAAAGTCATTCATAAGGTTGTCGAAAAACCCACAAGTATCATAAAATGTATGGTACTTGTAAAAACCAGCAACGGATGAAACTTTAATTTTTTTTTTTGCTTTAGAATAAAAAAAAAATATTATTTTGGATTTTATTACGAATATAAATTGATATAGGTTTTGCAAAATGTTTTACCATATCTACCAATTTTTATAATCTGCCTACTTTAATTTTCCTATTTAAGTAGATTCCTGCAATTACTAAGCCAAAATGATCTAAGGTTGAAGGATATTTTTAATTATAGATCCTTATTTTATGGTCCAATAAAACAGGTAGAGAGAAATATTATTATAAAATTTGTATTGATTAAAATTAAAATTTTTATTAATTTATATTAAATATTATTTTAATATAGATAAATTTAACGAGTATACAAAAAACACTTCGGATCTTTTAAAATCGAAATATAGTCACAAACTCTTGACCCCAACACTTCACAAGATTCTGGACCACGGTGGAGAACTAATAAGCCATCAAATTTTAACAATAGGGGAACTTTCAGAGGAAGCACAGGAAGCAAGGAATAAAGATTACAAGCGATATCGATTATCGAATACTCTCAAGGTTTAAAGGAAACGACAAAATGAAGATTTATTTAATATGCTATCCATATCATCAGATCCACTTGTTTCATATTTAAGACACGTTAGATCCCAAAAAGAGCTCAAAAAAGCTACTGTCCAGAGCTGATTAGTCTATTTAATATTAAAAGTGATGATGATGGCAGTGAACTTTTAACTGAAAATTTATAATTATTGTTTAAGATAGTTTATGTATATTTTTTATTTAATATATGTATACCTATCCTATATGTTTTTAATTATACTTGATTTTTTTTTCATTTTTTTTTTTGGTCCGTTTATTTTTTCCCTTTACTGTTTCACATAAAATATGTCACTTAAAAAGGTATAAACCATTATTATTGACCGCTTAAAGCAAAAAAAAAAGTTTCTTTGCCAAACTTTCGCATCCACTGTTGTGATGAATTTTATTTTAGAACACCCTATAAACACTTAGGGGGCCATCATTTTGTTTTTATCAACATTTGCAAAACTTAAGACAATTTTTAAAGTTTTACTTCAATTCTTTTTTCTATAAATTTCGTTTTTTGAGAAAATCTGTTTTCGGCCGGTGATTCCGAAACACCCTGTGAAATAATTTTCTTGAAATTCATTGGTGTAACAGCCCTGGGAATTTCCTTCAAATTAAAAAAAAAATTATACCGCTGCCTCAATCCGTTCAAAAGTTATGATTTTTGCAACGAGATAAGTCATTTTGGACAACCGTGCGCCGCCACACGCTATTAACTCGTTCGATGTGCACCAGATCTTCAGCAGCCAGAGCTTCGACAGCGGCAAAAGCATACGACCCAGCGCACGGGGTGATAGATAGATCCGTTTCGTGGATGCATCCATGCGATTAGCATTAACGGTCGGGGTGACGATAACACATACACAGAAACAAAACATCACCAACAACAACAACGGGAAAGCCTCTCCACCAGCATCAAACTGATGTCGTCCCAGTTAATTGATGACACGATAAAGTGTTGACTTGATGCATTCGTCGCGTGACGTGATGATAATTTTTTCTATACCACATTTCGGCGACCTAAATTGATGAATTGAAAATTATTACATAGGCCCTCTTTCCACCTCCCTGAGATGTTTTTTGTTTTCGTCTTTAATTCCTCACCCTTTTCGTTGTTGCTTTTGATCGATCATTTTACGGAGAAGTTTTTGATGCTGTTAACCCACATTCTTATTGAGGCTCCTAAATTGCTTTGTGTTTACACCGAGTGCCGATGATGATGGCCAACAGGTTGCCCTGCCAAATGCAGGGTACATAGGATTTGCGGGGACCTTCTGTTGCGACCCCTATGTTGATATTTGTAATATTTTTGGTGGCACGGCAATTATAGGCATTTAAATTCATCACAATTAATTTAAGAACCAAGAAACACATAGAATCCCTTTTCGAAGAGTTATTAAAAATTAAATGTATATTTTTGTTGCAGTTAATTGATTCTAATGTGATTCGGGAGACGGCCGGCGAGGCAACGGCGACGGTGAAATGAATTATTGACAGAGTTTGTAATTCAAATTGATCACCAAATGGACAAAGTGATGGACTCAAAAGCGACAGAGAAGAGAAGGAAGCGAGTGAGAGAGTTAATTCTTAATTGTTATTATTGGTCGTTGCAATTATATAAAGCTGATGGTTTGGTTCAACATGTAATCCGGGTCAATTCAATATTTTATACGCACAGTAATTATGATTTTCATCAATGGGGTTGCAATCGACCGAAGTTCAAAGACCTTTTAGAAGCGGGACTACTGCCTCAGATGTCTTTTTTTTAAAGAGAAGTAAACTGTTTCTTTACCGACCAAATTTTCACTTTGCGGCAGATCCTGGAAAAAACTGATAAACTCCAAATCGACACCCACCACCTTTTAATCGATTTTAAGGTCGCGTATGACAGCATCTACAGAGATGAACTGTATAAAGGTTTGCCTAGTTTTGCCATCCCTGCCAAGCTCGTTCGCTTATGCAAAATGACGATGGAGAACTCACGCTGCGCCATCAAGGTTGACAACGAGCTTACGGAATCTTTCGATGCCAAAAAAGGATTCAGATAACGCGATGCACTGTCATGCGATTTCTTTAGCATTGTGCTTGATGTTAAACACCAGAACCAGAGGCACTAGCTTACAGAAGTCTGTTCAACTTCTAGCGTACGCCAAGATATTGATGATATTGATGGGAAGAACACAGCGTGAAGTCAATGGCGCCTTTATGAGAATTGAGACAGAAGCGGGGCAAAAATGGGTTTAGCGGTAAATGAGGGAAAAACGAATATATTATATGCTTTCTTCGAGGAAGGACGCCCAACACCGACGGCTCGTACAGAACGTCACAATAGACGCATAAAACTTCGAGGTAGAAGAGGTTTGTCTACCTAGGCTCCGCTATTAACACGGACAATAACACCAGGCGCCGAGATCAGACGAAGAATAACTCTTGCTAATCGCTGAAAGCAATTGAGTGGAAAAGCCCTCTCTCGAGCAACTAAGGTAAGACTGTAGTTACAACACCCTGACAAAACCGGATGAATGTGCTTTAGGCTGTTTCGAGAGGAAAGTTCTTCGGGTCATCTTCGGCCCCGTGTGCATTGATGGGGAATGGAAAAGGAGATTCAATAGCGAACTTTAAGGCCTGTATAATGACACGGTTAAGGTCCAGGGACTCAGATGGCTCGGTTATTTAGAGCGGATGGACACCAATTTTCCAACCCGGAAAGCCTTCGACACTGTTCGCGAGGGACGTAGAAGTAGAGGAATACCGCGAATCAGGTGGCGCACCCAAGTGGAAGAGGACCTCAATCAACTTGGAGTGCAAAACTGCTAGCTATAAGGACCGGGCTGGCTGGTTGGCTGAGGCCCAAGTCCACAATGGACTGTAGAGCCACCTCAAGTGGTATGGAACGAAAATATCAGAACTCTAGAAGACGATTTGTCTTCTGACCAATTAAAGATGACATAATTCCATTCGTGCTGTACCAGCTTCTAAGAAACTTCTCGCGCAGTTTAACACTTTCAAAAATTCCAAATTATCAATTTGACATCTCTCCCACTACTTCTACAAAGAATATCCTTTCGTTGGACAGACACATTATCATGTAAGTTTAATCAGTCCAAATTGAACAAATATCAAACCATTTCCTCCCCAAAAAGTATGCAATGAAAATATTGCCAGTGCTTGAGCCACTGCCAATTGCATGTTCACCTCCGTCCTGGCTGGGTCCTGGCTCCTGTCATTTGGTTGGTTTCTGGCAAATTCTTGCCAACATTCCAATTTTCAACATTGTGCTGTCTGTTTCGGGCCATTAATCAGCCAATTGTCAACCTGACACAATGCATTCGTTCAACTACGAGGGTGGTTTCGGTGGTTTTTTTGGAGCATCCTGGAACCTATAGATATCCTCACTTTTGTACAAGAATGCAATTTATATGTAGCATGCAATTAGCCGAGGACAAGTGCGCTCGAATATCGATACATATATCATCGCCAATCCTACTGGTTCTCTCTCTTGATGGCGACGATGATGTTAAAATGGGGGTATTTGAGAAGGAATAAGTGATCAACCCTTAGTGTGTGCGGTTTTCTAATTAATTTCCAACTCACCATCACCCACTTTTCCCTCGATGTCTTTATGTTCCCTGATGCCTGATTCTGTGTGTCTCTCTGCCAATTTGACAATTAGCTTTTGTACAAAACCAGATGTGCGCGCCCTCTTGTTGTACATTATTTTCGAGAGGTGGGGTAGGTATAAAGCATCAATTTGATGCAACCCTGTTGTTTTGTGTTTTATGAAAATATGTAAGTTGTCGGTCTTTCGGTTTTCGGTCGACAAAGGTGGTAAGGGCTTGGCTTGGCACCACCAGGACCTATTAAGGAATTAAAAATGTATAAATGGAAAAGGAAGAGAGATTTTTTTGTTGTTTCAATGCAAAGAGTTTGTCTTTTGTAAAAGTTTTATAATAACTTAAAAGCTTCCCAAAAATCAACTCAAAGTATAATCGGCTACAACATGCAAGAAGAGACGGCAAACAACAAGGACAATAATTCCGGTTAAGGTGGTGATGGTGATTATGAACTCTCATTCCTGGAGCTGGGTGATAAGGTACACAATAAATTTTAAGGTTGGTATTTTTTTTTCATGAAAGAAAAAATCTGTTGTGAAAAGAAAATCTTGGAGGAATTATGGAAATATTGATGGCTAATCAATTCGAATTCGAAATATAGGTTTTTGCTGTGACAGAAAACTCTGGGGATTTCTATTTCACCCAAGAAACCAAAGAAGTCGGCAAAAAAATAAGCGTCACAGATCAATTAATAGAGCACAATAGCACTTAAATGTATTATAACTAGCTGACCCGACAGACTTCGTACTGCCTAAAATAAAACAACTAAATATTTCTACCCCGTTAACCACTACCCGCTACCACGCTAGAGGCTGCCCCACTGCCTCGCTACCCACTCCTTCTACCTGCTAACCGCAACCCGGCTACCTCGTTACCACGCTACCCACTCCTCGTTTTCCGCTATCCATTACCCGTCACCCGTAGCTACCCGTGGCTTGGTGGTTAAGTGCGTTGGCTGCTAAGCAGAACGTCGGTCGTGGGTTCGAGTCCTACTTGTGCCCATAAAGTTCTTATTTCATCTTTCGCGGGTACTGCCTCTTGCGAAGAAATGACAAAACTTCCTGCTGCCTCTTGCGAAGAAATGACAAAACTTCCAAGAGGATCAATTTGTCATGAAAAAGTGCTTCCCAACTTTGCCGTTCGGAATCGGCGTTTAATTGTAGGTCCCCTCAATTCTTCACACGTATCGAGAGAATTGTTGATGAGAGTAAGTCACTTAGGCCTTGGCTCTTCAAGAGCTGTCGCGCCACTCTATTTGTGTTTTTATTTTTTACTACCCGTCGCCCCGCTTACCTCTACCCGCTACCCACTACCGCGCTATAAGCTACCTTACGACCAGCTACCCTGGCCATATCTCATGAACAGCCTCACGAACGCCATGGTAAATTTTTTACAAAATACTTTAAGACTCTACACTACCCGAACACTCATTCAAAGTTTGGTGCTAAACACTTCACTGGTACAGTGCAGTAAGTTCTCAACGGATTTGCATGAGATTTTTGTATTCAAACACCTTGCAACTTGCACAAATTTTAACAAAGGTTGTAAGATCTTGCCTTACTAACAGATCAGACTAACATATACATACATGGCAAAACAACGTTTTCTGGGGCAGCTAGTAAGGTTGTATCAACTCAGAAACCTTTGTGGGCATATTCACAGCAACTTTGCTAAAGATCAATCGCATGGTCAAACGCATAGTTCACGATTCTATAGGGAAAATGGGTTGTCCACATTTTTGGCCACATTTCATGAACGACTGGGTCGATTTTGTACAAAATACTTAAAAGCTCCCTACACCACTACGCGATAATTCCCTCAAAATTTGGTGCCAAACACTCCACTGGTACAAAAGGCGTGAGTCCTCAACGGATTTGCATGACATTTTTAATACACACAAAAGATGTACTATAAGCAGTTAATGCAAGTCCATACAGTTGGTCCTAATAACCCCTATTATGATCATTGTTTGATCCTTAAAAACACTCATCCTCAGTTCAAACATTTGTATGGGCCTACTACTTAATCAACTTAAGTGTCTTCGCCAGCATGACAGTTATAGGAATTTCCAACTTCCTCGATGTCCTTTCTGATATTCTAAAGGACCAATAAATTCACTTCATTTCAGATGTCAAAACATTTTCAGGAATATAATGCAATTGCATCGGACAAAGTACAAAACTACAGGAATTCTTTATACAGGAAAAAAAATGTTTCCCGTTTACTCGAAGAAGTCACCTCTTGCTCCTGTTCCTGTCGTTTCTGCCTCTGTTCCTGTCTATCTGTTTCAGAACCAAGTTCCCAAATCCTTGTTCCTTTTCATGTTATCAATCTGTTAAATAACAAAACAGCAACAACTGCGCCTTTTAATCGCGCTTCATTGAGTTTTCTTTTGGTTCTTTCACTTTTGTGTCGATTGTGTTTTAGCAAATGGATGACAACATTGTCCCGAATGACATAAACACAAGAACCGGCAAGCTATATACATGTATCAGCGATAGAAAAAAGAGGATTAGACAGACTCTCTCTATCTCGGTCCTTCTGTAGAAAAATGTGTATTTATAAACTGATGCCACACTTGAACATGTACATTAATCCTTCCGAACATGACCGAGAGACCGACCGACGACGACCATCGCATCGACCAACCAAGTCGGAGTTGTCTTGCTCCGCTTTGGGTGCGTGTTATGTTCCTTTTCCTCACTCCACGCAGCATGATGTCCTTTTGGCGAGAATTGTGTAAACATTTGGTCATTTCAATGGTCGCTTTATGTTCTCATCGGGATAATTTATAGTTCTTGCCACAATATGCCCGGACCAGGACGAGACACATTGAGAGTTTGTTGAGTACAACACTGTTTTGGGATGCTTCTCTTTTTTTTCATTTGGAATTTCGGAAACAACTCCTTTTCGAAGGTTTGTTTTTAGATTTTTTTTGTTCGGTTTTTGTTTTGGTTCAAGACGAAAAGAACAAACAATGAATGCATTGAAAAGGTGTCCCACCTTTTTTTTAATGCTGCTGGGCTGGGAGCTGGTCGTTGTCAAGAACAGCAACGTCACAAAACGAAAAGGTGTTTATGATTGTCCAGCAATAAATAAGGCTAATTTGAGGCACACTGAAAAAAGGCTGTATGGGTACAATATTGGAGTCTTCGTTTGACTTCTTAGACTCTTCTTTTCCGACGACCGACCGACATACGGATGCGATGCTCATGCACCGGTATCTTCCGATATGGTTGTCCAAGTTGTGAACAAAACGAAAACAAACAACTTGGACAGGAGTACAAAATGCAGGCACACTCAAAAGTCAATGTTTATTTCAAGGGTTTTGTTTTGTTTTGTTTTTTTGTCTTTATAGATTTTGACTGAAGACAATGCTCCCAGAAGGACCTCACTGTTCTGTTCACAGAGCCAGCTTCTGATGCCATAATAATTTTTCTTTTTCTTTTGTTTTGTTTCTTGCTTTGAAGTATGATTTCATGGCCTGTCCAGGTGGCTATTTTTATAGCAATATTTTATTGGCAATGATCCATTCATTGATTTGAATGCTTTCCAACGAAAATAGAGTCATAAGGATCACTATCGGTGATCGTAAATATTTTGTACTGTTTTGTGCAAGAGAGGATGGAGTTGTGGTTCTTTTAGGCACTGATTCGAGGAAAGAATAATTTAGTTATTTACAGTCCGTCTTCCTCTCCAACTCTATGACCTTGCTTGAACCAAAAATAATGCATTGTTAAATCAACAAGGGAATTTTCAACTTAATCAATTACGTCTTGTTGATTTTTTTATGAAACAAATCGACGGAAAAAGTGACTAGGTACATAAATACATAGCCAATATTTACACTGTACTGATAAGATCTAATAGGGTGCATTGTTAAATTAGCATTACAGTGATTAATTTCAACAGTTTCGCCTTGTCGATCTTACACGGTTAAGTAAGAAATCTTGTTTAAGGTAACTGATTAAAAGAAAAGGAGACAAGACGCCATCACATGGAATTACATAGCCAGTTTTTAACACTGTATTGATAAAATCTAATAGTTTGCATTGTTAAATTAGCATTACAGTGATTAAATTCAACAGTTTCGCCTTTTCGATCTTACACGGTTAAGTTAGAAGTCCTGGTTAAGGTAACTGATCAAAAGAAAAGGAGACAAGACGCCATCACATGGAATTACATGGGCAGTATTTAACACTGTATTGATAAAATCAAAGAGTTTATATTGTTAAATTAGCATTAAAGTGATTAATTTCAACAGTTTCGCCTTTTCGATATTACACGGTTAAGTTAGAAGTCCTGTTTAAGGTAACCGATTAAAAGAAAAGGAGAGAAGACGCCATCACATGGAATTACATGGCAAGTATTTAACACTGTATTGATAAAATCTAATAGTTTGCATTGTTAAATTAGCATTTAAGTGATTAATTTCAACAGTTTCGCCTTGTTGATCTTAACGGTTAAGTAAGAAGTCCTTTAACAGGTTAACTGATTGAAAGAAAAGAATTGTTTTGATTGAAAGAAAAGAAGACAAGACGCCGTCACATGCTATTGAGGCATAACTTTCATTAAGTTGATTCTTTTAAATGAAAGATAATTTTTTTAAGAAGTGAAACGTTGAAGATGACATCTCAAAAAAAAAACAGTTAATTTATGATAAGTCTCTTCCATTTTCTTGATTACAAGACAAGCCTTTCGTAAAATTTCTCTTTTCTCAGCATAATTACCGACAGTTTAATTGCCCTAAATTTTTCAAAGCCTTTAAGAACCTAAATATACCATCAGTTAGCCGTTCTAGATAGTAGAGGGAGTAAGAGTGAATGTGTGATTATCGTGTGAAAGCATCTTCATCAAGATGCAGCAAAAATTAATTCAATTAATTCGCCGTCTTTTCATAACTCATTTTAAAAGCACTCGTCGTTGTAGTCGTGTTGTTCGTTTGATAGATTTTGAGACGACCAAACGATTGTTGGGGTCTTCCCAAATCCCAATCCTATAGTAGGCAATAAGATGGGTGATGATGAAATTGAATTAATTTCTAGACAAACAGAAGCAACAAGTGAATTAACACAAATTAGAATATTTGTTTACTCTTTCCCCAGCATGAGAAAGGGTTATGAGTCAACGATAAAGGAATCTTTTTTATCCACCCGCATTGGAAAGCAAAGCTAGAAAATTCACAATAATTCCTCAAATTTTCATCATTTTACTACCAAACATAATTTGATTCCATGTTCAACCTGGCTGAATGCCTGTTGGAATATGTTACATAAAATTCGATCGTGTTGCATCCCATTGAGTATCGAACCACATGACCCAAAACCTAAAACCTACCGCTCGACTGTTGAGTACACTGACTAGCTTAAGGTGGAAGATTACAATCAATAAAGGATTGCGTTTTCAAACCATCCCGCATGATGATGTTCTGCGAATGGTAAAGATGATGAGGAGGCTACTCGCTGTGTTCCGCAACATCACACCGAGGAACGATAGGTGCGGCGCGCGGCGGCGGTGCGGCGCATGGAGATTATGATGATGATGATGATAATGGCATACGGATAGCGATGATTCCAAAAAACGATGATGAAGATGATGATGGTAGATTTTGCACTGCGCCGCACCAGGATACCCTCAAAATGGTCAAAGGCAAGTACATTGTGTTGTCTGGCTTGCTCTTGGCCACTGCTACAGACATCGCAGACAGTGTACAGCACATGTAGAGAGATAATGTTGCAGGGAATAATGCGATCCAATGAAATTTATCCATTGGGGGTGATGCCCGAGGGAGTACCTATTCTGTTACTTATTCTTTTTGTAATTCTTATTTCGTTAAGATAAGTGATCTTTATGTGCCTGTTGCATAAGCTACAGTTGTTTCTGTTAAAACTATGAGAAGTCTGCATGCGGTTCATTGGAAAAAGTGACCAAGTTGTTAACGGTCACGTATAAAGTATAAGTTCCCAGTTTCTTGGAGGTTAAAGAAATAGTTTGGATTTTAGATTTAGGAGCTCCAGAGGTCAAGAGGTTTGTGAGAGTTTAATTTTTAACTAATATTATTAAGGTTCCGTTAAAGCATTCAACCTGATTAAAAAGTGGGCAGTCAATGATTTGAAGTTTGACTTTCTGAGCCGCACAACACGAATGTGTAAGACGATAGGTTAGGTTAGGTTAAGGGGATGACAGTTGTTGTCATTACCGCCACACTTAGATCAATGCAGATCCATTGTGATACTCGTGAGTAATGCTACTCAAACTAATAAAAACCTATATGAATTAATTTAATCAAGCCATTTGGAGGCATTGACGAAGTTCAAAAGGTTAGTACCTGGAATACTAGAGAGTTCTTCTAAGTCCCCGAAGAAATATTTAATTGCCGGCAGTGACATATAAAGTGTGAAGTGTCTTCATGCGCATGCGCATGCGCCTTCTCGCCATCCCATCCTCTGCATAGATCATCTGAACTGATTCTCATCTTTTACTTGTGATATCCTTACAGATTATGTCTGGTAATTATGCTAACAAGAGATCGAATGGATAATTGTGTTCTTTGTTTGGCATGGGGTGCCGCAGGGTTCAAGAAGGTTCCACCTTTCATCGGCCCTAACAGTAATTCTATTTGAGATTTCCTGCTTTTAATAACAGGAAGCTGACTAGCTGAGCTTGGCAAGCGTTGACCCTAATCTTGGTAATTCATCGGCTTTCTCGTTGCCTGGTATACCGCTCTGTGGCCTGGGACCCAACAGAGTCTAATGCGCCTAGAACCATTAGCTTTTCGCAGCAGCAGTCTAAGACGATAGAAAGAAGAAATATAGAAAAGATAGATTCTGAAGGAAAAGTTGTCTAAAAGGAGAAAGTACACATTGCATTTATTTTGAAACAATGAATTCCTATAAAAACTCCGCTAAAAAGGCTCGTAGAAATGAGCTTGTAAACAAAAAACCCGCTAAATAAACAGAACCAGGTAATCGCGACTTAATTACACACATTTTCTCGAAGTCAAAAACTCTGCCATTGTTGTTTTCAATGAAATGCACTTTTCCTGGGTTCTGGGCACCCAGTTTCTAAGTACCCGCGAGAGACAACAATATAATAAATGGATTCAGGTTTCAACGAAATACAATACACCCATTAAACCGGTTATATGGCGCGCTCTGGTTTGACGAGTATAATATTGTCCTCTTGATTCTCATTTCTTTTTTTCCGTCAGGCTGAAATGATGAGGATGATGGAGGCTTGATGGATAAGCAGCGAGCTTCTTCATCACTTGAGACACGAGGAATTGAAATCCAACAACAGCAAAAAAAAAAAAGGATTAGGTACAACATCATTGTATCCTTCCGCACAATTGTGCATTCTAGAAGAAGCAAAAAAACGCCCCCATTTTTTTGCTACTTTTGTCGCCACGCATTCTGATGAAATACAAAAGGCCCAGTCTTTAAGGACGAAATCACTTAGCCCTAATGGTGTGCCTCGTCGTCGTCTCTAGTTGAATACCTTCCATAAGAGAGGTGAGAATGAATGACTCCGGATCCGGATTTCTTTCATTTTTTCTGTTTCTTTTTTTTGTGTGTGCCTTGTTGCAGTTCGTTCGTTGTGGGACATGATGGTATTGGTGACTTTGAAGTGGAAGGGGGGCTAAAGGACATGCGCATACCCAAGTCGACCCAATTAGGTTTAAATGCCATTAGTTGGGTTTTAGTCTCGCTATGTTCTCTTCTGTTTTGAAAGTATAATATGTATACCAATTGAAACGAAACAATTAACTGTATCTACATATAGAGCTATAAAGACGAAGCAAAAATTATAATGTGGGGGGCTTGAGAGTTGAAAACGCCCACTTTTTGAATTTCTGCTTTTTTTTCCCAACTTTTAAGTGCCATTTTTATATTACTCAAGAAAGAACAAAAAAAAATTGAAAGAAAAAGGGTTGTGGCTGAGGTGTTTGTGCCGTTTTCTTCGACAGAGTTTAATTGCCGTACACAGTAAAGGATTTCTATAGAAGTTGACAAGGTTGTTCTAGATTTTAAGAAAAGACAAAGGAACTCAGAGAAGTTGATGAAAAAGTTGGCTTTTAGGTAAGGTCTTCAAAAATCTTCCTCATTCCATTTTCTTTGTGAATCTTGCATAGTGCATGTCGGACCCAATCCAATCTTACAGTCAGTTTAAAATTACCGCCCTCGTCATTCTCAAAGAAACTGATGATCTCTGTGATACCTAATCCTGAATATTACTCATTTCCTTTTGCAACACAAAAGAAAGAGCAAACTGACTCACTCAAAGGACTTTAATTTCCTTGAAATTGCATCTCGCAGCTTCATCCTGTGACATTATCATCAACATCATACCGAACCAAAAGGAAAGTACACAGAAAATATAAGTTAATACTGTTGACGTTGTTGTTTGGCCAGGATGCTCACTTGTGTATAGTAAGTTTATGATGAGCTACATATTAGGTACACATTTGCTTGCTTTGATGTTGGCGTGCAAGGACATAATTTTGTCCTTTGATATTTCTAGGAAAAAATTATAAAAGAGTAATAATAGACTCCTCAAGCCAGCATTGTCGCGTTTAATTCATAAACTTGTTTAAGTTTCAGATGCGGTGATGGTTTTGTGTGGTCCTGGATGTCGACTGACACGACCGACGGACGCTCGAGCAATGACACAAAAGGACTTAAGGTTGAATTTTAATAAACCTCAGTGGTTTTGTTTGTTTTTTATTTTATTTTTTTCAATTGCTAAAATTTTGCAAGCCCACCCACTGTTTTTTTCGTGGTGCTCGCCCTATCGGTCGTCACTGTCCATTTACATATTAAGTCACGTCCATTTTTTGGGTTCGGACTATAGAAAAGAGCGAAAAAAAAACCAACCACAAAACATTTGTATGAGTTTATTGTTCGTGATATTAACGTATCCATTAGCGTTATTGTGATCCTTTTCTTCCTTTCAAAAAATGAAACCATGTGGTTTCGAATTTTTATTTTGAAGAGTCGAAAATGCATTTTGCATTGTTGTATTCAAATGGTGGGTTTGGTGCAATTATCCTGATGGAATAAGGTTCCATTAGTCGAAAAAAGTTTTGACCAGTTAGGATGCACCAACTTTGATGGATAGCAATGATTTTAAGGAAGAGGACATTCGTTTCTTAACTGCATACATTTTTGGAGGGTACCATCTTCGCATTGCAATGTCGTGTAGTATGAGACTTCATCTAGACGAGCATTGTTAAAACAATTTCTTGTTTTTTTCTTGTAATAGAACGTTTTTGGGGAAAGAGTAAGCTTTTTCACATACACATGTACAATTTTTTCTAATGGACTTTTAACTTGAAAATTCCCTAAGAATACTGTTTTTTTTCAGTTAGAAATCAGTGAAGTACAATACCTACTCTTAGTCTTAACTAGAGGAACTACTATCCCAGAGTGCCGGGCGTGGAAGAAAGGTGAACACGTCTCAAAAAGAATGTCGTTTGTACTGCTAACTCCATCTTAAGCAGTAGTCGCAGAGATTGGAGCGGCTGGTTTGATGATGAACGCAAACTAGCATCTGAACGTAAGAACGTTGCATACCGACCAATGCAGCAATCTGATAGAACGCGGTGCACAAGAAATGGAAGGAGGAAAAGAAGCTTCACAGGCAAAAAAAGCAGCCTGGGAAAAAACTATTGTCTGTGAAATTGAAAAAAATAGAGAGCGAGGTCATCACCATCACCAAGCGCGGAAGTTCTACCAATCCGTTCGTTACATGACGCAGTACACACCACGCTGAACCTACTGTAAGGACGGAGAGGGAAATTTAATCACCGATCCCAAAAGATGGAAAGTGCACTTTAATGAATCGCTCAAAGGTCAGCTTATCGGAGAAATGACGGCTCTACCATTTCAAGATGACATCATGCTGTAGCCACCAAGCAATGATGAAGTCAAAAAACTACCAACTGGCTAAAGGACAACAAAGCCGCAGGTGTTGATGGCATACCAGCCGAGCTGATCAAACGTAGAGTACCATCACTGCACCAACTAGTACATGAAATTAAGTGCACGTATGGAAACAGGAAGAAATGCCGGAAGACTGGCGAAAAGGCATTATATGTCCCATGCACAAGAAAGGAGATGTAACACTTCAGCAAATAAAAATATTCTCCTCTATCCTACAGAATCGGATAGCCCCATACGCGGAAACCATAATCGAAAAATATCAGTGTGGTTTCAGACCAGGCAAATCGACAATTGATCATATTTTTAGCCCTAAGGCAGGCGATGGAAAAATGTCTAGAAATTAACATCAAACCATACCATCTGTTATAAATAGACTTAAAAGTCGCCTATGACAGCATAACCAGGGTAGAAGTGTACAAAGCCATGAGAGAATTCGGCATCCAATATAAATTAATCAGACTATGTAGGATGACCGTGATCAACGTTTCAAGTCAAATTTATCAATAGACTTCGACAAGAGGATGTCTGGCCTTCCTCCTCTTCAACCTGGCGTTGGAGAAAGCAATACGTGACTCTGAAACAGCTATCAAGGGGACTATCGTCAACGATTCCACCCAATTATTGGCATACTTGTCATATTGGCATCTTTGGAAGGAACCGACAAGCTGAACGATCCTCATTGAAACAGATCGAGCAGGCGACCAAAAACCTGGGTCTGCATTAAATTAGGGAAAAACTAAGTACATGGTGGCCCCATATGCTGATAAACGTTGGCAATAGTAGAAGAACAATTATTAAGGTGGAGGAGCACGAATTCGAAGTAGTGCGATCCTTAAATTACCTTTTCAGCAGAAGCAGCCGAAACAAATGTGGAAGAAGAAGCCAACAGAACCTTATTAGTCTTTCAAGGCTATTTAAATCCAATAATCTTGCAATTACTTCGAAACTGCTACGTAGTACTCTAGTACTCACTTACGGATCGCTGGGCACTCTGAAATCTTAGCCGCATTCGAGAGAAAAGTTTTTCGGAAAATAGTTGGCCCTATCAAACGGGAAGGATGATTCCAGAGAAGATATAATCACGAGCTATATCAAATCTACCGCGAAGCAGACTTGATGACAAAAATTAAGCTTGGTAGACTCCGGTGGGCTGGACACCTAGCTCGTATGAGAGAAGAGGAACCGACCCGGAAAGTCCTTTGCAGTAAAATTCATGGTAGAAGACAGCGCGGCAGACGAAATTTGGGCTGGAAGGATAACGTAGTCCAGGACGACCAAAGCTTTGGGGTGCGGAACTGAATGGCATCGACCAACAATTGGGAGACATGGAAGAACTTGCTGAAGGAGGCCCGGACCGGATCCCGGTTGTGGCGCAGATGAAGTGAGATACTTCATTGGAAAGGCCGACGATGATGATGATGATGATGATGATGATGATGATGATGAAAGGAACTACGTTTTTCAATAAATCCCTCGGTAAGAAATCGTGTTAGAAATTGAGGGGACCTACAATTGTATAATAATTCCAAAGCTTTCTCTCACAAGAAGCATTACCCATGAAAGATGAAATAAAAACATTTCAGACACGTGTAGGATTCGAACCCACATCTTTCATGTTACTCGTCAACGCACAACCAACATAATTCTGTGAATGAAACTGATCGTCTAGAAGCCTAATAAAATTGGAGTCCCACAAGGCTGAATATTTGGACCCTTACTTTTTTTTCAAAGAAAAAAGATTCAAACTATATTAACAAAATACTTGTTCAAGTCTTTTTTTGTATGCAGTGAAAAATAAGCTAGATGTCACTTTGCATACAGTAACTAGAAGTGACATATTTTATTGCATACTTAAGGGGTTATCAACATTGAATTTTTCATAAAAACAAATCTTTGAAAGACAATTTTTTCTCACGTGAAAGAATGTTGATTGGTATACAAATTCTCAAATAAAACCATCACAGAATTCTCCTTACGTACTTCATACATTTGCAACTGCTGGTACAAACTTTAAGTAACCCTCAACATCTTTTTTAGCATTTCAAAAAATAAAAAAGTTAAGATAGATAATACATTGAAGGTGGTAACTTCTTCAAAGCAAACATATGTGTTGATATTTATTGTTTACATCCTTTTTTTACCTTAACATAGCTCTCTATGTCAATTTTGCTACTACAACTTAATTAATTACCCTAATGGCAGATGGAATTTATCAAATCACAAAAACACACATGCTGCTTGTTTAAAATTTATTGCGTGTCTTTGTTTTTTTAAGTTGAGCAAAGCAAAAGACATAAATTTTCGTAAATACTCTCGGAAAATATTGCAATGTCTTCATCAAATTAATTTTTTGGAGTTAAGATGCCAGAAACAAAAACAAAAAAAACACGAAACAACAACCCCAAAAACCACATGGTAGCTTATTACACAATTATTATTTGAAAAGACAAACATCCCTGAAGTCCTTTAAATAGAAGAGTTTAAATGCGAGGAGTGAGCATGTGGAGTCTTTGGTTACCCAAAAGACAATGTCAAAAAGGACAACTCGATGCCAGTAGAACGAAGCATGTTTAATCCTTTTATACAAATTACAGATACAGAAGTTTGTTTTTCTTGGGAAGGAAGGAAAATTGAGATACCTAGTCCTTTCATCACAAGAATGACATAAAAATTAACGAAACATTGCGCTTGGTGTTTTTAACACTGGAATGTTGCAACACACAAAGTTGTCTACTTTTTCAAGATGAGAATTTAAATTAATGAAAAAATATCCCATTTGACAGAAGACCACCAAAATCAATGTGTCAAACATATTCATGAATGTGTCTCTTTTAATCTCCAATATGGAAGAAGCACCATCAATCAATTTGGACTCCCTCCTGCATCCTTGAAGTTGATGTTTTTTATGTCGACAAAACTCAATAGGGGTTGTGTGTCAAATGACTAACTTCCATGGTGTTTCTATAAACATGTATGATGTGGGTTTTCAATATAAATGTTGCATAATGCAAGGTGAAAGGTGGGAATTTGTTATCTGCCTCGAAATTCGATGTATAAATCATTTCTCAGTCAACAGAAGTTGGTAAAATAAGCAATTAAAAACGTCATGTATTGGGTTAAGTTATGATCATTAATTTTTGTCACAGAAGAAGATTTACAATTATGTAGGTATTTGGTGTTGCAGCAACAATTTGAGTTTTCTGTTTTTTATACGAAAATTAAAATCGAGCGGGGGATTAATTGGTTGATATTTTGAAGTGTTGGGAAATTTTAAGAATTTGTATGGTTGTCATTCGAACTGGTTTCCAACATGTTTTTCGATATTCATAAATGTTGCTCAAGGGAAATGGAATGTTGCTAGAAAATGAGTCCTCATTATTTTGTGTTCATTCCTCTATCAAAAAGGATTTTAAAATATTCTTTAAGGAAATATATTGACATGTTGACAGTTTCTTTTCTGCAACAAAACAACCCAACAAGACAGAGGGAAAAACATCCATTGAACTTATAATAGAAAAGTTCACCACAAATAAAAACCCAATTACAGAAAATTGTCTCTCCAGAAAGCAAAAACATAGTTCTTCAACTCCGTCCGTCCATTGAGGCACACACAAAGTAAACAAATAATAAAAAAAGCAAAAAACCCTATTATTAAACAATTTCACGCATTTAAATCTACAATCCCTATTATAACCTCAAAGATCAATTGCACACGATGCCGTTTGCCTGGGTTTTTATACAACTGCCATCTATTCCAGAACTACCCACGTGTTGTAGGACGTAATCGTAGTCGTCGTCGTCGTCGTCAGCTCAATCAAAACCACTAGCAATTACTTTGCTTGTGGTCTCGGATCTTGGTGGTGGCTAATTTCTGTGTTTACCTACGACAGAGTGCGCGATACCTTTGCGCATTCTGTTCTATAGGGCAGCAATATACAGAAGAGGAAAAAAAATTATTGTGCGCGAATTGTCGCAATGCTGTACCGCAGCAATTTTGTGTCGCCCACACGCGCTACATTTACCGCGCTCTGTGCCATGCCATGCTGTCGATGGTGCCACTTCAACTCGCTATCATATTGGTGCATGCCACCAACCGAGAGCGTATCACAGTCACAGTCAACTCAATTGGCTGACAATCTGTTTAGAAGCTTGGACCGCAAACGTCGTAGTAGTCGCTGCCTCGTCGCAGTCGTCGTCGTCAGCGACAATCGTGTCTGATGCTGATTGCGAAAAGGCGCTGACATTTCGGGCCTTACTGAAACGAACGAAACAAACAGCAGGCCTTATGCCAATAACTGTCGTGTCACGCTAAAAACCAAAACATGGCAGCAGTTCCACGAGTGCGTAGAATGTACACAAACTCCTAGTGGGTCAACTAACGGAATTCATGGCTATAATTAGTCAGCCCACGATTAATGTCAACTTGAAGACTGTTTTTTTTGTATCGCTGCTCAGTAGATTTTGGGTAATTAGCAGTGCAAGGACTGAAGCTGAATTCGAGGCTATACGGGGAGACTAATTAAATGAGCATTTTTCATTTGCAGAAGGCGACTAGACTGTTCCTCCAGTAAAACTGACAAATCAATCAAAATAAAATCCCGAGAATAATGTGCGGTTTATCCACGCACAGAAGTCAGATGAAGAAAAATTGCAAACAGGAAAATAATAGTGGCTTCTGGAAGAAGAAGTGCGGTTTTGAAACGCAAATTTATAGTTGGCAATTGTATTGACTGAAAAAAAAATATTCGCTTTGCATTGCTATTAGCCTCAACGGCGAGACAATGCGTTAAAGCAGACTTTAAGCAATTTGGAAAAAAGTAAGCACTAGTCTCGACTGTCAAAACATTAAATATTTTACTAGGAAGTTGTTTAAATTGTCCTCGCTAGCCTTTGCTCATTTAACAACTATTTTTAAGCTTGATAGCTTTCTTGAGAGAAGTAGTTCGTTGAATTTGCGCAACATTTTCTTGTTCCGAAATCTTTATTTATGAAAATAAACGAACCGGAGACATTCCTTACTACTGTCGCATAATTTAGATGTCTTGTCAACGAAGTTTGGCCCTAAGAAGCCTTATTACCTATAGCAGCTACGTAGGACTTCGAAACAGTTTGTTGAGTTTTCGCATAATTTTCTGACGAGAAACTGGTTTCTGCTTAACTGGAAGGAGCGGAGAGCTGTCAAATACTTGTCGCATGTCTAAGCTCTAAAATAAAAAAGTTTGTATTATTGCCCAACTTGTTATAAAACTTGCATGAAGCTTCAAAGTCATTCGTTGAATCTATACTCATATAATTTGCTCAATGATGTTTATATGAAAACTTTACCAATTTATTAGTCTGTGGTATCACTGTCGCATGTCTTAGCTCCCATACAAACTATTTTATTGGTTTGAAAGCCTTGTCAAAGTCTCGGAGAGTCACTCAGAAGTGGTTCGTTGAATTTGCGAAACATTTTTTAGTTCCGAAATCTATATTTTTGAACACAAACGAACCGGAGACACGCCTAACTACTGTCGCATGGTTTAGATGTCTTGTCAACTAAGTTTGGCCAGCTATAAGAAGCCTTGTTATAGCAGATGCGTTGGATTTCTAAACAGTTCGTTGAGTTTCCGCATAATTTTCTACCGAAAAACTGGCTTCTGCTTAACCGGGAGTTTCGAAGAACTGTGAAATATTTGTCGCATTGCTAGCTGTATAATGAACAAGTTTGTATTATTGGCAAACTTGTTATAAACCTGGCACGAAGCTTAAAAGTCCTTCGTTGAATCAAAGCTCAAAATATCTGCTCAGGAATGTGTATATGAAAACTTTAAAACTTTATTTTTCTGTGGTATCGTTGTCGCATGTCTTAGCTTCCTTACAAACTATTTTATTAGTTTCAAAGCTTTGTTTAAGTCTCGGAATGTCGCTCAGAAGTAGTTCGATCAGAAGTTTTTTCCCGGAATTCGAATTCGCATCTACAAAATAAACAATCAATTTCACAATAGTCACACCACAAATTCTTCAATTTAAAACCTCCCGTAATCGATGTTACAGTTTTACCACAACACCAACAAAAAATTCAGAGAAAAACGTCAATTTGTTTAGGAGAGGATTGCGCAACATTCCGCATAAAACTTTTTTGTTTACCTATTATTACATTTGGCATTTCTATCTTTCCATGTGTATGACACAAAAAAAAGGACATTTCCAATTCGGTGTATATCAGAGGTGCGTTTTTGCGCTGACGATAGTTGACTATAGTTTTTGTGTCACAGTTTGACACACCAACCACTTTCAACTCACCTCCTGAGATGGATTGGAAATAGTTAGAGATAGTTACGATTTGACACATCAACACAGACCGCAAAAACGACAATTGTGATTACGAATCGTAACTATTGGCGTGCAAAAACGAGAAATAGTCAACCATTGTTGATTATAGTTGATTATAGTCAGCGCAAAAACGCACCTCAGTTCTTCACGCATGAGAGATTTTTTGTCGAAAATTGTTCATCATCAGAGGAGCATCGCCATCATCCTTTTTGCCACCAAATACAAAAAATGTTCAACTTTTTGTACAGATTTTGAATTTCCGTCTGCGGAAGTGTAAACTTTGATATACCCTGACACTTTTTTTGGTTTTGTTGGGCAAGCAGGTGAAGCGGTTTTGATTTTTTGCTTTTCTATCGGGTAGATTTTATTCGTCAGATAAAAAATAATTTGAAACATGTCCTCGCGTCAGTACACACATGGTGCCAGTGCCATGCCACACCATCGAAACCAGCCATCAATGTGTATTTGTTCCATTTTAATCAATCTCCATGACAGAACAGAACACAGCAGCACGAAAAAAAAGCAAAAAAAAAGACGAACCGAATGAAAATAAATCTTCAAAATGGCGCTTCAACAATCCAATCCAATCCAATCCAATTCGTTGAATATTTTTCGAAGCCCCCAACTTCTCACTGAATTCATTCATTCAGCATGAGCAGCTTTGACTGCTGACCACTTTCTGTTTGAACTTTGGATTTTCCATCAGACTTGCTGATGTTCGAGATTCGAATGTATATGTACTATATTGTGCCAAATGGCTGGAGGGAGTTTTTTTTCGTTGCTGTTTCGTACTTGGATGCAAAGTCTCCCTCTTCGATTCGGATACAAAAGGATAAAGGACAAAGGGATCAACAGACAATGAAGTCAAGCCAAAGCCAGTGTCGAGTCTCACTGTCAAATTTTACATACTTTTCAATTCACAATCCATTTCTGACCACAAATGAATGAATGGCCGGTTGGAAATCTTTCTCATTTTTTTTTAATTTTGAGAATTCCGAGTCTCTCTGGAGAACGATGACGACGAAACTTGTCTACACCCTTTTAAACCTATCGAACAGAGTGGTTTGGCCAGAAAAAAAAATTGTATATGGGTCGATTAATCCCCCAGGGAATGATCAATCAAATCAGGAAGGATTTGAGTTTTTTGCTCCTCTTCAACATTGGATGGACGCGCAAAGACTTAATGCTCATCCATAAATATCGAATTAATATTTCATCAAATTGAACCGTCCGTCGTCAGTTGGTCGTCGTCGTGAGAGTGAAGTTGACTCACGACGTTTTTTTTTCTGGTCGCTAGGAAGCTAATAAACGTTCAGGATGTCAAAAACCCCTCGCTGTGCTTAAATTGAGGAGGTGGTTTTCGGATTGCAATTATGATGATTATTATTGCCGCAAAAACGTAACCATTGTTGGCTAATAATATTTTTTCCGGGGGTTGATTGCGTTGAATTGAGTCAGGACAAGGACCAGTACGACGAGATAGATTACACACTCTGTTGAGGATTGATGCGGACAAGCAAGGCAAATACACACAATTTTTTTACTTCTAGCTACAGTTCTAGTCCCGCTGCTGGGTCTGTTTTATTAGTTTGTTGGTTTTCGGGATTAATTAGTGCAATTAATCTGCAGTTAGATGGGTGTAGGCGTATTAAAGGCGGAGAGATTTATTATGTTAAGCATATAACAGGAATGATTGGCATTTTGGTGAACTGGTTTTGGGGATCTGTTTACAAGTGGGTTTTGACTTTTATTCATGGAAACATGTCAGATTAAATTAGAGTCGATTTGATGAGCTTGTTTGATGTTAAGATTTGTTCAGAGCCTTGGAAGGTTTGATGTGAGACGAATTTGGCTGTAGTTTGCCGGTGTAACAATGAAATTTCGATAACATGGTCGATTCAAACGCCAAGGAATACAAGGAGACCTGAGTCAAGATATCGATATTTTCAGATTTTAATACCTAGATTTTTTTGTTGTATTTTTCTGTAAGGAACATTTTCGTTTTACATGAAGGGTGGAATAATGAATCGAGAGTTTTGTTCCGGTAGTAAATTTTTATCTATCAGTACGACCGAACTTATCGATTAAAGTAAGGCGATAAACAGGATAATAATCGGTCATATCATATCCCTTTTTTTTTTTTTTTTTGATAATATCGATAAACGTAATTCGATACCGGTTTTTAGGGAGAAGAATTTTTTCATACCAAGAAATCAGCTTCCTTTTAATCTAGTTGAAATATCGATACAAGAAATGTCGATAATAATTTTTAAAATATCGATAAACGTAATTCGATACCGGAATTTAGGGAAAAGCTAACATTTTTTAATACCAAGAAATCAATATATCGAGCCTTTTTCGATACCTTATGCCTTGATGAATGTTTTACAATAATTATCGATAAAACGACATTTTCCGATAGCCAATTTATTCAAATCAAAATCTCTATTGGATACTAGAAACAAAATCGATGTATCGAATTTCCCGCTGTCGTCTAGAATGATTAATTTAGAATGCAAATACCACGAAATTCATCAACGCAATACCTCACTTTCATCATAGGTACGAAGCTAATTAATTAACCAATCGTAGTGACTGAAAAGCTATCGAACTCTTAATTAACTCCGATTGCATTCAATCTAGTGGCATAAAATCAATGTAATCATCATGACCACGAAATTGTGTTCAAACTTATTTGTTTTAATCAAGTAAAAACAACACTGACAGCGTTCATTGGGATAACCATCAAAAGGACTACCTTCAGATTGACAGAATCTATGAAAATTAAACTTTTCGACAAACAAAACATAAAGAAAAAAGACTACCACGGCATAAAGTTTCCCAATGTCAAATGTCAGTCATTTGTGGCTCATTATTATCAGTTAATCAGGGTGGCCGCTTTTGTTATTATTATCATCGTATCATTTGTTGGTTGAACACGACAGACGGACGACGACTGGCACGTCGCTGATTGTCATTGGGAAAATCCTGTGAAACGCTTCCGGTTGTCAGATAAGACTCGCTCGACAAAAAATTTCATACAAAAATGAATTCCATCATCTCTCCGCCGAATCACTGTGTTTACACATCGTTTGGTTGTTGTTTACACTTTTTCGAACACAATATTATTGAGTTCGATATGGGTTGAGGAGGTCATAGTCCTAGATATCTACTGCATGCGATCGGGGAGCGAGAAAAGGGAATATTTATGTCATTTTGACATTTATTCAATCAATCTGACCACAAACATAGCCAGTGACATGACATAGCAAACAGTCGTATGGTTAAAAATCAGTCCACCCTCTAGAACAGGACTCCACCGACCGACCGGTTTCCTTCTGTTCAAGCGGAATGAGTGGCTGTGGGTAAACAGTACTCCTTCTCTTCTCATATTGTCGTCCTCGGTTATTGAAGCTTTTGAATTTTTAATTATAAACTCACATACCCCTCGAGCATGCGGGCGACAACAGCGGGTGGAGGTTCAAGTCCTTTCGAGAGGGCGGCTGGATGGCATTGTTTGCTGTTTACTTGTTACATGTTGTTTGTTTGACTTGACGGTGTCGTGTAGTTGAACAATGATAATGTTTGTTGACTTTCATTCACGAGATATATGTTTTGCTGGAAAACGTCGTATTTGTTGTTTTATTTCTGTGTGTTGTTTGGCAGGCCGTGTGTTTGCATTTCATTAAAAAATGTCACTGGAACAGTGCGGAGGAGCTATGTACATCTTTTGCAATCGAACCGAACAAGAACATCTGAATGACTTGAGGCAACAAGGAAGAGATGTTCTTTCTCCCGCTGTGACAGAATGTCAGGGAGTAAATTGATGTGTGACTTAGAGATGACATCGACAGAACACGTGGAGATCCTTGAGAAGATGATGATTATTTTGTTGTTTGTTTTGCATTACAGGCACTTAGAATGCGGTTACACAAAAGAGTTAATTGCGTTAAGGAATTTTAAAGGAAAGGATTACAAGGAAGCGCTTCCACAGGGCTTTACTAATCCCCTTTTCGATTTCTTCACATTCTCTACGGCAGAAAAAAGAGAATAGCATTTTTATCAAATTGCAATCGATTATCGAATCAACTCTACCCCATCCCCCGCGTAAGAGAAGAATAAAGCGCGTTGATTGGAAAAATGTAATTTCCTTGATTTTTCGTTTTGCTTCAACAGAACTGGATTGTTGTTCCGCCTCTTCACCTTAAATTAATTCGCTGCCAACAATCCTCACCGCAGAAGCCGATCAGAAATGGATAATGGTTGAGGAAACGAAATATGTGTGTGTGTGTTCGTTTATTGAAGAAAAAAAAATATTGATAACAATGAACTACAAATCCTTTCAGGACTCGTTTTTTTTTCTTCCTTGCTTCATTCACCCTGAATAAATGAAAAGATTGAGCTTCTGCGATAACGCATTGCTTCGTTCTTTCGAGGACTTCATCGGATTCAACCTCATCGAAACCACGACATAAGCTCCTCGTATGCAAAATATGTGCGAAAAGAGAAGAGAAAGAGACAGAGAGAGAACGAAAAAAATGACAACAGAATAAAGAAAAACCAACAAGCAAATGAAAATGTTTTCATCTCATATCCAATTGCATATAAGCCTCGCAACAACAAGGATATCGAATTGGTTGGTTTAAAGGACCTCTCCTCGCCATATTATATCAATTGGAAACGTCTCGATTCGAATGACTTTTTCAATGGCATGGCAAATGTCTGTAGAAAGAGTGAATCCTTCCAGCAGTGCGGTTCGGTCTCGGTCTCGGTGTATCAAAAATAATTCGCTAAGCCTGCGTGCGGCTTTTATTGAATAGGAAGCTTTATTTCATCCGCCGCTGAGCTGAAGCCTCTTTTTTTTTTGTTTTCTCACCGAAGTCCAAGGCCGGCAGCAACAGGATACTCTTTTTTAATCAGAAAAGACAAGCAAATAGAGGATATTGAAATGGCTGAAAAAGTGAACACTTGATTTAAACTTCTTATTTCCGACAGTCACAAACCTGCCAATATGCTATGGAAAAAAAGGAGCCCGTATCGTACCTTGCTTCAAAAATTCACCTGTCGAAATTTGTTCCCTCCACAACTGCTTTAAGCTTTTAATTCAATTCTGCAACAATTCAACCCCATAAAACCGATCTCTTAATGTAAGTGACCATGCGACATAAAATGCGCTTCCTTCCACCTTGTTGCGTAAACAAAACGCAAATTATCCCTTCTTAACAACCGACTAGGTTTTCCTAAAAGCCCACATTTACCTTTAATCTCATAGATGGATGTTGTTCTTGTTGTTGTGTCAACCAAACCAATAATGTTGCGGCAAGTTGCAACCCCTCGGACAAACCGCAATCTGGCCAAGACCTTACAACCGCATAATCTAACCGCACAAAGACAGCAAACAGCAGCCACCGCAGCACGCACTTGCACCCACAAACAGAAGCCGCAAGCAAGCCAAAGAGGAAACATCAGTCAAGAATTTTTAAATGGAAACACGAGGGTGGATTCGATATACAAACGACTTTCAATGGCAGTTAACAGTTCTTATGTGACGATTGAGGGTTGCTTACCAAAAAAAAAATTGTTCTATATTCAGATTTCGCGAATTGCCCTCGAGAGTACGTGAAAGTGGGTGATGATGAGGAAATCAAAAAATTTCATCCTGGATGTTTTAATTTAGATATCGAAGGACAATGAGGACATTAAGAAAATTCACAAACATAAAGGTTGAGGGCTAGCCCGATATGTCACCCCTGCTGCTGCTTCGATCATGCAAAATTGCACTGATTTTGGTTTTTTGCAAGAGACCACCACATTGTCCTTCTTCTTACAAAAAAAAAACATGTCCTTGGAGTTTGATTTCAATGTGTAATTAAATTTACATATGTCACAATTTTTTAAGCATTTGAAATTTGAAACAGATTCAAAGGGATGAACGAATGAAAAGACTCTTAATGCGATTCATTAATGGATTTTTGTGACTTTAAGGACATCATCGCATCATTTTTGAAGTAGTTTTGAATATTCTAAATCAAGATAGGTAAATTTCGAGAGGGTTTTGAATATTTATGAACAGATTTTGAAGAACAGTGGTAAAGGGCTAATGGATCTGGAGTTTTAAAGTTCATTAGAAGGAATTTCAAAGGACCTTACAATTTGTAAGACGAGAAGTAATATTTGTAACCTGCATTGAAGAGATTCAAAGGATAATAAAAACAGTGAGTCAAAAAGCAACAGTTTTTGGAAACTTAACTCGATTTACATTTTAAAGAAATGGTCGCTAGCAAAATGGAAAATGTCATTTCATGGAATTTAGAAGAGTTATTAAAATTTCCAAATTTGAATCCTTAAAATAGGCCACAGTTTAATATGTACACATGTTCCTACCGATGATGCTGAGGAGTCAAGCAAGGAGGATTTTTACCACTTCTTGGATAGAGCCTACCGAGCCAGTCCAGATTACAACGTCAAAATCTAATACAGCTAGTTCAACGCAAAAATCGGGAAGGAAGACATCTTTGGCGTATTAGTTGGAAAGCACAGCCTCCACTAAGTTACAACAGATAACGGCTTCCGACTAAACGACTTTGCTGCAGCTCGTAATACAGTGGTTAGTAGCACTAGCCTTCCAAGAAGAAAGATTTAAACAGCAACCTGGCAATCTCCGGATGGTCGAACCGCCAATCAAATCGACCATGTCCTATCCTAATCGACGCAAGACATGCATCCAACATTTTAAACAAGCGACCTTTCCGAGGAGCAAATGTCGACTCTGACCACTTTCTGGTAGTGCCAAAGTTTAGAGCTCGATAGCACCTGAGTGAGAAACTCTCCGCCTTACTCCCAAATTCCACAGACGTAAACACCTTGTGGAACCAGTATCGCGAAATAGTTTTAAAAAAAAGAACCCATTGTATGATGATGAATACGCGTGATTGAGAAGAGAGACGGAAAAGGAACGTTTGCAGATGCTGCAACAGAAAACAAGAGCAGCAAGAGAAGAGTAAATGAGAAAAAGATTCTGCGAAGGAAGAATAAAGCATCCGCAGTCTCCATAGTCTCTCAAGTGCCAAGAACAGCACCCGACGATTCTTTAAAAGATCGAAGCAATTAGCTTCTGGTTTCAGAACCGGTACAAAGGCTCTTCGAAACAGTGAAGGAAACCTTGTCACCGAAGCAATGTGTTTAGATGTTTTCAAGCAGCAATTCGAGCAGCTGCTGAATCCGCGTAATGTCGATTGAAGCAATGCCGAAAGAGAAGCAAGACCAGCCAATGAAGACCCATCCCAGCTTCCGTGCAGAACAGGTTGCAAGCGCCATCCAAAAGCTATAAAATAACAAGTCTGCCAGATCGGATGGCATATCTGCAGAACTCTTTCAATATGGAGGAGGTATTTTGATGAGCCGCATGCACCAGGTCGTAAACAAAGTGTGAGAGGAAGAATTCATGCCCTCTGACTGGCCTATAACTATAAGCTCCTTCTACAAAAAAAGGGTGATCCTATGTCATGCAAAAACTATCGAGGCATATCCTTGCTTAATTTTGCATACAAAATCCTATCCAAGGTATTGCGTGAGGGTCTTAAACCGTTCTGCAACACAATATCCGCACGTACCAGTGTGGCTTTAGGCCAGGCAGAACAACGATAGCCCAAATATTCACACTAAGGGAAATCCTAGAATAGAATATCGCGTCGCCACCATCTTTTCATCGACTTCAAAGCTGCTTATGATAGCATCCACCGCCAAGGGCTTATGATGGCGATGTCGGAATTTGGGATCCTGAACAAACTGATCCAGCTGTGCCGCATGATGTTTAACAATTTACAGTGTAGTGTAGAAATGGGTAACAGCTCACCTGAGTTGTTTCAAACATGCGGAGGGTTTAGAGAAGGAAATGCGCTGTCATGTGACTTCTGTAACATAGTCCTTAAGCAGATAAAGCGCAAGGCAGATGTGAGCACGGAAAACACTATCTTCAACAAATCCACAACAAGGACCAAGCGACTGCGGATGCCAGAGGGCTTGGTTTTGACGACTCTAGAGTGCATGCGAGGGAACATTCCCGATGGAATGCTGCAATGTCTCAGGCTGATATCCTGCATGGGTTGGGAGCCGGTTAAGTATCAATTGGCAAAAACCCCAAATTAACGAAATTAAATAGATTCATACCTTAATCTCATTTTTTTGCATTTTGGAAATGGGAAGTTTGGGGTTTTAAACATTGACATCGTGATTAATGAGTCATGAAATACTGAAAGAGTATGAAATTTTTGGGGACATTTTTCATGTCACATGTGCCAGAATCATAACCCTGTACCTCTAGGTAAGCTCTTCTTGTCACAATCCATCATCGTTTCCAATTAGATCACACACAAAACATCCCGCAGAACAAGTCTCATTATCTCAAAGGACATGAACACAATGATATCAATTTTCAATAGTGTTCACACTCTCTCGCCAGCGAAAGTCGGTGGCATGTTTTTCGAAAACAAAACAAAACAAAAAAACCTCAGCTTAATTTTCGAAAATATCTCTTTCAATATTTCGCTATATCATAATCCACGGAACGCCAACACACCCACAACACAACCCCAAAACAATATAATATCACATAAATTCGGCCTGTGTCGCATTAATTAATTTCGTTACAAAATTGTTTCCCCGAAAAGGATTAAATACCACAAAAGGCACATCAGCAGTTGCACCAAAAACTTTTAAATGCGAAACCTTCAAAGGGACAACTCACACCTAACTTTTGCTCTGTTCTCTGGGGGTTTGGGGGGGATAGCATGGCATGGCAGACTCATCAAATGGTCGCACATTGAAATTATGAGCCTTTTATCCCACACACAACCCCCACCCCCTTTTCGCTCTCTTTGTGTAACAAGAAATCCAAATTAATTTACTATAATAATTTAACTAACATGCAATACGCTGAATATCAGAGAGATGCCATCCTTTGGGATTTATAGACAAAATGGAGTAAGAAGAATCCGTTTCCGTTTCCGTAATTTGCATAAAATTTGGTAAATTACCTGTTGCCAGAGTTGTCGCTGTGTTGTTACCGTGTCGGTGAGCACACTGCGGTGCCAAACGGTAAAAGGATCTCCGAATCGGATTTTACTTTGAAATCATGTAATTGAGTGTAATTAAAGCCTTTCGCATAGCTTGCGGCGTTGATGATGGTGACATCAAGGGTTGGAGACAATCGCGAATCTTTGTTCTGATACTAATGTTGATGTTACTCATCATCTCATACCGGCCAAAGGATTGCGACGCACCACGGTGCGTGAGCTTGATGATGATGATGGTGTTTGGTTTTAGTTAAGCTAGCGTTAATTTGATTCCCAGTGGCGATGTTGTGGCGGCGGTGTTTTATCATTTTTGACTGTGATTTTAATGACATCAACACCGGGTTTTTATATCCTTTGGGCGGTTTCAAGTGTATTAATTAATATCCACTCACACTTTGTTGTTAGGTTAAAAAACAAATTCAAAGTTTTCTAAATCAATTAGGCCAACATAAGGGCGTGATTATTGAGGGTTTCCAAGAAGACAAAGTGAAGAGGTAAACGATCAAAGGATTGAACTAGAGAAATTAGTTTTGATATCGTTGATGGTGGCAGTTACAAGTTTGTGGAGATTAATTATTTATGTTGTTTTCTTTTTCGGACTTTCTCGGTTTTTTTGACATAATATAAAAAAATGTATTTTTTGATTTTTTGTTCAATTACTTTCAATCAACCGGTATTTTTAATAAAATCGCTAATTGGTTTAAACTGGTTCGTGTTATGCATTTTTAGGAGTAAGGGCCTTATTTTTCGGAGTAAAAAACTCTAAAATTAGCACTTTTTATTTTTGTTCAAGCATTTCGGATAGAGCCTTTTTCAAGAACATTTTTAGTAAACAGGTATTGAGTAAAAATTTAGTTTTGAGCATAAAACCAGAACTTATCGAACTCCGAAAATCAATTGTTTCAATTTTTACAATGGATAATCCTTACACTCGACCAAAATCTCTTTTCTACAAACAAAAAAAGCCACATGTGGGAGATTTATAACCATAATACCACTGCCGCAGGGCGGATGATTTGTAAATCAACTCACATTCACTTAAGTTCAAACATAATTCATTTGGGAACTGGAGTTTTTTTTTTGCGCCACTTTGTGACGAGCACAAACACAATATGCGTAACCAATAATTTGTGAGTCACGCGTGATTTACGACCGCGTGCCGCAAAAAAAGGCTTCCCTGGCAAAAAAAAAAATAAAGCAGAACTCAAGACCTACCACATGTGTGTCAGATACCGTATTTTTTGGTTATTTCAACACATTTGTACTTCCTTTTCGTTTCTTCGCACATCAACTAAAAAAGTTTAAATGAAAAAAAAGTGTACCCACGTAATGAAAAGTTTTCAATTTCGCCCAAGACGTGGCTACTTTGTCGCTTTTGGTTTTGGTTCATTGATTGTTGTGGGAGATACACAACTGTAGCGGAATTTTATACAATTCAAAGTTGCAACAGGGAAAAGAGAAGAGGAATTGTATGAATTTTGCTTCGCATACCAATTTTCAAAGAGTATTGTCGCACGTAATTTTTTAAAGAACCTAACAAGACCACCCCAGATGTTATGTAACCCTAAACAGACTTAACCCAATCCGCCCACACTCCATGAACATAAATATCAAATTTAAGGCAAAATATCAATATCCACTTTGCGGAACGTGAATTGAATAAATAAATAAGTTTAACTCGACACAAGTCCTCTAATTCTAGATGGGGCAGTTTTTTTCTTACTGAATCTGGAAAGGGACAAATGAAAATTCTCAGAGACAAATTTTCTACAATTTCACTTCATAAATTGTCGTGTCCTTCGCCGTCGACGACTTTCGGAAGGGATGCTGTTTTTTTTTTAAATAGTGTAGTAAAAGTAGTTGGGCCGTCTGTTCTTAAACAGTGGGAATATGTACAATTGACATTCTGTCCAACAACGGCTTTTATCTACGTCGGCGTCGGTCGGTTGAATATTTTGCTCCCACATGTCCCACTGTAACATACCGATTGCCCCTGTCAAATGAAGTTATCTCTTACTTTAGGAAAACAATCTGGTTCGTGTTTTATTTTTGTGATGATTTCTTATGCTGCGTTTGGTTACTCGTAGTTTTGTTCAAAGATGTTTTCATTAAATTTGTATTTTATGCAAACAATGTTTTTGGCGAAAATTTCCACAAGGGGACGATATTTTGTGCGCTTTTTGGAGGGGGAAGATAAGAGTTGTAGGCACAAAGGATGCTGTACAAGCTGCTGGTTAGAACTCATTTTGTTTCATCGACCAAAAAGACAAATGACATCTTTAAGAAGCTAACAGACAGGGAGGGCGGGATTATTTAAGGGAAATGCTGACTTTGGTTCACGTTTTTCACGGGTCCTATTTTATTTGTTCTTTGAATTAGTTAAGTTTTGGTTGAATCTTTTTTCAACAAACTAGAATTCGTTTTAAAATCGTTAATTTATAAAAGTATAGTCATGTTATAGTGTATTAAGAGTCTTTCATTTTGAAGGCTTTCAGCTGAAAATCTTGATTTTTTCAATTAATTTCGAAGAACAATTGAAATCAAAAGAGTTCTCGACGAAACTTATTAAAAATAAGTCTGTATTTCTTAAAGAAAAGTAAGGTTATAGAACTCCGAAAAATTAACTTTTTTTACTGTGGGAAAAAACTCATCAAGCAAACATCTGATAGAAAGGAAAACATTTTGACATTTCTTTACATCTTTTGGTTAAAATCAAATTACACTCAAGGAACTGTCTTCCAACTTACAGTTGTGGGTATTTGAACATAAACATTGTGCTTCTCCTTCTCAGTCTCAAGAACAAGACAAGTAGGAAACAAAAAAATTGAAAATCCACTTACTCAAGACTTATAAACCTTGCACCGCTACCGGTTCTCCCTTGTATATTGAAAGACTACAAAATGTTAAACGTTCATTTCTTAGACAACAATTGTACAATTCAAAAGTAAATATATGGCTTCACTTATTATCCTTAACGTCTTACAAATGGGGAAACATAAAGAAGGACGGATATACGCCTAAGCCGCCATCGAACGTTTTGGGGGGAATTTCTGCCTAAAGGACTTTCGACTTTCCTTTCCGAAAAGGAAGTGTCTATTAAAATGCAAGAAAACATGATGTGTTCGTTGGTAGTTAAGTTATACAAGAGTTTTGGAGAGGATACGAGTTTCACAACTAACAAGATGATCAAAATGTATGCAAAGTGGATTTATTGAGCCGAAAGGGAATGTACACAGATTTTTTGTGTGTCTTAAGGTATTCAGATTAAAGGAGAGGGGGTAGCTTAGGGTTGTCGTGGCTTAGGAGGGAATTTAAATTGAAGGTGATAAGTTGATGATTAGATTGGATAAATAGTCCTTTGGGGATAAGAAGTTATCAGAGGATAGATTTGTAAGAGATAAACGTCATCAATAAGGTCTATAATTCCTTTTCACTGGATTTAGTTTCCTAATCCTTAATGCAAGTAAGACAAGAAGGGAAACAAGTTGACTTCAAACTGTCTCTTCTTAGCATTCAGAGAGTCTTGAGGATTGTAGGATTATGGAAACTAATAATTGGCAGAAGCAAGAGCGAAAGTTATTTCGTGCTTTGGGAAATCACAGACCCATCTTTCATAATTTTCAACCACTCAAGGGGTTTTTTGTACCCTTATTATACCAGAGACACAATGAGTGCATTAGGAATGATAGAAGGAAGAAGGTTTTGGTGTACAATGGTCTTGAATTCCTGAACATTGCACTTATTGGGAAAGACACATTGTGTAAGAGAGTTCTACATTCGGGTAGTTCGGCTAAAGAACGATTTTCTATACTTGAGAGTACGTCCGAAGTTGGGCTCAAGGGTAAACTCATGGGCATTCCTTGAAGCGCGGGTATTACGGACGAATTGTTTAAGGGGAGGAATGCAACTGGCTATTTCGTTAGAGCACTTACCGTAGAAGTAGGAAACGATTGAACAATCAGAGACACGAGCGTTACGACGATGATCTAACGAAGTGAATGAGTAATTGATGTCTCTATCAGCTTCAGCAAGCATTTAAAGAGCTTTTATTTGCTGGAGCTCTTATGGAGCTGGAGCACCAGCCCACACATAAACTTTTCGATCGATCCACAAAAGTTGGACGCAGTGATGCACTTGTTGATGCAAGTGCCACTCATGGACAGTGGCAAAGGGACTTTACCTCGCTTTAACGATACAAGGTAGCATTGTGCTTTCGAAGCATTAAACTTCAGAAAATGATGAGCTTATCATTTTTTGCCGTTGCAGTCCCACATGGAAGAAACAAGAATTGCTCGTGAGTTCTACGAGCAAAAGAGGAGAGAGGAACACCGGCTTCTCAAGAGAAAAAGAGAGAGCATGATAAGCGTCAGATCGAGGATGTTGAGAGAGCCAACAGAAGGAATGAAATTTGGAGGATTTACTGGTATGTAAAACAGCTGGCTCAAGGACATCGAGCAAGAACCGATGCCTGCAAGGGGACATCAAAGGAGAATCGCAGTCGATGTTGGGGATTTGGAAAGACCACTTTTGTAAACTATATAACGGCGACGACGGACACAATCCCGACGTCAGGCAGGAGCCATTCATTAGACACGATGATAGCGAACAATTCCGTCAATGTGACCTAGCCGATGTGAAAACAGTAATATAACGGCTGAAATCCAACAAAGCCGCTGGAGCAGATGGTCTATCTGCCGAGCTGTTCAAAGCAGAAGGTAACGATATAGATAGGAGCATGCAGCAAATCCTCTGTAAGATATCGTCGGAAAAATGCATGCCCAATGAATGGAACCTCAATATTGTTTGTTCGATCCTGAAGAAGGTAGATCCTCTAAACTGCGCCGATTTTAAGGCCGCGCATGACAGCATCTACAGAGACGACCTGTATAAAGATATGTCTAGTTTTGGCATCCCTGCCAAGCTCTTCCGCTTGTGCAAAATGAGGATGGAGAACTCCCGCTGCGCCATCAAGGTTGGCAACGAGCTTACGGAATCTTTCGATGTCAAAAAAGGAATCAGACAAGGCGATGCACTGTCATGCGATTTCCTTAACATCGTTTTTGAGAAGATAGTGCAAAACTCCACCGTCAACACCAGTTGCACTATCTTCGAATAGTCTGCAGAAGCATAAAACTTCGAGGTAGTAGTTAGTCTTCCTAGCCTACGCTATAAACACGGGCAATAACAAACGCCGAGATCATACGAAAAATAACTCTTGCTAATCGCTGTTTCTTTGGGCTAAGAAAGCAATTGAGTGGTAAAGCCCTCTCTCGATCAACTAAGGTAAAACTGTATAACACCCTCATCATCCCACTCCTGCTATATGATGCAGAAGCATGGATTTTGACAAAATCGGATGAATGTGCGTTAGGCTGTTTCGAGAGGAAAGTTCTTCGGGTCATCTTCAGCCCCGTGTGCATTGATGGGGAATGGAGAAAACGATTCAACAACGAACTTTACGGGTTGTACAACGACACGGACGTAGCCAAAGGGTCAAGGTCCAAAGACTCAGATGGCTCGTTCATTTAGAGCGGATGGACACCAATGCTCCGGCCCGGAAAGCCTTCGACACTATTCCCGAGAGACGTGGAAGAAGAGGAAGACCGTGACTCAGGTGGCACACGCAAGTGGAAGGGGACCTCAATCAACTTGGCGTGAAAGACTGGAGACAGTTAGCTAGGGACCGAGCTGGCTGGCGGAGACTATTGCTAGAAGTCCAAGTTCACAACGGACTGTAGTGCCATCTTAAGTAAGTAAGTAAGTTACGCATCCGAAGAGGAGAAATGTTCGATTTTTCAAACAAGAGTTCATAAAATTGTTTAACCCCAGTCCAAAGGACCGACACCGACGTCAATTATATTTCCGTCCCGGAAAGCGTGTCACACATGGCTTCTTAGTAAAATATTTTCGGGCTTTCACAAACAATAAGCAATTCCTGATCGCCTTCAACCCCCAATCAATCTGATTCACAATAGAAAAGTTGACCCAAAAGTTTCCATTATTATTCTTGTTCTAATCATTTATATAGAAAATCCCATCAGCAGCACCGAAAAAGTCCTTGTCCTGTCTCAGAACTGTCTCTTTCCACCCACAACCCAAATACTTCATGAAATGAAGAAAAAGGATATGTGTGTTACGAGAAGTGTAAAGTTGCAAAAGTTTATACAATGAGCGTAAACTTTGACACATCCCAGAGAGTTGACACTATCCAGCAGTAAGGGGACATTTCAAAGATTTCTGCTTTCGTCTTTGGACAGACTTTGAAAACTTCCTAAGAATAACAAAAACTCAACCGAACTGACAATGAAGTGTTGTGAGATAGTGCGAGCAAAGGATGTGACTTGACATCAAATCAAGTCAATCGATAAATCAGTCGACATGCGTCTGCTTTCGAGAAATGCAATGTTTGCAGACTTGAATTGAGGAATGCACAGAAATAGAATTGATGCAGCACAGAAGGTACTAAATAAATTGACTTAAATTGGCAAGGGCTCTTATAGATGCTCTTTTAAACAAAACAGACGAAGACAACTTTCTCCAGTCACACTCCTGATGATGGGAGAACCTTTGAACCCATCCATTACTATTGTGTCGTTTACTGGCTTAAATGTGTCGTGCATGCAACTCAGCTCATGAAACGAGGAATGCCTTAATGCGCGCCCTAAGTGTTTTATGACAAAAACAAGACTGCAGTGTCAGGATCTTAATAAATATTTATGGCATGTGGAATGCGTAAACAAGCGCAAGATTCTTCTTCAATTCGAGACGAAAGACAAAGAAAGTCCATCTCTATAATATATTTTGTGGACCATTTCTCTGACCATTTCTCTGATGGGAGTTTTTATGATGCCACAACGCACTCTAATAGTTAATGATGGAGCACTTGTGGAAGCGGTGGCGGGTGGCGGCTACTTAATTGCCATTAGCAGGCTTCGCATATTACAACTTCAGCTGTGTGTATGATGACAACTTGTGGCTTGGACACTTGATGCGTCCTTAATTACTCGAGAGATCTCTGGAGTGTGTGGAGTGTGGCTCGCGCTGAAGCTAATTAACCCCAGAGTCGGATAAAGTGCCTCGTTTACAGTCGACAGAGTGAGAGTAAAACCATAAAAAGTCGGGTGGGTCAAGTTTTGATGATGCCTAAGGCAGTGGGCGATATGTTTTGCACTTGAGTGCGTTTTGCGTTCCATTTGTTGCATGGAAAAAGATGGGGACCATCTGGTTTGTATATTCTCCAAGAGACAAGATGATAATGATGATAATTCGATGTTCTTTTGGGGGTGACGAATTCTCCAGCTCATGACAATGCGATGATTATCTGGTAAGAGGGTCTTACACGCCAAACACATGTTTTTTTCTGTTGGGTTTTTGTTTTTGGGAATGAGATGATGTTAATGGAAGCATTGTTGCATGTTGTTTAATGGAGATTTAAATCATTTGCTTGATGATCTTAAGTCATCGGGGTTAATTGGTGTTTTGGTTATTGCAAAATGCCACCAGAAGCAGAATGAGTCCTGTGCTGTTTTGGTGATGCAAAATACTTATGGAAATCAACACGATTGTTGTTGTTCAATCTAACAACAGTTTTGAAGTCTTACAATATTGTACGAGCTCCTCGACAAGACATACGAGCAATGCCCTAGCTTCGAAGTTAAGATCGTCTTAGGAGAATTTAACGCCAAACTATAGGAAGAGAGGACATCTTTGGTGGAACAGTCGGAAAATACAGCCTGCACGAAAAAACATCTAATAAAGGATTAAGGCTTATCGATTTTGCAGCGGGGCGAAACATAGTAGTAGCAAGTACGCGTTTCCCACATCTCAACATCTACTGGAGGTCTCCAGACCAATCGACCGTCAACCAGATTGATCATATTACGATCGACGCAAGACACTCTTCAAGCATTATTGATGTCCGAACCTTCCGAGGGGCCAACATCGACTCGGATTACTACCTCGTTGTTGCCATGGTAGTGCAGCGGATATCTCGACCAAAGCCAAAAACAGGAAGTGCTAGAAGAAAGTATGACGTCGGACGGCTATGATCGCAAGAGATCGCCAGATCCTTTTCCGGTCAAGTGTCAAGTATCCTTAGGCTAGGCGCATATTGATCCGCGTTCGACACGAGTGACGCTACACAGCACAGCACTTGTTTTTGTAAACAATATAAATAAACAGGACAACGCATATTGATAGAACGACACGACATGACTTGACGTGCGTTTTCCGGAAATCGCGTGACACAGTGATCGAAACACAGTTTTCCTTGCGCGACTGCCACGAGTTTGTTTTTTTATGTCGAAAATAAAATAATAAATTGTCGTTGGGTTTGAAAATTAAAAACAGTTTCCTTTTTTTTGTAATTAATTGTTTGTTTTCAAAGTTTATTTCAATATTATTAACATGGCAGAAGAAAAAGTAATTGAGCTTGTGAGAATCCAAAGAGTCCTCTACGACACAAGTCATGCAGACTACATGAAATCAAAGTTAAAGACCAGGATTTGGAGCGATATATGTACATCCATCTGAGTAAATAGATTCTTTAATAATCTCATGGATTTCCTTAAACTGCTCTCGAGTCATTCTATAGAAGTTGATGAATATCTGGTAACTCCAATGTCATTTAGAACTGTCCGTGGCTTTTTCTTTTTGAAAGCTATTTTGCATTCTGGGATTTGAATTTTTTGGTCTTCAAGGAAATTAGCAAAAGTTTTTCCTCCTCGTATTCATCCTCAGACTCAGAACTCAAAAAATTCAAAAAATAGTTAACTTTTGACAAATTCATTGCGATATTCTTGTCCTGCTTTATAATTTGTGATTTTATTAATATAGATAGGTATGTATTTTGACACGAGACACGCGAATCAATTTGCGGAGAACGGCATGACATGTTTCTATAATCATGTCGTGCGACAGTTGTCAGGTCATGTCACACACCTTAGACGCGTCCCAATATGCGCCTAGCCTTATGAGAAGTCCGAACCAGTGGCAGAATTTCCAGGAAGCCATTAGGGATGCTGCCTCTGATGGGTTTCACGCGGCCACCTCAACCCCTGGTTTGATGAAGAATGCACAGGTACATGCAGCCAAGCAAGAAGCATATAAAGCAGCGCTGCACAGGAGGACGAGATCAGCTTTAGAGCTCTACAAGCAGAAGAGAAGAGAAGAGCACAAGCTTTTCAGAAAGAAAAAGAGAGAGCATGAAAAGCGATCGATTGAGAATGTTGAGAGACTGAAAAACAGGGGGCAGATTCTGTAAGGCGAATTCAAATTATCGTTTTCGCACAATTTCTTTCGTTTTTGAAAAACGAACGTTCGCTTTCGCTTCGTTTATTACAGAATCTGGCCCCAGTAATGAGGTTCGGAAGTTTTACCAAGAGGTAAAACGAACTGAAGCCTGTAAAGACCAACAGGGAAATACCGTAGTAGAGTCACAATCAATTCTGGGGATTTGGAAGGACAACTTCTGCAGACTGTACAACGGCGATGACGAATCAAATTCCGCTCTCAGGCAGAATGAACCATTAAATGAAGACGAAGCAAGCCAAGATTTCCGTCTACCCGACCTTGAAGGAGTGAAGATAAATAGTAATATCTAAGCTTAAGAACAACAAAGCCGAACTCTTTAAAGCAGCCGGCGGCGATGACTTGGTAAGGAGCATGCAACAACTCAACTGCAGAATATGGTCGGAAGAGAGCATGCCCGATGAATGGAACCTCAGCATTGTTTGCCCGATCCTGAAGAAAGGAGACTCTCTAAACTGCCCAAACTATAGAGGCATCAGCCTCCTTAACATCACCTATAAGATCTTTTCTGCAGTACTATGTGAACGCCTGAAGCCGTTTGTGACCAAACTGATAGGTCCATATCAGTGTAGCTTTAGACCAGGAAAGTCCACCATCGATCAAATATTCACATTTCGGCAGATCCTGGAAAAAACTCAAGAACTCCAAATCGACACCTACCGTCTTTTTATCGATTTTATGACAGAATCTATAGAGAAGAACTATATAAAGCAGTTTTGGCAACCTACAAAACTCATTCGTCTGAGCAGGATGACAATGGAGAACTTACGCTGCTCGGTAGCGACCTCACCGACGCCTTGGATGTCAAAAAAGGCTTTAGACAAGGTGATGCACTATCATGCGATTTCTTTAACATCATACTGAAACGAATAGTGCAGAACTCCCGCGTCAACACTAGAGGCACTGTCTTCCAGAAGTCTGTCCTACAACCCACGTATGCTGATGACATCGATATCAGTGATAGAACGCAGCGTGATGTCAACAGTGCTTTTGCGAGTATACAGAGGCTTAAGAAATGGATTTAGCGGTCAATGAGGGCTTAACAAAGTATATGCAGTCATCAAGAAAGTACACCCAACACCGACATCTTGGACAAAACGTCACGATAGACACATAATATGTAATCTGAGGTAGTAGAGGAGTTTGTCTATGACATCAGCGCCGAGATCAGAAGGAGAATAACTCTTGCTAATGGCTGTTTCTTCGGGCTAAGCAATTGAGTAGTAAAGGCATCTCCCGAACAACTAAGGTGACGCTCTATAAGACCCTCATCATCCCAGTTCTGCTGTATGGTGCAGAAGCATGGGCCCTGTCAAAAACGGATGAGAGCACCCTAGGCCGGTTCTACGAATATCTATGGCCCTGCCTGCATCAACGGTGAATTGAGGAGAAGATTTAACCACGAACTGTATGGGCTGTATAGCGACACTGACATAACTAACAGAGTGAAGGTCCAAAGACTCAGATGGCTTGGTCACGTGGATTGGATGGACACCTATGCTCCGGCCCGTAGTCTTAGAATCCACCCCAGAGGGACGACGCAGTAGAGGAAGACCAAGACTCAGGTGGCGCGCGCAAGTTGAAGATGACCTCAACCAACTCGGCGTGCGTAACTGCAGACAGCTAGCTAGGGACCGAGGTGGCTAGAGGGGTTTGTTGGTGGAGGCCCAAGTCCACCTCGGACTGTAGCGCCACCTTAAATACAAAAATAAATACAAATGCAATATTCTTGCTCGATTCCTATTAATCGTTTCTGAACAGTAAAAAACATAACCGCTTTTATGGAAGGGAAAGCCTCCAAATGACTTTCATCCTTGGGACCATAAAACAAATCAGTTGCCACTGAAAGAAAAATGTGGGAACCCATTACTTCCGCTAATGTCCATCATTCAAAACTTAATTACTCCTTTTGCCACATTAATTACTTGCCAAAAGAACAATTAATGCAGTTCCCTTATCTCCCAAACGACCATTAAATAAAACTCGGAATTATTGCTTCAAAAACCGACCCACAAGATCGAAGGAAAGCCAAAATATACACAAAACATTAAACACTATAAACAAAATGCTACCAACAACAAAACAAAAAATTCAATCAAACAAAATTACAATCCGCTTTATTAACTCTTGCATTAAGATTTGAAAGTTTCAGAAAAAAACATGGAAAAAATATTAAAAAAGGATTAACCAAGAGTGTGGGAAGCGACAAGGACAAAGAAAAGGGTTCACCGTTTGGCGGAGTACCACAAACATTATAAATAATTTATCTTAAGGATATTACGCCGCCACCACCGGAGAGAATAGGAAAGGAAATATCCTGCCTGGCGCCATCCAAACAGGATGTCAGTCTTCCTTCCATCTCAATACTATAATAATTGTCAAACAAAAAGATCTTCGCTTGCGAAATTAGCCATTACAAGGATTCATTTCAATCGCGAATGGCTTTGTTCTTTTTTTGAGTTCTAAAATCAGATTATTAACTCAAAATCAACCCCATCAAGCTACCATCATTGAAGGATTAAAGGAAACGAAAAAAAAGCCATCAAAGTTCCTTCAAATGACAATAATCCAACATGATTGTCTTTTGGGTCGGTAGAAGAGTCGAGGAGGTCCTCTTTTTTGTGTTTGGATAATTGGTAATTTGCTGACGTTTATTTTTTAGACTTTCTTCAAATATTTTTTATCGTTGAGTCATCAAAATCGTAACAGGTATTTCACCTTTCCTCTTTGTTGTTCGTCCGCCCTTTGCGATATCATACGACAGCGGTGGCGGAGCGGCGGCGTTGAAATTCATATCCCGTGAAATCCTGTTGATCCTTTTTTTTCGTTCTCTTTCCATTAAAATTCAATTCACAATCTAATTACACGGAAACTTCAAATGGCTTTGGCTGGATTTTTTCCATAATTTTATTGCATAACCTTTAGGATTATGTGCTTTTTTACCCCCGACGTGCGTTGTGGTGTTCCTGTACTTTAACCGCTCCATCATTGAACGAAGTGCTTCCGACCCCTGCTGGGATGAGTCCTTAATATCCGTAATAAATGCAACCAAAAGCAACCACACGCAAACGACCGACCGACGAGAAAAAAATAATAATAAATAAATCCTGAACCTTGAAATGGCTAAGGGTCTAGTCGTAGAGTCGGTTATGTTTTTTGACCTTTTTCTGATAACAACGTGAGGACTTGTAAGGTTACCGCCACCCCCAAACGCCCGCCCATTGCTCCGCTAATAAATTATTCGGTTTTTTTCTTTCCTAAAAAGTTCATCCGTGCGTCGTCTGTCCGTAATGTCAGTGGTTGGTTAAGAGTCTCTCTCGGTCGACTTAAAAGTCGCTGCTGGCTGTGCTAGTGTCTTCATTTGTTTTTATCTTTTGTGACTTTCAACCCCTTTTTTCTATGGGTGTTCACTTGTTTCAATTCAAATCTACTGGCCTGAAAAAATACGCAAATCAAATGAAATATCGGGCGCGTTATGTCGTCGTTTCTGTCATCGTACGTCGTTGTCGACTTTTTGTTTTTTATCATTCAACTGTGAAAGATTGCAAGATTTTTTTATTTGTTCGTTTTTAAAGAGTTAAATGAAGTTGTTGTTTGGTTTAGATTTTTCCAAGGATGTTTTTGTTTGGAGTTGATTAAAATTTCTCCCCCGAGGACCTTTTAATTGCTTTTTTTGTTTGTGTTTGGTCTCGGAAGAGAGTCTATTATCAGATCATGAAGTTGGTGCGGTCAGGGGTTTCAACTTTCAAGGGAATGCAGATTTAAGTTAAAATTTAAAAGAAATTTAAAGTAAATTGACTTTGGAAGCCAAGACGAATCAATAAACACATCAAACATACCAAGATAAGTACTAATTTGGTTGATTGATGGTTAATTCTGGAATTTCTTGAGTCGCTACCAAGCTTGAAGTGACTTTTTCTAGAAAGGAAAGAGACCGGAGATTTTAGAATGGTTTCCTTCGAAAATATATACAATCGTCTTTACCACTATAAAACTGCCGTCTTCAAATTCAGGAGCCCTTAAAGGAAAGTCGGGAAATTGTTTTTAGTGATTTGTAGGTACAAGAAAAATTCAAAATTTTTCTCAAAACAAAAAAAAAACGTTTGAAAGTTTAAAATTTGAATTTTCAAATTGATGGGCAAGACGAAACCGAATGACAATGAAACACAAAGAAACCGACAAGCCAATTTAACTTTACAAAAATTAACACTTTACCTTACGCAATTTGAATCAAACTTCGAAAAAATATTCCTCATTTAATGAAGTAAAATTATTTTTAACATTTTTCAAGAAAAACTTAACAAAAATAACCGAAAAACTTAATTTTTTATCGAAAGATCAAACACCATAGAACACACAAGAATCTGAAACAAAACCACCGGACGAACGAACCGAATTTTCTTTTTCAAAATTTAACACTTTTTTCTTATCAAATCGAATGAAACTTTCACGAAAACACACATTCACTATTTAATTAACAAAACTGTGAAAAAATATTTAACAAAAACTTACTTTTTATTGCGGAAAATATTTTTTTTAATACGAATGATCTCGCAACAAGAGCAAACAAGCACTTTACACATTACATACACATACACAGGTACAAAATCAGAGGAACTTCATGAAGCGAAACAACGAATTCGCCGCTTTGTCTGCTATTACACGATGCCTCACGACTCACGACTCACATGAGTGCGAAAAAGAAAGCAGATGTGAGAAAATTAGATGCAAAAAAAAATTTCCGGTGAGTCTCGGGCAGGGTTAGAACCTCAGTTATAAGATTTCGGAGTGAATTTGAAAAAAAAGTGGAGCAAAGAAGAAGATCTTTTCTTATCAGGGAAATTTCGTCGATAAAAGTTCATTTACCTATATTCCTCTATAAAACTTCTTTTGTAGAATGCAAGTTGCTGAGACGAACAGTACCTACTCACGACCATGGTCATATCGCAGCTCACAGTGCTGTCAAAAGTGATTCGTATTTTTTAAATTTTTCTCAACGTTTCAGACTTCTTTCTTAGGTATTAGATATATAACTGCGATGTAGGTATGTATACTCTTCTCATCTACTATAGACACAAAGTTTCTTATAACCGTCGTAACTATCTGGATATATGACGTAGTCCAAATAGTCGTATGCAACTTACAATGAACTTGCTTTCTTGTTTTTTTTTTCGTTGTATTTTTAAAAAATAGCGTCTTCACTTTCTGGAGCTTAACTTTTGGCAACTTCTAGAACGTCGACGAGTCCAAACAAATTTTTTCTCTTAAGTCTTAAGCTATAGTTCTCGTTATTCTTCCCATTATATTGAATACTTCCATTAGGAATCTCATGTTGCCCATAAGGCCATAACCCATCGGCATTATAGCTCTTCAATGTCCAATAAAAGGGAAACAACATCTTGATTTAATTAGTGTGCTGTTTTCACTGACGCTAATCACGAGCTTTTGCGAAGTAGATTGAGATCAAATCTTGACTTTATTATTATGATTATGGATTATGGGTACCTCCATATTAGTAGATGAATACGTAGAAAAATAGTTGGTACGTTTAGTATAATTCTACGTCCACCCGAAATCCGAGAAATCTACTTCATTAAATCTCGTGATTTGCGTCAGTGGAAACAGCATATGTATAAGATAAGTTTAGGAACAACAATTTTAATCAATACATTTTCTTCAAAGAAATAGAACGTATAGCTAGCTAAACAACTATTAATAAATTAATAACAGATAGGTAGTTTAGGTAAACAAATTTTTTCTTGTGGTGAAAGTGGAGTAAATCTCGAAAAACCGGAGCGTCGGAGTAGATTTTTATTTTTCCTTAAAAGTGGAGCAAATTTGCTCCAATCGGAGCAAGGTTCTAACGCTGGTCTCGGGCAAATTTTTATGCTCAAAACAGATGTGCAGAATTTCTGCACGCAGCGCTGCATGCAGCGCTTCAAGCAAAACACACGTGCAGAAACTCTGCCAAGTTCTGTCAAGACAAAAACGACACCTGCCAAAATTTTATTGTTTTAGTTGTTTTGTATTTAAAAAAATTTGAAAATCGTCAAGGAATTTTTTTTATTCATTTTTAATAGGTATGCTCTTCGAGTAATGTCCGTCCGTGGCTTGCTGGTTAGGTGCTTTGGCTGCTAAGCAGAACGTTGTCGGTTAAAGTCCTACTCCTGCCCATAGTTTTTATTTCATCTTTCACGGGCCTGCCCCTTGCGAAGAACTAACAAAACTTCCAAGAGTCACTTGGGCCTTGGGTTTTCAAGAGCTGTCGCGCCACTCTTTTTTTAATTCTAATCACACTAATACCCAAGGAAAATGTTCATAAGTGTTATCGATTGTTAGAAAAACATTGCCATTTGCTATTGCTGTACCAATATTTTAATCACCCACAATAGTTTTGCATGTGAAATTCTTTATTAAGACTTTCTCAAAAATATCTCTTCACTTTCACTTATTTTTCAACCAAAACTGGTTTAAATCCTACGCTCCATTAAACACAAAAAAAAAACATTTTGAACTTCAATTTATAGCCATCCTTCGCGTCCGCCAAAAACACTTGGTAACTTCTTTGGCAAACCAAAGGACTTGCGTTTTGATTATTGGATTAGCACCACCCTCCTCCGAGTGTAAAGCTTCGAAATTTTCCCCCAGACTTCGTGTAATCCGGGACATTTGTGCGGATACATGAGCAACCAATCTCCGTTGGCCTCGACACGTTTCATGAACAAATCAGGATCCGTAGGGCTAGAAAAGATTACGTGCGCGAGTTTCCTCCTTTCCGGTGTTCTTCTTCAAGTCAAGGAACTCAAAAATGTCCGAATATCAGGGTTGTAGATAGATGGCGAATGTTCCTGGTCATCTCCGACAATAAAAACGAATTCCTATTATTTTGCTTATTTGAATTTCAAAACTGACAATTTGAAATAATACACACTGTCAACAGTGTCAATATTGTGTCAATATAAGCATTGCCAGCTAGCAATTATTTGGAAAATTTAGTTTTTTAATGATGGCTGCAATGAAACTAGGCAGAAAATTTAGAAATAGAGACCTGGGTTGCAAAAGTCGATACAATTGTACTTTTTTCCATACACTTGCCTCGCCTTAAGTACACAAATACACTTTTACTAAATTCAATACAATTATGCACTTCCAGTCTTTCACTTGATGTAATAGGTCTTCTGCTAAATCATAAATATTTTTACCAAATCCATATCACCAAGTATCCTTTTTCTTAACGCACTCATTTGTAGCAAGTCAATAAAATTGCTAGTTTGGCAACAGGTTTCAATGTCACTGAATCAGACGTTAAGTAACGACGTAACATGTAAGCCGTAGACATAATATGTCTTATTCGTTTTCATTCTAATTTATTTTCATTACGTCATCCAGTTACCGTATTCAATTTTTCATTCGGTTTTGTGATTTTTTGAAGACAACATGGAGAGTTAGGTAGAAAAATATACATGTGAAAGTCTCTACGGTGTCGGAAAGTCACGCAAAAACTACTAAAGCGATTTACATGAAATTTTGTACACATATTCTTGGAAGTAATAATATAAGAAGCAGGTTACCTACGTTTTATCCGGAGTTTTATACCAGTGGGATAGATTTAACCTAATAGTGATAGTTTAGGGGTCAGAAAAAATAGGCTAGTTTTTATCCCTGTTATCACGGGTAACACCGCGGGCACAGCTATGTGTTATAAATAAGAATCACCACTATCGTCACCAAGTCTACCGAATTTTTGGCATACGCACACGACATTTTAAACATTGGAAGGAACTCACAAGCTGTACAATCCTCAATTATCCAGATCGAGCAGACGGCAAACAACCTGGAGCTGCATATAAATGACAGAAAAACTAGGTACATGGTGGCGCCGAAAACGTTGGCAAAAGTATAAAGTATAAGAACAACTATTAAGTTCGAGGAGAACGAATTCGAAGAAGTGCGATCCTTCAATTAGCTTGGGTCATTAGTACCAGCCGATAACAATATGGAAACAACAAAATATGCGGGCGGATGCTCAAAGCCTCAAAGAATCTATTCTGTAGTCTTTCAAGGCTCTTTTAATCCACAAATATTACCATTACTTCGACACTGCTACTGTATAAGACGAAAGTCTTACCAATACTCACTCACGGATCCGAGATGGAATCGTGTAAGCTGATGCTTACACGATTCTACTCCTGAGTGCTTAGCCAAAGGTAATCTGAACTTTTAGGTATCCACGTTGGCGAGAAGTCTTACGGAAAATAGTTTGCTCCGTTTTTGAAGGAATCCGTTTTTAAAATCAAAAAGTACAATTCGATACACTTTTCATTTTGATTTCGAGACATTGCTGAAAAACGATTTTTCATCCCTGATAGAGACATCACGCAGCGCTGTTCTGCATGCAGAATTTACTCCCATAAGAGCCTGTGTATTTTTAATTTTGCTGCGCAGCAATTCTGCACATCTGTTTTGCCCTTTAGTAGACTCACTTTGACGTTTCATTTTTCTCATATTCGTTTTATGCTGTTCTTTTTCATTCGATTTTCTTGTTGCTGGGAACAACATCGGATTTGTTTGAAAACCAGAAAAGTTTGTAACTCCGTGTGAGCAGAAGAAGGAGCATTCAAAACAAAACAAATAATAATTGTCGAATTTGAGGCATGGGCAGCGTTGCCAACCGTTTTAGCCCAAAAAATGCCTACATTTGGAAAAAAAAGATGCCTTTTTCACTAAAAAAATGCCTTTTTTTAACACACTATCACTTTCCTTGAGTTTTATCAGTGGAAGTTAAAACAAGGAAACACAATTTTTTTTTTTAATTTTAGGTCTAAAGACCTAAAAAATTGTTTTTTCATTCTTTGCTAAGAACTTAGAACTTAAAACTAAAACCTTGAATTCGATCCGAATAATTGAAAATCGTATAAACAAATAATAAAAGTGGATTTACTTAATTTCCTTACTTTATTTTTCTACCTCTAATGGAACGGGTTATGATGTCATCGGACAGTTCTGTTTTCAAAACAGAAGAGTTCTGCTCTTCTCAGAAGCATTCCATCTGTCAAAGTCAGTCCAATGGAATGGTTTCCGAATGCTTCTGGATGACCAATGGAAAACGACAATAGATGAGCAGCAGTGCCCCGGTTCTGTAACTTACGAATCGTTAAAATCAGTCGTTAAACGCTGTGAACGTTGAAGAAACTGTTCGGAAAATTCGAACAATTTGAACAATAAGGGCAAATTTACATACTACAATCTTATAGGTTTAATATTTTAAGAATGCTTTAATAAAATAAAAATAGTCGGTAGTTTGAAACTGAAATGAAAAAAAGATGCCTTTTTGCTAAAAAATAAGCCTTAAAGCCTTTGCTAGCAAAATAATGCCTAAAAGGCATGAAAATGCCTAGGTTGGCATCGCTGGGCATGGGGCACGAGTCAACGTGTAATAGCGCTTGCCTCACCGAATACAAATTTAAAAGGGAACTCAAAAGTGAGTCGTGAGTCGTGAGTCAACGTGTAATAGGGGACTTTGCATTGTAAATGTCATAGGATGGGTGCTTTCATAAATGCATGGTTGCTTTGTTTACATGCGATCTTATTAACGTCACACAAAATACTTGCGCATGTACTTTACGCTGCATTTATGAACAATTTTTTATGATTTGCGTCATATGTCAAAAGACACCCTGGAAAATCGTTTTTACTATATACCTGTCTCTTTTATTGAGAAAGAAATGCAGATTGCATGTGAGTTTTTATAGTTGCACATTTGCGCTGCAAATATTTGCATTTTGCTTTTATGAACATCTGACATTTATCATTTGCATTTATGAAAGTTATGCATTCGTCAGACTTTCGCAACCATGCATTTATGAAAGCACCCTATTTGTACAGTGCATATGCGAATACAGGTGGACAATTTGTTTGAGTTTGTTGTGTCTGTAAGCTTTTTATAAGAGGTCGACGACATTGAAATTGAATTATTCAAGATGGCCGCTTGCATTGTTTTCATGGAAATTCAAGGGCGGTCAGTGTTACCACTTTGAGTATGTGAAAGTTGGTAGAAATTTTTTTGCTGAATTTATATTTTATGGGAACGAGGGTTAATAATAATAATAATAGAGTGGCGCGCGCGCGACAGCTCTTGAAGAGCCAAGGCCTAAGTGACTTACTCTCATCAACATTTCTCTGAGTGCGTGTGAAGAATTGAGGGGACCTACAATTTAACGCCGATTCCGAACGGCAGAGTTGAGAAGCACTTTTTCATGACAGATTGATACTCTTGGAAGATTTGTCAGGTCTTCGCAAGAGGCAGTGCCAATGAAATATGAAATAAAAACTTGGCCTGAGTAGGACTCGAACCAACGACGTTCTGCTTAGCAGCCCAACGCACTTACCAACTAAGCTACGGGCAACTGCGACTACGGGTTAGGTTAGGTTAAAGTGGCTGCGGATACAGGATCCACACACTTAGGCAATGGCATGAATCTAGAAAATTACTTCTTACTTGTCGAACCAGATGAAGTTTGCGGCTTTGGGAAAGAGCTGGGCATGTGCAGAGAAGATGTGAGATAGTTTCCTCCTCTTCTTCGTCCATACAGCTCCTGCAGAAGTCATTTAATGCTACACAAAGTCGTATTGCGTGTCTGCCTATAAGGCACCGTAACGTGAGGACACCTATTATATTCGGGAGCTAATATGAATTCTGCTTTGAGATAACAAGTCTTTAGAGCGCTTTAGGTCAAGTGACGGCCATATGAGTTTTGTGGCTGCGCACGTTGGTAACTAGAGCTTGTTATCGTTAAGGCTGTTTCTTTTAGCAAAAGTTTACATAGCTATCGGTATACCTATCTTTTCCCTTTCAGGTGAGACGGGTATGATGGTTCCATTTTTAGCGAGTACATAAGATATGATCGACAAACGAGGGCCGTTTGATTGTTGGTTGGAAAACCGTCGAAAGATTTAATAGCAGCCTGACTGTCAGAGAAGATGCGGATATCACATTCTCTCTTAGCCAGGACAGAACCTCTTTGATCACCAAAATTTCCGCTTGGAGGCTTAGATTAAGCCTAAATGATGGAATGTCCCACATTATTGTTGGTACATTGAGAGGAGACGTTGAGTCTTATAGCTGAAGTTACTCGCTGCCACTAGATGGAGGAGAGTGTCTAGCGCCGCTGAAGGTGTTGTCCTCAATGCTTATGCAAAGAGTTTGTCGCAGTAAGTGACTTTCTCCTGTGCAATCCACCATACTGCAACCCCGTACATGGTAGGTAGGTCCGACTTCCGATGTATACATATAGTCAATAGGTTATGCGAGGTTGAAAACTTCAATTGCTTCCTATGGCTTTTTGCAAGAGAAAAGAGCTAATGTAGCTTTCCTAACTCTTTTTTGAATGTTAGGTTTCCAACTTAATTTTTTGTCTAATATCAGACCAAAATATTTGGCTTCATTGGTAAAAATTAGTGGTAGGTACCTACTCCTTTTATTGAAAAAGGGACAATTTCTGGAATTTGTATTTCTGTGTAAAAAGGACGAGGTCTGTTTTTTAAGGATTAATATTAAGTCCACAGTGATCAGCCCATCTAGTGATCATATTAAGTGCGTTTTTGGATTAATCAACTCACAGAGAGAGCATTCGACGTTTAGGGTCGTCAATTCGTCATAGTGGAAGTGATAGCAGATGTGTCAACGTTGTTGAAAACACCCTCAATGTCCAGGAAGGCAACCATAGTATATTCCTTTTGCTCTAGGGAGTATTCGATAGTTTTCACCAGAATATGCAAAGCTGTTTCTACCGATTTTCCTTCTGGGCATTCCTAGAGACATATAGATAGTCTCTTATCAAAGCTATTACGTAAATGGATATCGATCAGTCGTTCCAGAGTTTTAAGAATGAATTAATGATAGGTCTAAGATCTTTAGGATTGACATACGAGTATTTGCCCGCCTTGGGGATGAATACTACCTTTACTTCTCTCCATCGCTGATGTATACCTACCTACCCACAAGATCTAGACAACTTTTGAAAATCGTCTTAATGATATGGGCACAGTTATGTCTCTGCTATGTTGTAGCTCAGCTGGTATGATTTGATCTGGACCTGGAGATTTGTAAGGTTCGAAACTATTCAGAGCCCATGTCAATTTTTCTTTTGTAACTAGACCTTGAGGGAAAGTTAAGTTAATACCAGACCTAGGAGGGTTTGTGTTGAGTAGCAGGTCTAGCGTTTCTTCGCAAGAGTTAGTCCATGTACCATCTGAGTTTTTAAGACAACTGGGCATGGTTGGATTTGTCGAGAGAATCTTCCTTAATCTCGATGCCTCCGAAGATTCTTCTATTGAGCTACAGAAGGATCTCTTGGCTATTCTCAGTTCTAAGGAGGAGGGTGAAATAAGTAAAATAAATGTTTGAAAGCAAAATAAAACTGATATTGAGCTGGAGTGCTGGACCAATAAACATGAATATAAATTCTGAAAGAAACTATGGTATGACGGGCAAATTAAAAACCGGCATTTAACTATAAGTGCCTGGTTCACTTGATCCACCTTTCTTTTAATAGTTCTTAAATTCTTCACGAAGATGTTTTTTTTTTACTGTGAGGCAACAAAGTTCATTAATAATTCAACAGAAAGCCAAAAAGTCACAAGCACAGATTCTTCACCTACACTTTCTGAAATAGAAAATCAAAACAGAAAAGGTACTTCATTGTGCTGTAAATGGCATTTACACGCGACATCCTTCTAATTCCATATGCACCCTCTTTTATGAAAAAAAAAGACACTACACTTTCTGATTTAGTAGACAAAAAATAGACCCAACATTAGCAAGACAAAGCTGGCAAAAAAATGTATCTCGAAAAGTCGAAACAAGGAAACATTGTCCTGGTGATTTAAAAACCTGTCGATGGGTGTTAAATGTTCTGATTGTGATTTATTATGACACTTCCTTCCACACACTCAGTGGCTCATAAAAAAAAGAAGACAAATCCTGATGCATTATTGTCGCTTAAAGCACTTTCGCCCAACCAAATAACATCAATTCATTTTGTCCAAATGTCCATTCGTTGCTCCAAGACTCTTTGCTGTCTCATCCTTGATTTGATTTCCCCAAAAATAAGAGAAAAAAATCTTGTAAATGAAAGAAAAATTTATGAAACCTGAAGGACTCTTAACGAAATTGTTTTTTATTGTGTGTTTTACTGGTCGATTGCAGATTTGGAATGTTCTTTTATCGACTCTTGTGGGTTATAGCTACTTTATGAGAGCGCTGACCAGGAATGAAAGGAAATTCAATTGTTTGTCTAATAATTGAGAAAGGTGACACTTTCTAAATAATCACACATACATAGTACAAAAATCGGCTCTGCGAAATAAGGCCCCAGGAAAAAAAGCCCCACAGAAAAAATGAAATAAGGCCCCAAATTGGGGTATATTTTCATAATGAAATTATGCCCCAGTAATAAGGCACCAACAAAATGAAAAAAGGTCCCAAAATTAATGAAATTAGGCCCCAAACTGTGAAATTTAGCCCCAATTTGTCTTTTTCATACAAAAACCGTTAGTTAGATAATGAAATATCACCACAAACTGTTCCAAAAACGCTCAAATGGTGACCCTTACAATTTCCCTGCAACAAGCCCCCAAAATAAATGTAATAAGATCCCAACTTGTTTTACTTTTTTTTTAAAAAATGCAATTAAACCCCAATTCGTCTTTTTCATAAAAATAACTTAGTAAGATAATGAAATACCACCCCAAACTGTTACAAAACCCCACTAAGTTTTTAAGGGTGCGTCAAATGGTAGATATCAGTGCACTAATTTGGACCCAAGCGTCATCAACAACCTCTGTCTACCAAGTCCTACTCTCACCTCCACGCGGTGACCACCGGGTGTCTAGTACCTCAGCTGGAGATAGGGTGAAAACTCCTATGGAAGGCTTTGGCGACAGCTTACGAGAGAGGGCGGGGAGAGTGTTTTCCACTGAGGCACTACCCGTTTTTCCAGGCGGCAGCGGAAGAATTTCTAGGATGAAGTCAACGGTCGTGTCTACAGTTCCAGTTAGGTTGAACTCAGTGAACACCTTATACGGGCTTCTTCGACATATTTGGAGCTCAGGCCAATAAGGAGCGGTTTATCCGGCTCTTTGCCCTTGGAGTTAAAATAAGGACCTGGCCCTCCAGGTTGGGGGTCGTGCTTTGGGGTGACTTCCCAATCACGTAAAGAAAAGGTATAGTTGCGAAGCACCAACAAGCTTTGGATACGGACGGATTTAATGATGGCGACCCACGCAAACGATTTAAGGACAACGAATTTCGGTTTTGCACTTGGAATGTTAGGACCCTTAACAGACCACGTACAGCCGAACAACTAGCGGAAGCCCTTGACTCCTATATAAAGTAGATAAAACCGCCATCCAAGAAATGCGATGGGATGGTCCAGGCCTACGTGAAATGAACAACTGTAATATTTACTACGCCGACTGCTACCGGGAACAAAATCAGCGTCTATTTGGATGTGGACTTGTAGTTGGGACTCGACTCAGAAAGTAGGTCTTGAGTTTCAACTCAGTGAATGAGCGCATCACGACATTCCGCATCAAGGCTTAATTAACGAACATAAGCCTCATCTGCACTCAAGACAGGCACTACGAGTTGCTCGACAAGACCTATGAATAATGCAATAGCTATTATTGTCTTTGGAGATTTAAATGCCAAGCTGGAAATCTTTGGTGCGACCGACGCACGACACCAGCATGCAAGATGTCCGCCTCCGCACATTCCGAAGTGGCAACATCAACTAGGACCATTACCTAGTTGTAGCCAAGATACGAATGCGGATACACCGATCAAGACCAACACATGAAAAGTCTAAGGGGAAATTCGCTCGTGTCTTTGAAATCCTCCATAGAAATGTAGAGAACCATTGGCAATACTTATACTGTCAAGCAGAAAAGGAGAGAGGAGCACAAACTTCTTAGAAAGAAAAAAAGGATGTCACGACAGGAACGAGGTTCTAAAGTTTTACAAAAAAGTAAAACAAACCACTGCACCGGGGGGGTTTTACTCCCTGAACCGTAGCATGTTCATGGGAACATTGTAGTGGAAGAACAGTCAGTGCTGAGGATATGGAAATACCACTATTCCAAGCTGTATAATAGCGATGACGAGCAAAATTCTGGAAGTTATGCAGAACCCTTCAATTTGGGTCTTGGGTGAAGCAGACTACCACTCGCGATATCTAAATTTAAGACGAACAAATTGTACAACGCAGTTGGAGCTGATTTGGCTAGAAGAAAACACCAGCCCATCTGTAAGATTTGGTCGGAGGAAAGCATGCCCGACAAATGGAACCTCAGCATCGTATGCCTAATCCTCAAGAAAGGAGATCCCCTGAACTGCACCAACTACAGAGGTACAAGTCTGCTAAACTTCGCCTACAAGATTTTGACTGCCGTGCTGTGTGAACGTTTGAAGTCTTTCGTCAACAACCTGCGATATATCCTTATCAGTGGGGCTTCAGACCCGGAAAGTCCACCATCGATTACCTTACGGCAGGTCTTGGAGAAGACCCAGGAACTTCAAATCGATATAACTACCACCTTTTCATCGATTTCAAGGCCGCGTATGACAGCGTCTATAGAGACCTATTATGTGTCTAGCGGTTAACGAGGGCAAGACCAAGTTAATGCTGTTAACAAGAAAGGACAACCAACATCGACGACCGACGTCTTGGAGCAACGTCAGATTTAACTTCGAGGTAGTTATAAGGACTTCGTCTGCCTAGGATCCGCTGTGTACTCAGACAACGACACCAGCGCTGAAATCAAACGAAGAATCACTCTTGACAATCGCTGCATCTTTGGACTTAAAGTTTGTAGTAAAGTCCTCTCCCGAGCAACTAAAGTTACACTCTAAAAACCTTCATCATCCCGGTCCTAATGTATGGTGCAGACTGCAGAGACATGGACGATGACAAGATTCGATGAAAACGCTTTGGGCTGCTTCGAGAGAAAAATTCTTCGAGTGATTTTTGGTCCTGTCTGCATAAATGGAGAATGGTGACGATCCAATCAAGAACTGTACGAGCTGTTCAGCGGCACTGACCTAGCCAAAAAATTTAAGGTCCAACAACTTAGATGGTTCCGGCTCGTAGAGTCTTCGAATCCAACCCGGAAGGACGTCGCAGAAGAGGAAGACTGCGACTCAGGTGGAGCACACAGGTGGTGAAGCACCTAAACAAACTTGGCGTGCGAAACTGGAGACAGCTAGTTAGGGACCGAGCTGGAGACGTTTGTTGGATGAGGCCTTAGTCTGACCTGGACTGCAGCGCCACCAGAACAGAAACAAAACATACAAACGAATTAAAGTCACTTTAAAACGCCCTGTGCACTGGTTTACATCAATTTAAAAAAAGTATCTTCTTCTTCTTTTAATCTTTTTAAAACAACAAGTATGACAAATCGTCTAATGAGTGTGTCTAAAATCACATTAACTGGTCCAAAATTCTACCTTCGGTCTTCGGTGATTTTTAATTAAGAAAATCAAGTCTTGTGGTCAAAATCATAATTGTTTTGAATGGTAAATATATTCGTTCATCTTGTTTTAACAGTTATGGGCACGTTTTCTTTCATTTGATTCATCTTAATGGTCACTTAGCATACACGCATAAGATTCTGCTAAGATAAAAATTTGAATTTCAAATTTTGGGCAAAACCAAAACAGATATGCTCGTGTAAATTTTAATGTTGTCAAATTTGTTGAAATAAATGTCGTTTCAGGTTATGAAGATTATGATTTAATGCCTGTGGTATTCCTTTAGGCTTAATTTGGTTCGTAAGCAATTTTTCGTCAACAAATAATGAAACACAAGGAAATAGACAAGTTTTTCCATTGTCTATAAATTTTAAGCTGTTAAGTTATTTTTGGTAAAATCAAAACAATGACCCTTTCACACACGTGCAAAACATGAATAATTGAGGCCGTGTGTGAATTGCGTTAAAATGTGTATTAAAACTTGGCATTTCGATAGAAGTTAGAACTTGACATGAGCGTTGTTTAGAAATATCGAAAAATGATACAATCAGTTCACGTCATCCAAAGAGTTCGAGAATAAATCAAGATAGGACGTTTTTCTTAAATTAATTTTATTAACCTTTCTTACAAAATACACGCCCTCCGTATTTAAAAAGGCGCCTCAAACTTAAATTAACACATTTTTTGCATTTTCACGTAAGCCTATATTTAGTCATCGTCATGATGGTGATGATGGTGGTGCCGATGTCCGCCTCCGCCATAGCCTCCGCCATAACCTCCATCATAGCCACCACCATAGCCGCCATTATTATAACCACCACCTCCTGGATATCCTCCATAACCACCGCCGGGATATCCACCTTGATTATAGCCGCCTCCATAGCCACCGGGATATCCACCATTTTGGAAACCTCCGTTCTGTCCACCAAATCCACCTAATCCACCTTGTAGCAGATTTCCCAGTCCTCCGAGAAGTTGCCTCTTTGGACGACTTGCATCTTCAGCTTGCACGAATGCCAATATAAGAGCCAAACTGGCCAAAACAAACACAAAACTGCGCATAGCTCTTGACTAATAAACTTTTTGATATTTTGAAATTAACACCTCGACTGTCAGAATTCAACTGATTTAGAAGTTATCACCTTTAACGACTTTATACTGCAGAGCAGACGTTCAAGAAAATATTTACGATATTAGATTTGGTATAAACAGAACCATTTTCCCCCTACTCTGCTCCCCTTGAGTGAGAAAAAATTGAATAGAATAGAATAATTTACTTCGAATTCGAAGATGAACCCGTTTGAGAAGATCAATAAATAGCCAGGGCTACCTTATTCATAAACAAGCTATAAGAAGGTAGTTTGGAGCAGGTCTTTTGAGACTTGAGAGTGATTCAACTTGAGTGAGTCGATACCTATCATATTTGATGAAGATTTTCAAAGGAAAAAGTGTGTGTGTGATTTTTTGCATTTGGATAAACCTGATTCTTTTGTTTGTGACAAAGTCAGCCCAATGCCAGCGAGATAGGGTATATTGGTTATGTTTCATGTAAATTTCATGTAAAAAAGAACTCAGATAAAAGAGTTATTGACAAATGTAAAACCATGAGTTTTACACGCAAAAAAGTCCCGTTTTCGTACTGCTATACGTTTGATTCTTGTCCATTAAGTAAAGTTTCTGTGTTTTCTGACTTAGGTGTAGTTCTTGATCCAAAACTAACATTTATTGATCACATAAATTATACAATTAAAAAAGCGAATAGGGTTCTTGGATTCGTTAAAAGATTCGGTCGTGATTTCCACGACCCTTATGTTCTCAAGCTTTTGTTTGTTTCATTTGTAAGACCGATTCTAGAATACGCATGTGTTGTATGGTCACCATATTACTCAATACATATAACAAGAATTGAGTCAATCCAAAAAAAGTTCCTACGTTACTGTCTTCGATCTCTTCCTTGGTTTAGAGGGATTTTCCTCCCCCCTTATTCTGATAGACTAACTTTTATCAACCTTCCATCTTTGACTAATCACAGAAAATATATACAATTTTGTTTTGTTGCTGGAATAATAAATGGGTCGATATCTTCAGCGTCAGTTCTTAGTAAATTAAATTTCAGTTTTAGTCGCTCAAGTTTAAGACGACAACAACCTTTAAATCAAATATTTAGTAGATCAAACTATGGTGTAAATAGCCCACTTAATCAATTAATAACAATTTATAATGAATTTTACATTTGTTTAGAATCCGCTTATGATAACCTAAAATGCAAAAAGTTTAAAGATTCATTTTTTAATAATTGTGTATAACATGTAACCTAGATTATTAGAATTAGTTTAAGTACTGTTCACGTTAGATGTTAACGAATTGAATAAATAAATAAATATAAATAAATAGGAAACTTTGACTGTTTCAGTATTCTACAACGACTATCTAGTAGCTGGATTGCCTGTGACTTGTGAGTCGTTAATTTTAAATTCCGAATTCTTACCGGACAGTTTCAAATGCAATGTAGCTGAACAGTGAACATGTTATTTCAGGGGTAATTCAACTTGGATTGTCTGATTTGTACTGTCTAACATTTTCTATTTTTAATGTTAAATCGGACAATTAAGAGAATTCAAAAAATTCAAAATTACTTAATTAATATTGCAATGCTGTGATGACTCCCACATGACAAGATGCTTAATGGCTGAAACACAAACACGCTTAGCTTTGACTTCACCTGACGTAAACGAGTCCATCCATAGGAATTCAATATGTATATTATCAAAATGAAGCTTCGACCTCACGTTTCGTAAGTTATGTTACGTAATGTTACTATAAACGGATAAACGGAAGCTCAAGTTCAAATATTCAAATTTGTCTGACAGCTGTAAAAAAAAAGTCAACAAACAAAATTAATTTGTTTTTGAAGGGATGATAATGTCATTCAAAGCAAACTCGAAGTGGGTGCATCGTTTTGGTTAGTTGTAAAAAATTTTAAGAATTCTTCTTCATCCTCGGTCCCTACGCTCGTTGATAATGAGATGACACTCCAGTTGTTAGCTCTCTCGTGAAAGCTAACCTTTTTGCTAGGCAGTTCGCCTCCAACTCTTCTCTGCCGGAGAGTGTCCTCCAGTTCTTGAGTGCGTCAATGATTCCATGGGATAAATCTTCTTCCACACTCATGCTGTGGAGAGAGTCCTAAAAGATCTCAATATAATATAAATCCGCTCGTTCGGATAGTATCCCATCAATTATTCTGAAGAGGTGTTCTTCCATGCTGGCAAAACCCTTGCGTAATAGTAGGGGAGCCCAGGAAGGGATTTCGCGCGTTACTCGAGCGCGTCAGATTATTATATGGGGAGAAACCTTGCACTTTGTTATGTGAACCTACCAGATATGAACGGTTAAATTTGTTGCGTTCGATCAGGGCAGCCCGTCAGATTAGTAAAAAAAAATCGATGGTCGGAAATACTCGAGCGCGTCAGATTTTTAGAATATAAGTTAAGTATAACGCAAAAAGTGAGTATTTCAATAATCTGACAAATTCAGTGTTGCAAAAGCAAATGGGAGCGTTCCAAATCTGCAAAAAAAAACCGTTAGCTCGAAATACTCGAGCGCGATTGGTTTTTTTTCCAACTTAATGGAAATTTTATGAGGATTACGAAAAACATATAATCTTACAATTTCCGTGTTGCGATGTAGCGTAAATAGTCATTAAAGCATTTTAGAGGTTAGATGCTGAGATCAGTGCTTTCTCTCATTTGCTCTCATTTTTTTTTTCTCTCGCAAACTTCCCACGCCATTGTATTTGTAAAATCTTTATTAGTCTTATAACCAGTGTTTCCGCTGGTTTAAAATATTTCCGAGTCCCAGAAACTTGATAAATGAGTCATTAAAAAAAGAAATTTCCAATACAATTTTTTTAACCATTTTTGTTTTTAATTTTTAGTATTAAAGAAAAAATGTATCAGAAACATAAATTAATTTTGATATTAAAATATTATGTACTTGGCTAAGCATTTTACAGTTGCAAGATCAAACATTTGTGGTTTTAAAAAAATCGGAAAACAATTCATAAAAATAATTTCAATAACTTATAATAAATTAAGATAGATTTACTAAGTATTTGTATGTCATTATTTTTTAAATTGTCAGATTAAGAAAATGCAACGGTATATTTGTCAGATTATCATTTTGGGTGAATAAAACATCAAGTACAACACACTGTATAAAAATCTGACGCGCTCGAATATTTCAAGGTCACGTTTTTTTTTACATTTTCAAAATCTGTAAAAAGTGTCGGTCTCATTCAAATCGTCAGTCATTGAAATAGGACACTTATTTGAGTTCAATTTACGTCCCCTCCAAAAATCTGCCACGCTCGAATAACTGCAATTTTGTTTTTGTTTTTTTACCAAGTTAACAGCCCTTTACCGCTAAATGCAACACTCTTTCCGTCAGATTATTATACACCCGTTATCAGAAAACCAAAGTGAATATATACTATGAATATCTGACGCGCTCGAGTATTTCCATGTAACGGTTTTTTTTGCATTTTCAAACGTGTTTGCACGCTAATCGCAACACCGTTATGAAAAAATTTAAACGCACATTTTTATCTTAGACCACAAACTTCAAAACGCGATAGGTCCCGATGACGCTCGAGTAACTGAAAATTTAGCATCTCGGGCTCCCCTACTATAAGCTTTTCCATCTTTCCTATTCTTCTGGGCTCGTTCCGAGCAGTTGGCAAACAGCACAGTCATAGCCGTATTTAGGGGGAGGGTTACGGGGTTTAACCCTCCCCGAAATAATTTTGTAAAGCAAAATCAAATAACTTAATGTTTTCGTTTTTTGTCTTGTTTACACTGAATTTATATTTTTTTCCATTGAAGCTTTATTTGTTTTGGTATAATCAAGATATCATTTACTACTCTCGCCATCTCGTTACCTACAAGTATAGATAACCACATTTCTTTTACATAAGTCGTTTCATGACCAAAAATTAAGGCAAAAAATACTGCAATGTCCCAAAGGCAGTAAGAATTTTTGGTCTTTTTTAAAAAGTATGAAGAATTTTTCTTCTTCTTCTTCAGTCCCTACCGTTGACAATAAAAAAAACTCCAGTTGTAGTCTCTCTCGCGAAAGCTACTAGAGAGTAACATGATTCCCCCAGTTCTTGAGCGCGTCAATGATTCCATGGGAAAAATCTTTTTCCGCACTCGTTCTGTGGCGAGAGTCCTAGAAGTTCTTCCACGCTGGCAAAACCCTTGCGTAAGCTTTTCCATCTATTGTTCCGGTAGTTGGAAAACAGCATTTGTCCGACCAATTCCAAAAAAAAGCGAATCTTCTTCTCCCTCTAATTATCGTCCGATTGCACTTACGTCCTTTCCTTGTAAGGTCATGGAAACGCTGATAAACTATCAGCTACACTACTACAAGTTGTATTGGACGGATTCAAGTCTGAAACCCACAATATAAATGCTGGTATACCCCAGGGCTCCGTTTTGTCTCCGACCCTCTTTCTCAGTTTCAGTTCAATTGTTTCGCTGACGATAGTACCCTTAGCTTTTTTTATTCATTTCCAGACACATCAATACTCTTCGGATTTGGAACTGCAATGGCAAAATATGATAAGCTCATTAAACACTGACTTCAACAGCATTGTACATTAATGCTTCGAAAACTCAATGCTGTCTTGTATAGTTAAAGCGAGATATACCTCCCCTGCAACTGTCCATGAGTGGCACTTGCATCAATGAGACCGAACATCTCGAGATTCTCGGTATGTGCTTTACAGACCACGTTTTGTGGAGCGAGCACATATGCGATGTCGCCAAAAATGCCGCAAAATGTTTGGGTTTCTAAAGACAGTGCAAGAAATTGTTCTCCCCGTCTGATCTGGCCCTTATCTTTAAGACATATAGCTTGAGTACAATTCAAATCTTTGGGCTAGTGCTCCAGTTACATACTTAAGCCTCTTGGATGGACGGTATACAAAAAAGAGCCCTAAGACTGATTGGTGACAGAGACATAACCAACTCATTCACCTCGTTAGACCACCGTCGTAACGTGTCGTGTCTCTTTTGGTTCTACTTTTACGGTAAGTGCTCAAGTCAAATAGCCAGTTGCATTCCTACCCTAAAACAATTCGCCCGTAATACTCGCGCTTCTAGGAATGGCCATCAGTTTACCCTCGAGTCCAACTTTGGACGTACTCTCATGAATAGAGAATCGTTCTTTAGCCGTACTTCAAGAATGTGGAACTCTCTGCCACACTGACTTTCCAATTCAATGCAATGTTCAGGTATTTAAGACCAATGTACACCGGCAGTCCGGCACCTCCTTTCCAACCCATTTCCATTAATAAAGGGTAATAGATACAACTCAAGAATTATTTCTAAACTTTCCATCAAACATTGTTTCGTGAACAAATGAATTGGCTTCGGTGAATTGAAAAAATGTGATAAATTTGATAAAATTGAAAAAAATATCATTTATCTTAACCCCCCCTGAAATAAAATCCTAGCTACGGCTATGAGCACAGTCAATTCCAAAAAAAGGCGAATCTTCTTCTCCCTCCAATTATCACCAATTGCACTTACGTTCATTCTTTCTAAGGTCATGGAAACGCTGATAAAATATCAGCTAAAGAAATATATCGAAGACCGAAAGCTTCTTAATGACCGGCAGTACGGCTTTCGCAGCAACAGGTCCACTGATGGTCTATCTCACCGAATAGAGGAACAAATCTTTATATCGTTTTGGAGAAAGTAAGATTGTTGTACTTGATATTTCAAAGGCATTTGTTAAGTTTGGCATCTTGCTCTTTTATCGAAAATGTGTGCTTTCGGTATCGACGAATCCCTCCTTCGTTGGATTAGAAACTTTCTTAAGAACCGTTCAATATAAGTTGTATAGGACGGATTCAAGTCTGAAACACACAATATAAATGCTGGTGTACCCAAGGGCTCCGTTTTGTCTGCGAACCTCTTTCTTTTTTTTACTAATGATCTCTTGTCTGTAGCTTCTTATCCAATCAATTGTTTCGCTGACGATAGTCAAAGTACACTTAGCTTTTCTTTTTTATTTCCAGACTAACATCCCTCCTCTTCCTCTTATATACATCCAAAACTTGAGTACAATTCCTATCTCTGGGCTGGTGCTCCAGCTAAATACTTAAGCCTCTTGGACGGTATACAAAAAAGAGCCCTAAGAATGATTGCTGCAGAAACATAATCAACTCATTCACCTCGTTAGACCACCGTCGGCGTCGTAACGTTTCGTGTCTCTCTCTGTTCTATCGTTACTTTTACGGTAAGTGCTCTAGTGAAATAACCAGCTGCATTCCTCCCTTGAAACAATTCGCCCGTAATACTCACGCTTCTAGGAATGCACATCAGTTTACCCTCGAGCCCAACTTCGGCCGTACTCTGAAGTATAGAGAATCGTTCTTTAGCCGTACAACACGAATGTGGAACTCCCTTCTACACTCTGTTTTTCCAAATCATTGCAATGTTCATGAATTTAAAACCAATGTACACCAGAACCTCCTTTCTAACCCCTTTCCTACCTCCTAAAGCATTCACATGTGTCTTTGGCATAATAAGGGTATAAAAAACCCCTTGAGCGTGTGCTAATTGTAAACAAAAAATCGTTACGTAGACGAAGCTAAAGTGTGTTGGTGTTCCAGCCGTTATTGCCCGTTTAGCATTAAGATGAACACTCAATGAAGCAGGAAGAAATAATGCTCAACATGTCTGCACTGTGTCTATTGGTCCCATTCTAAAAAGAGGATCTAGAGTTATTTCTATATAAAATTCAACTGGCTCGCGAACAACTCCAATTCAAACCTTTTCGAATTGGTCCAAAGTAAAAAAAATAAAACGGGATTCGCTAGGCAAGTAGTAGGTGTTATTTTAACACCGCAGTTAGGTTAGACAATAGCAATTTAGAGGTGCTTCCACCAATGGCTTTTTCCGTCAATTCCTTTGTTTGGTTGGAGTTATAGCTATTTCACGGGTGCCTGAATCTCATCAGACTCCTTTATTAGTGGTGTTGTCTAGTTATTTTTCATTTTAATCGAAAAAATTTTTAAGTTCACATCTTGGGATTTGAACCTAGACCAGCTAGTTGGGAAGCCAATGCACTACGCATTGCGCTAACTCCTCCACTGATTTTTGGTTTCCCATTGCAGACTTTTTATTGTTTATCAATTGCTATGAGTAGACATGCATTTGTTCAAGCTCTTCAAGATCGGAACTAAGAAAGCCACATTTTTAAATAATTAAATATTTTATCCTTATATTTATTTATCAGTTCAATGTGAACGTTTTTTTGGTATTAACATAACAACAAACTTAACGGCCATAAGCACCGCCACCATATCCTGGTCCGTAACTACCGCCATAACCAGGCGCACCTCCATAACCAGGCGCACCTCCATAGCCAGGCGCACCTCCATAGCCAGGTCCTCCGTATCCAGGTCCACCTAGACCGCCACCATAACCTGGACGGCCAAATCCGCCACCACCGATTCCTTGATTGCCATAACCACCGCCTAAGCCAGGGCCGACACCGCCAAGACCATTCGAACCGAAACCATTGCCAAGGCCGCCGCCACCGAGTCCATTGCCAAGACCAAGACCGCCTCCACCAAGACCATTGCCAAGGCCGCCTCCACCAAGACCATTACCAAGGCCGCCTCCACCAAGACCATTACCAAGGCCACCTCCGCCAAGAGCACTGCCAAGACCACCTAATGGTCTAGCGCCTCCAGTCAAAACACTCGTAGCAGCTTGGAATCCAGCAGCAACAGCCTGTCCAAGTCCACCGCCTCCACCTCCAATTAACTGTCTTCGAACTCTCCTTGATTGGATTTTTTCTTCACCAGCAAAAACGCCTGCCGCCAGGACAACGAACACCGACAATATCACAAACGAACGCATTTCACTTATTACGAGTATTCCAGAACAGCTCGCTTCAAAATTTAATACCAGACTGATAAGATTTTCGAAGCTTCATTTGAATTTATATTAGAAAAAATGATAATGAGCAGAATTTGTGGTTAACCGAATTTTATGGAGATGTATAGTAGGTAACCAGATTGGGTGAGGTTGGTGAATAGTTTCCGTCTTGTTATTGTTTTGCGTAGAAAAGTTTTGACATGAAAACTTTAAAACTTGTTTGACAAAAATTTTATGGAAAAACACCAAGAACCTTTAGAGACTTCTAACACTTTTATATTGTCAACAGTAAAGCTTGTCATTGAAGGTCTCTGAAGATGAGTTTGAGGTCTGTTACGTCAAAATTTTGGAGAAGCTTGTAATTCGAGTTTTCTAGCATATTTTCTTCACAAAGAATTTGTTTAAATAAAATAGTCAAAGTGGTATTTTAAGTCACTTACTCTTGAAGAGTCTCTAGAACAGCTAAATTGGAACATCGCTTATTTGGATGTTCAGAAATAATCAGGCCGATGATCTCCAAAAGCGTTTTTCTATAATACCTCTTAGATGATATTCTTGAGCCCAACAAGTTGAGTTAATGAATCAGCACTTGTACAGACTATCATTCCTGATCAATGAACTGTTACAAGCTTTTCAATGGTCGGATGGCTTACTCATTCACTTTGAGAAGGTAAACAAGATGAAATGTAGGCAGAACTATAAGAATCTGCGTTCTGATAACTAAGTCAGCAAGCACCACTTAAATTCTTGTTGTACGTTTGATTAGTCATCATCTGGATCCTATTTTCTGGTCCCAAAAATACTTTTTTCAATCACCAGTAGATCTAGATACCTTGCCTACTTAGAAATCAGTCACAAATTTAAGGTCTGGTTTCGACTTATTGAAGCTTGTTTCTGGACTTTATATTTTTTATACAAATTCAAGTTTCTAAGGCGAGATTATTCAGATGTATTAATAACAGTGTTCTTTGAATAGCAAAGTTCTTTTTCATCGAGATTGAATAAATCGGGCCTTAAGACCGCTTCACCGCTCAGACCAGGTTGATTAAAACAAAAGCAAGTTTAAGAAATCATTATGTAAATTTAATCATTCCAATGCGAGTTTTATAAGTTTTTTCTTTAACACTTTGACATTTTTTTTAACGACCGAACAAGCCTCCTAATCCTCCTTGACCACTTTGTCCCTGGCCACCTTGTTGACTTTGTTGTCCACCTTGTCCGCCTCCAAATGCACTACCAACTCCCTGAGCTGCAGCGTTAATAGCTCCTGTAGCTGCACCCACTCCAGCAACAAAAGCTTGACCCAAGCCGCCTGCACCTGCTTGTCTGCGAATTCTGCCCTGAATTTGAGACTCCAATTTTTCTTCGCTAGCAAATATGCCAACTACAAGGATAACGAACAAAGCAAATGTCACAAAGAAACGCATGTTGAATTTATTTTTTATTTTTTTGTGTGCACTCAAGAATCGAGAACTTAAAGGTTTGATATGAAACTGATAACTAATGACAAAATCTCATCCTCTTTTATACCTGATTAGAAATATGTTTGAAAACTCAATTTTCAAAAATGTTAAAAATAGAATTTCTCATTTACAATTTGCGGTTTTGCATACAGACGTTTCTGTTGAGTTGTGACGGAATGAATATTGTTAGTTTCGCAGCTCTGACGAACGTCTTCGAACTTGTTTTAAATTTGATTGTCGCGTCGCGTGCGATTAAGCTTGAAACCAAGTGTTATTGATATTATATGCAAATAGTAGATTCAGACATCAAATTGTGAGAGGATGACTGATAGTGATAACGGATTATATCTAAATCTTTTCTATTTTAGTTTCGTCTGAATTTGAATACTGTTCGAATCCTTAGAAGGTATAGGGATTAGACTTTGCAAAAGTTTGGAGTTGAAGTAAATTAGCCAAGTTACTCCGCAAAAACATGCAGGTTGTTTTCGTCAATTACACTGCAAAGTACCATCATTTAGGCCCTATTGTGCTCAAAACAATGGAAAGACTTTAGACGATAACATCAGAGCTACAATCCTTTATCTGAATCTCAACATGCCTACCTTATAGACAAATCCGCTGACACTGCACTATACGAAGTAGTACGCACAGTGGATAGATCTCTGGTGTATATACAAAATTCACCCTCGACCCTCACTACCTTTATTGACGTGAAAGGAGCCTTTTAATGTGCTCACAGAAGCTGTCAGGAAAGCACTGTCCAAATTAGATATGGAGGAGCATATTCTTAGCTGGATTGTCTTTATGCTCCGAACCAGAGTCATTCAAGTATCGATGGACAACAGCCAACTCATTAGGAGTAACACCCCTAGGCGGAGTTCTATTTCCTCTTCTGAATGATATTGTAATGTGTATACACTTTATTTATCTCATACGCTCTGTATCTCCTTCTATTGTAATGTCTAATACTAATGTGTATACTTTATTATCTCTTACTCTCTGTATCTCTTTCTATATTTAATGTACACACTTTTCTTACTCTCTTTACTTACTCTGTATCTCTTTCTATATTTAATGTACACACTTTTCATTACTCTCTTTACTTACTCTGTATCTCTTGTTTATTTAATGTACATACTCTCTTTACTTAATATCGTTTAATTGTAGTAGTAAACACTCGTGAGGGGCAATAATTAATTAAGATTAAGAGAAACTTTTTGTTTAGCATTAAGAACGTTAGCCCCTACAAAAATCCCAGTATTTTCTCTCGAACTTTCAGCTTCCCCAAGAACTAATAGGAACCAATAGTAGTTTCTAGAACCCATCATTTTTGATATAAATAGCCGTTTGGTGGCGAGGCGAATTAGTTGATTGTGAACTGCGATAAGTAAAGTACACTGTGTTTGAAAAGTTATAATTGAAAGTGTTGAATAAATAAGTTTGTGAGTGATTTGAATAAAGTGAATTTGTGTTTTATTTAAAAAGTGAATAAGTTTTAATTGTCGGACCAAGCCGAATATTACATTGGTGTCAGAATAAGGGATTAAAACTTATTGAGAATAAAACAGTGAACAGTGATTAAACTATTTTGTGTGAAATAGTGAAGTTAAAAAAAATGATAAGTAAAGTTTTGAAAGACTTAACTGTCGCTGAGCTAAAGGCCGAATTAAGCAAACGTGGCTTAAGTGCGGCAGGATATAAAATCGAACTCGTAAAACGGCTACAGGAATATCTGGAAGAACAAAATGAAGACCCAGATGCGTTTGCTTTCGAAGTGGAAGCAAAATCGGAAGAGGTAAATGCAACTGCCGACTTATCTACCATGATGACACTTCTTCTAGCCAAATTTGAAGAGAATCAAAAGAAGCAAGAAACTCAAAACAAGAATGTTCTGGAGCAACTAGAAACTCAAAGAAACGAGCAGAAGACCGAGCAAGAGAATGTCCTCAAACAACTGGAAGGAAATGTCCTCAAGCAACTAGAAACTCAAAAGAATGATGTTCTGGAACAACTACAAGCTCAAAGGGATGACGTTCGAGATCGGTTTGATGAACAGAAAAATCTGCTAGAAGGCAGGTTTGCGGACTTCGAAGACAAAATCAATACTCTCGATGAGCGTGTCGAAAAACAAAATTCAACGACTAATGCACGTTTCAAGAAAATAGACGACCAGATCGAGACCATTACAAGCGAACTAGAAAAAGTGCGAAAGATGAAAGCTCGAGAACCTTCTGGTGAGTGCTCAAGAAAGAGTGAAGTGAATCCCCCAATCTTTGATGGTCAGATACCGTGGTCAATCTACAAGAAACAGTTTGAAGCAGCAGCGTTAACAAACGGCTGGGACGATGACGAAAAATACATTGCTCTTACGCTTGCCTTGAGAGGAGCAGCTGCTGAACTGCTACAAACCATCCCAGCAGAGAAGAACGGTGACTTCAAAGTTCTGGTAAACGCAATCGAACAGCGGTTTGGGGATAGCCACATGACAGAAGTCTTCCGAGTACAACTAAACAACAGGGCACAGAAAAGAGGTGAAACTCTGCAGCAGCTTCAGGCAGATATCGAGCGATTAGTCCACCTGGCATACCCAACAGCTGGCAACGAGATAATAAATCAACTTGCTGTTGAAGCCTTTGTGAGAGCTGTGGGCGATATAAATCTCCAAAGGGCTATTCGCACTGCCGGAAAGCAAACACTACCAGAAGCATTGGCTTTCGCTCTAACAATGGAAGCCGCAGAACAAGCATCCCAAAACGTGCATCGCGTGAGAGAATTGGAAGTCCAAGAATGCTCTTGTCAGAAGGCTACTCTGGAAAGGAGTCAGCGAGACGGACCAGCACGATGCTGGAACTGCAACAAGACCGGGCATCTTCAACGACAGTGCAGATTACCGCGAAGAGGAACCGCATGCCAACACTGTGAACACAGAAATATGTCAACTGGTCAAAGTTACACCTACAACAATGTTGCTTCCCAAGTTGTTTCCCATCCAACTAACTTCGAGGGACAGAAGCTGGCTTCTAGTACCGATAGCTACAGAAACACCATCCAGGTTTCTCAAACGAAACGTGACAACAAGAGCCTGACCGTGGAAGCAAGTATAAACGGCAACAAATGTGTGGCTACCATCGACACCGGTGCCACGGCGTCCATTGTACGGCAGGACCTCGTTAAGAAGACATGGTTCCACAACACCAATAGCTATCGTCTAAGGACTGCAACTGGAGAATCCGCAAAAGTCTATGGTGAGGTACGTCTTAAGATCCGGATGGCAGAGCTGGAATTCTCTCACCTGTTCCTGGTAGCAGATATATGCGACGAGTGCATTGTCGGCGTCGATTTTCTGAAAGATCACGGAGTGATATTGGACATCGGGAACCAAGTCCTGAAATATCGAAACATCGAGATTCCGATGATCTATGGGATTCACTCGTATGAGACCTCGCTATCTGTGAAAACCGTCATTAAAGAATATCTGACTTTGCCTGCTTCTTCAGAAGTATTCGTGTGGACGAAATTGAAAGGTAAGCCTGGCAGCCATCGATACCTCATGGTCGAACCAGCATCTGTAAAGTCCTCCCAAAACGTCACCATTGGGAAGACTCTTGTTAGACCTGTAAAGAACATGGTTCCCGTACGAATACTCAACATCAAGCCGTACGAAGTTAAGCTTAGAAAAGGTGAGATTGTCGGACAATGCGAATCTGTATCAGCGATAACAAGGATCAGCGAAGAAGACCCAAGGCAAACATTGAAGTCCAAAGAGTTGAACTCCATAAAGACGAACATTCTCGAGTCCTCTAATCTTGGCCAACAACAACGAAGAACTGCAGAAGGTCTCCTCGAAGAATTTGCAGACATCTTTTCATCATCGCAAGGGAAATATGGCAGAACACAACTGGTTCAACATCGAATCAACACCGGGGATGCAAAGCCGATTCGTCAACCTGCAAGACGCCTTCCACTAGCCAAACAAGGTGAGGTTGAAGAACTGATAACCACCATGAAAGAAGAGGGTCTTATCGAAAACTCAAAAAGCCCTTGGGCGTCTCCAGTGGTCCTGGTAAAGAAGAAAGACGGATCAACCCGCTTTTGCGTGGACTATCGAAGGTTGAACGATGTGACCAAGAAAGATAGCTACCCTCTGCCTAGGATCAGCGATACTCTGGACGCAATGGAAGGAGCACAATGGTTCTCAACTTTGGACCTGAAAAGTGGATACTGGCAAGTAGAAATCCATCCTGAAGACAAAGAGAAGACAGCGTTCTCGACAGGAAACGGATTGTGGCAGTTCAAAGTGATGCCTTTTGGACTGTGCAATGCTCCAGCGACTTTTGAGCGCCTTATGGAATGCGTCCTGCAAGGACTCACTTGGAAATCTTGCCTGGTCTATTTGGATGACGTCATCGTATACGGGAAAACATTTGACGAACATTGTACAAATCTGAGAGCCGTGTTTCAAAGACTTCGAGAAGCCCACCTCAAGCTCAATCCAGAAAAGTGTTCACTCTTCAAAACCGAAGTGAAATACCTGGGACATATCATCTCATCCCAAGGAGTTAAGACGGATCCTGATAAGGTTGACACCGTGAAGAATTGGCCAACACCACAGGACAAACATCAACTCCGAAGCTTTCTGGGTCTAGCCACCTACTATAGGCGCTTCGTCAAGAATTTTGCTGAGATCGCCAAGAGTCTACATCAGCTAACGGAAAAGGGAAAGCAGTTTAAATGGTCAGGTGAGTGCGAGCGCAGCTTTCAAGAGCTCAAGCAACGCTTGTGTAATGCACCAGTGCTGACCTACCCGACTCCAGGAAAACCGTTCATCATTGATGCTGATGCCAGCAATGTCGGGATTGGTGCTGTATTGTCACAGGTACATGATGGCGAAGAAAAGGTGGTTGCCTATTACAGCAAGGTACTCTCAAAGTCGGAAAGAAACTATTGTGTGACCAGAAGAGAACTTCTTGCACTGATTTTGGCAACAAAGCACTTCCATAAGTATCTCTATGGACAGAAGTTTCTTCTCCGAACCGACCATGGAGCACTAAACTGGCTTTTGAATTTCAAGAATCCAGAGGGTCAAGTGGCGAGATGGATTGAGAGGCTGCAGACGTACGATTATGAAATTCAACATCGGAAGGGGAAGCTTCACTCAAATGCTGATGCACTGTCTCGGAGACCATGTAAGCAAGACTGTAAGCATTGCAGACGCCAAGAAGAAAAAGAAGTGGTTACTGTTCAACGAACCAGAACCGATCCCATTTATGGCTGGAGCAACGACGAGTTGAGGAAGGCTCAACAAGAGGACCCAGATATTGAACCCATCCTCGCATGCAAGGAACACCAGGAAAAACCAGAATGGGCCGATATCTCCGACAGAAGTCCGGCTCTAAAGGCCTATTGGGCACAGTGGGACTCATTGCATGTCCAAGAGGGTGTCCTTCGACGTAAATGGGAATCAGCAGATGGAAAGTCCTATGTAATGCAGCTAGTCTTACCGAGATCGAAGATTGTGGACGTTCTGCGAGAGATGCATGATGGAGTTTCGGGAGGCCATCTAGGAGTAAACAAGACGCTAGAAAAGGTTCGACAACGATTCTATTGGCTACATGCAAGGGAAGATGTCGAGAAGTGGTGCCGAAAATGTGATACCTGTGCTGCCACCAAAGGCCCGAACAAAAAGAATCACAGCCAAATGCAGCAGTATAATGTCGGATCACCCTTTGAAAGGATTGCAATAGACGTGGCGGGTCCATTTCCGGAAACAAATAATGGAAATCGTTATATTCTGGTCGTCATGGATTACTTCAGCAAGTGGCCTGAAGCATACGCCATACCGAATCAAGAAGCCAAAACAGTCGCAGACCAAATTGTGTTCAACTGGGTGAGCAGATTCGGTGTTCCATTAGAACTGCATTCCGACCAGGGAAGGAACTTTGAGTCAAACATATTCCAGGAAGTTTGTGGGCTTCTTCACATTAAGAAGACAAGAACAACACCACTCCACCCACAATCTGATGGCATGGTCGAACGGTTCAACCGAACCCTGAAGGAACATCTTTGCAAAGTTGTGGACGACAACCAGCGAGATTGGGATCGACACATTCCACTGTTTTTGATGGCGTATCGAAGTGCAAGACATAGCTCAACTGGCCATACACCGTCTGAGATTTTAATGGGAAGGAACATCAGACTGCCGAGCGAAATCAAATTTGGATGTCCCACGTCGGAACCGCAAGCCGAGGATGTTTACTTGGATGACCTCAGGGAAAGACTCCTTCAGATCCACGACGATACCAGGTCAAAAATTAAGATGTTCAGTGACCGAATGAAGACACGCTACGATATACGAGCGACAACAGCAGAGTTCCAAGCAGGAGATCGAGTGTGGCTTTATAATCCCCATCGACAAAAGGGGTTGTCACCGAAACTTCAACGGGACTGGGAAGGCCCATATACAGTGATTAGCAAAATCAACGACGTCGTGTACCGGATACAAAAAGGAGTCAGAGGTAAACTTAAAGTCGTACATCGCGACCGACTACATCGCTACAGTGGTGATGAAGATGATGGATTTGTTCGGGACGATCAATCCTAAGGAGGGGGCAATGTAATGTGTATACACTTTATTTATCTCATACGCTCTGTATCTCCTTCTATTGTAATGTCTAATACTAATGTGTATACTTTATTATCTCTTACTCTCTGTATCTCTTTCTATATTTAATGTACACACTTTTCTTACTCTCTTTACTTACTCTGTATCTCTTTCTATATTTAATGTACACACTTTTCATTACTCTCTTTACTTACTCTGTATCTCTTGTTTATTTAATGTACATACTCTCTTTACTTAATATCGTTTAATTGTAGTAGTAAACACTCGTGAGGGGCAATAATTAATTAAGATTAAGAGAAACTTTTTGTTTAGCATTAAGAACGTTAGCCCCTACAAAAATCCCAGTATTTTCTCTCGAACTTTCAGCTTCCCCAAGAACTAATAGGAACCAATAGTAGTTTCTAGAACCCATCATTTTTGATATAAATAGCCGTTTGGTGGCGAGGCGAATTAGTTGATTGTGAACTGCGATAAGTAAAGTACACTGTGTTTGAAAAGTTATAATTGAAAGTGTTGAATAAATAAGTTTGTGAGTGATTTGAATAAAGTGAATTTGTGTTTTATTTAAAAAGTGAATAAGTTTTAAATGTCGGACCAAGCCGAATATTACAATATCCTATGCAATTTCGCTAACAGTTGAGGTAAAGAAGTAGCGCATCCTGACAATCTGGTACTGATATTCTCGGGAATTTTTCCAATGGTATTCAATGAAAACATTGAATCAGTTCATAAAAAAGTTAGCTAATGGGCCACTAGATGTGGACTTGAAGTTAACTAGAACAGTAGTGACTAATGATATATTATACTGATATTGATAAATAAATACCCTCCTTTCCTCTTACAAGATTAAATGGGCAACCACTTGGTTTATACAACAAACCAAAATACCTAGGGGTATTCCTATAGACTCTAAGCTTAATTGGAAAATTAACATAGAAGAAAGAGTAAGGAAAGTAAGTATTGCCTTCTACTATTGTATCAAAAGCTTTGGTAAGAAATGGGGACAAAGGCTCAATATGATTCCTTGGATTTACAGGATCACAATAGCAATGGACACGACAAGCTACAAATAGAGAAATCCCTCATTGATGTCATAAGTCTCATGCACGACAATAACTCCCAATATGAGGAATTTTACTAACGCAGCAGATCGGTGAATCGAGGTACCCCTCAGGGTTTCGAGGTTATTGCCTATGCTGATGACGTTGCAATTTCTGTGTCTGGGAAAAACACGTAAGTTCTTTCAGAACTCCTACAAAGTGCATTAAACAGCTTTACAAATTTGCCAAAGCACTATGGCCTCAACGTCAATCCACATAAGGAGGAACTAGTACTTTTTACAAGAAGGAACATAATTCCCTAAACAAGCCTACCCAAAATAAGAGGAACACCCCTAGGTTCTCCAACCAAGCTAAATATTTAGAACTTCTTTTAGACAAAAAATTAAATTAGAAGGCAAATATTGATGAAGGAGTTAATAACGCTACTGTAGCACCCTTTACTGGTAAAAACAGGGAGGAAATAGGCTTTTCCCCAAAAGAAACCTACTTGCTGTTATAAATATACTTCGGTATTCAGACCGATACTCACTTATGGAGTTGTCGTATGTTGGACCGCACTGGACCAGATGGAAAATTTTAATAAACTCATTAAAGTCCAGCGGTCAGCAGGAATGTGTATCACGGGAGATCTTCGCTTAACACCAACATCAGCTTAGAGGTACTTCTAAACCTACATAACACCTCTCGACAGCTTGTCGAAAATGGTGGCAGCCAATTCATGCCTGAGGCTAAGTCATACCAGCCATGCTACTATTTAAGACAGTTTCATATCATTCCCAGATCGCTTATCCTATAGCAACCCAAAAATGGTATTCGATAATAACTTCCATATTTCCATCCCTTCAATATGCTTTTGGGAAGAAGGTGAACCTCTGGAAGAAAACACGATACACTTCTATACAGATGGTTCAAGGACCGACAACGGCGTTGAAAGTAGTATCTCATGTGGGTGCCGGGCCACAGAGACTTTCCGGGAAATTGCAAAGCCGATGAGCTCGCAAAAAACGAAACGCTTCTGCCCACTATTAGAAATAGACACAACAAAGGAAAACCAGTTGGTATATGCAAACATCCTCAACAAATATGCTCTAGAATCAACAAATGCTAGATGAGACCTGCCTCGCAACAAAACGAATACTATTTACCAAGTTAAGACTCGAAGCGGTCGAAATGCTTGATTTCGCTGAGCAGATAAAACATAAGCTCCACAATTGGAGTCATAACAGAACACTGCCTTATACGAAGACATTCCATTGTAGCAATATGTAGTTCGCCTGTGTGGTTCGCTGTATAGCCAAAAGAAAAACGAACTCTTTACAAAAGAGTAACAAATTTATTTATTATTAAAGAACTTACTCGATTAATTTTTCAATGTGAAGTGAAGATTTTCATAGCGACATAAAACAAAATATATTAGATTATTTAAATGAATAAAACACAAAGTATTTCTAGACACAGTGTTTCTATATAAATGTTAATTTCAACACTCCTCCTCATTTATATAAAGAAACACCGCATTGTTCTCTTAGTATTTTAAGTCTTGTTGCCATGAGTATAGTAAAGTAATCCTTTACAAAATGGTAGCGTGTGTCACTGTCAATATCCATGAGGCTGGAGATCTACACAAATGATTTCAGTAGAAGTTGCATGGACGAAAGGGAAGAGGTTAAGAGCCTCTCTGTACCCTCCAATAGAAGAAACGAGTACCCCGATAATGCCTTCAGAAAAACCATTGAACTGGCAGGAAATTTGATAAGTGACAAGTTGATAAGTTGTTTTGTGGAAAAGAGCCCATGAGTAAATACTTTCTCCAATAAATCAGATTTTGGTTTTGAGGTTTTGATATATTATGTTAATTTTATCTTTATAATGCGGGTATAATATTAGTTTGTTAACACCTTGAGATGTTAGCGTCCAAACAAGCCTCCTAGTGCTAGCGGACCGCCTTGCATTTGGCCTCCTTGTCCTTGGCCCAGCAAGCTTCCTAATACTCCTCCAAATAGCCCTTGACCTGGTCCTCGCCTTCCTTGCCCTTGGTTATTTTGTCCTTGGTTTCCTTGCCCTTGGTTATTTTGTCCTTGGTTTCCTTGCCCTTGGTTACCTTGACCTTGGTTACCTTGACCTTGGTTCTGGTTTCCTTGCCCTTGGTTGCCTTGCCCCTGGTTGCCTTGCCATTGGTTTCCTTGTCCTAGGTTTCCTTGCCCTTGGTTGCCTTGTCCTTGGTTACCTTGTCCTTGGTTTCCTTGTCCTTGGTTCCCTTGGTTTCCTTGCCTTTGATTATTTTGTCCTTGATTATCTTGTCCTTGGTTACCTTGTCCTAAGTTTCCTTGGCCTTGGTTCCCTTGGTTTCCTTGCCCTTGGTTATTTTGTCCTTGGTTACCTTGTCCTTGGTTTCCTTGTCCTTGGATACCTTGTCCTTGGTTACCCTGTCCTTGGTTTCCTTGTCCTTGGTTGCCTTGTCCTTGGTTGCCTTGTCCTTGGTTACCTTGTCCTTGGTTACCTTGTCCTTGGTTACCCTGTCCTTGGTTACCTTGTCCTTGGTTACCTTGTCCTTGGTTTCCTTGTCCTTGGTTTCCTTGTCCTTGGTTTCCTTGTCCTTGGTTACCTTGCCCTTGGTTATCTTGTCCTTGACTACCTTGTTGGTTTGGAACTCCACTTACTGCATTACCAAGTCCTTGAGCTGCAGAATTAATAGCCCCTGTAGCTGCATGAATGCCAGCAACAAAAGCGTCTGCTAAGCCGAGTTGTCTGCGATGTCTAGTTAGCAGTGGAGACTCCAATTTTTCTTCGCTGGCAAATATGCCAACTGCGAGAATAACGAATAATACCAATGTCGTCAGGAAACGCATTTTAAATTTGATTTTTAATTAGAAGTTGGTTGTTCGAACTTAAGAACAGAAAACTAAAAGGTTTAATATGAGATTGATACCAAATAACATGATCGCATCCTTTTTATACCCAATAAGAAATTTCCTTAAGACTTCATTTGCAAGTTAGAATTCAAAACTTGCGGTTTTGTATGCAGATATGAGTTGTGACGTACTGAATATCATTTATGTCGCAGCTCTGACGATCAATTGAAACTTGTTTTAAGTCTTAGCAGTTGGAGAAATTTGAATGTCGCGTGCGATGAAATGCAAATAAATCGATAGATAGCAAGTTCAGTCCGGGTTCAAACCCTCCATCAGAGACTAAAAAAGAGATATAGTGAGAGTCAATTATGAGGACGATTGGTCAGACAAACCCACATTGTGGCATGTCTCAATTATGATCCTTTCTTCTGGCTAAGTGGTGTTGACCAAAAAGCCTTTGCTATCTATTTAATTGCATTATCTGCTTTAAGGCAGATTTCCATATCCTGGTCCGGTGTCTCAGCCTCTTCATCAGATTAGAAGTTAGAGCATGACATATTCCAAATTTATTAGCGATTAAGTTTTATCAACAACGACCTGACCAAATGTTGTAATTAACCTCAAACCCCCATTAAGGACGACTTGTGAGCGCATTTGTACACCGAGAGAGGGGCGATTACCGAAAGGTCACCCTCAACCCCAAGGACGATTTCAATTTTAATTTTTGCTCGTTGTTTTTTCTATTCCGTCGCTCGGTTAACCCTTTCTCTAAATACTCCTTCCATTTAACAGCAACCCTCTCCCTCAGAAATTTGCATATGAATTTTAATCTAACCAAATGGATCATTTATATGGGCTTGCAGCCAGCCTTGACTTATAAATTGAGAGCACACACACATGTGGTGCCCTCTTAAGGGATAAGTTAAATTCTATTAGCCTCTTATCGCGAGTTGAACATTGTGTTTCAACCCAGGCAATGACGCGATGCCATCCACCATAAAACCTTGACAAAGAAAAAAAAACATACAAAACCAAAAAATTAACAAATGAATGGGTTATGATGCGGTATTTGCCATCAAGAGTCAACTTTATTATTGGATGTCCTTTATGGCAATCTTTTGGGAGTATCCCAATCTCCCCATCCGAACTTTGCTGCCAACAACGACGTTCGGGTTATGCTTGCGAAACAAAAGGCACACACACTTTTTAGTGATTATCTGCGGATTTAATCGCTCCCTGGAAGCTGGCTGCAATCGTAGGAAAAGGTCGTCCTTGTTGGGTGTTGAAACTCGTGCCTTCAAGCAGGAGTTGGAGTCTAAAGTAGACTAATAATTTTTCGTCGTAAAGTCGAACTTGGGGGAAAAGGTGAAAGTGTGTAGAATATGGGTTCCGGCTGATAAGTATATTTGTGTAATTTTTGGAGACTCGCAAAGTTATAACTTTTGTAAAATGTTATCCTGGGTGTTTTGTTTGTTTGGACGAAGCGTTAAAGGCCACATGTGGGTTATGAGGCTTAAGGTTCGACACAAGAGGATGTCTGGCCACGAGTTTGGGACTTGTAGATGCTTCCTTGGAGTTAGGTGTAAAACTATTAGGAATGACAAAAGGATCGTAATTTAAGTAAGAGATAACCGAAAAGACGGTTTACATGGACCTGATTCCCGGCACTTAGTAGACTGTGGAAATTTATGACTGCATTTTTGTGTTAAGAATTTCAATTCACAAAGTCTCTTTCGAAAGGGGAACTATTCTGTGTTCAATTGTGTCCAAACGATCTCCCAATTCGATAACTCCTAGAAGAGGTCATGTTCCCACCTCTCTTTCACCAAAATATCAATGTCGACTGCCTCCAGTGGAATGCGCTGCGCATGCCAAGCTAGTTTCTGATGCCAACAAAAAACTGCGAATATCAATTTTTAACGATTTTATATGCAAATTGATATTGCTGCAGCGCAAAGCATATACGATATACCCATGCACACTTTGTACAAAATGAATAACATTGCCGTTGTAATAATTTACCACTCTAGATTGTACCTACATGCGCTTCGAGGCACCTCGCAAGTAGCTATGCACACAAACTACTTGGAGCGAGGTTCAAATGCGGATTTAACAATCAATTGTAAGCCTAGCACCTCACTATGGTATGGCTGTGCAAATATGCGCATCGTTGGTGCATTTTCTTAAGCTGGATGCGCTGGGAGAAGCCATTTTTATTGCGCCCATCACTCACAGCCAGCTTCCTGCATCCTCTAATCCTACACAACAATAGAGATGGTTGAATGTTAGCACAAGCCGAACGCCGAAGCGACGGTGGTGGTGGGCTTATTTATTTGCTAATAGGAGATCCTTTAACAAATTGACCGAAATTGCGCGCATCTTTTATGCATGCGCACATCCAGTCAGCCAGAGTTTCTCTTTTTCTTTTTGGTTTGAAGCACTGTCGGGGATTATGCAAGCTTAGTACTAGAGAGGATGACGAACATTTTGTTGTGGACTGTTTGTCCTGAGTTAATGAATAAGCCATGAAGCTCTAGGAGGTCTTGGAGAGGCTTCCACCAGTTAATTTGATGTATTTTTGATTGAGTTAAAACAGACAAATGTGTGATGTGACAGATTTGTCGTTGAATTGCTAATTTTGTTTGGTTGTTTGGCGAGTCTTGAGGTTTTGGGGGGTCTTGGTAGTGTTAAGGAGCGAAGTAGGCGCCTGTAAGAAAGTTTGCGTCACAACACAAGTGTTTTTGATTTTTTTCTTTAATTTATGTAGAAAAATGTCGGTTAAGATTTCTATTCATGAATAATTCAAAAATTGGTTTTGAGTGCAAATTAATTCAGTTTTTGCACTCACTTGTTAACGACGAACTTGTCTGTTCGGAAATATAAATAAACCTATCAAAATTGATGCTAATTTCAAGCTCTGATAGTTGAAAAAAGGTGAATATGTCGTTTCAACGCAATGCTGAGAGACAGACGGAGATAATTGACGTTCTAAGGTCTGAGTTATGTAGTCATTTAAGGTGTTTGAATTGGAATGAATGACGTTTCCTTCATTTTTCACAAAACAAAATTAATTTCAATTTTTATAAGCTAACTCTTTTTATTAATAAAACACACCAAATCCACCATGTCTTCGGAAAGGCCTTCCATATCCACCATAACCGCCATAACCTCCACCATAGCCACCATATCCACCATAGTGACCATAGTGACCACCGTATCCTCCATATCCACCGCCATAGCCCGGATACAAGCCGATGCCTCCCAAGCCGATTCCACCTCCAATCACACCGAATCCAAGTTGTCTCTTCAATCTGCTTGGTTGTTCATGTTCATCTGATTCTTCAACTGACTCGGAGTCAGCGAGAACACAATTCACCGACAAAATTATAGTGAGTATTAGAAATATCACACCGAAATGCATTTTGCTTGCTCTTCTTTTTTTTTGTAGAACTAAGGAACGATTTGACGGTCAAGAATGTACTTTCAAGATTGTAAGCAAAGTCAAGGCTTTTTATACGGAGTTGTGATGGCAGTCAGCAAAAAGATTCCCGCATTCAATTAGCATGCACCAGCTTATTGATTTGTTTACTTTTTTTTAAAGCATCAAGTGGCGTTGTTTGTGTTGTTGAAGGAAAATTCGAACTTATCAATTAATTCTAATAAATTGAAATTGGAACTAAAAATGAGATGAATCTCATTTTTTCTGTTTACCAGTACCAAGTGAATGACTCAATAAGGTTATCGGGAAAAAAAACGCTTCTCTCGATGATCAATGTAGTGCTAATTTGTTGAATCAATAGACTTGAGGCTGAAAAATTTTGTTTAGTTAATTTCATTTAGTTTTAAGTCTGTTCTCGTAGTATAAATCAATTTGTTTTATTGTCAATTCATATTTACACTAGCCGATCAGCGGGACGTTGTACCCGCTCTAAAGAAATTGTTAGTGATAGCTTTAAGGTTGAGCGTACAGTTTTCCCGTCACTTAACAGAGTTGCCAAAATTGCGGAAAAGGTACCTAACGCATAGTGCAATTTTTCAAGACTGTCTTACTTTTGCTAATATCAAATGTTTTCAAAGTTATTGAAAGTCGCCTTCCGTTACAAGGTCGTAGTCGTGTTTCGAAGAAGAATGCAATCAATTTAAGAATATTCGGTGGTATGCCTGGAAAATCAAGTGAATCCTAGAATTTAGTTGGATGGTTGGAAATTTCGTCTTGATTTTGATTAGCAAGAGGATCAACGGAGCGGAGGTATATGGTATATGTTAACGTTTCGCCAGGTATTCCATTCCAAATAGTGAATTGATGGTATTGATGTATTTGGCGCTAATAAAGCACGAGTATACTTAACCACTGATGGTTTTTGTTAGTTCTGGGCAAACACCAATTCGTCTATGCCTTCTGTGATCTTACAGAAGTTTGCTGGCCTGACAATATGATACATTAGATTAGATTAGATTAGATTAACAAATGCTTTATTTTTCCTTAGGTCTTACACAGATTATATGTATATACCTATAATACCTAATAAACTAACATTTTTAGAGCATGGCCTAATCCGTCTGACAGTTGACAATATAAACTATAAAGTACATTTTAAGTTTTTTTTTTTTTTTTTATTTAAAAAAGTTCATCTATATTTTTTTTCTGTATGAAAGAGCAAGCTTGACAAATTGAAACAGAACTTTCCAATCAGCTCCATTGAGAATGCTTATCATTTCTTCTTCACTGAGTAAACTCTTCCCGAAAATACTCCTCCGAGATTCCATTAAGATCGGGCATCTGCAAAGGAAGTGGTAGTTGTTTTCCCTTTCTCCTTGCTTGCACAGATTGCAGATTTCCGGGCATTCCTCTCTGTGCGGAATAAAGTTGAGTTGGTGCAACTCTCCTCTTGATTTTAGAACCAGTGACATGAGGTCAGATGATGACTCTTCCTTGAAATAACTTCTAGTAGACAGATTGTAATCGAGCATTGCGTAAATACATCTGCTTGTTGACTCTCTCGCTCTTGTAAGGAATTCCTCTCTTTTCTTCACTTAGATCAGAAAGTTCAGCTTTCCATTGTTCTGGCCTATTTTCGTTTAAAGTAAGCTGAAGATCATAAAAAGTAGCTAAGTTACTCCAACTCTCGAACCAAGATGACTTCCTTCTTAAAATGATCATAGTTAGTTTTTTGGGCAGCCTGTTCTCGTTCATGGTTAACGTCTTCAATATGTAGTCTACTTGCATTTTAAGGGGCCAGTTATAGCGATCATTGAAATGCATCAGGAAAAATGTTTGAATTGATATTTAACTAAGTTTTTTTTTGATTACTAATGCAATTTATATACCAATCGACCGGAAAATACTTAAAGAATTTTTTTGAGAAAAAAATATAAGTTTGCGTACTAATTTTTCGTTAAAAATGTATTTTTCTACTTTCCGTACAGAAATTCGTTTTCCTGAACAGCTGATGGATTTTTGTCAAAAAATAAAACAAATCGTTCCAATGATTTGCGTTTCAATTTTGTAAAGTTCCAATGATCTTTGTTTCAACGTCTCACTGTTCCGATGATAGAATTACGGAAGGAAAAAAATTCCTGGCAGAAATTTTCAATGATTGCTATAAACGCTCATCAGGAAAAAATTTCAGATTCCTCCTGTTCCAATTTTTCCTGATGAAAACCAATGATCGCTATAACTGGCCCCTAAGTGTTGAAATGAATAGAGGAGGAAGACCCGTCTCGAGCATATGAATGTGATTTGGAGTACTGTTTGGAAGCCTCAAAGTTCTCTTAGGGGCCGGTTATAGCTATCAGAAAAACGGATCAGAAAAAATTTCTTTTCCAAATTTGACTACTCTAGAACTTCATTTGAACGAAATATTTATGCAATTCGACGGACATTTATTTGAAATATTTTTTTCAAAAAGAATTAAAACATTTATGACCGAATTTAATTAGAAAATTGAATTTAAATTTTTTTCTGATGAGATTTCATTTTTCTGAACAGCTGATTCTAAAAACTTCAAAAATATTCCATTTCGTTTTTCTGATGTGTTTCCATTTTTTTCTGTTCCGATTACATCAGAAAAAATTTTTCTGATGGAAAAAAAAAATTCTGATGTCATAAAATAAAGCGTGCAGCAGGATTTCTGACACAAAATTCTTGGTTGCTATAAACACTCATCAGAAAAATGTTTCAAGTTTTCACTGTTCCAATTTTTTCTGATGAATTTTTCTGATAGCTATAACCGGCGCCTTAAGAAAATATCTCAAAAGATGTTCCACCTCACTGAATTCTTTGTGACCCCATACTTGTGCGGCGCGGCGTAGCACAACTGCCTTCGCCGTTGTTTCAAAAATTCGAGACTTTGAATTGAAATTAACGTCTTTGTTGTGCATAATGGACCTCCACGTTGCATTTAGTGCATTTTTTTGATTTGGCCAGTTTCTCACCAATATGGTTTCTCAGATTCAGATTTCTTGATATTTTTACTCCTAGGTATAGTTATAGTCACTTACTACTTCAATTTCTTTCATATCAAATCTCCATTTTTCGTTGCGACAGTTTGGGCCTCCACCGTTCCGAAATATCATAACCTTGGATTTACTGAGGTTTACCTGAAGCCTCCATTTGTAGCAGTACGCAGCTATTCTGTTTATCATCAGCTGGAGACTTTCAGGCGTTTCAGCAAATAGTCATCGGCGAATTTTAAGGATTTTACTAGAAGATTTGCTGCAACTTTTACTCAACCCTGTAGAACGTCCTCCATGTCGTCTATGAAGAGTGCAAACAAAAGAGGACTTAAGTTGCAACCTTGTCTTACTCGTATTTCCACATCGTATGATTCCGCTACATCTTTGTTGAATGAGATTGCAGATGTTGTAGATTCATACAATTTTTCCTAAATGCGTCCAAATTTTTTTGAAACACCCTTGTTGTATAGTTTAAGCATCAGAGCATTTCTGTCGATGGTGTCGAAGACCGCTTTAAAATCTATGAAGAAGGCATACAACTTCTTTTTATATGATACTAGCCGACTTCGCGAACTTCGTCTCGCCAACCCTCAAAGCAAAACAGAATAATAATTATGATGATAAACACAGATATTGTTCAAATGCAATGTGATTTGCTTGAATCCAATTGAAATTGTTAAAGAATATAAAAAGTAAGATTAATTATAAAATAATATAACATGCTAAAATTTACTCTAGCCTTGAACGTACACTACATTCTGTTTAACTTCATGCTTTCTTACTTTCTCTTTGCATTCATATTCTTATGTACATAGATCATGTTTCAAGTTTAGGTTAAGAAAAATTCAATTCATTACTCATTGTACCTTCGAAATATTAAGTTGGCATTTAGCAATCAATAAAATTTGAAATTATTGTAAAAATTAAACTTTCGTTCTTTTGTTTCCCAACATAAATTGGTAGCAGAACATGGTTATCATATAATTTAAATTGTGTTGTAGAGTAATAAAAGATTAGTAAAGTAATTCAAGTAATTTTCTTTAAAAGTTGATTGTACGACATATTTTCACATATTTCGGAGATTTATGAGGTTAGAGTAATCCTCGTGCTACCACATCATAATTGGCACGTGATTTGATTTGGATACTTATTGCAAGATTTTTTCTCTTGCCCTTAAGGAGGTAAGGGACAATAAAATATATTATTTGAATAACCACCGCCGCCGCCAATCTATCTTTTCATCCCTTTTTATGTCGCTTGAGTGAACATTCTTTGACGTATACTACACTGGCGAAAGAAGGCGAAGGTGGTCTGAAAGTTACAGATTCTGCAGCGGGTTTTAAGACGGACAGAATCATGGAAATGAAAAAAGCTAAGAAGATTCGTGCTTCAATACTTGGCCTTTTGACCAAACAACGAAATAGTTTCAATGAGCAAGCAAGCTCTATTAATAATTCGGCTATGAGCATTATGTTGCAGCTCATTGATGACTACCATAAGCGACATAATGCGATCACAGAACATATTCTGGAATTGAGTGTGGATGAGAAGGAAGATGATGATGCTTGTGAGAAGGAGGCTGCTTTTACTACAGCGTATATTGAGCTCAAGACCAAATTAATGGATTTAATTGAGGAGAAAAAGGCCGATTTGAATTCAACCTTCGACTCAAGTTCACCAGCAAACCAACCTGTCCGTGCAGTGAGATTACCGAAATTAGAACTTCCCAGATTTTCTGGCAAATATTGCGATTGGATGGATTTTAAGAATGAATTCGAATCCATGATAATAAATGATTCGAGCTTGAATGATGTTGATCGTTTCAGATTCTTAAAATCTGCATTGAGTGATGGGCCTAAGCGCATTATTAGTAACATGGAAGTAACGGCATCTAACTTTTCAAAGGCGTGGCAAGCTTTAAAGGACCGCTTTGACCACGAGGCCCTCATATTTGGGTCCCATATAAATGAAATTATTTCCATGCAAGGGGTATCGGGCGGAGGTCCACAAGCCTATAGAGACCTCATCGACAAGGTTCAGGCACACTATAGGTCGCTGCTATCGTTGGGCTCTGCTGAAGCGGTTGCGGAGAATTTAATGATTAGTCTTATTCTCGGAAAGATTGATATCAAGGCTCAATCCAAGTGGGAAGAACATACAAACGAGAATATCGCAACGTGGACAAGTTTTACCAGTTTCTTTGAGAAATATGCAGCAGCACAAGAGCGTGTGGATCAGACCAGAAAGCAAGGAGGCAAGTCACAGGTTGTGGATAAACGCCCGCAATATGGTAAGAAGAGCCATACTACTTTGGTTGCTAGTTTGCATGATAGTAATTGTTTTAAATGTCAATCAAATACGCATGTTTTAAAAGATTGTCCTACGTTCCTTGCTCTTACGCCCAAAAAACGTTCAGAAGAAGTAAGAAAGATGAGCGCTTGTGTTGCATGTCTTCAGTCAGGGCATTCGTATAGGTTTTGTAAAGGCCGGTGTGAGAAATGCTCAAGGAAGCACCACACTTTATTGCATTTTGAAAGCACGCAACCTGTTGTTGAATTATCAAGTAGTACGTCACAAAGATCATTTTTTGCATCACAATCATTTGAAGATGAGCAGGTTCTATTAGCGTCAGTTATTGTGAATGTATTTGATGGAAATGGCTCCGCCACCCCTTGTCATGCCTTGCTAGATTGTGGTTCTACAGATCATTACATATCGGAGAGATTTGCCCAAATTATAAATGCTAAGCGATTCAAGTGTGACACTCTTATAGGCGGCATTGGAAGCATTGGTGTTTCATCGAAAGGACTCTGTAAATTAACTTTCGGTTCTGTAATAAACGACTCTGAGCGATTCGTTATTCATGCATCTATTTTACAGAAAATTACAGAGTCGTACCCCCCACTTGCCTTCAGTATTTCGGAATGGAAAATTCCATCTCACGTTAAATTAGCAGATCCGAACTTTAACAGACCTAAGCATGTTGATCTGTTGATAGGTGGAGGTTTATTTTGGAAATTATTAACTGGTGAGCAATATCCATTAGGACCCGATCTCCCTTATCTTTGTAATACGAAGCTTGGATATATTGTCGTTGGATCTATCACTTCATCTCCAACTCCTCTTCGTAGAGCACTTTACTCATCTAGAGCTGCAATCGACAATCTAGAATCATTGAAACAGCTAGTAGAACGAGCATTTGAAGTTGAGTCTTGCACAAAGTATAAGGTTGGCTCGTTTCTTAGTCCCAAAGACAAGGCTGTTGAGGAGCATTATGAACTTACGACTCGACGAGGCAACTTTGGACGATACACCGTACGCCTCCCTTTCTGTGGCAACCCAATCTTACTTGGAGATTCATTGGACATTGCAACCCGTCGCTTCCAAGCTCTCGAACGCAAACTTGAAAAACATCCTCTTATGAAACAAATGTATTCAGAATTTATTGATGAATATGAGCGCCTTGGTCACTTAGAGGTGGTTCCTAATTTTGATGCATCTACGACGCATTTTTTTATGCCCCATCACCCGGTGTTTAAAATGTCAAGCTCAAGTACAAAAATAAGAGTGGTGTTTGATGCCTCATGTAAGACATCAAATGGAGTCTCCTTGAACGATTTATTATACCCTGGGCCAAAGCTACAGGACGATTTGATGATAATACTCTTGAAGTTTCGCTTATTTCCGTACGTTATAACTGCGGATATACAACAGATGTATAGACAGGTACTGGTTGATCAAGCTGACACTAATTTTCAATTAATTTTATGGCGCAAAGAAAAGAAAGACCCATTGAAAGTTCTTCGACTCCTCACAGTTACCTACGGTACCGCTCCTGGAGCTTATTTAGCTATCAAGACTTTACACAAACTAGGAATGGATGAAGCTGAGCACTTTCCTGTGGGTGCCAAATTATTGAAAGAAAATTTTTATGTAGATGATGCGATGCTTGGGGCAAATAGCATTGAAGAACTCATTGAAGGTCGACGTCAGCTTGTTGAAATTTTAGAGATAGGTGGATTTAAACTGACCAAATTTTGTTCAAATGTAGAATCTACGATAGCTGACATTCCTTTGGAATCTCGAGAAAAGTTTGTGCAAATTGGAGACCACAATACTATAAAGACACTTGGTTTAACTTGGCAACCTGGTGCAGATATATTTCGGTGTACTTACAATGAAATTGAAGCGGCATCTATTATTACGAAACGTGTTGTGTTGTCAGAGGTTGCTAGACTGTTTGACCCTATTGGATTTATTTGTCCCGTGGTCACCTTAGCAAAGATATTTTTCCAAGACTTATGGCGCAGGAAGTTTGATTGGGATACCCCACTACCAGATGATCTCGCTACACAGTGGAAAGGCTTTCGTAGTGATCTAAAAGCATTAAATAATATTTCATTACCACGCTATGTCCTTGGTAACAATAATTACGACTTGCTCCATTTACATGGATTTTGTGACGCTAGTCAGAAAGGCTATGGTGCCTGTGTATATACATGGTGTCTTAATTCTACTGGAAAAATCACGGTTCGAATTTTGGTAGCTAAATCCCGGCTCGCACCTACTAAAACCCTTACAATAGCAAGACTTGAATTATGTGCTGCGAGACTTTTAGTAGACATGATAGAAAGGTTAAGAGTTGAAGTCTTTCGAGACATTACAATCGGCGAGATAAAGTACTGGACTGATTCAACTATCGTTCTTAGCTGGTTACATGAAGAACCCTATAAATGGAACACTTTTGTAGCTCATAGAGTAGCACATATACAGGAAGTTACAAAGTTTGATCAGTGGAAGCATATTCCAGGTGAGTTGAATCCGGCAGATTTTATTTCACGTGGCATGTTGCCAACGGAAATGACAGAATCCTCACTGTGGTGGAATGGCCCTGCTTTTTTACGCCAGGCAATTACTGAATGGCCAGAAGAATTTAAATTGCCAAAATCAAATACTACCGAATTAGAAGAATTACGTCCTTCAAAATATGTTTTAGCAGCTTTTATCAAAGTGGATATTACTCAGTCTATGCTTTATTCTCGTAATTTTCGAGGAACTCGTCGAGCTTTTGCGTATGCACTACGTTTTATTGAGAGGTGTCACAAGCGCAATCGAATTCCAGGCATAAGGCAGTGGCAAATCTTATCAAGACCAAATATAAGAAATTTTATTAAGCATCCGTCATTAGAAGAAGAAGTGCATGCAGAGGAAGTTTTTATTAAAGCTATTCAGCAATCGTCCTTCGCATTAGAATATTCGCTACTCGAAAAAGAACAGTCAGTCAATAAAGGCAGTGCATTAGAAGCTTTGGCTCCATTTATAGATGAAAAAGGCATTATTAGAGTAGGTGGACGAATAAAGAAAGCTGAGATAGCCTTTGATGCAAAGCACCAGATTCTATTGCCGAAGACTCATCGCTTTACGTCCTCAGTCATCTCATATTTTCATCATTATAGAGTTTGTCACGCAGGACCACAAATGGTGTTGGCAGCTGTTCGAAATCGTTATTGGCCTATTGGTGGATTACAACTGACAAGAACCATCGTAAGCAAATGTATTTGGTGTTTTCGCATGCATCCTAAACTCATCTCTCAATTTATGGGCAGCTTGCCCGTAGATCGTGTATTACCACTGCAACATAAAGCGTTTATGGTAACCGGAGTTGATTTTGCCGGCCCAATAAGTGTTCGTCATCATATTCGCTGCAAGCAAAACAAGGAGGTGCATTTGGCTCTATTTGTTTGTTTCACTACAAAAGCCGTCCACATAGAGCTCGTTCCTGATCGCTCTACCGAAGCTTTTCTACGTGCGCTGAAAAGATTTATATCAGATAGAGGCAGAGTTTCTAAGATGTATTCTGATAACGCTACTAATTTTGTAGGCGCATCCAAACTATTTCAAAGAACTAAAGGCTAACATGGAAAAAGATAGCGAAATAATTGAACGAGAATTTAGCAAAGAATTTATCGAATGGTCTTTTATTCCACCACGAGCTGCCCATCACGGAGGTTTATGGGAGTCATCGATAAAAATCATGAAGCGTTTAATTCACAATATCGTAGGATGCATGGAATTAACGGAAGACGAACTTCGTACAGTAGCAAAACAAGCGGGAGCAATTATGAATTCGAGGCCTATAACCCCCATGTCAGCGGATCCTAATGATTTGGAACCTCTCACGCCTGGCCATTTCTTGTGCGGTGGACCTCCTACTGCAATACCTGAGCTTCCTGTGTTGCCTAAAAATCCAAACTCTCTTCACTTAGCCCAACGAATGCGATATTCCGAGCAGCAGCTGTGGGACCGCTTCTACAAAGAATACCTTCAAACTCTTCAACCAAGGTCCAAATGGCGATTTAAAAATAATAACGTCGGAATAGGTGATATGGTCTTAATGAAATTGGATAACTTAGATCCCTCTCGATGGCCGTTGGGCAGAATAATTGAAGCTATGCCGGACTCAGAAGGTGTTGTTCGCGTCGTCAAGGTCAGAACCAAAAAGGGCGACTACAAACGTGGCATTACACAACTTGCTCTTCTTCCTAATCAAGATTGCAGCTTGAGCTTAACAGCTCAATAGGGGGGAGTATGTTAAAGAATATAAAAAGTAAGATTAATTATAAAATAATATAACATGCTAAAATTTACTCTAGCCTTGAACGTACACTACATTCTGTTTAACTTCATGCTTTCTTACTTTCTCTTTGCATTCATATTCTTATGTACATAGATCATGTTTCAAGTTTAGGTTAAGAAAAATTCAATTCATTACTCATTGTACCTTCGAAATATTAAGTTGGCATTTGGCAATCAATAAAATTTGAAATTATTGTAAAAATTAAACTTTCGTTCTTTTGTTTCCCAACAGAAATAGAGAACTACATATCTGAATTTTTCCAAGCTTTACAACTAACATTCTACTTTTATTAAAGCATGAAGTAAAATGCAAAATTTCTTTTAAAAATTCAAAAAATTCTCTGTTTTGACTATTTTACAAAAAACAGAATTCCAAACAGCTTTTGATTGCCCCCTTTATTTGCTGACTTTCAGTAAAATTGTCCAATTTCGTCCTCCGCCGTTGCGAAAAATAATTATTTTTTACTTGTCTCTAGGTTCACTCTACTCTAAGTCTTCATTTATTGCAGTACTCGAGCAATCGATTTATCATTAATTGGAGACTTTCAGTAGACTCTGCAAGCATAAGGATATCGTCGGCGAACATAAGTGCTTTTATTAGAGGGTCTGGTGAAACAAGAACTCCTCCTTGTAGAGTTTGTTCTATGTCATCGCAAAACAAAGCAAAAAGTAGAGGGCTTAGGATACAGCCTTGTATCAGCCCTATCTCTAGGTGCTAGAAATTGATCAGATCTTTGCTCCCAAGGATCACTACAGAATTTGGTGCGTCGTATAAATGTTCCAAAATGTTTCCAAACTTTGTAAAGATTCCTTTATTTTAGAGCATCAGCATCAGTAATTTTCTAGCGATAGTATCAAATGTCTCTTTGAAGTCGATAAAAAAGGCGTACAGTTTCTTTTTCGATCCCATAAATATTTCAGCTATATTGGTTAGCGAGTAAATCTGATCAATTGTAGACTTATTTTCACGAAAACAGTTATACACAGTTATACAGACGTTTGTAAAGTAGTTAAGCTAGGGTTTTCATCGATGAATTCAGCAGTGATATACCTCTGTAATTAGCAGAGACTCTATTGTTACCTTTTTTGAAAATTGAACAGATGATGGCTTCTTTGAAACAGGTTGGTACACTCACTCATATGCTTGGATCAAGGATCTTGTTGAGTATTTAACGAAGAGAGTTGTACTGAATTTGTACCTATAGTACTGTTCACGGATTTCGTAAGATCCTGGTGACTTGTTGTTTTGTAACTCATTCAACACCGTTTGAACTTCCAAACAAGAAAAAGTTGCATCAAGCAATCTATTCTGTTGATAAGGGAAGGGATGGCAATACGGCATACTGAGAAGATGAGAGATAACTAGTTGCCGTCAGCGTTCGAAAATGTTCAACTATCAATATAAACTGGTGGAGTTACTTGTTCGTTTGATTTTTTATCAATTTCACGGACAACCTTCGAGAAGTCACGTAAATTTCTAGTCAGAAAGGTCTTTGTAGGTTTTGTTAGTGGTAAGTTATTAGGTATTGTTCTTTGAAGTTAATGTTGTTGGAGTATCTTCTAAACAATCTTAGCCAGGCAAACGATCTTCTGAGTGCATCCATACAGTCTTTATCAAAATTTTCCTTGTACTCATAGTGGTTAGTGTTGTTATTTCCTGTTCTACATTAGGAAGAGTTTTTCCACTTATATTTTAGTCATGTAGCTGATTCTTCGTACTGGGTCCGATTTAAGTTTACTGTCACTTATGAATCGGTAAATGATCGGAATGTATTGCAGTTGTAACATCAAATTCATTTAATAATTCATTCCATTCTCCCGATCTTGACACCTTTGCATAGTCTACCACAGAGTTTTTCTCTGGTCCTATAAAAGTCATAATCCATATCCATCTGTACTACCATTCATTACATATGCTATGTCCAAATAAGTTACAAAGATCGACCACTCTTCTTCCTTCACTGTTAATTACTACATCTCTAGAACAACGGCTCCTATCACTCATCCTGTTTTCTGTTTCTAGATCCTGTTCATGCATTGAAGTCTCCGATGAGCATAATGTTCGATAGATCGCTGATAAACAGGGTGTATTCGAGCATCATAAAACAGCTTTCCCAATTATTACAATTTAAGTACACCGGAATGCTTCTCATCAGATTAGTATTTCCGAAGATTAACATTTATAAAGCAAAACAGCGTTTGGTACAACAGCTAGTAATAATGGTGAAAAAAAGATCTTTGAAATCGGATCAGTAGTTCTTGAGTTTATTCATTAAAAACATACAAAAATAAAAATTGGTATTAGTGTGATAAGATAGTAATCTTCTTTCTGACTAGATTTAACAACCAAGATTTTGCGATGATTGCAGAGACGAAGTCCGTCCTCCTGCTGACTCATGTCGTTAAGTGTTACAAGCTTGACTCTATATTAACATGAGATCTTATTTAATTCTTATAACTTGTTAAATGTCAATAGTATGCAAAAAATCATTTACGTAGGCGTTTTTGTGCTGAACTAAACCTTTTCAATACAAACAATTTTATTTTAAGCAAAATCTGGTCCAAAACCACAATTGTAAGACTTAACATGAACAAATTTTACGTCATGAATTTTATTTTTACTACATACATATTTTTAAATTATGCAAATTTATGAAAATGTTTTTACTGACTATTTTGCGTCAAAGTCAATAAATGTATGGGGAACCACCAACAAATGTCTAAATATTTTGAATTCAAAATTTAACCTCTATCGAAATGATTCACAATAAAACAAAAAAAAGAAAATAAAACAATCCAGTGTAAAACTTAGTAGTTTGATATCAAAACAAAACAATGGGTGTGTTACTGTATTCGAAGTGCGAAGCAGCCACAACACAAGAACCCGTTTTCGACTCATGAATATTCCAATGGACCATGATAACACCAACAACAAAAACAAGACCAGCGACCGACAACGACTCTTCGATTATATTCTCTCACCCCGAGGACAAATCCACAATCGCGTCATACGAAACGAAAGAGTAGAGAACACACTACGCACCATCATAATCATTTGCTGTGCAGTTCCGAAGTGCAAATTAATCATTCGAGCAACCCTCGATTTGGGTTTTGCTCCAGAACAACCGAAATTCCATTCCAAATGGGCACAATCCGCATTTGGAATATATGTGAGTCCACGGAAACATATACGAATTCGAGTGTACTAATAATTCAATTAGATTCACGAATCCCACTTGGAATCTTTCTCACCCTCTTGCTCTTGTGGATTGTGGTCCTTTTGCCCGGTTTACAGTTCGAAGACGATACCGATACAACCCTGGAGGCTGAATTCAACAATCGACTGAGTTCGAGTTGGTTGTATTCGTTTGCTGGACTCAATTCGGGCATTCATTGAGCATTGAACCACAAGTAGTGTGGTTTTGTTTGGTAAAGGAAGAGGCAACACTTCTCACCCAGTTATGGGTGGAAACTTATAATTTGAACAGATTTATGCAAATAGTCCTGCGGATTCGATGTTAAATGTGTGTATAGTGAGTGCCAGTGCACTTTGTTGAGAAGAGGGAGTGTCATGTATGGTATAGATGAGATAACATTTGGCCATAATAAGGGAGGAACATTTCAAATTGAAAAATTGTCTATAACCTCGGGCGTTCTGTTTGGAAAGGCCAATTGAAATTTGAAAGTCAGGTTCTAGGGTTATGAAAATAATAATTCAATTAAATGGTGTTGGGACAAAGTCACGGCGCCTCTGTTCTTGAAATTTCAGATCAAATCGAGATTTGGAAAGTTTGCGGTTCACATTTCCAAAAAGAGTTTTGAAAAGGGTGAACGATGGAGTGGGGTCTACGTTTATTAAAATGTGACAGATTTGAAGTTTCTTGTTTCATTCTTTTCCCTTTCAAAGTTGATCGCTGGGATAAAGAGACTGCAAGAAGCTTTGGTAAGGCCTTAAAGAAGCGCAAACTTAAATCTATGCAATTTCTGTAACACTTGAATGGGTGATGGGGAAGCTTATGTTTAGACCCCTATAAGCCTAGGGAGCTTGTCCAGATTACGACCTCAAAATCTAACACGGTGACTTCAATTCAAAAATCGGAAAGGAAAACATCATTGGCGGGTTAGTTGGAAAGCACAGCCTTCACAAAGTTACAACAGATAACGGTTTCCAACTAATCGACTTTGCTGCAGCTCGTAATGCGGTGATAAGTAGCACAAGGTTTCCAAGACGGAAGATTTACACAGCAACTTGGCGATGTCCGGGTGGTCGAACCACCAACCAAATCAACCATGTGCTAATCGGCGCAAGACATGCATCCGACATTTTAAACGTGGCGCCCTTTCCGAAGAGCAAATGTCGACTCTGACCGCTTTCTGGTAGTGACAAAGCTTAGAGCTCGACTATCAAACGACAAGAAAGCACGGGCTGCTCAAGGAAAAAAGTTCAATATCGGTTGCCTCAGCACCCCGGAGAATGCCAGAGACTATATTAAGCGCCCTGAATGAAAGTCTCCCCGCCGTACTCCCAAATGCCACAGACGTCAAAACCTTGTAGAACCATTATCGCGAAATAAGTATAAAATTTAGCCGAGACCACCAGCTACCCCCGGAAAAGCACCCGTGGTATGATGATGAATGCGCGATATTGAACAGAGAGACGGAAAATGCACGTCTAGAGATGCTGCAATGGAAAACAAAAGCAGTAAGAGAAGAGTAGGTACCGAACAAAAAGGAGAAATGAGAAAAGGACTCTGCAAAGGAAGAAAAAAGCATCCGCAGATGCTCAGCTCAAAGATCTAGAAGAGTCACGGGCCAAGAACAACACCCGACGTTTCTTTAAAAGGTCGAAGCAATGAGCTTCTGGTTTCAGAACCGGGATATAGGCTCTCAGTGAAGGAAACCTACTCACCGAAGAACAGGGAATTGTAGATGTTTTCAAGTAGAACCTTGAGTAGCTGCTGAATGCGCATATTGTGGAACGATCCAATGGCGAAAGAGAAGCTAGACCAGTCAATGAAGACCCAGTCCCAGCCCCCAGCCCATAAGAGGTAGAAAGAACCAACCAAAAGCTAAAAAATAACAATTCCACCGGTTCGGATGGCATATCTGCGGAGCTCTTTTTCATATTTTCATCGACATCAAAGCTGCTTACGATAGTATTTAACTCTTAAAGCTTATGTCTGGCCCGAACAAACTGATCCAGCTGTGCCGCATGACGCTAAGCTAATCAACACGCAGTGCAGTGTGCAAATGCGTAACAGCTCAAACATGTTTCAACATAGTTCTGGAGCAGATAGTGCGCAAGGCAGGTGTGAGCACGGAAAACACTATCTTCACCAAGTCCATTCAGCTCCTAGGCTATGCGGACGACATATAGACATCATTGGTCACTCCCAAAGAACTGTGTTTGAGGCCTTCACAGCGATTGAAGTACAGGCGAAGCTCGTAGGTCTTGAAGTGAATGAGGACAAATGAACATCTGTCCATCGCTTAGGACACACAGGACAATGGTTGCAGCAATTTCAAGGAAGTAAAGAGTTTCACTTACCTTGAAGCAAATATCAATACCATTAACGATACCTTAATGGAGATCCAACGAAGAATTATCCTAGCGAACTGCTGCTACTTCGGTTTGGCAAAACAACTGGGTTCAAACCTTCTCACTCGAAAGACAATTTGACTACTATACAAGACTTTGAATTAACCAGGCGCGGCGCGGCGCCGAGTTTTGGACGATAAGTAAAAAAGGAGATTTGATACTGGGCACTTTCGGAAGAAAAATTCTTCCACGGATTTTCCATCCCGTAAGTGACGATGGTGAATGAAGGAGCAAGGAGAAGGTTCAACCGCGAACTATTCGAGCTGAACTAAGATGTGGATGTAGTCCAGAAAACCGAGAAAATACGACTAAATTGGCCCGGCCACACTGAGCCAATGGACGACAATGCTCTAGCCAGGAAAGCCTGCTCTTCGCAGCCCCCCAGGTTCGAGACGACAAGGATACCAGGACCAAGTGACTGCGGATTCCAGAGCGCTTGGTTTTGGCGATTGAGAATATACATGCGAAGGATCGTTCCCGATGGAATGCTGCTGTGTCTAAGGCTGAGAACCTGTATGGATTGGGAGCCAGATAAGTAGTAGATTCATTCTTCTCTCATTCAAAGCTACCTTAGAAACTTAAAGTAGCTTCGTTAAGCTGATATTCGGTCCTATACAGCATACACCTTTCATACAACTTCTTAAAGCATTTCCTTGAATTCAAATTGAAATATAAATTCACCTTATAGAAAAGCACAGCCCCATTCTGCCCAACTATCAAAACAAAGGCGGCATTCAAATAGAAATTGAAATAACTCCACAATAATGTTGTAGTTTGGTGATTAATGTGAAATCCTTCCAGACACAAAATGTACGGATGTTTTGTTAAGAAGGATATTCCCCTGACCGCAGGTTATCCAAAAGGAACCACAAGACATTCCTCAAAGATTTATTGAGCCATTTTTTCATTTTTTACTGTTGTATTTGTTTTTTAAGATAAATTACACTTTATCGAGGTTTTAGTCAAAGATAAAAGAGGAAGTGAAACAATATCCTTAACATTAAATAAAAAAACAACATTAAACAAACTCATGTCCTATCCCTTAGAGAGCAAACATAAATTTCAACACCCATCTCGTTAGAAGTCCATAAAGCAGCGAACGCCAAATAACTATAGCCAACAGCTAGAGAGCAAATGTTTATCGAGAATTATTACTGCCCCTTGGCTATGGTTTTGGTTGGTTTTCTGGAACGTCATAAAGGATATATCTTAGTTAATCTTCATCATCATTGTTTTCATCAGGAGATAGTCCAAAAAAAAGGAACGAAAAAAAGTCAAGACATTAAATCATTTTGCATGACTTGAGCGTGTTGTCCTGGGGGCAAGATAACTGCATGTTTAAGTGGGCTGTGGCATGGATAAAGCTTCTCTCCGTATATCGGAGACTAATTGTTTATTCGTTAAGTTCAGTGAGCACAGCTGTTTGGATGGCATTTTGGTCATTAAGTTAAGTGGTGACACTAATTATCACCCGCACATTTTGTCCTTAAAAGAAGTCTTAAGCACACCTTATTGACACAGCTTACATTTTAATCTCAAAAAGTCCTTTCTTATGTAGGTACTTTTCAGTCTTTTTTGGTTAAGGACGAAAAACCACGATTGATGAGATTTTTTTCTAACTTGACTTTTGTCCTTTTGTTCTTTTATTTCAAAAAAAAAGGAGGAACAATTCCTGCCTTGGGCCAAATTGATTAAAAAGAACTTGAATCAGGACTTTCCACCACAACAGATGCTGTCAACCACCGGATAACAATGTTGAACTGTATTCAAATGTATTTCCACATGAATGGGTGGGTGTTTGATGTCCCCGATGTATTACGGTTGTCATCAGAGCGACAGGCGGACTTCATTTTTGGTGCGAATGCTAACCCCAGAGTCAAATTTGTTCGGGGGTCACAGTTGGGACGTTTTCTTTGATATTGAACAAAATTATGATTTTTTTGTCAAAAGGGAAAGAGACTTTTGTGTTGTTGCAAGAAAATATCAAATGTAGATTTGACATTTTTGTTCAAAATTACATTTTTGAAAATATATCTTTAAATATAGAATTCTACTATACCTACGTGTGTATGTCTCTGAACTCCTCCTAACCGCTAGACCGATTTAAATGATTTTTTGTATGGGTTCAGGTGGCGCCCTGTATGGTTAAGTAGGGTAGAGACGGCACCCTTCGACACCTTAACAGAAAATACACAAAATCATATTTATTTTTTTTTCAAAAACTAATTTTTTTTTATTAAATTTATGATTTTATCAACATATTGGCGGACCCTTAGATTTTTAAAAAAATTTTTACTATTTTTTTTTTTTTTTTAAAGTAAAAAATTGTCGAATGTGCGCCAGGGTGGGGCACCTTCGACAATGCGTGGGGCACCTTCGACAGCAATGCACATTCTTGAAAATTAATGCATTATAAGTTAGTTTTTTTAAATAAAAGTCATGATATAGTTTGATATAAGACTTCAATTCATTGTTAAATTATTTTTATATTAAAAAAACAAATACTTTTAACAAAAAATAAATAAGTAGATTGGTATCAAAAACAGTAAAAAAAAAAAATAGATTCATAAGAAATATCATAAAATCACATAAATAAGACTCTAACGAACGTTAAGATTTTTTAAATCGATATTAAAGATACTCTTCCTTTGGGACCTTGATATGCCCGGAGGATGCGCCGGTTTTGGCATTTTTGCATAAATATCGCTCTGTCGGAGGTGCCCCAGATAAAAATGTCGAAGGTGCCCCACTTGATGTTTTTTTACTTTTTTTTTTTATTATTTCCCAAAGAAAGATAAATCAAATTAGCTTTAAAAATTTAAATAAACACATAGTATTATATTTAAAAAACAACTTCACTGTTAGAAAAAATTAAAAACACGACTACGAAAATCTTAAGAACTTACCCTGAAAATTATAACACGTGGTCCAAAAAACTACTTTGCATCCTAACTTGGAGGGAATTTAAAGCCAGACTGCTGAAATTTTTGACATATGTTTGGCATGCTTAAAGGCACATCCACAATTTTTTACAGAATTTTTAAAGGTCTACACACAGAGATAATAGCGATTGTCGAAGGTGCCCCACTGTCGAAGGGTGCCGTCTCTACCCTACAGAAATCAGCCCGGCAGGTGGCGCTGGAGTCGTTATCTATACTGCAACTACAAGGCTGGATCGACGCAAGTAAATCATTTTTGTATGCATTCATTTACTCATTCATTTCAATCATTTGGATGTGTATAATACTTTTTATTCTACTTGCTGACCCAGTGAACGTTGTTCAGCCATACAAATTATTTCTAAGAATGGTTGAACCAATTTTGCCTTAAATTGGTGGGGAGGTGGCTTTGAACCAAGAAACGGCTATAGGGTGCTTTTTATCCCACTAGCTGACCCGATAAACATTGTTTCAAGTAATTTCTAACAACGGCACAACTGATTCGGCTCAAGATTAGTGGGGAGGTAGCTTAGAATCAGGAAGCGGCTGTAAGATGCTTTTTAACCTACTAGCTGACCCGGAAAACGTTGCCTAGCCTAATACTTAATATCTAAGAACAGCTGAACCGATTTGGCTCAATTAAAGGGTGAGGAAGCTTGTAAACAGAGCCATCCTCTGGTTAAGGATACTTTTTATTCTACAAGCTCACCCGTTCAACGATGTCTTATCATGTAAATAATTTCTACGATATAACAGAATACGAAATTTTAAAACTTATAATACCCATAATAAGCAAACAAATAAAAATAAGTACTCATATGCCACAGTATGTTATTATCATAATCATAAATTGGATTCAAATAAAAATAATTGCATTTTGACAAAATCTATGTTACATCATTGTTCTGGACTTGATCTGAAAGAAGTCCAGATGAGGTTCGCGGGGTCAGCTAGTACATATATAATTATCTCATGCAAATCCGTTAAGGAGTCACTACTTTTGTATCAGTGGAGTGTTGGCACCAAATTTTGAGGTAATGTTCGGGTTATTTTATATGAGGCAGTACGAAGTCTGCCGGGTCAGCTAGTGTTTATTACAAATGATCTGAAATTTTATAATTTACTGAAAGCTTTTTTGCCTAATTTTTGGAATTCGCAGATTAATGTTCAAAACTGAACAAAAATCTTTCAAGGACCAACATCAAAAATCGCATCAGTTAATTTTTGAACATATTTGGGGTTTGTTTTCATATTTTTATTCAGAAAACATGGTTTCCTTTTTGTTATTTATTCCCGTCATGTCCTTCCTTCCCACCTGTCACAAAAAATTTCACACCTTTGATGAGTAAAGAGATTTTTCTCGTTTAACTCTACAAAAGGGAATTTCATTTCAAACACAAAAAAGTCCTTAAATTTGAGATCCTCAAACAAGCAGTTGAAGAAAGAAAAAAAAATTCGACAATCCCCTGGGCAAAATCAAGATGTCATCTATTTTAACAGGAAAAGAACAACTGGATGACGTTTAAATGTCAAGATTGTCACTTAAGATTCCCACAAACAAAAAAGTAAAAAAATAAAGAAATATCCTTAAAGAGGGATAAGCACAAAAAAAAGGAAGAAATTCGCACTTAACCGCAAAGATAGTTGGGGGGAGGTAGATTACAAAACACAAGCATTTCGTGTCAACAGCAGCACACGCCCTCGCTCTCCTTTTGCTCTTATATAGCCACATTGAATTCTGATTCACAGAGTGACTCTCGAATCTCAAAGGAAACAGAAAAGAAAAAAATTAAGGACACGTTTAACCAATTTGTTTAAAAAATGTGATGTCATTTGGAGGACTTGCTTTTTTCTCTTAGCGAATGCAAATTTTTATTAAAAAAAGAAAAAAGAGAGAAAAATTTGCATTTGGCACTTAAATCAGGGCCAAACAGAGATTGTCAGATATTTTGTGCGCATTGATTCCTTGGAGAATTATGAAATTGAGTTGAAGATTATTATCTTATGCAAGTGAGCCATTGGGGTAATGAAGCTATCAATCATCTGAAATTGTTTCAAGGTCTTGAGAAAGAGGAAGTAAGAAATTATTGATTTCGTATAAACACATCCCTTGTATCTGAGGCAGAGGTTATCTAGGGTCTACCAACGTACAGACAAGAGGTCTGGTTTCAGGTCCAAATATTGCTGCGACAGACCTGCGTTGCTGGATCTTCTTTCTCAAGACTATAGCATAAACAAGACTGATTACAGAAGTCAGAAGGCTAAGGTGTTTCAACGTGTTCTAGACTGTAATCAACCTTATTATATGCTCTCCCTCTCTGTAGGGCTGTTCGTGAGCTCTACGAGCAAAAGAGGAGAGAGGAACGCCCGCCTCTCAGGAGAAAAAAGAAGGAGCATGAGAAGCATCAGATCGAGGATGTTGAGAGAGCCAACAGCAGGAATGAAGTTTGGAGGTTCTACCGGAAGGTAAAATAGCTGGCTCAACGTCATCGAGCAGAACCGATGCCTGCAGAGATAAACAAAGAAGAATCGCAGTCAATGCTGGAGATTTGGAAAGACCACTTCTGTAGACTGTATAATGGTGACGACGAACAAAATCCCTCCGTCAAGTAGGAGCCTTCCATCGGACACGATGATAGTAGTCAACAATTCCGCGAAACCGAATTAGAAGACGTGAAAACAGCAATCGACGATATAGATAGGAGCATGCACCAAATCATCTGTCAGAAGAATGCGTGCCCGATGAATGGAATCTCAGGCTCAGCATTGTTTGCCCGATCCTGAAGAAGGGAGATCCTCTCAACTGCGCCAACTACAGAGGAATCAGCCTTCTAAGATCCTCTCTGCCGTAATACGTGAACGTCGGAGGCCTTTCGTCAAAAATTTGATTGGTCCTTTCAAACGAGGCTTCAGAAAAGGAAAGTCAACCATCGACCAAATGTTCACTTTGCGGCAGATCACGGAAAAAACCTATGAACTCGAAATCGACACCCACCACCTGTTTATCGTGGATGACATCATCTATAGAGACAAACTACGTATATAAATAAAGGTTTTCCTAGTTTTGGCATCCCTGCCAAGCTCGTTCGCTTGTGCAAAATAACGATGGAGGACTCACTCTCCTCCATCAACGTTGGCAACGAGCTTACGGAATCTTTCGATATCAAAAAAAGATTCAGACAAGACGATGCACTGTCATGCGATTTCTGTACCATTGTGCTTGTGAAGATAGTGCAAGACTCCTCCGTCAACACCAGAGCCACTATCTTCCAAAAGTCTCTTCAACTTTTCGCGAACGCCGATGATATTGATGCAATGGAGAGAACACAGCGTGATGTCAATGGCGCCTTTGTGAGAATTGAGAAAGAAGCGGAAAAATGTGTTTAGCGGTAAATGAGAACAAAACGAAGTATATGCTGTCTTCGAGGAAGGACACCCAACACCGACGGCTCAGACAGAACGTCACAATAGATGTATACAACTTCTAGGAAGAAGAGGAGTTTGTCTGCCTAGGCTCCGCTATTAACACGGGCAATAGCACCAGCGCGCGCCGATATCAGACGAAGAACAACTTGCTGAATACAATGAGATGTAGCTGTAGCCCAAAAAATTCGCTGTCGCCAAAAACGTCATTAAAGTCGCTTATTGTGTAGCAACAGTGGAATACAATGCGTAGCGCAACAAAATAGGTAGCTGTCAAAATTTAAAAAAAAAATTAAATTCAAAACTGAAAAATTTAACTGTGTTGTGAAACTATTTAGCTTGTGATTGCTTGAAAAAACTTAAAAAATGATGAACGAAGAAGAAGAAATTGCATTTATTGCAATGGTGATGCAGCTTTCTTACACTGCAATGAAATTTATGGGCCAACCAAAACGGAGATGGTGGGTTCGTCCTTTATATCAGGAAAGGAAGAGCAAAGGCTTCCAGAAAAAGTTTTTAACTTCAGGTTTTCCAGAGCACGCCGCGTTATAGAAAACAGTTTTTGGATATTGGCTGCTCGTTGGAGAATACTGAACAAAGCAATCGAATTTCGCCCACAAAATGCGGATAAAATAGTATTGGCATGCGCTATTCTCCACAACTTCATAAAAACGACAGACACAACTTTTCAATCCAACTTATACACCCCCAATGGATACTGCGATTCCTATGACAACAATGGCGAACGGGCTGATGGAATGTGGCGGCAAAATACCACCAGCTTGCCATCTGTTCGACGATTTGGAAGCAGTAACTCTTCTAATCGCTGTTTCTCTCTCGATCAGCCAAGGTAAGACTATATTATAATACCTTCATCATCCCAGTACTGATGCATGGTGCAGAAGAACGGATCTTGACACAATCGGATGAATATGCCTAAGGCTGTTACGAGAGGAAAGTTCTTCAGGTTATCTATGGCCTCTATGGAGAAGAAGATTCAACAGCAAACTTTACAGGTTGTACAACGTCACGCACATAGCCAGAAGGGTCAAGGTCCAGAGACTCAGATTGCTCAGTCAGTTGGAACGGATGGATACCAATGCTCCGGCCCGGAAAGCCTACGACCCTATTCCAGAGGGTCGAAGAAGTAGAAGAAGTTTGTGACTCAGGTGTCTCACCTAAGTGGAAGAGAACCTCAATCAACTTGGAGTCCAAAACTGGAGAGATCTAGCTAGGGACTTGGCTGGCTGACGGAGACTGTTGATTGAGACCCAGGTCCACAACGGACTGTAGCGCCACCTTAAGTAAGTAAGTAAGATCTGCGTTCCTGGATCTTCTTTCTCAAGACTAAAACATAAACAAGATTGTTTATGCTCTCAATCAATGGCCTGGTAGTATGATATGGAACAAAAATCTTCCCTTTTTGAACTTACGGATGGTATAAAATTCCCAAACCAAATAAAAACTTGCAGAATTCTGACATTTTCTGCCGCTAAAGCCAATAAAACGCCCCAAACACAAAAAGGGTCTGGATCACATTCAAATGTGAACCTACAGTCTTCAACCCGAAATAAATTTGACACCTAACTCCAAAAGACATTCCGAATTCTTCTCCCAAAAAGAAGTCTTCGCTACAACTATTTTTTGTTGAAGAACATTTAAGGATTGCTTTGTAGTTTCGTTCTTTAAGAAATGAGGTTTTTGATTAGCCTAACATCAAAAATGACGTCACATGGAAAACATCCTCTTTTTTGACCCTCTTTCTCTACTTCTGACATATTACGAGTATAACTGAGAAATGAGGGTGGATTGCGAATTCTTATTTTTTTTTTTACAAAATCATCACACATCAACAAACCCGGACCCGCCCGCTTGTGCCATGACCTTAAATTAATCTTAAAAAACCCGTCTGTATCGTTTAACTTTAACCAACCATTTCAAACTGACTTTTCCGCCTTTCCCCCAAATCCATCCCTTTTCACTACTTGCCACAAGGATATACGGTGAAATATGTCGTTTGTGGTTTTGCATCATGTCAATGCGTTTGTCGTTATGGCGAATAGAAATATGTGTATTTTTTTAATGAAAATGAAACAAGGGTAAAAAATCATGCATACATTCAATTGTGAATGCTGGAATAAGGACATTTTCATTCAACAAAAATTAATTAAAAGGGGGCGGCGGAATTCATTAATTTCCTGGATTTCGTACTCTTGTTTTGGTTTGTCGAGTATTTGTCGAATTGTTTAAAATGTTCACCTTCACTTGCTTAACCCAAAATTTAACGCCTCTCGATATACAATCAAATTGTCATTTGTAAAAGTCATCAACATCAACGATGTGTTTGTGTAAATCACATTGCATTAGTTTTATCCTGTATAGTAACTTCTGTCTGTAAGTGGGCAAATATGTCAAATGTGTCACTATCACTTACTGATCAAATCCACTTAAGTGGGTTATACTCACTACTCGCATGCACAGGGGCGATTCCTCATAGTAACCAAGTATATCGGCGGTAAACCAAGAATTTCAAAAAATAAATGTATTTTCAGATATTTAATATTCTTCCGCAAATCAACAGTTCAAAAATGTATAGTTTCAAACACTTTAATAAATGCCTGAACACAAAAAAAAAAAAGTTTAGCGCAAAAAAAAGCGATTCCCTTTGAACCAGAACGTGGCATACACAAGAAATAACTTGTGCAGAAAATCTATTTGATACACCGCTTTGCTACCGTAAACAATTGCGGTTACTATTTTCATACAATCTTCAAAAACAGTAGACACAAACATTCCAATAAACGCATGTAAAAATAAAGAGAAGTTTAAGCGCAAAAAAAAGCGATTCCCTTCCCTTTGATGAGAATTTGGCATACACAAAAAATCTCTGATACCGTAAAAATTTGCGGTCACTATTTGCATACAATCTTCAGAGAGAGATAGACGCATACATTCCACTAAACGCCTGTAAAAATAAAGAGAAGGTTGAGCGCAAAAAAAAGCGATTCCCTTCGACTGAGAAGGCACACAGATACACATTTTTAACTCTTAAGCAACTTTCGTGGTCGTAGTTGTAGTGTTTCTAATGTTTCTATATCAATTAGCACGACGACGTACGATGACGCACGTGTTCGCCAACACGAAACGATTATGCTCATAGTCGCTGTTTTGATTTAGGTAAATCAATTTCTTCATTTTGAGTATTTAGTACATAATTCCTCTTATTTATGTACCTATACTCAAATCATAAATAATATTATTAAAGCCGATTGTTTACGGCTTTATTTAGATGACAAATTTTCAGTTGTTGACGTTTTTTATGTTAAAGATTTTTAAGACCTTGAAATATGTATTTTAAGTATACTTAAGAATAGTCATAAAATGAAAACTTACCGTCAAAATAAAGCGGTAAACAAACCAAATATTAAAGATACCTTTAAGATTTGATAATAAATAAGGCGGATTATGTACATTCTAATTAGATATTCTTATTCGGGTCGCACGTACTTGCCCATGTCTTCAACAGCGGGGTATTAATATAAAATATTAAGAAACTCAAAAAAGGTTTTGTTCTTAAACTGAAAATTTCAATTGAAAAAGAGTTTTCTAGTATAAAATTTAAATTTATGAAAAATTTTTGTTTTGAAAATCGTTAGAGCGATTTTGTTTTTTTTTAATAATTTTGTATTAATCAAATTTTTTGAAAATTCTTGAAAAATAAATTTGGCATGTCAGTTTTTAGGTTTTATAAAGATACATGTGAAATCTGGAATTTTGAAAAAAAAGCAAACAAAAATTTTTAATTTTGTGAAATAAAAAAAAATATTTTTTTTCGTTGATCAATCAAGAAGAACATAGAGAACAAAAAACAAACATTGTCGATTTTTGCTCAACAAAATTGAATGGCTACTAAGGTTAATTTTGACTTAAAAAAAAATAATAAAAAATATCCGTCATGAATTCGCTAAAAACACTAACTTCTTCTTTTAAGAATTTTTTAAACATTTTATTTAGAAGAAGAAAAAAATTCTTTACGAAAAAATAGCTCTAAGGATTTTACAAATCTTTTTCTTTTTATAACTTCAATTTAATATTTAAAACTGAATATAAATTGTAATTTCAATAATTGTGAAAGCAGTTTTTCCTTTACCTATATTTAAATTTTCACTAAAAATATTTTTCGAGTTTCTTAATTATTTTGATTTTTGTATTTTAATATTTGTTTTAAATCATAACTGTCGGACATTATGTGTTGTTATTTTATTTTATTTTTTTTTGAAATATATAAAATTAACATTTTTCCTTACTAAAAATTTTATCATAAATTAAAAAAAAACTTTTGAACAACAACAGTTTTGAGTTTTTTTTTTATTATTGTCTTAACTTTTCCGAGGGTCGTAGGTAAACCAAGGATGAGGACCAGGAATCGCCACTGCGCATGCATTGAAAGACTAGACGTCTACGACCGACCTCTCGCCCCTCCTTTGGGGATATTTTCGAATTCCCATGTACTACATATTGACGAAACGAATGAATGACCAAATAAAATCTGACAGTAGATATAGGATGTCATACATTTCCCTCATAAGACTGGGGGTGAACTTCGATTATTTTTTATCGCCATAAAAAATAATACCATATCATTATAGAGCCATAAAAAAAATATTCCCTTGGGAGAGCCATCATAACAACAACCCATATCGTTAACACTGAACTGTCATATCGATTGTTGGTGGATATGGTATTAGAAAGAGAGATAAGAACTCCGCTCCACATGTCCTGCCAAGCATTTCTAATGGAATGTCAAGTTTAATGGTGCTAAGCTTTGGAAGGTTTCCAGAGGATATTTTTTTGTTTCCTTGTCTCTTCAATTTTATGATGTATGACCGTGTCTCGGGCCATTGGGAATTCGATTCTTTTTTTTTTTACTATTGTTACGGGTTTTGAGAGTCATTTAATTAAAGACAAAGGTTAGGAGACCTTGGAAACTGTTTTCTTGGAAATTAATCATTTTGATTCCCCAGATGGAATCAACGGCAGCGTCTACGGTTCCAGTCAGGGTGAACTACTTAGTGAACACCTTATAGGGCTACTACGACATATTTGCAGCCCAGGCCTATAAGGAGCGGTTTGGCCGGCTCCCTGTCTTTGGAGTTAAATTAAAGGCCTGACCCTCCAGGTTGGGGGTCGTGCGTCGGGTGACTGCCCGGCCATATGAAGGAAACATAGTTCCGAACCACCAACGATCCTCGGATACGGACGGAATTAATGATGACGACCCACGCAAACGATTTAAGGACAACGAATTTTGGTTTTGCACTTGGAACGTTAGGTCCCTTAACAGACCAGTTGGAACTCAGGAGGAAGGTCTTGGGTTTCAACAAAGTGAATGAGCGCATTACAACAATCCGCATCAAGGCTTAATTCACCAGCAAAAGCCTCATCTGCGCTCACGCCCCCACTGAGGAAAAAGATGAAGACACCAAAGACAGTTTCTACGAGCTCCTCGACAAAACCAATTCCTATGAGCAATGCCCTAGCTATGACTGGGCAGAGAAAACATCTTTGGTGGCATAATCAGACGATATAGCCTACACGACACTACCTCCGATAACAGATTCAGGCTAATCGACTTTTCTGCAGTGATACGTAATGATAGCAAATACGCGATTTCCACATCTCGATATCCAAAAGGGGACATAGAAATCTACTGATCAATCAACCGTCAACTAGATTGATCAAATTTATCCAGCATGCAAGGTGTTTGCACATTCCGAGGTGCCAACATGGACTCGGACCACTGCTTTGTAGTAGCCGAGGAACGAAGGATGATATAACGATCGAGACCTATACATGAAAATGCTAAGAGGAAAGTCGACATTTAACGGCTACAATCGCAAGAGATTGCCAGATCCTTTTCCAAACGTGTCTCCGAAAACCTTCTTGGAAGTCCTTTGCTGCCAGCACATAATGTAGAGATCAAAGGGCAACACTACCAAGCAGACATCAGAGATGCCGCCTTTGAAGTGCTAGGGTATGGCCACCACAACGAAGCCGGCGAGCAAATGCAGCAAAACAAAAGGCATGCAAAGGGGCGCTCCAAAGAAGGACTCGAGCCGTTAGCGAGCTGTACGAGGAGAAAAGGAGAAAGGAGTACAAAGTTCTCAGAAAGAAAAAAAGGGAGTATGAGCGCACGATCGAGGAGATAGACTGATGTCCCAACAGGAACGAGAGTCGAAAGTTTTAGAAAAAGGTAAAACAAACTAAGAAGGGTTTTACACCCCGAAACGAAGCCTGTAGAGACAGACTATCATGGGAACATCGTATCGGAAGAACAGTTAGTGCTGAGGATATGGAAAAACCACTTTTACAAGCTGTATAACGGCGATGACAAGCAAAATTCCGCAGGTTATGTGGAACCATTCACCCGACAAGCAAAATTCCGCAAGTTATGTAGAACCATTCACCCGACATTAACGATGTGAAGATAGCGATATCTTAACTTAAGGCGAACAAAGCTTTAGCAGACGGCCATGCCTCCGAACTGTACAAAGCAGCTCATCTGCAAGATTAATTGAACCTCAGCATCGTATGCGCGATCCTCAAGAAAGAAGATCCCCTGAACTGCACCGCAAGTACAGAGGTATAAGTCTCTTAAACATCGCGTACAAGATCAAGTCTCCCGGATATCCACCAACGATCAAATATTCTACGACATATCTTGGAGAACACCCAGGAACTTCAAATCGATACCTACCACCTTTTCACCAAGGTCTTTGTTCCAACATCAGTATAGACAGATTTAACTTCGAGGAAGTTAAGTTTACTTAGGATCCGCTCAGAAAACGACACCACCGCTGAAATTAAACGAAGAATCAGTCTTGCTAATCGCTGCTTCTTTGGACTTAGAAGGAAATTGAGCAGTACAGTCCTCTCTCGAGCATCTAAAGATTCACTGTACAAAACCCTCATCTCCCCGGTCCTAATGTATGGTGCAGAGACATGTATCAACCATTACAACGTAGGATGAATGCGCCTTCGAAACAAAAATTCTTCAAGTCATATTTTGTCCAGTCTGCATAAATGGAGAATGTACGAGCTGTTCAGCGACACTGACCTAGCCAAAAAATTTAAGGTCCAACAAATTAGATGGTTGGGTCATGTAGAGCAATTTGAAAATAATGATCCGGCTCGTAGAGTCCTCGAATCCAACCCGGAAGGACGTCGCGTCGCAGAAGAGGAAGACCGTGACTCAGGGGGAGCACACAGGTGGTTTTCCACTGAACCTGAACCAACTTGGTGTGCGAAGCTGGAGACCGAGAGGGCTGGCTGAGATGCTTGTTGGATGAGACTGTAGCGCCACCATAAGTAAGTAAGTAAGTAGGAAAGAGATGAAAGGTTTGCGGTTCTCTGATTATAAAAATTCTATAGACTTTTGCAGATTCCAATCGACTTTTAAATTGCATTAAGCCATTTTCTTTTGCTCAAAAAATTCTCTCCAATCAAGTCAACTTGAAGGGCAATGTTCTAGCCTCTTACAAATAGTTCCAGGGAGAAAAAAAAAATCCTTTTTATTGCAAATTGTTGGCAATTTATTTACCACAATCAACAAGAATCTCAAAGCAATAACTCTTTTCGTTCCAAAAAAGCATGCAAAAACGATAGAAAGCAACACAATCGCCTCACAATCAACCTCATTACCCGTTAAGAAAGAATTGTCGTCACTGCGGTCTTTCTTAACTGATTTGACATTTATTTTCTTTTATAGCTTCGAAACAAGAGTTAACCCCTTTCAGCCCTTGGTCCCTGATAAAATAGACAAAGTACAAGAAATATATAAATAGAACCTCAATTTGGGTACAAGGACACAAGTAATATCCATTACTTTCTAGAGAGGAAGCGAAAGGGTTGTAGTTTAAATCCTTTTGTTAGCAGAGACCTCTTGCAAGGGGAGAAATTCCACTACTCGGCCAATAAATTGTTCGTGCAATTTGTAGACAATTATCTTGCTTAGTTTAAGGAATCCTCATAGATTGCCAAATCGATTTTTTCCGATAAACGAATTGTGATAAGAAACGAGATGGTGTTGGAGGCCTCAGTTTCCAATGAAAGCAGGTCCCCATTGCAGCCAACAAAGTTGACCGCAAAAAACCTTCATTAATCAAAATTCTGAAGGCCATTGAAAACCCTGTCAATAAATTGTCCACACAACGTTTTCAAAGTTCTCATCCATGGCCTTGTAAATATTTCATTTTTCATCCAAAGTCAAGCCAAATGGTCAACCTGAACGAATGGAATTCAATTTTTTTTATTTATTGCTTTGCAATTTACACAAAATAATAAAAATTCTTGAACTTTTTCCTCCCCTCTTTTGAGTTGAGCAGAAAAGTTTAAAGAACACAAATAAAATTAGGAAATCATTATGTTCGGGCCAATTCAACTTTAACCGAAAATTCCAATTCAAACCCTCTTTTCAAATAAAACCAAGAGCGATGAATTTTAACTTTAAATCGAACTATAAAATTTGGAAAATCCGAACCGTTATTCTTATTACCCTGCTTGTGGCTACAAAAAAAGACTCGCTCTTGAGGGGGATGTTATCTTATTCCAGAACGAAAAAAGAACCTTATTCTTGTTTGCGTATCACATTTAAAGAGGATTTACATTTTTGAAAGGACACACAAGGATTCTGGGACAGCAAACACAGAAAAGAAAAAAACATCCAAGTAGATAGACAAGAGTAATTGTGAAACCTTTTAAAAAAATATTACAATCTTATCAGGCGTTAAGACGACTTTTGTCATTGTTGTTTTGTTCAAGTGAAAGAAACAAGAACAAGTACAAGGACAAGGACATAACGACATTTTCACACTAAATTTTGTGCGGGCGTTTTATCCTTTGCCATAATGCTATTCAGCAATCATCGAGAGTAGAGTTAGTGAGTAGTCTATTTATAGAAGGTACAAAACGAGTGAGAAAGTAACAACAAATACGGATGGAGATTAGATAAGAATTTGAAACTTTTGCACCCCTTTTTGGTGAGCTCGGTGAGAAAACAAAATAAATAAGGAGAATTACAAGGATTTGCGTTATCGAATGTGTTTTTCTGTCGCGGATTGTGGTTGATGGGGGAAGCGGTTGTATTTTTCTGCTAAAAAAGAATATTTAGTAGATTGAGAGCAAATCAAACAGGGAACAGAAAATTCTTGATGTCATGGAGATCGTCTTTCGCTGAAAATTATTATTAATTCGAAATTTGCATTCTTTTAAAAGAATTAAATTATTTAAAATTTTGAATTTTGTAACGGACGACTTACCCGTCAATACAAATTCAAATCAATAGGAAATTACCTCATCATGCATTCAGTTTGGTACTTTTATTCACTGAAAAACTACACTTTTACACTTTCAAACACTGTGAATTTTGATTTAAAACGACCTAGAAACATGTATGAAATTTTTTTGCTTAAAATTTACATGAAAAATATTTTTTTTTTTAAATAAATTGATCGCGGAACAAGAAATCACTACACAAACTTACTGGTCACTGCACTGGAATTATTTGGAAATGGAATTCTATGGTTCGATAATTTGGTGGCCCGCACTTAGCAAAGCCTACAATATAACGAAATTAAAAAAGGTTCAGAGAACAGCTAGTGTTGGCTCCACTGGAGCTTTGCGCTCATATCCATCGGACGCCCTAAACGTTTTTCTTTTCCTCTTACTAATAGACTTGCACACCAAATATTTAGTATCTTGCAGTGCGTTGGGACTTAAGGAATCGAATAGTAGTGTATTCTAAACGACTACTGCACTCCTACTGTGGACCTCAGTGCGGATATTAAAGTTATCATTGCATCCCGAAAAGAGTGGGATGTGACGAGGCTTCGACACAGGTCTTTTTGGCTTCCTGACTTTGCTAGTGTCTTTCAGGCTGAACTACTCGCGATTAAGGAAGCATGTAAATTACTAAAACTAGATCCAAATCAAAATCACAATACAGCTACCTTTTCGGACAGTTAGGTGGTATTTTAAATTAGTTGAACAATGCCGAAGTGAGCTCGTGGGCATGAACATTGGACTCAGGGTACTCTTGTCTGGGTTCCGGATCACAGCAATGAACGGGCTGACGAGCTGAATAGGCAAGGATCAGCCCGTCATGGCTAACTCGCGGAAAGAGTCATCACTCCTCTTGGTGCTGTGAAGGGCAAGATCTTCTCAATTTTTCTTGCTGAATCAAACCACAGGTGGAGTAGCTTAACCAACTGTATCATATCTAGAAGGATATAGCCCAACTACAATAAATCCCGCACTTATAACCTTATTTGCCGACCCAGGCCAGCCAAGGTCGTTGCAGGAACACGCAACTAAGCTGGGTATTCCCCACAATATTCTCTGTCGTAGTTGTGGGGACCAGCGAGAAGAGGAAACTGTTCTTATGTAAGTGTCCTGCGCTGGCCAAAACGAGAGCCAAACCATTGGGAAAGTCCTTCTTTAATGCCTTAATGAGCTTTCCGAACTGAGGTTCAAAGATTTGATCACCTTTCTAAATACAACAAAGTGGATTTGAGGCGTATTTTAAACTGATTGTTACAGTTCCTCTTCGAATTTAAGATCGCCAGTTAGCGAACTCAAAATAAAAGCTAAGAATTTTATATAAACCCTCTTTTAATTTTATAGTTCAAACGAGTTTTTTGGTATTTAAACAGCGCAACCTAGCGCTAATTGGGTCACCGGGCTAGACTGCTCATAATTTCTACTACTATTACTACTTCTGCATTTGTGCGGGTTGATATTTAATGTTTGTTAACTGTTTCCGCTTGTTCTCTGTGTATAAGGATAGAAACTGTGTATTGCAGATATCGCTAGATTATTTTCCTAATGATTATAGGAGTTTCATTATGAACTGGATAAAATTACTCAATCGAAGCAGATTTTGGAAATATCTAAAGAGATCGAAGTAAATTTTTTCTGAGTGAAGTGGATTGCAAGAAGAGAGGCTTGGTGCGAAGTAGAAAGCAGATGTTCAAAATTTTTCAAAAATCAAAGTCGAATTAATTTGAAAGGAGTAAATTGGTAACGTTGGCTGCTACTGGGTCAGGGCATAGCTTTCATTAGTTTTCGTCATTGATAATTTTCATTAAGGTTTTAAAAGCAATGAAACAAGAAATAATTGTTAAGTTTGGTACCAAAATGAAGGTTAAGAGGTCAAGAATTTTCTTATCAATTAAAACATTTAATTAAACCCAAACATTTTGTTTAAAATTATTCATTTTAATTTTTTCAATGATGTAATCGTTTTCAGTGATCAGCTGATTTGTCATTCCATGTTTCACAGTACCAGCAGCGGACCAATGAAAATGTTCGAAATTCTTTTTGTTCCAGACTGTCAGTGGTTCTCTCAATGATCTATTTAACCTCAATTCTCTTTAAAAAATATATAAACAAGAAGGAATCGACAACAAAAAGAAAATAAAAATCATCAAAAATTAGAAATTAGAGAATTTGAGACCAAATTAATGCTAGAGGTAAACAAATATCTAGTGTGTTGTGTGACGCAAAAAGCACAAGTATTTTCCATTTCACTGACATTTTTGTTCAATGACATAACATTTCAATGAGAGCTATGCCAGAGGTGCGTTTTTGCTCTGACTATAATTAACTATAATCAACAATGGTTGACTATTTCTCGTTTTTGCACGCCAATAGTTACGATTCGTAATCACAATTGTCGTTTTTGCGGTCTGTGTTGATGTGTCAAATCGTAACTATCTCTAACTATTTCCAATCCATCTCAGGAGGTGAGTTGAAAGTGGTTGGTGTGTCAAAGTGTTTGTTTTTTTTTCTAAAATGGCGTCTTTAATAATTGTCAATCTGGAATCTAAAAAAAACATTCTGTTTGTGCATTTTTTACAACCGCGTAGTCGTCCGTATCCGTACTGCCGCAAATTTAATTACAATCAAAGTATTTCTGTTCGTCTTCAATTATTTCATTACAAAATAAAGAAAATAAGGTTCCCCTTACAATTTTAAGTTATCGGAAAAAAAGAACTTTATTTCGCCGGAGATTTTGCAAAAGGAACTTCATTAGAAAAACGAAAACAAATCATGAGGAAATTTCTCTCGTGCACTTTTTTTTGGTTTCAAAATGTGTAGTGTAGTGTATACTCGTAAAAACTTGATTTTAAAATCCGAAGGGAATCCTCTTGTTTTCAAAATCAGAATAAATTCATGAATTCATAATTTCATAATTTTCATAAATTCATGCTCTCCATTGCATGGGCTATGTCCATCGCGTCATCAATCCGGAAAACATTCTAATCGACCGCCATCAAACTGGAAGATTTTTTAAATCCCGATGCCGTGAATCGTGACGGGTATGTGTACAGTTCCTCGCCGGTTGGAACTCCTGATTACATTGCTCCAGAACTGCTCGAGACAATTTCCTATTGCAGATTGACCAAATCCCAGCAGAGCGTAAGTTCTTTCAAACCTCGAGTTTTAAACAAAACGTTTATGCTAAAAACTACTTAAAGGTCAGCTGTGACTTCTGGTCTATGCGTATTATAGGCTATGAACTTATCTGCGAAGTCACACCATTTCACGAGGACAATGCCACAATGTCCACGAGACATATTTGAAAATCCTCAGTCACTGCGAGGAGAGTCACGCTAAGGAAATGATCGCCTTTCCAAGTGACTTAAAAGTCAGCACCAATTTCAAGAATCTCAATCTCTCCCTGGCCACAATCCCTTCCAATCGAATTGACTACACTGCGATCCGCAAACATCCCTATTTCGGGAGGACATGGCTGAGAAGTTCAGTGAACGACCGAAGAGCGTCGGCGATATATGCACCTACTCGAGAAGCAGTACCAAAAATTGGAGGACAAGTTGGCCGCTGCCCATGAGCAGATGATTGTCGAACGTCAGTCGGCACGAAAGGCAAACTTAAACCTGTGGAAGGTGGAGAAGCAACTGGAGCACAAAATGTGCGAAAACGCCGAGCAGGAGAGGCTGAAGGAGAAATCTGAGGTAAGGTTTTTCATTTTCAAACAGATCTCATTTAACGTTCATTGTATTCTTTAGGTCGTCGAACAAATTTCAAATGGTCATCGTTTGGAGATCAAGAAACTCCTTCGTGAACTCAACGAAGAGCGGGAAAAGTCCTCAAACGTCATCGATGCAGCTTCAGCTATCTAAATCAAGCTCAAAAACCTCGAAGACAATTAAGAACGACTCAAATATGCATGCACCATCACCGACAACCAGCTGACCGAAGTCGAGGCAATACTGGAAGCCGAAGAAGGGCGAAGGAGAAGGACGAAGCCATCAGCTGAGGAAGACAATCAGCAAGAAACATGCGAACAAATTCGGCCTTTTTTTATTATTGCTTTTATGCATGTATTTAATTCTGTCGGCAGTAAATTTTTCATTAGTATCAGAAAATAAAGACTTTCTCCATTTATTTATATAAAAGCACGAAATAGATATTGAATTGATTATTGATAGTTTTTCAGCGAATCTGGAAGCAGCAATTAGGAGAATATCAGGAGCTGGCTTACTTGGAACAGCTTGAGGATTTCATCATGGAGGGTGGACTTCAGTTCGAATATTGCATTTGCCTTTCTTGCTGTGGGTTGTTCAAAGATAAATAAATATTTTCTTATTTTAATTTTCTTCAAAAACTTACCATATCAAGATCGTTCTTGAATTTTTGCAATAAATTTAGAGCAACGAAAATTGTTGTCTCTTTATCCATTTCAATAATATTATGATCAAAAGAAAAGAAAAATGTAACCTCAAAAGATTTGTTTTTGTTTTTCTTGTTTGACAGCTCAACCAAACCTAACTAAAAAGCGTTTTTGGATTATTTCAACTATTTCTAACTATTTCAACTATGACACATCAACCATTTTTTTTGACACAAAAACTATAGTCAACTATCGTCAGCGCAAAAACGCACCTCAGACCTGTCAAAAAATGCAAAAAAAATCCACTGATTTAAACCAATGAAAGCTATGCCCTGACCCTAAGTGCCATTGGAAAAGGCACAGCGAATTCGTGGTCAATTTCTATTGACATAAAAATCGGAACACTACTCTTTTAATGCCATTTTTACTTCCGTGGATAAAAATGATGAGTTGATATTTAAATTGGCTTGGGTAAGATACCTATAGATATAATAATAAAATTAAGACGTTTTAAGCTATAAGCTAATATAGTTGATGATAATAAGTTCTTCTTCTTCCTTCTTCCTTGAATGCCCATCAAGTATTGAGGTAACTTTCCAAATAGTATCATATAAATGTATTGAGAAAAGGCAAACATTTTGGAGTCTTAAATTCTGTTTTAATAGGACAAGACAAGGAATTGAAACTTACGGAAGTTTAAATAAAGGCATTGTTAATGCGTTCAATTGGACAAAAGTGACAGTTTTGGTTCTGAAAAAAAGAGAATTTCTGCTCTGGTTTTAAAAACGAAATTCTTTTCTCAGCTTCTAGGATTTAGATTGCCAATTGAAAATGCCATTAAATTCAACCCAGCGTTAGAACCTTGCTCCGATCGGAGCAAATTTGCTCCATTTTTAAGGAAAAATAAAAATCTACTCCGACACTCCGATTTTTCGAGATCTACTCCTCTTTTGCCACAAGGAAATTTTTTGTTAACTTAAGCCACCTGTTATAAATAATGTGTAGCTGTATTCGTCCTGTTTCCTTGAAGAAAATTAATTTAAATAAGATTGTTTATCTTCAACTACTCTAACTTGTATATGCTTGTTTCTACTGCACTAATGACGAGATTCGGCGAAATAGATTTAGATTAAATCTCGGGTTTTTCTCGGATTTTGAGTAGATGAAAACGTAGTATTATACTAAACGCCCTATTATTGAACTTTTTGATGGACTAATATGTACCCTAAATCCCAGAAAAGTCAAGGTTTGTTCTTAAGTAGATTAAGACGCTTAACCTCGTGATTAGCTTCAGTGGAAACAGCATATTAATCAAATCAAAACCTTGTTTCCCTTTTATTGATCATCGAAGAGCTATTATACTGATGGCTTGTGGTCAACCAATGACATGAGATTCCTCATGGAATTCGGGTAGAACTAAAAGAACTGGAGTTTGAGGGTCAAATCGTTTTTGGACTAGGTCGATGTTTTGGGAGCTGTGAAATTTCAGCTCCAGAAAGTGAAGACGCTACTATTATACAAAAATACATTGAAAACAATAATTAAGCAAAGTTCATTGCAAATTGCATAATATCTTAAGACTTTTTGGACTACGTCAAAAATTCCAGCTTCTTGCGACGCCAACGCGACGCACGGTTATAAGTCCTTTGTATCTTTAATAGATGAATATACCCACTTCGCAGTTATTTATCCAATAAGAAAGAACTCTGAAGCTTTGGGAATAAATTCAAAAATACGAAGCTTCAGCAACTTCGTTTCAGCAACTTGCATTTTACAAAAGAAGAGGAATGTAGCTGAATAAACTTTTATTAAAGAAATTTCTCTGAAAAGTAAAGATCTTCTTGTTTCAAATCTACTCCGAAAAATTTGCATTTGCTCCACTTTTTTTTCAAATTCGCTCCGAAATTTTAGAACTGAGGTTCTAACCCTGATTCAACCTCATGTGTATATTAAGTAGATATTTTAGTTTAACTTTTATATATTGTTTTCAATACTTTCACTTTTCTTTTTCTCTGAGAGGTGCTTCTTGAAGAGATGAGCAATTCTGAAATGAAAAAACTGGGACCTGACACTTGCTTTTGAGCTAAATTCTGAGCACCGCTAGTACCTTGATGTTCTGCTTGCTTGCATCGGAATAAAATAAAGAAACCATGAAATGTCCTTTTCAGGATAATGAAATGTCCTTTAGAGGGATAAACAACTTTATTTCATTAATTTATCAACTTTTTAATCCTTTATATCCTTTTTCTGAAAAAAAAATATATTTCAGAGAAAAATCCTTTTCGGTAACAATTATTCCATTTGGTAAAAAATTTTATTTGGTAAAAAGTCAATTTTTTGTTATATAAGTTCACCGTTTGCCAGTTTTTACCAAATGTAATTTTTTAACTAGATTACATTTTTACCAAATGACATTTAGATGCACTCTAGAAAGCTTAAGAATAAAACAAATAAATGAATATGCCGATGAACCATAAAAAAGACATCGACAACATGATGCGTGTTGTATAGCGTTACCATAAGAAGCTGTAATAAATTGTGATAGTTGTATTTTTTGTTTCATTGTATAAAATTGTTCATTTATTTATCCTTTTATTTGTGTTATTTATTCAACATTTTAAAAATATGTAATTTTCAATGCAATAGTGCAGCAAACAAATAAGTAAGAAAATAACAAATCAAATAGCTCCTCATTGTAACGTTTATTTTAAATCTAACTTCAGCTAACAAAATTGAAAAATCCCCCGCAGAAGCTGGAAAATAGCCAGCGAAACGTCGGGTAACAAGAGATGAATTAGTTTTTTATTAATTGCATCAACAAAATTGATCATAAAAGTCCAATTAAACAAACATTATATATAAAATTAATAACTTATGAATTTATGATCCAACACCCAAACACATTTTTTTTATCAAATGCCATTTTTCATCAAACCAAACGAATTTTTTACCAAATGGTATTTTTCATCAAATTGCTTTTTTACCAAATGTTATTTTTACTAAACGACTGTTTTTACCAAATGGCATTTTAACCAAATGAAATTTATACCAAATGGCATCTTTCACCAAATGACATTTTTTACCAAATAGTATTTTTCTCCAAATGACGTTTTTTACTAAATGTCACTTTTTAGTAAGACTTTTTTTTTAGTAAATGGCATTTTCCCCAAATGACATTTTCTACCAAATGGCATTTCTTTCTAATGTCGCTTTTACCAAATGTCATATTTTACTAAGACTTTTTTACCAAACGGCTTTTTTATCAAGTGGCATTTTTCACCAAATGACATTTTTACTAAACTGCATTTCTACCAAGACATTTTCAATAAATGGATTTTTTCATGATGCTAAAGAATAGTTTTTTAACAGTAGAAACCCTCTAATCTGAAATTTGCAAAAATAAAACACAAACAAATATTTTTTTTTCATTTTTATAATTATTACATTTTGTTTTGCATAAACATTTAACATTTTACGTAATGCGTAAACAATTTAAATTGATTTGTTAGACCACAGCTAATTGGAAAAAGTAGCAGCTCATGTTTTTCCTATTCAATGGCTTCGTGATGTTTCTGCTTTGCTGATCAACAGAATGGAATTTCAAATTTTAATAAGACCTTTGCGTTTTTTGAACGATTTTTCAGTGACGAGCTGTCCTTGCGATTCCAATTCAGAAAAGATTTGAGATATGTTTCAAATTGACGTCTACAGTCATATATTCTTCAAATTTTCACAAAATGCAAAAATATCCGCATTTTAAAAATGGTAACAATTGCAGCTATTTTTACAAGATTAAATTTAACAAATTTGTATGTAAATCCTACGGTTTCCTTCTTTTAATTGCTGTGGACACAATTTTAAAGCTTTTTGCCTCTTTTACCAAATTTTCAAGCAAAATTGTATGTTCTGACAGTTGTTGCAAGAAATATTGATGTTGGGTATCAGATTTGACAATTTGTCTAGTACTTTCATGATCATTTTCAGCAGTTGCATCACGTATTTTACAGCAATACGTATTACATCACGTATTTACAGCAATTCGGCACTGAACTACCGATCATAGTCAAATTTACAAAAAGTTAATTAGGTAATATGCACATAATTGTTCTTTAAAAAATGAATTTTTAATTTTCTTGCCCAAAACAACCGTAAACCAGCCAAACAGTACCATCATACTTAATTTCACTACGAAATTAATCAAAGTGTCATTCGCATTCTTACGAACTTTGTATATGGATTTACCATATACAAAGCTTACGAATTCGCCGTATCATTCCATTCCATTGTCCCCTATTACACGTTGACTCACGACTCACGACTCACTTTTGAGTTCCCTTTTAAATTTGTATTCGGTGAGGCAAGCGCTATTACACGTTGACTCGTGCCCCATGCCTCAAATTCGACAATTATTATTTGTTTTGTTTTGAATGCTCCTTCTTCTGCTCATACGGAGTTACAAACTTTTCTGGTTTTCAAACAAATCCGATGTTGTTCCCAGCAACAAGAAAATCGAATGAAAAAGAACAGCATAAAACGAATATGAGAAAAATGAAACGTCAAAGTGAGACTACTAAAAATTTGCCCGAGACTCACCGGAAATTTTTTTTTGCATCTCATTTTCTCACATCTGCTTTCTTTTTCGCACTCATGTGAGTCGTGAGTCGTGAGGCATCGTGTAATAGCAGACATTGCAATCACATGCACATTGAATTATCCTTTGTATATGGATATATACAAGCCATTTCAGATTTCAGTGGTTTGTCGTGTGTGTGTGTGTGTGTGTTCTGTAGTGAAAGTGATCAGTTAATCGAAAAAAATTATTTTTTGATGAAAATTTTCAATTTTCGGTAAGAATTTTTAGCAAATAATGTTCATAAGTGTTTTTTAAAATAAATTTCATAGTATTTGTTCACGTAGAAGTGCTATTTATCAACGATAGAAAAATGAGTAAAAAATCCAAGCCATCTGATTGGTTGTCCTTGACTTTCAACGTTGAAACTTGGCCGTTACAGATTTCAAATATTTGAATTTTGACGAACATTTATTTCGTTCCAGTTTGATCATGTTCAAAACTGGGCGGAGCTTATTTCCGTGTCGTCGTTTTTTGGTTTGTGAAGTAATTTCTCTTCTTTTTGCTATATTTTCAAGAATTTTAGAATTTAAAGTGTTAAAAAATAAAGAAAAACTCTAAATAGTGATTTTAAATTCTTAGTGATATTATTATTATATTTATTAGTGATATTCGAATCGTTTTTAGGATAAGATGTTGCTGCTTTCGCTAATTTAAATTTATTGAAACCTAATTTAGGGGTAAGTCAAAAAATATATTTCCTTGAGGTATTCTGTAGGCACAGTAACAAAAAAGAGATTTTAGCGTCCCTTTCAAGCAAAAGACGACTAGAAGAGAGTTTTCTTTTTAACCTTAAAGACACGTCTTGAATTTCTGTAGGTAGAATTATTGCTAATCATATTTTTTTTCTTACTTGGCTTTTTTCCCGAACAAAGAATCAATTTCTTCTCTTACCAAATGGTTTTTCAACACAAAGAACCTTATAAAAGAACGTAATAAGCATAAAAATGGGAGGTACTCGGTGAATATCTCTAACGTCACATCCATATCGCTACCCGAGATTTGAAAGATTTCTCCTCCTTGAATTGGGTATAGAAAATGTCAATAGGGAAGAGGTTTCTGTGACAATATATACCTACTCGTTTTTATAACGAGCTACATAATCAGTTGAATATACACAAAAGGTTCACCCTCGGAGGGCGTGCGATGTTAAGTCAGTGCACCACCTTGGAATAGAAACTTGTTCTTGTTGTTTTCTCTTCTACATCAGCTTCTTCTCTGCTAACGAAGAACGACAACGACCGACACTGTGATGCTGTTAGGGAGCATGTGATCCCTACCAACCCCTACAAAATAAGTGCGGAGGTTGAATCCCCAAGTGGCAGCAGTGCCATATCGATATGCAACATCGTGCTGAAGCGCATGACCCATTTGGCTCTTCTGTTCGGTGGTCGGTCACACTAACACCATTACGACATCCAGCGAGGGTGACAAAAACCCAAATACACAAGCAATATGGCTCGTTTGGTAAATGGGAAGCTTTTGCCATGTCAGTACCTCTTTAAGTTGCATTACATAGGGGGCCAGACGGGACATTCGGCATCTATGAATATTAGCGAGGTTTATAGAACTTTCTCTCTTCTGGTGGATGCTCGATGTTCGCCCCGGTCCATGCCCTTTACTCCCTGGGGGCCAAATGTGTGCCAGTCATTGGATCGAAGTCCGGAACTGGTTTGGTTCTTCTTTTTTTCAGAAGAAGAAGTATGCTTTGCACATTGAGCTCCATACCGATAAGGCTACGGATGGTCTTCACTCATTTAGCAAGGGCGTGGGCTTTGACTTTGGGGCGCGGGAACTTTGAGAGCGCGGTCGGTGTGCACTTGGGGTGATGCAGAATGAACTGGTTTGTATTCGTGTAGCTTTCAAGAACTAGGAATTTCGTTAGGTATTCTGTGTTGGATGGGATGAACGTAATGATTAATTGGTGAGCAGTTGTTGTTGCTTGTTAGGTTGGCTTGCAAAAATCTTTCGTAAGGATCGTATTCTGTTGTTTTTGTTTTCGTTTTTCAACTTTGATGAATTAATAGAAAAAGGTGAGAGTGAGAAACTTCTGACTTGAGAAGAATACTTGAAGAACTGAGTTTTGAACAGATTTAAACTTCGTCTAGGCAAAAAGAAACTGCTTCTCTGTTTTTTAGTTATTTTTAATCTTTTAACACTTTACAACTCAGCTTTGGACTGTGTCCTTCGCAAAAACTCTGCATAACGTTCTTCAATAAACTCAAAAACAGCTGAAATTGCTGAATAGGATGTCCATTCGTGCTTTGTGTGACCTGCAACCCAAAAAGTCATTTAAATCTCTTGCAAAATAAATTGGAAACATATTATCATACCAGCAGACACCCGTGGCAAGTCATCACTTGGTGTTTTTATGACCGTTCCCAGCGGCTTATCACTTGAAACAAAATTTCTTGTTAACGGACGTAGAACTTTAACAGACGAGTCTCCACTGGCATAGTGTGCAGAGTCCGTCAAAGCAACAGCAAAGACTTTTTCCTTGAAGAATTGCTCAAATTGTTTTGCCTACATTCAAAAAATGCAAATTAAATTCATTTCAAAATCCTGTCAGTTCCTTACCAGAGCCAAAGTCACAGAACCACCATAACTATGAGCCACTATCGCCACACTCTCTGGCTTTGATTCGAGCACATAATCCTTCCAAACAGTGTTGGCATGTGCGATAGGGTTATTATGACCTGGAATCACTTTCATTGCTCCATCCTCCGTCTGTCGATAGTTGTCATTTGTATTGGTTATCAAAATGTCATAGCCCAGCTCTCGGGCTTTTTTAATGTACGGAAGAACTGTTCCATGGTCCAGGGAGTTGTTGATGATCAAACTAAAGTCATTGTTAATTGTAAGATATCTCCAAACATTCAGAAATCAGGTTGTATACCTCCTGGCCCATTGTCCAGCTCTCACATAGCCACTGCCATGAATTAAAACCATCAATTTCTTGGGTTTGTCTAGTTTCTCTCGACTAGTGAATATGAAAGTCGCCTGTTCCTTGGGTACATTTGCTGGTGTGTACACTCGAACCATGCCATTTTGTTCAAGGAGTTCATAGATAATCTCTGGAATGCACTTCACACAGAAGCAACAGATAAGAAGTTTGTGATTAAATGCAGACAATCTGACTTACATTCGCTAGTTCTTCATAGTGCCGCTGATTCTTTCCATAGTCTGGATAGACATCGAATTGAAATGGTTCACTCCCAGGCTCGCCAGTTGATGGATCGACTTTTCGTAATTTTCCTTCTATAAAAGAAAAATTAGGTATAACAAAAACAGGAGTACTAGGTTCACACCTTTGTTGAATGCATAACCAAATTCTCGGAGTTTTCTTGTTGCTTCGCCAGACATTGTCGAGGTTAGGTGGAGGTACTTTAAGAAAACACAAACAACAATTAAAATATGCATAAAATTTGTTTATATTTTGGATATAAACCTTTGATGTGAAATAGTTTTCTCTTTTTGAGATTGTGCGGAGGAGGGAACCGGCTAGGAATTTTGGTAACTTGACAGGACAGCAACATCTTTTCTCTGTCTGACATTTGCAAAAAGTTCTGTTTCTGTCAGTTTTACTTTTAGGGCTGTTCGTTCAAACGCCATTTTTCAAATGAACCGAACTCATTAGAACACATAGAAAAACAATACATTTTGTCACCCAATTTGTTTTAATAATTATGATTTGAGGAATCGACTCCTTCGAGCAAGAAAATGGGCCCATTCACTAACGTAGTCACTACGTAGTCAACTCATTCTGATTGGCCAAATACAACTAAGAAATGAGTTGAGATTTCCCCTCCGACGTAGTGTAAAAATTTTGACTTCAAAGCTAGTTGACAGATTTTGACATTTAATAATCAGCTGTTGAATAAGAAACAAAAATTCAATTTCCAATTTAAACAAAATTTAAAATGAAATCAATCGTACAATTCGACAATATTAATTATCTGATAGGGTCTGAAGACGAAATTTATGTAATCAGATCTTATCAGGTAGTGTTTTTTCGTAGTAAAATAAGCAAAACAAGACAACACTTTTGATTAAAGTTCTCTAACCTCAAATCACAAATTCACAAACGTTTCTTACTCCATATGTTCATAGCCCAGGCATTAAAAACATTTTAAAAAACAATCTGGGAAAAATTTCCTAGCTAGCTGAATTTTCGTATACACTTTTATTACGGTGTTGTCATGAAGATGTTAAAAATTGACGTCGATATCGTGCCAACTAAAAAAGTTGTAAGGGTCAAAAAGTCACGAAATTAACTTTTTCGCAAATATCTCATGACCTATGTAAACATAAAAATTGGTCGTGAAATTATCTACAACGCTGACCGTAATAAAGGTGTATACAAAAATACATCTCATTAGGAATTTTTCGGCAGATAAAACCTTAAGTTCCTGAACTATCATTATTTGACAGTTTCGTTTCGACTAGCTTTGTAGTGCAATTTTGCATTCACAAAGCTAGTTGAAAATCGACTACGTAGTGACTAGGTTAGTGAATGCGCCCAATGCTGCACAGATATAGTTTGACAGTTCTTAAGATGTTTTCTTGAAGTTTATCTATAAACATTGTTGATTTAAGTTATTGAAAACTTCTTCTGTTCTGCTTCCTTTAAAAGATATAAATTCTCTTCTATTCTTTTTCTACTTTTCTAGAACTTTGTCTGTATCGCCACTTATACTACGTTTTCACCTACCCTAAATCCCAGATTTAGCGAAGAAAATATAAAATAAATCTCGAAGTGTTTTCACTGGCCCAATAAGATTTAGCTTGTCTTTTGCAAGATTTATTTTCCCGTTATATTTATGACCTTTCACAATTCACAAAAGGAAAAAATGATTTCATAAAAATAAAAACTTATTTTTTTTCAATTTTTTGCAAATTTTGTTAAAAGAATGGTATTGAAACTATTGCTATCACATTTGTTGACTCTTCAAAGCAGTGCTGTTGTAATTAGCAATGCTCTTGATAGACGAATTCATACATATAGGAAAAAACGTCAACAATTCTTATTAAATATTTTGCGAGCTTGGAATGGATACCCTGGATGATGGCCCTGGATCGTTGGACATGGAGAGAACAATTTCTTCAACGTTATCAATATCAGCATCCTCAATCGTCAATGTCTGAGAAAAAGGAAGCCCTTAAATGAAAAAAAGAAAAAAAATCAATGAAACATAACAGTAAAATAAAACCAACCTCCAACGCTTTCTTCCACCAAATCTGTCAAATCGATTGTCAAGAAAAAAAAGACATTCAACTGAATAAGTTCCCGAAATTAGGTATGTTTGATTCGTTATTACAGCATGGAATCATTCAGCCTGGAATCATCGAGGAGATTTATAGAAGATTTATTTTAAATCTCCTCGTAAGGAGATTTAAAATTTGTATGGTAAATCTCGAGATTTAGAAGAAGATTTAGCTCTAAATCTCGAAAAAGGTGATTTAGGTGTAGGTGAAAACGTAGTATTAGGTTAGGTTAGGTTAAAGTGGCTACGGGTACAGGATCCACAGCCAAACTTAGGCCAGAAGAAAAAGCCCATATTATGTGATACCACATGAATCTAGGGAATTACTTCTTACTAGTCGAACAATTTTGAGCTTTTTATTAAGCGAAGAAGATATTTAATATCCCTGTTAGCAGTTGCCCGTAGCTTAGTTGGTAAGTGCGTTGGCTGCTAAGCAGAACGTCGTCGTTGGTTCGAGTCCTACTCAGGCCATGTTTTTATTTCACGGGTACTGCCTCTTGTGAAGATCTGACAAATCTTCCAAGAGTATCAATCTGTCATGAAAAAGGTCCCCTCAATTCTTCACACGCACTCAGAGAATTGTTGATGAGAGTAAGCCACTAAGGCCTTGGCTCTTCAAGAGCTGTCGCGCCACTCTATTTATTTTTTATTAGCTAGTTCACTGGGATTATCGTAGAAATATTCTCACAGGTGAAGTTTGCGTCTTGGAAAAAGAGCATCAGGCCATGTGCAGAGAAGGCGAGAGATTGTTTCCTCTTCTTCCTCGTCCGTACAGCTCCTGCAGAAGTCATTTGAGGCCGCACCAAGTCGTATTGAGTGTCTGCCTAAAAGAAAGTATCCCGTGAGGACGCCTATTAAGGAGCTAATATGAGATCTGCTTTGAAATAACAGGTATGTTCAGCGACACTGTCGGGACACTTTGGAACAGTTTGGAACAGAAAAGTACAGCTTTTTGGTGTTCATTGACACATTTGCTGTTCCAAACAGTTCTGCTTTGCTGTCTAGAACAGTTTGGAACAGTTTAGGACAGGATTTTCTGTTCCATCTTTTTAGGTAGAACACATTTTGTGTTCTAAACTGTTCCAAACTGTTCTGACATTTCTCATAAAGCTGTGCTGTACTGTGCTGTGCTGTGCTGTACTGTGCTGTCTTTTTTCTCGCTGAACAAAGCTAACAAGTCTTTAGAGCGTTTTGAGTCAAGTGAGTTTTGTGACTGCGCACGTTGGTAAATTATGCCACCTAGAGATTGTTATTGTTAAGGCGGTTTCTTTTAGCATAAGTTTACATATAGATATAGCTATCGGTCCACCTAACATTACCTTTTCAGGTGAGATAGGGATGACGGTTCCAGTTTTAGTGAGTTCATCGGCTTTACAATTTCTTGAGATGTCTCTGTGGCTCGGAACTCAACAGAGGTGAATATTAAATTACTGCGCCATCTCCATAAGAGATCGGGGGCCGTTTGAGAGTTGGTTGAGACATCGTCGAGAGATTTTTTTTTGCAGCCTTAATGTCAGAGAAGATTTTGATATCAGAAGTTGATATCATGTTTTCTCCTAGCCAGGATAGAGCTTCTTTGATCGCTAAAATTCTCGCTTGGAAGACGCTTCAATGATTTGGGAGTCGGAATGAGAGGCTTAGATTAAGCTTTTTTGAGTATACTACACACCACTTCCAACACCATCATTTGTTTTGGACTCATCTGTATGGGTTAAACTTATTTGAATGAATCTGAAAGGTTTTCGTCAATCTCAAAATGAAGTAAGACTCTGCTGGGGTCACCGGTCACAGCGTGTCGTGAAACGAAAAGACGGACGAGCTTGCCAGAGAAGGCTTTGTACTTGGTCTCTCTCTCATAGACCATAAAATCAGAATCCCTCAATGTGAATTAAAGAGAAATATTAGTAACAATGTTATTCAAAAAGCGAATGACAGATGGAAACCTGCGAAATCGACAAGAAAAGATCCCCTTATAAGCGTTAAGACGGGACATAACCTACTTGGCTACGACAGGGCTTAGCACAGACGATCTATGTAGAGGCTGCGACAACAAAGAAGAGCACGAACACACCTCTCACTTCCTATGCCACTGTCCAGCATTCTGCAAAAGTAGGAAAACATTTTTTGGCAACTATTTCCTTAACGAAGTAGAAGAACTATCTGAACTCCCAGGCAATCGCCTACTGAACTTTGTCAAGTCCACCAAATGGCTCGAACAACCATAGAATTCATAGGTTAAAACACTTTTTCAGGAGTTACAATATTTCGGGATATCACAAGGGATCTACATTGATCTGAGTGTGACGGTACCAAAACCAACTTTCAGCCCATATAAACCTAACCTAACCTTACCTGGCACAATGGTTATGAAAATGCTTGAACAACAAACGGAAGGGTATATTGCCCTCTGTATATAAAAATGATGCAGAGATATTGTTCCTTTTCCCTAAGGGCTTAGTTATAGCTATCAGTAAAATCCATCAGTAAAAATTTTGTTTTGCTATTTTGAAAACTTTAATCTTATATTTTGAGGAAAATTTTGATGAAATAGTTGAAAATACATTTCGACTATTTTTTCCAAAAAAAACAATGGCGCAAATTTTAAGTCGGCCCTCGTTTAAGAAATAAAGTCTACTCTACTTAAAGCACTTCTAACTTTTCTTATTTTTAAACACTTTAAACGAGTCTTCTAACTAGATTGGACTTTAAACATAACGTTGTGTGAACTCGCCTAAATGTGACACATCAATAAATTGAATAAGTGAACTGTCATTTTACGCTTGCAGTTTTTATCGGTTTTTACTACATTTATCTCCCCAAAACAGGAAAAAATGTGATTATTTAGTGTTTGTATATTTAGTTCTAATAAATGTTATGTTTTTCTTTGTGAAAATGTGTTTCAATAAATATCCAAATGATGTTCCAAATTGTTTTGTTTTTATTTGTCATAGTGAAGGTGGAATAGTGTGCTCTGAAATGGGTATAAAATATTCCTTTAGAACAGGAATAAATTTCCCTACAAGTGTAAGTTGTTTATTAGAACTCTCAAAAAAGGCAAATAGGTAATAAAATTAAAATCAAACAACGTACACACACAACTGCAAGAAGTGTCAAAAAACAAGCAGCAAATCCAGCTTGGTAGTCCCATGGTTCATATTTTTTTTTTTTTACAAAAATGATAAATGAATATTTGAATTTAAATAAGAGGATGCACGAATTTGACAAACTCTTAGCTATCTTTTAACTTCAAAATCTTCGAAAATCTCAAAATCTTCTCGTTCAAAACTATACTTTAAAGAGTTAAACGAACGCTTTCTCCGTTTTAAAGTTAGACGACCACTTTAACGATAAAGTATACTTTAAGTCGTTTAAAAATAAGATAAAGTCGACCTTGAATCTAAAATTTGTTTTTAGAGTCGACTCCTACTTTAAAGTGGATTTAAAGTATACTTTAAATGTCTTAAAATTTGCGCCATTGCATTTAATGTTAAATATTATTAACAAATCCATTTTATAAATTTTACATTAAAAAAATTACTGATGAGATGAACAGTAAAAACGAAATTGTTTGCGGCGCGAAGGTGTAAATTTACTGAAAATTTCAGATTCCAGGGCCCATGTTCTGTAACTTATCACTCGCAAGAAAAAAGTGATAAACGCAAGGAATCGAAACAATTTCAATGTAATTTGTTTCGATTCCTTGCGTTTATCACTTTTTTCTTGCGAGTGATAAGTTACAGAACATGGGCCCAGATGTTTCAATTTTTACTGATGGATTTTACTGATAGCTATAACTGAGCCCTAAAGAATAACTTCATTGAACACTGCTATTTTCCATCAATCCTGTTATAGGTTTGAGAAGCTGTGTTTGGTTCGACTAGTGCTACTCCTGAAAAACAGATGACACTACTATGCAAATCGTTACTTTTCAAACGATTTGCCCGAATTTAGGTGTTTTGTGTTGTTTAAAAAAGTTATTTTTATTAAAAGCCTACTCCTCCACAAGTTTCAACCAATATTGTCTTCAACAATAATTATTATCATAATTCTCTACAAACACTTTCTTAGTTATTACTTCTGTTTTTTGCTTATTAATTAATTATTTGCCCCCGAGCTGGAGCTTGTCCTTGCCAGTATAGCAGGTATATTCGATAAGAAAGCCCAAACTTGACTAAAGAACGTCCCCAGAAACTCCAACACATGCAAACCAGTACTGGAATTCGAAGATTGTCGATCTCGTTCGGTTTCAATTGGTGACTCATGTGGTGCTGCCTTATGACGGTCGCCCAGAATACTTGTTATTGCTCCAATACCTCCCAGTGGACCACCTCCATTTCCATGAAAACGGTCTCGAACTGTATTCAATAAATGTTTAACTGGCCCCAGAGGACCATGTGATCCGTGTTGATGTTGTACGGAGGGTGGTTCCGTGTTCATTTCCGGTTTATCAGAGTCCTTGTTGTCATTTGCATCGGCGTCGTCGGCTGATCTTGAAACGATTATCCGGTTGTTGCTGAAAGACTCGCCAAGTGGTAGGGAAATTTTGAGAGGTTGTTCGCTTTTTGATGGGAATGACATGGCTCCAGTTTTTGATGAAATCTATCGATGAAATTAAAATTGATCATGTTATGAAATAAGAGCCTTGAAACACACAAAAATAGAAAATTCCTTAAAAACAACAAAAACAGTCGAATTTCATACTTTTTTTTATAAATTTATTCAATAACGAAAATTGAGAAAAATTAAAAAACATATAATTTTAAAAATTTCGTTGACAAAAATATTTTCAATTGAAGTTCCAGCTTCAAATGAAATCCAAACTTAATTAATTCTTATTTTTTTTTGTAAGTCCACATTGTGGATTGCAACACTCCCATCATTCTCTATTGTCTTCCACCACTCAAACCAGCACTACTGCTTCCAAACAACGCTGGGATATTTGACAAAAATCCCCAAACCAAACCGAATATGGTTCCCAGAAATTCCAAAACCTGTAATCCGGTTCCAGTGTTGGTCGTAGTTCGGTCTCTTTCTGTTTCGATTGCAGACTCATGATGATTATTTGGCATCAATGGGTTGTGATGAGCTCCAGCGCCAATTGAATTACCCAAAGCATGAAGTCCACCACCTTGTTCCACATGATTCAGAAGAAACTTAACATGTCCCAGCGGGCCATGTGAGCCATGAGGATGAGGTGATTGGTTGTTTTCATTATGTTCCGACTCGTCATCAGTTTTGTTTTCTTGGTTTTTGTTTTTATTTTCGTCATCGTCATCATCCACATAATTGTCATCGGCATCTGCTGAGCGAACAAAAATCTGCTTTTGATTTGCATCTTGCATGAATTTTCTTGTGTCATCGATGTCATCGTCGATGTTGGGTAGATCAATGTCAGCAGCGTCAGACTTTGGTGTTCGGAGAGGTGATTTTGAGAGGGCGGAAGCTTCGATTTTTGAGAGAATCTGCAAGAATTTATATACGATAGCTTTTAAATCTTAAAATCGATTGAAATAGAAGTCTATAATCTTTGGTTATCGATTATCGATACAAAGCAATGTTTAAGAGCTAGATTTTAAATTTCAATCAGTTGGATAGACTTATATTAACTTCGATTACTTACTTCTCTCAATCGAGATTTCAACTTGGAAATTCTTCTTCCTTAACACTAATTCTCCATTTCGATTCACAGAAAATTAAATTCTGAAGATTCAATTTCAATCCACGAAAAATTGCATTTCGATTTTTCTATTAAATATTCAATTGCAAAAATAAGGTAATGTCAGGTTAGAATGGCTGTCTAGATGTTATTGACTCACTTCGACCTCAAGGGTCCATAGTGATAACACTAAAGAAGTTACTCATGGGAGAGCAATGAACTTAAACAAACCGTTTTGTACTTTTAATGAAGAGAGACATCTTGTGTCGATCGTTGCCAGTTCACTGGTATTATCGAAGAAGGGGTTACCGGGATAGTTATTCCTTCTATTGGAGTGTCGGACATGTACATAGAAGGCATTGGGTTGTTTCCTCTTCCTTCTCGTTCAAGCAGCTTCTAGAGAAGTCATTAAATGACAAATTTTGTGGAGACCCCAAGCCTGAAAGCATGTCTATCTCTGAAGGAGTGTTCTGTTATGACTCCAATTGTGGAGCTTATACTTTGTCTGCTCAGGGAAATGAAGCCTTTTGTCCGCTTTATATGTTTATATGTTTGTTTGCTAGGCAGGTGGTACCCTGTGATCATCTAGCATTTGTTGATTCTAGAGCATATTGCTTGAGAAGATGTTTGGTGTTCCTATGCTGTGTCTTTGACTAACAGTGAGCAGAAGTGTTCCGGTTTTGGCGAGCTCATCAGTTTTGCACTTTCCCGGAATGTCTCTGTGGCCCGACACCAAAATGAGGTGAATGTAAAACTGTTCTGATGTCATCTCATTCAGAGATGATTGACAGTCGTGGACTATTAGAGAGTTTGTGGAGACACACTCGAAAAATTTGAAAGCGGCTTGGCTGTCCAAAAAAATACGTATATCCTTCCAGGACAGAGTTGGGCATTATTCGAATAAATTGTTATTCGAATAATTATTCGAATAAAAAATTATTCGCAACTAATTTATTCACGAATAATTTATTCGCGAATAAATTATTCGTGATTTTATTCGTTATTCGTAATTTATTCGTGATTTCATTCGTTATTCTGAATAACGAATAAAATTGACTTTATTCCTTCTTTCTTTGTCTGTTTATCTTAATTTTTTTTTATTTACGTTTCCTTTTGAATAAGACGCTCGAATTCCTTCATTCATTCTTTATTGCTGAGAAATTTTTTTTGAACGAATTCTACCAATTCTCCCTAGCAATTGCACCTTCCAAGCCAATGCAAAACGCCTTCAACCCATCCCCTGAAGTATCCTGGGAAGTGATTAAATTTAAAAAAATCTAGTAATATTTTATTCTAATATATTGCATATAAAGCAGTTGGTGCCATTATTAATGAAAGTTGTGTCGTGGTGTACTTTTGATTTTTTTAAATGAGTGAGCCTTAAATGAAGTTATGGATTTAGAAATGAAAATTGGGCACTGATATATCTCAATGAAATCCAAACATTTCGAACATCTTAACAATTTCTAATGGATGTGCTACAAATGTGTCTGTTAATCAAATCTGTGCAAAAACGACATTGACTTTGTTGAATGGAACATTTTTTTAAGTACGACTCTTTATATTCTAGTGGTAAAAGCATTGTGATGAAATGTACAAAGTGTGAACCTAAAGTTGTAAAAATCAAAGGATTCCAAAACCGTAGGCTGAAAGTCTTGGATTGCTATCCAGAAGGGAAAGGGACAATACATCATTGCCTTCATCTGCATCAGTCGAAAAAGTTTTTTCATACGCTACCATGATAAACTTGCCAATATGTTTGAACAAAGACAAGTGAAGAAGTCAAATCTTAGGAGCTTTAACCAATAACTATGTAAATAACTTTTAATAAAAAAAAAAAAAAAAATTGAAATTTGTTCTACCAAATTTCTTGTGTTTATTTTATTCGTTATTCGTTTATTCGTTATTCGAATAATGAATAAAATAATTTATTCGTCATTCGAATAAATTTTCTTCGAATAAATGAAATTATTAATTATTCGTGAATAACGAATAAAATGATTATTTATTATTCGAATGATTATTCGAATAAATTTTGCCCAACTCTGTTCCAGGATATAACGTTTTCTTTGAGCCAGGATAGTGCCTCTTCTATCGCTATTACTTCTGCCTGAAACACACTACATTGATTGGGCAATTGTTTCGAGTAGATCGAGCTATCTGGGATAGATCTGAAAAAGTCTAAGATAGTAGTATGACAAATATTGTTACTGATCCATTAAGAGGTGGCTCTAAGCCTCGCGCATGAGTTGACGTCACCACTTTGGAGAAGATGCCAAGAGGAGTTAAGTTTAGAAACACCTCCAAAGCTGCTGTTGGTATTGAGCGAAGTGCTAACCTGATGCACATATACCTGCTGACCGCTTTTGAGTTAATGAGTTTATTCAGTGTCCAGTGCGGTCCACCATAATACGACAACTCCATAAATGAGTATCGGTCTGATTACCGAAGTATACAGCCAGTGGGTTATTTTTGGGAAGCCCCATTTTGAGCATATGCCATTTTTACAGCTTAAGAGTGCTACGCAGTTCGTAGCTTAGTGGTTAGGTGCGTTGGCTGCTAAGCAGAACGTCGCACAGTGGCCCGTTTAGGCTAAAGTCATTCCATAACTCATTTTTTTCGTTGTTCCAGAATTCAAAATTTGCTGTTTCGCTGAATTAACAAATATTTGAAGTTCTTGCAACCGAAATTTTTTTTTGAATTTTCCCAACGGTTTGGTTTTGAGAGGGGGTCAAAGTTGAACTTTTTTTTTAGTTTTAATAACAAACATTTTTTTTTCTTTTTCTTGACTTTGAGAAGCTATATTACGAAAGTGGGGAAAGAATTTTTGTTTTTTTCTTTCTGAAATTAACAAATACGGTAAAATATTATGTCTGGAAAAAATATTACAAAAAAAAAATGTCTATATATTTTTTTTTAATTTTTAATCGGATTAAATGTTTATTTTTTATTGCTCGATATCATAAAATTTTAGGTAAAAAAGGTTTTTTTTATAAGGATTAAACAATTCCAATTTCAAAGACTAGGTAGACAGGTAGAATTTATAATTAATGGTAGAGATTCGGAAATACTAATGATGGGAACACTTCGAGAAGATTTTTCGAGCAATCGGAGATAACAGCTCAAATAACTGGAGTAAGCATAGAGGTTATTTCAAGGCTGAAAATAATACTTGATGTTTTGAACAGCAGGGAAGTTGTGAACGCAGTTAAATTTGGGGAGTATACTAAAGCAACAGCAGCTCTGTTGACTCAAAAGTATCCTGAAAACACACTGACACCTACTCTTCACAAAATTTTGGCTCACAGTCAAGATATTATAGAGTATCAATCACTTCCCCTAGGAGAATTATTTGAAGAAGCCCAGGAGTCCAAAAATAAGGACTACAAAAGGTATAGATATCAAAATACCTGCAAAGTTTCGAGAATAAGGCAGAATGAAGACTTATACAATATGCTTGCAGCGTCATCTGATCCGCTTATTTCTTCTCTGAGGCACGTAAGGACCCAAAAAGATATGAAAGCGCTTTATTCTCCAGAAATGTTGAGTTTATTGAATATTACCACGGACCAAGATGATAGTTTTCAAGAAATCTAATGTTTAACTGTTTTTATTTTATATTTTGCTGTTCAATTTGTTAGTTATTGTTATTCTAATGTCAATTTACAAAAAAAAAAAAATTAAAAAAAACTTTTTTCGCCACTGTTCCTCTAAAATCGGTGTTTTACTTTTTGCGCTGCTGTCAAACATCAATTCCTTTTGTTTTACGCCAGAAAATGAGTTTTCTTGTTTGTTTAATTCACATTTAATCATTTTTATCTCACTTAATTTAACTAAGCTTTTTGACAGCTATTTCCGAAACACCCTGTAATGTTTTTATTTTGAAATTCACCAATTTCATAGCGTTGGATGTAACCTTCAAAATAAAATTTTTTGGAAATATCTCAACTCGTTTAGGAGCTATGATTTTTGTAACCAAAAAAGCCGAAACGGGCCACTGTGCGTCGTGGGTTCGAGTCCTACTCGTGTCTATAAAAGTTTGAATTTCATCTTTCACGGTTACTGTCTCTTGCGAAGAATTGACAAAACTTCCAAGAGTATCAATCTGTCATGAAAAAGTGCTTCTCAACTTTGGCGTTCGGAATCGGCGTTAAATTGTAGGTCCCCTCAATTCTTCACACGCACTCAGAGAATTGTTGATGAGAGTAAGCCACTTAGGCCTTGGCTCTTCAAGAGCTGTCGCGCCACTCTATTTATATATTTATTTAAAGTGTGCTACAGTAGCCTTCTTTACTCTTTCGTCAATATTTGCCTTCCAATTTAGTTTTTTGTCTAAAATGAGGCCTAAATATTTGGCTTGGTCGGAAAAACTTAAGGGTATTCCTTTAATGGCTGACTTGAAGAATTCGTAGGTAAATAAGGATTTATAAGTTTTTTTTTCGGCAACAAAAAAATAATTTTTATTCAAAAAAGGACATAGTACAAAATTCAGTGTCTTAAAAAAATTATAAAAAAAAATTCGTTAAATTTGAAATACTCGTATCCTTCCCATAGTCGTCACCTCGCACTCATCATAGTTTTCAGATTCTAAAAAGCACAAAAAGCACCCCCGCCATCTCACTGTCCCCCACTAGAGCTGGAACTACTAGTCCCAAACAACAAGGCCGGAATATTCGAGACAAATCCCCAGACCAAACGGAATATCGTTCCGAAAAACTCCAAAATATTAAAACCACCCGATCCAGAATTATTATTGTTTCGATTATCATCATCGTCCTCATTATGGTGATGATGAGATGAATGGGTTGGTTTCAAAACCGTATGGCCATGGCCATGGCCATGGTCACCATGATGGAAACTATTCTCTGTCGTTGTACTACTTGGCTTGTTGTCATCGTTGTCAGAATTGCCACCATCGTCATCGGAATCTGGTGATCGTTTGAGAATTTTCTTAGAATCTAATGACGATTGAAGTTCGAGGGTGTCATCGAAATCGTAGAATGTATCGATTAACAACTGGGACTGGGAGTTTTGTTGAAGTTCAGATGTTTGGTGGGAGGTAAGTGGTATAGCATCGGTTTTTAAATAAATCTGCAAAAACGAAAAAAAGTTACCAATATGAGTATTAAGAAAAATGCAGCGTTAGGGGTTAGTATCGATAGCAAATTAACTTAACTTAATTTATAAAAAAAAAGTATTAGAATATTTATTCATGCTGCTTACTTTCTTAATACTCTATGGACTTTTTTTGTTTTCATGAAGGTGTGACCCTTAAAAAAATAAATAAACAAATAGAGTGGCGCGAGAGCTCTAAGAGACCTAAGTGGCTTACTCTCATTAACAATTCTCTGGGTGCGTGTGAAGAATTGAGGGGACCTACAATTTAACGCAGATTCCAAACGGCAAAATTGAGAAGCACTTTTTCATGACAGATTGATACTCTTTGAAGTTTTTTCAATTCTTCGCAAGATGCAGTACCCGTGAAAGATGAATTAAAAACTTTATGGGCACGAGTAGGACTCGAACCCACGACGACGTTCTGCTTAGCAGCCAACGCACCTAACCACTAAGCCACGGACACTTGTGTGACCCCTTGTTTACCAGAAATCAATAGAGTTCAAGGTTAAGAGACAAGTGGGAAAGCTTGAAAATAATGTACTTTGTTACATCTTAAATTGAGAACTATCTCTTAGGATGTTCAGAGGGTACAAGCTGAAGTTTCAATAATTTAAACCCTTTTGACCTAGAGTTTGACTAAGAGTCAGTTCAATTATTTAAAACAAAATCGGTGTTCCATGTTCTTAACCAAGAATATTTGCTCGCGAATTTCAATAAGGTCTACAATATGTTAAAAAAGGTGTAATTTAATTTAGAAATAGGAAAAAAAGTTGAAGGACATTTGGTTTTGACACCAACAAAACTTTGTAATGCTACTTTTGGCCCAAACACCGAGCGTATTTTTTGTCGAATTTCATAATCAATTAGATGGTTTCATGTAATTTTGAAATTTCACTCACAAAAATCGAAGCCAGACAAAGGACTATCCATGCGTATTTACTCCTTGCAGCCGACATCATTGTGGTATAGGATTAAAAAACACGTTAAGCAAATTTGCCTTAAGATTTCTTTAAATTATAAGAATTAGAAATAACTTTTTAAAACCAAATTTCCGATCGTCTTTCTAACTTGACTTCCACCCGTGAAAAATTCGCGCTAACAACTGATCAATCGATCTCAACCGGCTTCGACTATTTGCCTCAATCTTTGAAACAAACTTCCATTCAATATAATTTCACTTTTAATAATTTTACCATTGAAATGCGTAACAGCGCGCTTAATTTGCTTCAAGTCGCAGTCGAAATAGCTTAGGTTGGTAGTCAAAAGAGGGGTATTAATGAAGGCTTTGAATTTTTTTGGTAGGTATGTTTTGGAGCTTAAAACGCAACTGTTCAGAATTTTGATTTGTGATGAGCTGACGTACTTGCATACATGCGTGTTAAACAAACATTGTGTTCAGTTTGAATGTGAGTGGTCGTTACACCATTCATGGTCAGTTAGACGTAGATACTATTAGGAGCTTCTAATTCGACTTGTGCTTTGCTTTGTTCTTAAGTATCCATGAATGGGAGAACCAAAAGAGCATATTTTGCATAACATACTCCACTCACACTTTAGCTTTTCGTGTATGACCTAAAGTCACCAATGCTATGCCTATCGATTTTATAGCTTCGACTAGCTTTAGGGAGTGGTGGTGGTGTTCGATTATTCAGCGACAACGTGCCACAAATTTTAATTTGAAATTGTATTGGTATGTCTTGCGTTAAAAAAAAAACAATGGACTCTGCAGGCCATTGAGACTACTTGCAATTGAGTTCACTATTTTTGTTTAGAGGTGCACTGGGTAACCTTGTCTAACTTTTAAGAGGCTGATTGATATGCATATGCACATCCGAAGCACCTTTAAACCGGACTGTATATCGGAAGATCAACATACCTACGCAAAAGGAAAAAGCGTTGAAACAGCATTGCACAGTGTTTTCAGCGTCATATAGAAAAACCAATGAACGACAAGGAATAAACCCTTGCAAAGTGCTTGGATATTTAAGGAGCCTTCAATAACGTGAAGAAAAGTTAAACGAGCTTTGAACGACCACAAGGTCGAAAAGGCAATAATACAGTGGATAATGTGTATGCGCAGGAAGAGAAAAATCAACTCCACATCCAGGGGCACCCAACAGGGTGGAGTTCTCTCACCGCTACTCTGGGTTCTTGTCATGAACGGCATACTCTCTGAATTTAAATCAACTGGAGTGAAAATAATAGCCTACGCTGATGATCTTGCATTGCTAGCGACTGGCTAGCTGGTAACAACTTACCCACTATCAGAAAACAGACCGCATATGCCCTCTCGTTGATAAGTAAATGGACTAGAAACTGTGGGGTGGGCTGACAGTCAGTGCACATAAAACAGAACTAGTGCTATTTACTAACAAACGCAAAATACCCGATTTTAAAGGCTGTCCTCTTAAAATCTCTGATCATGCAAAGAATCTCGGTGCGATCTTAGATAATAAACTAAACTCGGGTCTGAACACCATTGATAGATACAAAAAGGCGTCGATCGCGTTTTACTCCTGCAACAGAATTTTCGGGAAAACCTTTGGACCAAACTCTAAAGTTATCAAATGGATGTATTCGGCAATAAATAATTAGACCAATACTAACCTATGGTAATCTGGTTTGGTGAAAGCTTAAGAAAAGAGCACGAACCTGAAAACTTTGACAAAAGTTTAAAGACTTGCGTGTACAGGCATTACAGTTACAGGAGCAATGAGATGCACTCCAACTGCGGGACTGGAAGTTATTCTCAATTTAATACCCCTCCTAGACCTCTTTGTTCAAGAGTCTGCGACTAAAAGTGCCTTGAGACTCAGTCAGACTAAAGTCTGGAGAAACAGTTCAATAGGACATGCTCAGATCCTTCACAAAGTTATGGGTCATAGTACTACAATAGACTATAAAATATCCGAACTTGATTTTCCCAAATCATTCCAGGCTGCCATCCCAAGCAGAGCAAACATCCAAAACTTCATCATAACCAACAACAACAATAACACAAACCAAATCAATAGAAAAAAAGCACCGCCACTCAATCAAAAAAAAAAAAAAAAAACAAAACAAAAAAAACTCATCAAGCCTACGCAGCACATGTGAGTACCCATCCTCCACTTTCCCTATCCTAACAGTTGCATGGCAAACCATATGCATCATATTGCAATGAGTTCTTTTTTGCTCTCGCAATGTATGTATGTATATGGTTAGTCGGCAACAACGGATGAATAAAGAAATTGCAATTTGAATTCCAGGGTCGGATCGATTCACGTCTCCGTTAAGGCATAACACTAACGGGGGCGTTGCTTCGAAAAGATACCTGGTTCATTGTGTAGTTTTTCTTAGACTTCGTCTGTTTTGGTTTTATTTTTTTTTTATATTGCAATGACTGAAGATTTCAGAGTCGATTATTGTAATATTCGCGGGCTTCGAATTAATTTTCTGGCTGCATACATCCACACTGTATCTAACAGGCCAGCTGTTTTGGCGCTAAGCGAGACCCAAGTAGGTGAGAACTCCGATCCTACTGAATTTCTCATTCATGGGTATAGCTTAGTGCCATTATTCTTTTCCCACCATGGTCTCGCCGTTTACATTAGGGATGATGTAGCTTATCAGTTCTTGCCTCAATATGGACGTTGCTCCAATTCTTTTTTTAATTTTATTTGGTTTAAATTCTCCGTCAATAAGCACATCATTCACTATTGCTTTCTCTATCGAAGCCCAAACCTGGATAGAGCTTCAACTTCTCTTGAATTTGACGCTCTGTCTGACTCCATACAAAGAATTGTATCCTTGTATCCTCACACTGAAATCGTTATTCGGGCCCGACAACACCCGAAGGAATGTGTGCCGAGATCTTTGCTGAGTTCAACCACCTTACTCAGCTTGTCACTGAGCCTACCCGAATATCGGACATTGATGGCCAAGCGGAAAATACTCTTGACTTGTTCCTTACGTCTGACCCTGATAAATACACTATCAGTGTATTAACGCCTCTAGGCAGATCAGACCATAGTATCATATCCGCAAATTTCTCGTGTCAAACTAATCCAGTTAGAGAAAGAGCTCCGAAGAGAACCGTATGGCAATACGAGAAAGCCAACTGGGACGGTCTCAACAACTTCTTCCGGATCTTTAACTGGTCACTATGCTTCCTCGATAGTGACGTAGACTCCAGCGCAGATATGATTACTAATATGATTATCTTGGGAATGAAAACTTTTATCCCGAATAGGGTTAAAAGCATCAAACCTAAGTCATGGTTTGATTCAAGCTGTAAAGAGGTTATTAGGGAAAAAGAAGTTAAGTTCCGGTGTTTTAGAGCCAACCCAACTGAGGAAACCCGGAACAAGTTTAAACAAGCCAGAAAGGCCTGCAATGCCTATATTCGACGGACAAAGTTTTTACATGACCAAAAACTAAGGCAAAAAATACTGCAATGTCCCAAAGGCAGTAAGAATTTTTGGTCATTTGTTAAAAATATGAAGAATTCTTCTTCTTCTTCGGTCCCAACGCTCGTTGACAATGACACTCCAGTTGTTAGCTCTCTCGCGAAAGCTAACCTTTTTGCTAGGCAGTTCGCCGCCAACTCTTCGCTGCCAGAGAGTGTCATGACTCCGCCTGTTCTTGAGCGCGTCAATGATTCCATGGGACAGATCTTCTTCCGCACTCGTGCTGTGGCGAGAGTCCTAAAGGATCTCAACATACATAAATCCGCGGGTCCGGATGGTATCCCCGCTATTATTCTGAAGAGGTGTTCTTCCACGCTGGCAAAACCCTTGCGTAAGCTTTTCCATCTATCCTATTCTTCTGGGCTCGTTCCGAGTAGTTGGAAAACAGCATTTGTCCAGCCAATCCCAAAAAAGGCGAATCTTCTTCTCCCTCCAACTATCGACCGATTGCACTTACGTCCCTTCTTTCTAAGGTCATGGAAACGCTGATAAACTATCAGCTCAAGAAATATCTCGAAGACCGAAAGCTTCTTAATGACCGGCAGTACGGCTTTCGCAGCAACAGGTCCACTGGTGATCTGATGGTTTATCTCACCGAACAGTGGAACAAATCTTTACATCGTTTTGGAGAAAGTAAGATTGTTGCACTTGATATTTCTAAGGCATTTGATAAAGTCTGGCATCTTGCTCTTTTATCGAAAATGCGTGCTTTCGGTATCGATGAACCCCTTCTTCGTTGGATTAGAAACTTTCTTTCGAACCGTTCAATACAAGTTGTATTGGACGGTTTCAAGTCTGAAACCCACGATATAAATGCTGGTGTGCCCCAGGGCTCCGTGTTGTCTCCTACCCTCTTCCTCATTTTCATTAATGATCTCTTGTCTGTTACTTCTAATCCAATTAATTGTTTCGCTGACGATAGTACCCTTAGCTTTTCATATTCGTTTCCAGACTCACATCCTTCCTCTTCGGATGTGGAACTGCAACGGCAAAATATGATAAGCTCATTAAACTCTGACTTAAACAGCATTGTACAATGGGGAATACAAAATCGCGTAGAGTTTAATGCTTCGAAAACTCAATGCTGTCTTGTATCGTCGAAGCGTGACATACCCCCCTTGCCACTATCCATGAGTGGCACTTGCATCAATGAGACCGAACATCTCGAGATTCTCGGTATGTGCATCACTGACCACCTTTTGTGGAACGAGCACATATGTGATGTCGCCAAAAATGCCGCAAAATGTTTAGGTTTCTTAAGGCGGTGCAAGAAATTTTTTTCCCCTTCTGATCTGGCTACTATCTACAAAACCTACATACGTCCTAAGCTTGAGTACAATTCTCACGTCTGGGCTGGTGCTCCAGTGACGTACTTAAGTCTTCTCGACAGTATCCAAAAAAGAGCATTCAAAATGATTGGTGACAATACCATCGTTGAGTCATTTACATCTCTAGAACATCGTCGTAATGTCTCATGTCTCACCCTGTTTTACCGATACTTCAACGGTATATGCTCTAGTGAAATAGCCAGTTGCATTCCTCCCCTTAAGACATTCAACCGTAATACTCGCGCTTCCAGGAATGCCCATCAGTTCACCCTTGAGCCCAACTTCGGACGTACTGTAAAGTACAGAGAATCATTCTTTAGCCGTACTACGCGAATGTGGAATTCTCTTCCACACTCTGTCTTCCTCAGTCATTGTAATGTTCAAGAATTTAAAACCAATGTTCACCGGCACCTCCTTTTACATCCCCTATCCTTTCCCTAATGCTCGCACTGTGCTCTTGGCATATAAAGGGTATGATAAAAGCCCTTGAGTGCGTGTTTATTATAAAAAAAAGAGTGAAGTGGATAGACAACATATCATACTCCAGTGAGTCGTCAATAGCTATCTATACTGATGGCTCTAAGATGGATACTGGTGTAGGGGCAGGCTTCTATTCTAAATCTCTTAAGTTAACCGACTAGCTTAGGCTTCCAGACTACAGTAGCCTTGAGGTCTTGGCAGCGCCAACAGCTGCTAGACAGGTATTAATGATGGCGATATCACGGGCTGACATCAACATTAACATTGATAGGCAAGCGGCAATAAAAGCGACTACTGCAACTGAGGTAAAATCGAAGCTTGTTTCATGCTGCCGCGAAGAGGTTAATGTTCTTGGCGCACAGCATAACATTAGACTCTGCTGGGTCCCAGGTCACAGCGATATACTAGGCAACGAGAAAGCCGATAAATTAGCAAGATTAGGATCAACGCTTGACGTAAGCCAAGCTCAGCTAGTCAGCAGTCCAACCTGTTATTTAAAGCAGGAAATCTCAAATAGAATAACTGTTAAGGGTTAAGGCAGATGAAAGGTGGCACCTGCGGCACTACAAGAACGATCTGGCCCTGTTTTAACAAACAAAGAACGAAAAGAATTATGCAATTACACAAGAGATCAGTTCAGATGATCCTTGCAGAGGATACAGTGACGAGCAGGTGCATAAAGACACTTCGCACTTATTTCTTCGGGGACTTAGAAGTGAAGAACTCTCTAATTCTTCAGGTAATAACATTCTGAACTTCGTCAATGACTCTAAATGGCTTGATTAACAGCAGCAGCTTGAGTAGCAGTACTCACGGGTATTACAATGGATCTGCATTGATCTAAGTGTGACGGTAACGACATCAACTGTCAGCCCCATAACGGTTCAACCTAACCTAACCTTGTCTACTTTTTTTGGGTCGTTGAATTCAAACTCATGTTTGTTTGTAATAATATCGGTTAAGTAGTTTCGTATTTCCTTTGTTTATTTTAAGTAAGAAAAGTTAATGATTTCTTATTTCTTTCCAAGAACTTTTTTTCAACTGAGGAACTCCCAATTTGCGTCATGTGTACTCATTAGAACAATATTTAATTCAAATGTTCGTTTTGTGGCCATTTTTAGAATTAAAGATGACAACAACAAAAAAAGGTGGAATGAGCATATTAAAAATGATTAAATTGAAATATTGTCGAGCATACAAAGTGCTAATTAACTTTTTTCAAAATTTGATAATGAGATTCACGAGAAGGACGGGTAGTTGAATTTTTCATGAACAATAAATAATTTTATTGTCTTTATGCCAAAAATAACGTCAATCATTGTTATCTAAGAGGTTTGCATTTACATGAAGTTTTGATATAGTGAGTATACTTTTAGTTCTTTGTTTTTAACTCATGCCCCTGGGAAGGCATTTTATGCCTCTGATGCTACTAGAGTATTTGGGTACAATGGAAACAATTATTTTCCTTGCAAAAAAATAGCTTTGTTTCTTTATGAAATGGATTTCCCCTTGAGGGAAGAGGATCACGCATTTGGGATAAAATTTTAGTTTAGAGTTAGTATTACTCAAGAGAAGGCTTGAGACTTAAGCTTATCCCAGCTAGGTTAGGTTAGGTAAGGTTATATGGGCTGAAAGTTGGTTTTGGTACCGTCACACTTAGATCAATTTAGATCCCTTGTGATACCCCGAAACATTGTAACTCCTGAAAAAGTGTTTTAACATATGAATTCTATGGTTGGTCGAGCCATTTGGTGGACTTGACAAATTTCAGTAGGCGATTGCCTGGGAGTTCAGATAGTTCTTCTAGTATATCTAGTTCATTAAAGAAACAGTTGCCTAAAAATGTATATCTAGTACGGCAGAGTGCTGGACAGTGGCAAAGGAACTGAGCCGTGTTGTCGTGCTCTTCCTCATCGCCGCAGCCTCTACATATGTCGTCTTTCCCATCTTCTCTTTGTGGTAGCCAAGGATCTAAGGGACGGTTTTTTACGAAGTAAAATCCTATCGGATTTTTTCTTGTCGTAATAAGGCCAGAGCACTGATAAAAAACTTATAGCGTTTTTTTTTTGGTCGTCCGGAACTGTTCCGAACAGTTCTGTACTCGTTCACTTGGCACAAGATGACAGTTCTTGTTCTGAATAGAACAGAAAAACGATCCCGAATTTGAAGTCAGAATCAAATCACGCATACATGCACACAATCGCACATACGTACTCGCTGCCATGTCTACAAATAAAGAAAATAAAAACAATGTCATGTCATCTGCATTTCTGCATATGAGGTTTCACAAATACATAACCATTCAACCCTTAGAAGCAAAAAAATGTGTTTGCCTGTTCGTTTGGAATCCGGAATCGGACAGTTCTGTGTACAATTCCGGATTACCAAAAAAAAAAAAACGCTATTATACAGATGTCTCATCTCTGCAGGAAAAAATGAAACATTTTTTGCTCTTTGTTGGTTTACCCTATCAAGTTTAATGTAAATGTAACCCTTCGGTTATATGTCAAAATCTTTATGTATGTAAATACTTACTTCTCTACTTATATCATATAATAAATCTCTCTCTATCTGTGTCACTCATCGAGTTAACAACGTGTTTAATTTCCAATTTTCTTATAGGTTATGGGCCCAGATATCGAAAAAAAGAGAAAAAGTTTCAATAATTTGATTAATTTGTCATTTTTGTTTTAAATAAAATTTAAAGTTCGTTTTTTATTAAATTAAATAAAAAAAAACAGGGTAATATGTTCAAATCGGAAGCGAGTAGTAGCATTTCCATTGACAGACTGCGAGGTAGGGAGAACTACCCAACGTGGAAAATCACGGCGCAGGCATTCTTAGACTTGGACAATCTCTGGACAACTACAATTGCGTATGAACTGGATGAAGATGGAAGTCCTAAAACTGCTGTGGATCCTGAAAAAGACAGAAAAGCAAGAAGCAAATTAACACTAATGATGGATCCCTTGTGCTACGTCCATATCCAGGGGGCCAATACGGCGAAGGAATTGTGGCAACACCTAGCAAGTGCCTACGAGGACAGTGGGTTAACACGACGGGTAGCACTTTTGCGTAAGCTGATTACTACATCCCTTGCTAATTGCGGCTCCATGGACATTTTTGTGAAGGAAATAATAACTACAGCACAATCCCTAAATGGAATTGGTTTTCCTATCAATGAGGAGTGGGTTGGCTCTTTGCTTCTCGCTGGTTTGCCGGACGACTATCGTCCTATGATCATGGCCTTGGAAAATTCCAATACAAAAATAAATGGTGACGTTATCAAAACAAAATTGCTGCAAGACGTGCGACCTGGTAGCGAAGTCTCCTCAGCTTTTCACACATATGGTCGCCATATGCCATCAAAACATCAAAAAAAAGGTCCCAGGTGCAGAATCTGCAACAATTTTGGTCACATTGCGAAGAACTGTCGGAAAAGTCAAAATCAAGCAAATAAAAGCAAAAATTACGAAGCTTTGAGTTGTGTTTTGTCGGCAACGTGTACACAGGATAAAAGAAACGCATGGTACTTCGATTCGGGGGCCACATCGCATATGAGTTTTGACAAAAACTTGTTTGATGAGCTTCGTGCGGATGGTGGAACGGTGGTTGTGGCAAACAACAGCAAGATGCAGGTGAAAGGTAGTGGAACGACAACACTGAAACCAGCCTGCAGTTCGTCAGCACTCAAAGTGAACGACGTCAAATTCATCCCTGATTTATCAGTTAATCTTTTGTCAGTCAGTCGCATCGTCCAGCACGGACACACGGTGGAGTTCAACAATAAAAGTGTCAAAGTTAGAAACTCGAAAAATCAAGTGATTGCAACTGGTACGAACGTTGATGAACTTTTTAAACTTGACACAAAGCCGTCAAAAGATGTTGCGTTTGCGTGTGGATCGAAAAGCTCCAAAGAGCTATGGCACCGAAGAATGGGCACCTCAACAAAGAAAGTCTAGACAAATTGAACAGTGGACTGGCCACTGGAATCAGTTTCACGAATAAAATTGAAAAAGATTGTAAAATTTGTGCTATCGGGAAGCAGTCGAGGTTGCCGTTCAACAAGTGTGGCAGCAGAGCCAGTCAGCTGCTTGAGGTCGTCCACACAGATATCTGTGGACCGATGGAAAATACATCGCTTGGTGGAAATAGGTATTTCCTGACCTTCGTGGATGACAAATCACGAAAAATTTTTGTTTATTATCTCAAAACAAAAATGGATTGGGAAGTGCTGTCAAAATTCGAAGATTTCCGTGCGCTCGCTGAAAATCAAAGTGGCCATAAGATTAAAACCCTACGTTCTGATAACGGAAAAGAGTTTACAAACAACAAATTCCAAGACGTACTTCGTAAAAATGGAATTCATCACCAAACAAGTAATGTGCACACTCCGGAACAAAATGGCCTGTCCGAACGAAACAATCGGTCAATTGTTGAGAAGGCAAGGTGCTTGCTCGCTGATTCCAAATTGCCTAAGATTTTTTGGGCAGAAGCTGTTGGATACTCGGTGTACCTCCTGAACCGGTCGCCTTCAAAGGGAACAGGTAAGACACCAGTAGAAGCGTGGAGTGGTACAGTACCCAATCTAGCACACATCAAAGTTTTTGGCACTACGACGATGGCACACATCCCAAAAGCAAATCGAAGAAAATGGGATCCAAAAGCAATAGAAACTATTCTTGTTGGATATGACGAGCACACAAAAGGCTACCGTCTTTACGACCCAGTAAAGAATTGTGTCTTCAAAAGCAGAGACGTTTCCTTCATCAACGAAGACTCCAGTGTTGCTGAGACTTTAACATCAGAGATGACAAAACCAGTTCAAGTTGAATTTCATGATCACGAAGTCGTCGGAAAAAAGGTTGCAGAACCTGAACATGTTAAGCACCAGATCAACGAAGAGGATGACGAGTCACAGCTGTTCGATATCGATACAAGCATTTTTGAAGATGCCATTTCCAGTGATGCCCCAGACGAAGCAGCTATTTCGGCGCTCCCTCAGCAATCTAACTCTAACCCACTGCAGCAGCAGGTGTTGAGGCGCGGCGAAAGGGAGCGCAAAATACCAGGCAAGTACCATGATTTTGTCTTAGAAAACGATGATTCTTCCTCATTTTCTGACCCTCAAAATAGCGAAAATCCAGAGTTTGACATGTCACCACAGCATACGAAGCAGAGTTCATTGGACGAGATGGAATCACTTCATGGTTTCTCAGCACTTGCAGCGTCTCCATCGCACCAGAATCGACCAAACTTGGTTGCGAACCAGAATGTGTCTAAGCCTAGCGATGTGAGGCGCATATTACAAGGCAAGTACCCTGAAAATGAAAATCTTAAAAAAGTTCCATTTACTGCTCCTAATTTGAAACAGAATGATCCAGAAAATGCTGAAGAAGCAATGCTTCGACCAGATGCGCATTTGTGGAGACTAGCTATGGAGGAGGAAATGCAGTCGGTAATTGAAAACGACACCTGGACGCTGGAAGAGTTGCCAAGGAACCGAGCAGCAATAAAGTGCAAATGGGTTTTTCACACTAAACTCGATGTTACCGGACAAATTGATCGCTATAAGGCGAGACTAGTGATTAAAGGCTACTCACAGCGAAAGGGGGTAGATTACGACGAAACGTATTCCCCTGTCGTTCGTCACAGTTCGCTGCGTTACCTTTTTGCTCTGGCTGCTGAGTTCGGATTAAACATCTCACAAATGGACGCCATCACAGCCTTTTTGCAAGGACAACTCGCAGAAGAAATTTACATGGAACAACCCAAATTCTACAAAGACAAAAATAACCCTTCAATGGTTTGTCGTTTAAACAAGGCTCTTTATGGCCTTAAACAGTCCAGCAGAGTCTGGAATCAAAAATTAGACGCCGTACTCCAATCGTTAGGTTTACAGAGATCAAAATATGACCATTGCGTATACCATTCAACAAACGAACATATAATACTCTTCGTTGCAGTATATGTTGACGATCTCTTGTTTTTCACAAACAACGAGAAACAATTAAAAGTGATTAAAGATGAATTACATAGAGTGTTTCAAATGAAGGAACTGGGTTTAGCAAAGCAAGTGCTCGGAATGCGCATAACCTACAGCCAAGAATCGATTGCACTGGACCAGGAGCAATACATTGAAAAGATTCTTGAAAAGTTCAATATGAAAAATGCCAATCCAGTGAAAACTCCAATGAACTCAAGTGAAAAACTGTGCTTAGAAGATGGTCCAGCTAATTCTGCAGAAGCTGAAGAAATGAAGAGCGTCCCATACCAAGAAGTCATCGGCTGCCTAATGTACCTTTCTCAATGTACACGCCCGGACATATGTTTTGCCGTCAACTGTCTCAGCCGATTCAATTCGAATCCTGGACCCCGTCATTGGCTTGCTGTGAAGCATCTATTGCGATACCTGCGAGGAACATCATCATTGAAGCTGCAATTCAACAAAGGTGGACACGATGACATCGTTGGCTATACCGATGCGGACTGGGCATCAAATATTGACGACCGCAAATCCACAACCGGATTCGTTTTTATAGCTCAAGGTGGAGGACTGAAACATCAGCTAAGTAAACGACAACAGCCGCTCCGAATTCTTTGTGACAACCAGAGTGCCATCGCAATCGCAACAAATGGTGGGTTTCATCCCAGATCAAAGCATATTGACATTCGTCACTACTTTGTACAAGACACGATCAATAAAGGCAACATCAAACTCGAACATATCAGGACTGATCATCAAATCGCTGATGGTCTTACTAAACCTTTGGACAGAATCAAAATTTCATCATTCCGAGACTCCATGGGGATTAGACCATAACACTCAGGTTAAGGAGGAGTGTTGGTTTACCCTATCAAGTTTAATGTAAATGTAACCCTTCGGTTATATGTCAAAATCTTTATGTATGTAAATACTTACTTCTCTACTTATATCATATAATAAATCTCTCTCTATCTGTGTCACTCATCGAGTTAACAACGTGTTTAATTTCCAATTTTCTTATACTCTTACTTAATAGACAAAGCCTGAACAGACACGGAGCTTTTGGAAGCTTTTTTCCTTGCCTAATGCGTGAAACAGATTAAACCAGCAACAGCAACAGCACCGTCAACAGCAAACAGCACGCTGGCCAGCAAATATTTTCCAAACACATTGCCACCAGCACCAGCGACGTCATTTCATCTGTTTTGACATTTCGTTCTCCTTGTTTTCATGTTTGTTTTATTTTTTGTTGTTTGGTGCCTCAGAATTTTGTACATTGAAGGTTGTCAGCAATGGACCAGCAACAGCAAATTTAGAACTTTGACCAAACGTTGCTGTTGACGTTGCTGGTGCTGGTTTATTCTGTGTCGGACGATTAAAATACATGGGTTCTAAAACAATGGCCGCCGCTGTTGCTGGTGCTGTTGCTGTTGCTGGTTCAATCTGTTTCTCGCTTAAGTATTCATTTATAGGCAATGAGGTGAGCGAAAATAGATTGCATTTAGTGAATGTGTTAAAGCTTTTGGAAAAAGCTTTTTTTGGTAGCTTTCAGTTTCATATATCATTTCTCGCCATAAGGGTGAGACATCTGTATAAACTTATTATCTGTGGCCAGAGTTTCCAGGTGTTACCGCAGGTTTCTAGTAGGTTCCATCTATTATTTTCTTTTTGAATGATATTTTTACTAATGTTTCTTTTTTATTCGCATTGAGGGATTCTGATGTTATGGTCTATGAGAGAGGGACCAAGTACCGAGCCTTCTCTTGTAAGCTCATCCGCTTTTTCGTTTCCCGGCACACCACTATGACCGGGAATCCAGCAGATTCTTACGTTATGCTGCATACCAAGAACCCTTAGCTCTTCGCGACAGCAAGAAACAAGCTTTGACTTGATTTGTGTGGCAGAGATCGCTTTTGTTGCTGCTTGGCTATATATGAAAAAGGTGATATCAGTGTGTGATATCGCCATCATGGCTATTTGATTAGCAGCGTTTTTCACTGCCAAGATCTCGGCTTGGAAGGCACCGCTATGGTCGGGAAGTCCGAATAAACTGGCAAGGCTATGATTATTCCAGCTAAGGATATCCCCAGACAGCCGAAGGCTCGCATTTGGTTGCCCCTCATGAGCATCAAGCCAAGCGGACAGGAGCTGACCCGCCCAACCCCAGAAGGGTGTTGTCCCCCCCACTCTCTTTGGCGTCTAGTCATGAACAAAATTCTTATTAAACTGGAAAGATGTGGCGTGAAGGCTGTTGCTTACGCAGATGATTTGGTGATACTGGTATCAGGAGAGTTCACTTCCGTGATTGGTGAGATTACGGAGATGACATTGCTAAAAGTTAGCAACTATGCTACAAGCTGTGGCTTGGGTGTCAATCAAAGTAAAACTGGACTGATGCGCTTTACTACCAAAACAAAAAAACAAAACCTCCCTTCACCCTCACTCGCCTCAACGGTGAAACTCTTTCTTGTCTTCCAGCGCTATATATTTGGGAGTAACACCTGACCCAAAGCTAATCTGGAAACTTAATATTGAAGAAAGGGTCAAGAAAGCCAGCATAGCTTTCTATGCCTGTAGTAAAACCTTTGGCAAAAAGTGGGGTTTGCAATCGAAGACGATTTTTTGGACATATACAGCCGTAGTCCGTCCAATCTTAACCTATGGTTCGATTGTTTGGTGGCCTGCACTTAGCAAAGCCTACAATATAACGAAATAAAAAAGGTTCAGAGAACAGCTAGTGTTGGCTCTACTGGAGCTTTGCGCTCATGTCCATCGGACGCCCTAAACGTTTTTCTTTACCTCTTACCAATAGACTTGCACATCAAATATTTAGTATCTTGCAGCGCGTTGAGACTTAGGAAATCGAATAGTTGGTATACTAAACCCTATGGTCATAGTAATATTACTAACCTCATCCCAGTGGACATCTTTTCGACAAAAACCGACTACTGTACTCCTACTGTGGACCTCAGTGCGGATTTTTAAGTTATCATTCCATCCTGAAAAGGGTGGGATGATGACTTAGTGACGAGAGGCTACGACACGACTATTTTTACTGACGGATCAAAGTTGGAGTGTGGGGTTGGTGCAGGAATTTTCTCTGAGTCTTTAAATGTCTCCAGGTCTTTTCGGCTTGCTGACTTTGCTAGTGTCTTTCAGACTGAACTACTCGCGATTAATCAAGTGTGCAAATTACTAAAACTAGATCCAAATCAAATCCGCAATACAGATATCTTTTCAAACAGACAGGCGGCTATTCAAGCGATTGGCTCGTCCACATCATCCTCCAAATTAGTTGAACAATGCCGAAGTGAATTCGCGGGCATGAACATTGGACTCAAGGTTCATCTTGTCTGGGTTCCGGGTTACAGTGGCTTTGAGGGCAATGAACGGGCTGACGAGCTGGCTAGGCAAGGATCAGCCCTTCATGGCTCACTCGCGGAAAGAGTCAACATTCCTCTTGGTGCTGTGAAGAGCAAGATCTCAATTTTTCTCGCTGAATCAAACCACAGGTGGAGTAGCCTAACCAACTGTATCATATCTAGAAGGATATGGCCCACCTACAATAAATCCCGCACTAATAACCTAATTTGCAGACCCAGGCAAGACATAGCCAGGGTCGATGCAACTTGCACCTTACACTGGCCTGTTGGGGAACACGCATCTAAGCTGGGCATTCCGCGCAATACTTTCTGTCGTAGTTGTGGGGACCAGTGATAAAAGGATACTGTTCTTGTGTAAGTGTCCTGCGCTAGCCAAATCATTGGGAAAGTCCTTCTTCAATGCCTAAATGAGCTTTCCGAACTGAGGATCAAAGATTTGATCTCCTTTGTAAACGCAACAAAGTGGAGACTGTCCAGAAGTTACCAGGATAAGAGTTCGAAACGTTTTCTTGTTTTCAAAACTAGTTACTTTATTTTTATTGAAATAATTTGCGCAAGCTCTAAAAATCCCATCCCGCATACTCCTTAACAACATCCTTGTTCTCTTTTCGTCCTCTCTGTGTAGCGTTCGCTTCTCCTTTGGCCACACACTTCTTCCTCATTTCTCTCTTCTCCTTAACGTCCATAGTTCGCTTTATCCGATCGGTAATAACACTCGGAGCTATCGTACTAGCCGTCGTCGAATAAGATCTCTGACTCCTTGCGTCCGACAAAAGCTTCTCGACCATTTTCAAACGATACATTCTCGAATTCGGATCGACATCTGTCAATTCTGGAACATTGTCGGTCTCGAGGTCATTTGAACTTATCGTTCCGGCATCTGAAGCTGCGTCATCACTGTCGCAATCGTGGTCAGGAGCCTTTGGAGGAGGTAACTCGACTTTTGTTTGAATGGGAATAAGTTGTGGTTCACCTTCGGCATCAACGAAATGATCGTCTTCTGCTTCCAGAGGTGTGGAGACATCTTCCAGAGGTGAGGGGACATCTTCGAGAGTTGTGTTGCCAAGATACTGAGTACACGATTCGATGTATCGTCGGATACTATCATCAGCTTTGTTGGCTTTGTTCTCAGAGAAGCTAACTTCCTTTTCCAACTGCTGACGATATTCGTCCAATTCACGTTCACTGGCTTTCGCTGCATCCTCCTCTGGATGCTGCTCAATATCATCCTCACTGTCTGATTCTTCATCTTTTTCAATCATACCATACTCTTGGAGGAGATCCTTCTCCATTTCCTTCGTGAAGCCATAGCCAGTACAACGAACGTCGGCATCCAGATCGTCTTCTCGAACGATATCTGAGAATTTGGGATAGTCTTCGCTTTCGTAGCCAAATTTTCGACGGAACATCTCACGAACTCCGTTCACGTCCCGGTCAAAGAAGCTGGAAGGAAAATATTCTTTAAAAAATTGTCTCAAAATAGTTGAGCATTCTAATTATTACAATTCAGCATTTGGATGAGAAGTTGACATCATCTGTGGGAAATCGATTAAAATGGGCTTGCCGTCGTCGGTGATGAGCAAATTGAACTCATTGAAATCTCCGTGAATTACTCCAGAGTTGCCCAGACGAACAATCAGGTTCATCAAATCGTCATACACACTGTCTGGATCGGTCAGCTCGTGCACTTGGGTCCTAAAATAAAAATTGTCACCATTTTTAATGATTGGCCTTATTTGCACCAGACTTACATTGGATATCCGTTGACCAGTTCCATAAGGACACAATGTCTGTTGAAGTCAATCGGTTTCGGAACTGGGAATCCTCGATCGTACAACGCACTCATGTACGCAAATTCCCTTGTTGCAGAGATTCTCGATAGATACAACCACGATGCCTTGTGTCTGCGTCCATGGTAGTCTCTCTTTTCTTTGATATTCCGGAAGCACGTCCGCCCCAGACGATGGAGTTTCAAACAAATCGGGTTGCCCTCCTCGTCAGCGACGACATAGATGTTGGATTCCTTGCCAATTCCGATTTGGTTACCAAACGAAGCCAAAGATCCGCGAAGAGTAAGGGATTTCAATGCCAGATAGTCGTATCCGGTGTTTGTTAGACGGAAACCGTCATCTGAAAGAGCAAATCTTCGTCTCAGAGATTCTAGAGATAAATATTTAAAACAAACTTACACTTCTTTCCACGTTCATATGTTACCAGTTTGTGTTTGGCTAATTCTCTCAGTAGTTTATGTACTCCACCAGATTTAAGATTCGCAATTGAAGCGGCAAGAGATCCAGGCACAAGTTCGTGGTTTTTCATACCCATTTCGATCTACAGACAAGTTATTTCATTAAGTTTGTTTTGACACCATTTGTTGTAAACTTACGGCTGTTAATACACGAAAATCCTCTCTTGTGAGATAGCGAAGGATGGTTACATTTAGTTTTCCCATTTTCTTTTATTTTGTTTGTTGAAATTCGAAAATATTTAATTTTTTAACTGAGAAAAACATGTGGACATGGAAAAAGTCGTAATTGAAAGGAGAATTGTCATGTTTTTGTTTTGGCATTTGACACTGACAGTTTTCTCAAATGATTCTCTTTGATGATTGTAGCGACATCTATGAGGTGATAGAAACTAAATTCTAAATGGAAGAGTTCAGGGTTTTGTATTTTAATTTTATAGCCTTTTCACACCAGACGCAAAACGCTGTTTTCAGCTGTCAGTTTTCAAAAACTCGAAATCTGTTCACACCATTGAATAAGAAGTACAGGAAGGGGTCTTATGAAAAAGAAGTGAAGCATTTTTCTAAGTAGTGTGAGTTTCACAAACACAAACGCATTACAACAGGGCTGGTCTGCAGTTGAATAGTTAATCTCAGGGGCGCCAAACGAAATATGATTGAATCAAGATTATATCAATTGTGCATCAATTTTATTTTTCAATTTCAATCCTTTTTTTGGACTACATGGTGTTTTAACGTTCAGGTGTACATGCACGATTTTTATTTTATTTTTTTCTTATTTTTCGTTACATTTTCTTCATTTTTCATCCTTAATTCATCATATTTATTTTCCTTTTTCGGGTCGTTTTAGAAAGCGCATTCTGTGAACAACTTGATCAAGTATTAAAAAGCACAAGAAATTGTGTAGCGCCTAACGATCACCAACAAAAATAAATGCGCCCCTGAACTCGAGTTTTTTTTTTTTTGACAGATGAAACTACAAAACAACATTTGACCAATCACAGCTCGGCAAAATGACAACAAGTCAAAGTTTGACACTACAAAATCCAAAAATTAACATTACAGCTTCCCAAAATTGACGTCATCAGAAATTTTTGTTGCCTCACTCACGTACACTGTACATGTAGCTAACACCGCTTCCTGTACTTCTTATTCAATGGTTCACACCTAAATTTCAGGTTTTTGTTTGACATTAAAAATCTTTGATGTCAAGTAAGGGATGCCATATGTTCTCTTTTTAGAAGATTCACACTTTTTTTCACACACATTCGCTCTTTGTTTTTCGTTGCAAGTTTGATTCACGTTAGTGTAAGATGTTAAAAATTGAAAACCACTGGATGAAAAAGTTTTCCTCATCGATTTTTCAAAAGAAAAAAATATTTGTTTGTCGCTGCTAAGAATTTGTTCATTTGTATTTTTATATGTTCTCAAATGGCAACCCTATATCAACTGACACGTTTAGTCGTGAACAATTTTACAAGCAGACTGTCAATCTACTCTTGCTATTGGAGGGAGGGAGAAATATATACGATCGATACATACGATATATACGATATAATGAATTATAGACTGCTGAATGCTTTCACTTTTTTGGTTTTGACTGGTTTTCATAAAAACTTGCAGCCAAATTAATAAACACAGACTAGCGACGAACTAGGTTTTAGTCTGCGGACTAGTGGAAAATGCTATTAATAAAATAAAATTTCTCTTAAGTGACGTTTACTAACTTAGTCCTCCTTGAGAGGTGGATTAGCAAAGGACTAAGCAAGAAATATGCCAATCGTGAAAGAAAAAAAAAGAAATAATAACAAATGTCTGTGTGAAAATAAATTCTGTCAAATCTGATACATAGAACTTCAATAATTAAAAGTTATTGATTTGTTGTCATTAATGAAATCAGAAATTTCATCTATGTGCTATGTCAATAAGAGGTTCCATCCATAAAAGATTTTTGAAATAAAAATTCCATTTACATAATTTCTAAGAAGATTTTAATATAGCGTTAAGAAGATAGAGAAGATGATAAAAACATGTCCAGCAATTCATTATGTCTGTCTGCTTGCGTTTTTCTTCACATACAATCCTGGAATGTTGAGTCCTTTTCCAAAAGTTTTCCTCTCTCTTCGGGTAGAAGGGACTTGGCTTCGTCTAAGAAAGTCTTAAGGACTCCTCCGTCAGTCAGAGCAATGTCTTTGTTATTGGCAGCGCTCTGGATCACCGCAACTGTTCCACACGCATTCTGGGTGAACTGTCTGATGTAAAACAAATCTTCAGGAAACATTGGCAAATTGTTTTCCAGCTTTTCGTTCTCTTCCATACGATGCTTTTCATAAGTTTCGGAGCAAGGGAAAAGAAGAATGATGGATTTTACAGGTTTTGGAATCAATTCCATCGATAAATGACCAATGACCAATCATTCGACACACACAACTTGTGTATGTACTTTGTGAGGACATCTGGGTTTGATTTCAATTTCAATGGCAACAATGAGCGCATTTTTGAAAATTAGCTTTAATGAAATACGAGAAAAGTGAGTACAATTGTTTTAGTTTTTCCAGAAACAATTTGAAGTGCGAGTTGATTTTGGATTGAATTCACAAAAAAACACAAATCACGCACGAACACGATTGACGAATGCAACAAAATATTTATTTAATATTCGAACCTTTGTACAGTGCAACACGCTTATAAGAAAGTCTGAAAATCCCGGACATTTCTTTCTTATATCCGAGTTTTTCTTATATGCAAACAACGGATATAAGAAAAAAAATTTCTTACATAAGCAACACGGATATAAGAAAAAAAATGTCTTATAAAAAACAATGTATAAAGTTTTTGAAAACTATGACCTCAAAAAAAAAAAAACAACTAAAAGTTTTTATTTTCAAATGTGAGAATATTTAGCGTCTGTTTCACAATATACAGGTAAAGTCCGAGTTAAGCAGCTTAGAATATAACTAGCAGTTTGAATTCAAAATAGCAATTCATAAAATCTGAGTAGAGTTAACTAGTAGTTAAAGTGTCAAGTAACTTATAGGGAGGATGAAGTGCCCTATAAAGTAGTTAACTGGCAGTTAATAGAATAAAAATTCTGAAAAAGCAAGGATTTGCCATTTTTTTCCAATAAAAATAGAATAAAAAGTCTGTAAAGGCAAGGATTTGTCATTTGTTTTTAATAAAAATTAAATTATAAAAAAAATATTAAATAATTTAAAGAAAAAGGCAAAAATCTTTTTCAAGCAAAATATATTAATTTATCATAACGATATCGAGGTAAAGTCCCTCGTCCCTTGTACGTCTGAAAGGAAATTTTTTTTCATTTCTTCCAATAAAATGGATATTCTTTTCGACACTTCAAAAAATGTACCTGAGGGTTGAATCTCTGATGAAAAAATATAGCAAATACTTCTTTTTTGAATTCATGTTTGTCAAAACATTTTTAACTGGAATTTTTTTTTGATGTGAAACACAAAACTCACTAACAGAAGGATTTAACTGGCATTTGAGTGGCAGACAACTAATCAGAACATTATTTATACACTGTGAAACAGACGCTTAATATAACAAAAATAAATAAAATTAAGTCTTTTCTTCAATAAGCAAAATATTGCATACCTGCACAATTAATTTCAGAGAGTAATATTATTATACAAGCTTCATATTTATAGGAACTGTTTATATGTCAGCAATATATAAACAAATAGTCTTCGATTTTTTCCTGAATGAAATCCTTAGAAATGTCTTTGAAAAGAAGTTCTTGAATAGAATCCAAACTCTGTTCTCCGTCACTATCAAAAAAACCGCTTTAGGAGAGAGAACGCTTCAATTCCTTCGGTCCTAGTTGGCGATGGTAGTCTATAAAGCTTCGTCTTCTCGTTCAACTAAATCTGGTTCCTCGTACCCATCTGACCCATCTGTCATCTTTTGCATTTCATTTCTGAGATCTCTTTCGTTTATTTCTCCGAAACATTCTGCATTTTCAAAGCTTTCAAGGTAACGGAATTCATCATCAAATTCATTTAAAGAAGAGCTGAAGTTAGTTTCTTATATGCGTCCTTTTTTGTTCTTGAAAATTTGTAGTGTGCATTAAAATGTATTTCTTATAAACGTGTTTTTCTTATATGCGAGTTTCTTATATACGTTCAATTTCAGAAAGAAATTTAAGAAAAAGACATGGTGTTTTAGGTTGCGTTTCTTATAAGCGAGTTTTTCTTATATGAGTGTTTCTTATATCCGTAAAATACTGTATATGGATTTACCAGGTAATATCAAGAATGGTTTTCTGCTTGGTTTGACAGTTTTTTACATAAGTTTGTAATGTGTGTTCTCTGCTTGCTTTGACAGAAAACCATTAGATTCGAACTGCTTGTCAAATATCAAAAAAAAAAAAATCCCAAAGGGGAATTTTTGGTAAACGTCACTTTACTATTCTGGGATCAAATTATTTTTATTAATGAGAAATTTTAGGCCATGGACTAATGCTTAGTCTATGGACCAGTTAGACTGTGGATTAAGAGTGCACTAGGCGTTTTTTATTAATATGGCTGTGTTGTTTTGCAAAACAGGGCTGTCAACAAATTTGTATGGGAAAACACTTGATTTCCTTCAAGTTTTTGAAAAGTTTTGCAAAACCGCGTTTTGCGTCTGATGTGAAAAGGCTATTATTTTGCGATTATGTTCTTTTGAGTGACAAAGTTTTTCATTTTATTTTGTTTATAAATTTTTGGTCATTTGTAAAAAATATGAAGAATTCTTCTTCTTCCTCGATCCCTACGCTCTCGTTGACAATGACATTCCAGCTGTAAGCTCCATTATATATAAATCTCTAGATAGAAATACAATGGTAAGCTCCATCGCGGAAGCTAACCTTTTTGCTAGGCATTTCGCCGCCAGGGAGTGCCATGACTCCTCCAGTTCTTGAGCGAGTCAATGATTCCATAGGACAAATTTTCTTCCGCACTCGTGCTGTGGCGAGAGTCCTAAAAGATCTCAAAATACATAAATCCGCTCGTCCGAATGGTATCCCCGCTATCAATCTGAAGAGGTGTTCTTCCACGCTGGCAAAACCCTTGTTTAAGCTTTTCCATCTATCCTATTTTTCTAGGCTCGTTCCGATCAGTTGGAAAACAGTATTAGTCCAGCCCATTCCAAAAAAAGGCAAATCTTCTTCTCCCTCCAATTATCGTCCGATTGCACTTAAGTCCCTTCTTTCTAAAGTCATGGAAACGCTGAAAAACTATCAGCTCAAGAAATATCTTGAAGATCTTAATGACCAGCAGTACGGCTTTCGCAGCAACAGGTCCATGGTTGGATGGTTTATCTCACCGAACAGTGGAACAAATCTTTACATTGTTTTGGAGAAAGTAAGATTGTTGCGCTTGATATTTCAAAGGCATTTGATAGAGTTTGGCATCAGGCTCTCTTATCGAAAATGCGTGCTTTCGGTATTGATGAGTCCCTCCTTCTTTGGATCAGAAACTTTCTTTCGAATCGCTGTATACAAGTTGTTTTGGACGGATTCAAGTCTGAAACCCACAACATAAATTCTGGTGTGCCCCAGGGCTCCGTTTTATCTCCGACCCTCTTTCTCATTTTCATAAATGATCTCTTGTGTGTAACTTCTAATCCAATCAATTGTTTCCCTGACGAGATACCCTTAGCTGTTCATATTCGTTCCCAGACTCACATCCCTCCTCTTCGGATGTGGAACTGCAACGGCAAAATATGATAAGCTTATTAAACTATCACTTAAAGAGTTTTGTACAATGAGGAGTAAGAAACCGCGTAGAGTTTAATGCTTCGAAAACTCAATGCTGTCTTGTATAGTTGAAGCGAGATATACCCACCTTGCCACTATCCATGAGCGGTACTTGGATCAATGAGACCGAACATCTCGAGATTCTCGGTATGTGCATCACTGACCACCTCTAGTGGAACAAGCACATATGCGATGTCGCCAAAAATGCCGCAAAATGTTTATGTTTCTTAAAACGGTGCAAGAAATTTTTCTCACCGTCTGATCCGGGCGAAAAGAAGATGAAAAACTGCGAAATCTACTATGGGGATTGCTACCAGAAACAAAAACAGCGACTGTTTGGATGCGGATTCGTCGTGGGAAGCAGACTCAGGCAAAAAGTCTTGAGCTTCAAATGCGTAAGCGAACGCATCACGACGATCAGAATCAAGGCTAAATTCGGCAACATAAGCTTAATATGCGCGCTTGCCCCCACAGAAGAGAAAAACGACGACACGACGTAGACGAATTCTACGAGCTCCTCGACAAAACATGAGCAATGTCCTAGCTATGACATGAAAATTGTCCTGGGAAAGCTGGGAAAAGAAGGCATCTTTGGAAGAACAGTCGGAAAGCACAGCCTGCACGACACCACTCCAGACAACGGATTCAGGCTGATCGATTTTGCTGCGGGGCGAAATGTTGTGGTAGCAAGCACCTGGTTCCCACATCTCAACATCCATAAAGGTACTTGGAGATCTCCTGATCAATCAACCGTCAACCAGATTGATCACATAGCGATCGACGCGACGTGAGGCACTTTTCCAGCATTCAAGGTGTTCGAACTTTCCGAGGAGCCAACATCGACTCGGACCATTACCTCGTCGTAGCCAAGGTAGTGCTGCGAATATCCCGACAACGGCCAAAACAAAGAAATGCTGCAAGAAAATTCGACGTCGGACGGCTACAATCGCAAGAGATCGCCAGATCCTTCTCTGATCGAGTGTCATGTAACCTCTTAAGGAGTCCTATTCTGCCAACATCAAGTATCGAAGACCAGTGGCAACATTGCCAGAATGCAGTTAGAGATGCCGCCTCTAATGTGCTGGGTTTCACACAGCCGCCAAAACGAAACCCCTGGTTTGACGAAGAATGCAGGCAGGCCCATACAGCCAAGCAGGAGGCATACAAAGCGGCGCTGCAAAGAAGGACAAGAGTTGCTCGCGAGCTCTACGAGCAAAAGAGGAGAGAAGAACGCCGGCGGAGAAAAAAGAGAGAGCATGAGAAGCGTCAGATCGAAGATGTTGAGAGAGCTAACAGCAGGAATGAAGTTCGGAAGTTTTATCGGAAGGTGAAACAGATGGCTCAAGGTCATCGAGCAAGAACCGATGCCTGCAGAGATCAACAAGGGAACATCATAGTAGAACCGCAGTCAGTGCTGGGGATTTGGAAAGACCACTTCTGTAGACTGTATAACGGCGACGACGAACAGAACCCCGCCATCAGACAGGAGCCTTTTATCATACACGATGACAGCCAACAATTCCGTGAACCCGACCTAGAAGAAGTGAAAACATCAATATCACGGCTGAAATCCAACAAAGCCGCTGGAGCAGATGGTCTAGCTGCCGAGCTGTTCAAAGCCGCAGGCGACGATCTAGATAGGAGCATGCACCAAATCATCTGTAAGATATGGTCGGAGGAATGCATGCCCGATGAATGGAACCTCAGCATTGTTTGCCCGATCCTGAAAAAGAGAGATCCTCTAAACTGCGCCAACTACAGAGGAATCAGTCTGCTTAACATCGCCTACAAGGTCCTCTCTACCGTAATATGTGAACGTCTGAAGCCTTTCGTCAACAATCTGATTGGTCCTTATCAATGTGGCTTCAGGCCAGGAAAGTCTACCGTCGACCAAATTTTCACGTTGCGGCAGATCCTGGAAAAAACCTATGAACTCCAAATCGATACCCACCACCTCTTTATCGATTTTAAGGCCGCGTATGACAGCATCTACAGAGACGAACTGTATAAAGCTATGTCTAGTTTTGGCATCCCTGCCAAGCTCGTACGCTTGTGCAAAATGACGATGTAGAACTCACGCTGCTCCATCAAGGTTGGCAATGAGCTTACGGAATCATTCGACGTCAAAAAAGGATTCAGACAAGGCGATGCACTGTCGTGCGATTTCTTTAACATCGTTCTTGAGAAGATAGTCCAAAACTCCACCGTCAACACCAGAGGCACTATCTTCTATAAATCTGTTCAACTTCTCGCGTACGCCGACGATATTGATATAATGGGAAGAACACACCGTGATGTCAATGGCGCCTTTGTGAGAATTGAGACAGAAGCGGCTAAGATGGGTTTAGCGGTAAATGAGGGAAAAACGAAGTACATGCTGTCTTCGAGTAAGGACACCCAACATCGACGGCTCGGACAGAACGTCACAATAGACGCATACAACTTCGAGATAGTTAAGGAGTTTGTTTACCTAGGCTCCGCTATTAACACGGGCAATAACACCAGCGCTGAGATAAGACGAAGAATTACTCTTGCTAATCGCTGTTTCTTTGGGCTAAGAAAGCAACTGAGTGGAAAAGCCCTATCTCGAGCAACTAAGGTAAAACTGTACGACACCCTCATCATCCCTGTCCTGCTATATGGTGCAGAAGCATGGACCCTAACAAAATCGGATGAATGTGCCTTAGGCTGTTTCGAGAGGAAAATTCTTCGAGTCATCTTTGGCCCTGTGTTCATTGATGGGGAATGGAGAAGGAGATACAACAGCGAACTTTACGGGTTGTACAACGACGTGAACCTAGCCAGAAGGGTCAAGGTCCAGAGACTCAGATGGCTCGGTCATTTAGAGCGCATGGACACCAATGCTCCGGCCCGGAAAGCCTTCGACTCTATTCCCGAGGGACGCAGAAGGAGAGGAAGACCGCAACTCAGGTGGCGCACACAAATGGAAGAGGACCTCAATCAACTTGGAGTGCAAAACTGGAGACAGCTAGCTAGGGACCGAGCTGACTGGCGGAGACTGTTGTTGAAGGCCCAAGTCCACACCGGACTGTAGCGCCACCTTAGTTAAGTAAGTCTGATCTGGCTATTATCTACATATAAAACATATCCGTTCAAGGTTTGAGTACAATTCTCATCTTTGGGCTGGTGCTCCAGCTACATACTTAAGCCTCTTGGATTGTAGGTATATGTGGCGGATGCTGGCATACAATACATTCGCACAAAGCTAACCGAATATTTCGCAGACAGTAAGCAGAAACGGCTTCGCCGCGTGTTACACGACATGCCGCTGGGTGAAAAGAAACCCAGCCATTTGTACTACGAGATGGTTCAAGCAGCTAGAGGGTAGCTTAATGAACAAGTACTACTAGATTTATGGGCCGCACGTCTTCCGCAAGCTGTCCAGGCGGTTACCGTACTGGTCAAAGGTTCTGCAGCGGAAAAAATCAAAATCGCTGACACAGTCATAGAAAATGTAGAGCTGCGGCAAAGAATCGCAGTCGACCCCATAATCAGAATAACATAGCACGAACACCCGGCCCAGGTAGAGAATCCATCAACATCATCCGAACTGGCCCACCTAGTTCAGGAATTCTCTAAAATTCTAACGCAACATCGCCAGTGACCGTCACGTCAGCGCCACGGTGCCGGTGCCTCACAGCGAACAGACAGGCCACGAGTTTTCAGCCAACGCAGACGTGAGCAATCAGTTGAACAGTTTGACGATTGCTGGTTTCACCGCTAATTCGGCAATAAAGCAACTAATTATCGCCAGCCATGCCGATTTCGATACTCAGGAACAAAGGTATATTCTTCGCAACCACCTTTATGACTTCGTCCAACGCCCTTGGATACCAAAACAAAAGAGCATCCTGGCTCCTCCATCGATCGGCTCTGCTTACGCAATCAGAACACTAATCTCCCATTTCTCATCGACACAGGGCCGAAGTTTCCACCTTCATCATCCCTCAAAAAACCACGTGCGACCACAATGCAATTGTTTGCCGTAAAAGGCACCCCAATAAAAGTGTTTGGTGAAGTTACGCACGAACTCAACCTAGGTCTTCGCAACCCGTTCGTATGGACGTTCATCGTGGCAGACGTCACTTCACCACTCATCGGAGCAGATTTTTTTAAAACATCACGACTTAATGGTTGACGTAAAAAGAGCACGCCTTGTCGATTCGCGTACAAACTTGCTACATAAATCTCTCTACGCTATAGTCAGCAATCAGACGTGTCGCCACAGCTCATGGACCGAAAAGCCCCGTTCTCGGACATCATCGATAAATTCCCGAATAACTCGCCTCGCACCGCCAGGAGCATCGACAAAATCGAAAGCACTTCACTTCAATGAAACAAATGGCCCACCTTGTAGGGCTCGGGCACGCCGTCTAGCACCAGACAAATTGCAGGCAGCAAGAAAGGAATTCGAGCTGCTAATGCGGGCTGAAATATGCCGACCATCAAAGTCAAATTGGTCAAGCCCGCTCCACATGGTGCGGAAAGCGGACGGGTCCTGGAGGCCTTGCGGAGACTATAGAAATCTCAACGCAACTACCCTCCGAGATCGCTACCCGCTTCCGCACCAGCACGATTTTGTCACCATACTTCGTGGTAAGTCAATTTTATCAAAAATCGATCTGCAAAAAGCCTTCCATCAAGTGCCAATCAACCCAGACGACGTGCCCAAGACCGCCATCATAACACCTTTCGGCCTATACGAGTTTACCCACATGACCTTCAGCTTACGTAACGCCGCACAAACACTTCAACGGTTAATCCACAAGGTCCTGAGAGGAGTCGAATATGCTTTCCCATACATGGACGATATTTGCATAGCGTCGTCAAACGTCGAGGAACATCGCCAACATATAGCCGAAGTGTTAAAGAGGCTCGCTAGTCACAACCTTAAAATAAACATTGCCAAATGCAGAACTAGACTACCTCCGACACCACATCTCTAGCCAAGGGATCATACCTCTACCCTCTCGCCTCTACTCATACAAAAAAGAGCAGTAAGAATGATTGGTGATAGAGACATCACTAACTCATTCCCTTCATTGGAACACCGTGCGTCGGTCTTAACGTTTCGTGTCTCTCCTTGTTCTATCGTTACTTCTACGGTAATTGCTCTAGTGAAATGCTCTAGTGAAATAGCCAGTAGCATTCCTCCCCTTAAACAATTCAACCGTAATACCCGCGCTTCCAGGAATGCCCATCATTTTACCCTCGGTCAGGAATGCAACTGGCTCAAGTATCAAGAGAATCGTTCTTTAGCCGTAATACGCGAATGTGGAACTCCCGTCCACGTTCTGTCTTTCCCAATCATTGCAATTTTGAGGAATTCAAGACCAATGTACACCGACACTAGCTTTCTTACCCCTTCCTGAATTCCTAATGCGCTCACTGTGTCTCTGGCGTAATAAGGGTATAAAAAGCCCCTTTATTGTGTGCAAATTATAAAAAAAAGAACTGTATTTTTATAGCAAATCGTTATAATCACCCCTGTTCTGATTTTCGTTACGAATTCAATTCGTTTTCGAAATTGATTTTCGCAAAGCTAAAAAAACTGTGTTCCTAAATTCGTACGAATTTGCCTTCAATTTTTGACAAATATTTCTGTGAAATTACTTAAATTCTTAAATTTACGATTTCAAATTCGGTCAGCAAAATCGAAACGAAATCAAATCGAGAAATTGAGAACACCTCAGCTTTAAAAACGAAAGTATTGTTTTCGTAAACGAAAATCAGAACAGGGGTGAATATCTTTTTTTATTTTAACTAATTTCAAAAATTAAAAAATTATCCATTACTTAACATAATATCACATCAATCCACTATACCACCGTCTCGTCTTCAGAATTTCCTCAAGCTGCTCTCGATACCGTCCTCTAAGTTCCCCTGTGTCTTTCTCAATCTCTTTGGTCTAAAAGTCCTTTTCGATCGAATATCGGTAGAAGTCGCTTCAAGTTCTTTTGCACTCTTTCATTTTTGAAAATTGTATTTTTGAAATTCAAAGCCCGTTCATCTTCGCCCATCAGGGAATGAAAATCAGCATCTTCGGTTTGCTCGTTCACCATAACTGCTTGAACCAGACAAGCTGAAGTCACAGCTAATAAAAAAAAAAACGTTAAATCACACTCAAACTCAAAAGGTTTGATTTCTTACCATAAAAACCCTTCTCAGCCATATGCAGCAGAAACTCATGCAAGCTGGGTATCTTAGCTTGATACCGAAGCGCCTTCAAGGTTCCAGCAAAAATGTTGTAATAATATTGAAATAGTTCGTCCTGTTGATGCAGCCGCATTTCTTCCCTCAGCGAGGTGTTAAAGAAGTAATGCAAATCAATTGCCGGCGATCCCCAACAACTGTACTGGAAATCTAGTAAAATCACATCGTTGGGTTTATTATTGGGTCCCTCATTGAACATAACATTGTTGGTCCAGAAATCACCATGAGTCAAGACATTTAAGTGACCATCAATAGCATCGAATACTTGCTTTCCATATTCCATTAGCTTTGGCTTGAGGGCAATCAGTTTCTCTCCATATTCTTCGAAGCCATCCATTGTAGAAACCAGCCTTCCACAAGCATCAAGAGTCCCAACGAAAAATGGACTAAACGCTTCAGTGTGCCTGTTAAACAGGCCTCGATCATAACCCTTAAACATTCCGGGTTCACGTTCATTCAAAACAGCTGATGTTGCGTGCATCTTGGCAAGCTTTCTCAGGCACAATTGTGTGTGTTCCATGTCCAAGCCCTTGGTCCGATCACACATGATGTACTGACGTTCTGTGAGATCCTCGAAAATGATCGCCGCACGATCGTACTCAACTGCTATTGTTTCTGGGAACATCTTGTCTGAATCTCCAATTTCCTCAAGCAGGGCATTAAGTTTTGGGATGATTATCTCGTAGATTTCCATTTCTCGGTTGTAGATGTCGTAAGGCTTAATTTTTTCGTTGGCAAATTCATCGCCTTCGAAGGAACTCTTGACAATGTAGGAGCCTGTTCTTGGTTCACGATCATTGCGCTTCTTGTATTGAACTGAAACGCGAGTCATTACACTGGCGTAGTTTTCGCCTTTCCCAGTAGCAGGACGCACACTCATTGATACTACCTGCAAACTGGGATCCTTGTAATAGGCTCTTAGTTTTTCACCTAAAAATTCTTCGGTCAGCCATTCTGGGGCTTGTTGAGATTCATCAATAGACGGAATGTGCCTACACTCTGGCATAGTCACTGCTAACAATATCAAGGCGAAACAGAACTTGAACTAGAACTAACGGTTTTATCTAAATTGAGAAATACGAAGCATTTTCAGAAGCTTTTATACCGTAACGGCTGCTCTTGTGGAGCAGGCGGCATGCAAAAGTGATTTATGATCGAAAACAATTAACTGCTGTTGGAGAACAAAAGGCATCACCTAGTTGTTCGTTTATTAGTACGGTGTGTAATCAATTAAATGACGTTAACAGGAGTTAGGTGTGTATTTAAATGAGAGAACAATTCTGTGAGGTATTTTTATGATTTGTTAGTTCTGGCATTAGAAAAAATGTTTATTTTTAAAACGGCGACGTAGTTATCAGAGTTTTTTTTCTAATCATTTGGTACAAAAAATTGCAATCTCACAAAAATGTTAAACAATTATAAATTGCTCGAGTTTACATCGTTGTCAGAGGCTGCTGACTGTTGACAAGTAATGACAAATGAATTTTAAACCTTTATTAATAATTGCATGTGATAGCACGAGATTTTATTGCACTAAACTTGGTTGTGTAACAATTTTATTGAGATTGGTCTTGTCAGATGCTGGGGGATAGTTTTATAGATTTATTTTTATTGTACGGTTACAAATTTAATAATTGCGAATCTGTACCCTTGTTTGATGTAAATCACTCGATTATGACACTTTTATGGCAGCAGATGCTATTTATTTCGTCAGCAGTTGTCCCAGACATTGTGTCAATTCCGGAGATCATCATGATAATCGCCTGGCCAATGAAGTTTCTACCTTCACCTGCGCCACAACTGGAATCCGGTCTGGGTCTCCTTCAGCAAGTTCTTCCATGTCTCGCGATTGTATGCCGTCGCCATCCAGTTCCACACCCCAAGGATCTAGGCGTCCTGGTCTTCGCCATCCTTCCAGTGTAAATTTTGTCTGCCGTACTGTCTCCTACCATGAATTGTACCGGAAAGGGCTTTCCGTGCCGGTTCCACTTCGCTCATACGAGCTGGGTGTCCAGAGTACCTTTCGCTATGCATCCAAACGCAGGTCTCGGATGCTTAAGTGAGTGCTGGTAAGGCTATATCGTCAACAGCAACAGTTTTGAAGTAATGTGATATTTTTGGATCTAAATAAATAAAATAAATAGAGTGGCGCGACAGTTCTTCAAGAGCCAAGTCCTAAGTGGCTTACTCTCATCAATAATTCTCTGGGTGCGTGTCAAGAATTGAGGGGACCTACAATTTAACGCCAATTCCGAACGGCAAAGTTGAGAAGATGAGATGACATAAAAACGGTGCAGGGAACTAACTAAAGTGAGAGCCTTTAAATATGTATTGTGAAATGATTGCTAATGAGTGGTATAAAACAAAAAAATGGTTCACTGGGAACTAACTTCACATGCGAAATAACTTCACCTCAAGTGGGAAATATCTTCACTTTTTTCTGGTTATATCCCAACTATGGTGGGATATAACTTCATCAGAAATTTGTGTGAAGTTAATTCCCACAATTTCGTCGTCTTCGTCATCGGATGAAATATCTTCCAAATTTGGCAGTAAACCTTTTTTGCTTTCTATGATTTGTGGTAAAAATTCAGACAAAGTAATTTTTTTTCTTTTTAGTTTTAAATTCAATTTTATAATTAAATCATAACGATTTTTAAATATTCTCTTAGGACTCTCAAATAACATACAAGTTTTTCCATCTAGAGCTGCAATTAAATCTCTTGTCGTGGTAACTCTTCGTCAACCAGACAATCCAAAAATTTCAGAAAATTACCATGTTTAAATTTTTTTTTCTTAACCGGCTATTATAAGTTATAACCCTCCAACTCCAAAGCGCTGGTAGTGCGCATGTTTTCATCAAAAACCGAAATTACAACAGAAAATTAATTTGGGATTTAAAAATACAAAAAAAAAATTATTTTCACATACCAAATTTATTCTCTGTTTGGCAAAAAAATGTTGGCTCGCTTTGAAATGCTGCAGAATAAATTAATTTCTCTTACAAAATGTTCATACGACACTTCCATTTCAACTTTTTTTACTTTCTCACTAGACCGCACCTTTTCTTCAAAATAATAAACCTCTGAATGACTAAATTTCAATGCCAAATCGGAAATGGAAAGCTTCAACGGATTTTTTTGTTAAAAAACAAAAATCATAAAAAACAGTGTTAGTGGACCTTGACTTTAACGTTGGGCGGGTTGTATTATATTTCTTGAGTTATTCAACATTTGTTTTATTTAAATTTTGTCTATGCGTTCAAAAAATAAATATATCAGGTATTTTATATGTGATTCCGAGAATAAGGTACTCTTGAAAACCCATGACGACCTTTAAATGCTAAGCTGACTTCTCAATGTAAACATTAAAACAGAAGAACACCAGGGGTCTCACGAAACTTTCTTTTACCACACCACTGGAAACAAAGTTGTAATTGATTTTGATGCGAAAGTAAATTACAAAACATGAATATAATGTGTAACTATTTTAATAGTGAAATTAATTCCCACCTTCTGTGGGAAATAGCTTCATATCAAAAGTGAAGTTATTACCCACAGAAATGTGAAGTTATATCCCACCATAGTTGGGATATAACTTCACCAGAAAAAAGTGAAGATATTTCCCACTTGAGGTGAAGTCAATTCCCATGTGAAGTTAGTTCCCAGTGAAGTTATTGCCCTGCACCCATAAAAACAACTTTAATAGTTGTTCTTCTAATATTGGTTTTTAGAGGACGGGGCCAACATGTAGTTACTTTTTCACTCATTAAATGCAGCCCCCGGTTTTTTGCCGCCTGCTTGATCTGGATAAGATTGTACAATTGGTGGATTCCTTTCACATGATTTCTGCGTATTTGAATAATTGAGTGGACTTGGTACCAATAGTGATAGAGCGAGAGCTGGCTGCAAAAATACTGGCCGATCAGTTAACAGAATGAAATGTTTTTTAAAAGTTAGTACTTATATCTAGAATGACAAATATCATTGTGTGCCTGGGCGGAACTTGTTCATAAGTTTTACATGTGTTGTCTCTGGAGCTTTTTTCGTACAATAACTGTACCAATAGAGTAACACTTTCAAATTATTTTCAAAAGTTAGTTTTTAAAAAGTAAAATAAAATTTTTCTTGTGTGCCTCATTAAATCCTGTTCCCATGCCTTGGCACACCATATTTAATTTTTTTTTTTTAATTTATTTGTGTACCTATCGTGTAACAACTTCAAACTAGTACCAAATTAAAGTTTAAACATTTCTTTATTAAAAAAAATATGTGTGCCACGCCTATGCCTGTTACAAATACATGGCACACACCATTTCATGTTGAAAGTCTTATACTATCACTAATATAATCTATTGAGGAAGTATTGAGGAATGAGGAATCAAAATGATTAAAAACAAAACTTTTCATTTATTTGGATAATTAAGCCTAGTACGCAGACAATACAATTTCAAGGGCTCAACGGTCATTTCCGAAACTTACCTGCGTGTAGCATACCTGTGATGAATATCAGTAAAAATAGGCATACTTAGTATAAGTATAAGACTTTCAACATGAAATGGTGTGTGCCATGTATTTGTAACAGGCATAGGCGTGGCACACATATTTTTTTTAATAAAGAAATGTTTTAACTTTAATTTGGTACTTGTTTGAAGTTGCTACACGATAGGTACACAAAAAATATTTTTTTTTTTAATATGGTGTGCCAAGGCATGGGAACAGGATTTAATGAGGCACAAAAAAAAATTTATCTTACTTTTTAAAAACTAACTTTTGAAAATAATTTGAAAGTGTTACTCCATTGGTACAGTTATTGTACGAAAAAAGCTCCAGAGACAACACATATAAAACTTATGAACAAGTTCCGCCCAGGCACACAATGATATTTGTCATTCTAGATATAAGTACTAACTTTTAAAAAACATTTCATTCTGTTAACTGATCGGCCAGTATTTTTGCAGCCAGCTCTTGGACTATGAATAGTCCCCCTGATAGATGTTCCACAGTCACGGATTGCTTTCTCCAACGCAACGCTAGGTTGAAGAAAAAGCAGCCCATTCAGTCAGCTCTGGCCATCAGCACCTGCGGTTTTGTTGTCTTTTAGCCAGTTAATAGCGTGTATGACTTCATCAATGCTTGGTGGCTACAGCATGATGTTTTCATCTTGAAATGGTGGAGCTGTCATTACTTCGGTAAGCTGATCATTGAGTGATCCATTTAAGTGCACTTCCAGATTGCTTTTCTTGATCAGAATTCACTCTCCGTCCTTGCAGTAGGTGCAGTGCGGTGTATACTGCGTCGTTTTACGGACGGAAGTGCAAATTATATACCAATCGATCGGAAATTTTTTGGCATAAAAAAGTTCAATTACACACTAATTTATTCATTAAAATATGTTTTTTTTATTTTCCGGTTGTTTCATCTGTTCAGGAAAACGAATTTACAACCGGAAAATGGAAAAACACATTTTAATGACTAAATAAGTGTATAATTGAGCTTTTTTTATGTCAAAAAAATTGTTGGAGTGATTTCCGATCGATTGGTATATAATTTGCACATATATTCAAGAAGAAGAAGAAGAAAATATAGGGTGCGACAGCTCTTGAAGAACCAAGGCCTTACTGGCCCCTAAGACCCCAACATTCAATGCCTAGAATAATAAATAGAACATTCATGCAAACTATATGACGTTGACAAACCTAGGCCTATTAAAGTTTTGATCCAAATAGGTACAGTTCCACCAGGACTGTTTACTTCCATTTTGGTTTTTGCTTAGAAGAGGATTCTATAAAGAATTTTTTGAAATTTCTTTTCCATATCTACGGCCTTGAAATCCCCCAAAGAGTTATTTGGCCTTGCACATTATTTCAATTCAAGACTCGTGCAAAAATGCAATCAATTAATCAAGCTAAATAATTCCCATTCACATTATCAACAGTAGCTCTTTTGACGTTAGCACGAGAGACTATATTTAACTTGGTTTATCGTATTTATATTGGAACGTATTAGAGCATCTAAAAATAAATATACAAAGATCTTAAGAGCTTAAGAATGATTTAATAGACGGTTACGATCGTCTAACTGTACTCCCGTAAAAAGTCTATCCTTTGGATGAACTGCAGAGAGGGGCCCAGCTGTAATAAATCATGCTTTTGATTGACGAATGAAAGCCAGTCAAGTACAGTATAAAAGCTTCTGAAATTGAACTAAGCATCTCATTTTAAACTAGTGTGTTGGTGTTCTTGTTTACATTCAATAAATCATGCCCGAGTGTCAAAATACAGAACTAGTTGAGGAGGAACAACAGCAGGAACCAGAATGGCTGACGAAGGTCTTTCTTCAAGAAAAACTCAGAATTCATCACAAGGATCCAAATCTGGAGGTGATTTCAATGACTCGATCACCAGCTATTGGGAAAGGAGAGAACTTCGGTGGTATTATGACGCGAGTTTCTGTTCAATACAAGACCGGAGATGATCCTGAACCAAGAAAGGAATCGCTAATTGTCAAGAGCTCATTTGAAGGAGACCCATTTGCTACCGAACTGATGAAGCCGTACAACATCTTCAATAGGGAAATGGGAATCTACGATAAGATCATCCCCAAGCTGAATGACCTACTTGCAGAGATCGGAGATTACGATCATTTGTTTCCACAAGCCGTAGCAATTGATTACGATCGTTTGGCGATAGTTTTTGAAGATCTCTCTGAACGTCAGTTTGTCATGTGTGATCGACTCAAAGGATTGGACATGGAACATGCGAAAATCTGTCTGCGGAAATTGGCAAAGATGCATGCTACATCTGCGGTCTTGAACGAACGAGAACCAGGAACCTTTAATTCCTATGACAGTGGTATGTTCAACAGACACACAAACAATTACAGGCCATTATTTGAGGGGCTTCTGGAGGCTTGCGGCAAAATGGTCAGTCAATGGGATGACTTCAAGGAGTATGGAGAAAAACTGCTTGCCCTCAAGCCAAAGCTGATGGAATATAATAATCAAGTTTTCGATCCCACCGAAGGTCATGTAAATGTCCTGGCTCATGGCGATTTCTGGGTGAACAATGCCATGTTCAGAGAAGACTCGAATTCGAATCCTATCGATATGCTCTTGATTGATTTCCAGTATAGTTGCTGGGGATCGCCGGCAATTGATTTGCATTATTTCTTCAACACATCGCTGAGAGAGGAAATTCGATTACATCAGCAAGATGAGCTATTTCAATTTTACTATAATATTTTTGCTGGAACTTTGAAGGCACTTGGATTCAAGACGAAAATTCCGAGCTTGCATCAGTTCCTATTGCATATGGCTGAGAAGGGTTTCTATGGTATGGAGTTGATCTATAACTGACTAAATGGCAGATGTTTTATTTTTTTGTATTTTTCTTAAGCTTTCAATTCAGGTTGTTTGGTTCAAGCAATTCAAATCAACGATAAAACAGAAGATGCTGATTTCAATGCTTTGATGAGCGAAGACGAGCGAGGACTGAACTTCAAGAGGCTTCTTTTTCAAAATGAAAAAGTCCAAAAGAATCTGAAAAGGCTCCTACCGATATTCGATCGAAAGGGTCTCTTGGATCACAGGGATTGAGGACTATTAAAGCACTTGTGAAGCTCCTGTTTTGAAAATATTTTATAAGATCAAATGATCTCTCTAGGGTTAAAGGGTTTGTGGAACATGAACTGCTGAAACTTTGTGGTTTTTAAGTTGTATAATTTATTCTGACAGGTTAAAGGTAAATGTTTATTGTATTGATACACAAAAGTAAATTAATTTATAAAAACATGTGGTCCTGTTACTGTCCCTTGTGGAACTCCTTACGAAAAGCTTTGTTATCTTAAGTTATTGAATTTTTACGTGGGTTTGTCGTCACTCATAACAAGACACAGTAGCAGAACAAACCGGTACCGAAAGGATGGCGTAGACAAGGATGTCCGTAGCCTTGAAATACGAAAGTGGATGGCGTCGTGGGTCGGCCAACAACGAGACCTCGGTAATGTTGCAGGCTATGATATGATGATGCTAATGAACCAATGGTGCTACAAAAATCGCCATCTTATCTGAGTCACCTTTGCGATGATATGAGACAATTCAAATCTGTGTAGGTTTATGCTATGTGTTCTTCCCTTCTATGTGTCTATCCGTTTTCTTGAGTTTTAGTGGAATATTCAATTCGTATGTGCGTTTGTCGAACGGCTCATGGAAGGACTCGCTGTAGCAGAAGAAACTTGTGCTATAAGGATGGCATAAACAATACGGAATTAGAGAGCGTTGTCGGCCAACGATGAGACCCCGGTTATTTCACAGACTATCACATGATGATGCTTATTTATCAATGAACAAACAACAATCGATTTCAAAAAGTTTTTATTATTTTTCACTAAATCAGTGTTTCTTTTCAAACGTCCAAAAATCCACTCAATTCAAACTCTTTCAACGTCTTCTGTAAATATATTCGATATTTCAAGTTTTGGACATTTTCGCGACGTGTTTTGTCACCATCCTCTGTGCGGCTTGTTAAATTTTCCAGGTCCTCAATACCATCCGATTCCATGAATATTAACGGTGTTAGACAAGTTGACGCGATAACGCCTTCAAAAAATGAAAAAAAGTAGTATTAGTAAATTGTTAGTAAACTGCTTTTTATTGGCCTTCTGTAAATACTGTAAAGCCAGGGGTGGAATCGGCTAAGCTGATAGTCGATAGTTGATAGTCAAAATAATTGCTTTTGCTTCATGTAAGGTGATTATCAAAACGATAATCGCTTTATTCCATACAATTGAAAGCGACAGCTATTTTTGTGTCGTTTTCATATAATCTTGCAAAACAAAAATGAAAAAGATAAAAAAAAATATATGAAAACGACATGGAAATAGCTGTCACTTCCAAATGTATGGAAAAAAGTGATTATCGTTTTGATAATCACCTTACGTTGAGCAAAACGACATAGCTTACTGTAGGTGTTGCCAGAAATTCAAATTATTTTATTGATCATTTTACACAGAGCAAAATAAAGTTGATAATCAAAAACGACTATCAACAAAGTGATAGTCAACAATCGCCTTAGCCAATTCCACCCCAGGTTGTTTAAACAAAAAAAAAAATTTTAGAGATCTTCTAAGTGTTGAAGTCAATTAATATTATCTTTAATGTTAATTTATACTTTAACATAATTTGTACTTTGTTTATGTTTGTTTAAACTGAGAATGTTTTTATGTTTATATCAAAACTTGTTTTAGAAAATTTTATTGTTCTCGATTCAAATCTTTTTCAATATTGTTTGTTCATTTTTAATAAAGAATATTTTCTTCAATTTAAATACAATTAATCGAATATTGATTCCATTGAAAACAATACTAAGTAAACACTTGTTTAAGACGTTTGCGAAACTTTGTGTATTAATAAATATTTAAATTGCAAATTTAAGCTTAGTCTGTCGACATTGAGACTTAATTCAGTTGTCAAGTGCAATGATGGTTTTCTACTGTGTTTGGCCGATAAGATACATTTGTATCCCATCATGTGATTTGATCTCGAAATTTTGCTTGAATATTTACATTGCATCTTCTTATCAAGCGTTAAATCTTAAACGGATTAAGATAAGCGAGAGCAATTACCAACACTTTTGTCTCAAAATTGTACCTGGCTCGAATTGATCATGACATTGTGGCCAAAATATTCTAACTTACCTATCAAACTGTTTCGGATGATTTCCACGTTAATATCTTTCAGTGTAGGAATTTTCCCACTGTAGTTCAACTTCTCTAAGGTTTCCCTCAAATGTCTATGGTATTCCCTCACAATGAATTTGAAATGTACCTTCCTGACATTTTCATTCAACGATCCAAACAAAAAGTAGTTGATGTCAGTTGCTGGTGATCCAAAATAAGCCAATTGATAGTCCAACTAAATCAAAAACCAATTTTAATCTCAAAGCGAAACTCTTCATGCTTTTTTCCTTTACCAAAACAACATCCTGAGGTTCAAGATTATCATCCAAACGAAACATCAAATTATTTATCCACAAGTCGCAAATATTAAACACTTGAAAACCCTGTGCATGTTTATCATACATGGCAACACTCTCCTCCAGTACTTTGTCAGCCAGTTTGAATAATTTCTCGGTAATTTCTTCATAACCTTTCCATTTGGAAACCTCCTCAGCCACACAACGAATATTCGCCGGAAAGAATCCCAAAAAATGCTTTCGATCAGGATTATTCGAAATGGGTGGCTCTCCAAAGAATTCCATCATTTTTGGATCCTTTGCAACCAATACCGCCGAACAAGCATGCATTTTGGCAATTTTCTCCATAGTCGGTAGAACATAATCCAGATTGAGAAGACGTTGTTTCTCGAAGTTCTTGAATTCACTGACTTGCATGTCTTCGAGTATCAAAAATGGCTCTGGTGTTTCAGTGGCATAGTAGCAGGCTGGTGAGATTTTTGTAGTATCACCAATTGTCGCTAGAAGTTCTTCGACTCTGGGAATGATTTCCTTATAGCTTAGAATTTCACGATGGAAGAGTTTGCTCTTCTGGGCAATCATTCCACTAAAGCCTTTAGGGTGGTCCTATAGAGAAAATCATTTGTTAACCATGACTTTGATAATTCAAAAACAAAAAACTCACTTTAATAATAACCGAAAATTTCCCAGCCTCTGAATTTCGAACTAAATCAAATGTCGCCCTGTGAATTTCACTGGCAAAACCTTGAACGGAGTCTGGCGGACAGGCACTTTGAACGATCATATTTTCAACTTGAATTGTCTCATCTTTGAAATATTCCTTGAGGACATCTTGAAGGAATTCCGAGGATAACCACTCCGGGGGTTGATAAGATTTTGATCCCGTTCCCATTTCTAATTTTTAAAAATACCCGAACACGCACCGAAACACTTTCGCTTTTCTTGACAATGGAAGAAAACTTGTCATTTTTGTCATGTGGTTAAGCTATATTTACATTGATAACCAACGACGACTGTCTGAAGCTTTTTTTTAGTGCGTTTGTTTGGGAGAAATACAATAATCATGCTAATTAATGGTTCTCACTGTGAAATGTTGATTAGTGGAGGATCGTTTGAAGTGCTTTTTTGGTAAGGTGTTTGCTTGAGGGAGAGAGAGAGCTTTTGACAAGTGAACAAGCGATAACAGAGAGCTAATTTTGTTGATAATGCTTTGGCTGCAGATTAGAAATTAATGAACTTCAAGTTAGGGTGATTTGGAGTAGTCTAAAAAAGTTTTTTATCAACAAAATTAATCAACAAAAATCCTAATCCCGTAATTTGTCGTATACGGTATACCCCAAAATAAATACAAAATGAAAATGCTTAAATTTCGGTTTTATTTTCAAATATAAGAAATTTTCCCCTAAAACTCAAACATTCCCCGATTCTCCCACCACGGCAACATTTGCTTCATAAATTTTACATATCGGGGATTTAGTCGGAGTTGATCAGTTTCCTCGCTCTCGATCATAAGACTTTCCATGTCAGCACCAGGTTTACAGCTGTCATCGGAAAGAATAACTGGCATAATCGAAGTTGCAACCCAGAAGCCTTTCAAAAAACAAAAACAATTAAAGATCATTTTCTCTTTCTCGACTATCAATACTCACTCCATAGTGAATACTTGATCATATAATGATGAATATCCTTAAGAGTCGGAATGAATTTTTGGTAGTTCAGCAGCCGCAGATGCATCACCAAACTTTCATGATATACTCTCAAAAAATAGTCAAATTCCTTAACCCTTAAGTCATAGCTAGAAGAAGCAGTAAGAAAATAGTAAAGGTCCTGAGCTGGATTTCCATAGCAAGTCAACTGATAGTCAATAAAATATGTTTCAACGACTTTCCCCTGAGTGTTGTGCTCAAACATGATGTTATTGACCCAGCAGTCTCCGTGATTGAGAACATTGAATTCATTTGGATCCGGAGTTGTGGCATTCTTGTACCATTCAAAGAGTTTCTCTGGATTTGGCTTGAAAGGAAAAGCTATTAAGTCTTCAAATTGGGTGTTTGTTAAGAACCTACCCATATATCGACGTATTTGTCACATCCACCCCATCTGGGTAAGACATTTTGAAACATTGTCGATGACCCGGATCCAAAACTCCTAAAAGTTTCACGATATTTTTCAATAAACAAACTGTGATTGAGGTTCTCTGAAAATGCTCCGAAACGTTCATAATACACCGCTGAAGCTGCGTGCAGGGCTCCCAGCTTTACCAACACACTCTCCATGTGTTCCATGTCCATACCCTCCAAGCGATCTACATTCGTAAAATTAAGCCTTCGTAGGTCATCCATTATGAGTGTCGTAAAGCCCGGAGTTTTGAGCACAAACTTGCAACTCGGACCTAATTGGATATTCACACCAACTTCAGCAAAGAGTTGTTGAAATTTCGGATAAATGTCTTCCAAAATTTCTCGATCTTTCTCAAATCCGTTAATCGAATCGACATAGTCCCGGGTTGATTTACTTTCGGCTCCGGTTTTTATGACGTATGAAGTATGAGCACTGCTGCCATCTGTAAGCACTTTTTTGGTCTCATTGACTTTTACGACAGATTGAAAGAAACAAACTCACCACTAGTGAGCAGATCAATATGCACTCGTAGAATTCTGGATGCATAGTTTTCGCCAACGCCCAAGGCTGCAGTTGAAGTAAAGTTCAAGATCTTGGAAAAATTGGGAAAGTCCTTTTCGACGATCTTTTTGAACAGTTCTTGATTGATCCATTCAGGAATGTTTAACGTGGGATTCGGATTCGATATGGTTGTGTAATTTTTACTACCGGGCGCCATTTCGTACCTCTGTGTGGCTAGACCCGATAAATTCTAACCGATCTTAACACTTTGAGCAGTTTTAAGTAACTGAAGCATATTCGCTCGAGATAAGATTCAAAATTTTGTACAATCTTAAGATTGATGACAATAAAAGATAGAACTCAGAAAAGGTGTTTTATAATCGAATGATTAAGCAATAGATCCAGGGGCGGACTGGTGATGGTGTAAAGCTGACATATTATAAAATACCTTTGTTTGTGAACATGTTGCATTATTGTTTTATTAGGTGTTAAACAGCCTATAGCCTCAGTGTGAGGAGGATTCTTGGAAGGAGGTAGATTAGCCACAGCCGCAAGGTCAGGGGGATTCTCGAAAGTTGGTAGAATAGCCACTGCCTCGAAGTGAGAGAGATTCTCGGAAGGAGGTAGAACAGCCACTGCCTCAAAGCGAGGAGGATTCTTGAAAGAAGGTAGATTAGCCAGAGCCTCAAGGTGAGGGGGATTCTCAAAGGAAGTTAGAATAGCCGCTGCCTAGAAGTGAGGAGGCTCTCGGAAGGAGGTAGAACAGCCGCTATTTCAAAGCGAGGGGTATTCTAGGAAAGAGGTAGATTAGCCACAGCCTCAAGGTGAGGGGGATTCTCGGAAGAAGTGAGGGGAAATCTCGGTAAGAGTAAAAAAAACCAAAAAAGTAATATTCGGTCAAAATTAGGAACAATCTATATTACCCTACACCATAACTCATTGCCAATCAACTTGTAGCGGTGGTAGAACTACTGCTATTGTAGGAATGAGTTGCTCGAATTTCCTACTTTATTTCACTTCTACTTCGCAACTTTTCTATAAAACCAAGAAGTGAATTATAAAAAGACAAAAAAACGTAAATGCTAAAAATATGTGTATTTATGTTGTTGCCTTCGTTGACTTCACCTCCTTATGAGTCCAGTGATTTATAGTCAGGGTAGTGCGGCTGCTTGTTGTTTTTATAGTTCGGGTGCACGGAGTTGTATTTTTTCCTATTTTTTTTTTTTTAAATTTTTAATGGCTGGTTGGTCGGGGTAGAAGGGTGCGAAGTGTGACGCTTTGTTACAAAGCTTAGAATTTCAACAGGATTAGTTTGACATTTTAAGTTATCATAGAAACCATTTGTTTCAATCAAAGATGCGGCCCTGTTTAATCAACGAGCCCAAATTATTTTATTCTTTTTTATTTGTCTTGACGTGTTTGCATAACAGATCAAAGATACCGAAAATTTGCTTAACGTTGTCAAAAATTATTGTTTAAACAATTTTATTTGATTTTAATGAACCAACACCCTATTGAAAGTTGTTATTTAACAAATAATGTGTTTATGGCGATGCGACAACGTAGCTATATAATATGTTGTCCTATCAGTCAAGTGTACCATTTTTTTCTAAGTTCATCGTTCTTGCCTTTTTTTATCAATTTAATCAAAATCTTCCATTCCCGTTGTCAAAATTTCGAGACAAAAAAGCCGGTGCACAATAAAAGTCTACAAGTCCTCGGGGGAAAATCTTTTAAAATTGGTATTGACGACTAATAGTTGCGAACTTCCAGCTGAAAAGACGTTCATCGATGATAGCAAAATTCTAATCACGCACTTTTCAACTGTTAAATGGTTTTGATTCATTTTATTTCAAATATGCTTTAGTTTTGTGTTTGAATAGTTGATTTGGCTAGGATTCCTGGAGAGTCACGGATTAAAGATAAGCTCGTCGGCCCGTCCTCCCGTTTTATTTTTGAAAGCTAATAAGGCTTATTTTGATGTTAAAGAAGTTAGCAGAAGTCTAGAAGACCCCGATTATCCAACCACGGCATTATAGCTTCCATAACTCTCACGTAATTAATATTGCTATACATAGCATTTTTCACCTTAATTTCATCTTCCCTGTCAGCATGGGAAACTGGACTCATATCGAACATCACTGCTGGTAAAATTTGTGATACTATCAAATAAGCTGAAATGAAATGCTTTTAGAAAAAGAATGTCTCAACTGGCATATATCTAAGCAGCTTACCAGAAAGTCCACTTTTCAGCAAAGCTATATGCAAGCTGTTCAACTTTGGCATCAATCTACGATACTCCAGCACCTTAAGATTCTCAATCAATTTATCATAGTAGAATTTGATCATGTAGTCAAATTCCACCAGCTTAATCTTCATCTGAGCTGACGTTAGAATCAAGTAATATAAGTCATAAGCCGGACTACCATATTTGCCAAGTTGAAAATCAATAAAGCAAGTCTCCTTAATCTTGCCAAAAGCGTCATATTGAAACATTATACTATTGCTCCAAAAGTCGCCATGATTGAGGACGTTAAATTCACTCGGATTGAATTTGGCAGCGTTAATAATCCGGTCCACAAGGAAATTGTCACTGTGAGCCAATTTTTCAGCATAGTGAGCACAGTTCTTCCACTTCTTCAGATGGCTCAGAAATATTTCTGAACTATTCAATGCTGTCAAAATCGCTCGATGTTTTTCGGTGAATATCGAGTTCATAAATTGTTCACTATAGGAGCCACTACGTTCGTGGAAGCATGCTGAAGCGGCATGGAACTCAGCTAGCTTGGTAAGAGCGTGCTTCATGTGATCCATGTCAAATCCGACCAGCCGATTGCAGGTTTTGAAGTTCTTTTTTGAAATATCTTCCAAGAGGACATATTCCAATGGAAGATATTCAGTAAATTTATAACTTTTTGGGGCGAACCTGACCGTCTTTCCCGCATCCTTGAATAGAGTTTCAAATTTAGGAATTATTGAAGCGTACATTTCTTGTTCTTTGGGAAAGAGCATCATGGTTTCAAGGACATATAACGTGTTGTCGTCTTCATAGTGATTAGTCTTCAAGATGAACGAAATCACTTTGGTTGTAGAACTTTCTTTTTCTTAAAAAAATGTCAAATATGTGAACATGTCAATATGATAATTTTGGCGGATGATATTCTTACCCTTTACATCAACTTCAATTGTCACCCGAAACATAACCGAGGCGGAACTTTCTCCTGGCTTTGTTGCCGGTGTTACAGTAAATTTTGAAATTTTTGAAACCTCTCCAAAATCGTTTTTTACAATATTTTGAAACAATTTCTGGTTCAACCAAGATGGATTGATATACATCTTACTAGGTGAGGGTTTAAGTTGCACATTCTTGCTACGCACGCCATTTGTCCCATTTGGTATAGTAAACATTTCTGAAATTTCGTGACTGCAAATTTTGAAATTTGATATTTTATTTGATGACAGTAATCTGTGAATTAATTGATTTTGGAAGAAAAATCAACGTGGCTTATTTTTGGATTTAATGAAGCTTAGTCTTAAACATCCCTTGCACATTAGCTGCCTTAACAAAAGATGAACAACTTGAGACAGAACTTGTTCTGACTTGGTCAAATGATTTGAATTTAACATTTTGTTAAATGTTAAACGAAAATACTCACTCTATCTGATTTTTCTTTCCAGGAAACTCCTCAAGATTAAAACTTGCAATGAAAAGCAAATAATGGCAATGGACTTCGATGTGTAATTTGGTGAGTGTACTTCTGTACTGATTAACTAGTAGATAAAAAAAGTGGTATCGGTAGCTTCATTTTTGTTAAAAAGCCATCGAAGTAAAGTGCTCACTACCATTCATGTTAATTTTTGCTCGTTTGACTATATTTGGATTGATAGATATCACCTGCTCAAGATAAGGGAATAGTGGAGTAAATGGGGACAAAAACACATTTTTTTAAACCTTTAAGAGAAAGTTTTATGAACATAAAACTTACTTACTTAACCAGCTCACAATCCATGAAGGATCTCAGCCTGAGATACTGCAGCCTTCCATCGGGAACGGTCCGTCGCATGCACTCTTCAGTCGCCTATACCAAGCGCTCTGGCATCTGCAGTCACTTGGTTCTTGTATCGTGGGTTAGGTCTTCCTTGTCGTCTCGAACCTGGGGTCTGCGATGAGAAGACTTTCTTGGCTGGAGCGTTGTCGTCCATTCGCTCGATGTGACCGAGCCAATGTAATCGTCTTTTCTTGGCTTTCTGGACTACATCCACATCTTGTTACAGCTCGTACAGTTCGCGGTTGAACCTTTTTCTCCATTCGCCATTGCGCATAGGGAACCGAAAATCCGTCGCAGAGTTTTTCTTTCGAAAGTGCCCAGTATCAATTCAGCTTTTTTACTTATCCTTCAATACTCGGCGGCCTAGAGTAGGACTGGTAAAATCAAGTCTTGTATAGCAGACAGTTTGTCTTTCAAGTGGGGAGTTTTGAACCGAGTTGGTTTGCCAAACCGAAGCAGCAACGGTTCGCTAGGGTAGTTCTTCTTCGGATCTCCACTAAGGTGTCGTTTGTGGGTTTGATGTTTGTTCCAACTTCCAAGGTAGGTGATCTCCTTAACTACCTCGAAATTGCTGCTACCAACAGAGACGTTTTGTCCTAGGCGGTGGACATATATTCTTTTGTTTGTTGACAGCATGTACTTTTTTTGTCCTCATTCACTTAAAGACCAACTATTTTCGCCTGTTCTTCAATCGCTGCGAAGGCCTCAAGCACAGCTCTCTTGGATCGACCAATGATGTCTATGTCGTCCGCATAGCCTAGGAGCTTGGTGGATTTGTTGAAGATAGTGTTTTCCGTGCTCACACCTGCCTTGCAGACTATCTGCTCCAGGACTAGATTGAAGAAATCACGTGACAGCGCATCTCTTTGTCTAAACCCTGCGTATATTTGAAACAACTAACTCGGATGAGCTGTTAGCCATTTGCACACTGCACAGCGTATTGTTTAGCGTCATGCGGCACAGCTGGATTAGTTTTTTCGGCATCCCGAATTCAGGCATGAAAATAGAAACTTTTATTAAATGAACTGCGTTCAGTTAAATTTTTCGCATTTCGCTCATTTTATTAATACCTAAGCAGCAAAAAAGAATCAGATAGTGATTTGCCCTTTTGTACACGACTTTCCCCTATTTTGTTAGCAATTAACATTGCACTGCCTTTACAACTGATAAAGTTTTAGCTTAAATTCAATGATTATTATCAGAAGCTTTTTGACAAGTGAAGCTTTTATGGGGGATTCGGTTCAGTTTATTGCCTTTTGACGCTATCGAAAATGTAGTTTCCACTTGCCAAAAATGAGTCACTATGCTTTTACGGCTATGATTATGATTTAAAATATTATTGGAGTAAAATTTTAGGCGAATGTAGATTGCTCTATCTTTCACACGAAATTAAAATTCCGAACGGAAATTAAACTTGTTCTCTCCTTAGAAACGTCTGTCTCAACTCAACGCCTTCGTTTTCGATAATATATGAACCGTGTGACTTCCATTTGAGCAACACGACTTCTTCAAAGAAGAAACAAAATAGATGTCAATAGATGACTTACCAACCCCTGCTAAATCTCTGTTTTTGTTTTCACCCTAACAAAAGATTACAGCACACTTGTCCTCTTGATACACAAAGTATCCCTTTGTTAAAAAAACCTATGCTAATCGGTGTCATATTTTGTCTATGGTCAAAACGTCAAAATTTAATAATAATTTCTTTTACTTAAACAGAAAGAAAGTGTTCAAGCGTATAAACTGTTGCGATTCGTCAGGGACATTATTTCTTTATTTTTTTTTTAATAAGAAGTTCCAGAGCGCAGCGCACACATCCTCTTCCGTGTTACAAAGGGGTTGGCTGAACAGGCACAGTACATACAAAAATCTGATGAAAAGGAGGGTTGATTTTTGGTGTAGTTGCTCTTGAAGACATATTGTTCGCCTTTTTGACTTAATTAATAAATTTTATGGTTTATTTTGGATAAACCGGCTTGTTAGGGTGTCATCAAAAAAGAGGGCAGGTGAATTTGTTCTCACAGAAGTTGGATGGTTTAAACTGGAGGAACACTTGTATTCAACACATTATTCTTGAGTTTGCTGTATGAAAAAAGTCAAATTTGCATAACTTTCTTACATTTCAATTGTCAATTCCTTCAGAAGATTTCTTTCAAGTAAGACTCCTAATCTAAAACAATTATTGGTCCTAAGAGTGTCCCCTGAGGTATTCCACAATAAAAGAAGTTGTTAAGGACTGACTCTTCTTCCAAGTGTTCAAATTAATTTAATAATTTCAATCATCCGCACCCTTACCAATGTTTTCCAACTATCTGAAACCAACAAAAATCTGTATACAATCCGATCATCGTTAACTCACTCCCGTGTCGAATTCCTTGGACTAATTGAATACTGTAACACTCTTATATATGCTACACTAGCTGCATTCTATTCTGTACAAAGTGCAACCCTATTGTTGCGCTCTGATATAATCTGACATCACATCACTGATTATGTTTATTGGCAGTTGCTTTTTTGGGAAAATTTGCCAATTTTAGCGGAAATTTGTAGCAAATTCTGTGACTTAATTTGACATGGTTGTGATGAATTGACACATAAAGATGGTTTATTAATATTTTGTGGAAAGTTAACAGATGTTTACCTAGAGCTTGGATCAATTCAAAGATGATTTTGTGTTGGACAGGTGGGAAATGTGTATTTTGTTTTCGAAAGAGTAAAATTTTGTTTTCTTTCAATCATAAATACTTTATTAAACTGTCAAAATAGAGCATGAAATGTCCAACGATACAAAATTGTAAGGGTTTATAAGTCCAAAAATCCCCTACTGTCCATCCATGGCAACAAAACTTTCAACAACTCCACATACCGAGGGTTCTTGTACAATTTTAGCCTCACTTTATCAGCAGCTTCACCTTCCTTCAGGAAATCTTCCAAATCACCGCATTCACTTGGATCCAAATGAAGTCCAGCGCATGTAGTACTTAGAGTCATAAAGCCTTAAAAAAAAACCAATGATCTTAAATGAAAAATGTCTGGACTCAATTTTCATTCAATATTAGGTACCCAAAGCATTCTTTTTCAACAAATCCATTTGCAGGTACTTCAGAGAAGGCAATTCCTTTGAGTAACCCAAACGTTTCAGGTTCTCCACCAAGTTTTCATGGTAATACTTGATGAAGTCATCAAAATGACCAACTTTGATGTCAAGTTGCGGAGATGTCAGTAAGAAGTAGTATAAATCAATTGCCGGCGAATTATATCGTGACAATTGGAAATCGATAAATCGAGTTTCCATGAGTTTTTTCTCTCCATCGATATCCTCATGGAGGAACATAATGTTATTCGACCATAAATCGCCATGGCAAATAACATTGAAATCGTCCGGATTCGGTGTTGCGAGTTCGACAAACCGATCGATCATAACTTTCATCAGAGCTTGCTGCAAGAGTGGAAAATTAAGTTAGCTCCCAAATTTTTTTTGACCAACTTACCGATTTTTCAATATATTTCGAATCGAAGCCATTCATGCTGAGGCCCTTTACAAACAAATCAAAACTTGGTTTCAGCATGCCTTCAAACATTGCGGCCGTTTGTGCGTTGAACGCACTCGTTATCAAAATTGGTTCCAGTTCTTCGCTGGCTTTTTCACACTGTACAGCTGAGGCAGCATGAAACTTAGCCAATTTCTTCAGCACTGCTTCAGTGTGTTCTTTGTCGAGTCCTTCGATGCGGTTTACATTCTCGAAACCCTCGAGGCAGAGATTGTTCAAAATGACATATTCGGTTTCGGGATTCTTTTGCAGTGTGTAGTGTTTCGGTCCGAAAACTATTTCTTCACCGTTTTCCTGGTAGATTTTCTCAAATGCCGGCAAGTATTTTGAGTAGATTAGATTTTCCTTGGGGAAATGTCCAAACATGCTCAACATCATAGCAGCCTGTTCGAACTGGGGAAGCGTTTTCACCATGAAACTTACATCTTTAGTTGAAGCGTCTGTGTCGAAGAAAGCGTTAAAATAATACGAGTGATGGAGAACTGAAATTACCTTGTAGTTTTGCGTTGATTTCAACTTTGACAATAACTGACTGATAGTTTTCTCCATTACCGCCAGTAATCGCACTTCTGAATTTCTCAATACTCTTGAAACCTTCAAGGTTTTCTTTCAAAACATCGACAAAGTGTTCCTCGTTTATCCATTGTGGAATTGAAGCAGCCATATTTCTGCTTTAGACTTTTACTCTGAAAAGGTAAACGAATAAATCAATCATTTAATTCTTCTTTGCGTTTTTCGTTTTTGACAATTATATTTTGCTAACCAACTTCAAGATAAGTTTTATCACTTGATTTCATTCATAAAAAAATAGTTTTTGTATTTTGTTTTGTTCAAGTCTTTCAAATTCTGATAGTATTCGTTCTATTTTACTCACGCGAATATGCAATGCACAGTAAATACTTTGACCAAACAATTAAACAAACCTATTTTTAGAAATGATGTGGGAAATATCATTTAATACAAATATTTCTTTGTGAATATTCACGATAAGTTTTTTTAATTAATAGCTTGCCAGAGCAACCCATAGATTATTATGAACCGATCAAAAAATCATTTAAAAAGCTATTAGCTACGGCTAGAGATACTTACACTCTCTATTGACACTACGAGCGGTGATGGTTGATTTGTCCGAAGTTACTAAATCGATATTTTCAATTTTGCTAGCTTATTTATTCAAAGAGAACAAAGAGCTATGGGATTTTATCTTCAAGAACCTTATCACAGAAAAAATTAAGGTCAAAATTGATAATTTTCTAATACTCCAAAATCCAAAACAAAATTGTTGACTACTTTATCCACATGCAGCTGAAAAGTACCTCTTTGGAAGAGAGACACTGAGACATGACTGTGCAAAAAAATACCAATTGTTTGATAAATTGTATCCACGTTTTATTGTGATTTGATAACAGTATTGGACACTTTTGATATAAACAATGAAACTGCTGCCAGAAATGCTATGAGACCTGCCTATATGCTGCGAAAACTTATCGGAATGGTTTGACGATTTTTTTGTTTATATTTGTGCATCAAGACACGTTGGTTGATTGGAATAGTTTTGTATTCAGCTCCATTTGGTGTGGGATATATTCAGTGAATGAATTGTTTAATTTGAAAAACATTTGTACACGAATTTTTAACAATGAAAATAATTAGTTGCTCACAGAGTAGAGATCATAGAAGTTGGGAAAAAGTTTATTGTTTGTTTCTTTGTTTATTTTTTGTTATTTTTTAACGTGATGGTTTTGAGAAACACTGATGTTTAGACTGCCACAGTAAAGTTTCAACGTCATTGTTTTACATTGGTTTGAATAAGCAAAATGTTGTTATTCTTGGTTTGCCTCAGGGCAGGCATTAAGGTCCAGTTTTGTTTTTTTCTGATGACCCATGAGCTTTGAGTTGTGTGATGTGCTTTTTAATTTCCAGATGAGGTTTGGCTTGCTGGTCTCGCCAATGTCTAACACGAAACTTAAATTGTAGGACTTCTGACCCTTTCTACAAATAACGTTCATTAAGAAAACACTTTACAACGCAACACCTTACAAAGCTTTTTATTATTAGTATTATTTGTTCATACAGTCTTTTATGAGTTATCCCTATAGGACGGCCGTTGGTTGGTGTTTGGGTATGTTTTTGACAGGCTTACTTACTTACGTACTTACTAGCGCCACAGTCCGTTGTGGACTTGGCCCTCAACCAACAGTCTCCGCCAGCCAGCTCGGCCCCTAGATAGTTGTCTCTAGTTTTGCATTCCAAGTTGATTGAGATCCTCTTCCACTTGTGTTGGCCACATGAATCGCGGTCTTCCTTTACTTCTACGTCCCTTGAGAATAGTGTCGATGGCTTTCCGGGCCGGAGCATTGGTGCCCCTCCGCTCTAAATGACCGAGCCATCTGAGTCTCTGGACCTTGACCCTTCTGGCTAGGTCCACGTCGTTGTACAACCCGTAAAGATCACCGTTGTATCTTCTTCTCCATTCTCCATCAATGCTCACGGGGGTAAGGATGACCCGAAGAACTTTCCTTTCGAAACAGCCTAAGACACAATCATCCGAATTTGTCAGCGTCTATGGTCTATGCTTCTTTACCATACAGTACGATTTGGATGATGAGGGTGTTCTATAGTCTTACCTTAGTTGGTCGAGAGAGGGCTTTTCCACTCAATTGTTTTCTTAAAGGCTGAACTACATCGGAACACAAAGTGCCAAAAAGTACAAAACAGTAGAAATTATGTGCTGTACTACTTCTACAAATACATATCTGAATATCTCCCTCTCATTTTTTTAAAGTGAGCGTGAACAAAAGCTTGACTATGACCGAGCTTTCACTGTGCACAAAGTTCTCAAAACGAATACACTCAAACAATAGTTTATACATATTTCATAAGATGGCGCTACAATCTCTTAATTCCTGTGCTTAAAGCTCGTGCAAGTATTATATTTCTTTCTCTGATCTTTGTTTTGTTTTGTTTTGTTGCTGTTTGTTTCCTGCGAATTTCATTGCTTCGTTTTTGTTTGATCAAGTGCAGTGCAATATTTAAAAAAATGGATACTGTTTTGGAAAGGACTTGGAATGGTTCCTATACCTATTTTTAAGTTGTTTTAATGCGAGCGATATCGGATATAAATAACTCAAATGAAATTCAATAAAAAAACTTATTTGGCTGCAAATATATTTATTTAATTTGTAAATGCATTCACGTAAGTATTCTCCATATTGCAATGCTGTTGCTGTGGCATTTCTTGGTCCTAAGCGGAATGTTGCTGCAATTGGGTTTAGTTGTGATATGGCTACATGAGCCCTCCAGGTTCCGTTAACCCAAATCCCATCGATATCGGTCTGTCTATCATCAAAAGTATTTGGGGCATATGAGTGCCTGCTGCTTTGATAATGCTGTCTTGAAGTTTGTTTAAGCGATTCTGAAAACTTACTTTTTTTCACTGTTTCGTACATAATTTATCAATTTACTTACCTGGAGATTAGGGGGAAGTGGGGTACATTGATACAAGGGGCACATAGATACATTCGATATTGTTGGAAAACTAATCATAGTAGGCCACTCAAACAGGTGCACAACACACCATTTCTATAAGACCATATACACCCTCAACTGTCTTTCCTCTTCGGTCATCCGTTTTATCTCAGCAGAAGCAAACGTGTTTTTTAAGTGCATAAGTAAAATTGTTTATATTTATTTTGACTGATTGTTCGCCTTGAATATTTCGTGTCATACATTTCATTTCAACTAAGATTGTAAGATAATGTTATTGTTACTGTGTTTTGTATCTTAAAATACATTGTTGAACTTCAGTTTCCGTGATTTTTAATTTTTAATTCAGTGAGGACACTTGGGGCACATTGATACACAAAACCACAAGGTAGTTTGATCTGTATCAATGTGCCCCTACGGGGTAGTTTGATGCGTATCAATGTTCCCCTCTAATGTTATTTTTTCTTGTAGGTATACGAAAATGGTGTGAAAATACAACAAAAAATAGAAAGATACAATATTAATGAAGTGACTGTTTCTGCTGTCGTAAGCACATTTTCTTTTTGCCATGAATCAAAGTGCCCCATGGTATGTATCAATGTGCCCCACGTCTGGGGCAGTTTGATACAGATTTCGACTTTTATAAAAAAGCTTTAAACTTTTTTTGTAAATGAAATTGTGAGAAATATCGTTTAGAATAAGATTACAAAAATGATACTGATCAGTATAAAAATTGTAACTTCTTATTAAGCTTAATATTTTTCGACTTTTAGTCGTTTAAGTGAAAATCGTATCAAGGTGCCCCACTTCCCCCTAGACATTTTTTTGACAAAATAATCAAATCAAATTTTAAATTCAATTCAAAAAATTTCGTCCTAGCCAATATTGTTTTTTTTTTTTTTTGTTCACATGAAATGTTCAGATTTTGCTCAAAGATGTCACACCAGTATACGTGTGTTTGCTATGTTTTTATCGCTTTGTACTTTTTTGTACTTTTTACACTTTGTGTTTCGATGTAGTTCAGCCTTAACCCAAAGAAACAGCGATTAACAAGAGTTATTCTTCGTCTGATCTCGGCGCTGGTGTTATTGCCCGTGTTACAAGGAGCCAAGGTAGACAAATTCCTCTACTACCTCGAAGTTGTATGCGTCTATTGTGACGTTCTGCCCGAGCCGTCGGTGTTGGCTGTCCTTCCTTGAAAACATCATATACTTCGTTTGCCCTCATTTACCGCTAAACCCATTTAGTCCGCTTCTGTCTCAATTCTCACAAAGGCGCCATTGACATCACATTTTATAAATAGTATTTGTCTTTGGAATAGTCTTCCACGCGATATTAGGAGTATTGAAGATCCGCGAAGGATGAAGATAGAAATTAAAAAATAATCTATCGTCTTTAAATGTTTGAGCATTAATTATAATTAGAATTAAATTAATTATTTTTCTTCTTATTTTTCTTTGTTTTTCTTTGTTATAGAATAAATTGTAACTATACTTTGAATTATCTTTTATACTACATATAAAAATACTTATTTGTAATAATAGCTTTTCACTAGCTTATAAGATATTGTATCTTACTGTGTTAAGCAAACGATAATAAATTGAATTGAATTGAATTGACATCACGATAAGTTCTTCCCATATCATCGGCGCGGCGTACGCGAGAAGTTGAACAGACTTTTTGAAGTTATAGTGCCTCTGATCTTGACGGTGGATTTTTTCTCCTCAAGGACGATGTTAATGAAATTGCATGGCAGTGCTTCATCTTGTCTGAATCTTTTTTTGACATCGAAAGATTTCGTAAGCTCGTTCGTCTCTGTAGATACTGCCATACGCGGCCTTAAAATCGATGAAAAGGTGGTGGATATCGATAGGTTTTATCCAGAATCTCCCTTCTTCAGGATCTTGAATGATTTTTTAACAGGCTATGGTGCGGTGATCGGAGTTCGAGTACAATGCCTCTTGTGGCACGGATCAGCAAGTACAGCCCCTGGTGGCTAGGATCAGCAGTGTGATTTCCCTGGTGGCACGGATCAGCAGATATAATGCCCGTATGGGCACGGATCGGCAGGTTCAATGAACCTGATAGCACGGATCGAAAGGTATATAATGTCCATGGTGTCACGGATTGGCAGGTATAATGCCCCTGTGTGTCACAGATCAGCAGGTAAATTGCCCCTCGTGGCACAGTTCGGCAGGTACAATGCCCCTGGTGGCAAGCATTGGCAGGTTTAATGTCCCTGGTGATACGGATCGGCAATAATAATGCCCCCGATGGCAATGATCGGCAGATACAATGTCACTGATGGCACGGATCGGCGGGTACGATGCCCTGATGGCAAGGTACAATGCCCCTAGTGGCAATTGATGCGTACGTCGTACGCCCGTAGCACTAAACCTTTGATCAGGAGGTACCAAAGCCAAACGCACTACATAACTTCAATATGGAAACCTCTTACCCATGAGGGGGGGAAGTAATACAATAGTATCATTCTGTAATATATTTAGGGGCGATTAAGCACTATTGTAGTCTACTTATAATATTTTCCGAAGGGAACGAGTGTGAATTGTATAATATAAAGTTCAATTCTGGACGGGAAAATATTATATATGAAAAAAGCATGTGATGCAAGAAGAATTTTTATTTTTTTAGGGAATGTTAAATTACAAGTTGTCTTGCTTCAAATGTCGATGGATTTAAAACAATTTAACTCGCAAGAAAATTCCCTTTATTTTTGTTAACGTTCTCGAGATAACGTATCGTATTTCCTTGGTCTCATTAGGACATTGGTAGCGATTTCCTTCATCGAATTCAAGATTCCGAGAAATAGTCTTTCAAAAACAAAAACAATAAAATATTTTTCCACATTTAATTATCACATTTTAAAATTTGTATTTTCATATTATCTGTCTTTTCCATTAACCTCATTACAACTATCATAAATTTTTTATTCTCATAAAACCTCAAATACAATATTTTGTTTGAACTTTTTTTTTAAACAGAAACAAGGTCATACATTTTTCCTTAAATCTAAGATTCATCCAAATATCCCATCTTATCCATCCACGGCAAAATAACATCCAAATGCCGGATGTATCTTGGATTATCGTACAACTGCATCCGGAAGTCATTTCCTGCTTTATTCTCCTCGAAGAAATTGTCAATACTTGCATTTTCAGTGGGATCCAAAAGAACAGCGCCCAAAATACCAGTTAATGTAGAAATTGCTAAAAATTACAAAAATGTTAATCTTTCGAAGGCTTTCAAGTAAAAAAAAAAAAATAAACGAGAAACGAGAATGCTCACCCCATGAACTGTATTTCAAGAGATCACGCCTCAGTTGTTTCATCGTTGGAATTTTCTTTGGATAATTCAGCAATTGAAGGTTCTCAACCAAATTTTCGTGATAGTATTTGACGAATTCATCAAAACAAGCAACTTTAACATCCAAACTAGTCGAAGACAGCAGAAAATAAAATAAGTCCACAACAGGTGTTGCGAACCGACTCATTTGAAAATCAATAAGCATGGTTTCTTGCAATTTGCCCTCGTCATTGTATCGGAACATGATGTTGTTCGACCAAAGATCGCCATGAATTATCACATTGAAGCTACTGCGGTCCAATTTGCTATCATCGATGTATTTCTGTGTCAGGTCTTCGAAGTTTCCTTTCTAAAATGACAAAAATAAAGTCTGGTTCTTCGATGTATATGCATTAGTATTAAAATCATACCAGTTTTGGCAAATATTTGGCTCCAGTGGAATGTTTCCCAAAACTCTCTATCAAAATGGCTAACATTGGTTTCATCATCGCTTCGAGGGTTTCTTTTGAATCCTCATTGAATGGACTCACCATAAACGAGTCCTCGTAATCACCTTGTTGTTCGAAACGAACAGCCGAAACAGCATGTAACTCGGCTACACTTTTTAAAACCGATTTGGTGTGTTCAATGTCGAGGCCTTCAAGTCTGTTGATGTTCTTGAATCCCTTAGGGGAGAGATCCTCCAACAGGACATACTCTACTCCAGGATCGATTTTCAATTTGTAAAATTTCGGACCGAATTTGACGTTCTTGCCAACTGATCGATAAGTTTCCTCGAATTCTCGTAAGTACTTGCCGTACATTGCAGCTTCTTTGGGGAACAATCCCATCATCGATACCATTGCGGCACCTTGCTCTCCGGGCGGAATGATTTTGATCATAAATGCTATTTCTTTGGTTGAACGGTCTAAAATGAAGAAAAATAGTAGAAATGGTTGGACATTTTTTTGCTGTAAGAAAACTTACCTTTAAGTTCCAATTTGGCTTTGACTCTCATCATCATCGATGCATAGTTCTCTCCGCCACCTCCAGTTTCCTTGACTTCGAAATTCAGAACTTTCTGGAATCCTTCAACATTCTCCTCGAAGATGCTAAGAAAATTCTGTTGATTTATCCATGTTGGAATTTTTGGCAAGTTATTATCGGTGGGCTCTGTTGAATCTTTTGGTCCTTCGGTTTTTCCATTACTTGTTGGAGGGGTCATTGTTATAAAACTGAGGAAAGTAATCTCTTTATTATTACTGTAATTATTTTTTGTCACAATTGTGCCTAATGGAATCTTCAGCTTACAACCCTGTTATTTGTGAAAAGTACCGAATGGAAAACCTACACGAATCTGATAAAATTCGAGAACGCTATGAGATAAATGAAGCAAGATTTCTAGCTGCGGTTTACAGGGCTATGTTTGTTGGGTCAGCTTGTTTACGATTGCAAAATAAAAATAAATAGAAACAGCAAACAGATCTGTCGATAAAAATTGTCAAGTATAGCCACTTGCATTCCTCGCCTTAAACATTTCAACTGTAATACTCGCGCTTTCAGGAATGCCTATCGGTTTACTCTCGAGCCAAACTTCGGACGTATACGCTCAAGTATAGAGAATCGTTATTTAGCCGTACTATGCGAATTTGCAACTCTCTTCTACACTCTGCCAATACTTGCATCAATCCAATCATCGGAATATTCAGGAATTCAAGACCAATGTACATCAACACCAAGTTTTCAACCCTTTTGGTACAATGGACTGATTTTCTAATTAATCGAATTCAATTTCCCTACTTATTTGTGAAAAATGTTTTCAAGTTCACGTTAATAATGGTGTCTCTGTTTTAAGTTTGGTGTTCCTCAAGGTTCTGTTCTGGGGCCATCTCTGTATAACATGTATAGGTAAGCTTACGTTAGAGTGGCTATCTAGAAGCTGTTGACTGACTTAGACCTCAAGGGTCCATTGTGATACCACTAAAGAAGTTACTCATGGGAGAGTAACGGACTTAAACAAACCATTTTGTACTTTTAATGAAATAATTAGAGAGACATCTTGTGTCGATCGTTGCCAGTCCACCGTTACTATCGAAGAAGGGATAACCGAGATAGTAATTCCTTCTATTGGAGAGTGCCGGTCATATACATAGAAGGTGTTGGACTGTTTCCTCTTCCAACTCGTCCAAGCAGATTCTACAGAAAACATTAGTGTAGACTCCCAGCCTCAAAGCATTTCTACCTATGAGGCAGTGTCCTGTTATGACTCCAATTGTGGAGCTTATACTTTGTCTAGTCAGGGAAATCAAGCCTTTTGACCGCTTCAGGTCAGATTGGTTCCTAGGCAGGTGATACCCTGTGACCATCTAGCATTTGTTGATTCTAGAACATATTGTTTGAGAAGATATTTGTATGTAGCAAGTGGGGTTCCTATGTTTTTTCTTTGTTTCACAGTGGGCGAGTTCATCAGCTTTGCAATTTCCCAGAATTTCTCTGTGGCCTGGCACTCAAATGAGGTAAATTTTAAACTGTTCTGTCATCTCCTTCAGAGATGATCGACAGTCGTGGACTAAAAGAGAGGTTGTCGAGACAGACACGAGAGATTCGAAAGCGTCTTGGCTGTCCGAGAAGATACGTATATCCTTGCAAGATCTAACGTTTTTTTTTTTTAGCCAGGATAGTAAGCATCGTTAAGGAAAATCGAAACACAAAACGAAAAACAACGGTTACATACATCGAACATGAACTCAAAACAAGTATGTTACTATATTTTGGCAAACAAACAAGAATCGATATTGCCGTTGTCTTGATTTAGAAGGTTGTTGCCCTTCTGGATGTAAAAACTTTCGTATGCATCCAATTGCATTTCATTTCGCACTTGTTTGACTATACGTACATTGTCTAGGCTAACATTGTGATTCATATTTATGACGTGTGCTGCGACCGCCGCACAGTGTGACAAATCGCTGATTTAGCGGGATTTAATTAAAAAATTGCCATGCACAAAATTAAACAAAAACCGGTTTCTCGCACAGGGCAAACCTCCCACATAATGGCTGTACACTTTTATTTTTGTTACGGCTTAGTGCAACAACAAAAAATCATCTCAAACTTCAAATTGTGTGTAATTTTTCTTATAAGAAGGTCAATATAGAGTGCAAGTGTTTTTATCATTTTTAATTTGTTTTCGTATATTTTATAGCTTTTCTTGTTTTTTCTCATTAGATAAACTGTCAATTGGTATAAAAATAAGTTTTTTTTTATCAGCTAAGCTTTTGTTAAATAAAATGGGTTGATGAAAGTAAAATTAATTGAAAAAATATGCGTTTTTTGTCTTCATTGGACGAAAAGTATAGTTGTTCAGTGTTGTTCAAGTTGGAGACCATGTTTGTTATAAGGCCTTGCATATGTATGACTAAAATGTGCCTCAACTTCTTGCGCACAGGTGCGACACTCATACTAATTTTTTTGTTTCTTAGGATGGCCATCGAAATTACTTAAAGGCAAATTTTGGTCGTTTGGATTTCCAAAGTCAAAATAAAGCGTGTTGATGCTGCTTTTTCTCTTGTTATGGTTTTTTTTTTAGCCTCAAAATATTTTCTGAGGCTGCAACAAAGTCAATAAAATTACCTTAAAAACTTTTTTTTTCAAAATCTGATGAGGGATGGGCCAAAAATGGTCTTCATAGAGAGCGCTTCGAAAATTCAAATTTTCTGTGGCTTAATGAAAATCAAACCTTACCACGACACATTTTGTACCTTTGTTCCAAATTCCTTCTTCGTCTAAAGCAGGAAGACTGGGAAAAAGTGAAGAAATTATGATGCAATGTCCTTTGGATTAAGCCAACTTGACTCATGGATGCGGTTTATGGAATCTATCTTTAAAATTGCATATAGACTAGAAGTCAAGGTGTGACAGGTTAGAGATCAAGCAAGAAAAAATTCAAAGCCTAAAAAAAAAACCAATTCAAAAAATATTTAGAATACAAACAAACGTTATTGGTAGATATGCCAACTCAATAGTCTGGCAACCCTAATGACGGAAACAGGCCAAGAAGACTTCTTAGAGATAAAGAAAAGACTGCCCAAATAAAACAGGGAGAGATAAAGATATTATCACAAAGTTTCATATCATCCTAGAAACTCTTGGGTCTGGGTTCCAATTGATACAGATGCCTTTGAGCTATGCAAAGGAAACAAAGGAACTATCCCTTAAAAATATGTCTGGAATTTTATGTCAGTAAGTGTACATAAGGTCTTGGTTTCATGGAAAAAAATAATTTCCATTATTCAATTCCAGTATACTTCCAGTCGGACAACTTTGAAAAGAAACGCAAGATTCAAGAAACAACGATATTTTCGTTCGTTTCAAGGTATAGTGAACTGCTTACGACAAAAATATGACGTGAAGATACAAGTATTGACCCCTTAAATCGATTACTTATTTCCTCAGATCCATTCCAAGCAACTCTCAGAGATATGGAACATAGAGTCTTGAAACTTTTGGATGTACCAAATAATTAAAAAAACATGGAAAAAGCTGTCTTTTACGTGTTCTTTTGTCTCAAAATTTGTAGTTATATGTTTAAAAACTTTGTTGTATTCTATTCTGTGAACAATTTCAATTAATAAAAACCAAAAAACCCGAACGAAAATAGTTGTTATTTGTGAGAGCTATTAATTTAATCCCGCTAAATCAGCGATTTGTCACACTGTGCGCCGATCGCGAAGGTTGGTTCAATCGAATACATGCTAAATGGTCATTGAATCTCTTTTTAATGCTTCTTTTCGTTTGTCCAACGTATTCCTTACCACAATCATTGCATTGTACAGCATAAATACCTGATTTATCCAAAACTTTCGTTTTGTCCTTTGTCGAACCAAGGTAGTTACTAAGAAGGAAGAAAAAGTTACAAATCAACGAGTATCCTTATGTTTTGTTCCTGAAATAACAAACAAATTGAAGAACAAATTCAAGGAACATGGTTACGACATTGTTTATAAAAACAATAACAAACTTAGTAACTACCTTGGTTCGACAAAGTACGGATCGTACAGATGGACAAAAGAAATCGAAAGGCATCTGCTTAAACCCTTCTAGAGGAGGTGACAGATCAACAGACAACCGCACAAGAACAGGTGAAAACTTGGATGTTCCTTTATCTAGCAAACTGGGTACTACGAACTTGCTTGGGGTTTGAAGTATGGGGCAAGGTGGCGGCATGAAAGCGGCAAACACAGATTTCAATGCACTCCTCGGTGGTGAACAGCAGGATTCATCCGCGCATTTTAAAACCTGTAAGAAATATTGCGATTCACGAACGTGAACACTATACCACGCCAGATTTGGTTCTGCTGGATCCTGCTTGCTATCATTGGGCTGTCTATACTCTGCCGAAACGTCGTAATTATCAATTTTCATTTCTCTCCACACTTCTGCAATTGTTCTGAAAATGTTCGCCACTTTGGGAGTTTTGATTCCCTTATTTTTTAATACATAAAACAATGTTACGTAACATGTTGTAAAAGACCCCCCCGCCCCTGTAACGAATCGTAACGTTTAACGGTCGTTTACTACCGTGTTCCATAAAAGAGGCGAAAGGTACCTCGATTCACCGATCTGGTGGTAGTAAATCTCCTCATGTTGAAAGTTATTGTGCTGCTTTTAAGCATAAGACATATTACATCATGAAGAAACACCTTGTCGGGGGTTTCGATAAATAAAAAAAAAAAAAAAAAAATAGAGTGGCGCGACAGCTCTTGAAGAGCCAAGGCCCCTGAAGAGCCAAGGCTTTAGTGGCTTACTTTCATCAAAAATTCTCTGAGTGCGTGTGAAGAATTGAGGGGTATTGAGAAGCACTTTTTCATTACGGATTGATACTCTTGGAAGTTTTTTCAGTTCCTCGCTAGAGGCAGTACCCGAGTATAGGCACGAGTAGGATTCGAAACCACAACGTTCATGTCACACGAAATGTCAATAAGTCTTACTAACTAATGGCAACATTAACATCACTATTCTTTTTTATGATTTCATCAGACTTTTTTTCCTAATCAATAATAATAATTATAACAATTTTAAACTGTTCATTTATCAACTGACTTCTTAGTATATTTATTTCAAACTATAAATTCTGAAGCACTGTCATGTATAGATTAGATAAAAGTCATGATAGTTATACCACAAAAGCACTTGAGAATAGAAACAAAGTGTCTCGTATAATAATTATTCAGAAAATTATTCAATTTATTTAGCTCATGAATATTTTTCAAATTTTTCATCGCGATGGGATCATATTTGAATGAATCAGAATGAAAATCACCGTACTGATTGAATTAAACAGATTTTGGAAAATCGGAATTAGGAAATCATAGTAAGATCTTCAAGATCTGATCGCTCAGAGATAGCACAATTTTCAACCACACCACAAATTATGCACTTGTGACCACATATCCATTTATACACGTGAATAATCGCTTAGAAAATATCAAATTATTCGATGATGCACTTGGGTTCATCAAACACAGAAAAAAATGTTCTTAAACGTTGTGCATATAACAAATAAAAAAAGGCACTTTTCGACAGATAGGAGATTTCGAGATTTCATTTTATTCAGAAAAATCACTTGAAAACAAATTAAAACCACTTCCCGAATGCGTTTCTAATTTACCTTACTCGTTTTTTTTTGTTGCTAATCACTACAAGGTTGGTCGATCAGGTTTGTCAATTGGACTCAATCAACAAAGCTTCAGAATAATACTAAACACTAGACGCAGTCTCTAGATCTCACTGGGGTCTTGTGAAAATATAGACAAAACAAATCTCTATCCCAGAAACAAGCTGCATACACAATTGACTCGTAGATCAAATTAATATCTCGCGGACGACCGACTGTTTGTACCCACCTATCTATCAATAAATTCTAATAATATGTTCTTCTGGGTTTTTGTTTTGCTTCTGCGGTTTATCACTGCTATTACTATTTAGTATTTAGATGAGAAAGGTTACGAACTCTGAAGGTCTCAGACTAAGTATAAGAAAAGTTGAAACACCGAGACGACAACTTCCGATTCAAAATATACATTCGTTCTAACTGTTGATATTGAATGTTCGCACGTTTTATGTTTTACGCTTTCGACAATCGTAAAATGAGAGAGACGAGATATTTTTGAATTTATAAGTGATTGCGATAATTGATTAAACATTTCTGTAGACAAACATATAATCAATACTAGAATTTAACAGTAAAGTCTCTGGATAGTGATTATGCTTTTGACATCGCCTCAATTTTCTTTCATAAATATTGACCGTGAGATTTTAAGCAAAGCAAGAAAACGAAACGTCAATATCTGTCAGTAAACCTGCCTCAGAAATTTGTCCAATAACAAACTAACTCTCTTCACAGTGTTAGAGAGTTTTGACTGTAAGTTTTTTTTTCTAGTTTCCACTTATAATAGTCGTTACGATAGAAAATTGACTTGATACGAATATGTATCTAATCTCTTCTATTATAAATGTTGACGACACATGCTGATTTATTAATATTTTGTAAATAATAAACTAATTGCGGCTCGAGCTCCATATTTGGGCTGTAGTGAATAGAACATTTATTTCAATAATTATTGTAGATAAATTAACAACCAGCAATTTTGTTTAATTAAAGTGCATAATAAAAATATGATCTAAGACGTTATCAATGGAATTCGTTTTATTCTGATAGCCGTTCGATGAGTTGAAAAAACCACCCAGGAACATCAGTCGATACACATCACTTATTCATCGATTTCAAGGCCGCGTATGACAGTATCTACACCGAGACGAGCTGTATAGAGCCTTGTCTAGTTTTGGCATCCCTGCCTTCGCTTGTACGACTACGGTGGAGAATGCATGCTGCTCTGTCAGGGTCACCAAAGACCTCAACGATGATGTCAGAAAAGGTTTTAAACCCACTGTCATGCGACATTTTTAGCATCATCCTTGAAAAAATAATACAGAACTCAAACGTTAATACCAGAGGCACCATCATTAAAAAGTCCGTCCAGCTGCTTGCATATGCCGACGATATTGACATAATGTCAATGTCAGTGGCGCTTTTGTAAGCATCGAGGCAGAAGCGTCAAACGTGGTTTTAAACGTCATGTCAATGAGGCCAAATATGCTGTCATAAAAAAGGACAGTCAACACCGACGGACGTATTGGACAAAACGCCTCCATGGATAGCCAAAACTTCGAGATAGTAATGGACTTCGTCTACCTTGCCTCCGTTTTCAATACAGACAACAACACCAGTGTTGAAGTCAAATCAACGAAGGATTACTCTTGCCAACCACTGCTACTTTGGTTTGAGAACACAGCAAAGCCCTCTCTCGAGCAATTAAAGTCTCCGTATATAAGACAAGTTCTTTCGACGATTTTTGGTCCCGTATTGTTTGATGATGACTGGATAAGAAGATACAACACACAACTGTACGGGTTGAACAAGGACACTAAGACCAACCTAGCAAAGAGAGTTAAGGTGCAGCGCTTGAGATGGCTTAGTCATGTGGAGCGCATGGACAACAATAGGTTAGGTTAGGTAAGACGTAAGAGTGGCTGTCTAGATGTTATTGACTGACTTAGATCTCAAGGATCCATTGGGATACCACTAAAGAAGTTACTCATGGGAGAATAATGAACCTAAACAAACCATTTTGTACTTTTAATGAAATTAGAGAGACATCTTGTGTCGATCGTTGCCAGTTCACTGGTATTATCGAAGAAGGGATTACCGAGATAGTTATTCCTTCTATTTGAGAGTGCCGGACATGTACATAGAAGGTGTTGGACTGTTTCCTCTTCCTCCTTGTCCATGCAGCTTCTTCAAAAGTCTTTTATATAGAACCCAAGCCCCAAAGCATGTCTACCTATGAGGGAGGCAGTGTCCTGTTATGACTCCAATTGTGGAGCTTATACTTTGTCTTCAGGGAATCAAGCCTTTTGGCCGCTTCAGGTCTATGGTGGGTTATTTTTGGGGAGAAGCCCCATTTTGAGCCTATGGCCTTTTTACAAGTAAAGAGTGCTACAGTATAGCCTTCTTTACTCTTTCATCAATATTTGCCTTCCAATTTAGTATTTTGTCTAAAATGAGGCCTTAATATTTGGCTTGGTCGGAAAGCTTAGGGGCATTCCTTTAATTGTTGGGTGGGCTAACTTCAGGAATCTTGTAAAGAGTACTAGTTACGTTTTATGTGGATTGACGTCCAAGCCACAATGCTTTACCCAATTGGTTAGCCTGTTTTAGGCATTTTGTAAAGAATTCCGAGAGATCTTGAGGGTGATTCCCAGATACAGATATTGCAACAACGTCGCGTCGACATAGGTAATCACTTTGAAACCCTTTGCTTCCATTGATGTTAGGAGGTCGTTTATTACCATGTTCCATAAAAGAGATTCCTTGGAGGGTACCTCGATTACCCGATTTGGTGTTAGTAAGACTCCTAATGCTAGAAGTTATTGTCCTGCTTTTAAGCATGAGACTTATTAGATCATTGAGTGATTTCTCTATTTGCAATGGCCAACAATGCTTCGGCCTGAAAAATTTTCGACTCCAACCCAGAGGGACGACGCAGTAGAGGAAGAACTCGTCTAAGGTGGCGCACGCAAGTGGGAGGGGACATCAACCAACTTGCCGTGCGAATCTGGAAGCATCAGCTTGCTAAGGAAAGAGCTGTGTGCAGAAGCTTCAGGGTTGAGGCCCAAATCCACAATGGATTGTAGCCGCTTTTAGGCACTGGCCACCATAAGTAAGTAAGTAAAAGTTCAATGAATGAGAAAATTCCAAACGTCATTCAAGAAACAAGAAGTCTCAAGATCCGAAGAAATGTAATGATGTCCGTTAATTTCTTGAAATGAAAATGCATTAATTTATTCATTCAAACAAAAAGAAACTTAACAACCAAAAATCAACAGATAAACCGAAATTTCATAACAAACTAAAAATTCAAGCCAAACTATGTCCATATGGCGACACGAAATCTCTCTGAAACGACGGATGCAAATGGTGTGCCGGATGATGGTGTCCATTCATGCCGGAATAAATGTCCGGAGAGCGATTTTTGTGAGAATTAGCTGGAGTACCAGTAAGCAACTCTGTCATGAATCCAATGTAGGTTATGGCCAGGCGGAGGGTTTCTATGCGAGATAGACGTTTTTCATAGGCAAATGTTGGAACCTATTCAGGAATTGATGTTTTCATAAAACAACTAAGGTTTCATAACTGTCTTAAAAGTTCTTACCTTTCTTCTTAGCTTATCGAAAGCTTCATTTAAATTAAACATTCGTCGACGTTCACGAATGTTGGCAGCACGTCTTTGAGCCATGGAAGCAACCCGCCGACGGGGTTTCTTGGCCGTCGGATTGGATGGTGCCGGCAGACCACCACGTGGGGAGAGGCGTTGGTTGACCAAATTTGATACTTGGGAACGGGGCCAAATGGCTGCAATATGCAATATACAAAAAACAAGTTTGAAATTAGAACAAATTGACAAAAGACTCTAAAACTGTTGTGATTTCACTCGAAGCTTCGAAGTCGGCATCTTATTTTATTTAATTATTTTTACAACAAGAAAAAAATCAATTTTTTTTTTATGTTCACCTAAGTCCGAACAGGGAAAACCAGCAATTAGCTCTTGGTATGGTACAATTGGTGGCGGTGGTGGAGCCTCCTGACCCCATAACGGAGTAAATGGAACTTCTGGCATGTACCCTGACTCTGAATGATGCTGCATTGTAGTAGTCATCAATGAGTAAGCTGAAAATTTTGTGAAATCAATTTTCACAATAATTTATTTGAAAATTTTCTTGTTAGAAAATTGTTTGCACTATGATTGATTTTTGTTAAAAAATTAAGGACATCACTTGAACACTAACACATCACAGAGATGGACGACAACGAAGAACTGTTAAAGAATACAATTTGCAACATCCTGCGAGTGAAATTTCTTTCCAAGGATACACAACAGTGTATTGGAAGAAGCCATTTTGGCTCAGCCATTTCTTTTGGGGTGGAAACAGTTTTCTCTGCTGTGATTGGCTACAGTTGATAAGCAATGTTGAAATAGGAAGGGTGGTGTATTTTCGTCCTTTGCAAGGATTATGATTTTTTTGAGCATTTTAACGAGAGTGTTTGGGTTAATTTTGCACCCTTGTTCTGAAGAGCTTTGATACGGTATTGTCGCTTGAGATACGAAACAAAAATCTATTTTTAAAAATTTTGTGAGGCTTTCTTATTTATCTCAAATCCGACCTCCCAAAAGTGTCTTGCTGTTCATACAAGTGGGAAAGTTAGTATTTTTCTTTACCTATGGAAAAAAGACATCGTTTTTTTTTCTAGTTTAGTCGTAAATATCGTAAATAAGATCGTAAAAAAGTGACACACGACTTCCACCATACCATACCTAATTGTGTACACAAACCTGTTGACCACATTGTCCGAATCTCATCACCAGTGGTTAGTGCATGAGCTAAATAAGAAAACGCGTGCTGGACCCTAGATGGCGTCTTCTTGAAAAGAGTTATGAAAAATGTTATTTGAAATATGAAAATGGATGTTGTTCGTTTGTTTGTGTGTTAGTTCGAAGTTGAAAAAAAAGTTAAAAATTTCAATATTTTTACTTTGAAGATGAATTTTTCAAAAACTATTCCTTAAAACAGTTTTATTTAAATGCAAAATAAAAGAAGCATTTTTTAGCTTTGCAAAAAGGTATAACACGGCATTGGGGAAAAAGCCGTTGATTTTCAATATTTTTTTGAAAAATAGGCTTTTTTTGTTATAAGATCGCCCCTCCCGGCTAAACGGGGGACAATAGACCCCCCTTCCATATGATTTTTTTCTTGTCTTAATGCAACCTAAACACTCCAATTATCAAAAATATTGTTTTTGGATGTCTCTTTATAAACAATATAAAAATTGTTTAAACAATATAAGCAATTATTTCCCCCAAATGATTTGTTTCAGACCTTAAAGAATATAAAAAACAAAAAAATTGGATTTTTTTTTTCAAAATCCGAGCTGTTTCTGAGGACTTTCTGAAAACGCCCTTTTTTGAGCTTCATTGACTCCACTATTATGTTTCGTATTGTGTTTTAAAGAAAATAAACCTTTTTACTGAATTTTACAAAAAAAAAATGAATTTATGATTGAGTTTAGCTATTTTTTTGAACAGCCAAAACAGAAAAGACAGAAAAGTCGAAAATGAGTACCAAAGTGCAATTCAAAATTTCATAAAAAATAAAAAAAATGGGTATTTCCTTGAAACCAAAATACTGTAATGTGTATACACTTTATTTATCTCATACGCTCTGTATCTCCTTCTATTGAAATGTCTAATGTGTATACTTTATTATCTCTTACGCTCTGTATCTCTTTCTATATTTGATGTACATACTACAACTACTCTTACTCTCTTTACTTACTCCTTAAATCTATAACTCTAATATCGTTTAATTGTAGTAGTAAACACTTGTGAGGGGCAACACATAGTGATTAAGAGAAAACTTTTGTTTAGCACTCAGATTCAGCTCTTATAAAAATCCCAGTATTCTTTTCTCGAACATTCAAGCTTCTCCAAGAACCAATATAGTAGTTTCTAGAACCAAGTGTTTTTGTTATATAAATAGCACGTTTTGCGGCGAAGTATCAAGAAAAGTACAGTGTTTGCAAAGTTATAATTGAAAGTGTTGAATAAATAAGTTTGTGAGTGATTTGAATAAAGTGAATTTGTGTTTTATTTAAAAAGTGAATAAGTTTTAAGTATCGGACCAAGCCGAATATTACAATACATTCAATAATACATAAATACACTAGTCAAAACAATTAAAGGAACACTTGAAAAAACTCAAAAATGGAGTGGTTTTTTAAAAGGCTGTATCTCAGTAGAAAAAAGTCGGATTGAAGTGAAATAAAAAGTTTTTCAAAGGTTATCATTTTTTCTTTTCAAATTATTTTGAGTTAAAAAAGTACCGTTAGTCGTTTTTGCTTGAGCGAAAAAAATGTTTACTCAATTTCAAAATCGAAAAAAAATAAACTTTGAGGTTTCATAAAATGAACGGAAATTTTTTTTCAATCCAACCAATCTAAGATTCAATTTTAGAATTTTGTTGGCTATAATTCACTGTTTGGTTCAGATCGCTACGATTTTTTTTCTAATCAAAAAATGGGTTTACATGCAAAAACACAATTTTGACTTTGGACCCTAATAACTCTGCTAAATATTGACTTACAAAAAAAATAAAAGCAGATTTGAAAAATTTGTTAAATTTTCTACACAAAAACATTTTGAAAAAATAAAAATATTGCTTTTTTTCATTTTTTTCTATCAATTTATAAAAAGGTCCAAAATACGCATTTTTCAACTTTTTCATAAAAACTACCGTTATTTTGTGGTTTTCAGTGATACAACTAATCTGAGGCTTAATTATTAAAGCTCATAAAATTTCCTTGATTTTGGTGAAAATTTCACATCAATACGATTTACCGTTTCTCTGTTTCGATCAATCAATCTTACGAAACACTTTTTTTTCAATTTTAAGGAAAGCTTTGTTTTTTCTTATTTTTCTGTTCTTTTGAATTTGTTTATTTTTTAATTTTTTTTTTAATTTTTTCATTATCATGATGACTTTGTGAAATTCGGACGAATTTCCTTGATTTTGATGAAAATTCGTCCGAAAATTTAACAAATTTTTCAAATCTGCTTTTATTTTTTTTGTAAGTCAATATTTAGCAGAGTTATTAGGGTCCAAAGTCAAAATTGTGTTTTTGCATGTAAACCCATTTTTTGATTAGAAAAAAAATCGTAGCGATCTGAACCAAACAGTGAATTATAGCCAACAAAATTCTAAAATTGAATCTTAGATTGGTTGGATTGAAAAAAAATTTCCGTTCATTTTATGAAACCTCAAAGTTTATTTTTTTTTCGATTTTGAAATTGAGTAAACATTTTTTTCGCTCAAGCAAAAACGACTAACGGTACTTTTTTAACTCAAAATAATTTGAAAAGAAAAAATGATAACCTTTGAAAAACTTTTTATTTCACTTCAATCCGATTTTTTTCTACTGAGATACAGCCTTTTAAAAAACCACTCCATTTTTGAGTTTTTTCAAGTGTTCCTTTAATTGTTTTGACTAGTGTACATTATACAATATATATATGTGTTTATAAAATCTCTTTTTTTTGCATTTCTCCATGGTATGGCATATCGGACCCAAACCGTAAAACTCGTATTTCCCGAGTTTTTTGGACAAAAATGAAAAATCCTGAAAAACGTGTCTTTTATTTTTGCAAAATCGATCCAATATTTTTTTTTTCATCAAAAAAAATAAATAAAATCAAGCAGTAAGGGGTTAAATGACTTACAGATTTATGGAATTTTCGTGGTAAATAAAGTTGTATTCAGGAATCAGGAATGGTACTCAAATGGAAAAATTGAAAATTTGTGAAGGGAACTCGGAAAACTCTGGGAGAGTTAAATCATACTTTTGCATATGGAATTTGAGGTGCAATAGTTTGAGTATTGGTTTTACAAACGGAAAAATAGAAACTTCCTGGTGGAACAACCGCAAAATTTTGGAATAGAGCGAAACATTTGATGTGTTTTTGTTGAAATATTACTTGTTGTTAAATAACTCCTATACTTTTTATTAGATTTAGTATGTTATAAATATTTTGTTATTCATAGAAAATATTTGTTAATCACTTCGTCGTTAAACTTGGAATGAAATACATCGTTTTTAAATATTTCTATAATCGTTTTGGTTCATATTTCCTGGTACAATCTCAACAGTTTTCTTATAACATATAAGGATTTTGACTGGGCAAAGGTGAAAAATTCGTTGTTAAGCTTGAAAGACTTCATATTTTGAAAAAATATCTGTGTCAGGTCGCTACACACACAACAGCATACTTGACAAGTATACTTGTACAATCTACTTGTACAAGCATACTTATTTTTCATTTTGCCTCTACACGCTACAGCATGCTCAAACATTTTTCAGTTTATGTTGCGCAAATGTGTGAATCGGACGACAACTTTCTTACTTTGGCAGCTTTTTATCTTATCCGTAAAAAAGAAACGCCGACAAGACATTTTTGCATCCGGTTTTCTGGATTTGATTGGGAATTGATAAGAGCATTGAATTTTGAAAAAAAAAATTAGTAATCAATTACATAAAAAAAATAGTTTAAAATTAAAAAACAGTAGTTTATTAACGTTTTGAGTTTAAACATTAATTTTTCAAAATCTATTCCTTGGAACAGTTTTGTATGCATACGAAATGAAAGAAGTTCATTTTGGCTTTAAAAAAAACGGTATAACGGGGTATTGTATGTGTAGCCGGTGATTTATTAAAAATCGCCAGCTTATCTGAGGCCACCTGTGCGATAACATGAGACAATATAAATCTTAGTCTCCTCCTCTGAACCACGTAGGTTTCTGTTATGTGTGCTTTCTTTCTATGTGTCTATCTGTCTCTCTCTGTTGTATGTTTTGTTCTGTCCCAGCCGATGGTCTCAGTCACCAGTGCTGCTATGTGTCTGTAGTTCGTAACATTTATGTGCGAAGTACTGTGAAATGTAATGTAATGTATATACAGCCTTATTACCGTACCCGATCGGAGAATTCTCCGATCGGAGAAAATGTCCGATCGGAAGTTTAATTTCCTTCACCGTACCCGATTCGTACATAAAAAAGTGATGCGTACCGACGCACTTCTTTGTTCTTTTGTGTGTTAAAAAATATTTTCAGTTCCGACACTTTTTTGCTTCGGAGACAATCGGACGAAAACAGTAAGTAACAAATCGCAGTGCATCGCATGAAATAGCGAAACGTCGCTCTCAATTTGAAATTCCGACGCAGGTTTTAAATTTTTTCGTAGATGTCTACGATTGACCTTTCCGAAAGTATACGGTGGTAGAAAATTCGTAGAAATTGTACGAATCGGAGAGAATTTTTCTCCGATCGGGTACGGTAATAAGGCCGATAATAATTTTTTAAATAAGTATTATTTTGTTTTTAGTGTACTTCACTAATTAAAGTCATGGTAACCTATGTTTGCGGCCATTCTAAAACTAGCACCCATGGATTTTCGTAATCAGTGAACAAAAAACTTTAACTTTGCATTAAAATTAAAAAAAAAAATCAGATGAGTTCTTTTTTTTTACAGAAATGTACCTCTTTAAACGTGGCAACCCTAGAGTTGCGGTAGACTGAGAGCTGGCAACCATCATTTTTTTTTATTATTTACATCATTATCTTTAAAATGGGGTTGGATTTATTAAAAAATCATATACATGCTCATGCATTTTGGGTCCGAAAATTGACATTTTAAAAATTTATTAAAAATAGTAGCGGCCAATTGTTTATAGGCAACCCTACGAAAATTCATTGCATACTTTCTAAAAATTCATTTAAAATTGGTTTCATCAAAAAATCAGATGCATGCAAAATCGAGCGGTGGGATGCTGTACTATCCTACATGTACAAACTTTCAAAGGCGACGGATGTTGTGATTACCTTACCTGAGGTAACTATTTATTTCCCTATCTGCTTTCGCGAACTCCTTAACTGATCGCGTTCCTCTTGTGATTATGGGCGATTTGTACCATAGATACAACTTACATTTTCTGGTTACACAAAACCTTTTAAGTTGGCACTATAATCTCTCCCACTTGTCGCAATGGTCTTTCAAGTTTAAAATAAAGGGTTTTCCAATAAGAGGTGTTATTTTGATATTCATATTTCATTTTTTTTGAGATAAATGATCGGATGTTTATTTCATTATAAAGAGGAAGGTATGCCGTTAGTAATGGAACACAACATCAGCCAAATGGCCGCCACGACCACGCTTACAGGACCATATCGTTTTCATGAAATTTTCCATAACCAAATCGCAAAGTGGCTGCCCTATGTCCTCGATAGCCTCACGAATTCCATCTTTGAGGTCTTGAATCGACGCTGGGCTGTTGGCGTAGACCTTATCTTTCACGTGGCCCCAAAGGAAGAAGTCGCAAGGTGTTAAATCACAAGATCTTGGTGGCCAATTGTGATCACCTCTTCGAAAGATAACACAGTCCGGAAACTTTTCCCGTAAAAGATCGATGGTTTCATTGCCGATGGTTTCATTGGCACGTAGCGCCGTCTTGTTGAAAGTAAACGTTGTCCAGATCAATACCATCCAATTCCGGCCATAAAAAATCATTAATCATCTCTCGATAGCGCAATCGATTGGTCGTAACTGTTGCTCCAGCCTCATTTTCGAAAAAGTAAGGTCCAATGACCCCGCCGGACCATAAACCGCACCAAACAGTCACGCGTTGAGGATGGAGAGGCTTTTCAACAATAACTTTTGGGTTTTCCGAGCCCCAGATGCGACAGTTTTGCTTGTTGACGTAGCCTCCGAGGTGGAAATGGGCCTCATCAGTCAAGATGATTTTTCGATGAAATTCCGGATCATTTTCATGCATTTCAAGGACCCAATCAGCAAAGACACGACGTTGTTGATGATCAGCCAGCTTGAGTTCTTGTGTTAACTGAACTTTATAAGCCTTAAGACCCAAGTCTTAATGCAAAATACGGTGTAATGACGTTTGTGGAATGCCTAATTCCAAAGAACGACGAGGAATGGACAAACCTGGGTTTTCTTCAACACTTTGGGCTACAACAGCAATATTCTCAGTTGTTCTTGAGCGACGTGCACGGGTTTTATTCTTCACATCACTAACTTGTCCCAACAGCTCGAATTTGTCCACCAATTTCTGTATTGTGGTCCGACAAGGTGCTTCACGAAGACCCAAAAATGTTTTAGTTTTACGAACCGTCTCTGCCAAATTTTCACCATTTTTATAGTGAATTTTAATAATTTCAGTGCGTTGTTGAAGCGTGTATCGTTCCATTTTTATTAATTGGGTAGTTTCTACTTGTCAAATGTCAAAAAATGACAGCTTCAAAAGTGACAGCTACCGAAATAGCGGGCTATTCAAAATAACACCTCTTATTGGAAAACCCTTTATTAGCGATTTTATGCATAATTCAAATAATAAGAAAGTAAGGTTTGAGTGACATTTTTAATTATTTAGGTGAGTATTTTTATGTTTATTTCTTAAATAAAAAAGATTATAATTTATTTTTAAAAATTAATTAATTTATTTATTTTATTTTAAAACTTTATATTGCAAACAAAAATTATTTCATTATAAATCAGCGACGCGTTTCAGAACTCTTGTTTCATCTTCGGGCTACTGTTTCCTAAATTTATTTTGTTTTTCTATCTATTTAAGTGAGATTCTTGGGTTAAGTGGTAAATGAGGGAAAAACGAAGAACGTCACAATAGACGCATACAACTTCGAGGTAGTAGAAAATAATTGGTAACCATATTACTTCATTTGGTTTCGCACTGAGAGATATCACATTGTCGACCAACATTGGTCTTGATCCGAGATTCATTTTTATAAAATTTTAATTTTGGTCTTTGGTTGTGATTATTTATTTTGAAAAATATCTCTCCTTGATTGACTTTTTTCCACATAAAGTAAATGGAACTGGTTGACCTTTAACCTTTATAATAAAAAATAAATCACAAGTGATTAAAAAAAAACACCCCATCAAAAATGAAGGGAGGGGTTGGAAAGCAAGAGTAGTTGACCATTGGTCTTGAATTCCTGAACATTGAAATGATTAGGAAATACGGGAGTGTGAAAGGGAGTTCCATATTCGCACAGTTCGGTTAAAGAACGATTCTCTATACTTGAGGGTATGTCCGAAGTTCCGAAGTTGGGCTCGAGGGTAAACTGATGGGCATTCCTGAATGCGCGGGTATTACGGTGGAATTGCTTAAGGAGAGGAATGCAACTGGCTATTGCACAAGAGCAATTACTGTAGAAGTAGAATGTAGCGCCACCTTAAGTGAGATTCTTGTACTTGGACTTTGCGTCCAATTTTTGGACTATTCCCACATATCTCCTTTACGGCTTGAAAAGTGCAATATAAACGTAAAAATATACTAAATAAATAGATTTCCTTTCGTTTTTTTTGTGATTCAAGAATATATTTCTAATTATACCTTGGAATGCAATAAGTAAGGACAATGTTCAGTATAATTGTGCAAAATTTTAGTAAAAATGATCAAGCTGTAAAGGAGATATATCGCAAAGTCCCAAATACAACAATTTCACTTTGATACAGAGTCAGTAAGGTGTATGGATAGGCTAGGTTATGAGGACTGACAGTTGGTGTTATTATTGCCACACTAACAGTGCCTTGCATAAGTATAACCGCACCTGAAAAAATCGTTTTATAGAAAACCTACAATAGGAGTGACTCCTTACTATTTTTTTTTATTGATTTGCATCACTGATCAAGCAAATTGAGAAGAAAATAAAGTACCGTTATTACTGTTATTATTATTTGGAATAACGAGATTTTAGTGTAGATTAATAGAAAGTCACTTACGGTTTTCCAATCCCGATTAATGTTTTGGCGGGCATTGGATTGGCCTTTTTTGTTTGTGGGCTGCTGTAAGATTTGGATTTCGCCCGAACAATCACTCCACTGCTTTTTAAAGCACGAGAAAAGGTTAAATCCGAAACTCCTAAGCCCAATTCGTCACGAAATACCGGCAAAGAATGCACCGAATTGGATGCAGCATTGATTAAACGCCTCTTGTCGCGGCGTGTCAGCTTCTGCGAACGCCTGGGTCTTATTTTTGTCCCATAAGATTCTGCATCTTTTAAAAAATTTCGAACGACACCATCCGATCGTGAAATTCGACTTCCAATAGCCCTAAGACTTAGGCCGCTTGACCGAAAAGTCAAGATTTTGCGTTTTTCAATTTTGTTGTTTTTTATTTGAAAGCACTTGACTGAATGCAGCTTCAAAGAGTTTTGCATGGTGCGGTTATAGTTTTGCAATACATCAAAATCTGTTTTTAATTTTTAAACACCAGGAGAGGAAATAACGGTACTTTATTTTCTTCTCAATTTGCTTGGTCAGTGATGCAACTCAATACAAAAATAGTAGGGAGTCACTCCTATTGTAGGTTTTCTATAAAACGCATTTTTTCAGGTGCGGTTATACTTATGCAAAACACTGTATAGCGTTTTTTTTTGGTAATCCGGAATTGTACGCAGAATTGTCCGATTCCGGATTCCAAACGAACAGGCAAACACATTTTTTTGCTTCTAAGGGTTGAATGGTTGTGTATTTGTGAAACCTCATATGCAGGATTGCAGATGACATGACATTATGTTTTTAATTTCTTTATTTGTAAACATGGCAGCGAGTACGTATATGCGAGTGTGTGCATGTATGCGTGATTCTGTTTTTGATTCTGACTTCAAATTCGGAATCGTTTTTCTGTTCTATTCAGAACAAGAACTGTCATCTTGTGCCAAGTGAACGAGTACAGAACTGTTCGGAACAGCTCCGGACGACCAAAAAAAACGCTATTAGATCAATGTCGATCCCTTGTGATACCCCGGAGTATTGTTACTCCTAAAAAGGTGTTTTAACTTTTAACCTATGAAATCTATGGTTGGTCTGGTCGAGCCATGTAGAGGATTTGACAAAGCTCAGTAGGCGATTGCCTGGGAGTTCGGATAGCTCTTTTAGTGCGTTAAAGAAATAGTTGCCTTAAAATGTTTTCCTAGTTTTGCAGAGTGCTGGACAGTGGCATAAGAAGTGAACGGTATTTCTGTGCTCTGCTCGTTGCCGCAGCTTCTACATAAGTCTCCCGTTCTAAGCCCCATCTTCATTTTGTGGTAGCCAAGTAGGTTATGTCCCGTAATCACGTTTATAAAGGATCTCAGGGAGAGTTTTTAAGAAGGTTATAAGATCCTATCGGATCTTTTCTTGTCGTAATTCGGCCAGAGTTGCCTGGTGTTACTGCAGGTTACTAGAAGGTTCTAACTATCATTTGCTTTTTCTATATTTCGTTTTAATGCGCATTGAGGGATTCTGATGTTATGGTCTATGAGAGAGGGATCAAGTATTGAGCCTTCTCTTGCAAGCTCACCCGGTTTTTCGTTTCCTGGCACACCACTGTGACCGGGAACCCAGCAGAGTAACGTAAGACTGCAAACCAAGAACCCTTAGCTCTTCGCGACAGCAAGAAACAAGCTTTGACTTGATTTGAGTGACAGAGATCGCTTTTATTGCTACTTGGATATAAATGAAAAAGATGATATCAGCGTGTGATATCGCTATCATTGATATTTGTTTAGCAGCCTTTTTCACTGCCAAGATCTCGGCTTGGAATATACTGCTATGGGCGGGGAGTCTGAATGAACTGGCAAGGTTTTCTGAGAAGAAAAGATGGTAAAAATTCGATTCATGAGTGTAAGGAAGGCAGTTGCCCGTGGCTTAGGATCGGGTGCGTTGGCTGCTAAGCGTAACGTCGTGGGTTCGAGTCCTACTCGTGCCTATAAAGTTTTTATTTCATCTTTCACGGGTACTGCCTCTTGCGAAGAACTGACAAAACTTCCAAGAGTATCAAAGAAAAAAAAGTGCTTATCAACTTTGTCGTTCGCAATCGGCGTTAAATTGTAGGTCCCGTCAATTCTTCACACGCACTCAGAAAATTGTTGATGAGAATAAGCCACTCTTGGCTCTTCAAGAGCTGTCGCGCCACTCTATTATTTATATAGTGTAAAAAACACTGTTTTCCTAATCTTGTGTATTCTGAAAGCCAGTAATAAAGGTTTTATTGAAGCTTACTTACTTACTTAAGGTGGCGCTACAGTCCGGTGTGGACTTGGGTCTCAATCAACAGTCTCCGCCAGTCAGCTCGGTCCATAGCTAGCTGTCTCCAGTTTTGCACTCCAAGTTGATTGAGGTCCTCTTCCACTTGTGTGCGCCACCTGAGTCGCGGTCTTCCTCTCCTTCTGCGTCCCTCGGGAATAGTGTCGAAGGCTTTCCAGGCCGGAGCATTGGTGTCCATGCGCTCTAAATGACCGAGCCATCTGAGTCTCTGGACCTTGACCCTTCTGGCTAGGTTCACGTCGTTGTACAACCCGTAAAGTTCGCTGTTGTATCTCCTTCTTCATTCCCCATCAATGCACACGGGGCCAAAGATGACCCGAAGAATTTTCCTCTCGAAACAGCCTAAGGCACATTCATCCGATTTTGTTAGGGTCCATGCTTCTGCACCAAACAGTAGGACAGGGATGATGAGGGTGTTGTACAGTTTAACCTTAGTTGCTCGAGAGAGGCCTTTTCCACTCAGTTGCTTTCTTAGCCCAAAGAAACAGCGATTAGCAAGAGTAATTCTTCGTCTTATCTCAGCGCTGGTTTTATTGTCCGTGTTGACCTTTGCTTGGGTCGTCATCAGTGTATCCGTCCGTTTCCGAGGCCTGTTGTCGCTTCGCAACTAGATTTTTTCTATGTAGTCGGGAAGTTACCCCGACGTACAACCCCCAGCCTGGAGTACCAGGTACTTGATGTGACTCCAAGTACAAAAGCCGGAAAACCGCTCCTTTTACGACCTCAGCTTCAAATATGTCGAAGTAGCCCGTAAAGGTGTTCACCAAGTAGTTCGACCTAACTGGAACTGAGGACGCCACCGTTGATTCCAAAAAGAAATTCATCCGCTGCCATCCCTCGTGGGAAGTGCCTTGGTGGGAACACTCCTTCGTTGTGGGGTAATTAGTAGTAACAGCCTACTCCGCTTCGACCTGTCGATCATGGGAGGCCCTGCTGCGAAAACAAGTTTCGCGATCGCATAGCTCTAAGCATCGCAGTAGTAGTTACCGTAAGCCGCTCCGCCACGTCAAGGCTTACCCCATGGAGGAGTATTGAAGCCAACGTATTTTATTTTGACTTGTTCTCCAGATATAAGTTTGACTAAGTCGAAGTGCTGCCGATTCTTGTACAAATCAATCTAAGGAGGTGAGGTTGAGGATCGATTCATTATCACCCTAGTAGTGCTAATGCCTTGCCATTCTTTGTACTTTGGTAAGGGTTCTTGTTCGTGGATTTCTCCAGAGCTTGCTGCCAAACCAAACTGCATGTTTATTTTAAGATTTGGTCCACAATTTCTTCCAAGAATCCTATTACACGAGTAGAGTGCAATCATGGCTTGCATATATCTTTTTTGTATGTTTGGACCCCAGTTGAGCTTCTTATATTAGATTACTCCGAGATCTCGCTCTGTCAGAGATCCTTAGTGCAAAAGAATGTTTTTTCCTTCTATTGGTGAAGAGTACCAGATCTATTTTAAGGGGGTTTACTCTTAGACCGCATTTCTTGGGTCCATTTACTAACCGCGGTTATTGCGTTTTCTAATTGCTCGCTTACAGATATTTACCTGTCGCCAGAAGCGCTAAATCATCGGCGTATGCTAAGTTAACACATGGTGACCACATATGGGTCAACAATTGCAGACAAATGCAGGATGAAAAATAACACCAACCCCGAAATAAGATCGGGATCATCATGCATATCGGGATCATGCATAATTTATGACCCAAGCCAACATCATCTGCAACAGATAATGAAATCGTTTATGATCGACGACTCATGCCGGTGATAACTACCGCTATCCGAACCTTCGACGAGAGTACGAACATCACAACGAACAGTCCGATTTCCAACCCCGCAACCATAAAGATCAATGTAAAACTAGTAATAAGTTGAATTTTGAGTAAAATATATTTTTTTATTAAAAATATGTGGTTGAAAAATTAATTTGCTATAATCCTTTTACCACTGTTCAAACAAAAATAAATCAATTTGTTTATTTTGACAATATTTGCATATATTTTATGTGCATACTGGTGGTTTTGAAATGTTTAGGCTTTTAAATGTGTCACTCTTTATTTCTTGATTTTGCACCTTGAAATCAGCATAAAAATCGATGGTTGAAGTTCATGAAATATTCTTATTCAAAAAAGTTAGTATACGCCATAGTGAACTTTACTTTTTTCCTCTTCTGCGTCTTCGGGATGGGCTAGATATACCTCTTTGAGACCTTCGTAACAAAAGATTAGTAGAAACTATAAACACTGGATGTATGTTGGCTTGTTTGTATGTCCGGTAAAGATTCTTAAGCCGCCCAACACGTTTTTATAAAATTTTGACCGTAGGCGAGTCATGGTTCCTGTGAAAACAAAATATTACGGGAAAGTGAGCAAATGGAGTTGATCTGAAGGCGACCGAGACGAGGTTCGAATTTTGAATGTGTGCTGTGCATTTCTACAAGTAAATAACAAAAAAAGTTACTCCACAGAAAAAACTTGAACAGTTTTTAAGAAAAAAGTATTTACTTGCCTCTGTTTTGAAAGTCAAACGTAAAATTTTATTTCAGTTTTTCGCTTCACTTTTTGAATCCTCTAAATTCTTGTGAACAAAATTAAAAAGTTAAAAAAATAGAAATCCGACAATGCGATTTCTAACTCGCTTGAGGCCACCATACCAGGTTATTGAAATAATTTTTATTTTTAATTCCTAAACTGATTTTCTAATACATACATAGCTTGCCAATGTTGCATGGTCACGAAAGCATTGTGTATATTATTCGTCATATTTGTTTGGTGATGAGGGTAACAAACTAAATAACAAGGAATCCTGTCCTACAGGTAATTTTTAACAAAATACAAAAAAAAAACCAAATTGGACCTATGCTGAAATACATAATATCTTTCAAGGAAAACAACCTAAGGTCGATGAATCCCTTCAAGAAGCCTTCGCAATTCTATCTTTACTGAGGGATAATAATCACCAAGTTGAATTACTGCACAAAAATATGAACACCGTTGAAAGAGTTGAAAATCAAGAAATTAGCAATTTAAATAATATTCTATTCAATCCAAATGATTTGCTGACTTCTTCGGAAAATTTGATAACCGCGAATATGTCACTATCATCACCATACCGTCGTTTGAATCCATATGATAACATAACTCTCCCGTTACATTTAAATACTTTAATAAACGCAGATAGTTCCTCGTACATGAAAATTGATTCCAAAGATAGTATTCAAAAGCGACCTACAAATCTTCAACTTCCAGAATTCAATGATTATTTGATGTCATTGGCGGCGAATATTTGCAGTTCCGGAGGGGACAAGGCGAGTCGGCAATATTTATCTGCAGATAACGCACTGCTGAATAATGTAATTGATATGAAGTATGATAAGAAGATGTTAAATCATAAAGGAGGTTATTCATTTTCAAATGGGTCTGTTCAAGACACATTAAATAGATATAATGAGTTAAAAAGTACCGGTTCTCCCTTCACCATAATTGCCTGTGACGGCCAACGGAGAGACCGACACACTTTTTTCTCTGAAGATGGTTCTCTGGTTCTCCTCGATGTGCAACTTTATAAGAAAGCTCTAAAGGAAGCTGCATTGAAACGCAAAAACGCACAAGGTGAAAAGGAGGGCAACAAAGACGCTATTAAAGCAAAATCAACAAAAAAAGAAGGTTGCTATGACTCAAGGGCTATGAGAAGAGGTTCAAAGAAATACAAGAAAAAAGACCCTTGCAAGAAAAGAAAATCATGCAGCAGCGCGTCAGATTCAAATTTAGCCAAAAGCGCGAAGTCAGAAGCTCCATGCAAAAGTGCGTCAGATTCAATGGTAGCAAAATGTGCGTCAGAGCAAAAGAAATCCGACCCATGTAAGGCAGCTCAAACAGCACAGTCAAAAGATCCATGTAAGCCTGCTGACTCAAAATCTTCTTGTGGGTCCAAAAGCTCATCGGAGCTAAAGAAATCCGAAGCTAAGGTAACAAAGCCAAAAGACCCATGCAGGTCTGGTAAAGAGGCAAAGAAATCCGACCCTTGTAAAGCTGCTCAAACAACAAAGCCAAAAGATCCATGCAAGCCTGCTGACTCAAAGTCTAAGAGCCCGTCCACAACTTCTTGTGGATCCAAAAGCTCATCAGAGCCAAAAAAAGCCGATCCTTGTAAGGCAGCGCAAGCAACAAAGCCAAAAGACCCATGCAGATCTGCTAACAAAAGCTCGTCAGAGGCAAAGAAATCCGACCCTTGTAAAACAGCTCAAACAGCAAAGTCAAATGATCCCTGCAAACCTGCTGACTCAAAATCTTCTTGTGGGTCTAAAAGCTCGTCAGAGCTAAAAAAATCCGACCCTTGTAAATCAGTTCAAGCAGCAAAGTCAACAGATCCATGCAAGTCTGCTGATTCAAAGTCGAAAAGTGGGTCCAGTAGCCCTTGTGGATCCAAAAGCTCATCAGAGACAAAGAAATCCGACCCTTGTAAATCAGTTCAAGCAGCAAAGTCAACAGATCCATGCAAGTCTGCTGATTCAAAGTCGAAAAGTGGGTCCAGTAGCCCTTGTGGATCCAAAAGCTCATCAGAGACAAAGAAATCCGACCCTTGTAAATCAGTTCAAGCAGCAAAGTCAACAGATCCATGCAAGTCTGCTGATTCAAAGTCGAAAAGTGGGTCCAGTAGCCCTTGTGGATCCAAAAGCTCATCAGGGACAAAGAAATCCGACCCTTGTAAATCAGTTCAAGCAGCAAAGTCAACAGATCCATGCAAGTCTGCTGATTCAAAGTCGAAAAGTGGGTCCAGTAGCCCTTGTGGATCCAAAAGCTCATCAGGGACAAAGAAATCCGACCCTTGTAAATCAGTTCAAGCAGCAAAGTCAACAGATCCATGCAAGTCTGCTGATTCAAAGTCGAAAAGTGGGTCCAGTAGCCCTTGTGGATCCAAAAGCTCATCAGAGACAAAGAAATCCGACCCTTGTAAATCAGTTCAAGCAGCAAAGTCAACAGATCCATGCAAGTCTGCTGATTCAAAGTCGAAAAGTGGGTCCAGTAGCCCTTGTGGATCCAAAAGCTCATCAGAGCCAAAGAAATCCGATCCTTGTAAATCAGTTCAAGCAGCAAAGTCAAAAGATTCAAGTAAGTCTTCTGATTCAAAGTCGAAAAGTGAGGCCAAAAGCCCCTCCAGTTCTTCTGGTGTTTGTGGTTCCCATGGTCCAACGGATCAAAGGAAATCAAAGTCGAAAAGTGGGTACAGGACCCCGTCCAAGCCTTCTTGTGCATCCATTGGGTCCGGAAGCGCCTCCAAGTCTCCTTGTGGATCCAAGGGCTCATCAGAGCCAAAGAAATCCGACCCTGGTAAAAGTGCTCAAACAGCAAAGCCAAAAGATCCAAGTAAGTCTGCTGACTCAAAATCTTCTTCGTCTGGTTCAAAGGAAAAAAAGAAAAACCCATGCGCTTACCCATGTAAGAAAGCTCCAGCAGCAAAGCCATCAGATCCAAGCAAACCTGCTTCCTCAAAATCTCCTTGTGGGTCTAAAAGCTCATCGGAGTCAAAGAAATCCGACCCTTGTAAAGCAGCGCAAACAGCAAAGCCAACAGATCCATGCAAACCTGCGTCCAGAAGCCCCTCTCAGTCTTCTTGTGGATCCAAGGGCTCATCAGAGCCAAAAAAATCTGACCCCTGTAAAACAGCTCAAGCAGCAAAGCCAGCAGATCCATGCAAACCTGCGTCCAGCAGCCCCTCAAAGTCTTCTTGTGGATCGAAGGGCTCATCGGAGTCAAAGAAATCCGACCCTTGTAAGGCAGCGCAAACAGCAAAGCCAACAGATCCATGCAAACCTGCGTCCAGAAGCCCCTCTCAGTCTTCTTGTGGATCCAAGGGCTCATCAGAGCCAAAGAAATCCGACCCCTGTAAATCAGCTCAAGCAGCAAAGCCATCAGATCCATGCAAACCTGCTGACTCAAAATCTACTTGTGGATCCAAAAGCTCATCGTCAATATGTGAAGGTGAGTTCAAAAACCTAGAATCTAAGCTTCCTGCGATGTGTGGAACTGAAAAGCTATCGAAGCTTTCGCATTGTTTAACCAAAACGTTGTCGCAAATTGATTTACCTTTTGTATGCTATTCAATGAGTCCAAGCAGAAGACAACTTTTAAGCAGCTTCGATTGTTTTTAAGATCCACACTTTGCACTTAGCTTGAATTGAGATTTGTTAGACTCACCGATACTTTATCCACCAGGAAGCAAATCTTCTAAGGAATCAGGAGTCAAAGATCCTTGTGCAAAACCCCCCGAACCTTGCGTCAAAAAATGTAGCTCTAGTGCTTCTTCTTGTGCCAAAAGCAAGCCAAAAACATGTGATGATAACGCTCAGAAGGCCTGCGCGAGAGTGAAAATGGCATCCCCATGTGGTGATAATCAGAAACCATCATGCGACACCGAGTCTAAAGCGAAAAAGAAACTAAAATGCCAACCGCCTCGAGGAGATACTCGACCGCGATGCAAAAAAGGTTCTTCTCCCGGCGGTGGCGCTAGCACAGATTGCAAACCAAGTACTCCTGCAACACCATCAAAAAGTGGTTCTGCTCCCAAAGCAGCAAAACCTAGTACTCCTGCAAAACCATCAAAAAGTGCTTCTGCTACCAAAGCGGCAAAACCTAGTGCTCCTGCAACACCATCGAAAAGTGGTTCTACTACCAAAGCTTCAAAACCTCCTGAAAAACCAGCACAATGTGGAGCTAAATCTTGTGCTCCATCTCCAAAAGCTTCGAAAACAGATGTGACAAAGAAAAGTTATCATACACTTTCAATGTTGAATGTTATTTTTAGAAGAGACTATTCCACCAAAAAATGCAAAGGCAGGCCCAAAAGCCAACGTGAATGCCAACCTAAATCAGAACGGGCTAACGAATATCGAATGGAGACTTGTGAGAACTTCTCATGGGCGGACAATAAAAAGAATTTGAGGAAAAAGCGTTTTAAGGAGCCCAAGGACTGTTACCCCGAGGAAACTCTTGAATTCTGTCCAGACACGGCTTGCTACAAGGTCTATGCTGACGCCACCGGTAACAAGGGAAAAAGAGGAAAGAGGTCAAAAGGTTGGTGATCAATTTTGTCAATTAACTATTGAGTGTAGTAATGTCTCTGGAATATTTCTAAGGAAGCAAATAAAATGCAAAACAATTCAGTACTTGGTCCAGAATTACTTAATTTTAGCAATTCCATTCATCAACAAACTGTAAATTTTTCAACGAGTAGCACCAACAATGAAGTCAATGAAGAAGCTTTTATTGAATCGCCACACAAGGTCTGTACAAGGAGCTGTGATATACCTAAAGTGTCTGACAGTGGTAGGAGTCATCCATAAGTGGTTAATTGGCAAGTCCTTCTTCTAAAATTTGACTTCTTTATAGATGCCTTGATCTGTATAGACGCTGTTGCTTTAACCGATACCGATATCCATTTGTTTGAGACGGGCGCCAGAAACGCTCCAGAATTGACACTAGGAAATGAAGCTGCTGGAGTCGTTATGGAGGTCTCTTGGTTTTTCTTCGAACTTCGAAATTTTATTTTTTGAACATTTCCAGGTCGGCAGTAAGGTTAGCCATCTGAAGCCCGGTGATCATGTTGTCCTTGAATCAGGCATTCCATGCTTTCAGTGTGATCTTTGCAAAACGGGCCGTTATAATATTTGTCATAGTTTATCATTCCAGGGATTTCTCAAGAAACAATGCGTCCACCCAGCATCGTTTTGCCACAAAATAAGCGATAAAATGCCCTTGGAACAAGCAGCTTTAATCCCCCAACTGGCTCATGGCTGCTACGCTTGCCATCTAGCCGCCATCAAAATAAATTCCAATGTGGCCATCATTGGCTCCTGTGCCATGACTATCTGTACAGCTATCTGCGCAATGTCGATGGGTGCTGGAAACATATGTGTGATTTGCGGCAAGCCCGAAACTAAAGTTCTCATCGAACAGTATGTGACGAAGAAAGTTGACTGCTTCGATAGCAGAACCATCGAGAAGGGTATAGTTCGAACGATTCTGAAATCTTTGGAGACAATGCCGGACATTATAATCAATTGTTCAACCTGCACGAAAACCATGAATGCTGCTGTCATTGCGCTCAGTACCAGTGGTAGATGTATTGTAGCTGGATTCACTACTGAATGTGTAGCTTTCAATATCATGGATGCTCTGATGAAGGAGATTCAAATCATTCCCAGTTTTAGGTCGCGGAACATGTGAGTTTGCCTGAAATAATTACTTCCCTTTGAAAGTCTATGTATATTTGATAATTGACAGGTTTCCGATGGCAATTAAGCTCTTGGAATCTGGTCGGGCGCCACTAGATTGCTTAATCGGCAATTGTAGTCTTTGTCGATGGTGTGAAATGGATAGCGCTTTTAAGCTGGCTCTGTCGGCAAGCAATAATGGCCCAAGAAAGTCAATAATTAGGTGTAATTCATAAATTAATCGTTTGAAAAATAAATATATTATTCTAATAGTGCTGAAGAATTGTTTAGTTTTTTTTCTTTTTCATTTTTAAACTTACTTACTTGCTTACTTACTTACTTATGGTGGCGCTACAGTCCAGGGCGGACCACGACCTCATCCAACAAACGTTTCCAGCCAGCTCGGTCCCATTCTCCATTTATGCAGACAGGACCAGAAATCACTCGAAGTATTTTTCTCGTAGCAGCCCAAAGCGTTTTCATCGGATGTTGGGTGTTTTCATAAACTTCAGCCTAACTTAGGCCTAACTTAGATCTGTTCATAAACTCAGAAACTGCGTCGTACAAACGCAGATGAATTGCAGTAGGCATGTTCATAAACGTCGTAAATATCATCAGCGTCGGGCAGATTGTGCAGCCGTTTTACACTGACTGCAGACAGGAGACAGAAGAAGAGAACGCGGGAAATAAAAGCAAATAATTTGAAGTGCGAAAAATGTAATTTATGATTCATATTTACTTAATAAATTTCTGTTTTCAATTAAATTTATCTTTTTTAAATTTGTTTTTTGATTTTTGTCTGATGTTTATGAACATTCAGTGACTTACTTAAAATTGTACTAAAGCAGGCCTGCACGCGTTCTGCAGGTTTGGTGCGTTCATTTATGCAACAAAGCAGAAAGACGATTGTACTAACGCAGATTTCCGACGTTTATGAAAACACCCGTTGTCATGGTCCATGTCTCTGCACCTTACATTAGGACCGTGATGATGACGGTTTTGTAGAGTGTCACTTTAGTTGCTCGGGAGAGGACGACTTTACTACTCAATTGCCTTCTAAGTCCAAAGAAGCAGCAGCAGAGTGATTCTTCGTTTGATTTCAGCGCTGGTGTTGTTGCCTGAGTTGATATCGGATCCTAGGTAGATGAAGTCCTTAACTACCTCGAAGTTAGACCCATCTTCCTGGACTCCGTCTCAAGACTCAAACGCTCCACTGACATCACGCTGTGTTTTTCCAATTATGTAAATGTCGTTTGCGTATCCTAGTAGCTGGATGGACTTTTGAAAGATTGTGCCTCTGGTGTTAACGTTGGAGTTTTACACAAGCTTTTCTTCAAGAATGAATTTGAAGAGATCGCATGACAAGGACAACGCATCGCCTTGTCTAAAACCTTTTTTGACATCGAATGCGTCCGTTAGATTTTTCCCGACCATGATGGAACAGCGTGAGTTCGCCTTTGTCATCTTACACAGACGGACGAGTTTTTCTGGGATGTCAAAACTAGACATTGCTCTATATAATTGGTCTCTATAGACGCCGTCATACGCGGCCTTGAAATCGATGAGAAAATGGTAGGTATCGATTTGAAGTTCCTGGGTCTTCTCCAAGATCTGCCGTAGGGTGAATATTTGATCGATGGTGAAATTTCCGGGTCTGAAACCACACTGATAAGGACCTATCAGGTTGTTTACGAGGTGCTTCAAACGTTCACACAGCACGCCAGACAAGATCTTATTGGCGATGTTAAGGAGACATACCCATGTAGTTGGTGCAGTTCAGAGGATCTCCTTTCTTAAGGATCGGGCATACGATGCTGAGGTTCCATTCGTCGAGCATGCTTTCCTCCGACCGAATTTTGCAGATGAGCTGGTGAATGCTCCTAACCAAATCATCTGCAGCTGCTTTGTACAGTTCGGCGGCTAGCCCGCCTGCTCCAGCGGCTTTGTTCGACTTAAATTAAGATATCGCTACCTTCACTTCTTCAGTGTCGAGTGGGTGGAATTGTTGGCCTTCTGCACCCATATTGAATGGTTCTGTATTGCTGGCGGAGTTTTGCTCGTCATCGCCATTATACAGCTTAGAAAAGTGATCTTTCCATATCCTCAGCACTGACTGTGGTTCCACTACGATGTTCCCATGATGGTCTCTACAGGCTTCGGTTCGGGGTGTATAAGCCCTGGAGGTTTGTTTTACCTTTTTTTAAAACTTTCGAACCTCGTTCCTATTGTGACATCCCTCTATCTCCTCGATCGAATTAATGAAACACAAATTTATGTGTTCAAAAAAATATTTTTTGAATGGAGCGATGCTCTTTATTTCACGGATAATATTGAACTGAATACATTATTGAATATGAAATACCCAGATGCACTTCTGAAGGAAGTGTATCGTTCTTTATGTGTGGCGAATGCAAAATATCGATATCCATTAAACAAACAAGAGATCGATAAGATCGGTTACTACGAATAAAGAATACCCAGTTGCACTTCTGAAGGAATGTGCATCGTTCTTCGTGTGTGGTAAATGCAAAGTATCGATGTCCATTAAACAAACAAGAGATCGATAAGATCGGTTAATGAATATCGTCATCTTAGCATTTATGACAAAGCAAACGGATATTTAAAATTACATTTCATAATGACAAAGCAAACGGATATATAAAATTACATTTCATATTATATCAACAGGGTGGTGTGTTAACTATCGCGCGCTTCTCATGCTACCTTTTTTTCTTTCTGAGAAGTTTGTGCACCTCTATCCTTTTCTCTTATTTCACCTGAAAGGGAGAAGATAGGTATACCGATAGCTACATGTACACTTTTGCTAAAAGAATCAGCCTTAACGATAACAAACTCTAGGTGGCACAATTTACCAACGTGCGCAACTACAAAACTCATATGGATCTAATTAAAGTCCCAAGACATAGGACCAATTACGGAATGCATGAGCCCTTGACAAGGATGAGTAGGCTTTTGAATTATAATACGGATCTTATTGACTTTCATATTAATAAGAATAAATTAAAGATTATGCTGAAAACCAGTGTGGCACGCTCTTAAATGTTTTTGTTGTCTATTCATGTATTTTTTTTTTTATTATTTGTTTAAAAAATAAATAAAAAACTGACTCTTTTTTTATTTTTTTATTGTATTTTTTACGAACTTGACAAGTGTCTTCTACACGCGTATTTACTTTTTTCTTTGTTTTTTTTTTTTTTATATTTTTAAAATGTTTGACTTAAAATTTTTTTAATTTTTGATTTTAAAATTTTGCATTTTTATTTTTTTTTATTTTTGTAATTATTTTAATTTAAATTTAAATTTATTTTGTTTTTCCCGTTGTACCTGCTTGTATTAAGCAGTCCCAAACTCTTGTCTTCCTATTACCTATTCGTGCCGCCATCACTTTTTTTTTTATTATTTTATTTGTTTCAAATAATTTCAAATAAAGTGCCGATACGACTAGCAACCGTAATTGTAATCGTACTCGGTGAAAATGGACCCCAGCGCGTGCGGTATCTGGGGGGGAAAGAGGCGTGGGAATTAAAAAAAAAAAAAGCGCTCTAAAGATTTGTTATCTCACAGCAGACTTCATATTAGCTCCCTAGTAGGTGTCCTTACGGGACACTGTCTTATAGGCAGACACGCAATACGACTTGGCGTAGCCTCAAATGACTTCTGCAGGAGCTGTATGGACGAGGAAGAAGAGGAAACAGTCTCTCACCTTCTCTGCACTTGCCCTGTTCTTTCATTAAGGCGCAAAATTCATCTGGGAGAGTACTTTTATGATAATCCCAGTGAACTAGCTCAAAATGGTTCGACTAGTAAGAAGTAATTCTCTAGATTCATGTGGTATCACAATGGGCCTTTTCTTTTGGCCTAAGTGTGTGGATTCCGTATCCTAACCTAACCTAACCTCTCCTTTTCTGCTCGTAGAGCTCACGAGCTTCTTTTCGTTTTAAAACACACAAATAATTTACCTTCATCTGTTAGCTTTCGTTATATAAATTAATCAGAAATCTAATTTGCACATCCTAAAAAAACGACTCGACGACATCGACAAATCTGTCAAACATAAAGATTCAGAATCACTTCTCCAAATACATCATACAACACGTAAATAACCCAAGCCCACCCCTAGTCTTTCGACAGTAGACAGGATTGTTTAATGTTCCCAACTGTGACTCAACTCCATAGAACTTTCTGAGGAATTACTGATTAAAATTCTGAGAATTAATCTTCTTCATTGTCGTCATCGCGTCTTGTCGGTCGGTCGTGCGTCGCGTCGTCGTGCGTCGTCTTCACCATCAACAGTTTTCAGTCGAGTACATGGTATCGCATTGTTCTCACGTTTTTATCCTTACCCAAGAATGTCATCGCTTAAAGTTTAATTAAAGCCAACGATGCTTGATAGAGTCAACAATGGAGAAAATTTACTGTGTAAGCACTTTCCATTTTTTGCCTCTCGTTTCTTTGTTATTTTGTTTCTGTTCTGCGTTTGGCAGGTCAGGCACTTTGAACTCAATTAAACACACCTGAGATCGTTTTCTCTGCATCATCGTCCGTCGTCGCCTCTACCTTATCGTGACCTTTTTATTTTTGTTAAACCAGAGGATCGACCGTTTTAAAAGTAGGAGCACGAGCCACAAGTAGGAACTGGAACTAGCTGACTCATCGAGTTGGCAAACTTAATACCAACGTTACAAGAACTTGGCAAGAAGAAATGGAAGACTTTTCTATCCCTTAAAATCACTTGAACCAACTAGTTGGCTACTCTGGGCATTAGTATCAATGAAAATGGCTTTGGTGATAATAAATTGACTTTTACGTGAACTGGAACTGGAAGACGTCCTTGGCGGACTTGCTTTTTCGTTTGGCAAGTGGATACTTTGACGAATTAATCGATTTCAATTTTTCACCTGTCCAACATACTGTCCAAATAGGCTTTTTTTGTTATAAGATTGCCCCTCCCGGCTAAACGGGGTGCAATAGACCCCCCCTTCTATATAATTTTTTTCTTGTATTAATGCAACCTAAACACTCCAATTATCAAAAACATTGTTTTTGGATCTCTCTTTATAAACAACTAGCTGGTACCCGCGGCTTTGCCCGCGTGGTTTAGAAAAATCAACGATGAGCTGTGCAGGTATTCACAATAAAAAATATAGATTTTTGTTGCTAAAATGGTTGTTGTTGTTGTTATATACCCCAAACATAAAAAAATGCAAAAAAAAGTGTTCCTTAAATTATATACATATTTTATATTAAAGTAAACTTAGGTACTATGTTAATATGGTGTTTTACACGATATAAAATGTTTTTTTTTATTTAAGTGAAATAATGAAAAGATTCACCCGGGAACACGCAGCGCATACAGCAGTCCATGGGAGAAGCAAGGCTTTTCTAGGTTCTTCCCCGCTACTTTAAGTGTTTACCTTTCTCTTCCACAAATTGTCATAGCGAAACTAACTTTAATGGGGAACAGCACCCTTTTGAATTTGAATGATTAATTTTAAAAAAAATGGAATGGTTATATATTCACCAATTTCTACAATTCTATTGCAGCCCTAATAATGTTTCGCCCAAGTTGTATGACACGAAGTCTTGTACCTTTACCTAATCGAGGGGCATCTTAATTTTGACTATATTGCGCCGGCTAATTTCAATTGCAGCTTATGTGAGGGCACCTCCCCCTCTCTTTTCCTCCAACCACCCTCTTACCACTTCCCTTAAACACCCTTTTTTGCCTCATGACTTGCCAAAACCAAAAACTATGGGCGCGTGGGCGATGTACAGTATTTTAAACATTCATGTCCTTCTTAGTCGTCGTGGACGGACTGCTATTTATCAAATATATATTATAATAATCTTCATAAGTACTGTCTTTTATTACATAAGAAACTTCCTCACTTGGTGGCAGAAATGCGAAATCCCCCGCGACCAACTGCTATTTCCTCAGGGCAATCTAATTGGCTATCCGACCGAGAGGCATACATATGTGAGATATACATATGCCGCGATAGTTATAAAAAAGATAAGAACCAAGGGCGGCCGGCCGTTCGGTTTCTATTTCATCCTGAATCCTGCTCTGATTGTCTATGATTTGGATTTAATCCGAGATTTCTTCATCAAAGATTTCAAAAACTTCACCGGTCGAGGCATATTTCACAATAAAAGAGATCCGCTATCTAGGAACCAAGTCGCTCTAGAAAGACCTAAATGGAAGGAAATGAGATCGAACATTTCGCCCACTTTTACTTCGGGAAAGATGAAATATAGGAATATTTCTGACGATCTTGGCAGTGACTGAGCGTTTGATCGATACCTTCGATGGAATCGTTGAAAAGTTTTTGAAGTAAAGGGTATTGTAGGATGCTTCACGCTTCACGTTCAATGTGAGTTCCGCCAATGAGAGAGAAACTGGAACGTTATGAGTTTTTTCTGTCAATGTTTTTGTTAGCTTTTACAGATTGGATCCAAAAACTTCGCATGAAAGAGACTCCTGAACTTGTGGAAGCATTTTTCATGTGATTTGTCGGAGAAGCTGGGAGTATCTCGGGAAGAACAATAATAATTTTATGAATTTGCTGTTGGAGCTCCAAAACTTCGAAGCGAGTTTGTAAATTGAAGAGATCGCCGCCGCGCCACCGCCACCGCCAGGTCGTTTATCTTTTTCTTGGCCAGATTGGAACAACAATGGGCTTTGCATTGTATGAATTTGCAAACAATCAAGAATGAGGTAGTCTGTAGTGATTAAATGTCTTTAATAAGAAACCTTAAATACCTTGTCTTTCAAATTTGAAGCAACGACGTTCAATAAACGATAACTCAACCTCGAATCAGAAATTTTTGATTCCAAAATGAACTCCGCATGGATGTGATTCTAATTTATGCTATTCATCACGCTTTTGAAAACCATCCAGATCCAGCAAATTTTGATCTTGGACGGTTTAGTCCCGGGGAAATCCAAAAATGTCATCCAGCTGGCTGTCTTTTGGTGGAGGGCCAAGGTATTGTTTTGGAATGAGATTTAACAGACTTCCTTGGGGCTTGCTATTCTTGAAAGGAGTTTTAGACATGCGATAAGCCACCTTCTGCCCTAGTTATGAACCCAGCTAATGTACCGCTATCCACAGTTGGTGAAATGTATGTTAAAGTGGAACGTACAAACATATTTAGAAATCAGAAAATTCAGTTAGTATTAAATATTGAAAAATATAATATATGTAAATAAAATTAACATAGGTAAATTAAAGACTTGTGGTTTGATTATTTTTCCTTGGAATTGGAATTGGAATAGAATTATTTCAGATTAAAAAACCTGTCATTTACAAATCATAGACAAAAAATGTCAAGTATAAGATTTTGTTTTTGTTTTTTTTTTTCGATAAAAAACAATATTTGACGAAAATATTTGAAATAATTTTCATAAAAAATTGAGTATTCGTATATTGATATATTTTACTAAAGTGGAAAACGCATTATTCTAACATTTGCACCATTTGTGACCTGAAAAATATACATTTTTTTGTTATAAACCTTCTACACTTATTCCCCTTTGGTTTAGAAAAAAAATTTAGAAAATCGGTCAACCGGTTGTCAACTGAAAAGATAACAGGAATTTAACGAATTAGTCTTTTATATATATAGATATAAAAATTGTTTAAACAATATAAGCAATTATTTCCCCCAAATGATTTGTTTCAGACTTTAAACAATATAAAAAACAAAAAATTTGGATTTTTTTTTTTCAAAATCCGAGCTGTTTCTGAGGACTTTCTGAAAAAAAGCTCCCTTGACTCCACTACAAGGAAAGTGTTGAAAACATTCCAAAATGTTTTGCTTTGTTTCGTCAGGAATAAGAGTAAGACGGTTCTGATGTTGAATGAAAGATTACGTGAAATATTGTACCCGAATTGAAACAGACACTCGCTGTTATCTAAACTGTTGATGAAGTCAAATCAAGGGCAATTGTTCTTATATTCAGTGAATTTGATGGTGAATTTTAGGGATCCCTTCAATTGACTTTAATTGAGAGCTAATTTTAAACAAACTCGATTTTTTTGTCAATTCAATCAATTTTGTGGAGAGCGCACGCAACCTCCATTAAATATCTGATTGAATTTATAACCGCTAGCAAATAATTACCTAATTGACCGAAAAATAACTTTGAAGCCACACACATTTATGGGTAAACACCACATTGACAGCAAACTTTTGCTTCCATCTCTCAATATCGCTGATACCATAACCGGAAGCATATAATATCGATAATAATGTGCAAATGTCCCACTGACATAATCATTTGATATATGTGTACTTAACCCAAAGAGACTTGGGGAAGAGAGAGAGAGAGAGAGAGAGAGAGAGAGAGAGAGAGAGAGAGAATTGATTAGCATCAAATCGGATATTGTTTATCTACAGCTACACATTCGGCTATCTCTTAAGACTGGGTTTCCTTTTTTCTTGAACTCCGAGCTCGTGTAAAAGCATGCAAGAGTGTTAGTGAATATTTCCCTTTCTTTTTTTTTATTTCCGTCTCACATAGCCAGTTGAAAATTGAAATTTCTAGTTTTCTAGTTTTTGTTTTTTTCTGTTCTCACCAGTGTTGCCGGATAAAAATATTTGAAGGTAGTACCGAAGCAAAAAAAGGGGAGTATTTTCGACAAAATAGTAGTACCGTTTTTTTTTTTTCAAAAATTAGTGTCTGCACACATATTTTTTTAACTTTATTTTTAAAACAAAGCAAAGCAAAAATCTTAAAGAGAAAGAAATATTATTTCCTATAGGCTTTCAAAAGTTGTTTTGAAGGATTCCATTTGCAGCAATCGACTCCATTTACCAGTTGATTGCATTTAATGTATGAACCTCTAGTCTGTTTCGATTTTTGTCTTTAATTAGAAACAGTTGGGAAAAAACTCGTTCTGTTCTGTTCGTTGTCAGAGGGAAAAGTGTTTTATTCAGATAATTTTTAAGAGAAAATATTCCTGCCCAAAATTCTTCAATATCTATATCTATAGAGAATTAGAGTAGAGACCATGGCTTGGCTAAGAAGTGTTCGCAACTCCATGTCAAGCTCTTCAATTTGATTTGCAATAATCAAATCAGGAATGCAATTATTGTTGTTGAGCCTTCTGCCAGGTTTAAAGGCTCGATTCTTGAATAGATTTCAAAGTTTCAGATTTCAGAGTTTTATAGTATTCGTAACAACACCTTTAAATATTATTACTTCATTCATTTGCATTTTATTAGTTTTGGTAAGGAGTTCAGAGTTTTGTAAAAAGTTTTTATGTGTGACAAATATTTGTGAAGTCCGACGGATTGGGATTGACACTTTGTATTTAGTTTAGTTGTTAACTAAAGTACATAAGCTAAAAACAACAAATATATCTAATTTTGTCGTGTCGTTTAGATCTTCTTGAATCTTGTGAACAAGATCTAAGTTACTGTCAAGATTCAAAAGAAACTCCAAAAAGTAATTTAATAACGCAGGCTCTAGTGTTCTTGAAACAACCTGCTTAAGAGTGAGCCACCTAGTAAAAGATGTTTTAAGAATCTTATGTTTAAGTACAGGTGTTTTTTTTGGCAAATCTATCCGCAGTGCAGTAGGTTTTACCAAAAAAACACATCTGCAGTTGTTAAATTTTTGTATTTAGAAGTTGGTCGCTGCTATCATTTTAAAGACGATTATTGAATTTTTTTAAATTCTATCCGTAGTATGATTCTACTTCTACTTTAATAGGCAGTATCGTGTTGTATTTGTAATACATGTAGTCTACTACTGCTGATACGGATAGCTTTGCCAAAGAAACACACCTTTTATTAAAATATTATATGAAATAAATAACGAACGGCGAATGGCAATGGGGTGTGGTCTGTTATTTCAAACAACGAAGAACAAAACAAGGAAAACAAGAATGAGGAAAATTTCCTTTTCGAAGACAGTTTTGGAGGTAAAAGTGCTTACAAATTTGCAATAAATTTAAAGTGAATTGAATTTATGTAAGTTGACATTACACTTTTACTAGAAGTGTAAGATATTTTAGGTCTTTTTAAAAATAGGAGTACGAATATGAAAGGAGGAGTACGGGAGTACGGTGGTGCTGAAAGGAGTACAATACTCCGAAGGGAGTACTTTCGGCAACACTGGTTCTCACTCAGAATTCAGTGAGCGATATGTAAGAAATGAGTTTCGCTTACGAAGGTCCACAAAATAGGGATGAAAAAAAGAGGTATTTTCGCATGTATCCAGTGTTGCCGGACAAAAATATTAAAAGGTAGTACTGAAGCAAAAAAAGGGGAGTATTTTCGATAAAATAGTAGCACCGACTTTTTTTACTTGCGACTTATTAAATATAGATATGGCAAGTTTTGGATTCGTAAAAAAAAAGTTGAGATTTTGATCAAATATGACATTATCATGACAGAGAAGTCGAAAAAAGTGGGTCCGGTGATTCCGTCCGTCTGTCTGTCTGTAAACGCACCTACAGCCTCAACGACTGGTCCAATTGACTTCAACCTTGAAAATTAGAGGTTTGAACGAATGCGCTTGGGTCAGTTTTTTTTTATTTTTTTTTAAAGATCAAAATTTAGGGTAATCACCACCATACAATTTTTTTGGCCAAAAACCAAAAGTTTCAATTTTCTCAAAAACGGCTCCTACGATTTTTTTAAACTTCCTAAAACTTTTTTTTTCAAAACACTCACGTATTTTATATAAAAAAAATATATTTTTGTATTGCTCCAAAACGGTGCCTTTCATAAAACCGTTTTTTTTTGTTGTAATATTTTCTCAAAAAATAAAAGTTCGATCAACGTATTTTTTTCTGAAAGTACGTATATTATACTGCTTAAATAATATTTGGTATTTTGAAAAAATATTTGTAAGCTTTTTTTCAATATAAAAAGTCCAATTTACTTATAAAATACTAGCCGACCTGCGGGACGTTGTACCCGCATTCCATTTTTTTTTTGAGCTATGTAGTCACGGCATGAAAAAACATTTTGGACAGAAAAAAACCGTCAATCGTCGAATGATATCAAAAGAAAGGTCCACTCGAACTCTATTCGTCGAAATGGGCTTACAGTTTTTCGAATCCTTGGTAGCCGAGATATTTGCAAAAATGTTAAATGTGAGCCTTTAAATAGTGTATCAGTAAATATTATTTACTCGTATTTATATGATGGGATTTCAATTAGCTAAGGAAAAAAAGTAATAAAAATGGTTTTGGGATCACAAGGATAACATTGCAGATTAGTTTGGTTTTCAATGATGGATAGAGGGCGCACAGACCTTGGTTTTCTTAACAGGGTATAATTGTTGATTAAACATATGGAATATATGTATTAGGAAGTTCTAACTCCTTGCAGCTAAAAATTGAAGTGTTGCTTACTATCCAATTGGCAATCACCGAACCGAGCATATGCTCATGAGTTGGTAAACAAGGATAAAATTGGCCATCGTTGGATGCCCGCCGACTGAAAGTGAGTGAGTTAGCATAGACAAAGTAGGCATATCAAAATGTGGAGTACACCTTATACTTAACAAAAATTTCTGAATGAGAAAGCTGTGCGTAAGGTGGGTGCTGCGATAGCTGACAATGACACTTACACAGCGTGGGAAGAATATTTCAAAGTTTGCCTATGTCTCATAGAAATAAAGCCGAGCATATGCGTCATTTCATAACCATTTTCGAAATATGCGTCCTTCACTTCACACATGAGACAAAATAACAGCTGAAACGATGGACTAAATGGGTCAAATCGGCTCTAAAGATAAGAAAGAAATTTGCAACACATCTCACACTTGCGAAATTCCCTTTTCGAAGACAGTTTTGAATGCAAAAGTTCTGAGAAATTTGCAATATATTTAAAGTGAATTGATTTTATTTAGGTAGACATTACACTTTTACTAGATGTGTAAAATAGGAGTACGAATGTGAAAGGAGGAGTACGGGAGTACGGTGGTGCTGAAAGGAGTACAATACTCCGAAGGGAGTACTTTCGGCAACACTGCATGTATCTATTTACTATGTGGAATTGTAAACTGTGGTGTGGACCTGGACATTCACAAAAATTCATCTACATTCAATATACGTATTGTTATGTGCACTTAGAGTAGGAGTAGCATTCATGAATTGTTGTTTTTCTTTTTTCTTCGCAAATTTTGTAATTTGGGAATATGATGGTCTTGCTTTTGAGGTTTGATGACAATTGTGTTCGAATTGTTTCTTTTTTTGGATTCCTGACGACTGATTTTAATTTTTCTTTGGTTTCATCTTTATATTTATCTATAAGAAGACGTATGGGTATAGGTACTTTTTGACAAGCTATGAAAAATTAAAAAAAGTTCAAGACGACATTTTGATAAAACACGATTTTACGGTGATAGAAAAATCAAAAAAGTGATTTCCTCAATTCTGTCTTCCTTGGGTATTTAGGCAAAAGTTACCCGGTTGTCTTCAACTACGATTGTTTTTTAGCCGATTTGGGTCACGGTTGGGAGATTATTTTTTTTTTTTTTGTAAATAAGCAAAAAATTACTCAAACTATAACATTTTTTTTATTATTCCCAAGTGCATTGGGGTTTATGTTTTCAAGGTTTCAAGGAATATAATATAATACATATAATAAAATTTATTTTTCAAAACATACCTACGAAAGTAATAATATTCGTCGGCAAAAAACAAAAAACAAATGGCGTTTTTCTTTTTCATCCCGAGCAGATTAGATCAGATCACGGATGTGTACAAAAAAAAAATCTGTTTCTTTTTTACCTCCGATACATCGGAGCTAAGAATTTTCATGCTCTGAGCTAAATCTATTTGCTCAGGATAAATCGACCGAGCAAATAGAGCAGATAGCTGAGCGAAGACAACTTCACTTGTTTTTTCGGATTTTACAGACAAAAACAAACATATAATTAAAAATGGATTCCCAAGACAGTCGCGCGTCTATTGTAGGTGAAAAAAAATTGTTAAAATAATAATAAGTAAAAAATTACATTTCAGTGCTCAGGTTTGTTTCTTTATTAAATCGGAGGACATTGAATATGATCTGCTCAGAGCTTCGCTTTGACACATCCGTGATCTGATCTAATCTGCTCAGAGGTAAAAAAGAAAAACGCCCAAAGAAAACCCTTTTCATAATCCTAAGAAATGGCACACACCACCACGAAAAAAAATCGTTTCCTCATTGCGTAACAGGTTTGTTCTTCTTCTAAAAGGATATTACGATCCCACCAGCTCCAGCATAAAGAAACGAGAGGAAAAAAATGTCATTGCTACAAAAAAAAAACAGAAGCAAAACAAAAAAACAAAAAAGAAACAAAACCCTTTACATAATCCTAAGAAATGGCCATAGCTGGGCAACGTTAATCAAAAAGTTAACTTCGTTAATCGCTAATCCGTTAATTAAAAATTTAACTTCGTTAACAGTTAAAACGTTAAATTTTAGAAAAATTAACGCAAGTTAACGTTAATCGTTAATCCGTTAACACGCCATAAAATTTTATTTTCTAATAAAAATTGGTAGTTGGAAACAAGAAAAGACAAGTAAATTTTTGTTTTTAATATAGTAAATTATATTTTATAAGAGTTTAAGTGTTAAAACAACAATTTATTCAGTCATGTATATGAATGTGACTGTTCCCCTTCATATTTTGTACTCTCTATTTCTAATTCGGATAAGAAATCTAGTACTTACGGATTGACAAATCCGCATTCGGATTTTTCGTACCTGGCAATCCGTTTCCGAAAGCCATTAGCGTTCGAAAACGGAAATTTTCTTTCTACACCAAGAGAGGTAACGGATTGCAATTCGAATGCCGTTTTTAAGGGACACAAAAGGAAAATTGTGTTTAGTTGTGTGAAATAGATAAAATGTAAGTAAGGAAATAATAATTTTATTCAAAATTTAAGCAAATAAATTTCACTACAGGGAATCTTCAGCCAAAAATGTGCTCATCCCGATCTGACCAAGGGACGTTTGAACGCCGCGGACGCGAGAAACACTTCCAACAATTTGGGACAGGCTGTCGCCATCTTTTAATGCAGAAGGACCACCAATGAGAGACGGTGTTCTTCTCTATTTTCTTCATCCATTCATAGAGCAACCGAGGCTATTTTATTAAGTTTTTATTGGGTTATGTATTTTTTCTTTAAAATTAATTTGAACATTCTTCCCTTGTTTGTGTTTTGTTTTGTTTTGATTTTTTTTTTTTGAAAAATCTAATAAGAATTACTTCGAGACTCAGTAAATCTAATAAGAAATACTTCGAGACTCCGCAAATCTATTCTATAAATAGAAATAGTACTAGATGATTTTTTTATTCGATTCGAACTTTTTACAGAGTACGAATTGATAAACGAATCGAATATCAGATTCGAATCGGATTGGCTTTCGAAACGCATTACAGAGTAGGGCCCCAGCATGTTGAAATTCTCGTCGGAAAGCGAGGCTCTTTTCGGCTGAAGTATATCCTTGCCCGTGGAGAGGAGACGTTCAACAGCAGCGCTTAAGGCAGTATTGTATTGGAGAAACAGATTTGTCAATACTTGTTCCCCGAGGAATGCCGCTTCATTTAACGAGTCTTTTGACTTCAAATCTAGAATCTAGCCACGTTTTTACGAGACTTTGAGCTTTGCTTCTTAATGATTTGTCGTTCTTAGGTTTTTCTGAAGATTGAGTAACAGAGTTGAAAAAGTCATCCTCATCATCGTCGTTGTTACTCGCGTTGCTGCCTCCGCCACTTACACTCTCTACGTCCTTTGACTGACGACCAGTAGATTTTTAATGTAGACATTCTAAGCTTTCATTTGATACCCCATTTGCCCACTCACCCGATGAGGTAGGGCGACACCAAAAATACCGTTTTTAAGATGGGCGGACAAAGGGAAAGGCCCGGGTTATTTCTGTCCGACCATATGATTTGGTATCTTCGACAAAATGTCTATTGACTTCTACTTACTTTTTCCAATTTCCCCATGGTATAAGCTGACACCAAAAAACGCAACCGGAAGTGCAATTTAGCCACCAAAGGCCCAGGAAAAGTCTGTCCGACCACTGGTTTTGAAAATTTCATGTCATTTACCATTAGATGGTGGCTAGATTTTCCACTCTGCTGATGAGGTAGGTAATCTTACGGTCGCATCCCCGACTACAATAATCTAATTTGAATGTGTATCTGTATGGTATTTGTGTTCGATTAACGATTAACGGATTTTGGGAAATGTAACGATCGTTAACATTTTTTTGAAGTTAACTGAAAAGTTAATCCGTTAATGGGAATGTTAACTTCGTTAATTAACGATTAACGGATTAACGAAAAAATGCCCGTTAATGCCCAGCTATGGAAATGGCACACACCACCACGAAAAAAAGATCGTTTCCTCATTGCGTAACAGGTATTTTACTTCTCAAGTCATTGCACTTGACTCATTTTCAAAAAATACGCGCATTCACATATTCGAAATGATTGCATGCAAATATGACAAATGTAGGCAGGTATCCAAAACAACGTTTTCATCAAATACCTACAAAGTACATAGTAAGTGATCACAATTATTGCCTATCTATATGTCTGCATATCATAAACATTCCAGAAGTATAAGAAAAAATGATTTTTCATTCTCAAACGAACTCTATGAGAACTGAGAACGTTTGGTATGAAGAATTTTTTCACTATCCTATGAAAAAAAAACGAAGGAGAAGAGAATGAAATATAAAACAACGCCACCTAGTTCAATTCGTTTGAACTGAGTACCTTAGTATGTGTGAGCAAACGCGATTTTTCTTGTAAAAATCTAAAAAAAATTACCCATTTTCGAATATTAATATAAAATAAACGGGTTATCGTAAAATTATTTTAGTTTCTGATTTCTGTATAAAAAATATGAAAAAAAATAAAAAAAAATATTTGAAAATATTTTTTGCTGTATTCTCCTCATAATTGATAAACAAATATTGACTTTTTTAAATGCATTTTTAAATATGTTTTAATTTTTTTCTTTTTTTTCTAAAAACGTTACTGAGTCGAAGAGATATTCAATTTTCATAAAAAAATACTTTTGTTGTGAATCAAACTAAATGGGGCTGGAATCTTGTTCACCGCAGAATATTCTAAGAAAAACATGATTTTTTTCACTTTGCACTCCAAAAAAATTTAGTAAAATAATTTATAAAAAAATTAAAAAATTAATGTGATATTTATGTATATTTCGAAAATATAAAAAAAATATTTTCAATTTCTTATAAATCCAAATAAATCACACCTACTTTTGCTAAATTTTCCCCATTTTTCGTGTTTTTGTTAATTTTTTTACGCAACTGGGCAAAATATTTAAAAAAAAGCCATGTCACTGAGTTGTGAGACATTTTAAATATAGACAAAAAATATAAAAAGAATAAAAAATGAATTTTTAAGGCAACAAAACTTTTCCACCGCAAACTTCTCCAAAAATTTCATAATTTTTCGTTATGCATGACCCTTTTGGGATGAAATACATTTTTAATATTTTTTTAGCTAAATAACTTCTTAGCTTATTAAATTTATAATCTATACTCGTTTATTTCATTCAAATATTCGGAATATTTTGGGAGCTACACAGTTTTACGCAAAAGACCAACGAAATTTTCAATGGGAAACCTAGCTTCAATTCTTGTATAAGTGAAGCCACAAAAACATATTGCAATTTGTGTCAATTGGAAACGTGACACATCATTGTGTAGTGTACGAAACGTTTGTTATTGGCATGTCCTGACGTCCTGAGGCAAATGTGACACCACTACAGGAATAAATTGTTATGTAGTGATTTATAAAGCTACCAAGATGATTGTTTTATTTTTATGTTTTGCGTCAGGATACACAACGTTATGTAGAATCGTGACGAGGGAGATAATAATTATTGTATGATAGATTGAAATTTATTTGAAAGGAGCGCAGTAGATAGCGCTGAATTGTGTGCTTTTGAAGATTCACATGTAGAAAAGTAGTTCTTACTTACTTAAGGTGGCGCTATAGTCCGTTGTGAACTTGGGCCTCCATCAACAGTCTCCGCCAGCCAGCTCGGTCCCTAGCTATACTCTGTCCGATAAAAATTGGCAGTACAGGGAATATAGGGATATCTGCATCTCGTTCGAACTCTTTTCCTACCCATAAGTACTTTTCTCAAAAAAGCTCTTACAGGGTTGCCGTAATGCACATTTTGTATTCGAAAAGCTAAATGAAATAACTGCAGGGTTGCCATTCTTTTTTTTATTATGTATGAAAATGAAATAAAATTTATCTTTTTCCACACCACCAAGAGGTAAGATAAAAGGCGCGTTTTTGAAGGGTATCCCCAGTAGGCCTAATCCCTTTTTAATAAATAACAAACAAAAAATAAAAATTTATTCATGAATATCAAGATAACAAAAAAATAAAATAAACAAGCATAACAAAAATTAAAAACAATTCATGTTTCATAATAATTACATACATAAAAGACTTGTTTTGACTTGCCACGAATCCTTTCACTTGAGCCCAAACCAATTCTATTGGATTAAGCTAACAGTGGTAAGGAGGCAAGCGAAGCACTTTGTGTCCTGCAGCTTGGGCCATATCGTCAACGACGTAGGTTTCATTCTTGTTTTTATGGTGCTTTACGATGCTCAACAACTCTGCCTTAACCATATCATCCTCGAAAGAAATGTCGTTTGATCGGAGCCAAATCTTTATGTCGTTTTTTTTGTTTCTGTAGTCGGAGCTTTGTTTTTCTTTCGTGAATGATATGATACGTTATCCAGGACAATAACTGAGTTGGGATCCAGGTACGTAAGTGTTTTCTTGAACCAATTTTCATATACGTCGGCGTTCATATCTTCGTGATAATCCCCACTGCTTTCAGAAACGAAACATAGGAGTCCGCCGTCTACGAAACCTGTTGAGCTTCCTATGTGCGTTATTATCAGCCTCTTACCTTTTCCCGATGGTGAACGCAAACCTGTTGATAAACCCTCCGTGAACGCTTGCCGAGGTGTTAATATGAACGGATCTTGCCAAACTTTATCTTTTGTGTGCCCTTCGTTTAGCCAAGTTTCATTAGTGTAATAGATTTTGCGGCTTTGATTTTTATAAGTGCATTTTAACTGATTTGCAAAACTTTAAAAGCAATGCAAAAGTCAAACACAACTCGATAACACTCATCGTTAAGAAAGCTCTCAAAGCAAAAGCTCCTCAACATTGAAAAAGTAAGAAAAAATACGAAGTGAGTTTCGAAATAGAAAAAGGCAACTCTGAATATGTGTGATGCAATGAGGGTTGAAAATCAGCAGAGAACGATCAGTGCATGCTCAAGTGTGTGCCAGGCAGGTAGCTGTGGGTTCTACGTCGGATGCCATAAAAAATTCATGGGTGTTTTATAATTTTTTTTAAAGGAGCTCTCCCATAAGGCCTGTACTGCCAATTTTTATCGGACAGAGTATAGCTGTTTGCACTCCAAGTTGATTGAGGCCCTCTTCTACTTGTGTCCGCCACTTAATTCGCGGTCTTCCTCTACCTCTACGCCCCTCGGGAATAGTGTCGAAGGCATTTCGGGCCGGAGCATTGGTGTCAATCCGCTCTAAATTACCGAGCAATCTGAGTCTCCGGACCTCGACCCTTCTGGCTAGGTCCACGTCGTTATTCAACCCGTAAAGTTCACTGTTGTATCTTCTTCTTTATTCCCCATCAATGCACACGGGGCCAAAGATGACCCGAAGAACTTTCCTCTCGAAACATCCTAAGGCACATTCATCCGATTTTGTCAAGGTCCATGCTTCTGCACCATACAACAGGACTGTGATGATGAGGGTGTTATACCGTTTTACCTTAGTTGCTCGAGAGAGGGCTTTTCCACTCAATTGCTTTCTGAGCCCAAAGAAACAGCGATCAGCAAGAATTATTCTCCTTCTGATCTCGGCACTGGTGTTGTTGCCCGTGTTAATAATGGAGCCTAGGTAGACAAACTTCTCTTGTACCTCAAAATTGTATGCGTCTATTGTGACGTTCTGTCCGTGTCGGTGTTGGGTGTCCTTCTTTGAAGACAGCCCTCGAAGACATCGAAATATTCCGTAAGCTCGCTGCCAACCTTGTTGGAGCAATGGAGCAGCGTGAGTTCTCCATCGTCATTCTGCACAAGCGTAAGAGCTTGGCAGGGATGCCAAAACTAGACATTATTATTATTATTATTATTAAAAGCTTTATTTGCAATAGTTTTAAATACAACATAACAGTTAGTTTAAATTATTTGTTAACATTCATGAATAGTAGCATTTCTGTCAAGATAAGTACTTTACAATTTTTAACAATTTTTAAGATTCAACAATTATAGTTAAGATCATAGTTTATACATATATAGATAAAAATGTTAATTATTAATTAATAAAAGATTTTTAGGTTCCAGCATAAGCCTCCCCCAAAGCTGCACATACATCTCTATTTTTTGCGTCGCTGTACCAATGTTGATTGAATTGTCTAAGATCATCGGCCCATCTTCGCTTTGGTGTCGTCCTCTTGGTCGTTTTGTGTTGGAAGGCATCCATTTTGTTACCAACTTCGTCCACCTTCGGTCTTCCATTCTTGATATGTGTCCAGCCCAGTTCCATTTTAATCGTTTTGTTCTTTGAATAACGTCAATAATATTTGTAGTTTTTCTGATATGTTCGTTTCTTATTCTTTGGACTTGTCTGATATTAAGTAGTTTTCGCTCAATTTTTGTCTGACAGATTCTTAGCATTTCATGGGAGTTTGTTGTCAGCCCGAGTAATTCTAATTCTCATTGTTGGTAAAATCGTTGAGTTAAGAATGTATTTTTTCATGTCATTGCTAAGGTTTGAGTCCAATATTTGTTTTACATTCCAGAATTGCTTCCAGCTATTTTCTATTCTCCGTTTGATTTCCTTTTATTCCTGATTTATAAACGACTTAAGTTGGCCAAGATATATCAGATCGTCAACGTAATCATTTTTTTTGTCCAAAAGTAAAACATCCTTTTTTATATGATTTGTCATTAATTTAGTTTTTGTATATGACCGAGAGATCGTTGGTCATAGATTGGATTTCGTCTGGTGAATGGGACAAAAGAACCACATCGTCTGCAAATCTTAAGTTGTTGAGTTTTTCACCCAGATATCAAGTCCATATTTTTCCCTAGACATAGCCTTATACAAATCGTCTTTATAGATTCTGTCATACGCGGCCTTTAAATCGATGAAAAGGTGGTGGGTATCGATTTGGAGTTTATAGGTTTTTTCCAGGATCTGCCGCAAAGTGAACATTTGGTCAAGGGTTGACTTACCTGGTCTGAAGCCACATTGATTAGGACCAATCAGATTGTTGACGAAAGGTTTCAGACGTTCACATATTATTACGGCAGAGAGGATCTTGTAAGCGATGTTCAGTAGGCTGATTCCTCTGTAGTATGCGCAGTTTAGAGGATCTCCCTTCTTCAGGATCGGGCAAACGATGATGAGGTTCCATTCATTGGGTATGCATTCTTCCTACCATATCTTACAGATGATTTGGTGCATGCTGCTATCTTGATCGTCGCTAGACCATCTGCTCCACAACATTACGCCCCGTAGTCCAAGCGACTAAAATTGTTTGCTGAATATATTTTAAGTGTGCTGAATTATACCAAACAAACCAAGAATTCAAAGACGATGTTCACATTGGACTATTTCCGCCGACTTCTTTTGAAGTAAGGCCAATCTGTCGTGTTCAAACACAAAAGTAGTGTGAACGCTCCAGACTCACTTTGACGTGTTATAGTTGTCATAAATTGACAATAGGCCAGTTCCACCTAACAACATTTCACTGATGTGGCTTTTCATAGAACAAAGAAGAATTGCTACTGAAATTCAATGTTTTTTGGCGTGTAAAAAAATCTGCAAAAACGAATCAATCCCTGTTTTGAATGTCTTTGTTGTCTGAGAAAACTCAGAAATGTCAAACACGTAGTATATATATGTAAAATCCGTGTATAATCATGTGTAAATCCGTCTCCTAAAAGAGATTCATGAAAAATCAATCCTTCGAGAAAAAATTCAATTTCTTTGTGAAAGATCACTGATCAATTCTTGGGTTGTAAGAAAAGCCACATGAGATCTCAATGTCATTTTGACTGAGGTAAAATCATTTGGTGGAACATAATTCTCAATTCTCATTGAGATAAAATAGTTACCTTACAAATTGTTATTGTACATATGTCAGTCACGTCGAAATAGCTGACAGTGGCGATTCCTGGTCAAGTTTTGTGGGTTAGCTATATCATCGTTCTTCGGAAAAGTTTAAAATACAACTAAAAAAAATTATGCCATAAGACTTCTTTAAAAGTTGTTTTTTTATTTTTTTTTTATTCCATGGAGAGGTTTTCCTTCAATTATTTTTTTATGAATACAATTTTTCTAGAATGTCCTAAAATTAATCTGGGTATGTAGTATTGAAAAAAAACAAACAATTTTTTTTAAATCTTAAAAATTTTAAATGTTTTTTGAAAACAAAATATTATTTGAGCAATTTATATATATGTAGGGTAAAGGTGTCAACAGTGGATCACTTTTTATTTCTTGGGCTGTTAAGCTCGCATTTATCATAGTAACCATGAAAATTTGTTTCCAGAGCTTTTTCAATATATTTTCTTTAGTTTGAGCACAAAATTTCAAAACCTTTTAATTTGGAAAAAATTTTAAAAAATGTTTTTAAAATATCTTACCACATGATTCACTGTGTACTCTGGGTGTACACAGTGAATCAGTGACTGGTACACAGTGAATCAGTGGCTGGTACACAGTGAATCAGGGATTTAAAAACAGTCTTTAATTCATTAATTAAGTATTAATTTATTAATATTTATTTTTATATTTATTATTCATGTTTTATTTAAAGATAAGAAACTAAACAAAAATAAATACTCTCCATTTATAACAAAAAAAATTAAAACGTTATTAGCTTAAAATAAAGAAAAAAATTAAAGAAAAAAACAATCCAGTTGATTACAATGGATAGCTTTCTGGTGCGAAATTCATGTTAGAAAAATCAACAGAAAATAAAAAATTTGAATTTTTGAGTCTTGATTCAGTGATTCACTGTGTACCTTTTTCAATTGATCCACTGTGTACCATGTTGCCATTTTAACAAAAACACATTAAAATTATGTATAATATTTCACATAAGTTAACAAGTTGACACAAATTATTAAGTCTATGTAAGCAGAACTACAAATATTATACTCAAATGAAGTTACGATGCACTGTTATTTAATAGGTAAGGTTAGGTTACAGTGGCTGCGGATTCAGAATCCACACACTTAGGCCAAAAGAAAAGGCCCATTGTGATACCACATGAATCTAGAGAATTACTTCTTACTAGTCGAACCATTTTGAGCTTTTTATAAAGCGAAGAAGATATTTGATATCCTTATTAGCTAGTTCACTGGGGTTATCATAAAAGTACTCTCCCAGATGAAGTTTGCGTCTTAGTGAAAGAGCAGGGCAAGTGCAGAGAAGGTGAGAGACTGTTTCCTCTTCTTCCTCATCCATACAGCTCCTGCAGAAGTCATTTGAGGCTACACCAAGTTGTATTGCGTGTCTGCCTATAAGACAGTGTCCCGTAAGGACACCTATCAGGGAGCTAATATGAAGTCTGCTTTGAGATAACAAGTCTTTAGAGCGCTTTAAGTCCAGTGAAGGCCATATGAGTTTCGTAGCTGCGCACGTTGGTAAATTGTGCCACCTAGAGTTTGTTATCGTTAAGGCTGTTTCTTTTAGCAAAAGTTTACATGTAGCTATCGGTATACCTATATTTTCCCTTTCTGGTGAAATAGGTATGACGGTTCCATTTTTAGCGAATTCATCGGCTCTACAATTTCCTTTGATGTCTCTGTGACCCGGCACCCAACAGAGGTGAATGTTAAATTGCTGCGCCATCTCCATCAGAGACGATCGGCAATCGAGGGCCGTTTGAGATTTGGTTGAGACACCATCGAGAGATTTAATAGCAGCCTGACTGTCAGAGAAGATGCGGATATCAGAAGTTGATATCACGTTTTCTCTTAGCCAGGAGAGAACCTCTTTGATCGCTAAAATTTCCGCTTGAAAGACGCTACAATGATTGGGAAGGCGGAATGAGATGCTTAGATTAAGCTTTTCTGAGTACACACCACTACCAACTCCATCACTTGTCTTGGATCCATCTGTATAAAAATGAATGCCTTTGTCATCCAAAAGTTTTTTGTCTTCCCATTCTTCTCTGGATGGAATGGATATCTGGAAGTTTAATGGTGTAGTCTATGTACTTTGGTATAGAACCGAAAGAGTTCAAAATGATGGAGTGTCCCACATTATTGTTGGTCCATTGAGATGAGGCGTTGAGTCTTATAGCTGTACTCGATGCCACTTGTTTGCTAAAAATGTCGAGGGGTGCCAGATGGAGGAGAGTGTCTAACGCTGCTGAGGGTGTGGTTCTCAAAGCCCCGCTTATGCAGAGACATGCAGTGCGTTGGACTCTGCTGAGTTTGTTGCAGTAAGTGACTTTCTCCAGTGCAGTCCACCATACTGCAACCCCGTACATGAGAATTGGTCGAATGACCGATGTGTATAGCCAATAGGTTATGCGAGGTTGAAAACCCCATTTGCTTCCTATGGCTTTCTTGCAAGAGAAAAGAGCTACTGTGGCTTTCTTAACTCTTTCCTGAATATTAGGTTTCCAACTTAATTTTTTGTCTAATATCAGACCAAGATATTTGGCTTCATTGGTAAAAATTAGTGGTACACCTTTTATTGAAGGGGGTACAATTACTGGGATCTTGTATTTCCGTGTAAAAAGGACAAGGTCCGTTTTTTTGAGGATTAATACTAAGTCCACAGCGATCAGCCCATCTAGTGAGCATATTAAGTGCGTTTTGGAGGAAGTCTCTCAGTGTATTAGGAAGTTTTCCTGTGACGGCGATCGCAACATCATCGGCATACGCAATCACTTTGTAGCCTTCCCTCTCGAGGGATATTAGCAATTCGTTAACTACTATGTTCCACAGGAGAGGGGACAGAACACCACCTTGCGGAGTGCCTCTACTGACAGACCTTTTCGTACAAAAATCCCCCATCTTAGAGTTAATGATCCTGCTTTTAAGCATTAGATTAATCAGCTCACAGAGTGAGTATTCGCGGACGTTTAGGGTCGTCATAGCAGAAGTGATAGCAGATGTGTCAACGTTGTTGAAAGCACCTTCAATATCAAGAAAGGCAACCATAGTATACTCCTTTTGCTCTAGGGAGTATTCGATAGTTCTTACCAGAGTATGCAAGGCTGTTTCTACCGATTTCCCTTTGCAGTAAGCATGCTGAGACATCGATAGTCCCTTATCAATGCTATTACGTATATGGATATCAATCAATCGTTCCAGCGTTTAGAGAATGAAAGATAATAGACTAATAGGTCTTAGATCTTTAGGGTTGACATGCGAGCATTTGCCCGCCCGGGAATGAATACTACCTTTACCTCTCTCCATCGCTGAGGTATGTATATAGGCCAGATCTAGACAACTTTTGAACATCATCTCAATGATGGGCTGAGTTATATCGATGGTATGTTGTAGCTCAGCTGGTATGATTTGATCTGGACCTGGAGATTTATAAGGTTTAAAGCTATTCAGAGCCCATGTCAATTTTTCTTTTGTGACAAGACCTTGAGGAAAAGTTAAGTTAATACCCGATCCAGGACGGTTTATTGTATTAACGGATTTGGAGCTATCTGGGAAGTGGGTATCTAATAGCAGATTTAGCGTTTCTTCGCAAGAGTTAGTCCATGTACCATCTGAGTTTTTGAGACAACTAGGCATGGTTGGATTTGTCGAGAGAATCTTCCTTAGCCGCGATGCCTCCGAGGACTCTTCTATTGAGCTACAAAAGGATCTCCATGAGGATCTTTTGGCTATTCTCAATTCTTGCTTTTACTTTTTGAGGGATTCCTTATAGGAATCCCAATCTTGGAGGTGTCTAGACTTTTTTGCATGGTTAAAAAGCCTTCTACAACCTTTCCTGAGTATTTCTAGTTCAGCAGCCCACCAATGTGGTTTCCTCTTTCCTCGCACTGTAGTGAGGGGACAGGCAGTTTCCATAGCTTTATTGAGGGCTGCTGTAAGCTCATCAACTTTTTAATCGAGTTCAAGAGCGCATAAGGGAGGATCATTAAGTTCTGGTTTAATCAGACTTTTCAGAGTTGTCCTATATTTTGGCCAATCTGTTTTCCTATAATTCCGGAAATGGATCGGTTTTGGGGACTCTTCACTAAGAGTGAATTGGGTGTACCTATGATCGGAGAACGAGTGCTCCTTTGATACTCTCCAATTCAATACTTTATTCGAGAGATGTAACGAGACAAGAGTGATATCTAAAACTTCTTGTCGATTTTTAGTAACAAAGGTTGGTTCATTACCAACGTTACTTACTACCAGATTAGTTGTAAAGATGTAATCAAAAAGAGACTCACCTCTGTCATTGATATCGGTACTACCCCACGTAGTATGGTGCGCATTGGCGTCACAACCGATAATTATGTTGGTTTTGAGTCTTGTTGATTCAGCGACCGTCTTCTCCAGAGTGGTACCAGGCAGTGGGCCCTGGTGGTCGTGGCCCAAATACGCTGATACCAGCCAGTAGGTATGGTTGTCTTTTACCATACTAGCTGTGGTGACGTCTTTATCACTGAAATTAGGGAGTAAAAATAAATTAAGACTACGTTTTACTAGTATGCAGGACCTTGGGTTACCTTTTCCCGTTACATATAAGACGCAGTAGCCAGGAGTTCTCAATCCTCGAACCAGGGATTTCACAATCCAGGGCTCTTGGATGAGAACGACATCTTCCCCAGTTTTTGACAGGCGGAGAAGAAGGGAAGCCGAAGCCTTAATAGAGTGTTGGAGATTAATCTGTGCTATTTGCAGCATTTTGGCTACAACTAGGCAGATCAACCTCCACCACTGTTAAATCCAGTTCATCCAGATCGGACGAAGAGGAACCTAGCAGTTCATCTTCTTCCTCACTGGAGAGAACTTTGTTGGATGAGTCATCAGTCTCCATTAGGGATAAACTTTTGACGTTAAAATATTTAATAAGAAGAAAAGCAAATAGAAAACAAAAAACTACTTAGCAATGCAGAAAACACAAAAACATGAAAAAATCTACTTCGATCAAGGGATCGCGCAGATTGATGGTTTGAAGGGAGGAAGTGTACAGGGGTGTTCTTTTCTCTTTTTCAGATGTTTTATAAAATAAAAATATACAGCGTGAGAGCTTGCGTGATTCACTGTGTACCCTGATTCACTGTTGACACCTTTACCCTACACCTAAAAAAAAGACGTTAATCGGACTGCAGCTGCCCGTGGCTTAGTGGTTAGATGCGTAAGCTGGTAAGCAGAACGTCGCGTCGTGGGTTCGAGTCCTACACGTGTCCTTAAAGTTTTTAGTTAATCTTTCACGGCTACTGCCTCTTGCGAAGAACTGATAAGACTTTAAAGAGTATATCAATCTGTCATGAAAAGTGCTTCTCAACTTTGCTGTTCGGAATCGGCGTTAAATTGTAGGTCCCCTCAATTCTTCTCACGCACCCAGAGAATTTTTGATGAGAGTAAGTCACTTAGGCCTTGGCTTTAAAGAGCTGTCGTGCCACCCTTTTTATTTATATATTTTTAATTGGACTATTATTTGTAGAGGAAATCTTTTGACAAAAAAAAAAAAAAACGGTTCTATAAGAGGTACCGTTTTGGAGCAATACTTGTGTTAAACACCAGTGTTCCGAAAAAAAATTACGAGGATTTTTAAGAAAAATCGGAGGAGCTGTTTTTGAGAGAATTGAAGCTTTTGGCCGAAAAAATTGTATGGTGGCTACCCTAAATTTTAATTTAAAAAATAAAATAAAAAATCGACCCATCTAAATTCGCTCAAACTACTACATTTAAAATTAATTTGAAGTCAACGGAAGCAGTGGTTAAAGCTATAGATGCAATTACAGACAGACAGACGGACGGACGGAATCGTCGGAGCAGTTTTTTCGTCTTCTCTATCATCGTTTATTTTTGATTGGAATCTCAATTCAAATACACTTGTTAAAAATTTCAAAATAAATAGTTTTTTAATAAATTTTTTAAAATTTCACAACAATAAGATAAAAATTAACATTAATAACAACAAACCTCTTACCCCACAAAATATAAAAAAATCAATAAGCTGCTGGCTGAAGCGCAAATTTTTCGCTAAACCTTCATCGTTCTTCATACCCTTAATACAGAAACAGATACGAGTCGTTTCGTACACGAAACAAAACTCTCATGCAAAAATATATCATAAAACTATGTTTAGCTCAAACGTTAGCGCTAACAGATTTCATACAATCTTCATTAACAGAAAATGAACACTTTTGAATAAAAGATTTCAAAAATGAACAGGAGGGTTAGCGCAAAAATCACAGCTAACTTTGAAACGAGAACACAACAACGACAGGCAAGAGCCAATACAACCCGAATACAGGTAGGACGTAGGAGTCGTTTCGTACACGAAACACGAACAGACGAACACGATTCGATTACACGAGTCGTTGTTGTGTTCTCGTTTAATATGTAGTTTAGTTTAGTCTTGTTTGCATGCAATGAAAAATACATATTGGTAGGAAATTCTGTTTTGTTGCTAGTAAGTACCTACAATATTGTAACGTATTCGAAGTCGTTTATTGACTTTTACATAAGAATAATGTTTATATATATTAGAAATAAAATTAATATGTGTTCTGAAATTATTGGTTTAGCGCCGCTAAACTAGCCAACTATGAGGAATCGCCCCTGAGCTGAGTGAGAAATCGAATCCAAAATATTTTCATCTCAGAGATCTCAGAAAAAAATTTAATTTCTCATTTTTGTTACACTTAAAAAATCTCTGAGATCTCAGTGAGATGTTGTAAGGTGGAACTGGCCTAATTAATTTGACGCCATATGCCAAATGTCAAAAAAAATCCATAAATTTTTAGTTTGGTTTGAAAATCCTGCCTCACTTTGTTGTCTTTTTCTTACTAGCAAGTGCGAAAGAGAAAAAACATATAGACGTCAAGATAAGTCGGAGGAAAGAATCCAATGTGAACATCGTCAAAAAAAGCAAATGTGTCAAGTGTTTTTTTTCTGTTTGCTTATAAAGCCTTACATTTTATTAAAAGAAATGTGCTGAATAGTGCTGAATATACTAGAGTGCGCTCAAAACTAAAATAGTGTAAACCTAAAAATTCTCTTAGCCACTGCTGAATGCCAATAAAAGAAGTCAAAACCTATGCCCGCTATGCCTTTAAACCTAAATACAAATGCTGAATATTGATTTCCATTATTCCATTCGCTGAATAGCGTTAAAAAAAGAGCTGAAAAGACACTTCAAAATGTTAGTTACATTCTCATATCCTTTAAGCTGCTTTTCTTATGTACATCATTGCAATTGGACGTGTTGAATATATTGGAGGGCGCTGAAAAGTAATTAAACAGTGAAACGCGCTGAATTGTGTGTTCAAGCGACTGAAAAATGTTTGCTGAATTGCTTGTAAGTGTGCTGAATTATATCAAAGAAGCAAACAATTCAAAACAAACAAATTTGTCAAATGATGTTTTGTTTTTATTTGCTCACAAGGCCTTACACTTTATTAAAATAAATGTGCGGAAAAGTGCTGAACACATTAAAGTGCGCTGAAAAGCCACTGCTGAATGCCAACCAAAGAAGCCAAAACATAAGCACGCGAACCCTCAAAAATGAATGAAAATACTGAATTGCATTCTCTGAATAGCATCAAAAGGAGCTGAATAGAAACTTCAAAATTTTAGTAACTATCTCATATCATTTAAGGCCCCTTTCTCATGTACATCTGGGCAATTGGACGTCATGAAATATGTTTTAAGTCAAAAATTGTTTATATTCATGGTTCCAAATGCATCATCGTATATTCTTGTAATCCAAAGAAAAACATTGTTTCGAATTAATCTTAAGACTCTTCTGAATGTCCATTCTTCTAAACATTATTCCTTTTGTTTTATTACGTTTGGGTTGAATTCCAAGAAATACCAAGTTCCATTCTGACAAATACAACCAAACACCAGCTCAAATATCCATAATCGTAAAATTGAATTATGTGCTTACTCTACTTGACTCTCTTCTTACAACATCTTCATCCATCGTCCATCACTCAACAGTTTCATCTTATTCATTTTGACGAATTCAATTGGGTAAGCCAATCACTAAAGTACACATAACTTTATCTGCTTGATGGCTGTCATCCGATTAAGAAATAACAGTAGACAACTTTATTGTGTATTTTCAACAAAATACCTTAAATCTGTTATACAATACATTTCTTCACTCTCCACATTGCTGACATTCATTTATTCCCCACAACAAAACTCTCACCTGATAATAATTTATGTGACACAACTGACAAATGACACGTCAGTGTCAGCACAAAGTTAAGCTGGGTCTGGGAGCTCTGGGACACCACAGAAGTGAGCTTTGGGAAATGAAATGATTATTATTATTTCAGACACTGACAGCAAGGTGACAGAAAAGACGTGTTAAAGTATCAATTCATAGATGCTGCGCATATTGATTATTATTTTGTTTATTATATCATTTTTGAGAAAAATTCTGATACTGTCACAGATTTTGCTGAGTTGAAAGACGAACTTTTCTGGTTCACATAGTCAGCAACTGTCGTATAATTTCAGGCGATTTTTTTGGACGTTGAAACTGATGGTGATGACAAAAGAAAAAAGTGGAGAGAAAGAAGAACATTTTTCTTATCGGAGGGATACAAATCATCTGGACACAGTGCAAACAAAACGAGCAAAAAGGGGGAGAAAACTCATTGGAAGATTCCCTCCAGCTCATAATGGCTGCGATAATTATTTGGCATAAGAGTCACTCCCTCTTTTTTATTCGATGTAAACTAATGACAGTTAACGTAAGTGGCAGTATCAGGGTGAGTGCCAAAAAAAAAAAAAAAAAATGCTGACTATTAAGACGGATGCTGGCGGTTGTGTGGGTGGGGAAAAAAATGAGCGAACAAATATTAAAAGTTCAAAGTAAATAGACAGTTTGGCTGAAGAAATCAAAGCTTTTTTCTTACGAGTCTTGCAATCGTTAAAAAAAAATCCTCGTTAATCCTAAACAAAGGATAATTTCAAAGGAATAAAAATTGAGGATAATTAAATTCTCTCACACCATGAACACAAACGAAAACGTGGCACACGAAGAACGAAGAAAAAAGGCGTTCGCAGTTTTGTTGGAATAACATCAGTCAGAATGGCAAAGGATTTTGATATTCTCGGCCCATATTGCATCCTTAATTTTTCTTGCGTAAAAGGTCACGCTATCGAATTACAGCACCTTTCTTTTCTTTTCCTTTTCTAACTTAAAGGCTTTCTTAAGTAACTTCTTTTAGCTAAATTAATTACTTTTTCTTCTTTAAGTCGGGTCCGTATGAGTACCTTTGAAATAAAGTCAAAAAACCATGAAACAAAAAGAAAAACACAATATTTCGTCCTTTAAGGACAGACCTTTATTTCGGTATTAGTACCTACTTATATCCGTATTAAGGACGACTGTTTGACATAACCAAGAAGGCGAACCAACATCAAGGAAAAATTGCAAAAATAGAAAAGAAAAATGTGTATCAATACCCCCACAGTTAACACAGAGATGTGGCCTGGCCATTACGCTCTACCTCTATCTTTCTTTCTTTTTTCTGAATCCTTGACATAGTATTCTAGTCTTTTTTCATAGTTACATCCATAATATCACACCCTTAAACAATATGGTGAGCAATTTTTGTATTTGGTTCGTTTGGTTTTAATATACGCATCACGTGTTCTTTTTCTAGTTGTTTCTTCGCAGAAAATTAAATTCACGTATTGTTTTCGCAGACATACACTTAACACTCAGTTAGTCTTCTAGTAGGTTCGTTTGGGTGCTGGAAGAGCGGCAGGATAGACATAGACACACAGACACTTTGTTAATGAGAAAAACTTGTGTAATTAATTTTTACTTGTATTATTGCTCTCTACGATGTCTTAGATCCACCGAAGCTTTAGTAGAACTTCTTTCTGGAGGAGAATTTCACAGAGGTAATTTTTAAAGAAAATAAACATTGTTTCAACTATCCTAGTGTCACTTGTTGCTATTCAGCTCAATTCAGCTTCGTTTTGAAGAATTCAGCTCTTATTCCGCAGTGGAAAGCCTAGTTTCGTTTGAAAGAAATTAAGCTAAATTAAGTGGTATATTCAGCAAAGTATTAAACTATTCTTTTCTTTTACTATATTTCTGCTACTTCTCTTTTCTATTTAGGAACTATTCAGCGCTAAAAAGGTAATGCTGAATACGTTGATTACTGTCCTGCCTTAGGTTGTGCTCTGAAAAAAGAAAAATCTAAGAATATTGAACTTAATTCTGCTAGAGTGCTGAATCAGTGCTAAACGATCAACTCTGATAGAAGAACACAAGTTTGGTGACGTGAAATAACGCCCGACGAAATAAGGCCCCACTTTAAATGCGGCTTTATTTCCATGAAGAAATCGAAATAACACCCGATAGGCCTTATTTCAATTGAATTGTGGAAATAAGGCCACATTTTACATGGAAATAAGGCCGCATTTCCAGAAGATAAGATAATGGCCCACGATTGTGGTTGTGGATGATAAGTGCCGAATTTCATTTTGCGACTACTGACCCAGTATGCTGGTTCATTTGTCCAAAAATCTAATTCAGGGTTTCCGACCTTCGCGATTAATTTTAACATTTGGTAAAACAATAAAATAAGTTTATAACATTTTCAAGTTTTTTTCTGTGCATAAAGCTGAAACATACCGCATGCTTTAAGTCTATGTGACGTTAAGAAAACATTATCCAATGCAAACGTTCTTCTGCACTCTGGGATATCAAAGTTCGGTGAGGGTACGGCATTCTACAAGCACACTGTACTTGAAGCCAATTTCATCTTATTGAAACTATCTATCACCTAAAATAACCAATCTGTTTCAATTACATTAAAATCTGCATCAGAAGAATGGATGGACACAAGCGGAAAAAAATTTGCCCAAAAGAGAATCAATTTGGGTGTGAAAATAAAAAAATTCGCGCGAATTTTTTTATTTTCACACCCCAAATTGATTCTCTTTTGGGCAAAATTTTTTCCGCTCGCTTCGCTCGCAATTAAATCAAATCGATCTTGAATTTTTCGTATCGGCCTCATCCTCAGTCGAAATTCAAAAAGATGCTGTAAATGAATAATTGAAATTCAAAAATCTTTCTTTGCATTACAGGATGTATAGTGGTTGCTTCTTGCTTTTCCAAATAAAAGGAAACCTCAACAGCATTGAAAAATGAATTGCTCTGACCATTTTGTCGACGGTTAATAAAGAAACGTGGTCCTATTTATTTGTTAGATTTTTTTGTAGTGTAGTATACAATCAGGAATTTACGGTTTTTATTTATTTTTTTAGCATGAACATTCGTTATTTCACGTTTTTTTTTATTTGGACTTTTGTCCCATTAAAACTAAAACTTAATTGGAACTACTTACCCACCATAGTGGATTAATAATCCCTAAATCGAAGTTGGCACTTATGACTTAGGACCCTCCATAGTAGATCAGAAGTTCCGAAAACAATTTTCGGGAATTCTGATCTCGGGACGAGTTTCCCTGCGCCAACTTTCTAATCAAAACAGAAAAACCGAAATAAGGCCCCACGGGCATTATTTCTAAGTTGCAATGGAAATAAGACCCCAACCCTTGTAGGGGTCTTATTTCCATAAGAAATGGAAATAAAGCCCTATGGGGCCTTATTTCGTCGGGCGTTATTTCACGTCACCCACAAGTTTCACAGCTATATTCAGCTTAGTTTTTCTTTTTCAGCACAATTCAGATTGTTAATTTCAGGTTAATTGCTTTCTATTCAAGTAAGACTCATACTTTTCAGCATCTTAAACCTTTCATAGCTCAATTCAGCTTAATTTTTCTTTTTTTCCACATTTCAGCACAGTTCAGACTATCAGTTTAAGGTGGATTTCCTTCTATTCAAGTAAGACTCGCGCTTTACATCACCATAAACTTTTTACAGCTCAATTCAGCTTAATTTTCCTTCTTCGCCACAATTCAGTACAATTCAAACTGTCTGTTTAGGGTGAATTTCTGTCTGTTCAAGTAAAACTCACGCTTTTCAGCACCATTAACCAGTGCCAAACGATCAACTCTGACGAACACAAATTTCATAGCGAAATTTAGCTTAATTTTCCTTTTTCACCACAATTCAGACTGTTCGTTTGAAGTGAATTCCTTTCTATTCAAGTAAGACTTACACTTTTCAGCACCTTAAATGAGTGCTAAACGATCAACTCTGATAGAAGAACACAATTTCAATTTTTTCACCACAATTCAGGTCTTTCTATTCAGGTAAGACTCAGATTTTTCAGCACCTTAAGCCAGTGCTAAGCCGTCAAGTCTGATAGAAGAAGACATTCCTCAATTCAGCTTAATTTCACCACAATTCAGCACAATTCATACTGTTTGTGGTGAATTTATTTCTATTCAATTTCTATTCTTTTCAGCACATCACAGTTGACTTTGTATTGAGGAAAGCTTAAAATAAGTGTTTTTTCTGCTGCTTATCGTTATTTCTATTACTTTTCGTTCTAGAGCGTTCAATATGGTGAAATCCCCCAAAATCAACTATCCGTTAAGATGTTGAGCTTTCGACAAGACAAAACGAAAATGGGTTCAAGAATTCAGATAACTAAGTTGTTTGCGTGATGCTTCTTCATCTATTTGCCATAAAAGGCACAAGGAAAACTTAAGGAAAAGAATTTTCCTATTTCTATTTTGCTTTTGATAGCTTGCACTGGTAATCTGTGAGTGAGTGTGTGTGCGTGTTTTTCCAACATGGATCATAAAATCTAAAAGAAGCGACAACGATGTTAACAAATGAGAGTCATGCGTGTGCGTTTACATATGTAACGTACGGCTGCAGCTTCAACAAAAATTGATAAATTTTAGCGAAAATCAGCCCTACCCTTCCTCCTTGATAACTTCTTTGCTCTTTTTCGTGGTTAATTAAGAGGAAAATTGATCATGGCCATAAAAATATTGAGTTAGTATTTAGTATTTAGTATTTAGTATTTATTTATTATCGATATTCCAATTCACAGTAAGAGTACACTTATAAATTTGTGAAAATTAAAAAATAAATTATATTACAAAGCTTAACAAAATATAATTAAAAGATAACAAATGAAAAGAAAAGAAGAATAAAACATAAAACAAATTAATCATATGAACATTACGTTATTCCTAGCATGAAAAAAGTTAAAGGTTGAAGTTGCTTGATAAGGGTAAAGGGGAGCGGATTTGGGAGGTTAGCTAGTTGCTTTGGTCAGTTAGGTACAGTCTTAACTCGTCACTAAATTGTTGCTTGTCACTAAGTTCTCTTAAGTTGCGCGGAAGTGTATTCCAAAGGCGGATAGCTGAGATAAAGAATTGTCTCTCGGATGTAAGGCAGGTGAAATGTGGTAAAATCAAACAAGCAGATCTGTTGGATGTCGAAAACCGGATTTTATCAAAAAGATATGACGGCTGCATGGTTTTTAAAATTGAAAATAACAAACACATGGTACGAAACTTTATATAATTGAAAAATGACATGCCTAATAAATTTTTTTCCAAATGTGAAATATGGTCGAATCTCCTGAGATTGTATATATAGCGCAGAGTACTATTGAATGCTACTTGAAGTTTTCTTTTGCTTTCAGTATCACAGTTATAAAATATTTCACAACCATACACGAGAACTGGTATAACCAAGGTCTTAGCAAGAACCAATCTTGTCTTTGGTGGTGTAAACTTTTGGGCTGTCCATAGAGTTCGAAGAACCCCATATGTTTTACCCACAACCTCATTAATATGGTCATTCCATGTCAAAGTTCGGTTGAATACCAACCCTAAGTTCTTTGACTTATCCACGAATTCAATTTTTGAAGGACCAAGCATAATTGAGGGAAAATAAGACAGATCTAGCTTCTTTTTCGAGATAACAAGACATTTACATTTTTTCGGATTGAGCGAGAGACCATTGTTTACCGACCACCTCATAATTCTTTCGAGATCATCGTTCAGATCATTGGCACAGTTTTCTATGAGCCCAAGAGGGCAGCTTTTATAGATTTGGATATCATCAGCATAAAAATGCTTCGATGAATTCAAGATTGTATGTTGTATGTCATTTATGTACAGCGAAAATAACAAAGGGCCCAAAATCGATCCTTGTGGAACACCCCGTAGTACAGGACAAAAATTTGATACGGCAGTCTCTAAGAAGACAGCCTGTTTTCTATCACTAAGATACGATGAGAACAATTTTATAGCAGAAGAAGACATATTGAAACGGTGGCTCATCTTATCAATAAGAATAGAGTGGTCAACCATATCAAATGCCTTAGAGAAGTCCAGTAAGACAAGAAAAGTAACCTGGTCTTCATCTAGTTGCTCTCTTATGTCTTCAACTACTTTCAAAATTGCTGTGGTACAGCTATGTTTGGCACGAAAACCAGACTGAACTGAGACGAGAAGATCATTACGTACGAGATAATCATTAACTTGCTTATGCATAATTCGTTCACAGATTTTGGACAAATAGGGAAGAATTGAAATCGGCCTAAATTCCTCACCCGATGAGTTTTTAGGTATTGGAATAATTTTTGCATATTTCCACTGACAAGGAAAATCACAGGTCAAAAAGATTGTATTGATGATATGAGTTATATACGGAAGCAAAAACGGTAGTATAGCTTTCATAAAAACCGGGTGTATTCCATCTATACCAACTGCATTAGAGTTAATAGATAAAAAGCTTTCCACTACATTAGTACTATCTATTCTTTCGAAGAAAAACGGTGTTTCAGTAGTGCCTACAGTGCTATTAAACGGGACTCTATTACCATAGGTGATATTAGCATCTGGAATTGATAAGAAATTTAGATTTAGTTCATTTACATCTACATCGTTTTTGCACTTCGATTTCTGCTTGCCTACTCCTAATTCCCGAAGATTATTCCACATCTTTCGCCCATCTACATTAGTTTTGAGCTTATTAGAATAGAACTGTGTTTTAGCTATTTTTATCGCACGAACAACTTCTTTTCGTTTGTTTTTGTAAGCTTGAAGGTACTCTCCTATACGGTAGCGCTTCCACCGCTGGTAAGCATGATCTCTTTGCATTATTAACAAACGAATTTCATTCGTGAACCAAGCATTTACTTTTGGTCTCACCCTACCGGTTGATAAGGGAACATGTGTGTCAAATAGGTTATTTATATTACTCTGAAGAAAGTCAACTTGAGCATCCGGCGAGGTCATACCATAAACAAGACTCCAAGGAATTGAACGAACATGATTTTCCAAAGCAGCAACGTTTATGTTCTTGAAGTTGCGATAACTATAAGTTGAATTGTTTGTATGTACGTTAGTATCGAAGTCAAATGTTAAAAAGATGAGGTCATGTTTTGAAAAAGCGGGAACAGAAATTTGGTCATAAAAGAGTACTTTGTCAATATTATTTACAAAAAACAAATCTAGAAGGGTACTTGAGGTGCTGGTGAAGTGAGTAGGCGTTTGGGTATTTACTAAATGTAAGTCAAACGTTTCCATATTTTCGCTGAGTTGACTTTCAACGAGGATATTGCTGTTAAAGTCACCGCATACAATAACGTTTCTTGCAGTGGTTGAAAATTCATCCATTAATGAATATATAGGTGTTAAGTCGACATTTCTATTTGGTCTATAAACGGTACCTAAACGAACAAAATCAACTCCTAACCCTATGTCTACAAAAAGATATTCAATAGGACATCCAATGGCTGAAAGACATTTGAGCTTACAATTGAGACCTTCTCGTATATAAATAGCTACACCTCCACCAGTGCGATTTTTCCTATCCGATCGAAAAATTTTATAACCATTTAAAGCATAAACAGCATCATTTACATTTGACAAGAACCAAGTTTCCGACACACAGATCGCATCAACTTTGGAATTAACAAATATTTCTCTAAACTCATCTATTTTAGGTAGCAAGCTTTGCGAATTAAGATGACAGATTTTAAGCCCTTGCCTACGACTACAAAACACCCTTATCATAGATCGCAAAACTACATCATCACTATTGCCCATGGAGGTCACTCCGCTGTCATTTAATTCCATTTTGGATAGTATTTTGGTGTATTGGAGAACCAAGTGACTCACAAAAATACATGACGATAGTCAGCGACTTTTCTACTTTCCAAAGCTTAAGAATTTGTACACAAGGACAGGTATAGGAAAGAAAATCAAGCAAAATCATTACACAAACAAAAAAATTGCAATAGAAAAGAACGAAAAAATGAAAAATTTCATGAATAACATAATCAAAACAAAAGAAGTTTGTCATAAATACTTGTTGATTGCTGATAGAGATAATCATTGTTGTTATTGATGTTGTTGTTGTTGTTTGTCTTCTTCTTCATGACTGCTCGTGGCTAAAATATTCAGCATTCTCTCGTTCTCCACCAGAATTCCCCTTGCGTTTGCACTTTTCCTAACATAAACGGATCCAAGATGTGTAAAAACGGAAAACAGCTGTTTGTTATGCTTGAAACGTGAAGCTTTGTGATAGAGTGAGCGGTTTTTGCTGGTCATACTTCCATACATATATATGTTTTTATTATGCTCTGCTCTAATATCGACGTCATTGAGACATAATTGCCTTTCATTCTTGCAAAAAAGAGCAACTGATTGAAGAACAGTGTTTCTTTCGTGGGGAGAGTTAAACTTTACTATAATGGGCTTATCCCTATTAGTCGGTTCGTTACCTCGGCGAGGCTGGTGACAGCGAAAAATTGCTTTTAGTGTAGGCGGAATGCAGTCAATTATATGACAAATGTGATGGAACGTGGTCTTTAAATTTTCGTTTTGCATCTCCGGTACCCCAAAAATAATCGCGTCGGCTCCAATCTCCCGTCGCTCAAACGCATCGCATCTTCTTTCCAGTTCGAACATTTCTCCTTCAAGTTCACGTGTCTTTACAATTTGTGTCTCAATAGATGGCAAAGCTTGAAGAGATTCCTCTGTCTCTTTAATCTTAATCTCTGCTTTCTTTTGTCGTGCTTCTAACTTTTTAAGAGCAGCCTCAACGTCGCGTGTGTGCGTGGTTAAACGGTCTTCAATAAGTGATATTCGTTTTATAATATCATCACGCAAAATATTTATTTCCATAGTGATTTGGTTAGTAATTTTTTGGGTAAGCAAAGAAAATCTTTCTTCCCAATCAAAAGGTGGGACATCAGGAACGGATTTAGAAGAAACTGAAGCGTTGCATCTGTTGCCTTCTTTTCCGACAGGTGTATTTGTCTTAGGTGTGTGCGCGGGTTCCTTGTTTACGCCGCGTATTCCTCCTCCTGCTCTTGATGTAGGCGTTGACTGCTTCTCTTTGTCTGCGGATCGCGTTTTTGCCGCCATCGAACTCATATGAAATATTTTATTTAACAAATATTAAGCAATTAAATCAATAAGCCGATGAGACCAATGACAAAAAAGTGTCGCGCAATGGATCAAAATTACAGATTTTTATTTTAACTTGATTTTATGACGGATTAGTTGAGAAAATTAAAATTCAGCCGGACGAGATTATCAACACGTCTATTCGCTCTTAATCATAACTTAGTTACGTTAAGCAAAGAACACATAAACATGTTCAAAGAAGCTAGACTATAAAAACAAAGTGAAAAAGAAACTTTGAGCGAGACACGAGTGAAAGTTGTTATTATTAAATAAAATAAAAGAAAGTCCAAGGACGAAAACAAGATGACAAACGTGTACCTTGTACACAAAGGCGATTTTCTTTTGATGCTGATAAGTTTCCATGGCAAGTGAGTTGCGTTAATTACGCTCGTATGAACTTTAACTGAATTAAATAGTCGAGGGATATAATATAATCTTAATGGAATCCTTGAAGGCTCATTGAACTGAAGAAAAAGGATCATGATGGAAGACTTGCAAATAAAATCCCACATCCAAAAAAACAAGGACCGTAGTGAAGTAGCAGATCCTAGAGATAACTTCTTCAAAGACGCAACTCAAATAGTGTAGTTTCCAGCCTAACTGGCACCCATGCAATCGAACATAATTGACTGAATTGATCTACAAAGTTTTAGGAACTATAATCCTAGTCATAAAACACTTCAAGGACCTTTCAAATATTTTGTAAAATGAAGTCAGTCATTTTTCGTCAAAAAAAATGTGCTCCCCTGTCCTGTCGACGATGATGACGCATGTTACCAAATCGGTTTGTTTTGAAAGATTGATACAAAAATGGCTTCTGATTGGCACACTGATTAATTGGGCTTTTGAAACGAAAGGTTGCAATGTTCAACAAATTGTGCCATTGTGACAATATTTTGAAATTCAATAGTCCAACATCGCATCGATGGAATGGATCGTGTGTGGTGAAGGGATTTTAAGCTGGTCGGCGCCGTAAATCGGCTTAAAAATTTTGAAACACTGCCGCATACTCGTAGATAAGCCAGCTGGGACTTGATATTCATAGAATCGACGACTGAAAGAGGAACAAAGTGTACAAGAAATTTGTATTACCATCAGGATTCAGGACATATAATGGTAGCACAATAACATGGACTCTAGAATGACGACGACGACGATGGACACGCTCTACGACTGCAGATTCTCATATATCACTTTGTTCGGCCAGCACTCTGTGCTCTGTTACACGTTTGCCATTTGCTAGGATTCATTGAAATCCGAGGGGCAAGTGTGTAGCATACAGAGATGCCATAGTTCCGGTTGCCGGGTTGAGCTAGCCAGCGACATCATCGTGTGCATTGTGCACATTCTCCTCATTGGATATGCGTTCCAAGAGAATTATCCACAAAATGTTTATACAAATGGATGGCATCGAACACATAACGACCGAGGAAATGGTCTATAAAGCTAAAGGGAGGTGCACTTTCTCGCTCTTCCTCTATCACTCGTGATAATTGATTACCTCCACAAGGACCTCAAACCATCAGAAGCCAAAAAACGTCAGCCACGAAGTCACTTTTCCAATCGATACCAAGTGAAAATGCGTGTACGAGAGTAAAATTTATAAAGTCCCTCGAACGACCCACTGACGGCCGTCTCTTGTACACACGACAGATTTATGGCCAAACCAACAACACTATATGGAGGACCTACATTTGTCTTGTGCCAAGTTAGTGATATACATTTTTTACAATGGATATGATGGCTGTTCGAACAGCGCAAAATCCTCTGATTTGCGGTGACTGACACAGAGTTTTCCAAGGTTTTGATGGACACTAAACGCACATTGATGCACTTCATTTGAACGACACTTCTCTTAAGCCAGCTCACTGCTATCGCTCAGGCTTTGGTGGAATTTATTATAACCTGTCCATCAATGGAATCTCCTTGACTCTGTATGGCTGGGTGCGTTCTTCGTGTTGGTTAAGATTAATCGAGATCTAATGGGTGCGGAGGTTTGTATAATTCCCGGTTCATGACAACCGGAAAAGCGATACTTGAGACTCTGTTTGCGATTTGACTAATGACAGTCTTGAATTCACGTAGGGGAACAATTTAATACCCGATGGCAGGCGTTAAGTTAATGATAAGACGAAGCATTCATTTGGAAAATTAAATTGAAAAGCCAAGATGAGAAAGAATTGTGAGATTTTGAGGCAAATTGAAATTGAAGATTGATTGGAGAAGAATTGATGGTTTTTCTTTGGCTTTGACAGCAGTATTTAAAAAGCTCAAGAAAAAATTCTTTGAATGGATGATGTCAGTGATTTCAATAGCACGGAATCTATAGGCTTTGCACTGGAGGGAGCGAAAATAAAATTTTCTTTTAAATTAATTCATTTTAATCTCAACTAAAAAAAAAAAAAAATGTCTTTTCTCAAAGCTTCTTTTTTCGTGGAATCTCGATTTTTCTTTTGCCAAAAGGTTGGTTTCTCCAAAGTCGTCAAATTTTTGTCTTCATTGTTTTCCATTAGTAAAGCTTGATCATACCAGATTAGGACTTGTAAATTCAACGTTTCACTCAAAGAATCTTGTGAACTTGTCTAAATATGCATAGATGAAAATATAGAGGAATGTCGAAGTTATGTTAATTACTTACTTATGGTGGCGATGCAGTCCAGGTTGGACCAGGGCTTTATCCAACAAGCGTCTCCAAACTTCGTTGGTACTCAACCTGAGTCGCGGTCTTCCTCCTCTGCGACGTCCTTCCCGGTTGCAATTGAAGACACAACGGGCTGGAGCATTATTTTCCATTCGCTCTACATGACCCAACCATCTAAGTTGGACTTAACTTTTTTGGCTAGGTCAGGAGCAGGAAAGGAGCAGTTACCAGTCAGAACTTATTTTTTAACTTACAGTCAGTTGAATATAGTCAATTGGCTAAAAGTCAAATAACTGCAGTACTTTTTAATTGGCTTTAGTCAGTTACTTACTCACTTACTTACTTAAGGTGGCGCTACAGTCCGGGGTGGACCTGGGCCTCAACCAACAAACCTCTCCAGCCAGCTCGGTCCCTAGCTAGCTGCTGTCTTCAGTTTCGCACGCCGAGTGGGTTAAGGTCATCTTCAACTTGCGTGCGCCACCTGAGCCTTGGTCTTCCTCTACTGCGCCGTCCCTCTGGGGTGGATTCGAAGACGTTACGGGCCGGAGAAATGGTGTCCATCTTCTCCACGTGACCAAGCCATCTGAGTCCTTGGACCTTCACTCTTTTAGCTGGGTCAGTGTTGCTGTACAACCCGTACGTACAGTTCGTGGTTAAATCTTCTCCTCCATTCCCCATTTATGCAGACAGGATCATAGATCTTCCGTAGAACTTTTCTCTCGGACCGGCCGGCCTAGGGCGCTCTCATCCGTTGGCTTTAGTCAGTTAAGTTACTAAAAAATCATTTAACTAAAGCGAGTTTTGTTTATGTCAATAAGTCTTTCGACTGCTGTCAATTGAATTCACCCTGTACAGAATCCTGTGTATGGATTTGTCCAATAATTTACCCCAGTGAGGAATATGAACGTATGCATCTGCTGTTATGCACATAGTTAAAATATTTTTTGATCAAGAATACAAGTTTCAAAATATTCGAAAAATTGTTTAAATTTACCCTTTTACTTTCAGAAGTAGTCCTTTTTGAAGCCAAAAGAAGCAGATCCATATTCCAGAAATCTGTTAGAGCTGGTTGCTTGTTCCTAAATTGTGTTAAAGAGGATGAAGGTTAAGGATATCCTGCTTTAAAAAAAAAAAAACATAATATCCTTTTAAGGACAATCAAAAAATCAGGAAGAGATACACAACAAAATTGGATAGCAGATGCGTACGTTTCTATCCCACACTGGAGTAAATTATTGGACAAATCCATACACAGGATTCTGCATAGGGTGAATTCAACTGAAAAAAAAAAGAATCCATCATGACACCTCCTTGACACTCTGTAGCTCCTAAAGTATACGGCCCTTGCCTCTGAAATCTGAAACAACATGTACGTACGTTCATATCCTACACTGGGGTAAATTATTGGACAAATCCATACACAGGATTCTGCATAGGGTGAATTCAACTGAAAAAAAAAAAATCCATCATGACACCTCCTTGACACTCTGTAGCTCCTAAAGTATACGGCCCTTGCCTCTGAAATCTGAAACAACATGTACGTACGTTCATATCCTACACTGGGGTCTGGGGTAAATTATTGGACAAATCAAAACACAGGATTCTGTACAGGCTGAATTCAAACGAAAAAATCGCTGTGTACTTCAATAGTATTGACTCAATATTGTTGACTCAAACTCAATTTAATACATTTTAGTAAAAAAGACTACAAAAAAATCAATTGACTTATAGTTAATTGACTGCAGTCAAAAGACTTATTGACTAAAACCAAACTCGCTTAAGTTTAAGGACTTTTTAGTAACTTAACTGACTAAAGCCAGTTAAAAAGTACTGCAGTTAATTAACTTTAAGTCAATTGACTGCAAGTTAAAAATAAGTACTGACTGGTGACTGCTCCTTTCGAGTTAAAGTACTTTTGTAAATTGAAAGACTAAAAAAAGGTCTTATTCGTAACTTAACTAAAGTACCGAAATGAATGCCGCCTTAAAAACTCTGACACTGACCTAGCCAGAAAATTTATTTTCCAACTTAGATGTTTGAACCGAATGGAAAATAATTGGGCCAGTAGAATTTTTGCCTAAGTCTTTGCAGAGTTTTTGCGATACCTCCATGTGAAGCTCGCGGGGGTCGATGTGCTAGAGAGATCAAACGTTCGGTTAGCTCTGCTGGTATCCATAATTTCCAAACGAGATCGTCTTCGAATGGATTGCCTGTGCAATGGCTGACCTTCTTGTATACGAAATTATTCGAAACCTGAAGGTCAGGTAATTGCTCTTTTTGTTCTTCGATGGTGCGAATAATCTTGAGGTATTCCCCAGATTGAAAACTAGGATCCTCAAGATCAACGTGCAGGACATCGGAGTATTCTTCATTTACCATTGAACTATCCGGATGCAGGGCATCAATTCCATGTACCCTTGACAAGGCATCTGGAACGACGTTTAACGATCCCTTACGATGTTCGATGGTAAAATCGAATACTTGAAGTTTTAAGCTCCATCGAGCCAACCGTCCGCTCAGATCTTTCTGTGACATCAACCACTTTAAGCTTGAGTGGTCTGTGATGATTCTGAATGGGTGACCCTCTATGTAAGCGCGAAATTTCTTAACCCCCATAACATCAGCAAGACACTCCTGCTCTGTTACGGTGTAGTTTCTTTGGGCAGCATTGAGTTTGTGAGAATAATAGTATATGGGTCGTTCTACATCATTCTCGTCTTTTTGGCATAGAACACATCCAATGCCCGTCGCGGAAGCGTCGCATAACAGTATGAACTCTTTGGAATAGTCTGGGTTGACCAGAACCGGTGCAGACGTTAGTCTGGATTTTATAGCTTGAAATGATTTTTTGGCATTTTCATCAAACTGAAACTTCTTTGATTTTTTAAGGGTATCGGTCATCGGAGAAGCGAGAGTAGAGAAGTCTGGAACGAATCTACGATACCATCCTGCTAATCCCAAAAATCTACGTACCTGTCTAGGAGTAGTTGGTAAAGGGAAACTTTCTATCGCAGATATTTTGTCTGGGTCAACCTAATACATCCACTACCTACTACGTAGCCTAGATATTTTAACTCGCGGAAACAAAACTTAGATTTTTGGACATTGATTGTCAACCCTGCCATTTTTAGTCTATCTGACAAAATTTTCAACAATTCCAGATGTTCTTCGAAAGTGCTTGATGCTATCAGCAGATCATCCATATAGACAAAGATTTTTGATCTCAGCTCTTGTGGTATAACCTTGGACATCAATCTGCACATGCGCTGCGGCGCATTGCATTGGCCGAAAGGCATCACCTTAAACTGATAAAGAGGTCTGCCAGGCACCGTAAAGGCTGTCTTTTCTCGTGATGATTCCTCCAGCGGGATCTGCCAAAAGGCATCCTTCAGATCTACACTAGATACGTAATGTGTATCTGAAAGATTCCCTAGCAATCCTTCTATAAAAGGAATCCCGCTCGCATCTTTCTTGGTCTTTGCGTTTAAGGCACGATAATCCAAACAGAAGCGATTCTTCCCAGGCTTCTGAACTAACACAACTGGTGAATTCCATGGACTATTGCTTTCCTCTATTACGCCCAAATCAAGCATACGGTCGACTTCCTGATATAAAAGTTTCAACACCGCTGGAGACACGGGATAGTGACGTTGCTTTATTGGAGTGGCATCCCCCGTCTCTATAACGTGTTCTTCAAGCGTTGTTTTTCCCAAGCCAACAGTGGCAAGAGACGGGAACAAGCTGATGATTTCCTTTAATCTATATGACTGTTCTGCTGTTAGGTCATGCATACCGGGTTCAGGTTTCTGAGTTGTATCAAATGAAAGTTCGGCTATCAGTTCAGGAGCAATCGAAAATTCTTTCCAAAAATCTATCCCAAGATACAATTTTTGGATTAAACTAGGTACAAGAAAAAGTGTACATCTCTTGGTCAAATTTTTATGAGTCAATTCTAAGTCTACTTTGCCAACGATACTCTGTCGTGTGCCATCCGCTGTTTTTATACCTGTTGTAAGTTTGTGATATTCAGCCTTATTACCGTACCCGATCGGAGAATTCTCCGATCGGAGAAAATGTCCGATCGGAAGTTTTATTTCCTTCACCGTACCCGATTCGTACATAAATTTGTGATGCGTACCGACGCACTTCTTTGTTGTTTTGCGAGTTAAAAAATATTTTTAGTTCCGACACTTTTTTGTTTCGGAGACAATCGGACGAAAACAGTAAGTAACAAATCGCGATGCATCGCATGAAATCGCGAAACGTCGCTCTCAATTTGAAATTCCGACGCAGATTTCAAATTTTTTCGTAGATGTCTGCGATTGACCTGTCCGAAAGTACACGTTGGTAGAAAATTCGTAGAAATTGTACGAATCGGAGAGATTTTGTCTCCGATCGGGTACGGTAATAAGGCCGATTGAATGTTGTTTTTCCTTAAAAACTCTAAACAACCCTCTCCCAGACAACTAAGGCTTGCGCCGCTGTCTAAAAGTCCTAAGATAGGTTCTCCACAAATTTTAACGGAAGTATACGGTCGTGGATCTTCCGAGGAGTTACATAAGGTAGTACATTCTATTGCTTTGTAAAGAGTTTTCTTCGCACGAAATTTTGCACGGAGTTTCTTAATCTTATTGGATAAACCAGAATTCGGAGTGGCAAAAATTCTATCACGCGCATCGTAATAGCTTTGGAGACGTTCATGTAAAGACTTACGTATAGCAGGAGGTTTCAAAATGGGACGTACTAAATCTGGTGGATGTTGATCAGATTCACGTTTCAGAATGCTAATGGTTTGAATAATTTCTGGTGGGTTGTGACTACTATTTGGTGAGGGATTGGGTTTGTCATGGGATGTGTCATGGTTTAATTTTTGAAAGGGTTTTTCTTCTGTGGTTCCGGGTCTTTGGAGGTAGGGCCATTCGCTCCGGTTGCTGAATTGCTCCTCCTGGCGTTTCCCGAACACCTTGGGCAAGTAGGGACCGTAACGTCTGGAGCTCCACAGCGATAACAAGGTTTGCCTCTGAGGAACGGGGCAATCAAAATAAGTGTGACCTGCAGCTTTGCAGTTCCAGCAATGGAATGTTCGACTCCCTTCGAAGGCTGCTAAGTTAAGGTCTTCTTCCTCTGGAAGCTGTTCAGTTTCAAAATTTACCTCGGAAATGTGACGCCTTGTATTCGGTACGAAATTAGTTTTGGATCTTGCCACATCGTGTTCAAGTATATACTTCTCTATATTCCTGCACGCTTGGATTATCGCATGAAGGCTGTCATGTTGAAATGTAATGAGAAGTTCTCCCATACGCCGACGAATGTTATGTTTGATAATTTCAATAATCTCAAGATCAGGTTTTGGAACGAGCTTACGACTGTTAAGCTGTTGAATAGCTGTTAAAAAGTCATCAAAGGATTCAGCGTTACCTTGTTTCCTGTCAGACATTTTCCGGGCTATCTCGGAATCGGTTTCCAAGGTCCTATATTGCTCTATAAGAGCACAACGAAGACTATTCCAGCCAACGTTCGGCTGTCGTTTAATATAACGCCAGAACCAATCATTAACTGACCCGCTCAAAAATAGATGGAAATTGCGAACAATTTGATCCACGGAAACATTATGGCACATACGCACCCTGTCCAATCTAAATAAAAATTCATCTACCGTTATACTTTGGTTGTCAAAGGTGACTCCCCATTTCCGAAAGTCATGGACATTAGGTCGAGAAAAGACTCGAGGACTACCCTGGTCACTAAAATTTTCATTTAAATTAAGACTATCCAACTGTCTAAAAAATGTGTTATCCTGAGGGTTGTTATTGTTTCCAGCGTTTGCTGCCGATTCCTGAACAATAGGAACTGTAGAGTTTAAAGCAGGATTTTGTTGAGGTCGGGGGGGTTGGATAGCTGAGGTTTGTTCTGCTAGTATTTCTCTAACCGTCTTCTGAACTTCTTCTCTTATGAGCTCCCGGCTCTTGTTCATTTCTTCTCTAAAAATTCTAAGTTCTTCTTCTTTGCTTTGACCTAAAGCCGTTCTGACTACTTGTTTTATCTGCTCCGCCACCTCTTTGCGAGATAGTGATTCACCACCCTTTGAACCACTTGCTTGGTCACCGTTCTCCGACATATCTGATTTAGAATTCTGATTTGAATTAACAAAACTGTCGCCACGACTCCTTAATTTATAATTAAACTTACGAGTAAGGGGGGCACCGAGACTACGACGTCTAGGCATACCTTAATTAGTACGACTATAAATTTAATGAGGCTGTTTAGCTTAAATGAAACCCAAGGTTGCAAAACAAAATTAATTTTAACAAAAAAAAAATGATAACGAAAACAAATTTAATAAAATCTAAATCTATTCTCAAAATAATGTGGGGGAGGGGACTTATCGTATAAGAAACTGAAAGGTTTAAAAGGTTCCTTTAAATAAAAAACAAACACTGTCTTTTAGTTAATAATATTCAAGATTTAAATTTAATTCAGTTTTAAATAGTAAATAATTCAATATGTTTAAAATATAAGAAAGTTAGGTATTTTTCAATTCTTTGCGTTTTCGTATCGTTTTTTCTTCGTAGCGTTTCACCGTTTCATCGAACTGTACTGTTGCTCTTCGTTGGCTGTTGTTCTCAAGAAATTGTTGGTTAGTGTTGCCGTTGCTGTTCGTAAATATGTAAAGTAGTAGAAGTAGCAGAATGGAAGGGTTCGTTGATAGGCACATTTTGCCTACATCCGGCCATCCTGAATTAATCTGAGCTGATCTCTGATTCGTAATCATCTTCTTGAGGCCACGGCTTCATCAGGTCAGCTGCAGACGATGTTTTATTAGGACCTTCATGATTACCGACCTTAGATACCTCATAGCGGTCATTTCGTCGAATTTTAGTGACCTCGTATGGACCAAGGAACTTTGGTTGAACTTTAAGTCCTGTTCCAAACTGTGTTCGTTGAATTGCTACTAAATCGTGGATGGCATACTTTCTGGCTGGTTTACGTTTTTTGTTGTATTGTGTTTTGTTCTCTTCTTGAATTCGCTCGATCTGTAGTTTGGCTCCTTTTCTTAGCTCAACTCTGTTGCTTTCAAATTCTTCGACCATTTCGTCCTCCAATATTTCTGCTAGCTTAACATCTTCGTTATTTCGCATTTGCACACCAAGTAATAGTTCGAATGGCGTTCTTTTCGTAGCTCTGGATGTGGTGGAGTTTATAGTCTTTTGCAATTTTGGGACGTGCTGGTACCATTTAAGGGGATTCTCCAAGGACATCTTCGTTAAGGTTGCTATTATGATCCGGTTCATCCTCTCGACCTGACCGTTACCTCTAGGAACACCCGTTGTTATTTGAATGTGTAAGATTTTGCGTTGCTCACAATATTCCTTAAAGTTATTTGAACTAAAAGCTGCTCCTTTATCCGTCACAATTCGTGTAGGGTCTCCAAAGATGTTTTCCAAAGTAACCATTTTTGCTAAGACCTCCTCTGTTGTCGTTGACTTAACTGGGAATATCCAGACGAACTTTGTAAAGGCATCCATAATTACTAGAAGATGCTTATAGTTTTTGCTAGTAGAAGGCATAGGACCCAGGTGATCCATGTGGAACGTATGTAATGGGACATCAATTTTCCAAATCGGATTGAGGTACCCTTCCTGCTTTCCGCATTTCCTAGTCGCTAAAATACAGGACACACAGTTCGACGTAACCTCATTTACTCTCTTGCGCATATTCGCAAAGTAATATTGTTGCTTTAATCGTGTTTCTACTTTCTGGGGGTTAATATGTCCGACTTCATGAATGCTTCTTATAACTTCTCTTTGCATACTCTTTGGGACTACAAGAAGATAAGCTCCTTCGATGAATCGGTACAGGACACCACTGCGATTAATGTAGTCTTCGTATTGCTCACGTTCCAAAATGTTGAGAATCAGTTGACAGGTTTCATCTTTTCCTTGAGCCTTTTTGATGTTGTGAAGAACTCCCGCATCCACTGCTGCTAGGGTCAAAACACGACTTAGCGCATCTACGTGCTGCATATACTTTCCTGGCCTATGATGTACAGTACAGTCAAACTCCTCTAAATATAATGCCCAATGTGCCACGCGAGTGCATAGTTCTTTTTTGTGCATTGTTAACTGGAATGCTTTGCAATCGGTGAAAATTTTGAACGTTAGACCTAGCAAGTAAATCCGTAGCTTCTCAAGTGACCGTATTATCGCGAGAACTTCTAACTCATAGCTGCTGTACTTTTCTTCGGAAGGTTTCGTCTTAAAACTTACGTAAAAGACTGGATGCAACTCTGTATCGTGGCGCTGGAGCAGAACTGCAGCAAGACCGACTTTGCTTGCATCCGTATGCAACTCAGTTTCCAATGTTGGGTTAAAAAGTTTAAGTACTGGTTCTTGACATAGAAGATCCTTCAGCTGCAGATAAGCGTTTCTTTGTTCGTGGCCAAAATTAAAGTTGACACAAGTTTTTCTTGTCATATCGGACAACGGCTTGGCGATTCTTGCGTAGTTAGGTATAAATTTTCTAAAAAAACCTGTCAATCCAAGAAAACTCTTAAGGTCTTTTAAACGCTTGGGCTCAGGGAAATTTCGGACAGCTTTGGTTTTTTCGATTGAAGGTCGTACCGTACCGTTTTCGACAATATGCCCGAGAAACTCTATTGATCGCGTCACAAAATTACACTTTTCCCATTTAATAATGAGCCCGTTCATTTCCGCGACATTTAAAACAAGTTTTAGAGTCTTTAAATTGTCTTCCTCATTTTCCGATGGGATAATTAAATCGTCCATATATATAAATAAGCATTTTTCGCGTACTAGATCTTTAAAAACTGTATTGATAAACCTTTGAAAAACAGATGGTGAATTACAAAGGCCAAAAGGAACCTTACAAAATTCATATTGAGCGTCCGGCGTTACAAACGATGTAAACTTTCGACTTTCGGGGTGAATATCTACATGAAAGAATCCATTTCTAAGATCTAGACTCGTAAAAACACGCGCGTTATAGAGGTTTTCTAAAATGTCTTCGATTATAGGTAATGGGTATCTATCCTTTACAATTTTCGCGTTTAATTTACGATAATCAACACAAAGCCTGTAGCTACCGTCTTTCTTTTTTGCTAGAACCACCGGACTTGAAAAATTGGACGTGCTTGGAACTACGACTCCTTCAGCAAGCCACTCGGATACTTGTTGGGCTACAAACATTTTTTCTTTAGGCGCTAGCCTCCTAGGACGATGAAAGACTGGCTTTTCATCTTCCAACAAAATTTTCATCTCCACGCATGACTTTTTCGGTTTTTTAGGATTATATTTTCTAACCAGATCTGATATCGTTTCTTTTATTTGTGTGTTGCGTATCATGTCTATACAATATACTTTTTTATTTTCCGTTACTAAAGTTTCCGTATCGATTTCATTTATATCATTTTCGTTTCCCGAATTATAGTTACACTTAGAATCTTTGCACTTAAATCTAACGTTGCCATTTTCGATCACCATATTTGCATATTCTAAAATTTCTGTTCCGATCAGTACATTTTCAGACATCCATTCATCATTGACAACATCAAAAGTTAAAATGTATGGCATATCATCGACAATAACAGTCATTTTTACCGCACCGATTGATTTATAAACCGTTTGGCCTATACCCGTTAACAAAGTACCGTCAGTATCAAACTGTTTATTCAACTGTAAAAAGATAGAGTTTTTTATCAAGCATAATTGACTACCGGTATCAAATAACGCATCAATACAAATCGAATCTATTTGAACCTGCATTCGAACAATGGGGGAAGAGACACGATTGACATTCGTTGAATTTAGGGCTTGTGTCTTTTTTGGACAGAGTCTCGACAGATGCCTAAATTCATTGCAATTGAAGCAACGAGGTCCTTTCTCTTTGTGGGGACAGCTTTGTGATGGATGGCTTTTCGCTCCACACGTAATGCAGCGTTTTTGGGCTTCCGAGCCTTGCCACAACTGGCCTGGAGCTTGCGCGTGACGTTGGCTTTTTGAAACCGGCGTTGAAGAGTGGGGTTTTTGTGTATGGATTTCATTTTTTTGTTTTTGCATTTGAAGTTTCATTTCTTCATAAACTTTAAATTTTGACTTTAATTCGCTAAATGTTCTTGCTTCGTATAAAATCGTTTTATTCGTTGTATTATCATTTATACCCGAGACTATATAAGAAAGTAAGGACTCTTCGTCGACGTTACCCCTATTTGCGATTAATTTCATTTGGAACATATACTCCAAATACGACTCGCTGTTATGTTTTCGTCGTGATTCTAATTGACGGTGAATCATTAAACCCGAAACAGTTTTCCCGAACTCGTTTTCTAATGTAGATTTTAGCGCTTTCCATGTGTGAATGTTTTTCCCGGATTCTATAGCTAATTTCGCGGCACCTTTTAGCAAACGTCTAGCGTACAAATAACGTTGAATATCGCTCCATTCGCATACAGTGGCGATATCTTCAAAGTCCTTTATCCAATCGCTTACTTCCTTACCGCTTTCACCGTTATATGATTCTAAAGAGTCTTCAACATCTTTAAATACGAAATTATTTTGCGCCATTTTTTTATTACCGGAATCGCCCGCACTTTCCTTATCGCTTTCGTCCTCACTGCCACCCCCTTCGCTATCCCCGTTGACGCTTTCCTCGAGTTCAACCCCTTTTAAAGATTCTTCTAATTTATTTTCGTCGATCACAGATCTTAGTCGCTCGACTAATTCTTGTTTGAGCCTATAACTGTGGGAAAGCCCACGTTCTTTTAATAAAGCCTGCAACTGCTTTGTCGACAAATCTTCAATATTCATTTATGTAAAATATGCATGCATATAAATAATAAAGTGAACAAAAAAAATGATAAAATGATACTTATCGTTTTGTTCCTGATTCTTTAGATTTGGATCGATTTTTTCAATTTTCTTATATAATATTTCTGGATATCTATCATTGCCAGTTTAATGGTGTATAGAATCCCGTTTATTCGCAATGCACATAAATCACAAATCACACCACGTTTGAACAGTTATCCAATTAACATGTTCTCAAGCCATGCATTCAATATACAGTACACTTATATATTTTTTTTTGTATTATGTAGGTACACTTATGCATGCATATAAGAAATTATCTGATTTCACTTTTTTTTTCTTTTTTTCGGAAATTAGTATTTTTATTTTCATTCAATTCATTTTTTAAAAGTAAAATTTTCGCGAAAGAGACACTGAGGGGGGGAATAAAGACACTTCTGACACCATGTGGGGGAGGGGACTTATCGTATAAGAAACTGAAAGGTTTAAAAGGTTCCTTTAAATAAAAAACAAACACTGTCTTTTAGTTAATAATATTCAAGAATTAAATTTAAATCTTGAATATTATTAACTATCCCACACTGGAGTAAATTATTGGACAAATCCATACACAGGATTCTGCATAGGGTGAATTCAACTGAAAAAAAAAAAATCCATCATGACACCTCCTTGACACTCTGTAGCTCCTAAAGTATACGGCCCTTGCCTCTGAAATCTGAAACAACATGTACGTACGTTCATATCCTACACTGGGGTCTGGGGTAAATTATTGGACAAATCAAAACACAGGATTCTGTACAGGCTGAATTCAAACGAAAAAATCGCTGTGTACTTCAATAGTATTGACTCAATATTGTTGACTCAAACTCAATTTAATACATTTTAGTAAAAAAGACTACAAAAAAATCAATTGACTTATAGTTAATTGACTGCAGTCAAAAGACTTATTGACTAAAACCAAACTCGCTTAAGTTTAAGGACTTTTTAGTAACTTAACTGACTAAAGCCAGTTAAAAAGTACTGCAGTTAATTAACTTTAAGTCAATTGACTGCAAGTTAAAAATAAGTACTGACTGGTGACTGCTCCTTTCGAGTTAAAGTACTTTTGTAAATTGAAAGACTAAAAAAAGGTCTTATTCGTAACTTAACTAAAGTACCGAAATGAATGCCGCCTTAAAAACTCTGACACTGACCTAGCCAGAAAATTTATTTTCCAACTTAGATGTTTGAACCGAATGGAAAATAATTGGGCCAGTAGAATTTTTGCCTAAGTCTTTGCAGAGTTTTTGCGATACCTCCATGTGAAGCTCGCGGGGGTCGATGTGCTAGAGAGATCAAACGTTCGGTTAGCTCTGCTGGTATCCATAATTTCCAAACGAGATCGTCTTCGAATGGATTGCCTGTGCAATGGCTGACCTTCTTGTATACGAAATTATTCGAAACCTGAAGGTCAGGTAATTGCTCTTTTTGTTCTTCGATGGTGCGAATAATCTTGAGGTATTCCCCAGATTGAAAACTAGGATCCTCAAGATCAACGTGCAGGACATCGGAGTATTCTTCATTTACCATTGAACTATCCGGATGCAGGGCATCAATTCCATGTACCCTTGACAAGGCATCTGGAACGACGTTTAACGATCCCTTACGATGTTCGATGGTAAAATCGAATACTTGAAGTTTTAAGCTCCATCGAGCCAACCGTCCGCTCAGATCTTTCTGTGACATCAACCACTTTAAGCTTGAGTGGTCTGTGATGATTCTGAATGGGTGACCCTCTATGTAAGCGCGAAATTTCTTAACCCCCATAACATCAGCAAGACACTCCTGCTCTGTTACGGTGTAGTTTCTTTGGGCAGCATTGAGTTTGTGAGAATAATAGTATATGGGTCGTTCTACATCATTCTCGTCTTTTTGGCATAGAACACATCCAATGCCCGTCGCGGAAGCGTCGCATAACAGTATGAACTCTTTGGAATAGTCTGGGTTGACCAGAACCGGTGCAGACGTTAGTCTGGATTTTATAGCTTGAAATGATTTTTTGGCATTTTCATCAAACTGAAACTTCTTTGATTTTTTAAGGGTATCGGTCATCGGAGAAGCGAGAGTAGAGAAGTCTGGAACGAATCTACGATACCATCCTGCTAATCCCAAAAATCTACGTACCTGTCTAGGAGTAGTTGGTAAAGGGAAACTTTCTATCGCAGATATTTTGTCTGGGTCAACCTAATACATCCACTACCTACTACGTAGCCTAGATATTTTAACTCGCGGAAACAAAACTTAGATTTTTGGACATTGATTGTCAACCCTGCCATTTTTAGTCTATCTGACAAAATTTTCAACAATTCCAGATGTTCTTCGAAAGTGCTTGATGCTATCAGCAGATCATCCATATAGACAAAGATTTTTGATCTCAGCTCTTGTGGTATAACCTTGGACATCAATCTGCACATGCGCTGCGGCGCATTGCATTGGCCGAAAGGCATCACCTTAAACTGATAAAGAGGTCTGCCAGGCACCGTAAAGGCTGTCTTTTCTCGTGATGATTCCTCCAGCGGGATCTGCCAAAAGGCATCCTTCAGATCTACACTAGATACGTAATGTGTATCTGAAAGATTCCCTAGCAATCCTTCTATAAAAGGAATCCCGCTCGCATCTTTCTTGGTCTTTGCGTTTAAGGCACGATAATCCAAACAGAAGCGATTCTTCCCAGGCTTCTGAACTAACACAACTGGTGAATTCCATGGACTATTGCTTTCCTCTATTACGCCCAAATCAAGCATACGGTCGACTTCCTGATATAAAAGTTTCAACACCGCTGGAGACACGGGATAGTGACGTTGCTTTATTGGAGTGGCATCCCCCGTCTCTATAACGTGTTCTTCAAGCGTTGTTTTTCCCAAGCCAACAGTGGCAAGAGACGGGAACAAGCTGATGATTTCCTTTAATCTATATGACTGTTCTGCTGTTAGGTCATGCATACCGGGTTCAGGTTTCTGAGTTGTATCAAATGAAAGTTCGGCTATCAGTTCAGGAGCAATCGAAAATTCTTTCCAAAAATCTATCCCAAGATACAATTTTTGGATTAAACTAGGTACAAGAAAAAGTGTACATCTCTTGGTCAAATTTTTATGAGTCAATTCTAAGTCTACTTTGCCAACGATACTCTGTCGTGTGCCATCCGCTGTTTTTATACCTGTTGTAAGTTTGTGATATTCAGCCTTATTACCGTACCCGATCGGAGAATTCTCCGATCGGAGAAAATGTCCGATCGGAAGTTTTATTTCCTTCACCGTACCCGATTCGTACATAAATTTGTGATGCGTACCGACGCACTTCTTTGTTGTTTTGCGAGTTAAAAAATATTTTTAGTTCCGACACTTTTTTGTTTCGGAGACAATCGGACGAAAACAGTAAGTAACAAATCGCGATGCATCGCATGAAATCGCGAAACGTCGCTCTCAATTTGAAATTCCGACGCAGATTTCAAATTTTTTCGTAGATGTCTGCGATTGACCTGTCCGAAAGTACACGTTGGTAGAAAATTCGTAGAAATTGTACGAATCGGAGAGATTTTGTCTCCGATCGGGTACGGTAATAAGGCCGATTGAATGTTGTTTTTCCTTAAAAACTCTAAACAACCCTCTCCCAGACAACTAAGGCTTGCGCCGCTGTCTAAAAGTCCTAAGATAGGTTCTCCACAAATTTTAACGGAAGTATACGGTCGTGGATCTTCCGAGGAGTTACATAAGGTAGTACATTCTATTGCTTTGTAAAGAGTTTTCTTCGCACGAAATTTTGCACGGAGTTTCTTAATCTTATTGGATAAACCAGAATTCGGAGTGGCAAAAATTCTATCACGTGCATCGTAATAGCTTTGGAGACGTTCATGTAAAGACTTACGTATAGCAGGAGGTTTCAAAATGGGACGTACTAAATCTGGTGGATGTTGATCAGATTCACGTTTCAGAATGCTAATGGTTTGAATAATTTCTGGTGGGTTGTGACTACTATTTGGTGAGGGATTGGGTTTGTCATGGGATGTGTCATGGTTTAATTTTTGAAAGGGTTTTTCTTCTGTGGTTCCGGGTCTTTGGAGGTAGGGCCATTCGCTCCGGTTGCTGAATTGCTCCTCCTGGCGTTTCCCGAACACCTTGGGCAAGTAGGGACCGTAACGTCTGGAGCTCCACAGCGATAACAAGGTTTGCCTCTGAGGAACGGGGCAATCAAAATAAGTGTGACCTGCAGCTTTGCAGTTCCAGCAATGGAATGTTCGACTCCCTTCGAAGGCTGCTAAGTTAAGGTCTTCTTCCTCTGGAAGCTGTTCAGTTTCAAAATTTACCTCGGAAATGTGACGCCTTGTATTCGGTACGAAATTAGTTTTGGATCTTGCCACATCGTGTTCAAGTATATACTTCTCTATATTCCTGCACGCTTGGATTATCGCATGAAGGCTGTCATGTTGAAATGTAATGAGAAGTTCTCCCATACGCCGACGAATGTTATGTTTGATAATTTCAATAATCTCAAGATCAGGTTTTGGAACGAGCTTACGACTGTTAAGCTGTTGAATAGCTGTTAAAAAGTCATCAAAGGATTCAGCGTTACCTTGTTTCCTGTCAGACATTTTCCGGGCTATCTCGGAATCGGTTTCCAAGGTCCTATATTGCTCTATAAGAGCACAACGAAGACTATTCCAGCCAACGTTCGGCTGTCGTTTAATATAACGCCAGAACCAATCATTAACTGACCCGCTCAAAAATAGATGGAAATTGCGAACAATTTGATCCACGGAAACATTATGGCACATACGCACCCTGTCCAATCTAAATAAAAATTCATCTACCGTTATACTTTGGTTGTCAAAGGTGACTCCCCATTTCCGAAAGTCATGGACATTAGGTCGAGAAAAGACTCGAGGACTACCCTGGTCACTAAAATTTTCATTTAAATTAAGACTATCCAACTGTCTAAAAAATGTGTTATCCTGAGGGTTGTTATTGTTTCCAGCGTTTGCTGCCGATTCCTGAACAATAGGAACTGTAGAGTTTAAAGCAGGATTTTGTTGAGGTCGGGGGGGTTGGATAGCTGAGGTTTGTTCTGCTAGTATTTCTCTAACCGTCTTCTGAACTTCTTCTCTTATGAGCTCCCGGCTCTTGTTCATTTCTTCTCTAAAAATTCTAAGTTCTTCTTCTTTGCTTTGACCTAAAGCCGTTCTGACTACTTGTTTTATCTGCTCCGCCACCTCTTTGCGAGATAGTGATTCACCACCCTTTGAACCACTTGCTTGGTCACCGTTCTCCGACATATCTGATTTAGAATTCTGATTTGAATTAACAAAACTGTCGCCACGACTCCTTAATTTATAATTAAACTTACGAGTAAGGGGGGCACCGAGACTACGACGTCTAGGCATACCTTAATTAGTACGACTATAAATTTAATGAGGCTGTTTAGCTTAAATGAAACCCAAGGTTGCAAAACAAAATTAATTTTAACAAAAAAAAAATGATAACGAAAACAAATTTAATAAAATCTAAATCTATTCTCAAAATAATGTATAAAAAAAGGGATACGGGATCTTTCTTGTTTATCTTGTTTAAAAATTATGTTCTGCGAGGGATGTTTATAAGGACGAGAAAAATAAGAATTGCAAGCATCAATTACTATAATAGTTAACTACGTCATGAGCTAGAGGCCGAGCTGGCTGGAGACGCTTGTTGGATGAGAGCCTGATCCGACCTGGACTGTAGCGCCACCTTGTTAGTTAGTTAAGTAAGTAAGTAGACATAATTTCGAAAAGAATAAACTTATTTCTGAAAACCTTGATTGTTTAAAACCTCAATTTCTTTAAATGAATCGCCCAGTCAGATATATTGCTTCAGCAAACAAAAACACCCATTTGAGTCCTTCCCATTTATCAAAGTTTCACTGCCGGTTGAATTATTACATTCATTGTTTCCAATAAACCATCGACAAAGATAAACCAAAAGCAAAACTTAAAAGCTTTTTCAATCCTCAAAAATGTCGAATTCGATATCATGTGACTGACCATTTCAATAATCCTTCACTGGTTATCGAATTCGAAACCGTAAAGTCAATGATTTAATGCGTTTCAAAACAAACAAAAAATCGTAGACTTAACCAAAATAACGAAAAACCCGATAAAATTACAAAATCATTTTTAACCGTGTCCGTGTCCCCATCCACCGGAAAGGACCATCCAGTTTGCATGTTTTTTTTTTTTGTTACAACTCAGCTCATCATCGTGCTCTGTTACCCTATCAATTGCATTGAAGTGAATTGAAATACCCATCTACGGAGTGATTCCGTTTTTTGTTTTGACGTTGCAAAATGAAAAATCCAACTGGAACGGAGGCTTGCTTCGGATTTCGATAGCCAAGCGGCGATATCCTGTGTACGAAATGCAATTATGCTTCATAATCTCCTGCCAATTTATATGCGAGTGGACGTGATAATTAACGCCGCCCGCGCCGCCGCCGTGATGTCGTGGCTTCAATGGATTTGGGGGTAGGGTATATCGCATTTGAACGGTTGGTTAACTCCTCTTGGAGATACATACGGACATCGTTGGTTGGAAAATCCTTGAAGTGCCGGTGAACCGCAAGGACTCGATGCAAATATTTTGAAAATCAGGATGTTTTCTCTCTTCGATCATCATTTTTTATTTTTTCTTCCAGTTACTGGTTCTATTGAAAATATTCAGTGGACACGTTCAATGCGAATTACAAGTCGAACTTTTTATAAAAACCCACCAAACACGAAATGCTATCAGCCTATAGTGCCCAACCGGAAGGGATATGTGTGTATGCATGTTGGTTGGTTAAATATCAGTCTGTAAGCAACTGGAACACAGCATTAATGCAGTCACTGGATCTACTGTTTTTCGATGGGATAATGGAATTTTGTGAAGTTGCAAAACTTACAGCCACGAATGTGGATTTGGTAGTGTTGGTCAAATAGCAAATTACGTTTTGTGGAAATGACAAAGCGACAATATTAAAATGGGTTTGATGGCTTTTAAATACTTCTCTGTTGCGTTAAAAGCATTTTCAATGAATGAGTGCAAACGGAAATGGATATAAAGGGGAATATTGGCTAGAGATCCTTAAAATTGCTTAATACACACGATACGCAAGAATGGAAGTATGTATTCACAATTCCAACACGTCGCATCGTCCACATGCCTCATGAATGTATTTTATTATTTTAATATCAAGCCCTGAAAATATCAAAGCAGAGTCGACACCATGACCTAAACTGACACCATTATTAAGACATATCCATGTCATAACCTAATAAGCTTCATTGCAAATGAAAAGTTAAACATTTAGTCCATGAGGTCGTTTCGGTTCTCCTCGCGGTCTTTTTTGCAGTTTGCTGCTTTTCTTTTATTTTTTTGTCGAAAAGAAAGAAGATAATAATAAAATCAAATAAAAAACGAAAACAACAAAATCCACAACTATAAACATGATTGTCAACGTCCGCTCATCTCATTTTGTTTCTCAACTTTGTAGACTTCTTCTCCGACTCAATTCGACTCTACTCCCTGAATGTCCTTATTGTTCTGCACTATAAATTCCACTTTTCGGAATAATTCGCCATCCGATCTAGTCTTGTTTTTTTTTTTTGTCATCATTCTGTGTTTAGTATTCAAGTTGCAGATACTGGTTTGCCCTGTGTAGGTTTCTTTTATTTTGGAATCACATGGTTGCCAATCAATTATTGTTTTTTGTTTAAATCTCCTTTTGTGGTCAGCACTTAAAATCATTGGCTCTACCTCAAAAAATATTTTTTTTTAGTAAGTATACGCCACAGTGAACCGGTTTATTTTGAATTTTAGAGATAAATGGAAAAACAAAGCCTTTATAAAATTTAACTAAATATTCCCATTACGAATGGTTATATTAGGCAACACCAGACGTAAGACAGATATAGAATTGACGTAGTAACTCCACAGCATTTGGCAACCCAAAGACACTGTCTCTATGTCCCTATTTATGGCATTTAATTAGCCTCTGAAAGATGATCCTTAGAAGTTTCATCCCCTTGGAGCAATTCATAGCGCCTCATGGTTTTCTTCGACAGCAATCTAGTTTTTCGGGCTCAGACCGAGATAGACAAAGGGACTTTTGAGGAAGGAAAAGTTGAGGTCATTTTCGCTCCAGTAACAACGATTTTCTTTTGACAGTAATTTTTGTCTTTTCGCTTCTTGTTTTTTTCTCAGAACCAACCAGAAAGAAAGAAAAAACAAGCACAAACCAAAATTAAAAAAGGACACAAGAAACATACATGACAGAGAAGAGTTACTTTCTCTGGCTTTCCGGCTATTTGGAATACAATTTTTTGCTTGCCTATTTTTTCTCTGCTGTTGTTAGTGACCTTGTTGTTGATTAGTAAGTATAATTAAGTGTCAAGTGAATTCAGTGTTTTTTATTTGTAGTTTATGTATTTCTGCACTGCTTTTCTTCATTCGAAGAATTAATAACACTTAGCAGAAATGTAATATAGATGAAGCTGTGAATTTCTATGTGGATGATGGACAGCTTTAATGAGGCCTTAGGTCTTCGAAGAGTACGATTTGTACTTGATCTGAGAGACACACTGAAGGAAAGTGGTAAAATTCTCAAAATACTCCATATTTGAGAACATGATTTAAAAATCAAGGCTATCGTTAACTGGACATTTTCAAATTGATAGTCTTAATGAATGGATGAATTGAGTTAGGGGTTAGAGTATTCCACGACCTAAAGATCTACTATGTCCCCTTTACTATCTGATGACTTAGTACCTCAAATTACAGCTCCTGCTCTAACCTATTATCCCTCAGGAACTTAAGAATTTGGAGTACCTACTAATACAGATAGAATATCTTTCTCCGCATCTGCTCCGTTGCAGAAACTACATTTTGGACTTTCGACTAGTTTGAGGATGCTAGGGTGCCTTTTTAATTGACAATGACCCGAGAGAAAACCAGTAATTTATTCCTGCTTAGCCTGTCTCAGTCCGGGCCATTGTGTCTAGTTGTTTGGTTTCCTCTTCTGTTTTCATTTTACTTCTAATGATGTTTTCTCCTATTCCGCAGTAGGGTTCCGGTCCTAATAGCAGAGTAATCGCACCTTTATCTGCCTCCTCATTTCCCTGAATCCCTTCATGTCCAGGTACCCAACGAAGAGTTACTTTGTTGTTCTTGCCTGGTTCATTTAATCTGGCTATGCACTGCATTACGAGCTTAGAGTAAAACGTATAGGAGCTTAATGCTTTAAGGACTGCCTGAATATTTGACATAAGGCCGATATTTTTTTTATGGTGATTCATTTCGAGATTGAGTTCTACACATCTGCTGATTGCGTTTACCTTTGCTAGAAAGATACTGGGAATTTGGCCCTTTGGAATGGAGAGTCCCATATATAACCGCACCAGTACCCTCAGCTATTCTCGACCCGTTTGTGTACCATTTGATCGTGTTTTCTTTGAATGAATACTTATTACTTGCGCCTATCCATTCTTTTTTTAATACTTAAATGTATTTTATAATTTTTCACAAAGTTATAGTTTGTGGCCATACCATATCTCTCGGAATATCAAGAAAGTTACCTACTGTGAATTTGGACAGAAGGTCTTTGTCTCTGTTTGCTAATGCATTTTCCAGGTCCAGTTCTCTCCTTGGCGAAACTTATAATGGCTCCTCAAGTATTGTAAAGTCTTCGAATCCACCCCGTAAAGTCTTCGAATTCACCCCAGAGGGACGGCGCAGTAGAGGAAGACCAAGGCACAGGTGGCGCGCGCAAGTTGAAGATGACCTCAACCAACTTGGCGTGCGAAACTGGAGACAGCTAGCTAGGGACCGAGCTGGCTGGAGAGGATTGTTGGCTGAGGCCCAAGTCCACCCCGGACTGTAGCGCCCCTTAGCTGTAACAAGTTCGATTCTTTTATAGCAGGCAATACTACCATACATAATTATGGGTCTTACCATCATACATCCATCTTATTATATGTGGCTTGCAGCCCCATGAATTGCTTGTTAGTATTTTGCATAACATGAGGGCTTTGTTGGATTTGCTGACGTCAAGGGTGATCCCTAGATATTTGACTTCCTTTTGTGTTTTTATTACTTCTCCATATAATTTTATTTCTTTCATGCGTGGTAAAAGTCTTTCCTGGTAAATGGTTTAATTGTTGTCTTAGTAGGGTTGATTTTAAGATACTGATAGACACCATTTCCTGGTAATGGTTAAACCGCTTTGAATTACCGTATCATCAGCAAAATCGAGACATCTAGCTAATACCCTGGGATGCAAGGCTTTCAAGTAACTCAACAACAACGAGACTTATCAGTAGGGGTGATAGAAGTCGCCTCTCTGAGGGCAATCTCTAGTTGTGATGATTGTTTGTACATTTTGACCTGCCTTTACCTCTGCCCTTCTAGTTATTGTGATGGGAACACATTTTCTTTCCAACGCTCTAGATACAGCAGCTTGAGAGGTATTGTCGAAAGCACCTTCAATGTCAACTAAGGCACATAACGCTGTTTCGTTTGCATCCGTGGTTTTTTGGATAGTGTTTGTTACTATTTCGAAAAGGGCAGTCTCTGTGAATCTACCCGACCTGTAAGCTTGTTGGCGATAATTTAAAGGCATATTTATAGGAAAAATGCCATCAACACCTAGTGATTTAAATTGCTCAAAGGTGTTTATTGCCCAATGAAGTCGATTGTCTGAATAGAAATCCGAAGCTATCTTTCAATCATTTTTCCTTAGATTGAATGGCGTTTTTTGAATTCCATTGCCTGTTATTTATTGCAAAGATCCTGGGAAGTGCGTATAAAGCAGCAGATATGATCTCGCTTCTTCATTCTCTGTGAAGCTGCCATCAGCCATATGGAGATAGTCTTATTAGAAAATACTGAAAATGTCAAAGCAAGTTATCACAGTTTTCAAGTTCCAATAAGAATATTACTTTTTTAGTATACGTCACAGTGAACACATTTGTTTCATACCTCGTATCGTAAATACCTGCTCAATAGCTATTTTCTGCATAATTACAGCCTTATCTCCATTATTTGACTAAAGACAACCCTCTTCGAATGGTTAATCACAAAATTATCAATTTTTGCCTAAAATTAAGGCCTTGGGAAAATATCAAAACATTAAGTCATTATTGAAAAACCCCACAAATTGAATATTAATCTCTATAAACACCTTACTTTACATTCATCAGCATTCTCACTAACCCTTTCGTATCCAGAGAGAACAACAACAACAAACGAGCGAAAATTCTACAGAGAATTTTTCTCCTTCCCCACAATCAGTACAAAGACATAATTACACCCCAGAGGATCCCTTCATAAAATGTATGGCTGTCATCCAAGGTTTTTGAGTCTTTTCAAGCATCAAACAATACACAATGTCTTGGCTTCTTGTTTATCCTTGTGCCGTCCTCGTGTCATGCCTGTGAGCGTAAGTGTGTTTGTATTTTACTAACAAAAGGCAATACAGTGATTATCATCATATTCATTTCAAAGGTGCATCGCGCGACACCCCGTTTTTAAGGAAATTTGAAAAAAATATTGCTAATTATAGTGCTTTGTATGTGCTTTTTGTGTACCGAAAAATAAAATTTTGTGCTCCATTGCAACATTTTTTTTTTTTACAAAAAACCGGGGTGTATCACGATATCGCTTCAAACCCCGCATGGTGAAGGCATTGAAAAAATTCATCAAGAATACTATCAAAATTATGTACTATTTATGTGCTTGCGATAACTGCAAAAATAAATCATGCAGCAAAATACATGGTATAAATTCTTACAGTGGGCTTCGAAAAGTAAAAAACGAAAAAAAATGTTCAATCTTCATACAAAAAACCGGGGTGTATCACGATATCGCTTCAAACCCCGCATGGTGAAGGCATTGAAAAAATTCATCAAGAATACTATCAAAATTATGTACTATTTATGTGCTTGCGATAACTGCAAAAATAAATCATGCACTACGTATATACATTTAAATAAATAATTTGTTTATTCTTAAGCGGTGGGGTGTGGCTCCAAAATGCTTAGAAATAAATAAGGACTCTCGGAATACATAAAAGTTTGGCACTAGAGTTGTGTGCTAATTATGTGCTGGCAATAATCGCAAAGAAAACCGAGCGCTGACAATGTTCAATTTTAAATTTCAAAATTAGTAAAAAACTTCATACGTAGCTCACATTGATGAAAAAAATGAGAGAGAAAAATAACAGAAAATAAAAAAGCTTAAGACATGTAAGGAACTGATCGCCAGATCTATGTTGTAAAGTCCGTATTTGAATTTTGGAACTAACTGGCGATTTCTGTTGAAAATTTGGAATTTGAATTTTTTTGAACCAAACTCGTACAATCCTCGTATTAAAACGTTATTCTCACAGGTGAAAAATATTGTTTTCAACCCCTGGTGGCATAATAGTCCAAGAGGCGACCGTCAAATTACTTAATCTGGATATGGATTTTGTACCCATTATTAGATAGAGTTTTTGGAGACAAAGACAGCGCCAGGGTTGCCAGTCAAAGTCCGGGGCAAAGGGGGTAAAACGGGACACTGATGGTGCTTTCTTTGGCCAAAAATTAACCTATCAAAGATATGGATAACATTAGTGTCCAATTATAGACCTCGACGAGACGAAACCCATAACATTAATGGGTTGCATAGTTCAAACCGTGGCGAAGCGGTCGGCAACCGCCTCAGAAGCCACTGATTTTTAACCATAAACAAACCCATCAGGAAAATGGCTAAATTTGGTTCCAATTCAAGGTCTGAATGTACTCTTAACGAGCATATTATAGGGTTACCTTGTCTAAACCGGAGCAAACCACTCGCCAACCCTACTACAGTGAAAAAAGTGCACGATACAAGTTTTCACTTAAACATTCATAACTTGATTATTTTTTTATTATTTTTTTCTTATATAGCAATTAAAAGCTTTACGTATGTAAAAAATTAATAAAACATCAAAACTAGTATAAAAATGTAATTTTGAATATTTAAAATGATTATTTGGATTTAGCGGCATCTTTCATTAAAATAAGGTTTGACCACATTACTCAGTAACCAAACGCTTAAAATTAATTTGGTTTTCAGTGACTTTTAGAAACATTGAATTGACGTTAATCGTCCTCAGAATTTTTTGTTTTAATAATTTCCAACATGGTGGCAACATGCATCAAATATTTTTACCTTTTTAAGTGAGATTTCCTCCCTTCCCCGTTATTTTGCTCTCTCATTTTTTTCATCAATGTGAGCTACGTTTGAAATTTTTTATAAATTTTGAAATTTGAAATTGAACATTGTCAGCGCTTGGTTTTCTTTGCGATTATTGCCAGCACATAATTAGCACGCAATTCTAGTGCCAAAATTTTATATTTTCCGAGAGTTTTATTTCTAAGCATTTTGGAGCAGGGTTAATAAAAATCATGATTTTTTTGTTTCTGACAGATTTTTTTGATTTTTTCAAAAAAATCATGATTTTTTTGATTTTTTTGATTTTTTTCTGTATTCGCAAGATATCTGTCTTATTTTTCTTCGTAAATGATAGTTTTATTTTAACTTACCGCCCCGTACTAAAAATATGACTCTTCTTATTGAAGACCGCATTTATATGTATAGATTGAGAGCTGAAGAAGAAAACACAGCCCTTGAGTATGCCCAAAGCAAATACGCGGAGAGAGGAGCCTTTGATAATAAAATTCAAAACCAAGACTCAACCTTTTAAAAAAGTCTTGTATTCAAAAATCAGTCTCAGTTGAGTACAAAAACAAATGATGAGCTTGGCCAGTTTATGCCTTAATTTGACCAGTTGCTTTCAGCTGTAACATCATCTGCGTCTGTGGAAAGGATATTTCCTACATTTGACTTGGTTCAGTCTTAGCTACGAAACAAGCTGTGGAATGAAAAGCAGCAAAACTGGTGTTTCCTTTTAAAGATTTTAACAATGAACAAATTAATTATTTTCAATTTGCTTTGAAGTGCGAGTTTTCAGTTTTTTTTTTAATTTATTTTTTAAAGTTCCTAGTTAAAAAATTTGATAATTTTAAACTGCGTAGAAAAAAGGTTTTCTCTTTAGTGTCTAAATTAAAAAAAAAAAATCAATTTTGATTTAAATCATGATTTTTTTCAAAAAAATCATTTGATTTAAATCATTGATTTAAATCATGATTTAAATCAATCAACCCTGTTTTGGAGCCACACCCCACCGCTTAAGAATAAAAAAATTATTTATTTAAATGTATATACGTAGTGCATGATTTATTTTTGCAGTTATCGCAAGCACATAAATAGCACATAATTTTGATAGTATTCTTGATGAATTTTTTCAATGCCTTCACCATGCAGGGTTTGAAGCGATATCGTGCTACACCCCGGTTTTTTGTAAAAAAAAATGTTGCAATGGAGCACAAAATTTTATTTTTCGGTACACAAAAAGCACATACAAAGCACTATAATTAGCAATATTTTTTTCAAATTTCCTTAAAAACGGGGTGTCGCGCGATGCACCTTCATTTCAAGCTAGCTGTGAATAGAGTTTCATTCATATAAGTTGTCCTCTCAAGGACCTTAGTTGCAGATTTTTTAAAGTAATTATAATAGTAAACAAATGACTTCTTGGAGTAATCTGCCAAATGCATTTGAGAAATGTCTTGCAACAAGAAGAAAGTTGAATGTACTCTCCTCAACTATGCAGGATATTTTGGGAATTCAAGAAGGTATACATTTTGTATGCTCCTCGCATCGAGATTCCTCAGTACCAAAATTATATCCCTATGGATAGAAAATTATCTTACACTTTCCGATGGCCATTTCTGATTACCACCGCAAAATTCGATTTCGTGTCTTTGTCGTGTGGTGTGTGTGGGTATGTGCTTAAATTTCCAATTCCAAGGACAGAACGAACATTCAAATATTCAACAAAATAACAAAAAAAAAAAGAAAATCCAGGACCTCCCGTCACCATTGCCACAGTCATTATGTATATTACCATCGTGTCGTCGTCGTCATTGTTGCTCTACCGAATCTGATAGAACGTACACAGAATAAATTCCAATAGAAATTCTGGCAACTTCAGGACATGTCAGGATATTATTATCCTCTGTCGCATTGTACCTCGAGGGGTTTATTTCCTCGATGTTGTTGCGGCTATGGCCTATAAGTACTTTGAAATGGAATTCCTCAAAACCCTCAAGAATTTAAAGACCTTGACGAACACCAACACGCACCGAAGTTTTTCCTTTACTTCCAAGGACAGGAACAGAGATATAGATAATGAAGGGAAGTTTAATATTGAAATACATAAAATTGATAGTGTTTTGTTGCAAAATAACTTACGAGCAATTTTCCTATGCTTAAATACTTGAACGTGTGTGAAGAATATTAACAACGTGCATGCTCGTAAATTCCCTAATGGAAGTAAGTGTCTTAAATGTGCACACACACATGCAGCAAAAAAAGTGCAACTGCATGGAAGAGTGATAAGCAGAACTCGATGATTTAAACTATTTCCTCATTATTTTTTTGCAAGGATCATAAAAACGGATGCCAGCAAAATACTTGGTATAAATTCTTACAGTGGGCTTCGAAAAGTAAAAAAACGAAAAAAAATGTTCAATCTTCATAATATGAACCACAAGAAAATGTTCAGTGGTCAAATTTGAATTTTCCGTGGTCAAGAAGTGGGATTCAGCAAGGTTAAAGTCTTAGTCCGGCCATACTTTTTTACTTTTTATTTTTTTTTTAACATCAAAATTTAGGGTAGCCACCATACGATTTTTATGGCAAAAAACCAAAACTTTAAATTTTCTCCAAAACGGTTCCTGGGATTTTTTTTAAACTTCCTCGAATTTAATTTTTTTTAAAAATTTATGTATTTTATGTAAAAAAAAATTTTGTATTGCTCTAAAACGGTACCTCCCATATAACCGTTTTTTTGTTATTAGATTTTCTCAAAAAATAAAAGTCCGATCAGCGTAATTTTTTTTTTGAAAATACGTATATATTGCTCAAATTATCAATTTGTTATCAATGAAAAAAATGATTAATCCAGGGAAAATCCAATACTTTTCTACTTTATTGAGTCCTCATAAAACTCCAATCACAAAAAATTAAATTTATAAATTAAACTAATAAATTAAACTAGAAGTCCAGATAGGTAAAAATAAAAACAAAGATTTTTTTAGAACAAAGTGGTTTCGGTTTTTTCTTAACTTCTCAAAAACGAAAAGAGATTTTTGCATCCGGTTTTCTGTTTTCGACTAAAAATTAACAAACACATTGAATTTTGAAAACAAAATTAGTACTTAATTACATAAAATTTTGAAAAAAAATTAGTTCAAACATGTTTTTTTTGCTTTTTTTTGAAAATTTTGAGTTTGAAATTTTTTTTTTTAAACTATTCGTTAAAACAATTTAATTTAAAAACAAAATGAAAGAAGAAGTTTTTGGCTTTTCAGAAAGGTATAGCACGGTGTTGTAAACGTAGCCGTTAATTTTTAATATTTTTTTAAACAAAATAAGTCAATTTTTCAGAAAATTGCCCCTCCCGGCTAAACGGGGGGGATAGACCCCCCCCCTCCCATACGATTTTTTTCTTGTCTCAACTCAAACTACACGCTCCAGCTTTTTGGCACAACGCTCGTGAATCACCCTGTATATAAAAAATTAATTTAAAAAAAAACGGCTCCGACGATTTTCAAAAAAAAATTCAGTAAATCAAAAATAAGGTTTTAATTTGTTTAGCATTTAAATTTTTGGAATAAAATGTATTTACGAGGTATATTTTCAAAATTTAATTTTTTTTTTTTAATTAAAAAAATTTGAAAAACCAACAGTTTCTTAAGAAATATGACATCAATTTTTTTCCAATTGAGTCCATTTTTGAGGTACATATTTCAATTTAAATTTTCATTTATGAGTTTTGTTTTAATTTTTTTTTTATGTTTTTTTTTTATGATTTATAATTGTGAATACAGGAGCAAGTTTGTACGACCGAGTCGTGCACATTTTTTCTTGAGCTTGTAATGATGTATTCGCTGCATACATTACGCATTCCAAAATAGCATGGATTATGCCATCAAAACATAATTCATATCGTACCAGAAAGATTTTTGTATGAAATGTTAAAACTGAATATAATTTACACCCAGTTTTTTAGAGAAATTTTTATAAGGGACCGAGCTGTCGTAGACAAATTCAGGTTGAAGAGTGACAACTTTCCATGCCTCCTAAGAGGAAAGAACGGAAGTCAATCAGCCGGTCCCGGACCTGTCCGTTGATATGCCAAGGGAAACCTGCTAATAGCCGATCGAAAGATCATTGATAGCCGGAGGAAACTCCGTTAATAGCCATGGGAAGGGAATAAAATAGTAGATGAACTAGCCAGGTAAGGGTCAGAAGCAGATACAAGTGGTAGTGACCATTCAGATAGGGGACCACTCATCCCGATTGGGGTGATTGGGGCCTTAAATCAAAAGAGAAAATCAATAACTCCTGGAAATCCAGGAACGATTCTGTAATCTCTAGAAGTTTATGGCCTTACACTAATGAAAAGGTATATTCTATCGCTGAGTAAAAGGAACATTAAAATCTTGATAGGTGTACTAACGGGTCATTGCGCCATTGGCACAATGGCCAACAAGATAGGGGCATTTGCACCCGATTTCTGTAGGAGCTGTCTGGATGAGGAGAAAATAGAAACCATTAAACACCTGCTCTGTGACTGTCCGAACCTCCAAACTAACCGACTCCGTAATTTCGGGTACAGGTTTGTTGGGGAACTGATCTAGCACAAGTCTCAATGGTAAACATGAGAAAATTTATAGATAGCACAGGCTGGTTCGTTAACGAGCCAGTCTACGTTAAGGTAGCCTTAAACGACAAACACGTTTGCTGAACATGCTCGTTTGCGTTATTCCCTACACGCAAACACATAATTGGCGAACATCATTTCGTGTTGATTCTTGAAAGTGTGAGGATGTGTCAAAAAGAGAAGCAAGTAATTGCGATTATGGTTATCTCATAGAAAAAATAAGATTTGTTCGCGAACATCTCCCTACAAGGCAAACAACGAAACGGACGAACACAAGAAAATCGAAAATTTTTGCCAACGGCAAACAGTTCGCAAACCATCCCCTACACGACGAATTTATAGCGCCTACAAGCATGTTCGGAAAACATGTTTGTCGTTTAGGGCTAGCTTTAATCGGCAATTTTGAGGAGCATCGATGCTACCATTTCTTTAAGGCTTTAACGTATTGTTAGGAAAATCTGCTGATGAGCTGCGGTAGACGAATTTTTTATTCTCTCATTTAAAATTTATTGAAATAGTTCTGGTTCCCGAGAGGTTCTTTTTTATGTTTTTTTTTTTAAGTTAAAGTCTAGTCTACACAAATTTATCCAGAGATTACGCCTTGATTGATGCCACCTTCTTCGCATGCTGTCCAAAAGAAAAAAGCTCCTAATTCACCATTCCTTAACACGTGCCCATTTTTATCTTGTCTTCTATCAAATTCCATTTCGCCAACTGTCACGAAATTCCATTCGCCGATCTGTCACAAAATTCCATTCGCCGATCCGTCACAAAATTCCATTTCTTAACAGTATGTTTTACTTCCCTGGTCCTACAGCAAACCACCAGACTCAAAGCATAAACTGGAGTACCACAGGGTTCCACTCTAATAACGCCTTTTTTTGAAGGCTTTAAAGTATGTTTAACTTCCTGGATTCAAATTGAAACAAAACAAGAGCAACATTGGAGCCAAATTCAAAGAAGATTCCAAATTTCCTTCAGATAATTTTAAAGCAATTTCGGTTAAAACTAAATTCCTCACAAGTTGGTTTTCCTCAAGTCAATATTTTTTTGCATTTTTTAAAGTAAACTTTTCCGAACCACTGTCAATTTATAAGTCATCTTCGTGATCTAATATGAGTCGAGAGAATGAGAGCGAATGTACTGCTGCGACACCATAACGAGCAACGATAACGTTTTTGATGTTGATGCCTGAACGACGAACAATGTTTTTTGGCTTATGGTGTGTGTCATCAACGTTGAATTATTTTGACATTTTCAAACTGCAAGAGGGGTTGTCGAACAGAAGGACGACGAAAAGGACTTGAAGAACGAAAGCAAAAAATAGAAGGGTTCTTTATAGCATAGTTTAATATCATACAATGTACTCCCCCATGATGGATATACCAAAACACATTGTTAGAATAAATCAGCAGATCGCTGCTGCTGCTACTGCTGCAGCTGGAAATAAATTTGTCTCTTTTTTTTAGAATTTAAACTGAGTGCGAAAACAAGCTTCGGTGAATAATAAAAATAATAGGAACACGAACAAAAATATGTTAAAAAAGTTTATAAACGAAAGTAAGAAATGATGAAAGGGTTCCCTCAAATTCAAGCTCGAGTTGGAACACATGTTTTAGAGAGTTTTTTTTTCTTTTAAGTTTATTTTTATGCTCTTCTTGGTCCATCAATTCACACTTACTAACGATTGATGAGAGAACACTCTCGATACACATTCAACTTTTTTCGACAAAAAAACAAGGAAAAACATTCCTCAAACTAAGCTATGTCCTTATTCACTATTCTAGAAGAGAGAGCAAGAGTTTATACTTCGTTTATTGAATTTCAAAAGTTTCTCTATTCACTTACATTGTGTTGGAACAGGAAGTGGTATATGAAAATAGGAAGTGCAATAGAATATTACTATGAAGCTTGCTATTCAAAGTGTGATGGAATTTTATTAAGACTTTTGAATTTTTAGAAATTTATTTTTACTTCATCCAGAGTTGGAATTCAGAAATTGTAAATCAATTCTGAGAAGAAATTCATCTACAATATCCAAAGGCACTCATTTAGAAATTATATTGCTTCAAGAAGTGGCTTACTTACTTACTTACTAAAGGTGGCACTACAGTCCGTTGTGGACTTGGGCCTCAATCAACAGTCTCCGCCAGCCAGCACGGTCCCTACCTAGCTGTCTCCAGTTTTGCACTCCAAATTGATTGAGGTCCTCTTCCACTTGTGTGCGCCACCTGAGTAGCGGTCTTCTCCTCCTCCTACGTCTCTCGGGAATAGTGTCGAAGGCTTTCCGGGCCGGAGCATTGGTGTCCATTGGTATCCATCCACTCTAAATGGCCGAGCCATCTGATTCTATGGACCTTGACCCTTCTGGCTGGGTCCTTGTCGTTGTACAACCCGTAAAGTTCGCTGTTGTATCTTTTTCTCCCGAACAATGCACGCGGGGCGAAATATGACCCGAAGAACTTTCCTCTCGCAGCAACCTATGGCACATTCATCCGATTTTGTCAAGGTGCATACTTCTGCACCATACAGCACGACTGGGATGCCCGAGAGAGGGCTTTTTCAATCAATTGCTTTCTTGGCCCAAAGAAACAGCAAGAGTTATTCTTCGTCTGATCTCGACGCTGCGCTGGTGTTATTGCCAGTTTTAATAGCGGCGCCTAGGCAGACAAACTTGTTGGGTGTCCTTCGTCGAAGACAGCATATTTACTTCGTTTTTTCCTCATTTACCGCTATACCCATTTTTGCCGCTTCTGGCTCAATTCTCACAAAGGCGCCATTGACATCATACTGTGTTCTTCTTTGCAAAAGCGAACGAGCTTGACAGGGATGCCAAAACTAGACATAGCCTTATACAGTTCGTCTCTGTAGATACGCGGCCTTAATATCCATGAAAAGGTGGTGGGAATCGTTTTGGAGTTCGTAGGGTTTTTCCAGGATCTGCCGCAAAGTGAAAATTTGGTCGATGGTTGACTTTCATGGTCTGAAGCCACATTGATAAGGACAAATCAGATTGTTGACGAAAGGCTTCAGACGTTCACATATTACGGCAGAGAGGATCTTGTAAGCGATGTTCAGAAGGCTGATTCCTCTGTAGATGACACAGTTTACAGGATCTCTCTTCTTCAGGATCGGGCAAACAATGCTGAGGTTCCATTCATCGGGCAGGCATTCTTCCGACCATACCTTGCAGATGATTTGGTGCATGCTCCTATCTAGATCGTCGCCTGCTGCTTTGAACAGCTCGGCAACTGTTTTGTTGGATCTGCTCCAGCGGCTTTGTTGGACTTCAGCCGTGATATTGTTGTTTACACTTCTTCTAGGTCGGGTTCACGGAATTATTGACTATCATCGTGTCCGATGAAAGGCTCCTGCTTGACGGTGGGATTTTGTTTGTCGTCGCCGTTATACAGTCTACAGACGTGGTCTTTCCAAATCCCCAGCATTGACTGCGATTCTACTATGATGTTCCCTTGCTTATCTCTGCACGCATCGGTTCTTGCTCGATGACCTTGAGCCAGCTGTTTTACCTTCCGGTAGAACCTCCTTCCTGTTGTTGTCTCTCTCAACATCCTCGATCTGACGCTTCTCATGCTCCTTCTTTTTTCGACGGAGAAGCCGGCGTTCCTCTCTCCTCTTTTGCTCGTAGAGCTCACGAGCAGCTCTTGTCCTTCTATGCAGCGCAGCTCTTAATGTCTCCTCATTGGATGCATGAGCCAGTCTGCATTCTTCGTCAAACCAGGGATTGCGTTTTGGTGGCTGTGTGAAACCTAGCATATTAGAGGCGGCATCTCTAACTGCTTTCTGGCAATGTTGCCACTGGTCTTCGATACTTGATGTTGGCGGCCGGCATACGACTTAAGAGATTAATTGACACTCGATCAGAGAAAGATCTCTTATGGTTGTAGCCGTCTGACGTCGAATTTTCTTGTAGCATTTCCTGGTAGGTTGAATAGGAATGAGCTGAAGATATCTTTAGCCAGGTGTGTTTCCTCTAGATGGCAATCTAGATGGGACAATAGCGAAGTGGGAAGAGTAACTTTTGAGTTCATTCCCAAGGTAGAACAGGCTTGTGATATAGGTGTTTTTGGGTTCTCTCTCCTGGCGGGCTTCTTGTTGACTGGGCATGGTTCTTTGAATGCATTCTTGCATAAGAGTGGCCTTGCGGAGTTGGCTGGTTGCTCGTGCGGAAGTCCTTCCGAGGATTGGAAGCATGTTTTGCTGGACTGTCCCCTCTATGCTGATGTGAGGAATCTTCCTTCCATGGGCATAGTCAGGACTGAAAATGACTGGGATGTTAGTGGTGTTCTTCTTTCGAGGGATACTGCTGAACGTTTTCAGGCATTTGCCAGTGAAGCATTTGGGAGAAGAAGGTTGAGGATTTGACAGGTTAGTTAAGTTCTGTTTTATTTAGGTGTAATATGTTGTAGGTAGGAATAGGCGTTATTTGTTATTTTAAATATTTAAAATATGAATTTTTATTAATGAAGTATCTTTTGAGATTTTCTTTCAGGTACTTCTTGATGCGGATTTGCTGTTTTTCTGTTGTCCTTCGTTGTTCGCATTCCCATCCAACCGGCATGTTTCCTCCTCAGCTGTTGGTTGGTGGGATATGCATTGAGGTTGCCAGGCCTCGGGTTTTTAGTGAGCCCATCTGGAAGTAACCTTTACGGTTGCGGAGCTCCACCGGAAGCTATATTCTGGTACCACGGGAGACAGGAGCCCACTGAGTTATTCAGGTTCTCTGGTATCTTCGATACCAGTCTGTTTAACTTGGTCCTGTCTATGAGGTAGGCCCCCTTGTGGGAGTATCGTGGTGGCTGTGGTTATCCCAAATTCGCGGGAACTAGTAGCCTCTAGATGATCTGTTACCATCTGAGATCACTAGGGTGCAAGAGGTGTTAGATAGACCTCGCCCCTCAGCAAGGGGAGTAATATGCCTAAACATATTGCTAATTGTACTGGGGTGGTACTTGTACCGCCTCAGGGCGTTGGCTGGAGCTTTCCTCAGCCCTGATATTGTGGGTAGGCCCACCGGGAAATTAAGCCTTAACGGCAGGTGTTCTCGTCAAGTTTATCTTCGATATCTGTAGCATTTCCTTGTTTTGGCCGTTGTCGGGATATTCGTAGCACTACCTTGGCTTCGAGTGGCTTATAGTTTTTTTCTGTTTTCAAATTTGCACTCCATTATCACCTTTAAGTGTTAACTTCCATAGACTAGGCGTTTCAATTTGCACAAAAAAAAGAGAAAAGAAAGGAGAAAAATCTACTGTCTACTTATAGATCCCCATTATTATAAATCTCAAATGTATCTCACATTTTACTTCTACATAAGTCATTTCCTTCCATAATACAAAATACGTGCAATATGTTTTGTTGTCACTTTATTCATCTGGCGGGTTCTATATGAAGCCTACAAATCCTCGAGTAAAGAAAAATAATGGCACAATTTCTTGCTCGTAAAGTGCCAGTGAGTAGTAATAAATAAAGGTAACTTGTCTGTTTTACCTAATAAACTGTTCTCGCTTCTTAAAGGATAACTTTTTACTTTTTACATTCACAGTAACCCTCTTTCTTCTTCACCGACAGACTGAAAGCCTTAAAGACTGATCTTAGCCACCCTCGAACACATATGCCAGCGCCACCTGTCATAGATCGTATATCATTTTCACAAATTCCGTACCAATATTTTTAGATTTACTACTTCGCATCCGAACAAAGAATTACCATAAAATCCTCTTATCGTCCTTTTTTCACCCCCTGGCGTTTTGAGCACATCATGAATCCTCACAGTTAGGATTTCCTGATAGTTCTAGCTGACCTGCTTCAATTATTCACTTAAGTTGGCAGCAAAATACTTCAACTAGCATTAGAGTTCTATTAGATCCTCACCTCACATAAACAATTTTTCGGTAACGCCACCGAGTTGGACTCTTTTATTCACCTAATTTGTATAGCAAAGGTTTGGCGACAAAAATACTAGCTACTCCCAAACAAAGGTTGCTAACCTCGATTGCACTTCTTGTTTGCTCGTTTCGGTGCTGCCGCGCCACTGCTGCGTTTTGCTCTTTTAGCTACTGCTCTGGCTCAGTGTGTGTCTGTTGAACGCTCCAACGATGCAGGAAATCATGTGAAATTTTTTCCTGAATTGATTTATATCCTTTTTTCCACATTTTTTTTATATTTTTCTTTAGCGCGAAGGAAGAGTAACAAACAGGAAAATAAAAATTGAGGATTTTTACAGTTCTACAACTAGAGTGCGCTTTATCTGTTCCTTTACCATCAGAATGTATACCTCTCCCCACTTGAGGTTTTCGAGGGAGGAAAGGAGGAAGAGCAAAATTCAAACATAAAGGATATAGAAAAATTCAATATAAAAACTTTAAACATACAAAGGATATGGATGTTATAGAAGTTGTAAGGATACATAGATTGTGAATGCCATGCATCCAGGATCTAAAGACAGAGCAAAGTCCTTTCGTTTCGTTTAAAGGAGGAAAGGAATTCAGGAAAGATGAAGCGTTAAGAAGGCGACAAACCTCGAGCGCAAATACCTGAGATTTTTTTCTATTTCTTTTTCGTGCGCGTCCATAAATCACCTCAAAGTCCTTATTTATACCCTTTCTTATATCGTCTGTCAATTTTGTTTTTTTCCTCTCGAAAATTACATCAGAGGCGAATTTTATGAGTGAAAAAATCTTCAGGGAAGGAGGCGAAATGGGAAATTTCAAAATCATGGTTTTCCTGGGCATTCACAACCTTTAAACCGACCTTTTTAAGGACCATGAGGAGTTCCATCCGCGTTATGACTGATATTTTTCGTTTCTTTCAATATTTTTATGGTTTCTTGTTTTTACTGTTGCTGAAACTACTTTTTTTATTTCGGTTTACTTGTTTTCCTTGGGTTCCAAGATATAGCTTAAATTTTTTTCTAGATGGCTTCTTCCGTAACTCAACGATGTGATGGCGTCGGTCGTCGTTATCGTCCTGCTAGAACGTCCAACTGTTTTTTCCTTGCTCTGATTTGTTTTTTATGTCATTTGTAGAGATGTCAAATGGCATTCAGGTGAGCTGAATAGCTTTCTCCAATTTTTGTTCTTCTTCTGCTTTTTGAAACTGCCCCCTTGGAGTCAACGATGTTGTGAATTCTGACATCGTAGCTGTTGTCGTTGTCGCTTGGTTTCACTGCTTCTTGGATACTTGGAGAATTTCTTGCACGGATGTGTGTTGGATGGGACATAAAAACATTACCCACAGATGATAGTAAATTCAAGAAACAACCAAGCAAAACCAATCGATCTATAGAATTTATGTATTGCTGCGCTGAGATATAGCCGTTTCTCGTAGCCGTTGTTGTTTCGTATTTGGAGTGAGATTTTCTCCATTGCTCCTCGGACTCCAGTTTACTGGCTGGCATGGTGCTGGATAAACGTAGATTGTATAAGCCATAAAAAATATATTATCACGATTGAACAGCTTTAATGGTTTGGTGAATGTCAGTGAAGCGAGGTTAAAGGTAAAATTGAATTCAGCTTTCGTCTTTAAAATGTCAGACTTATCGAATCGGCTATCATCTTTTATTGTTATTAAATTCAATTTGTGGGTTTTTCGGGTTTAAAATATTAATGTCTGTGGTTATCTCTCGGGCTAGAGCTGATGCCATATATGAAGCAGTGTATACAGCAACATGTCTTAAATTTATTAATATAATTTTTACAGGTGCTGATGCTTCCCTTGAGCGAATTATATGAAGAACTGAATAAAAACTGACTGAATAACGAAAAGCTAGCAGAATCGCTAGCACCTCCTCATTTAATTTGTTGAATTAGTAGGAAAGCGCAATTCAACTCTCTTAAAGCTATGCTGAATCAGTGTTGCCAGATGATTAAGGTCGAATTCCCCTTTTACTGTATCAAAATTTCCCATTTTCCCCATTTTGAAAATTGATTTTCCCCATGAATTCCCCTCGAATATTTACTTGCAAAAGAAAACATTTTGTTTTGTTCTTTATATTTGGTAAAATATGTTTTTTTTTTATTTTAACAATAAAAAAAACAATAACAAAAATATAATTGAAACACTCCATTTCATAAAAAATCCATATCAATAATAAAATAAAAAAAAATATGAGTGCGACCCATGGAGTCCACACGACGAAAAATACGTAAATACATTAGTTATTTTGGAAAATTTTCAGCCGATGCATCCCATCGTAGTCGTACACGCCCGTTGGTTCAAAGGCAAATTCCATAAAACTGATGATTTAAGGAAATACATTAAGTTTATTGAATAATAGTGGCGCCATCTGTCAAAAGTTGGTCGTACCAACTCGTGGACTCATGCACAACTACTTTTCACAGTAAAATGCAGCGTATATTGCTCCTGAATATTGTAGATTTCTATTAGTGAAGCAATTTTTCTAATCAGATTAGTATTTCCGAAAATTAATATTTGTATGGCAAAGCAGCGTTTGGTGGGTCAGTTAGTAATAAAATGTAGCTTATGAATTATGATACTCCTGAATATTGTTTTATTTTTCATTGAGTCATTGATTAAATTGAGAAATAAGATTTTTTGCACTATTGTTGAAATTGTTGCAGAAATTATCATAATTTTCATTATATAAGGGTTGTTTTAGATTTTTGATTGCCATTAGCGGATTTCGCTCAAAACCTAATCAGCTCTTTACAACACAATACCGCGTCGAATGAGACCAATATGACAATACGATGAGTGGTTCGCGAGATAAACACATTTCCAGTCTTGTCTTGTGATGGAAAATAGTATTATAGATTGTATTATCTCTTTCTTACTGGATTTTTTCACTGGGAGCGCCACCAGTCAAAATCAGTCGAAGGTATACTATAGAGATTACAAATACAATGATCAAAGTGCATCTCATGTGACTGTTTGTGTGAGTTCTGTTAATAGACTAATGAATACAAATTAACTTCGAGGTTTTTGTTTTCTTGTGTTTTTTATAACTGATTTAGAGTATGTTCGATTAAATAAAGTTTTCCCCATATTTTGTTCTAGAAGAAAATGGATTCCCCTTTTCCCCTTTTACCAAATTTTTTCCGTGTATTCCCCACGAAAAGGGGAATTCCCCACGAAATGGCATCACTGTGCTGAATACACCTTTTCTGAGCGGAATAGGATTTACCTGCATAAGAAGAGGAGATTGCAGTTTGTTGTATATGTGGTACAGTTTTAAGGGAAGAATTAAATAAAGCTAAGACCTGTGTTCTGAATTAGATCAGGGTTCGTATGAAAAACTCAAAGGATTTTTGATACCCTAAATATGCCAGACACACAGTGAGTGCATTAGGAAGAAAGTAAGGGGTTAGAAAGGTTTTTGTGTAGGTACATTGGTCTTGAAGTCTTGAACACTGTAATAATCTTAAAGAAATAGAAATATTTCACTTTAATTGTATGTAATATTTTTCCTTTTTCTTAATGATTTATGTGTCATCTAACATTTTATTTAAGACTTACAATATTTAAAAAGATGTATATCTTACTTTGTTGTGTTTAAGATTAATAAATACAAAATACAAAATTGGGAAAGACAGAGTGTAGAAGAGAGTTCCACATACACGTAGCATGGCTAAAAATAAAGAATGATTCTCTATACTTGAGAGTACGTCCGAAGTTGGGCGTATCTCGCTTGCTTCAACTATACAAGACAGAATTGAGTTTTGCAAGCATTAAACTCTACGCGGTCTTTTATTCCCCATTGTACAATGCTGTTTAACTCAGAGTTTAATGAGCATATCATATCTTGCCGTTGTATTTTCACATCAGAAGAGGAGGGATGTGAGTCTTGGAATGAATAAGAAAAGCTAAGGGTACTATCGTCAGCGAAACAGTTTATTGGATTAGAAGTTACAGACAAGAGATCATTTATGAAAATGAGAAAGAGGGTCGGAGACAAAACGCAGCCCTGGGGCACACCAGCATTTATAGTGTGGGTTTCAGACTTGAATCCGTCCAATAAAACTTGTATTGAACGGTGCGAAAGAAAGATTCTAATCCAACGAAGGAGGGATTCATCGATACCGAAAGCACGCATTTTCGATAAGAGAGCCTGATCCCAAACTCTATCAGATGTCTTTGAAATATCAAGTGCAACAATCTTACTTTCTCCAAAATGATGTAAAAAATTGTTTCACTGTTCGGTGACATAAACCATCAGATCACCAGTGGACCAGTTGCTGTGAAAGCCGTACTGCCGGTCATTAAGAAGCTTTCGGTCTTCGAGATATTTCTTGAGCTGATAATTAATCAGCGATTCCATGACCTTAGAAAGAAGGGACGTAAGTGCAATCGGACGATAATTGAAGGGTGAGAAAGATTCGCCTTTTTTTGGAATTGGCTGAACAAATGCTGTTTTGCAACTGATCGGAACGAGCCAAGAAGAATAGGATAGATGGAAAAGCTTACGCAAGGATTTTGACAGCGCACGTGGAAGAACACCTCTTCAGAATAATAGTTAGCGGATTTATGTATGTTGAGATCTTTTAGGACTCTCGCCACAGCACGAGTGCGGAGGAAGATTTGTCTCATGGAATCATTGACACGGCGAACTGCCTAGCAAAACGGTTAGCTTACGCGAGAGAGCTTACAACTGGAGTGTCATTGTCAACGAGCGTAGGAACCGAAGAAGAGGAAGAATTCTTCATATTTTATGCAAATGACCAAAAATTCTTATATTAATGCCCCAACATTTGCAGTAATTTTTGCCTTAATTTTCGGACATGTACAAATTTTGTTGGACGAATATGAGCATTGCAAGCCTTCCTGCTTGTGCTGAATATGACTAAACAACGCTGAATAATATAAAACTGAATTTTAAACCAAAAATAAAGACGGACTATTTTTAAGAGGCGCTGAATTGTCCTTGAAAGAGCTGAATAGGATTGATTTTGATATGCAGAGGATACAATGAATTTCGTCGTTGTTAATGCATGAAAGTCAACAAATGAAACTTAGGATCTCAGGTAATGGAGAGCCTGAAACATTGAAAATTTGTAACAAAAACGCTGAATAAGTCTGAAAATAAAAATAAAAGAGCTGAATAAGGAGTTCACCTACAGGATATGACTTAAGTTATTACAATATTCACCAAAAACCTTGATACAGATAAATAAGTGTTTCAAAATCGTATTTTCCAGCATGAACGGTATATGTTTTAAAAGTTTAAGGCGATAAATTAACCCCCTTAACAAATTATGCAAAAGTTTACAAGAAACTCGCGAAACCAACTTATATTTGTGTTTCCAAAAGATATACACGTGAAATAAATCTCTACACCTAGTTGATTAAATGTCTAACACAACTTTTGCAATCTATTCTACCGCACCATATCCCCTCTCTCGCAAACACAAAAACAACTTTAAAAGTGATTAAGAACACCAAAACCACAATTCATTAGTTCATGAAAAACCGATTAATTTCCCCGAAAAATAATACTAAGACAACTTAAAATTATTATCTCTCGGCCTCAAAAACAATAACACTCGAAATACGCTTAAGATTATTTCATTCTCTGAACCCGTCATTCCAAAATGTACAGATGTTGCCACAGCCACATAATTATCCTCAAGAAACCACAACCAAACAATTTCTTACGTCTAAATTTTCTTTCTTTCAAGACATCGCACATACACATGTATGTACCGACTTCCTTGTAGTAGTCGTTTGGCTGCTGACTTTATAGGAGAGCAAAAAAAGGGGAGTCAAAATCCTTTATCAAATTAACTGAATTTTATTATCATTTGGAAAATGTTATTATTGTTGTTTTTGTGCCATTTTCCAGCAACAATTTTCATTATCAAAGACATCCGTTTGAAGGTAAGATACGGCGGCGCTACCACCGAAAACGCGACATATTGAAAAGGATCCCCTTTATAATGCAACATCAGGACCTCATATTCTAAAGTGTACGTGGATTCTCTAAAAATTAAGAGATTCTCATAAAACAACACTTTATACCTTTCAAAGCAGCGAAGTACCAAAGTAGCAAAGCACCAAAGCAACAGCAGCAGTAGCAGCCAGACATTCTTGTGTGCCGACCCGTCATCAGAGGATACCATACGAGAGTGTATCCTTGAAATGAATGAATGCCAGCCAAACGATGAGATGAGAAGGATGTGAAAAACTTTGCATATGAGGCTTCGCGAGTTCGACATCCAAAGGATACATGAGACATAATGTATGGAGCTTGGCTTGGCTTAATCAAAAAAAAAAAAAAAGTGAGAAACTCCCGAAGAGTAATGAAAATGAAAATGAATATTGTTTTGTTGTTATTGTTTTGGTTTTTGCTCTTTTGTGAGTTTTTTTTTTAATTAAAAGATAAAAGCACTTGGCGATGACAATGATACAACGACACAACGAGTCTTTTTTGATTATTTATTGAGAGTGTTTAAGATAATTAATGACATTGCAGCGCATCCTTTTGTGTTAAAACTTTTATGAGGGGTGTATAGATATGTGTGGTTTTGCAATAATAATAACGGCAAAAACGCATGCCACCGCCGCCGCGCCAGTGCCACTTGGTTGGTATGTTTCGTCATTTAATGACATTGTTTTCATAATTATTCAATGGAAAATATTCAGGAATTGAATGAGAAGCCGATATAGTGGAAATTGCAATGCGATTGTTAATTCGAAAATCAATCGACCACAGTGGCCCGTTTAGGCTAAAGTCATTCCAAAATTCATTTTTTTCGTTGTTCCAGAATTCAAAATTTGTTGTTTCGCTGAATTAACAAATATTTGAAGTTCTTGAAACCGAAGTTTTTTTTTAATTTTCCCAACGGTTTGGTTTTGAGAGGGGGTCAAAGTTGAACTTTTTTTCAGTTTTAATAACAAACAATTTTTTTTTCTTGACTTTGAGAAGCTATATTCCGAACGTGGGGAAAGAATTTTTGTTTTTTCTTTCTGAAATTAACAAATACGGTAAAATATATGTTTGGAAAAAATATTACAAAAAAAAAAAAAATGTCTATATATATTTTTTTTTTTTTGGACACCACTTTTTGTACCTTTTTCTGACTTTACATTGCATGGAAAAAAAAGCTTCAAAAAGCATTAAGCAAAACTCAACGCATAATGAAAGCTGAAGTATTTCTTAATATAATCCTGAAGAAATAATTTGCGCCAACTTGCGCCCAACTGAGCTAGAGCGATTTTATTAATCGATGGCAGGCACTTTTTTTCAATTTTCTGGGTTTTCAATGGCAAATTAATAAAATGTTTAATACTGTAACTTTTGAACAAGTTGAGATATCACCACAATTTTTTTTTTAATTCGAAGAAAATGTTCACGGCTAACAATATGATGAGTTTTAAATTTATTACATTTGCAGGGTGTTCCAGAATTTTCGAACAAAAATTTTTTTTTTTTCAAATTCAAAAAATTATCTGAAATGGGGAATGAATTCACCACAATTTTGTTTTTGATGACGGAAATATTTTAAAATACGATATGTCATAAATATTACATAAATCGGAGGCAATAAAAAAATTAAATTGAAGGGTTTATATTATATCCATAATAAAATATTAGCAGTTACTTTTGACTTAAGGAGATTAAATGTTCAGTGATTATTTATGTAGGTATTAATTTTTAATCGGATTAAATGTTTATTTTTATTGCTCGATGTCATAAAATTTTAGATTGACGGAAAAGTTTTAAATGAACTTACAGAAACAAAATCAACGCGGTCATGCCCAATATGCAAAAGGACACAAAAAAGTTTCAATAGCCAAGATGAATCCAATGCAAACATTGACGAACATAACTACCAATATGGAATATCTCCACTGCATGGTAGAATCAGATGCATGGAATTTATATTAAAACTTGCATATACACTTCGACAGGATGGAGAGGATTTCGGTGAATCGATTGGGATCAAAGAAGCACAAAAAAGAAGAAAGGAAAGGATACAAACGTGTTTCCGTGATCAGCTTGGACTCGATGTAGACAAACCAAAGCAGGGATTCGGAAATACTAATGATGGGAACACTTCGAGAAGATTTTTCGAGCAATCGGTGATAACAGCTTAAATAACTGGAGTAAACATAGAGGTTATTTCCAGGCTGAAAATAATGCTTGATGTTTTGAACTGCAGGGAAGTTGTGAACGCAGTTAAATTTGGGGAGTATACTAAAGCAACAGCAGCTCTGTTGACTCAAAAGTATCCTGAAAAACAACTGACACCTACTCTTCACAAAATTTTGGCTCACAGTCAAGATATTATAGAGTATCAATCACTTCCCCTAGGAGAATTATCTGAAGAAGCCCAGGAATCCAAAAATAAGGACTACAAAAGGTATAGATATCAAAATACCTGCAAAGTTTCGAGAATAAGGCAGAATGAAGACTTATGCAACATGCTTGCAGCCTCATCTGATCCGCTTATTTCTTCTCTGAGGCACGTAAGGACCCAAAACGATATGAAAGCACTTTATTCTCCGGAAATGTTGAGTTTATTGAATATTACCACGGACCAAGATGATAGTTTTCAAGAAATCTAATGTTTATACGTACATTTCAACTGTTTTTATTGTATAATTTGCTGTTCAATTTGTTATTTATTATTATTCTAATGTCAATTTACAAAAAAAAAAAAAAAACTTTTTTCGCCACTGTTCCTCTAAAATCGGTGTTTTACTTTTTGCGCTACTGTTAAACGTCAATTCCTTTTGTTTTACGCCAGAAAATGAATTTTCTTGTTTGTTTAATTCACATTTAATCATTTTTATCTCACTTAATATAACTAAGCTTTTTGACAGCTATTTCCGAAACACCCTGTAATGTTTTTATTTTGAAATTCACCAATTTCATAGCGTTGGGTGTAACCTTCAAAATAAAAAAAATTGTGGAAATATCTCAACTCGTTTAGGAGCTATGATTTTTGGAACCAAAAAAGCCGAAACGGGCCACTGTGCGACGGCGCGCGATGACACAATTGAACAAGGAAGAGAAAGAGCGTGAAGGGAATTTGTTGTATACAATATCAATTTAAATTCTTGTACTTAAGGAATGCCAATAGAATAGTCATGTTAAATTATTCGCTTAAATAGTTTGATAAAGGCTTGTGCGAAATTCTTGTTTGCAAAATCAATGAGGTTCCCGAATGGCAGATGTGATAGTAAAACGATTGAACTATGAATCATTACAAGAACAGGACAATGAAGGTATTGTATCAATACAATAAATCATATTAGAAATGAGGATAAAACATTCTCAAACAGGCAGCAGTGGAAGAATTCCCCCTTGACGAGGAAAATTCCGTCGGTTATGAAGAACCATTCAAATTAGGTGAAGCAGACCACCAATTTCACCCACCCGACATTGATGAAGTGAAGATATCGATATCTAAACTTAAGTCCAACAAAGCTGCTCGAGCAGACGGTCTAGCCGCCGAACTGTCCAAAGCTCTGGAGGTGACTTATTTAGGTGTATGCACTGGCTCATCTGAATGATTTGATCGGAGGAAAGTATGGCCGACGAATGGAACCTCAGCATCGTATGTCTGATCCTCAAGAAACGAAATCCCCTGAACCGCAGAAGCTATCAGGTATAAGTCTCCCAAGTTCTTGAGCGCGTCAATGATTCCATGGGACAAATCTTCTTTCGCACTCGTACTGTGGCGAGAGTCCTAAAAGATCTGAACAAACATAAATCCGCTATTCCGGATGGTATCCCCGCTATTATTCCGAAGAGGTGTTCTTCATCGCTTGCAAAACCCTTGCGTAAGCTTTTCCATCTATCCTATTCTTCTGGACTCGTTCCGAGCAGTTGGAAAACAGAATTTGTCCAGCCAATTCCAAAAAAAGGCGAGTCTTCTTCTCCCTCCAATTATTATCGTCCGATTGCACTTACTTCCCTTCTTTCTAAGGTCATGGAAACGCTGATTAATTATCAGCTCAAGAAATATCTCGAAGACCGAAAGCTTCTTAATGACCGGCAGTACGGCTTTCGCAGCAACAGGTCCACTGGTGATCTGATGGTCCATCTCACCGAACAGTGGAACAAATCTTTACATCGTTTTGGAGAAAGTAAGATTGTTGCGCTTGATATTTCAAAGGCACATGATAAAGTTTGGCATCTTGCTCTTTTATCGAAAATGCGTGCTTTCGGTATCGACGAATCCCTCCTTCGTTGGATTAGAAATTTTCTTTCGAACCGTTCAATACAAATTGTATTGGACGGATTCAAGTCTGAAATGCACAATATAAATACTGGTGTGCCCCAGGGCTCCGTTTTGTCTCCGACCCTCTTTCTCATTTTTATAAATGATCTCTTGTCTGTAACTTCTAATCCAATAAACTGTTTCGCTGACGATAGTACCCTAAGCTTTTCTTAGGAGTTTAATGCTTCGAAAACACAATGCTGTCTTGTATCGTCAAAGCGAGACATACCCCCCTTGCCACTGTCCATGAGTGGCACTTGAATCAATGAGACCGAACATCTCGAGATTCTCGGTATGTGCATAACTGACCACCTCTTGTGGCCGCAAGATGTTTAGGTTTCTTAAGGCGGTGCAAAATCAGACCGATACTCATTTATGGAGTTGTCGTATGGTGGACCGCACTGGACAAGATGGTAAATCTAAATAAGCTCATCAAAGTTCAACGGTCAGCAGGTATGTGCATCACAGGAGCACTTCGCTCAACACCAACCGCAGCCCTGGAAGTGCTTTTAAACCTTACACCTCTCGACATCTTCTCCAAAATGGTGGCAGCCAACACATGTGTGAGGCTTAGAGCCACCTCTCAATGGAACAGTAACAATACTGGTCATACTACTATTCTAGACAATTTTAGATCTATCCCATATCGCTTAGATTATACCACCCCAAAAATGGTGTTCGGTAAAAGCTTCCATGTCTCTATCCCTTCAAGATCCTCCTGGGAAGAAGAAAGACCCCTGGAAGACAACGCGGTACACTTCTATACAGACGGTTCAAAGACTGACTGCGGAGTTGGAAGTGGTATCTATTCAGAACAACTGAATCTCAGTCTATCATACAGACTTCCCGATCAATGTAGTGTATTCCAGGCAGAAGTAATGGCGATTAAAGAGGCACTATCCTGACTCAAAGAAAACGTTATATCTTGCAAGGATATACGAATCTTCTCGGACAGCCAAGCCGCTCTCAAATCTCTCGCTACTGTCTCCATAAACTCTCACGATTGTCGATCATCTCTGAATGAGATGACGGAACAGTTTAATATTCACCTCATTTGGGTGCCGGGCCACAGAGACATTCCGGGAAATTGCAAAGCCGACGAGCTCGCCGAAAACGGAACACTTCTGCCCAATGTTAGACAAAAACACAACATAGGAATACCACTCGCTACATGCAAATATCTTCTCAAACAATATGCTCTAGAATCAACCAATGCTAGATGGTCACAGGGTACCACCTGCCTAGCAACCAAGCAAATATGGCCAAGCATAGACTTAAAACGGTCAAAAGGCTTGATATCCCTGAGCAGACAAAATATAAGCTCTATAATTGGAGTAATAACAGGACACTGCCTCATAGGCAGACATGCTCTGAGGCTAGGGGTCTACACAAATGACTTCTGTAGAAGCTGCATGGACGAGGAGGAAGAGAAAACAGTCCAACACCTTCTATGTACATGTCCAGCACTCTCCATTAGAAGGAACAGCTTTCTAGGTAATCACTTCTTCGATAATACCAGTGAACTGGCAACAATCGACACAAAATGTCTCTCTAACTTCATTAGAAGCACGAATTGGTTTGTTTAAGCTCATTACTCTCCCATGAGTATTTTGTGGTATCACAACGGACCCTTGAGGTCTAAGTGAGTCAACAACATCTGGACAGCCACTCAAACCTAACCTAACCTAAGGCGGTGCAAGAAAATTTTTTCCCCCTCTGATCTGGCTATCATCTACAAAACCTACATACGTCCAAAGCTTGAGTATAACACCCATGTCTGGGCTGGTGCTCCAGTGACGTACTTAAGTCTTCTGGACAGTATCCAAAAAAGAGCATTCAAGATGATTGGTGATCATACCATCGTTGAGTCATTTACATCTTTCGAACATCGCCGTAATGTCTCATGCCTCACCCTATTTTACCGTTACTTCAACCGTATTTGCTCTAGTGAAATAGACAGTTGCATTCCTCACCTAAAGACATTCAACCGTAATAACCACGTCTCCAGGAATGCCTATCAGTTCACCCTTGAGCCCAACTTCGGTCGTACCCTCAAGTATAGAGAATCGTTCTTTAGCCGTACTACACGAATGTGGAACTCTCTTCCACACTATTTTTTTCCAAATCATTCCAATGTTCAGGAATTAAAGACCAATGTACACCGGCACCTCCTCTCCAACCCCTTTCCTCCTTCCTAAAGCACTCACTGTGTCTCTGGCATAATAAGGGCATAAAAAACCCCTTGAGTGAGTGCTAATTATAAAAAAAAAAAAAACATCGGCTTCAAGATCTTGTCTGCCGTGCTTTGTGAACGGTTGAAGCATTTTTGTCAAATGACATTTTTCATCAAACAACTTTTTTACCAAAAGGGAATTTTCACCAAAGTGCATTTCTACCAAAACGTTTTTTTTAACAAATGGAATTTTTCCGAAAATCTTATTGTTATGAAATTTTGTTGTATATCTCTGCGTGATTTTTTGTTTGTCCTTAAAAGGACATTTGGTTTTTTTTTTCTTTAAAGCAGGATATCCTTAAGCTTCCTCCGGTGCAGGGAAATAACTCCACGGGAATCTGCTCCACACGGGAATTTACTCCACTCAAAGCGGGAATTTGCTCCACTTTTTAAAGTGGAATAAATTCTCACTGAAAGTGGGAAATTACTGCACAATTTTTTTGGTGGAATTATTTCCCAGCATGAAACTGTGTTAAACAGGTTTTTATGAGGAATGTTAGTAATTAGGATCTACCACGAAATGCCGAATGCAAATATCCCAAAACGAAAATCTCGAAAACAAAAATCTCGAACGAAAAAAATCTCGAAAACAAAAATCTCGAATATAAAATCTCGAAATACAGAAATCTCGAAAAAAAAATCCCGAATGCCAAAATCTCGAAAAATAAAAAAATTTCAGATAATTGTTCAATTCGCCCGCGCGAATGGAACCATTATCTAAAAAACTATTTATTTTTTCGAGATTAGTTAGTTTGTTAAGATAAACATAAAGGTTGTTGTTGTTTCTTTTTTTTTCGTTCATTTGGGATTAATTATTCATGGAAGAATAGGAAAGCAAAGTTTTGTTAAACAGTAAGATGCAAACTTTAGTCTATAAATGCGAATGCTTTTTTGGTGCAGGGAACTAACTTCACTGGGAACTAACTTCACATGGGAATTAACTTCACCTGGGAAATATCTTCACTTTTTTCTGGTGAAGTTATATCCCAACTATGGTGGGATATTACTTCACTTTTCTGTGGGTAATAACTTCACTTTGATGTGAAGCTATTTCCCACAGGAGGTGGGAAATAATTTCACTTTGTATATTAGAGTAACGTATTTATAATCATGTTTTGTAGTTTACTTTCGCATCAAAGTCAGTGACAAATTTATTTCCAATGGTAGGGAAAAAGAAACTTTCGTGAGATCAATGGTGATCTTCTGTTTTAATGTTTGCATTGAAAAGTCTGCTCAAATTGGAACTTAGTCAATATTTTTTAAGAGTACCTTATTCTTTGAATCTATATAAATGAATAGCTTTTTTGTCTGTACGTTCGATACCGAGCCAAACCGGTTGACCGATTTTCTTTATTGTTTTTTTTTTGTAACTAAAGAGGAATAATGTAGAAGGTTTAGGATAAACAAATTGTAAACTTTTCAAATCACAAATGTTAAAAAATGATACACTTCCTACTAAAACAAAGTATGAACTGAGTTAATCAATAAACAAATAAGTAGGTACCCAATTTCCTTTGAAATTTTTTTCAAATTCTTTTTTTTAAACTATCATCGTACAAAAAATAAATGTTAGTGCAAATTGTGTAAAGAACTTAATTGTAGCACTGCAAAGCGAGCGAAGCGAGCCGAAATTTTTTTTGCCAAACAGAGAAACAAAATTCGCGCGAATTTTTTTTATTTTCACACCCCAAATTGTTTCTCTGTTTGGCAAAAAAAATTTCGACTCGCTTTGTATATTGTATTTCCCGAAGAAGACCTCAAAGGATGTTGGTTCTATTATACGCGGTCAATCCGCAGAAGGATGTGCAAACTCCATGATATTAAAGCAAACCTGACATCCAATCCCAATCTTTCTAACTGGTACAAGGAGCTGCTGGTTTTACCATTGTTTAATCTAAATAATATACAAAGAGCGTTCGATTTATTGAAAGCTTCAGCTATGATTTTAAGCTATTTGTCTACTCTGGTAGCATATTATCAAAAACATGGCTTTTTTGAATGGCTTTTTTTCATTCGGCTGGTTGTTTTTCTTAAAATCTATTAATAACGGGTGGGAATTAACTTCACACAAATTTCTGATGAAGTAATTTCCCACCATAGTTGGGAAATAACTTCACCAGAAAAAAGTGAAGTTAATTCCCATGTGAAGTTAGATCCCAGTGAAGTTAGTTCCCTGCACCGCTTTTTTTAACTCAGTGAAATTCGTGACTATTTCGCGCATTGAAAAATTAATTTTCCGAAAGTAAAAAGCTAATCGGGAAGTGGTTTGACAAAAAATTGATAGGTACAATAAACCAAAACTCTATGTATTTTCAGTCTTTGGTATTGTGCAGACCAAACAGAGAGATCTTACCAAGAACTCAAAACAAAGTTGAGTCTTAGCATAGAAGACTTAAGGCTTTAGTTGGTAAGCCGCACGTTCGCCTGTACAAGCTGATTCATGTTTTAGTGCAGGAGTCGGTTCAGGCAAAATGTAAGGTAGAAAAACTTGAAATGGGGGAAGAATTTAATATGAGACGGGAGTATGCCACGAATTTTGACTTTTATGGAATAAAAATAAGAAGACCTATATCAGTTTCTTAAGAAGCTTAGCTCAAAAGCCTTTTTGTTATTTGAATATTTTGTTGAATTTTGTAAAATTATGTTGTTTTGTTAAAAGTAAGAATAAATAAAATTATGAATTAAATTACAAAAACATGTTTTCTTTCAGAAATACAGGGTGATTCACGAGCGTTGTGCCAAAAAGCTAGAGCGTGTAGGTTGAGTTGAGACAAGAAAAATATCGTATGGGAGGGGGGGGGTCTATTCCCCCCCCCGTTTAGCCGGGAGGGGCAATTTTCTGAAAAATTTACTTATTTTGTAAAAAAAAATATTAAAAATCAACGGCTTAGTTTACAACACCGTGCTATACCTTTCTGAAAAGCTAAAAACTTCTTCTTTCACTTTGTTTTTAAAATAAATTGTTTTAACGAATAGTTTTAAAAAAATAAATTTTCAAACTAAAAATTTTAAAAAAAAAGCCAAAACAAATTTTTTGAACTCATTTTTTTTAAATTTTATGTAATTAAGTACTGATTTTGTTTTAAAATTTCAATGTCTTTGTTAATTTTTAGTCGAAAACAGAAAACCGGATGCAAAAATGTCTTTTCGTTTTTGAGAAATTAAAAAAAAACCAAAACCACTTTTTTCTAAGAAAATCTTTGTTTTTATTTTTACCTATCTGGACTCTTAGTATAATTTACTAGTTTAATTTATAAATTTAATTTTTTGTAATTGGAGTCTTATGAGGACTCAATAAAGTAGAAAAGTATTGGATTTTCCCTGGATTAATCATTTTGTTCATTGAAAACGTCTGCCACTGACCTTTCACTTCTAGCTCTCCGTGCTCTCGTCGGCGTATTCTTGAAAACATGCTACGACTTGGGCGCCATCTATTGGGATATCTTTCAGCGTAGAGTCTTTCGGCTTCCCGATCTCGACAACAAATTAAACCGTAGCAGAAGTTCCTGTCCGCTAACTCTTCTCGAACATATGAGTTTGTTATTGTTATGTGTTGATGAATTAATATTATAATTGTAAATGGTTGTTAAGTAAATATGCGATGCCTTTTATTAACCTTTAGTTTGTTAATTGTTTTTTCATTCAAGAAAAATTGCGGTTTAATTATCTTAAGCCCCCAGCAGGTAGAACCCTTCGCCGGCGAGTGGCCGCGGCCCCAGGTATAGTAAGAAAAAATTGCAGGTCAGTTTTCAGACGTAATCAATGAATAAAATGGTTAATCCATCGAAAATCCAATACTTTTCTACTTTATTGAGTCGTCATAAAACTCCAATTACAAAAAATTAAATTTGTAAATTAAACTAATAAATTAAACTAAAAGTCCAGATAGGTAAAAATAAAAAAAAAAGATTTTCTTAGAAAAAAGTGGTTTTGGTTTTTTTTTAATTTCTCAAAAACGAAAAGACATTTTTGCATCCGGTTTTCTGTTTTCGACTAAAAATTAAAAAAGACATTGAAATTTTAAAACAAAATTAGTACTTAATTACATCAAATTTTGAAAAAAATGAGTTCAAACAATTTTTTTTGGTTTTTTTTTTGAAAATTTTTAGTTTGAAAATTTATTTTTTTAAAACTATTCGTTAAAACAATTTATTTTAAAAACAAAGTGAAAGAAGAAGTTTTTAGCTTTTCAGAAAGGTATAGCACGGTGTTGTAAACTAAGCCGTTGATTTTTAATATTTTTTTTTACAAAATAAGTCAATTTTTCAGAAAATTGCCCCTCCCGGCTAAACGGGGGGGGGAATAGACCCCCCCCCCCCTCCCATACGATATTTTTCTTGTCTCAACTCAACCTACACGCTCTAGCTTTTTGGCACAACGCTCGTGAATCACCCTGTATAATACAAAAATAATTCTCGAAAAATCTCGAATTACCATTTTTTTTTTTTTTAGATTTTTTCGAGATATTGTCCTGCGAGATTCTTGAACATTCGAGATTTTTGTACGTTCGAGATTTTCGCATTCGAGATTTTTATTTTTTTGTTTCGAGATTTTTTACATTCGAGATTTTTGTATTCGAGATAACGTCATGATCCCAAAAAATGGCCCAATTTTTTTATAAGCCTTTTTTATAGTTTATAAGAAAAAAAATCACATTTTGATTCCATGTTAAAAAAAATATTAAGAAGTGCAATATTGTTTCTCACTCTTTTAATTTTTAGTGGACTACTTTCTCACACAATTATGTAATTATTTCCCACTTGCGGTGGGAATTTATTCCACTTTAAAAAGTGGAGCTAATTCCTACTTTGAGTGGAGTAATTTCTCATGTGGAGCAGATTCGCGTGGAGTAATTGCCCTGCACCGCTTCATCCTCCTTATCACAATTTAGGAACCAGCTACCAGTTCTAATCATCATGGTACCTCTTTGACCCTCTGTAACTCCTACAGTATACGGCCCTGGCCTCTGAAAGTTGGAAAGCAGATGCGTTCCTCTCATCCCACAATGGGGTAAATTATTGGACAAATTCATAAACAGAAATCTGTACAGGGTGAATTCAAACGAAAAAATCGCTGTGTACTTCAATTCTTCAATAGTATTGACTCAAACTTATTTCAATACATTTTAGTCAAAAAGACTAAAAAAAAGTCAATTGACTTATGACTTTTTACTAACATAACTGACTACCTATATGTTGGAATAACAAACACAGTCGAACAAATCAATAATCAGTTTTTTCTGTTACTTTCTGACATACATAATTTAATTTTATTCTCTGTAAAAGCTTACTTGTATCCTGTTTGTTGTGTTCAAAAGACATTCATGTTTTTTCTATCATTTGTTTTTTCGTCTTACATAATAAAATTTTCATGTTAATTGTTATTAATAAAAGTCTTTATTATTATTGGTCTACAATCATAAACAAAGAAGCTACTTTGCAACAGGTTATGGGACCAGGCCATAAATAAAGAAAATTCAATCGACTCACAAAAGGAAAATTTTATGCAAGATGGCGGAGAATCGTTTTTCAATAAAGAAGCTTGGAACCGACAATTATTTTGTATGGAAATACAAAATGGAAATGTTGTTAATAAAGGAAGGTCTGTGGGGCTACGTATCGGGACTCAAGCAAGCACCAGTACCTGTGACTCCGGAATGGAGTGCTAAAGATGACGAGGCACGAGCAACAATTGCCCTATCAGTTGAAGATAGCTAGCTTCAGCACATAAGAAAGGCCACAACATCAAAGCAAGCGTGGGATAGTCTAAAGAATTACCACGAAAGGAATACCTTAAGCAACAAAGTGCAGTTAATGCGAAAAATTTGCAGCCTACGAGTTGATGAAGGTGGTAATGTTGAAGCGCGCATTCAAGAGATGGTTGATTTATTTGAACGTTTGGCAGCGATAGGTGAAGAAAAATTGTCTGAGACGTGGAGTGTGGCGATGCTGTTAAGCAGTCTTCCTAGAAGCTATGACACTCTCATCACTGCTTTAGAAACTCGAACAAGCGATGAACAAGAGTTGACGTTCGACGTGGTCCAATCGAAGCTTCTTGAAGAATACAGAAGACGTAAAACTCCTACTGCTGAACCACATGAAACTGCAATGAAGATCACGAAGCGTAGTTCACAAACAAATAACTCAACATCAGTGGAATGTTTTTTCTGTCACAAAAAGGGGCATCTGAAGAAGAACTGCAGCCAATACAAGCAATGGAAGAATAAGAAGCAACATGCAAATTATGTAACCAAATCCTTCGATCTCTACAGTCTTCTGACATCAACAGGAAATCTTTCGGGATGGATTTTAGATTCTGGGGCTACTTGCCATATAACGAATGTGAAAGACTTTTTCGTTAGCTTTGATCCTCTCATCAAGGAAAAGATTTACATTGGTGATGGAAGTGAAATTGTTTCTGAAGGAAGAGGTACATGTGAAGTAGATTTTTTAAATAATAAAAATTCTCAGGTTACCGGAACGATTGAGAACGTATTGTATGTTCCGAAAATTCAAGGAAATTTGCTGTCAATGTCTTGCTTGGTAGAGAAGGGTTGCAGAGTCATATTTGCCGATAAGGTGTGTCAGATTTGGAAAGGAAATGTCCAGATTGCATTAGGAGATTTGATTTCTTCTATGTATGTGTTGCGTCAGCCAAAAAGAGTTCTTGTATCCGTTCACAAAGAAGATTGTATTCACCAGTGGCATCGAAAGCTTGGACATAGAGATGAGGATGCAATTAAATCCATACAGTCCAAGGAACTGGGTTCAGGTTTATCAATTAAAGACTGTAACGTAAATGAAACCTGCGAAGTTTGTATCCAGGGAAAGTCTGCCAGATTGCCATTTCCGAAAGTATCCAAAAGTGATTTGCAAAATGTACTCGACTTAGTACATACATATGTTTGCGGTCCTATGGAGTAGGTAAGCCCAAGCGGTAATCGTTACATAGTTACATTTATCGATGACCATAGTAGATTCACAACAACGTTTTTGATACGGCAAAAGTCAGAAGTCTTCGATAAAGTACGAGAATACATTGAAGCAATGAAAACTCAGTTCGGGCGTAAACCAAAAGTATTAAGGTCTGACCGTGGTGGCGAGTATACGGGCCATAAGGTGCAACAATATCTGAGGGAACAAGGAGTAAAATCCGAGTTCACTGCAGGGTACTCTCCTCAGCAGAACGGCGTTGCCGAAAGACGCAACAGATCCCTTGTTGAAATGTCCAGATGTATGCTGATTGATGCCAGCTAAGCAAGGAGTTCTGGGCAGAAGCAATATTGACAGCTACATACACACAAAACAGATTACCAACAAGAGCAACTGCAACAACACCTTTCGAGCTCTGGTACGGATCCAAACCAGATTTTAAACATTTCCGTGCATTTGGTGAAAGATGTTTTGCACATATTCCGAAAGAAAAGAGAAACAAGTGGGACAACAAGTCGAAATGTTTAAATTTTGTTGGTTATGATGCGAACTCCAAAGCTTACAGACTCCTAGACACCAGTTCGAAAAAGATAACGATTAGCAGAGATGTTCATTTTTTGAAATATTCCCCGAAAGTTGAGGCAAGTCCAATTAAACGTGAAAGCGTTCCAGAAATCAACAACAAGAAGAAAGATGAGCTTCCGAAAAGTAACAGCAATGATGACTATTTTGAAGTTGTAATCAAAAATAGACCCAATCAAGAAAAGGCGGTTGAACATTTGGACACAGATTCGAGTTCTGAAGGCACTTATTACGGTTTCGATGAATCATTGGACGGATCGCAGAATGAATTGGACAATAAAGTACCACAGCGAAGAACATCAGCCAGAACAACAAAAGTAAAACCACCAAATAGACTAACATATGAGGTAAATGTACTGAAGACTAATAAAGAATTCGATCCGACCAATTTTCAGGAGGCGATATCTTGCGACAGAAGTGAATACTGGAAACGCGCAATGAAGGATGAAATGGACGCCTTATCAGATAATAGTACTTGGGAGCTGGTGGACTTACCTGCTGACAAGAAGGCGAGAGGTTGTAAGTGGGTTTTCAAGTCCAAAGAAGATTCAAGAGGAGAACTGATTTACAAGGCAAGATTGGTAGCGCAAGGGTTTCTTCAGCGTCGTGGACTCGATTACGATCAAACATTCGCTCCAGTCGTAAGGCAAACTACTGTACGAACGTTGTTGGCTGTAGCAGGTCACAGAAATATGCATGCATTACACTTGGATGTTAAGACGGCCTTTCTCAATAGCGACCTTGAGGAAACAGTCTACATGCGACAGCCGATTGGGTTCATTGAAGAAAATAAAGAACACCAGGTATGTAAATTAAATAAAGCCATATATGGGCTAAAGCAGTCAGCAAGGGCGTGGAACCTAACTATCAGCAATGTTCTCTTGGAGAATGGATATTATCAAAGCAACATTGACCAATGTATTCAAGAAATCTGTAGGTGAGTTTTTACTTTATGTACTTGTCTACGTCGACGATTTGTTAGTTATCAGTAAAGATCAAAAACTTGTCAATGAAACTGAAAGCCTACTAAAATCAAAGTTCAAAATGAAAAATCTCGGACCGATTAAAAATTACGTAGGTCTTGAGGTATATCGAAACGATGATGGACATTTTTCTATAAGTCAAACAACTTACATAAACAAAGTAATTGAAGAGATGGGATTGAAAGATGCAAAAGTTTCAAAGATGCCAATGGACCCAAGCTATGGGAAGTCAAGTTCTGAAGTTAATTTTTTATCTAGCAGCGAAAGGTATCAGAAGTTTATTGGGTGTTTACTTTACATCGCAATTAGTTCCCGACCAGACATCGCAGCAAGCATCAGCGTCAAAAGTGTCAAAACCTACAGTTGAAGATTGGAACGAGCTGAAACGTGTTGCCAAGTATTTAAAAGGGACGTCTCATCTAAGATTGTTTCTAAGTCAAACCAACAATAAAGAACATCTTATTGGGTATGCGGATGCAAACTGGGCAGAAGACAGAAAAGAACGAAAATCTAATTCCGGCTACATTTTTAAAGTTTTCGGTGGTGCTGTAAGTTGGTGTTGTCGCAAGCAAACCTGTGTTGCCCTATCATCAACTGAATCGGAATTCATCGCCTTAGCTGAAGCAAGCCAGGAAGCAATATGGCTCAGGAAGTTGCTTGAAGAAGTTAATGTTGATATATTTGGCCCAACCTTGATATGGGAGGACAATCAAAGCTGTTTAAAGATGTTAAAAAGCGAAAAGTACAGCAACCGTTCTAAGCACATCGATACGAAGTACAATTTTATTAAGGACTATATAGCCAAGGAAATCATAACATCTGACTATTGTCGAAGCGAGGACATGCTGGCGGATCTCTTAACAAAACCACTTTCAGCAAGTAGAGTCATCGATTTGAGAACAAAGTGTGGGTTGTTCGAGTCCGTTTGAGGGGGCTTGTTGGAATAACAAACTCAGTCGAACAAATCAATAATCAGTTTTTTCTGTTACTTTCTGACAAACATAATTTAATTTTATTCTCTGTAAAAGCTTACTTGTATCCTGTTTGTTGTGTTCAAAAGACGTTCATGTTTTTTCGTCTTACATAATAAAATTTTCATGTTAATTGTTAAAAGTCTTTATTATTGGTCTACAATCATAAACAAAGAAGCTACTTTGCAACACTATATAGCTAGCTCAAAAGCACTGCAGTTAATTAACTTTTAGTCAATTGACTTTATTGAAGGATAGTTCCTCGCATGAAAAAACAGAGTGACAGCGCTCATCCCGCCTGAAGCCTTTTTTAAAATAACGGGTATAGAAGCTCTTTGACAATTCGGTTGCAGTAGCTCAGTATGGGTTTTTACATCCTGGTTAATAGGAACAATGTTCCCTTATTGGTCTCTACTAGCTCATGTTCAAATATAGGTATCACCTTTTAACCCTGTTTGCGTCCTTTTTATTCAAATCGATCAGAATGTTAACCCCAATATCACATGCTCGATATCACTTGACACACTCAAGACCATTATAATTGATTTATCACTTTTTTTCTTGCCCAACTTCAATCCCTATTAAGTAGCACGAAATCCCTTTTAATATCACACATAAAAGTAAAAGAACACACCACAAACTTTTCTTCGATAAATCCTCGCTGGAGAAACTTTGTCTTCTCTGGTTTCCGTTTTTCGTTTCAATTTCATTTTTTTTTCTTTCTTTTTGGCCAAAAATCCTTTTCTCTGGGAAACAATCACATCGTTGGACATTTTTAATTTATAATTCCTTTGGCATTACTTTTTGTGTCCTTCATCATATCCGCAAGCCAAAAGAAATCAAAAATAAACGTTTTGGCCGCCAGATTTTTTTTTTTAGAGAAAAACAACCGCATTCGAGAGAAAAAATAAATAAAAATAAGCCTGCTCACGAAAAGGCGCGAAAGCCTCCTCTGCCACACCCAGTTCCTCTTAAATTGTTAATTTCCTTTTAAAGTTACCGCTGCCGCCACTATCTGTCTATTTCAATTTTGTGTGTTTGTCTGCAAGCCGCCCTTTGGCAGTGAGCGCAAAAAAGAAAAAAAAGAATAGAGGAACTTATCTCTCGAGCGCCATAGAGTGAAATGAATGAACGGCTGAATGAATGACTGAATGAATGCGGAAGTAAAAAAAGGAACGCTCAAATTCGCAACTATAAAAATTCACTTAGGCCAAAGGAAATTACAGACTTAATTCAAATTCAGAAGAAGGATGTGAAAGGAGGTGCAGGATTTTAAGGCAAAGGAGGGACAAATATCTTAAACGAAAAACCAACGAACATAAAATTATTCAATTATGTTCGACTCCTTGAACATTGAATTATGCTTCTTGTGTCCTGAGTGTTTTGAGGTAATATAAGGGGGGAAGAGTAGTTGATAATTTGTCAGTGAACTTCTATAAGATGCATGTAGCAACACCTGGCAAAAAATTACGTTACATTATCAGAAGTGGGATTTTATTAGTTCGCTCTATATTATTCAGAAAACTATCCTGCAACACAAGGACTCTCGCGTTTTCCTTGAACGGATACGATGTAAATAGAATTCATTTAATTTTTCTCACTATTTTTCCCACATCCTTCCTTGATTTGATACCCACGTATGCACATGTCCTGAATGTAAAGAGAATGTTTTTGCAAGATTTTTGTCTTTTTTCTTTTTCTTTGGTGAGGATGTGGGTGCCAAAATGCAAAGGCAAACAAGCAAATCAAGGAAGGGCTGACGGGACATGACACAATCCTGGTGTAGAAAAATAAAAAAAAATCTTATATGAAGCCAGAATTCTTCGTTATAATTGAATGCAACCACTTGCATGAAAAGATGGAAAAAGTGTAAAAAACAAACAACCTCAGGAAGGAAGTGGGAGACAGACAGATACACTCACACGATGAGTTTCGAAACAAACAAGTAAAACAGTTCAAGAAAATGGACGGATTTTCATACAAAATTAATTCATTTGGTTGAAAGTTTTTCCGCAATTTAAGTGAATTAGAAAAGTTGGAAGAAAATTTATTGGTGGCGCCTGATTTTCAGCTTTCTAGAGTTGGCCAAGGATGTGCAATCTCAAACAGATGAAGAAGAAGATGGTGATGATGACGCACATTGACTGAGCGACAATGTACAGTGGGTAAGGTTCACTTGAATTGAATTCAACAAACTAAAAGAACGAAAAAAGAAACAGTGCGGGACTAAAGACGCTACCTTATGGAACCCCACCTTAAATCAATTTGAGAAGATTTGATACAGACTTAAATGATAAACTTGGGACATGAGAGTTTTTGTGTTGGTCCGCCCCACTGTACGACAAGAAATCTTAACAAGAAAATTGGGTGAAGACTTTATCCGTATTTTTAACGAGAACGTTCCTCGCTATCTACTCCTTTTATGGCACTTTGCATTTTTATCGTTATGATACCTCAAAGTAGGTAGTGCAATGAAGGGAAAAATACATTTCTAGGATTTGACGCAAAAAGTTGCTTTTTATATCTCTTGTGGACTTGTCTAATTGGAATGATTACTTCAGAGTGGTTTTGAGATTCGCACACAAGCAACTAAAAATGCGAAGAAATGTTGATTGGAAAACCGGGTCAAAATAATTAAGTTGAATGGAATAAGTTGGTGTAATGTCATTAAGGTTTGAATTTTTTGCTTGTTTACTTCGAAAAAGAGATTACTCACAAGAAGGCAAACAAGACATAAAGTTGAAAGGGCTTGTTGACGCACGAAAAACTATCGATCTTGCAGTAGTGTTTGCACTTACCCCAGGAATATCGAAAACTCAAATATTTATAAGTATTCTTAAAGGTTGTGCACCTAAGGTTTCCTTTAAAATTTATCTTAACCATCGTTCTTTCTTACACAATATACTGCAGGAACACTTACAATTCAACTTCCATTAAGCTTCGAAATAACTTCCCTAAGAAAGAGCGTGCTTTCATAAATGCATGGTTGCTTTGTTTACATGCGATGAATTGCATTCATATTAACGTCACAAAAACTACTTGCGAATGTGTTTTACGCAGCATTTATGAACACTTTTTTATGATTTGCTTCATGTGTCAAAAGACACCCTGGGAAATCCTTTTTACTATATACCTGTCTCTTTCATTGAGAAAGAAATTCAGATTGCATGTGAGTTTTTATATTTGCACATTTGCGTTGCAAATATTTGCTTTTTGCTTTTATGAACATCTGACATTTGTCATTTGTCATTTGCATTTATGAAAAACATGCATTCGTCAGACTTTCGCAACCATGCATTTATGAAAGCACCCAGAACTGACTTCTTCAGACCTCTTAAAGGCACTTACACATTAAACACTACAATTTGAACTTCCACAAAGCTTCGAATTATCTCCCCTTAGGAAGAAGTGACTTCCTTAAGACCTCTTTAAGGCAGTCAAATCGCCAAAGAAGAAAAATAATCAAACAAATCCAGTCTAATGATAAATTCAATTTTTTCTGGCCTCCAGCTTTCATAAAGCTTCGAAGAAATTTCCCTAAGGAACAAGTGACTTCTTTTAGACCTCTTTAAGGTAGTTAGATTTCCAAAAAAGGAAAATAATAAAAAAAAAAAAATCAGTCTAATGATAAACTCAATTTATTCCAGCCTCACAAAAACGTGAGAATCTGAGATGATCCTTCGAATAATTCTCATTTAAATTGAATATTCCATGCTGACCACATTTATTTTTGAAAATCCATCTCGAGGAATCCAACCATTTTGGTCGTCTTCTCCGTTGTCGGCAGAAAGGCTCTTTAGATATCCTCTTTCACACAAACATTCCCTAACTCACACACATTCCCTAACTCACACACATTTGACCGCAATCGAATGTATGGTATGTATGCCACAGCCACTGTGAAAAGGAGAGAACCATTCGTGCGATATGCGATTACATCAATTTTTCAGTCTTAGAAGAATTGAAAAATGCGATAAATTTCATTCTATTGCCACACACTTTCCACTCCTCATTCGAACAATCGGAGAACAGAAAAAAAAATTACTGAAAACCATCGATATCCTGTTGAACAAAGTGATTACAATGAACAATGGACGATGACTGTGAAGGAGCTTCAAAGCCGTCCGACGACGAGAGTTGAAGCCCAACCGGCGAGCGCATTAAAGAAAGGTCCTTTCCAATGTTAAAAACAAGAATGAAAAAAATTGGTAAATAAAAGAGTTAGAACCAGAGCACAACGAGAGAAAATACATTTATGGCTAATAAAAAGGAACGTGACTGTTCAGTTTTTTAAGGTTCTATACACCAGTTTATAATACGTACACACATATCAATGCTGTGGTGGACCTTAAGGACCCGATATCGACCCCCAGACACATAAACAAACAGGCATTACACTCTCAGACATAAGCTTTTGGGTCAATATAACGCAGGGTGACTCAAAGTTGGCCTGTTTACAGTCATGATAAGTTTGCAGTCTCTTTTTGGTGAGACACCCTGTTCTCACTCTCGTCAAAAAAAGGAAAAAAAATGGCACAAAAAATCTAAAATTTTGTATTCTCGTCATGTTGCACAAAAGTGGCTCGTTTCATTCCTTATCGGCAGATAAATATGTTCTTTTTTTGCTGTTTGCTCTCCTTTCGTTTGCAGAAATAAATCACTATTCGCTTTGTGTGGGCGAATTGGACTTAATTTTATTTGCTCTTATTTTTTTTCAACGGAAAAAAGGATCCATCGTCCTTATAATTATTTGTTTTCATTTTTTTTCGTTCGTCTTTTTTATGCGAAAAGAACCCATACCCACCCTGTGAAGAAAGGTATATGGAGTCTTAAAAAAGGGTGTATAGTGTACATCGTATTATTTATGTTTATGAGATATTTATTTAAATGAGCAAGGCCCTTGTCAGACATTGGTAAATATGTCAGGGTTAAAATGGGTCTTGTGTTATTGTGAGAAATAAATTTTGAGCCTTCGTACTCCCTCAGTCTCACTCTCTCTTCAACTCCAAGAATTAAAAAAAAAATAAAGGAGGTCGAAAAAATTATTGAAATCACCGAAAAAGCCACGTAGAATATGTTTGCGCATATTTGAATCCAAGGCTGCTTTGGGGAGAATGTGAGAATAAATTTGTAAGACAGCTTTTGCTTTAAGAATTTGCATATTCTTGGGGCTAGCATTTACATTCCAATTATAAAAGAATAAAAACAATTTCATCCATAAACAAAAATAATTGTATTCTTGTTTCTATTCAAAAAATGTTACGATAAAACCCAATTGTGTAAAGCAAGTTCTCGGACTCAAAAAGAACGCAGCTCACTCTATTGGCAATTCTGCTTTCACCAGCAGCTGTCAAGTGTAATTCAACACTTAAAGCAAGAGCTCAAGTCACAAACACTACGATCATGTTCACCACCACAGTTGAATTAAAAGGGAGATGGGAAACCAAGCTGTCAAAATGACAAGGTCTACAAGCTGCGGTCCAAGTTTACTGCAAGAGTATGCGTATTTTTACCAATACTATCTCAGTAAACTTCGACATACCACCTGATTTTTGTTGCTATTTTTTCTCATTTATTCACATGCACATAACCGTTAGGTTTAATAAAATTTGCGGTATCCGGAGGTTAAAACGTAAGTCTGTTTCCGATCTCCTTTTTCCCTGTTTACCACTCTATTTTCCGAAAAGAAGCCACGAAATATAAAACGCAATAAAAATTCCTCATGAGCTGTTTTAGTTTATTTATTATTTTTTTTTTTTTTGAGTTCACAATTGTTAATTTCCCAATGATCGTGTTTGTATTGATAAACAAAAGGAGATTATAAGCCGATAAAAAAGCCAGAAAATTCTCCCACTCGAGTCCTACTCAGAGAAAAAAAAACACGTTCATGCATGATCATGATCACCTTGCTCAGTTTGATGACTGGTGTCTTCAGTTCGTGGGAAGAGTGTGAAAAAAAAACAACAAAACAAAATTATGATAAAATATAACAAAGTGAACCAATAGGTGACGTGAAATAACACCCTATATGAAATAAAGCCCCACCTTAAATGCGGCTTTATTTCCATGAAGAAATCGAAATTACACCCGACAGGTCTTAGATAGATAGATCGCTAAATATTTTATAATAAGCCTGTGGCCGCACGTTTTACATTCAGAGATTTGAAAAACAATACCTACATTTTTCTTTCTACTGTAATATTATTTTTAGATGAATAAGAATGTATTTAATTAGAAATTATGTATTTGAAGGAAACACCCGACAGGTCTTATTTCAATTGATTTGTGGAAATAAGGCCGCATTTCCAGAAGATAAAAACAATGGCCCACTATTGTGGGTGATAAGTGCCGAATTTCATTTTGCGAATACTGACCCACTATGCTGGTCCATTTGTCCAGATTTTTTTTATTTTCACATCCCAAATAGATTCTCTTTTGGGCAAAATTTGTTCCGCTCGCTTCACTCGCAATTAAATCAAATCGATCTTGAATTTTTCGTATCGGCCTCATCCTCAGTCGAAGTTCAAAAATGAAATGAATGAATGAATGAATGAAAATAAATGAATAATTCTTAACATTACAGGATGTGTAGTGGTTGCTTTTCCAAATAAAAGGAAGCCTCAACAGCTTGGAAAAATGTATTGCTCTGACGTGGTAGTTGATTTTTGTAGTGTAGTAGGTATACATACAGGAATTTACGGTTTTTATTTATTTTTTTACCATGAACATTCTGTTAATCGAATAAATTATATCTGCATCTTTATCCTTCACGAACTCGGGAAGACGCCCTTCCTGGCCAGATGCACAAAGAGAACTGAACTCTATATGCCTGCCACATCCACCGAGCTGCGATATGCAGTCCTGCACTACTAAGACAACTAACGAACAGGAGGGATTTCCATTTCCCTGTTTACGAACATTTGATGCTTTTTATTTTGTCGGTTAACAATTCCTTGTTTCCTTACTATATCAAAAGTTCCGAAAACAATTTTCGGGAATTCTGATCTCGAGACGAGTTTCCCTGTGCCAACTTTCTAATCAAAACAGAAAAACCGAAATAAGGCCACGGGCATTATTTCTAAGTTGCAATGGAAATAATATCGCAACCCTTGTAGGGGTCTTATTTCCATATGAAATGGAAATAAAGCCCTATGGGGCCTTATTTCGTCGGGCGTTATTTCACGTCACCGAACAAATATTAAATAATTAACAATTATGTATATATACCGTCAGAGCGGGTGACTTTGGCCACTTTTCAGATTGAAATGTGAATAACTTTTGCAACAATTTTTTGTTTTTTATGAAAACTTTAACATTTTTACCTACTTCGCTCAATCTTTAAGTATGCTAAGTCTTGAACAAATTGATCGAACAGTTTCCAATATAGAAGCTAAAATATGGGTGGCCAAAGTCACCCTCCATAGCGGGTGACTTTGGCCGGGAGGACTTTTTCTTAATTTTCTAAAAAACTACCAGCAGCAAGTCAATTTCACTAATCCCAAATGAAAGACCAGAGTTTTTCACTATATGTAGGTATATTAATAGTAGTTTACACTGCATTTTCGATTTTTAACAGTTAAAAAAAAATATATAATTATGTTAATTTTATTTTAAGTTTTGATATCCATGAAAAGATATTGAAAAAAAAACAGTCTTTCTCGGCGATCCACTGTTGGAACAGGAAGTTTTTTCTCCAGATCACTTTTGTTAACCTTCTTCAGGTGTGTTTAGATCGGTTTTTTCCAATTTTGATATAATTTTTTGCCTATCACATGGATAAATTCCAGTTGCACGGAAGCCAGATATTAAATTCTTCTTAGCCTTATTGTCCTCATATAAGCTTTCCCAGACTTTTTCCAAAAGTCTAGGAAACACTTCTTTGGGCACTGTTTTGTTTTTCGGGTTTGCCAACTTGTAGTTTGTAAGGTTTTTCTTCCCCAATGCCTTCAAAGGTCGAAAGAAGGCTACATCTAGTGGTTGTGCTATATGAGTGCAATTGGGGGAAGACAAATAAATTTAACATCATTTTCTTCAGCCAGTTTGATAACTTCTTCTGAAAAATGGCTCGCAAAATTGTCACCAATGATTGCCTTTGGACCAATTAACTTCCGGGCGTGAGGGAGATAGACAGTTTGGAACCAATCGGAAAACACTTTGATGTCAAACCAACCATGAGACGTAGCATTATATCGGCATCCAGGTGGACCACCTTCCATCCAGTTGTTATAAACATTTTTGGCTTTATAAACAACGTATAAGGGTAACAATGTTCCAGTTGCTGTGCCACAAAACATTATCGAAGTTGAACTTTTAGAATGGGCCATAACTTGCTCTGGATATTTAACACCTCTAGAAAAAATGCGTTTTCTGGCTCCTGGATCGTCTGAGAAATTGATTTCGTCTTATTTACTGATATTTTCAGGTGGTATACCTTCCAAACTGATTTCCAAATTGTTGAAAAAGTCGGATATTGTTGAAACAGAAATTGCTGCTCTTGCTGGAGTTATATTATGGCACACTCGCGATGTTATTTGGTCTTTGTGCCTTTCTAAAAATGAACTTGCCCAATCCTTCCCTGGCCAATTGTTGGTAAACTTGGCGACATATTTGTGTTTTTTGTCCAGAAAAGCCTTGGTGATGTGACGAGGTTCAAGTTTGGAAAGCGGAAATCCCCAGTTACTCGTTGTTTGTAGCATTTTGACTATGCAGGTTTCTTTTTCCTCCAAAAGTGCAGTTTGTCCACCAACAGATTTCTTGTGCATGTTTTTAAATTTGTTTTGGAGTGTGGATCTTGATAATTGAAACTCCTTTGAAGCCTTGTTCAATGACATCTTGCCTTCTCGAACTTGCAATAAAGCGGCTTCTAATGTCTCAGGGGTATAGTTTTTATACGGGTACGAAAACCCGGTACGAAATTTTATAACTAATAACAACGTTAATTAGAAATTTAAAATCATCAGTTTACTTCCTCGTCTGAACGCCACGCCAACAATGCCTTCATTCCTTGATTCTCAACACCACGATACCTAGTGGCTGGTCATTGTCCAGCTGCAGTTCTCTAATTAACCAACACACACACACTCAGGCAGGATAATTAGGATGCACATAGTGCAGCTGCAGTGATCTAATATACCAACACACACATATGGCAGAGCAATAAACTATATTGCTTACAATTTATCAAACAAAACCTAGTGCAAAATTTAAGAGGGTGACTTTGGCCACCCGAAATACCGACCAAAGTCACCCTCCCATTTGGCATTTATTATAAAAAAATAAAATTTATGGTTTATAAAATAGTTACGAGGGTAAAATTAAGAGGATTCAATTTGAAAAACAATACATATATCGGAGTCAAAGTCATTTTGCAATCATGCTTCTGCAACATGTTGAAAATATCCAACATTTTCAGGTGATTTTTTTTTGAACATTTTTAATAAAAATAAAAATTGGTATATTTTTTTTCCTAATGTTAATTAAATAAGGCTAGTATGATCATTTTTTAGTCCATTAAACTATACGAATTTACAAAGAAGTTAGGAAAAAATCAAACCACTCCTTCATATTTTAACAATTTTTCTAAAAAGTATCCATTCAGTGGCCAAAGTCACCCACCCTGGCCAAAGTCACCCGCTCTGATATTTAAGTTTTCCTTTATTTGAAGTGTGAAGTGTTCAATTCGTGATTCGACCGGCTCCGTTAAGAAAAAAATCCCGTTTTTCATGAACCCGATCATTTGGTGCTTGTATTCGGTACGTGCAGGTTTTTTCGTGCTCGGTTAGTCGGTTATTTTTTGAATCAAACATCTAAAAACTGAATAACGGGATTAATTTCTTGAACATAATTTTATTATAATGGTGCACGTTCTGTTCGTGTGAAAAAGTACATTTTCCTTTATTTTGAAGTGTATAAAAAAAAATTGAGCATTCGATCGGCTCCGCTACAAAAATCCCGTTTTTGGAAAAGAATTTCTTAAATTCCATATTTACCATCACCGTGCTCATGGAAGATTATGTGGTGTTGGTATTCGCTACGTACAGCTGTCTCTTGCTTGGTACTAAGTAAGAGACAGCTCGTACGTAGCTACTTATAAGTCGCTGATATTTTGGAACAAAAATCTAATAATTAAATATTGGGATAATTATTACGAAAAGAAGAATTATAGTCAAATTTTGTCTACCTTCTTCGTAATTTCGATAGGAAAAACACTAAAAATAATTTTGTGAATATTGTGAGTGCCAAATATTAAGTTGAAGAACATTTTCCAACAATAATTGATAATTCACAATTCGTCTTGCTACCAAAGGTGATAAAAAAATGTGCATAAAAAAACTTCCCTTTCTTTGTGGAAAAGAGTAGGTCTGTTCTTTTACTCTTTAAAACTGCCAAAAACTCCCAAATTCTCCCACTTTTCTGTTCTTTTACTCCCGATTTTTGTAAGTTCTGTCACTTTTGAAGGAGAAAATGTTTCCCCTATCTTCTGATTTTAGTCACATAAATTTCTTATGGCAGTTTTTGTAAGTTCTGTCAAACCATAAGAAGTAAATTGAATTTTGTTGACGTTTGATATAATTTTGTGCATTTGGAAGATTTTTGCTGAGGGAATTACAAAATTTTATCCCCACTCCTCGATTTTTAACAGTTTTTACAAAAAACTGCCGAAAAAGTAAAAGAACGGACCTAATTTCTTACGGCCATGAGAAAAAAAATATTCCTTTTCTCTTTCTCAACTCACCACACTCATGGACGAAGTGATAGCGACCTTTGTATATTTTGTATTGTGTGTTTGACAGAAGAACTGTCAAACCAAGCAGAAAACCATTCTTGGTAGTATATCTGGTAGTTCCATATACAAAGATAGTAGGCGTGTTTTTTTGGCATCGCTATCTGCAGCCAAATTCGATTTCCCAAAAAAACGTATCCGCAGTTTCCCATCCGCAGCTGTTTTATTTTATTTTTAATATGGTAGACTTGTCTAGCTGTCAGATAATTTGTTATTTTGGTTTTGCTTTCGGGATAAGTTTTTGACATATTGGGGTATGTTCGTAGAGTGTGAATTTTGATAAAAATCGAGATTCAGGTTTTTGAATCTAGAATCCATTTTTTTGAATCTCAAGTCTCAAATAGATCATGAAATCTGAGATTTTTCTACTTTTTCCTCACTTCACCGACTAGTTTAGCTGCCAGATTCACAAATTTGACTCGACTCTTAAGATATGACTACAACGAGCACTTCTTGTAAAAAGCCAAAAAGTGAAAATTTTCAAACTCATTTTGTGGCAGTCTGACAAAATTTAAAGTAAAGGGGCCGACCCATCGAATCCGTAAGTCCGGCAGCGTATACGTTGTTGCCAACATATTTGCTGGAGGGAACCGTCCCGTCAGATTTGAGAACAAACAAAATTAAATTAAAACATTGAAATTGTGTCAAAATGATGCTTTTGCACAAAGTTTTGATCATTCATGCTTTTCCTTGCTGCTGTGGAAACATATTGAGTTGACTGTTCGTTAAATTTATTTGTCAACGGATCAACGGACGCAAAAAGTAGAAAGTTAATCAACTCTATCCGTCGTATCCGTCACATGCGTTGCTTATAAGAACATGTATATTCTATTGTGCTGTCAGTTGAAAACGTCAACGCTGACGGACTGACGGATTCTATGGGTCGGCCCCTTAATGATGCAGAAAGACTGTTTTTTGATGTCAAAAACAATTTTTGTAGTTTTTTTTCCAAATTCAAATGGCGCTACAAAGAAACAAAAATTTTACTTTTGTAAATTTCCCACTTTTTGCAAAAAGTAGCCGTTGTAGTTATACCTTAAATCTCGCAAATAGAAAACTACATTACAGAAGAAAAATATTAAACAGTTAAGAGTTCTTCCGAAAAAATGAACAACGGTCGATCGCTAGAGGTCCTGAAACTCGTTAAGAGTTCTTCTCAATTTTTTTCCGTATTTTATTCGTTCGTTAGTCGTTTTCCACACTTTTTCTTTGTTTACCCCATTTTTTCTTCTACTCAAGCGTCGAACTTGTCGAGTTGTAGAGGCTGAGTCGGGCCATGTTTCAGACACTGCTAGCTAAGATTGGCGCTGTCTTAGTTGGTTTTGTGCCCAGTTATGCCCTGAAACCAGAGGTTGCTCACATTGTTGTTTTATTTCTAAGATAGTTTTTAGATTTTTTGAATTCCAGTTTGAACTGTCACAAATGGTGAGTGCTTAAATATGATTTGAAGCAAAAAGCCCAAAGGAGTCAAGAAATATGAAAAGAGATTTGTTTTAGATGGTGTTCGTTTTGATATCGCTATCAAGGCATTATTAGTCTGTTTCCAGTTGCATAATGCAATTTGTTTTCTGTTCTGAATGCCATTGCTCGAAGTGGAAAGCCAACCAGTTTTTGTGCAGGTAAACTTCCATAACCATAATTTTCTTCATCACAACTTCCTTCAAGGCTTCAAGCATAAAAACCTTTAATTACACTTTAGGTAACCTTGTTTATACTGGACCTCACAAAAACACTTTTTAATAATGTAACAAGAGGAAATAAGGTCATCCAATCGTAACCGATTTTCTGGGGTTTTCTTCTTCTATTTGCCGAATAGATTGTCTTTTCAACAGAACCGGCAAAAAAGAGGTGCAGCAATTTTGCTGCATGCACATAAACGTGTCAAGTCATTAGTATTCTAATGTTGCTCGTTGCCACACTATTAACACATTTTCATTGCAAAATTCGTAAAACTCGTTATCGTGTTTTGGTTTCTTGTTCCTTCAAAGTGTAGCAAACATATAAAAGGACATTCCCATTTTAACCTTCTTCCCAAAGACTGTCTAAGGACGGTTGGTTTGTTTTTTTTTTCTCAACTCAAAATGCAATTTTTGTCTGACCCATTTTATGCTGGATAATGCTGAAGCAGGTTTTGACCGTTGTTCCTTTCTTCTTTGAGTTCCACTTTTTATGCTTTTGGGCTGCAAGAACACGCTAAGTCCGGCGATGTTGTTAATAGTATAGTTTAGACGATGTTGTGGTTACAAATGAGGGCAGAATGCTTCGTTACATTTTGTTTTATTATTTTTTCATGCAACTCGTAAAATGTTTCAATTGCATGCTGCGAACAGTTTTTGCTCTCGATGAATTATGTCTTCTCTCTCCATTCAAATTAATTTAACTAATTTATTAGTGTCAGGCGTTGAAGGAGGAATAATTATACTTCCGCCATTGTTGCAGAACACGGGCTCACGATAATAAGATTCTTAGGTTGTTAGATAAACGGTAATTATTCGAATTTTCATTTTCTTTGTTTGTCAATCTGAAGTACTCATTTTTAAAATTCCACAGGTTGCTGTTAATCCGTCAAGACAGACAATTCAATTCTTGTTGCCTTGTTCTCGTTGTGTTTATTGAAAAATATAAATCAAAAGTTACACAAATTTCTTGTTTTGTTTTTTTAATATCGCACAACAACTTCCATTGCAATAATTCCTCTGAATTCACAAAATTGTTTTTTCGCAATGAAACATCCAATATCGTTATCATTCTCTTCGTTTGTTTCCTTAAAATACCTACTCAATCGTAGGGAAACAGCAAAACAATTGGATAACACCTTCATTAAGGGAAGTAATTTCCGTTATTCAATTCGTTTCTTCTTCATCTCTCTAAAGCCATAAGCCGCCTTCCCAGAAGTCACAAAACCCCAAAAAGTAAGACACAGAAGAAAAGAACGATAAACATATCTTTGAAGAAAGCACAACAGATTGAGTGACTTTCTCACTCTCTCTTTCTGTCCCTTCTAATATTACCAGGACCCACCACCGGATCCTTATCCGTTTGTTGCCTTTTGCCAGAAATCCCAGTCTAACTATATTCTTTTTATTTTGTAGGAATCGGGGTTGATGCAATATGGCTTCCTGTATTACATCTCATCCTCCATCTTAAAGTAACTTAAAAGTCGTGTAAACAAGTTTCCGAATTCCTTACTTCCTTTGCTCGTCTTTTAAATCACCACCTACCACCGCCACCAGCACAGCACGCCTAGCTCCTCCACAACAAATTGTGGCAAGAAAATTGTATATACATTTCTGCTGTGTTGCTGTGTTTGACTTGAGTAGATTGAGGAAGATTTTAGTTTGTTTTTTTGTTTTCGTTGTTTCTTTTGTAAGTCTTCTTGGGACTTGGACTTATCCTTGCGTGTGATGAGGAAATGTTTAAAGGTGTTTTTATATTTTCGAATATTTTGTTCGTTTTGTTTGGTGTCTTGTGTTTTTTATGCTTGAATTGAAAAGCAGCCTATCTTGGGGTGGATTTAATGTTATTTGTCTCAGAGATTCGAATTGAATTATAGAAAAGAGAACAAAAAGTTGAAAAGCTATCGGATTTGATATTTGTCTTTTCCTTTGAATGGAAAAAGTCAAGTTGCTCTCTGGAGCAGGGCAGAAGCGATCAAAGAGGCTTAAATGTGCAAAGGTGTTGCTTTTCTTTATCTTTTGTTTGATTTCATTTGTGAATTGGGATTTGTCTTTCTTTCTTATGAAATTCAATTTTGGGTCAAAAGAAAGTCATTTTAAAATGATTTTGTGGCTGAAATGATGGGCATAATCGAAATATTTTTTGGAAATGAAAGCAAACAGAGTAGAAAAGTGATATTCGAAGGGTTCTATTTATTTTATATCTTGACAAAAATTCCCTTTTTAAATAAAAACAAATTTTGCCCTCACTAAAAAGTAAATTTCATTTGCAATCCGGTCGTTTCCTGCATTTTTGTATACTGTTTTTGTTCGTTCCACAGCGTTTTGTTTCAAAAATGAATTCGATTTCTCATCAAAACAATTTCAAAGCAAATATTTGAAAGTCCTTTTCTATCGTGTCTGGCTTTAGGCCATCGGAAAACATTTTAAATAGTTGAAAAAAAAAATGGCTGTGACCATGTGGACAGGGCTGAAAGTTTTCAACCAAATAATTGAAAATTTAACTGGGAGTCATGCTTCACTTTTGTTTCGAGTTTGAATTTGTTTTTTGAGATAAAACGCATACAATTCTAGTTTTTTTTTCACGCAAAATTGTAACGAAAAATCTTAAATAGTACGTATACGCCCCGTAGCCTTAGACTCTTGTATTTTTTTCTAAAATTTTCATTTGTTAGTTTTTCAAGCTCGCCCTCTGCAGGAAACTCAAAATTAAATTGATTTTATTGGTTGCAGTCGATGTCGCCAGTTTTATCGTGATTCACGAAATTCATTTGAAAATTGAGGGTGAGCCCTTTTTCTTTTTGAAAATACAACCAAATGAAAAACAAAGGATTGTCAGTGCATAGTGGCTTCAGTAGTAGAAGCCGCGAAGATTAAAATGCATCTCATCAAAAATAATAATGGGTTGCCCTGATGCAAGGTGCTGTCATTCATATTTGTGCGGAATTCTTCTTCTTAAGTTAGTGATTGAATTGAGTCTCACACTTTCGGCTATTGCAGCCATATTGGGAGACTTTGAATGTCATCTTATGTCATCTTATACTTACTTACTTACCCGGATCCCAATCCATGAAGGATCTCAGCCTGAGGCACAGCAACCTTCCATCGAGAACGGTCCCTCGCATGCACTCTAAAGTCGCCAAAACCAAGCGTTCTGGCATCCGCAGTCACTTGGTCCTTGTACCATTGGTTTGGTCTTACCAGTCGTCTCGAACCTAGGGGCGATGAGAAGACTTTCTTGGCTGAAGCGTTGTTGTCCATTCGCTGGATGTGGCTGCGCCAATGTCTATTTTAGGCTTTCTAAATTACATCCACATCTTGGTATAGCTGAACCTTCTTGTGCATTCGCCATCGTCGCATAAGGGACCGATAATCCCTCGAAGAATTATTCTTTCGAATGTGCCCAGTATCATTTTACCTTTTTTCTTATGGTCCCACACTCGGAACCGTGCCGTAGAGTAGGGCTTGTAAAATTAAAGTTTACTATATGAGACACTTTGTCTTTCGAGTGATGAATGTTGATCTCAGTTGTTTTGCCGAACCGAAGTAGCAGCGGTTCGCTTGGGAAATTCTTTGTTGGATCTCCACTAAGGCGTCGTTTGTGGGATTGATGTTTGTTCCAAGGTAGGAGAACTCATTTACTACCACGAAATTGCTGCTTCCAATAGTGGCGTTTTGTCCTATTTTGTGGACCGATTTTCTTTTGTCCTCATTCACTTCAAGACCAATGACTTTCGCCTGCATTTCAATTGCTGTAAAGGCCTCAAGCACAGCTCTTTTGGAGCGACCGATGATGTCTATGTCGTCCAAATAGCCAAGGAGCTGGGTGGATTTGTTGAAGCTAGTGTTTTCCATGCTCACACCTGCCTTGCGCACTATCTGCTCCAGGACTATGTTGAAGAAATCACGTGACAGCGCATCTCCTTGTCTAAACCCTGCGCATGTTTGAAAAAACTCGGATGTGCTGTTACCCATTTGCACACTGCAGCAAGCAGCTTTGAAGTCGATGAAAAGATAGTGGGATTCCGCTTGAAATTTCTGGGTCTTTTCCAGGATTTGCCTCAGTGTGAATATTTGGTCTATCGTTGTTCCGCCTGACCTAAAGCCACACTGGTACGTGCCGATTATTGTGTTTCAGAAAGGTTTAAGACGCTCACACAGTACGTTGGATGGGATTTTGTATGCAACATTAAGCAGGGATATGCCTGGGTAGTTTTTGCATGACATTTTGGATCGCCTTTTTGTAGATGGGGTATATGGTGGGCATGCATTCTTCCTCCCACAGTTGGTTGATGGCCTGGTGCATATACGGTTCATTAAAAAACCTCCTCCATATTTAAAGAGTTCCCCAGGTATACCATCCGACCAGGTGGACTTGTTACTTTTCTAGCTCTTCTGTGCTGGGGGCTGGGACTGGGTCTTCATTGACTGGTCTCGCTTCTCTTACGTCAGTGGCTCGCTCGACATTATACGCATTCAGCAGCTGTTTGAATTGCAGCTTGAAAACATCTACAACTCCGTTTGCTTCGGTGACTAGGTTTCCTTCACTGTTTCGAAGAGTCTGTGTCTCGATTCTGAAACCAGAAGCTAATTGCTTCGACCTTTGAAAATAACGTCGGGTTTTGTTCTTGGCCCGAGACTTTTCTAGATCTTTGAGCTGAGAAACTGCGGATGCTCTTTTCTTCCTTCGCAGAGTCTTTTTCTCATTTCTCCTTTTTGTTCGGTACTCATCTCTTGCTGCTCTTGTTTTCCGTCTCTATTTTCAATAACGCGCATTCATAATCATACCATGGGTTCTTTTTCGGGGGTTTGTGGTAACCTATGGTGGTCTCGGCTACATTTTTAATTATTTCGCGATATTGGTCCCACAAGGTGTATATGCCAACATATTTTGGAGGACGATAGAGAGTCTCTCACTCAGGCGCTCACTGTAGTCTCTGGCATTCTACGGGGTGCTAAGGCAAATGAAAGTGCGTACGTTCAAAATGTTGGAAACGTGTTTTGCGCCGATTAGCACATGGTCGATTTGATTGACGCTTCGACCATCCGGTTGTTGTGTACTTATCACTATATTACGAGCTGCAGCAAAGTCGATTAGTCGGAAACCGTCATCTTTTTTAACTTCGCGTGAAGGCTGTGCTTTCCAACTATCATTTCCTTTCCATTTTTGAATTGATGTCTTTGAGTAAGATTTTGACGTCGTACTTTGGACAGGCTCCGTAGGTTCTATCCAGAGCTGGTAAAAATCCTCCTTGCAAGACTCCTCAGCTTCATCGGTAGGGGCGTGTGCTGTGCACATATTAAACTGATTTTTTGTAGTGTGGTTTTGATGTGGATTACAGCCTGGTGATCACTTATTGGCTTGAATTCCATGACCTGAATTGAATGGAATTATGAAGGCGAACCAATAGATGTTGTAAGAGAATACAAATATCTGGGTGTTTTGATCACACCAAACCTTAACATGAAAAAGCATTTTGAAACCAAATTGTCAGAAGCAAAACGTGCGATCGGTTCAATATGGGGAAGATGTATCGACAACAAATTTTTAAACCATTCTTCGAAACAAAAAATCATCCGTGCAACTGCAACGTCCATCATGCTGTATGGAGCTCAAGTATGGGGATATCGCTCATTCTCTACAGTTGAAATTTTTAATCGATACTGTGTCAAAAGAGTATTCAAACTTCCAAATAGTACACCAAATTATATGATTCACTTGGAGACAGGAATGCCACCGCTCTTTTTGGAAACTCTCAAATTGCACTTCGACTATTTGAATAAAATTATGGAGATGGATGAGCAAAGACTGCCAAAAATCGTTCTCTCCTACATGCTTACAAAGAAGAGTAATTGTGTTAAAGAATGGGGCATCATTGCACGAAATTGTGGAATGATTACAAATTTTGAAAACTTCGAAGACGCTACAGTTCGTAAGGCTACGTTCAGTAAAATGATTGAGAAGACGGGCAATCTTCTTTTCGATTCATTTGTAAATGAAGCTCAGTCATCACAATACCGTATGTACTATAGCAAACTCAAGTACAATCTCCAAGATAAAACGTATTTCGTAAACACCAATTCCACTGAAAAAATAAGCGTAATATTTCAAATACGAGGAGAGCTCAGTAATCTGAATTTCATACCACATCGACCTGACCTGCCTATTGAATGTAGCCTCTGCAACCTAAAGGAAAGAGAAGATGTTTACCATTTCATTGCGAAATGTCCAATTTTGTGTGAGTTAAGAAGACAATATTTTGGAGCAAGTATTCTGGAGATAGAAGTGGCTTTGAATATTTTGAATGGTGACCGTGGATGGGATCTGCTTTACAAATTCGTCGTTAGTTCATTGCGCTACAGAACACGTATAATTGAAGGCAACTTTTAAAATATAAGTAAAAAATAAAAAAAAATTAATTCGTATTTGTTGAGAGCAAACTTGAAACTAAATGAATAAAAGTCAATCTGGTAGACGGCATAATGCCAAACCACTTAGACTATAAGTTATTTCTTAAATGTAAATTATGTTTATATGAATGAGTATTTAGTCAATAAAAATCTAATCTAAAATCCATGACCTTAGACCTTAGCCAAATTTTCACCACGAATCCTCATCGAAATAAAAAAAATACATTCTTTGTTGTCGTCTTTTGCTTCTTTAAAAAAAAACTACACAGTACTCAATGTTTTTCAACGTTGTTCGGAGGTGTTATACTTACATATTTTCTATCGAGTTTTCGAGAGGAAAACAACCGTCAATGTCTAAATAATGTTTGCTCTAAAAAGCAACCACTAGAGTTCCCAACCTTAAAAGAAGAAAACTAGCGGTGCTTTTAATTTAAAGTTTTATTTTATTTTTATTCGTGTTATTGAGCAAAAGGTTTATTAATTCATTATTTTCATTAATAAGTTTTGTATTGTTAATATAATTATACAATTACAACAATTACAAGGTATGAATACTGCTCTAAAATGATGGTTTTTCGTATTATTCGTATTTCCTATAGGTGTTTGTTGTTTGTGTTCTGTAACATATACATTTATAGATTAAAAATGTTAAAGAAGTTACGGCTTTTTAAACTCTTCTCTAAAAACAAAAATTCTTTGGAAATATTTTAATATGACAAAAATTAAGTTCAAAACTTAAAAATCAAAAAGGGGCGTATTGTCAAAAATTTAATTTCCATTTTTATTTTCCTTAAATATTTTTTTATTTTTAATATATAATTCCTATAAATAGATAAATCTATGTAGTAACGTTAGGTATTTATCATATTTTTTTAATTTAATATTTTTTAAAGTAGTTGCTTAGGCTAAATTGTTAAACTTATTGTTTTCTGTCTCTTTTGCTGTGTCTTATTTTTACTAACGTTTTTCTTTTCTTCACATCGCAAAATAGGAATTTGCATTTTAAAATATTTGATTTTTGTTTTGATTTGGAATCCCTACGATTTTTCCCTTCCCCTCTTTTGATTTCGTTCTATAAAACATTTTACTATAAACGAATTTTTTTCTTTTTCATACATTTAAATATTTATAATCCATTAAAATCCATTTGTTTTAGTTTCCATAGTCATCGATAAACGTGTCGATTATGTAACGTTTGACTTCGTTAATTGAAGTTCGTACATTTGAACATTGATGTCGTTCTTGGTTGTCGGGCAGGACGAGAATTTGTTGGAGTTCACCCTGTAAGAAAAAAATGAAAACAAAATTTTATCATTTATCAAATATTTTCAACATTATCTCTAATTTTGCTGATACTGATACCCTTACAGTTTAAAAATTAAACTAAATTGAACAGAAAAACGTTGACCATGCACCTTTACATTTATGTAAATTTTATTTCTGTAATTTAACTAAATTTATTTCCTCCGAATTTAACCGACAATAAGGAACATTTATAATGAATATCGTCCATTTTCATGTTTCCTGTGTCCATTACGCCCCCAAACACAGTCGTAAACAGGAAAACAGAATCAATTACACATTCGAAAAAAAATACATTTTCAAAGCTATAAAATATCAATTAATAATTTTTTTCTTCTTCACGTTGCTTCATGCTGCCTCATACAATTTACAATGAAACAATAAATTTCATATTGTTATGTAATATTACGCACAGTGTTTGATTTGTGTACTCTTGCTGTTTGCGTGGCAAACATCAAGTGTGCAATTAATTATCATTACGATAAAAACTTTCTTTCCAACATTATCTCTTTGAAGAGACAAAGTTGGAGAGATCGAACTATGTAAGTTAAGTTTAGATCGTAAGACCTTTCATGTATTTTGGAGCTCGTAGAATAGCTCGCCTATTATTTCTAGCGTCAGTCGACTCTTAGACTTAAGACCGATAACAAATGTTCTTTCCAAGTTTCGTTTAAATAAAATATTTGTATAATCTTAACTTAAATTGATAATCGTGTTTTATTGAAGCAGCTATAAAAGCTATAAAACTGGCGCAGTCGGTACTAAATTGGGTTAAAAAGAACTATAAGAGTGAACTTAAATCAAAAGTACAAGTTTTCATCTACAAAAAAATAAAAATCTAAGAAGCCTTTATTGGTGAAAAAAATTGAACGCTTAATCATATTACCGAACTATTTAAAAATATTGTGCAAAATTAAAAACGAAAAGTAAAAAGAAAAAAGGAACAAATCGTTGATAAAACAAAAAATACTATGATGCAAGAATTATACATTTCTGCCTAATATGAACAGTTTTAAAAAAGACGCGGAAGCATAACAGTTCTTATAAAGCCCGTTATAAACGCTCTCATACAAGCTCGATCAGACCGCGCATAGCTCGAAAACTCGAGCGTCCTATTCAATCAAACTGTTATACGGTATAACTATACTTATTCCTAATACACATTGCCTTCAAACAAACTCAAAACAAAATAGAGTGAACATTCTCGAAAAATTGAAAAATCTTAAGTATTATACTTAACATAAATAAAAGAAGAAAAATCATTAAAAAAGTAAAACAAAAATAAAAACAATTGATTTCAAAATAAATTTTAACTTATTCGAATAAAGAAAAATAAGAAACAAATACAATTCTGCACGACCTGGATTTCAATCAACCGAAGAAGACTATCACGCCGCTTAAGTGAGTTATCGTAATTTTTCAACAATGGAAGCATTAAATCCTGCTGATAGACTTAAGATAATATTAGATTTAATAAATAAATTACCTGAATTTAATGGAAATTCAAATTTACTTATTGATTTTTTAGAAAGAGTAGATTCGCTGTCGCCTATCGTAACAACTTTTGAGGTTCAAACTCAGGTAATTCTTTTTGGGTACATCAAAGATAGAATTGTTGGAAAGGCAAAGCTTGAGATTCAGAAACATGGTCGATTGGGAGACTGGGAACAAATTCGAGAGATTTTGAAAACGACATTTGCTGAAAAACTTTCACCCAACAAACTGTTAGATCAAATCAGAACAGCTAGGGTAGAAACAAATATCGAAACATATTACCATTACATTAATAATTTACTGTGTAGACTTAATAATTCATACCTTCTCAGTAACAACCAAAACAATGAGGAAATTATGAATTCAAATAAAAGAATAGCACTCGATGCTTTTAAGGAAAACTTGCCTGAACCTACTAAATCTATTATACTAAGTCGAAACCCTCAATCCCTTTTTGAAGCTTATAAGGTGATTAATGAAATCAATCATCAGTCTTTTGGCCCCAATTCACCAGTTTCAACAACACAATATTTTAGGCAGTCGTATCAAAATCCAAATTTTAATTCAAACCAAAGAATGATAAATAACCATACATTTAGAAATAGTAACCAAAACAACTCAAACTCTAGATACAATAATAATTCATCTAATGCAAACATATCAGAAAATAGAAGAAATAGGCAAAACAACAATCAAACGTTTCTTTTTCCTAGAAATGAAAATAGACAAAATTACAACAGCGGTAATAACCAAATATGGCAACAAAACACTAACCAACATAGTAACCAAACACGCAGGTCAAATAATAGAACTCAACAAACAAATTACAATAACGGTTATGAACCTATGGATATCTCTTTGAATGACGTCTTTTTTGCTTTGTCATACTGTTTTTTATTTCTTTTGTCACTGTTTTTATATATTTTTTTTTTTTTTATATATATATTAATGTCTAGTTAATGATCATTGTGCTCCCGGTCTGATTTTGTGTTGTGTATAACGTGTTCCCCTTTTTTTTCTTGTTGCTTTTCTGTTTAACTAGTTTCCAAAATCTATACATTTAGAAAATACAAGAAAAAAAAAAAAACAAAACAAAACAATTTTTATTGATTGTGGTGACTGTTAGTTAAATCTCTTGCATTTGGCTCTCTTAACTACTGTTTTTTTTCTTTTTTTTATATACACATTGGCATTGGATTTGGCATTTGCATTGCCTTTACCACTGTTTGTTGTTGTTATCAGTGTCACTCTTTCTTCCATGTTTTTGCTCTTTTTTCTTTTAAAGTAAATTATTATTGTAATATTTGATTTGTGATGCATTATTCTTTTATGTTTTCATATTGTGTTGCTCGTATTAAATTGTGAATTGTGACTTTTGTTTTGTGTTGCGAAAAAATCGGGTGAGTGACTATTATTTCATAATTGTTTGTTTATTGACATTTTACACTGCCTCTATATTGAGTTTTTTTTGAGTGGTCTTGCTTGTGCTTTGGTTAAGCACTCAAAGGAGTGAATGTAAATTTAGGGTTGCCACCCGTCTCCTTTGTGATACATTTTTATATTATCATTAGTTATTATTATTTTTTTTTTCTTCTTCTCTCCCTTCTTTTTCATTATTATTCTCTGCTTCTGCATTATGGATTTAATTAAATGCCATTTTTGCAAATCAATTATAACTGAAGTCTCCGAAAGATTCACTAGACTTCAAACGATTTCCTTACAAAAGTTCTCATTTTTATGCAATGACTGTAAGCATTCTAATTTTTCTTTGCAGCTGCAAAGTTTGAACGCAAATGTTGATACATTCACAAGGAATGTTGACGAGGTTAAAACAACCGTAGACAATCATTCGGAAAGATTTTTCAATCTAGAAAAAAAAGTTGGATTGCTTTATGACCATTTTATAGATCTGGTTGGCAATGTTGACAAAATTGAAAACATAATCGATGCTAATACTAGGTCCGTTTCCCTTAATACCTTAACGAACGAAAAAAACCACTCCAAAGTTGTCAAATCATTAAATAACTTAGAAAATACCCTTAGTGAATCATTGGACAATAAACTTAAAATAATTAATTCTGAAATAGAAAAAAACTCGCGTCTTCTGATTGATATAAATGCAAATTTAACGTTGGTTGATAGAAATGTTAATAATTTATCTACAATTAATAACTCGAACAATAATAATATTTCCGAATCAGTTCTCCAACTTTCTAATAAGTTGGAGAGTTTGATTACGCAAAATAGATCAAAATTTGATGAATATAACAAAAATTTTACAACTTTGGAAAAAGAGTTAAGAAGTACAAAAGATAGCCTTACCGGATTAAACAGTGCTGCAATTTCGAATACCAATACCAACCTTACAGCAACGGCCAATTTTGTAAATGATGCTAATTATGTGTCTCTTCAAGACGAACTAGCATGCAATATCACCTCCATTAGCAATCCTCCTTTATTTAATAGACCACTTGATAACAATAACAATATCGATATCAATAACGTTATTAATATCGATAGCTCTAACCAAAATATTAATCCAAACATTACTACCCCTTTCGTCAATATAATCTCCCCTTCAACTTACATTTTAACTCCTCGAGTGGTGCCTTCTCCAAAATGTATTTTCGTTTCCAAATTTGATATATCTACATCTTCTACAGACATTTTTAATCACGTCAAGTCTGTATTAAATCAACAAAATATTTACAATGACCAAAACTTAGTGAAATGTAAAAATATTACTAGATCAAATGGTAGAGTTGCCTCTTTTAAAATTTCTGTCCCCGAGCCAATGTTTAATCTGTTGATGTCCCCAACATCATGGCCCACCAATACTTTCATCCAAGAATTTGTCAACAAAAACCCCCAAGTAAGCAACACTAATTTAAATGTGGCTTCAAAAAACTAAAGTGTTTGTCCCTTTACTATCAAAATGTAAGGGGACTTCGCTCTAAAGCCCCAGAAGTATTTTTAAAATCGCAGGAACTTCCCTTTGATGTTTTTGCTCTTAGTGAAACTAATTTAACCAGTAACTTTAACAACAATGAATTTTTTACTTCGGAATATAATGTTTACCGTAAAGATGGTCTTTTGGGGGTTAGGCCTGGTAGAGGGGTGCTTATAGCAGTACATTCAAGGTATGATAGTTCAATTTTTGAAATTCCTAACACCGAACAAATTGAATTGATTTGCGTTAAAATCACTATCAAACGGAAAATCATCTTTGTTGTGTGCTGTTACATAAGACCTTGCAGTCCAATTGAAACCTACCAAAATCTTATCACAGCAGTTGACAATCTAGGTGACACTATGGAGGTACATGATGGCTTATTACTCGTTGGGGATTTCAATCTCCCTAACCTGTCATGGTCGCGATCCGAGGATGACTCTCATTTCGTTGCTAGTAACGCAACAACCGAAAAAGAAATGTTATTTACTGACAATCTGTCTGATTGCGGCTTGCATCAGATTAGTGATGTCAAAAACAACTTGAGGAGGCAACTCGACCTTATCTTTTCCAATGAAGCAACAAACTGTATAGTAGAGGAAAGTAGCTTAACTCTTTCCACCATTGACAGTTTCCATCCGCCTTTGTCTCTAACTTATGCCTACGAACATAATAATTCTGAAGTTGAATCTGAGAACTCATATCGTTTTAATTTTCGAAAAGCTAACTTTGCCCAACTAAATGAACTACTTAGTAACATAAATTTTGACTTCATTTTGAACCAGTCTGGAAGCAATAGCATCAATTCTGTAACAACTAACTTCTACTCAATAATTTTTGAATGCTTTTTTCTATGTGTGCCCTATGCACCACATAAAAATACCTCACCGTCACCTCCATGGTATTCAAGAGAACTTCGCACACTCCGCAACTCCCGAAATAGTTTATGGAAAAAATATTTAAGATCTAGATCAGAAACAGACTATTCCTCCTATTTAGTTGTGTACAACGAATTCTCTGCTCTCTCAAAACTCCTCTATGAAGCATATATCAATCAAATGCAATTTGATATTATCTCAGATCCCAAACGCTTTTGGCAATTCATCAACATAAAAAAAAAATCGGATGGATATCCTAATACCCTTAATTACTTAGATCACTCTTCTAACGACTCAAAAATTATAACTAATTTATTTGCTAATTTCTTTAGTCTTGCTTTTTCCGACAGTAATTTTGTACCTGATGCTGACTATTTCACTTACTTGAACAATTGTAACCAAACATCATTGGTATCGATCAACATCACTGTTGACGATGTGGTTAACAAAATAAATAAACTTAAGGATGATTTCTCTTCGGGACCTGACGGTTTACCTGCGATTGTATTAAAGAAGTGTGCAGCTAATTTGGCTCAGCCTCTTACTATTCTTTTTCAAAAGTCTCTTTCTCAAAGAATTTTTCCATCTATGTGGAAAGATTCTTTCATAATACCTATTCACAAGAAAGGCTGCAAATCAGATATCTCTAACTACAGGCCGATTGCCAAATTATCCTGCATTCCAAAACTTTTCGAAAGTATTATCTTCGACACTATGTACTTTCATTGCAAATCATTATTTTCGGCCAAACAACATGGGTTCCTAAAAGGGAAATCAACGACCACAAATTTAACTGAATTTGTTTCTTATGCAATAAACTCAATAGAAAATAAAAAAGAAGTTGATGTTATTGCTACGGACTTTAGCAAGGCGTTTGATAAAATATCCCACAATATTATATCTTTCAAGCTAAAGGCTCTTGGATTCCCTCCTGGTTTCATTGAATGGATGGAATCATACCTATCCAACCGTAAATATCGCGTTTTATTTAGATCTTCAGTATCAGAACCATTTACTGCAAAATCGGGAGTCCCTCAAGGTAGTCATCTAGGCCCTATTATTTTTATTCTGACTATTAATGACGTAGAATCTGTGATTGAAAATTCCCAAGTTTCAATGTACGCAGATGACATGAAAATCTTTAGAATGATTTCTTCACCCGATGATGCTTTACCCCTGCAGGCCGATTTAAACAATTTCTATGTTTGGTGTCAAAAAAACAATTTAGAACTTAATGTTTCCAAATGCCAAACTATCACATATTCCCGTATGCGGTTCCGTCAGCAAACACGGGACTATTATATCAACGAATGTATTGTTCACAGAGTAACAACTATCCGAGATTTAGGGGTTGTTTGTGATAGTGAGCTTAACTTTAGGTCTCACTATGACAATATCGTAGCCAGAGCTAATTCTGCTTTAGGTTTCGTCAAACGTTGGTCTAAAGAATTTTCGGATCCTTACGTTACGAAATCTCTTTATACCACGTTTGTAAGGCCTCTTCTTGAATACGCCAGCCAAGTATGGTCCCCCTATCACCAAGTCCATATAAAGAGAATTGAAGCAATACAACGTAGATTCCTCCGTTTCGCCTTAAGAGGACTTTCATGGGTTGACAATTTTAACTTACCTCCGTACCAAGAACGGTTGCGGCTTATAAACTTACAATCTCTAGAGAAACGTCGTGAAGTTGCCGATATTATTTTCGTACACCAAATTCTATCCGGTGCTACAGAATCTTCCACCCTCCTTGAGGCAATGAGTATTAATGTTAACTTTCATTCTCTAAGATCGGTTCCCCAATTTCATTTAGCTCATCACAGAACTGATTACGGCTGTAATGAACCAATTACGAGAATGTTACGTAAAGTGAACGAAAACTCAAACATTTTTGATTTCAACCATAGCAAGATCACACAAAAGAAACTTTTATACTGTACTTCCTTAGACAACTAAAAAAAAAAAAAAATTAAAAACGTATTTGTAGTAGAGAGAAACTGACTCTTTTTTCTTTTTTTTTTCTTTTTTACGAACTTGACAAGTGTCTTCTACACGCTTATTTATTGTTTTTTTTTTCGTGTTTTTATAATTTTTTTGACTTTAAAATTTTAAAATTTTTTCGATTTTAAAATTTTGCATTTTTCCTTTTTGCTTTTTGTACGATTTTAATTTAAAATTTTTATTTATCTTGTATTTCCTTTTTGTACCTGCTTGCATTAAGCAGTCCCTAACTCTTGTCTTCCTGATATTCGTGTCGCCATCGCTTTTTTTTACTTTATTTTTTACAAATAATTTCTAATTAAGTGCCGATACGACTAGCAACCGAAATTGCAATCGTACTCGGTGAAAATGGACCCCAGCGCGTGCGGTATCTGGGGGGGAAAGAGGCGTGGAATAATTAATTAATTAATTAATCCAAATGACAACGAATATCGCAATCAAAGCCAAAATTTTTCGTCAAGTCGCCAAAGAGACTACCTTATATAGTCATAAAAAATAAAGTTAGGCCCTTAAGATTCGTGATTGATTGTGGTGCCGAATTCAGTATCATTAATAAAGGCATTTGCAACCCTAAATGGCAGGTTCCAACTAAAAATCACGTTTTAAAAGTACTTGACCGAAACGTCCAAACAAACATCGAATATAAAATTCCATTATTTGACGAATTTAACGAAAACAATTATTTCGTGAATTTTTTGGAATATCAATTCCATCACCGTTTTGACGGCCTGATAGGTAATAATATCCTTTTAGATTTAAATGCCACTATATGTTTCAAAACTCGTTCTCTTTTAACTGATAGAGCAAATATAAAATTTTTTGTAAACGAAGAAGAAGAGAATTATGACAACTATATTAATCAAAATCCAGATATTTTAAGTTTATTTTTCGCTGAATCAAAGTCATCTGCAATCGATGGCAGTGTTTTTGCGAATCATCTAGCCGATTCTGACATTATTAAATTAAAATTACTCCTTAATTCATTTAAATCAATAATTTATAGGGAAGGAGATATATTATCGTTTACAAACGCAATACGTCATCGAATTATAACCCATAACGATGTTCCTATCTATAGTAAGCTTTACCGCTATCCGGAGATTCACTCCGACGAGGTCGACCGTCAAATATCAGAAATGCTGAGGCAGGGGATTATTGTTCCAAGCTGTAGTCCTTACAACTCGCCCATATGGGTAGTTCCTAAAAAGGACGATAAAGATGGTAACAAACAATGGCGAGTTGTAATAGACTATAGGAAGTTGAACACCCAAACTGTCGACGACAGATTTCCTATGCCAAACATTGATGATTTGTTTGATAAATTAGGAAAATGTAACTATTTTTCTACGATCGACCTCGTCAAAGGTTTCCACCAAATTGAGGTGGATCCCCGCGACACAGCGAAAACTGCATTTTCAACTAAGACTGGACACTACGAATTTTTGCGCATGCCATTTGGGCTCAAAAATGCCCCAGCCACGTTCCAGAGGTTAATAAATTTCGTCTTAAGGGACTACATTAATAAAATTTGTGTAGTCTACTTAGACGACATCCTTGTATTTTCAACAAGCTTCCAAGAGCACCTAGATTCGCTCAAGAAAATATTTCAAACTCTCAAAGATAATAAATTAAAAATTCAAATTAATAAATGTCACTTCGGGGACTTATCCGCTCATTATTTAGGACATGTTATTGTTCAAAATGGAATAAGACCAAACGAAAATAAAGTCAAGTCGATTCTCGAAATGCAATTACCAAAAACAGTGAAACAAATCAAACAATTTCTCGGCATAACCGGTTACTACCGCAAATTTATTAAAGACTACGCCAAAGTGGCGTACCCAATGATCACATATTTGAAAAAAAACGAAAAGTTGAAAACATCTAATCCGCAATACATTAAATCGTTCAATACACTAAAGACGTTGTTAACCTCTGACCCTATTCTTAGGAATCCAGACTTTGCAAAGAAATTTATTTTAACAACGGATGCATCCAATTTCGCTTTGGGAGCTGTCCTTAGTCAGGACAACCACCCGGTTTGTTATGCATCACGAACTCTTAACGAGCATGAACAAAAATACTCGACCATAGAGAAGGAACTCTTGGCGGTGGTGTGGGCAGTGAAATATTTTCGCACCTATTTATATGGTAGAAAATTCATGATTCGAACCGACCACAAGCCACTTGTTTGGTTGCATGGCATCAAAGAACCAAACATTAAACTCCAAAGATGGAAAATAATGTTGAACGAATACGACTTCGATATCGAGTACCTTAAAGGGAAAGAAAACGTCGTCGCAGATGGCTTGAGTAGATTTATAACCGGCAAAAACGAAAACGAACAAATTCCAAGTGCTGACGATGAAATCAGTTTAGTTGACATCTTCAACAATGAACTACCTCAAAATGAATTTCGAGATGACGAAGAAGTCACTCGCGAGGTCCCGGTGCCAAATAGAGATAACGAAGAAGTTATGTCTACTGCGGCCACTATTCATAGTGCTATGGAAGATGAAACTCAGCACATATATGTCACGCAAAAGCCCATTAATCTATTTAAGAATCAAATTTATCTTTTTTACGGTGATAGAGAAAAAATTTCTTTAAAGATATATCATAAGAAAATTCAAAACTTGATACAAGTTGACAAAGATAAAGGTATTTCATTAGAAATAATGAAAGGTCTTCTTATAAATAAAGGAATAATGTGCATTTATTGTGATGATATACCACTGTATTTGAATTTTCAAAAGCTATTCGTTAAATATTTTTCTAGCAATAAAAAGTTGAGGTTACTCAAATCGAGTATTAAATTACACGACATTAAAGACAAGGACGAATTAATCACAATAATCAAAAACGAACATCTAAACAAAAACCATAGAGGTATAGCCGAAATGTTTTTGGAACTAAAAACACTTTATTTTTTTCCGAACTTACAAGTTGAAATACAGAAATTCGTCAACAATTGCGAAATTTGTATGCTTGCAAAACACGACCGACACCAAACGACAGAACAAATGGAAATCACCGAAAAGCCCAAACATTTCAATGACATTATCCATATGGATATTTGGTTTCCCGAGCGAGGGAAAATGTTCTTGACAACAATAGACAAGTTTTCGAAATACGCAACTGTGCATCTATTGGAAGACAGAAATTGGATAGCTATCCTAAGCGCAATCAAGCAACGAATACAGTTCCTCGGAAAACCGAACAAAATTATTTCCGATGGTGATTCCTGCATTATGCACTCGGCAGTTGAACAATTTCTCAAGGAAAACCAAATTGTTTTCCATAGAACGACAGCCTCATTGAAAACGGGAAACGCTGACATTGAAAGGCTTCATGGCACACTCAATGAGCACTTGCGTCTTATGAACGCCTCGAAAGAAAACTCCAATTTGGAGGAAAGATTGTTCAAAATTATAACAATTTATAACTCAACAATACATTCTACCACCAAGTTAAGACCTTTAGACTTTTTGAATAAAAATTTATCAAAACAAGAAATAGATAATTATGCCGATAAATTCCAAAGGGAAAAAGAAGATAGAGTACACAAAAACAATAAAAAACTATCGCCGGAGTCGAACAAATGTACAAACGTAGTTAAAAATAGAACAGTGGTCAAAAGTAGACCAAAATACAAAAAGCTTGCAGAATTCACGACACAGGGAAATTATACAATTGACAAAACAACAAAAAGAAACATAAAATATCACAAAAAACAACTTAAGCGATTGTATAAATATCAAAACAAAAATTAATGAAATTCCAAAAGGAGAATATGAACACCAAATTTACCGCTTGCTGTTGAAAACTCAGCGCAATACATCCCTCAGATACAAATGCATTTATCTTCCCTGCGCTTTTCTTCTATCTTCGGAGTTTCGGTTCTTGAATGATTGTTTGGCATTTTCTTCCAATTTGTTTTCACTTTTCCTTACAGTATAGTTTATTATTTTTGCCAATTTTCAAACTTTAAATCAAACACCAAATCTTAAACAGCGGATATTATAATTAGACATGTCTGACTTAATGTTTCCTTTTTTTTCTCTTAGCTGTCAAATTGACAGTGACAGTGAAGGTGGACACAAATTGTAATTTTAGGAAGTGTTTGGAAATAGATGTTCTGAAAGAGTGCATTCAGGCATATTTTTGGTTCGTAGTTCTTGTTTCTTGCTTGTTAAGGTATAGATAGAATGGTACTATATTTGTACTAGAATTGTACTGAAATTTTGGAAGATTTTTTCCCAGATCTGCAAAATAAGGACGTGTATAAACTCGGCATGTGGCTTTTCAACAAGTCTTGAGATTTTGGGGGGATGAAAAGGGAACAACGAAGTTGTATGCGATGGGAGATGGCGAGCGAATTTCAGGGAACCAATAAAAACAAAACAAAATAATAAAAAATACGAATTTTTGAGGTATTCACTGACAAATAAAAAAGGAAAAGTTAAACTAAAAATGGAAATTGTGAAACAAAAAAGAAAAACTCATAATGTAAACAAAATTTTGTAAAATGTAATAGAATTTATCGGACTAAGTTTAAGTAAATCAGTAAGTCATTTCATAAAATATCTCAAAATCTTCTTTCATAAATGATATTGTGCAAGGTTTTTGGGGACCAAAAACTGAAAACCCAGGGAGGTGTTATGTAATATTACGCACAGTGTTTGATTTGTGTACTCTTGCTGTTTGCGTGGCAAACATCAAGTGTGCAATTAATTATCATTACGATAAAAACTTTCTTTCCAACATTATCTCTTTGAAGAGACAAAGTTGGAGAGATCGAACTATGTAAGTTAAGTTTAGATCGTAAGACCTTTCATGTATTTTGGAGCTCGTAGAATAGCTCGCCTATTATTTCTAGCGTCAGTCGACTCTTAGACTTAAGACCGATAACAAATGTTCTTTCCAAGTTTCGTTTAAATAAAATATTTGTATAATCTTAACTTAAATTGATAATCGTGTTTTATTGAAGCAGCTATAAAAGCTATAAAACTATATGCAAATTGAACACAATGCACATTTCATGTTACCTTTTTTTCTCTTATTAGTTTTATTAATCTTTGTGTGCAAGGGTGTGTGTGTGTTTTTATATTTCATTAATATTTTATTTTATTGAATATTATCTTTGTTGCTCTTGTACTCACACTGAATCCTCTTCCAATTTCAACATCAGCATCATTTGGCAGCGAAAACAATCGTTTTGAAACAACAAAACTGTTTGTCCATGTGCAATCAACATAAATGGATATAAAATCGCCATTTTGAAAACTGTAAAATAGGATAATAATGAAAATTAATATTCGCTTGCCTCAAGAGAACAGGAAAAACAATATTAAACCAAGCAAAAAAAAAAACACAAAAAACGAATGAAAATAAAAACAATCAAATAAAAGATATACGCCCCTGTTCTGATTTTCGTTTACGAAAACAATACTTTCGTTTTTAAAGCTGAGGTGTTCTCAATTTCTCGTTTTGATTTCGTTTCGATTTTGCTGACCGAATTTTAAATCGTAAATTTAAGAATTTAAGTAATTTCAGAGAAATATTTGTCAAAAATTGAAGGCAAATTCGTACGAATTTAGGAACACAGTTTTTTTAGCTTTGCGAAAATCAATTTCGAAAACGAATTGAATTCGTAACGAAAATCAGAACAGGGGTGATAATTAATGTTTTCGACCCGATTCAACATTGCTCGCTGTGTATCGTGTATCCCTTCAATATAGAAACAAGCAAAAAGATTCTCCTCGTTTCATTGACGATTAAAGGACAACATGGTCCTGGCACACACAACACACTCGACCTAGCAATGTACCTATGTTTCATCGATTCGCCTCTAACGGTATTCAAACAGACCTTGTTACACAAATTTCAAGTACTTACCTGATTGAAACCTGATGCCAGCGGTTGTCGTACAATTGGAATTTTACAGGTAACATTTCGGTGGCGTTGTCGCGCTCTTGCAACAGCCTTAAGCCATTGGCAGAGGTTTCCACATAAAGGTTATGGGTCGTGTTTCGTATGGAGAACACTGTCGATGTGGATTTTGTGTCATTCTGAAAAGCGATGTAAAATAATAATCATCAATTTTATGAGCTGCAAATGTTTTTTCAGCGCAGGGATGCCAAAGGTATATTTTTGTTTCATAAACATTTTTTACCTCTTTAATATTTTATGCTTATGAAAATTTAAACAAAGGATATCTATTCTAAACCATCCGTTTTTGTCCCAAATTATCTTGAATTCCCATATAAATAAATATCCTCGCCACTTGATAATTTAATCCTTAATTTCCCAATCAATACATCCGACATGTATTTAAGAAGCTCAATTGATTTCGATTTATTCAGCGAATTAATTAAAAACTAAACACAAAACACACTGTTCAATATTTTAAAATAACCGATTTATGTAGACACATGGACTCACTTAATTGCCTCATGAGCCAATTGCTTATAGCATAAAGTTGCAATTAATCATCAAACCCACACACACACTTAATACAAAAAAAGAGGATAAACTTTGTGGTCCACACGGTAATTATCAGATTCACGTTTTAAAAACTGTGAATAAAAATATAAATAAATTTTAACTAAACCGGGAGATATAAAATTCAACAGAGCTCATTTCTGAAATTAAGTCCAATCCGTTTAAAAATGTTATTAATTAACAAAACTTACTGTGCTAATAAAAGGTCTATTTATCTGTGTCTTGAATTAATTAAAAATCAACTATAATGCTGCTTGTTGCTTATCCAATTCATAAAAGCTCCATCACGGAGTCCACTCTTTTTCTATTTGGTCCTTTTTCCATTTTCATGTGGGGTCAGTTTTTGAGCAAACACAAAAGCTGAAACATAATTTTCATACACATTACAGTTTTTACCTTTTGCCAAAATATTGGATTTTAAGTTGGGATGTTATCTCTGTCCTATGAGATCGTTTTTGTCTTGTTAACAGGGTTGCCATGTCATTGCATCATGTCTGTATTTTCAACCCAGTAAAATTAAAATAACGAGTCTTAATCTGTGAAGCATATTCAAGGTGGGGGATAATAAGACAATAATTATAAAGAGCAAGAAATTCGTTTGATCAACCCTTAACGAACCCTAGCACAGAATTAGCTCTATTAACAATGTTGTTGATGTGCTCAGTAAAATCCCGATTCAATGTAAAACGGACCCCAAGGCTCCTAGCTTGGCGTTGTGGGTTCCAATCCTTCTCGTGCCCATAAAAGTTTTTATTTCATCTTTCACGGTAACTGGCTCTTTCAAAGAACTGACAAAACTTCCTAGAGTATCAATATGTCATGAAAAAAGCGCTTCTAAGCTTTGGCTTTTGGAATTGGAGTTAAATTATAGGTCCCCTGAATTCTTCACACGCACTCAGAGAATTGTTGTAAGCCACTTAGGCCTTGGCTCTTGGATAGATAGTACTTTATAGTATTTGCGATCATTTTTTGATGTAATTTTCTTAACAATCTTCAAATCATCTGCAAAATAAAAATCTCCCTGCTTCGAACACATAACGGTGCATCATTTATAAATAAAATAAATAGAAGTGGTCTTAAATAACTATCCTGCAGAACACCAGATTTTGCATAAAAAGTCTTCTAAAACATGCCTCTGAACTTAACTTGATATGTTCTTTGCTCAAGGTAAGAAGAAGACCATGAAACAAGCCTAGGGAGAAAGCTTAATAACTGTTATTTCAACTTGATAACTGAATGAGATAGTTAGGTTAGGTTAGGTTAGGTTAGGTTGAAGTGGCTGAATTACTTCACATTTAGGCCGCGTGGAATACCACATAAATTTAGGGTTATTCCTACTCGTTGAACCATTTGGAGCTTTTTACAAAGCAAAAGAGACTATTAATGTCTGGCCAGTTCGCTGGTGTCATTGTAGTAAGGTTCTGCTCATGCGGAGTGCAGGGCATGAACACAGCAAATGAGGAATTGTTTTCTCTTCCTCTTCGTCCATGCAGATTATGCAAAAATCATTTGAGAAGGCACCAAGTCGTAACGCATGACTTCCTATACCTAAGGCAGAGTCCAGTTATGACAGCTTATATGCATTCTTTTCATAGATATAGATCCTCTGTCCTTTTTGGATTAATACTGGGCCATTACTGTTTGGTGGCCGTACAAGTGGTAATGTTATGCTAGAAACTCTGATGGAATCAATAAACCTTTTTCCATTGAGGCAAGATAGGCAAAGTAGTTCCATTTTTAGCAAGTTCATCAGTTTTACAATTTCCATGAATGTCTCTGTGGCCCTGCACCATGAGAGATGATCGACAGTTAAGGGCAACAAGGAATTTTTTTTTCTTTTTTTTTTAAATTCCCACGCCTCTTTCCCCCCCCAGATACCACACGCGCTGGGGTCCATTTTCACCGAGTACGATTGCAAGTTTGCTAGTCGTATCAGCACTTAATTACAAATTATTGAATTAAAAGAGACGGATTCAATGGTATTGAGGGCGGCTTGACTGCCAGAGAAGATGCGTATATCAGAAGTTGATATCACGTTTTCCCTAAGGCAAGAGTAAATTTCCTTGATTGCTAAAATTTCCGCCTGGAAGACGTTACAGCAGTTGCCATACCGCAACCCCATATGTAAGAATCGGTCGGATAACCGATGTGTATAGCCAACAGGTAATGCGAGGTTTAAAACCCCATTTGCACCCCCATGGCTTTTTTGCATGAGCTGTAGCTTTTTTTCACTCTTTCTAGTCTAGTACAAGGCCTAAATATTTTGCTTCATCGGCAAATTAACACCTAAACCACAACGATCGGCCCATCTAGTAAGCATATTTAGTGCATTTAGTAATAGGTCTCTAAGTATGTGTAGGATGGTTTCCTGTGATGGCAATAGCTACGTCATCTGCATAGGCAACTACTTTGTACCCCTCTCTCTCCAATGAAATGAGCAGTTCGTTGACCACCAGATTCCACAGAAGAGGAGAGACCAATCCACACTGAGCGGTTCCTCTTTTTCCAAATCTTCTTGTTGAAAAATCAAGCCTGTTATTAAACATAGCATTAGATTTATAAATTAACCAAGTGAGTTTTCCAAATTCAGACAACTTACAGCGGATCTAATAGCAGATGTGTCGACATTGTTAAAAGCGCCTTCAATATCCAGTGAAACTCCTTTTGTTGGAAAGAATATTCGATGCTTTTCATGAGAGTGTGAAGAGCCTTTTCTATACCGATTTTCCATTGCAGTAGGCATGTTGCGATTTGGATAGGAGCTTTGAATCAATGCAGCTTCTAATATGGATATCAATCAATCGGTCTTGAAGGATGATGGACTAATGGGTCTTAAGTCTTTTGGTCTAACTTGGGAGGATTTGCCTACTTCGGGGATGAAGACAACTTTTACTTCTCGCCATTCTTGCGGAATATGGACCATTTTAAGACAACTGTCGAAGATCATTTCCGATATCGTAAATAATATGTCTTCCATTTTTTGCAGTTCTGCAGGAATTATGTTGTCTTGTCCCGCAGATTTGTATGGTTCAAAGCTGTTTAGAGCCCAGTGAAGTGACCGTTGATCGCCTTTGAATAAAGCCATGTTGCTCACTGCATATGATGATTTTGAAGGAAATGAATTAACTGTCACATACTATTTGTTCAAACAGTTAAGGATTACAAGAAAGCTTAGAAATTTGCCTTAAATAAACAATATGTGACTTACCTCCCTTTTTGAAGACAGGCGTGTCGAAAGCAACCTTCCAGACGCATGGAAATTTTCCAATTTTCTATTTCGCAAAGATAGTTCGAATTTTACTTCGAGGTTAAGCTAAATCTGTATTTCATTTTTTCAATAAAATGGGAGGAATACCGTCACGACCAGATTCTTTGTTCTTTCAAAAAGGACAAAAACATAGCACTTGATCATGGGGAACCTACTCTTCATTAAATATATACACCCCACTTCAATTTACTCGCTAAAATCCTACAATTTCCAACTCATTCCTTGCCATTGACTGATAAATATTCTCATTTGTCAATCTTCTTGATTGATATCAGAAACTCGAGTATTTTATTGTTCAGCTTGTAATGCTTTTTGTGTGTTGATGATGATACACACAATATGTCATTGCCAGTTCCTATTTCTTCAACTCACGACAAAAAATAGAAAAAAACCTGCAAGCAAGCAAATATTCTGATTAATGGTCTTTGACTGAGTCCCCAAAAAAAAAAAAAAACAGAAAAAATAGAAAAATTCCCCAAAACCTTTTATGTTCCCTGCCATGTGTGACAATACAATTCGCTGAGCAAACACATAGTTAAGTTGTGTGCTTACATCAGGCCGAATACAAAAAAAGAACTCATCCATGCATTCATCAAAATCATCTTTCAAAGTAATATATCCAAACATATAAAAAAGGAAAATGAAGAATAGATTTTATTAACTAGACTGCAATCTTGTGTGTCTCACAATTCATTGATCTCTCTCCCGTTCTACGAAACTTTAAACGATTGATGATAAAAGTGTTTTTGTCGGCTTGTTTTTCTGAACTGTCTGTCAACGAACCGTGACTTCCTTTTTTTTTATTGTTAATAAATCCATATGAAACAAAATATCCTTTTGTAGTGCGACCCTACCTATGACTGCGCTGACTGGCTGGATGGTTTGTAAACATCAGCAACAGCACTTACCTTCAATCTCAATGTGATCATTAGCGTGAAATTCAGCGAATTTTTCCAGCTTCTTATATATCCGGTGTTTGGGAGAAGCGTTGTCGATGCTGTTGACGGCGGTGACGACACCGCTGGCGCTGCAGGAACACTCGAACCAAAAATAGAAGATGACGACGACGACGATGAGAAAGATGATGTTAAAAAGGATGAAGTCGCCCCAACTCCAATTCCACTTGCTCCTGTTCCTCCAAATGCCAAATCTGATACTGTTGGCATTTGCTGCTGTTGCTGCACTAACATCGGTGATTCCGACTGTTGTTGCGGCACCAAAGTCGTTGGTAATTCTTCAAGTGGCAGGAATTTTTTATAAAATTTTAATAAGTCACTTATGTCGTCTTGAAAAAAAAAATTGCAAGAAAAATATGTTTTTAATGGAAGAAGGACGAAAAATCTTGCTACTTATTTTATTTTCTTTCATGAAATTTTTAAGGAAATGGTTTTAAAAGAAATTCTGAAGTGGAATGCATTGTGCAATTCTTTTGGGAGGAATCAATTTTCATCGAAATCAAAGTCCAGCTGAATTCACAGAAATATGAATAAAGCTGACAGTTCCAATGCATTTCAATCGAATTCAAGGACTCTCAAAATTATTTCTTCTTAGACACAAAAAATTCGACAGAAAAAATACAACTCACCAGTACATTCGAATGTATTACAATTTCTTTGCTCGATGTTGTAGCCCTCACAGGACATTGTTGACAGGCTTTTGGCTTTCTTCCGTTTCCTACGTTTCTTCAATTTATTTAAGGAAACATTGTCAGTAGCTGCTGTAGCTGCTACTCCTGCAGCATCTCCATCAACATCCGTCCGTCCTCCGGTATTGCTAGTGGTTGATTTTGTTTCATTGCTTCTGTTACTGCTAAAGTCCTTTTCCGGACTGGTCGAATGATTTCTACTTCGAATGCTGCTGCTACTTCTGCTTTCTCTTGAATGCAGCAAAGAGAGAAGTGGCTGCTGCTGCTGCTGATGTTGTTTCTGATGCTGTTGATGATGATGATGACTATGATGTTGTTTGGCTTGATTGGGCACATTTGATGAACTGCTGCTGCTTCTACTACTGCTACCATTGACATTCAATATATCCTGCTGCTGTTTTTGTTGTTGCCTTTGCTGCATATCGTTGCCATTCAAATGATTGTTGTTCATGTTGATGTTTATCATTGGATTGTCAAGCAGGCAGCGTCGAAATCGTTGTTGGACACCTTTACCGCATTGCACGCTGCAGAGAGTGAAATCACTCCAATCATCCCAACCTAAAATAAAAAAAATTGGAAAATCATCGGACAAGTTAAATTTTGTTTTTTTAGTTTCTTCACTGAAATTTTCACTCAAAGAATCATGAAAGCTATGAAATTTGCTTGAAAAATTAGCAAAACATTCACACAAAACAAATACATTCTTAAAGCACAATCTCTTTAAATAATTAAAAATCTTTAGGCCTTCTTTTTTCACAGAATTTTTCCTTTTTTGGTATTATCTCTCTTACGTGCCCTCAATTCGCGTTGCATTTTGCTTAGAATTCCCAATGCTTCCGAGCACTTGAAATCTGACTAAGGACGAGGACTTTTCCATTCTCTACTATTCCACCACCACTTGGGCTGCAGCTGTACACACTTTGCTGCGATGCTCATTTCCATAGTTTGTTCACGTTCCCATTGGTTTTTGGGCTTAGCTGCCACCATCAGGACTTTAATACACTCATTGCAATCACAAAAGCCTCTTTCATCCTTTAATCGGTGCTTTTTGATCCTTTATAGCATTGACTGACATGACGAGAGCTTTAAGTGTCAAAGGGTTGCATCACACTTTCTTCTTTGATATACGTAGAATGCCTTATAAAGGGCAAACGACAGAAAATGGGCCCTTGGGTGCCTTGAACTCTTTTTCTTATCAAATCTGATAAGCGTTAAAACGACATTTGCTTTTCATTTTGTAACTACTTCAAAACGACAACGCAACTGCTGAAGCATAGTCATCTCAACTTTATTGTGTGGACAGATTAAAAATCGATTTGAATCTCTAAAATTTGTTGATCCCACTGCTCCATTATCACCATAATATCACGGACACAGTGGGTGAGGAAATATGGTGGTTGTGTTTGCACAATTACGCGCGCCTAATTGCATTTTGCAACAAACTGCGATGCACACCTTCAGAGTTTTCTAAAACAAAGATACGCGGTTGCAAGCGCATTCTGGGCAGAGAATTATTGTGGTCAAAATATGAGCATCCTCTGCCCGCTCGGGAAAATAATAATAAACAAAAACTTTTTAGACACTTTGATGGGTGAAGAATTATGCAAAGGTGTCTATTTGATTTCAGCAAATCGTCAATGCTCAATTTAAATTGAAGTTCGAGACAAACTAAGTTTTTTTAAGATCCAATTCGTAGTAACAATCAATATTCAAATTTTAATTTTAACTCTTCGGCATTTTGTCTTAGAATACAAATTCTATAGAATAAACAAAAGAGAACTAACAAAACAACGAATACAGTTGGAGGAATATATACCAACTAATGCCAGATGAACGATTTATATCCTTTAAGTGGTTTTCCTTTTTTCTCACCCCCTTGTCCTCCCTCCCCCACACTCCACTCACAATGTATGTGCTCTAGCCTTAGCAAAGAATAGCACTGTTTAGTATGCAGAGCCATATGGCTGTTTCATTGTGGTATTTCAACTCTTGTATAAATAAATGTTGCGGGGTTTGGTTCGGTTATACGGGGCGTATGCGTACTATTATTTTTTTTATTCGTTTCTTGTTTTCGATTTATTCGCTTAGCTCGCTTGTTTCTTGCTCGAATATTTGAAACCAGCAGAATGAAAATAGGGATCACAGACTAGACACATATCCTCGGAGATTATTATGATTCTAGTGATTTTTTCTGGATTCTTTCTTTGGTTATCTTTTGTGTTCTTCTCCTTTTTGGTTGACTTCATTATAATGTTGGACAATGTGTGCATATTTTTTTTGTCATTCTTTCATTCTTCTCTCTACAAAGTCTTACTCTAAAGTACAGTTTTGCATTTTTAATTTTTGCTGTCCACTCTCTCTCTCTCTCTCTGTTAAGTCTTTGGGTTGAAAAAATATCACTAAGCGGTTTCACACAGTTGAAGGTTAGATGAATGAAACTCAATTTGAAAGGAGCAAATATTGCGACAAAAAATGCTGAGTTTGTTTTTTCTTTGGTTTTTTTTTTGTTGGTCTTTTGTTCACTTTGTTGAGTGATGATGACACGAAGGTAAGTTTTGACAAAATATTTGCTTTTGGCACCCAAAGTTTCTAATTAATTAGTGCTTAATGAAATTAAAGAGAGTATTTAAGTGATGAGGTTTTTTGTCAAGAATTTGAGGGAGCTGATTAATTTGCTTGCGGTTTGGGTTTTAGAAACCCAGTTCTACGGAACTGCACACAGACACCACTTAATGTTCTGTGAACGATCCCATATCCGATCAAATTAACTCATCAAACATGTTCATCTGTTCCAAACTGCTATGGAAACAGTAAAATCCTACTGCAAAGTCATAAAAAACATATTCATCGAACACAACTTCTAGACGATTGAATACGTTTGTTGCGATTTCAAAAGCCCTTTTTCAATGTGAATTCAATTTTATTGAATTGAAATTATCCTCGCAGTATACCATCATAATTGGATGTTTCTGATGTCGGAGAGCGAGAAGAACAAAATTCTCACACCCTCTTGAATATCCAATAAATTATAATTACACTTCACGAACACCATTTCCATTAAAAGCTTGCACCTCTCCATTTCCACTTGAGAACACGCTGCTGCACCGCGCCGCCACTGCAACACATTTTATGTAACTACCTTTATACCCTTTATGCGCTCTGCAAACCCTCTCGTCTCGGATCTGCATGCAACACTCTTACCCAATGTCTATATGTTCAGCTCATGTATAAATTTGCTCTTGTACAGAACAGAGCCAACAAATAGCTCATTAAATTCAATTAACCCACTCTAAGTTGTACGTTTTACACCCAACCAGAACCAATGCACCTACGCTCTACGGGACTTTGCTTGGCTTCCCGCCACTAGGCCATAGAACTCAAAACCAATCCATGTCAGGAACGAAGTGGTTTTTTTGTTTTTTAGTGCCGAGTGCCGATAAAATGTCAGCAAGCCACTTACCCAGATATTTCCAAATACGATTCTCAAATTGCGGACTCCATCGGTGTAGGCCATTAATGCTGATTCGTAAAACATCCGGCCGCTGGTCACTGACCAATTTTCCAAATGCTATTATCTCGGTTGGTAACAGCTTAAGAATATTACTGTCGAAGCATGACAATGGCTCTAGGGTAGCATTTAATTGTCTGTTAATGAAACAAATAAAAGAAAACATATAGTAAACTCATTTAATTAAAAGGGATATAATTTTTCTGTCTCTTTATTGATTTTTTTTTATTCGTTGGTTCATGGTTAATAAACTTTTAGGAGAAAACAAATTAACGGATTATTAAAAAGGCAAAGGTCACACAATCCCTTTAATGACTTGATGTCAACTCAGCAGTTAAGAGTATTTTTATTTTTAGAATTTAATAAAGGAACCTGTCACATTTGTTCTTATTGGGACATAATCTTTTTAGATCTTTTGTTTAATATCTGTTAAGGGTCAACAATAAATGTTCTCCAGTAACTCAACCCCAATCAAGCAGCTTGGAAACCTATTTGTGTAAACACATCTTCGTTTTCCGAAATGAAAATATTTGAGATTTAATTTAAATTATCCTTTCTCAGAAAAAAAAATCCAAACAATCTGTTTTTCCAATAATAAATTCCAAAACAAAATCTGCGGCAACTGTTTTGACTTTCTGCAATATGTCTTTCAGCATCCGACACAAGTATCAATTTATTATCATCATATTATCCGTTGAATTACACCAAAACAAGCCACCCACTCCTTCCTCCGAGATTCAAGAACAACTGAAAGTAAATTTTCACACTTCCATAATAAATATTCCGTTTCGCATTAATTTATCAGTTTTTCATTCTAATTACAATAGTTGAGCTCCCCTGAAATGCAAATTTAATTCAAATTCATTTTCAAAAGATTAATACACCTTTCTCGACTCCCGCCTCCTGCCCCAAATTCTATACCAACTGAAGGCATAATAAGATCCTTCTTAGTAAATCCGTTCATTCTTTTATTCTTGGAATTTTTTGTTTACCATTAAACAGAAAGAACTCATTTTGTTTATCTTCATTCTTCATTGGTCGTTGAAGAGGGCGGAGAGGGTCCTTGCAAAAAACGCCCTCACACACGCACGCACACACTTAGAAAGACTATAAAATTTAATAAATATCCTTTTAAGGAACCCGAATGAACAAAAGTGATACAAACAAAATCAGAAAAACAACAGCAAAAAAAAATTGAAATGAAATTTTCCCAAGGATCATATAATGTCCATTTGTCTTCGGCATCCGTGTGTGTCGTTTGTATATCGTTATTATAGTCCCGTTGTGTGTATTTTATGCGAACTGCGAATTGCACAAAGAGAGGGAAAGATTTTCCAATTTATAAATAAATCTTGAGACTATGTGTGGCACACACATTATTTTTGAGAGCTACTTCATATTACTTATATGGAGAAGTATCCGATTTACCTTTTGAAAACAACCGCCCGCCACTCTCCAGTGCCCTTCTCTACCTCTCTTTAGAAGATAAAATATGACACAATAAAACATGAAGTATGCTTTTGCTTTAAAACCTCAATCAGTTTATTTGTTTTTGTCTTGTTTTGGTTTATTGCCTTTGTGTTTGGTTTATAGGATAGGTGTTGATTTTTTTTGGCTAGTATTCGAATGAAAATAACTCGAATGACAATTTTTTTTTTATTCGAACGAAAATAACTCTAATGAATGACGATTAGTAGAATTCGAATGTAAACAACTCGAATAAAGACTATTTTAATTCGAATGAAAACAACTCGAATGACGATTATTAGTTTTTGAATGAAAATAACTCGAATGACGATTTTTTAATACGAACAAAAATAACTCCAATGACGATAGTTAGTTTTCGAATGAAAACAACTCGAGTGACGATTATTTTAATTTGAGTGAAAAGAACTCGAATGACGATTATCTTAATTCAAATGAAAAGAACTCGAATGACGATTTTTTTTTTATTCCAACGAAAATAACTCGAATGATGAGAACTCGAATGACGATTATCTTAATTCAAATGAAAAAAACTCGAATGACTATTTTTTTAATTCGAACGAAAATAACTCGAATGACGATTAGTAGAATTCGAATTAAAAGAATTCGACTGGCGATTTTCTTAATTAGCGCGAAATCAACTCGAATGACGATTATTAGAATAATAATAAAATAACTGGAATGATGAATATTACAATTCGAATGAAAAGAACTCGAATGACAAAGTACATATTCGAATGATGATTATTAGAATTCGAATGAAAAGAACTCGAATGCTGATTATCTTAATTCGAATGAAAAGAACTAGAATGACAGATAATTTAATTCGAATGAATTTAACTCGAATGCCGATTATTTTAATTCAAATGGAGAGAACTCGAATGACGATTATTTTAATTCGAATAAAGAGAACTCGAACAACCATTTTATTAGTAGATATTTGAATTAAAAGAACTCGAATAACGAATATATTAGTACCTATTGCAATAAAAGGAACTCGAATTACGATTTTTTGTTATTCGAACTTAAATAACTGAATTGAAATTATTAGTATTCGAATGAAAAGAACGCGAATGGTGATTGTAAGATTTCGGAAGAAAATAACTGAATGACGTTTATAGTATTCGAATAATCATTCGAATATTCAAATCGTTCGAATACTTTTATCTTGATCGTTGAAATCATTTGATTATGCCCATGCTTAAACTCTTACCAAATTCGTAAATTTTAAATTATTATAAGCTTTTCTAAATGTGCATTTTACCAACTCTTTGCCACCTCTTTGTTAAACGTTTACAAAAGATATCAGTTTCCATATTCATTTGTTACAGATTGAGGCTCAACTGATTTTGTCTTTGTCAATATTGACAAAAATAATTGTGTTATCAATTTTAAAGCATGTATTTTTCAGAAAGCACGTTTCCATAGGAATTTCCATGGCTGAAGCTTCAAATAATTCACACTGCTGAAATTTTGCTTAATTTCAACGCACACACACTGATAGGATTTCAAATTCTATTCAAACCTATCGAGGTGTGATATAGCCTTACGGCAGGCAGACCCTCTAGCTGCTTAGAGCTGCTGCCTGGCATGGTTTGGGTACATGGGTTTTTCGGCCCAGGATTAGGTATATGTTGTTGTATAGAGATTCTAGATAGAACGTTATAGCTAAGTGAATTTCCATTTGTATTGAAGTTTTATATGGGTGTTCGGTTCGGTTGTTCAGCCACCCTGACTTCCTCCTCGTCATCATCATCGTTGAATCCTCCCTTTTATGGTCTAATCCAGGCAGCTGTCAAGTTCTTCTTCGTTCGTGGAATTAATTTAATTGGCTTTTGAGAAATAAGAAGCTTCTACACACACACACACTCACCACCCACAATCTTTCCAAAACTCGAACTCGAATCTCGTCTTGTGTTTGCCAATATTTGTTAAATCTGTGCCACACATTATTGTGTTGTATGCATAAATGCACATTTTCTGCTGACACAAGTGTCTTGTTTTTGTTTGCAACGTGAAGCCCTAGAAATGACTTAAACGAGCCCTTATTCTCTGTCCCTTTCTATGTGTGTAGTCTAGTGAATGGTTAGAATGACAAAAAAACGTTCATGCTGAAGGATTTATCTAATATGTATATGGGCACTGCTGGCTGGTTGCAATAAATATATCAAATGACTCAAAGTAAGTTTACAATTTCACAGTTAGGAATGACTTTCGAGTAGTTTTTTGAAGAGCAAAGACTTGTAAGTTGTCATGGGAGAGGATACGTGTTCGTCTAGCTTCGAGCAGTTATTGTAGGCTGTTCATTCTTCATTATGTCATGTCAACGATTTGTTGTAACTGAAGTAGACCGATGAGGTTAGAGCAGGGGAAGACAGCTTAAGGAATTGTTAAATTCTCATAGGCCTTACAATTTAAGTCAGTACCTAACCTTATGCAAAATTATGGAAAATCCAACCTATCTCATTTCTTTATTTTCAGATTTCAAAAACTTTTTTTTTCAAAAGAAAACATTGAACAACTCAATTCAGGCTCACAAAGACGGAATTAATTGCCCACTTTGTTGATTTTCTCGTTTTGGTTCGCTTAGACCTTTTTTACGCGATTCAAAAGAGGAGAAAAAGGATATTTTTTTATGATTGAAATTTTTTCCACTCGATATGATAATTTATCAATTTATTTCCATTAAAAATCTGTAGATGAATTTTCCCGCTTTTCACTGCGTTTGTCCTTGATTTTATTCATTTTTCAATTTTTCTTTGCTTAAATTTTTATTTTCAAATGATGATGCGTATTTTTCCAACATAATGCTGACGCTGAACGAACACACACAAAAAAAAACTCAACAACGATACAATGACTGCCCTTTCCGGCAACGCTGCACTTGACTGTTACTGTGACTGATGGGGGAATTCTTTTTTTTGTTCGTTTATAAGCAACAATATCCGTATGCCGCGCATAGCATCTGTGTGTGCTGTGATGAGCCAAAGCGACGACCCACACCCAACAAACGCCGCCGCGCGCCGCCGCGCCGCCGCCTTCAGCGAAAAATGCTCACAATTGTATTTCAATTCAAAAGGATAATAACAACGCACGCAATCAGGCGGCAAGCGACTGACTGCTGCTTTTTCTCTCCTGTGGTGCTCTCCATAGTCTGCTCCGACACCTTTCTAATTTCATTTCATTTGGGCTTCGGATTTGACTCGATTTGTATCAAAATTTCCAGCTCGCAAATTTTGCAACTCTATTTACTCGAACTATAACTAATGGATTTTCTGAAACAAAATACCGCTAAATGTGAATGAAAAGCTCTGTACGAACGTAGCGAATGGAACAATTTCCGCGTGTAACAGTTAAAATTGATGAAATTGGTAAAATTTTGCTGAGTTACCAATTTGTTGGCAACAACGAAAATATATTATACTCAAAATGTAGTTTTTTTCTTTTCTCTCTGAACAACACAATACTTAACGCAACGTTACATTGAACCGGAAATTAATGACGTCGACTGTTTGTGGCAGCAGCAGTCGGAGAGTGCAGTGTTTGTTGTAAATGGGGGAGTGTGTATGAAACATAGAAAGCAAATTCCAGAATGTTTTTTTTTTCTGAATTGATGGGGTTGGTCTAGTCCAAATCTAAATCTTATTGCTATTTTTAACACAAAATGTGAGGGTCTTTTTCGTTGTTTGCGTGTTTTTGACCCGACAACAAAAAGTCAAAGAATGTAAGTTTTCGATTTTGAAGTGCTTTTCATCATCATCAACATCTTCGGCCTGGAAAAAGAAGTTTCTCCCTTCATCTGCGCCACCAACCGGCACCCGGTTCTTCCATGCATCGCGATTGTTGGCCGAAGCCATCCAGTTCCACACCCCAAGGCTTTGGGCATCCTGGTATACACCATCCTTCCAGCGCAACTTTGGTATGCCACGCTCTCTCCTACCATGAAATGTACCGCAAATGACTTTCCGGGCCGGTTTCGTTCGCTCATACGAGCTAGGTGTTCAGCCCACCGGAGTCTACCAAGCTTAATTTTTGTCATAAGTCTGCTTCGCGGTTGATTTGATATAGCTCGTGATTATATCGTCTCCGGAATCGTCACAAACGGGGACAACTATTCTCCGTAAAACTTTTCTCTCAAACGCGGTTAAGAGTTGAGAGTGCCTTTGGCTAAGCACCCAAACGCCAGACCTAAGTTTCGGATCCGTAAGTAGTACTCACAGCAGCAAAGATTTTTGGATTTAAATAGCCTTGAAAAACTAAAATACGTTTTTTTGGCTTTGAGCAGATGCCCGCGTATTACTTCTTCCATATTGTTATCAGCATGGTATGTTTTGATGTTAAATTCTAGACATTTTTCCATCGCCTGCATTAAGTAAAAGTCGTCGATTTGCCTGGTCTGAAACCACAATGATATTTGCCGATTATGGCTTCCGGCATTTTTCATATTCCCATACGTGCACTATAATTTCATGTACTGATTGGTGAAGTGATGGTCCTCCACGTTTGATCAGCTCTGTTGGTAGATACGCCTTGTATTCTGTGTACTGTGGTTGATTCTATTCCGTTGACAGCTGAATGCCCGACGTGCTTTTAAATTCTCGACAAAAAAGAAGAACAAAATAGGATTCGAAATCGAAAATTCGCTCAGTCATCGTTATTTTTAATTTAAGGATTTTATGTGATGTGAATTGTGCATACAAAAGTTATGAGGAGAATTCCTGATAAAATATTTCTCAATCCTATTGACTACAACCGACTGGTAAATAACTTCTCTTCTTGGTCAGCAGAACTGTTTTTCGTAATTTAGGTCCCAACGAAACAGTTTTTTTATTTGGGTCTCGGTCAGTCATCCTTTCTTTTTTTTTCGTCCTTATCTCAATCTCCGAGTTGGGTCAGTTAACTGAGATTTTGTCCCGAAATTCTATTTTTTATCCATCGACAGCTTAACTGTCAAAACACTTCTTCGTCAGAACACAAGCGGTTCGTTGGCCTCCTGGACCTGTGTGCTGTCTCTCTCTTTAAGACCATTCAAACCCAACGAGAAGGAAAAAATGATTTTTTTACGGTCAGTTGACTGACAGTTAAACTGTCAATATTCCTGAATGAGACTGGCTCTTTTTTTATATATATCCCCTTCCCTTACTGTTAGAAAGTAGCAATTGAAGAGTAACAGCAGGAATATCAAAGTGGGTCGGTGGTTTGCTGAGTTTGGATATTGTGAGATTTCGAAGGAAAAAAAACAAAATTTGTTGACCAAACAGAAAATCAAATCACAACCCGAATAAGGATCAGAGGAGTCCAGCACCACCGGCGGTGAAGGATATTATGATAAATTTTTTCTATTAGGGTTTAAAAAAAAAAATCCTCAACCATCGATCCTGACAGCGCGGCGGTTGTGTCTCTTGTTCATTCAGCACCTTTCAACTCTCAAAAGTGTCGAGGGAGTGGGGTAATGGGCGTTTGGTATAATTTTGGGTGTGCGAATATTCCATTTGCCTCGATGCTAACCATCATCAACAGAAAAGCAGTGAGGATATATGCGTATGCAAATTTTCTGCTGAGCTAGGATGAAAATGCAAATTGGTATCGTAGTCGTCCTTGTCGTCGTTCTTTCTAGTTCTCTCTCTTTTGTAGCTCCCAAATTGAATTTCTGCGTGGGGTTTTCAGTGAATTTCGATCAGAAACACGATGACAATTTATTTGCGATTATGGCTCCTGAACCCCCACCATCCTTTACACTGATTATTTAGGCTTTATCCTGCTCTTATTCGTATGGAATTTGGATTTAGTTGGTGTTATTTGGAATGTCAGCTGGGACTTTATGGAAATACAGAAACTTAAAGATCGTATAATGGAACATAAAATACAACATGCGTTCCACAGGTGTTTTTCCTCTTTGTGTCTTTTGTTCTTCTCGAATTTGATGTGCGTGCGATTCGACACACTACGAGGAGAATACGTATAGTAGTGGGTTTTGGTGAGAGTCGAAATTGATTATGACATCGTTAAGATAAGGCAAATATAGGTCGTATAAAGATGATGGCAGCTGTTATGGCTTTGGTTTATTATCAATAAAATATCAAATTGTCGATATGACGAGTTCTCTTCTTCATCGTCGTCTTCTTCTTTCGCTTCTGTCAATGACAAGGATCAGGATAGGAATTCAGGATGGAAATGAAGAAGAAGAGTTCATTATTATGGATATTCTTCGTCATTTATTTATTTTGCTTCTTCTTGGGTCTTGGCTGTTTGTTTTTTTCTTGCTGAAACTTTTTACTCGGAAAGTTGTTATAAGTTTATATGAGTCCTTTCGGTTCGTTTTTCTTTTACTACCTTAACTGATGTTTTCTTCCTTTTTTACGCTCGTATCCCTCTTTATTTTTTATTTGAGAAGCGGAGTAGCAGGATAGCACTTTTGACACGTTTTATAAGAAGAAACTTTGTTCAGTTGAGTTAAGGATAAGGGATGGGGATGGGGGCTGGTTTTATGATGAGTACTACAACTGGTGGTTAAATATATTCCACTTGTGATTTTATATTTATTCATTTGTGTAATGGCAAAAGAAGGTTTGCAATTTTGTATGACGATAGAGAGGGAAATTTATTCAAAATAAAAAATTAAATGATTTTAGGATGAGAGAGAAAAGTATAACACGATACGTAACTCCTTAAAGGTGCATGCAAAGGTTTTATGTCCTTTTAGTCAAGGACCTCGATTTGGGAAACTCAGAAGACATCGTTTAAAACATAAAGATACGCTCGCATTGAATTTGGGTTTATGTTGCTTAAAATGAAATTCTTCAAAAAGCCCCACTGTAGATATGAAATTAAATTGCATAATTCAAATACTCACTCTTCATATTGATACGACGATTCTCCAGCACTGCTGCTCATTCCATCGGGTTGTTGGGTAATCTTCAACACCGACGCCCCTTTGTATATCGTCACCGGCGTCAGAGTGATGAGCGTCGATTTTGTCTTTGTCGTCGTTGCTTCAGCATCGTTTGACACTGCCGCCGCCCATTCACTCGCCCCATCAAAACTCACCATCCCGAGCATAGAGTCTTCGGCCGATAAAGAGACATCGTCATCTTCGTTATCGTCATCCAGATGATTGCTACTGCTCCTACTCCAACTACTGCCACTACTACTGCTACTCCTTCTACTGGCTGCTGCAGCTTCCAGAACCGCTGCTGCCGGCACATCTCTCTGCTGCTGCTGAGCCTTCAATATGAGCTCTTCGGTTATTTCAATGTCATCCTGAAATGGATAGCTATCGTAATCGGTGAATATTCGTGCACCGAGCGCTTTCAGAATCACCGGACTTGACTTAATTAAATCTGGAATGCTATCATGTTGGCATTGTGTCTCGCTTGGAGTTTCGAATGCGTGAACAAGAACAAACGACAACAACAAGAGCAACAGCCATTGCCATTGACTTTTCGGGTGAACAATGGACATTTTCACTCGCTCAGTCGGTCGTCGATCGATGGGTGGTGGGCCAAACTCTTAAAGGAGCCAACAAGGAGTAGAGAACACAGTTCTCAGAAAAAACAGCACAGGTGGTGCTGTTGAATTCTCAAACAGAAAAAGAACTGATAGACTGTGAATTTGTTGATATTTCTCGATGCCTTGAAGTCACGTCGATTGATGATGTCGTCGTAGGTGCTGTTCATGGATGGTTGGCATTTTTGTGTTTTAAGTTGTTGTTTCTCTGTTTTGTTGCTACTGAAAACTCTTTTGATAGCCAAGTGACCTGGAATGAGACAAGAAGAAACAAAAGGTCTATTGAAATGGAATTGTTCAATTTGAGTTATTACGTAAAGAAATTTCTTGAAATTGGAAAGAACGTTACTTGTGAGTTGTGAAAAGATTTTTATTTTGTATTCGGAATTCGGTAGCGTTTACCATTGCAGTGGCTCAAATTCCATCCTCTTGCAATTGCCTTTGTCTGAATTGATGGTCGAATCAATGAAGAGCTTACCATTTTGAGGTTAAATATTGGTTATCCTTTATCCAGCTTGGCATGCCTTTCGCAAAATGGCCAAATCCCATTGTAATTACCATATTATGATTACATACACAAATCGTTCCCCCTCTTGTTGTATCTTTTGCTGCAAAATCGAAGCAGGAATAATAAGCACGCAGTGCTATGTGCTTTGAATAGCACTTTGCATTTCTGTTCGTCATTGTATTGGTGTTGATGCGGATGGACGAAAGCTACGAGTGATGAGAATCGATGAATTAAATACATATGTCATGCATACCGGCACAGACTAAGCAATGTATCCTTGCATATTGCTATTTGAAAAAGGAGTTGAAACTGATTATGTCGGACGATTAATGAGCACGAGTGGGTAAAAGTTCATAACAGAGCTGTTTAGATCTTCAAGATTTGAATTAATTTAATCCAAATTCCTTCTTTCCCTAAAGTACAAGTCCTGATTGTATTGAAACTAAAAGGAAAGTTTGGGATCACCTTTCTGAACCCCGTCTAAACGAACTACCTAGTCCGCCACTGGTCCCCATGACCTTACACGACAGCATAGTCTACCGCAAAGGTTACCGTCTTCAATCATTTGGATAATTTTAATGACGAACCTCAGGAGAGCCTTCATACATATTATGATTGTTGAATGGAAGTTTTCTTGCACACAAATTGAAGGAGCCATATCAATGAGTCTGAGTAAGTATTCACACAAATGAGTGTTCATTTTGAGCAGTTTTCATCTTCTTTTGAAATATTAATGCTATTACCAACTCTCATCTTCAGTGAATTCCATTCTGCACTCGGGGCTCCACGTAAATTGCTATAAATTGCTTTCCATCATTAAATGAATGTGAATGAATGAAAACTGCAACAGGCACGTATTATTTGTGAAATAATGATGATAATTGTTGTTGAATGAGGTCTTTTGAGAATTAATTAACTGTTGATCTTCTCTTTTTAATGAATTTTCGATATTGTAACGAAAGAGCAATTTGTGGAGAATGTTTGTTTTATGGTTTGAGTGATAGTTCAGCTTTAAGAATTCGAATGTATTTTTTTTAAGTGCTTTAATTGAGCTGGTAAAGTCGTAAGCCATTATACAATCTAGTATACCCTGATGGTGTTTCCAGCACTCTCACTTGCTCTGCAACCTTAGAACGCCGCGCCTCCTTTGTTGGACGAAGCTAACTTGTTCCGTACCTCAAGCCTTTTTGCGTTCAAATCCTCACTATTCCCAATCGACTCATCTTCACCCATAATTGTCTAGTTCCCTGTCTTCCGGAGGCTACTAAATTAATTTTGTGGTTGTATGTGCTTCGAGGGATCTAGTAAGGTTTGTAACCCAGGACAGTCCGTTATTGACTATGTACCTTCTTTTTCCGATTGATTGTAAGCATTTACTGCTAAATTTTGAAGTTGGCAATAATTGAACTCCAACCATATTTCTCTAATAGCATCAATAGTCACCACTTTATCAGGCAGTGAGATAAATTATCTTATCAGGCAACCCGAACCCACTTCTTCCCAAGCTTAAATGAAGAGAAAAAGGTGTAGGAGTAACCTAAATCGAAGGATTGAAGCTCATCATCTTAGGTACTGCTTCCAAAACAATAATTGAAACTCTTCAGCTAATAATTGTGCCTAAGCGGTTATTCGCAAAACAAAAACCAATTGCAAAAAACAGGGCTCCCCATGGTTTGACATAGAGTGCGCCACAGCAAGAAAGAAATATTTTCACCTTCTTAAGCTATTTCATAAGCATTGCACTCCTTACCTTGAAAAATGCTAAAGGGAAAAACACAACACTATGCGACTCGTCGGATTTTTGGAAAACGATCAAAAATTTTAAGAAAATTCTCCAATTCAATGAAATCCCTATTCTGATTTCTGACCTGTGCAACTTTTCGAGAACATTTTGAGAAGCAGTCTCAGGATATTAAGTATGCTAGACCAGCGTTTTAAAAACGAAATTCTAAATAGAGAAATCACGCTATCGGAATACATGTTAGTACTAAGCAAAGAAGTGGATAACAAAGATGCAGGAAGTGAACGAAATCCAAATGTATCTTTGAGAAATATGCCTCAGATGAGTTCCTTTCACATCTAAGAAAAACTTACATAAAATTTTCAAATCCGGAAGAAGTTCCCCAACGAGGTCAATTATCTGCTCAATTTTCAAAAACGAGCATAGAATGGCAATGGACCCACCAAACTATTGTGGTATTTCTTTTTTGAATCCCGCTCTAAAAACTTTCGCTGAGATTCTAAGATGTCGATTAGTGAATGGGTTCAATTTCTCAATGGTCATCTTCTCAGCGAATTGCAAATAGGGTTGCGAAAAGGTTACTCGACGGTTGACCACATTGTTAGTCTTACAAACAAAGCTGATATGTACCTGCGAAAACGCAAGAAGTTGTACGTTTTTTTGTGGACCTTCGATCACCATTTGATACAATAAATAGAAAAGCTTTAATATATAAACTGAACAAGGATGGGGTATCGCTAAGTTTGGAAATATCATTGAGATGCTATGTAATATAACCTCAAACGCGATATGGGATGGCAAGGATCCATCGGGCTGGTTCCAAACGTCTGTAGGACTGAAGAAAGGATGTAGTCTGAGCCCAATAATCTTCTGCTTGTATATCGAGCATCTTTTGAAAATTTTGTCGTTTGGAACTAACGTTTATGACATCGAATCAAAATGCGCATGTATGCAGACGATTTGGTGTTATTGGCAGAACTACCTGACTTGACTGCGTGACTTTTGCCAAGAGTGGAGTTTGACGGTCAACCCTAGCATGTCTAAAACCATGGTCTCCAGGATAGGATGTGGACGACTAGAGGGGAATGAAGGATGGAGATACGGACCTGAACAAATAGAAGCAATAAGAGAATACTAGTAGATACTTGGAATTCACGGTAAAGAAAAACATACATTTGGAGAAGCATGTGGAAAAGAAACTATCGGCATCCAAGAACGCGATCGGAATAGTCTGGCAAAGAGTATATTGCAACAAATATACCCCAATTAGCGTTCAATATAAAGGTCTTACCGCTACATCGAAAGCGATCATGCTTTATGCAGCCCATTGTTGGGAGTCGAAGAAAAGTGATACGATGGAAACTCGTATGAGATTTTTCTTGAAACGAGAATTTCGCCTCCCCGAACCGACACTTAACATCACTTGAACACCACTTCACTTATATCCTTAAGCTCATGCTTGAACACACGGGTAAGGTAGTTCGAAGAGTTGCAGTGTGTGTTGTTATATCCAATGCATCCTAAGCATTGATAACCTTGCCTACTGGAAATGTTATCTGGACATACTGCTTGAAAACTAACATTCAAAAGTAAGGAATGAAAATATTGAAAAAACAAAAAGCTCACTTATAGAGAAATTTATTCGAAATTCGAATACAACTTAGGCGCTTCAATCTTGAAGATGAAATGCAAGATGAACCTAGCACTTACGGCTTTCGTCGACTGGTCTTACGGCTTTCGCTGAGTAGTCTTACTAATTACTCCGGACGGTCTTACGGCTTTCACTGGCTGGCCTTAAGATTTGGACTGCTCGACCGCTGTCAGCTGACTGTTGGTTGTTTTGGTGATTTTCTTCCACCTGTACTGCGTTCTAGTGCCTGATGTTGTGTCCTGTATGTCTCATGCTCGACTGACTCGATACGCCTGACTTCTGGAGGTTAGTTGAAGTCTATCCGTCGAACGATATTGTTGTCTAATAAAAAGTCGCTCATCTGTGTAGTGATTTTAGTGAATTTGAATGTTATTATCGAGTTTTCAATTCTGCTCGTTAGTTGTTGCTGTATTATTATCTCAGAGTTTTCCGCCGCTATTACGCCCTTCAGCGTGTGTCATTCAGCTTGATCTCGTCATTCAGCATGCGCTGAGTTTTGGTATATTATGCAGCTATACAGTAGGTATGCAATGCTTCATTACAGCTGCGCATTACTTGATAGTCAACCATGCTTCATAAGACTTTTTTTTGCAAAACGACTTGATACCAGAACTTTAAATTTTAAAGTAAAACATTCCATCCCCTTGCCATTCTCCGATTTTCAATCTCTTAGTAAACCTTTCAACAGATTGTCGGCGTCATCCAAGAGATGTATTACATTCCAATCAAAAGACGTCTACATAAGAAAATCCTTGAAAAACTGTTTTCTCACACCAAAAGTACGTGGAAGCTTATGCAAATAGATAATTCACCCACTTCCTCTCATCATCCTCTATTTCCACCCAAAAATCATCAAAAATTAATTGAATATCAAAATTTCAGTGAACAAGCTAACAAAAGCTGCTAGCAAAGAAAATCCTTCATAAATCCCAACAATCGATAGAAACGCAAAAAATCGACGAAACGACGAAATAATAGATTCCTCCAATTCACTTAAAATTCCAAAAAAAGGCTCCCCCAAACACTCATCGATGAGAATTTTCTCACCAATCTAAACACATTCACCACCTAACATCTGTCGTCGTTTTTTTTTTTTTTTAGCGAACAACAAAAAAGAGATCTTTATGTCAGAAAAAGAAGTTAAGAGCACCTTCAAGAAGAAAGTTGCAAAAAAAACCTATTTCACACTTTATTGATCGGGTGGTGAATAATTTTACTCGGTGGGACCAGCAATGTCCTTCATCTCCTCCTTATCAACGATGGGTATCGAAAACCACATCGAATAAAAATACTAACGAATTCCTAAAAATAAAAAAAGCAACCCTACTACCTGCCATTTCCGATTTAGGAAGGTAAAAATTTATGAATGAATTCCTTTCCACCAAAACATAAAAACAAAAAAAGGAAATGGAAAGCGGGTGAAAGTTTTTAAAGTCATTGAAAAGGAAGTCTGTAGGATATCCGTTTTTTTTCATTTTATGTATCATTCGGTATTACAACATTTACACCTTTTTGAGGCACTCAGAAGTTTGATCAAAAATTGTTAAGGAATTTGAATACTTGCCAAAAATTTTAAAAATAAAATTGCATATTTCGGATTCCAATTGCAAAAACGATAAATAATAATTTCTCACACATTGTCACCATTTTTATCTGAATTTCACGAAATTCCCAATCCCATAATAAATTCCCAAACACGAAACTATATTAATAAGGAAAATACATATTCGATTAATCCCAATTTGCACATTCTTCCCTCACCAGAATCGTTTATTCGAGTACCTACCAAACCGAGCAAAATAATAACCATCAGCCATAATTCATCAACCTTTTCTGTTCCTGGCGCACCCACAGCCCCACATCCGGCCCATATACATCGGAAATACTTTATCCCCTACGCGTAATAACCCTTTATGTTGAATCCGTTTGAAAGAACACAGTCGTCCTACCACTTCCTTATTCGCAATCATCTTTCATCTTTTCTGATCGTTTACAACTCTCCTTTAATTTCTGTTTTCTTCTCGAATAAGAAAAAGGTTTATTGAGATATTGGCAAGCAAAAAATAATGACCCCATAATTTAAAAAAAAATTTCATCCTTAACTCTTTATTTACCCTTTCCTTTCCGCATCCTTTCCATAATTCCCTAAAGAACTGCTGAAGAAAGAAACGGAATAAGAATCTATTGCTCTCGGGAGATAATAAGCCGAACGTGATATTTTATTTCATTCGAAGCGGATGGCATTTCACCGAATTGATGAACGTGTTTATTTATCCGCTTCTACTCGACTCGCTCGCTCCACGTAAAAAAGCAGAAAATATTTCAAAAGTTTTTATGACTGGATATGAATTCGGGGAAATTCTTTATCTTGTGCAGAAGAAGTCGTAAGAATTTAGGGCACGTTTTTCGTTCTTGTTTTGACGAGTTAATTGTTAACCTGTGGGCCAGGAATTTGATTATTTTTAGTTTTCCTGGAAACGGAATGAAATTCCTATGGTTTTTGTCTAGCCATGTCAAACAAAGTTTTGGGTCTCTTACCCTCTTTGAATTACTTATTAAGAGTCACCCGGCGCGGCGGCGTTTGATTGACAATTGACGTCATGTAGCCCATCCATTTAAATGTAGAGAGGTTGATCCAATATCGTCTTTCCAGTTTCCCATTTATTTATTCTCTCCTTAACTGATTGGTCTCGAACGAAATTTATTCAATATTTGACCAAATGGAGATCGAAACTAAATTTCGATGTCGTATCCTATTTCGCCATCGGAAAACAACTTTTGTTTGGCTTTTAACCTTTTCTCTTTATTTTCTACCCTGAAATATTTCATTTTCCTTTTTATCCATTTGCCCAAAAGTCAACACATTTCGATTGCCTTAAATGAAAATCAACAAAGCCGCAGTATTAAATGGCTCCACCGATACTAATTTTTCGACAGACTGGACGGACGATGACGATAAAAAAAAACAGTCAAAGTACTCTCTCAAACAACTTCAACAACCTGAGAGCTTGACGGAGTTTATCGTCCTCGTCGTCGACGTCTGTCGTCATGGTCTTTTAGTCCTCGGTTCAGTGGCATATTTAAAAAAAAAAAAAAGAAGGAGAAAGAAAATTGCAAGCTTCCATTGTATAGAAGCAACAATTCGGGTTCCTGGCTTCTTAATTGCCTTCCAGATTTCTCTTTTTTTCGTATATTTATGGAGTGAAGGATATCTCCGAATAGCCTATAGCCCGTAGGTAGATCCTTTGCCGAAGACGACCAAAAACAAATCTCAGCTTATCCGGCGAGATATTCATTTCGAGTCACCCTCCGTTTAACCTTATGTTTGCTAGTCGAAAAATATCAGGCAAACATAAAAAAGGACTCGTTGACGAACGTGAACATCATCCATGTCCAGTTCAGTCCATCGTTCCTTTGCGAAAACCAAAAAATAAATAAAAAATAAAATGCAGACTTCTCTCTACAGGACAGCTGTTTCAATCAGATAGGTATGGCTTTTCTAGGAAACAATGCGGCAGCTGGGGCAACGAGAAAGGATACTTTTTTGGCATTGATATTGCTCCTGTTGCAAAATTTTCAAAAAAGAAAAAGAAAAATCAATGTGGCCATGTGTGTGTATTGGTACAACGTCCGCGTGTCGTTTGCCCGTCTCTGGATTCTCGGTCCTTCGTCTGTTTGGCTCTCACAATTGCCAATAAATTTCTTCGTCTTTTTTCTCCTTTTTCCATTGGAAAATAGCTTCACAAGATTTCCATATATCCCTAGTATTCTAGGCATCTCCAATATTGCTTCCTAAAATAGACTCAGAGTCAAGGAAGGGGTTGTGTTTGCATGCCCCCGCATCTATATAAAACCAAACGGTTTTTGGGCACAAAAGAGGATTTGAGATAACGATCTTATGCCATAGGTGTAGCCACCATGTCAAATTGGATACAATGTGGACGTTTGTCTTTTTCTTGGCCCTGCCGTCACTTGTGCGGTGCTATGATGTCGGGAACTCTTCCCATAATTCCTTTTGGTTTACTGTCCTGTTTAATGTTCTTTCCTTCACCAGTTTGATAGGGATTTGAGGAGGTTTTTCTTTTTTCTATCTTGATGGAAATGTCACATGTGTGGGAGCAAAAGACATATTTTTTTTTTTTAATTCAGGAGCGGACTAATGGCCGAAACACAAACATGCTTTAGCTTTGGCTTTGCCAGACCTTTACGAGTCCAGCCATAAGAATTCAATGCATGCTATCACAATGAGGCGTCGACCTCAGGTTTCGTGTGTAATGTAACTCCGAACGGAAGCTTTATAAATTCTTATGCTTGTAAAAAGAATCCAAATTTTGTTGTTTTTTAAGAACTAAATCCTTATCATGAGTTTAAAAAGTCCACCCCGTCTTTCTGCTCATGATAAGCAAAGGACAAATATTTGAACGTCTCTCATTTTCTTTTATTAGAGGCCCAAACGCATCACAAAACGGCAATGTCTGTATACTATTTCAATTTGTATCCCTTTTGCTTATGATTTTGTTTAATTGAAATCCCTCAGGCACAAAAGGTCCTTAAACTATTACACACATACCTTCGAGTCTAATACATGAATAATTTATTCAAAATTAAAGTCAAAAATAAAAGAAGCAAGTCAGTTGTGGGAGGTGTAGTGTGGGTTATGAGATGAACCTACCATCATCAGGGACGAACGCCCAGCGCCAAGGAGGCTCTCCAGAAAGAGAGTGGGATATTTATAATTGGATTTAAATTGATAAACGAATTTGATATACATACCTATGCATAATTTGGGATTTCTGTGTTTGACACCTGATGCTTGTCGATTTGTTCATCATTTTTTATGCAAAATGTTTTCATTGAAAATTAAATTGATTATTTAACGACAGGGTTTCTTGATAACAGTAGTGAGTTTGTTTTACTGGACTGGGATTTGCAATTCAAAATAGTCCAAAGTCATTTTTTTTTCGAAGGTGTTTCCATCTGGGTTTTCAAATTTCCGATAGAGTTTTTATAAATCACAACTGTAGTAGGTATTTTAAAATCTGAATTAAATTCAGCTAAGTACTTTTAGAGTCAATTTCACAAAATTAAAGGAATCCCGAATAGGATTAAAATCATCAGAACCAAAGATTTGATATGAGCTATTAAGAGGTTATCAGAGTTAAGGTACATCTATATTTCTGTTGTTATATAGCCAACGCTATTGAGGCTCTTTCGGACCATTCCATACAAGTTGTATTAGACGGGTTCAAGTCTGGAACCCACAAAATAAATGCTGGTGTGCCTCAGGGCTCCGTTAAGTCCCCGACCCTTTTGCTCATTTTCATTAATGACCTCTTGTCTGTAAATTCCAATCCAATACATTATTTCGCTGGGAATAGTACCCTTAGCTTTTCATATTAGTTCTCAGACTCACATGCCTCCCCTTCGGATGTGGAACTGCAACGGCTTCATATAATAAGCTCATTAAACTTTGACTTATAGCGTTTTTTTGGTAACCCGGAATTGGTACACAGAACTGTCCGATTCCGGATACCAAACGAACATGCAAACACTCATGTTTTTGCTTCTAATGGTTGAATGTCTATGAATTTGTGAAAATTCATATGCAGAATTACAGACGACATGACATTGTTTTTATTTTCCTTATTTTTAAACATGACGGCGAGTACGTATGTTCGAGTGTGATTCTGTTTTTGATTAAAAAAATAAATAAATGTGGCGCGACAGCTTTTGAAAAGCCAAGGCCTAATTGGCTTGCTCTCATCAACAATTCTCTGAGTGCGTGTGAAGAATTAAGGGGACCTACAATTTAACACCAATTCCGAACGGCAAAGTTGAGAAGCAATTTTTGATGACAGATTGATACTCTTGGAAGTTTTGTCAGTTCTTCGCAAGAGGCAGTACCCGTGAATGATTAAATACAAACTTTTATGGATACGAGTAGGACTCGAACTCACGACGTTCTGCTTAGCAGCCAACGCACCTTACCACTAAGACAAGGGCAGCTGCTGTTTTTGATTCCGACTTCAAATTAGGAATCGTTTTTCTGTTCTATTCAGAACAAGAACTGTCATTTTGTGCCAAGTGAACGAATTCAGAATTGTTTGGAACAGTTCCGGACGACCAAAAAAAAAACGCTATTACACAGCATTGTAGAATAGGGGGTAAAAACCAGCGTAGGCTGAAACGAGATAAATATACCCCCATGCCACTATCCGTGGAACTTGCATCAGAGAAACCGAACATCTCGAAACTCTCGGTATGTGCATCAGCAACCACCTCTTGTGGAACCATCACATATGCGATATCGCCAAAATTGCCACAAGATGTTAGGATTTTTAAGACGATGCAATACATTTTTTAACCTTCTGGCCTAAATAAAATAAAACAAATGTAGGTCCTAAGCTTGAGTACAACTATCACGTTTGGCCTAGTGCTCAAGTGACGAACTTAAGTCTTTTGGACAATATCCAGAACAGAACAGAGCATTCAAGGTGATTGGTGATCATACCATCGTTGATTCATTTACGTAACTTGAATATCGACGTAATATCTCAAGCCTCACCCTCTTTTACCGATATTTCAACGGTATATGCTCTAATCTCTCTCTCTCTCTCTCTCTCTCTCTCTCTCTCTCTCGTGAAATAGCCAGTTGCGTTCCTTATCCTAAAATATTCAACCGCCCCCAGGAATGCCCATTTGTTCACCCTCGAGCCCAACTTCGGGCATACTAGTCACGTACAGAGAACATTCTTTCGGTTTCTGCCTTCAGAAAATTTTCCGCGCTTTCAAATCGTCAAATTTTCAGGTAGCTTGATGCCCTCTGTCAGTCACTGAAAACCAAACCAAAACTTTCTGCGAGTTCTGGTTCAATTTATTTGGCTGTACAAATAACTTAACTCTTATAGGGCTATGGGCTACCCTATTATAACGATCAAATTTAAGGGACCCATTCATGCACATTATTTTAACAAGAGCTTTTCAGGAGAATCCTTTTCCTTGTGAAATCATAGCCATACTTCCGCGAGAAAAAAGGTTTTAATTTTCAATCATTCTATTGATACACTCATACATTTTATCGTTGATTTGTAGTTCAATGAAATCCATCATGCAACCCATAGTTATTTTATTTGAAATGTGCGCTTTGATTATCCTGTTTTGTTGCCCTTTCACCTAAAAAATAGCCTGAAGCATGTTCCTCAATTTTATGGACTATATTAATCATTTTTTAGACAAATGTTTAGGACTGTGCCTTGACCTTCCGGCCTCTGAAATTATTTCCCCTTGGTTCGTTCAATTGAAAATAACCCAAATTATCTAATGCCCCTGCCCCAACGTGCACCTACCATCAAGCATGAAAAAATTCAAAATAAAATCTAAAAATATTTTTAGATACTTGTACCTCTTGAAATTCCATAGCACTGAAGCGAAGTTAATGGTTGTGGTTCAGTGTGGTTGGCAAATAAACTTTTAAGAGAGATTAGCATAATTGCGAAATAAAATTCATATCGCACTTAGCCAGACCATAAAACGGATCTCTTCCGATACCTGGGTTATCTCGTTTTCCCTTCATAAAAATCTACATTAATCCTTATTTCCGTATTTTCTTATTGCGTACCTTACCACACGAACACAAACTCACGCCCAACCTGGGCAAATTAAACTATAAAATTCAACTCTCTTGTATAGTTGAAGCGGTAGAGATATCCTCAACATCAAAGTTAATCATTTTGAAGATTCTCTGAACCCGCCCGCCGCTACGCCCAACCATCATATCAGGCTCAAAATATATCCATCTAGATCGGTGTTGTACACGTTTTAATGAATTTACATATATAATTAAAATTTATTACCTTCTCACCTGCAATTAAAGGAACGCTTAATGATACTCCAGATCCCTTTTAATTCAACTACTCTCGAGTTGTTTAAAATAAATTTATATTCTATGCAATGTAAATATGGAGATAGGTCTAGGTTGGATATGCCCCCCTGCTCCTGCTTCTCGAGAATCCAGCAAAGCCACTATGTAGTCTCTTATCTCAAATTACAGGGTTTTTCGTATGTGACGATGCAAATTAACGTGCGGTAGATTTATGTGGGAATTTCTTCCCCTAAATTTACCTCATGCTCTTGTGATTGTGATTATTTGAGAGTTTAACTTTTGGGGGTTTTTATTGCCTTTACGCTTACACCTTAAGCTTAGCACCATTTAGGATCGAACTAAAGTTCTACGACGACGATGGGGTTTTGAGTGTGACTTGAGTAGGTATAATAAAAAGTTCAATTTTCCAATAATAATGGGCTGCTGAATTTGAACAAGAAAAAGAAAAATTGTTAAGACAAAGTTTTTAATCTTGACAGTCTTCTCTGTTCTCTTTAAGAAAATTCCAAGTTCCCAAGTTGGTATTTTTTCTTAAGAGCCCAACAAGGACCTTGAAAGTGATTTTTTCTTTGTTTTTCTTTTTTGAAAAAGAATTAATTTGGAAAGTAATTTCCTCTTTAATAGCAGCGACAGTGAAAGATCATACCCTGAAGACGTCTCACTCACGAGGAGCATGAAACTTGGGAATGGAATTTCGAACGCAGATTTTCAAAGCACGCAATATTCTTGTTTGTTTTGTTTTAAGAAATTTGAATTTTAAAGAAAAATATTGTTCTGGTTGAATGGGCCCTTTAGAAATATACATTTGAAAAGGATACGCGTTGCATTCAAAGGACTCAAATGGAACTCGAACAATTTGAAAGTTAAGGATGTTTGTGGTTGGAGATTCAAATGGACATATGGGGAACGGCAACAAAGACGATGAACACTGACATGGTGTTCTTTGAACACAGTACTAGGAACCCACCTGGCGAAGAAATTCTATTATCAAACAAAGCCAACACCTTAACACTTCTATAGCAGCGGTGGAAAAGAAACTAAGATTGACTACCATCTGGTATCTAAAGGGTCCGCAAAACAACCTTTTTTTTTGAAAAAGCTATAAAAAAAACTACTCAAATTTCTTTTTTTATTTGAAAGTACAATCCTTCCGTTTAATAATAGAAAATAATTTCAAATGGCTGCCTCGGCTGGCCATGCAGTAGCCCACACGATCGGTCCCATTTTTAAGCAGATTATCGATTGTGTGCAGCTGTATTTCACCAATGGCTTCACGAATATTGTCTTTTAAAGCATCAATTGTGTCTGGCTTGTCGGCGCAGCATCTATCTTTTACGGCACCATATCGCGGTCAAATCGCACTGCGAGGTGGCCAAACTACATCAGCTCTGCGGCAGATAATGCGGTCTTCAAAAACAGGGCGTAAAACATCGAGTGTAGCTTCGGCTGTGTGGCACGTAGCGCCGCCGTCCTGTTGAAACCAAATGTTGCCAATATCCTCCTCTTCAAATTTTGTGAACAAAAATTAATTCAACATGGCCCGATAACGATCGCCATTGACTGTAACGGCCACTCCTTGCTCATTTAAGAAGAAAAACGGCCCAATTATGACTCTTGACTAAAATCCGCACAAAACAGTGACTCGTTTTGGGTGTATCGGCTTTTCAATGTATGCGTGCGATTTTTCTGTGCCCCAAATGCGACAGTTTTGCTTGTTTACATACCCGCCAAGATCAAAATGAGCTTCATCTGAAAAGATGTTTTTTTTAGTAAAATCGGCATCTTCTCTAAGTCGATCGCAGGCCCACTTAGCGAAGCGGAAACGCATTGCATGGTCAGTTGCCTTCAACTCCTGAACCAATTGGACTTTGTATGGCTTCATACCAAGGTCTTTATGCAAAATTCGTCTCAATGATGTCTCCGAAATGTTCAGTTGTTGAGAACGACGCACGGTGAATTGATGTTGATGGCGCTTCACGCAGCAATATTCTCGGGTGTACGCACTGTTTTTGGCTTTCCACGCTTTGGTTTATCGATGAGAATGCCAGTTTCTTTCACTTTTTTCACAATATAACGAACATACGGAGCTGACGGAGACGGTGCTTCTCTTCTTCCAAAATCCGTACGCAATTTTCGCACACATTCTACAACATTACCATGATTCCCCAGAGTTGTTCAAGCGTATACACAACCATATTCGTTCAGCAGACGGTCTGTCAAATTAGACATGAGCTAAGTGTTACCATTCACGAAATGAGCACTAGTTGAAAAAAAAACGTTAGATGGCGGACTCTTTAATTTCATGACCCGCTAGTGAAAGACTGCAAAGTGATGTTGTGAGAAGCGATCGCCAAACAACACCGTCTCCTATTGACAGAATTTTTAATGGAGTCGAAGGTGACAAACAAACAAGGAGAGGGTATCGAGGTTATCAAGTGGTGAAAACACCAACAGACCCCAAAACGAAGATTGCAGAGTACAAAAATCTTTCCAAAGAACTTGCTTGATTGAGGCGGGCGAAGTCACTGCTAGAAATTTCAAAATGAAGCTTTTAAGTGACTGTTCGAGACGAAATACCCCCTGAGCTGATTCCACATACCACGAAGATCGTTGAACGGATTTTAGATGGCCAACTGCATGTTTTTATCGGTTAAATCAACCACAGATGCCATACAGAGTTAAAGAATCAGAAAGGCATTCGACAGACAACCACGTGATCTGATATGGGTTGCCCGGAGACAACGAGAGGTACCGGAAATCTAGGTTCTGATGATCATGGATATGTACGAGGAAGTAAAAACGACGGTGAGATGTCCCGTAGGAGTCAACGAAGAGTTCCCAATCAAAGCCGGTGTGCACCAAGGAAGCGTCTTGAGGTCTTTGTTCTTTATCACAGTCCTTGACTATTTGCTTGGAGGAAAAGTGACGATCAAAAAGTTAATCAGTTATTCTTTGCTGATGATGGAGCCATTAAAAGTGAGAATCCAACATCCTTGCAACTAGCACTTGATGTGTAGGTGGATTTGCTGGGGTGAGTGGAAACCGCATTAGTGCGAAAATGACAATGCAAAACGTATGAGAGTAAATTGACCGCAGCTGAGTGAAGATGCTACGCATGGAAGCAGGAGTAACAAAGCTTATTCGAATCAGAAGCAAGAAAATCCGAGGTAGCCTTCACGTCAAAAAAAACCGTCTTGGATAAAATTCAGCACTTCATGTACAAAGAAGAAACAATGAGAACTGAGCTCAAAAGGCGATAGCATACGACCGCGACGCACGTTCCAACACGTGAAGAAGAGTCTTCTCATGGAGATAACGACAACTGCATTAAGTTGGCCTTACACGTGGTACAAAAAAACCGGGAAGCCTGCCGATATTTCCTGAGGTCAACCCAGCGAACGCCACTTGTGGAGCCATAATGTGAAGCAGTAAAGTGAGAGAGTTGTGATCCCATCCGAGATCATGATGATAAGGGTGGAAACGGAAACCAGATCATTTAAATGGAAACAAGGCTTTACAACAGCAAACGGAAATGCGGCCACTGTCCACGTATAATGCAGCCCTACGCTATTTTATGAAAAAAAGGATACAAAATAGTTTTCTTGTAGACTTTTCCCGTAATCTAGAAATGCTTTTTATCGATATATTTACGCTTTAGAAATACCTATTTCCCCCACAATTATAATTGGTAGTGCTTGGAAAAAGTTTCCTCCTTAAAATTTTATGCAAAATTGACTTCGACACAACACCCGGCACTAACTCCAAACAAAACGAAAATCTCTCAAAGTCAATATTTTCCTACAAATTCCTCTCCATCTCTGAATAGACAAAGTTTTCTTCAATATTTTCATTCATTCAACAATTAACACTCTTCCATTCTTCTTTTCGTTCCAGAGGCAATAGCAGTTGTACAATTAATATTCTTCGCCCACCTCTTAATCGAGAAAATCTTTTTTTTTTGCGAAAATCTGTCCTCTTGTCTGTCTTTGATTTTGATGAAGAACCGATTGACACGCATATACGAGAAGAGATCCTTCTAAGACCATATTCGGTGGTAATTCGATTAAAACAACTTTTCAACTAGCAAAAAGAATACAATGAAAGATGAAATTCAACTAGGAATGTCCATATTGTTTCAATCCAGAAATACAGAAAGGATTAAAAGACGGATTAGTCCTTTATCGAATCAGAGAAAATTAATTTAATTTAAGGATTAAAAAAGAAACATTTTCATGTTGTAAATCCTCCTGTCTCTTATTTTTTTTAATGAATTTTATGTGAGAACAAAAACTCTCAGTCATTATTATTAAATTGCCAAACGTTGCCATTGTTGGCCACTCAAGCTGTGACTGCGGGGCTATCGCTCTGCTGTTCTGGTCTATTGCCGCAGGACGAATACTTATGAATTATTATGGGGCGAAAACTATACAATTCCTGTCAAACAGATGTTGGAAAGTGAAAAACTTTTACACATAGCTGAATGGTCCGACACCCCGTGTGGCTCCCTTCCCTAACATCACATTGATAGAACAGCAGTACAGCGAGCCATGTTTCTATAGGTATGCGCTTCTATTTGTAAAGTTATTTCCACACATTCGCACGTGCCTTTCAGAATTCCCTGGAAATGGTATTCGAGAGAAAAGCTGCCTCAAATAGTTTTCATTCGTTTAGCGAAAGATGGTTGCCACATGTGTTTTGATTTGTACTCGGAAAATCTCGTTTTCCCAAAAGATTTTGCACTGCGAAAGATGGTTGAACTTGATAGGATTTCCTCTTTAACATATGGCCAATATGATCGACTTTCTCTTAAAGTGTGGAAAAATACCCCCCAAAAAAAAAATCCCTACGCATTTGACTGTATGTAAGCTAGGAAGTCTCAAAGTTCGAAGAATTGATTTTCACAGGACGAGGTCGAACAAAACGCAGAAACAAAAAATCAAAACTTTTCCAATCGAATGAAAATATATTTTAATGTTGTACAAATAGTTTTTCTTTTTCCATTAACGGTGGCTCTCTTTTAATCTCTCTCTCTCTCTCTCTCTCTCTCTCTCTCTCTCTCTCTCTCTCTCTCTCTCCCTCTCTCTCTCTCTCTTCTTTTTGTTGAAGAGGTGGATTGCGTTATATGCAATGTTTTCAGAAGCCTGTTCTTCTCATAGAAAATTCTTCTACAAACATTTCAAAAGTTTTACATATTTTTGTGGAAATTGAAATTGATAACGAAGTGCTTTATACCGAATTCGATAGATAAACGAATGAATGAAGTAAAAGTTCGAAGGAGAGAAAGTTTAGGAATTCCCATATGGAAATTTCTTAGAAGTTGGTAATAAGAGTGTAACTTGGTGTGGAAAAGGTGATATCTTCAATTTATAGTCCGAGAATTTCGGTTGAGTATTTAAATTAAACGCTCGCATTCAAACGAAGTAGGAGATTGTTGAATTGAAACTTTTGCCACTTAAACTATTTGTTAGTCGCACTGAAACATGGATCATCAGAAATATGCAAGAATTAGGTCATATGCAATTTGTATGTGTGTGAGTGTTCTTGAGGTTTGTTTTAATACAAAAAATAAATACGAGCTAAGGAGAAAAAAAAGTAAAATTTAAATTGAATTCAAAAAAATAATATTTTTGGATTTTGTAAAGTTTGAGAAAAGTTTGATCTCTAACTAAAGGAACTCTGAAGAAGATTTAAGTTGTGGAATAACAATACGAAGTCAAGTGAAGACAAACTGTTGGGGAAATAAAAGTTTGAACGTTTGTTTTTTTCAAGGATTATGACTGTCGATTTGTTTAACAAAAATGGTGAATTTATTCTGAAAATGGAAATAATCATTAAAAAGTTTATTGGTAAAGGTTTTCTTGTTAAAATAAGAGTTACACATTTTGCAAAGACAAATTCGAACTCAAAGATTTAAACGGGTAAAAATATCATCTTTTAAACAATTTTCTAATGATGGAATATGGTTTTAGATAGCATTGGAACTGGCTTGAAAATAGGTAACCAAGTATGGGGAATTGTAAACGTTCAGTTGTACTACAGGGAGATCTTACAAGCTCAATTCGATAGCAAGGTACCGTTACTAGTTTGGTGTGTTGCCATTAAAGTACATAAAGAAAGTTCACTTAACGTCTTGTACTGTCAAACGAAATTATACTTTTTTTTTTCATATAATGAGCATCCACTCAAGGGGTATATATTCCCTTTTGGGAAAGTGGGATATACGGAGAGTGCTTAAGATGAGGTATCGATTGTGTGTTTAAGATGAGGTATTGATCGGTCCTGAATTCCTGAACATTTCAATGACTGGGGAAGACAGAGTGTGGAAGAGAGTCCCACATTCACGTAGTACGGCTAAAAACAATTATCTGTATACAGTACATTCGAAGTTGGGCTCGAGGGTACACTGGTCAACATTCCTAGAGGTGCGGGTATTATGTTTTAATATCTTTAAGGCAGCTGCCCGTGGCTTAGTGGACGTGGCTGCTAAGCAGAACGTCGTGGATTCGAGTCCTACTCTTGCCCATAAAGTTTTTATTTCATCTTTCACGGGTACCTCTTGCAAAAAACTTCGGAATCGGCGTTTAATTGTAGGTCCCCTCAATTCTTCACACGCACACCCAGAGAATTGTTAATGAGAGTAAGTCACTTAGGCCTTTGCTCTAAAGGCCCAACTATAATCGACATAACCCAACATAAGCGAATGTAAAAAACCTAACGAAAATTTGCTTATGTTTGCAAAATTCCCGCGCATACCCATAATTGACTTAAGTGATCAAAGCCATCTGTCAAAACCAAATTCGTAGCTGTGAAATTTTTGTATTGATTTGTTAAATAAACTTTTTCTATTTTTTAAATAAAAATGCAGTTTTCCTGACTAGGTACATTGAATTCAGTCGAAATTATGCCGGTCAAACAATCAACATTACATTACAATGCAATAATATTTTTTTTGTCAATCTCGAAATATATTACACATACACGCTCATTAGTTTTGAAATAATTCACATGTACAGTGTCTCTGTTTGTTTTTCATGTGTATTTGAACAAACCTGTGAGATTTTACTTATGCGCCGAGCGACTGAGATCGCTCTTGCTTATGTTTGCTTAAGTTGACGAAACTGAGAAAAAATTAACGAAACGGAGCTAGACTCGACTATGGCTATTCAATAAAGCGTTTATGCATTTGCACGTTTGCTTATGCGCGCATAAGCTAGCTTATGTCGATTATAGTTGGGCCTTAAAAGAGCTGTCGCGCCACACTATTCGTTCATTCATTCATTCATATTTAAGGGAGGAATGCAACTAGCTATTTCACTAAAGCATATAGTATCGGTAAAAGAAGGTGAGGCATGAGACATTTCGTTGAAGTGAGTGACGTAAATGAATCAACCAATCACCATGAATGCTTTGTTCTGGATACCGTCCAAAAGGCTTAAGTACGTCACTAGAGCACCAGGTCAAACGTGGGAGTTGTACTCAAGCTGAGGACCTACATTATTTGTCTTATTTTATTTAGATCAGAAAAAACTTAACATCTTGTAGCAATTTTGTCGATATGTGTATATGTGTATAAGTCAGAGTTAAATGAGCTTATCATATTAAGCCGTAGCAGTTTCACATCCGTTGAGGAGGGATGTGAGTCTGGGAACGAATATGAAAACCTAACGATGCTATCGTCAGCGAAAAAATGTATTGGAATAGAGGTTATAGACAAGCGTCGGTGACAAAACAGGGGCCAGATTCTGTAATAAACGAAGCGAAACCGAACGTTCGTTTTTCAAAAACGAAAGAAATTGTGCGAAAACGATAATTTGAATTCTGTATCGCATTTCGTTTTTGGCTTTGTATTCGTTTTTGCTTCAAATCAGAAAAAGTTTGTTGCCTACTTTTAGGATGTTGACAGTTGTAAAATATTGTGAGAGATGAGAAAGAAATTTTAATCGATACTTAAAACTTAAGAAAATCGATAATATATACATGATTTTGGATATTAAATGAGACAAAACAAAGAAGAAAACATATGTATTTTCTTTTTTAAAGTTTTCAAGTTCAATTTTGACCGTTATTAAGTGAAAAACACATTTAACAATGAAAAAACAACAAATGAAAAATTTCGATAGAAGTAAAATTTAAATAAACAAAAAGAAATTGAGGAGAATCATCACTATTATTGTGGCAGATTGTGTGACTGTTTTTTTTTTTTTTTATTAAATGTGGCCGTGTGTGCAAGCAACTTCGCCTCCAATAATAAGAAAAGAAATTTTCCAATCAAGCTACAAAGAAGTTTATAGGAAAATCTAATCGACTGATGCAAAAAAGATGACCAATGAGGACCAACCAACGAATTAAGCTGCTTCGGTGATATGGAAATTTCGGAAGATGTCCTCCTTTTTGAGATTCCTGCCACAAGCAATGTTTGTCAAAGCGCCGGATATTGCTCAATGATTACCTCAGCTACCTACAGCTGAGTACATAAATAGCATTTTGAGCATCGATTGTTTATTGCCTAGATTTAGCATGACGCTAGCTGACCCCGCGAATTTCGTCTCGCCACCCTTCAGAGCAACTCCAATAACAATTTTCCCTTATAAAACCAATGAGTTTTCCGAGTTTTTCATTAAAAACTTTCTGTTTTCCATTCGAAAACTAATGCACCTGCAATTAAATGCAATTGGTAGGATCCTCCACCCAAGAGCTCTAAAGAAGAGCAGAGCCTCAGAATTGGAGGAATATCATATGTAGCGCGTGTTCCTGTTTTCAGGCGTAAGTTGTCCAACACATATTTGAACGCTCTTTTATTAAGCCGGAAGCATTGAATGAAACTAGAATATTAATCAACGATAAATACTTTAAACTAGTAATTAGTGTTGATATTTTTAACTCGCACTTTTTTTCCGGCAATGTTAACGGATCGGAATGGTCCCTTAAGATTCCTTCTCAAGTTACTTAAGTTGAGAGTTTCAGAACCATTATCGCTAGTATTTAGTATTTTAGTATTTTATTTAATCTATGAAAAGCTTACACTGTAAGATACAATATCTTATAAAAAAAGTGAAGCTAGTGATGTGTTTAATGCTACAGGTTTGATTGAAATTCAATTGTTACATATTTTTATTTTTATACATTGATTGGTGCTAAATAAACTAAGAATTACAATAATATAGTTTAAGTTCTTTTCCTAATTGCTTCGTGTTACTTATATTTCTCATCTCTCTTGGCAATGAATTCCAAATTCTTACCGAGTTCACAAAAAATTGGCGTTCGGATGTCAGGCAACGAAAACGCGGAATTCCAAGATCTAGAGATCTATTTGAATTAAGGCAGATTATTTTACTGTACAGATCCTCAGGCTGACGGGTTAAAAGTATATCAGAAAACAAGGTAATTGTTCGGAACTTTAAAAAGTTTTCAAATGACATCCCAAGAAATTGCTTTGAATATTGAGAAACTCTATCGTAGCGTCGTAGCCCATATACATATCGTATGGCACTATTGAAAGCAACTGTTAATTTCCTTTTACTTTCGTAATCTAAATAGCAAAAAATTTCGCAACCGTATGTAATCACAGGTAAGACCAGTGTTTTCACAAGTAAGGCTCTAACATGTCTTGGAATAAAGTGTTGACTATACCATAGCGTTCGAAGGATACCATACGATTTACCAATGGTGTTATTTACATGGTTCGTCCAGGTAAGGCTGCGGTTAAAAACAACTCCTAAGTTTTTAGCGGAATCTACAAAAGAAATCGGACATTCATTCAACAAGATTGGGGGAAAGTAAGACAAATCAATTTTGCTTTTTGAAATCACAAGGCACTTTGATTTATTTGGGTTCAGGATTAGACCGTTTTCGAGTGACCAGCGTTCTAATGTATACAAGTCTTCATTTATACAGGCTACATGGTGTTCAATCAGACCCAACGGGCAGCTTAAGTAGAGTTGGGTATCATCAGCATACATACGTATTGAACAATGATTTAAGATCGAAGGAAGTTCATTGACATATATTGAAAATAGCATAGGTCCCAGAATTGAACCTTGTGGGACGCCACTAACGACAGATACAAAATCAGATAGCGCGTTGTTAAGTGTTACTGCTTGAATTCGTCTTGTAAGATACGAGAATAAGAGTTTGACCGCGTGCGTAGAAAAATTGAACAAATTGAGAAGTTTTTCACAAAGTATGTCGTGATTGACCATGTCAAAAGCTTTCGAAAAGTCAAGAAGTATTAAAAATGTAACATTATCCTCGTCAATAGCTTTCCTTATATCTTCGGAAACACTTAACAATGCCGTTGTACAACTATTTTTCTTACGAAATCCTGATTGTTTAGATGTCAGTAAATTAGATAAATCAAGGTACTCATTGATCTGTTTTTGAATGACCTTTTCAAAAACCTTTGATAGAAATGGTAGTATCGAGATTGGCCTAAATTCGTCTCCTTTAGAGGTCTTTGGAACAGGTACAATTTTCGCTATTTTCCATTGTCCAGGATATACACTTGTTGTTATGATGGTATTGAAAATATGCTTAATAAAGGGCAGAAGGGTTGGTAAAAGAATTTTTAAGAAAGATGGATGCATGTTATCAAGACCTATTGCTTTGGATTTGATTGAAAGTACTGCTTCGACCAGGTCATCCGCAGTAATTGAAGAAAATTGGAAAGAATTCACATTTAAATTACCAGATGAAAATATTCTTTCGTTTAGTCGTAAATAGCCTGAAGAATGATTTCTTAGATTAGCATTAGCAACAAATGATTGGTTAAGAGCGTTGATATTTATGTCTTCTGGATAGACATTAGATCTGCTACTTATGCCGATATTCTTCAGATTTTTCCAGATTTGTTTTGTACTTAAAGAAGTGTTAATGCGACTTGAATACAAGGCAGCTTTAGCTTTTCGGATTTCGTTCACAGTTTTGTTGCGCAGAGTTGTATATTCTTGATGAAAGGTATTTATACGAAACATTTTCCATCGTTTATAGGCTAAGTCACGTTGTCTTATCAGAGATCGAATTGCATTAGTAAACCAAGGCTTATTTTGGGGGGCACAAGTTTTAGTTTTCAAAGGAACATGGTTTTCGAAAAGTCTGTAAATATTGCTATTTAGAAATTCTACCTGGTCACAAGGTGATGGCATTTCAAAGATATTGTTCCAGTTTATGTTACCAACATCCGCTTCAAGAGAAGTGTAGTCAATATGTTTAAAATCTCGATATTTGATAACAAGACTTTGAATCTCAACTTGAAAGTCAAACGTTAAAAAGATTAGATCATGCTTCGAGAAGGCTGGTGCCGAGAGCTGATCATAAAGCATGACTTTACTTTCATCAGCAACAAAAAATAGATCCAACAGAGTGGGGTCAGACATCGAAAAATGGGTGGCAGTGCATGTGTTAACGGGGTGAAGATTAAGGCAACTGAAATCGTCCAGAAAATTGTTTTCGTCAAGGAGATTACAATTGTAATCGCCACATAAAACAACATTTTGAAAAGAAACTGTTATTTGTTCTAGGAGACCAATAAGCGGAGACATACATACGTTTCTATTTGGCCTATATATAGTACCCATCAGAAGCTTTTCGTTGCTGTTGTTTAATTCGACAAAAACAAACTCGAATTCATCATCCTCATGAGAAGAAATTATGTGTTTGCTTTTAATCCCTTCTTTCACATACATTGCAACACCTCCTCCCCGACATCGCACCCTATCCGAACGATATACCTTATAACCTGCAAGCGAACATAGTTGGTTGTTTTGTGAAACGTTAAACCATGTTTCCGATACACAAACCACGTCAACCTTTGAATTTTCAAATGTGAAACGAAACTCGTCAATTTTACCCATTAAACTCTGTGCGTTAATGTGACACACCCGAAGACCAACTTGTTGTGAACTCAATACATTTACCATTGTGCGTAAGTTATGATCAATCATTATTATAAATATTAAATAAAAGAGAGAAGAATAATAAGCTCAGAAATAAGTACGAAAAGAAGTAAAAGAAAGAGAAATTAGAATAGAAGTATTAATTAAAAATGAGAAAGAGTATGAAAATGTAAAATGATTATAAAAATAATAATTATGAAAAACAAATAAAATAAAGTATATAACTTAAACGTTAGAGTGGGCAACCCTGTCCAAACCCTCGATGCAGTCAATCGGTTCAGCAGCTTCATTCATAAGCCGTTTGATATAAACAATTCCTCTTGATGCAAATACGGATGATAACAGTTTTTTCTTTTTGAGTGACATTGCATGGTGAAAAATCAGTTGGTTGTGTTTTGTTAAAGCCTCTCGCATGTGAATAGAATTTGTTGAGTCAAAATCAATGTCTTGCAGGCAAAGGTCTCTGCCGCTTTGTTTACGAAATTGCGCGATGGACTTAAGAATATAATTTCGGTCATACGGTGTTTGGAATTTTATTAAGATCGGCGAGTCTTTCGATTCATTGCGGGCGCGAGTGCGGAAAATCGATTTAAGTGTTGGTGGTTTAATTGTTAAAGCATTGCAAAGCAGGTTGAAGGTAGATTTAAGATTTTCGTTATCCAGTGAAACATTTGCTACGGTTCGGTTATCATGAATGTTTTGATTTTTAGTTACGGTTATCATTTCGGCTCGTGTGATTGTGCATTGTTTATTTACTTCGGTGATGTTCTGCTTAAGAAGGCATATTTCAGAATTAAGTGCATCGATATTACTGTTGGCATTAGAAAGCGCTAACTCGAGCTCAGCCACTTTGTTATTTGTTTCTTTGATACAATTTTGCAATTCTTTGATTTCATTGCTAATTCGATCAGAGATTCTATTTTCGGAGTCAATTATTTGTTTTGAAAGAAGACTAATAATATAGTTGCTCTGTTCTTTAAATTGCCGGTCCATAATTTCACTCTCGTCACTTAATACAGTTTCTTTGGTTGTTACAGTGTTTTTCGTTTGTGTTTGGAATGGAGAGCGAGAATTAATCGGTGTGTTGGTGTTTTTGCTCCGAGTTGTTACGGTACGTTTCGCTGAGTCTCCCATGATCGCGCCGAAAAGGAATCGAAACACTTAACTTGAATTGAATAATTTAATTTGTTTAAATTTCGTGATTATAAATTAAACACATTAATGGCAACGATACCAATATATTCTACTGCCAATAAGCAACAATTTGGTAAGTTTTTAAGTCTGTTTGATCAATATCAACACACGAGAATTTAATACAAAGAAGCCCGACTCAAATGAACGTCTACTCAGTAGCTAACATATGTTATCACTCGCTATCACTCAAAAACAACGTCAAATTATTTTTGCAACATTTTATAATAGTTAATGGTGATGTTTTTTACTTAAATTTTGTTTGCTATAAACAACAAAAAAGAAGAAAAACGACAAACAATTTGCTTTCGTTTATTTTTTTTCGCACGCACGAAAAAAGTTTTCGTTTTTCAAGTTATATGAAGCAAATCTTTCGCAAAAACGAAAAAAACGACAAACAATTTGCATTCGTTTATTTTTTTTCGCACAGACGAAAAAAGTTTTCGTTTTTCAAGTTATATGAAGCAAATCTTTCGCACAAACGAAAACGTTCGTTCGCTTTCGCCTTACAGAATCTGGCCCCAGAGCTCTGGGGAACACCAGCGTTTATATTGTGGCTTTCAAAGTTGAATCTGTCCTGTATAGAACGGTTCGAAAAATAGTTTCTAATCTAAGGAAGGTTGGATTCATCGATACCGAGAGCCCAATGCCAAACTTTATCAAATATCTCACCGCGAATGAATTGTGAAGGGCTGATCCTTGCCGAGCTAGCTCATCTGCCTTCTCATTCCCCTCACAGCGTCTTTGGCCCGGTATCCTGATTATAGTAACGCTCATATCAAGTTCCTTGAGGGCCTCTCTGCGTAGCTGGACCAATTTAGAGGATGATAAAGCTGAATCAATGGCTTTAATAGCTGCCTGACTATCTATTAGTATAGCTACATTTTGGTTCTGTTGGATACTTTTAAGGGCTATACAGGCTTCTTTTATCGCTAATAAATTCAGCCTAGAATATACTAGCATAGTCGGGAAGTCTTAAGAAATTCACAGAAGACACCTGCACCAACGCCGCATTCTATTTTCGAACCATCCGTGAAGATAGTTGTGTCGAAGTCTTTCGTCACGTCCCCTTCCTCCCCTCCCAGTCGGTTCTAGACGAGACTCTAATCTTCTTTGAGGTGTTTAAGATAGGGATGCGTAGTCGGTGGTTGTAGAAAGGGTATCTGATGGTATCAGGCTTGTTTGATTACAGTGCCCGTAGGATTTGGTTTTCCAGCAGCCTATTTCCTTGAGTCTCAATCTCAAGATTCTGCAGAGGTCAATCTGAAGAAGGTCCAGGGTGAAGTTAAGTGCGTCCGTTGGACAGGACCTAATTACCCCTGATATCTCTACACATTTCTCTGCACCTTTGTAAGCTTGTTTACTATGTTTAATAACATAAAATTTTTGCAAAAAAATTTGTTCAATTTTTTTGTTTTTTTTTTGAGTTTGAAAACTTATTTTTCAAAAACTATTTCTTTAATTTTTGGCCTTACAGAAAGGTAAAAAAAGCTCGGTGTTTTGGCCGAAGCCGTTCATTTTTAGTATTTTTGTTTACAAATTGTGTCAGATAATTGCCCCTTCCGGATAAACAGAGGGAATAGACCCCCCTTCGATACGATATTTTTCTTGTGTACACGCTCCACCTTTTTGGCACAACGTCTGCGTATCACCCTGTATACCAAGAGAGGAGATTAAAGTAAAGTACTGAATTCTTTTCAATGATAATCAAAACCTGACTTGTTTTTCTGACACTTTTCAACTCGCGAATAAAAAGATTTTCCTCGTACTCTCGCCTATTCAATACCATCATCAATTTCTAGAGCAATTATTTCAAAAGTGACGTGTTGTAAATGAAAATGCGAAGCAAAACTGATGTTTTTTTAATTAAAAACTCTGTCAACGTTAATCAGTTTCTGCAACTGAATTGCATTCATGTTTTAGCTCTGACCTTAATGTTATTTAAGAGAACAATTTAAAATAGAACAAATATCCTCTGCAAAAACAGCTTAATTCAAAGCCATAATGAATTATTCATAAAATGTAATTTAAACTAAGTTCTTCCATTCACCTTTCGCTGTGTAATTCGAAAAAGCTTGAATCAAACATACAAAAAAAAAATTAAATGCAATTTAGACAAACATTTTAATCAGACTAAATCTAAACACCTTCTGGCTTCACCAAACGCACCTCATTACCAATGCAGTTAGATTCTAATTTCTTGTTTCATTTGACAAATCCACTTTGTTTAAACCCACACCAAATTCTGCTGTATGAGAGAATCGGAATTGAACACCTCATTTATACAGGTGCTGCCTGATAATTTTTGCTCTTTATAAGGCTTCTTAGAACACCATAAGCTGACTATTCATAAACCAACCTCTAACCTCTTTTAGGGCAAATAAATCCGGCCCTGACCTCGAAAACCCTGGAACTCAACTCAATTAGAAAAGTTCAAACCCAAAATACAAACAGTTGCATTTAATTTCGAATACTTATAGGTACATTTCTATTTAGTTCTTTCTCCGTTGTGTGTTGTAGTTTCGTGTTTTAATTTCATTAGAATATTAAATTTGTCAGAGGAGGGGGAAACTGTGGCCATGCTGCATGTGTGTTGTGCACTTTTGACTTTTACTCTCTACACATTTTTCATGCGAATAAAATCTCAAAAACAACTTAAAAACGCAAAGTTTCACAGACTCTGATTACTTTATACATATGCACCTGCCTGTCAGTTTATCTGTCATCGTTGTCGTCCTCCTGAGACCAAGAGCAAGACTATAAAGTGCTGCTGTGTGGTGTTGCCATTTCGTTGAGGGAAAACACAAAACTTTTAGTCACCGAACACAAAGCAAGAAAACACGAATGCAAAGAAGAACTTAAGCAAGAAAACCAAACGGAAACCACTAAAACAAAAAACACTAACCAACCAGCACCTCAACCGTTCAACATCAACATGACTCGAACCCTTTAACTACTCGAAAGCTTTTTATATACCTCCATTTAATTACTCCTGATGGAGAGGTTCAAGTTGATTTGGTTGGTTTGCCTCATTCGCCATTTTGCGATGGTTGAAAGCAACGAAACCAGAACCGGATACGGATGCGAATGTGAAGAGAACAACAAATTAAGATTGCATTTTAATGAAATAGATTATAAGACTACTCGCAGTTCGAGGAAGTAGCAAGTCCATTGAATTGACTGACAGGCTCCGATGAACTGTCGGTCGGTTGTGTTCGAGAAATGAATAGACGCCTAGAAAACTTCAAACTACGGCCGGCGCAACATGGGGTTTTAACTTGCTTAAGTTGTACACAAAAAAAAAGGTTTTTCTTTGATTCTTTCTCTTCTTTTCTTATGTCCTTTCCGGTGAAATGACACTCTGTCACAGTTGAGAGAAGTTTAATTAAGGACAGGAAGAACTGAATTGAAAGTGTTTCTTCGGTTACACTTGAAGAAAAATTACTTTCTTTGGTTGTTGTACACAAACTGATGATCGAGTAATTGGAAACTTTTTCTTTCAGTGCGTCGCGTTGTCAGCAACAGCATTTGCTATCCATTTCTCTTTCTCTATTTAAAATCTTGGGACAAATATTATTCATTTAATTGACAGGTCTAGGAGCGTAGGAGATTCTTTTTAGTTTAATTTTTACAACACGAGGATGACAGTTCCGAGAGTGACGAAGCCGGAATAATAGACAAAAAATAATCTTCTCGAATTGAATGGCCAGTGGCAGTGGGACATTGGCAACAAGAAAATAAAAAGAAAAAAATTCCAAGTATGGAAATTTATTCCTTTCAGAGTGAAGGACCCTGATCCTTTTTCTTGTCCATTGGACTAATTTTAGTAATTTAACTTAATTCAAGGTAGAGGCTTTGTCGAAAAAGGGTCATGTTATCTAATTAGGGCAACTAACCGAATCAAAAGAAATCTAAATAGTCTGGCAAATCAGAACACTGAAAAATGTCCTTAAGAAAGTGAGTAATGTGCGTTTATAGAGATTTCGAATACTGTTATGTGGGTGGCTTTTCTTTGACTTAAATATTTACCGCGGTTTGATGGCATTGCTACAGTTTTTGGTTTGAATTTAACAGAGAAAACAAAAAATATAGTGGCGGGTTGAAGAGCCAAGGCCTAAGTGGTTTCTCTCATCAACAATTCTCTGAGTGCGTTTGAAGAGGGGACCTACAATTTAACGCCGATTCCGAACAGCAAAGTTGAGAAGCACTTTTTCATGACAGATTGATACTCTTGGAAGTTTTGTCAGTTCTTCGCAAGAGGCAGTACCCGTGAAAGATGAAATTAAAACTTTATGGACACGAGTAGGTCTCGAACCCACGACGGCGACGTTCTGCTCAGCAGCCAACGCACCTAACCACTTAGCCATAGGCAACTGCGAATTTAACAATATGTTCTTGTTTATTAACATTCAACCGGAGATCCAGTTGTTGAACAGCTTTAACAGGTTGGATAGTGGCCAATAAATCTATATGGAAACAAAAACCTTGAAAATCATAGAAAGGACTTTCAAATTATAAAACGACTCCATAAGCTTCCAAGACAAAAATTACAAACACAGGTATGGGTTCTTAATAGAAAAAGTTGTTTGACCATGTAAGCACGTCTGCTTCCCCGAGGTCTTTCGATGTCGTTGAAGAAAATGTAAACTTGTTATACAATAAACTTTTCAATCCTCGAGGACATTACTAAATAAAAGTCCAATTCGACATTTGTCAAACAAAAACCCAAAAATCCAATCGTTATAGGTATCAGTATCAGTATCCAATCCTATTCCTATCCCAAGACAAAGGTAATAAATATCTCTTCAACCAACATGTACCCATGTCTCATGCCGGGTGACTTCCCTCCTATATGTGAGGGACTTCTTAAGTGTTAAATTTCCTTTTGGGGATTATATTTTTTTCCTTTTTTTATTTATTTTCTGTTCCATGAAGTGGTTCCTGCTGGGCACCATACCAGTAGGAGGAAAATGAGTAAAAACCAGAAGAACTGAATTTTCCGAAACTGAATTGTTTTCGAGTGGTCTGGGACTTGGGATTCAAAAATTTCAAAAAAAACAGCAAGAAAGATGAGGAGTACGAACACTTAACTGAAGAACAAGCAGACGACAGCGACGCGACCGACCGACGACAACAACAAGATGAAAAACAAGAACGACACGGAGACACGAGGGATTTGCACAGAGAGCAGCTCAACAAAAAGATATTAAAAACATTCCTTCTTGTTTCTTGTTTTTTGGCCCAAAGATATTTTTGTCAAACATGGAGGATGAAATAATGTTAAAACATCCTCCGAGGGAGTAGAAATTTGCTACACTTGTACTGTTTAAAAAAATTTCAAAATGAAACAAACTAGTGTTACGGGGTATGTTGATATTTATATATTTTTTGTTTAAATTGTCTGTTATTTTATTGTTTTATATTTGTCGTGAGAAAGTGTGAGGGGAGGGGAAAGGGAAGAAAAAGCACTTAAAAGGACAATTGAACAGTGTTTTGAATAAATGAATAGGTCTGGATGGAATAAATTGGCCAGGCGTCCGTCCGTGTTCTAGTCATTTAATATTGTCCAGTCGTCACGTCGTCGTCGGTCGTCATCCGTTGTTGTTTTTAAGTTGAATTTGTGGGATTAATTTTAATTCAAATTTGATGGGTTTGAGTATCTTCTGTTTAAATAGAAAGAGGAAAAGCACTCAATTGTATTTTGCTGCTGCAGCTCTTTTGTTTGGGGTTTAATTTTAAAATTGAGGAACCGTAACAGAAAAAAAGTGTTAATGAATAGACCATCTCTAGTGAATTGTATGGTTTGGAAATTATGAAAAAGGATGAATTATAAAGGATTATGAAACAATGCAAATTTTGGTGAATTTTCAGATTTAAAACAAAAAAAAATTAAGAGGAATTCCTTGGAAATTTGTAAAGAGCGATATAAAATAAAAATCAAGCTTAAAAGAAAGGTTCTGGTAATTTTAAATTTTTTAAGGGTCGGTCTTTAGACGAGCGATTAAATCAGAAAAATTCTATAAAAATATTATTTGAGGAACTCAAATATTTTGTTTTCATTTTCTTTATTGAATACAATTTTAAATTAGCCTATCATACAGTTCTTTGTACAAAAAAAAAAGAAAAAGGAGTGGTGAAACTAAAAAAAAATTTTATGGAAAAATTTCTGAAAAAAGAATTAGCTGTCAGTGTCACTGTGAAACATTATGTCCCCTATTACACGTTGACTCACGACTCACTTTTTACTTTCCTTATAAATTTGTATTCGGTGAGGCAAGCGCTATTACACGTTGACTCGTGCCCCATGCCTCAAATTTGATAATTGTTGTTTGTTTTGTTTTAAATGCTCCTTCTCGTTGGCTTTAATTTTTCGATAGTTTTTGAAGATGAGTAAAATTTATAAAACAAAATAAATAGGATTTTGGAAATGGATTCCGAAAATTTATTAAAGCTGTTGAACTGTGCATCGATTGCCATTTTCAAACAAATCCGATGTTGTTTATCCCAGCAACAAGAAAATCGAATGAAAAAGAACAGCATAAAACGATTATGAGAAAAAAGAAACGTCAAAGTGAGTCTACTAAAAATTTGCCCGAGACTCACTGGAATTTTTTTTTTGCATCTCATTTTCTCAGATCTGCTTTCTTTTTCGCACTCATGTGAGCCGTGAGTCGTGAGGCATCGTGTTAGCAGACTAACATGTCGAATATTTTAATATTTTTCTTCGAAAACAATGAGATTCAAGATTCAGAGTTACTCTCAGGTCTATTTTGGAGATAAATTTGTGAGAGTTTACTATCGATAGTTGACATTTTCGGGTCTGAGCCAAGAATTTCTGAGAGTACTTTCATAACCGTGTTCACTTGATATAATTGTTCTGCTAGTCGGATATTGAAAGTGGTAGGAAAAACATAAATTCTTTCAAGCGAAATGTTTCCGCTGTTTTGCTTATTGACATCGTTTTTGAAAAAGCAAAAAAAGTGAACAAAGTGCTGGGTCAAACCCTGGATTGACCGCGTCTTCGCATTGCTTATTGGGTGCGATTGTCTATGCTTATTTTCAAGCATCAAATCGAATATGCTCGAAAATTAACTAATAAAAAAAAATTTCATTTTCCGTTCATGAAAAATATTCGTAAAATTCGGTCCTACTATAACTTCTCTGTAGTTGTTTTCTGAACGAATCTGAAGGAAATTTCGCACAATGATGGATTACAGTGGGCTATAGGGAAGATTTCTTTTAATTTTTCATACAGCAAAGGATTGGTATGATTTTTTACAAACACAGTGGTAGTTTAGTTTATAAAATGACAAAGGCTTCTTTTTATCCAGTTTCACGGGTAATGCCGATGGCATAGCATTTTTTTTAATCATTAAGTTTATTAATTTTATTTCTGTATCGTTTACTGCCTAGCCATGTTGACTGCCGAGAATTACTCACAGAATACGAACTATTTTTGAATACTGATGGAGAGACTCATAATCCTTTCTTCCCGAAAGAGGAAAAGGCGACTCTAGCTTTTTTCTCACAGATAATAGTCATTTTGACATCTATTATCCTAGGAGAACCATTTCATAAGCTAGCACCGAAAAAAAGTCATTATTTTGATGGTTATTTGTGCCGCAATAAAAAAAAATCCACTATACGCCCAGTGAACTTTCTTAAAGTATATTAATTCCAATATTTAAATAAATCTCGAAAGGAGACGAACTATTTTGCTTGTGACCGCGTATTATCAAAAACAACGACAAAATCAAACCGCAATAGATCACAACTTTGTTTTGCTTCGTCAAATTGATTTAATTTTTAATTAAATTGACTCGAAATGCATCCAAATTAAAAATAAAATCAATTTGACGAAGCAAAACATTTCTTATTTTGTTTTTTAATGTTGGTTTTGTTAAAAAGTTGTGATCTATTGCGGTTTGTTTTTGTCGTTGTTTTTGATAATATGCGGTCACAAGCAAAATAGTTCGTCTCCTTTTGAACTTAACTTGGATTTCAATTCATCAAATACTAAGTTAATAGAAAGAATTTCTTATATTTTAAATAAATCCTCTAAAAGATTTATTCAAAGAGAAAACATAAACAAGAATGAAGCAATATTACGTTAGTAGATCTATAGATTTAAAAAACCAAAGAAGCTATCGATTTTCTTGCTCAACTTGTTCTTGGAAAAAAGCTCGGTTACGCTAGAAATTAATTAATACTATAACAATAGTTAGAAAATTTTCGATTCAGTTATGCAAAATTTGATTAACATTCGAGAAAGGATCAAATTTGTAAGGTCAAAAAGATTATAAAAAAAAATAAAAAAAATACGAATAGGCTTGGAAGAGAAATGTAAGACAGAGAGCACATCAAGCAGGGCAGGCATTTATAACGAATTTTTCAATAGGGTGGTACAAAAGTATACCAATAGGGACAGCAAACGACGCCATATTTTTTCTTGTTCTCTTGACTTTTCTCTTCAGTAGGGCTTGCCATTTCATCATAGAAAGATAAACAACAACGGTCGAACAACGTATACAAATTATTAAAATTTCAGTAGCCACAACCCAAAACTTTATGAGCACTCGTCCAATTTATGTTCCATATAACTGTCCAGCCAGATCAACAATTGAACGTTAAGTGGATGAATTTTTAAATCCACAGGCATAGCCATTTCATCATAGAAAGATAAACAAGAACGGTCGAACAACGTATACAAATTATTAAAATTTCAGTAGCCACAACTTTATGAGCACTCGTCCAATTTATGTTCGATATAACTGTCCAGCCAGATCAACAATTGAACGTTTAGTGGATGAATTTTTAAATCCACAGGCATAGTACATGATGTGGCAGTGTCAGCGTGAAAAGGAAGTGCCCGCAGTGAATCGAATATTTCTTCGACTAGTCCTTCAACTGGAAATGACCCGAATCAGTCATTTACTCGTCGTTCTCAAGAATTGCGCATTTCTGTGACGTCATTGTGGATCTTGGTCTACATCCTTACAACATCAAATTGACGTAAGAGCTGAAGCCGCTTGGCCATTATAAGCGTGTTACGTTCGTGAATGAAAAATGTTCCGAATCTTATCGTAAAATCATCACAGTGATGAAGCCCATGGTTGGCTCAATGGCTATTCACACATACTCCATGATTCACCATTGCATCTAGAAAAAATTTCTATTTGGTGTGGTTAATTGGGCCGTCATTGGACCGTACATTTTCGTTGATGATCAAGACCGGCACCTTACTGTCAATAAAAATCGGTATCGCATGATGCTCACTGATTATTTTTGACATAAATTCGATGATATTGGCATGGACAATATGAGGTTTAAACAGGACGTCTTCACAAGCCACACAGCACACGTCACAATCCATTTATTGTAAAGCGAATTTGGTCTGCGTGTTATTTCAAGAAAATGGTCCAGTCGATTGTCCGCCTCGTTCGTGCGATTTAACGCCTTAAGACTATTTTCTGTAGGGATATTCGAGTCCTTGCTTTAAAACAACAAGCCAAAGACCCTTGATGAATTTCGTACGTGAAAGCAGTATCGGCCGACTTATGCCTGAAAACTGTCGAAAATTGGGTTTTCTGGACTTCTGCAAGCGTAGCCGTGGTGGCCATGCAAAAGAAATCGAGTTTCATACACAATGGCATTGAATGTTCTTTCGCATGAATAAAGAATTTGATTGATATCTAAAATTGTTTTTTGTTTTATTTAAAAAAAACAAAAAACATGTAGCCCTCTTAATGAAAAACACGATATTAGTTCTTAAAAGAACAAAATTCAATTGGTCGACTGTTAGTTTATGCACAATAGCACTGCAAAAATTTAAAAAAAAACAGAAGTAAGTTTTCTTCTTGTTTATTTTTTCTCTTTGAATTAAACATTAAGAGGATTTATCCAGTTATTAGAATTAACATTCTATGAGAAACTGCACTCGGGCGTATACTTATTATTATTTTTTCAGAAAAGAAGAAAGAAGATGCGTAATCGCGCTTTTTTGCAAGAACTTGTTGAGCAATTTTCCAGGAACACGATATATTTTCTCTGTTTCGTATCGTTGGCTTCATTGGTTCTTTAGATATCGCTATGATTCTGCTAGCGTAATAGTACTACCCCAGCAGAACCGCATTTTTCCAAGAACTTTCATTCGTTTTCCCCCATTAACAATAATTACCCTTATTAAATAATCCCTTCGAATTGAATTAACAGCCACACAACCATCCTGGCCTCTAGAGCACTTTCAAGTCTAGTCCACCAGCATCCAGCTTTCCCAGCAGTCAGGCATCCAACTATTTATCCCTCTTTGTTGATCTATTTTTTTGATGATACTTTCCCTCGAGAGATACACCTGTGAACTCGATACAAATTAAAATACACATTCACACCGCACCCGCATTATTACATTGCCAATTCATAAACGATTAAACTGAGACCGACACGCGACGCTTTTGAAAACAGAGTGAAACTTCATTAAAACCCACTTGGCCTCTCGAAAGAGCTTCGTAAGCAAAACCAAGAATTAAATTTGCACTTTTTAGCCACTGGACATTCGTCCTTTTGCCTCCTGCATAAACTCGAAATGTATCCCTCACAAATTCAATTGTTTTTCATCTAACAGCTAGAGGTCCAATAATACCTATGTATTTTGAGCACCAAGGACGCTCCAAAAACGCATGTATTTGTTTAACGTCCGTCGGTTCGCGTCAGTTCGAATTTCGGGACACAATTTTTCGGACTCGTAGAAAGAGTCACAAAAGCGATATTGCTGCCTAACGACGATACTCCACACGCGAATAACGACTCTCGTTGACGACAAAAGATAACGACAGCAACGACTACTACGCGACGCACGATAGCCGGCTACTCCGAATTGTATGAATCCTTCAATTAACCCTGGCTAATGGGTTTGTTTTGAGTTTGCGAGAACGCAATTAAATCCAAATAACCCTCAAGCACGCTTTTAATGAAAACAGTGTTGGTGAACGTGGCGCCAGTCTTGCCTCGAATCCGCGCGATATCTAAAGGACTCTATTTAAATCTCCCGATATCAGTTGAATCTCAAGAACAACACAACCACTCTATTTTTATCTCTAAACACACACAATTTGCACAAGAAGAAGATGTACATTCACCTTCATGAATAATGTAGAAGCAGGGATTTTTGTTTGTTTTTTTTTCTCACTCTCCTTTCACCCTGAAAAGGACATTCGTAGCCGATGGAAATGGGTTTTCTTTCCGGAGAATGTTCAGGCCGAATTCGTGTTCGAGATGAATGTATCAACTGAAACTCTTCATAAAGATGCTGTTGACTTTTATAGACAACCAAAACTCGTTCGTTCATAAGCTTTCGTCGGATAAAAGCCTTGATGGCGCCAATTGAGTCTGCGCGGATAAGGCCCACTTGTTTACTATCGTCTGACTCTCAATCATATGGCAGTCGGTGGTTTTTGGTTTGTTTGCTTTTCTTTTAATAATTGGATTAACAACGTTGGTGGTTTATCCTGCATTCCTCTTTATACCTAGGTAGTTTTGCTTTTGCATAAATGTCCCACTTGCTGTGCCACGAGGAGGATAGATTTTTTATGACTGGTTCAGACTTGGTTTGCAATACTTCTACTAGATGAAGTACCTGTTACCTTGGTTGCGCTTTGTACCATCTCGGCCCCACATCATCGGCAGAACACTCTGAAAAGGCAAAGAAGTCATCGTATACAAGAGACACAAGAGACACAGACAAAAAACCCCATACTCACTGACAGGTGGTTTTTTCGGTTTTTCTTGTTTTTTTTTCTGTTGATGTAGGAACGATGAAATATTGGCGTTTATGTGATGTTTTCATTCGTTCTTGTGATGTGACTTTTTCGTATTTTATTGGGGAATGTGTTGAGAATTTTTATTCTATCTTGACAACAATGTCAATATGTGTGTCGAATGTTAAGGTGCCGATGATGCTGCCGCAAATAAAGCCAAACAAAATGAACACGTGTCAAGTCCCAAGTGGCATGCTTTGAGGTGTCGCAGTTAGTGTAGAGTGGGTGAGTTAAAAAATTTTGTGATTTCCTGTCGTTGGAGATTTGCTTGGCAATTTGAATTTGCTATCAGTCAAAACATTAAGAGGGATGAAATTGCAAATATCAAGAGGTCTAGAAGCATCCTTTATAACACTGAAGACCAAGGACACAGTTGCAAAGTCCTGCAGTTCAAAATTCTATTAAGTTACTCTAATGAAATTTTACTAACAAAATCCTTCTTTGTATTCATGTCGGGCTCATCATTTTGATTGCCATTCCATCAATCAGCTTTGCCCACAAGGAAATGGGTACCTTACCTATATTTACGATAAATTGCATTTCATTCCCATAACCGAAAGGATTAAGGCTTTAATAGAAGTTATTACTGTAATCCACATTCCACACACACACCATACGCACTTTTCAGATACCTTTACACTACCAAGATGCGATGTCGTGTCCTAACTTGGGTGTTTAAGTTTATGTTGGGAGCAATTTAATTTGATGACTTTGCCTCAAGAGGTCATTATTATGATGGCTTAATCTATTTCATATCCATATAGAGGATTTAACTAAACTAAACGCAAACGAGATAAATTGCTTTCGAACAAAAGAGTGAGTTCGTATATCTAAAATCTATGGAAAAAAAAGGAGAGCAACTGGACTTAAAGCTGCTTACATAACAAACAATAAAAATGACAGAGGATAAAACTGTCACTTGTTCTTTTCATTATATGCACTTTTTAATTCCACTTTTTAATTCCAAGTTTTGTTGTTGTCCTTATTCAATGTTTTAGAGACCAATCGCTTAGTTTTGCCATACATCAGGGATTATAATATTTCATCACGGTTTGCTTTTTTTCAGTTGAAAAAATATGCATTGTTTAAGAGATTTTAATTATATTTGTGGTGTGGAATTAGATTAACATGTCGTTTTTTGGATGAATATTTTGAATTAATTCCAAAAGCCCAATTAGTGATGTTTTCTCCTGAGTCGGTGGGTTAGTAAATTCTATTCATGTTAGAATGCATTTTTTTTTTGTTTTTTTTTTTTTTTTAAAGAAACTAATAAACTGGTCTTCACTTCTTATGCAAGTGTCCTGCCCCTAGCCAAAACGAGAGCCAAAACATTGGGAAATTCCTTCTTCAACGACCTCAATGAGCTCTCAGATCTGGAGGTCAAAGATTTGATCTCCTTTCTAAACGCAACAAAGTGGATTTGAGGCGCACTCAAAACTCAGTATTATATATAATCCCTCTTTTAACTTTACAGGTCAAGCGAGTATTTTATGGTATCAAAACGGCGCAACTCAGCGCTAATTGGGTCACCGAGCTAGATTGCTCGTGGCCACCATTTCAACTACTAACTAGAATGCATTTTTGTTCACCTGGGCTCTTTTTGTCATTCTCAATTTCTAAAGCTAATATCAGAGCAAACAGGGAAAGGTATGATGTTCCTTTCTAAGTCACTTTGCCTTTACCTTCTGTTGCAAATATCTAAAATGCCATATTCTCTCATATTAAAAAAGGGATAACATGTCATCGGCATATGTTCGCGATTGAATGCATTTTTCTATTAGAGAAACGAGATGCGTTTTAAATCTCGGAAGGACAGTATATTCCTTTCTTATTCGTTTTCCTGTATCCTTTGGCTGACATAAAGTGTGCTGCTATATTGAGCCTGTTTGAATGATGGAGCATATGGGAGGACGACAACACGATAGGGGAAAGGATGCTCAGACTTTTCATAAAAAGGAGCAGTTCCATCACAAACAAAGCAGTGAAAATAGTTTTAAGAAATTCTCAAATTAATGTTAGTTTTAGCTTTTTGAAGCATGCGGTTATGACTTCACTTTCAAGTTGCCAAAGCCAAAACAAATTTGGGTGCAATAATGTGACTTTTCAGACTTTATTTAGCCTATTGGAATACCAGCTGATCTGACAGGCTTCGTAATGCCTCAATCGATATAAAAACTGCCTTCACTTTTGAAGCCCGCTACCGTATTACCCGCTGCTCTCTACCCGCTACTCACTAGCTTCTACCCACTATCCCGTTATACCCTGTTACCCGCTATCCCACTTCCCGCTAGCCAATTGTGAGGATCTAAAAAAAAATAAAATAAAAAAACAAAACAAAACTCACACATACAGTACATAATATTACTTACCACATAATACTATCCATAGAACACATTCCCATACTTACCACATCAACATTATTCATACATCATACTTTACACACATACACTATACTTACACACTGAGAAAAAAAGAAATTAGCTTTGAAAAATTTTGATTTTGAAAAATAAAAAAAATATAAAAATAGAGTCATTCATTCAATAAGATCAGAAACGATCAGTTCTGTATATTTGTTTTAATCGAAGGATGTAATCGAGTCGGCACAAATTTTTTTTTTTAAAATACGTAATTGTCTTGATAAAAAAAGGAAAAAAAGAGACTATCAATAAAGACACATGATATAAATAAATGTGAAGAAGAAAAAAATGCAAATTTACAAAATAAAAAGAAGTAACAAAATAAATAAATGAAAAATTAGTGAAAAGGAATTGCCTATCGTGAATTGAACCCAAAATAATAAAATCAATCAAAAAAAAGTTATCTTACAATATAGGGTCTCAGGATTTTTTTTTTGAACCACGAACATTTTCTATTGGCATGAAAAGGTAACAACATCCAGCGCTGCGGCTACAAGAACCCCCCCTCCGTCGAGCAAAGCCTAAGGCACACGCAAGCATGCCGCGTAGCCGTAGTCTGGATACCCTTTCCATCCTGCTGCCTGGACCGGCCTTAGGGTCCTGTAGAGCTAAGGTCGTAAAGGTGGTATAGGTTGGAGAGGGGGAACAACTGGTTCCGTTACACAATACTTTTACACTCTAACCGCTACACCGGCAATCGCTAATCACTACCAGATTCCCTCTTACCGCTACCCTGCTACCCCACTAACTACCCTCTACCCGCTACTCCGTTATACCCAGCTACCCTGTTACCTGCTACCCCACTACCTGATATCTAATACTTCTACACGCTACATCAGAAATCGTTACACACTACCCGCTAACCGCTACTCGTCATCCCACTACCCACTGTCCGCTTCCCTCTACCCACCACCCTGCTTTCCCACAACCCGTTACCCTAACCATATCTCATGAACGTCTTAGTGCTTAAACACACCGACGCCAATACCCGAACATTGCCTCAAAATTTGGTGCCAAACACTCCACTGGTACAAAAATAGTGAGTCCTCCACATATTTGCATCAGATGTGTATGTTTATAAGAAGCAACGTTTGCTAGTAAGCTAGTAAGGCCGTTCCAACTCAGAAACCTTCGCAGCTTATAAACAACAACATTGTTTAAGATCATCACATGATCAAATGCATAGTTAACGAATCTATAGGGAAAATAGGGTGTCTCCATTTTTGGCCGATTTTGAACAAACTTCTTAAAAACTATCTAAACTACTACCCGAACATTCTTTTGGTACCAAACGATCCAACTGTTACGAGTTTTGCGCTTAGTTTTGCTTCTGCGGGGAATTTCATTTTGTGTCAGAAGCCAAAAAAAAGAAAACTAAAAGAGTAAAAGTCCATGCAAGTGTTATCCTAAAATTCTACGAAAAATATATGTAGTTACTTTTAAAATCTTATCCCCTACTCTCCTTAACGTGTTTTTAATCCCATTTCAATCGAAAGAAGAAGGAAGGTACACAAAATTCACTGAGAATATTATTATTTGTACATTCCCCATGAGTGATGATGTGGAAGATATGAAAAGTCAAAATATTCTCCTTCTAGCCAAATAGCATCAGCCAAAGAGAAACAGGAAGACCAATATATCTTCTTCCTCTTTATCAATTCGAATAAAAAAGGAAGCAAATGGGAAGGAGTCCTTTAGCAGCAAGGGTATAACTCATAATTTCACGTTTGCCTTTTGAGGAATTCCTTCCTCACTGCTTTTTGTTTGTTGATGGCAGTCAGCCATCTTTGCTTTTTTTTTGCCTCTCTGTCGAAAGGACATTTTAACTCTTGTCACTGATCCAAAAGAGAGAGGGAGATATTCCTTTGAATACAGTCCAAAGGATTTAAGCTTAAAAACTGTTAGAAGTCAAGAAAAGGCGACACTTGCATTAGTGAGGAAATTATACGTTTTTTGTTCTTCAAGACAAAGAATCAAAGGATTTAGTTTTGCTTTATTTAAATATCCTTGATGAGTTCGTTCGGGATGTTTTTATTTTCAAATTTATTTATATTTAAGGTTTTTCTTTTTCAATTGAAAGTCAAGGCCATCTGTTTTTAAAAATGAGGGACATAAATAATAATTAAAAACCTATTATCCTTTTTTTCCTTGCGAGAATTCCACCTACGAGCATGATGAGCAATTTCAAATAAATGATGGATTTTTATGTTCTTTTTTCTTCTCTGCTTCTGGAACTTGCAATTCAAATTACCAACGTTGCAGCTTCTTTCTTCCTCACCTTCTTGCCAAACCAATCGTTATCCAATGTCCTTGTTCACCCCGTGTGTGTTGTGTTGAGTTGGCGAACAAAAAGAAATAAATGGATAATGCATTGGAAATTGCAAATAAAATGCTTCACCAATCGAAGAAATATTGTCAGGAAAAACGCGTTGAGCGTTTAAATGAGATCTGAAAAGGGAAACCTGAATACAACGCTAGGACTTCTCCTCTTTGCAAAACAAAAGCAGTAGGAAAGGACGAAACCCACAATTTATTTAATCCAATTCAAGGAATTCTTATAAATTCTTTAACTATCATTATCATCGTCATCGACATGATCTAAAGGAGAAAACTTAAGCATACTTTTCTAACTGAAGGCCGACAATAAAACATAAAAGATAGAAATAAAAATATTCCTCTTTTAAGCTTGTTTTATTTCGAATGCACAGGATATGAGAGGCGGCAGACGATGAATCAATAAACCGAAGGAATTGCTATAGTCCTAGATGATGCAGCAACGTAAATTAAAATTCCTTTTTACCGCTCACGATGCGAACTCAACAGCAACGGGGGTATCGACTGGGATTAGGAGTAATGCAGACGACAGGTCGGATATAATAATTGAAGGGTAAGAAATCAATCGAAGTTCGCAAGGATACTGGTGCTTCTTCTATGCTGGTTGTTCGGAATGGTATCGTCAGGAGATAGCAAAAGGTATTATTATGGATTGACGAATGCATTTGGAGACATTATTCTCTTTTTTTTTCCCTTCTGTTAAACAATGTGCAAAGAAATGCGAAGACAATTTCGATAAAGACCGACTCAAAATAAGTTTTTGTGCTCAGAAGAATGAAATGACAAGGTGAATTTTCATGATAACATTATTGTGTTGGAATTATTCATGCATGTTTGCGAATTAGAAAGGAAGCATTGAATTGAAATTTCTGTTGTGGAAAAGCTTTTGTGAAGGAAATTATTGAGAAATTATCTTAACCTGCTGGCTTGTCGGGGAAAATTGTGAGCAATATCAATTTGAAAGTGCGGGAAAATCTTCCGAAAGTCTTTTGACCCATTTCGATTAATAGATTTCGAGCAGACATTTCTTTTCCTGTATCATTCGATGAGTTTTGGAAGAATTGACTCACTCTTCTTGTTTATTTTCTTCGTTTGCAATTTGGCATCACATTCCACCACCAAAGGTGTCCCGCTTGCTGTGGAATGAACCACAAGATCGCGGACTGTTTTTGATGGTTGGCTATCCTCTTCGAACGGGATGTACGTTGAAGCCAAGATGAAGTTTCACTCCTTGGATTCAACGGTGATTTCCATGTTGTCCTTGTCACTATACCTAGATAAAAGGAAAGCATTAATTGACTTTTGCGCTAGATTACAACTTCTTATTGCACCTTTGTTTGACGTGGAATGGTAAAGGTTGTAATATTTTGACATTAAGCCACGAACTTGGTTTTTGCCTAACCATGGTTCCTGGATCAAGACCACATCCACGTTCTCCTAGGAATTAGGTAGTACGTTGCTGCTTTAGCGTGATGCAAGTTGATTTGCACCACTTGCAGCTTTTGATTTGCAGTCCCCTTTGCAGCCTTTGCCTCTTTACCTTTTCGGTACCGAGGCACCCGTTTCTTTTCTCTCAGATTAGATGTGGTAAGATTGCTTATCTACCACAAAAAAGAGGTCTTTTCTTCGCCACTATAACTTTTTCTTGAGTGTAGGAGGTGTCAATCCAGAATGAGGAGCTCTTTATCCTACTTTGCTATTAATATAATTATGGATGAATCCTAGTGCGCTGCGGAGGGGAAACCCTTATACTAATTCGCTGGCGAAGTGGAACAGCTACAGCGGGTAGAAAATCAAGGGATGATATTCTACCCGCTGGGTAAGGAATTCCCGTGATTCTTAATCACCACAACAAACCACTTTAATTCATCTCCGCCGTCTAGTCCCATCAAAGATATAGTCCTCAGAACTATCGTTCTCTGATGACGTCATCATGGCCTTGAGGATCTCGTTTTCTACGAGTAGCCATATTTTTGCCGAAATCTTCCAATCCGAAACATCACTTGTAGTTTTCCCGTCAAAGCTGCTGGTTTTCCATTTCTTTTCACAATCTTGCTTGACTGCCTCCTCCGATTTTATACACTTTTCGATGTTCCCGCTTTCGTCCTTGAAGAGTTACTTGCCTTCGCTTTCTCTTTCGTAGCATTGGCCGGCTGTTCCTTGCTTGAAGTCGTCTGAGCTATCCCTTTAGCATTCCGAGCAGTCAACTCGACTGCTCACGGTTTATATTTTAAGGGATAAACCTAGATGTGGCAACATCAAATCCGTCACTATCTGACTTTTTGGAGTTCATTTGCTGGTGTGGTCCTTTGGGGGCCGATGCAGCGTGCAGTAGCAGTCTCTGCTAATTGCCGCTCGAAGTTTTTAACTGGGTTCTTTGCTGTTTTTGAAGAGCTTTGTCTCTCGAACTGAGGCGTTGCACTTTGACTCAGTAGCTCTCAAGAATCTGTTAGAGGATGATGTAGTTTCTGCGTTACCTCGAAGTTTTGATGGGCGCAGCAGACTTCAACATTGTCTCTTTTTGACTCGAGTCAATCAGTAGCTCGCCTTCGGTTTGAATACCTAAAGAAGGTCTGTTAGAGTTTCCCGTAGTTCCGATAGTCAGACTATCTAGAACAGGGAGGAGTTTTACTGGGAAAATTACCGCTTTTTGTCTCCTTACTAAATTTTTCTCCCTTTCCTTGTTTACATGTATCACTGGTGACTTAGCTTCTTTCGAAGCTAAGCTTCTCGCCGGTAGCCGTGACTTCTGCCAACACTGGAGTGTAGGTATATCCCCACTCTATTTGTTTCTTGTCCATCATTGTTTTAAGTTAACATCACTGCTGTTGGTTTTCCTAATTGTTGTTCTCCGCAGCTGTATTGCTGGAGGGTCAAATTTAAGCCCACTCGCCAGCGTCAAAGCGAAAACCGTGATAATCGAAATCATTTTAAAAATTTAAACAAATTAACAAATCTGCCAATAACAATTACCTACTTCAAAAAATTTCAATTTCTATTGGTGTTTCCCAATATTCTAATTTAATTAATTTCACTTAAGCTTCATCGAAATTCTTTCAAGTCCTCTCTCCAATCCTACAAACAAAAAAATCACCACAAATCTCCTGTAAAAATTATCGCTAGCGTCACTGAAGTGATAAATCATTTTTTCTGTTATTGATGTTTTTGTAAATTTACCCCTCAGCTACTTATTTTATTCGAGTTAAATCTAATTTAATTCAAATGCGATGATTTCTTGCCTTCATGAGAGACACCCTCCTCTGTGTTATTGCGCCTTCGTCCTGGAAGAGAAAATAATAAATTTTCAATTAAAATATTGTTTTCGATTTTGGCGAAGCCTTAACGCGAAATTCCATTTTGTTGTGTAGGAATAGACTTTTTACTTATCTAAAAATTTGTTCCTTTCGCTTTATTGGATAATTTTTCCAGGAATTCGTTTAGGTTTATTGAATTCTGTTTTTTCTCATCTAGAAAAGGTTGAACATAGACATATATATAGAGAGTTAGATCCGCCTTCTAACAAAAACAAAAAGAGAAAAAAGAGTTAAACTTTTGTTTGTCGAACTTTTACAACTTGAAATCGAAAAAAATTGGAGGATAAGAGAATCTTCGTCTTCCTAATCAATATTGTTATGGAAAACTGAAAAATATCGAGGGTTGAAGGTAAATCCTTGGGATTTTTTGGCATAGGAGAAGCAATAAATATCAATTATGCACACAAAACGAAGCAAATACAATTTCTGACAAATCAATGACGAACCTTTGCCCTAATTATATGAATGTCTATCCGTCTTGGGATTTATGAAAGCCGGCCAACGCAGCTGAAGTAATCGATATCGAAATAAAGACATTTCTCTCTCACCTTGGCACAACAAAAATAAGTCCCCTCTGACATCATCATTATTCTGATTGCCATGTAATCACTCACCTTTATCCCCAAATAAATGCCGGTAGCTTTAGAGATTGTACCTTGAAAGCAACTAAAATAGATTATAAGACATTATCCTGTCTTGTCCTGTGCCCGGTCTGTTTCTCTCTCATCTTCTCCAACTACCGTATCGAACAAAAGGATGTTCCTGAGCACAATATTTCATAAAATGAACATGGAAGTGCATTTGTGCGTGTTTCTTATAATAGTCTTTGTTTCCTGGGTCATCCAATTTGATAGTTTTATGCCTTAAGGGGTTAAGTAGAGATTCACTCAATTAAAAGTTGGGTCAAATGAATTTATCAGCTATTTAAGCTTGGATCAATAGGAAGAGTAATTTTAAAGAAATCCTTAAAGCTACTTGTCTTGTAGAAATGCTTCTACAGTTGCAGACGCACCTTAAAACTGATGAAATATTTCAGCATAATTTATTCCTCGCCACTTCCTAAAGAAAATCCAAGCAATAAGGAAACGGAACTCAAATCCACTTAAATTATTGCGGATTTGCCAACCAGGGACAACAAAAACAGCATTGTAGATATATATTCATTTTATTCACTGACAGAAGTATTCTGTTTTGCGCGGGCTATCATTATTTCTTCATTTTGCTCATTTATTTAAGGATTAAAGCTTTCGTCATAGAGAACACACAGTCTTTTTAGAATAGGTACACAATTACATTCATAAAAATACACACAAATACATATTCTCGCGTTTGATTTGTGTTATATCAAGATACGAACAAAAAAATATGACGAAAAGTGAATAAAATTTATTAGAAGACTTCTGAAATACTTTGGAGCTTAAGGAGCACGTCTTTTGTGATGGAAGTATTTAGTCAATTAATATGCTACACACGACATTCCTCCTTACATAAATACAAAGAACTATGTCGACATTACAGTGGTGTGGGTTCGGAGAAATAAATATCCGAAATACACATCTATCGTCTGAGATGTATGCCATTTGCAATAATCTAATGTTTCATGTTTCATAAAACGATACCCGGGGGACTTAATTAATCAAATCAAACTTTTTTCGCCAGTAATGGGGGTATGTAGGGGATTTGTGTGTAGGTACCCTTAAGTGAGAGGCTAATTTAAAGGACTCTATCTCTATTGAATTTAATATGGTTGTTGTTAATTGAGTTTGAAACACGAATTCGGATAGCAGGTGTTGCTAAGGAATTTTCTAATTAACTAATAATTAAGTTAAGGACTTTTAAAGTGTTGGAGGGATTTCAATTACACATTTCCATCCTTTTTTTTTCTCCTTTGAAATGGTTTAAAGTCCTCACGTTTCCGGTGTCACAAATTCAGCTGTCTCTGGTGTCATCCCACAAAACATGACAATTATTAAATTTTGCTAAATTGACACAAACAATCCCATCTACACGTTGATTTTCACTCCACGCGATTTTATAAAACTGTTTATAAAAAGGAAAAACTGCACAACCAGCTAAATCAGCAAAAAAATGCCAAACCGAAACCAGCAACACCAGTAAATCCTCCAACCAAGTCAAGTTGAACTGAACTTTCTGCGATATTCCATTAAACACCGCAAAACAAAAACAGCTTGTTGCTGTACCTACAGTGGCTGTGGCAGGAACAAAAAAGGAAAACCACCCACATTTTCCGATTTCCCTGGTAGACCGTCCGTCACTCTTCGTATTGTCTGGAAGTCTGGATACGCCTGACTCATAGATGGTGGTGATTGTTTTGCTGTGTTCACGGTAATTTCCGCTCCTTTCGATTCTTAGGTACAATTTCTTGCCTTCTTGCAGCGATCAACAATACGCGACCAATACCACTTTTAAAAATAAAAATACGACGAACGTCAGGGCAAGACGATATAGTTCGCGATTTGGAATCTATAGTATTACGCAGTGGCGTAGCTTAGGAAATTTACGATGTGTTCTTCTAGTAGGTGCATTGTTTTTGATGTGGGGTAATGGGAAAATTAGTTCTTGACTACAGAGAAAGTTAAGGGAATTTTTGACAAAAAGTTACAAATCTAGACGTAAACCTTTTTGCACTACAATAATCCCCACGTGCCAGTGTGGCTTTAGGCCATGCAGAACAACGATAAACCAAATATTCACACTAAAACAAGGTGCGGGAAAATAACTCCACGGGAACTAACTCCACTGAGGGATTTACTTCCCACCAAGTGAGAACTTACTCCACTTTTGTAAAGTGTAGTTAGTTCCCATGTACGGTGAGAACTTAGTTCACTTTCTATTGGGAACTAGGTTCACACATTTATACATTGCGCAGGGAAACTGGTCCGGAAGTCAGAAGTCCCGAAAATGGGTTTCGGGGCTAATAACCCACTATGGTGGGTCATTCGTGTATGCAACAACAACAACAACCCCAAAATGTCCTATAAATAAATAAGATCATTTTTATTTACTACCTATTTGTCGACAAAATGGATAGAGCAATTCATTTTCAAAGCTGTTGCCGTTTCCTTTAATTTGGAAAAGCATGCTAGTGTCTGGATAGCAGGTGCTGCACTGCAATGATTCATTTTGAGCATCTTTTTTCACCTTGGTGGATGATGACTATCTGTAACACTCAAAATCAATTTGGTTTGATTGGGAGTGAAGCGAGCGGAAAAAATTTTGCCCAAAAGAGAATCAATTTGGGGTGTGAAAATAAAAAAATTCGCGCGAATTTTTTTATTTTCACACCCCAAATTGATTCTCTTTTGGGCAAAATTTTTTCCGCACGCTTCGCTCGCTTGCAATTTTTGGTTCAAGCTCCAAATCCTTAATAATACAATTTTTCTAATCATTTGAGAGGGATTGTAGAGTTAATAGAGTCAATAAAAAAATGTCTTTCTGATGGAACTTTTAATGTTATTGAAATAGCTCAGTTATTTAAGGGGACAAAAAGATGCAACAAGATGAAACTGGGTGCAAGTACAGTGTGCTTGTAGAATGCCCTACTCTCACCGAACACCAAACTTCAGAAGAACGTTTACATTGGAAAAAGTTTTCTTTATGTCACATAAACTTACAGCAGTATATTTCAATTGTTATATAACGTTTTAGAAAATGTTTAAAATTAATAGCAAAGGTCAGAAACCCCGAATTTGATTTCTGGACTAATGAACCACCATATAGGTAGGGGTTCAGATTCTAAAAAATGGGTTTCCGAATGACTAAGTTTCTCAATATTTTTGTGCATGCGATTTTTTAAAAATTATTTTCAGTCTTCAAAACTGAATTTCGGAAAGACTTCGTTTCTAAAAGGCATTTATTTTAATTTCACAAACAAAATTGCTCAGTATACTTCAATTCTTATTTTAATTTTTTCTCAATTAAAGTGGAAAATTATTTCAAATTCGAAGGGAACTAGATCCACTAATTATTTGAGGAATTTAATTCCCACTGTACATGGGAACTAACTACACTTTACAAAAATGGAGTAAGTTCTCACTTGGTGGGAAGTAAATCCCTCAGTGGAGTTAGTTCCCGTGGAGTTATTTCCCCGCACCACTAAAACAAATCCTGGAAAAGATTAACAAATTTCAAGTGGGTTCCACCATCTTTTCATCGACTTCAAAGCTGCTTATGATAGCATCCACCGCCAAGAGCATATGATGGTGATGGCGATGTCTGAATTTGGGATCCCGAACAAACTAATCGAGCAGCGCGCCGCATAAGCAAATTTGATTAGTCGGAAGCCGTTATCTGTTGTAACTTCGTGAAGGCTGTGCTTTCCAACTAATCCGCCAAAGATGTCTTCCTTCCCGATTTTTGCATTTAAGTCTCGGAGTACGATTTTGACGTAGTACTCTGAACAGGCTCCGTAGGCTCTATCCAAGAGGTCGTAAAAATCCTCCTTGCTAGACTCCTCAGCATCATCGGTAGGGGCGTGTGCACATATTATACTGATGTTTTGTAGTGTGGCCTTAGTGCGGATTACAGCCAGGCGATCACTAATTGGCTTGAAATCCATCACTTTAGCCGAATTCCCACGACGACGCGACGAATCCGCATCCTAATACAATTTTTCCTTTTTCAAGTTTTTGAGTTGCACCTGGAGTATAAAGTGTTCTTACATTCCAGGAACAAACTCTCAATGCGGTACGTTGTCGTTCCGGGTGAAGTTACCATAAGAGGGGTCATTATGCGAGGCTCTCTCTCATAACTTAATAACCTCCAAATTTGTAGGGCCGTTGTTTAATTGCTTCTGTTTCTCCGTTTTGCACTCGCGCTTACAAGTTTCGCAAGTTATATCTTCTGATATAACCAGTACACGGTGGTTACCACTTGGAGGTAAAGTAAGCACTCTTTAACCACAACTTCAAGTTTCGCGCCTGGCCATACCTTACCAAGCATGCCCACAGATGACGAGTTTGACATGACCCTGATGCAAGCCCTCATCATCAATAGCAGGTGCTGAACCTGAGTCACGCTGCATGATGTATAAAAATCTTGCATTGAGACCCAGTTTTACCATCTTATCTTATCCTTGCCAGCCCCCAATGTCTCATCAGAGACCTTCAGAGTCCTGTTAGCAAAACAACTTTCCCTGTACGATTTTTCGGCCACTACGCCACTGTCTTAACTTAGACGACATCTCTTCTTTCGTTTGTTTTCCTTTTTTCAGGTGCTAGCTATTGTGGCTTTCTTTCTTGTGCGATATGAAGTATGGCTGGCTGGCTAAATTGCGGAAAGCTGCTGCTGCTGCAGGACGATAACAGACTGGGAAAGGAACTCAATTCTGACTTCGAGTGGTGTTCCTAAATTCTGTTATTGTTCTTCTCGTTTCTTAAGGTTTTCGTTCATTTTTTTAAAAATAATTTTCTTCGATTTGACTTCTGAGCTCAGTGGAATGAGAGTCAATGAAAAGTCGAGCTGGTTTTCTATTTAACGGTCTGCGAAATACTCAGAAGCAACACAACCACCTTGCAAAAGCTTAGGCACAATGCTATGCTTATTGTTCTCTCGGTTGAGGTAAAAGCTGGTGGCTTCGCATAGTAAAATGGTGTCACATAAAATCATATTAAATTTTGAAATTATTTTAAGGGCCATAGAACGGTGATGACGACATCAACGACGCACGATGGTGGGTGTATCGACCGTGAAGCATAAAAGACCATTCGTTTTTATGGCGGAAAAATTGTTTTCAATTTAAGTTTGGAAGAGATTTCATGAGATCCAGGAATCAAGAACCCTTTTTAACGTTGAGGTGGGATGGTAGTGGAATAAGGATTGAACGGACCGTTAGCTAAATGTGCAAAAAATAGGTTCAATTTCCAGGAAATCAAATTTGCTCAGAAGTTATGACAAGAGTTTTGGAATACCTTACGACAGAGTTTCACGAACGAGAATGGAATACGATGTCTGGATCTGGATATTTGACTTTTTCAACAGGGCATTTTTCCTTAAAAAAAATTTGAATTTTTAATTCAAATCCTAGGAAATTCAATTTTCCTTTTATTTTCTGATTAACTTTTTCAACAACATTTTATGAATTGCGTGATGGTCTGGGGCCATTCAAACCTTTTTCCGATTACTCATGAAGAACACCTTGCTTGAACTTTTAACAGCTCACATAACACAAAATATGTTATCTATTCACTTAATCATAACTGCACTTCAAGTTAAGTAGCATTTATGGTCCAAACGTTATGAAAATGTTCTCTTCTTTTCCTTTAATGCTGAAAGGATGTCAGTTGTTCCTCTTCAGGAAGCTGAACTTATCTTCAGGTATTAGATTTTATCGAAAAACTAAAATCCTTATACCTACCTCATGGCATAATTGCTTTTGTAACACTTTCTTGCCAAGGGTTCGAACTAACTTACTCACTTACTACAGTCCGTTGTGGATTTGGGCCTCAACCAACAGTCTCCGCCAGCCAGTTTGGTCCCTCACTAGCTGTCTGCAGTTTTGCACTCCATGTTGCTTGAGGTCTTCTTCCGCTTGGAGTCTCTGGACCTTGACCCTTCTCGCTAGATCTCTATCGTTGTACAACCCGTAAAGTTTCTGTAGAATCTTCTTCTCCATTCCGCATCAATATCTATAGTATTACGCAGTGGCGTAGCTTAGGAAATTTACGATGTGTTCTTCTAGTAGGTGCATTGTTGTTGATGTGGGGTAATGGGAAAATTAGTTCTTGACTACAGAGAAAGTTAAGGGAATTTTTGACAAAAAGTTACAAATCTAGACGTAAATCTTTTTGCACTACAATAATCCCAACGTGCCAGTGTGGCTTTAGGCCATGCAGAACAACGATAAACCAAATATTCACACTAAAACAAATCCTGGAAAAGATTAACAAATTTCAAGTGGGTTCCACCATCTTTTCATCGACTTCAAAGCTGCTTATGATAGCATCCACCGCCAAGAGCATATGATGGTGATGGCGATGTCTGAATTTGGGATCCCGAACAAACTAATCGAGCAGCGCGCCGCATAAGCAAATTTGATTAGTCGGAAGCCGTTATCTGTTGTAACTTCGTGAAGGCTGTGCTTTCCAACTAATCCGCCAAAGATGTCTTCCTTCCCGATTTTTGCATTTAAGTCTCGGAGTACGATTTTGACGTAGTACTCTGAACAGGCTCCGTAGGCTCTATCCAAGAGGTCGTAAAAATCCTCCTTGCTAGACTCCTCAGCATCATCGGTAGGGGCGTGTGCACATATTATACTGATGTTTTGTAGTGTGGCCTTAGTGCGGATTACAGCCAGGCGATCACTAATTGGCTTGAAATCCATCACTTTAGCCGAATTCCCACGACGACGCGACAAATCCGCATCCTAATACAATTTTTCCTTTTTCAAGTTTTTGAGTTGCACCTGGAGTATAAAGTGTTCTTACATTCCAGGAACAAACTCTCAATGCGGTACGTTGTCGTTCCGGGTGTGGTTACCATAAGAGGGGGTCATTATGCGAGGCTCTCTCTCATAACTTAATAACCTCCAAATTTGTAGGGCCGTTGTTTAATTGCTTCTGTTTCTCCGTTTTGCACTCGCGCTTACAAGTTTCGCAAGTTATATCTTCTGATATAACCAGTACACGGTGGTTACCACTTGGAGGTAAAGTAAGCACTCTTTAACCACAACTTCAAGTTTCGCGCCTGGCCATACCTTACCAAGCATGCCCACAGATGACGAGTTTGACATGACCCTGATGCAAGCCCTCATCATCAATAGCAGGTGCTGAACCTGAGTCACGCTGCATGATGTATAAAAATCTTGCATTGAGACCCAGTTTTACCATCTTATCTTATCCTTGCCAGCCCCCAATGTCTCATCAGAGACCTTCAGAGTCCTGTTAGCAAAACAACTTTCCCTGTACGATTTTTCGGCCACTACGCCACTGTCTTAACTTAGACGACATCTCTTCTCCTCAACCAACAGTCTCCGCCAGCCAGTTTGGTCCCTCACTAGCTGTCTGCAGTTTTGCACTCCATGTTGCTTGAGGTCTTCTTCCGCTTGGAGTCTCTGGACCTTGACCCTTCTCGCTAGATCTCTATCGTTGTACAACCCGTAAAGTTTCTGTAGAATCTTCTTCTCCATTCCGCATCAATACACACGGGGTCGAAAGAGACCCGAAGAATTTTCCTCTCGAAACAGCCTAAGGAACATTCATACGATTTTGTCAAGGTCCACGCTTCTATGATCGAGAGAGTGCTAAATTGCTTTCTTAGCCCAAAAAACAGCGATTAGCAAGAGTTATTCTTCGTCTGATCTCAGCGCTGTTTGTTTTGCCCGTGTTTATAGCGGTGCCTAGGTAGACACACTATATGCGTCTATTGTGACGTTTTGTCCAAGCCGTCCTCAAAGACAGCATAAACATCGTTTTACCTTCATTTACCGCTTAACCCATTTAACCCGCTCCTGTTTCAATTCTCACAATGGCGTCATTGACATCACGCTGGCTGTGTTCTTCCTATTACGTCAATATCATCAGCGTACACGAGAATTTGAACAGACTTTTGGAAGGTGGTGTCTCTGATATGATAGTGCATCGCCTTCTCTGAACCTTTTTTGACATCGAAAGATTCCGTAAGCTCGTTGCCAACCGTGGTGGAGCAGCGACGGTTCTCCATAGTTGTTTTGTACAAGCGAACGAGCTTGTCAGGGATGCCAAAACTAGACATAGCTTTGTACAGTTCGTCCCTGTAGATGCTGTCATACGCAGCTTTATAATCGATTCGGAGTTTATAGGTTTTCCAGGATCTGCGGTAAAGTGAAATTTTGGTCGATGGTTGACTTTCCTGGTCTGAAGCCACATTGTCAAGGACCAATCAGATTGTTGACGAAAGGCTTCAGACGTTCACATATGACGGCAATGAGTTAAATAGGCTGATTCCTCTGTAGTTGGCGCAGTTTAGATGATCCTCATATCTCCAGGATCCCATCCATGGGGTTGGACTAGACTAGACGCTGCACCGGATCCTCTCAACATAGCTCAACCTCCTAACACCGTCGAAAGTTTGATCTTAATGGAGACCGACGACTTGACAAATCTTCTTCTGAGCGGACAGGAGTCGGAACTAATGCATTCGTCCTCCTCTGAGCAGGAAGAAGACACAACGGTGGTGGTGAAGGTTAAACAGCCAAATTGTAGCAAAAATATTACAAATAACTCAGATTAACCTCCAACCCTCTATCAAGGCTTCAGCCTCCCTTCTCCACCTGATAGAACACGGGGAAGATATTGTCCTCATTAAAAAGCGTGGATCGTTAGATTAGATGTTTGAAAACTCAAGGCTATAACCTGCTGTCCGTATCAGGTAAAGGAGAACCCTTTTACTACATAATTACAGTGATAGAGATATAACTGCTGTCAGTCTAGAGGTGGCGGAGGGGCTCGGTGACTACTACTATGAAGATTTAGAGCTATGTGATCGCAAAATTTGTTTTCGCAGGAGGGCCTCCCATGGTCGACAGGTCGAAGTGGAGTAGGCTGTTGCTACCAATTACCCCCCAAAGAAGAAGAGTCCCTACCAAGGCAATTCCAACGAACGACGAAGGCAGCGAAATTATTTCTTCTTTTGGAATCAACTGTTGCGTCTTCAGTTCCAGTTAGGTCGATCTACTTGGTGAACACATTTACGGGCTACTTCGACATATTTGAAGCACAGGCCGTAAATGGAGTGGTTTTTCCGGCTCATGCACTTGGAGTCTCATCACGCGCCTGATACTCCAGGTTGGGGGTTGTACGGCGGCGGCCGGGTGACTTCCCGACTACGTAGAAAAACATCTAAATGCGAAGCAACAAAAGATATTTATTACAATTACAAAGAAAGTCCGAACACTATTCCTGAAACCTTTTCAACTTTTCACCCTCTTCAAAACTCATTACAAAATAGGTAACAAAAAATAAATACACCTTGCCATCAATACCCATGTTTAATTTTCGCATTAAAAAGTTCCTCATCGTGTTTTAAAATCCCATTCTTATGAAAATATTTAGTTAATCCCTTTTCGACGAACACAAAAAGCAACAATCATTATTTGAAGTGAAAACCATTAACAAGGCAACAAAATCAAATTTACATACATAGTAGCTTCAGCTTCAACAACTACATCACAGTTACCTTTCCTATTTTAGAGTTTAGAGTGTATTTGCCTTCTCTCTCTTGATGCGATAAACGCTTCAGAAAAAGGATTAAATTTTGAAAGGATGTACTCTGCAATTCCTATATGGAAACTGAAATGGATGTCGGCCAGGAACCTACAAAAGTATTCGGAAGTAATGAGTTTACAAGAATTTAAGAAAAAAACAAAAATAATTATATGACAGAGGATATCCTTCTAAGGGCTTCCAGGTTTTTAATGAGAAATCAGAACTGCAAGGATACACAGATCTCCAGGAAATGTGTATATTTGCATAAGAACATATTGCTAAGTTTAATGTTTTTTTACTTCCTGGTCCTTTACCCTATGTTAATCCTGGGAGAGTAATACTGGCTTAGGGGTCTCGCTATATGAAAAAAATAATCTAATTTTGATGAGTTTTCTTTCGCTGGAAGATCAAACAAAAGGACGAAACAATTTTTCTAAATTTTTTAATTTGTCTTTCTTGTTTATTCACATTTTTTGAGGATAAACGACGACCCACTAATTCGCGTTAATCCAATTTAGTTTAAGTCCTTAAATGAAAAAGAAAAAAATAGAAACGAGAGGACGAATTCGCGTAAACAAACAACAATCGAATACCATTAAAATATTTATTTAAAGGACATTTATTTGTTTATTTTTTATTTTTTGAAAAAAGGGAATGTGACCCGACAAAAAAATTTTAAAAGTATTTACTCACCATTTGTAGTGGGAGCGAGTCCTCTTTTTATAGCAAAAATGTCCTATTTCGTGTTCAGCATCAACACACACTCATACTCATCCTCCCAAAGCAATATCTATTAAAGACTTGACGGAATAATTTACCAAAATAATTCAAACGGAAAACGGTCAGAACAAAACAGCAAAAATGAGACTGAAGTTTACTGGGGTGTGGGCGAGCGATTTTAACTTGGAATTTATTTGTCTATTAAATTGAATTTGGTTTTTATTCTATTTTCGTTTTTTTTTTTTTTTTTTGTCATGTGCGATGTGAGATTCACAGGGCGGTATGTCCTGTTGTTGTTATTCACATGTCATTCAATTGAGAAATGTTACACATTTTTCCACCATACATGCTCACTATTTGCCGATACGAATTTTAGCTGAATATTCTTCTTTTCTTTGCTGTACAAAGGGGAACAAACGGGCAAAACGGACAACAGTCGACGTAACATGTAATTCCGGGTCAATTGTCTATGACGGTGCATTGTGAATTACACACATTTTTTCTGCTTCATTCAAAGTCATGACCTTAAGGGACACAATGGAGAAAAGAGGAAAACGAGAAAAAAAATACCTTCTCGCTGAAAGATTGATATCAGTAGGTGTTGGGACATGCGGCGGGTGTTGTTCAGGAGTGGATTTTAGAATAATTTGTTCATTTGTTTGCTTAGTTGCTGGCTATTTCAGGCTGCTACGGCTGTTAACTGTTTGACTAGCATTCCGAAGTAGAAGCGGTTCCCTTCTTTGCCATATTTTCATGTGTAAAGGGTGGGTTATCGAGTCGTTTGAAAAATGCAGTAAAACGAACAAAATTAAATTTGTTTCCATTTATAATGGCTTCTTATTAAGATCCCATTAGTTATGGAACACAACTTCGATCAAATGGATGGCGCCTCGACTGGATTCGCAGTAGCGCATTCTGTTACTCCAAGACTTTTTTGATGATTTCAGACTGTAGCTCACGGATTGCGTGGTTCATATTAAGTGCATGAATCGTTTCGGTCTTTTACGATTCCCCACAAAAAAAAGTCCAAAGGAGTAAAATCACAGCTCCGAGGTGTCCCAACTGAAATCGCCAAGTCGGATGATAGCACGATTTGGGAATTTGGTGCGTAGATCGATTATGGCATTGTGATGCTTAATTTACTCAGGCTGGGGTATACTCGCCGGAGTCCAGGGTCTGTCTGAGGAAAGCACGAAAACTCAGAAAAAGAAAAACACCAAACTCTCTCCAATTAGATTTCAACTCTTCTTTATTGAAACAATTCAACTTAGACTACAACGTACATATGAATTTATCCTTATATATACTCTTACAATTAGGCTTATGAATAGGCTAGTACCACGGCCTCAAAGGGAGGGGGACTCTCGGAAGGAGAAAAAAGTAACCTATCGCCACAGCCTCGAAGTGAGGGGGATTCTCAGAAGGAGGTAATTGCCACGGCCTCAAAATGAGGGGGATTCTCGGAAGGAGGGAAAATCTATCTATTGCCACGGCCTCGAAGTGAGGGGGATTCTCGGAAGGAGGGAAACTATGACCTATCGCCTCGGCCTCGAAGTGAGGGGGATTATCAGAAGGAGGTAATTGCCACGGCCTCAAAATGAGGGGGATTCTCGGAAGGAGGGAAAATCTAGTCTATCGCCACGGCCCGAAGTGAGGGGGATTCTCGGAAGGAGGGAAACTAAACTCAATATAACCTCGACCAATATTTAATATCAAAAATGGGAACAATGCTAATTGCCCTATGCACCATCAACTGTTGCTATCCAACTATTAGCGGTGGGAGAACAAAATAAAATGTTTCTCGAATTACATAATAATCTTACCTTCTACTTAATAACTATTAGGTAAAAACTAGATGTGAATCGTATAATTACAAAATTACAAGTGCACTAAAAATACATGATAGTCTATGATGCTGTTTATGTTGAGGTGGTTCATAGTCCGGGCAGTAAGGTTGCTGGTAATTTTATAGTCCGGGCAGTACGATTGCTTATTTTATAATAGTCCGGGTGTACGGAGTTGTATTTTTTTAAGGTTGTTTGTTGTGTAGTCCGGGCGGTACGGTTGGTTATTCTTATAATAGTCCGGGCGATACGGTTGATGGTTCTTATAATAGTCCGGGTATACGGGGTTGTATTTGTTTAAGGTTGGTTGGTCGGCGTTTAAAGACGTAAAGTGTGACGCTTCGTTACAGTATGGCGAGCCATCCTGCATGAACCACAGGTCGTCCAAATCTTTGCCTTCAACTTCTGTATAAAAAAAGTCGACTCTCTAACGTCGACCGTGTACCGAAAATCCGCACCAAACCGTATCTCTGTAGATCCAATGTCTTCTCGACAAAGTGCAAGCCCTAGATGTGGCAATTTTGTTTGTTAACGTAGTCGCCGAGATAAAATGCGCCTCGTCAGAAACCAGAAGCTAATTGCTTCGACCTTTTATAGAAACACAGTGTTTTTTTTTTTTTTTTTGCCCAAGACTCTTCTAGGTCTTTGAGCTGAGAAACTGCGGATGCTCTTTTCTTCATTTGCAGGGTCTTTTTCTCATTTCTGCTTTTTGTGCGGTACTCTTCTCTTGCTGGTCTTGTTTTCCGTTGCAGCATCTACAAACGTGCATTTTCCGTCTCTCTTTTCAATATCGATTTCAATAAGCCGATTTCCTTGTCCATGATGCAATATTAAAGGTAAAAAATCTTGAAACAGCCCTTTTGAGCGCTCAAAACGACATAACCTCACTAAATTCGCAAATATCAGTACTTAAAACATCAGTCGCTGATGCATATAAACTATAAAGTGAATTCAAACATTCAGACCGAACTTAACACAATTAAAATGTCTGCTGAGAGAAAGCAAGCGTTTTTGTTTCCCTGTTGTATAAATCCAATCGAAGATACGATCTTGATGGATTACTTAAATATTTTCGGATTTTAAAAGACACGGTCTTTACAGCTTAGAGACTTTATTAAGAGTGAGTAGTAATACAAGATTATAGTTTGACAACCGGAAGGGTTATCTTAAGATTTGACAATTGTTGACAGATTAATCGATAAATCAAAACATAGAAATTATAGGAAATACAGGGTGTAACTTCATGGAATGAATTCATTTGTGCAATTTATAAAAAATGTTAAATCATTGAGATAAATATAAATAAATGAGTTTTAAGAACAATGTTTTTAATGCTCAACACTCTCCCGCCCTTGAAGAGACGAAGGCTCTTCAACCGGAAGTCGTCGAATTCTCGTAACAGCTCGTTTCACCTCTCCATTTGATGTTTTTAGGGTCACGACTCTCACAACGTTGTCCTTTCCAGGATGAACTTGGGCAACTCTACCAAGTCTCCATTTTAGTGGTGGTAGATTATCGTCTTCAATTATTACCAGATCGTTGACAGCAATTGGATACCCTGACTTAGCCCATTTAGCTCGCACTTGTAAGTTTTGTAGGTATTCTCGAGACCATCTAGACCAAAACTGTTGGAAGTACCACTGTAACTGCTGATAACGCGTTAAGGTGTTGACGTTAGAGTTGTGTAGCTGTGGTTCGACTGCCGCATTCAGAGGTGTTCCGATCAGGAAATGCCCTGGAGTGAGAGCTTGCATATCTTTAGGGTTTTCAGATAAAGGTGTGATTGGCCTAGAATTTAAAATAGACTCAATTTGTATTAAAATAGTATTAAATTCAGAATATGTTAATGAGGAGTTTTGTAAGGTTCGTTTCATATGGAACTTGCAACTTTTAACGGCGGCCTCCCACAAACCCCCGAAGTGAGGAGACCTAGGAGGAATAGTTTTCCATTCTATCCCATCTGCTGCACATGATTTGACAATCTCATCGCGATTTTCAGTCTTCTTAAACAATTCATAGAGCTCATGTAGCTGGTTTCGCGCTCCGATGAAATTTGTAGCATTGTCGCTATAGATCACTGAGCACAGTCCCCGTCTGCAAATGAATCTCTTTAAAGCTGCTAGAAAACTGCATGTAGTAAGATCTTCCACTAACTCTAGATGGACTGCTCTGGTAACGAAGCAAACAAACACTGCGACATAAGATTTTACAGGCGATGTACCTCTACGACGAAAATGGATGCTGAATGGGCCGCAAAAATCAACTCCAACGATGTTAAATGGCCTCGACTGTTGTACGCGTTGACGAGGCAAATCACCCATCATTTGAAAATTACGGGACGGGTTTGCGCGTGTGCATCGGACACATTTGTGAACAACCTTTCGAGTCACCGTCTTACCATGTATGGGCCAAAACTTGTCACGAACAATGTTAAGAAGCCCCTGCGGACCAATATGAAAATTCTTCTCATGCAGATGACGAACTAGAATTGTGGTGAATGTATGGTCCTTTGGCAATAAAATAGGATATTTCGCATCGAAGTTCAGATGAGAATTAGAAATTCTTCCTCCTACACGAAGTATTCCATCAGAGTCCAGAAATGGTGAAAGCGAGTTGATGTGACATTTTGAGGACAATTGATAACCATTAGAAAGTGCTTCAATTTCTCTTTGAAAACTAATGAACTGCACGTATCTCACCAAACCCTTCAAAGATTGTGTGAGTTCTTCAACAGTAAGTGGTCCAGACGCCCTTGTACCTTTCTTGAGACCATTATTTCGGAATCTGAACATATACGCCACTATTATGAGCAAAGAAGAGTAATTGTTGTGGTATTTTATGTCCGTGATGAAATCAGGTTCCATGCAAACCTTTAAAATGGTTTTAGTTCTTTTGCGTTCAAGCCGAGGGTCTTCAGCATTCAACATTGCGTTTGAAGAAATCCAGTCGCTTTCTTCCAACTTTAAAAAAGAGGGTCCACTGAACCACAGGTCACTTTGAATTAATGCTGATGGATATGATCCTCTCGATATCACATCCGCAGGATTCAATTCCGAAGAGATGTGCCGCCATTGAGAAACTGAAGAGTGTTGATGAATAATGGAAACGCGATTAGCAACGAAAGTCTGCCAGTTGCATGATTCCTCAGCGATCCAATTCAAAACAATTGATGAGTCCGTCCAAAAGGTTATACGGTGTAAAATGGAACCAAAGATCTCCTTTAATCGTTTCACAAGTTGAACCATCATAACCGCAGCACATAATTCTAGCCGTGGTAGCGTAACCTTGCGTACCGGAGCTACTTTAGATTTGGCACATAGCAAGTTGGTTCTCACTGTACTATCATCATCAACGGAACGTATATAGACACATGTACCATAGGCATCTTCGGAGCTGTCGGAGAAGGTATGGAGGTGATAGTTATCTGGATGACCAAAAAATACCCGTCGACCAATGCGCATATTATTAAGCTCATGTAGATTTTTTCGGAACTTCAACCATGATTGGTAATATTGCTGGGGCAAAGCTTCGTCCCACGCAAGCTTCAGACGCCACAGCTGTTGCATAAAAATCTTGGCAAGCACAATCACAGGGTTTATGAACCCTAACGGATCAAAAAGATGTGCTATATCGGAAAGAACGGTTCTTTTTGTAATGCACTCTGAATTGAGTGGAGTCATCTCATAATGGAAATTATCTTCGACTGGGTTCCAATAGGTACCTAATGTTTTGATAACATCATTACCCCCTATCTTGAAATATTTCTCGCGATCAGTAACTGGAATTTCTCCCAAAATATCAAGAGAATTTGCACACCACTTCTTAAGAACGAAACAACCTTTTCCCAACAACGATATTAATTCAGTCTTCAATGACTTTAATTGATTGAGAGAGTCGCAACCAGTGATCAAATCGTCGACATAAAATTCTGAGCTTATAGCTTTAGCTGCTGCAGGAAATTCTCTCCCTTCGTCGATCGACAGTTGCTTTAATGCACGTGTTGACAAAAATGAAGCACAGGCTGTTCCAAAAGTCACCGTGCACAAACGATAAATGGAAATCTCGTTCTCCTTGTTTCTCCATAAAATATAATGAAATCGTCGATCACACTCATCAAGCTGCACTTGGTGATACATTTTTGTTATGTCTGCTGTCATTACAAATTTGTGTCTCCGAAATCTCAGAGCGATGGAGAATAAATCTGGCTGGATAACGGGCCCTACCATGAGAATATCATTCAGTGATTTCCCAGAACTCGTTTTTGCCGTGGCATCACACACTACTCTAAGTTTTGTGGATGAGCTTGATGGCTTCATGACACAGTGATGAGGCAGAAAATAATATGGAGAGGAGAGGTCTACGTTGTTTACCAATTCCATGTGAGAATTCAATAGCATTTCGTTCATAAAGGCAGAATATTGTTGAAATAGGTCTGGATTTTTGCGGAACCTTCTTTCAAGTGACAGTAGCCTTCTTTTTGCCATATCGTAGGAATTGCCTAATAAGCTCGGGTTCTGTTTGAAGGGAAGCCTCACACTAAATCGACCAGACTCTAAACGCGAGTAATTGCTCAAAAAATGATTTTCACATTCCGTCTCTTCTCTTGATGTAACATCTGTTTGACTGTTGAAGCTTTCAATTTCCCAAAATGCCTTTAACGTGTTGTTAAGTGAATCATCGGATTCGAAGTTGTACGAATTGTCTCGAATAGCAAAACTGCGTTGATTAGAAGAGCTCGGGTTATTTGATTTCGGCAACTGACCTGCTACTATCCAGCCGAATAACGAATTTTGCAATGAAGGTAAGTTTGATCCTAATTTAATTTGTCCTATGCACAATATTGTATAAAATAAGTCTACGCCAAGTAGTAGATCTATACGCTGAGGAATATTGAAATGGGAATCAGATAAATTAATGTTGTTTGGAATGTTCCATTCTTTGATATCAATTTTCTTATCAGGTAGCAGCCCCGTTATTTGAGGAATCACTAGTGCCTCTATTGTAGCTCTAAATCCATTGATACGAGAGCCAGTGTTAAGAACAGCCTTGTGTTTAACCGTTGTTACAGCGTTATTTGCACACGTTAAAGTGGTATGAGAAGGAAGACGTTGCGCACCGAGGAATTGCATAAACCTTTCAGAAATTAAATGTGTCTGGGACCCTGAGTCCAGAAGGACCCGACAAGGTACATTTTGTTGCAATTTGTTCATTATATTTATGACCGCTGTGCCTAGAATACTATTTTCTGTAGAGTTGGAGTACATTGAATGTAATGTTGAGACAGGCATTTCGTCGGAAGCAGTGACGTTTTCAGAAGACGTTGGGTGACTACTTGCACTAAGTGGCGCTTGTGCTACAAAACTGGGTGCATTTTCAATAAGATGCAAAAGTGTTTGGTGTTTCTTTCCACAATGACGACAACCATTAGATGGACAATTAGCGCTACCGTGATCCGAAGACTTCAAGCAATTGTAGCATAGATTAAGATTTTTAACTTTGTGTATACGTTCAGGAATTGAAAGATTTAGAAATTTATGACACCGATAAATAAAGTGGCCGTGAGCTGAGCAGTAAATGCAAACAAATTTTGTGGCAATAAATGTTCTTACGTTGTGTTTTAAATTAGGTTTCTGAACCTTCTGATCATGTTTAGATGAAGAATCTTGAGTAAATAATTGATTTGTGACATTACCTTCAAGATGCTGTGCTCTCCTTTTAAGAAAATCCGAAAGTTCCTTGAAGCTTGGTAAGCGATCTGTTGGCGCGTCATCATTCCACTTGCTAAGAGTTGCAGGATCCAACTTAGATGTCATAATAAAAACAACAACATCGTCCCAGTGCTCGACAGGTCTTTTAAGATTGCTCAATCCAGTTAGATGGTTGCTGATTTTGTCCACCAGGTTCCTTAAATCTGTTGCGGTTGCCTTATGAATTTTGGGATGGTTGAAAATGCGTTGAAGGTGCTCCTGCGCAATTATCTTCTTATTTTCGAAGCGTTCCTTTAATCTTGCTAATGGCACGTCGTAGTTTTCGTCTTCTATTTTAAGTCCCTCAATTGGGGCGATCGCCGTTTCGCTAAGCTTCGAGAGAAGGTAGTGAAACTTAGCCTGCTTCGAAAGTTTGGGATTCTCATGCACCAATGATAGAAAACGATTGTACCACACCGTCCACTTAGTCACGTCACCTGAAAATGAAGGAAGTTCAATTACTGGCAATTTGATGGAATCATGTCTATTCGAAGTTGATTGGGATACATCCATTGTGTCATCGTTGCCCACGTGTTTGAGGTTCAAGAGAACTTTAAGTGTTGCTATGGTCGAATAATAGACTTCTTCATTCTGGGAACGCTCTGGATTTGTGATTTCCTCGTAATCCGCTTCTTCAATTTTCAATTGTACGACTTTAAAGTTGTTAAATGCAGACTCTAGAGCTTCAATTCGGACTTGCAGATCGGGCACAGATGTGGAAGCAGGATTTTCTTTGGCTTGAACAGAAAATAACCTCACTCTTTCAATCTGGTCCATGGCGACAAATCTTCGAGCTTTTAGAGCCTCTAAACCTTTGAGTTTCTTCTGGTGCGCCTTTAAAGCAGCTTCGTCCGTAACCTCGCTTGTTACACCCTTTTTCGAATTGCCTTTGCCGTCTTCAGCCATCGTGTAAGGTGCAACAGTGGTAAGATCAAAGTTGTGATGAATTTGTGATAAATCACGTCGGGGTCACCAAAATATGTTGAGAGAAAGCAAGCGTTTTTGTTTCCCTGTTGTATAAATCCAATCGAAGATACGATCTTGATGGATTACTTAAATATTTTCGGATTTTAAAAGACACGGTCTTTACAGCTTAGAGACTTTATTAAGAGTGAGTAGTAATACAAGATTATAGTTTGACAACCGGAAGGGTTGCATTTTCTATTTGAATTTGTATTATATAAACTTTTATGTGAGCTATTAATTCTTCTATAAATGTATAACAGTTTTAATTTATTTACTTATAAAATTATTAATTTAATTGTCATTTTTCTTTCATTTGAATTTGTATTTATGTGAGCTATTAATTCTTTGTATAACAATTTTAATCTGCATTGTTTAATTTCGAAATTACTGCTTCTAATACACGTACCATGGTTAATGTTCTTTGTGGACAAGGAACTGGCATACGGATATGTCACATTAATGCTCAAAGTCTTCTCTCCAAAATAGATGAATATCGTGACCTATTTGAAAAATCGAAGGTTGATGTTATATGTGTATCGGGGACATGGCTTTCGTCTAAACATAATGACAATTTATGCTCACTTGTAGGGTTTAATGTTTTCAGAAAGGACAGAGTGCTTAGTAGAGGTGGTGGTGTAGCGATTTATGTAAAAAGAAACATCAAATGCGAAATAAAATTCAGCTCCCGGGATGAGAGCGACATAAATTTTATTTTTTTGGAGCTACGTAACGAATTTGAAAAGCTTTTGCTGGGAGTTGTTTACCGTCCAAACATAAATGTTTGTATCTCTTCTTTTGTATCAACCTTAGAAAGTATATCAGTGTCTTACGAGAAGGTTATAATTTGTGGCGATTTTAACTGCAATTTACTAGCCGAAAACAACTTTTTGGATGAGTTTCGCTCTCCTAATTTGTTTCCAGCTTACATAACTACTCCTACTCACTTCTCTGTTCATGCGCCAACCCTACTTGACCTCTTCTTGGTGAGCCATAAACACTGTGTTATTTTATACGACCAGATCTCAGTTCCAGCTTTCTCCAGACATGACCTCATTTTTTTAATTTTTGACTTTCTCGTAGAACATAACCCTTTGAACATTATTAAATATATGTAGAGACTTTCGAAATATAAATTATAATTTACTTGAAGAGGATGTGAGCAATATTGACTGGAGGATTGTCTTTCAAACCCCTTCTGCCCATGACCAGAATCAATATCTCAATAGTCACATTACTGATCTTTACGAAAAGCATGTTCCCATTAAAACTTTAAACTCAAAAACTCGTACTAAGCCGTGGTTCACAACCACCATACGCAGATTGATTTCCGAGCGTGATAGTGCATACAACCGTTGGAAGAAATTTCGTTTGAATGAGTTTCAACAATCTTACAGATCCTTGCGCAACAAAGTTGTGCTAGAAATTCGAAAAGCTAAGTCGCAATTGTATCTCCGTAAATTTCACTGTAATCTTAATAGTAAGACACTATGGAACAATGTGAAAAAAATGGGAATTGGTAAAACTAAAATTTCTTCTACGGCACCAGTGGATATTAACTTGTTAAACCAAAAATTTGTTTCTTGTCAACCATCTGTCAATTGCCTTCTTCCCTGTAGTGAGTTAAGTGAAACGGATAGTCAAAACTCTTTCACCTTTTGTTGTGTCTCAGCTGAAGATATTGTGGAAGCGATATTATCTATCAAATCAAATGCCATTGGTCTTGATGAAATACATCCATCTTTCTTAAAAATACTTCTTCCTACTCTTCTCCCACACATAACTCATTTGTTTAACACTATTTTAACGACTGGCGTCTTCCCAATGCAATGGAAAAGAGCTAAGGTTATCCCTATACCTAAGACTAGTAAATGCGAGGAATTCAGGCCCATATCTATCCTACCTTTTTTGTCGAAGGCTTTCGAAAAAATCATGCAAAAGCAAATTAATCTTTATCTGGAACACCACGACTTACTCACTCCCTTACAATCAGGTTTTCGCAAGAAAAATAACTGCACTACTGCGTTATTGAATGTTTCAGAGAAGATTAGGAAAGGGAAAGGACTCGATGATGACGAAATATCGTTTCTTGTACTGCTTGATTTTTCGAAAGCATTCGACATGGTAAACCATCGATTGCTTTGCAGCAAGCTCTCCCGAGTTTTTAACTTTTCGTCTACAGCTACGATACTCATATACTCTTACTTGTCAAACCGGTCGGTCGCAAGCCGTCGAGCATAACGGTATGTTTTCTGAATCTCTGGCTGTCACAAGTGGTGTCCCTCAAGGATCAATTCTAGGACCTTTGCTTTTCTGCCTCTTCGTTAATGACCTTCCATCTGTTGTCAAGCATTGTTTTTTGCGCATGTATGCTGATGATGTTCAAATGTACGTACATAAGTTGTCCCCTAGGTTTAATTGAACACTTTGTATGTTGCATCAACGAAGATCTCGAAAGCATATCAATCTGGTCTCAAAATCTAGGCTTAGTGCTAAACCCGCTGAAATCAAAATGCTTGGTTATCTCAAGGAACAATGTTGACCTCTCCTATTTTCCATCCGTTGTTCTCAATGGATCTTATGTGGAGTATGTAAGATCTGCTAAAAACCTCGGCGTAATTTTTAATAATAAACTGTCTTGGAGCGATCATGTAACATACATTGTCGGCAAAACGTACGGTGTTCTTCGAACTTTATGGTCAACTCAATACTTTACACCTCTACACATACGCACTTTACTTGCTAAAAGCTTAGTTATTCCGATCTTGACTTACGGTTGCGAAATATTTGCGAATCTTGACTCTGATAGCCTAAGGAAAATACAAGTCGCGTACAACAGTACTATACGATATGTCTACGGTTTACGTCGCTTCGATCACGTATCGCACCTCTCTACTTCGCTTCTTATGCAGTTCGAAAACTACCTTAAATACCGCGCGTTAGTCTTGTTCTCCAATATACTTGTAACTCATCAACCTATCGATCTTTTCAATGAAATTCGTTCCTTTAGCTCTCAAAGAAACGATCTTTTAGTTCTTCAGTCGTTTAAGTACTTAATATCTGAGCGTCAGTTCTTTGTCAACTCAACACGTCTGTGGAATTCATTGCCTCGTGATATAAGACGACTTAATAGCACATCTAAAATTAAAAAACAACTGAAGATTTTCTTTTCACAACCCTAAATTTGTTAATTGTTTTCTTTGACTTGATTTTATTTTCTTTCTGTTTGTTTATTAACTATCACATATAATATCATCATAGCTCTATTATTATTATTATTATTATTATTTTTTTTTTTTTATTAATTGCTTATTGTTTATTATTTTTTTGCCTTATTTATAATAATCTTCACTAAATTATACCTAAGATAGTATTATCTTAAAGTGTAAGAAACCGAAATTTAAATAAATACTAAAATACTAAATTTCCCATGATGAATCCGCATCCGAAAAACCTGATTGTTCATCCAAAATCATGGTCCAATCCAAGCTGCTCTAAAGTCCCAAACAGCGAAGCGATAACGAAACGGATTGGACCTTGTAAGCGAATAATCCTGGATCTTTGTCCAGAATTCTCCTCAGGCTAGTGCGTGAAATGTTGAGCTGTTGATCGATGGCGAGTTGTTGTTCCTGGATTGAGTCTCACACTCTCGGCTACAGCAGCCAGCATTCTCGTCTGTGCCACCGTAAGACAACGGGAACCATGAGCGTTGTCCACTAGCATGCCAGTCTCACGAACTTTTTGCACAAACTTGCGTACTGCAGGCACAGTAGGATAGGTACTTCATTGCGGTTAAAACTTATTTTCAAAGAACGCACTGTTTGGTCTACACATCAGTACTCACTTTGGAAATAATTTTTCAATATTCCCCAACCGTGTTCAAATGTCAAGTTCATTTCGTTCGGTGGTATGATACTGAGTTTCTATCCAGCTTTCGAACGGGAAACACCTGTCAGTGTAAAAAAAAAATTAATTTTAAAAGAAACCACTAATGGCCCACCCTATTTAGTTAGTGGGATAAACATTAGGTAACCAACAGTGATACAAAACTCTAAAATCTTCTGTTGTCGTTAATCCGCTCATGTCCAATTCATCACAACAGGAATTTCGGTTTATTGCGTAGGCAGGTACAAAATGATTTGTTTCATTCGTCTGTTGATTACTGTTTTGTGCATGTTAAATGAATGAAACCAAATGATTACAATGTTCCGTTTATTCCAACAACAACAACAGCAAAAAAAAGTCCTGACGATGTTGATGAAGAGATTCATAGAAATGGTTCATTGACTTTTTCATTTTATTTATTCCTTTTTTTTCCTTTTTTTTCTACTCTAAGTTGACATTCTATACAAAAGGGCCCTTTTTTCCATTTTGATATTTCTGATTTGAATATAATACGGATTGACTCTCAATGAGCATACACAAGTAAAAAAAGGACCTCGGGAGTAATTTTGTGTTTTTTCTATTACCAAATGGTAATGATTTGAAATTTTTGAATTCTCAATTGACGTTGGAATTGATTTTAATGTCGGAACTCTTAAGAAGTATCCAATTTGTTTCCAAAGTTCAAGGACAATACGTTCTTTGCATACGTGACTCCTCATCATAATACTTAATTACTTTGCAATCAGTGTGGATTTTTTTTTTTTTGTCAGCATCTCAAACAGAGAATATTTATTGAGTTCTCTCTGATTGATGTTTTGCAATAATCAGAGGCCCGTCTGTTCTGTTGATAAGATTGATTCTTCTACGAATTGAAACGTGTTGTTTGTATTTGTTTAATTTTGTCTTTATTGAGATCAAATTTACGTAGAAAATATATCAGGTTACACTATCGTATCAAAAAGATGTGTTGAAGTTTTCGTTTTCGATGCATAGCCTAAGGAAAATGAAAAGGACAACAGAAGGACTGTTCTTGTAATAAACTTCCTGGAAGACAAATTGAATATAGGTTAGGCTAGAACAGTGGCGGTGCAAGACCAAAATTTTATGTGGGCAAGACAGATTTTGCGAGGCCCTGTTATGTGGCGACCTGAAGACGGATTTTATAAAATAATAATAAAAAAAAAAAACATTGTCATCTCCACTTTATATAGATACCAGAGATTATATTATATTATATTATAAATATTATATTATCTATTGATACATTTCTTAAAGTGTATATTTATAATATTTTTTTTTTTTTTATTAAAGGAACAGCAATTTCCTGCTTTTAACTTTACTAAATTCTTTAATTATTATTGTTTCGTAATTCAGCCTAGATGCAATGTCTGGCTCATTGTGTTTCTTCAATAATTTTTTATTAATTTTAACTATAAAAGACTCCTTTCAGCAGAGGCTGTACCTACTTACTGGAATTGTTCACAGAGAGAACAGGGTAACTTTGGGTTAGGGAAACGAAATAAAATAAAAAGGCGTAGAATTTGCTCATAAAACTTCATTATTTGGCTTTTCCAAATCGTGACGGTGATTGTGCACATCCTTATCAATTTAAAATTAAGAGTAATTAAAGTAAGAAATAAACCTTAAATTGAAACAATGAATTTCTGTACCTATTTTCTCGAAAACTAAGAAATTTAAATTTTTTATTTTCATTCAAACTAACAATTAAGTGTTAGTAGCTATTTAAAATTTCCAGAATGAAGATGAAAGATTTTAAACTTTTTTTTGAAACTTTTATGTATGAAGCTTAGTATTATAAACACAGAGATGCTCTCTGCAAAAACAATGAAAAACTGAATTATACCACTTATGACACGTTCTAAGGAAAAATGAATTATAAAAACACCGAACAATGTTTCGGTTCATGTTATCTTTTTTCTCTTTTTGAATTGTGAGACAAGAAGTTGTTTATGTAATGCAATTAAAGATGAATATTTTCACGTTTTGTCCAGGTTAAAACAAAAACAGCAACTCTGTTTTCTTTTTTTCATGTTTTTTATATTTTTCAAGAACAAGAATCAAATTAACAATGAAACTTACATGATAACTCCTAAATTCAATGGCGCAAAAGTATGGTCCGCTAATCCGCTAATGAACAATTTTAGTGTGATACTAGCTTAAAATGACGTTTGAGTTAGACTGAAACGTCATTTTAAGCTAGTATCACACTAAAATAGTTCATTAGCAGACTATAAGCTTGCGCTAATATTTGTAAATATTTGAGTGCGTTCCTGCCTTCCAACATACCTTAATATAAGACCTAAGTATGTCATGGGCCTAAAGTTTCGGACCACATCCAAAATCATTACTTCTAATGTTTTCGTGGTGAGTTTCAGAAAAACGTGTTATGACAATTTCAAAATTCAATCTAGTAACCTACTGTAAATTGAAAATGCTGTAGTAAACAAAAGAGAATTATTGTCAGTTTCGGATCTCCAATAAATAACCAACTCGCTTGACTGTCTTGCACCCGCACCGAATGATCTTACTTTATTAATGTTCTTCCCTTTTGACTTGTATCCGTCAGTTAGAGTGCTGCCATATACTACAATCAGAATAGAAAAATCTCACATTATCTCTTTGTTTTTATAACGCGAGATCAAGTAAACGTAAGACAGTTTCCCATCTTATTATTTAGTTAATCTTTGCTAGTGTTATAGGGTGCAGCAAGAAAACTTGCTGATTTGCTTTTGGCACCAAGCGGGGTTAGTGGACGGATGTGGGTGGAGAGTGTCTCATTTTTTAGGGGACTTCCTGAAGTTTCATCTACGCCGCAGTCAGTCGACATCATGCATTGGTCGAAAGAGTAACGCGCATTTGCCTGCGAGGCTTACTTTTCCAACAGTCGTTCCATAATTTCCACTCAACGTGCAACAAAATCGCGTTCACGAAGCTCCTGCGCCAAAGCCAATTTGTAAGATTAGAAAACAAATACACACGAACACCTGGCTCAAGGCCCTAATTTCGTGGTGGATTGAATTCCAATCCACTCTATATTTATATGCATGAATTACATGCATATTATAGTGTATGTTGCCTTGTAGATAATGAAAAAAGGCACAAGATTTCTGCATTTGTCCCTTTGCCGTAGACTTTACCTTCCGTCAATTTCATTTTTCTCAAGTACCAGTTTGCTTTTACCGTTAATAAAAGCCATACTGGTAAATGTGTTTTTATCTATGTAACTGAGCTTAAGGACACCATCACTCAGTTACCGAGAACGCATTTCTCGTTAACCACAGCCACTCTGAAACTCCCACAAGGGGGCCGACCGCAACTGTAGTTGAGATTCAATTAGAATCCGGGCACAACTACCCCAGAGCACCAGTTTTTTCAGAAGACATGGTAGTCTCTTTTGTTATTTTGTACTCTGTGAATGTATGACATTATCATCATACATTCTATCGGATGTGTGAAATTATCACACATCCGTACAAACCAAAAGGATAGTTTTCCAGCTTCGTGACTTAACGGCTCACAGGAACACTGGTGTCCATTGTCATGCAGTCCATTTTACCAGAAAGGAGCCGGTCGGCCAAACTGGAAGACTGCATGACATATTGCCATGCACCACGCACTTTCTTAAGAACACTCATTAGTGCCTTATTCTATCACAATGATATCAAGTACAGTCTCATTAATCACGGTATCAAAAGAAAGTGATTATGATACATGTACAATAAAACGTAGGTTCATTCGCCCTGACCGAAGTCAAGTTGACGCTCTGCACCACTTGGAGGTTGAACCTTCCGCACATGAGCGGCAAGAAATCTGTACTTGGAATTGCAAGCAATCCTTTCCAAACCCTCGCCCACTCTTCGCAGAGCAGTCAATTTGTAAGGATGGAATTGAAGATCCTGGTGAAGAATTCGTCTCACAGTGCGATCAGAAATGCCCAAAGCAACTGCATGTTTGCACGCCAAACGCCGCGCCGTGGAGATCGCAAGACAGAAACTCTCACCCTCTCAATGTTTTCCTCTGTTCTGATTCTCCGGTGTGCTGGATGGGATTTCGTCAAGTTTCCGCTCTCCCTGAATGTTTTCACCCACGAAACAATCGACTGCCGGCCAGGAACGCGACCTGCGGGATGGATGTTGAAGCGAGTACGGATAGCACGTTGAGTGAAAATTAGACTGTTGGAAAAGTAAGCCTCGCAGGCAAATGCCTGTTGCTCTTTCGTCCAATGCATGATGTCGACTGACCGCGGCGTAGATGAAACTTCAGGAAGTCCCCTAAAAAATGAGACACTCTCCACCCACATCCGACCGCTCCCCCCCGCTTGGCGCCAAAAACAAATCAGCAAGTTTTCTTGCCGCACCCTGTACTTTGATTTGATTGTTAGGTTTCCTAGTAAAGAAAGTAAACGAATAAAAGAAGGGATTCCCCGCAATGGTCGGCGTGGCAAGGATTTACTCGCGATAGTTACGTGACGTAAACAAATGTTGATATTTATTTCTTTTTTTATTTTATTCTCACTGAAGCAATGCATACAAAATTTTGAGGCGCGAGGCCCCTTGTACCGCGAGGCCGTGGGCAATGGCCCACGTCGCCCACGCCTTACGCCGCCTCTGGGCTAGAAGCACAGACAAGTAATATACAATAACACCCGGAAGGACGTTGCAGAAGAGGAACACCGCGATTCAAGTGGAACACACAGACACAGGTGGTAGCAGTGACGTTTATTCGAATGTACGCAGGTGTTCACCGCACACCCTACCACAATCGTCACATTCCATTAATATGATTTTTTAAATCTTGGTGTTCTCCTTCATCAAGCGCACCAATTCGTACCATTCATTCATTCTCATACAAATATAATACTCTAGGGTGTTCTCCTCATGACAACGCACCGACCGACCACCAAAGCTAAGGTAAAGCAAATCCACATCCACACAAAAAATGCAAAGAAGAGACAAAATGTGTAGATAGTTTCTATATGCCCGCATTCCGAATTCTAGTGACTACTTAGTCAGCTCGTTGGCTAATTAGCTGTTTTCAACCAATCAGAATGAGTTCACTACGTAGTCACTAGGTTTCGGAATGTGGGCTATGGCTTGGTGTTCACCTTCATCGAGCGCACCACGTTCACAGCACCGTCCCTCCTTCGAATTAACAGAAATTTTCTCAAACAAAACAACAAAATAAATACTCAAACCATTCATTCATTCTCATACAAATATAATACTCTAGGGTGTTCTCCTCATGTCAACGCACCGACCGATCAGCGAAAACAGGGTAAAGCAAATACACATACACACAAAAAATGCAAAGAAGAGACAAAATGTGTAGATAGTTTCTATATGGCTTGGTGTTCACCTTCATCGAGTGCACCACCGCAACCGCACACGGCGACGCACAATGGGGCAAAACTCCAAAAAGCTGGCATTTAATCAATTAATAAAGTTGAGCTTTGGCGTAAATAACTGATCTGTTTCTCTTCGAAATATAATAGAAAATCAAAACAGAGAGAGATAATTGATTTGCAACACGTGGTATTTAGGACATCATCTCAAATGAGGAGAAAGTCCACGTTTTGCATCGAGTTTAGACCTCTTTTTGTCAAATTGCCTTGTTTCAATAAATTGTGTTTAATTTTTTTAAATTACGTTTTTTAAGTTGAATCTTTTTGAAATGGAATCAGTAAGCTCAGGTGCGTTATTATAAATTTTCTTTTTTTGAAAAAAAGTTGTTTATGTTATTTAAATTCGTAGTCAAAAATGAAAAAAAACTTAAAAAAATGTGTTTGTGTTCAATTTTTCTGAAAGTCTTAGTCGATTAGTTGTGTTCGCCGTAAAACGCCAATAAGTTATATATGTCATTTTGTTCATTGTGTTGTGTACTTTCAGAATATGAAAAGTTTTCTTGCTACAATTTGCTCCTCCGTCTGTAGTGTTAATTTTTTGTTGGTGACGTCACTTACTATAAATACACTTTTTTGGTAAAAATTATCGAAATACCAATACTTCTTAGGCCGAACAACATCCAAAACATTATCGATTACGAGACTAGACCTGGGGTGGAATCGTGTAAGGTGATTTGTGATCGGTGATAATCACAAATCACAAATTTTGTCTGCGTAAGGTGATAGTCACAAGTGATAATCACCAATTTGCTACTTTTCCTTGTGACAACTATTTTGCTATCACATTGAATAAAATTTTTTGTTTATTGAAACTTGAACAGTCAAATAGAATAAATATATTCGAACTTCAAATTTCAATTTCAATTTCAAAAAAGAAACTTTTTCGTTTCCTAATTTTTTGTTTTCCTAATTCTCTGCCCCGCCGTTTCTTTTTCAATATCAACTCATGTAATAAAATGCTTGCAAATAGTGGCGCTACAATCGGTTGCCAGAGTGATTGTACTAGTCATAATATGTCATTTGTTTTTTTGGGAAATGATGCCAAGCTTCGAAATATTTTTGGTGATCACCTTACACAGAAGGAAAATAAAATGTGATCACATTTTATAGTCACAAAGGTGATAATCACAAATCACCTTACACGATTCCACCCCTGTTTAATATAATGAAGACGTCAGGTTGCCAAGGATTAAATAGCCAGATTCAGTTTTTGAAAGAAGAAGTAATGAGGAGGACGCGATGCTCGGGTACTTTTGAAAACGATATAACGATTTTAAATCAAAATTCAAAGTGCGTTGGGAAAAAGATACTCGTGTAGAGCAACGATTTTTAAAGAGCAACAGAATTTGGCTTGACACACCCATTCTTTTTAAATATGAATGTCCATTAAAAGCTAAACGTGGTCGTCCGTCTGTTTCTTTCGAAGAAGGATCGGATAGAACAAAGGGCCAAAAAACAGCGGAGTTGAGGAGATCAACTTCTCTTTCTCAGCTTACATTTGCTACTGAAATGAGTTTGAGAGCATCTGGGCAGTCAGAAACTGCAAAGCTAATTCATAAAGTGACAACGAGTCCTAACAAAGTAAAAACGTGCCGAAAGGCCTTAAGAGTTTCTTTTGAACCTACTTCAATGACAGGTGAAGAAGCCTAAGCTTTAATTATAGCTAGCTAGCTGCTCTCATCAGATCCGGTGCTTACTAGTATGCGAAAGCTACCCAAAAAAAAACTTCAGCATCTGCCACAGGAGGCCGTTGATTTATTAATATCTCCCTCGCCAAACGAAAGCCAAGATGAAGATTTATTTTTCGATAGCGATGAAGATTTCTAACTTATTTATTTCGTTTATTTATTAAATTGTATTTTTATTTTTTTATTTAATGTATTTTCATGTATAAGAAAAAAATATTTAAAAATGTTAAATGAAAAAAACTAAAATATTAACGATAATCATAAAATAAAACGATATATAAAATTTAAATAGTGGCAACCCTAAATTTTATTCTTTTCTATGATCGTATTTATGATAATAGACAAAAAAGTTTTATTTACACAATTTGAAGATTTTCAGAAAAAGTTTTAAACCTTTAAGATTGTGTACGGGTGGTAACCCTAAAAATGGGCGTGGCCGTTCCAAATTTTGACTATGTGCTACCATTGGTATCATTAAAGTTTGTGCCAAAATTCAAGTGTCTAGCTCTTTTGGTTGATTTAATGCCAGATTTTCGTCATTTTGCCCCATTGTGCGACGGCGCACAGTCCTTCATTCGAATGAACAGAAAAACAGAAAAGGAAATAAATTGGTTTGGTGGGTGTTCATTGTTCAACTTCTTTGAGCGCACCATTCTCTATCTCTATTTCAATATGGCATCGAGAGAGAAAGAGAGTGAACTCTGAAAAATAATGATAATAATAATTCACTGAGTGATGTGATGAGGATCGAGTCGAGGATGCCGATGCGGTGCTCCGGTCTCCGGTGCACTATTTGTTAGAGTACTATTTTTTGTGTTGAATTCAAATTTATTATTTTATTCTCATTACTCATTCTCATTCTGGACTTTAGAATGAAAAGATCGTTTTTCGAGGACAAAATTAATGATAATTTAATGAATTGCAGGTGCATCATTGAAAAATTAATGGAAAAGCCATTTTCTCAGCTAAGGCCCATGGAAAAAAACAGAGGCGATAAATGTTGGAAGGCCAATACCACCTCTTCCAAATTTAATTTCCATACATTTCCATAATAAGAATTACTTTCTGTAAAAAAATTTGCTGAAAATGAAAAAAAAAATCCCAACTGAAGCCTTCGAATGCCTTAAAAGTTCATATGGTCCGTTTTTTGATTTTGTAAAGCTTAAGAATGAACTTACTGTGTTTTTTAAATTTACACAGTCACAATTCAAAAATATTTCCGTTAAGGATATTCCAAAACTCCTCGATAATATGGAACTTAAGGACACTTTTTCTGAAATTTTTAAATTAAGCTCACTAATTTTGACTATTCCAGTGTCAACTACAACTAGCTCTGTCGAGCGATCTTTTTCTGCACTTAAACGCATAAAATCATATGCCAGAAATAAAATGCTGGAGAACAGGTTGTCAGAACTGGCAATTATTTCAATTGAAAAATCATTTCTTAAGGAATTAAAAGCAAAAAATATTTTTTTATGATGACGTTCTACAAGTTTTTTTTGAAGAAATCCCGTCGAATCGAACTTATCTACAAGCAAATGCTTATTGGACTCCGTTAATTTAACTATACTACTAAATAAATATGACTTATTCTACTATTAAAATAAATACTTACAAAAAAGCAAAAAAACACATAAAAAAAAATGGGATCTTGTCTATTACGTCCCCGTGTCGTGATCCTTTTTTAGAACTAAAAATAGGCAAATTATTTGTACAAATAAAATTATAGTGAACACCTTACTGAAATCACCACGGCACGTCACTGGGTGGTAGAGAACCTCAGCCAATTTGGCGAGTGAAACTGGAGACAGCTAGCTAGGGATCGAGCTGGCCAGAGACGCTTGTTGGATGAGGTCTTGTTTCGACCTGGACGTTAGCGCCTCCTTAAGAAAGTTGATAAGTTTATTTCAACATTGAGGAACTTCATCACTCCAAGTCGGACTAGTGTCCCACCTAACAAGCTTCTCCGGCCAGTTCGGTCACTAGCTGTCTTCAATTAAGCAAAACAAGTTGGAGACAGCTAGCTAGGGACCGAGCTGGCTAGAGCCGTTTGATGGAAGAGGTCTTGTTCCGGCCTGGACGGTAGCGCCACCTTAAGGAAGTTGGTAAGTTTATTTCAACATTGAGGAACTCCATCATTTCAAGTCGGACTAGTGTCCCACCCAACAAGCTTCTCCGGCCAGTTAGGTCGCTAGCTGCCTTCAGTTAAGCATAGCAAGTTGGTTAAGCTGCTCTTTTAATTCTGAGGTCTTTTCTTACTCCGTTGACCATTTGGTATTGAGTTCGGGGACTTGCTGGCTGGAGCACTGATATTTACCTGATACCCAGCAATCTTTTGGTTTTAACGGTGTTGTTTTGAAGCATTACTTTATGGTTAAGCAGTTGCCCGTAGCTTAGTTGGTAAGTGCGTTGACTGCTAAGCAGAACGTCGTTGGTTCGAGTCCTACTCAGGACAAGTTTTTATTTCATCTTTCACGGGCACTGCCTCTTGTGAAGACCTGACAAATCTTCCAAGAGTATCAATCTGTCATGAAAAAGTGCTTTCCAACTCTGCCGTTTGGAATCGGCGTTAAATTGTAGGTCCCCTCAATTCTTCACACGCACTCAGAGAATTGTTGATGAGAGTAAGCCACTTAGGCCTTGGCTCTTCAAGAGCTGTCGCGCCACTCTATTTATTTTACTTTATGGTGCTCAATTCTTTAGAGAGATTTTTTCTCTAGTGCTTTCTTTTACAATTTTCTCAAGAATGGTGTTGAAGCTGTGAGATGACAGTTTTAACCATTATCATAAGTTTATATGGCCTTGAAATCGTTGAAAAGTTGATCGGTGTCCATCTGGAGCTTCTATGTTTTTCCAAGAATTGCTGGCATGTGATGGATTCTTCTTGTCTAAAGCCACACTATTAAGGGGCTCCTTCAGGCATTATGGCTGTCAAGATCTTGAAGAAAATGCTTAGGCGACTTTTTCCTTTGTAATTGGTAGCGCACTACAACTAAAAGATGTCCTTTTGTGAATACATTATTTGTTAATCATTTTCTCCACGAACTGCCGCTGATGAGTTTTTAGTCTCTTGAGTTGTCAGTGCTCATAAGATTTTCAAGGCTTGTTCTGGGAGTGAAAAATTGAATTAAGACACAAAGCAGCATAAAGCAATAATACGTAAATTTTATTTGCAATTTTTTGTGTAACTTAAATCCAAACTACTTTCTTGATAATATAATGAAAAACTTTGTTGTTCCAAGGAATTTCAACACAAAAAACCCATTTCCCATGAATTTTCCTTTTTATTTCTTGGGTCATCCGAAATAAACTTTTTCATTTTAAACGCTAAGAAATTAGCCGAACAAAAATGTAATTCCATTACAATTCCCACTGCCAGCCAGAAAGTTCAACTCGCTGCTATTGCGAGTGTTGACTGTGCTGTGGTGTGTGAGTACCCAAAAAAATCTAGGCTGTAAATTTAACAACAAGTGGAAATCAAATATACAACTAACTGTTTATTCATATATTTGACAACATTTGTCATAAAATTCACAATTAATTGTTAGCTTTACAGATTTTCTATCATTTTTACAATGAAATTGTAAAAGTGATTACCACTTCCTGCTGTAGAATTCACAACGTGTTGTCAATTTTGGTTGTCAATTCCTTATTATTTTAGGTGTCTCAAATTTAACACCTAACTCTATCAAAAGTACAACAATTTGTGAAAATGAGAACCGAATTTGTTAAATTGACAACAAGGTAGTCAAATTGACAACCAAAACCTTCAGTTCACCATCATAGCATTGAAAGCACAAAAAGTTGTGCTTTCAACATTCAATTTGGTTGAATTCACAACAGCGCAATCAAAATCCAAACAAACTCTTGAAGGAATGGTCCCGTTATTATCTTTTTATCTTCGCATTTCAATCAGGTCGGTCAACGTGCCAAAAGTGGATATGAACAGTGGTTTTCTTGTCAATTATCAAAGTATTGAGAACAGCAACGATCAAGGCATAATATGTGAAAGTAAAAATAGTTCTGCTTCTGTGGTTGTGTTCTTTTGGCTTTGAAAGTTTTCCATATAGTTAGCGATTTCGATTTGTCTTTAAGTGTGGTGATGTTTTAATCAGGTAAGTTATCATAATTACGAACTTTTTTGCATACATTAAAAATAAAATCAGAGTATGGATTTTTAATAATAGTTCCCTGTCATAACAGTATCGACAACGTTCCAGCCAAGAGAGTCTACTCATCGCAGGCCCCAGGTTCGAGACGACAAGGAAGACCGAACCTACCGTACAAGGACCAAGTGATTGCGGATGCCAGAGCGCGCTTGGTTTTGACGACTTGAGAGTGCATGCGAGGGACCGTTCCAGATTGAAGGTTGCAGTGTCTCAGGCTGAGATCCTTCTTGAATTGGGAGCTGGTTTAGAAGTTAAGAGCCTACAGAATTCATTATTTTACCTCTGTATATAAACATTAAACTATCTTTATTTATATTTAAAAGGTCAAGCGCTTTAAAAAAGAAGGTGACTCCTACCAAGGTCGGAACATTTATTCAGAATTCGACCAGATTGTCTGCAGCTGGAGTTCGAAGACGAGTTGCTCAAGTGAAAGAAAAACGAAGTAAGACAATAAAAATCTTTAATGAATTTAAGCTCCACAGTCATCATCTCAGACAGAAACCTCGTTTTTTTGAGGTGATTCGAAATGAAAAATATTATGAGACATGAATTTGGGTTCCTATGGGTTTTTGTCTTAGGTGGTGACTTTCAATATCCTTGTATTTATCTACTTTGTTAATTTCATTATAAAAACAACGTAAATATTGGTTTTCGTTTTCAGAATGCCACACAGTCACTAGCGAGATGAGCACCTCGGACTGCACAGAAAGAACCTCTCAAGCATGTTGTTAATCTGACGTGAAAAATCTTTTAGATCAAACCAACAGCAACAAATATTTCAACCAGCGATAGCAAAAGCTGCTATGCCCTGAATGATGGATCCAAAATTTTCAGAAATAAGTATGTTAATAATTTAGATAATAATATTTTATGTTTTTATAAATATCCTTATTTTATTTGAATAAAGCGAAAGATAAATTATATTGGTGTGTACTTTTTCATTTTTTAGTTGTAGTTTCTGCAGCAAAAGGTTGCAATTTTAATAAAGACGATTTCAATTTGACTGCAAACATTCAAGAAAACTATAACAATGTGTTCAATTTGACTGCAAATTTTTTTGAAACCAGAACCGAATTTGTGTTTCCGACAACAGGGTGTTCATTTTGAATGCAGAAATTTATAAAAATCACAGCGAAATTTATATTTTCTACAAATTATGTTGTAATTTCTGCAGCAAATGTTGTTGTTTTCAAATTTCTCCGGTTTTAATTTCTACAACAGGTTTTGTGATTTTTACAAGCTGGTGATAGATTTTACAACCATGTCTTAATCATTTTGATAACATTGGATGTAGGGTCAAAATCGACAATGAATGCAATCATTAAAACCGTGATTTTCATCATATCTACAACCGATTTTTTTGGGTGATGGTGCATTTTGTGGCTTGGCGTTATTGTGGTGCGATCCAGTGCGATTGTCTTCTCGGTCACAGTGACTACAATGTCCTTGCGATGTCAGAAGGGATGCATATAATACTTTTCTCCGCTTCGTCTCGGTGTCGTTGTGTCTTGCTTTAAACTTTCGAACAGGCATCACAACTCTCTTAAAAGCTTTTCATTCGATCAAAAGAACACAGAAAAGGACATTTTTTCTAAAGACAAGGGAAGGACGGTAGTCCAAAAAACAACCATTCCAAGAATATCACAAGAAGAAAAACTCAAAATTTGTGCCAAAAATTTAGCGCAATTTGCTGGAAGGATATCTCTCTGCGTTATCTGTCCAATTGTCCTGCAAATTCGCAAAAGTATATGAACAAGAATCTGCAAAGGATGTGTTTCTTGGCCGTATGTTTGGGTAAACGGTAAACGAAATACATAGTTTGTATATTCTCTTTCTCTCGCCGCCACCGCCGACAAGACAAGGGGGCTGGTAGTCAAGACATCTTTTAATGGTTAATTCTTTGTTTTGTTTTTTTAATTTTATTTCATACAGCAATGGCATTCATTTTGTCGACTACAACAGAAATAAGAGAGGACACATCAGCATGTCTGCCAGCAGCTTGCTTGTCACTGCAATATTTTTGTGAATTGTAGGCGGAATCACACTCGCTATGGTGTGTCATCTCGATCTCAAGAAGAATTCCACCGAGCCTTGTCAACAAGACTTTCATTCCATTTGCTTTTCTTTTTCTTTTTGGAGGGAGGTTGATATGTACTTTTTGTGCCTCAGGAAGAAGACAGCAACATCATTGTCGTTTTGTTCGTCTGGATGAGTTTTTTGAGGGTCGGTCGGTTGTCGTAGCTATGAGTGTCGCTTGCATGTTTGGCTAGTCAAATGCAAGGACGAAATTGGGAACATTGCCAATGGTATTTATTTCGAAATTCTTTGCCTATCTCCCTCTGCAGTCTTTTCGCCATAATCAGGTCATTATTTTATTTTATGATTTTTTATTTACTTGGGAGTTTGCATGACAGATCTAGCTCCTTCCTTGATGACAGGAAGACTCTGTTATTGCTTTCACTTCTTGAAGCTTTCCAAGTTTGAAGCGGAAATCAATACATTCCTTGAAGAGGAGACTTTCGTTAATTGAGTCATCAAAACTTCTCGGTTTGGTATCCTGTTCCTGAATTTGATGATCTTCCTTCATCCTTCTTCCTCGAACGTAATAATTTCTGTATTTTAATGAATATACTCGCACAGAGCAAAACATCCTTGAAAACAAAATTAATAACCTACGAGTAATATTGCAGGATTAAGAATTCATCCTCCGGTATACCCAAAGACGACCCACTCCCCGAAAAGAAAGAGATTAAACTTTATTCCCAAAACCATCACATCACACATGCATGACTCTGTTGCTCCTCCTCGCAATTTGTCCTGTAAATTAAAATTACACATCCTGGAAATTCTGGTGTGTGACCAAATATTTCCTGAAATTATCTGAACCTTCGCAAAAATCATCAAACTCAGAGCAAAAAAAAAAATCACCCATGAACGAGCGGAAAAGAAAGTAAAACCCAAGGATGCTCTCAAATTAAATCCCTAACCTAATTGAGTTTAAGGATTCACTCGCCACGACGACGTTTTTAATACCAAAAGTGGAGGAAACCCCCAAAATGAATTGAGTTCTTATCGAGCGTGTAAACTAAACCGACCAGTCGCCCAACTGACTATCCACCATGACTGACCGGAAATGTCTGACCGTCAAAAAGGATGTTCAAATGGACGAGTGTTGACTTAGGAATTCGACTGAAATTTACACGGAGAAAAAAGTGTTCAGCACCTCTTTGCCGAGGCGCTTGCTCCTTTTTTTTCAATCAGTGTTGAGGCCATAATGTCAAGGGCTACGTGCTAAATGATTTTCAATTTAAAACTTTTTTTCTCTCGTCTACAAATTTCTATATGTTTGGCCAGCTTTAACTGTTTTGTTGGTCCTTCCGAGTTTCTTTTGTGTCTTGGGCCATCCATTTGGGTTTAATGAATTTTGTTTGCCTTTTTTTCACCTCTTTTTTGTGTGTGGTTTCATTTCAATAAGGTTTTCTTACTCGTGGCTAAATGATATTGCTACTAGAAGGTCGTGTTTCAACGGTCGTAGTCGAGACGAGAAGCCTGAGGGAGGAGGCAAGAAATGGGAAAACTTTATCACAATAAGTTGCTTCTCGTCATTGTTAGACGTTTCCCTTGTCGTGGTGTGTGTTGATTGTCCATCAAAGTGATTTGGAGGGGTTTTCTTTTTGATTTAAGGTCAAGGAAATTCGAAAAGAAATTATGAAAATTGGATTAAATGTCTTTGGCCCAAGACATATTGAAGAAGCCCCAGGATAGATTTCAAGGACATTATAATGGTTCTTAATGAACCCCTTGTTGCTTGTGGTCAATGGAGGAGATAAAAAGAGGTCGGTATGAATATTCATAGATCTCTTCTTTTGTTGTGGGTTCTTGGGGGGGGGGGGGGGGGGGGCTTTTGGAAGCAGATATCGTTGCTTTTCATCCTTCATACTCACGTCATTATACTCACCGGTTGTGAACCTCAATTTAACTTCCCCATTTCCGCTCATTACTTTGCATTTATAAACTGTCAAAAAGCAAGTACTTACCCATCACCCCTTGTTATCAACAATTTTCAATAAAACAGCTCATAATTTTCAGGAAGTCAGGCCGAAAACGTGCTTGACTCAGTCGTCAGTCCTCATCACTGTTCTTCCGAAAAAAACTGTTGACGATGATAAAATTGAATCGTTATTGCGATTATTTATCGCAGCACGATTGAATTATTAAGCCTTTGCAATTAATATCGCATTAAATCAAGTCACGAGTGAAAAGGAAACTGCGACGCAGTCAGTTGACGTCGTCGTCGTATAAGGGTCCATATCTGAATGGCGGGAAATATAAAATAATTACTGCGATCCTCCAGATTGTCATTAATTTCTCGTTAGCAGAAATTCCAATTTGTTCTCGTCGGCGCGACGCGACGTAAGGGATGGTGGAGGCAAAGACAGAGCACAGCGAAGCGACCGAAGATGCCACAACCACGACAGAAACGGTAACCTGTACATATGTATAGGTACTGTACGTTACAAATGAGGACTTAATTTAGTAACGCAGTGGGTGGTCTGCCTTCTGACGTCCGCTGTCAGCGAGCATAACCACACAATTGTCACATCTCATCGTCAACTCATTTTATTTGGTCCTTTTAGCCTGTCTCTTCTGCGAGGCTCCTGACACATTTTCAGCAAGTGATTTGAGAATATCTTTTTGGGAATCGGGAAGGCTTCACTTTAAATTGGAATTTAGTAGCTGATTTTGTGATGGTGGCTTGCCAAAAGACAATTTTGCTTCTGTTTTTTTCGTTTTTTTCTTTTTAGGAACTCATTTTTGGCATCATATCTACATAGTAGCTGTTGATTGCAGTTTGGTTATTTTGCGGATGTTTTGCTGTAAAATTCTGTTCAGGAAGACAACAAGAAACCATTACCACTAACTTTCGAGTATCATATCCTTAACTTTAACTTTTTAACTTTTGGAAAATACTCACTTGCGTGGCGTCGAATTAAAGGAAAAGGTAAGTAATTATGGGTTCAAGCATTGGAATTAATTAAAATCATTAATTGTGTGTGCATTTTCAGGTTTTACTTCATTATGCGGAGGCCGGAGACATCCTTATGATCGAGAGAGCAATCATCCACTTTTCCAGAGCTCGGTAGACACTTAAACATCGTTTTTGCCATCTTCCAAATGGAAAACGACTGACCTATGTATCTACTTACTTTTAAATAAAATGAAATTTTTGAACCTTTTTGACTTTTTCTTATTTTGAAATGTTGATTTTTGGAGAAAAAAGCATATGGAACGAGTTGTCTGTTAGATGGTAAGATGGCGCTAGTATCGCTAGATTTTTCGAAACCCTTTGTACCAAGATTGGCAACTAGGTGGCGCTAGTGTCACTTAAGTGTACTTTTTTTCCTAATTGCAAAAATACCATTTGATTAAAACACGGTTTGGTGAGTCATTTGGTAAAAAACACCATTTGGTGAAAATGTCATTTGGCTAAAAACACACTTAAATGACACTAGCGACACCTGGGCCGCGCAAGTTGATACTAAGGGTTTCGAAAAAAAATCGCGACAGTGGCGTCATCCAACGGTGAGTAGCGGAAATTTGTGCCACAGATGTGACATTTTTTCGTTTAGTTCCGCCATTCGCCGGTAGGTGGCACCACTGTTGCCATTTTTCGAAACGTGTAGTTCCAAGTTTGACCGCCTAGGTGGCGCTAATGTCACTTAAGTGCGTTTTTCGCCAAATGACATTTTCACCAAATGGTGTTTTTCGCCAAATGACATACACCGTTTGGTGAACCAAATTTACCAAATTGAATTTTCATTAAACTGTGTCTTTACCATTTGGTAATTAATTATTCCAAAATAAAAACAACAAAAATTTTTGCATTATATATTCTCTATTTTTTAGGATAAATACAAAAAAGAGATATATTGAAGGAAGAAAGCTGGACGAGTTAATCATCCTCTGAAAACGATAGCCCTCTGGAGTCTCACTGGTGCTTTGGATGCTCGTTGCTGAAAAGAAAAAGAAGAAAAAAGAAACAAATTACTAAAATAATTGTTCTTTTAAGAGCAAAAAAAGGTTTCCTGAAGAGATAAAACTAAATTTCATCAAGACATCAATAAATACCTACATAGCCCTAGCCCCCCTGCTAGTTTTCATCTTTCTCCACAGGAATCATAGTTCCCCCAATTCGAAATTTGGAGACTCCAATTACTTCTTTCCTATAAAAAAGAGAACTCGATGCAAATTTATCAAAAGACAAATTGCCAATAATCCCTAACCACCATGTATTCGTTCAGCACAAATTATTCTTCTATATGCCGAACGCTCGAAACGTCAACAACTAGATGCATCAACAACTTGCTTAGATGGACGATATTTTCCTCTGGCTCGATATCGCGTTCAGGAATTCCCAAATGAAGCAATCAAAAATTCGGTGTAATAATAATACTGCAGCCAAAGAGAAACGAATCGAATCGAACCGAACACTCTAAGGTACTTCCGTCCGTCGTGTTCTGTGTTGTGTCTTGTGTGTTCGCTTTCGCAAGACAGATATGGAATATGTACACAGACGCTGAGACATTGCAAGGCGGAAGCTTAGAAGGAATAGTAAAAATTCCATTGCATATCGGAAATCGCATGCGGGAATATGAAGAGCAAGCAAAAGGATAACATGAATTGATATGATTCCTTTCTGCTTGTCGAGTGGGTGGACACAGAAAGAGAATCAGGGAAGGATTTATAAAAAATCCATCTACTTACACACCATTTTGAAGGCCCATTGTCATCCCAAGTTCGGCTCCGTTTTCCGCCCTCCAGAGTCTTCTACAGGAAATCCTAGAGTCGGAATTCATACAATTCCTACATCCAGTTCCTTCCAAACTTGGCTCGTTGACACGCTAAAGAATTCGATTCTAACTCGAGATGAATGATGATGGTGAGGTTGTGGCGAGGTTCGCTTTTTTTTCAGAGAGAATTTTACTTCCCTCATATTGTTCGTCACACTGTCTCCTGAGACCCCTACCAATAGCAACCGAAGACCGCTTGAGTTGTTCGGAATTACACCTTTGTTGTGTAGACGTGCGGTATGCCGTATCGTATTCTTTTTCTTCCTTAGACCATGAAATTGCGGAAGGATAAATAATATGGTCGCTTCGCTGCTGGAAACATTGAACTGTGTTGGAATTCAATTGTGCTCCGCTTTACTCTCGTCAGAACACCCACAATTGTGATGGTTCATGGGACTTGTTAATCCTTCTTACGCTTTTTTTTCTCCTCCTGACATTCTTCTCCGTTTGCACAATTGCATGAGGATTTTGTTGTTGCGGGCGATATGCATCCTTGTTGTCTTCTAGCTCTTAATCCACTAAGGAGACTTCATAGCTTTATCTTACGTCTTTTCTGTGTGATATGAATCGGGAGATGCTGGAAGTAGAATGGATCCTTCCTGGGTGTTCTATGTTCGTTCTGCTGGCTGTGTAGCCCAGTTAAGCAACACAGGTTTTGGGTTTTTATGATGAACAAGAAGAATGTTCCTTCTATTAGTTTTCTGTGTAAGTGAGAAGAATTTTGTGACGCGCTTAGGATAAAAATAGTACAAAGAAGGAAGAAGACGCTGGCGCTGGCTGCATGCAACAGAAGAGAAGTGTGAGACGCATCTGGTGTAGGGAAGATTTTATTAAGCGAATGAGGTTAAATGTGCGGTCTGTGCGGTTGAATTGAATTGAGGAAGAAAAGCTCTTAGGAGACTTAAGGTCAAATTAATGTGGGATGTTCATTATACGGAACAGAAATTCCTTCAAAATTCTTCTAGTTTCATCTTCCTTCGTTCGTATGGTGCTTACGAAAAGTGTGCTGGTCGTCTTTAAGCTTAAATTCTGTTCTGTTCCAGTTGGCTGCATTAACAAAAGCAGTTTCATCTCGTTCATTTTTTGATAAAGGTTCTTGGACCATTCGACAGCTCGTTCTTAATTGGAAATTCGACTACCAAGAGCTTTTCTTGGAATTTCGGTTTTTCAATGGAAATGCTAACCTAAACAAAAGGAGTCTTATACTTTTTAAATGCGAATTTTGATCCCAAAAAAGGTACGAAGCCTTCTCCTTGTCTATTTGTTCTCTTTTCACGCTAAACAACTGGTCGGATTAAGCTGAAATTTCACCTGAAAATCATTTGAAACCCTGGAATGGTCATAGCGTAGTCTGTCTGGGTTCCTAAAAGGGAATTAAGGAGCCGAAATGACATTTGGTATGTCGATGTATATGTGGTTGGGTATTGTAGGATCTGGGGGCTGTATCTTTTACTACACACCAAGTACTTACTTTACCTTCAAGTGGTAACCATCGGGTTCTTGGTTTATCACTAGATATAACTTGCGAAACTTGTAACCGCGAGTGCAAAACGGAGAAACAAATTTGGAGGTAAGTGCGAGGGGCTAACAACCCCTCCACATTAAAAAAAAAAAATGAAGTTATGAGACAGATAGGCAGACCCTCGGATAATGACCCCCCTCTTATAGTAACCAGACCCGCGACGACAATGGACTATGTATTGAGAGTTTGTACCTGGAATATAAGAACACTCCACACTCCAGGTGCAACTCAAAAACTTGAATCTGTCCTCACGCCAGTATAAGGCAGATATTACTGATATTACAGGAAATACAATGGCTAGGATCATAGACAATGAAAAGAAAAAATTGCGACACTTATTACAGCTGTCTTAAAGAATGCACATATTTGGATGCGGATTCATCGTTGGAAATCGGCTAAGAAGTCGAAAGTCATGGATTTCAAGCCAATTAATGATGGCCTGGCTGTAATCCGCATGAAGAACACACTAAAAAACATCAGTATAGATAGAGACGTCGTACTCGGAAATACGAAATATGTACACAGCAACCTGGGCGATCTTCGGATAGTCGAACCGCCATTCAAATCGACCATGTGTGCTAATCGGCGCAAGGCACGCATCCCACACCTTGAACACCTGGCTTCTGGTTTCAGAACTTGAACACAGGCTCTTCGAAACAGTGAAGGAAACCTATTCAAAGAAGCACATGGAATTGTAGATGTTTTCAAGCAGCACTTCAAACAGCTGCTGAATGCGCATAATGTCGAGCGAGTCAGCGAAGACCCAGTTTCAGCTCCAGAGAAGAGGAAGAAAGAGCCATTTAAAAGCTAAGAAATAACAAGTCCACCGGGTCGGATAGCATACCTGCCGATCTTTTTAAGTATGGAGGAGGTGTTTTGATGAACCGCATGCACCAGGTCATCAACAAAGTGTGGGAGTAAGAATACATGCCCACTGACTGGTTGATAAGCTCCATATGCTCCATCTACAAAAAAGGCGATCCTATGTCATGCATAAACTACCGTGGTATATCCCTGCTTAATGATGCATACAAAATCCTATCCAACGTTCTGCGTGAGCGTCCTAAGCCGTTCTTCAACACAATAATCGTATTTAGACAATTAGATGCGCTGTCATGTGATCTCTTCAACATAGTCCTGGAGCAGATATTGCGCAAGGCAGGTGTGGTGGGTATCTTCAACAAATCTACCCAGCTCCTGGGCTATGCGGACGACGTAGACATCATCGATCGATAAAAAAGAACTGTGAGGCCTTCACAGCGATTGAAGAACAGGCGAAACTCGTTGGTCTTGAAGTGAATTAGGACAAAACAAAGTACATGTTATCAACAAACAGAGCAACATTTGTCTACGGCCTAGGACAAATTGTCACTATTGGAAGCAACCATTTCGAGGTAGTTAAGGGAGTTTACCTTATACCTTGGAACAAACTTCAATCCCACAAACGACACCTTAGTGGAGATCCGAAGAAGAATTACCCTAGCGAACCGCTGCTGTTTCTGTTTGGCCAAACAACTGGGTTCAAAACTCCTCACTCGAAAGACAGAGTGTATGCTGTACAAAACTTTGATTTTACCAGTCCTACTCTACGGCCCGGCCGAGTGCTGGACGATAAGTAAAAAAGGGAAAGTGATACAGGGCACTTTCGAAAGAAAAATTCTTCGACGGATTTTCGGTCCCGTATGCAACGATGGCGAATGGAGAAGAATGTTCAACCGCAAACTGGAGGAGCTGTACCAAGATGTGGATGTAGTCCTGGAAGCCAAGAAAAGACTACTGCATTGGCTTGACAATATCAAGCGCTCCAGCCAAGAGTCTTCTCATCGCAGCCCCCAGGTTCGAGACGATAAGGAAGACCGAACCTACGGTACAAGGAACAAGTGGCTGCGGATGCCTGAGCGCTTGGCTTTGGTGACCGGAGAGTGCATGCATACGTTCTCAGGCTGAATGATGAACATCCGGACTCAGCTTTTACTTTTACCACTGAACGCCAATTTGCATGTTGTCAATGCCATCTTGTCGATGATGTAACCTAGAAAATGAAAAGAACGACATTAAAGAGTTATAGTCCTTACAAACTCCTTCTCCCTTAAAGAATTCATTAGCCGAGTACTAGCTGCCTTTGAACGACATTTCAATTAATCAAAGCGGAACGCAAGACTTCAACTTCATGAAAAGAGGGCACGAGATGAAAAAAAGGACTAGGAGGGTTACAAAAAAATCCCTTAGCAAAATGAAAGCTCCTATTGTTTCTCCCTAATTTATATGCGACAACAATTCACAATTATTATTTTTAGCATCCTCGTGGATTTCAGCGATCACATTCGTTTGATCCTTCTCTGACTGTCACTCGCACTCCAACTCCTCCCGTTCCAGGCAAGGCAAGGTAGACTATAACGACGATGATGTAGATGATAATGACGCTGATAATGATGGTTATAAAGAATCCGCAATTGTTTCCCTGCAACAATTGTACAAATGGAACTCGAAATGGAGATGATGCCGCAGCAAAGGTTTTTTTTTATGTTTGTCTCCTTTGTCTTTTTGTTCGCCTCGCCATCGCATCGCCATATCATGACAGAGAGAGAGAGAGAATTCTATTGTGTGGCTGATAACAATGAACTCGGTCAGGTAACATCGTCGTCATCGTCATCGTTGTCGTCCTTATCGTCAACCAGGAGGAGCAGCAGCATAGTCGTTGTCAAATGGTTCAAAACTTCAAGATCTCGTAGTACATGCATTCAATATAGCTCGGCCATACTGATGTGTACGAGAGATAGAGGATAATCGAATGCAAGTATTTTATAGTTCGCATGCAAAGGATTTGAATACATTGCGGAGGAAGGCTCCAAAAACCTGAAGAGTAGGTAGTAGTTTTGTTGTGTGGCAAGCATGTTTACGAGAGGAGCTTCGGGAATTATTATCAGTCAATGACTTTACAAGCTTTGCATAGAAACAAATGTAATTTTTCTGATGGGATCTGCACTTCAAGGGTCGAGAGTGCGGGTGGGTAGGTCTATTTTTATTCAACTTTCAATCTACACAATGGTTCGCTTTTGCACACACACATTTGGGTTCAACTGAATAAGAGGATTTGAGGAAGTCTCTGTCAGTCCTATATGCCATAAAGATGAGAAGGAAGGAAAACAGCTTTCTTCGAAAAATTTATTATCAATTTTGTGGTGGAGGTTCGAAACGGAGAATAGTCTCCTCGAAAACTAACCTTCTCAATGCTTTGTTAGGGCTAAAACAGCTTAAACAATCCTGTAAACAGTTTTGTGAGGTAGGAATGCATCAGGAAGCAGACATTTTCAAGTAAATACCTATCTTAATACTTTACTTTTGGATTGTTGGCTATGGCTTCCTGGTCTTAATGCGATCACAGCTCGTTGAACTTTAACTTTGAGTCAGGTTTTGTTGGATTTTGTGCTCAATTTGTGACGTTTGATGTTTCAGTATTGGTTTTTATTGTTTGCATGGACTTAGTCCGACCTATTCAAATCAAACAGTTTACCCCGAATTGTAACAACAATCAACAATCGCTTCACAGTTCATAGTACAAGCAATCAAAATAGAAGTCAACAGAACGAAATATTTTACTTCACAAATCTATACTAATATTATAAACATGAAAGGTTTGATTTCTTGTTTGTTTGAAATGAATAGGCTTCAACTACTGGACCGATTTAAAAAATTCTTTCACAGTTGGCAAGCTACACTATTCCCAAGTGACATAAGCTATGTTTCATTTTCAAAAAAAATTAGGGATCCTTGCCAGTGTTAAAAAAAAAAAAAAAACTTTTTCCACCCCATCACAAAAAAAAAATATGATCAATTTCAAACATTGAAAATTATGTTTGTCAGATGTCAGATCTGAAATTATCAAGTTGTAAATTGAAAATGTACTATTTTATGCATGAAGGCGACATAAAATTGGACCAGCTTATTTGGAAACGGGAAAATTTCAAAATGGGTTTTCGAAAAGAACTCGGAAAACTCATTGGTTTTCAAAGTGTAGGTGCATTGGTTTTAAAATGGAAAATTGCATATTATCGCATGTGCATTACTTCTAAATCAGCAAACTTTTGAATAATTTTTCTATTTTTTTTTTTGAGGCATAGAATAGAAACCAATTGTTCAATAAATTTGTCACTAATGCCTTCAGTATAATTATTTGCAAGTATTAAAACTTCCGTGTAGAGTTCTTGATCCGTCATATTTGTTAATTCCTTTGGTTGATGTACTCGTTAAGTTTTGATAACGCTCCTCAAACTTTCAAACAGATTTAATATTTGATTTCATATAATCATCCCTATCGCCAATTTTATGGGAACTTTTTTTTTCAGGGAAACAAAAATTACCCCGGGATAGAAGTTTCCCATCGAGAATCTCCCAAGAAATTTTATTTCCCCGAAAAGAAATTATACCAACCTTTTTTCGAAGTTTAATGATTTTCGAAGTTATTTTGAAAGCTTCAAATTTAAATAAAATATTTTGTTTATGTCAAATTCAAATAAAAATAAATGAAATTGTGGGATTTCACATCAAGACAAAATCGATTTAGCTATGTAGATCTGACAGACATATTTGACAGTACTTATTATCCCGAGCCTATTTTTGAAAGCCAAACTCATTTCCTAGCCCTGGTTACCGAGGAATTTGCATCAAAAGATATATGTATCTACATAATGTATGTGCATGTGCATACTTTAAATGGGATAGGGATTACAAGAAGCTAAGAACTTAAACCAGGAAAAATGGATTTGGGATCATACGTCATACCTCGGTAACCAGACCTTGAACTAAGACTGCATATTGTTGTTTAAACGCATTTTACCTATTACGTCAGTGGTGTTTCCTTTACGGGACATATATAGGGTCTCTTTTACTATGCACCATCGTCGTGCTGATTCCTGTTCATCGCCAAGACAATTGCTTGCTAGCCCACTTCTGCTTTCTTGTGTGAGCGGGTTCCACTGCATGGCAGTCGCCTTTTCGAAGCGTGTAGCCAAAAACCTCAAGATGTTTCCGAGACTTCTTTTAACGAACGTTTGAAGCATTCTTGTGACAGTGTCTGTGACTTCCCAAGTGCTGCACCCGTAAAGCACACGGATTCAAGTTTTTCCGATTTGATCTTTAGCTCCACGACTTCTGCCCATCTCTCCACCACAGAAAGAAAGAAATGGTCTTCCAATTCACTTCATGGTGATGCACAGCAAGTTTTTCCCTTACAACTAACTAGGGGAAAAATCTGTTCCAAATAAGAAAAAATGTTCCCTGGAAAAAATTATTGGCGATACGAATTTTTCGAAATTAAGGTTTTTACCCTTCTCGAAAATTATTGATGATAGCAAAGTTCCCAAATTGGGTAAAAACTCCAGGGAAAATTTATTCGTGATAAGGTTGAATAATATCAAGACATCCACGGGAAATATTGACCCCAATTCATTTCTCTCGGTTCTCGAATTACCGATAAGAATGAATTTCACAATACCTGAAGGAAACAGCTTGTAGAGAATCGTTCCGGGATGACCATTAAGTTGGACATAGTCGTTTCGATTTCAACGAAGAATTTTCTGGGAGAAAAGTATAGGTATAATAACACCTATATCTTAATATTGTTTGCAAAAAAAAACTTAAATTTGTTCAAATTTTCCCAGAACTTTTGGATCTCAGGTATTACACCATTGTCTAATACCAAACAAAAAAATGTGCACGAGTCGGTCGTACGAACTTGCTCCTGTATTCCCAATTATAAATCATAAAAAAAAACATAAAAAAAATCATAAAAAAATTTAAATTGAAATATGTACCTACAAAAAGGATTCAATCGGAAAAAAGTTGGTGTCATATGATTTCTTAAGAAACTGTTGGTTTTTCAAATTTTTTTAATTTATTAAAAAAAAATTAAAAGTTGAAAATGTACCTCGTAAATTCATTTTATTCCAAAAATTTAAATGCCAAACAAATTTAAACCTTATTTTTGATTTATTGAATTTTTTCTTTTTTGAAAATCGTCGGAGCCGTTTTTTTTTTTAATTAATTTTTTATATATAAAATTTTTCAAGAATATGTAAATATTCTTATTCGTTTTTAAGATACACAATTTAAAAGTTTAAAATATTTTTTTTTTAAATTTTTGAAATTTTTTTGAATACAAAATATTATTTGAGCAATATATACGTACTTTCAAAAAAAAAAATTACGCTGATCGGACTTTTATTTTTCGAGAAAATCTAAAAACAAAAAAAACGGTTCTATGGGAGGTACCGTTTTGGAGCAATACAAACATTTTTTGTTTCACTTAAAATATATGAGTGTTTAAAAATATTAAATTCGAGGAAGTTTAAAAAAATCGTAGGAACCGTTTTGGAGAAAATTTAAAGTTTTGGTTTTTTGCCATAAAAAAATATGGTGGCTACCCTAAATTTTGATCTTAAAAAAAATAATGAAAAAACTGGGATATGACCTTTTGCTCAAACTTCTTATTTTCAAGTTTGAAGTCAATCGGACCAGTGCTTAAGGCTGTAGGTGCCTATAAACTTCCAGACAGACAGACGGACGGAATCGCCGGACCCACTTTTTTCGACTTCTCTATCATCGTAATGTCATATCTCATCATCATCTCAATTTTTTTTTACGAATTCAATACTTGCCATATATGTATGTAGGTATGTATTCTATATGTCGCAAGTAAAATGTGGTTTTTGAGTTATGATTGTACTTTATCTCCAATATTGTAATATCAAGCAGTCAAAAACTATTATTATTTATGTAATTATGTATGTCTTTTATTTATTATTGTTTTTAATATTTAGATAAACAAAAATTCTTGCCAGCTTTGGGGGCACCCTTGTGATCGGGGGCCCCGATTTCTGAAACCGGTAAGACGGGTGGTAGTTACGCCACTGCTCTTAGCAACGCTGATAAATGCTCTGGAAAGACACGCATTAAAATCGGAATCATTTTCAATTGTCACTTTCTCACAAAGGTTAACAACTCGCACAAAAATCTTACCTTCACTGCTACGATGGATTGATTTACCACCGAGCACTCCTTGCGGTAAATTCTCTAAAACTGGATTTACCATTCCCTCATCCAAAGCAAAACCATCCACATGGGTTGAGAGAAAGGTGTCTGTTTGTGGCGGAATAATAAACTCTTCTGTTGTAGAGAGTAAACAAGAGCACACATCATGTTCAATGATGTCATTAGGTAAAACGGGATCTTCTGTTACCATTGGAATAGTAGTATTTGCTATTTGAATAGAATTGTCTCGGAAATTAAGAACACATTTAGAAGCCCTTAAAAAATCAATGCCGAGGATGCCTTGACAATTTGGTGGGAGCTCAAAATCGACCACCAAAACTTTTATTCGACGACTAGATTTTCCAAGACGAATAAGAGTGCGCCACACAAGAGTTACATCTACTTTTTCTCCGCTCACGGTTTTGATCGACGTGGTGTCTGATTGCAGATGAACATTCGCTGGTACAGTTTAATGATTTATTAGTGTCAGAGAAAATCCAGTGTCTACAAGAAACTTGCACTGCACGTTCCACACAGTAAGTGTGACAAGAAAAGCTCGTTGTAAGCTCGTACGGACGTTGGAAATGTGTGGGCTATTTGGAACCGTCAACGCTTGTCCCTCTAAGATGACGGTGGATCGTTTCCCGATGAAGAAGAATGGAAATAGGATGTGTTGCATTTTGTCTCATCGGTTGCTGGTTGGATTCATCATGTTTGTCAGTGTCATTTTTGACTTTTACGAAACGAGAATAACTCCCAGAGTGTGAGGCAAACATGGAGGACTCAAATGAAAAAGCTTTGGTCACCGCATCAACCATACTTGCAGGGTCAACCATACGAACTGCATCTTGAATTTTCCAATCAGATTAACCATCAATGAACTGAATAACCGCTATTCGTTCCTGGGCAACGGCCGGACAGTCATTGAAAACGATACGTGATAAGTGTAGGAGATCTGTGCCAAATGCACCATAGTCTTCCTTGTTGCCCTGGCGTCTCGTTCGCAACATTGTGTGAAACACATCATAGCCGTATTTAGGGGGAGGGTTACGGGGTTTAACCCTCCCCGAAATAATTTTGTAAAGTAAAATAAAATAACTATTGATTAATAACTTAATGATTTCTTGGGAAAAATCTTTTTCCGCACTCGTGCTGTGGCGAGAATCCTAGAAGTTCTCAACATACATTTATCTGCTGGTCCGGATGGTATCCCTGCTATTAATCTAAAGAGGTGTTCTTCCATGCTGGCAAAACCCTTGCGTAAGCTTTTCCATCTATCGTTCCGAGCAGTTGGAAAACAGCATTTGTCCGGCCAATTTAAAAAAAGGCGAATCTTCTTCTCCCTCCAATTATCGTCCGATTGCACTTACGTCCCTTCCTTGTAAGGTCATGGAAACGCTGATAAACTATCAACTCAAGAAATATCTCGAAGACCGAAAGCGTCTTAATGACCGGCAGTACAGTAACAGGTCCACAGTGGAACAAATTTTTCGATATCGGTGAATCCCTCTACTTTGTTGGATTAGAAACTTTCTTTCGAACCGTTCACTACTTGTATTGGACGGATTCAAGTCTGAAACCCACAATATAAATGCTGGTATACCACAGGGCTTCGTTTTGTCTCCGACACTCTTTCTCATTTTTATAAATGATCTCTTGTCTGTAACTTCTAATCCAATCAACTATTTCACTACGATAGTACCCTTAGGTTTTCTTTTCTTGTATCATTAAAGCGAGATATACCTCCCCGGACGGTATACAAAAAAGAGCCCTAAGATTGATTGCTGACAGAGACATAACCAACTCATTCCCCTCGTTAGACCACCGTCGTAACGTGTCGTGTCTCTTTCGGTTTTATCGTTACTTTTACGGTAAGTGCTCAAGTCAAATAGCCATTTGCATTCCTCATCTAAAACAATTCGCCGGTAATACTCGCGTTTCTAGGAATGGCCATCAGTTTACCCTCGAGTCCAACTTCGGATGTACTCTCAAGTATAGAGAAACGTTCTTTAGCCGTACTTCAAGAATGTTGAAAAAATTATCATCTACCTTAACCCCCCCTGAAACAAAATCCTTAAACGGCTATGAAACACATACATACCTGTCTTGTCCGAGGAATCTTAGACTCAAAGCTTGAGTTAACTTTGTGTAATTAGTTCTATCTGGCAAGCACTTGAAGAGCCTCACCAAGCAGCATCGAAGCAAGTACTCGAGCTTTCTCCTGATCATCCCAACCATTTCCTTCAGCGACAATCTCGAACTGTACTACATAATTACTCCAGTGTGCAGTCGCACAATCAAACGGCTGTGGAGTTAGTTTTGTCAGCTCAGAAGCTTTCACATGATTAGGTGGTGCGCCCTGTTGACCATCTTTTTGGTTAACATCACTGTGTGTTCTTCCGTCGGGAGTTGAACAATCAAAAACTCTTGCAGCAAAAGTTGTGCCCTGCAAAGTCTTCAATTCCTCCGACTGTCGTTGCTGTTCAGTTCTTAATTGAGTGACTTGCTCTGACTGCTGGGTTAAAATTACACTCAATGATGCTTATTGTTCAGAAATTAAAAAAAATTTATCTTCGATCTCTTGCGCCATTTTGCAAAGATCCCACTTCTGATACCAGTTGTTGCAAAACTTCCAGGATTCCTGAAATAGAATCGGATTAAATAAAACACCAGATAATTTAACCTTTTAGAGCAGCACACAAAAACGACGTGCAACTTTATTCAATGTTAGGTTAGCAAGACAGAATATTTGACAGAAGTCCATTTAGGTTGTCAGCTTTGACAGATGACTTGATGCTTGATGGGGTGCGTTCCTGGGTGTAACACCGGAATGATGACGGTTTTGTAGAGTGTCACTTTAGTTGCTCGGGAGAGTACTTTACTAATCAATTGCCTTTCCAAAGAAGCAGCAGAAGGGTGATTCTTCGTTTGATTTCAGCGCTGGTGTTCTAGCCTGAGTTGATAGCGGATCCTAGGTAGACGAAGTCCTTAACTAGCTCGAAGTTAGACCCATCTTCCTGGCCTCCGTCTAAGGACTCAAACGCTCCACTAAAATCAAACAATGTCGTTTGCGTATCCTAGTAGCTGGATGGACTTTTGAAAGATTGTGCCTCTGGTGTTGACGTTGGAGTTTTACACAAGCTTTTCAAGAATGATGTTGAAGAAATCGCACGACAACGCATCGCCTTGTCTAAAACCTTTTTTGACATCGAATGCGTCCGTTAGATTTTTCCCGACCATAATGGAACAGCGTGAGTTTTCCTTTGTCATCTTATACAGACGGGCGAGTTTTTTTGGGATGTCAAAACATGAAAGTGCTCTATATAATTGGTTTCTATAGACGCTGTCATAAGCGGCCTTGAAATCGATGAAAAGGTGGTAGGTATCGATTTGAAGTTCCTGGGTCTTCTTCAAGATCTGCCGTGGGGTGAATATTTGATCGATGGTGAACTTTCCGGGGCTGAAGCCACACTGATAAGGACCTATCAGGTTGTTGACGAGCTTCAAACGTTCACACAGCAAGGCAGACAAGATCTTATAGGCGATGTTAAAGAGACATATACCCATATAGTTGGTACAGTTCAGAGGATCTCCTTTCTTGAGGATCGGGCATACGATTCTGAGGTTTCATTCGTCGGGCATGCTTTCCTCCGACCAAATTTTGCAGATGAGCTGGTGCATGCTCCTACCCAAATCATCTCCAGCTGCTTTGTACAGTTCGGCGGCTAGCCCGTCTGCCCCAGCGGCTTTGTTCGACTTATATTAAGATATCGTTATCTTCACTTCGTAAATGTCTGTTGGGTGGAATTGTTGGCCTTCTGCACCCATATTGAATGGTTCTGTATTGCTGGCGGAGATTTGCTCGTCATCGCAATTATACAGCTTGAAAAAATGGCCTTTCCATATCCTCAGCACTGACTGTGGCCTCACTACGATGTTCCCATGATGGGCTTTACAGGCTTCGGTTCGGGGTGTATAAGCCCTGGAGGTTTATTTTATCTTTCTGTAAATTTTTCGAACCTCGTTGCTGTTGTGACATGACATCCCTCTATCTCCTCGATCGCGCGCTTCTCATGCCCCCTTTTTTTCTTTTTGAGAAGTTTGTGCTCCTTTTCTGCTCGTAGAACTCACGAGCTTCTTTTCGTTTTAAAAACACACAAATAATTTACCCTCATCTGTAAGCTTTCGTTATATAAATGAATAAGAAATCTAATTTGCACATCCTAAAAAAACGACTCGACGACATCGACAAATCTGTCAAACATAAACATTCAGAATCATTTCCCCAAATACATCTTACAACACGTAAATAACCCAAGCCCACTCCTACTGTTTCGGCAGTAGACAGGATTATAAATGTTCCCAACTGTGACTCAACTCCGTAGAACTTTCTGAAGAATTGCCATTGTCATTGTCGTCGTCGCGTCTTGTCGGTCGTTGCTGTCCGTCGGTCATGCGTCGGTCGTCTTCACCATCAACAGTTTTCAGTCGGGTACATGGTATCGTACCCAATGTCATCGCTTAAAGTTTAATTAAAGCCAACGACGCTTGATAGAGTCAACAATGGAGAAAATTTACTGTATAAGCACTTTCCATTTTTTGCTCGTTTTTTTTGTTATTTTGTTTCTGTTCTACGTTCGGCAGGTCAGGCACTTTGAACTCAATTAAACACACCTGAGATCGTTCTCTCGTGCGTCGCCTCTCCCTTATCGTGGTCTTTTTATTTTTGTTAAACCAGAGGACCGACCGTATTAAAAGTAGGAGCACGAGCCACAAGTAGGAACTGGAACTAGCTGACTCATTGAGTTGGCAAACTTAATACCAGACAACGTTACAAGAACTTGGCAAGGAGAGATGGAAGACTTTTCTATCCTTTAAAATCACTTGAACCAACTAGTTGGCTACTCTGGGCATTAGTATCAGTGAAAATTTCGGCTTTGGTGATAACAAATTGACTTTTACGTGAACTGGAACAGGAAGACTTCCTTGGCGGACTTGCTTTTTCGTTTGGCAAGTGGATACATTGGCGAACTAATCGATTTCAATTTTTCACCTGTCCAACATACTGGTTCCACTGACCGTGTGATGTGATCAATTTACTTGAAAGTGTATTGCCCTAACTTATCAATAGTCATGCTATCCCCGTCTCGGCTCGGCTCCCTTTTTAAATCTCAACAAGGAGGGTGTTGAAAACAAAATTCCAAAATGTTTTGTTTTGTTTCGTCAGGAATAAGAGTAAGACGGTTCTGATGTTGAATGAAAGATAACGTGAAATATTGTACCTGAACTGAAACAGACACTCGCTGTTATCTAAACTGTTGATGAAGTCAAATCGAGGGCAATTTTTCTTATATTCAGCGAATTTGATGGTGAATTTTAGGGATCCCTTCAATTGGCTTTAATTGAGAGCCAATTTTAAACAAACTCGATTTTTTTGTCAATTATCAATTCAATCAATTTTGTGGAGAGCGCCCGCAACCTCCATTAAATATCTGATTGAATTTATAACCGCTAGCAAAGAATTACCTAATTGACCGAAACATAACTTTGAAGCCACACACATTTATGAGTAAATACCACATTGACAGCAAACTTTTGCTTCCATCTCTCAATATCGCTGATACCATAACCGGAAGCATATAATATCGATAATAATGTGCAAATGTCCCACTGACATAATCATTTGATATATGTGTACTTAACCCAAAGAGACTTGGGGAAGAGAGAGAGAGAAATTGATTAGCATCAAATCGGATATTGTTTATCTACAGCTACACATTCGACTATCTCTTAATTCTTGTATAAGTGAAGCCACAAAAACATATTGCAATTTGTGTCAATTGGAAACGTGACACATCATTTTGTAGTGTACGAAACGTTTATTATTGGCATGTCCTGAGGCAAATGTGACACCACTACAGGAATAAATTGTTATGTAGTGATTTATAAAGCTACCAAGATGATTGCTTTATTTTTATGTTTGATTGAAAATTCTTCCGAAGGACATATAATTTGTTTTGTGTCAGGATACACAACGTTATGTAGAATCGTGACAAGGGAGATAATTATTGTATGATAGATTGAAATTTATTTGAAGGGAGCGCGGTAGATAGCGCTGAATTGTGTGCTTTTGAAGATTCACATGTAGAAAAGTAGTTCTTACTTACTTACATAAGGTGGCGCTATAGTCCGTTGTGGCCTTGGGCCTCCATCAACAGTCTCCGCCAGCCAGCTCGGTTCCTAGCTAGCTGTTTGCACTCCAAGTTGATTGAGGTCCTCTTCCACTTGTGCCCGCCACTTAATTCGCGGTCTTCCTCTACCTCTACGCCCCTCGGAAATAGTGTCGAAGGCATTTCGGGCCGGAGCATTGGTGTCCATTGGTGTCCATCCGCTCTAAATGACCGAGCCATCTGAGTCTCCGGACCTCGACCCTTCTGGCTAGGTCCACGTCGTTATACAACCCGTAAAGTTCACTGTTGTATCTTCTTCTTTATTCCCCATCAATGCACACGGGGCCAAAGATGACCCGAAGAACTTTCCTCTCGAAACAGCCTAAGGCACATTCATCCGATTTTGTCAAGGTCCATGCTTCTGCACCATACAACAGGACTGTGATGATGAGGTTGTTATACAGCCCAAAGAAACAGCGATCAGCAAGAATTATTCTCCGTCTGATCTCGGCACTGGTGTTGTTGCCCGTGTTAATAGTGGAGCCTAGGTAAAAAAACTTCTCTTGTACTTCAAAATTGTATGCGTCTATTGTGACGTTCTGTCCGAGGCGTCGGTGTTGGGTGTCCTTCCTTGAAGACAGCCCACGACGATATCGAAAGATTCCGTAAGCTCGCTGCCAACCTTGTTGGAGCAGCGTGAGTTCTCCATCGTCATTCTGCACAAGCGAAAGAGCTTGGCAGGGATGCCAAAACTAGACATAGCCTTATACAAATCGTCTCTATAGATACTGTCATATGCGGCCTTAAAATCGATGAAAAGGTGGTGGGTATTGTGATGCTTTTTCTTTCCAGCTGAGGTAGCTCAGCTCCGTCCAGGATCGATATAAGAAAAACACGAAAACTTATATTTTGAAGAAGTTATTTCGAATACAATATTTTTTTTATTATTCCAATATTTTTTAATAATTGAATAACTTACTGCTACCTATAATATCTTAACAACTAAATTGGGATAGGTTCCCCGGCCTGTGAGGGCACAATTAGTTTGGGATAGGTTCCCCGGCCTGTGAGGGCACAATTAGTATTCCAGCCCTTTGCTGGAGTTCCACCTTTTACTCCTTTCTCAGTAAATGTTAGGTGGTAATGCTACTTCTTGATTTGCTCACGAGGCAAACTCCGGATGTTAGCATGAAAATACATGGAAATTTGACCCTTATTTGGCACTTTTGCTGCCAAACTAAAATGTGAATCATAATTATCAAGGAAATTATATTCAAGATTATTTCTTTTTGACTTAATTTCTAATTTTTCTTCTGTGTTGTTTATATTGAATGAATTCCTTGACGACGGCAGCGGCAGTTGTTTGTTTGTTTATATTGAATAAATTCCTTGACGACGGCAGCGGCAGTTGTTTGTTTGTTTGTTTATATTGAAACATGTAACTTCGTTACAATCCCCTCCTACTTCACGTGACGAGAACCTTCTCGTCAAAATCTAGAAAGACAAAATGATACATATTTTTTTTTATTAAAAACCAATCATTTTAAAGTCATAATTCAATACATTTTTTTTTTATATTATATTTTTTTTTTTTGTATATATATATTTTATATTTTTTTTTATATATTTTATATTTTTTTTTTATTTTTTTTTATATATTTTATTTTTATCTTTATCTTTTTTTTTATATATATTTTTTATGTAATGTTTTTTTTTTTTTTTGTAAAACTTATGCATACAAATAACGTAAATAATAATAAAACTTAAATATTAAGATTAAGATTATTCATATATAATTCAATTTTTTTTTCTTCTTGTATTCTTTATAATATTGTTTGTCTTTATCTTTCATTACTGGGATGTTCAAAAACTTATTTTTGAACTTCAAGTTCGCCATTGTCTTCTTCTTATTCAGACGAACTGAAATCTTTCCCCATGGTCTTATAATGTGAAAGAGCCGGCGGTTCTGAGGTCCCCTAATGGTAATTCCTTCAAACGGATTTCGGGTCGGATTTCGGTTGTCGGTTGCGTCAGTGTTGATGTTGGCGGTAGTATTACCGCTTGCCACGTTTCTTTGTTTCAAAACGATGGGCTCTTCTGGTCGTCGTAGAACTCTGGTTGGCGATAGGTATTCTCTTATGGCCATCTCTTTCCATGGCTTGCTAGCTACTCTGTGTTGTGCTAGTATCTTGCTCACCGCAACAGTTGATACTGATGGAGGCTTGATAGCTCTGGCCAACTCACGGTCGTGTTGAGGCTTTGAACTCCTGACTAGACTCGGAATGGATGGTTGGCGAATCCACGGTTTGGCTGGACGGTTTCCGACGACTGGTCTATCTGGGAAATATGGCGGACGCTCCAATGGTGCGAGTCGGCGGAATGTTTGGTGTGAGTCTCGATTTTGAGACTCCGGATGCATTTCTGGTGCATTTTGTCGGCTGGTAATTTTATGTTCGGTTATTTTATTAATCGGCCGAAGTTTTATAAATTCGTTTCTTTGATCTGCAGGATGATTTGTTACATCTGCGTCGTCTGACGGTTGCAGTACGAATAGTGTGTCAACGACTCCTTTTGAATCTATAAATGCGGGCAAATTCTTCCTTTCATTGTGGCTATATCCTTTTACGTCTCCGTCTTGTGTATGCGAGTTTGCTTTGGCTTCAGAACTGATAGCAGATTTTGGCTTATATCCTTCAGTTATAATTCTCTTGTTGCCAAGGAAAATTCGGAAATCTGCTCGACGTAGGAAATCTACTCCTATTATGGCTTCCCCATCAAAGTTTGGAAGGTATGTCACCTCTCCAGTAATGGTATTGTTGCCAAAAGTAAGAGTGGCGGTGTAATGCTCTAAGGTTTCAACGGTCAAGCCATTGACCAAACGAATTCTTTGTTGCTGAATGAAAACTGGAAGCTTTTGCTCGAGAAACTTTTCTCTGAGTGCTTTCCCAGCGAACGTTTTTGTTGATCCCGTATCTATCAGTGCTTGAAATATCTGGTCATCCACCTTGATTGGTATAAAAATGCGAGGGTCGTTCCTCGGTGGTGTGTCGATGACAGCGACTGAGTGCTTGTGGCAATCGCAATCTTTTGTCAGACGGCCGTCCGTACCACAGAACGAACAGAACAATCTGTACGGGCGTCGACAATTCTCTTTACTATGCCCTCGTTGCTTGCAATTCCAGCAATGGGTATCTCGGTCGTAAGGTAATCTCTGGGGGACGGATATTGGTGTCGGAGCGGGAGTCGGTCGCTGGTTCAGTTCATCATTTTTAATGTCTTCGAATTCTTCAGCGAGATAAATAAGTTCGTCGATCGTGACGAAATCACGGCGGCGTATATAAAATCGGTACTCCGGTCTCATTTTATCGAAAATTCGGTCGATATTTCCTTCTAATGTCATATGCGGATGTTGGTGAAGCAAATATTGTGCTGCCAAAATATAATCCTTTGCTCTTTCACGAGGCCCTTGCCTTCTTCTCATAATCTCGTCTTCGAGTCTGGCTAGATATCTTGCAGGCAGAAATTGTCGGATGAAAGCTTCTTTAAAGTTCTCCCATGAGGTAAGGCTATTACGCTTCACACGTAACCACTCTAGTGCGGTCCCTCGAAAAATTTCAGGCAAAGCTCGAATTATGTCATGTGGGGGAATTTTATAACATTCCATCAGTTCGCTTAGTCGCTCTAAAAATTCCAACGGGTTTCCGGAGGCATCGAACTTTAAACCCCATTTTCGAACGGTGTTCATAACTTCTGCTTCGTAACTGAGAGTAAGGTGTCCTCCATGGTGAACATTGGATGGATATTGTATTCCTATAGCAGGGTGTGACGAGTAACGGACCTGGTTGCTACTAGAAGGTGAACAGTAGGTCGGTGCGGAGTATACGACGTACGGTGATGATATCGGAACGGTAGCGCTATATGCTAGCGGCGGCGGGAAGACAGCGGGCGGCAATGGTTGTTGATGAATGACAGTCGGTTGTGATAACGGAAAGGCGACGGACGGCGGTGGTACTGACTGAACGAAAACGGCATTTTCTGGCGGTGGAACGCCATTGGCTAGTATCGGTGACGTCACGTCAAATAACGGTGGGGTTGCGGTTAATTTGGGGATGGACCCCTTCAGTGGCGGATCAGTCTTATTAGCTGTTTCAGGCGTTGTAAAATCATTAGAATTTGATTTTTCGGCTGGTTCTGCATTGTTCCTCTGTTCGACAATATTTTCCCAGATCTCACATAAATTTTCTGTTGAACCATGGGACCGCATTTGCTTTAAATGCGTAGTGAGGCGATTTCGTAGTACAGCAACAGTTCCTTCGGAATCTATGTTGCGGGATGTCAAAGCGTCAACCAGCTCAGACTTCCTCATAAAGTATACAAAACCCAAATTTTTGTATATGTTACCGGGCTGTTGGTTGCTACTTTCATTCTGTGAGGATTCCTCCATATTGTAGCGGATGATTGGTCGGCGGTGGTAGTGTTTAATTTACAACGGAAAGTAATGAAAGGTGGACACTTTCAACGGCGGCGGGAATCGGATGAGTATGGTGGAACCTTTTCGAAAGCTCTCGGTCGGTCGGTCGGCGGCGGCGGTGTGTATTCGGATGAACTTCCTAAAGGTCCCTGCTCGGGCGCCAATTTGTGATGCTTTTTCTTTCCAGCTGAGGTAGCTCAGCTCCGTCCAGGATCGATATAAGAAAAACACGAAAACTTATATTTTGAAGAAGTTATTTCGAATACAATATTTTTTTTATTATTCCAATATTTTTTAATAATTGAATAACTTACTGCTACCTATTATATCTTAACAACTAAATTGGGATAGGTTCCCCGGCCTGTGAGGGCACAATTAGTTTGGGATAGGTTCCCCGGCCTGTGAGGGCACAATTAGTATTCCAGCCCTTTGCTGGAGTTCCACCTTTTACTCCTTTCTCGGTAAATGTTAGGTGGTAATGCTACTTCTTGATTTGCTCACGAGGCAAACTCCGGATGTTAGCATGAAAATACATGGAAATTTGACCCTTATTTGGCACTTTTGCTGCCAAACTAAAATGTGAATCATAATTATCAAGGAAATTATATTCAAGATTATTTCTTTTTGACTTAATTTCTAATTTTTCTTCTGTGTTGTTTATATTGAATGAATTCCTTGACGACGGCAACGGCAGTTGTTTGTTTGTTTATATTGAATAAATTCCTTGACGACGGCAGCGGCAGTTGTTTGTTTGTTTGTTTGTTTGTTTATATTGAAACATGTAACTTCGTTACAGTATGGGTATCAATTTGGAGTTCATAGGTTTTTTCCAGGATGTGCCGCAAAGTGAAAATTTGGTCAATGGTTGACTTACCTGGTCTGAAGCCACATTGATAAGGACCAATCAGATTGTTGACGAAAGGCTTCAGATGTTCACATATTATTACGGCAGAGAGGATCTTGTAAGCGATGTTCAGTAGGCTGATTCCTCTGTAGTATGCGCAGTTTAGAGGATCTCCCTTCTTCAGGATCGGCAATTAATGATGAGGTTCCATTCATTGGGTATGCATTCTTCCTACCATATCTTACAGATGATTTGGTGCATGCTGCTATCTTGATCGTCACCTGCTGCTTTGAACAGCTCGGCAGCTAGACCATCTGCTCAACAACATTACGCCCCGTAGTCCAAGCGACTAAAATTGTTTGCTGAATATATTTTAAGTGTGCTGAATTACACCAAAGAAGCCAAGAATTCAAAAAAAAAAAACAAATGTGTCAAGTGTTTTGTTTTTTGTTTGCTTATAAAGCCTTACATTTTATTAAAAGAAATGTGCTGAATAGTGCTGAATATACTAGAGTGCGCTCAAAACTAAAATAGTGTATACCTTAAAATTCTCTTAGCCACTGCTGAAAGCCAATAAAAGAAGTCAAAACACATGCCCGCTAAGCCTTAAAACCTAAATACAAATGCTGAATATTGAATTCCATTCGCTGAATAGCATTAAAAAGAGCTGAATAGACACTTCAAAATGTTAGTTACATTCTCATATCCTTTAAGCTGCTTTTCTTATGTACATCATTGCAATTGGACGTGTTGGATATATTGGAGTGCGCTGAAAAGTAATTAAACAGTGAAACGCGCTGAATTGTGTGTTCAAGCGACTAATAAATGTTTGCTGAATTGCTTGTTAGTGTGCTGAATTATACCAAAGAAGCAAATAATTCAAACAAACAAATTTGTCCAATTATGTTTTGTTTTTATTTGCTCACAAGGCCTTACACTTTATTAAAATAAATGTACGGAATAGTGCTAAATACATTTAAGTGCGCTGAAAAGCCACTGCTGAATGCCAACCAAAGAAGCCAAAACATAAGCACGCGGACCCTCAAAAATGAATGAAAATGCTGAATACTGAATTGCATGCGCTGAATAGCATCAAAAGGAGCTGAATAGAAAGATCAAAATGTTAGTAACTTCAAAATGTTAGTAAACATCTGGACAGCCACTTCAACCTAACCTAACCTAGTAACTATCTCATATCATTTAAGGTCCCTTTCTCATGTACATCTGGGCAATTGGACGTCACGAAATATGTTTTAAGTCAAAAATTGTTTATATTCATGGTTCCAAATGCATCATCGTATATTCTTGTAATCCAAAGAAAAACATTGTTTCGAATTAATCTTAAGACTCTTCTTAATGTCCATTCTCCTAAACATTATTCCTTTTGTTTTATTTCGTTTGTGTTGAATTCCAAGAAATACCAAGTACCGTTCTGACAAATACAACCAAACACCAGCTCAAATATCCATAATCGTAAAATTGAATTATGTACTTACTCTACTTGACTCTCTTCTTACAACATCTTCATCCATCGTCCATCACTCAACAGTTTCATCTTATTCATTTTGACGAATTCAATTGGGTAAGCCAATCACTAAAGTACACATAACTTTATCTGCTTGATGGCGATTAAGAAATGACAGTAGACAACTTTATTGTGTATTTTCAACAAAATACCTTAAATCTGTTATACAATACATTTCTTCACTCACCACATTGCTGACATTCATTTATTCCCCACAACAAAACTCTCACCTGATAATAATTTATGTGACACAACTGACAAATGACACGTCAGTGTCAGCACAAAGTAAGCTGGGTCTGGGAGCTCTGGGACACCACAGAAGTGAGCTTTGGGAAATGAAATGATTATTATTATTTCAGACACTGACAGCAAGGTGACAGAAAAGACGTGTTAAAGTGTCAATTCATAGATGCTGCACATATTGATTATTATTTTGGTTATTATGTCATTAAAAACATTTTTGAGAAAAATTCTGATACTGTCACAGATTTTGCTGAGTTGAAGGACGAACTTTTCTGGTTCACAGTCAGCAACTGTCGTATAATTTCAGTCGATTTTTGGGAAGTTGAAACTGATGGTGTTGACAAAAGAAAAAAGTGGAGAGAAAGAAGAACATTTTTCTGTATCGAAGGGATACAAATCATCTGGACACTGTTCAAACAAAACCAGCAAAAAGGGGGAGAAAACTCATTGGAAGATTCCCTCCAGCTCATAATGGCTGCGATAATTATTTGGCATTAGAGTCACTTCCTCTTTTTTATTCGATGTAAACTAATGACAGTTAACGTTAGTGGCAGTATCAGGGTGAGTGCCAAAAAGATAAAATGCTGACTATTAAGACGGATGCTGGCGGTTGTTTGGGTGGGGAAAAAATGAGCGAAAAAATATTAAAAATTCAAAGTAAATAGACAGTTTGGCTGAAGAAATCAAAGCTTTTTTCTTACTAGTCTTGCAATCGTAAAAAAAAACCTCGTTAATCCTAAACAAAGGATAATTTCAAAGGGATAAAAATTGAGGATAATTAAATTCTCTCACACTATGAACACAAGCGAAAACGTGGCACACGAAGAACGAAGAAAAAAAGGCGTTCGCAGTTTTGTTGGAATAACATCAGTCAGAATGGCAAAGGATTTTGATATTCTCGGCACATATTGCATCCTTAATTTTTCTTGCGTAAAAGGTCACGCTATAGAATTACAGCACCTTTCTTTTCTTTTCCTTTTCTAACTTAAATACTTTCTTAAGTAACTTCTTTTAGCTAAATTAATTACTTTCTCTTCTTTACGTCGGGTCCGTATGAGTACCTTTGAAATAAAGTCAAAAAACGATGAAACAAAGAGAAAAACACAATATTTCGTCCTTTAAGGACCGACCTTTATGACGGCATTAGTACCTTCTTATATCCGTATTAAGGACGACTGCTTGACATAACCAAGAAGGCGAACCAACATCAAGCAAAAATTGCAAAAATAGAAAAGAAAAATGTGTACCAACACCACCGTCAACACAGAGATCAGAGATGTGGCCATTACGCTTTACCTCTTTCGTTCTTTATTTTTCTGAATCCTTGACATTGTTTTCTAGTCTTTTTTCATAGATACATCCATATATCACACCCTTAAACAATAATATATGGTGAGCAATTTTCGTATTTGGTTCGTTTGGTTTTAATATACGCATCGCGTGTTCTTTTTCTAGTTGTTTCTTCGCAGAAAATTAGATTCACGTATTGTTTTCGCAGACATACACTTAACACTCAGTGTAAGTCTTGTAGTAGGTTCGTTTGGGTGCTGGAAGAGCGGCAGGATAGACATAGACACACAGACACTTTGTTAATGAGAAAAACTTGTGTAATTAATTTTTCCCCGTATTATTCCACTGTACGACGACGTCTTAGATCCCACCCGAAGCTTTAGTAGAACATTTTCTGGAGGAGAATTTCACAGAGGTAATTTCTTAAGAAAATAAACATTGTTTCAACTATACCAGTGTCACTTGTTGCTATTCAGCTCAATTCAGCTTCATTTTTTAGTTTCGTTTGAAAGAAATTAAGCTTAATTAAGTGGTTAATTGTACTATTCAGCAAATTATTAAACTATTCTTTTCTTTTATAATATTTCTGCTACTTCTCTTTTCTGTTTAGGTACTATTCAGCGCTACGAAGGTAACAATATTTTTTTTATGCTGAATACGTTGTCCTGCCTTAGGTTGTGCTTTGAAAAAAGAAAAATCTAAGAATATTGAACTCAATTCTGCTAGAATGCTGAAAACGGTTACGTATTTAACCATATATTCAGCATAATTTTTCTTTTTCAGCACAATTCAGCACAGTTCAGATTGTTAATTTTAGGTTAATTGCTTTCTATTCAAGTAAGACTCACACTTTTCAGCACCTTTAACCTTTCAAAGCTCAATTCAGCTTAATTTTTCTTTTTCATAACAATTCAGACTATCAGTTAATGGTGTATTTCTTTCTATTCAAGTAAGGCTTATGCTTTTCAGCACCTCAAACCAGTGCTAAACGATCATTACTGACAGAAGAATACAAATTTCATAGCTCAAATCAACTTAATTTTTTTTCACCACAACTCAGCATAGTTCAGAGTTCAGACTATCATTTTAAGGTGAATTTCCTCCTATTCAAGTAAGACTCGCGCTTTTCAGCACCCTAAACTTTTCAGAGCTCAATTCAGCTTAATTTTCATTCTTCGCCACAATTCAGCACAAATCAGACTGTCTTTTTCAGGTGAATTTCTGTCTGTTTAAGCAAAGCTCACGCTTTTTAGCATCCTTAATTAGTGCCAAACGATCAACTCTGACAGAAGAACACAAATTTCATAGCTAAATTCAGCTTAATTTTTTTCTTTCACCACAATTGAGCACAGTTCGGATTATCAGTTTAAAGTGAATTTCCTCCTATTCAAGTAAGAAGTACGCCTTTCAGCATCTTAAACCAGTGCTTAACGATCAAATCTGATAGAAAAGCACAATTTCATAGCTCAATTCAGCTTAAGTTTTCTTTTTCACCACAATTCAGCAGAATTCCGACTGTTTGTGGTGTATTTATTTCTATTCAAGTGAAGCTCACGCTTTTAAGCACATCACAGTTGACTTTGTATTGAGGAAAGCTTAAAGTTAAAATAAGTGTTTTTTCTGTTGCTTATCGTTATTTCTATTACTTTTCGTTCTACAGCGGTGCATATGCTGAAACCCCCCAAAATCATCTATCCGTTAAGATGTTGAACTTCTGACAAGACAAAACGAAAATGTGTTCAAGAATTCAGATAACTGAGTTGTTTGCGTGATGCTTCCTCATCTATTCGCCATCAAAGGCTCAAGGAAAACTTAAGGAAAAGAATTTTCCTATTTCTATTTTGTCTTTGATAGCTTGCACTGGTAATCTGTGTGTGAGAGTAAGTGTGTGTTTTTCCAACATGGATCATAAAATCTAAAAAGAAGCGACAACGATGTTAACAAATGAGAGTCATGCGTGTGCGTTTACATATGTAACGTACGGCTGCTGCTTCAACAAAAATTGATAAATTTTAGCGAAAATCGTATAGTTGCGCCCACCATACCCTTCCTCCTTGATAACTTCTTTGCTCTTTTTCGTGGTTAATTAAGAGGAAAATTGATCATGGCCATAAAAATATTGAATTACGTTAAGCAAAGAACACATAAACATGTTCAAAGAAGCTAGACTATAAAAACAAAGTGAAAAAGAAACTTTGAGCGAGACACGAGTGAAAGTTGTTATTATTAAATAAAATAAAAGAAAGTCCAAGGACGAAAACAAGATGACAAACGTGTACCTTTTACACAAAGGCGATTTTCTTTTACGGCTGATAAGTTTCCATGGCGAATGAGTTGCGTTAATTACGCTCGTATGAACTTTAACTGAATTAAATAGTCGAGGGATATATAATCTTAATGGAATCCTTGAAGGCTCATTGAACTGAAGAAAAAGGATCATGATGGAAGACTTGCAAATAAAATCCCATATCCAAAAAATCAAGGACCGTAGTAAAGTAGCAGATCCTAGAGATAACTTCTTCAAAGACGCAACTCAAATAGTGTAGTTTCCCGCCTAACTGGCACTCATACAATCGAACATAATTGACTGAATTGATCTACAAAGTTTTAGGAACTAGAATCCTAGTCATAAAACACTTCAAAGACCTTTCAAATATTTTGTAAAATGAACTCAGTAATTTTTCGTCAAAAAATGTGCACCCCTGTCGACGATGATGACGCATGTTACCAAATCGGTTTGTTTTGAAAGATTGATACAAAAATGGCTTCTGATTGGCAAACTAATTAATTGGGCTTTTGTAACGAAAGGTTGCGATGTTCAACAAATTGTGCCATTGCGACAATATTTTGAAATTCAATAGTCCAACATCGCATCAATGGAATGGATCGTGTGTGGTGAAGGGATTTTAGGGTGGTCGGCGCCGTAAATCGGCTTAAAAATTTTGAAACACTGCCGCATACTCGTAAGCCAACTGGGACTTGATATTTATAGAATCGACGACTGAAAGAGGAACAAAGTGTACAAGAAATTTGTATTACCAGAAGGATTCAGGACATATTATGGTAGCACAATAACATGGACTCTAGAACGACGACGACGACGACGATGGACACGCTCTACGACTGCAGATTCTCATATATCACTTTGTTCGGTCAGCACTCTGTGCTCTGTTACACGTTTGCCATTTGCTAGGATTCATTGAAATCCGAGGGGCAAGTGTGTAGCATACAGAGATGCCATAGTTCCGGTTGCCAGGTTGAGCTAGCCAGCGTCATCATCGTGTTCATTGTGCACATTCTCCTCATTGGATATGCGTTCCAAGAGAATTATCCACAAAATGTTTATACAAATGGATGGCTTCGAACACATAACGACAGAGGAAATGATCTATAAAGCTAAAGGGAGGTGCACTTTCTCGCTCTTCCTCTATCACTCGTGATAATTGATTACCTCCACAAGGACCTCCAACCATCAGAAGCCAAAAAAACGTCAGCCACGAAGTCACTTTTCCAATCGATACCAAGTGAAAATGCGTGTACGATTTATAAAGTCCCTCGAACGACCCACTGACGGCCGTCTCTTATACACACGACAGATTTATGGCCAAACCAACAACACTATATGGAGGACCTATATTTGTCTTGTGCCAAGTTAGTGCCATACATTTTTTACAATGGATATGATGGTTGTTCGAACAGCGCAAAATCCTTTGATTTGCGGTGACTGACACAGAGTTTTCCAAGGTTTTGATGGACATAAACGCACATTGATGCACTTCATTTGAACGACACTTCTCTTAAGCCAGCTCACTGCTATCGCTCAGGCTTTGGTGGAATTTATTATGTCCTGTCCATCAATGGAATCTCCTTGACTCTGTATGGCTGTGTGCGTTCTTCGTGTTGGTTAAGATTAATCGAGATCTAATGGGTGCGGAGGTTTGTATAATTCCCGGTTCATGACAACCGGAAAAGCGATACTTGAGACTCTGTTTGCGATTTGACTAATGACAATCTTGAATTCACGTAGGGGAACAATTTAATACCCGATGGCAGGCGTTAAGTTAATGATAAGACGAAGCATTCATTTGGAAAATTAAATTGAAAAGCCAAGATGAGAAAGAATTGTGAGATTTTGAGGCAAATTGAAATTGAAGATTGATTGGAGAAGAATTGATGGTTTTTCTTTGGCTTTGACAGCAGTATTTAAAAAGCTCAAGAAAAAATTCTTTGAATGGATGATGGAAGTGATTTCAATAGCACGGAATCTAGAGGCTTTGCACTGGAGGGAGTGAAAATAAATTTTCTTTTAAATTAATTTATTTTAATCTCAACAAAAAAAAAATCAAAGAAATGTCTTTTCTCAAAGTAACTTTTTTCGTGGAATTTCGATTTTTCTTTTGCCAAAAGGTTGGTTTCTCCAAAGTCGTCAAATTATTGTCTTCCTTGTTTTCCATTAGTAAAGCTTGATCACACCAGATTAGGACTTGTAAATTCAACGTTTCACTCAAAGAATCTTATGAACTGGTCTAAATATGCATAGATGAAAATATAGAGGAATGTCGAAGTTATGTTAATTACTTACTTATGGTGGCAACGCAGTCCAGTTTGGACCAGGGCTTTATCCAACAAGCGTCTCCAAACTTCGTTGGTACTCAACCTGAGTCGCGGTCTTTCTCCTCTGCGACGTCCTTCCCGGTTGCAATTGAAGACACTACGGGCTGGAGCATTATTTTCCATTCGCTCTACATGACCCAACCATCTTAGTTGGACTTAACTTGTTTGGCTAGGTCAGGAGCAGGAAAGGACTAGTCACCAGTCTGTACTTATTTTTTAACTTGCAGTCAATTGAATAAAGTCAATTGACTAAAAGTCAAATAACTGCAGTACTTTTTAACTGGCGTAAATCAGTTACTTACTTACTTAAGGTGGCGCTACAGTCCGGGGTGGACTTGGGCCTCAACCAACAAACCTCTCCAGCCAGCTCGGTCCGTAGCTAGCTGTCTTCAGTTTCGAACGCCGAGTTAGTTGAGGTCATCTTCAACTTGCGTGCGCCACCTGAGCCTTGGTCTTCCTCTACTGCACCCGTCCCTCTGGGGTAGATTCGAAGACTTTACGGGCCGGAGTATTGGTGTCCATCCTCTCCACGTGACCAAGCCATCTGAGTCCTTGGACCTTCACTCATTTAGCTAGGTCAGTGCTGCCTGTTGCTGTACAGCCCGTAGAGTTCGTGGTTAAATCTTCTCCTCTATTCACCGTTTATGCAGACAGGACCATAGATCTTCCGTAGAACATTTCTCTCGAACCGGCCTAGGGCGCTCTCATCCTTTGGCTTTAGGCAGTGTCTTTCGACTGCTGTCAATTGAAATTAACCTGTACAGAATCCTGTGTACGGATTTGTCCAATAATTTAACCCAGTGTGGAATATGAACGTATGCATCTGCTGTCATGCCCATTGTTAAAATATTACCTTTTTGATCAAGAATACAAGTTTCAAAATGTTCGAATAATTGTTTAAATTTATCCTTTTACTTTCAGAAATAGGCCTTTTTGAAGCCAAAAGAAGCGGATCCAGAGATCTGGTGAAGCTGGTTGCTTGTTCCTAAATTGTGCTAAATAGGATTAAGCTTAAGGATATCCTGCTTTAAATAAAAAACAAAAAACAAACTGCCCTTTTAAGGACAATCAAAAAATCAGGAAGAGATACACAACAAAATTTCATAACAATAAGATTTCAAAAAAATTTCCATTTGTTAAAAAAACGTTTTGGTAAAAATGCGATTTAGTTAAATATCCCCTTTGGTAAAAATGCTGTTCATTGAAAACGGTCATTTGGTAAAAAAAGTCATTTGGTGAAAATTCCCATTTGATAAAAAGCTGTTTCGTGAAAAATGTCACTTGGCAAAAAATGATGTTTGGTGCCACTAGCGCTACCTAGGTGGCCAAAGTTGGAACCGAAGGCTTCGAAAAAAAATCGCGACACTAGCGCCACCTAGCGGGAAAAAGATGCAACTTGTGCCACAGATCGCCAATTTTTTTGGTGTAGTTCCGCTACTTCCTACTACGTGGCGGTAGTGTCGCAATTTTTTTCGAAACCTTGGAAGCAGATGCGTACGTTTCTATCTCACACTGGGGTTATTATTGGATAAATCCGTACACAGGATTTTGTAAAGTGCCGAAAAAAACCGTCATGGCGCCTTTACAATATACGGCCCTGGCCTCTGAAATTTGAACAGCAAATAGGTACGTTTCTATCCCACACTGGGGTAAATAATTGGATAAATCCACACAGGATTTTGTACAGGGTGAATTCAAACGAAAAAATCGCTGTGTACTTCAATACTTCAATAGTATTGACTCAATATTATTGACTCAAACTCAATTTAGTACACTTAAGTCAAAAAGACTAAAAGAAATCAATTGACTTATAGTTAATTGACTGCAGTCAACAGACTTATTGACTAAACCAAACTCGCTTAAGTTAAATGACTTTTTAGTAACTAAACTGACTAAAGCCAGTTAAAAAGTACTGCAGTTAATTAACTTTTAGTCAATCGACATTATTCAATTGACTGCAAGTTAAAAATAAGTACTGACTGGTGACTGCTCCTTTCGAGTTAAAGTACTTTTGTAAATTGAAAGACTAAAACAAAGTCTTATTCGTAACTTTACTAAAGTACTGAAATGAATGCAGCCTTAAAAACTCTGACACTGACCTAGCCAGAAAAGTTAAGTCCAACTTAGATGGTTGAGTCTTTTTGAGCGAATGGAAAATAATGCCCCGGCCCGTAGAGTCTCCGAATCCAACGCGGAAGGACTTCGCAAGAGAGAAAGACCTATAGGAGCTCAACCAACTTCCGAGTGCAAAATTGAAGACAGCCAGCTAGGGGCCAAGCTGGAGACGCACTATATCGCAAATTCCCGATTTCGTGCGATTAAGTCTATTTTGAAAATTTTAGATTTTCATAAAAATTTAAATGCAGTTTTAAATTAGACATTATTTCCAATCTAGCTTTAAAATTTCATAAGATTATGTTGCTCCCTTACGAAGATAGAAGGCGTCAAAGATTGGTAATTTGTGTGAAAACTGATATTAATTTTTTTCTCAAGAAAAAACAATTGACTTTGGTTTGAATTTTTTTGTTATATTCTAGTGATAATTGTTATTATTTTTTTTTCTATTTTTCTTATGTATTCTTAAAGCTGTGGCACTTTTTTCCAGACTCAAAAAAGTTACAATACAAGTTCCAACAGAAAACAATAATTCAAATGTTTGAACCTGAAGAATTTTTAGAAACCAGCCTCGGTGATTGATAACACCAAAATATTTGGTTTTTATTAAAAAAAAAGTGATTTTTATTAGTTTATACTTTCTATTAATTAAAATAAACACATAATTTATCTGTTTCTAACATCAACTTACTCTTATTTTGAAAAAAATCAATGATTAACAACCGTTTTTAATTAATCGCACGAAATCGGGAATTTGCGACATAGTGAGACGCTTGTTGGATGAGAGCCTTATCCGACCTTTACTGTAGCGCCACGTTGTTAGTTAGTTAAGTAAGTAAGTAGACATAATTTCGAAAAGAGTAAACTTATTTCTGAAAACATTGATTGTTTAAAACCTCAATATATTTAAATGAATGGCCCAGTCAGATATCTTATTGCTTCATCAAACAAAAACACCCATTTGATTCAGTCAAATTTATCAAAGTTTCACTGCTGGTTGAATTATTACATTCATTGTTTCCAATAAACCATCGACAAAGATATACCAAAAGCAAAATTAAAAAGCTTTTTCAATCCTCAAAAAAGTCGAATTCGATACCATGTGACTGACCATTTCAATAATCCTTCACTGGTTATAGAATTCGCAACCGTAAAGTCAATGATTTAATGCGTTTCAAAACAAACAAAAAATCGTAGACTTAACCAAAATAACGAAAAACCCGATAAAATTACAAAATCATTTTTAAAAGTATCCGCGTCCCCATGCATCGGAAAGGACCAACCAGTGTGCATGTTTCTTTTTGTTGCAACTGGGCTCATCATCGTGCTCTGTTACCCTATCAATTGCATTGAAGTGAATTGAAATACCCATCTACGGAGTGATTCCGCTTTTTGTTTTAACGTTGCAAAATAAAAAATCCAACTGGAACAGAGGCTTGCTTCGGATTTCGATAGCCAAGCGGCGATATCCTGGTGTACGAAATGCAATTACGCTTCATAATCTTTTGCCAATTAACGTGCGAGTGGACGTGATAATTAACGCCGCCACAGTGATGTCGCGGCTTCAATGGATTTGAGGGTAGGGTATATCGCATTTGAACGGTTGGTTAACTCCTCTTTGGAGATGGATATGGTTATCGTTGGTAGAAAAATCCTTGAAGTGCCGGTGAACCGCAAGGAATCGATGCAAATATAATTTGAAAATCTCTCTTCGATCATCATTTTTTATTTTTTCTTCCAGTTGCTGGTTCTTTTGAAAATATTCAGTGGACACGTTCAATGCGAATTACAAGTCGAACTTTTTATAAAAATCCACCAAACACGAAATGCCATCAGCCTATACACCGAAAAAAAAACCTTGGTGATATCAACTAATATCCTTGGTTGATTTTGCGTCAATCAATGGGCATTGTTGTTTCAACAATGCCTGCGTGATCACTTTATGATAAAATTATTTATCAAAAACTGATCACAAACATTGTTGATTTCATTGTTGGTCAACCAATAAACATTGTTGGCCAACCAATATTCATGATTTATTTACCAAATTTATATACTATGTATTAAATAAGGATTATGTACTTCGAAAATTATTAAAACTGATCACGAACGTGGTCAATATGCCAAGCTTTTACAACGAAATCAACCAAGTATTTACCACGAACGTGATCAATTGACCAAGCTTTTACAACCAAATCAACCAAGCATTTACCACGAACGTGATTTATTGACCAAGCATTCACCAGGAATGTGATCAATTGACCAAGCTTTTACAACGAAACCAACCAAGCATTTACCACGAACGTGATTTATTGACCAAGCATTCACCAGGAATGTGATCAATTGACCAAGCTTTTACAACGAAACCAACCAAGCATTTACCACGAACGTGATTTATTGACCAAGCATTTACCACGAACGTGATCAATTGACCAAGCTTTTACAACGAAACCAACCAAGCATTTACCACGAACGTGATTTATTGACCAAGCATTTACCACGAACGTGATCAATTGACCAAGCTTTTACAACGAAACCAACCAAGCATTTACCACGAACGTGATTTATTGACCAAGCATTTACCACGAACGTGATCAATTGACCAAGCTTTTACAACGAAACCAACCAAGCATTTACCACGAACGTGATTTATTGACCAAGCATTTACCACGAACGTGATCAATTGACCAAGCTTTTACAACGAAACCAACCAAGCATTTACCACGAACGTGATTTATTGACCAAGCATTTACCACGAACGTGATCAATTGACCAAGCTTTTACAACGAAACCAACCAAGCATTTACCACGAACGTGATTTATTGACCAAGCATTTACCACGAACGTGATCAATTGACCAAGCTTTTACAACGAAACCAACCAAGCATTTACCACGAACGTGATTTATTGACCAAGCATTTACCACGAACGTGATCAATTGACCAAGCTTTTACAACGAAACCAACCAAGAATTTACCACGAACGTGATTTATTGACCAAGCATTTACCACGAACGTGATCAATTGACCAAGCTTTTACAACGAAACCAACCAAGAATTTACCACGAACGTGATTTATTGACCAAGCATTTACCACGAACGTGATCAATTGACCAAGCTTTTACAACGAAACCAACCAAGCATTTACCACGAACGTGATTTATTGACCAAGCATTTACCACGAACGTAGTCATTTTTACTACGAACGTGATAAATAGAGCGTGATCAATAAATCACGTTCGTGGAATACCTTTAATCCTGAAAATTCCAAAAAGATTAATAAAAAGATTATTTTATTTGTTTTCAGTTTTTATTTAAATACCTAATTAAATATATATCAATAAATAATAAAAATTAATACTTTTTTCATAGCAACAATGATAAAATTTAAATGTACATTTTTTATGAATTTGTTATGTTATACTGTACTTTACATTACATTATTTCAATTGTCTTAATTTTATTTAATTTTAGCATCAATAATTATTTTCAACAAAAACAACATAAATATTGTTACTAGATAATTTTTAGAGACTAATCAAACTTAAAATAATCAATATTTCCTTTTTTTGCAAATTAGATTATTTATTGAACATTTTCTTTCGTTATTTGATCTTAGGCTTATGGACAAATAAAGATAGCTTCGAGTTATGCTTTTATAATAGTTTTGAATCAATCCCAAATATGAAAAGCAAAAAATAAGAAAATGGAGAGAGGACTCAATTGTGTAATTTTTAGAGGATTTCGAAAAAAACTATTGGTTTTTGAATCGTAAACAGTGATATAAGTGCAATGGAATAGAAAGAATTAACCACTTTTTGATATATTTAAAATTTCAGAAAAAATGTTTGAAATGAAAGTAACTCTCTTAAGAAAACAACAATGAGGTTTTATTTCCCAAGAACATTGGAGAATTTTTTCGGGAACGCATTTTTAATTGTTTGAAACCCAATTATTTTTAATGTACAAGTAATTTTTTGAACAAAAGATTTTTTTTTTTTAATTCCCACGCCTCTTTCCCCCCCAGATACCGCACGCGCTGGGGTCCATTGTCACCGAGTACGACGGCAATTACGGTTGCTAGCCGTATCGGCACTTAATTAGATAAGAGTAATTGCAATTATTTGCTAAATACCTTCTTTCAAAAAAATTTTAAAAATATATAATTTTTTCCATTGGGGTTGGAAAGTAAGGAAACAGGCGGACCATCAAATGTATTAATAATGTAAATAAAGTAATCATGAGTGTTTTTAAGGACTTCATAAGAATTAAAATGATCAATGTAATTGGAAACTATTATTTTTTCACAAATTACGTATGGAATAGTTTTCAACAAAACTAGACATTCAATTCTAAAAATATTTTCAGAAAAGCCAATGTAGTCATTAATCTTATAGCAAATTTTTTGGTATGTTAGTGAATTATAACAAAGTGCGTCATCAAAATGAATTTTATAAGAAGAAATATTTCGTAATTTAGAATAAAAAAAACTTTCTTTTATTAAAGTCCCATAACTTTTTGAAATATTTGAAATTTCAGGAGAAATTTCTGAGATACAAGTTATTCTTTTAGAAAACATCAATGAGCTTTTAATGCCCAAGGACAATGGAAGATTTCTTCGAGAAGTTATGCTATTACAATAGTTTTTAAGCTCTTTATGTTTTGATTCAAATCTGAATGACCAAAAATGTTTAAGAGGACCAAGCATACGCATAACATAAGGATAGTGAATCATAAAATGAAATTTAGGTTTTAAATTTTCATTGAATAGTTTGATGTATGTCGAGTGATGCTTGGAAATTAAAGTTTGCAAATTATTGAGGTCAATTTCCTTAAAATCAGATTTTAAGACAATATCCAGGATTTTGTTGAGAAGAGTTAATAATTCCCAGTGATTATTTTTTTCTGGGACAAGATCACCAATAATAATTGGTAAAAATCGTGAAAACGTCCACATTTCTTTTGCTGACATGTTTAACTTTTGCCTTTGGATGTGTTCGGGTTTGATAATTGGGGCGATATTACCAATTTCAGATTTACTGTATTTGAAAAGTTGTGTTCTGTTATTTAAAACGTCTAAGGAAAAAAATTTGTCAACCAATATAAATTGATTGATAATCTTGCATAAATCGTAATGGCACACACCTTCAAATAAATCATGCATAATATCTACTGTAACATTATGTACTACATGAAATGATGGAATATTATTGAAAACTGATTCTTCCCTGATTCCAGTATTTATCATTCTCTCAGTTGGTTTTGAAAACTTCGCTAAATCATTGTTGTATCCAATAGTTGTCCTGTGATAGCTACTCTTATCGGAACAAGTTACATAGCTTTGAGTTTTTGAACAAGTGCAAATACGACAGTAATATTGTGAATTAAAGCTTTTGGAGTAACCAAGAATTGTATTTAAGCCAAGGTTATCCCCTGTTATTAATCCTAATACAAAGTAAAAATGATCTGTCTCTCCAGATCTCAATGTAATTGTAACTCCATTTTCTTCCAGAATTTTTATTTCTTCAACAAGTTGATAGAAAATCGAATTTTCCCCAAAGCACTTAAATTTGGAATAAAACAACATTGCAACAAAAATGTTGTTTAATTCGGAATTAATGTGCTGCGGAAGACTTGGAAAATTATAGTATATGCTTCCAATGGAATGAGTTCCACCGTGAGAACCTAGAGGATTATTTGATTCAAAATCATCGAAATACAAATTAAAAGGGATTACTTTGGAACGTTTTTCTTCTGGGAATTTACTTATTCTTTCCTTCCAAATGTCAGTTGTTATCAAATGAGTAATGTTGTTAGTAGTAAGGTATTTCATATTTTGTATAGTAGCCTTATAGATTTCAGGTAATTCAAAGAACTTCTTAAACTGAAATTTCAACGGTAGTATAATACCATCAGATTCAACACTATCTAAAGTAGGGGTCGTTCCACTCTTAACGCAAACTTCTTTATTTATAACATAGCTTGAAGGTTCACGATATAAATTTTTATTTTTTGACGTTTGAATAAATTTGTGAAAAGTTTTGACTTTTTGAAAAGGGTTCTGTAGAAAAGTGAGAATCTGTTTAAATTTATCTTTCATATCAGTTTTAATATGTTCAAAAAACTCTTGGTTTAATTTTTTGAATATTACTGAAAAAAATTCTTCTGTTAAATCTGCAACTATTTCTTCAACAATTTTACGAGATAAATTAGAATTTCCGTACAAGTTACAAAGAAATCTTGTTGCAGAAGCTTCAATATTTTCAAAAATATTATTTTGTTCAGGTAGTGTACTTTCATTTTCAAGGTTACTATTTTGAATATTTTCTTCAACAGAAAATATATTTTCTACAGGTGTAAAAGAAGGTGAACTGATATTTAAGCCCTTACAAGATCTTTCAAAATGTCTTTTAAAACTTTTCAAATTATAGATTTGACTACAATTAAAACATTGATAATCATTTGTTGCTTTAAAATAATGTTTTTGTTTATAATGGATAACAAGTGTTTTAACATCTACAAAAGATGTTAAGCATAGATGGCATTTATACATTATTGTTTTTTTAAGGATTCAATGAGAACTAGAACTTCTGGTGAAGCTCTTTCAGAAGTGTCAAGATCAAAAAAATATTTTTGGATGAAAATCCAAACAGATTTACAAGGCATAGGATATTTTAAATTAAGAAGGCAATATATCATTAAATTTATATTTAATTTCATTAAAATAAATTACGAATCATCAAAATAATTGGGCTTTGAAAGCAAGGAAATACGCGGACGATCAGATTTATTAAAAATGTCAATAAAGTTTTTTTAAGGATTCAATGAGAACTAGAACATCTGGTGAAGCTCTTTCAGAAGTGTCAATTTCATAAAATTATTTTTGGATGAAAATCCAAACAGATTTACAAGGCATAGGATATTTTAGATTAAGAAGGCAATATATCATTAAATTTATATTTAATTGCATTAAAATAAATTACGAATCATCAAAATAATTGGGCTTTGAAAGCAAGGAAATAGGCGGACGATCAGATTTATTAAAAATGTCAATAAAGTTTTTTTAAGGATTCAATGAGAACTAGAAAATCTGGTGAAGCTCTTTCAGAAGTGTCAATTTCGTAAAAATATTTTTGGATGAAAATCCAAACAGATTTACAAGGCATAGGATATTTTAGATTAAGAAGGCAATATATCATTAAATTTATATTTAATTTCATTAAAATAAATTACGAATCATCAAAATAATTGGGCTTTGCAAGCAAGGAAATACGCGGACGATCAGATTTATTAAAAATGTCAATAAAGTTTTTTTAAGGATTCAATGAGAACTAGAACATCTGGTGAAGCTTTTTCAGAAGTGTCAATTTCATAAAAATATTTTTGGATGAAAATCCAAACAGATTTACAAGGCATAGGATATTTTAGATTAAGAAGGCAATATATCATTAAATTTATATTTAATTTCATTAAAATAAATTACGAATCATCAAAATAATTGGGCTTTGAAAGCAAGGAAATAGGCGGACGATCAGATTTATTAAAAATGTCAATAAAGTTTTTTTAAGGATTCAATGAGAACTAGAACATCTGGTGAAGCTCTTTCAGAAGTGTCAATTTCATAAAAATATTTTTGGATGAAAATCCAAACAGATTTACAAGGCATAGGATATTTTAGATTAAGAAGGCAATATATCATTAAATTTATATTTAATTTCATTAAAATAAATTACGAATCATCAAAATAATTGGGCTTTGAAAGCAAGGAAATACGCGGACGATCAGATTTATTAAAAATGTCAATAAAGTTTTTTTTAAGGATTTAATGAGAACTAGAACATCTGGTGAAGCTCTTTCAGAAGTGTCAATTTCATAAAAATATTTTTGGATGAAAATCCAAACAGATTTACAAGGAATAGGATATTTTAAATTAAGAACAAAAAATATTTTGAAACAGCTATCCAATGCAGGCAATATATCATTAAATTTATATTTAATTTCATTAAAATAAACTACATAGGAGTTGTCAAAATGACAACGAATTATAAGTGGTTGTAAATTTTGTCCAAGTGCTCTCACCTTCGTAGCAATTTGATCAAGCGTTGGATTTAAGTTGTTTGCATAATGCACCTCGATAATAAGGGCCTGCTGGGAATATATCATTAAATTTATATTTAATTTCATTAAAATAAATTACGAATCATCAAAATAATTGGGCTTTGAAAGCAAGGAAATAGGCGGACGATCAGATTTATTAAAAATGTCAATAAAGTTTTTTTAAGGATTCAATGAGAACTAGAACATCTGGTGAAGCTCTTTCAGAAATGTCAATTTCGTAAAAATATTTTTGGATGAAAATCCAAACAGATTTACAAGGCATAGGATATTTTAGATTAAGAAGGCAATATATCATTAAATTTATATTTAATTTCATTAAAATAAATTACGAATCATCAAAATAATTGGGCTTTGAAAGCAAGGAAATACGCGGACGATCAGATTTATTAAAAATGTCAATAAAGTTTTTTTAAGGATTCAATGAGAACTAGAACATCTGGTGAAGCTCTTTCAGAAGTGTCAATTTCATAAAAATATTTTTGGATGAAAATCCAAACAGATTTACAAGGCATAGGATATTTTAGATTAAGAAGGCAATATATCATTAAATTTATATTTAATTTCATTAAAATAAATTACGAATCATCAAAACAATTGGGCTTTGAAAGCAAGGAAATAGGCGGACGATCAGATTTATTAATAATGTCAATAAAGTTTTTTTTAAGGATTCAATGAGAACTAGAACATCTGGTGAAGCTCTTTCAGAAGTGTCAATTTCATAAAAATATTTTTGGATGAAAATCCAAACAGATTTACAAGGCATAGGATATTTTAGATTAAGAAGGCAATATATCATTAAATTTATATTTAATTGCATTAAAATAAATTACGAATCATCAAAATAATTGGGCTTTGAAAGCAAGGAAATAGGCGGACGATCAGATTTATTAAAAATGTCAATAAAGTTTTTTTAAGGATTCAATGAGAACTAGAAAATCTGGTGAAGCTCTTTCAGAAGTGTCAATTTCGTAAAAATATTTTTGGATGAAAATCCAAACAGATTTACAAGGCATAGGATATTTTAGATTAAGAAGGCAATATATCATTAAATTTATATTTAATTTCATTAAAATAAATTACGAATCATCAAAATAATTGGGCTTTGAAAGCAAGGAAATACGCGGACGATCAGATTTATTAAAAATGTCAATAAAGTTTTTTTTAAGGATTTAATGAGAACTAGAACATCTGGTGAAGCTCTTTCAGAAGTGTCAATTTCATAAAAATATTTTTGGATGAAAATCCAAACAGATTTACAAGGAATAGGATATTTTAAATTAAGAACAAAAAATATTTTGAAACAGCTATCCAATGCAGGCAATATATCATTAAATTTATATTTAATTTCATTAAAATAAACTACATAGGAGTTGTCAAAATGACAACGAATTATAAGTGGTTGTAAATTTTGTCCAAGTGCTCTCACCTTCGTAGCAATTTGATCAAGCGTTGGATTTAAGTTGTTTGCATAATGCACCTCGATAATAAGGGCCTGCTGGGAATATATCATTAAATTTATATTTAATTTCATTAAAATAAATTACGAATCATCAAAATAATTGGGCTTTGAAAGCAAGGAAATAGGCGGACGATCAGATTTATTAAAAATGTCAATAAAGTTTTTTTAAGGATTCAATGAGAACTAGAACATCTGGTGAAGCTCTTTCAGAAATGTCAATTTCGTAAAAATATTTTTGGATGAAAATCCAAACAGATTTACAAGGCATAGGATATTTTAGATTAAGAAGGCAATATATCATTAAATTTATATTTAATTTCATTAAAATAAATTACGAATCATCAAAATAATTGGGCTTTGAAAGCAAGGAAATACGCGGACGATCAGATTTATTAAAAATGTCAATAAAGTTTTTTTAAGGATTCAATGAGAACTAGAACATCTGGTGAAGCTCTTTCAGAAGTGTCAATTTCATAAAAATATTTTTGGATGAAAATCCAAACAGATTTACAAGGCATAGGATATTTTAGATTAAGAAGGCAATATATCATTAAATTTATATTTAATTTCATTAAAATAAATTACGAATCATCAAAACAATTGGGCTTTGAAAGCAAGGAAATAGGCGGACGATCAGATTTATTAATAATGTCAATAAAGTTTTTTTTAAGGATTCAATGAGAACTAGAACATCTGGTGAAGCTCTTTCAGAAGTGTCAATTTCATAAAAATATTTTTGGATGAAAATCCAAACAGATTTACAAGGCATAGGATATTTTAGATTAAGAAGGCAATATATCATTAAATTTATATTTAATTGCATTAAAATAAATTACGAATCATCAAAATAATTGGGCTTTGAAAGCAAGGAAATAGGCGGACGATCAGATTTATTAAAAATGTCAATAAAGTTTTTTTAAGGATTCAATGAGAACTAGAAAATCTGGTGAAGCTCTTTCAGAAGTGTCAATTTCGTAAAAATATTTTTGGATGAAAATCCAAACAGATTTACAAGGCATAGGATATTTTAGATTAAGAAGGCAATATATCATTAAATTTATATTTAATTTCATTAAAATAAATTACGAATCATCAAAATAATTGGGCTTTGAAAGCAAGGAAATACGCGGACGATCAGATTTATTAAAAATGTCAATAAAGTTTTTTTTAAGGATTTAATGAGAACTAGAACATCTGGTGAAGCTCTTTCAGAAGTGTCAATTTCATAAAAATATTTTTGGATGAAAATCCAAACAGATTTACAAGGCATAGGATATTTTAGATTAAGAAGGCAATATATCATTAAATTTATATTTAATTTCATTAAAATAAATTACGAATCATCAAAACAATTGGGCTTTGAAAGCAAGGAAATAGGCGGACGATCAGATTTATTAATAATGTCAATAAAGTTTTTTTTAAGGATTCAATGAGAACTAGAACATCTGGTGAAGCTCTTTCAGAAGTGTCAATTTCATAAAAATATTTTTGGATGAAAATCCAAACAGATTTACAAGGCATAGGATATTTTAGATTAAGAAGGCAATATATCATTAAATTTATATTTAATTGCATTAAAATAAATTACGAATCATCAAAATAATTGGGCTTTGAAAGCAAGGAAATAGGCGGACGATCAGATTTATTAAAAATGTCAATAAAGTTTTTTTAAGGATTTAATGAGAACTAGAACATCTGGTGAAGCTCTTTCAGAAGTGTCAATTTCATAAAAATATTTTTGGATGAAAATCCAAACAGATTTACAAGGCATAGGATATTTTAGATTAAGAAGGCAATATATCATAAAATTTATATTTAATTTTATTAAAATAAATTACGAATCATCAAAATAATTGGGCTTTGAAAGCAAGGAAATAGGCGGACAATCAGATTTATTAATATGTAATGTCAATAAGGTTGTTTTAAGGATTCAATGAGAACTAGGACATCTGGTGAAGCTCTTTCAGAAGTGTCAATTTCATAAAAATATTTTTGGATGAAAATCCAAACAGATTTACAAGGAATAGGATATTTTAAATTAAGAACAAAAAATATTTTGAAACAGCTATCCAATGCAGGCAATATATCATTAAATTTATATTTAATTTCATTAAAATAAACTACATAGGAGTTGTCAAAATGACAACGAATTATAAGTGGTTGTAAATTTTGTCCAAGTGCTCTCACCTTCGTAGCAATTTGATCAAGCGTTGGATTTAAGTTGTTTGCATAATGCACCTCGATAATAAGGGCCTGCTGGGAATCCTTTATTGTAGGCTTTAAAAATTTTCTCTTCGCTTGTGAAGAACTTGTTGGGTATCGCAGTGGAAGGAGTATAGCGTGGAGCAGGGAAATTATTAGAACGTCTTCTGGATCTGAAAATAATTATTTATGTATAAAATTAAATAATTCAAATACATTTTTATTTTATTTTATTAATAAAAAAATCTCTTGAAAATAATTATTAATATACCATTTTACTGTATTTAACATATTTCATTTACAGATTACAGATATTTTTACCAACCTTTTGTAAAGTTTTTGTTATTAAGGTTGTAGAGTAGGTCTTGGCAGTTTTTATCCTTTATTTTCACATTGAAAATAGGAAGGATAGTTGTTTTGAATTTGTCCCATTTATCAATTAGCAAGTTTTCTTTCAATGGATATAGGATTTGGAAGTCAATATTGATCTTAAATTAGAAAGAAAATAATAATAAAATATATTATTTTCCTTTTGTAAAACCAAAAAAAAAAAAAAAAACAAGAACAACAATAAATTGCGTTTTCATAATGTTTTGAAATACTCTCAAATTTAAAAATATAGATTTTCAATCAAGAGTGTTAAAAACTGTTATTCTTTTGATTGATTTTATTGCAATTTGATGACAACAACTATACTGTAAATAAAGTATAGATTTTTTGGTCCAAAAAAGGATATTTTAGGTAGAGGATTCAAAGGTTGATAAGGTAAATTCGGAAATTCAGAAACTCATCACGGCACACATCAAACAGAAATGAGGCAAAAAACTCTTGATGGGTGTTTTCATCGTGTTTCTATCAACTGCCTTGTATATCCAAATCGCAAAAAAGCAGGGATGAACTTTTATAAACCTAGACGTAATTTATATAATTTACCAATGTCATTCCTGCTGAGTGCTTCAATAGGGGCCAATTTAATAAAACATCGGGGAAACTTTGTTCAGAAATATCGAGTTGTCTTGTCTTATGAGTATTACGCCATTTAGATTTGATTTCTTCCCAAGGTTCTTTATAAATTTGAAGCCATTTCACATCCGCCAAAAAGTCATCTTTAACAAAAAATCATAATTGAAAGAGAACTAAATTAAAATCAAACTATTGAAACTCAAACTAAAAAAAACATACTATTTAAGAACTCAATGTCTTCTTCGTCTGGAAAAGGATTTGCAAGCATTGAACCAGAAATAGATTGTGGTTCCTTTTCCTGTGTATCCAAACCAATTTTCCTATAACGACGCTTTATGTTATAGTATCGACAGTATAATCTTCCAGAAGGATTCCCTTTCGACCCGATCTTGGGTTTTGTAAAGTATATGTTCTTTGTCCGAATTAAGGCAAAAATGTGTATGTATATGAATTTTGTTAGCGACCAAATTTTCAAACGTATATTTGTAGATTTATGTTGCAATAGCCAGGCTTTTTTGGTTTTAAATTAAAAAAAAAAAAAAATATCTATTAAGAAACCTCTGAAGAAGTCGCGAATAACGACGAAACGTTGGGAAAAGATGAACTAATTTTTGTTTATTTGCATTTAATTGAAAATTAACCAGAATAGCCTGCCAATGAAAACAAAAATCAACAAAAGATTCTTAAATTCATTTCATTAATATAAAGTAAATCAAAAATACATTTTTTTAGTTCTATTTTTTACTATATTCCCATGTACTTCAACAATAACAGTATTTTCCACTTGATAAGGGCTACATTTGCATACACAGCTTTCGTTTATATTAAAAAATAAACATAATTTTTTTTTTGTTGTAAAATTATAAACTTACGGGGTCTTCGTCAAATCGATCATGTATTTGTGTGGAAATAAATTGAAAATCTCGGCGAGTTATTGATTCTTTTTTTGCTAAAAGCCAATTTGTCAAGCAATCTATTAAAATAGTTCGTGAGGAATCACCAATTTTCTTATACTTTTTGAACTCGTTGATGACGAAGTTTCCCGATGGGAACGAATTTAGTATTTTATCGATATCCTAAATGATGATTCAAAAAAAATTATTACAAGTTTAAACTTAAAAGTGATCCAGGAGAGATTATTTCGCAAATAAGGTGAGTTCTAATTTCAAATTAACTTAATTTCCTATAGGATTTTACATTCGAAATGAGATAATTTGCGAAATTATCTCAATTGGCTAATTGTGAAAACAGGCTATAACGAAATTAATTTACGAAATTCCCAAGGCCGATACTGGGTGATGAAGGATTTGAAATTGAAGCAATTGATGAAGGAGTTGGTGACAGTGAAATTGCTGAAGACTCGCTATGTAAATCGGAACAACTGTTTGCTGCTAGGCGTTTTCTTACTTCCTCTTCTACTAAAATCTTAATACTATTTAATATTTCTATCGATGGATCGAAATCGGTTTCAATGTTCTAAAAGAAATCAATTAAACGTCGAATTAATTAAAGTTTCATTAAGTATATTACATTTTCTCTTCGCCACGTATGAAGTTTATGTTTAAATTCAACTCTTATTCCAAGTGATTTATCTGCAAAAACTTCTTTTAGGTCTTCATTGGATATATACTTTAAGATGTCAACGCTTAGCTTAAGATTTATAAAATGATCATATAAATCAACAAATCCCCAAGAAGAGAGCAAATTAAACAGTTCAGAATCTAATATTTCTTCTACTGCTTCACTGGCGAGATCGATATCATTATTATCTTCATCTTCATCGAAATTAGATTTTGGGATTTCATCATTATTAAATTTATTATGAAGCGTAGTATAATTGGGTACAAGTTGATTGTTTTCAATTTCATGATCTCGTTCCTCAGAGAATAATTCATCATCAACAAATTGTGTAAAATTCTCCATTGCGTTTGTACCAATACAACCAAATACACTAAAAGAGAACTTCAATATTAATTTCCGTCATGTTAAGTTTTCTTATGCAAATGAAATTTTTTTGAACCTAAGACTGAATCACATTTACAGCGCTGCCACCCTACTCCTATAGCAGTAGATCTATTGCGTTTTGGCCCAAACAAAAATATACTGCGCAGCAAAACCAATTTACTCCTCATTTAAGATTTTTGAGTAACTTCATCTATCGACTTGAATCCAACTCCATATTTTGTTGCTATTTTGTTGCTGGGAAATAGGCCAGCTACATTTGTCGGAATCGTAACCCTTCACGGGGGTGGGTGGTACACCTAGCCCTGTAAATACGAGATAGAGTGTATCTCGTAAACCAGAGCAGCTAGGAACACTCTATCTCGTATTTACAGGGCTAGGGGTGGTACACCCCCGTGAAGGGTTACGATTTCGACAAATGTAGTTGGTCTATTTCTCAGCAACAAAATAGCAACAAAATACACCGCTGGTCTCGTGTTGCTAGCTGCTCTGGCTCAATCAACTGTGCTTTTTTGTCGAATATACTGCGCTCAATGGTTCGAGTTCGAAGGGTGGTAGGTGGCAGCGCTGATCACAACTATAGACCACAATTTTTTGACGAAAACAAAAAATTATTTACCCCATATTTTCGAAGCAAAAGATTATTATAGCCCTTCTATAGTTCTCAAATTATCAAAAATTATTAATATGAAGGATTTAGAACTAGAACATCTGAATGACTTACCCGAGTTTTTTTTTTTTTGTTTCTGTCCTTTGCAGTTGAAAATTTATCTGCAATCAAAAAAATTGAATTGGATGAGTAGATTGCAGTAATGAAATTAACAAATTTTATAAGTTCATAAGCTGAATCTCAGAATGCCTATATAAAAACAAGAACGACATAATGCAATGTCTATCTTTTGATGAAGAATTTTATATTTTTTGCAAAGGCATCATTTTTTGCGTAGAAAATGTGATTTTTCTTTTGCCAAGAAATCAAAAAAAGTTCATAAACTGAATTTCAGAATGCCTATATACAAACAAGAACGATATGATCCAATGTCCATCTTTTGATGAAGAATTTAATATTTTTTGCAAAGGCATAATTTTTTGCGTAGAAAATGTGATTTTTCTTTTGCCAAGAAATCAAAAAAAGTTCATAAACTGAATTTCAGAATGCCTATATACAAACAAGAACGACATGATAAAATGTCCATCTTTTGATGAAGAATTTTATATTTTTTGCAAAGGCATTATTTTTTGCGTAGAAAATGTGATTTTTCTTTTGCCAAGAAATCAAAAAAATTGACATAGCACTTGGTCTTTATTCTTAAACATACTGGTTTATTGATGGTACTTACTTGAAATATAATGCTTTTAATTTTAAAATCAAAACAATATGAATCGCAAGCAAGACACACAGAGTATAATCATCTGTATACTGCTCGCTTGTTGCCTCGTAAAACTTTTCTCTTTCTCTTTCTTTTAGTTACAGACTTAACTTCTTAATTAGAAGTGGTTTTTTGTATATTTTTAAAAATTTAATTGTTAAATTGTAAATTTTTCTTATTCTTGTTGTCCATAATATTGTACTATGTGTTTTATATTTCATGTGCAATAAAGTTCCCCTGAGGAAGGCAGCAACCCCTGCCGAAACGTCGGGAAAAGCTAATGTAACAGCCTTTTGTTTCATTGCAACGATTAAAATGACCAAAATAGCCGAAGGAAAACTTAATTCTTCCTTAATACACACGCAATTTTTTGTTGGCTTTTTGTATCTATTGGTATTGCATATTTTAAAATCTACTGCGCTTTATTTCAATCAACTGTGCTTTTTTGTCGAATATACTGCGCTCAATTGTTCGAAGGGTGGCAGGTGGCAGCGCTGATCACAACTATAGACCACAATTTTTCGACGAAAACAAAAAATTATTTACTCCATATTTTCGAAGCAAAAGATTATCATAGCCCTTCTATAGTTCTCAAATTATCAAAAATTATTAATGTGAAGGATTTAGAACTAGAACATCTGAATGACTTACCCGAGTTTTTTTTTCTGTCCTTCACAGTTGAAAATTTATCTGCAATCAAAAAAATTGAATTGAATGAGTAGATTGCAGTATTGAAAGTAACAAAGGGGCGACTTTCCTATACCGAATTCTATGGTTTTTTTTTTATTTTTCTTTGTTTTAGCTGTTAAATAGTGAGGAAACAACACGTTGAAGTATGTTAGTGTGGCAGATGAGTAATATTTTACCCAACAGTACACAAAATACAATGAAAGCTTAGAACGTCTACATTAAGAATCTGCTGGTCAGACAATTTTTTCATGGGCCAATCATGCGACCGACCGCATTTTTCAAAAAAAGTTTATTAACTACCTTTATGTCACATGAATGGCCCATGTAAAGTTTGTCTGACCAAAAGATGCTTAATGTACACGTTCTAAGCTTTCATTTGATACCCCATTTTCCCATTCACCCGATGAGGTAGGATGACACCAAAAATACCGTTTTTAAGATGGTCGGACAAAGGGAATGGCCGGGGTTATTTCTGTCCGACCATATGATTTGGTATCTTCGACGAAATGTCTATTGACTTCTACTTACCAAAAAAAGAAGTTCAACATCGGTTGCCTTAGCACATTGGAGAATGCCAGAGACTACAGTGAGAGCCTGAGCGAGCGACTCTCCGCCGTCCTCCCAAATACTACAGACGTCAACACATTGTGGAACCATTATCGCGAAGTAATAAAAAATGTAGCCGAGACCACCATAGGTTACCAGCCACCCCCGAAAAAGAACCCGTGGTATGATGATGAGTGCGTGATATTGAAAAGGGAAGAGTACCGCACGAAAAGGAGAAATGAGAAGAAGACCCTGCGAAGGAAGAAAAGAGCATCCGCAGTTTCTCAGCTCAAAGATCTAGAAGAGTCTCGGGCCAAGAACAACACCTGGCGTTTCTTTAAAAGGTCGAGGCAATTAGCTTCTGGTTTCAGAACCGGGACACAAGCTCTTCGAAACAGTGAAGGAAACCTAGTCACCGAAGCACAGGGAATTGTAGATGTTTTCAAGCAGCACTTCCAGCAGCTGCTGAATGCGCAAAATGTCGAGCAAGATAATAAAGGAGCAAGACCAGTCAATGAAGACCCAGTCCCAGCCCCCAGCAGAGAAGAGGTAGAAAGAGCCATCCAAAAGCTAAAAAATAACAAGTCCGCCGGGTCGGATGGCATACCCGCGGAACTCTTTAAGCATGGAGGAGATGTTTTGATGAACCGCATGCACCAGGTCATCACCAAAGTTTGGGAGGAAGAATGCATGCCCACTGACTGGTTGATGAGCTCGATATGCCCCATCTACAAAAAAGGCGATCCGATGTCATGCAAAAACTACCGTGACATATCCCTGCTTAATGTTGCATACAAAATCCTATCCAACGTACTGTGTGAGCGTCTTAAACCTTTCTGCAACACAATAATCGGCACGTACCAGTGTGGCTTTAGGCCAGGCAGAACAACGATAGACCAAATATTCACACTGAGGCAGATCCTGGAAAAGACCAACGAATTTCAAGTCGAAACCCACCATCTTTTCATCGACTTTAAAGCTGCTTATGATAGCATCCACCGCCAGGAGCTTATGATGGCGATGTCTGAATTCGGGATCCCGAACAAACTGATCCAGCTGTGCCGCATGACGCTAAACAATACGCAGTGCAGTTTGCAAATGGGTAACAGCTCATCCGAGTTATTCCAAACTTGCGCAGGGTTTAGACAAGGAGATGCGTTGTCATGTGACTTCTTCAACATAGTCCTGGAGCAAGGCAGGTGTGAGCACGGAGGGTACTATCTTCAACAAATCCACCCAGCTCCTAGGCTATGCGGACGACATAGACATCATCGGTCGATCCAAGAGAGCTGTGCTTGAGGCCTTCACAGCGATTGAAGAACAGGCGTAACTAGTTGGTCTTGAAGTCAATGAGGACAAAACAAAGTACATGTTATCAACAAACAAAGCAACATCTGTCCACCGCCTAGGATAAAACGTCACTGTTGGTAGCAGCAATTTCGAGGTAGTTAAGGAGTTCACCTACCTTGGAACAAACATCAATCCCACTAACGACACCTTAGTGGAGATCCGAAGAAGAATTACTCTAGCGAACCGCTGCTGCTTCGGTTTGGCCAAACAACTGTGTTCAAAACTCCTCACTCGAAAGACAAAGTGTCTGCTATACAAAACTTTGATTTTACCAGCCCTACTCTACGGAGCCGAGTGCTGGACGATAAGTAAAAAAGGGGGATTGATACTGGGCACTTTCGAAAGAAAAATTCTTCGACAGATTTTTGGTCCCGTATGCGACGATGGCGAATGGACAAGAAGATACAACCGAGAACTGTATGAGCTGTACCAAGATGTGGATGTAGTCCAGAAAGCCAAGAAAAGACGACTACATTGGCTCGGCCACATCGAGCGAATGGACGACAACGCTCCAGCCGTTTGGAAGACCGAACGTACGGTACAAGGACCAAGTGACTGCGGATGCCAGAGCGCTTGGTCTCGGTGACTGGAGAGAGCATGCGAGGGATCGTTCACGATGGAAGACTGCAGTATCTCAGGCTGAGATCCTTCATGGACTGTGAGCCGGATAAGTAAGTAAGTAAGCAACAGTGTTGTTTTAATAATTCATGATTTTGATGCCTTTTGAATTTAAAAGTGAACTAAAACTTGACGCATTATACCGACAGCAAAAAATAAATTTAATGAAAAGAACAAAACCTTAAAAGAGCCGAGACTTAATAAAAGCAAATTTAAAAAAGTGAGGTCAAGTTTTTTTGTCTCCGACTGTTAACATATTTGATTGCAAATTGCAATGAAATAAAATATTATTAATTAAGATAAATCTCAGTCTCAAGCATCATAGAAGGTCTTGGTCTTGGCTATGCCCAAGAGCAGAAATATGTTAATGTTAAGCAGATCTACACTAAACTGTGCATAGAACTTGGTTCGCATAAAACTTGTACAATAAATTCACTAAAGTCGTTTGACTACGCGCTCGACAAAAATATATTCAAAACTCAAAATGTCCTCAACAAAAATAAAAATATTAATTTCCAACAAAAAAAATGTTTATTTGTGCTTTATTAACGCGTATCTATCGATTGAGACCATTTTCATCTTCAAATTCAGAACTCGGTATAGGAAAGTAGAGCCTCCATCTTTTGATGAAGAATTTTATATAAGTATTTTGCAAAGGCATCATTTTTTGCGCACAAAAATGTGATTTTTTTTTGCCAAGAAATCAAAAAGATTGAACGAGCATTTGTTCTTTTTCTAAAAAATAGTGGTTTATTGATGGTACTTACATGAAATATAAGGCTTTCAATTTTTTAGCCTTTTTAAGGCCACAATAATTTGCCTTTTTTCAAAAGGCCACAATTTAATTTTTTTTTTTTTTAAGAACACTGCACAGTGCACTGCACGCGACTTGACAAAACGAACGAACGAACTAAACTAAAATGAAACGAAATCATACATGAAATCATACACTTACATGTTTGATTTCGCGCGTCGCGTCGGTTTCAACAACGAACGTGGGTTGGCCAACCAAGAAAAAACCACGTTCGTGATCACTGAATGCATTGACTGAATTTAAGGCCGCGTTTAGACTTCATTAAATAAAAAATTTATTCTTTTCCGAAGAATAGGAAAAATAGGAAATGATGTATATTATTTTGGATTTATAAATGTGTCGTTCATAATGATAGTATTGTGACTAAATTTAACTAAAATATTTGATATTGTTTTGTACCTTCCTACTGGCAAAACGCGATAAGTTTCAACTACACAGCCACACAAAAAAAAGTTGTGACCTGTTGGTGCGACTAAGTTAATAATATGTTTTTCGGATCGCTGAAACCGAATCCGAAGTCCATTTTGCCCAAACACGTCACGTTTTCAGGATAACCCCAAAAAATGTCACAGCTACACAAAAAAAAGTTGTTTGTTCTGGGAATGCAACTATGTTAATAATATGTTTTTTCGGTCACTGAAAACGATGCCGAAGTCCGTTTCACTCGATCACGTCAGGTTTTCTAGATAACCTCAGAAAGTGTTCACAGTTACCTCGAAACGAGGAATTTTGACTTTTTTCTACGAAATTATGTAAAAATTAACTAAGCTAATTTAAAAAAATAAATCATACAAACATCTTTTTCCCCATAACGTGGGAAAAGAATTAGTATAAATTTTCTTCAGCACAAGAAATCTGTGAAATCTTTTTATAGATAAGTTGTTACGGGGCCTTAAATTTTCTTGTTGCCGGCAAAAAATATGGCGAGGATGAGCTAATTTTCCATTGTATGTGTATTTCATGTTGTAGTTTTACTCACAGTTGCCACCCTATGAACAATATTTTGAAGAAAAAAAAACACCAATTCCAGAACAAAACTTTTAAAGCAAAATTCTTTATATTTTTTTATTTGATTATGTTTCGACTTAAAAAGAACATTCAAATCATAAATATTTTACCATAAAATATCTGTTATTTGTTTAAACATTCATTTTAATGTTGATTTCTTGCAATTTACGTATTTATCTTTCATTACAACAATTTGTTCAAAGAGTTTTCTTTGTAATAAAAAAAAAAAAAACAAATTATGGGTATTCAAAATAATTAACATATGAAATTTTATCAACCCATTAACCTAACCTATGTATGTACCAAATATAGCAGACTTCTACTAGAACGGCAACCGTGGTTCTACTTCAAAAATATTGCATAAGCACATTGCACACACTTACATGTTCAATCATGCCTTACCACATTGCAAACATTTCGTGTAGGTATATCGCGTTACAATTTAAAATGGCGTGTAGCGTCGGTTTCAACAACGAACGTGGGTTGGCCAACCAAGAAAAAACCACGTTCGTGATCACTGAATGCATTGACTGAATTTAAGGCCGCGTTTAGACTTCATTAAATAAAAAATTTATTCTTTTCCGAAGAATAGGAAAAATAGGAAATGATGTATATTATTTTGGATTTATAAATGTGTCGTTCATAATGATAGTATTGTGACTAAATTTAACTATATACATACATTATTATTGAAGTAAAATATTTGATATTGTTTTATACCTTCCTACTGGCAAAACGCGATAAGTTTCAACTACACAGACACACAAAAAAAAGTTGTGACCTGTTGGTGCGACTAAGTTAATAATATGTTTTTCGGATCGCTGAAACCGAATCCGAAGTCCACTCAAAATGAAATAACTCCCCCTTGAATATTTTTTTCTTATGCAAAAAGTTATGTATTGGACATTTCGTAAAAGGGACAACCATAATTTTTTGAACTCCCACTTTACAAAACGAATTTATTCCCACTCAAAACGAAATAAGTCCCACTTAAAATAAAAACGCGTAATAAAATAAGTCCCACCAATTGACGAAATAATTCCCACTTTTAAAAACGAAATAACTCCAAATTTCAAAATAGCAATTTTTGGTGGGACTTATTTCGTTTTTAAAAGAGGGACTTATTTCGTGGGAGTTATTTCATAGACCCGCACTCTCTGGTCAGAACTTTTATTTTGTGTTGCTGTTTTATTATTATATTGTATGTTACGTATAAGTGTTTGATTAATAATTTGCATGTAACAACGATTTACAATGTTTATTGGTTGATTGCACCACGGAATCTTGGTTTATTCACGAACAAAGCTTTTACAACGTTTATTGGTTGATTTCACCATGAAAACTTGGTTGGTTGATCACGAACGTGATCAGTTTTAATTGTTTTTTATCTTGTTATATATTTGTTATGTACTTTAGATGAACCATTCGTATATAACAAAGCTTTTACAACGTTTATTGGTTGATTTCACCAAGAAACCTTGGTTGTTGGATCACGAACGTGATAATTTTTTAATGATCACTTTTTACCATGTTTGTGATTTATCAACAATGCAATCAACAAAGCACCTTGGTGAAATCAACAAACGTTTGTGATCAGTTTTTTCAAGTTTTGGGTATTTTTTGCCAACAATCCTCCATTCGTTGAATCAACAATGACGCCTTTGTTGATATCACCACAAACCTTGGTTGATATCACTATTTTTTTGGATTCGTTGGCCAACAATGAAAGATTGTTGATTCAACCAACGCTTTTTTTTTCGGTGTAGTGCCCAACCGGAAGGGATGTATGTATGCATGTTGGTTGCATAAATATCAGTCTGTTGGCAACTGGAACACAACATTAATGCAGTCACTGGCTCTACTGTTTTTCGATGGGATAATGGAATTTTGTGAAGTTTCAAAACTTACAGCCACGAATGTGGATTGGTAGTGTTGGTCAAATGGCAAATTATGTTTTGTGGAAATGACAAAGCGACAATATTAAAATGGGTTTGATGGCTTTTAAATACTTCTCTGTTGCGTTAAAAGTATTTTCAATGAATGAGTGCAAACGTAAATGGATATAAAGGGGAATATTGGCTAGAGATCCTTAAAATTGCTTAATACACACGATACACCAGAATGTATTAACAATTCCAACACGTCGCATCGTCCACATGCCTCATGAATGTATTTTGTTATTTTAATATCAAGCCCTAATAATATCCAAGCAGAGCTGACACCATGACCTAAACTGACACCATTATTAAGACATTTCCATGTCATAACCTAATAAGCTTCATTGCAAATGAAAAGTTAAACATTTAGTTCATGACGTTTCGGTTCTCCTCGCGGTCTTTTTTGCAGTTTGCTGCTTTTCTTTTTTTTTGTCGAAAAGAAAGAAAATAATAATAAAATCAAATAAAAAACGAAAACAACAAAATCCACAACTATAAACATCATTGTCAACGTCCGCTCATCTCATTTTGTTTCTCAACTTTGTAGACTTCTTCTTCGACTCCATTCGACTCCCTGAATGTCCTTTTTATTCTGCACTATAAATTCCACTTTTCGGAATAATTCGCCATCCGATTTTTTTTTGTCATTATTCCGTGTTTATTATTCAAGTTGCAGATACTGGTTTGGCCTGTGTAAGTTTCTTTTATTTTTTTAATGACATGGTTGCCAATCAATTATTGTTTTTTTGTGTGTTTAAAAAATTTAAATCTCTTTTTGCAGTCAGCACTTAAAATCATTGGCTTTACCACAAACAATAATTTTTTTTTAGTAAGTATACGACACAGTGGACCATTTTATTTTGATTTTCAGAGATAAATGGAAAAACGAAGCCTTTATAAACTTTAACTAAATATTCCCATTACGAATAGTTATATTAGGCAACACCAGACGTCAGACAGATATAGAATTGACGTAGTAACTCCACAGCATTTGGCAACCCAAAGACACTGGCTCTATGTATGGCAACCCAAAGACACTGGCTCTATGTCCCTATTTATGGCATTTAATTAGCCTCTGAAAGATGATCCTTAGAAGTTTCATCCCCTTGGAGCAATTCAAAGTGCCTCATGATTTTCTTCGACAGCAATCTAGTTTTTCGGACTTAGACCGAGATAGACAAAAGGACTTTTGAGGAAGGAAAAGTCGAGGCCATTTTCGCTCCAGTAACAACTACATATTTTCTTTTTGACAGTAATTTTTGTCTTTTCGCTTCTTGTTTTTTTCTCAGAACCAACCAGAATGAAAGATAAAACAAGCACAAACCAAAATTAAAAAAGGACACAAAAAAACTAGTCATCGTCTCTTTGAATTTATACATGACAGAGAAGAGTCACTTTCTCTGGCTTTCCTGCTATTTGGAATACAATTTTTTGCTTGCCAATTTTTTCTCTGCTGTTGTTAGTGATCTTGTTGTTGTATAGTAAGTATAATTAGGTGTCAAGTGAATTCAGCGTTTTTTATTTGTAGTTTAATTATTTCTGTACTGCTTTTCTTTATTCGAAGAATTAATAACACTAAGTAGAAATGTAAAATAGATGAAGCTGTGGATTTCTCTGTGGATGATGATGGACAGCTTAAATGAGGCCTTTGTTCTTCGAAGAGTACGATTTGAACTTGATCTGAGAGACACACTGATGTAAGGTGGTAAAATTCTCATACTCCATATGTGAGAACACGATTTAAAAATCAAGGCTATCGCTAACTTGACATTTTCAAACTGATAGTCTTAATGAATGGATTTATTGAGTTAGGGGTTAGAGTACACCTCGACCTAAAGATCTATTATGTCCCCTTTATTATCTGATGAGTTAGTACCTCAAATTACAGCTTCTGCTCTAACATAATATCCCTGAGAAGGTGGGAATATGGAACCCCATTTTGTTTTTTAGCTTTTTTTCCATACTCGTTAGCTGAAGACATTAAATTGTGTTCAATAATAATAAGTATATATTTTTCCAATATATATAAGAAAAAAGACATGTTCTGAGTACTTTTTGTAATTAATATTTTACTTTATTCAAAAAAAGTACTTATAACATTTTAAAATTGTATGCTCCTTTTATGGAACCCTGGGTTCCATATTAAATGTATGTTAAAATAACATTTTACCTCTGAGTACAAAAATTGCATACATAATAGTCATGATCGCAGCCTGCGCAATAATTAAGTGCCCAAAGATTGCAGGGTTGGCACATCACGCAAACTTCACCACGATGATCATGATCAAGGCTATTCGGCCTTGGGAGCAGAACATGCCACTTACATCATTGTCTGCTTCTGTTGGGGTGCGTCCGTTGCCGCTTTCCGATAGAACAGAATCACCAGAAGATATTGCAGTATGGGATTCTTATGTTGTTTCCAATTGATCAAGACTTCTGTGTCAGGTGTTCACACCACTCCTTACCACGTCCACCGTTAGTAAAAAGACGTAAGGGTAATATGGAACCCAGTTCCATATTAGATTCCTCTACGGGTTCCATATTACAAGACTTAAAGGAAATCAAAAAAATCTTACCTTAGAAATTGTAAATCCGAACACTTAAAAATATTTATGAATTTTAAACCAGACGAAAACACGAACCGTTATGAACTTTCGAGAGAAACAAAAACAAAGAAAAAAAGTTTTCCTTTTTGCTCGGTTGTTGGAAACAGCTTTGCGGCTAAATGATCAAGGCAAAAGTTATGTATCTAGGCAATATGAGTATTTGCTATGAGACTTCACGAAATGTTGCTATTCGCTAAAAGATGGCACTATCTGTTTTGTTTTTAGAGGGGGGTTCCTAATTAACAACAGGTTCCATATTCCCAGCTTTTCCTCTACTAATACAGATAGAAGATCTTTCTCCTCAATCTGGTGTTTTAACCTTTGGTGGATAAGTACACCACAACTGCCTAGAATATGGTCCGGTGTTGCATCTGCTCCTTTGCAGAATCTACATATTGGACTTTCGACTAGTTTGAGGATGCTAAGGTGCCTTTTTAATTTACAATGAGCCGAGAAAAACCAGTAATTACCCTGAGTTTATTCCTGCTTAGCCTGTCACAGTCCGGGCCATTGTGCCAAGTTGTTTGATCTCCTGGTTTCCTCTTCTGTTTTCATTTTACTTCTAATGATGTTTTCTCCTATTCCGCGCACCTGTCTTCGCCAGTATATCTGCCTCCTCATTTCCCTGAATCCCTACATATCCCAATGAAGAGTTACTTTGTTGTTCTTGCCTGGTTCATTTAATCTGCCTATGCACTTCATTACGAGCTTTGAGTTAAACGTGTAGGAGCTTAATGCTTTAAGAACTGCCTGACTATTTGACATAAGGGCGATATTTTTGTTACGGTGATTCATTTCGAGATTGAGTTCTACACATCTGCTAATTGCGTTTACCTTTGCTAGAAAGATACTGGGAATTTGGCCCTTTGGGATGGAGAGTCCCATATATAACCGCACCAGTACCCTCAACTATTCTCGACCCGTCTGTGTACCATTTGATCGTGTTTTCTTTGAATGAATACTTATTACTTGCGCCTATCCATTCTTTTTTTAATACTTAATTGTATTTTATAATTTTTCACAAAGTTATAGTTTGTGACCATACCATATCTCTCGGAATATCAAGAAAGTTACCTACTGTGAATTTGGACAGAAAGGATTTGTCTCTGTTGCTAATGCATTTTCCAGGTCCAGTTCTCTCCTTGGCGAAACTTATAATGGCTCCTCAAGTAGTGTAAAGTCTTCGAATTCACCCCAGAGGGACGGCGCAGTAGAGGAAGACCAAGGCTCAGGTGGCGCGCGCAAGTTGAAGATGACCTCAACCAACTTGGCGTGCGAAACTGGAGACAGCTAGCTAGGGACCGAGCTGGCTGGAGAGGATTGTTGGTTGAGGCTCAAGTCCACCCCGGACTGTAGCGCCACCTTAGCTGTAACAAGTTCGATTCTTTTATACCAGGCAATACTACCATACATAATTATGGGTCTTACTATCATACATCCATCTTATTATATGTGGCTTGCAGCCCCATGAATTGCTTGTTAGTATTTTGCATATCATGAGGGCTTTGTTGGATTTGCTGACGTCAAGGGTGATCCCTAGATATTTGACTTCCTTTTGTGTTTTTATTACTCCTCCAGATAATTTTATTTCTTTCATGCGTGGTAAAAGTCTTTCCTGGTAAATGTTTTAATTGTTGTCTTAGTAGGGTTGATTTTAAGGCCTACTGATAGACACCATTTCCTGGTAATGGTTAGATACACCGCTTTGATTTACCGTATCATCAGCAAAATCGAGACATCTAATACCCTGGGATATAAGACTTTCAAGTAACTCAACAACAACAAGACTCCTCAGTAGGGGTGAGTTCGCCTCCCTGAGGGCAATCTCTAGTTGTGATGATTGTTTGTACATTGTGACCTGCCTTAACCTCTGCCCTTCTAGTTATTGTGATGGGAACACATTTTCTTTCCAACGCTCTAGGTACAGCAGCTTGAGAGGTGTTGTCGAAAGCACCTTCAATGTCGACTAAGGCACATAACGCTGTTTCGTTTGCATCCGTGGTTTTTTGGATAGTGTTCGTTATTCCGAAAAGGGCAGTCTATGTGAATCTACCCGACCTGTAACCTGTAAGCTTGTTGGCGATAATTTAAAGGCATATTTATAGGAAAATGCCATCAACACCTAGTGATTTAAATTGCTCAAAGGTGTTTATTGCCCAATGAAGTCGATTGTCTGAATAGAAATTCGAAGCTATCTGCCAATCATTTTTCCTTAAATTGAATGGCGTTTTTTAAATTCCATTGCCTGTTACTTATTGCAACGATCCTGGGAAGTGCGTTTAAAGTAGCAGATATGATATCGCTACTTCATTCTCTGTGAAGCTGCCATCAGCCATATGGAGATAGTCTTATTAGAAAATACTGAAAATGTCAAATCAAGTTATCACAGTTTTCAAGTTCCAATAAGAATATTACTTTTTTAGTATACGTCACAGTGAACACATTTGTTTCATACCTCGTATCGTAAATACCTGCTCAATAGCTATTTTCTGCATAATTACAGCCTTATCTCCATTATTTGACTGAAGACAACCCTCTTCGAATGGTTAATCGCAAAATTATCAATTTGAGCCTAAAATTAAGGCCTTGAGAAAATATCAAAACATTAAGTCATTATTGAAAAACCCCACAAATTGAATATTAATCTCTATTAACACCTTACTTTACATTCATCAACATTCTCACTAACCCTTTCGTATCCAAAGAGAACAACAACAACAAACGAGCGAAAATTCTAAAGAGAATTTTTCTCCTTCCCCACAATCAGTACAGATTCAAGCCTCAAAGACATAACTACACCCCAGAGGATCCCTTCATAAAATGTATCGCTGTCATCCGAGGTTTTTGAGTCTTTTCAAGCGGTGCCGTGCAATAACGCCGAGCGAAATAACGCCGAATTCTAAAATTCGGCCTTATTTCACTTTACTAATGTGTAATAACGCCGAATTTTTGCATTCGGCCTTATTTCACTATGGCAAAGTGAAATAATGCCGATTCGGCGTTATTTCACTTTGTCAGTTTTAATTTTTTAAAGTTTTCATCAGGTTTTCTATACTTACTTTTATAATAAAAAAAGACAGTGTTTTATAGGTTGCCTTCTCATGTTTTGAAATAAATTCGCGAAACAAAATTTTGCTTTTCACAAAAATTATTTTATCAAAAAATTAATAGTATATACTATGTACATTGTACATATTCATGCTTCATAAGTAGGTATTTTCAAAATACTTGGTCTTAAGCTCAGTTAAGTTAAGCGAAGTGACATGAAGTGAAAGTTTCAGTGTTGAAGGAAATTAAAAACTATTTAAATAATACCTACGCAGGTACCTCTACAACATCAAGGTTAATAACTAAATATTTCAATTTCTTTCAAAACCATTTAATTACCGCAAATGAATTCGATTTTGAAAACGCATGTTGTTTTTAAGACTGTTAGAAGAATTTTGCGACATGGAGCAGGAAGAATATTAATATTAGATTTTACGTTTCAGTTAACACTACATTTTTAAGATATTGATCAAATGAAAATTAAAAATGAGTAAGGATTTGGAACTTGAAACAAAACATATAGTTCAGGTACAAATGTCAGCGAGCGTAGCGAGCGAAAAAAATTTTGCCCAAAAGAGAATCAATTTGGGGTGTGAAAATAAAAAAATTCGCGCGATTTTTTTTATTTTCACACCCCAAATTGATTCTCTTTTGGGCAAAATTTTTTTCGCTCGCTAGTAAAGCGACTTGATCTTGAATGTTCCGAATCGGCATCATCCTCAAATTATATTGAAAAAAGGAGCTCAAAATGAATCCTTGAAATGCAGCTTCTGCTTTTAAAAGCGTTTAATGCCATAACAAGATGAGTGGATGCGTTTCCAAATTGAAGGAAGTGGCAACAGTTTTGAAAAATGAAATGCTCTGACCATTTCGTCAACAAATAATGAATAGGAGTGGTCAAATTAATTTATTAGACTTCGTGTTACACGATTTTAAGATATTTCTTTTTTTTTTGTACTATGAACATTTATTGTTTGTATATAATAGGTGTGTTTTTTTGCACGCGTATATACGCTTAAAATGAACAGTGTACAAAAAAACGACAATTTTATTGTTTTAGTAATTTTGGCATCACTTGTCAAATGCTGAGCTGTAATTGGTCAAATGTTGTTTTGTAACAAAAACTCGAGTTCAGGGCCGCATTTATTTTTGTTGGTGATCGCTATGCGCTACACAATTTCTTGTACTTTTTAACACTTGATCAAGTTGTTCATAGAATGCGCTTTCGACTACGACCCGAAAAAGGACAATACATATGAAGAATTAAGGATGAAAAATGAAGAAAATGCAAGGAAAAATAAAAAAATAAAAAATAAATATCGTGTGTGTACACCTTGAACGTTAAAAAACCATGTAGTCCAAAAAAAGAATTGAAATTGAAAAATAAAATTGATGCACAATCAATATAATCTTGATTCAATCATTTTTCGCCTGACGCCCCTGAGATTAACCATTCAACTGCAGACCAGCCCTGTTGTAATGCGCTTGTGAAGAGAGAACAAAAAAATCTAATGCTCAAAGAAGCAAACCAAGAGAATGGAAGATGGCACATACAAAAGATCAACGTGATTTTGTTCTGTGTGTTAAATACACAGATCATTACTTTGTTTGTGTTTTGTGTAGTAAGAAAAACAACAAAATCCTAGCTTGCTCGGATCTGTTCTGCATGTAAAATGGAATGAATTTCGAAATGAATATGTTGAAAATTCATCGCAGAGAGTGAAAAAGATATATGGAAGCACTGTTTTTATATCCGCTTATTTCATTAGCGTGGATAATTATCGCCGCTTACTAAGCGGATATAGAAATGTGTTGTTGTTGCATTTTGCATGTAAGTATTTTTTTAAGCGTATATACGCGTGCAAAAAAACACGCCTAATATTGACAAGTTCAAGTACAAATAAAGGGGTATGCTCATTTTCGGCCCGGAGTGTACACCAATGAATTTGGTATCAAATTAAAGGTTGTTCTAAGCCGGATATATCTGCAAAAATATTTTGTCGATAACTCATGGGAGATCCGAGATATTTGAGATTGAAGTTCGAAAAGTGCAAACATTAAAAATCAGCACTTTTTCGACATAAATGCCAATATCTTTGGATTTAAAAAAGCTAGGAAAATCACAGTGGTATTAAATTAAAGGTGTCAAACATATCTTTCAAGTGAAACAACAATTATATTTATATAATTTATATATTTTGAGATATTTTTAATTGGAGCTTTGAAAAACAGTAGTTTTTAGGCAAACTTTTATGCGATAATATCTTTTAAGATTCAATGACGACATTTATTTCTTTTGGCACCGTTAAGTAGCCTAGTTCACAACCTTTATTTTCATATACAATTTATAGGGATTTTCTCAATAATTTTTTATTATAAGCAACAAATCTTTCAAAATATGCCCCAAACGTAAACACTATGAAGTTTCTCTTTTTTAGTTATTCTTATATATTAAGTTATGTAAACATGCAGTTACTTTAAACATTCTGAGCAGTACCATGAAAAAGTTCCTGAAAACTTAGAAGAATCTGAGTTGATTTTGATAACCTTTATCTTTAAAATGTTTAAAGAGTACCATATGAGTGGCATAAGCCTATCATACTAGAGAGTTTTAACCACTTTGCAGCACTCACGCTATTATCTATATATGAATTATATTCTAGCAGATTTTTGTACAGAAAACGATTTAAATAGGAGATGAATTTATTTTTCGTTTATAAATGTTTCTTTAACACGCTTTAGTTATAATAACCATGTTTTGTTCAGTTGTGCAACTTATCAATTAAAACAAGCACTTTCTCATTACGGGGAGTATATCCGAAATTATGGCTCTTATAATAAACAAGGACCCAACCAACAATCTCCTAGCAGGTTTACCCTTAACAATATATATATATACAGGGTGATTCACGAGCGTTGTGCCAAAAAGCTAGAGCGTGTAGGTTGAGTTGAGACAAGAAAAAAATCGTATGGGAGGGGGGGGTCTATTCCCCCCCGTTTAGCCGGGAGGGGCAATTTTCTGAAAAATTGACTTATTTTGTTAAAAAAAAATATTAAAAATCAACGGCTTCGTTTACAACACCGTGCTATACCTTCCTGAAAAGCCAAAAACTTCTTCTTTCACTTTGTTTTTAAATTAAATTGTTTTAAGGAACAGTTTAAAAAAAATAAATTTTCAAACTCAAAATTTTCAAAAAAAAAGCAAAAAAAAACATTTTTGAACTAATTTTTTTCAAAATTTTATGTAATTAAGTACTAATTTTGTTTAAAAAATTCAATGTCTTTGTTAATTTTGAGTCGAAATTAGAAAACAGGATGCAAAAATGTATTTTCGTTTTTGAGAAATTAAAAAAAAAAACCAAAACCACGTTTTTCAAAAAAAATCTTTTTTTTTATTTTTACCTATCTGGACTTTTAGTTTAATTTATTAGTTTAATTTATAAATTTAATTTTTTGTAATTGGAGTCTTATGAGGACTTAATAAAGTAGAAAAGTATTGGAATTTCCCTGGATTAATCATTTTGTTCATTGATAACGTCTGCCATTGACCTTTCACTTCTAGCTTTCCGTGCTCTAATCGGCGGATTCTTGAAAACATGCTACGACTTGGGCGCCATCTATTGGGATATCTTTCAGCGTAGAGTTTTTTGGCTTCCCGATCTCGACAACAAGTTAAACTGTAGCAGAAGCTCCTGTCCACTAACTCTTCTCGAGCGTATGAGTTTGTTATTGTTATGTGTTGATGAGATAATATTTTAATTGTAAATGGTTGTTTAGTAAATATGCGATGCCTTTTGTTTACCTTTAGGTTGTTAATTGTTTTTTCATTCAAGAAAAATTGCGGTTTAATTATCTTAAGCCCCTAGCAGATAGAACCCTTCGCCAGCGAGTGGCCACGGCCCCAGGTATAGTAAGAAAAAATTGCAGGTCCGTTTTCAGACGTTATCAATGAACAAAATGGTTAATCCAGGGATAATGTAATACTTTTCTACTTTATTGAGTCCTCATAAGACTCCAGTTACAAAAAATTAAATTTATAAATTAAACTAATAAATTAAACTAAAAGTCCAGATAGGTAAAAATAAAAACAAAGATTTTTTTAGAAAAAAAGTGGTTTTGGTTTTTTCTTAATTTCTCAAAAACGAAAAGACATTTTTGCATCCGGTTTTCTGTTTTTGACTAAAAATTAACAAAGACATTGAATTTTTGAAACAAAATTAGTACTTAATTACATAAAATTTTGAAAAAAATTAGTTCAAAAATGTTTTTTTTTTGCTTTTTTTTTGAAAATTTTGAGTTTGAAAATTTATTTTTTTTAAACTATTCGTTAAAACAATTTAATTTAAAAACAAAGTGAAAGAAGAAATGTTTGGCTTTTCAGAAAGGTATAGCACGGTGTTGTAAACGAAGCCGTTGATTTTTAATATTTTTTTAAACAAAATAAGTCAATTTTTCAGAAAATTGCCCCTCCTGGCTAAACGGGGGGGAATAGACCCCCCCTCCCATACGATTTTTTTCTTGTCTTAACTGTACCTACACGCTCTAGCTTTTTGGCACAACGCTCGTGAATCACCCTGTATATATATATATATATATATATATATATATATATATATATATATATATATATGTGGTAGGATTCCAAGCATACGTTTAAGCCGGAAAGTATAATTTGTATATTTTTTATGAATTGACTAGCTGACCCGACAAACGTTGTTTTGTCAACGAAAACCATTTTTTCTTTGTGTGAATCTTAATTCTCTTCTATTTTTGTCTGTGCAAGAAATGTACATCTTTAAGGTCATTTGAATATTTTAACAATTTTATTTAATTTCTCGGGGTTCTCACTAAACAGAGATATGACGTGTGACCTTATTGAAACAAAACTTTTTCCTAAAAAAATTATGACGTCGCTTCCATTTCTCTTTTGTTACCCAAGAAATATAAGACTTTTATATATTTTAAGTTCATTGCCGCCCACAGCATCGTAATTTGTAGGGGCTTTAAAGAATTTGCATATCCTTATAAGCTATAACACACACTTAATAGGCTTTCAAAATTAGTTTTTGAACTTGCAAGCGCTATGGATCTAGATACCTATTTTAAATAATCAAAACTAAAAAAGATTTTGTTCATATTTCGAAGCGTTTTGAATCTTTTAGGAAAGATATGTTGTAAAAAGTCAGGGAAGCTTGTTTTAGTTTTTTAGTGTCAGATTAATTTTATTAAGTACTTGAATGAAAGAAACAATTTATTTTGCTTCTATCCTTCAAAAAGTATAGAAAAATGAATTTAACTCATAACACGTGTGTTATGATTATGATGATGATCAACAGGATATAGAAGGGGTTGTTCAATGTTACTGCAACTGTCTAGTAAGTCGAAGAACGGTTGGACGCTGCGCTCGATTTATGACTATAATATGGTTTTTAAGTTGGGCAAGATATGAAAGTAGTTTATAAGACTCCCTTCCCAATTCTTAAATAACCTTTTAATAACTAATGATTCAGATTAGAATAACCTATGTTTTGCCAAGCCCATTTACCATTATTTATTTATTTTTCTTTCAATTTTCATACCATTCTCAAAAAAATTATTTACTTATTGTTTTAATTGTTCCACCATTACTATACTAATTATTTTTATATTTTAGTTTAGTGTCATGAGATTTTTTCTGCATTTTGACAGCATATTTCTTATATATTATTGTCAAAATGAAGAAATTGTTAAAGAAATTCCCATAAATTGTATATGAAAATAAAGGTCGTGAACTAGGCTACTTAACGGTGCCAAAAGAAGTAAATGTCGTCATTGAATCTTAAAAGATATTATCGCATAAAAGTTTGCCTAAAAGCTACTGTTTTTCAAAGCTCCAATTAAAAATATCTCAAAATATATAAATTATATAAATATAATTGTTGTTTCACTTGAAAGATATGTTTGACACCTTTAATTTAATACCACTGTGATTTTCCTAGCTTTTTTAAATCCAAAGATATTGGCATTTATGTCGAAAAAGTGCTGATTTTTAATGTTTGCACTTTTCGAACTTCAATCTCAAATATCTCGGATCTCCCATGAGTTATCGACAAAATATTTTAGCAGATATATCCGGCTAAGAACAACCTTTAAATTGATACTAAATTCATTGGTGTACACTCCGGGCCGGATGTCCCTTATAAAATGAGCAATCCCCTTTGTGAATTAATTTTTTTTCACTTTGTCCCATAAAATAAAAAAAAAAATCTGACCTACCATACTCGGTAAGTTTTGTTCTACAGTTGATTTTGCATTAAGTCCAGCTAAAATGCTCTTTCCAAAAGTTAATTATAACCGGCTTGCTTGTTTTCTCTTTCTCGGCTTTATTTCTCAGTTGGCATTCGGCGTTATTTCACTTTGTCGAAGTGAAACAAGGCCGAATGCTGAAATTCGGCGTTATTTCACTTTGGTAAAGTGAAATAAGGCCGAATTTCAGAATTCGGTTTTATTTCGCTCGGCGTTATTGCACGGCACCTTTTCAAGCAGCAAACAACACACAATGTCTTGGCTTCTTGTTTATCCTTGTGCCGTCCTCGTATCATACCTGTGAGCGTAAGTGTGTTTGTATTTTACTAACAAAAGGCAATGCAGTGATTATCATCATATTCATTTCAAGCTAGCTGTGAATAGAGTTTCATTCATTTAAGTTATCCTCTCAAGGACCTTACAAGCAGATTTCTTAAAGCAATTATAATAGTAAACAAATGACATGACGCCTTGGAGTAATCTGCCAAATGCATTTGAGAAATGTTTTGCAACAAGAAGAAAGTTGAATGTATTCTCCTCAACTATGCAGGATATTTTGGGAATTCAAGAAGGTATACATTTTGTATTCTCCTCGCATCGAGATTCCTCAGAACCAAAATTATATATCCCTTTGGATAGAAAATTATCTTACACTTTCCGATGGCCATTTCTGATTACCACCGCAAAATTCGATTTCGTGTCTTTGTCGTCTGGTGTGTGTGTGTGCTTAAATTTCCAATTCCAAGGACAGAACGAACATTCAAATATTCAAATAACAAAAAAAAAATCCAGGACCTCCCGCAACCATTGCCACAGTCATTATGTATATTAGCATCGTGTCGTCGTCATCATTGTTGCTCTACTGAATCTGATAGAACGTATACAGAATAAATTCCAATAGAAATTCTGGCAATTTCAGGACATCTCAGGATATTATTATCGTCTGTCGCATTGTACCTCGAGGGGTTTATTTCCTCGATGTTGTTGCCGCTATGGCCTATAAGTACTTTGAAATGGAATTCCAAACCCTCAAGAATTTAAAGACCTTGAAGAACAACAACACGCATCGAGGTTTTTCCTTGACTTCCAAAGAAAGAGACAGAGATATATAGATAATGAAGGGAAGCTTAATATTGAAATACTTAAAATTGATAGTGTTTTGTTGCAAAATAACTTACGAGCAATTTTCGTATGCTTAAATACTTGAACGTGTGTAAAGAATATTAACAACGTGCATGCTCGTAAATTTTTCCCATCTCCTTAATGGAAGTAAGTGTCTAAAATGTGGATGTGTGTGTGCAGCAAAAAAAGTGCGACTGCATGGAAGAGTGATAGCAGAACTCGATGATTTAAACTATTTCCTCATTATTTTTTTGCAAGGATCATAAAAACGGATGCCAGCAAAATACGTGTTATAAATTCTTACAGTGGGCCTCGAAAAGTAAAAAACGAATACAAAATGTTAAATCTTCATAATATGAACGACAAGAAAATGTTCAGTAGTCAAACACAAGGTTAAAGTCTTATTCCGGTCATATTTTTTTCTTGAGCTGGTAATGATACATTCGCTGCATACATTACGCATTCCAAAATAGCATGAATTATACGAACAAAACATAATTCATATCGTACCAGAAAGATTTTTGTATGAAATTTTACAACTCGACTGAATATAATTCACACCCAGTTTTTGTAAGAAATGTGCATAAGGGGCCGAGCTGTCGTAGACAAATTCAGGTTGCCGACTGGCAACTTTCCATGCCTCCTAAGAGGAGAGATCGGAAATCAATCAGTCGGTCAAAGTACTATAAGTCCCAGACCTGTCCGTTGAAACACCGATTGTCCGCCGATTGTTAACTCCGTTAATAAATCGGTTTAAAGCCGTTGATAAGCCAAGGAAAACCTTGTTGATAGCCGATCGCAAGTTTGCTGATAGCAGGAGGAAACTCCGTTGCTAGCCAGAGGAAAATTTGTTGATACATCGATTAGTCCGCATTGAAAGCCGGAGGAATCTCCCTTGATAAACCGGTTCAAAGCCGTTGATATGCCAAGGAAAATCTTGCTGATAGCCGATCGGAAGATCATTGATAGCCGGAGGAAACTCCGTTGATAGCCAAGGGAAGGGAACGAAATAGTAGATGAATTAGCCAGGAAAGGGTCAGAAGCAGATACAAGTAGAAACGACCATTCAGATAGGGGACCACTCGTCCCGATTGGGGTACTCAAGAGGAAGATAGAACTTCAATTAAAAGAGAAAATCAATATCTCCTGGAAATCCAGGACTGATTGTGTAATCTCTAGAAGTTTATGGCCTTATACTAATGAAATGGAAACTCGGTATATTATATCGCTGAGTAAAAGGAGCATTAAAATTTTGATAGGTGTACTAACGTGTCATTGCGCCATTGCATTCGCACAATGGCCAACAAGATAGGGGCATTTTCACCCGATTTCTGTAGGAGCTGTCAGGATGAGGAGGAAATAGAAACCATTAAACACCTGCTCTGTGACTGTCCGAACCTCCAAACTAACCGACTCCGTAATTTCGGGAACAGGTTTGTTGGGGAACTAAATGATCTAGCACAAGTCTCAATGGCAAATATGAGAAAATTTATAGATAGCACAGGCTGGTTCGTTAACGAGCCAGTCTACGTTAATCGGCAATTTTGAGGAGCATCGATGCTACCTTTATTTTTATAGGGCATCACAATGGACAAGTAGGCCCCCGTGTACGCGACAGTTTCACGCTGAGCACACCCTTCATTACTTAACCTAACCTAACCTAGCCAAGGGTGATAACTGGTTACCAAGTGTGAAGGAAGAAAGTCATCACCAGGAAGAATTCCAGTCAACCAAGTCTGATACCGTAAATGAAACTTTGTATACGAAGCCATATATTTTTAAGAAAACTAAAAATAATACTCAGTTTAATAACGGATCATGTGTTGTATCTATTTGATACAATTTTAAAAGAATTCCATACACAAACTGGAGTACCACAGGGTTCCACTCTAAGAACGCCATTTTTTTAAGGCTTTAACGTATTGTAACGAAAATCTGCTGAGGAGCAATGGGATAAAAAGGTAGACGAAATTCTTATTCTCAATTAAAATTTATTGAAATAGTTCTGGTACCGAGAGGTTCTGTTTTTTATGTTTTTTTTTTTTGTTTAAGTTAAAGTCTAGTCTACACAAATTTATCCAGAGATTACGCCTTGATCGATGCCACCTTCTTCGCTCGCTATCCAAACCTCCAAATTCACGATTCCTTAACACGTGGCCATTTTAATCTCGTCTTCTATCAAAATCCATTTTGGCGGGCTGCCACAAAATTCCATTCTCCGATCGGTCACAAAATTCCATTTCGCCAACTGTCACAAAATTCCATTCGCCGATCTGTCACAAAATTCCATTCGCTGATCCGTCACAAAGTTCCATTTCGTAACAGCATGTCTTACTTCTTTGGTCTTACAGCACACCACCAGACTCAAGGCATAAACTGGAGTACCACAGGGTTCCACTCTAAGAACGCCTTTTTTGAAAGCTTTAACGTAATGTTTAAATTCCTGGATCCAAATTGAAACAAAACAAGAGCAACATTGGAGCCGGATTCAAAGAAGATTCCAAATTTCCTTCGGATAATTTTAAAGCAATTTCGGTTAAAACTAAATTCCTCACAAGTTGGTTTTCCTCAAGTCAATATTTTTTTGCATTTTTTAAAGTAAACTTTTCCGAACCACTGTCAATTTATAAGTCATCTTCGTGATCTAATATGAGTCGAGAGAATGGGAGGGAATGTACTATTGCGACACCATAACGAGCACCGATAACGTTTTTGATGTTGATGCCTGAACAACGAACAATGTTTTTTGGCTTATGGTGTGTGTCATCAACGTTGAATTATTTTCACATTTTCAAACTGCAAGAGGGGTTGTCGAACAGAAGGACGACGAAAAGGACTTGAAGAACGAAAGCAAAAAATAGAAGGGTTCTTTATAGCATAGTTTAATATCATACAATGTACACCCCCATGATGAATATACCAAAACACATTGTTAGAATAAATCAGCAGATCGCTGCTGCTGCTACTGCTGCAGCTGGCAATAAATTTGTCACTTTTTTTTAGAATTTAAACTGAGTGCGAAAACAAGCTTCGGTGAATAATAAAAATATAAGGAACACGAACAAAAATATATGTTAAAAAAGTTTATAAACGAAAGTAACAAATGATGAAAGGGTTGCCTCAAAGTCAAGCTCGAGTTGGAACACATGTTTTAGAGAGGTTTTTTTCTTTTAAGTTTATTTGTATGCTCTTCTTGGCCCATCAATTCACACTTACTTACGATTGATGAGAGAACACTCTCGATACACATTCAATTTTTTTCGACAATAAAACAAGGAAAAACATTCCTCAAACTAGCTATGTCCTTATTCACTATTCTAGAAGAGAGAGCAAGAGTTTATACTTCGTTTATTGAATTTCAAAAGTTTCTCTATTCACTTACATTGTGTTGGGAACAAGAAGTGGTATATGAAACGAAAATAGGAAGTGCAATGGGATATTACTATGAAGTTTGCTATTCGAAGTATGATGGAATTTTATTAAGACTTTTGAATTTTTAGAAATTTATTTTTACTTCATCCAGAGTTGGAATTCAGAAATTGTAAATCAATTCTGATAAGAAATTCATCTACAATATCCAAAGGCACTCATTTTGAAATTGTATTGCTTCAAGAAGTGGCTTGCTTACTTACTTACTTAAGGTGGCGCAACAGTCCGTTCTGGACTTGGGCCTCAATCAACAGTCTCCGCCAGCCAGCTCGATCCCTAGCTAGCTGTCTCCAGTTTTGCACTCCATGTTGATTGAGGTCCACTTCCACTTGTGTGCGCCACCTGAGCCGCGGTCCATTGTCCATTGGTGTTCATCCGCTCTTAATGACCGAGCCATCTTAATCTCTGGACCTTGACCCTTCTGGCTAGGTCCATGTCGATGTACAACCCGTAAAGTTCGCTGTTGAATCTTCTTCTCCCCATCAATGCACGCGGGTCCAAAGATGACCGGAAGAACTTTCCTCTCGAAGAAACCTATGGCACATTCATCCGATTTTGTCAAGGTGCATACTTCTGCACCATACAGCAGGACTGGGATGATGAGGGTGTTACACAGTTTTACCTTAGTTGCCCGATAGAGGGCTTTTCCACTCAATTGCTTTCTTGGCCCAAAGAAACAGTGATTAGGTCCGTTCATATGGAGATACGACCTGCGTCTGTGAATTGCGAATGGTTGTTGTATTTGCTATTTCATTCATATGAGTAGTCGCAGAGAGCTGCGAACTGTCATAAAAATCAAACCAGACAAACAGAAAATATTTATTTATTTGATGTTTGATTTTTGATTTTTTGAAATCCGAGCGAATTATTTATTCGCAGTTTTGTGGAAAGCGTTTTGTATTTGTGGACTGCGAATTCTCATTTGAAAATTCGCAGTTCGTAGCTGTTGGTCGCATAGAAAATTTATTAAAATGTGTTTTTTGTGCACGTTTAACTAGTTTTAGGCAGTTTTCTGTATTGGAATATGTAAATACTGTCATTTATTCACTTTATTAATAATTAAAAAAAGAATAGGTTGATATTTACTTCAGAAATAGCTTTAAAAGAATAATTCGTAGACGCAGGTCGCAGCTCATATGTACGGACCTTAATTCTTCGTCTGATCTCGACGCTGGTGTTATTGCTCGTTGAACAGAGAGAAGTTGAACAGACTTTTGGAAGATAGTGCCTCTGGTGTTGACGGTGGAGTCTTGCTCTATATCTTCTCAAGAATGATGTAAAAAAAAAAACGCATGACAGTGCATTGCCATGTCTGAATCCTTTTTTGACATCGAAAGTTTCCGTAAGCACGTTGCCAACCTTGATGGCGCAGCGAACGAGCGTGACAGGAATGCCAAAACTAGGCATAGCCTTTTACAGTTCATCTCTGTAGATGCTGTCATACGCGGCCTTAAAATCGATGAAAAGGTGGTGGGTATCAATTTGGAGTGATAATTTGGTCGATGGTTGACTTTCCTGGTCTGAAGCCACATTGATAAATACTAATCACATTGTTGACGAAAGGCTTCAGACGTTCACATATTACGGCAGAGAATATCTTGTAAGCGATGTTCAATAGGCTGATTCCTCTGTAGTTGGTGCAGTTTAGAAGATCTCTCTTCTTCAGGATCGGGCAAACAATGCTGAGGTTCCATTCATCGGGCAGGCATTCTTCCGACCATATCTTATTGATGATTTTGTGCATACTCCTATCTAGATCGTCGCCTGCTGCTTTGAACAGCTCGGCAGCTAGACCATCTGGATCTGGTCCAGAGGCTTTGTTGGATTTCAGCCTTGATATTGCTGTTTTTAGTTCTTCTAGGTCGGGTTCACGGAAGGCTCCTGCCTGACAGCGGGATTTTGTTCGTCGTTGCCGTTATACAGTCTATAGAAGTGGTCTTTCCAAATCCCCAGCATTGACTGCGATTCTACTATGATGTTCCCTTGTTTATCTCTGCAAGCATTGGTTCTTGCTAGATGACCTTGAGCCACTGGTCTTCGATTCTTGATTTTGGCGGCGTAGGACTCTTTAAGAGGTTACTTGACAATCGATCAGAGAAGGATCTCTTGCGATTGTAGCCATCCAACGTCGAATTTTCTTGCAGCATTTCTTTGTTTTGGCCGTTGGTTGTCGGGATATTCGTAGCACTACCTTCGCTACGGCGAAGTGGCTTACAGTTTTTTTTTTCAAATTTGCACGCAATAAATCTTCTACACCTTTTCCATTAACACCTTTAAGTGTTAACTTCCATAGACTAGGCGTTTCAATTTGCTCAAAAAAAAGGAAGCAAAGAAAGGAGAAAGATCTACTGTCTACTCATAGATCCCCATTATTATAATTCTCACATGTATCCCACATTTTATTTCTACATGAGTCGTTTCCTTCTATGATACAAAATACGTGCAATATGTTTTGTTGTCACTTTATTCATCTGGCTGGTTCTATATGAAGCCTACAAATCCTCGAGAAAAGAAAAATAATGGCACAATTTCTTGCTCGTAAAGTGCCAGTGAGTAGTAATAAATAAAGGAAACTTGTCTGTTTTACCTTATAAACTGTTCTCGCTTCTTAAAGGATAACTTTTTTCCTTCACAGTAACCCTCTTTCTTCTTCACCGTCAAACTGAGAGCCTAAAAGACTGATCTTAGCCACCCTCGAACACATATGCCAGTGCCACCTGTCATAGATCGTATATCATTTTCACAAATTCCATACCAATATTTTTAGATTTACTACTTCGCATCCGAACAAAGAATTACCATAAAATCCCTTTATCGTCCTTTTTTTCACCCTCTGCCGTTTTGAGCACATTATGAATCCTTAGAGTTAGGATTTCCTGATAATTCTAGCTGACCTGCTTCAACTATTCACTTAAGTTAGCCGCAAAATACTTCAACTCGCATTAGAGTTCTATTAGATCCTCACCTCACATAAACAATTTTTCGGTAACGCCACAGAGTTGGCCAAAAATAAAATTCCCTGCTCAAAGGACTCTTTTATTCACCCCATTTGTATAGCAAAGGTTTGGCGACAAAAATACTAGCTACTCCCAAACAAAGGTTGCTAACCTCGATTGCACTTCTTGTTTGCTCGTTTCGGTGCTGCCGCGCCACTGCTGCGTGTTGCTCTTTTAGCCACTGCTCTGGCTCAGTGTGTGTCTGTTAAACGCTCCAACGATGCAGGAAATCATGTGAAATTTTTTCCTGAATTGATTTATATCCTTTTTTCCACATTTTTTTTTTCTATTTTTCTTCAGCGCGAAGGAAGAGTAGACTGATATTTTTCGTTCCTTTCAATATTTGTATGGTTTCTTGTTTTTATTGTTGCTGAAACTACTTTTTTTATTTCGGTTATCTTGTTTTCCTTGGGTTCCAGGACATAGCTTCAATTTTTTTCTAGATGGTTTCTTCCGTAACTCAACGATGTGATGGCGTCGTCGGTCGTCGTTATCGTCCTGCTAGAACGTCCAACTGTTTTTTCCTTGCATTGATTTGTTTTTTTATGTCATTTGTAGAGATGTCAAATGGCATTCAGGTGAGCTGAATAGCTTTCTCCAATTTTTGTTCTTCTTCTGCGTTTTTGAAACTGCCCCTTGGAGTCAACGATGTTATGAATTCTGACATCGTAGCTGTTGTCGTTGTCGCTTGGTTTCACTACTTCTTGGATACTTGGAGAATTTCTTGCACGGATGTGTGTTGGATGGGACATAAAAACATTACCCACAGATGATAGTAAATTCAAGAAACAACCAAGCAAAACCAATCGATCTATAGAATTTATGTATTGCTGCGCTGAGTTTCTCGTTTCCCGTTTCTCTTAGCCGTTGTTGTTTCTTATTTGGAGTGAGATTTTCTCCATTGCTCCTCGGGCTCCAGTTTACTGGCTGTCATGGTGCTGGATAAACGTAGATTGTATAAGCCATAAAAAATATATTATCACGATTGAACAGCTTTAATGGTTTGGTGAATGTCAGTGAAGCGAGGTTAAAGGTAAAATTGAATTCAGCTTTCGTCTTTAAAAGTCAGACTTATCGAATCGGCTATCATCTTTTATTGTTATTAAATTCAATTTATGGGTTTTTCGGGTTTAAAATATTATTTAAATATTATATTATTATTATTAATGTCTGTGGTTATCTCTCGGGCTAGAGCTGACGCCTTGCAGAATATGTTCCATATATGAATAAGCAATGTATACATATATACATGTCTTAAATTTAATAATATAATTTTTACAGGTGCTGAGGCTTCCCTTGAGCGAATTATATGAAGAGCTGAATAATATTTAACAGCGCTGAATAACGAAAAACTGGGTAAATAAGGAAAAGCTAGCTGAATCGCTAGTACCCCCTCATTTTATTTGTTGAATTAGCAGGAAAGCGCAATTAAGCTCTTTTAAAGCTATGCTGAATACACCTTTTCTGAGCTGAATAGGATTTACCTGCATAAGAAGAGATTGCAGTTTGTTGTATATGTGGTACACTTTTAAGGGAAGAATTAAGTAAAGCTAAGACCTGTGATCTGAATTAGATGAAAAACTCAAAGGATTTTTTATACCATTATTATGCCAGAGACGCAGTATGTGCATTAGGAAGAAAGTAAGGAGTTAGAAAGGAGGTTTCGGTGTACATTGGTCTTGAATTCTTGAACAGTGTAATGATTGGGAAAGACAGAGTGTAGAAGAGAGTTCCACATACGCGTAGCACGGCTAAAGAATGATTCTCTATACTTGAGAGTAAATCCGAAATTGGGCTCGAGGCAGACCCGTAGCCAGAGTTGAATTTAAGGTAGGGCAACAATCATATCAGGTAGGGCGTTGGTAATTTTTAATTTGCGACATATAGAATATATGGAATGTATTGTATTCGTAAAAAAACTTGAGATTTTGATCATATTTGACATTACGACACTTCGTCCGTCTGTCTGTCTATCTGTAAACCTGTAAATACACCTACAGCCTTGGCCATTGGTTCGACTGACTTCAACTTTGGAAGTTAGTGGTTTGAGTGAATTTCGGTGGGTCGTTTTAATGATTTTATACTAAGATCAAAATTTAGTGTGACACCATACTATTATTCGACCAAAAACAAAAACATTAAATTTTCTCAAAAACGGCTCCTAGGTTTTTTTTTAAAGATTCTTGTAATTTTTTTTGTTCGAAACACTGCCGTTTTAAATACATATAAACAAAAATAATTTTGTATTGCTCCGAAACGATACTTCTCGCTCATAGTACCGGTTTTTTGTTATAAAATGTTCTCGAAAAATATCGATCAGCGTCCTTTTTCTAGAGGAGTGCATATGCATGTGTTTTGAGGTAAATATTTCAATTTAGCTTTATATTTATGAACCTAAATTACGTGGCTGTATTATTTAATGTTTCTTGTGAGTTACGTTTTAGAATACAATGGCGAATTCGTGCTATTCAGTCTTGCGCATAGCGCCAAACATTAATCCATCTATCTAGGTTTATATATTTAATTGTTTTGTCTAAATAAATTTTATTAACAAAGTAAAAAAATATTTTACACGAGAAGTGATAAAATATTGTTAATATTCCTGAGAAAAAATTAATTTTTTGATTGCTCATTTTATCAAAAACTCTTAGGACCTCAATTTAAGATATTGGACTGACTTATATCTCCTTTCATGGAAGAAATACAAGGCCCGCCATTCCTTCATGTCCTATATTGATATCCTCGGAGGCCTATTGGTGGCACTTAAAGTTGAAAATGTTGATTCACATACAGCTGTGCTACATCCTCAAGTTGATAGAGACGCAGAGTGTACGAATGTATACGTATTTTTAGACACCTGTGCAATATCGACATTTTGATTTTGGTTTAAGTTTTCGCCACTCCACCACAAATATAAGCAGAAACGTTTGTTCGCACGCAAAAGAAAAATTTCACCTTTTCTCCCTTTTTACCCCTTGGTACAACAGAGAGCTCCGAAGCTCAAAAAATAAACGTAATAATAATAAGCTTTGGAAGATGTCTTGATAGTCCAAATCTGACACGACTATAATCACTTATCTTCTTGTTCATAATTCTTTCTCCAAATTAAGCGAATGTCTTTATAACTTACATACAGGGTGTCCCAAAATTCAACGATAAGCTGGAACCAGGGGGTGGCCCTATTCATGACTGCATGGAAAAAAAATATAAAAAAAATCAAACGCCATTTTGTTTCAAATTACAACAAAAAATGTAAATTCTCAAAATAAAAAAATGTCTCTTCACATTTTTTGCTACTGTGACCACAAATTTTCATTAATTTTTGATTTTATATTTTAATCAGAATCTTAGAACATATAGCATCCTTTCCTAGTTTCCAAAAATTCCAAATTTTTAGCGGTTTTTCCACGACAATTAATCAAAAAAGTTTTTTTCCCTAAAATTTTAATTTTTTCTTAGTTTCAGTCCACTTTCAGTCATCGTGGTTATAAAAAAATGTATGGACACTACCATGGCGTCTTTTTTAAAAAATTGGCGCAGGTTATCAAGATTCTAAAATGGTATAACACTTTGGCTAAACTTGCCAGAAAAAGAAGTAATGCATACTTTTTCATAGCAACAACCGATTTTCAAAAACTTTCAGTCTTCAGAATGAAGCACGTTTTATTTGGGCCCAAATATTTTCTGTTTGTTTATTTTAAATCGTCGCACAGTGGCCCGTTTAGGCGAGGAACGTGGCAATAATCATTTTTCGCGTGATTTTATTTTGAAAAAGTAAAAATCACATTTTGTTTAGAATTGTTTAAAGTGTAAGAATCCAAAAACATAAAAATATTAGATGAACGGTTTGGCTTGAGGAGCCGATCAAAGTCAGAAAATATTAAAAAAAAAAAAAAAATACATTTTTTTTTTGTTTTTTGTTGCACTTCAAACTTGAATATTAGAAAAACGGTGCAAGTAAATCCATTTATTTTTTTTTGTTGAAAAGTTTGACATTATTTTAATCAAATTTTGGAAACAAAGAAAAAAAACAAAAATGCATATCTTTTTTTTAATGAAAAAAAAAAATCACTTTTTGCACCTATTTTTGAATTTTAACTTGGCTCATATAAAAAACGTCAAAACCCGTCAAACCAAACTAAGTGAGGGATGAATGCCCACATATTCCTTAACATGTCCTCAAAAACTCAGCTGCGTAAAGTTGCATAAAGCCGAGTTATGGCAATTTAATTGGTTCAAGTCAGTGATTATTCATTTTTTTTAGTTTTTTCATATGAAAAGAATATAATTAATCTTTTAGTCGCAACCTTTATTTTGGAATTGCATGACTTAATTTAGGTATTTAAATAAGTGCAATGAGTGGAATAGCTAAAAAAAAAATATGACAGTCAACGATATCCGGAATCAAATATTAAATATTCAACCAACAGCTTATAAAGTGAATGAAGAAGTAACATTAATAGTTAAACACGAGTTCTTTTTAACTATGATTGATGGGAAAGTTTTAAATGAACTAACGGAAAATAGATCAACACGGTCATGTCCTATTTGCAAAAAAACTCAAAAGAAGTTTAATGCACAGGATGAAGGAGATATTACGGACGAACATAACTACGAGTATGGGATTTCTCCATTGCATGTTAGAATTAGGTGCATGGAATTCATTTTGAAACTTAGCTATACGATTGCTAAGGAAGGAGAGGATAGCTCTATTGGAATCAAAGAGTTAGAAAAAAAGAGGAAGCAGGATATTCAAAAGCGTTTCCATGAAGAACTTGGACTTGATGTGGATAAACCTTAGCCTGGGTTTGGAAATACCAATGATGGCAATACTTCCAGGCGATTCTTTGAACAACCGGATGCAGCTGCCCGAATAACTGGAGTCAGTGAAGAAATTATTAAAAGGCTTCAAATAATACTTAATGTCTTAAACTGTCGAGAAAAAGTTAATACAGTAAAATTTGGGGAGTATACAAGAGAAACAAAAGTGTTATTAAGACAACTTTATCCAGAAAAACAACTCACCCCTACTCTTCATAAAATTTTGGTTCATAGTCAAAATATTATGGAGTATCAGTCACTTCCACTTGGGGAATTATCAGAAGAAGCTCAGGAATGCAAAAATAAGGACTACAAAAATACAGGTATCAAAATACATGCAAGGTTTCAAGAATTCGGCAAAATGAAGACCAGTTTACTATGCTAGCAATCTCATCAGATCCACTTATTTCTTCCAAAAGGCATGCTAGAAATTAAAAAGAACTGAAAGCACACTACTCCCCAGAAATGTTAGATCTATTAGATTCAACATTGAATTTAGATGATATTTTTCAAGAAATAATATAAGTAAATTATTAAGAATAAAACAAGATAAAAATCTAACGTTTATGCTTTATTTTTTTCCATATTCGTACTTTTAAAACACTTTTTTCTAATTTGAGGGTTGTTTTTTCATTGAAATATTGAAATTATGGTAATTTTCAGTTAAATTGAAACACCTTGTTTGATTTTGAATGTAAATATTGATGGTTTGATTGGTTGCATATCAAAAATTATAAAACTTAAAAACTTTAACTTAAAAATTTTTTTTTTTTTCTTTTATGACTATTCAAGTGTTATTTTTTTTTCTTTTTCCTGCTATACCAAAGCTAATTGTTCTCTAATCATTCACAAAAACAAATTTTTCGCCATTATGGATACATTTTTAACAATTTTTATGACATTGAAAAAACTTCCAACTTTGGGACTTAATTCTGAAACACCCTGTGAACATATTTTGTTAAAATTTTCACGAAACATAGCTTTGGAAATTCCCTGCTAAATAAAAAAAAAATTGAAGCGATATATTTTTTCGTTTAGGAGCTATGATTTTTGCAAGGTAAAAAGTGAAAACGGGCCACTGTGCGTCGTAATGTTCATTTAATTAAAATACAAAAATTCTAAATAAGAAAAAATGCATATGTGCCATTTAGGAGTACAAACATATTTTATTTATTTTTTACAGTAAATGTTCGAATTTTTTACCACCTGCATCAATATACGATGTTGTTGAATTGTTTTCAGTTTCCGTGAATTGTCAATACCATCTGCTCTTGGTCTTCTAGCTCTTCTTCTTTCTAAACGCCCTTCCAAAACCTCTTGATGCACATTTATAAAAACCTGATAATCTGGACATCTTCCAGCATTTTTGAACCTTTCTCAGTATATTCGAGTAGCAGAATTAGCATTGCACCGGCATTCTCCGTACACTATGTGCATGTTTACGTATCCAAAGGGGCATACGGCAATGGCATGATAAAAATGATGAAAGTTCAAGGATTTTTCAAAAACTAGTACACAATTTCAAAATCACACTTGAAATTAACACATTAATGGAATAAAAAAAAACATTGGAAACACATCGTACTAAATTTTGAAGAAAGCGCATCAGAAAACCAATTTTTTCCATAAATGAAGTGATTTCTCTGAACAAATTTTTTGTTTGAAAATCGGTTGTTGTTATGAAAAAGTATGCATTACTTCTTTTTCTGGCAAGTTTAGCCAAAGTGTTATACCATTTTAGAATCTTGATAACCTGCGCCAATTTTTTAAAAAAGACGCCATGGTAGTGTCCATATATTTTTTTATAACCACGATGACTGAAAGTGGACTGAAACTAAAAAAAAATTAAAATTTTATGGAAAAAAACTTTTTTGATTAATTGTCGTGGAAAAACCGCTAAAAATTTGGAATTTTTGGAAACTAGGAAAGGATGCTATATGTTCTAAGATTCTGATTAAAATATAAAATCAAAAATTAATGAAAATTTGTGGTCACAGTAGCAAAAAATGTGAAGAGACATTTTTTTATTTTGAGAATTTACATTTTTTGTTGTAATTTGAAACAAAATGGCGTTTGATTTTTTTTATATTTTTTTTCCATGCAGTCATGAATAGGGCCACCCCCTGGTTCCGGCTTATCGTTGAATTTTGGGACACCCTGTATACTTTAACCAGTTACTTAGAGCGCCCGATTGGGGCCAGTAAGTTATATATAAGTAGAATTAATTAGGCTAGTTTCCCATTTTGTCTAGCGTGTAAGTAGAGTTAAGTTTAAATGAATAAAAAAAATGAATTGTAAAAAAAAAAAAAATACTTTAACCAAATGAAAATACCTAAATTTTCTTGTGATGCCAGGAGTTTCTTCAAATTCATTAAACCCAACGAAAATCTGAGATTCCGAGATATAACTACTCCGCATCCAACAACAATAAGAAATCTATTTGCTACCTTTTTTACCAAATTTTATACTGGACCTCGCCATCACCATGGTCCTCGTAATTAAAGTTATTTATATTTTTGCACTGAAACCTTTCTTTCATCCTTTACAGCAAGAGACGAAATGGTACTTGTCAAAATCGAAAGTCTCTCTCTCTCTCTTTTTCAAAATGTGTTCTCCATGGATAGGTATATGGTAGGATTAATTTTTATCCATAAGCAAGGGAATAAAACTGAAATTAATACCTACAGACCATTTGTTAAAAATGGTTGCACGCCAAAACTTTTTGAAAGCTTATTTTATGATTCAGTTTATTTATTTATTTTTATTCTCATTCGCTTATTATGGTTTTCTTAATCCACTACCACTAACTTAACTTAATTTGTATCAAAAGTTTTGTCAGCACTTGTCAATATCTATATATACAGGGTGATTCACGAGCGTTGTGCCAAAAAGCTAGAGCGTGTAGGTTGAGTTGAGACAAGAAAAAAATCGTATGGGAGGGGGGGTCTATTCCCCCCGTTTAGCCGGGAGGGGCAATTTTCTGAAAAATTGACTTATTTTGTACAAAAAAATATTAAAAATCAACGGCTTAGTTTACAACACCGTGCTATACCTTTCTGAAAAGCTAAAAACTTCTTCTTTCACTTTGTTTTTAAAATAAATGGTTTTAACGAATAGTTTAAAAAAAAAAAAATTTCAAACTCAACATTTTGAAAAAAAAAGCCAAAAAAATTTTTTTAAACTAATTTTTTTCAAAATTTTATGTAATTAAGTACTAATTTTGTTTTAAAATTTCAATGTCTTTGTTAATTTTTAGTCGAAAACAGAAAACCGGATGCAAAAATGTCTTTTCGTTTTTGACAAATTAAAAAAAACCAAAACCACTTTTTTCTAAGAAAATCTTTGTTTTTATTTTTGCCTATCTGGACTTTTAGTTTAATTTATTAGTTTAATTTACAAATTTAATTTTTTGTAATTGGAGTTTTATGACGACTCAATAAAGTAGAAAAGTATTGGATTTTCAATAGATTAACCATTTTATTCATTGATAACGTCTGAAAACTGACCTGCAATTTTTTTTACTATACCTGGGGCCGCGGCCACTCGCCGGCGAAGGGTTCTACCTGCTGGGGGCTTAAGAAAATTAAACCGCAATTTTTCTTGAATGAAAAAACAATTAACAACCTAAAGGTAAGTAAAAGGCATCGCATATTTACTTAACAACCATTTACAATTAAAATATTAATTCATCAACACATAATAAGAAACTCATATGTTCGAGAAGAGTTAGCGGACAGGAACTTCTGCTACGGTTTAACTTGTTGTCGAGATCGGGAAGCTGAAAGACTCTACGCTGAAAGATATCCCAATAGATGGCGCCCAAGTTGTAGCATGTTTTCAAGAATCCGCCTACGAGAGCACGGAGAGCTAGAAGTGAAAGGTCAATGGCAGACGTTTTCAATGAACAAAATGATTAATCCAGGGAAAATCCAATACTTTTCTAATTTATTGAGTCCTCATAAAACTCCAATTACAAAAAATTAAATTTATAAATTAAACTAATAAATTAAACTAAAAGTCCAGGTACGTAAAAATAAAAACAAAGATTTTCTTAGAAAAAAGTGGTTTTGGTTTTTTTTTTATTTCTCAAAAACGAAAAGACATTTTTGCATCCGGTTTTCTGTTTTCGACTAAAAATTAACAAAGACATTGAAATTTAAAAACAAAATTAGTACTTAATTACATAAAATTTTGAAAAAAATTAGTTCAAACAAATTTTTTTGGCTTTTTTTTTTGAAAATTTTGAGTTTGAAAATTTATTTTTTTAAAACTATTCGTTAAAACCATTTATTTTAAAAACAAAGTGAAAGAAGAAGTCTTTAGCTTTTCAGAAAGGTATAGCACGGTGTTGTAAACTAAGCCGTTGATTTTTGATATTTTTTTGTACAAAATAAGTAAATTTTTCAGAAAATTGCCCCTCCCGGCTAAACGGGGGGGAATAGACCCCCCCTCCCATACGATTTTTTTCTTGTCTCAACTCAACCTACTCGCTCTAACTTTTTGGCACAACGCTCGTGAATCACCCTGTATAAAAGAACAGCCTATTTTTTGTGTTCGTTCGCTAACTGGCCACACCGGTTGACCGATTGTCCTAATTTTTTTTTTAATGAAAGAGGAATATGGGGAGAAGGTTTAGGAAAAATAAAATGTATACTTTTCAAATCACAAATGGTTCAAATGTTAAAAAATGTTAAAAAAAATTATGTTTCGCACTACAAAAAAAAAATGATCAATATACGAATACTCAATTTTACTTTGAAATAATGTCAAATAAAAAGCAATTATTTTAATTGAAAATTATTGAAAATTTATAACATACAATGTATATGTGTTTATGTTGAAATCATCGCTTCAATGTCCTGTTTTTATCTGTCGAGCTCTATAGAACATAGCCTTCATCGGCTGATTCCACCCCTTCATTTTTTGAAAAATCTTTTCACCGAGCCATCATAATCCGAGCGGGCTAAATCTGGTACTTGAGTAAGTAATTCAAATTCAAACTCCATCTCATTAATATTGGCCAAAGCCATATCGGAGTGTTAACTGGTGTACTATCGTGATGAAGCTAAATTGTCTTCTTCATCAAATGGGGACGTTTTGGTTTTACCCTGATATCATCACCCAAACCCTGCGAAAATTGCATAATACTCCTTTCTCAAGATAATCGATGAAAATTACAAGACGTGCATACCAAAAAACTGATGCAATGACCTTGCGTACTTATGGAGCAAATTTCTTTGCTTTCCTTAGAGCCGATTTGACCTTTTTAGTCCATCGTTTTGACTGTTCTTTTGTCTTATGTTAGAAGTGATGGACGCATATTTCGTAAATGGTTATGAAATGACTAATAAACTCGGCTTTGTTTCTATGGGACATTGGCAAACTTTGAAACATTCTTACCACGCAGTGTAAGTTTCATTGTCAGCATTGTTACGCACAGCTTTCTCATTCCCAAATGTTTGTTTAGTATAAGGTGTACTCCACTTTTTTGATAGACCTACTTTGTCTGCTAACTCGCGCACTTTCAGTCGCCGGGCATCCCACGATGTCAAATTTAATCCATGTTTACCAACTCATGAGCATCTGCTCGGTGATTGCCAATTGGATATTAAGCAATACCTACTTCAATTTTGAGCTGCAACAAGTTAGAACTTATCTATCTATTTATATAAAAATGAAATCCTGTTCGTGTGTAACCACATAACTCACAATCGGCTGGACGGATTTGGCTAATTTTTTTTTATTTTATTCGTGTTAGTCTGTAGATGAAACTTAGGGAATTTTTTTTTAAATTATTTGCATGTTATTGCAGGTGCATTGGTTTTCAAATGGAAACCTGGAAAATTTCAAAATGGGTTTTCGAATGGAAAATAGAAAGTTCTTGATGAAAAACTCGGAAAACTCATTGGTTTTCCAAGGGACAATTGTTATTGGAGTTGCTCTGAAGGGTGGCGAGACGAAGTTCGCGGGGTCAGCTAGTATTAATATAAACTGATTACATCGAAGCTCTACTAAGGTTTTCCATCAATTTATATAAATTTGATAAGCCTTTACATTGATAATAATAGAATTTAAAGAGTTTTTTCCGTATCTCAGTCTTCAATCCAATAAATGATTCTGGGGTCCCACAAGGAAGTCACCTTGGCCACGTGCTCTTTTTCTTATCTTTTAACGATGTCTGTCTTATTTTTGAAAATTTGGATACCTACACTAATGTTCGCGGGTGACAACATTTTTAAAATTGTCTCAAATCCAACAGATTCCTCAATTTTACAAAACGATCTCAATATTTTGTTTGCTTGGTGCTTGCATAAATTCCTTTACTTATGTGGGGTAGGCACAAACAACAAAATCTCACTACGTTTCCTTAGACCAACCCAATCTTAGTTACTTTATTTGAGAGATCTGTCAGCTTAACTGAGTTAGTATATAGTAAACAGCAAAAACAGTGGTTAGTACTACTAAAACGCTAACTAACTTAGTATTAGGTGCGTTGGCTGCTAAGCAGAACGTCGCGGCGTGGGTTCGAGTTCTTCTCGTACCCATAGTTTTTATTTCATCTTTCACGGGCACTGCCTCTTGCGAAGAACTGACAAAACTTCCAATAGTATCGATCTGTCATGAAAAAGTGGTTCTCAACTTTGCCGTTCGGAATCGACGTTGTTAAATTGTAGGTCCCCTCAATTCTTCACACGCACCCAGAGAATTGTTGATGAGAGTAAGTCACTTAGGCTTGGCTTTTCAAGTGCTGTCGCTCCACTCTATTTAATTATTTATTTTAAACAGCAAAAAACGACGAGTTAAATTTATGTTGACTACGAAGAACCTCATTCCCCAAAGCAAAATGTATTTTGAAGGTAGGGCATTCGAGAAGGTCGGATATTTTTATAAGTAGGGCATTACTGAAAGTGGGGCATTTAAAAAGCAGGGCATTTTTAATGCTGGTAACATTTTGGAGGGAACGGAATTCTTATAGGAAGGGTGTTTTTTTAAGGTAGGGCATTTAAAATTTAAGGTAGGGCATTGCCCTACTTTGACCCCCCTTGGCTACGGCCATGGCTCGAGGGTGAACTAATGGGCATTCCTAGAAGCGTGAGTATTACGGGTGAATTGCTTGAGGGGAGGAATGCAACTGGCTATTTCTCTAGAGCACTTACCGTAGAAGTAACGATAGAATAGACAGAGAGATGAAACTTTAGGACCGACGACGGTGATCTAACAACTGAAATGACGCAGTGATCATTCGTAGGGCTCTTTTTTTAATACCATCCAAGAAGCTTAATTATGTAGCTAGGGCCCAGAGATGAAAGTTGTACTCAAAGTTTTGAACGGATATAAGTCTTATAGATAATAGCCAGATCAGACGAGGATAAAAATTTCTTGCACCGTCTTAAGAAACCCAAGCATCTTGCGGCATTTTTTGCGACATCGCATATATGTGCTCGTTCCACAAGAGGTGGTCAATGATGCACATACCGAGAATCTCGAGATTTTCGGTCTCATTGATGCAAGTGCCGCTCATGGATAGTGGCAAGGGGGTATATCTCGCTTCAACGATACAAGACAGCATTGAGTTTTGGAAGCATTAAACTCTACGCGGTTTTTATTCCCCATTGTTTAAGTCAGAGTTTAATGAGCTTTGGCCGTTGCCGTTGCACTGTTTGGCAGCGAAGAGTTGGCGGCGAACTGCCTAGCAAAACGGATAGCGAGAGAGCTATCAACTGGAGTGTCATTGTCAACGAGCGTATTGACCGAAGAAGAGGAAGAATTTTTCATATTTTTAAAACTGACCAAAAATTCTTATTGCCTTTGGGACATTGCAGTATTTTTTGCCTTAATTTTTGGTCATGCCTCTTGCGAAGAACTGACAAAACTTCCAATAGTATCGATCTGTCATGAAAAAGTGGTTCTCAACTTTGCCGCAACTGCGACGAATATGAGCATTGCAAGCCTTCCTGCTTGTGCTGAATATGACTAAACAACGGAGAGGAGGGATGTGAGTCTGGAAACGAATATGAAAAGCTAAGGGTGCTATCGTCAGCGAAACAATTGATTGGATTAGAAGTAACAGACAAGAGATTATTTATGAAAATGAGAAAGAGGGTTTGGGTACACCAGCATTTATATTGTGGGTTTCAGACTTGAATCCGTCCAATACAACTTGTGTTGAACGGTTCGAAGGAAAGTTTCTAGTCCAACGAAGAAGGGATTCATCGATACCGAAAGCACGCATTTTTTATAAAAGAGCAAGATGCCAGACTTTATCAAATGCTTTTGAAATATCAAGTGCAACAATCTTACTTTCTCCAAAACGATGTAAAGACTTGTTTCACTGTTCAGTGACATAAACCATCAGATCACCAGTGGACATGTTGCTGCGAAAGCCGTACTGCCGGTCTACGAGATATTTCTTGAGCTGATAATTTATCAGTGTTTCCATGACCTTAGAAAGAAGGGACGTAAGTGCAATCCGACGATAATTGAAGGGTGAGGAAGATTCGCCTTTTTTGGAATTGGCTGAACAAATGCTGTTTTCCAACTGCTCGGAACGAGCCCAGAAGAGTAGGATAGATGGAAAAAGTTACGCAAGGGTTTTGCCAGCGTGGAATAACACCTCTTAGGGTAAAAGCGGGGATACCATCCGGACCAGCGGATTTATGTACCTATGTTGAGAATTGAGATCTTTTAGGACTCTTGCCACAGCACGATTGCGGAAGAAGATTTGGGCCATGGAATCATCGACACGCTCAAGAACAGGCGGAGTCGTGACACTGTCTGGCAGCGAAGAATTGGCGGTGAACTGCCTAGCAAAACGGTTAGCTTTCACGAGAGAATGTCATTATCAACGAACGTAGGGACCGAATAAGAAAAAGAATTCTTCATGTTTTATGCAATTGACCAAAAATTCTAATTGCCTTTGAGACATTGCAGTATTTTTTGCCTTAATTTTTGGTCATGTAAAAATTTTGTTTGACGAATATGAGCATTGCAAGCCTTCCTACTTGTGCTGAATATGACTAAACAACGCTGAATAATATAAAACAAAGTTAAAAACCAAAAATAAAGACGTACTATTTTTAAGAGGCGCTGAATTGTCCTTAAAAGACCTGAATAGGATTGGTTTTAATATGCAGAGGATACAATGAATTTAGTCGTTGCAAATGCATGAAAGTCAACATCACTTAGGACCTCTCGTAATCCAGAGACTGAAACATTGAAAATTTGTAACAAAAACGCTGAATAAGTCTGAAAATCAGAGTAAAAGAGCTGAATAAGGAGGTCACCTACAGGATACGACTTAAGTAAATACAATATTCACCAAAAAACTTTATACAGATAAATAATTGTTTCAAAATCGTATTTCCCAGCATGAACGGTATATGTATTAAAAGTTTAAGGCGATAAATTAACCCCCTTAACAAATTATGCAAAAGTTAACAATAAACTCGCTAAACCAACTTATATTTATGTTTCCAAAAGATATACACCTGAGATAAATCTCTACGTCTACACCTAGTTGATTAAATGTCTAAAACAACTTTTGCAATCTATTCTACCACACCATATCCCCTCTCTCGCCGCAAAAACAACTTTAAAAGTAATTAAGAAGACCAAAACCACAATTCATTGGTTCATGAAAAACCGATTAATTTCCCTGAAAAATAATAGACAACTTAAAATTATTATCTCTTGGCCTCAAAAACAATAACACTCGAAATATGCTTACGGTTATTTCATTCTCGGAACCCGTCATTCCAAAATGTACAGATGTTGCCACATAATTATCCTCAAGAAACCACAACCAAACAATTTCTTACGTCTAAATTTTCTTTCTTTGAAGACATCGCACATACACACATACACACAGAAAAATAATCCAATGTAAAATCAACACGACAAATTATTGTTTTTACAATGATGCACAATTTTTAAATCGACTTTTTTTTCATTTAGATTTGAAATGGTTTCGTTTAAAATTGATATTTTTAGTGATTATTTTAACATGAATGCTTTTTGAACTGTCATTATTATTAATTAATAGTTGTTTTTAAAGTATTTCGTTTAAAAAAAACTTTGAATCGGATTTAAAAAAAAATAAATCGTGTTGAAATAAAAGGGAGTCGTGTTAATAATCGGATTAAAATAGAAAACAGACCCAATGTAAAATCAACACGATAGATTATTGTTTCTTTAGTATTCAATCAACACGAAATCGTTTTAAAACAAAGTAAATCGTGTTGAAACGAAACGGAGTCGTGTTCATATTACTTCATATCGAGTTGAAAAACGCTGAGATTTGCCGACCAACGAAAAAGATCCGTTATCTTTTCAGCTACCCTTGTCTGGTTGCATTAGCATTTTAGTTTTACTTTGAGTTTTTTAGATTGCGCGTCTCAGCTCAAAAACTGTTTAGTAGACAATCTACATTTAATCGTTTAAAATAAAAAAGAAATCGTGTTGAAGTAAGAGGGAGTAGTGTTCATACTACATCAAATCGTGTTGAAATACATTAAGTTTTGCCAAACCAGACAAAAAGATCCGTTATCTTAATTTGCCTTCAGTATCAGTATCAGTGTTGGACCGAAGTCGAACAAAACTAGACGAGCTGCTGGATAAATTTAACTTACCAGAGGCAAAATATTATTTAATAAGTAAGTACATACCTACATAAGTACAAAATAATCAGTTATGATTTTTTTTAATTAATACCAATAGCAACAAAAATAATATAATATAACAAACGGCTTCATGCGTTTCTTTTTCGCAGAGGCGTCCATAACCTATGAAAGCTTGCAGTATTTGTCAAAAGAAGACATCCAAGAGGCAGTACCACTTATTGGCCTGCGAGCAAGTTTCAGAGAGACATTGTTAGGTGAAGGAAAACTGAGGTAATAATGAATCCGTCTTGAATTTAAAAAGTGTTATTTAATAAGAACTATAATATTCCTTTCTTTGCAGTTTGGGATTGCCGATGAAACTTTGTCGAATTCCATTGCGAATAAGTCGTTTCGTGGTTAAAAATCCAATCCAGTGGTTGTCTTACACCCACGCCAACGCCATCAACGAGTACATACCTATTCAAATTCTCAATTATTCAAAGTAAAAACTAATATTTCAAACGTTTTGAGTGTATTCTAATTTTTTTTTTCTATTTTATTTTAGAAACATGAACATCTTCTGGAAGAAAACTTAAAGGGCAAAGCCGTAAAACAATGTTACAAGGATAATAATCACTTGATTGACTCATTTCGGGCCGACTTAATTAATATTATTTTAGAAGATTTTTTTTTTTCAATCTTAGAAGAGATTCTAGAGCTGTTCTACAGCGAAATAAAAGTAAATAGATTCAAGAGGATATGTGTATTATTTTAGAAGGAACTTTCATGTTATTTTGACATGAGAGCATAGCCGTAGCTAGGATTTTGTTTCAGGGGGGGTTAAGATAAATGATAATTTTTTCAATTTTTTAATAAAAAAGGAAACATATTTATCAAATTTATCACATTTTTTCAGTTTGCCGAAGCCAATTCATTTGTTCATGAAACAATGTTTGATGGAAAATTTAACAATAATTCTTGAGTGTATCTATCAACCTTTATTAATGGAAAGGGGTTGGAAAGGAGGTGCCGGACTGCCGGTGTACATTGGTCTTAAATACCTAAACATTGCATTGAATTGGAAAGTCAGAGTGTGGAAGAGAGTTCCACATTCTTGAAGTACGGCTAAAGAACGATTCTCTATACTTGAGAGTACGTCCGAAGTTGGACTCGATGGTAAACTGTGCCACTCATGGAAGGTGGCAGGGGAGGTATATCTCGCTTTAACGATAAAAGACAGCATTGAGTTTTGGAAGCATTAAATTCTACGCGATTTTGTATTCTCCATTGTAACGGGTGATTTTTTAAGAGGTTTAGAACTTTAAAAAAAAACACAAAAAATTCGAAAAAATGAATGAAATATTTATTTGAATCGATAGTTTAAACCTTGCAATTTAATGTTTAAAGATAATTTCATGCAAATGTTGACCGCGGCTGCGTCTCAGGTAGCCCATCCGCTGAGTCCAATTTTGGCATACTCTTTCACACATATCGGCCGGTATCTCACGAATGAATGCATGGATGTTGGCTTCCAGTGCGTCAATCGAAGCGGGCTTGTCCCTATAGACATTAGCCTTGACATACCCCCACAAAAAATAGTCTAATGTTGTCAAATCGCACGATCTAGGCGGCCAATTGACCGGCCCGATACGTGAAATTAACTGTTCACCAAACTCGCCTCGCAATTGCGCCATTGTTTCGCGTGCTGTGTGGCACGTGGCACCGTCTTGTTGAAACCACATATCATGCAAGTCAAGAACTTCCATTTCGGGCAAAAAAAAAGTTTGTTATCATCGCTCGGTAGCGTTCACCATTGACAGTAACGCTGCGATTCGCATCATCTTTGAAGAAATATGGCCCAATAATGCCGCCGGCCCATAAACCGCACCAAACAGTGGCTTTTTCGGGATGCATTGGTAGCTGTTGCAATGCTTCTGGCTGATCTTCACTCCAAATGCGGCAATTTTGCTTATTTACGTACCCATTCAACCAAAAATGAGCCTCATCGCTGAACACAATCACGCGCGATGAACATTTCGAACCGAGCACGAATTTTGATAGTAAAAATAATTTGCAAGCGTTGTTCATTTGTAAGACGATCCATGGTTAAATTGCAAACCAAACTGAAGCTGTTTGACAGTGACACAAGGTACTAAACACACGTCAGCTGTCAAAACCAGTGTTGCCAAAACCAAACCAGCTAAAAAATCACCCGTTACAATGCCGTCCAATACAACTAGTAGTGAACAGTTCGAAAGAAAGTTTCTAATCCGCCGAAGAAGGGATTCACCGATATCGAAAGATTTGTTCCACTGTGGACCTGTTATTGTACGTACTGCCGGTCATAAAGAAGCTTTGTCTTCGATATATTTCTTGAGTTGATAGTTTGACAGCGTTTCCATGACCTTACAAGGAAGGGACGTAAGTACAATCGGACTATAATTGGAGGGAGAAGAAGATTTGCCTTTTTTTGGAATTGGCCGGACAAATGCTGTTTTCCAACTGCTCGGAACGAGCCCATAAGAAGGATAGATGAAAAAGCTTACGCAAGGGTTTTGCCAACGTGGAAGAACACCTCTTAAGATTAATAGCTGGGATACCATCCGGACCAGCAGATTAATGTATGTTGAGAACTTCTAGGACTCTCGCCATAGCACGAGTGCGGAAGAAGATTTTTCCCATGGAATCATTGACGCGCTCTAGAACTGGGGGAATCATGTTACTCTCTAGCAGCTTTCGCGAGTGAGCTAACAACTGGAGTTTTTTTTTATTGTCAACGAGCGTAGGGACCGAAGAAGAAGAAAAATTCTTCATATTTTTTTACAAAAGACCAAAAATTCTTACTGCCTTTGGGACATTGCAGTATTTTTTGCCTTAATTTTTGGTCCTGTAACGACTTATGTAAAAAAAATATTGTTATCTCTGTTTGTAGGTAACTATATGGCGAGAGTTGTAAATTATATCTTGATTATACCAAACCTAATAAAAATACAAAGTTTCTGGAAGAAAATAGAAAAATACCCTTAAGCTACAATGGAAAAGTTATAAATTCAGTGTTAGCAAGACAAAAAATAAATCATTAAGTTATTAATCAATAGTTATTTGATTTTGCTTTACAAAATTATTTCGGGGAGGGTTAAACCCCGTAACCCTCCCCCTAAATACGGCTATGCATGAGAGCCATGTTGATTCAATTCGAATTCTGATTTTGTTTTAAGGTGAATATCATTTTGGTTTAACAGGGATCATCGTGTTATTTCAATTTTAAAATCTATTTGATTCAAGAGGATATGTGTATTATTTTAAAAGGATAGTCATTTTGATTCAACAGGAATGAACGAGTTATATCAATACGATAATCTTTTCAAATTAAGCTGATATCACGTTATTTCAAAACGAAAATAATTTACGCTTGTTTAAAACAAAATCATTTTAAATCAACACGAAACACCATTAGAGCAAAATCATAGCAAAAAAATGTTGAATCATTATTATTATTTTTGATTTTACACGATTTTTTTTCTGTGTGTATATGTACCGACTTTCTTGTAGTAGTCGTTTGGCTGCTGACTTTATTGGGGAGCCAAAAAAGGGGAGACAAAATCCTTTATTAAATTAACTGAATTTCATTATCATTTGGAAAATGTTATTATTGTTGATTTTGTGCCATTTTCCAAGCAACAATTTTCATTATCAAAGACATCCGTTTGAAGGTAAGAAACGGCGGCGCTTCGACCGACCGACGACGCGACATAAGGAAAAGGATCCCCTTTATAATGCAACATCAGGACCTCATATTCTAAAGTGTACGTAGATTCTCTAAAAATTAAGAGATTCTCATAAAACAACACTTTATACCTTTCAAAGCAGCGAAGTACCAAAGTAGCAAAGCACCAAAGCAACAGCAGCAGTAGCAGCCAGACATTCTTGTGTGCCGAGTGCCGACCCGTCATCAGAGGATACCATACGAGAGTGTATCCTTGAAATGAATGAATGCCAGCCAAACGATGAGATGAGAAGGATGTGAAAAACTTTGCATATGAGGCTTCGCGAGTTCGACATCCAAAGGATACATGAGACATGATGTATGGAGCTTGGCTTGGCTAAAAAAAAAAAGTGAGAAACTCCAGAAGAGTAATGAAAATGAAAATGAATATTGTTTTGTTGTTATTGGTTTGGTTTTTGCTCTTTTGTGAGTTTTTTTTTTTAAATTAAAAGGATAAAAGCACTTGCCGATGACAATGATACAACGACACAACTAGTCTTTTTTGGTTATTTATTGAGAGCGTTTAAGATAATTAATGACATTGCAGCGCATCCTTTTGTGTTAAAACTTTTATGAGGGGTGTATAGGTATGTGTGTGGTTTTTGCAATAATAATAACGACAACAACGCATGCCACCGCCAATGCCACTGGGTTGGTATGTTTCGTCATTTAATGACATTGTTTTCACAATTATTCAATGGTAATTATTCAGGAATTGAATGAGAAGCCGATATAGTGGAAATTGCAATGTGATTGTTAATTCGAAAATCAATCGACGGCGATGACACAATTGAACAAGGTTGAGAAAGAGGGTGAAGGGAATTTGTTGTATACAATATCAATTTAAATTGTTGTACTTGAGGAATGCCAATAGAATACTCATGTTTAATTACTCGCATAAATAGTTTGATTAAGGCTTGTGCGAAATTCTTGTTTGCAAAATCAATGAGGTTCCTGAATGGCAGATGTGATAGTAAAACGATTGAACTATGAATCATTACAAGAACAGGACAATGAAGGTATTTTATCAACACAATAAATCATATTAAAAATGAGGATAAAACATTCTCTAATTAAAAACAAAATCCTGTTATGTTCGGAGGGTAGACACGGTGGCGCATCCAAGAGGACCCAAGTGTCCACAGCAACCTCTGCCCTGTGGCGTAGATAGCTTTTCGCTTTGGGGGGGGGGGATGGACCTAGTTCGCTCATTTTTACTTCCGACATCTATCTATATATATAAAAGAACAGCCTAATTTTTGTGTTCGTTCGCTAACCGGGCACACTGGTTGACCGATTTTCCTAATTTTTTTTCTAAATGCAAGAGGTTTTAAGGTAGAAGGTTTAGCAAAAATAAAATGTATATTTTTCAAATCCAATGATATGACAAACGGTGCCAATGTTAAAAAATAATGAATTTCTCACTGTAGTACAAGCCGATCGATTCGATTGATATTTTTGCCAAGTTTTTAATATTTCCAAAAAAAATTTCAAAAGTCAAAGATTTCATTTCATAAACAACAAGATACATACATAGATACATAATATGTACATACATAGCTACATAATGTACCTACATAAATGCTAAAAACCGTAATGAAATTCCTTATATGTACCTAATTTCAGTTTTACTTGCATTTGCATTGGTGAGTATATGTAGCTACATAAATAATTATTGTTCACGAGGAACATTCAAATTTCATCTCATTTTTTTAGGTATCAGACAAATAAATACTGCAATTTCCCGTTGTAAACTAAACAGGCCGTAAAATGTGTAAAATAGGTCGGGGTGGAACCGCCGGGCGGCCGGAGGTAAATTCCGTATCTCCCTAGGTCTATCTGTTGGAGTTGGAGCCGTCATGAATTGTGCATAAAGGCGGTAAAAATCTGTATGACATTGCTGTCCATGGAATTCGTTGTCGTTTGAACCGTCTTCTGCCAGCCGCTGGTTGTTGATACAGTCAAGAAGGGAAAGCTTGAACTCCGCAAATAGGTAATGTCAGCTGTTGTTATCCGGCAAAGGAAACCTTTCAGAAGGAGAGACGGGGTGTTTATATATCTTGAAGGATAATCCGGGCGTGATAGTAAACAATAAAGGTGAAATGAAAGGATCCGCTATCACAGTCCCTAGGTATGTTCAGCGACACTGTTCTGCACACTTTGGCACAGTTTGGAACAGAAAAGTACAGCTTTTTGGTGTTCATTGACACATTTGCTGTTCCAAACTGTTCTGCTTTCGTGTTCATTGAGTCTGTCTAGAACAGTTTGGAACAGTTAAGGACAGGATTTTCTGTTCCATCTTTTTAGGTAGAACACATTTTCTGTTCTAAACTGTTCCAAACTGTTCTGACATTTCTCATGCAGCTGTGCTGTACTGTGCTGTGCTGTGCTGTACTGTGCTGTCTTTTTTCTCGCTGAACAAAGCTCCTGTTGCAAAAGAATGTGCTGATTTGTGGCCCCGTAACGCCAGCTCCATCGCTTAAGATATGAAATAATTTTTTTCTTAAACATTCAATGTTCCAATGAAAGCAATTCAAACGGCCAGATTGAGAAATATAAGCATGGCCAAATAGATATTCGATCCTTTGTTGTGATTTGCGTGGTTTTTCAATTGATCGGTTGGTGCTCGCTTTAAGAGGTGTCGAGAAAGCCAATTTCACTGAAAACATTTCGCGAGAAGCCTTGAAAAATGCGTTGATAATAATTTTAACCCTAGAAAGATAAACTGCGCCTCAGAGGCGCCCGTAAAATATATAAATTGCTTTATTTTCTTAACCGACGCTCTAAAAAATTCGTTCTTTTGAGTCAACTCACTCGTCGATTAACACTTGCGATATACGGTTGTTCCGGTTATGTAAGTACTTCTGATTCAGACAGAGACTGATAATAATTGTAATTCTCATCAGAAAATATACCGAAGATCATCGATTTTGTGTTCGTTTTTCGTTATGGATTTCAAATATCCTATTTTAATTAGAAGAATTAATAATAATATAAATTTATGTTTTACTGTCTTTTATGTTTTAAACGATTTTGTTATATTCTTTCAATAAAATGAAGAAATAAAATAAAGATTTATTTAATTTAAACAATAAAACAGCTATGTTTTTTAATCGTGCGCCTCGCAGGCGCATGTTTATCTTTTCAGTACTAAAAAATAAGTTTATCTTTCTAGGGTTAAGAGATGTCTAGACTCAAAATTTTATTAACGGTCAGAGGAAAAGATTATATTGTAAAAGAATGGAATTGAAAAAGAATTTAACTGTTATATATACAAATGTCACCAAATAACAATTGGTTTATTTTGAATTGAGTGAAAGTTTTTTTTTTTGTATGTTTGTATATTTGTCCGGTGTGGACCCTTAAACGGCCCAACAGATATTTTTTATGAAATGTTCATGGTAAATACCTACTATTTCATTCAGGGATTGTTCCTGCGAAAAAAAAGGAAAACACATGGAAGAGCGGGAAAGACTGAAAAAAAACAACATAAATATACATAGATCGAAAACTTTATTTTTTTTCCCAGAATGGCTTATTTAAACTCATTGCGAAGCGGGCGGGGGTTTCGAAATCCTGTTCGTGTGTAACCGCATAACTCACAAACGGCTGGACGGATTTGGCTAATTTTTTTTTTAATTTGTTCGTGTTAGTCTGTAGATGAAACTTGGGGAAATTTTTTTTAAAATTATTTGCATGTTATTGCAGGTGCATTGGTTTTCAAATGGAAAACTGGAAAGTAAAGTTGTTTATGAAAAACTCGGAAAACTCATTGGTTTTCCAAGGGAAAATTGTTATTGGAGTTGCTCTGAAGGGTGGCGAGACGAAGTTCGCGGGTTCAGCTAGTACTAATATATAAAGCTGAAGAGTTTGTTTGTTTGTTCGTACGCGCTCATCTCAGAAACTACTGGTTCAAATTGTAATTGAGTTGGATAGTCGAGGAAGGTTTTAGGCTACATAACATTAAGATACGACCAATAGGAGCGAAGAATCAGTGTAAAATGTGGAAAAAAACGGCAAGAAAGTATTATTTTTTTTTTGAACGCGCTGATCTCAGGAACTGCTAAGTCAAATTGAAAAATTCTTTTTATGTTGAATAGTCCAATTATCCAGAAAGGCTTTAAGCTATACAAAGTTTCGCTGCGAATAATAATCGCAAAGCTTCAGTTAAAAGTCTTACCTACTAAAACGGGGAAAGTAATACATATTTGAAGGCTTCGAGTTAAGAAGAATTTTGAATTAGGGCGAGTCGACTAATACACAATTTTAAAATAACTTTGCAATCAAATTCACGCGCATGATGCACAAAACGCACCTCTGGCCGGGGCACGAGGGAGAGACGGACGAAGTCGCGGGCAACTGCTAGTATAGAATATATGAAAAGTTTTGGATGTTTGTCTGTCATGCTGTAAACGCACCTGCAACTTTAACCGATTGACTTAAAACTTGAAAATTTGAGGTTTGAGCGAGTTCGCTGTGGTCTTTTTTTATTTTATTTTTTAAGATCAAAATTAAGGGAAGCCACCATACAATTTTTTTTGGCCAAAAACCAAAAGTTTTAATTTTTTCAAAAACGATTTCTTTTTAACTTCCTCCAAAATACAAAAAAAAATTAAAATTTGTTTTTTTGTATTTTTTAAAAACCTTTTTAAACTTATTTAAAAATTCTATATCTCGAAATCGGATCATTACTTATTTAAAATCGAAATTCACTAACAAAATGCAAATTCACATATTCTTGAACGCTGCATACTCAAATTAATTTTAGGAAATTTTCGAAAAATTTTATATATAATAAATTAATTTTAAAAAAACCACTCCAAATAACTCGCAAAATTACGACGAATGATTGTCAATCTGCCGCTTGTGATAGACATGCTTTATGTAATGGGTAATAGCGCATTTCGCTTCCTGGTAAAAATGAATTAGTGTGAGTTATCGTTACCGTTAGGATTCGCGTTAACTTCACCGAAGTTGTGCGAACATTTGTGTTCGTGTGGATGAGTGTGTTGCGTGTTTGGAGCGGTTTCTTACACCAAATTAACAATGTGACATGTTGCGTGTTTCTGGAATATGGTTAGCTTGTTATACTACTCAATCTGAACCGAACTAGGCATGCTGGCGGCAGTGCGCGGCTAGGAACGTCGGGGGGCGAGGTTCTTGTTCAGAGAGTAGGTGATCGCGAACAAAAGATCTTATTTTTCATGCCTAGATTCATATACAAAGGACGTAAGACAGACACTTTCACTTGTATTATTGTTTGTTTTGCAGGCGAGAGGTGTTAATCGCCTTGAGTAGCTTGCGTGTTACGACCCACCCACTGACACTAAATCGTGTACACCATCGGCAACTTCTACCCTATAAATATTTATCGCAAGTCAGTTGCCCCATAGCTTACCGCAAATGTATGCTTACACTCGCTTTACGCTAAACGAAATGCCCCAAACCGCATCACACATAGCCCCCACACAAAACTCTATTTAGCACATTTCACAATTCTCTTCAGTTTATTGCCAAAAGGACATAAAATTTCATACTTAAAATCTAAATGGATAATAATCAAATGTATTAGCGCGTTAATTTTACTTTAATCTTATGAATCTAGTTCAAATTATAACTATTTAAATTCAGTTTCATTCAACTTGATAGCTTAAGAAAGAAAGCATATGAGTAAACAAAGAGCGAAACGACAAAGACTTATCCACATTCTATTCGTCCCACTCGGACATATGTATACGAGGAATGCAGTACAAATATTAAACGTTATGATAAATTATAATTGAACTCACCCACTTACGGTCCAGACAATTGTGCACAATTCCTTTCTCCGTTGTAGCTGTAAAGGTAAGTTGGAGTTTGATAGACACCCGCGAAACTGTATCGCCTTTCTCCTGCTATTCACACATACACTTCTCTATTCTTTCCACTATCTTCTTCTTTCTTATTTTACATTAATTTGATTCGAACTATTTTCTTGACTAACATGTATGTTTTAAAGACAAAATCGAACTAATCGCTGTTAATCAAAAAAAATATTGAGACTCAGAAAAAGATTTTTTTCTCTTACAGCTTGTTGTATAACACAGGTGTATGATATGATTTTTCGTCACTAAAAAAATGCTTTCTCGGACTTCTCCTGGGGGTCAAATCACCCACCCTATCGACACACGCGCGCCGCGCTCCTACCATCCACGTCGACGATTCGGGCTGAGACACCCACACGACTCTTTGCACTGCTGCACTTTGCACGCGATACGACAACGATGACGGTGGTAGATCGATATGCGGACCGGTTGATAACAAGATGACGACTGACCTAGTTTTGGGTTTCGTGCAAGTGCTAGACAATTGGTCGCCTTGCAAGTAGCGGTCGTGGTGGGTTGGGTTTTGGGTCTCTTTCGAATACGAGAGGATCGTCGCTCTTTCTCCGGGAAGATCAGGGCGGCGAATTGGCCGTGGCACGTGTCTCGTTGGATTTATCAATGATTCCAGTGAACTGAAAAATCGCACGTTATCCAATTAAATCCAACTATTTGCGCGTAATTGGGTTCATCGACAGGGTGGATATATATTCCTTGTTTCAAAAGACGGGCTGGTCGAATAGGATGATTAGGACGAATCAAGGAACAATAAAAAGAAATAGTACCTGTTGTGGCGCTTGGCCAACGTGGACGTCTACAAGCTCTATGGCAATTCGTTATTTTTTTGGTCTAATCCCAGTTTTTACTATTTGTTTTTCGGGCGTTGGGTAGAAATTAGATGGATTGCTGACGTGGATGAAGATGATGATGACAAATCTATTCGGAGATGATTTCGTAAGAGATAGTTACCTGAACTCTACGATCTGTACAGGATGAAAGCTACGCCAAGAAAGAACGATTACGAGAAATGTGAAGACGATTTGGCTATGGCATTCAGATTTTTGACATGAGTTTCCGGTCATGCAGTTGACTTCGAAACTTGTGTTTGACGTTTCTATTTTATTTTTCTATTTTCTATTATGACAGGGTGACCCAAAAGCTAATGCGGAATGTGCATGTGGAAATCCAAACGACATTCGCAACAAAACCTTCTTCGTTCTCAAGCTCATACGAAGACAACGAAAAGGAAAATAAGATGTCGTTGCAAATCACTTGCGGCCATTGTTTGATGTCCTTAGCATGATATTTTCCTATGTACTTCCCTGTAAGGTCCTCTAACTCATAAAGGCAATTCCCGACTCGTTTTCTTACTCGGCACTTAATAAATTTAGGTGAAAATTTTGCATTCTTCGCTTTGGCAAAAGAACTCTGCTCGAAATTTCTTCGGAAAACCTCTTGTCCAGGAACAAATGAGATGTTTTTTGCTCGCAAATTGTAGCAACGCTCCGCTTTGAGGTGAGCAGAATTTAAGTTCTCTTTAATTCTTTCTCTCATCAAGAGCATTCTGTCCGACGATGGAAATATGGACAATTCAGGTTCATCCAAACATTTAATCTTCCTCAAAAGTTCGTATTCCGTGCCACCAGTCATCATATGTTGACCAAACAAGGCATAATAGGGCGAGCAGTTTATTGACGAATGAAAGTCGCCTCTTAAAATTGCACCTATGAGTGGGACATACTTGTCCCATTCATCATGATTGTCTTTGATAAAGACTCTTACCTTGGCTAAAATTTCTCTGTTCACTCGTTCAGAGATATTTGCCTGCGGCGAATAAAAACCTGTTGTTATGTGTTTAACATTGTGACGTGCCATACAATTCTTAAACTCTTTGGACACGAACTGCCTACCATTATCACTGTGGACATATTCCGGGCATCCAAAGATGTGGAAGACATCATTTTCCAAGTAGTTGCATATCGATCTTGCACAAGCCTTCTTCAGTGTCTTCAAAAAGACAAATTTAGTTAAGCGATCAACCGCGATGAAAATGGTGGTGTTACCGGATTTGGTGCGGGGATATGGACCAAGCAGGTCAATATAAAAACGTTGCATTGGACGTTCGGTCATAATCTGGGAACCCATTTTAGGTCTTAGCGATGTGGATGGTGGCTTGATTTGCTTACATATGTCGCAAGAGTTGACAAATTTTTTTATATCTTTGACCATACCTGGCCAGAAGTATTTTTGCCTCACCCTAAACAAAGTCTTCTCGATGCCACCGTGACATCCTGATTTGGTATCATGCACATTCGCAATGGCTTTTGATGTCAGCTCTTTTGGCAACCAAAGGCGCCACAGGCTTTCTTCTTCATCGGGGGAACCCGTTCGGAACTTAACGCGTTTATAAATGAAACCATCAGAGAGAGTTATGTCCGGAAAATTTTCTAGATTGTCGCATAGCTTCTGTTTCAGCTCATTGTATTCTTGAGATTGAAAGCAAGATGAACTTAAATCAATTTCTTTCTCTTCTTCAACTCCTAACTCGTCTATATTCATTCTCGACAAAGCATCGGGGACAATATTAAGAGAGCCTTTGCGGTGTTCTATTGAAAAATTAAAGGCTTGTAGCCGAAGACTCCACCGACCCAGTCTTCCGCTCAAATTCTTCTGCGACATGAGCCATTTGAGACTCGAGTGGTCGGTGACTATCTTGAAAGGCAAACCGTCTATATATGGTCGAAATTTTTCAACGGAGACAATCGCTGCAAGGCACTCTTGTTCTGAAACAGTATAGTTCCTCTGTGCTTTGTTGAGTTTCTGTGAAACATAGGCGATCGGACGTTCATGACCTTCGTCGTCCAACTGGTACAAAACACCGCCAACTCCTGCGCTAGATGCGTCGCACTGAACGACAAATGGTCGAGAGAAGTCAGGCTGTGCAAGAACGGGCCGGTTGTCAAAGCGTCTTTCAGTTTTTGAAAGGCTTCGATAGCATCTTGTGTCAAATGAAATTTGTCTGATTTGCGCAAACAATCGGAAAGTGGGGCAGAGAGACTGGAAAAATTAGGAATAAATTGACGGTACCATCCCGCCATGCCCAGGAAACGGCGAAGTTGTCTGGCACTTTGCGGAGGTGGAAATTCAGTGATTGCCTCAATTTTAGATGGATCTGTCTTAAGACAACCTTGACCAACGATGTAACCTAAGAATCTGATCTCTCTCTGACAAAATTTACTCTTCTCAACATTGATTGTGAGTTTGGCGTCTCTGAGAAATTTCGTAACCTCAGACAAGAGCGTTAGATGTTCTTCGAACGTTTCAGTGCATATTAGCAAATCGTCGATATAGACGAAAACCTTCTCCCTATATTTGGACGGTATGACCTTATCCATTAATCGAGTCATTCTTTGGGAAGCGTCTTTGAGCCCGAAGGGCATTACAACGAACTCCATTAATGGTTTTCCCGGCACAGCGAAAGCTGTCTTTTCGCATGATGACTTTGACAGGGGAATTTGATGGAACGCATCTTTAAGATCTAGCCCTGTGATGTAATGCGTGTCTTTTAACCTGCTTAGTAATCCGAAGATGTGCGGGAGAGGATAAGCATCGTCCTTGGCCACTCTGTTAAGTTTTCGAAAATCTATGCAGAGTCTGTTTTTCCCTGGCCGGCTGACTAAAACGATCGGAGAAGACCACGGGCTATTACTTTCTCGAATTATTCCTAACCGAAGCATCCTTTCTAATTCCGCATATACTTCTGCTTCTCGAGGTGGTGAGAGCGGATAGTGTTTTGTTTTAATCGGCACAGCATCACCCGTGTCAATGACGTGTTCTTCTAAATGCGTTCTGCCAAGTCCTAATTTCGCGTATGATGGAAACAAATCTATGACCTTATTTAACTCTTCTCTTTCCTTTGGGGTCAGACTGTGTAAATTCGGATCGGAGCTCTGCTCTTCTAAACACGATATCTCTGATATGGTTCTTGGGGCAATATGAAAACTTTTCCAGAAATTAATGCCGAGATAGGCTTGTTGTTGTAAGGCTGGTACAACATAAAAATCGATGACATTGGTCATGTTATTAAAGGAAATAGGAATCTTACACACACCTACAATTTCTTGTTTTGTGCCATCGGCAGTGCTGACCCTGCTTTTGAGTGATTTCATGGGGATGGAGTTTCGAGTTAAAAGATCAAGGCAATCCTTTCCCAGAGCGCTTACCGACGCGTATACCTTTTAGTTTCCGATCTGTATGTTTAAAAACGGTCTTATGTCATTCGCATCGTCAAGAATGGCAGATTCAATGTCTTTTCGATGTTTTTTTCGAGTTAAGTATCGCTCTCTACACTTTATGATTTTTGTAGTGGGTTGACTAGCTTTGATTCGGTTTTTAGCTTGCACATAGCGTCTCATTCTCTCGTGAAAAGATGGCTGAGATATAGGTTGAACATTTGGTTCTATTCTTGGAAATTCTGGTCTTTGGAGAATACATTAAACTTCAGGTTGGGTTTCGTCAAGGGATTTTGAGTTTGTATCTTCAGGCAGTCTATGGCGTTCTGAAGATGAATTCGATTTACTTATTGGCTCGGGGTCCGGTTTGTGGAACGAGTGCCCCCGGCTGTCGACTCGCTCACTTTTCGGTTTAAACCATGCTTTGGACATGAAACGTTGGTGACGTTCTTCTCACCGCATCTATAACAAAATAGATTTCGCACTTCACTAGGGCAGTCGTAAAACGAATGGCCTATGTGTTGACAATTCCAACAAACGAAATTGGAAGCGTCGAGTGGTTTCGCGCTTGGTTTGTTTACTTTCGAATAGGCGGCTATTTCTTGGTCTTCTACTGGTTTTTCATCATTAGAATTAGTTTCAGATTCTAACTCACTTATATTTCGCCTATAGCTCGAAAACTTTTGGGAAGCTTGGTGTTGCACAAACGCTTCACCTTGCCGAGCCACGTCTCTCATTTGCTCCAGAGATGTAACTTGATAAGGGAACAACAATGACCCTAAACATTCCTTTGAATTTTTCTTGATTAGATCAATCATTTTTGTGTCAGACCACGGTTCACTTAGACGCGCGTTGAGGCGTAGAACATCAGCATAAAAGTCGTCGAACGTTTCTTTAAAACCTTGACGACGAGAAACCATGCGTAGGATCTTGTCGTATTCGTTCTCGGCTTTGCTGAATTCCTTAATTATGTCATATTTCAAGGTGTGACAAGACGCATTTGGATTTTTCCTCAAGAAAAACCAGAACCATGTCTCTGCCTTCCCTTTTAAGAGAACGTGGAAGTTAGCCAAGACATGATCCCATGTGCATTGCGATTTTTGTCTTAAGGTTTCGACCTTAAACCAAAAGTCGTGGACGTTTTCCGTTCCATTGAAAGAAATTTGCCACTTTTCAATTTTGGAATTCGAGCTGCTTGTTGAAGGTTGAGAAGGTGTCGTGTTTTGACTAAGTGGCAGTCGGTTTTGAGTGGAAAAGGAGGTATTGTGCAAAAATTGATCAAAATCAACACGAGGATTTGAATTATGTATATTTCCGGGATGGACTGTTTGACCTACAGGATTACTTAGTTGGTCTAATTTCTGTGTCAAGGAATCTTTTATTGCTTTCATTTCACTGACAACAACTCTATTGTTGGCTTCCATGATACGTTCAAACGCCGATGCGAGTGTTTGAATGTCATATTGATTGTGTCCTGAGGCCGAAGGTCTTTGATTGTTCTCTGTATTTTGTGCTTGCGATAGATTGTTTGTATGAGCACGATGATCATGGTCATCCTGATGTTGTTCTTGATTAAATGGAGCTCTATCGGAGTTCTGAGCACCTTGTTCTTGGACCTGAGGGTCTTGTTCGATATTAAGACGCTGTTCCTGGCTCATGTTTTGAATATGTACTTGACTTCCTATCGGGTTTAATAACTGTTCTTCCCTGTTTTTATTTTGTAAGCCACTTGGTCCTGGAGGACTATGTTGTACTAAAGGAACTTTTTGTTTTATGTTAACTTGCGAATTGTGGCTGCGATTATTCGAAGAATTATTAAGAGCGCCCGAGTATTGACCTCTTGAATTATTGAACCTTCCTCTTGAACTAGCACGTGTACTTACTCTATTGCTACCATTCATATTCAAAGTTCTAAATATTGTTATTAATATAGTAATTGTGTGAGATAAAATAAGGAATATTGTGAAAAAATTTAGATACTGTCAAAATTTTACTGATTCAGTTTTCATTAATTCATTTGAGGGGGTATGTGTGGTTGGTCTATCTGGGCTTTTCAAAACTTTTATTTTATTAACGGACAGACGATTTAAAACGAAACTTAAATACAAGCGAAGGTTTCAATGGCAATGTATTCCAACAGGACTGCTAGAAGACAGACAACACCGAAAAATGTAAGGTAAATATATAAGTTCATATGCAGCGAAATTTCCATATACTGAAAATAAATTCGGTCTAATATGAACTCAAAAACACAATGAAAATGAAAATCGTTTTTGAAGTCGCAACGCGGATGCCAGTCATAAGCAAATACCGGGACTTACTGTCAAAAAACAAAGTTCGATTTCATTGTGAGGAAGCTTAAAACATAAGCCTCGAAGTTGGGCGCCATTTCTATTTGTTGCGTGTTTCTGGAATATGGTTAGCTTGTTATACTACTCAATCTGAACCGAACTAGGCATGCTGGCGGCAGTGCGCGGCTAGGAACGTCGGGGGGCGAGGTTCTTGTTCAGAGAGTAGGTGATCGCGAACAAAAGATCTTATTTTTCATGCCTAGATTCATATACAAAGGACGTAAGACAGACACTTTCACTTGTATTATTGTTTGTTTTGCAGGCGAGAGGTGTTAATCGCCTTGAGTAGCTTGCGTGTTACGACCCACCCACTGACACTAAATCGTGTACACCATCGGCAACTTCTACCCTATAAATATTTATCGCAAGTCAGTTGCCCCATAGCTTACCGCAAATGTATCCTTACACTCGCTTTACGCTAAACGAAATGCCCCAAACCGCATCACACATAGCCCCCACACAAAACTCTATTTAGCACATTTCACAATTCTCTTCAGTTTATTGCCAAAAGGACATAAAATTTCATACTTAAAATCTAAATGGATAATAATCAAATGTATTAGCGCGTTAATTTTACTTTAATCTTAAGGATAGCATACTAAATTATTGTGCAAATTCTTTTGCTCGCAAAAGGGAGCGTTTGGCCGTCTCTTATGAATCTAGTTCAAATTATAACTATTTAAATTCAGTTTCATCTTTGTATATGGAATTTATAGTATTTGCAGCCTCGCGAATCGACGAAAGCGACGTCCGGAACGCGATACAGAACTAAAATCTTGTATATAGAAATACTGACAGCGCCAAGGCGGGACGACTCTCCAACCAAAAATTCTCGAGGCTGAAAATACTATAAATTCCATATACAAAGGTTTCATTCAACTTGATAGCTTAAGAAAGAAAGCATATGAGTAAACAAAGAGCGAAACGACAAAGACTTATCCACATTCTATTCGTCCCACTCGGACATATGTATACGAGGAATGCAGTACAAATATTAAACGTTATGATAAATTATAATTGAACTCACCACTTACGGTCCAGACAATTGTGCACAATTCCTTTCTCCGTTGTAGCTGTAAAGGTAAGTTGGAGTTTGATAGACACCCGCGAAACTGTATCGCCTTTCTCCTGCTATTCACACATACACTTCTCTATTCTTTCCACTATCTTCTTCTTTCTTATTTTACATTAATTTGATTCGAACTATTTTCTTGACTAACATGTATGTTTTAAAGACAAAATCGAACTAATCGCTGTTAATCAAAAAAAATATTGAGACTCAGAAAAAGATTTTTTTCTCTTACAGCTTGTTGTATAACACAGGTGTATGATATGATTTTTCGTCACTAAAAAAAATGCTTTCTCGGGCTTCTCCTGGGGGTCAAATCACCCACCCTATCGACACACGCGCGCCGCGCTCCTACCATCCACGTCGACGATTCGGGCTGAGACACCCACACGACTCTTTGCACTGCTGCACTTTGCACGCGATACGACAACGATGACGGTGGTAGATCGATATGCGGACCGGTTGATAACAAGATGACGACTGACCTAGTTTTGGGTTTCGTGCAAGTGCTAGACAATTGGTCGCCTTGCAAGTAGCGGTCGTGGTGGGTTGGGTTTTGGGTCTCTTTCGAATACGAGAGGATCGTCGCTCTTTCTCCGGGAAGATCAGGGCGGCGAATTGGCCGTGGCACGTGTCTCGTTGGATTTATCAATGATTCCAGTGAACTGAAAAATCGCACGTTATCCAATTAAATCCAACTATTTGCGCGTAATTGGGTTCATCGACAGGGTGGATATATATTCCTTGTTTCAAAAGACGGGCTGGTCGAATAGGATGATTAGGACGAATCAAGGAACAATAAAAAGAAATAGTACCTGTTGTGGCGCTTGGCCAACGTGGACGTCTACAAGCTCTATGGCAATTCGTTATTTTTTTGGTCTAATCCCAGTTTTTACTATTTGTTTTTCGGGCGTTGGGTAGAAATTAGATGGATTGTTGACGTGGATGAAGATGATGATGACAAATCTATTCGGAGATGATTTCGTAAGAGATAGTTACCTGAACTTTACGATCTGTACAGGATGAAAGCTACGCCAAGAAAGAACGATTACGAGAAATGTGAAGACGATTTGGCTATGGCATTCAGATTTTTGACATGAGTTTCCGGTCATGCAGTTGACTTCGAAACTTGTGTTTGACGTTTCTATTTTTTTTTTTTATTATGACAGGGTGACCCAAAAGCTAATGCGGAATGTGCATGTGGAAATCCAAACGACATTCGCAACAGACACACGGCGAGAAGAAATCTAAATAACTTTCAATTTTTGTGTCGGTGTGGGTTTTTGTGGAAAGCTGGATTTAAGCTCTTTTTCTTGCGCGTTTACCTATTATCAGTTGGTGAGAGAAAAAATACTTTTTAAAAATCGATATAATAGCCGAAGTAATAATTTCTTTCAGATGAAGTTGACTTTGTGTTTTCCCCGTAGTAGGTATAGAAATAGAATGTACAATTTACAATGCCTCTAGGAATCCTGTGAGTACTTATAAGACTTGATTCACGTAGGAAGTAGGTACTTTATTTCAAAGTGCGTTTCTTTAACTTATTTGGCTTGACTGGCTATGTTGAACAATTATGAATCCCAATGGGGGGGATATATCCCCCTGACCCCCCCCCCCCCTATCTACGCCACTGCCTCTGCCTATCAACTACTACTCTCTACCTCACAGCGGTGACCGGTGATCATCGAAGATTGGGTTCCAGTTCCAATTCCAACCCCAGTGTGTACTAGTGTTTGGCAGTAGCAAAGAGAGAGAGAGAGAGAGTGGGACACGGACAACAGGCGGCAGTGGAAGTGGAAGAATTCTCCTGATGGAAACAACGGTGACGTCTACAAATTCCAGTCAGGATGAACTACTTAGTGAACACCTTATAGGGTTACTGCGACATATTCGCAGCCTAGGCCTATAAGGAGCTGTTTGGCTGGCTCCCTGTCTTTGAAATTAAACTAAAGATCTGGCCCTATAGGTTGGGAGTGGTGCATCGGGGTGACTGCCTGGACCACCAACAAGCCTCGGATACGGACGGAATAGTGTCTTCGATAACCTTCTTACTGTCAGAGATGTCGCCTCTAAAGTGCAAGGCCACCACAACGAAGCCCCTAGTTTGATGCTGAGTGATGGCGAGCACATGGAGCTAGACAAGAGGCATACAAATCTGTGCTGCAAAGAAGTACTAGAGCCGCTCGCGAGCTCTACGAGCAGAAAAGGAGAGAGGAGCACACACACAGAAAGAAAAAAGGGGAAGCATGAGAAGCGCTGAATCAAGGAGAAGAATGTCACAGCAGGAATGAGGTTCGAAAGTCTTACAAAAAGATAAAAAAACCACCAGAGGTTTTACACCTCGAACCAAAGCCTGTAGAGACCATCATGGAAACATCGTAGAGGAACCACAGTCAGTGCTAAGGATATGGAAAGACCACTTTTCCAAGTTGTATAACGACGATGACGGGCGAAATTCTGTCAGTTATGAAGAACCATTCAAATTAGGTGAAGCTGACAACCAATCCCATCCACCCGACATTGATGATGTGAAGATAGCGATACCTTATCTTAAGTCCAACAAAGCCGCTCGAGCAGACGGTCTAGCCGCCGCTGAACTGTGCAAAGCTTTGAAGGTGATTTTGTTAGGTGTATGCGCCTGCTCATCTGTTAGATTTGATCGGAGGAAAGCATGCCCGACGAATGGAACCTCAACATCGTATGCCCGATCCTCAAGAAAGGAGATCCTCTGAACTACACCAACTACATGGGTATAAGTCTCCTTAACATCGCCTATAAGATCTTGTCTGCCGTGCTGTGTGAACTTTTGAAGTCTTTAGTCAACAACCTGATAGGTCCTTATCAGTGTGGCTTCAGACCCGGATCAAATATTCACATTACGGTAGATCTTGGAGAAGAAGCAGGAACTTCAAACCGATACCTACCACCTTTTAATCGATTTTAAGGCCGCGTTGGACAACAAAACTCGTCCGTCTGTTTAAGATAACAATGGAACACTCACGTTGTTTTATCATGGTAGGAAAAAACCTCACGGATGCAGTGATGTCAGAAAAGGATTTAGACAAGACGATTCGCTGACATGCGATTTCTTCAACATCATTCTGGAAAAGATTGTGCAAAACTCCAACTTCAATACTAGAGGCACAATATTTCAAAAATCCGTGCAGCTACTAGCATATTCAAACGACATTGACATATTTGGAAAAACTCAGCGTGATGTTAGTGGAGCGTTTATAAGACTTGAGACGGAGGCCAGGAAGATTGAGCTAGCAGGACCAAGTTAAACAATTATTAGAATATTTTTAAACTTGTATTCTTGATCAAAAATGTAATATTTTAACTATGTACATGACAGCAGATGCATACGTTTATATTCCACACTGGGGTAAATTTTTGGAGAAATCCATACACAGGATTCTGTACAGGGGGAATTCAAACGAGGTTAAGGATGAGGTACCTTCAAAGGAACCCCAATGTTCAACACGGTGAGATGCAGATAAGAAGTTGATAGATAGAAGTTGCTGTGGGCGCTTGTGTTCCCTTGAATGCACCGTGTGTGCCCTTCGACATATTACTTACTAACTAGGATGACTAGATTCTTGTAGATACTGTTGAGAGGGGTTTGCTTCTAAATTGCATCAAAACCCGAATGACCCATTCCCATCTGCACTTTTGGGGGATAGTCCTTCTCATGTACCTAAGCATGGAAAAAATGGAGTGACAGTGCGTCACCTTGCCTGAAGCCTTTTTTAAGTTTCCATTCTGGGTAAGATTAACAATGTTCCCTTGTTGGTCTCTGCTAGCTCATGTTCAATTTAAAGTACCACCTCTTAACCCTTCTTGCTCCCTTAAAGACATAAATGTCCTCTTCATTCAAATGGATCAGAATGTTAACGCCAATATCACATGCTCGATATCACTTGACACACTCAAGACTCAAGACCATTATAATTGATTTATCACCTTTTTTCTTGCCCAACTTCAATCCCTATTAAGTAGCACGAAATCCCTTTTAATATCACACATAAAAGTAAAAGAACACACCACAAACTTTTCTTCGATAAATCCTCGCTGGAGAAACTTTGTCTTCTCTGGTTTCCGTTTTTCGTTTCAATTTCATTTTTTTTTCTTTCTTTTTGGCCAAAAATCCTTTTCTCTGGGAAACAATCACATCGTTGGACATTTTTAATTTATAATTCCTTTGGCATTACTTTTTGTGTCCTTCATCATATCCTCAAGCCAAAAGAAATCAAAAATAAACGTTTTGGCCGCCAGATTTTTTTTTAGAGAAAAACAACCGCATTCGAGAGAAAAAATAAATAAAAATAAGCCTGCTCACGAAAAGGCGCGAAAGCCTCCTCTGCCACACCCAGTTCCTCTTAAATTGTTAATTTCCTTTTAAAGTTACCGCTGCCGCCACTATCTGTCTATTTCAATTTTGTGTGTTTGTCTGCAAGCCGCCCTTTGGCAGTGAGCGCAAAAAAGAAAAAAAAAGAATAGAGGAACTTATCTCTCGAGCGCCATAGAGTGAAATGAATGAACGGCTGAATGAATGACTGAATGAATGCGGAAGTAAAAAAAGGAACGCTCAAATTCGCAACTATAAAAATTCACTTAGGCCAAAGGAAATTACAGACTTAATTCAAATTCAGAAGAAGGATGTGAAAGGAGGTGCAGGATTTTAAGGCAAAGGAGGGACAAAAATCTTAAACGAAAAACCAACGAACATAAAATTATTCAATTATGTTCGACTCCTTGAACATTGAATTATGCTTCTTGTGTCCTGAGTGTTTTGAGGTAATATAAGGGGGGAAGAGTAGTTGATAATTTGTCAGTGAACTTCTATAAGATGCATGTAGCAACACCTGGCAAAAAATTACGTTACATTATCAGAAGTGGGATTTTATTAGTTCGCTCTATATTATTCAGAAAACTATCCTGCAACACAAGGACTCTCGCGTTTTCCTTGAACGGATACGATGTAAATAGAATTCATTTAATTTTTCTCACTATTTTTCCCACATCCTTCCTTGATTTGATACCCACGTATGCACATGTCCTGAATGTAAAGAGAATGTTTTTGCAAGATTTTTGTCTTTTTTCTTTTTCTTTGGTGAGGATGTGGGTGCCAAAATGCAAAGGCAAACAAGCAAATCAAGGAAGGGCTGACGGGACATGACACAATCCTGGTGTAGAAAAATAAAAAAAAATCTTATATGAAGCCAGAATTCTTCGTTATAATTGAATGCAACCACTTGCATGAAAAGATGGAAAAAGTGTAAAAAACAAACAACCTCAGGAAGGAAGTGGGAGACAGACAGATACACTCACACGATGAGTTTCGAAACAAACAAGTAAAACAGTTCAAGAAAATGGACGGATTTTCATACAAAATTAATTCATTTGGTTGAAAGTTTTTCCGCAATTTAAGTGAATTAGAAAAGTTGGAAGAAAATTTATTGTTGGCGCCTGATTTTCAGCTTTCTAGAGTTGGCCAAGGATGTGCAATCTCAAACAGATGAAGAAGAAGATGGTGATGATGACGCACATTGACTGAGCGACAATGTACAGTGGGTAAGGTTCACTTGAATTGAATTCAACAAACTAAAAGAACGAAAAAAGAAACAGTGCGGGACTAAAGACGCTACCTTCTGGAACCCCACCTTAAATCAATTTGAGAAGATTTGATACAGACTTAAATGATAAACTTGGGACATGAGAGTTTTTGTGTTGGTCCGCCCCACTGTACCTACAACAAGAAATCTTAACAAGAAAATTGGGTGAAGACTTTATCCGTATTTTTAACGATAAAGTTCCTCACTATCTTCTCCTTTTATGGCACTTTGCATTTTTATGATTATGATACCTCAAAGTAGGTAGTGCAATGAAGGGAAAAATACATTGCTAGGATTTGATGCAAAAAGTTGCTTTCTATATCTCTTGTGGACTTGTCTAAATGGAATGATTACTTCAGAGTGTTTTTGAGATTCGCACACAAGCAACTTAAAATACGAAGAAAATTTGATTGGAAAACCGGGTCAAAATAATTAAGTTGAATGGAATAATTTGGTGTAATGTCAGTAAGGTTTGAATTTGTTGCTTGTTCACTTTGAAAAAGAGATTACTTAGAGATTAGTGTTCGCACTTACCCCAGGAATATCTAAAACTAAGTATTCTTAAAGGTGTACCTAAGGCTTCCTCTAAAATTTATCTTAACCATCGTTCTTTCTTATACAATAGACTGCAAGAACACTTACAATTCAACTTCCATTAAGTTTCGAAATATCTTCCCTAAGGATGAAATGACTTCCTAAGACCTCTTTGAGGCACTTACACATTAAACACTTACAATTCGAACTTCTATAAAGCTTCGAAATAACTTCCCTAAGGAAGAAGTGACTTCTTTAAGATCTCTTTAAAGCACTTACAAATTAAACATTATTAATTCTAACTTCCATAAAGCTTCGAAATAAATTCCATAAAGTGACTTCTTTAAGACCTCTTTAAGGCAGTCAGATCTCAAAAGAATTTTGGTAACTGCCCTAAGGGAGAATTGAATTCTTTAAGACCTCTTAAAGCCAGTTACACATTAAACACCTACAATATTGGAACTTCCATAAAGCTTCGAAAAAACTTCCCTGAGGAAGAAGTGACTTCTGTAAGACCTCTTTAAGGCAAAAAAGGGGGAGTATTTTCGACAAAATGGCGGTGGTGGCGGCTTGATAAACTTGGAATGTCGTCCTTTTTCAGAATTAGATAACTCAACATTGTGGGCTCTTGCAGCAGGTGGTTTTGGTGCTGAATATAAAAACACCACATCAGATTCATTTGTTTTTGAGGCCTCTACGGCCTTAAAGGAATCCTTTTTCATTAAAAATCTACATTTTATATATCAAATTAACGTACTTTGAATTAAGCAAACTAAAGATACTTTCAGCATTAATTTAACAAACCTTTTCATTTTATTGAACAAATTACAAATTACCGAAAAAAAGCAACCACTACCACTATATTCGGGTGACAATGAAATAAGTAACGGACGGCAAACGGTGTTGATGTGTGGTCTGTTATTTCCATAGAGATAATATAACAGAGCACGGAAGGTAGCCTAAAAAGAGTTACATCAAATTTTGAGATAGAAAATCCGAAAAGGACTCCCTTTCTCTCTCTAAGCTCCATTGTAAGACAACAACAATTTTGTTTTTGACGTTTATTTATATATTTTACTCTGTCGATTCCATTGTATATGGAGACAGCTAGTATTATCAAGAATGGTGTTTTCGATTTTTTGCGCTACATCAAAAGCAAAAAAAATCCCAATACCAAAGTTATGTAAAAAAAAAACAGTACTGTGCCAGGTCTCAAGATGGCAACAAAATCAATTGCCGGTCGCGGGTACAAGCTAAAGAGAAATTCAATGGTCCATTCCACTTTACAGCCAATCAGGAAAAGCTCAGAGAGAGAAAGGGCTGCCTTTTAGGATCTTCTATCTCAAAATTTGACGTGACGACCGACGCTCTATTTTATTATCTCTATGGCTATTGCACATACAAAACGAAAAACAAAACAAGAAAAACAAGAATGAGGGAAGACAGTTTTGAAGGTGTTCCCAAATTTGCAATAAATTTAATGTGAATTGAATTTATTAAGGTTGACATTACTTTTACTAGAAGTGCAAGATATTTTGGGTCTTTTAAAAAATGGGAGTACGAATGTGAAAGGAGGAGTACGGGAGTACGGTGGTGGTGAAAGGAGTACAATACTCCGATGGGAGTACTTTCGGCAACACTGGCACCTACACATTAAACACTTACAATTGAAACTTCCATAGAGCTTCAAAATAACTTCCCTAAGGAAGAAGTGACTTCTTAAGGCACTTACATATTAAACATTTAAAATTCGAACTTACATTAAGCTTCGAAATAACATCCCTGAGGAACAAGTGATTTCCTTAAGACCTCTTTAAGGCAGTCAGATCGCCAAAGAAGAAAAATAATCAAACAAATTCAGTCAAATTCAATTTATTCCGGCATCAAGCTTCCATAAAGCCTCGAAGAAACTTCCCTAAGGAACAAGTGACTTCTTTTAGACCTTTTTAGGGTAGTCAGATCTCAAAAAAAGGAAAATAATCAAAAAAAAATAAGTCAAACAATTTTTTCTAAGCAACAAGTGACTTCTTTAAGACCTCTTTAAGGTAGTCAGATCTCCAAAGAAGAAAAATAATCAAACAAATTAAATCTAATGATAAACTCAATTTAATCCAGCCTCACAAAAAAGTGAGAATCTGAGATGATCCTTCGAATAATTCTCAATCAAATTGAATATTCCAAGCTGACCACATTTATTTTTGAAAATCCATCTCGAAGAATCGAAGGGCTCTTTAGATATCCTCTTTCACACAAACATTTCCTAACTCACACACATTTGACCGCAACCACAGATCGAATGTATGGTATGTATGTCCCAGCCATTGTGAAAAGGGGAGAACCATTCGTGCGATATGCGATTACACCAATTTTTCAGTCTTAGAAGAATTGAAAAATGCGATAAATTTCATTATATTGCCAGTTGCCACCCACTTTCCACTCCTCATTCGAACAATCTGAGAACAGAAAAAAAATAACTGTAAACCATCGATATCCTGTTGAACAAAGTGATTACAATGAACAATGGACGATGACTACGGCGACGACTGTGAAGGAGCTTCAAAGCCGTCCGACGACGAGAGTTGAAGCCCAACCGGCGAGCGCATTAAAGAAAGGTCCTTTCCAATGTTAAAAACAAGAATGAAAAAAATTGGTAAATAAAAGAGTTAGAACCAGAGCACAACGAGAGAAAATACATTTATGGCTAGTAAAAAGGAACGTGACTGTTCAGTTTTTTAATGTTCTATACACCAGTTTATTATACGTACACACATATCAATGCTGTGTTGGACCTTAAGGACCCGATATCGACCCCCAGACACATAAACAAACAGGCATTACACTCTCAGACATAAGCTTTTGGGTCAATACAACGCAGGGTGACTCAAAGTCGGCCTGTTTATACAGTCATAATAAGTTTGCAGTCTCTTTTTGGTGAGACACCCTGTTCTCACTCTCGTCAAAAAGGGAAAAAAATGGCACAAGAAATCTAAAATTTTGTATTCTCGTCATGTTGCACAAAAGTGGCTCGTTTCATTCCTTATCGGCAGATAAATATGTTCTTTTTTTGCTGTTTGCTCTCCTTTCGTTTGCAGAAATAAATCACTATTCCTTTGTGTGGGCGAATTGGACTTAATTTTATTAGCTCTTATTTTTTTTTCAACGGAAAAAAGGATCCATCGTCGTCCTTATAATTATTTGTTTTCATTTTTTTCATTCGTCTTTTTTATGCAAAAAACCCATACCCACCCTGTGAAGAAAGGTATATGGAGTCTTTAAAAAAGGGCTGGACCGTTAAAAAAAGGATGTATAGTGTACATCGTATTATTTATGTTTATGAGATATTTATTTAAATGAGCAAGGCCCTTGTCAGACATTCGTAAATATGTCAGGGTTAAAATGGGTCTTGTGTTATTGTGAGAAATAAATTTTGAGCCTTCGTACTCCCTCAGTCTCACTCTCTCTTCAACTCCAAGAATTAAAAAAAAAATAAAGGAGGTCGAAAAGAACATTTAAATCACCGAAAAAGCCACGTAGTATATGTTTGAGCATATTTTACTCCAAGGCTGCTTTGGGGAGAATTTGAGAATAAATTTGTAAGACAGCTTTTGCCTTAAGAATTTGCATATTCTTGGGGCTAGCATTTACATTCCAATTAAAAGAATAAAAACAATTCCATCCATAAACAAAAATAATTGTATTCTTTTTTCTATTCAAAAAATGTTACAGTAAAACCCAATTTTTTTAAGCAAGTTCTCGAACCCGAAAAGAACGCAGCTCACTCTATTGACAATTCTGCTTTCACCAGCGGCTGTCAAGTGTAATTCACCACCTAAAGCAAGAGCTGAAGTCACAAACACTACGATCATGTTCACCACTCTATTTCCCTAAAAGTAGCCTATAGTTTCCCTATAATGCGCAATAAAAATTGTTGTTTTAGTTCCTCATTTTTATTAACTTTTATTTTTCTTATGCTTTTTCTTTTTCTTTTTTTGAGTTAAGCCTAGTACGCAGATCACGCTAAATTTTAGCTCACACATTTCTCTCCAAACATCAGCTAAATTCCTGGCTAAATTTTGACATTTTAATTTTTTTTTTCGAGGAGCATATTGCCGGCTGCTGTTTCAACAGGATGGCCAACATTTTTTTCTCATCCACGGAAAATGATGATTTTTTTCCCCGCATCTTTTTTTGTGCTTCAGGCACTTTTGCTGCTTCAACTTTTATTATATTTTCTAAAAAATAGCGAATAATCTTGCTAGTCAAAGAAGAAATGAAGCAAATGTCAAAATTTAGCTCGAAAATAATGTGCCGGACATTAATTTCACTAGCTAAATTTTGAAAGATGATTATGTAGAGTTACGAAAAAAAAAATATTTTTAGCTAGAGCTGTGTACCTCTTCGCTAAAAAGCTCAGCTAAATTTTAGCTCCGCTAAATTTTGGAGAGAATTTTGTATGGCAGCTATAATTTAGCTCGATCTGCGTACTAGGCTTTAACAATAAAAAAATTCCCAACGATCGTAAGTTTTCAGTAATCCCTCGCTCCACACACCACACCCACACTCGAGTCCTACACCTACTCAAAGATAACAAAAACAACTCGTTCATATCATGCATGATCATGATCACCTCACCTTGCTCATTTTAATGACGGTCAATCGCGTGAAGGTTTTGGACCAATTTGAACTCGTTAAGAGTTCTCCGAAAATATAATAACGGTCGATCGCGTGAAGGCTTTGAACCAGTGCAAACTCGTTAAGAGTTCTTCCGAAAACATGAACAACGATCGACCGCGTGAAGGCTTTGAACCAATACGAACTCATTCAGAGTACTCCCGATAAATTGCATAACGATCGTTCGAGTAGCCTCCTCAAGAGCTCATTAAGAGTTCTTTCGAAAACATGAACAACGGTCGATCGCTAGAGGTCCTGAAACTCGTTACGAGTTCTTCTCAACTTTTTTCCGTATTTTATTCGTTCGTTACTCGTTTTCCACACTTTTTCTTTGAATATGTTCCACATTTTACCCCATTTTTTCTTCTACTCAAGCGTCGAACTTGTCTAGTTGTAGAGGCTGAGTAGAGGCATGTTTCTGACACTCTGCAAGCTAAGATTGGCGCTATTTTAGTTGGTTTTGTGCCCAGTTATGTACTGAAACCAGAGGTTGCTCACATTCTTGTCTAATTTCCAAGATAGCTTTTAAATTTTTTGAATTCCTTAAAACTCTGGCATCTATTTAACATTCTCAAGTTATGTAGAATGAATTCTAGCAGAGTCTAATATGAAAAAAGCGCTCTTAACTAAAAACGTATTGTAATGTGTATACACTTTATTTATCTCATACGCTCTGTATCTCCTTCTATTGTAATGTCTAGTACTAATGTGTATACGTTATTATCTCTTACGCTCTGTACTTCTTTTCTGTATTTAATGTACACACTTTTCTTACTCTCTTTACTTACTCTGTATCTCTTGTTTATTGAATGTACTTTTACTCTCTTTACTTACTCCTTATTTCTATAACTCTAATATCGTTTAATTGAAGTAGTAAACACTTGTGAGGGGCAATACCTAATGATTAAGAGAAACTTTTTGTTTAGCATTAAGAACGTTAGCCCCTACAAAAAAAATCCCAGTATTTTTGTTTGTAAGTGTAAACTTCTGGAACATTCAAGCTTCTCCAAGAACCAATATAGTAGTTTCTAGAACCAAGTATTTTTGTTATATAAAGAGCCCGTTTGGCGGCGAAGAGTTAGTTGATTGTGAACTGCGATAAAGTAAAGATACTGTGTTTGAAAAGTAATTGAAAGTGTTGAATAAATAAGTTTGTGAGTGATTTGAATAAAGTGAACTTGTGTTTTATTTAAAAAGTGAATAAGTTTTAATTGTCGGACCAAGCCGAATATAACATTGGTGTCAGAATAAGGGATTAAAACTTATTGAGAATAAAACAGTGAACAGTGATTAAACTATTTTGTGTGAAATAGTGAAGTTAAAAATTAAAAATTAAAAAAAAAAAATGAGTAAAGTTTTGAAAGACTTAACTGTCGCTGAGCTAAAGGCCGAATTAAGCAAACGTGGCTTAAGTGGGGCAGGAATTAAAATCGAACTCGTAAAACGGCTACAGGAATATCTTGAACAACAAAATGAAAACCCAGATACATTTGCTTTCGAAGTGGAAGCAAAATCGGAAGAGGTAAATGCAACTGCCGACATATCTAACATGATGTCACTCCTTCTAGCCAAATTCGAGAAGAATGTTCTGGAGCAACTGGAAACTCAAAGAAATGATGTTCGGGAGCAACTGGAAACTCAAAGAAATGATGTTCGGGAGCAACTGGAAACTCAAAGAAACGAGCAGAAGAACGAGCAAGGGAACGTACTCAAACAACTAGAAGCTCAAAGAAATGATGTTCGGGAGCAACTAGAAACTCAAAACAAGAATGTTCTAGAGCGGTTTGACGAACAGAAAAATCTTCTAGAAGGCAGGTTTGCGGACTTCGAAGAGAAAATCAATACTCTCGACGAGTGCGTCGGAAAACAAAATGCACGTATCGAAAAAATCGACGAACAAATCGATACCATCACAAAGGAACTGGAAAAAGTGCGAAAGATGAAAGCTCGAGAACCTTCTGGTGAGTGCTTAAGGAAGAGAGAAGTGAATCCTCCAAGCTTTGATGGTCAGATACCGTGGTCAATCTACAAGAAACAGTTTGAAGCAGCAGCGTTAACAAACGGCTGGGACGATGACGAAAAATACATTGCTCTTACGCTTGCCTTGAGAGGAGCAGCTGCGGAACTGCTACAAACCATCCCAGCAGAGAAGAACGGTGACTTCAAAGTTCTGGTAAACGCAATCGAACAGCGGTTTGGGGATAGCCACATGACAGAAGTCTTCCGAGTTCAGCTTAACAATAGAGCACAGAAAAGAGGTGAAACTCTGCAGCAGCTTCAGGCAGATATCGAGCGACTGGTTCACCTGGCATATCCAACAGCTGGCAACGAGATAATTAATCAACTTGCTGTTGAAGCCTTTGTGAGAGCTGTGGGCGATATAAATCTCCAGAGGGCTATTCGCACTGCCGGAAAGCAAACACTACCAGAAGCATTGGCTTTCGCTCTAACAATGGAAGCCGCAGAACAAGCTTCCCAAAACGTGCATCGCGTGAGAGAATTGGAAGTCCAAGAATGCTCTTGTCAGAAGGCTACTCTGGAAAGGAGTCAGCGAGACGGACGAGCACGATGCTTGAACTGCAACAAGACCGGGAATCTTCAACGACAGTGCAGATTACCGCGAAGAGGAACCGCATGCCAACACTGTGAACACAGAAATATGTCAACCAGGGGCGAACGCAGAAAAAATTTCGGGGAGGGTTTCACAAAATATAATATATGTATTGTATTTTTTTTTTAATTTTAAATGTCAAGTGTTTTTTTTTTATTTTTGGCACTTTTATGTATAGGTATACTAAGAAACATCTACATATTATTATACATTTGTGGTTAAGATATAGGGTGCTTTCATAAATGCATGATTGCTTTGTTTACATGCGATCAATTGCAATCATATTAACGTCACACAAAATACTTGCGCATGTGTTTTACACTGCATTTATGAACACTTTTTTATGATTTTTGTCATATGTCAAAAGACACCCTGGGAAATCCTTTTTACTATATACCTGTCTCTTTCATTGAGAAAGAAATTCAGATTGCATGTGAGTTTTTATATTTGCACATTTGCGCTGCAAATATTTGCTTTTTGCTTTTATGAACATCTGACATTTGTCATTTGCATTTATGAAAAATATGCATTCGTCAGACTTTCGCAAACATGAAAGCACCCATATTCAATATTTATAGAGTAAAATCCAAGCGCCTTGGTATACTTTTGCTTTAATCCTCATAATCGATTTCTATTTCCTTGTAGATGTTAAGTAACATCAAGCCGTTCAGCCGCTCCTCTCAGGTTTTGCATCGTAGATAAGTCTTTAATCTGCACAGACATGAGAAAGACCGCTTACTTGTAGCCACAGATACTGGCAGGGTCGCACAGATTTGCATATAGTGATGAACTGTTTTATATAAAGAAGCATCGCAAACATTTAAGGTGTCTATAAAGTTTTTGGGCCGTTTTTCATTTGACATACTTGAGCAATGTCTGCAACAATATAGTTCGTTTAACACTGACAACTTTAAAAAATTTATAAGAAATAAGAATTATATTTTTACCTGCGCCACATTCTCATTTCAGCTAGAAAATCATCCAAACATCCTCCTATATCATAGGCCATTCATGAGCTAATGCCTTAACAGTTATTTTCATGTCTTCTTCATAAAGTTTGCAACATTTTTTTTAAGGTGTGTGTCAAAAAGAGAAGCAAGTCATTGCGCTGATGGTTTTTTTCATAGAAAAATTAGATTTGCTCGCGAACATCTCCCTTCATGCGAACAACGAAACCGACAAAAATTAGGCAATCGAAAATTTTCGGCAACAGCGAACCATCTACCTATTATGACGAATTTGAGGCGTTGTTTATGGCTTCCCTGTGTGATTTGGTGTGGCTATGATGAAGGTTTTTTTTATTTTCGTAGCAACCCCCGTTAGATTCGAAACAACCGATGCAATGTATTTTCAATCAGCTAAGTGAATTTTTGTATATTTTCGTCGCAACTCCCGTTATTTGGGACCCACCAATCGTAGCAAATTTATTAAAAGTATTCGTTTAACATAGTTTGAGAATTTGATTTGGAAATTAATTTTGTAGGTACCATTTCTGTTTTTTTTTTATTTTTTTGAACAATAATGGATATAAAATTTTGTTTACTGCACATATTCTCATATTTCGGAGGGGGTTTCAACCCCCAAACCCCCCACCTGCGTTCGCCCCTGATGTCAACTGGTCAAAGTTACACCTACAACAATGTTGCTTCTCAAGTTGTTTCCCACCCCACCAACTTCGAGGGACAGAAGCTGGCTTCTAGTACCGATAGCTACAGAAACACCATCCATATTTCTCAAACGAAACGTGACAACATGAGCCTGACCGTGGAAGCAAGTATAAACGGCAACAAATGTGTGGCTACCATCGACACCGGTGCCACGGCGTCCATTGTACGGCAGGACCTCGTTAAGAAGACATGGCTCCACAACACCAATAGCTATCGTCTAAGGACTGCAACTGGAGAAGCCGCAAAAGTCTATGGTGAGGTACGTCTTAAGATCCGGATGGCAGAGTTGGAATTCTCTCACCTGTTTCTGGTAGCAGATATATGCGACGAGTGCATTGTCGGCGTCGATTTCATGAAAGATCACGGAGTGATATTGGACATCGGGAACCAAGTCCTGAAATATCGAAACATCGAGATTCCGATGATCTATGGGATCCACTCGCATGAGACCTCGTTATCTGTGAAAACCGTCATCAAAGAAGATCTCACTTTGCCTGCTTCTTCAGAAGTATTCGTGTGGACGAAATTGAAGGGTAAGCCTGGCAGCCATCGATACCTCATGGTCGAACCAGCATCTGTAAAGTCCTCCCAAAACGTCACCATTGGGAAGACTCTTGTTAGACCTGTAAAGAACATGGTTCCCGTACGAATACTGAACATCAAGCCGTACGAAGTTAAGCTTAGAAAAGGTGAGATTGTCGGACAATGCGAAACTGTATCAGCGATAACAAGGATCAGCGAAGAAGACCCAAGGCAAACATTGAAGTCCAAAGAGCTGAACTCCATAAAGACGAACATTCTCAAGTCCTCTAATCTTGGCCACCAACAACGAAGAACTGCAGAAGGTCTCCTCGAAGAATTTGCAGACATCTTTTCGTCATCGCAAGGGAAATATGGCAGAACACAACTGGTCCAACATCGAATCAACACGGGAGATGTAAAGCCGATCCGTCAACCTGCAAGACGCCTTCCACTACCCAAACAAGGGGAGGTTGAAGAACTGATAACCACCATGAAAGAAGAGGGTCTGATCGAAAATTCTAAAAGCCCTTGGGCGTCTCCAGTGGTCCTGGTAAAGAAGAAAGACGAATCAACCCGCTTTTGCGTAGACTATCGAAGGTTGAATGATGTGACCAAGAAGGATAGCTACCCTCTGCCTAGGATCAGTGATACTCTGGACGCAATGGAAGGAGCACAATGGTTCTCAACGTTGGACCTGAAAAGTGGATACTGGCAAGTAGAAATCCATCCTGAAGACAAAGAGAAGACAGCGTTCTCGACAGGAAACGGATTGTGGCAGTTCAAAGTGATGCCTTTTGGACTGTGCAATGCTCCAGCGACTTTTGAGCGCCTTATGGAATGCGTCCTGCAAGGACTCACATGGAAATCTTGCCTGGTCTATTTGGATGACGTCATCGTATACGGGAAAACATTTGACGAACATTGTACAAATCTGAGAGCCGTGTTTCAAAGACTTCGAGAAGCCCACCTCAAGCTCAATCCAGAAAAGTGTTCACTCTTCAAAACCGAAGTGAAATACCTGGGACATATCATCTCATCCCAAGGAGTTAAGACGAATCCTGATAAGGCTGACACCGTGAAGAATTGGCCAACACCACAGGACAAACATCAACTCCGAAGCTTTCTGGGTCTAGCCACCTACTATAGGCGCTTTGTAAAGAACTTTGCTGAGATCGCCAAGAGTCTATATCAGCTAACGGAAAAGGGAAAGCAGTTTAAATGGTCAGGTGAGTGCGAGCGCAGCTTTCAAGAGCTCAAGCAACGCTTGTGTAATGCACCAGTGCTGACCTACCCGACTCCAGGAAAACCGTTCATCATTGATGCTGATGCCAGCAATGTCGGGATTGGTGCTGTATTGTCACAGGTACATGATGGTGAAGAAAAGGTGGTTGCCTATTACAGCAAGGTACTCTCGAAGTCGGAAAGAAACTATTGTGTGACCAGAAGAGAACTTCTTGCACTGATTTTGGCAACAAAGCACTTCCATAAGTATATCTATGGACAGAAGTTTCTTCTCCGAACCGACCATGGAGCACTAAACTGGCTTTTGAATTTCAAGAATCCAGAGGGTCAAGTGGCGAGGCTGCAGACGTACGATTATGAAATTCAACATTGGAAGGGGAAGCTTCACTCGAATGCTGATGCACTGTCTCGGAGACCATGTAAGCAAGACTGTAAGCATTGCAGACGCCAAGAAGAAAAAGAAGTGGTCACTGTCCTAAGAACCAGAACCGATCCCATTTATGGCTGGAGCAACGACGAGTTGAGGAAGGCTCAACAAGAGGATCCAGATATTCAACCCATCCTCGCATGCAAGGAACACCAGGAAAAACCAGAATGGGCTGATATCTCCAACAGAAGTCCGGCTCTGAAGGCCTATTGGGCACAGTGGGACTCGTTGCATGTCCAAGAAGGTATCCTTCGACGTAAGTGGGAATCAGCAGATGGAAAGTCCTATGTAATGCAGCTAGTCTTACCGAGATCGAAGATTATGGACGTTCTGCGAGAGATGCATGATGGAGTTCGGGAGGCCATCTAGGAGTAAACAAGACGCTAGAAAAGGTTCGACAACGATTCTATTGGCTACATGCAAGGGAAGATGTCGAGAAGTGGTGCCGAAAATGTGGTACCTGTGCTGCCACCAAAGGCCCGAACAAAAAGAATCACAGCCAAATGCAACAGTATAATGTCGGATCACCCTTTGAAAGGATTGCAATAGACGTAGCGGGTCCATTTCCGGAAACAAATAATGGAAATCGTTATATTCTGGTCGTCATGGATTACTTCAGCAAGTGGCCTGAAGCATACGCCATACCGAATCAAGAAGCCAAAACAGTCGCAGACCAAATTGTGTTCAACTGGGTGAGCAGATTCGGTGTTCCATTAGAACTGCATTCCGACCAGGGAAGGAACTTTGAATCAAACATATTCCAGGAAGTTTGTGGGCTTCTTCACATCAAGAAGACAAGAACAACATCACTCCACCCACAATCTGATGGCATGGTCGAACGGTTCAACCGAACCCTTAAGGAACATCTTTGCAAAGTTGTGGACGACAACCAGCGAGATTGGGATCGACACATTCCACTGTTTTTGATGGCGTATCGAAGTGCAAGACATAGCTCAACTGGCCATACACCGTCTGAGATTTTAATGGGAAGGAACATCAGACTGCCGAGCGAAATCAAATTTGGATGTCCGACGTCGGAACCGCAAGCCGAGAATGTCTACTTGGATGACCTCAGAGAAAGACTCCTTCAGATCCACGACGATACCAGGTCAAAAATAAAGATGTTCAGTGACCGAATGAAGACACGCTATGATATACGAGCGACAACAACAGAGTTCCAAGCAGGAGATCGAGTGTGGCTTTACAATCCCCATCGACAAAAAGGGTTGTCACCGAAACTTCAACGGGACTGGGAAGGTCCATATACAGTGATTAGCAAAATCAACGACGTCGTGTACCGGATACAAAAAGGAGTCAGAGGTAAACTTAAAGTCGTACATCGCGACCGACTACATCGCTACAGTGGTGATGAAGATGATGGATTTGTTCGGGACGATCAATCCTAAGGAGGGGGCAATGTAATGTGTATACACTTTATTTATCTCATACGCTCTGTATCTCCTTCTATTGTAATGTCTAATACTAATGTGTATACGTTATTATCTCTTACGCTCTGTACCTCTTTTCTGTATTTAATGTACACACTTTTCTTACTCTCTTTACTTACTCTGTATCTCTTGTTTATTTAATGTACTTTTACTCTCTTTACTTACTCCTTATTTCTATAACTCTAATATCGTTTAATTGTAGTAGTAAACACTTGTGAGGGGCAATACCTAATGATTAAGAGAAACTTTTTGTTTAGCATTAAGAACGTTAGCCCCTACAAAAAAAATCCCAGTATTTTTGTTTGTAAGTGTAAGCTTCTGGAACATTCAAGCTTCTCCAAGAACCAATATAGTAGTTTCTAGAACCAAGTATTTTTGTTATATAAAGAGCCCGTTTGGCGGCGAAGAGTTAGTTGATTGTGAACTGCGATAAAGTAAAGATACTGTGTTTGAAAAGTAATTGAAAGTGTCGAATAAATAAGTTTGTGAGTGATTTGAATAAAGTGAACTTGTGTTTTATTTAAAAAGTGCATAAGTTTTAACTGTCGGACCAAGCCGAATATTACAGTATTTTATTTGCTTTTGCCCAGAGCAATAACTGCTCGAAGTATAGACCTTAGAAAAATTCTTCTATATTGTAATGTCTAATACTAATGTGTATACGTTATTATCTCTTACGCTCTGTACCTCTTTTCTGTATTTAATGTACACACTTTTCTTACTCTCTTTACTTACTCTGTGTCTCCTTCTATATTTAATGTACACACTTTTCATTACTCTCTTTACTTACTCTGTATCTCTTGTTTATTTAATGTACATACTCTCTTTACTTATTATCGTTAATTGTAGTAGTAAACACTTGTGAGGGGCAATATCTAGTGACTAAGAGAAACTTTTTGTTTAGCATTAAGAACGTTAGCCCCTACAGAAAATCCCAGTATTTTTTATTTGTAAATAGAGAGCTTCTCGAACTTTCAGCTTCCCCAAGAACCAATAGGAACCAATAGTAGTTTCTAGAACCCATCATTTTTGATATAAATAGCCGTTTGGTGGCGAGGCGAATTAATTAATTGTGAACTGCGATAAAGAAAAGTACTCTGTGTTTGCAAAGTTATAATTGAAAGTGTTGAATAAATAAGTTTGTGAGTGATTTGAATAAAGTGAATTTGTGTTTTATTTAAAAAGTGAATACGTTTTAATTGTCGGACCATGCCGAATATTACAATATTTTATAATTTCAACATATTGGGGTTCCAAAAGCTGGGCATTATACTTAAACTGTCTTCTTTTTTTCAGCTTAGTATTGTACCATTTTATCATCAACTTCAATCCACATATTCAGCTTTTACAAATAATACTGTAGCATATTTTGCATGAACTGTAACAAATGGTGAGTGCTTGAATATGATTTGAAACAAAAAGCCCAAATGAGTCAAGAAATATGAAAATGCAATTTGTTTTCTGTTTTGAATTCCATTGCTCGAAGTGGAAAGCCAACCAGTTTTTGTGCAGGTAAACTTCCATAACCATAATTTTCTTCATCACAACTTCCTTTAAGGTTTCAAGGATAAAAACCTTTAATTACACTTTAGGTAACCTTGTTTATACTGGACCTCACAAAAAACACCCTTTACTAATGTAACGAGAGGAAGTTTGTGGGCTTCTTCACATCAAGAAGACAAGAACAACACCACTCCACCCACAATCTGATGGCATGGTCGAACGGTTCAACCGAACCCTTAAGGAACATCTTTGCAAAGTTGTGGACGACAACCAGCGAGATTGGGATCGACACATTCCACTGTTTTTGATGGCGTATCGAAGTGCAAGACATAGCTCAACTGGCCATACACCGTCTGAGATTTTGATGGGAAGGAACATCAGATTGCCGAGCGAAATAAAATTTGGATGTCCCACGTCGGAACCGCAAGCCGAGGATGACTACTTGGATGACCTCAGAGAAAGACTCCTTCAGATCCACGACGATACTAGGTCAAAAATAAAGATGTTCAGTGACCGAATGGAGACACGCTACGATATACGAGCGACAACAACAGAGTTCCAAGCAGGAGATCGAGTGTGGCTTTACAATCCCCATCGACAAAAAGGGTTGTCACCGAAACTTCAACGGGACTGGGAAGGTCCATATACAGTGATTAGCAAAATCAACGACGTCGTGTACCGGATACAAAAGGAGTCAGAGGTAAACTTAAAAGTCGTACATCGCGACCGACTACATCGCTACAGTGGTGATGAAGATGATGGATTTGTTCGGGACGATCAATCCTAAGGAGGGGGCAATGTAATGTCTAATACTAATGTGTATACGTTATTATCTCTTACGCTCTGTACCTCTTTTCTGTATTTAATGTACACACTTTTCTTACTCTCTTTACTTACTCTGTATCTCTTGTTTATTTAATGTACATACTCTCTTTACTTAATATCGTTAATTGTAGTAGTAAACACTTGTGAGGGGCAATATCTAGTGACTAAGAGAAACTTTTTGTTTAGCATTAAGAACGTTAGCCCCTACAGAAAATCCCAGTATTTTTTATTTGTAAATAGAGAGCTTCTCGAACTTTCAGCTTCCCCAAGAACCAATAGGAACCAATAGTAGTTTCTAGAACCCATCATTTTTGATATAAATAGCCGTTTGGTGGCGAGGCGAATTAATTAATTGTGAACTGCGATAAAGAAAAGTACTCTGTGTTTGCAAAGTTATAATTGAAAGTGTTGAATAAATAAGTTTGTGAGTGATTTGAATAAAGTGAATTTGTGTTTTATTTAAAAAGTGAATACGTTTTAATTGTCGGACCAAGCCGAATATTACAATATTTTATAATTTCAACATATTGGGGTTCCAAAAGCTGGGCATTATACTTAAACTGTCTTCTTTTTTCAGCTTAGTATTGTACCATTTTATCATCAACTTCAATCCACATATTCAGCTTTTACAAATAATACTGTGGCATATTTTGCATGAACTGTAACAAATGGTGAGTGCTTGAATATGATTTGAAACAAAAAGCCCAAATGAGTCAAGAAATATGAAAATGCAATTTGTTTTCTGTTTTGAATTCCATTGCTCGAAGTGGAAAGCCAACCAGTTTTTGTGCAGGTAAACTTCCATAACCATAATTTTCTTCATCACAACTTCCTTTAAGGTTTCAAGGATAAAAACCTTTAATTACACTTTAGGTAACCTTGTTTATACTGGACCTCACAAAAAACACCCTTTACTAATGTAACGAGAGGAAATAAGGTCATCCAATCGTAACCGATTTTCTGGGTTTTCTTCTTCTATTTGCCGAATGGTTTGTCGTTTCAACAGAACCGGCAAAGAGGAGGTGTTGCAATTTTGCTGCATGCACATAAACGTGTGAAGTCATTAGTATTCTATTGTTGCTCGTTGTCACACTATTAACACATTTTCATTGCAAAATTCGTAAAACTCGTTATCGTGTTTTGGTTTCTTGTTCCTTCAAAGTGTAGCAAACATAAAAAAGGACCATCCCCATTTTAACCTTCTTCCCAAAGACTGACTAAGGATGGTTAGTTTATATATTTTTTTCTCAACTCAAAATTCAATTTTTGTCTGACCCATTTTATGCTGGATAATGCTGAAGCAGGTTTTGATCGTTGTTCCTTTCTTCTTTGAGTTCCACTTTTTATGCTTTTGGGTTGCAAGAACAAGCTAAGTCCGGCGATGTTGTTAATAGTGTAGTTTAGACGATGTTGCGGTTACAAATGAGGGCAGAATGCTTCGTTACTATTCTTTCATGCAACCCGTAAAATGTTTCAATTGCATGCTGAAAACAGTTTTTGCTCTCGATGAATTATGTCTTCTCTGCAAAGTAAAAGGATTTGGAATTTGTTTTTCCATTCAAATTTATTTAACTAAATTATTAGTGTCAGCAGGCGTTGAAGGAGGAATAATTATGCTTTCGCAGTTGTGGTAGATTCTGGGGTCGTTAGATAAACGGTAAATAATTTGAATTTTCATGAGTCCGGAGGACTCATTTTCAAAACTCCACAGGCTTATGTTAATCCGTGAAGATAGACAATTTAATTCGTGTTGCTTTGTTCTCGGTGTGTTTATTGAAAAATATAAATTAACAAAAGTTACACACCCTTCTTGTTTTCTTTTTTAATATCGCACAACAACCTCCATTGCAATAATTTCTCTGAATTCACGAAATTGTTTCTTCGCAATGAAACATCCAATATCGTTATCATTCTCTTCGTTTGTGTCCTTAAAATACCTACTCAATCGTAGGGAAACAGCAAAACAATTGGATAACACCTTCATTAAGGGAAGTAATTTCCGTTATTCAATTCGTTTCTTCTTCATCTCTCTAAAGCCATAAGCCGCCTTCACAGAAGTCACAAAACCCCAGAAAGTAAGACACAGAAAAAAAGAACGATAAACATATCTTTGAAGAAAGCACAACAGATTGAGTGACTTTCTCACTCTCTCTTTCGGTCTCGTTTAATATTACCAGGACCCACCACCGGATCCTTTTCCGTTTGTTGCCTTTGGCCCGAAATCCCAGTCTAACTATATTCTTTTTATTTTGTAGAAATCGGGATTGATGCAATATGGCTTCCTGTATTACATCTCATCCTCCATCTAAAAGTAACTTAAAAGTCGAGTAAACAAGTTTCGATGAGCACAACATCCCAATTCCTTACTCCCTTTGCTCGTCTTTTAAATCACCACCTACCACCACCACCAGCACAGCACGCCTAGCTCCGCCACAACAAATTGTGGCAAGAAAGTTGTATATACATATATTTCTGGTGTGTTGCTGTGCTTGACTTGAGTAGATTGAGGAAGATTTTAGTTGTTTTTTTGTTTTCGTTGTTTCTTTTGTAAGTCTTCTTGGGACTTGGACTTATCCTTGCGTGTGATGAGGAAATGTTTAAAGGTGTTTTTATATTTTCGAATATTTTGTTCGTTTTGTTTGGTGTCTTGTGTTTTTTATGCTTGAATGGAAAAGCAGCCTATCTTGGGGTGGATTTAATGTTATTTGTCTCAGAGATTCGAATTGAATTATAGAAAAGAGAACAAAAAGTTGAAAAGCTATCGAATTTAATATTTGTCTTTTCCTTTGAATGGAAAAAGTCAAGTTCCTCTCTAGAGCAAAACAGAGGCGACCGAAGAGGCTTAAATGTGCAAAGGTATTGCTTTTCTTTATCTTTTTGTTTGATTTCATTTGTGAATTGGGGTTTGTCTTTCTTTCTTATGAAATTCACTTTTGGGTCAAAAGAAAGTCATTTAAAAATGATTTTGTGGCTGAAATGATGGGCATAATCGAAATAATTTTTTGAAATGAAAGCAAACAGAGAAGAAAAGTGATATTCGAAGGGTTCTATTTACTTTATATCTGGACAAAAATTTCCTTTTTAAATAAAAACAGATTTTGTCCTCACGAAAAAGGCAATTTCATTTGCATTCCGGTCGTTTCCTGCATTTTTGTATACCTACTTTTTTTGTTCGTTCCATAGCGTTTTGTATCGAAAATGAATTCGATTTCTCACCAAATCAATAATTTCAAAGCAAATATTTGAAAGTCCTTTTCTATCGTGTCTGGCTTTAGGCCATCGGAAAACATTTAAAATAGTTGCAAACAAAAAATGGCTGTGACCATGTGGACAGAACTGAAAGTTTCTAACCAAATAATTGAAAATTTAACTGGGAGTCATGCTTCACTTTTTTTCGAGTTTGTGTTTGTTTTTTTAGATAAAAGGCATACAATTTTTCTTTATTTTTTTTCACGCAAAATTGTAACGAAAAATCTTAAATAGTACGTATACGCCCCGTAGCCTTAGACTCTTGACATGATAATCAAAATTAAATTGATTTTATTGGTTGCAGTCGATGTCGCCAGTTTTATCGTGATTTACGAAATTCATTTCAAAATTCAAGGTGAGCCCTTTTTCTTTTTGAAAATGCAACCAAATGAACAACAAAGGATTGTCAGTGCATAGTGGTTTCAATAGTAGAAGCCGCAAAGATTAAAATGCATCTCGTCAAAAATAATAATGGTTTGCCCTGATGCAAGGTGCTGTAATTCATTTTTGTGCGGAATTCTGTTCAAGTTAGTGATTGAATTGAGTCTCACACTCTCGGCTATTGCAGCCATATTCGGAGGACTTGAATGTTGTCATCTTATGCTTACTTATTTACCCGGATCCCAATCCATGAAGGATCTCAGCCTGAGGCACAGCAACCTTCCACCGGGAACGGTCCCTCACATACACTCTCCAGTCGCCAAAACCAAGCGCTCTGGCATCCGCAGTCACTTGGTCCTTGTACCGTAGGTTCGGTCTTCCCTGTCGTCTCGAACCTAGAGGCTGCGATGAGACGACTTTCTTGGCTGAAGCGTTGTTGTCCATTCGCTCGATGTGATCGAGCCAATGTCTTTTCTTGGCTTTCTTAATTACATCCACATCTTGGTATAGCTCTCCATTCGCCATCATCGCATAAGGGACCGATAATCCGTCGAAGAATTTTTCTTTCGAATGTGCCCAGTATCGTTTTACCTTTTTACTTATAGTCCCATACTCGGAACCGCGCAGTAGGGTAGGGCTGGTAAAATTAAAGTTGTGTATAGCAGACACTTTGTCTTTCGAGTGATGAGTTTTGATCTCAATTGTTTTGCGAAACCGAAGTAGCAGCGGTTCGCTTGGGAAATTCTTCGTCGGATCTCCAATAAGGTGTCGTTTGTGGGATTGATGTTTGTTTCAAGGTAGGAGAACTCGTTAACTTTTGTCCTAGGCGGTGGACAGATGTTCTTTTGTCCTCATTCACTTCAAGAACAACGAGTTTCGCCTGCTCTTCAATTGCTGTGAAGGTCTCAAGCACAGCTCTTTTGGAGCGACCGATGATGTGTATGTCGTCCGAATCGCCTAGGAGCTGGTGGGATTTGTTGAAGCTAGTGTTTTACCTGATGGGTAATTTTTGCATGACATTGGATTGCTTTTTTTGTAGATGGGGCATATGGAGCTTATCGACCAGTTAGTGGGCATGCATTCTTCCTCCCACAGTTGGTTGATGACCTTGTGCATGCGGTTCATCAAAAAACCTCCTCTATATTTAAAGAGTTCCCCAGGTATACCATCCGACCCGGCGGACTTGTTACCTATCTACCTCTTCTGTGCTGGGGGCTGGGACTGGGTCTTCATTGACTGGTCTCGCTTCTCTTACGTCAGTGGCTCGCTCGAAGTGCTGCTTGAAAACATCTACAATTCCTTTTGCTTCGGTGACTAGGTTTCCTTCACTGTTTTGAAGAGCCTTTGTCTCGATTCTGAAACCAGAAGCTAATTTCTTTGACCTTTGAACGTAACGTCGGGTTTTGTTCTTGGCTCGAGACTTTTCTAGATCTTTAAGCTGAGAAACTATGGATGCTCTTTTCTTCCTTCGCAGGGTCTTTTTCTCATTTCTCCTTTTTGTTCGGTACTCTTCTTTTGCTGCTCTTGTTTTCCGTCTCTATTTTCAATAGCGCGCATTCATAATCATAATCATACGGGTTCTTGTTCGGGGGTGGGTGGTAACCTATGGTGGTCTCGGCTACATTTATAATTTTTTCGCGATATTGGTCCTACAAGGTGTTGACATATGTGGTATTTGGGAGGACGGTATAGTCTCTAACTCAGGCGCTCACTGTAGTCTCTGGCATTCTACGGGGCGCTATGGCAACCGAAAGTGCGTAGAGGACGTTAAAAAAAGGTTGGAAACGTATTTTGCGCCGATTAGCACATGGTCGATTTGATTGACAGTTCGACCATCCGGTTGCTGTGTAGATAGTGCTACTTATCACCGTATTACGAGCTGCAGCAAAGTCGATTATTTGGAAACCGTCATCTATTTTAACTTCACGTGAAGGCTGTGCTTTCCAACTATCATTTCCTTACCATTTTTTGCATTGAAGTCTTCGAGTAAGATTTTAATGTCGTACTTTGGACAGGCTCTATTCAAGAGCTGGTAAATATCCTCCTTACTAGACTCCTCAGCTTCATCAGTAGGGGCGTATGCACATTTTAAACTGATGTTTTGTAGTGTGGTCTTGATGTGGATTGCAGCCTGGCGATCACTTGTTGGCTATTGGCTGTAATTCCATGACTTTGGACCTTAGCCGATTTTTCACGACGAATCCGCATCGAAATAAAAAAAATGCATTCTTTGTTGTCATCTTACTTACTTATGGTGGCGCTACAGTCCAGGACGGACCAGGGCCTCACCCAACCATCTCCAGCCAGCTCGGTCCCTAGCTAGCTGTCTCCAGTTTCTCACGCCAAGTTGGTTCAGGTCCTCTACCACCCGTGTGTTCCACCTGAGTCGCAGTCTTCCTATTCTGCGACGTCCTTCCGGGTTGGATTCGAAAACTCTACGAGCCGGAGCGTTATTTTCCATTCGCTCTACATGACTCTAACTTTTATGGCTAGGTCAGTGTCGCTGTACAGCTCGTAGAGTTCTTGGTTGAATCTTCGTCTCCATTATCCATTTATGCAGACAGGACCAAAAATCACTCGAAGAATTTTTCTCTCAAAACCCCAAAGCGTTTTCATCGGATGTTGTCATTATCCATGTCTCTGCACCATACTCGAGGACCGGGAGGATGAGGGTGCTGTAGAGTGTCACTTTATTTGCTCGGGAGAGAACTTTACTACAATTGCGTTCTAAGTCCAAAGAAGCAGCGATTGGCAAGAGTGATTCTTCGTTTGATTTCAGCGCTGAGTCTGAGTTGATAGCGGATCCCAGGTAGACAAAGTCCTTAACTACGTCGAAGTGAAATCTGTCTATGTTAACGTTTGCTCCAAGATGTCGATGTTGGTAGTCCTTTCTTATTGACAGCATTAACTTGGTCTTGCCCTCGTTAACCGCTAGACCCATCTTCCTGACCTCCGTCTCAAGACTCACAAACGCTCCACTGACATCACGCTGTGTTCTTCCAATTATGTCAATGTCGTCTGCGTATCCTAGTAGCTGGACGGACTTTTGAAAGATTGTGCCTCTGGTGTTGACGTTGGAGCTTTGCACAATCTTTTCAAGAATGATGTTGAAGAAACCGCATGACAACGCATCGCTTTGTCTAAAACCTTCTTTGACATGAAAGCGTCCGTTAGGTTTTACCATGATGGAACAGCGTGAGTTTTCCATTGTCATCTTACACAGACGGAAGAGTTTTTCTGGGATGCCAAAACTAGACATTGCTCTATATAATTGGTCTCTATAGAAGCTGTCATACGCGGCCTTGAAATCGATAAAGAGGTGGTAGGTATCGATTTGAAGTTCCTGGGTCTTCTCCGAGATCAGCCGGAGGTTGAATATTTGATCGACTTTCCGGGTCTGAAGCCGCACTGGTTGTTGACGAAGGGCTTCAAACGTTCACACAGTACGGCAGACAAGATCTTATAGGCGATGTTAAGGAGACTTATACCACAGATAATAAATTTATACAGATGTCTCATCCCTGCAGAAAAAAATGAAACATATTTTGCTCTTAACAGACAACGCCTTAACAGACAAGGAGCTTTTTGAAGCTTTTTTCCTTGCCTAAGTATTCATTTATGGACAATGAGGCGAGCGAAAATAGATTTTTAATGCATTAAGTGAATGCGTTAAAGCTTTTGGAAAAAGCTTTTTTTTGGTAGCTTTCAGTTTCATATATCATTTCTCGCCATAAGGGTGAGACATCTGTATAAATTTATTATCTGTGCTTATACCTCTGTTGTTGGTACAGTTCAAGGCATCTCCTTTCTTGAGAATCGGGCATACGATGCTGAGGTTCCATTCATCGGGCATGCTTTCCTCCGACCAAATTTTGCAGATGAGTTGGTGCATGCTCCTAACCGAATCATCTGCAGCTGCTTTGAACCGTTCGGCGGTTAGCCCGTCTGCTCCAGCGGCTTTGTTCGTCTTATGTTTCTTTAAAAAAAAAAAAAAAACAAAAAAAAAACTCATTATTTGGACTACACAGTATTCAATGTTTTTCAGCGTTGTAGCGGAGGGGTTATACTTACATATTTTCTATCGATTTTTCGATAGAATGTCTAAATAATGTTTTGCTCTAAAAAGCAACCACTAGAGTTCCCAACCTTATAAATAGTAAACTAGTGGTGTTTTTAGTTAAAAGTTTTATTTTATTTTTATTCCTGTTATTGAGCAAAAGGTTTATTAATTTATTATTTTCATTAATAAGTTTTGTATTGTTAATATAATTATACAATTACAACAATTACAAAGTATGAATACTGCTCTAAAATGAGGGTTTTCTGTAAAATATACATTTATAGATTAAAGATGTTACAGAAGTTATGGCTTTTAAAACTCTTCTCTTTAAACAAAAATTTCTTGGAAATATTATTTTAATATGACAAAAATTACGTTCAAAACTTAAAAATCAAAAAGGGACGCATTGTCAAAAATTTAATTTCCATTTTCATTTTCCTTAAATATTTTTTATTTTTAATATATAATTCCTATAAATAGATAAATCTATGTAGTATCTTTAGTGTAAGCTATTTATCATTCTTTTTTTTTTAATTTAATTTTTTTAAAGTAGTTTCTTCGGCTAAATTGTTTAACTTATTGTTTTCTGTCTCCTTTGCTTTGTCTTATTTCTATTATGGTTTTTCTCTATCTTCACATCGCAAAATAGGAATTTGCATTTTAAAATATTTGGTTTTTGTTTTGATTTGGAATCTCTACGATTTTTCCCTTCCCCTCTTTTGATTTCGTTCTATAAAATATTTTACTATGTATAAACTTTTTTTTTTTTTCTTTTTCATACATTTAAATATTTATAATCTAATAAAATCCATTTGTTTTAGTTTCCATAGTCATCGATAAACGTGTCGATTATGTAACGTTTGACTTCGTTGATTGAAATTCGTACATTTGAACATTGATGTCTTGTTGGAGTTCACCCTGTAAGAAAAAAATGAAAACAAAATTTTTTCATTTATCAAATATTTTCATCATTATCTCTAATTTTGCAATCATCAACGACTGATACCCTTACAGTTAAAAATTAAGCTAGCATTAAAAAAAAAAGAAACACGTTGACCATACACTTTTCCATTTAAATTGTAATTGTGTAGTTTAACAAAATTCATTTTCTCCTTACCGATAATGTTTAGGATTGAATGCTATTAAACTTTATCCATTTCAATAATTTTGTTTACTTTTCTTAACTATGTTCATTTACCCTATGTTTTACGTTAACAGTTAATTGTTTGCAAATTTGTTATCATGTCTTTATCATTTGTTAAAATTATGCTCTCTGTGTTAATTTATGTATACCTAAACTCATTTAACCGTTGGCGTTGCATTGAAATCGAGAGAGTTGAAAATACTGGTTTCTTGTATACCTAACTCAATTTTGATGCTAGCATTTTCTCGTTCATTTTGATTGCGGACATCGAGAGGGTAACATATTCAATAAACATTGTTCTTAACTGATTACGCTGATTTTTGATTTAATTTTATGGTTCATGCAATAATATTTGGAACGTTTCATCTTTAAGAATTTGTGGTCCTTCGATGCTATTTCGAACATTTCATTATTAAACAGATAATAAGGAACATTTATAATTAATATCATCCATTTTCGTGTTTCCTGTGATAATGGTCCCCAAACACAATCGCAAACAGGAAAACAGAATCAATTACACATTGGAAAAAAAATACATTTTCAAAGCTATAAAATATCAATTATTTTTTCTTCTTCACGAAGCTTCATGCTGCCTCATACAATTTGCAATGAAACAATAAATTTCATATATGCAAATTGAACGCAATGCACATTTCATTTTACCTTTTTTTTCTTATTAGTTTTATTGGTCTTTGTGAGGGTGTGTGTGTTTTTATATTTCATTAATATTTTATTTTATTGAATATTATCTTTGTTGCTCTTGTACTCACACTGCCTCGTCCAATTTCAACATCAGCATCATTTGGCAGCGAAAACAATCGTTTTGAAACAACAAAACTGTTTGTCCATGTGCAATCAACATAAATGGATATAAAATCGCCATTTTGACAACTGTAAAATAGGATAATAATGAAAATTAATATTCGCTTGCCTCAAGAGAACAGGAAAAAAAATATTAAACCAAGCAAAAAACACAAAAAACGAATGAAAATAAGAACAGCCGATTCGACACGGCTCGATGTGTATCGTGTATCCCTTCAATATAGAAACACCCAAAAAGATTCTATTTGTTTCATTGACGATTAAAGGACAACATGGTCCTGGCACACACTACACTACACACTCGACCAAGCCATGTACCTATGTTTCATCGATTCGCCTCTAACGGTATTCAAACAGATCTTGTTTAACAAATTTCAAGTACCTACTTACCTGATTGAAAACTGATGCCAGCGGTTGTCGTACAATTGGAATTTTACAGGTAACATTTCGGTGGCGTTGTCGCGCCCTTGCAACAGCCTTAGGCCGTTGGCAGAGGTTTCCACATAAAGGTTATGGGTCGTGTTCCGAATGGAGAACACTGTCGATGTGGATTTTGTGTCATTCTGAAAAGGTATGAGGGATGTAAAATAATATCTAATCATCAATTTTATGAGCTGCAAATGTTTTTTCAGCGCAGGGATGCCAAAGGGATATTTTTGTTTCATAAACATTTTTTTTGCTTTGTTTGATATTTTATGCTTAGGTATTAATATTTAAAATAGCCGTTTTTGTCCCAAATTATCTTGAATTCTCATTTAAATAAATCTCCCCGCCACTTGACAATTTAATCCCTAATTTCCCAATCAATACATCCGAAATATATTTAAGAAGCTCAATTGATTTCGATTTATTCAGCGAATTAATTAAAAACAAAACACAAAAAAAAACTGTTCAATATTTTAAAATAATCAATTTATTCAGACACATGGACTCACTTAATTGCCACATGTGCCAATTGCTTATAGCATAAAATTGCAATTAATCATCAAACCCACACACACACTTGACACAAAAAAAGAGGATAAACTTTGTGGTCCACACGGTAATTATCAGATTCACATTTTAAAAACTCTGAACAAAAATATAAATAAATTTGAAATAAACCGGGAGATATAAAATTCAACAGAGCTCATTGCTGGAATTAAGTCCAGTCCGTTTAAAAATGTTATTAATTAACAAAGCTTACAGTGCTAAAAAAAAGTCTTTTTGTCTGTGTCTTCAAATAAATAAAAATCAACTACAATGCTGCTTGTTGCTTATCCAATTCATAAGAGCTCCATCACGGAGTCCACTCTTTTTCTATTTGGTCCTTTTTCCACAAATCCTTACATCCACACTGTGTGCTCAAAATGAATTTTCATGTGGGGTCAGTTTTTGAGCAAACACAAAAGTTCGAATATAATTTTCATACACATTATAGTTTTTACCTTTTGCCAAAATATTGGATTTTAATTTGGGATTTTATCTCTGTCCTATGAGATCGTTTTTGTCTTGTTAACAGGGTTGCCATGTCATTGCATCATGTCTGTATTTTCAACCCAGCAAAATTAAATAACGAGTCTAAATCTGTGAAGCATATTCAAGGTGGGGATAAAAAGACAATAATTATAAAGAGCAAGAGTGACTTTAGGATTAAAAAATTCTTTTGATCAACCCTTAACGAACCCTAGCACAGAATTAGCTCTATTAAAAATGTGTTAAAATGTAAAACGAACGCCAAGGCTCCAAACTTTCAACCATTTGGAGCTTTTTACAAAAGAGACTTTTAATGTCTGTATTGGCCAGTTCGCTGGTGTCATTAGGCGTGTTTTTTTGGCATAGCTATCCGTATCTGCAGTGGGAGCTTCCATGTATTACAAATACAACACGCAGCTGCGATACTCGATCGGAGAAAAATTGAATTTCTTAGGTTGGTTACTCGGATAATCGGATAACTCAAAGAGTGTCGAAGGCTGTGTTCGCAGAGTGCAACGCACTTTAAAAGCGTGCTTTTATTTAAGTTTATTTTGAATTAAAATTGGAACGCACAAATCAAGGAACGAGTCACACATAGTTGCTCTATGGTGTTTAATATTTTTCTTCTGTAATGTAATTTTCTATTTGCGAGATTTAAGGTATAACTACAACGGCCACTTTTTGCGAAAAGTGGGAAATTTACAAAAGTAAAATTTTTGTTTCTTTGTAGCACGATTTGAATTTGAAAACAAAACTTCAAAAATTGTTTTTGACTTTTAATTTCGGGGTGGATAAATTGTCACAAAATGAGTTTAAAAATTTTCACTTTTTGATTTTTTGCAAAAAGTGCTCTTTGTGTCTTTGTAGTCATACCTTTAGAGTTAGTCAAATTTGTGAATCTGAGCTAAAAGAGTTGGTGAAGGGAGGAAAAAGTGGAAAAATCTCAGATTTCCTGATCTATTTGAGACTTGAGATTCAAAAAATGGATTCGAGAATCAAAAATCTGAATCTCGATTTTTATCAAAATTCACACATAGGTACAAGCACACGCACTTTCAAACACACTTCTCTGTTTGACATTTGTCTGAACATTTATTATTGTTTTATTTATTTGTTTATTGAACGACGACGGAGCCAATCTACGAACATACCCCCAAAATGTCAAAAACTTATCCGAAAGCAAAACCAAATACCAGCTTAAAAATAAAATAAAACAGCTGCGGATGGGCAACTGCGGATACGTTTTTTTTGGGAAATTGAATTTGGCTGCGGATAGCGATGCCAAAAAAAAAACACGCCTATTGTAGTAAGGTTCTGCTCATGCAGAGTGCAGGGCATGAACACAGCAAATGAGGAATTGTTCTCTCTTCCTCTTCGTCCTTGCAGATTCTGCAAAAATCATTTGAGAAGATACCAAGTCATAAGGCATGACGTCCTATAGGGCAGAGTCCAGTGATGAAAGCTTATATGCATTCTCTTCAGAGATATAAGGCGTTTTTCTTTTTTAGTTCAGAGCTCCGAACTCTGAGTGTTCAGAGCTTGCTGAACACGCTCTGAACAAATGAAGCTCTGAACATTTTCTGAACGCTCGGATTTCATTTTGAAATGCAATTGAGCATTTTTAGTTCAGACATCGACCCTTCGTATTTTTGAAAGCTGAAATTAACATTTTTTCATTAAAAAATAAAATAATTATTCAAAATAAAACTAATCATCTTTGCCTGAGCGACTTGTTTCCACCACCATTTCAATTGTTTTGAGAAAAACACGCTTGCGCTCAGCATTTCGTTCATTACGCTCGGTCTCTTTTTTCTGAGCGCGCCGCCGAACTCTGAACACTCAGAATCAGTGCTCTGAACGAAAAAAGTAACACAACTTTGATGCTCTGAACACTCTGAACTAAAAAAGAAACACAACTTTTCGTTTGACAGTTCAAGCTCTGTTCAGATGTAAAAAAGAAAAACGCCTATAGATCCCTCTGTCCTCTTAGGATTAATACTGGGCCATAACTGTTTGGTGGCCGTGCAAGTGGGAATGTTATGTTGGAAACTGTGATGGAATCAACAAACTTTTTTCCATTGAGGCAAGATAGGCAAAGTAGTTTCATTTTTAGCAAGTATATCAGCTTTACAATTTCAATGAATGTCTCTGTGGCCCTGCACTCTGGAGAGGTGAATGTTAAACTGCTGTGCCATCTCCATGAGAGATGATCGACAGTTAAGGGCAACTAAAGAATTTGTAGAGACTGATTCAATGGATTTGAGGGTGGCTTGGAGGTCAGAAAAAATGACGCTACAGTAATTGGTAAGACATAATGAGAGGATTAGATTAAGCTATTCTGAGTACACTCAGCCGCCTTCACCTTTCTTGGTTTTGGATCCACCAGAGTAAAAGTGTATGGATTTATCTTCCGGGATCACTCTGTCCTCCCTATCTGTTCTTGATGGCATGGAGACCTGAAAGTTTTTGTGCTTCATCGGCAAAAAACAGGGGAATACCTTTAATTGAGGGTGGGTTTATTTGTGGAATTTTGCATCTCCTTGTGAAAAGTACAAGATGCGTTGTCTGGGGAATTACACCTAAACCACAACGATCAGCCCATCTAGTAAGCATATTTAGTGCATTGAGTAATAGGTCTCTTAGTATGTGTAGGATGGTTTCCTATGATGGCAATAGCAACGTCATCTGCATAGACAACTACTTTGTACCCCTCTCTCTCCAATGAAATGAGCAGCTCGTTGACCACCAAATTCCACAGAAAAGGAGAGACCAATCCACCTCGAGCGGTTCCTCTTTTCCCAAATCTTCTTGTTGAAAAATCAAGCCTGTTATTTAGCATTAGATTTATAAATTGACCAATAAAGTTTTCGAAACTAAGACAATTTAAAGCGGATGTAATAGCGGATGTGTCGACATTGTTAAAAGCGCCTTCAATATCCAGTGAAGCTACCAATGTTTACTCTTTTTGTGGGAGGGAATATTCGATGCTTTTCACGAGAGTGTGAAGAGGCATTTCTATACCGATTTCCCTTTGCAATACGCATGTTGCGATTTGGATAGGAGCTTTGAATCAATGCAGCTTCTAATATGGATATCAATCAATCGGTCTAAGGTTTTTAGAATGAAGAATGATAGACTAATAGGTCTTAAGTCTTTTAAACTAACGTGGGAGGATTTGCCTACTTCGGGGATGAAAACAACTTTTACTTCTCGCCATTCTTGCGGAATATGAACCATTTTTAGACAACTGTCGAAGATCATTTCCAATATCGAAAATAATTCTTCCATTTTTTGCAGTTCTGCAGGAATTATGTTGTCTTGTCCCGCAGATTTGTATTTACAGCTAATCATTTTACTGCAAAATCAAAGCTATTCAGAGCGCAGCGAAGTTCTTCGCTTGTAAAAAGATCCTAAAATGAGACAGGTCAACTGTCAAGCTTTTGAAAAGTCAGTTTCCATTCCATGTTCTAAACTGTTCAAACATTTGTGCGTAAAGACAAGAACGTTAGTATAACCGTTGATCGCCTTTGAATAAAGCCATGTTGCTCACTGCATAATGATGATTTTACAGTAAAATGATTAACTGTCACATTCTATTTGTTCAAACAGTTTAGGATTAGAAGAAAGCTTAGAAATTGGCCTTAAATAAACAATATGTGACTTACCTCCCTTTTTTAAGACAGACGTGATGAAAGCAATCTTCCAGACGCATGGAAATTTTACAATTTTCTATTTCGCAAAGATAGTTCGAATTTTACTTCAAGGTTTAGCTAAATCTGAATTGCATTTTTTTCAATAAAATGAAAGGAAAACCGTCACGACTAGAACAACAGTCTTCTTTCAACAAGGACAAAAACGTAGCACTTGATCATGGGGAACCTACTCTTCATTAAATATATACACCCCACTTCAATTAACTCGCTAAAAACCTACAATTTCCAACTCATTCCTCGTCATTGACTGATAAATGTTCTCATTTGTCAATCTTCTTGATTGATATCAGAAACTCGAGTATTTTATTGTTCAGCTTGTAATGCTTTTTGTGTGTTGATGATGATCAGGGATGCCATTCTAGCGACTTTGTCGCTAGATCTAGCGACATTTCAACTTCTTCCGTGACAAAAAATATTTTGATGTCGCTATTTCTAGCGACTTTTCTAGCGACTTTTGAAGCCAAGGATTTCTGAGTTGTGAAACGTAAATACTATTTTTATTTTATAAATTGTATTTCTTTTACAATTAAGTTGATAAAAGAGATACAAAAAAGGGTTCCAAGCAATTACATTGCTTTAGAAAAAATGCAATTGCTGTCAGTTCAAAATGCGTTAAGAGCTGTAAAAGATCGATCAATAACTAATTTGGCTAAAAGCTTAGGTTTTCTTGATGAAGACATAGAAAAGGTCTTAAAGCAGTGGACAAATATTAACTTTGTGCAATGGAAAGTACTGCATGATAGTGTTAAATTTTGGGGAGAAGTTTCAAGTACAAAGATGCAGCGGGTGTCAATACTTATCAAGAATTATGTGAGCTAGCTGGAACTGTGATGTCACTTCCCCATTCTAATGCTGAAGTTGAGCGCATTTTTAGTACGATGAACCTTGTGAAAAATAAAACCAGAAATAAACTGTCAACAAAAACTTTAAATTCTATTATTCTTATTCAAAATCAGCTTAAATTACTCAACAAAAACTGTCATAGCTATGAACTACCAGTAATCGTTTTAAAAACAAATGTATTTAAAAATAATGCTGTTGAAATTCTTGCAACTGAGAATATTGAAGAAATCGATAGTGATATTTTTGTATGTGATTCAGATTTAAGAACTATCTAGATATCTAAATACCTATTAACAATATGAGACTGAATTATTTTTTGTTTTAGCTTCCTTTATTTGTTTTTTGTTACTCTAGCCCTAAGTTTGTTTGTTAAATAACTTTGAATTTTTGAAAAAAAAATAAAGTTATTCAAAAATAAATTTTTGTTGAGCTTTATTTTACAATTTTTTTCTAGCGACTTCTAGCGACTTTTTGTCTCCAGAATTTCAGCCAATCTAGCGACTTTTAGGGGTTGGCCTAGCGACTTTTCATTTCAGCTTGTGGCAACACTGATGATGATACACACAATATGTCATTGCCAGCTCCTATTTCTCCAACTCACGACAAAAAAAAATAGAAAATCCTGCAAGCAAGCAAATATTCTGATTAATGGTCTTTGACTGAGTCCCGAAAATACCCCAAAACCTTTTATGTTCCCTGCCATGTGTGACAATACAATTCGCTGAGCAAACACATAGTTAAGTTGTGTGCTTACATCAGGCCGAATACAAATAAAAAGAACTCATCCATGCATTCATCAAAATCATCTTTCAAAGTAATATATCCAAACATAAAAAAAAAGAAAAATGAAGAATAGATTTTTTATTAACTAGACTGCAAGCTTGTGTGTCTCGCAATCTTTTGATCTCTCTCCCGTTCTACGAAACTTCAAACGATTGATGATAGAGAGTGTTTTTGTCGCCTTGTTTTTCTGAACCGTCTGTCAACGAACCGTGACTTCCTTTTTTTCCTTGTAAATAAATCCATAAGAATCAAAATATCCTTTTGTAGTGCGACCCTTCCCATGACTGCGCTGACTGGCTGGCTGGTTTGTAAACATTCAACAACAGCACTTACCTTCAATCTCAATGTGATCATTAGCGTGAAATTCAGCGAATTTTTCCAACTTCTTGTATATCCGGTGTTTGGGAGAAGCGTTGTCGATGCTGTTGACGGCGGTGACGACACCGCTGGCGCTGCAGGAACACTCGAACCAAAAATAGAAGATGACGACGACGACGATGAGAAAGATGATGTTAAAAAGGATGAAGTCGCCCCAACTCCAATTCCACTTGCTCCTGTTCCTCCAAATGCCAAATCTGATACTGTTGGCATTTGCTGCTGTTGCTCCACTTACATCGGTGATTCCGACTGTTGTTGCGGCACCAAAGTCGTTGGTAATTCTTCAAGTGGCAGGAACTTTTTATAAAATTTTAATAAGTCACTTATGTCGTCTTGAAAAAAAAATGCAAAAAAAATAAGAAAAACTATGTTTTTAATGGAAGAAGGACGAAAAATCCTGCTACTTATTTTATTTTCTTTTATGAAATTTTTGAGGAAATGATTTTTAAAAAGAAATTTCACAAGTTCTGAAGTGAAATACAATTCTTTTGGGAGAAATCAATTATTTACAGCGAAATCAAAGTCCAGCAAAATTCACAGAAATATGAATAAAGTTGACAGCTCCAATGCATTTCAAACCATTCAAAGGACTTGTGCTTCTTATACACAAAAAAACCGACAGAAAAAAAAAACTACTCACCAGTACATTCGAAAGTATTGAAATTTCTTTGCACGATGTTATATCCCTCACAGGACTTTGTTTTTTGGCTTTTGGCTTTCTTCCGTTTCCTACGTTTCTTCAATTTATTTAAGGAAACACTGTCAGTAGCTGCTGTTTCTGCTACTCCTGCAGCATCTCCATCAACATCCCTCCGTCCTCCGGTGTTGCTAGTGGTTGATTTTGTTTCATTGCTCATGTTACTGCTAGAGTCCTCTTCCGGACTAGTCGAATGATTTCTACTTCGAATGCTGCTGCTACTTCTGCTTCCTCTTGAATGCAGCAAAGACAGCATAGGCTGCTGGTGCTGCTGCTGATGTTGTTTCTGCGATGCTGTTGATGATGATGATGACTATGATGTTGTTTGGCTTGGGCACATTTGATGAACTGCTGCTGCTTCTACTACTGCTACCATTGACATTCAATATATCCTGCTGCTGTTTTTGTTATTGCCTTTGCTGCATATCGTTGCCATTCAAATGATTGTTGTTGTTCATGTTGATTTTTATCATTGGATTGTCAAGCAGGCAGCGTCTTTGTTGGGCACTTTTAACGCATTGCACGCTGCAGAGAATGAAATCACTCCAATCATCCCAACCTTAAAAAAAATTGGAAAATCATCGGACATTAAAATCAAGTTAAATTTTGTTTTTTCAGTTTCTTCACTGAAATTTTCATTCATCAAGAAAGCTATGAAATTTGCTTGAAAAATTAGCAAAACCAAGAACAATTTTATTTTTAAACATATTCTTAAATCACACCAAAGCACAACCTCTTTTATTTTCAAAGAATTTTTCCTTTTTTGGTATTATCTCTCTTACGTGCCCTCAATTCGCGTTGCATTTTGCTTAGAATTCCCAATGCTTCCGAGCACTTGAAATCTGACTAAGGACGAGGAATTTTCCATTCTCTACTATTCCACCACCACCTGGGCTGCAGTTGTACAGTGTATACACTTTGCTGCGATGCTCATTTCCATCGTTTGTTCACGTTTCCATTGGTTTTTGGGCTTAGCTGCCACCATCAGGGCTTTAACATCACTCATTGCAATCACAAAAGCCTCTTTTATCCCTTAATCGGTGCTTTTTGATCCTTTATAGCATCGACTGACATGACGAGAGCTTTAAGTGTCAAAGGGTGTGATGCAAGAATTTTTTTTTTTTAATAATACGTAGAATTATGAAGGGCAAACGACAGAAAATGGGCCCTTGGGTGACTTGAACTTTTTTTCTTATCAAATGTGATGAAATCTTTGAATCTCTAAAGTTTGTTGGTCCCCACTGCTCCATTATCACCATAATATCGCCGACACAGTGCGTGATTGGTGGTTGTGTTTGCACAATTATGCGCGCCTAATTGCATTTTGCAACAAACTGTGAAGCACGCCTTCAGAGTAAGAGTTTTCTAAAACAAAGATAGGTCGTTGCAACCGCAGAATTATTGTGGTCAAAATATGAGCATCCACTTTCTGTCCCTCTGTCCGCTCGGGAAAATAATAATAAATAAAGACTTTGCAGACACTTTGGTGGGTGATTAATTATGCAAAGGGATAGGTTAAGAGTCTGCAAGGTGTCTGTGTTTGATTTCAGTAAATCGTCTATGTTCTATTGAAGTTTGAAGTTTGAGACTATTTTTTTGCATTGCATTTTTTTAATTAACATGAAATTGTATATATTAATTTCAATGTAACTTTTCGTCATATACAAATTTAAAAAAATAACAAATCCGCTACTGGGCATTTGAGAGGCAACGGACAACGAATGTAAAATAAAAATCACAATTCACAAAAGAGAACGAACAGAACTACGAGTACAGTTTAAGGAATATATACCAACTAATGCCAGATAAACGATTTATATCCTTTAAGTGGTTTTCCTTTTTTCTCAACCCCTTGCCCTCCCCCCTACATTCCACACACAATGTATGTGATCTAGCCTTAGCAGAGAATAGCGCTGTTTAGTATGCAGAGCCATATGGCTGTTTCATTGTGGTATTTCAACTCTTGTATAAATAAATGTTGCCGGGTTTGGTTCGGTTATTCGGGGCGTATGTGTACTATTTGTTTTATTCGTTTTTTGTTTTCGATTTATTCGCTTAACTCGCTTGTTTCTTGCTCGAATATTTGAAACCAGCAGAATGAAAAAGGGGATCACAGACTAGACCTTTGTATATGGATTTACCAGGTAATATCAAGAATGGTTTTCTACTTGGTTTGACAGTTTTTTGACAGTTTTTTACATTAGTTTGTAATGTGTGTTCCCTGCTTGCTTGCTTGAAAACCATTCTTGATAGTACTAGGTAAATCCATATACAAAGGACTAGACACATATCCTCTGAGATTATTATGATTTTAGTGTTTTTTCTGGATTCTTTCTTTGGTTATCTTTTGTGTTCTTCTCCCTTTTGGTTGACTTCGTTATAATGTTGGACAATGTGTGGCAAATGAAGGTTGTGTGCATATTTTTCTGTCATTCTTTCATTCTTCTCTCTACAAAGTCTTACTCTAAAGTACAGTTTTGCATTTTTAATTTTTGCTGTCCAATCTCTCTCCCTCTCTGTTAAGTCTTTGGGTTGAAAAAATATAACTAAGCGGTTTCACACAGTTGAAGGTTAGATGAATGAAACTCAATTTGAAAGGAGCAAATATTGCGACAAAAAATTCTGACTTTGTTTTTTCTTTCGTTTTTTTTTTTTTTTTTTGGTCTTTTGTTCACTTTGTTGAGTGATGATGACACGAAGGGAAGTTTTGACAAAATATTTGCTTTTGGCACCCAAAGTTTCTAATTAATTAGTGCTTAATGGAATTAAAGAGAGTATTTCAGGGATGAATTTTTGTCAAGAATTTAAGGGAGCTGCTTAATTTGCTTGCGGTTTGGGTTTTAGAAACCCAGTTCTACGGAACTGCACAGAGACCCCACTTAATGTTCTGTGAACGATCCCATATCCGATCAAATTAACTCATCAAACATGTTCATCTGTTCCAAACTGCTTTGGAAACAGTAAAATCTAACTGCAAAGTATAAAAAACATATTCATAGAACACAACTTCTAGACGATTGAATACGTTTGTTGCGATTTCAAAAGCCCTTTTTCAATGTGAATTCAATTTTATTGAATTGAAATTATCCTCGCATTATACCATCATAATTGGATGTTTCTGATGTCGGAGAGCGAGAAGAACAAAATTCTCACACCCTCTGGAATATCCAATAAATTATAATTACACTTCACGAACAACGAACACCATTTCTATTAAAAGCTTACACCTATCCATTTCCACTTGAGAAAACGCTGCTGCACCGCGCCGCCACCGCAACACGTTTTTTGTAACTACCTTTACACCCTTTATGCGCTCTGCAAACCCTCTTGTCTCATATCTGCATGCAACACTCTTACCCAATGGCTATAATATGTTCAGCTCATGTATAAATTTGCACTTGTAGAGAACAGAGCCAACAAATAGCCCATTAATATCAATTAACCCGCTCTAAGTTGTACGTTTTACACCCAGCCAGAACCAATGCACCAACGGCACTTTGCTTGGCTTCCCGCCACTAGACCATAGGACTCATAACCAATCCATGTCAGGAACGAAGTAGTTTTTTTGTTTTTAAGTGCCGTGTGCCGATAAAATGTCAGCAAGCCACTTACCCAGATATTTCCAAATACGATTCTCAAATTGCGGACTCCATCGGTGTAGGCCATTAATGCTGATTCGTAAAACATCCGGCCGCTGGTCACTAACCAATTTTCCAAATGCTATTATCTCGGTTGGTAACAGCTTAAGAATATTACTGTCGAAGCATGCCAATGGCTCTAGGGTAGCATTTAATTGTCTGTTAATGAAACAAATAAAAGAAAACATATAGTAAACTCATTTAATTAAAAGGGATATAATTTTTCTGTCTCTTTATTGATTTTTGTTTATTCTTTGGTTCATGGTTAAAAAACTTTAAGAAGAAAACAAATTAACGGATCATTAAAAAGGCAAAGGTCACACAATTCACGATCCCTTTAATGACTTGATGTCAACTCAGCAGTTAAGAGTATTTGTATTTTTAGAATTTAATAAAGGAATCTGTAACATTTGTTCTCATTGGGCCATAATCTTTTTAGCTCTTTTGTTTAATATCGGTTAAGGGTAAACAATAAATGTTCTCCAGAAACTCAACCCCAATCAAGCAGCTTGGAAACCGATTTGTGTAAGCCCATCTTCGTTTTCCGAGATTTAATTTAAATTATCCTTTCTCAGAAAAAAAATCCAAACAATCTGTTTTTGCAATAATAAATTGCAAAAAAAAATCTGTGGCAACTGTTTTGACTTTCTGCAATATGTCTTTCACCATCCGACACAAGTACCAATTTATTATCATCATATTATCCGTTGAATTAAGCCAAAACAAGCCACCCCACTCCTTCCTCCGAGATTCAAGAACAACTGAAAGTAAATTTTCACACTTCCATAATAAATATTCCGTTTCGCATTAATTTATCAGTTTTTCATTCTAATTACAATAGTTGAGCTCTTGAAATGTAAATTTAATTCAAATTCATTTTGAAAAGATTAATACACCCTTCTCGATTCTCGCTTCTATCTCCTCCTCCTGCCCCAAATTCAATACCAACTGAAGGCATAATAAGATCCTTCTTAGTAAATCCTTTCATTCTTTTATTCTTGGAATTTTTTGTTTACCATTAAACAGAAAGAACTCATTTTGTTTATCTTCATTCTTCATTGGTTGTTGAAGAGGGGGTGGAGAGGGTGGAGAGGGTGGAGAGGGTCCTTGCAAAAAACGCCCTCACACACGCACGCACACACTTAGAAAGACTATAAAATTGAATAAATATCCTTTTAAGGAGCCCGAATGAACAAAAGTGATACAAACAAAATCAGAAGGACAACAGCAATAAAAAATTGAAATGAAATTTTCCCAAGGATCATATAATTTCCATTTGTCTTCGGCATCCGTGTGTGTCGTTTGTATATCGTTATTATAGTCCCGTTGTGTGTATTTTATTCGAACTGCGAATTGCACAAAGAGAGGGAAAGATTTTCCAATTTATAAATAAATCTTGAGACTATGTGTGGCGCACACATTATTTTTGAGAGCTACTTCATATTACTTATATGGAGAAGTATCCGATTTACCTTTTGAAAACAACCGCTCGCCACCCGCCGCCGCCGCCCTTCTCTACCTCTCTCTAGGAGATAAAATAAGGCACAATAAAACATGAAGAAGTATGCTTTTGCTTTAAAACCTCAATCAGTTTATTTGTTTTTGTCTTGTTTTGGTTTATTGCCTTTGTGTTTGGTTTATAGGGTAGGTGTTGATTTGTTTGGCTACACGGTTAGAAATTTTGGGTTAGATTTTAATATTTTGAGGGTTACATATATGACAACACCAGAAAAATATTAAAATCTAATAAACTGCAAATATTAAAAGCAGAGAAGTAATAAAGCAAATATTAAAAGTTAATACTGATGAAATATTAAAAATAAATACTTTTTGTATTAAAAAGTAATACGCCTTTTATTAAATTTTAAATAAAAATTGTATTAGATTTTAATAAAAGTTTATTAGAATTGTTAATATTAGAGTATTAAAAGTTAATCAAAGCGGTATTTAATATTAATACAATTTTGTATTGAAAATTAATACAATTTTATATTAAAAATTAATAAAATTTCGTATTAAAAACTAATAGAACTTTGTATTAAAAATTAATACAATTTTGTATTAAAAATTAATAGAACTTAATATTAAATATTAATAAAATGTTATATTAACATTTAATAAAATGTTGTATTTAAAATAAATTAATTTTTTATTAAAAATTTATTATCCGCTGAAAAATATGGAAAGTCAGATAAATTTGAAAAATATCAACAAGAAATACCTACTATCGCTGTATTACTTTTTGACTTGGAACACAAAATATAAGATACTTTTGAATACATCAAATTAAAAGTTGTACAACCCATTTTCATCGACCCGCCAATAGAATAAGGAAATGGTTGGCCATACTCTAAGAAGATGTGAAACAAACGATGTACATAATAAAACTCACAATTTTTATTTTTTTCAAATATTTATTGTATGTATCCGATTTTGAATTTAAATTAATTTACATAACGTACAATATCTCAATACAAATAGATTTCGCGAAAACATTATTAATAAACTATGTATTCTTGGAATGCATTCATGATGACAAACCTGGAATGTATGTGTCCCCTTGTGATTACCGCAGATGTTTAAAAACCACATTTTCCTTCCCTAGGTAGTTGTTGAAATAAAACCACAGTCTTAAGAAATTGTTGCACCCAGGAACGCACCCCATCAAGTCATCTGTCAAAGCCGACAAAAAAGTTCTTCTGTTTGTATTTCTCTTTGCGTTAACACGATATATAACAAAATCTCGAAAATACTTTGTAATCTAATAGCTTTTTATTTCTAACATCCCAACAGTATAAGAATAAAATCTGAAAAAAAAAATGTTTTCATTAAAATTAATGGTTTTTTGTTTAAATATTACTTACCAAATTTGTATGACCCGAACTTTACACTAGCGTTCTACATAGTGACTGTTTTGGAATGACGCTACGCTACAGGCAGATGTCAAACACAAAAATGTAGATCAAGTGTTTTTTTTTAATAAAAATTTATTAAATTTCAATACGAGTGTATTAAAATGTAATACAAGTGGGTTTTTTCTTAATAAAATTGTATTACTTTTTAATACATGGGTATTAGAATGTAATACAAACGAGTATTACATCTTAATACAAATGAAATGTAATACAAACGGGTATTACATTTTAATACAGGAATATTAAAATGTAATACAAACCGGTATTATATTTCAATGCAAGCGTACTAAAATTTTAATAAAATTGTATTACTTTTTAATACATGGGTATTAGAATATAATACATCTGATACAAATGAAATGTAATACAAACGGGTATTTCATTTTAATGCAAGGGTATTAAAATGTAATACACGAGGGTTTGTTTTTAATAAAATTGTATTGTTTTTCAATAAATACCTTTATTAAAATGTAGGGCCAACGGATATTAAATTTTTGTTTTAATTCCAAATGTATTAAATTCAAATCTTTTTGTATTACAAATAGTAACTTTAAGAGAAAAATATTAAAATTTAATGCAAAATAAATTAAAAATGAAAAAATTAATACCAAAATATTAAATTTTAATACAAAATATATTAAAATTAAATGTAATAATTTGAAAATATTAAAAAGTAATATTTTCTGTATTGCATACAGTTGTAATACAGGAGCTGTATTAAAAAATATCCCAAAATTTTTAACCGTGTAGTATTCGAATGAAAATAAGTCGAATGACAATTTTTTTTTTATTCGATGTTGCGGTTGTTAAGGGAAAATAAATTCCACACAGCGTTAAATGATTTCTCGTGCAGACCAAACTTGGCATGCTTGCATTGAGCACGGCTAGGAACGTCGGCGGGGTAGGATCTTGATCTGCGAGGAATCGTACGCGAACAAGAGATTTATTTACATGCCAAGATTTACGATACGATACGACAACGAACGGACACTTCCACTTCACTACGACCTTTGTTCTTTTGGCAATAGATGTTAATTGCCTCGAGCACCTTGCTTTATGGTTCCCTCCCTCTGACACGGCGCGGCGGCGCCATGTACACCTGATGGCAACTCGTACTCGGATTCTGTATAGCAAGTGGTTGCCCCTTTTTGAAGACACTATTACAGTCTAGTAATTCAACTCATCGTCTGATAGAATACAGAAGACTTCTTCACACATATCCCCCACTTGAACTACTTCATTCCAAGAAAGATTGCATCATTTACTCAGAAAAAAAAGGATATAACTCTGGAGTTGGCTTTACTTTAAATATTTTTTTCTTTCGTGCCTTTTTTTTCTTTTTGGTTACTTTACTTTACTTCATGCCTTAATTATTCCTGCTTTAAAATGGATAAAGCTTATAATGACTGCTTAAGCAGATTTAAGCACTGGTATACGGCAGTGGCGATTCCTGGTCAAGTTTTGTGGGTTAGCTATATCAACGTTCTTGCACGACTGGGTCGCACGCACTTTGCTCCCGTACTCAAAACTTAACACACAAAAAAACATTAAAAATAAAAACAAGTATTTAAAATTCATAAATAAAAACTTAAATTGAAATATGTATAGGTACCTACATAAAAAACACATTTTATTTGAAAAAAATTATGCCATAAGATTTCCTTAAAAGTTGTTTATTTAATTTTTTTTTAACTAACATGGGGAGGTTTTCCTTAAATTATTTTTGTATGTAAACAATTTTTCTAGAATGTCCTAAAATTAATCTGCGTATTGAAACAAAAGTTAATAACAATTTTTTTTAAACTAAAAAATTTTAAATGTTTTTTGAAAACAAAATATTATTTGAGCAATTTATAAATACTCCTAAAAAAAAGACGTTAATCGGATTGCAGCTGCCCGTGGCTTAGTAGTTAGATGCGTTAGCTGCTAAGCAGAACGTCGCGTCGCGTCGTGGGTTCGAGTCCTACACGTGTCCATAAAGTTTTTAGTTTATCTTCCACGGGTACTGCCTCTTGCGAAGACCTGACAAATCTTCCAAGAGTATCAATCTGTCATGAAAAATTGCTTCTCAACTTTGCCGTTCGGAATCGGCGTTAAATTGTAGGTCCCCTCAATTCTTCTCATGCACCCAGAGAATTTTTGATGATAGTAAGTCACTTAGGCCTTGGCTTTAAAGAGCTGTCGTGCCACTCTTTTTTTATTTTTATATTTTTAATCTTTTGAAATCTTTTGACAAAAAAAAAAAACGGTTCTATGAGAGGTACCGTTTTGGAGCAATACAAAAATAAATTTTTACATTAAAAACACCAGTGTTCCGAAAAAATATTTACGAGGATGTTTAAGAAAAATCGGAGTAGCTGTTTTTGAGAGAATTGAAGCTTTTGGCCGAAAAAATTGTATGGTGGCCACCCTCAATTTTGATTTTAAAAATAAAATAAAAACGACCCATCAAATTCGCTCAAACTATGTACTATATTTAAAATTAATTTGAAGTCAACGGAAGCAGTGGTTAAATCTAAAGATGCAATTACAGACAGACAGACGGATAGACGGAATCTTCGGAGCAGTTTTTTCTTCTTCTCTATCATCATTTATTTTTGATTGGAATCTCAATTTAAATACACTTGTTAAAAATTTCAAAATAAATATTTATTTAAAAAATTCTACAAAATTTCACAATAAGATAAAAATAAACATTAATAACAAGAAACCTCTTACCCCACAAAATACAAAAAATCAATAAGCTGCTGGCTGAAGCGCAAATTTTTCGCTAAACCTTCATCGTTCTTCATATACCCTTAATACAGATACGAGTCGTTTCGTACACGAAACAAAACTCTCATGCAAAAATCTATCATGAAACTATGTTTAGCTCAAAAGTTAGCGCTAACAAATTTCATACAATCTTCATAAACAGAAAATGAGCAGAATTTGAATAAATGCCTTCAAAAATGAACAGGAGGGTTAGCGCAAAAATCACAGCTAACTATGAAACGAGAACACAACAACGACGGGCAAGAGAAAGAGATACGACAAACGAGATACGACACACGAGTCGTTTCGTAGTTCGTACACGAAACACGAACACGATTCGATTACACGACACACGAGACACGAGTAACAATTTAACAAATATGAAATAACAATATCGAGATCTGTACTGTAACTGTATGTGTTGGCTCTTGCCTCATTGCCTTTGCCAGTCGCCTGTCGTTCCGTTCTCCGTTGTTTTGTTCTCCTTCTCGTTTAATAGTTAGCTGTGATTTTCGCGCTAACCCTCCTGTTCATTTTTGAAGGCATTTATTCAAATGTGTTCATTTTCTGTTTATGAAGATTGTATGAAATTTGTTAGCGCTAACTTTTGAGCTAAACATAGTTTCATGATAGATTTTTGTATGAGAGTTTTGTTTGCATGCAATGAAAAATACATTATTGGTTTTGTTGCTTTTAAGTTGCTATTAAGTACCTACAATATTGTTACGTATTCGTTTTCGTTTATTGACTTTTACATAAGAATAATGTTTATATTATAAAAGAAATAAAATTAATATGTATTCTGAAATTATTGGTTTAGCGCCGCTAAACTAGCCAACTATGAGGAATCGCCCCTGGTATACGGCTCTTTCGGTAGCGATTTGGATCACTACTATGAACACCCGTAAGCAGTGCACTGTAGATCCTGGCAATTATTTCGCCCACCTTGCACTTATTTTTTTCTTCACTACACGGTGCGTGACGATCACAGGCAGAAGGTTACGAGCACCCTGAGGTTACAAACCGGACTGTGCTAAAATTTGGACTGAATTTTGACGAGTGCAGGTGCAATACGGTTGTTCTCCCACTCTCGGGAGATCGTGGTGAATTTGGGCGTCTCGGTTTTGTTTTTACTATTTGGAGATGACAAGAATAAAATTGATATGCGGGTGGCGCAGTGAGAAGATTATCAAATTTGCACGTGGCACCTAATTTCCCCTAGCCTGTCACACTTGACTGGGATTCGATCTGCGTGAATCGACTAGGAGGAGGTTTCTCTTTTCTTCTCCTTTTTCTGGCGATTTATACTATGGGAATGAGAACATTTAGATTTAGCGCGATTTGACTCCACAACTATAATTACCTGATTAGGTGATCAAGATTGAATCACAATTTTGGGTTTCTTTTCTTTCCTATGCTCGCCACGAGCCTTGGGTCAGGAATACAATCGAAACTTAGTTGGCAAACTACAGTGCACTGTCTTTTTAGTCCTTTCTTCACTATTTAAATTTAAGAGAAGTACAACTATAATATTATGTAGTTTTTCTCAGAAAACCATGAAATTAATCACCTGTTTGCGTGTCTGTCAAGATTGGAAACTTCGAGTAAAATGAAAGACTAAAACGTGGGAATGGTTTGTACAAGCTAAGAAATTAGTTCAGAAAAATAAATGTTTCCGCCCACGGAGCTAGTTTGGAATTTCCTCTCTATTTTTCGAAATCATAGGTAGATCGAAATTATCAGCATGAAATTCGTGTGGAATTCCACACACATCGCGTTGCCGCACGTTGTGCGACAGCGGACGATATTTCCGAATTGAGACATATAAGTAAATTGTTAATTGTAAACAAGAGGTGAGATTTATTCGGAGCAAAACATATGAAGCAAAAGTAGGGAAAGAAAAGCACACCTACGCCATAGTGAACATTAGATTTGTGAATCTATGCATCCGTAACATCGAACGAAAATAACTCTAATGAAAAGAACTCGAATGACGATAGTTAGTTTTCGAATGAAAATAACTCGAATGACGATTATTTTAATTTGAGTGAAAAGAACTCGAATGACGATTATCTTAATTCAAATGAAAAGAACTCGAATGAAGATTTTTTTTTTATTCCAACGAAAATAAATCGAATGACGATTATCTTAATTCAAATGAAAAAAACTCGAATGACTATTTTTTTGAATTCGAACGAAAATAACTCGAATGACGATTAGTAGAATTCGAATTAAAAGAATTCGACTGGCGATTTTCTTAACTCGCACGAAAACAACTCGAATGACGATTATTACAATTCAAATGAAAAGAACTAAAATGACGATTACTAGTATTCGAATGAAAAGAACTTGAACGACAATTTTTTTGATTTGAACAAAAATAACTGGAATGATGAATATTACAATTCGAATGAAAAGAACTCGAATCACAATTGTTAGTATTCGCATGCAATGAACTCGAACTGCGATTATTTTAATTTGAATGGAAAGAACTCGAATGACAGATAATTTAATTCGAATGAATATAACTCGAGTGACGATTATTTTCATTAAAATGAAGAGAACTCGATTGACGATTATTTTAATTCGAATTCGACTTAAAAGAACTCGAATAACGAATATAATAGTATTCCAATATAAGGAACTCGAAGTACGATTTTTGTTATTCGAACTCAAATAACTGAATTGAAATTATTAGTATTCGAATGAAAACAACGCGAATGGTTATTGTAAGAATTCGGAAGAAAATACGCCAATGACGATTATCAGTAGGTATTCTGAATAATCGAATGATTATCATTCGAATACTTTTATCTCAATTGTTGAAATCATTTTATTATGCCAATGCTTAAACTCTTACCAAATTCATAAATTTTAAATTGGGATAAGCTTTTCTAAATGTGCATTTTACCAACTCTTTGCCACCTCTTTGTTAAACGTTAACAAAAGATATCAGTTTCCATATTCATTTGTTACCGAAAAATAATAATTGTGTTGTCAATTTTAAGGTACATTTATGTACTTTTCCGAAATCACGTTTTCATAGAAATTTCCATGGCTGAAGCTTCAAATAATTCACACTGCTGAAATTTTGCTTAATTTCAACACACACACACTGATAGGATTTCAAATTCTATTCAAACCTATCGAGGTGTGATATAGCCTTTCGGCAGGCAGAACCTCTTGCTGCTTGGAGCTGCTGCCTGTCATGGTTTGGGTACATGGGTTTTTCGGTCTAGGATTAGGTATATATTGTTGTATAGAGATTCTAGATAGAGCGTTATAGCTAAGCGAATTTCCATTTGAATTGAAGTTTTATATGGGTGTTCGGTTCGGTTGTTCAGCCAGCCTGACTTCCTCCTCGTCATCATCATTGTTGAATCCTCCCTTTTATGGTCTAATCCAGGCAGCTGTCAAGTTCTTCTTCGTTCGTGGAATTAATTTAATTGGCTTTTGAGAAAGAAGAATCTTCCACACACACACACACACTCACCACCCACAGTCTTTCCAAAACTCGAACTCGAATCTCTTCTTCTTGTGTTTGCCAATATTTGTTAAATCTGTGCCAAATATTATTGTGTTTGTATACATAAATGCACATTTTCTGCTGACACAAGTGTCTTGTTTTTGTTAGCAACGTGAAGCTCTAGAAATGACTTAAACGAGCCCTTATTCTCTGTGCCTTTCTATCTGTGTAGTGTAGTGAATGGTTAGAATGACAAAAAAACGTTCATGCTGAAGGATTTATCTAATATAATATGGGCACTGCTGGCTGGTTGCAATAAATATATCAAATGGCTCAAAGTAAGTTTACAATTTCACAGTTAGGAATGACTTTCGAGTAGGTTTTTGAAGAGCAAAGACTTGTAAGTTGTGATGGGAGAGGATACGTGTTCGTCTAGCTTTGTTGTAACTGAAGTAGACCGATGAGGTTAGAGCAGGGGAAGACAGCTTTAAGAATTGTTAAATTCTCATAGGCCTTACAATTAAAGTCAGTAACCTTAAGGCTCCTTAAAACTATGTATATGCAAAATTATGGAAAATCCAACCTATCTCATTTCCTTATTTTCAGATTTCAATAACTTTTTTTTTCAAAAGAAAACATTGAACAACTCAATTCAGGCTCACAAAGACGGAATTAATTGCCCACTTTGTTGATTTTCTCGTTTCGGTTCGCTTAGACCTTTTTTCCGCGTTTCAAAAGAGGAGAAAAAGGATATTTTTTATGATTGAAATTTTTTCCACTCGATATGATAATTTATCAATTTATTTCCATTAAAAAATCTGTAGATGAATTTTCCCGCTTTTCACTGCGTTTGTCCTTGATTTTATTCATTTTTCAATTTTTCTTTGCTTAAATTTTTATTTTTCAAATGATGATGCGTATTTTGCCAAAATAATGCTGATGCTGAACGAACTCACAAAAAAAATCTCAACAACGATACAATGACTGCCCTTTCCGGCAACGCTGCACTTGACTGTTACTGTAACTGATGGGGGAATTCTTCTTTTTGTTCGTTTTGAAGCAACAATATCCGCATGCCGCGCATAGCATCTGTGTGTGCTGTGATGAGCCAAAGCGACGACCCATATCCAACAAACGCCGGCCGCCACCGCCGCCTTCAGCGAAAAATGCTCACAATTGTATTTCAATTCACAAGGATAATAACAACGCACGCAATCAGGCGGCAAGGGACTGCTGCTTTTTCTCTCCTGTGGTGCTCTCCATAGTCTGCTCCGACACCTTTCTAATTTCATTTCTTTGAGCTTCGGATTTGACTCGATTTGTATCAAAAATTCCAGCTCGAAAATTTTGCAACTCCATCAACCCGAACTATAACTAATGGATTTTCTGAAACAAATTACCGCTAAATGTGAATGAAAAGCTCTGTACGAACGTAGTGAATGGAACAATTTCCGCGTGTAACAGTTAAAATTGATGAAATTGGTAAATTTTTGCTGAGTTGCCAATTTGTTGGCAACAACGAAAATATATTATACACAAAATGGAGTTTTTTTTCTTTTCTCTCTGAACAACACAATACTTATCGCAACGTTTCATTGAACCGGAAATTAATGACGTCGACTGTTTGTGGCAGCAGCAGTCGGAGAGTGCAGTGTTTGTTGTAAATGGGCGAGTGTGGATAAAACATAGAAAGCAAATTCCAGAAAGTATTTTTTTTTTTGTGAATTTTTGTGGTTGGTCTAGTCAAAATCTAAATCTAATTGCTATTATTAACACAAAATGTGACAGCAAAAATTCAAAGAATGCAAGTTTTCGATTTTGAAGTGCTTTTCATCATCATCAACATCGTCGGCCTGGAAAAAGAAGTTTCTCCCTTCATCTGCGCTACCAACCGGCACCCGGTTCTTCCATGCTTCGCGATTGTTGGCCGAAGCCATCCAGTTCCGCACCCCAAGGCTTTGGACATCCTGGTATACACCATCCTTCCAGCGCAAATTTGGTATGCCACGCTCTCTCCTACCATGAAATGTACCGCAAATGACTTTCCGAGCCGGTTTCGTTCGCTCATATGAGCCAGGTTTTCAGCCCACCGGAGTCAACAAAGCTTAATTTTTGTCATAAGTCTGCTTCGCGGTTGATTTAATATAGCTCGTGATTATATCGTCTACGGAATCGTCACAAACTGGGCCAACTATTCTCCGTAAGACTTTTCTCTCAAACGCGGTTAAGAGTTCAGAGTGCCTTTGGCTAAGCACCCAGACATAGGTCTCGGATCCGTAAGTGAGTACTGGTACCTACTCACAGCAGCAAAGATTTTTGGATTTAAATAGCCTTGAAAAACTAAAGTAGGTTTTTTTTTGGCTTTGAGCAGATGCCCGCGTATTATTTCTTCCATATTTTTATCGGTATGGTATGTTTTGATGTTGAATGCTAGACATTTTTCCATCGCCTGCCTTAAGTAAAAGTCGTCGATTGGCCTGGTCTGAAACCACAATGATATTTGCCGATTATGGTTTCCGGCATTTTTCCTATACCCATACGTGCACTATAATTTCATGTACTGGTTGGTGAAGTGATGGTCCTCCACGTTTGATCAGCTCTGTTGGTAGATACGCTATCAGCACCTGCGGCTTTGTTGTCCCTTAGCCGGTTGATAGCTTTTTTGACTTCATCAATGCTTGGTGGCTGCTGCATGATGTTCTCATCTTGAAATGGTAGAGCCGTCATTTCGTCGGTAAGCTGACCATTGAGCAATTCATTAAAGTGCACTTCCCATCGTTCCAGAATTCCTTTGTGATCGGTGATGAGATTTCCCTATCGGTCCTTACAGTGGGACGGACGGATTTTTTCCCAGGCTACTTTCTTTTGCCTGTGAAGCTTCTTTTCCTCCTTCCTGAGCCTTTTAAATTCCACTTCGTGTGCCCGCGTTCAATGAGATTGCTGCATTGCTCGGTATGCAGCGTTTTAACGTTCAAGCGCTAGTTTGCATTCATCATCAAACCAATCGCTCCGATCTATGCGATTTCTGCCTAAGATGGAGTTAGCAGACGTGTCCACTTTTCTTCCACGACCGCCATTCTGTAATCAGGACTTACTTTTCCCTCTTCATCGAGCTCTTCGAGGGCGAGTCCAAGCGAGTGCCTATAGGTGTTCGTCGTGTCTTTATGGCGCAAGACATTCGTGTTGATTTGAGCCTGAGTAAGGAATGCATTGTATCACGTCTATTAGGAATCCTCGCTAGGTACACTGTACCAACAAGATAGTCTTCCGAGTCGATGTTGGCAGTTAATACGAACGTATTGCGATCAGACTCGTGTTGAATTTGGTTACAAGTAACTCCATCCTAACGAGGGAACATGGTACTCGCAACTACAATGTTCTTCGATGCTGCCAACTCAATGACTCGCTGTCCATTATCATTAGTGTTCTCATCCAAACTATGGTATCCAATGTATTGCCTGAATACTGGCTCCCGAATTATGTATATTGGTGTTGAAACCACCAAAGATGACGTCATACATTGGCCAGGCATTGAGGGTTTTTTCTACGAGATCCAAGTAGGCATCTTTCTCCTCATCTGCGGAATTCTCAGTAGGTCCGTGAACGTTTATGGGGCTGATGTTTTTAACTTTGCAGCTCACGCGCAGGGTGCATATAGCCTTTCACTGATGCCGTTGAAGCCGATGATCGTAGGGTTTTACTTTTTTGCTGACTAAGAAAACCTACCTCGAGGTAATGCTGTCATGACAAGGATGACGATTGTAATAATTTTCATAGTCAGATTTTTGCAAAACACTATTTCTTGACCTCTTATCTCCTGAAGAGCTGTTCTATCAGGATTATATTTGGCCAAGATATCGGCTAGCTGCTGCGCAGCTCTAGGTCTGTAGAGCAATCGTACGTTCCATATGTGAGAATTCTAAAATTGTTGTTCCTTAGTCGTTGCTGGGGTCGTCTTTGGTTTAATCTTTCAAATCGGACGCTTGCTATTGGGTTCGTGGTTTGTGATTTTTTGTATGGGGAGGTTACCTGCCTCATGCCTAACTTTACTTGGAAGGGACTCAGCCTCATCATATTAACGGGGTTATCTAGACGCATTTCCAGCAGCGGTCGTGACACTTCCACAAGTCCGAGTTAGATAAGAAGTTGATTCTACTCCGTTGACAGCTGACCGCTCAAAGTGCTTCTAAATTCTCGAAGAAAAGAAGAACAAAAAAGGATTCGAAATCGAGAATTCGCTCCATCATCTTTATTTTTAATTTAAGGATTTTATGTGATGTGAATAGTGCATAAAAAAATTATGAGGACAATTCCTGATAAAATATTCCTCCTTCCTATTGACTACAACAGGCTGGTCCATACCTTCTCTTCTTGTCAGCAGAACTGTTTTTCGTAATTTAGGACCCAACGAATTAATTTTTTTATTTGGGTCTCGGTCAGTCATCCTTTTTATCTGTTTTTTTTCGTCCTTATCTCAATCTCCGAGTTGGGTCAGTTAACTGAGACTTTGTCCCAAAATTCTATTTTTTATCCATCAACAGCTTAACTGTCAAAACACTTGGTTCTTCGTCAGAATACAAGCGGTTCGTTGGCCTCCTGGACCTGTGTGCTGTCTCTCTCTTAAAGACCATTCAAACCCAACGAGAAGGAAAAAATGATTTTTTTAACGGTCAGTTGACTGACAGTTAAACTGTCAATATTCCTGAATGAGACTGGCTATTTTTTTATATTCATCCCGTTCCCTTACTGTTATATAGTAGCAATTGAAGAGTAACAGCAGGAATATCAAAGTCGGTCGGTGGTTTGCTGAGTTTGGATATTGTGAGGTTTCGAAGGAAAAAAAAAACAAAATTTGTTGACCAAACAGAAAATCAAATCACAACCCGAAAAAGGATCAGAGGAGACCAGGACCACCGGCGGTGAAGGATATTATGATAAATTTTTTCTACTAGGGTTAAAAAAAAAATCGATGCTGACAGTGCGCCGCCGGTTGTGTCTCTTGTTCATTCAGCACCTTTCAACTCTCAAAAGTGTCGAGGGGGTGGGGTAGAGGGCGTTTGGTATAATTTTGGGTATGCGAATATTCGATTTGCATCGATGCTTACCAACATCAACAGAAAAGCAGTGAGGATATATGTGTATGCAAATTTTCTGCTGAGCGCTAGGATGAAAATGCAAATTGGTATCGTAGTCCTTGTCGTCGTTCTTTCTAGTTCTCTCTCTTTTGTAGCTCCCAAATTGAATTTCTGCGTGGGGTTGTGAATTTCGATCAGAAACTCGATGACAATTTATTTGCGATGATGGCTCCTGAACCCCGACCATCCTTTACACTGATTATTTAGGCATTATCCTGCTCTTATTCGTATGGAATTTGGATTTAGTTGGAGTTATTTGGAATGTCAGCTGGGACTTTATGGAAATACAGAAACTTAAAGATAGTATAATGGAACATAAAATACAACATGCGTTCCACAGGTGTTTTTCCTCTTTGTGTCTTTTGTTCTTCTCGAATTTGATGTGCGTGCGATTCGACACACTACGAGGAGAATACGTATAGTTGAGGGTTTTGTGAGAGTCGAAATTGATTATGACATCGTTAAGATAAGGCAAATATAGGTCGTATAAAGATGATGGCAGCTGTTATGGCTTTGGTTTATTATCAATAAAATATCGAATTGTCGATATGACGAGTTCTCTTCTTCATCGTCGTCTTCTTCTTTCGCTTCTGTCAATGACAAGGATCAGGATAAGAAATCAGGATGGAAATGAAGAAGAAGAGTTCATTATTATGGATATTTTCGTCATTTATTTATTTTGTTTCTTCTTGGGTCTTGGCTGTTTTTTTTTCTTGCTGAAACTTTTTACTCGGAAAGTTGTTATAAGTTTATATGAGTCCTTTCGGTTCGTTTTTCTTTTACTACCTTAACTGATGTTTTCTTCCTTTTTTACGCTCGTATCCCTCTTTATTTTTTATTGGAGTAGCGGAGTAGCAGGATAGCACTTTTGACACGTTTTATAAGAAGAAACTTTGTTCAGTTGAGTTAAGGATAAAGGATGGGGATGGGGGCTGGTTTTATGATGAGTACTACAACTGGTGGTTAAATATATTCCACTTCTGATTTTATATTTATTCATTTGTGTAATGGCAAAAGAAGGTTTTCAATTTTGTATGACGATAGAGAGGGAAATTTATTAAAAATAAAAAATTAAATGATTTTAGGATGAGAGAGAAAAGTATAACACGATACGTAACTCCTTAAAGGTGGATGAAAAGATTTTATGTCCTTTTAGTCTCCAAGGACCTCGATTTGGGTAACTGAGACTGAGACGACATCGTTTAAGATACCTACGCTCTGAATATTGAATTTTGGTTTAGGTATGTTCTTTGAAATGAAATTCTTCAAAAAGCCCCACTATAGATAAGAAATTAAATTGCATAATTCAAATACTCACTCTTCATATTGTTACGACGATTCTCCAGCACTGCTGCTCATTCCATCGGGTTGTTAGGTAATCTTCAACACCGACCGACGCCCCTTTGTATATCGTCACCGGCGTCAGAGTGATGAGCGTTGATTTAGTCTTTGTCGTCGTTGCTTCAGCATTGTTTGACACTGCCGCCGCCCATTCACTCTCCCCATCAAAACTCACCATCCCGAGCATAGAGTCTTCGGCCGATAAAGAGACATCGTCATCTTCGTTATCGTCATCCAGATGATTGCTACTGCTCCTACTCCAACTATATTGCCACTACTACTGATACTCCTTCTACTGGCTGCTGCTGCTTCCAGAACCGCTGCTGCCGGCACATGTCTCTGCTGCTGCTGAGCCTTCAATATGAGCTCTTCGGTTATTTCAATGTCATCCTGAAATGGATAGCTATCGTAATCGGTGAATATTCGTGCACCGAGCGCTTTCAGAATCACCGGACTTGACTTAATTAAATCTGGAATGCTATCATGTTGGCATTGTGTCTCGCTTGAGGTTTCGAATGTGTGAACAAAAACAAACGACAACAACAAGAGCAACAGCCATTGCCATTGACTTTTCGGGTGAACAATGGACATTTTCACTCGCTCAGTCATTCGTCGATCGATGGGTCTTGGCCCAAACTCTTAAAGGAGCCAACAAGGAGTAGGGAACACAATTCTCAGAAGAGAAATCAGCACAGGTGGTGCTGTTGAATTCTCAAACAGAAAAAGAACTGATAGACTGTGAATTTGTTGATATTTCTCGATGCCTTGAAGTCACGTCGATTGATGATTTCTTCGTAGGTGCTGTTCATGGATGGTTGGCATTTTTGTGTTTTAAGTTGTTGTGTCTCTGTTTTGTTGCTACTGAAAACTCTTTTGATAGCCAAGTGACCTGGAATGAGACAAGAAGAAACAAAAGGTCTATTGAAATGGAATTGTTCAATTTGAGTTACCACGTAAAGAAAATTCTTGAAATTGGAAAGAAGGTTGATTGTGAAACAGATTTTTATTTTGTATTCGGAATTCGGTAGCGTTTACCATTGCAGTGGCTTAATTTCCACCCTCTTGCAATTGCCTTTGTCTGAATTGATGGTCGAATCAATGAAGAGCTTACCATTTTGAGGTTAAATTTTGGTTATCCTTTATCCAGCTTGGCATACTTTTCGCAAAATGACCAAATCCCATTGTAATTACCATATTATGATTACATACACAAATCGTTCACCCTCTCGTTGTATCTTGTGCTGCAACGCCGAAGCAGGAATAATAAGTACGCAGTGCTATGTGCTTTGAATAGCTCTTTGCATTTCTGTTCGTCATTGTATTGGTGTTGATGCAAATGGACGAAAGCTACGAGTGATGAGAATCGATGAATTAAATATGTCATGTATACCGGCACAGACTAAAGCATGTATCCTTGCATATTGCTATTTCAAAAAGGAGTTGAAACTGATTATGTCGGACGATTAATGAGCACGTGTGGGTAGAAGTTCATAACAGAGCTGTTTAGATCTTCAAGATTTGAATTAATTTAATCCAAATTCCTTCTTTCCCTAAAATACAAGTCCTGATTGTATTGAAACTAAAAGGAAAGTTTGGGATCACCTTTGTGAACCCCGTCTAAACGAACTATCTAGTCCGCCACTGGTCCCCATGACCTTACACGAACACATAGTCTACCGCAAAAGTTACCGACTTCAATCATTTGGATAATTTTAATGACGAACCTCAGGAGAGCCTTCATACATGTTATGATTGTTGAATGGAAGTTTTCTTGCACACAAATTGAAGGAGCCATATCAATGAGTCTAAGTAAATATTCACACAAATGAGTGTTCATTCTGAGCTTTTTCATCTCCTTTTGAAATATTAATGCTATTACCAACTCTCATCTTCAGTGAATTCCATTCTGTACTCGAGGCTCCAGGTAAATTGCTATAAATTGCTTTCAATCATTAAATGAACGTGAATGAATGAAAACTGCAACAGGCACGTATTATTTGTGAAATAATGATGATAATTGTTGTTGAATGAGGTCTTTTGAGAATTAATTAACTGTTGATCTTCTCTTTTTAATGAATTTTCGATATTGTAACGAAAGAGCAATTTGTGGAGAATGTTTGTTTTATGGTTTGAGTGATAGTTCAGCTTTAAGAATTCGAATGTATTTTTTTTAAGTGCTTTAATTGAGCTGGTAAAGTCGTAAGGCATTATACAATCTAGTATAACAAGGCCGTGATGGTGCACTCTCACTTGCTCTGCAACCTTAGAACGCCGCGCCTCCTTTGTTGGACGAAGCCTCAAGCCTTTTTGCGTTCAAATCTTCACTATTCCCAATCGACTCATCTTCACTCATAATTGTCTAGTTCCCTGTCTTCCAGAGGCTACTAAGCTTAATTTTGTGGTTGTATCTGCTTCGAGGGATATAGTAAGGTTTGTAACCCAGGACAGTCTGTTATTCACTACCTTCTATTTCCGATTGATTGTAAACATTGGGCGTGTTTTTTTGGCATAGCTATCCGTATCTGCAGTGGGAGCTTCCATGTATTACAAATACAACACGCAGCTGCGGATAAAACTTAAACTTAAATCTGGCTGCGGATAAAAAATTGTCATTTTTTCGGGTATCGATACTCGATCGGAGAAAAATTGAATTTCTTAGGTTAGGTTAGGTTAGGTTAAAGTGGCTGCCATGGATGTTAAAAGACACACTTAGGCCAATCAAAGGCCCATTGTGATACCACATGAATCTAGGAAGGCTATTCTTCGAAGCTCATTGAAACCAATTAGAGTTCCTTACGAAACGTAGAAGATTATTTAAGTTAATGTGTTCGAGATCGTTTAGATCATTGTAGAATAGGAATTTACAAGATTAATAAATAAATAAATTAACATTGAAACAAACAAAAGACTAATAAACTTAAAAGACAAACAAAAATTATCACAGTGTCTTTTTGGCTAAGGTACCAAAAATACACTGTGATAATTTTTGTTTGTCTTTTAAGTTTATTAGTCTTTTGTTTGTTTCAATATTAATTTATTTATTTATTAATCTTGTAAATTCCTATTTAAAACCAACATATTAAAAATCAAGAATGTAAAAATCAGCAACAAAAAACAAAATGTAAGTCCAGTTAAAATTAAGAAAACCAATAGTCAACAACAAACTTAATACAATTTTTAATTTGTGTCAATGTTTTTAAAGATCTAATATAAAACCCCTGAAGAAGTTGTGAGTAACAACGAAACGTTGGGAAAAAAATGAGATCAAGTTTTTTATTGTCATTTAACATCGAATTGACCAAAAAAGCCTGAGTATTTATCATAAATACAAATAATCAACAAAGATATACGTATCAAACAATTGGTCACATAAAAAAATCTATATATAAAAATTGTTTTTGACATCAAAAAACAATCTTTCTGCATCATTAAGAGGCTGACCCATAGAATCCGTCAGTCCGTTAGCGTTGACGTTTTCAACTGACAGCACAATAGAATATACTCGTTCTTATGGAACTCGTCCCATAAGCAACGCATGTGACGGATAGAGTTGGTTAACTTTCTACTTTTTGCGTCCGTTGATCCGTTGACAAATAAATTTAACGAACAGTCAACTCAATATGTTTCCACAGCAGCAAGGAAAAGCAATGAATGATCAAAACTTTGTGCAAAAGTATCATTTTGACACAATTTTAATGTTTTAATTTAATTTTTTTTGTTCGGATTTGAGGTTTTGTGAATAAGTTTTACACCAAGCAAATGAAACTGTCAAAGTATACAACGTATTCTATGGGACGGTTCCCTCCAGCAAATACGTTGGCAACAACGTAGGTATACGTCGACCTTTACTTTTAATTTTGTAAAACTGTCACAAAATGAGTTTGAAAATTTTCACTTTTTGGCTTTTTACAAGAAGTGCTCGTTGTAGTCATATCTTTAGAGTTGGTGAAGTGATTAAAAAGTAGAAAAATCTCAGATTTCATGATCTATTTGAGACTTGAGATTCAAAAAAATGGATTCTAGATTCCAAAATCTGAATCTCGATTTTTATCAAAATTCACACTCTACGAACATACCCCAATATGTCAAAAACTTATCCGAAAGCCAAACCAAAATAACAAATTATCTGACAGCTAGAGAAGTCTACCAACTTAAAAATAAAATAAAACAGCTGCGGATGGGCCACTGCGGATACGTTTTTTTTGGAATTCGAATTTGGCTGCAGATAGCGATGCCAAAAAAACACGCCTATTAACTGCTAAACTTCGAAGTTGGCAATCAATTGAACTCCAACCATATTTCTCTAAAAGCATCAATAGTCACCACTTTATCAGCTAGTGATGATAAATTATCTTACCAGGCAACCCACTTCTTCCCAAGCTTAAATGAAGAGAAAAAGACTCAGTATGGTGTAGGAGTAACCTAAATCGAAGGATTGAAGCTCATCATCTTAGGTACTGCTTCCAGAACAACAATTGAAACTCTTCAGCTAATAATTGTGCCCTAGCGGTTATTCGCAAAACAAAAACCAACTGCAAGAAACAAAGCTCCCCATGGTTTGACATAGAGTGCGCCACAGCAAGAAATATCTTTTGACCTTCTTAAGCTATTTCATAAGCATTGCACTCATTACCTTGAAAAATGCTAAAGGGAAAAAAACAACACTATGAGACTCGTCGGATTTTTGGAAAACGATTAAAAATATTAAGAAAATTTTCCAATTCAATGAAATCCCTATTCTGACTTGTGCAACTCTTCGAGAACATATTGAGATGCAATTGCTTAATAATCATCTCCAGTCTCAGGATATTAAGTATGCTAGACCAGCGTTTTAAAAACGAAATTCTAAATAGAGAAATCACGCTATCGTGGTATTTCTTTTTTGAATCCCGCTCTAAAAATGTTCGTTGAGGTTCAACTTCTCAATGGTCATCTTCTCAGCGAATTGCAAATAGGGTTGCAAAAAGGTTACTCGACGGTTGACCACATTGGTAGTCTTACAAACAAAGCTGATATGTACCTGCGAAAACCCAAGAAGTTGTACGTTTTTTTTGTGGACCTTCAATCGCCATTTGATGCATTAAATGGGAAAGCTTTAAGGTATAAACTGTACAAGGATGGTGTATCGCTAAAGTTTGGAAATATCATTGAGATGCTATGCAATATAACCTCAAACGCGATATGGGATGGCAAGGATTCATCGGGCTGGTTCCAAACGTCTGTAGGACTGAAGCAGGAATGTAGTCTGAGCCCAATAATCTTCTGCTTGTATATCGAGCATCTTTTGATTTTGCCGTTTGGAATTAACGTTTATGACATCGAAAAATGCGCATGTATGCAGACCATTTGGTGTTATTGGCAGCACTACCTGACTTGACTGCGTGACTTTTGCCAAGAGTGGAGTTTGACGGTCAACCCTAGCAAGTTTAAAATCAGGGTCTCCAGGATAGGATGTGGCCGACTAGCGGGGAACGAAAGATGGAGATACGGACCTGAACAAATAGATACAATAAGAGGATACTAGTAGATACTTGGAATTCACGGTGAAGAACAATATACATTTGGAGAAACATGTGGAAAAGATACTTTCGGCATCCAAGAACGCGATCGGAACAGTCTGGCAAAGAGTATATTGCAACAAATATGCTCCCATCAGTGTTCAATATAAAGGTCTTACCGCTACATTAGGGCGATCATGCTTTATGCAGCCTAATCTTGGGAGTCGAAGAAAAGTGATACGATGGAAACTCTTATGCTTTCGTCTGGTAGTCTTATTGACAACTCCGGCTGGTCTTACGGATTACTCCAGCTGTGGTCTTACGGCCTTCGTCGACTGGTCTTACAGCTTTCGCTGAGTAGTCTAACTAATTACTCCGGACGGTCTTACGGCTTTCACTGGCTGGTCTTATACGATTTGGACTCCTCGACCGCTGTCGGCTGACTGTTGGTTGTTTTGGTGATTTTCTTCCACCTGTACCGTGTTCTAGTGCCTGATGTTGTGTCCTGTATGTCTCATGCTCGACTGACTCGATACGCCTAACTTCTGGAGGTTAGTTGAAGTCTATCCGTCGAACGATATTGTTGTCTAATAAAAGTATAGTCGCTCATCTATGTAGTGTTTAGTGAATTTGAATGTTAGTATCGAGTTTTCAATTCTGCTCATTGGTTGTTGCTGTATTTTTACCCAATAGTTTTTCCGCTGCAATTTCGTCCTTCAGCGTATGTCATTCAACCTGATGTCGTCATTCAGCATGTGCTGAGTTTTGGTATAATATTATGGAGCTTTACAGTATGCAATAACAGCTGCGCATTACTTGATAGTCACCCATGCTTCATAAGACTTTTCTTTCCAATACGACTTCGTACCAGAACTTTAAATTTTAAAGTAAAATACTCCATCCCCTTGCCATTCTCCGATTTTCAATCTCTTAGTAAACCTTTCAACAGATTGTCGGAGTCATCCAAGAGATGTATTACATTCCAATCAAATGACGTCTACATAAGGAAATCCTTGAAAAACTGTTTCCTCACACCAAAAATATGCAAATAGATAATTCACCCACTTCCTCTCATCATCCTTGTTTAGGTTTAGAATGATTTTGTGTAGATTTGTTATGTGAAATTATTAGTAAGTGTAATTGTGTAATTTAATTGTTAGTATGATACTTTTACCAATTCTGTGTAATTATGTGTGTGTGGTGTGTGCCTTTTCTCTGTGTATTTTGTGGTTGTTTCATAAAATAAAAAGGTTTATTTTTAACCACGTTATAAAAATATATTAATTTATTAACAATATATGTGTAACAATGATTCGTATGATTTGTGTGATTTTATGATTTCGATTTGTGCAATGTGAATGTCTGATTTAGTTTTACAACCGATCTCGTTGACGTCTACTTGTGGAATGATCTAGCTTAAGCAATTAAATTACATTACAATAAGACAAGCTTAGTTTTTACTCAAAAGCAAGAAAGCGACAGAAAAGAGAATGTGCAAAAAGCCAGTATTATGTTTGATTGCAACATTGCAAGTCAACGCAAGATATACAAACATGTATGCATATTATGAGAACATAATTATAATATTAATAGAGAGAAATTATAAGTTTTTATATTGAAATGCTAAATATGAATAGGGTATGGTGTGCGCTGTTTGTCATTCTTAAACATCCAGCCCCTTCCTGAAAGCTTATGGGCTTTCTGAACATGGTAGGCGAGCCACTTTAATTGTAGGACGAACATAATCTCCAAACTTAGTCCGAATTGTTACGACTCGACACTTATTATCTGGTCCAGGGTGGGTTTGGATAATACGTCCCAATATCCATTTGGATGGTGGCAGATTGGGTTCCTTCAGTAGTACCACATCATCGACTTCGAGGTTTCGTTGAGGAGTTTGCCATTTGGAGCGATGTTGTAATGAAGTAAGGAATTCAGAGTGCCATTGTTTCCAAAAACCTTGAACCATTGCCTGTAAGAGAGACCAGTTAGTGCTTATTGAAATTGAAGAGTTAGATAAATCGGGTTGAGGAACACTAGTATAGGGTTCTCCGATTAAAAAATGAGCAGGAGTAAGGCCAACGGGGTCAACATCGGAAGTTTGCCATAATGGGCGAGAGTTAAGCAATGCTTCGATTTTCGATAAAAGGGTGTACATCTCTTCGTAAGTTAATTTCGTATCACCTATTACTCGCTTAAGGTGAAGTTTGATGGAGCGAACACCTGACTCCCATAATCCTCCAAAATGTGGGGCAGATGGTGGGATGAATTTCCATTCAATGTTGTCCTTGGCCAAGTGATTGATGATGATATTGTTGTGTTGTTGGTTGCATAGATGGTTGTATAGCTCGTTAAGAAGACGTTTCGCACCAACAAAGTTGGTACCGTTGTCGCTCCAAATCTCAGCGGGCTTGCCGCGGCGGGCAACGAAGCGATCAAGAGCTAATAAAAAGGCAGCTGATGTTAAGTCTCCGACTAGCTCGATGTGGATTGCTTTTGTTACAAAGCACACGAAAAGAGCAATGTAGGCCTTAACAAACCTGGGGTTCCTACCCCGATTTAAGCGAAGTGTTAGTGGCCCGGCGTAATCGCACCCAACTCTACTGAATGGTCGCGCGTACCGAACGCGATCGGAAGGAAGATTTCCCATCAGTTGTTTCGTGGTAGATTTTTGTTGACGAATACAGTTGACGCATTCTCGAACCACCTTTCGAACGAGATTTCTGCAACCAAGAATGTAGAAATTTTGTTTGATTAGAGAAAATAAGAGAGAAGCACCGGCATGTAAATGATTTTGATGAGTAAAGTTCGCGATTAATCTAGCGATTCTATGAGATTTGCATAAGAGAATAGGGTGTTTTTCAGAATAGGTCAAGTTCGCGTGTTCTAAACGACCACCGACACGAAGCACACCTGATGAATCGATGAATGGATTTAAACTTTTGATTCTGCTTTTCGATTGAAGTTCCTTTTGGGATTTTAAGCATTGGATTTCAGAATAAAACAAGGTTGATTGAACATACTTAATGATTTGCGTTTTAGCCATTGATAATTCGTTTGTCGAAAGTGGTTCTAAATTTTGAAGACTTTTAGATAAAAAGTAGTTTTGAGTGAAACGCAAGACATATGCTGCTACTCGTACTATTTTAAACCAACTTGAAGATTTGTTTATGATCAGTTCAAACGGATGATTGCAATTATTATTAGTAACGAGTAATACCTTGACGATTTTGTTTGTCTTACGCTCTTCCAACTGCTGTGTATCGATGTCATCTGGGCTGTAACTTGACGAAGGCCATTGGTCTCGATCTTTTCGAAGCCATCCTGGACCTTCCCACCAGATATCCGTTTTTTTTTCAATATGGATGGATATAGTCCTCTTGTAGCGGCATCAGCGGGATTAGAGGCCGATCGAACATGGTTCCATGCCTTAAACGGCATTGATGTGAGGATTTCAGATGTTCTGTTTCCTATAAATACGGACCAATTCTTTGGGGAAGCAGCCAACCAATGCAGAACTATTGATGAGTCAGTCCAGCCAAATACATTAACATCTGGGACCTGTAAAGATATCTTGATTTTGTTTAGCAATCGAACAAGTAATAAGGCTCCACACAGCTCAAGCCTTGGAAGAGGTAAAATTTTTAACGGAGCGACCTTAGATTTAGCTGCTACGAGAGAGATGGAGATAGAATTGTTAGAGTTGACGTATCGACAATAGACCACTGCTGCGTATGCATCCAAGGATGCATCGCAGAAGCCGTGCAGTTCCCAATAACGTTGTTTGTTGAGCATGACTCGCGGTATAGCGAGTGATTCGACGATGGGTAGCTCGTTTCTTATCGAGCTCCATTGTTGCGATATGGATTCTGGAACTTCGTCATCCCACTTGATTTGGTTTCTCCAGAGGTCCTGTAGCAAGATCTTAACTCCAATGATGACTGGCGCGAGGAATCCCAATGGATCGTAGATTTTTGAAGCATCTGATAAGATTTGACGTTTAGTGCATGTATTCGAAGGATTTAATTTGACTCTATAAGAGAACACATCTTTTGATGGACACCACTGCAAACCCAAGATTTTGACAGAATTCGATTCTTCAAAGTCTACTGGTGAAAGTTCTCGTTGATCTTCTGACAGAGAAATCAAAAGTGGCCAGCAATTGGTAGTCCACTTTCGTAGATTTAGTCCGGCTGATTTTAACAGTTCCACCAGCTCCGTACGAAGAGATATGATATCATCAATGTTATCAGACCCGGTGATGACATCATCAACATAAAAATCTTCCAAGAGAATCTTTGATGCTCGAGGATGACTTACGGATGAATCTGTAGCTAACTGTTTTAAAACACGAATAGCCAAAAAAGGAGCTGATGCGGTTCCGTACGTAACAGTGAGAAGGCGAAAATGTTTGATTGGTTCAAGAGGGCTTTCTCGCCAGACAATTCGTTGTAAATCTGTATGTTTTCGAGAAACCCAGATTTGCCGGTACATTTTCTCAATACCTCCGGTCATTATGTAGGCATGTTGGCGAGATCTTAAGCATATTGAAAATATATCCCGCTGGATGGTAGGACCGATCAGAAGGGAGTCATTTAAAGATTTTGAACCGTGAGATTTTGCAGACGCATCAAAGACGACTCGGATTTTCGTAGTACTGCTATCTTCCTTGAAGATAGCATGATGAGGCAGATAGTAGTTCGAAGACATGTTGTTTTGTATTTCGTTGGGTGGGATTTCCTCCATATGGCGAAGGGAAATGTATTCATTGATGAATTTGGAGTATTCCGATTTAAGATTTGGATTAAAATTGAATTTTCGTTCAATGGAATTGAAGCGAGATAGGGCTGTAACAAGCGAATTTCCGAAATCGAATGTTGTTGAAGGTTTGAATGGAAGTTCAACTTCATATTTGCCATCTTGACAACGACTATGAGTTCTGACGAAGTTTTCTTCCGCTAATTGCTCCTCAAGAGACATTGTTTGTTCGTTGGATACTTCTTCCAGCCTCCAAAACCTCTCCAAATCGAATGCTAGATTCTGATCTAACTGGGTGTGAAGAGTCTGTATTTCAGAGGGCTGTGCATTACAACCAGCGATAACCCAGCCAAAAATCGTTGGTATTGACGTGAGTTGTCCTGTTTCATCGATCTTAGAAGCTCCCGTTATAATATTAAAAACCTTATCAGCCCCTATAAGGATATCGATTGGACCAGGTTGATGATACATAGGATCTGCGAGATTTGAGCTAATGGCCCTTGGGAGAATTCGATTTATTTGACACGGTGGAAGCGATGACGTTATAGTTGGCAATACGTAGCAGTTGATATCAATGGAATCACAACTAAAGCTGGAAACAATATTAACACTAACTAATCCGTTAGTGACGCCAGCAGATTTGGATGCAATTCCTACTATAGGAATCCTCACACGTTTGCGAGGAGGACCTAGGCGTTGAGCGGCTTGCTCAGTCATGAACGACACCTGAGAACCCGAATCTAAAAGAATGCGAACGTATTGGTACACGCCTTGTTTGTCCTGAATTCGAGCTATAGCTGTTGGCAGAATGGTTGTAACTTCATGATTAGAATTGGACGAGATTGAATGATTTGCGATGAGTGAATTCGAAGAATGTGGAGTTGGATTTTCAGAAGAATTGGAACGAATATTGGAATTTGCATTAGAAGATGAATGAACCGAATTTTGAGATTGAGGGACATGGAGAAGGGAATGGTGACGAGAATGACACTGATGGCACCGAACCGTGAGACGACAATTGTTAGAGGCATGTCCCGAACGCAAGCAATTGAAACACAATGCATTGTTTTTTACGAACTCGCGACGAGAGTCAATAGTCAATGATTTAAATGCTGAACAACTTGAAAGCAAATGATTATCTTGGCATTTAGGACAACTTGGGGCAGATTTAACAAAATGTGAACGAACAGCCCGTGTGCTGTTAGGAGGTGAAAACGAACTACATGCTTCAAGACACTGGCAACGTGTTTGAAGAAATTCAAGAAGATCATCTATTGTTGCATCATCTTTCGAACCGACTTCTTCAGCCCAAGCCTTCTTGGTATCTTGATCCACCTTTTGAAGGAGCAGATAAATGAGCCATGGATCTCGTGAACTGGAGTCTAAGGCCTTAAGTCCTCGTATGGATTCATCAGCTCCATTAGCTATCTTTCGAAGCGATTGAAGATTTGTCGCATTGCACGACGGTAGCGACAGAAACGACTGAATAAATGAACGGACAATAAGATGTTTTTGATCGTAGCGTTGTTCTAATTTAGCCCAAGCTTCAGAATAATTGTTTTCGGAGCATCGAACATGCTTGAGAAGATTGGCGGCTTCTCCGCGTAAATACGATTTCAAGAAATGAAGTTTTTGAGTGTTCGTAATAGTTTGATTTGAATCGATAGTTCCCGTGAACATGTCCCGAAATGTCGGCCAATCTTTATATTCGCCCGAGAACGGTTCAATTGTGATTCGAGGTAACTTTATAGAATCATGTGCGATTGTCACCTCTGAGTCTTCAGAAGGTGTGTGATAACCTTGTGTCACAATTTTATTGCTTTCTAATGTTTTAGCTAGAATCGCGTCCGACAGCAAAGCATGTGCTTCGAAATATTTTGCCTCATATTCGGCATATTCAGGCTCGCGATCAACGTAATTTTCATTTTCCGCATAGTCCAAAAGTTCGTTTTGCAAAGCTACGAATTCTTGCCATGCTTCATTTAGTTTTTTAAGACGAAATTCTAACGTACTTAGCGATGTGCTAATTGGAATCGATATAGCAAAGGCTGAAGAAAATGTTATACAGCTCTTCGCCCGACCACGCTTTGCCACTATTTTATTCATTTTGAATCAAGCAAAAAATGTATATATAATTGTCTAGTTCTTTGAATCACAACCGCACTGTGCAATAATTTTCATCAATAATGTATACCTAATGCTTATTGTGTTTTTAAATATGTATATGTAATGTTTTAAAAGTTTCAATAAATGTATTTAATTTCTTAAAAGAAATTGACAAAACAGCGAATCAATTTCATCAAAATTCGCTAATACACAGTTTGACAATTCCGTTGGTAACAGTTTCATAAATTTGCAGTCTGTACCGTTCTTATATAAAACTGTTCTTTTTATCACGCTATGCAAAAGATTTTCAAGGTTGTCTTTGTTTGACCTCTATCAATGATAAAGTCACCGATTTCAACCGAACGCAAGTAAAATTAATGTCACTGATTTGTTTTTAACATGTGGCTTTCGAAGGACCAAAAATATGTTTAGGTTTAGAATGATTTTGTGTAGATTTGTTATGTGAAATTATTAGTAAGTGTAATTGTGTAATTTAATTGTTAGTATGATACTTTTACCAATTCTGTGTAATTATGTGTGTGTGGTGTGTGCCTTTTCTCTGTGTATTTTGTGGTTGTTTCATAAAATAAAAAGGTTTATTTTTAACCACGTTATAAAAATATATTAATTTATTAACAATATATGTGTAACAATGATTCGTATGATTTGTGTGATTTGTGTGATTTTATGATTTCGATTTGTGCAATGTGAATGTCTGATTTAGTTTTACAACCGATCTCGTTGACGTCTACTTGTGGAATGATCTAGCTTAAGCAATTAAATTACATTACAATAAGACAAGCTTAGTTTTTACTCAAAAGCAAGAAAGCGACAGAAAAGAGAATGTGCAAAAAACCAATATTATGTTTGATTGCAACATTGCAAGTCAACGCAAGATATACAAACATGTATGCATATTATGAGAACATAATTATAATATTAATAGAGAGAAATTATAAGTTTTTATATTGAAATGCTAAATATGAATAGGGTATGGTGTGCGCTGTTTGTCATTCTTAAACAATCCTCTACTTCCACCCCAAAAATCATCAAAAATTAATTGAATATCAAAATTTCAGTGAACAAGCTAACAAAAGCTGCTAGCAAAGAAAATCCTTCATAAATCCCAACAATCGATAGAAACGCAAAAAATCGACGAAACGACGAAATAATAGATTCCTCCAATTCACTTAAAATTCCAAAAAAAGGCTCCCCCAAACACTCATCGATGAGAATTTTCTCACCAATCTAAACACGTGGTGAATGTCGTCGTTTTTTTTTAGCGAACAACAAAAAAGAGATCTTTATGTCGGAAAAGAAGTTAAGAGCACCTTTAAGAAGAAAGTTGCAAAAAAACTTATTTCACACTTTATTGATCGGGTGGTGAATAATTTTACTCGGTGGGACCAGCATTGTCCTTCATCTCCTCCTTATTGTAGTAGTTAAGTTAAGTTAAGATAAGTTAAGTGTTTTAAAAATTACTGTACTGAAATAAAATTTATCGAGCTGTCGGTTGTAAGTAGGAAAATAAAAAATCAAATTATTAAATCATTAATAAAATATCAGTGAAGAAGAAAACAAGCAACATTATTATTATTATTATATTGGGCTGCTACAAATTCAGAAGTGGGATGGCATCTGATTTAAGTAAATATACAATTGCACAATTGAAAACCTGGCTTAGTTCAATTGGCGAAAAATCATCAGGAAACAAGAATGAACTAATATCTAGGATTCTTTCTATTCCAATCGAAATTCGTGGTGAACTCCCTTTAAAAGAAGTAGGACAAAATAATGATGAAGAGGACGAAGATTCATTTTCCGATCCCTTAACTTCCGAGACTGGTTTGGTGAGAAGAGAATTGGAAGTTCTGAAGAAAGAAAAAATTTTATTAATGAAGGAAAATGAATTATTGAAAAAAGAAAATGAATTGATTAGAAAAGAATCACAGCAAAACAATTCAATAAACAAAAATGTTCAAAATCCAACGAGCTTCAAGGAAATCAAAGATCTTTTGTCCGATTTCAATGGAACTGGTGATAGTTTCCAGCTATGGAAATCTCAATTGATGAATCTCAAAAATGTTTATGGATTTGATGAAGATGCTATGAGGGCTTTAATAATATCGAAAATTAAAAACAATGCATTAAAATGGCTGCAATCGAAACCAAACTTAATTAACATATCTATTGATGCATTGTTGGTTGAACTGGAATCAATGTTTCAAAATAATTCAAGTAAATTAATTTTACGAAAGGAATTTGAATCAAGAAAATGGATTCCTACAGAGAGAGAATATTTTCATGATAAAGTCATTCTTGCAAATATAATCATGATTGATGATGCTGAATTCATAGAATATGTCATCGAAGGAATTCCAAATCATTCACTACAAACTCAAGCGAGAATGCAGCGTTTTAAAGACAAAAATGAAATTCTTCAAGCTTTTGAAAACATAAGACTTCCAAAACCAGTTAGTCAACAAAATAATTCGGGATATCTAAGAAATTCAACAACAAATATTCAACAACAAAAAATATGTTTTAATTGCAACATCATCGGACATATGGCAAATGAATGTCGAAAACCAAGAAGAGAAGTTACAACTTGTCAAAAGTGTGGAGTTTTTGGTCATCACGTTTCAAGCTGTCCAAACCATTTGCAACAGGTGCATAACATAACCCGAATGGAAGAAGATGATTATGTAAGACACTTTAACTATATTTTTGTTAGATCTAGTTATAATTATAAAACCTTTTTAAAAACACTAATAGATACCGGCAGCCCCATTAGTCTAGTTCGTCAGCAATTCGTTCCTTATATACTTAGTTCAAATTTTAAATCATGTTTAAATTATAGTGGAATTAATAAAAGTCCACTTATAATTAACGGTGTTGTTAAAAGCTATGTTTGGTTTAATAATAAAAATATTGAAATTGATTTACATATTGTATCTAATGAGACTATGAATTATTCAGTAATTTTAGGAAAAGATTTTATCAAAATTGCAAATTTAAAGTTAGTTACAAATAATGTAGATGAACATGAAATTGACTGTTTTAGTTTGATGCAAATTGATGTAAGTGACGAAACTTCCATGCATGTAAATTAATATTTTGAGAATAATAAGAATATTAATTTGAGTTTAAAAACTAAATTCAAAAAACTTTATTATAATTCATATGTAAACTGCAAGCGTCCCGACAAACCTGAAATCGATTGTGAAATGAAATAACTTTATCGAATCAAAAACCTTTTTACTGCAAACCCAGACGATTGTCAAGGTATAATTAGAAAAAGTAAATCAGAATATTCTTCACCTATAGTTTTGGTTAGAAAAAAAACGGGCGAAATACGATTTTGTGCGGACTATCGAGTTCTCAACAAAAATACTTTAAAAGATAATCAACCGCTCCCATTGATAGAAGATTTGTTAGATAGTCTCGCTAGTAAACAATATTTTTCGTTGCTCGATTTAAAAAGTGCTTTTTATCACATTCGTATGAATGATGAATCTATAAAATATACTTCTTTTGTTACATGGTTAGGACAATATGAATTTCTAAGAATGCCATTTGGTCTCAAAAATGCTCCAGGCGTTTTTCAACGATATGTGAATGAAGTTTTTGAGGATCTCATAAGATCTGGAAAATTAAGAGTTTATCTTGATGATATACTTATTGCAACGGAATCGATTGATGAACACTTTGATATCCTAAAAGAAGTTTTCCAAAGATTAGTAAATAATAAATTAGAAATTCGAGTAGATAAATGTAAATTTCTTGAAACAAAAATTGAGTACTTGGGTTACATAATTTCAAAAGATGGTATTTAACCAAATTTAAAAGGCATTGAATCAATCGCAAAATTTCCAGATCCCCAAAATTCTAAAGCTGTTCATAGTTTTCTAGGTCTATGTTCATATTTCAGAAAATTTATCAAAGGGTTTTCGATCGAAGCTGCACCTTTATACAATTTAATAAAAAAAAAAATGCAAGTTTTTCTTTTGGAGAAAATGAACTCCAGTGTTTCGAGAAACTTAAACAAAATTTAATTAATGCACCTATTTTGGCAATATATGATCCGCAAGATGAAACGGAATTGCATTGTGATGCCAGTTCATTAGGCTTCGGTGCAATATTACTACAAAAAAAAATGGATGGGAAATTTCACCCTGTATTTTATTTTTCAAAACGGACAACAGATCAAGAAATGAAATATCATAGTTTTGAATTAGAGACCTTAGCTATATTTTACGCTTTACAAAGATTTAGAATATACTTGCATGGAATAAAGTTCAAAATTGTAACCGACTGTAATTCCTTAACACTTACCTTAAATAAAAAAGAAATAAATTCACGAATTGCTAGATGGGCCTTAGAACTTCAAAATTATGATTATACTGTAATATTCGGCTTGGTCCGACAATTAAAACTTATTCACTTTTTAAATAAAACACAAATTCACTTTATTCAAATCACTCACAAACTTATTTATTCAACACTTTTAATTATAACTTTTCAAACACAGTGTACTTTACTTATCGCAGTTCACAATCAACTATGTCGTTTCGATTTCGAATCGGGTATATATAGTCCTGATAATGGTTCTAGAAACTACTAAACCGAATGTTCCAGAAGTTCTCTTTTTAACCACTAGATGTTGCCCCTCATTTTTAACTGTTATACACATAAGTGTTTACTACTACAATTAAACGATATTAAGTAAAGAGAGTATGTACATTAAATAAACAAGAGATACAGAGTAAGTAAAGAGAGTAATGAAAAGTGTGTACATTAAATATAGAAAGAGATACAGAGTAAGTAAAGAGAGTAAGAAAAGTGTATACATTAAACAGAGTGTAAGAGATAATAACGTATACACATTAGACATTGCAATAGAAGGAGATACAGAGCGTATGAGATAAAATAAAGTGTATACACATTACATTGCCCCCTCCTTAGGATTGATCGTCCCGAACAAATCCATCATCTTCATCACCACTGTAGCGATGTAGTCGGTCGCGATGTACGACTTTAAGTTTACCTCTGACTCCTTTTTGTATCCGGTACACGACGTCGTTGATTTTGCTAATCACTGTATATGGGCCTTCCCAGTTCCGTTGAAGTTTCGGTGACAACCCTTTTTGTCGATGGGGATTGTAAAGCCACACTCGATCTCCTGCTTGGAACTCTGTTGTTGTCGCTCGTATATCGTAGCGTGTCTTCATTCGGTCACTGAACATCTTCATTTTTGACCTGGTATCGTCGTGGATCTGAAGGAGTCTTTCTCTCAGGTCATCCAAGTAGACATCCTCGGCTTGCGGTTCCGACGTGGGACATCCAAATTTGATTTCGCTCGGCAGTCTGATGTTCCTTCCCATTAAAATCTCAGACGGTGTATGGGCCAGTTGAGCTATGTCTTGCACTTCGATACGCCATCAAAAACAGTGGAATGTGTCGATCCCAATCTCGCTGGTTGTCGTCCACAACTTTGCAAAGATGTTCCTTAAGGGTTCGGTTGAACCGTTCGACCATGCCATCAGATTGTGGGTGGAGTGGTGTTGTTCTTGTCTTCTTAATGTGAAGGAGCCCACAAACTTCCTGGAATATGTTTGATTCAAAGTTCCTTCCCTGGTCGGAATGCAGTTCTAATGGAACACCGAATCTGCTCACCCAGTTGAACACAATTTGGTCTGCGACTGTTTTGGCTTCTTGGTTCGGTATGGCGTATGCTTCAGGCCACTTGCTGAAGTAATCCATGACGACCAGAATATAACGATTTCCATTATTTGTTTCCGGAAATGGACCCGCCACGTCTATTGCAATCCTTTCAAAGGGTGATCCGACATTATACTGCTGCATTTGGCTGTGATTCTTTTTGTTCGGGCCTTTGGTGGCAGCACAGGTATCACATTTTCGGCACCACTACTCGACATCTTCCCTTGCATGTAGCCAATAGAATCGTTGTCGAACCTTTTCTAGCGTCTTGTTTACTCCTAAATGGCCTCCCGAAACTCCATCATGCATCTCTCGCAGAACGTCCACAATCTTTGATCTCGGTAAGACTAGCTGCATTACATAGGACTTTCCATCTGCTGATTCCCATTTACGTCGAAGGACACCCTCTTGGACATGCAATGAGTCCCACTGTGCCCAATAGGCCTTTAGAGCCGGACTTCTGTCGGAGATATCAGCCCATTCTGGTTTTTCCTGGTGTTCCTTGCATGCGAGGATGGGTTCAATATCTGGGTCCTCTTGTTGAGCCTTCCTCAACTCGTCGTTGCTCCAGCCATAAATGGGATCGGTTCTGGTTCGTAGGACAGTAACCACTTCTTTTTCTTCTTGGCGTCTGCAATGCTTACAGTCTTGCTTACATGGTCTCCGAGATAGTGCATCAGCATTTGAGTGAAGCTTCCCCTTCCGATGTTGAATTTCATAATCGTACGTCTGCAGCCTCTCAATCCATCTCGCCACTTGACCCTCTGGATTCTTGAAATTCAAAAGCCAGTTTAGTGCTCCATGGTCGGTTCGGAGAAGAAACTTCTGTCCATAGAGATACTTATGGAAGTGCTTTGTTGCCAAAATCAGTGCAAGAAGTTCTCTTCTGGTCACACAATAGTTTCTTTCCGACTTTGAGAGTACCTTGCTGTAATAGGCAACCACCTTTTCTTCGCCATCATGTACCTGTGACAATACAGCACCAATCCCGACATTGCTGGCATCAGCATCAATGATGAACGGTTTTCCTGGAGTCGGGTAGGTCAGCACTGGTGCATTACACAAGCGTTGCTTGAGCTCTTGAAAGCTGCGCTCGCACTCACCTGACCATTTAAACTGCTTTCCCTTTTCCGTTAGCTGATGTAGACTCTTGGCGATCTCAGCAAAATTCTTGACGAAGCGCCTATAGTAGGTGGCTAGACCCAGAAAGCTTCGGAGTTGATGTTTGTCCTGTGGTGTTGGCCAATTCTTCACGGTTTCAACCTTATCAGGATCTGTCTTAACTCCTTGGGATGAGATGATATGTCCCAGGTATTTCACTTCGGTTTTGAAGAGTGAACACTTTTCTGGATTGAGCTTGAGGTGGGCTTCTCGAAGTCTTTGAAACACGGCTCTCAGATTTGTACAATGTTCGTCAAATGTTTTCCCGTATACGATGACGTCATCCAAATAGACCAGGCAAGATTTCCATGTGAGTCCTTGCAGGACGCATTCCATAAGGCGCTCAAAAGTCGCTGGAGCATTGCACAGTCCAAAAGGCATCACTTTGAACTGCCACAATCCGTTTCCTGTCGAGAAAGCTGTCTTCTCTTTGTCTTCAGGATGGATTTCTACTTGCCAGTATCCACTTTTCAGGTCCAAAGTTGAGAACCATTGTGCTCCTTCCATTGCGTCCAGAGTATCGCTGATCCTAGGCAGAGGGTAGCTATCTTTCTTGGTCACATCGTTCAACCTTCGATAGTCCACGCAAAAGCGGGTTGATCCGTCTTTCTTCTTTACCAGGACCACTGGAGACGCCCAAGGGCTTTTTGAGTTTTCGATAAGACCCTCTTCTTTCATGGTGGTTATCAGTTCTTCAACCTCACCTTGTTTGGCTAGTGGAAGGCGTCTTGCAGGTTGACGAATCGGCTTTGCATCCCCGGTGTTGATTCGATGTTGAACCAGTTGTGTTCTGCCATATTTCCCTTGCGATGACGAAAAGATGTCTGCAAATTCTTCGAGGAGACCTTCTGCAGTTCTTCGTTGTTGGTGGCCAAGATTAGAGGACTTGAGAATGTTCGTCTTTATGGAGTTCAGCTCTTTGGACTTCAATGTTTGCCTTGGGTCTTCTTCGCTGATCCTTGTTATCGCTGATACAGATTCGCATTGTCCGACAATCTCACCTTTTCTAAGCTTAACTTCGTACGGCTTGATGTTCAGTATTCGTACGGGAACCATGTTATTTACAGGTCTCACAAGAGTCTTCCCAATGGTGACGTTTTGGGAGGACTTTACAGATGCTGGTTCGACCATGAGGTATCGATGGCTGCCAGGCTTACCTTTCAATTTCGTCCACACGAATACTTCTGAAGAAGCAGGCAAAGTCAGATCTTCTTTGATGACGGTTTTCACAGATAACGAGGTCTCATACGAGTGGATCCCATAGATCATCGGAATCTCGATGTTTCGATATTTCAGGACTTGGTTCCCGATGTCCAATATCACTCCGTGATCTTTCATGAAATCGACGCCGACAATGCACTCGTCGCATATATCTGCTACCAGGAACAGGTGAGAGAATTCCAACTCTGCCATCCGGATCTTAAGACGTACCTCACCATAGACTTTTGCGGCTTCTCCAGTTGCAGTCCTTAGACGATAGCTATTGGTGTTGTGGAGCCATGTCTTCTTAACGAGGTCCTGCCGTACAATGGACGCCGTGGCACCGGTGTCGATGGTAGCCACACATTTGTTGCCGTTTATACTTGCTTCCACGGTCAGGCTCTTGTTGTCACGTTTCGTTTGAGAAACCTGGATGGTGTTTCTGTAGCTATCGGTACTAGAAGCCAGCTTCTGTCCCTCGAAGTTGGTGGGGTGGGTAACAACTTGGGAAGCGACATTATTGTAGGTGTAACTTTGACCAGTTGACATATTTCTGTGTTCACAGTGTTGGCATGCGGTTCCTCTTCGCGGTAATCTGCACTGTCGTTGAAGATGCCCGGTCTTGTTGCAGTTCCAGCATCGTGCTGGTCCGTCTCGCTGACTCCTTTCTAGAGTAGCCTTCTGACAAGAGCATTCTTGGACTTCCAATTCTCTCACGCGATGCACGTTTTGGGATGCTTGTTCTGCGGCTTCCATTGTTAGAGCGAAAGCCAATGCTTCTGGTAGTGTTTGCTTTCCGGCAGTGCGAATAGCCCTTTGGAGATTTATATCGCCCACAGCTCTCACAAAGGCTTCAACAGCAAGTTGATTTATTATCTCGTTGCCAGCTGTTGGGTATGCCAGGTGGACTAATCGCTCGATATCTGCCTGAAGCTGCTGCAGAGTTTCACCTCTTTTCTGTGCCCTGTTGTTTAGTTGTACTCGGAAGACTTCTGTCATGTGGCTATCCCCAAACCGATGTTCGATTGCGTTTACCAGAACTTTGAAGTCACCGTTCTTCTCTGCTGGGATGGTTTGTAGCAGTTCAGCAGCTGCTCCTCTCAAGGCAAGCGTAAGAGCAATGTATTTTTCGTCATCGTCCCAGCCGTTTGTTAACGCTGCTGCTTCAAACTGTTTCTTGTAGATTGACCACGGTATCTGACCATCAAAGCTTGGGGGATTCACTTCTCTCTTTCTTGAGCACTCACCAGAAGGTTCTCGAGCTTTCATCTTTCGCACTTTTTCTAGTTCGCTTGTAATGGTTTCGATCTGGTCGTCTATTTTCTTGAAACGTGCATTAGTCGTTGAATTTTGTTTTTCGACACGCTCATCGAGAGTATTGATTTTGTCTTCGAAGTCCGCAAACCTGCCTTCTAGCAGATTTTTCTGTTCATCAAACCGATCTCGAACGTCATCCCTTTGAGCTTGTAGTTGTTCCAGAACATCATTCTTTTGAGTTTCTAGTTGCTTGAGGACATTTCCTTCCAGTTGTTTGAGGACATTCTCTTGCTCGGTCTTCTGCTCGTTTCTTTGAGTTTCTAGTTGCTCCAGAACATTCTTGTTTTGAGTTTCTTGCTTCTTTTGATTCTCTTCAAATTTGGCTAGAAGAAGTGTCATCATGGTAGATAAGTCGGCAGTTGCATTTACCTCTTCCGATTTTGCTTCCACTTCGAAAGCAAACGCATCTGGGTCTTCATTTTGTTCTTCCAGATATTCCTGTAGCCGTTTTACGAGTTCAATTTTATATCCTGCCGCACTTAAGCCACGTTTGCTTAATTCGGCCTTTAGCTCAGCGACAGTTAAGTCTTTCAAAACTTTACTTATCATTTTTTTTAACTTCACTATTTCACACAAAATAGTTTAATCACTGTTCACTGTTTTATTCTCAATAAGTTTTAATCCCACTTCTGACACCAATGTAATATTCGGCTTGGTCCGACAATTAAAACTTATTCACTTTTTAAATAAAACACAAATTCACTTTATTCAAATCACTCACAAACTTATTTATTCAACACTTTTAATTATAACTTTTCAAACACAGTGTACTTTACTTATCGCAGTTCACAATCAACTATGTCGTTTCGATTTCGAATCGGGTATATATAGTCCTGATAATGGTTCTAGAAACTACTAAACCGAATGTTCCAGAAGTTCTCTTTTTAACCACTAGATGTTGCCCCTCATTTTTAACTGTTATACACATAAGTGTTTACTACTACAATTAAACGATATTAAGTAAAGAGAGTATGTACATTAAATAAACAAGAGATACAGAGTAAGTAAAGAGAGTAATGAAAAGTGTGTACATTAAATATAGAAAGAGATACAGAGTAAGTAAAGAGAGTAAGAAAAGTGTATACATTAAACAGAGTGTAAGAGATAATAACGTATACACATTAGACATTGCAATAGAAGGAGATACAGAGCGTATGAGATAAAATAAAGTGTATACACATTACAATACTTTAGAACATCGTTCCGGATCTAAAATGTTGCACGTAGATGCCCTTAGTCGAAATTTAAGTGTTTTAGTTTTAGAAGAAAATACTTTTGAGCAAAATTTGTCGATTAGCCAACACAGGGACGATGTTATTAATGAAATAAGAAATCGTTTAGAAAATCAAAATGATAAATTATTTGAACTATGTAATGGACTAGTTTATAGAAAAATTGGAAGTGATATTCGGTTTTATGTTCCTAGTGAAATGGAAAGAAATATTTTACGCATATATCATGATGATATGGGCCATTTAGGTTGCGAAAAAGTTTTAAATGCATTACAAAAAACATATTGGTTTCCTCAAATGAAAGACAAAATTAAAAATTACATCGCAAACTGTTTAAAATGCATTTCATTTTCACCTAAATTTGGAAAATATGAAGGTCTTCTTCATAACATACCAAAAGGTTCAATCCCTTTTCAAACGTTACATATAGATCATTTTGGCCCTGTTAGACTCAAAACTTCAAAAAAGAAATTTGTATTTTTATTAATAGATTCATTTTCCAAATTCGTTAAATTATATCCAGTTCGAACAACTAAAACAAGAGATGCTATATGTTGCCTTAAACAATATTTTTGTAACTACAGTCGCCCAAAGCAAATAGTTTCAGACCGAGGAAGTGCATTCACATCTAAAGATTTCGAATTATTTTTAAAAGAAAATAATATCCAACAAATAAAAATAGCCACCGGGTCACCACAAGCCAACGGGCAAATTGAAAGAGTTAATAGAAGCTTAGGACCAATGATAGCAAAACTTACTAGTGGTGGAACACAGTTTTCTTTGGATAGAGTCTTACCCGAAATAGAAATTGCATTAAACAACACAATTCATCGTAGTATTGGTACATCTCCAAGCCAACTTCTTTTTGGTGTCAATCAGAAAGGAATTATAACACCGGTCAACATGAATTTTGAGTCTGAGTTCTGTACCGCAGATTTTGATTATATATGCCTAACTAAAAAATATAAAAATATTTTTACATTATAAAGTTTGCTTTTGTAGCTACCAGAACGAAATTTCAAATTTGCTGGAAAAACCCTATTTTCAGTTTTATTTATATTTTAAAAGGAAAACAAGTTATGAATTATAAATATTTTTTAAACTTTTACTATAGAAAAAAGATAAATAAATACAAAAATTCAAAAACAAATGTAAAAACCAAGTCTATAAATGAATATTTTTTTGTATTTCTCTTGTGAAAGTAAGAACTTTCTCGTATGAGGCCCCAAATGTAATCACCCAGAGCGTGCGGTACCTGGGGGGAAAGAGGCGTGGGAATATAAAAAAATATTTTCATTTTATTGCCCTTGATAACGTTGTCGAAATTCATTATATCTTGGTGGGAGCGTTCCCCCTGCTCTTCTGAAGTTATCTTTAAATTTGTCTGAGTGCACATGAAGCACGTGCACTTTAAGTGACATTCTGCAACCCATGACTTTGAAGCTAACAAGCATATTAGAAATCAGCTGACCCGAAGACTTCGTACTGCCTCAATCGATAAAGAAAAGACCTAAGCTTTTGTAACCCGTTACCCTCTACCTGCTACCCCTTCTTTCTACCCGCTTCTTCGCTACCCAGCTGATACCCTAATACCTGCATCCCACTTCTTCTACGTGCTACCCGCTAATTGCTATCCGCTAATCCGTTACCTCGCTACCCACACTCCGATACCCATCAACTCAATTCTCCGGCAATAAAGGGCTTGGTCGACTTTGTAACCGAACATTCCCTCAAAAATTGGTGCAAAACACTCCACTGGTGAAAATGAAGTAAGTCCTTAACGAATTTGCATGAAATTTGTGTATATATAAGAAAACAATGTTTGCTGGGTCAGGAAGTAAGATCGTCACAGCTCAGAAACCTTTGCTGGCTCATGCACAACAACTATGTTGAGGACCATCACATGGTCAAATACATATAGTTAACGTTCTATAGGGAAAATGGGGTTTCCACATTTTTTACCATATCTCATGAACGGCTTGGCTGATTTTGTACAAACATTCCGTCAAAATTTGGTGCCAAACGGTCCAAGCGTTCGAGTTTTCGCTTGCCGCTTAGCCTCTTCACGCCTACAGGCCCCCACATCTCTCTCTTGCATCATAATTGCAAAGGCTCTTGAAAAAATCTAACAAAGTACGAAATGTAAACTTTTCATGATATTTACCACAAAAGCAAACTTTAATAATCATTATTGGAGTTTCTATTTACTTTTCGATGCACATCATCAGAAAATATAGTTTAAATAACAGACCCAAAAAAAAATTTTTTTTTTGTTGACCTGTGTAATAGATGTCTTAAAGGAAAATTTAGAAGATATTACTTCAACAGATTTAGAAAGAAATTTGAATGAAATAAGACCTAAGGCTGCAGATAAGATAATAAAATGTCAGAACTATAACAAACAAACAAAAGATCGTGGGAGAATCCACAGAGAATATAAAGTAGGTGATTATGTGGTCGTCAAAAATTTCATCAGTCAGAGTGGTATTTGTACAAAAATTGCTCCTAAATTTAAAGGTCCCTATAAAATTATTAAGGTTTTACCGAATGATCGGTACTTATTAAGAGATGTTGATGGCCATCAAGTCAGTCAAATACCATACGAAGGTATTTGGGAACTTGCAAATATGAAACCGTGGCTTACTAAGCCAAAATAAATTTCACGTGTAATCGGGACGATTACAGGTCAGGATTGCCGATTTACAGTTATGTTTTAAATAATTAAGTGTAAGTAATCGAGACGATTACAAGTCAGGATAGCCGAATTGTAGTAGTTAAGTTAAGTTAAGTGTTTTAAAAATTACTGTACTGAAATAAAATTTATCGAGCTGTCGGTTGTAAGTAGGAAAATAAAAAATCAAATTATTAAATCATTAATAAAATATCAGTGAAGAAGAAAACAAGCAACATTATTATTATTATTATATTGGGCTGCTACATTATCAACGATGGGTATCGAAATCCACATCGAATAAAAATACTAACGAATTCCTAAAAATAAAAAAAAAGCAACCCTACTACCTGCCATTTCCAATTTAGGAAGGTAAACATTTATAAATGACATTCCTTTCCACCAAAACATAAAAACAAAAAAGGAAATGGAAAGCGGGTGAAGTTTTGTAAAGTCATTGAAATGGAAGTCTGTAGGATATCCGTTTTTTTTTTTCATTTTATATATCATGCGGTATTACAACATTTACACCTTTTTGAGGGACTCAGAAGTTTGATCAAAAATCGTTAATGAATTTGAATACTTGCCAAAAATTTTAAAAATAAAATTGCATATTTCGGATTCCAACTGCAAAAACGATAAATAACAATTTCTCTCACATTGTCACCATTTTTATCTGAATTTCACGAAATTCCCAATCCCATAGTAAATTCCCAAACACGAAACTATATTAATAAGGAAAATACATATTCGATTAATAATTTCAATTTGCACATTCTTCCCTCGCCAGAATCGTTTATTCCAGTACCTACCAAATCGAGCAAAATAATAACCATCAGCCATAATTCATCAACCTTTTTTGTTCCTGGCGCACCCACAGCCTCACATCCGGCCCATAGATATACACCGGAAATACTTTTTCCTATACGCATAATAACCCTTTATGTTAAATCCGTTTGAAAGAACGCAGTCGTCCTACCACTTCCTCATTCGCAATCATCTTTCATCTTTTCTGATCGTTTACAACTCTCCTTTATTTTCTGGTTTTCTTCTCGAAAAAGAAAAAGGTTTATTGGGATATTGGCAAGCAAAAAATAATGACCCCATAATTTTAAAATGTTTATCTTCCTCAACTCTTTATTTACCCTTTCCTTTCCGCATCCTTTCCATAATTCCCTAAAAAACTGCTGAGGAAAGAAACGGAATGAGAATCCATTGCTCTCGGGAGATAATAAGCCGAACGTGATATTTTATTTCATTCGAAGCGGATGGCATTTCACCGAATTGATGAACGTTTTTATTTATCCGCTTCTACTCGACTCGCTCACTCCACGTAAAAAAGCAGAAAATATTTCAAATGTTTTTATGACTTTGGATATGAATTCGGGGAAATTCCTTATCTTGGGCAGAACCGCAGAAGAAGTCGTAAGAATTTAGGGCACGTTTTTCGTTCTTGTTTTGACGAGTTAATTGTTAACCTGTGGGCTAGGAATTTGATTATTTTTAGTTTTCCTGGAGAAGGAAAGAAATTCCTATGATTTTTGTCTAGCCATGTCAAACTAAGTTTTGGGTCTCTAACCCTCTTTGAACTACTTAAGAGTCACCCGGCGCGGCGGCGTTTGATTGACAGTTGACGTCATGTAGCCCATCCATTTATATGTAGAGAGGTTGATCCAATATCGTCTTTCCAATTTCCCATTTATTTATTCTCTGCCCGTCTCCAAAACTTTTGGTCTCGAACGAAATTTATTCAATATTTGACCAAATGGAGATCGAAACTAAATTTCGATGTTATATCCTATTTCGCCATCGGAAAACAACTGTTGTTTGGTTTTAAACCTTTTCTCTTTATTTGCTACCCCGAAATATTTCATTTTCCTTTTTTCCATTTGCCCAAAAGTCAACACATTTCGATTGCCTTAAACGAAAATCAACAAAGCCGCAGTATTAAATGGCTCCACCGATCATAGAGGACATATATTACCAAGAGTCCCGACTTTCCTCGTCCATTTCCGAAAACACCCGCACATCTTGTCTGAGGTGAACTCTCACGATCCTCTCTTAATTTCGTGTACGTGAAAATTTAAGAAAGAAAAAAAAAAACAAAACTTCACCTCAACCGTGGGCAAATTTTTTTCCTGGGCCCAAAGTGACAGAAGCCAAAAAAAGAAGAAGAAGAAGAAAATCATTTGTTTATTTTTGTCGTTTTCCATTGGTCGTCCAGAAGCATTCGGAAGAGTCCAGAAGTCTTCTGAAACCATTCCATTGGACTGACTTTGACAGACGGAATGCTTCTGAGAAGAGCAGAACTCTTCTGTTTTGAAAACAGAATGGTCCGGAGAATGACAGATACATCATAACCCGTTCCATTGGCGGTAGAAGAAGAAACGTCAAAAAAAGACCAATGGAAAACGACATTTGATTTCATATCAAAACTTATGTCGATATAATCTATTTCTAGTGGATTTATCAAGCAACGAATTGAATTTGGAAGAGGGTGGAACACTCATAAAAGAGGTAAGTTTATTTCTTCAATTAGGTAAATTCAAAAGTCCTAAAGATTTTCGAGTTTACGCTGTGTGTTTTTTGTTTCCACAATCGCCATATTTGCAGGTCAAATAACTCCTACAAAACATCGAAGGAGGCACTCAAAATGTTATTTGCGAAGCAAATGAAGATCTCCAGCAATGCATCAACAAACTCAAAGATACATATATCAATCAACCTCAAAGTCTCGTGCAAAATCCTGCGAATTGATGATCTATTCCAGAGTCTCGAAGAAGCCAAATCCAATAAGGAATACCTCATTGTCATGGACATTGTTGGCAAACTCAAACACCTCATGGACGATCCCACAAACAAGATATTCAATAGTCTTGAATGCTATCACATCATAAAAGTTAATTCCGACTGGATAATTGCTTCGAGCCAATTGTTTTGGCATTGATTATAAATTAATGTCTGACGAATGCAGTTCCCGAAACAATGGACGAAATGCACGAATCAACGCTGGTTAATGTCCTGAATTTCCAAAAAATTTTAGCCGATACACGAGGATATCGATCTGGCCCATTTTGGTAAGAAATTCATTACAAATAGTGAAGTGTACAAAACTGCTTATTTTGCGTTCTAGGAACTTATCCATTTGACGGAAAAAAAATCCGCGACGACATGAAGGACTGGCCATTCAAAGTAGTCAGCGATGGAGGCAAACCCAAGATTGTCGTTGAATTCAAGGGGGAACAGAAGAGATTTGCCCCAGAAGAGAAAAGCTCGGTGGTCTTGACGAAAATGAAGGAAACAGCCGAAGCCTACTTGGGTGAGACAGTGAGAGACGCGTTTATCACAGTTCCAGCATACTTCAATGACTCACAGCGCCAAGCAACAAAAGACGCTGGAGCGATAGCTGGACTCAATGTACTAAGAATCATCAACGAGCCCACGGCAGCAGCGTTAGCATATGGACTCGACAAGAATCTCTCTGGTGAACGAAATGTGCTCATATTCGACTTGGGTGGCGGTACCTTCGATGTTTCCATACTAACAATCGAAGAGGGTTCCCTGTTTGAAGTGAGGGCTACAGCTGGAGACACACACTTGGGAGGTGAGGATTTCGATAACCGTTTGGTTACGCATCTGGCAGAAGAGTTCAAGCGCAAATACAAGAAAGACCTCCGTTCGAATCCAAGAGCTCTTCGACGATTGAGAACAGAAGCTGAGAGAGCCAAGCGAACGTTGTCATTAAGCACTGAAGCAACAATCGAAATCGATGCACTGTTTGAAGGATCAGACTTCTACACCAAAGTCACACGTGCTCGCTTCGAGGAGCTCTGCGGCGACCTGTTCCGAGCAACACTTGAGCCAGTAGAGAAGGCTTTGAATTACGCAAAAATGGACAAGAAACAAATCCATGACATCGTACTTGTAGGAGGCTCGACGAGAATTCCAAAAGTGCAGAATCTGCTGCAGTCGTTCTTCTGTGGAAAATCGTTGAACTTGTCCATCAATCCTGATGAAGCAGTTGCATATGGATCCGCCGTCCAAGCAGCCATTCTAAGCGGCGACAAGAGCAGCAAAATCCAAGATGTCCTGCTCGTCGACGTAGCTCCATTGTCACTTGGTATCGAAACAGCGGATGGAGTGATGGCGAAGATAATTGAACGCAACTGCAGGATACCTTGCAAGCAGACTCAAACCTTCTCCACCTATGCCGACAACCAGCCTGGTGTAACCATCAAAGTTTACGAAGGCGAACGTGTTATTACCAAAGACAACAACATCTTGGGCACATTCGATCTCTCGGGCATCCCACCAGCACCCAGAGGAACACCACAGATCGAAGTGACATTCGACTTGGATGCCAACGGTATCTTGAACGTGTCCGCCAAGGAAACTGGAACAGGCAATACCAAGAATATCACCATCAAGAATGACAAGGGTCGCCTGTCGCATATGAAGATTCACGAGGTAGTATGCTTGTAAGATATGTGAGAAAGCCTTCGCCCAAGAATCTGTATTGTATAGAAATTTGAGGTCTGTACGGCCGTGTACAAAATCAATTGAATTAGAAATACATTGTTATCTTAAAACAATTTCCTATTTAATTTTTGTATATTCCCCGCCTCAAGGAACGAAGAAAGCAATACCTATTGTTTACATAATCATATTGGCTCATAAGAGGAAAACCTGTTCGTTTCCTCAACGCAGTTGCCCGTGGCTTAGTGGTTAGGTGCGTTGGTTGCTAAGCAGAACGTCGTGGGTTCGAGTCCTACTCGTGCCCATAAAGTTTTTATTTCATCTTTCACGGGTACTGCCTCTTGGGAAGACCTGACAGAACATCCAAGAGTATCAATCTGTCATGAAAAAGTGCTTCTCACCTTTGCCGTTCGGAATCGGCGTTAAATTGTAGGTCCCTTCAATTCTTCACACGCACTCAGAGAATTGTTGATGAGAGCAAGCCACTTAGGCCTTGGCTCTTCAAGAGCTGTCGCGCCGCTCTCTTTATTCCTCAAAGCTCCCTGTTTCCCTGAATTCTATGTACTCCATTTGTTATAATAGCGCCCCTATGAGAAAAGTAATCAAAACACAAATTTGGCAATTAACTTTCATTTTATTTTCTCCCAGCACTTATATTAGCTAGCAACGGAGGCGTGCGACTTCATGTGACTGTACAATCCTGGATGCTGTGCAAAGGCTCGACCGCAGACCTTGCAAACATACTTCTTCACCTTCTCATGTATCTTTATGTGCTGCGTCAGGCTGTTGTTTGTTTTAAAGGACGCCGAACATTGCTTACAATTATACAGTCGAGGTCCCTTTTCGTGTGTCAGTCTATGCATTTTCAAATTATATGAATTCCTGAATCGCTTATCGCAAATCTCGCAAACATGATTCCTTACATCGAAATGCCTGTTCATGTGTCCAGTGAGTTGGGACGACGACGTGTGTCCCTTCCCACAAATTTCACAAACAAAAGGTCGATCGCCAGTGTGAGTTGGCATATGAGATATTCGTTCAGTGGATGAAGCAAAACGTCTGTCACAGTAATCACATTTGAATGGTTTTTCTCCAGTGTGCCGTCGAATGTGCACAACTAGATTCTGTTTGCAAGTATATGCACTGCCGCAAATGTCGCATTTGTGAGGCTTCTCTCCCTTGTGCAGTAACGCATGAATATCAAGACCGGATTTATTTTTGAAGGTTTTCCCACAGAAGGAACATACGTGGATTTTCTTCTTTTTAGCGAGGCCACAATCGTGCTGGCGCATATTCTTCACATATTCAAATTGTTCTCCGCAGAACTTGCAAGAAATTTTGGAACGAAGTATTTCCTCATCGCTTGGGTCGTCTGGTTCGTTGTCATCTTCTTCAAAGGCTCTTTCTTCACTTTGAGATTGAAAATCGGGACCTGAACCGTTCTCGCCTTCACAAAGTGTCATTTCGAAAGGTTCGTGTGTAGTTTCAAGATCGTCCTTTACATAAGGTTCATCATCAATCGAAAAGAAATCCATGGAATCCGTGTATTCTTCCTATTATTTGAATGATTGTCATTATGACAAAACTGATTGAGGAGAACAACGACAACACTTACCAACAGCTCCTGGTCCTTCAAATCGAGATCTTTGTCATCGTCTTCAGTGATGTTCATGTCCAACTCCTGTTTTATTTCAGCGTCATCGTCAAAGCCAACTTCTTCGTTTGGTTCGTACGCAATGAAATTTTCTATTGATATGTGTACATCCATTATGTGATTGGAGTAGTCTTCAGATGTTCCGAATCTTTCATCTGAAAGACATAGATAGTGTCACTTGGTTGGATAATGGTGTTGCCTTTGTGAATGCATTCAAGTAGCGACATGCGAATGTATGTGTTACTGGTTCTTGCATCTCAATGGTAACGGCATCCTCTTCTTTGTCAACGTTTGATGTTTGAGCCAATTTCACATTCGCCGATCTTACATCTCCGAAAGCGGAGAATTTGGCTCCTTCCTTAGTGCGGCAGATTACAACGGTTCGCCGAATTGGGCCAAGTCTCGGCAAATGCGAGCGAACTCCATTGATGGTAATCGGACTACGCAGCTTTATTCAGCCTCTGGAATTCCTAAATGCTCCTGGTCGAGATTCATCAGCTTCATTTCGTAGTCAGACACTTTTTCTTGATTCTGTGACTCAAACATAAAGGCTTAGAGACACCAATGAGACATGCGAATTGTCCATTGCATGGAGTTGGAATCCTGAATCACTGCATTCGAAAGTTCCTTCGTTAAGAAGATCCTTGATGGTATCAAGGACTTTTTTCAGTGTTATTGCTGATAGAAGGCGTGCTTCAAACATTTTGCTTAATTAATGATTAACAATGGAACACGAACAATATTAATTTATTGAAATAATGATAACGAATATGTAAGAATAAGAATGCAAAACCTACTATTTGAATCAATATTTGAAAAATACTTAATATTGACGATTAATGTCTTTCTTTAATAAATGAAAGCCGTTTCTTTGCATTTTTTTATTAGGTCCGTTCTTTTACTTTTTGGGCAGTTTGTGCAAAAACTGTCAAAAATTGAGGAGTGGGATGAAATTTTGTGATTTGCCCAAAAAGTAAACGAACGCTTTACAGGCAAAATCTGCCCAACGCACAAAATTATGTCAAACGTCAAAAAAATTCAATGTACTTCTTATGGTTTGACAGAACTTACACATTTGCCACAAGAAATTTTTGTAGCTAAATTCGGCAGGAAGGGGAAATATTTTTCTCCTTCAAAAGTGACAGATTTTAGTTTTTGTGGCAGTAAACGAACGCAAAAGTGGGAGTTTTGGGCAGTTTTGGGCAGCTTTGGGCAGTTTTGTGAGGTAAACGAACGGACCTATTAATTGGTCAAATATTTATTGTTGACATTAGCTGTCAAAACTTTCACCACAGCAAATACGAGGCTAAAGGCCCGATTGTATTTATGTTGTTTGTTCCTAAGCATTCCTAAGGGTGTCGCATACTATTTCGACTTTTTTTTGCGTTCTTTTTAAGATTTTTAATATTTTTGATACAAGTATTGGTAAACAATAATGTAATTATATGCTTAAAGTGCAAAGAAACAAAATTATATTTTTATTTTTCATATTACATGCATTTTTTTGCGTGTTAAGGTTTTTTTGAAAAATTTGAGCTCAACGGAATCTACTTTTTTGAAATTTGAGCTAGAGGTTTTACACCACGACTGTAATGAGGCCTTAAAATTGCATAAGTATTAGTGAGAGGTCCCATAAGAAATGCATTGGGAAACTAACACTTATGCACTTTTAAGGTATAAATGTGAAAAATTTCAGCTTGTAGGCCGAAAGAGAGCGAACCACCGAAGTCGGGCCTCTAGGTAATATATGTCCTCTATGCCACCGATACTGATTTTTCGACAGACTGGACGGACGATGACGATAAAGAAAGAACAAAAAAATAGTCAAAGTACTCTCTTAAACAACTTCAACAACCTGAGAGCTTGAGGGAGTTTATATCATGGTATCGTCCTCGTCGTTGACGTCTGTCGTCATGGTCTCTTAGTGGCATATTTAACCAAACAAAACCAAAAAAAAAAAGAAGGAGAAAGAAAAAATGGAAGCAACAATTCGAGTTCCTGGCTTCTTAATTGCCTTCCAGATTTCTTTTTTTTCGTATATTTATGGAGTGAAGGATATCTCCGAATAGCCTATAGCCCGTAGGTAGATCTTTTGCCGAAGACGACCAAAAACAAATCTCAGCTTATCCGGCGAGATATTCATTTCGAGTCACCCTCCGTTTAACCTTATGTTTGCTAGTCGAAAAATATCAGGCAAACATAAAAAAGGACTCGTTGACGAACGTGAACATCATCCATGTCCAGTTCAGTCCATCGTTCCTTTGCGAAAACCAAAAAAAAAAATAAATAAAATGCAGACTTCTCTCTACAGGACAGCTGTTTCAATCAGATAGGTATGGCTTTTCTAGGAAACAATGCGGCAGCTGGACGAAAAAGTATACTTTTGTGGCATTGATATGATATTGCTCTTGTTGCAAAATTTTCAAAAATGAAAAAGAAAAATGTGTGTGTGTTGGTACAACGTCCGCGTGTTGTTTGCCCATCTCTGGATTCTCGGTCCTTCGTCTGTTTGGCTCTTACAATTGCCAATAAATTTCTTCGTCTTTTTTCTAATTTTTCCATTGGAAAATATCTTCACAAGAATTCCATTATATCCCTATTATTCTAGGCTTCTCCAATTTTGCTTCCTAAAATAGACTCAAAGTCAAGGAAGGGGTTGTGTTTGCATGCCCCTGCATCTATATAAAACCAAACGGTTTTTGGGCACAAAAGAGGATTTGAGATAAAGATCTTGTGCCATAGGTGTAGCCACCATGTCAAATTGGATACAATGTGGCCGTTTGTCTTTTTCTAGGCCCTGCCGTCACATGTGCGGTGCTATGATGCCGGGAACTCTTCCCATAATTCCTTTTGGTTTACTGTCCTGTTTAATGTTTTTTCCTTCACCAGTTTGATAGGGATTTGAGGAGGTTTTTTTCTATCTCAATTGAAATTTCACATATGTGGGCGCAAAAGACATATTTTTTTAAATTCAGGAGCGGACTAATGGCCGAAACAGAAACATGCTTTAGCCTTGGCTTCACCAGACCTTTACGAGTCCAGCCATAACAATTCAATGCATGCTATCACAATGAGGCTTCGACCTCAGGTTTCGTGTGTAATGTGACTCCGAACGGAAGCTCTATAAATTCTTATGCTTGTAAAAAGAATATAAATTTTGCTGTTTTTTAAGAACTTAAAGTCCACCCCTGTCTTTCTGCTCATGTTAAGCAAAGGACAAATATTTGAACGTCTCTCCGTCTCTTATTTTCTTTTATTAGGGGCCCAAACGCATCACAAAACGGCAATGTCCGTATACAATTTCAATTTGAATCCCTTTTGTTTATGATTTCGTTAAATTGAAATCCCTCAGGCACAAATGGTCCTTAAACTATTACACACATACCTTCGAGTCTAATACATGAAAAATGTATTCAAAATTAAAGTCAAAAACAACAGAAGCAAGTCAGTTGTGGGAGGTATAGTGTGGGTTATGAGATGAACCTAGCATCATCAGGGACGAACGCGCTGGGAAGGAGAGTGCGATATTTATAATTGGATTTAAATTGATAAACGAATTTGATATACATATGCATAATTTGGGATTTCTGTGTTTGACACCTGATGCTTGTCGATTTTTTCATCATTTTTTATGCAAAATGTTCTCATTGAAAATGAAATTGATTATTTAACAACAGAGTTTTTTGATAACAGTAGTGAGTTTGTTTTACTGGACTGGAATTTGCAATTCAAAAGAGTCCATAGTCATTTTTTTGTGAAGGGGTTTCCATCTGGGTTTTCAAATTTCCGTTAGAGTTTTTATAAATCACAACTGTAGTAGGTATTTCAAAATCTGATTTAAATTCAGCTACTTCCTACTTTAAGAGTCAATTTCAGAAAATTTAAGGAATCCCGAATAAAAGCATCAGCTATTATGAGGTTATCAGGGTTAAAATACCTCTTTATTTCCGTTGTTACATAGCCAACACTACTGAGGCTCTTTCGGACCATTCTATATCCACAAAATAAATGCTGGTGTGCCCCAGGGCTCCGTTTAGTCCCCGACCCTCTTGCTTGTCTGTAAATTCTAATCCAATAAATTGGTTCGCTGGCGATAGTACCCTTAGCTTTTCATATTAGTTCTCAGGCTCACATCCCTCCCCTTCAGACGTGGAACTGCAACAGCTAAATATAATAAGCTCATTAAACTCTGACCTATAGAGTTTTTTTGGTGGTACACAGAACTGTCCGATTCCGGATACCAAATGAACACGCAAGCACTTTTTTTTTGCTTCTAATGGTTGAATGTCTATGTATTTGTGTAACCTCAAATATTCAGAATTACAGATAACATGACATTGTTTTTATTACCTACTCTTTGAGTGCGTGTGAAGAATTGAGGGGCCCCACAATTTAACACCGATTCCGAACGGCAAAGTTGAGAAGCACTTTTACATGATAGATGGATACTCTTGGAAGTTTTGTTAGTTCTTCGCAAGAGGCAGTACCCGTGAAAGATGAAATAAAAAGTTTTATGGACACGAGTAGGACTCGAACTCACGACGTTCTGCCTAGCAGCCAACGCACCTAACCACTAAGACAAGGGCAACTGCTGATTTTGATTCCGACTTCAATCGTTCGGATCAGTTCCGGACGACACGCTATTAAACAACATTGTAGAATAGGGGGTAAAAACCAGCGTAGGCTGAAACGAAATAAATATACCCCCATGCCACTATACATGAGTGGAACTTGCATCAGTGAAACCGAACATCTCGAAACTCTCGGTATGTGCATCACCCACCACCTCTTGTGGAACCATCACATATGCGATATCGCCAAAATTACCACAAAATGTTAGGATTTTTAAGACGATGCAATACATTTTTTCCCCTTCTGATCTAAATAAATAAAACAAATATAGGTCCTAAGTGTGAGTACAACAATCACGTTTGGCCTAGTGCTCCAGTGACGAACTTAAGTCTTTTGGACAATATCCAGAACAGAACAGAGCATTCAAGGTGATTGGTGATCATACCATCGTTGATTCATTTACGTAACTTGAATATCGACGTTATATCTCAAGCCTCACCCTCTTTTACCGATATTTCAACGGTATATGCTCTAATCTCTCTCTCTCTCTCGTGAAATAGCCAGTTGCGTTCCTTATCCTAAAATATTCAACCGCCTCCAGGAATGCCCATTAGTTCACCCTCGAGCCCAACTTCGGGCATACTGTCACGTACAGAGAATTGTTCCTTAGCCGTACCTACTACGCGAATGTGGAACTCTCTTCCACACTCTGTCTTCCCCAGTCATTGAAATGTTCAGGAATTCAAGACCAACGGTAATGGATACCTCATCTTAAACCCTCTCCATCTATCCCACGTTCGCACTATGCTTTGGCATCAAAAGGGAATATAAACCCCTTGAGTGCGTGGTCATTATAAAAAAAAAAAAACATTCTTTCGGTTTCTGCCTTCAGAAAATTTTGCGCGCTTTCAAATCGTCAAATTTTCAGGTAGCTTGATGCACTCTGTCAGTCACTGAAAACCAAAACTATCTGCGAGTTCTGGTTGGAGAAAAAATAGAATATGACTCCTTCAATTTATTTGGCTGTACAAATAACTTAACTCTTATAGGGCTATGGGCTACCCTATTATAACGATCAAATTTAAGGGACCCATTCATGCAGATTATTTTAACAAGAGTTTTTCAGGAAAATCCTTTTCCTTGTGAAATCATAGCCATACTTCCGCGAGAAAAAAGGTTTTAATTTTCAATCATTCTATTGATACACTCATACATTTTATCGCATGTTCCTCAATTTTATGGACTATTAATCATTTTTTAGACAAATGTTAAGGACTGTGCCTTGGCCTTCCGGCCTCTGAAATTATTTCCCCTTGGTTCGTTCAATTGAAAATAACCCAAATTATCTAATGCCCCTAAAGATTAAGTATCATCCTCAACGTGCACCTACCATCAAGCATGAAAAAATTCAAAATAAAATCTAAAAATATTTTTAGATACTCGTAACTGAAGCGAAGTTAATGGGTGTGGTTCAGTGTGGTTGGCAAATAAACTTTTAAGAGAGATTAGCATAATTGCGAAATAAAATTTATATCGCACTTAGCCAGACCATAAAACGGATCTCTTCCGATACCTGGGTTATCTCGTTTTCGCTTCATAAAAATCAACATTAATCCTTATTTCCGTATTTTTTTGGTGCGTACCTTACCACACGAACACAAACTCACGCCCAACTTGGGCAAATTAAACTATAAAATTCAACTCTCTTGTATAGTTGAAGCTGTAGAGATATCCTCAACATCAAAGTTAATCATTTTGAAGATTCTCTGAACCCGCTACGCCCAACCATCATATCTGGCTCAAAATATATCCATCTAGATCGGTGTTGTACACGTTTTAATGAATTTACATATATAATTAAAATTTATTACCTTCTCACCTGCAATCAAAGGAACGCTTAATGATAGTCCAGATCCCTTTTAATTCAACTACTCTCGAGAGGTTTAAAATAAATTTATATTCTATGCAATGTAAATATGGAGATAGGTCTAGGTTGGATATGCCCCCCTGCTCCTGCTTCACGAGAATCCAGCCAAGCCACTATGTAGTCTCTTATCTCAAATTACAGGGTTTTTCGTATGTGACGATGCAAATTAACGTGCGGTAGATTTATGCGGGAATTTCTTCCCCTAAATTTACCTCATGCTCTTGTGATTGTGATTATTTGAGAGTTTTACTTTTGGGGTTTTTATTGCCTTTGCCTTTACGCTTACACCTTAAGCTTAGCACCATTTAGGATCGAACTTAAGTTCTACGACGACGATGGGGTTTTGAGTGTGAGGTGTGACTTGAGTATAATAAAAAGTTCAATTTTCCAATCTTCTTCATCTCGGCTCACACACGCAATAATAATGGGCTGCTGAATTTCAACAAGAAAAAGAAAAATTGTTAAGACAAAGTTTTTAATCTTGACAGTCTTCTCTGTTCTCTTTAAGAAAATTCCAAGTTCCCAAGTTGGTATCTTTTCTTAAGAGCCCAACAAGGACCTTGAAAGTGATTTTTTCTTTGTTTTTCTTTTTTGGAAAAGAATTCATTTGGAAAGTAATTTCCTCTTTAATAGCAGCGACAGTGAAAGATTATACCCTGAAGACGTCTCACTCACGAGGAGCATGAAACTTGGGAATGGAATTTCGAACGCAGATTTTCAAAGCACGCAATATTCTTGTTTGTTTTGTTTTCAGAAATTTGAATTTTAAAGAAAAATATTGTTCTGGTTGAATGGGCCCTTTAGAAATATACATTTGAAAAGGATACGCGTTGCATTCAAAGGACTCAAATGGAACTCGAACAATTTGAAAGTTAAGGATGTTTGTGGTTGGAGATTCAAATGGACATATTGGGAACGGCAACAAAGACGATGAACACTGACATGGTGTTCTTTGAACACAGTACTAGGAACCCACCTGGCGAAGAAATTCTATTATCAAACAAAGCCAACACCTTAACACTTCTATAGCAGCGGTGGGAAAGAAACTAAGATTGACTACCATCTGGTATCTAAAGGGTCCGCAAAATAACTTTTTTTTTGAAAAAGCTATAAAAAAAAACTACTCAAATTTCTTTTTTTATTTGAAAGTACAATCCTTCCGTTTAATAATAGAAAATAATTTCAAATGGCTGCCTCGGCTGGCCATGCAGTAGCCCACACGATCGGTCCCATTTTTAAGCAGATTATCGATTGTGTGCAGCTGTATTTCACCAATGGCTTCACGAATAGGTGCGGGGAAATAACTCCACGGGAATTAACTCCACTGAGGGATTAACTTCCCACCAAGTGAGAACTTACTCCACTTTTGTAAAGTGTAGTTAGTTCCCATGTACGGTGAGAACTTTGTTCACTTTCTAGTGGGAACTAAGTTCACACATTTATACATGGCGCAGGGAAACTGGTCCGGAAGTCAGAAGTCCCGAAAATGGGTTTCGGGGATACGTACATATCTACAACCCCAAAATGTCTTATAGAGAAATTCATTTTCAAAGCTGTTGCCGTTTCCTTTAATTTGGAAAAGCATGCTAGTGTCTGGAAAGCAGGTGCTGCACTGCAATGATTCATTTTGAGCATCTTTTTTCACCTTGGTCTGAGGATGATGACTATCTGTAACACTCAAAATCAGTTTGGTTTGATTGGGAGCGAAGCGAGCGGAAAAAATTTTGGAAAAAAAATTTTCCCCTCGCTTCGCTCGCTTGCAATTTTTGGTTCAAGCTCCAAATCCTTAATAATACAATTTTTCTAATCATTTGAGAGGGATTGTAGAGTTAATAGAGTCAATAAAAAAATGTCTTTCTGATGGAACTTTTAATGTTATTGAAATAGCTCAGGTATTTTAGGGGACAAAAAGATGCAACAAGATGAAACTAGGTTTAAGTACAGTGTGCTTGTAGAATGCCCTACTCTAACCGAACACCAAACTTCAGAAGAAAGTTTGCATAGGAAAAAGTTTTCTTTATTTTGTATAAACTTACTGCATGCGGTTTATTTCAATTGTTATATACCGTTTTAGAAAATGTTTAAAATTAATAGCGAAGGTCAGAAACCCCAAATTTGATTTCTAGACTAATGAACCACCATATTATGGGGGGTCAGATTCTTAAAAATGGGTTTCCGAATGACTAAGTTTCTCAATATTTTTGTACATGCGATGTTTAAAATTATTTTCAGTCTTAAAAACTGAATTTCGGAATGAATTCGTTTCTAAAAGCCACTTATTTTAATTTCACAATTTTGTTTTGCTCAGTGTTCCTACTTGAATTTTAATTTTTTCTCAATTAAAGTGGCAAATTATTTCAAATTCGAAGGGAACTAGATCCACAAATTTTTTGAGGAATTTAATTCCCACTGTACATGGGAACTAACTACACTTTTCAAAAGTGGAGTAAATTCTCACTTGGTGGGAAGTAAATCCCTCAGTGGAGTTAGTTCCCGTGGAGTTATTTCCCCGCACCTCACGAATATTGTCTTTTAAAGCATCAATTGTGTCTGGCTTGTTGGCGCAGCATCTATCTTTTACGGCACCATATCGCGGTCAAATCGCACTGCGAGGTGGCCAAACTACATCAGCTCTGCGGCAGATAATGCGATCTTCAAAAACAGGGCGTAAAACATCGAGTGTAGCTTCGGCTGTGTGGCACGTAGCGCCGTCCTGTTGAAATCAAATGTTGCCAAAATCCTCCTCTTAAATTTTTGTGTACAAAAATTAATTCAACATGGCCCGATAACGATCGCCATTGATACAGTCAATGGCCACTCCTTGCTCATTTAAGAAGAAAAACGGCCCAATTATGCCTCTTGACTAAAATCCGCACAAAACAGTGACTCGTTTTGGGTGTATCGGCTTTTCAATGTATGCGTGCGATTTTTCTGTGCCCCAAATGCGACAGTTTTGCTTGTTGAAATACCCGCCAAGATCAAAATGAGCTTCATCTGAAAAGATGTTTTTTTTTTTTGTTGGCAAAATCGGCATCTTCTCTTAGTCAATCACAGGCCCACTTAGCGAAGCGAAAACGCATTGGATGGTAATTTGGCTTCAACCACAGATAATATAGTTACATAGATATCGCACGCAGAGGAAAAAAATTACCATTTTTCAATTCCATGGGACGTACCACTACGTCCCAGTTCGATCAAACTAGCGTGAATCATACTCAGACTTTATGTTGCTTCTTATTTGTATTGAATTGTCAAGTTGCTTGTTGTGTTTTCTTTTTTGTTTGACTTCTTGTTGTTGTTGCGTGTGCACACGAAATGGATGGAGAAAAGAAAATATTTGTATCTTTCGAATGCAACTCGCAAGTTAGCGTTTGTGGGTTGTGGCTGGATCTTGTTCTTGTTGTTTGATTTTGTTCTGTTGATTTTGGTTGCAAGGTTTGACTACTAGCCCAAACGCAAAATAGTTGGCCTACTTACCACGTAAAAATTAAAATATTCTGTTCACTTTAATACTCGGGTCTCAAGCAATTATTGCATCTTTTTTTTTTGTCAGTGTAATAAAGTACATTCAATAAGTAAGCAAAGCTAAAAAAACATTAAATAAGAGAGAGCACCAGTATTATGTTTGCTCTTCTGTAAAGAGAGATGAGAGCATAATAGTTGGACTACTCTCATTGGGAAGCAATATAGTTGGACTATGCTAATTTAAATAGAGTTTTAGTTAACGGTTTCTTAAGAAAATGACACAAACTTGTTTTGTTGTTATTGAACTCTTGATTTGTGCAAGCCAGCAACAATTCAATGTTAATCATGGTGCGAGGTGTTCCATTATCTCGAGATCTTCGGAAAGTTATAATTAACGATTTTAAAACTGGACTGTCGAGCTACAAAATAGCGAAAAAAATTAATTTGCCACATTCGACAATTCGAAATTTAATAACAAAGTTTAAAAAAAGTGGAAGTATTGAGGTAGGTAAAAAAACCGGAAGACCACCAATCGCGAAACCTCGAGATTGCCGAATTTTACGGAAAATAATAAAAGAAAACTGACGCCAAACTACGGCTGCCATTACTGTTCAATGGAAGGAGCTAATTCAAAAAAATGAATTGGTTGACACTTGTAGGCGGACAATGAAAGAAATTGGATACAAATTTTATAGGGTTTGTTTTTAATTACCTTGAATAAAAGGTGTTTAATTTATTTAAATATAGGCCAAAGAAAAACCACTATTGACACCAAAACAAAAGAAGAGGTGACTTGAGTGGGCCAAACAACGAAAAAACTGGACTCTTAGTCAATGGAGGTCCGTTATTTGGAGTGATGAGTCCAGGTTCGAAATTTGTGTGGGCGATGAACGAAGAAGGGTCATAAGAAACTCAAAAGAGGCCTTTCATAAGGATTGCCTTAACAAAACAGTCAAGTTTGCAGCATCTCTCATGATATGGGGATGCATGTCAGGACGAGGTTTGGGCAATTTACATTTTGTAGATGGAATTGTCAATGCTTCCAAGTACCGAGATATTCTCTAAAACGAGCTGCTTCCATCAATACCACGTCTCCAAGGCAATGAGGGAGAATATATTTTTCAACAGGATGGTGCTTCATGCCATACAGCAAGGTCCACAATGGCATGGTTATCTGCTGAAGCGATTCCTTTATTGGAATGGCCTTCCAGCAGCCCTGACCTTTCACCAATTGAAACCGTTTGGCATAAAATGAAGCAAAATCTACGAAAAGAGCCATGTCGAACTCTTCAAGAATTAAAAGTAAAAATAACAAATATTTGGGATTTTTTTTAAACTGAAGAATGTCAAAAATTAGTTGACACTATGCCAAGACGTGTTGAAGCAGTTATCAAGGCTAAGGGTGATGTAACACCATGGTAAAATACAAATTGACAGTGCAGGCCAACTATTTTGCGTTAACAAAACTGCATAAATCCTTGTTTTTTTTATTAAAATTGATCAATGTTAATTATTTTTAGGAATAAATTTGGTTCTGTTGCTTCTATTTATTGAAAAAAAAATTAAACTTATGAGAAATACCAAAAAACAGTTATATTCCGATGTGAGTGATAAGAATAGTCACATTTTCATTTTTGTGATAGGCAGTCCAATTATTTTGCGTTTGAGTGGTATAACAAATCTCTTGAAAATAAAGGTAATTTTTATTTGCACTGGATGCGATATCTATGTAACTATAAACTATATTCTATATTATCTGTGCTTCAACTCTTGAACCTATTGGACTTTATATGGCGTCATACCAAGGTCTTTATGCATAATTCGTCTCAATGATGTCTCCGAAATGTTCAGTAGTTGAGAACTTGAGAATGACGGTGAATTGATGTTGATGGCGCTTCACGACCACTTTCTGCCACGGCAGCAATATTCTCGGGTGTACGACATGAGCTAAGTGTTACCATTTACCGCTAGTGAAAGACTTCAAAGTGATATTGGGAGAAGCGATCGCCAAACAACACCGTCTCCTATTGACAGAATTTTTAATGGAGTCGATGGTGACAAACAAACAAGGAGAGGGTATCGAGGGAATCAAGCGGTGAAAACATCAACAGATCCCAAAGCAAAGATTGCAGAGTACAAAGTATATGGAAATCTTTCCAAAGAACTTGCTTGATGGAGGCGAAATCACTGCTAGAAATTTCCAAATGAAGCTTTTCAGTGAGCAATTTCACAGGATATACTTTCCAACAGCCGAACCTAATTTAGAAAAAGTACCTACCAGACCTTACAATCGAAGAAGTTAGCGTTGCGGCGAAATACTCCCAAAAAGGAAAGGTGACTGGTCGAGACAAAACACCCTCTCAGCTGATTCCACACACCACGAAGATCGTTGAACGGATTTTAGATGGCCAACTGCATGTTTTTATCGGTTAAATCAACCACAGATGCCATATACAGAGTTAAAGAACATTTATTCGAATGGAACAATGTTTTCTCACTGCTCTCTTCTTATGATCAACAACAAAGCATCTTGTGATGACGACATCAACCTTCGTGTAAGTGTACGGTGGATGATCGGCCACGAAAACTCTGCCATCTTGTGTGACCGAAAAATGCCCCCTAAGCTGAAAGGAAGACCGCAGTTGTTCGCCCAGCCCGGTTCACAATGTTGGACAAAAGTGTGTTATTAGAATAATAAGCAGAAAACGACGACTGCATCACAGTTTTCCATTATTTGTGAGACTAAAAATTCTTCCAATTCGTTACCTTTATTGTTTCAAAGTCCTTAAAACTTTTTTTTTGTGTGCTCAGGAAATCTAAATTTCAGAGTTTTAGACCGCCATAACCTGCGAAACAACTTGCAATATCTTGTACCTATTCCTAACTTCCGGACGACTACTTTTCGAAATTTTTACACAATTGCTTCTTCTAGATTATTTAATAAACTACCTTGTATGTAAACGTCACTTATATTACCAAATCTTTTCAAGAAACATCTTGAGAGTTGGTTGTTTGAATCTGATTTCGGTGATTTGGAAAAAATTGTGCTTTCATAAACTTTTTGTTTTTTTGTTTTTCCTTTTAATTTCTGGTGAATTTTTGGGAATTGGTTTTCTAATTTCTTGAAATTTTTGTATCTGGTCGTTCTCTTTGTAATACCTTAATTAATATTTTCTGGCACCTTGCTTATTAATTTTTTAATTGTGATTCTCTTTGCTTTATTTTCCAATTGTACATACTTATATTTATACTTGAAGTTTAAAATTAAGGGTCACCCCACCCAATTTATATATTTGATTTTTTTGTTAAATCTTGAAGTGACATTTAATACTGTTTTATTTTCTAACAATAATGCCACTACTTATTTCTAAAAATTGTATTTGCATTGTAGTCATATTGAACTTGCTGTATATAAACTTATTATAAGAAATAAATGAATTTTTAAACCTAAACCTAAACCAATGTGCAGAACGTATGAGAGTAAATTGACCGCAGCTGAGTGAAGAAGCAACGCATGGAAGCAGGAGTAACAAAGCTTGATCGAATCAGAAGCAAGAAAAGCCGAGGAAGCCTCCACGTCAAAAATACCGTCTTGGATAAAATTCAGCACTTCATTTACAAAGAAGAAACAATGAGAACTCAGCTCAAAAAGCGATAGCATACGACCGAGACGCACGTTCCAACACAATCGTTAAGAAGAGTCTTCTCATGGAGATAATGACAACTCCATTAAGTTGGTCTTACACATGGTAAAAAAAAACGGGAAACCTGCCGATATTTCCTGAGGTCAACCCAGCGAACGCTACATGTAGAGCCATAATGTGAAGCAGTAAAGTGGGAGAGTTGTGAACCCATCCGTGATCATGACTTTCGTCGAAAATGGAGAAGATAAGGGTGGAAACCAGATCATCTAAATGGAAATGATGATCAAATGAATCGAACAAGGCCTTACAATAGCAAAAGGAAATGCGGCCAATGTACACGTATAATGCAGCTCTGCTCTACGCTATTTTATGAAAAAAAGAATACAAAATAGTTTTCTTGTAGACTTTTCCCGTTATCTTGAAATGCTTTTTATCGATATATTTATGCTTTACAAATACCTAATTTCCCCACAATTGGAATTGGTAGTCCTTGGAAAAAGTTTCCTCCTTAGAATTTTATGCAAAATTGACTTCGACTCAACACCCGACACTAACTCCAAACAAAACGAAAATCGTGCGAAAGTGAAACATTCTCTCAAAGTCAATATTTTCTTACAAATTCCTCTTCATCTCTGAATAGGCAAAGTTTTCTTCCATATTTTCATTCCTTCAACAATTAACACTCTTCCATTCTTCTATTCGTTCCAGATGCAATAGCAATCGTCCAATGAATATTCTTCGCCCACCTCTCAATCGAGAAAATCTTTTTTTTTTTGGGAAAATCTGTCCTCTTGTCTATCTTTGATTTTGATGAAGAACCGATTCACACGCATAAACCAGAAGAGATCCTGGTGGAAATTCGATTTACAACTTTTCAACTAGGAATTGCATTCTTTGCAATGAAATATGAAATTCAACTATGTGGGAAAGGATTAAAAGATGGATTAGTCCTTTATCGAATCAGAGAAAATTAATTTAATTTAAGGATCAGCGTTGCCACTTCAAAAGTAGGATTGCGCAGTGAAACAGTTGAAAAAATGCAGTAAATCTACATTTTTCGCAGTAGATTTCTTATTTCACAAAAAAGAAAAACTTAAACATAAATATTCATACATAAAATATATTAAACTAGCCAACCCCGCGAACCTCGTCTTGCCTGCCTTCAAAAATCAAAATCTAAAAGAAATACGAAAAAAAACTCGTTTTCGGGAATTTTTGAATTTTTCACTAAAATAATTGCTCCGTTGGAAAAGCAATTTCTGAAAGAGAATAATTTTCGACTACCAATGTATTTTTTCCATTAGTCCACTTTCCCGTAAGATTTACCCATTATTTTCACACGAACCATGCCTCGGCTAAGCTATGCTTACTGTAATTTTTTTTTAAATACGTTGGGCGGCGCGCGTAAGAGTCTATCACACCAAAAACATAAATGTAAAAAAAGAGCCAAGTTCTCCCGTACAAAAATTCTGCCTAACAAATCAGCCACGAAAAGTAATGAGATCTAAAAGAACGCCAAGTTCTAAGATTCAGCAAGTACTCGTAGGTGCATTGCAAATGTTTTAAGTGGACCTACACCGAATCAACTATAAGTTTTGAAAGTAACTTGTAAACTAATGTAAATTAGTTAATTTTTTTACTTAGCAAGTTTTCCAAACTTTTTTAATAGTAGGTTACTAAGAGAAAACCCGCCAAGTAAAAAAAATTAACTAATTTACATTAGTTTACAAGTTACTTTCAAAACTAATAGTTGATTCGGTGTAAGTCCACTTAAAACATTTGCAATGCACCTACGAGTACTTGCTGAATCTTAGAACTTGGCGTTCTTTTAGATCTCATTACTTTTCGTGGCTGATTTGTTAGGCAGAATTTTTGTACGGGAGAACTTGGCTCTTTTTTTACATTTATGTTTTTGGTGTGATATCATTACTTTTTGCAAAGATTTTTTTTTTTTTTTGATAAGCAGAAAAATCTAAAAAATTAATTTTATTTCTTTATATTGACTGGCAGAATTGCTAGTTTGCCAAATTACAATATTCTACGATGATCAGAGGTGCCCCATATATTTTATAAAATTTATTTTTAAATGGGTGGGTACCACGCCCCCTCAGTTGAAAATCATAAATTTCATATTTTATTTATTTTATTGCACGATGTACTTGTATGCCAAATTTCTTGATTCTACTGCACTCCAAAGTGCTCCATATAATTTAAATTAATAATGTAAAAGTAGGCGGCTACCACGCCCCCTGATTGAAAATTTTCAAATTTTCGATTATTTCCTTTGTATGTACCACATGACCTACCACTGTGCCAAATTTCAAGTTACTAGGGCGACGGGAAGTGCTTCATATAATTTAAATTAATAATGTAAAAGTAGGCGGCTACCACGCCCCCTGACTAAAAAATTTCAAATTTTCGATTTTTTTCTTTGTATGTACTTCATTACCTATCATTGTGCTAAATTTCTTGATTCTACTGCACTCCAAAGTGTTCCATATAATTTAAATTAATAATTTAAAAGTAGGCGGCTACCACGCCCCCTGACTGAAAAATTTCAAATTTTCGATTTTTTCCTTAGTATGTACTTAATGACCTATCACTGTGCAAAATTTCTTGATTCTACTGCACTCCAAAGTGCTCCATATAATTTAAATTAATAATGTAAAAGTAGGCGGCTACCACGCCCCCTGATTGAAAATTTTCAAATTTTCGATTTTTTCCTTTGTATGTACCACATGGCCTACCACTGTGCCAAATTTCAAGTTTCTAGGGCAACGGGAAGTGCTTCATAATTTTGATGATCTGTCAGTGAGTGAGTCAGTGAGTGAGTCAGTGAGTCAGTCAGTTACGGTTTTCGTGATTTTTGGAACATTGTATCTTAGAAACTACTTATGCTAAATATCTGAAATTTACTGAGGTGCTTCTTCTTGACTAGCTTAACAAATGATGTGAGTTTGAAACTTTTGGCTTCTTTGGTATAGAAGTTAGAGGGGTGTGGAAAATGCCCTGAGTTGTTTCCTGTAAATAAGGGTGTAGTGCCAAAGTTGCTAGAGAACTTGGCAGGGCACTACCGTGCCCCTTGATACCGGTCAAACAATACAAGCAAAACAGCATGCATCTATTTCATTGCTTATATCTACTTATCTTTAGCTAATCACGTTTTACCATAATGAAGCGCGATCATATAAAACACAGATATTTCCAATTTCAAAGATATGAAGTTTTTCTACCTTGGCAACAAATTTTCCACCGAACTTGGTCTCGGCACCCTTCAGAGCAGCCCCAGAATAATTATGATTCACACAGATATGTATTGTTTAAATGCAAAGTGATTTGCTTGAATCCAATTGAAATTGAGAACTACATAACTGAATTTTTCCAAGCTTTGCAATTAACTTTCTACTTTCATTGAAGCATGCAGTAAAATGCAAAGTTCGTTGAAAAATTCATTGAGGATTGAGCGGATAAAGAGTCCCGGCCAGACATACAAACATACCAATGCACCTTTCTATGCAAAAACTTGATTTTAGGTCTTGAAGTTCTTCGTGCTCTTGCAGAGTTTTATGAGTTCCCAATCCAAAATTTGCCATTTTTCCATTTGAAAATAAGTGCACCTACGATTTCATACAGTTTACCCTTTGAAAACCAATGAGTTTTCCAAGTTTTTCAAATTTTGAAAATGTTCGCTTAATCCAGGGTAATCTGATGGTTTCTAGCAACCAACTGTTATATTTCATCATTTTCTTTCAAATTATGTTTTCAACTGAAGTAAGATATATCTTATTTCTTGTTTTTGTTTTTATACTGGTAACTAGTGTAGATTTTCTCTAGGCAGCAGCACTACTTTGCGGGGGTGAGCATAACAATATTCACAAAATGCTGCAAATATTTTCCCTCCAGAAAATTGATTTCATCTAATTTAAAATTTTAAGCAATCTAAACAATCATAATTTTTCCATGAAAGATCTTGTTTTCTAAATAATGCCCTCCACTGACAATACAATTTATCTTTTCTTTACTGCAACTTATGCCAGGGAAGCAATCAATGATTGGTAAAATTGAAGGCATAGAACCATCTACCACAAGTTTCACATCTTAGGCCGTGTACGAATTGCGTTAAAACGTTAGAAAAACTTTATCACTAGTGTTATTTTTTAGCCTGCTCCGCAGCTAATTGAATTTTAACACATTTAATTCACCACACAGTGTCAAAATTTAAGCGAACGTCAAGTTTTAATACACATTTTATTGCAATTCGCACACGGCCTAAATATTTCTGTACAGAGACGAACAAAACAAAATAGAACATGCTATAATGTAGTATCCATACACAAAAGAAGGAGACGTCGACGTGCATGAAAAGCATGCTGAATCGTTGAATGATGTGAGAACAATCAAGTTAAAAAAGGAATCTCTGTCACAGAAGCAAACGAAATTATAATAACTAAAGAAGAAAAAGTGCAGTAGATTGGATTTAGTGGCAGTAGATTTTTTTGTTGCGAAAAACGCAGTAGATCTACTGCAATTGCAGTAAAGTGGTATCGCTGTTAAGGATTAAAAGAGAAACATTTTCATGTTGTAAATCCTCCTGTCTATTATTTTTTTAATGAATTTTATGTGAGAACAAAAACTCTCCGTCATTATTATTAAATTGCCAAACGTTGCCATTGTTGGTCCCTCAAGCTGTGACTGCGGGGCTATCGCTCTGCTGTTCTGGTTTATTGCCGCAGGACGAATCCTTATGAATTATTATGGGGCGGAAACTATACCTACAATTCCTGTCAAACAGATGTTGGAAAGTGAAAAACTTTTACACATAGCTGAATGGTCCGACACCCCGTGTGGCTCCCTTCCCTAACATCACATTGATAGAACAGCAGTACAGCGAGCCATGTGTCTATAGGTATGCGCTTCTATTTGTAAAGTTATTTCCACACATTCGCACGTGCCTTTCAGAATTCCCTGGAAATGGTATTCGAGAGAAAAGCTGCCGCAAATAGTTTTCATTTGTTTAGCGAAAGATGGTTGCCACATGTGTTTTGATTTGTACTCGGAAAATATCGTTTTCCCAGAAGATTTTGCATTTGCTTTCGATAACCCATTTCATTTGGCATCCGTTTTACTGCGAAAGATGGTTGAACTTGATAGGATTTCCTCTGAAACATATGGCCAATATGATCGACTTTCTCTTAAAGTGTCGAAAAATACCCAAAAAAAAATCCCTACACATTTGATTGTATGTAAGCTAGGAAGTCTCAAAGTTCGAAGAACTGATTTTCACAGGACGAAGTCGAACAAAAAGCAAAAACAAAAAATCAAAACTTTTCCAATCAAATGAAAATATATTTTAATGTTGTACAAATAGTTTTTCTTTTTCCATTAACGGAGCCTCTCTTTTACTCTCTCTCTCTCTCATTTGATGTTTTTCTTTTTGTTGAAGAGGTGGATTGCGTTGTATGCAATGTTTTCAGAAGCGTTCCTCTTATAGAAAAATTCTTCCACAAACATTTCAAAAGTTTAACATATTTTTTATGGAAATTGAAATTGATAACGAAGTGCTTTCTACCGAATTCGATAGATAAACGAACGAATGAAGTAAAAGTTCGAAGGAGAGAAAGTTAAGGAATTCCCATACGGAAATTTCTTATAAGTTTGTAATAAGAGTGTAAGTTGGTGTGGAAAAGGTGATATCTTCAATTTATAGTCTGAGAATTTCGGTTGAGTATTTAAATTAAACGCTCGCATTCAAACGAAGTAGGAGATTGTTGAATTGAATCTTTTGCCCCTCAAACTATTTGTAAGTGGCACTGAAACATGGATCATCAGAAATATGCAAGAATTAGGTCATGCAATTTGTTTCTAAGACTTTGTATGCGTGTGAGGGTTCTTGAGGTTTGTTTTAATACAAAAGGTAAATACGAGCTAAGGAGAAAAAAAAGTAAAATTTAAATTGAATTCAAAAAATAATATTTTTGGATTTTGTAAAGTTTGAGAAAAGTTTGATCTCTAACTGAAGAAGAAGATTTAAGTTGTGGAATAACAATACGAAGTCAAGTGAAGACAAACTGTTGGGGAAATAAAAGTTTGAACGTTTTTTTTTTCAAGGATTAGGTATGACTGTCGATTTGTTCAACAAAGCTGGTGAATTTGTTCTGGAAATGGAAATAATCATTAAAAAGTTTATTGTTCAACGTTTTCGTGTTAAAATAAGAGTTACACAATTTGCAAAGAATCGAACTCAAAGATTTAAAAGGGATAAAAATGCCATACTTGAAACAATTTTCAATAGATGGAATATGGTTTTAGATAGGATTGGAACTGCTTTGAAAAAAGACCAATAATGGGGAGTTTCAAACGTTCAGCTTTACTACTGGGAAGCTTTCCAAGCACAAGCCGATAGTAAGGTACCTATACTCGTTTGATGTGTTGCCATTAAAGAGCAGAAAGAAAGATTTCTTAACGTCTTGCACTGCCAAACGAAATAAAACTCTTTTTTTCATATAATGAACATCCACTCAAGGGGTATATATTCCTTTTTGATGCCAAAGCTAGAGGGAGCATTAGGGAAAGTGGGATAGACGGAGAGTGTTTATCATGAGGTATCGATTACCATTGGTCTTGAATTCCTGAACATTTCAATGACTGGGGAAGACAGAGTGTGGAAGAGAGTCTCGCATTCACGTAGTACGGCTAAAGAACGATTCTCTGTAAACAGTACATTCGAAGTTGGGCTCGAGGATACACTGATCAACATTCCTAGAGGTGCGGGTATTACGTTTTAATATCTTTAAGGCAGCTGCCCGTGGCTTAGTGGTTAGATGCGTTGGCTACTAAGCAGAACGTCGTCTTGGGTTCGAGTCCTACTCATGACCATAAAGTTTTTATTTCATCTTTCACGGGTACTGCCTCTTGCGAATAACTGACAAAACTTCGGAATCGACGTTAAATTGTAGGTCCCCTTAATTTTTCACACGCACACCCAGAGAATTGTTAATGAGAGTAAGCCACTTAGGCTTTACAAGAGCTGTTGCGCCACCCTATTCATTCAATCATTCATACATCTTTAAGGGAGGAATGCAACTAGCTATTTCACTAAAGCATATACCGTTGAAATATCGGTAAAAGAAGGTGACCCATGAGACATTACGTTTAAGTGACCGTGACGTAAATGAATCAACGATGGTATGATCACCAATCACCTTGAATGCTCTGTTCTGGATACCGTCCAAAAGGCTTAAGTACGTCACTAGAGCACCAAGCCAAACGTGGGAGTTGTACTCAATCTGAGGACCTACATTTGTTTTATTTTATTTAGATCAGAAAAATCCTAACATCTTGTGGCACCACGTGAACAGTGTGCGCAAAAAGGGGTTAAAATGGGTATATCTCACTTCAACGATACAAGAAAGCATTGAGTATTCGAAGCTTCAAGCACTACGCGGTTTATTTGTATAATTCTGTTTAGGTCAGAGTTTAATGAGCTTGTGGATTCTTTAGTTAAATATAAAATTCCTTACCGCAGGAAGAAAACTAAACAATCCAACAATAAAGTTTACAACAAATCAATTGAACTTTTATTAAAAGGTAATGATTTTACGAAGAACAAATTCGGAATGAAAAATATTTTAGAAAAATGAAAATTTGATTAATTGAAATTGAACTACTGGAATATTAATTTTGAAAATAGCAAAGTGAAAATGTTAAAGTAGAAAATTGAGTTTTTGTGAAATTAGGATAAATTAATTATAATACAAATGAACTTATAAGCCGCCACATCACTCCCTCACCAGTAATCAACTCAGGTGATGATTACGATTCAATTCTTGAGAAATTTGACTAATCTTCCAGATCTGGTTCTATATGGTCGTCTATTTTGATCGGATGGCTTGACTTGTTGATTGCAATTAGATTCTTGATACGGAAGCGTTGACAGAACATCCTTTGATTTTTTATCGATTTCATTGTAGTCTTCAGGTTTGTATGCAGCTTTAAGTCTATCAATGCTTATCTTCTGTTTTTTTCCTCTTATGTCAATGTCGAAAGTTTTGGCAGATTTGGACAACACAATATAGGGACCGTCATATGGTGCTTTTAAGGGAGTCCTTACTGTGTCATCACGTACGAATACGTGTGTGCATGTGTTTAGCTGCTGCTGTTGATATGACTTGCTATTAGAGTGATTTGAGGTGACAACCGGCTTAAGATCATTCATGGTTTGCTTGAGTGTTTTTACAAAATCAGAGGTAATATTTTCCGTAGGTCTGTAGTCGAAAAAGTCACCTGGTAGCTTAAGTGTTGTACCAAAAAGCATTTCCGCTGGTGATACGTTGAGATCTTCCTTGGTGGTAGCTCGTAGTCCCAGCATCACAATGGGTAATACTTCGGACCATTGATTCGTTGCATGACATTTAATGGCTGCTTTTAAAGTTCGGTGAAATCTCTCAATGATGCCATTCGACTGTGGGTGATAGGCAGTAGTTCGAGTATGCTTGATTCCGAAAGCTTTTGACAGTTCTTGAAAAAGATTTGATTGGAATTGCCTTCCTTGGTCAGTCGTCAATGTTTCTGGCACACCGTAATGAGAAATCCAGCCCTGTATAAGTGCTTTCGCAACTTCTTCCGCTGTAATATCACAAAGAGGAATTGCTGCAGGCCACCTACTAAATCGGTCTATACATGTTAGGCAATATCGATATCCATTGGATGGTGGAAGAGGTCCAATTAAATCAATGTTGATGTGTTTAAATCTTCCACCCGGAACTTTAAAGTTGTCGATTGTCGTTTTGTTGTGACGTGAAAAGTGAAATTTTGTTTTTCTGGCATTGAATGCATGAGGACACCCAATGGTTGATATCTCTTTGCATTCTAGGCCAAACAAAACGGTCGGAAATAAACTTATATGTTGCACGTTTCCCAGGATGTGAAAGTCGATGCATCAAATCAAATGTGTGTTTTCTCAATGGTGAGGGTAGAAAAGGTGAGGGTTGAAACATCACAATAGACTGCTTCTGAAGAGTTTGGCATAGTCATTTGCTGAAGTTTAAGAGAAGATTTTCCAATTTTGATGTCGGACAGTAGTTCGCTCAGTTCGTTATCGCTGTTTTGAAGTTGTGCACATTTTTTGTAATCGAATTGCAGATCTTGAATACTTTCTATGCGAGAAAACAAGTCTGCGACTATGTTTTCTTTTCCAGAAACATGACGAATATCTGTGCAAAACTGACCAATGAAATTCAGATAGCGCATTTGACGAGGAGAAGCTTTGTCAGGATTTTGTAGAAATGCATAGATCAAGGGTTTATGATCAGTATAAATTAAACAATTTCTTCCTTCGATCATGAACTTGTTGTGTTTCACTGCTTGATAAATAGCTAAAAGCTCTCTGTCGTAAGTGCTATACCTTTTTTGAGTGGTTGTCATACGTTTTGAGTAAAAACTGAGGGGTTCAAGATGTCCTTTATTTACCTGATTGAGTGCTGCTCCCACGGCAAAGTTACTTGCGTCAACAAATAATGCCAAGTTCGCATCAGGAAAGGGATGAGCCAATTGTACTGCATTTGAAAGATCTTGTTTACAGTCGTTGAAAGCTTTTTCGGCTTTTTGATTCCAAATAAGTTTTGTTTTGTCGTTTTTCTTGTTGCCATGAATCAAAGCCTGGAGTTTGCCATGTTTGACAGCTGCATTTGGAAGAAATCGCCTGTAAAAATTAAGTAAGGCTAAGAATCTTCGTAATTCATGTGCTACAGTGGGTATTTTGTATTCGAGAATAGCATTGATTTTATCTGTTGGAGGTGAAATGCCATTTTTTGTTACATGATGTCCAAGAAAAATGATTTCAGCCTTTCCGAAAGCGCATTTTGCAAGATTGATTTTTATGTTATTTGATCGAAGTCTCTCTAAAACTGTTTTTACGTGGCTGCGATGCTCGTCTTCGTTTGTTGATGCAATAGCGATGTCATCGATATAGACTACAACGAAATCAAGATCATTAAAAATGCTATCCATATATCGTTGAAAAGTTTGTGAAGCGTTTCGCAGACCAAACGTCATAACATTAAATTCGAAGAGTCCAAACGGTGTTATGATTGCAGTTTTTTGGCGGTCTTCGGGTGCAATCGGGATTTGGTTATAAGCTTTCACAAGATCGATAACTGAAAAAATAGTTTTTCCTGCAAATTTATGGGAAAAATCTTGAATGTGCGGTAGTGGGTAGCGATCGGGAACGGTTATTGCATTCAGACGAACGATAGTCCCCACACGGTCGCCATTCGCCATTTTTCTTTGGAACCAAATGCAAAGGTGAAGCCCAACTACTGCTGCTTGGACAACAGATGCCAGCTTGCAGCATATAATCGAACCCTTTTTTTGCTATGTTGAGGCATTCAGGATTCAATCTTCGAGCTTTTGCAAATACAGGTTGACCATTCGTAAGGATTTGATGTTGAACCTTCGATGTCTTCAGTGTGTTGTCGTTGAAAACAGGAGGCTTGGTAACATCTTTGAATTGATCCAGGATGTCGGCATATGTCATATCCTGTGCAATGGTACTGATGGGATTGTAATCTGTTGCTCTTGAAATACAGGTAACTCTCAGTTTGGTTTTGGCATCAATCACTTTTTTATTCTTAATGTCGACTAAAAGTTCAAATCGAGACAAGAAATCTGCACCTATGATTGCTTTGTCAACGTCTGCGATGATAAATTCCCAGTCAAACTTTCTTCGAAGTCCTAAATTCACAGTGACAATACTGGAACCAAATGTCTTGATAGAGGTTCCGTTTGCAGCGAAGAGTTTGTACGAATCTGGATTCTTTGGGCAGCGGTTAGATGAAAATGGCAAAACAGATACATCAGCGCCAGTGTCAATGAGGAATTTTAAATGGTTCGTTCTGTCGTATATGAAGAGACGGTGAGATATTGAGGAATCCACTTCGTGTACCGTCTTTGTCGAAGTGGAATTCAGTTTCCCGAAGATAAATCGTCTTTTTTGTTGAACTCACAAGGCTCGACACATTTCCTGGCTAAAGAGCCAAACCGATGATGGAATTTGCATAGACGGTATACTTTTTTCGGTCTTGAATTTGATTTTGATCGGGTTCTTGAATTGCGATACTTTGGCGAAAAATTTGATTTAAGCTCTTGTATTTCTTTTGAAAGAGAAGCGATCTCGGCCTTCAAATCAAATATTTCGGATTGTGATGATGTTGATGGAGATGGGGAGTACTTATTTACTGTGTTAATTTGACTTCTACCCATAACTTCAAGCATCGTATCAGCAATAAGTGCACGCTTATCGAGTTCGAATTCGGATACAGAAACTACGGCTCGGATGCTTTCAGGCAATCTCTCTAACCATAATGTCTTCATCATATCGTCGGTTATGGAATTACCTGCTAAATCGCGCATTTTTCGCAGCAGTTGTGAAGGTTTATCGTCACCTAACTCGATCTCCTTGACTAATCTAGAAAGTTTACGATGGTCAGAAAGCATGAACTCTCTTATCAATCCGTCTTTCACTGTCTTGTATTTTTCTGTCGGAGGAGGATTGCGGATGATTTGCGAAATAACTTGCAGATACTTGGGCTCCAGCGTTGAAATTACGTAGTCAAACATTGTTTGATCACGTGTGATTCCAGAATTTCGAAACTGGGCTTCCATTTGAAGAAAGTATAAGTCAGGCTCTTCCTTCACAAATAGGACTGGCTTTATTGCTACATGATGAACTTCGTTTCGGTTTTGTCTCGATGAATTATCGTTGCTTTCGTCTTGTTCATTCATATCTTGATTTGCGGGCATTTTCTCAGGAAAAACGATGAATAAATTGGTTAATGTTGTGTTCTTTCAGGGGTCACCAATGTGGATTCTTTAGTTAAATATAAAATTCCTTACCGCAGGAAGAAAGCTAAACAATCCAACAATAAAGTTTACAACAAATCAATTGAACTTTTATTAAAAGGTAATGATTTTACGAAGAACAAATTCGGAATGAAAAATATTTTAGAAAAATGAAAATTTGATTAATTGAAATTGAACTCCTGGAATATTAATTTTGAAAATAGCAAAGTGAAAATGTTAAAGTAGAAAATTGAGTTTTTGTGAAATTAGGATAAATTAATTATAATACAAATGAACTTATAAGCCGCCACAAGCTTATCATATTAAGCCGTAGCAGTTCCACATCCGTTGAGGAGAGATGTGAGTCTGGGAACGAATATGAAAACCTAAGGAATGTATTGGAATAGAGGTTACAGACAAGCGTCGGTGACAAAACAGAGCCCTGGGGCACACCAGTGTTTATGTTATGGGTTTCAAACTTGAATCCGTCTTGTATAGAACGGTTCCAAAAATAGTTTCTAATCTATCGAAGGAGGGATTCATCGATACCGAGAGGCCAATGCCAAACTCTATCAAATATCTTCAAAATACCAAGCGCAATAACCTTTCTTTCTCCAAAACGATTTTAATATTTGTTCCACTGTTCGGTGTTGAAATCATCAAATCACCAATTGACCTTTTGATTAAAACCTTATAACCGAGTGCTTCCAATGGTTGATAGGAAACTTGTAAGCCCTTATTTTGACATACAATATGTATATCGGCTGTCGAGGAAAATATCGGTTTAATTGCGGAAACATGTTTTTGAATTTTTTAATTTTTTTTCCAATATCTCGATTACCAGGCCTCAAAACACTTGTAACCCATTTTGATGAATAGAGTTCGAGCAGACTTTTCTTTTGATGCATCATCTGATGGGTTTTTTTCTTTCCAAAATTTTTTCTACATTCTTAATAGTTCTCATAATCCTGAGAATACTACTGAATGACAAACTCAATTCTGAGCTCTTGGTTGCCGAGAAGAAGATAAGGACAAAAGCCAAGATAAACAGATTGGGGACTTGGTAACCAGAGCTTGTGAATAGTTTTAATGACTGATAGAGAGAGAGCCCAGACCTTTGTTTTATTGTATCATTTGCTAATGAAAATTAATAGTTTTTGAAAAATTAATTTTGAAACTCAAAATTTTGAAAAAAGAAAAATTGTTTGAACTGATTTTGTTTTCAAAATTCAAAGCCGTTGTTAATTTTTAATTACATGGCAGGTAGGTAGAAATGGCTGTCCTACTTCCGAGTAGGACACAATTAGCGCTAAGTGCGCCGTTTTGATACCATACCATACCTCATGAGATTCTAAAAAGATTCAAGGAAGCGTTTAGGAAGTATGTATGTTTCGCACATACAATCCTTTACATAATGTAGTATTATTCTCCTACAAATAGGGGCGATAAAGTCACTTTGTGGTATTAAGGTATGAGATCATGTCTTTGGTCTTGAATTCTGAGAGTTCCTCAATACCGTTGAAGAATTGCCTAAGTGGAGTGCTCTTTTGTCTTTTACTAGCCAAGGCCGGACAATGGCAGAGAAAGTGTGGGACAGTTTCTTTATCACAGCCACGGCAGAAAGTGGCATACTCAATTTTGACGCATGCTCCCCTATAGGCCAATGCCTTGTGCAGGAAGCAACAATCCTGGCTCTGTCGTGCCTCGGTTTGGAAATTAAATTGATTGATTTTGGTTTGTTATAGGCGGGCCAGATTTTCCTAGACATAACGAAACTGGTTAAGCTATTTCACCTATGGTTTGCTTCTGATTTGTAGTTTGTCAGGATATTGCCCTCACCGCCAATGAGCTGTGAAGGGCTGATCCTTGCCTAGCTAGCTCATCTGCCTTCTCATTTTCCTCATAGCCCCTGGCCCATAGGCCCGGTATCGAGATTAGAGTGAGGCTCATATCAAGTTGCTTGAGCGCCTCTCTGCATTGCTGGACCAATTTAGAGGATGATTTAGCTGAATCAATGGCTTTAATAGCTGCCTGACTATCTATTAGTATAGCTACATTTTGGTTCTGTTGGATATTTTTAAGGGCTATACAGGCTTCCTTTATCGCTAACAATTCTGCGTGGAATATACTGGCATAGTCGGGAAGCCTTAAGAGATTCACAGAAGACACCAGCACCAACACCGCATTCCATCTTCGAACCATCCGTGAAGATAGTTGTGTCGAAGTCTTTCGTCACCTGCGTCGCCTTCCTCCCAGTCGGTTCTCGACGTAAGCAAGACTCTAATCTTCTTTGAGGTTTTTAAGATAAGGATGCGTAGTCGGTGGTTGTAGAAAGGATATCTGATGATATCAGGCTAGTTTGATTGCAGTGCCCGTAGTATTTGGTTTTTCAGTAGCCTATTTCCTTGAGTCTCAAGATACCTTCTGCAGAGGTCAATCTGAAGAAGCTCCAGGATGATGTTAAGTGCGTCCGTTGGACAGGACCTTATTACCCCTGATATCTCTACAAATTTCTCTGCACCCTTGTAAACTTGTTTACTATGTTTATTTACATAAAATTTTGAAAAAAATGTGTTCAATTTTTTCTTTTTTTTTGTGAGTTTGAAAACTTATTTTTCAAAAACTATTTCTTTAATTTTTGGCCTTACAGAAAGGTAAAGAAAGCTCGTTGTTGTGGACGAAGCCGTTCATTTTTTAGTATTTAGTATTTATTAATCATGATTAGCTAATATTGTAAGAACATAAATTCTTATTTATAATATAGCTTTAAAGTGTACAGCAGCTACGGCATTTTATATCAAAATAAATATAAGTTAAAATGTTAAACCATCAAATTACAAAAAGAAAGAAAGAGAATAATAATAACAAAAATATTAATAAGAATAGGTACTTATACAATTTTATAAAAAGATGAATTTAAAAATTATATTATTAATTGTTTTAATTGTAATTAATTGCTAAGGTACAGTTTTAATTCATTTTTTAATTTCTTTGCGCAATTTAAACTTCTTATTTCACGTGGTAACGAATTCCACATTCGTGAGGAGTTTACAAAAAACTGGCGTTCAGATGTCGCACAAAAAAAACGCGGGACCAAAACTTGAGCGGAACGATTTGAGTTTAGGAATCTTCTCTCATTATAAAGGTATTCAGGTTGTCGGGTTTGAAGAATATCAGAGAAAAAAGTTATAGTTCGATATTTGAGAAAATTTTCAAATGTCATTCCGAGAAATTGAATCACGTAATTGGATATTCGATCAAAACGTCTAAGTCCATAAACATAACGAACAGCACAGTTAAAGACGACACTAAGTTTTCTTTTGCTTTCGAAGTCAAGTTTGCAGAAAATTTTGCAACCGTAAGTTAATAAAGGCAGAAACAACGTTTTTATTAAAAGAACTCTGATTTTTATTGGAATTAAATATTGAGATGGCCAAAGCATACGAAGGACACTATAATACTTAGGCCCTCCGCACACGAAGCAACTGTTTTGCAATTAGAGTCGCAAATCAGTTGCTCAAGCAACTGTTTTACAACTAGTTTGCGATCGATTTGTGACTTCTCTCCGCACACGAGTACGACCGAATTTTGATTTTTTAATTTTTTGTTCATAATTTTTATAAGAAACTATTCAATATGTCAAACAGTAGTACTGATGAAGACGATTTAATTGACTATTACCAGTACTGTAGACAAAGACAACTTGTACGAAGAGAACATTGGACTCATCCATACATACAGAAAAATTTGAAATGCAGACTTTATGGCAGCAGAACATTTAAATCAAACAAATGCCAAAGTTGGTTGCTTCCAACATTCAAAAGATGGACACAAACATGAAAGAATGTGTATCTGCTGAAGGTCTCTATACCAGACATACAAACAAACCAAGCCCTTTTCATCCCAATTAAGCTTCTTCAGATAAACTCCTTGAATGATTAAAAACCACATTTCTTTCCAGTATCCTTTACCTTTACATAATCAAAATCCTAAATTTTATCAACCATCAAATGATTCACTCTTTTTTTTATTAATGTTCCGAGTTTCCCACCAACAATTTTCTATTTTTCTATTTGAAAACGAATGCACCTAAAATTAGCGGTCTTACATCAACAATATTGAAAACCAAAGCACCTACAACTCTAATAAGTTTTACGGGTTTTCCATCAAGAACTTTCTATTTTTCTATTCGATAAGCGATTCTGGAACAAAAAGAACATGCAAGAAACGTCTATGTATCATATCATATTTCATATTTCCAGTTTTCCGACTCTTCCGTATGGTTTTTCCAATGCCAAAAAAATCCCAAAAATACACGTGCAAAATCCATACATATCTGTTGGGCCGTTTAGAAGTCCATACCAGACATACAAACAAACATACACATCTATTTATATATATAATATCATAATTTTAATTAAAAAAACAAAAAAAGTTGCTTAAGCAACTTAAATTCGACCTACAAAATCAGTTGCGTGCGACTAGTTGGAAACCGATTGCAAACCGGTTGCAAACCGGTTTCATTTCAGTCGAGCGTGTGAGCTCTGCTATAGAGCTTCATATACAAAGTTGCTTGAGCAACTGATTTGCGATTCTAGTCGCAAAACAGTTGCAAAACAGTTGCTTCGTGTGCGGAGGGCCTTAGACTTACCCTCAGTTCTATTGATATGGTCCTTCCAAGTCAGGGTCTTATTGAACAAAACACCGAGGTTTATAGAACAAAGGGCCTAGTATTGACCCTTGTGGAACACCATTCGCTACAGGTAAGAAGATCGATTTTTGTTGATTATGTTCAACCGCCTGTTCACGTTCTGTTAAATAAGAAAACAATAGATCGACTGCAGAGGAGGAAAAATTGAAATAATTTGAGAGCTTAAGGCAAAGAATGTTGTGATTTACCATATCGAAGGCCTTAGAGAAATCGAGAAGAATTAGAAAAGTAACGTTGTCCATATCAACTGCTTTTCTGATATCCTCAGAAATAGTGATGGCCTTAGCAGTTATTTTCGAGTAACCGTTATAACAGTTACAGTTATTTCTGAATAACTGTTATTCTTAGCCGTTACTCAGTAACGGTTATCCATATACTTATACGAAACAAAAAAAAATATTGGATTAGACATTATTTATATTTACGGTTCAACAGTTAAACAACTTTTTGAAAAATAACAATTAAAATAAATTTAATTAAAGCCTATTCGCTTGCACAAGACCTCGCTACAATTCTTCACAAATCAGAATAAGAAAAACAGAACAAGTGTTCTATTTTAAATAGAAATTTGAATTAAGAAAAATTCTACAAACAATATTGTCGTAATGTCAAATTATATGATATCCCTTTTTTTGCCTTTGTTAGCCGATAGTGCCTTTTTTATCTTCTGTGAAATTTTGGTCTTCCCTTGTCTTTTTTATGATTAGTTTTTAAAAATCGAAAATATTAGCGAATCTTAATGCGAATGAAAATGACCATAACACATCCTTGATTTTATTTTTTTATTGCCCTTGCCATAAAAAAGGATAATTTGTTAACCTCAGAAAAACTGAATTCGCATTTCCTAGAATGGAAATGGAAGTTAAATAATAATGCAACCCTTTTTTCCTACATTCATAAAAAAATAATGCATCTAATCTACCTCTAACCTAACCTACCTAACCTAACCTAATCTACCTCTAACTTGACCTCTTTTTTCGCTTTCTGAAAATTTCGCGTCTACCTAGTTGCAAATATGTATTCTTGAATGAATGTTTTTTTTTTGCTTAGATTATCTTTTTGCACTATTTTCTTATTTTAGGGGTAATTTTAAATTTAACATCGATTTCTTAAAAGAGAATTGGTTTGTTTAATAAATGCCCCTTTTCCTTTTTACTGACTTTTTTTTTCCTAATAAATTATTAAAATAGAAAAACACTGTTTAAAAAACAAAAAGTTATTCAGTTATTGATAACTGGTTCCTTTAGTAACCATTTACTTTGAGTAACTTGTTCCTTATATAACTAGTTATTCTGAGTAACTTTTCCTTCAATAACTAGTTATTTTGAGTAACGGTTATTCTCAGTAACGGTTATTCTGATAACGGTTAGTTATTTTGATAACGGTTATTCTCAGTAACGGTTATTCTGATAACGGTAAGTTATTTTGATAACGGTTATTCTCAGTAACGGTTATTCTGATAACGGTTAGTTATTTTGATAACGGTTATTCTCAGTAACGGTTATTCTGATAACGGTTAGTTATTTTGATAACGGTTATTTTCAGTAACGGTTATTCTGAATAACGGTTATTCTTAGTAACGGTTATTCTGAGTAACTGTTACCGAATAACTGTTAAGATCGATATTGAATAACTAGTTATAGCAGTTATTCACGAATAACTGGTTATTGGTAACCGTTATTGATATATCGCCCACCTCTACTCAGAAACACTTAACAAGGCAGTCAAGCAGCTATTTCAATATTTTTTTTTACAAATCAAGTCAATTTGTCAGAAAATTGCCCCTCCCGGATAAACAGAGGGAATAGACCCCCCTTCCATACGATTTTTTTCTTGTCTACACCAGAGATTGAAATGAATACGTTCAAATATATTCAAATACATCACAAAATTACTCAACGATCGCTCAGACTTGATCGTTTTCCACCCCTATTCACAAGCAAATTGCTCACAAGCATTTTTACTCAGACTATTTCAAATGTTTTCGAGCAAGCAGAATGAGTATATTATATTCACAAGTCATTTTTGTTTTTTTCACTCACAAATAAAAAGACTTGTAAGCGGAATATTTGTATGAACTTACTTGAACATATTCAAACAGTTTGAATACTCAAATATATTCAAAAGACTAAGTATATTCAAACCGATTGAGTATATTCAAACCGTCTGAGTAGGTATACTCAAATGTTCAAACAGATTGAATAATTGTGAACTTGGATGAATTATTTTCTAACTTGATTGTTTTTGTTTTTTGTTTTTTGTTACGATGTGCATAATGAAATAAAGGATTTATCAATGAATGCGCGTTGGTTAGGTATATCTGTGGCCACAAGCCATAACCGCTTAAGTCTATTTTTCATACTTTTCAGGAGAGCAGTTCAAAGTTTCAAAAATTCACTGGGATTAGGAAACTTGTTATATTTTATTTTTTTGAATGCAAAAAAATAGAAGGGGTACTCTTTTATCCTGTGTGAAGAGTAAATAACTATTCGATTTTTTTTAAAGAGTTATTTAAGAAAATAACACTTAAGCTCTTATGGCTTATTGCGAATTAAAAAAAAAAACGCATATCTGCAGTTAAGTTGTTTTGCTATGTATATTTTTTTCAAACAAATTTCTTAAATTGAGTTAGGCTGTTATGGTACTTTAAAGTTTAATTACTTATTTGTCTATATGCAGTTAGGCCGTTTTGCCTTCAGTGAAATGTCGCGATAAAAGAGTTTATGCCGAGTTAAGCTTTTTAAACCAGTGTTTTAAACAATGAACACTATGATTTTAAGATACAGTAAATGCATTTAAAATAAAGATTAATTTGTTTTATTTATTTATTTTTTATTAACAACACGTTATCCAAGCATTTAAACAATTGAGCCTTTTTTTTCATTTCTTCCACCATTCTTTGTGATGTCCAATCAATCTTTCAAAAAACAAAGGTCAAAAATGTATGTACATAATATGACAAAAACATTTTAGCTACGTTAATATGTATTATAATTGAATAAACGACAAAAAAATAAAACTGAAGAAGAAATAATTTATTATTTTTTCTTCAGTTTTTTTTTTTTTACCCCTCCAAGGGGTAAGCCTTGACGTGGCGGAGCGGCTTACGGTAACTACTACTGCGATGCTTAGAGCTGTGCGATCGCGAAACTTGTTTTCGCAGCAGGGCCTCCCATGGTCGACAGGTCGAAGCGGAGTAGGCTGTTACTACTAATTACCCCACAACGAAGGAGTGTTCCCACCAAAGCACTTCCCACGAGGGACGGCAGCGGATGAATTTCTTTTTGGAATTAACGGTGGCGTCCTCAGTTCCAGTTAGGTTGAACTACTTGGTGAACACCTTTACGGGCTACTTTGACATATTTGAAGCTCAGGTCGTAAAAGGAGCGGTTTTCCGGCTTTTGTACTTGGAGTCACATCAAGTACCTGGTACTCCAGGTTGGGGGTTGTACGTCGGGGTGATTTCCCGACTACATAGAAAAAAATCTAGTTGCGAAGCAACAACAGGCCTCGGAAACGGACGGATACACTGATGACGACCCAAGCAAACGTATAAAGGTCAACGAATTTCGGATATGCACGTGGAATGTTAGGTCCGTTAATGGACCGCGTGCTGCCGAACAACTAGCGGAGACCCTCAACTGCTACAAAGCAGATATTACCGCTATCCAGGAAATGCGATGGGATGGACCGGGCAAAAGGAGGATGAAAAACTGCGACATCTACTATGGTGATTGTTACCGAGAGCAACAACAGCGACTCTTTGGATGCGGATTCGTCGTGGGAAGCAAACTCAGGCAAAAAGTCTTGAGCTTCAAATGCGTAAGCGAACGCATCACGACGATCCGAATCAAGGCTGAATTCGGCAACATTAGCTTAATATGCGCGCATGCAACCACAGAAGAGAAAAAGGACGACACCAAAGACGAATTCTACGAGCTCCTCGACAAAACATATGAGCAATGTCCTAGCTATGACATGAAAATTGTCCTCGGCGATTTTAACGCAAAGCTGGGAAAAGAAGGCATCTTTGGAAGAACAGTCGGAAAGCACAGCCTGCATGACACCACTTCCGACAACGGATTCAGGCTGATCGATTTTGCTGCGGGGCGAAATGTTGTGGTAGCAAGCACCTGGTTCCCACATCTCAACATCCATAAAGGTACATGGAGATCTCCTGATCAATCAACCGTCAACCAGATTGATCACATTACGATCGACGGGAGGCACTTGTCCAGCATTCTAGATGTTCGAACTTTCCGAGGAGCCAACATCGACTCGGACCACTACCTCGTCGTAGCCAAGGAAGTGCTACGAATATCCAAACAACGGCCAAAACAAAGAAATGCTGCAAGAAAATTCGACGTCGGACGGCTACAATCGCAAGAGATCGCCAGATCTTTCTCTGGTCGATTGTCAAGTAACATCTTAAGGAGTCCTATGCCGCCAACATCAAGTATCGAATACCAGTGGCAACATTGCCAGAATGCAGTTAGAGATGCCGCCTCTAATGTGTTGGGTTTTACACAGCCACCAAAACGAAACCCCTGGTTTGACGAAGAATGCAGGCAGGCCCATGCAGCCAAGCAGGAGGCATAGAAAGCGGCGCTGCAAAGAAGGACAAGAGCTGCTCGTGAGCTCTACGAGCAAAAGAGAAGAGAAGAACGCCGGCTTCTCAGGAGAAAAAAGAGAGAGCATGAGAAGCGTCAGATCGAAGATGTTGAGAGAGCTAACAGCAGGAATGAAGTTCGGAGGTTTTATCGGAAGGTAAAACAGCTGGCTCAAGGTCATCGAGCAAGAACCGATGCGATGCCTGCAGGGATCAACAAGGGAACATCATAGTAGAACCGCAGTCAGTGCTGGGTATTAGGAAAGACCACTTCTCTAGACTGTATAACGGCGACGACGAACAGAACCCCGCCGTCAGACAGGAGCCTTTTATCGTACACGATGACAGCCAACAATTCCGTGAACCCGACCTAGGAGAAGTGAAAACGGCAAATAAAGCCGCTGGAGCAGATGGTCTAGCTGCCGAGCTGTTCAAAGCAGCAGGCGACGATCTAAATAGGAGCATGCACCAAATCATCTGTAAGATATGGTCGGAGGAATGCATGCCCGATGAATGGAACCTCAGCATTGTTTGCCCGATCCTGAAAAAGGGAGATCCTCTAAACTGCGAAAACTACAGAGGAATCAGAATATTTGACATCTCTGCCGTAATATGTGAACGTCTGAAGTTTTTCGTCAACAATCTGATTGGGTCTTATCAATGTGGCTTCAGGCCAGGCAAGTCAACCATCGACCAAATTTTCACGTTGCAGCAGATCCTGGAAAAAACCTATGAACTCCAAATCGATACCCACCACCTCTTCATCGATTTTAAGGCCGCGTATAACAGCATCTACAAAAACGAACTGTATAAAGCTGTGTCTAGTTTTGGCATCCCTGCCAAGCTCGTTCCCTTGTGCAAAATGACGATGGAGAACTCACGCTGCTCCATAAAAGTTCGCAATGAGCTTACGGAATCTTTCGACGTCAAAAAAGAATTCAGACAAGGCGATGCGCTGTCGTGCGATTTCTTTAACATCGTTCTTGAGAAGATAGCGCAAAACTCCACCGCCAACACCAAAGGCCGATGATATTGACATAATAAGGAAGAACAGCTTGATGTCAATGGCGCCTTTGTGAGAATTTATACAGAAGCGGCAAAAATGGGTTAAGCGGTGAATGAGGGAAAAACGAAGTATATGCTGTCTTCGAGAAAGCACACCCAACACCGACGGCTCGGACAGAACGTCACAATAGACGCATACAACTTCGAGGTAGTTAAGGAGTTTGTCTACCTAGGCTCCGCTATCAACACGGATAATAACACCAGCGCTGAGATAAGACGAAGAATTACTCTTGCTAATCGCTGATTCTTTGGGCTAAGAAAGCAACTGAGTGGAAAAGCCCTATCTCGAGCAACTAAGGTAAAACTGTACAACACTCTCATTATCCCTGTCCTGCTGTATGGTGCAGAAGCATGGACCCTAACAAAATCGGATGAATGTGCCTTAGGCTGCTTCGAGAGGAAAATTCTGCGGGTCATCTTTGGCCCCGTGTGTATTGATGGGGAATGGAAAAGGAGATACAACAGCGAACTTTACGGGTTGTACAACGACGTGAACCTAGCCAGAAGGGTCAAGGTCCAGAGACTCAGATGGCTCGGTCATTTAGAGCGCATGGACACCAATGCTCCTGCCCGGGAAGCCTTCGACACTATTCCCGAGGGACGCAGAAGGAGAGGAAGACCGCGACTCAGGTGGCGCACACAAGTGGAAGAGGACCTCAATCAACTTGGAGTGCAAAACTGGAGACAGCTAGCTAAGGACCGAGCTGACTGGCGGAGACTTTTGTTAGAGGCTCAAGTCCACACCGGACTGTAGCGCCACCTTATGCGACCGGTCACAACAAGCCTAAATCAAGTTATGACTCATCTCCCCACGATTTTGAATTTAATTTATTCGAGACAGAAAAACCTATGTCTACTTAGATTCGTGATTTTTCGAATTCAAATACGGAATAACAGCCTAACTCGAGGTATTATTTTGAAATTACTAGAATGGAGGATGCTATAACAACCTATCTTAAGTTAGGTGCACTAAAAATCTAAAATTTAGTTTTCCATAACAGCCTAACTCAAGTTAGGAAAATTATTTTTTTATTTTGCATTGGGGAATAACAGCCTAACTTGAGTTAAGAAATAGAAAAAAATACAATTTTTAAATATGGGAAGACAAAAACTTTCCTAACTCAACTTATGATTTTATGGCAATTTTTTTTTGTTTGTTTTATCTAGATCATAGTAGTTTATCTTGAGATAGGTTTTTATGGCAAATCTAAATATTTATACTTAAAAAACTTAACTTAAGTTATGAAACCGCCGTTATGAAAAATCATATATTTTTCAAGTTAAGTCTTTTTGGCTTATGACATTTTTAAAAAACTGACTTAAGCTGTTAGGTTTTCTGTTTATAACTTTCGTTTAAGAAAAGATACAGATCTGAAATTTTGAGTGACGATAGAGTTTAATTTTCTTAACACGGCTACATCAATAAGTCATTTACGACCTAACTCGACTTAAGCGGTTATGGATTCTGACCACAGATATAATATAATGGTATGAATATGAATATGAATATAAATATGCACATAACGTAATTATATACTGAATGTTTTTGATTGACGTGAACTGTTGAAGGAGAATTTTTTTTTTTTTGTAATAGTTCCGGCCATACAAAAATTAAATGGATTACATTTATAAAAGTATAACCGACATAATATGCAGGTATGTTAGGTAGTTAGGAAAATGTGTTTTTGTTGCATTTTAAGGAAAGATTTTAAATTTGAAATAATATATCCGAGGGTTAATGAATGAATACCAAATGGTAAATGAATGAGTAACTCTTGGAAAATACGTTTTCGTATTTCATAATACCAGGTACAGATTAGCATTGATTGGGTAAGTTCTTAAATACTGTGTCCTGTATGTACCTGTTGCCCTGCTGTATGTGTAGATACCTGCTATGGATGCATTATATACATTCATATACAGTTTTTTTTAACCCACCATAAGATTAGCGACGATGCACTTTATTAAATACTGGAAAATTTGAATGTCCGTGGTCAAGTTGTTTGTTGATTGGCAGAATGTATCATAAAAGTGTTAGGTAATTTAAAGATCGTCAATGAAGGAGAAGGAGGTACAAATGCATTTAGGTTGTTTGTGGATGCGAATTTGAAAAAAAAATCCAGTCATTTAACCGATTGAAAATTTGTCGGACGAGCAGCCGTCAACATCTTCACGGCCATTTAATGTGTTTTCAGGGTTTGTTGGTGGAAACACATCCCAGGATTCCATTGAAGGCGAAATAAACAAATACACTACAACTGATGTAGATGACCCAGTTGATATGCTTCAATGGTGGTATGAGCACAGGAACATCTTTAAGCGCCTTTATGAAGTGCACAGGATTTTAAATTGCATTCCTGCAACATCAGCCCCATCAGAAAGAGCTTTCTCCCTAGCCGGAAACATTATCACCGAAAGACGAACCAGGCTAAATCCAGAAACAGTAAATGATTTGATCGTGTCTTATTCAAATCTTAGGATTACCAAATTTAATTTTTATAATATACTAGCTGACCCGGCAGACGTCGTCCTGCCTTGGTTTGAAGAATTAAATGAAACTCCGTCAAGGAGTTTTTGAAATTCATTGGAATGACTATGGAGCCAACAGCTGAAAATTCATTGTACCATCCCAGAAACCTTCGGGAGCCTATTTCAAACAACTTTGCTAAGAATAATCACATGATATATACAGGGTGATTCACGAGCGTTGTGCCAAAAAGCTAGAGCGTGTAGGTTGAGTTGAGATAAGAAAAAAATCGTATGGGAGGGGGGGGGTCTATTCCCCCCCGTTTAGCCGGGAGGGGCAATTTTCTGAAAAATTGACTTATTTTGTAAAAAAAAATATTAAAAATCAACGGCTTCGTTTACAATACCGTGCTATACCTTTCTGAAAAGCCAAAAACTTTTTCTTTCACCTTGTTTTTAAATTAAATTGTTTTGACGAATAGATTACAAAAAATAAATTTTCAAACTCAAAATTTTCAAAAAAAAAGCAAAAAAAACATTTTTGAACTCATTTTTTTCAAAATTTTATGTAATTAAGTACAAATTTTGTTTTAAAAATTCAATGTCTTTGTTAATTTTTAGTCGAAAACAGAAAACCCGATGCAAAAATGTCTTTTCGTTTTTGAGAAATTAAAAAAAAACCAAAACCACTTTTTTCAAAAAAAATCTTTATTTTTATTTTTACCTATCTGGACTTTTAGTTTAATTTATTAGTTTAATTTATAAATTTAATTTTTTGTAATTGAAGTTTTATGAGGACTCAATAAAGTAGAAAAGTATTACATTGTCCCTGGATTAACCATTTTGTTCATTGATAACGTCTGAAAACTGACCTGCAATTTTTTCTTACTATACCTGCGGCCGTGACCACTCGCCGGCGAAGGGTTCTACCTGCTGGGGGCTTAAGATAATTAAACCGTAATTTTTCTTGAATGAAAAAAAAATTAACAACAATTAAAGGTAAACAAAACGCATCGCATATTTACTAAACAACCATTTACAATTAAAATATTATCTCATCAACACATAACAATAACAAACTCATACGCTCGAGAAGAGTTAGTAGACAGGAGCTTCTGCTACGGTTTAACTTGTTGTCGAGATCGGGAAGCCGAAAGACTCTACGCTGAAAGATATCCCACTAGATGGCGCCCAAGTCGTAGCATGTTTTCAAGAATCCGCCGACGAGAGCACGGAGAGCTAGAAGTGAAAGGTCAATGGCAGACGTTATCAATGAACAAAATGATTAATCCAGGGAAAATTCAATACTTTTCTACTTTATTGAGTCCTCATAAAACTCCAATTACAAAAAATTAAATTTATAAATTAAACTAAAAGTCCAGATAGGTAAAAATAAAAATAAAGATTTTTTTTGAAAAAAGTGGTTTTGGTTTTTTTTTTAATTTCTCAAAAACAAAAAGACATTTTTGCATCGGGTTTTCTGTTTTTGACTAAAAATTAACAAAGACATTGTATTTTTAAAACAAAATTAGTACTTAATTACATAAAATTTTGAAAAAAATGAGTTCAAAAATGTTTTTTTTGCTTTTTTTTTGAAAATTTTGAGTTTGAAAATTAATTTTTTGTAAACTATTCGTCAAAACAATTTAATTTAAAAACAAAGTGAAAGAAAAAGTTTTTGGCTTTTCAGAAAGGTATAGCACGGTATTGTAAACGAAGCCGTTGATTTTTAATATTTTTTTTACAAAATAAGTCAATTTTTCAGAAAATTGCCCCTCCCGGCTAAACGGGGGGGAATAGACCCCCCTCCCATACGATTTTTTTCTTGTCTCAACTCAAACTACACGCTCTAGCTTTTTGGCACAACGCTCGTGAATCACCCTGTATAGTTAAAACGGCAACGCTGTGTTGTGCTTGAGTCGCTATCAATAAGCTCGTACTTTTAATTCGTTTTTATTTATGTTTTGACCATTTAAAAATATTAATTGTGTTTAAATTTAAAGTTGGATTCCCAATTGTCGTTTTGATTAATTTATTTTTTGTTCGTATTTACTTTTGATGTGATAATTGCTACGTATTTGGCTGCGTGTATAAAGTGCTCAATCTACTTCCACTCTTGGCGATCCTTATTTTCGCTCATGTTTGGACTCTTTTTTGTCATTC